>OV884049.1:13551989-16116989 GCA_930367265.1 Catocala fraxini | reverse complement strand
TGTAAAATTATTTGTTTACTTATATGTGTTCAAATGACTGTATCTTTTAATGCCAAAAAAACGTTATTATTATTATAATATGTTTTCAATATAATTTAATACAATTTTATAATTCCTTATTCAATGTCATTTAATTCATGATAGAAATTCACGATGCTAATTAATTAATAACAATATTTATTTTATTTCATACTGTACATATTATTGCTATCTTAATGTTACCTAATATTCACATATTGTTAATCTTAAATATTAATTTTGCATACCGTGCATATGGTGAGACATGCTGTGCTTATTTTATTATTTAAACATCTTTGTAACCGTTTTTCTAGCAAATAAAGATGATTATTATTATTCTCTTTATTACTCTTTTTTTTCTAAAAATTATATTTTTAAATATAAATATAAAAATTGCTGCAGCTGCCGGTGGTGAGGGCCCCAGAGAGAGGAATCTCCTCACAATACGCGCCGTGTCGAGTAGTAATGCCTTTTGCATCAAGGACTTGATCCAGCCGTCTATGGTTATGTCGAGGAACACCGTGGTAGGTTTAGTCGGTATTACCGGGGTATTACTCCCCCGGTGAGCCCGACATAACCTCTCCGTCGCCCCGCGGAGAGGTAAGCGTCAAAAAAGCATTCCCCAAAATAAAAAAATAAAATAAAAAGCCATCTAACGCGAGCCTCTGCAGGTCGTGGTCGGGGCTCTTAGGTATTAAACCATTTACTGTAATGACTATTGGCACAATGATCGAGGAGTCCACTATTAGTTCATTATTATTATTATTATTATATAAACTGCTTAGGTACCTATTTAATAAATAATGAATTTCTAAGTATTTATTGCTAGATCTAACGGAGACAGAAAACATCGTAAGAAACCATGGCTGAGAGCTACAGCACAACTTTAAATATCTTTAATTTTAAGGACAACTCCCCTCTTAGAAAAATTTCTGTATATCGGAGGATTTCACATTATAACAACGGACACAAAGAATACCCATCTTATCTTATGTGGGGGCCAGTCAGTGCAGACCGGCGACACTTCGACCCAGTGGGATCTTTTGTGTCGATACTCTCCTAATAACGACTGCCATAGATGTTTATGGCAGCCGGGACCGACGGCTTAACGTGCTCTCCGAGGCACGGAGCAAGCGATAGTTGTCAATCAATACGCACATAATTTCGAAAAGTCATATAACTTACGAAAGTCAGAGGTGCGCGACGTGGGCTCGAATCCGAGACCCTCTGCATTGCAGTCTGTTGGTCTCCCTACTGGTACCCATACTCGGAACAACTATTTGTGGATCACAACATTTTGTCCCTTGGTGGATTCGAATCCACCACTTAAACCACTACACCATCTGCGCAGTCACCACGCTTATATCCCCAAAAAGGTAGGCAGAGATGTATTACCATAAATACACGTAAACATTTCGACATGCTTTGGGTCCCGCGTTTTAGGGGTAAGTTTATTGCTATCGGGCACAGTGTTCGACTTCGTGCTACCGCTAAGAATTGATTGACAGAAAAACTTAATAACACTTTTTTTATACTACTTTGGTGGAGAACAATCATACGGCCCACCTGATGGTAAGTGGTCACCGTAGCCTATGGACGCCTGCAACACTAGAGGCATCACTTGCGCGTTGCCGACCCTTTAGGAAAGGAAGTGGGGAAGGAGAAGAGACCGAGACCTCAAGGACAGCATTCGCACTCACTACCGCTGCGCCACTAAGTTTATATTTACATATCATTTATTTATTAATATGCCTGTGGCGATGGCGTAGTGGTTAGTGTAACCGACTGCTACGCCTGAGGTCGCGGGTTCGATCCCGCACACGTCAAACATTGTGTGCATAGACATATATGTTTGTCTTGGTCTGGGTGTTTCCTATGTATAATATCTTTGAATTTACAAAAAATAAGTTTATATGTATGTTTATCCATTGTCTAGTACCCATAGTACAAGCTCTGCTTAGTTTGGGCTAGATGGTGTTGTGTGTATGTGTAGAATATTATATTATATAAGAATTTTAGTGTGAATGGAACAGTCGCAAGGGGAAGACCTAGGCGAACGTTTCTTGATCAGATCGGAGACGTTCTGGACAAAGGCCAGGTTAAGAGCACCTTAAACCGGCGAGCGTGTATGAGGAATGTTATGAAAGTGTATTAAGCCAGAGAAGTGTGTCAGGATCGTAGCTAATGGTAATCCGTAGTCTCTGCCTTCCCTTCTGGGAAACAGGCGTGAATCTATCTATGTTACTCTGTGGCCCATAAACTATCTATATGTAAAAAATCATGTCAATTCGTCGCTCCGTTTCTAAGTAAGCGAAGGACAAACTAACAAATACTATTTTGCATTTATAATATTAGTAGGAATTTACATTATGTACATAGCATCTCGCTTATATCCACGAAGGGGTAAAGAGATGTGTAAAACACTCACATTTTGTCAGCTATAGTTTTAGGTACTAAGTAATAGTGAGCGAGCCTAATGCAGTCTACTTCCAGACCCATTCTGTTACTGAAAATATCATGACAAAAAAGTCCAATAAGAATTTCCCGACCCGGGAGTCGAAACCAAGACCTCATGCTCAGCAGTCGCATTTACTACTGCTAAGAAGTAGTGTTAATACTAATTTAAGAACGCAGCTTCGCACGGTAATGGAATCCGGGACTTTCTATGTATGAATCCAGGACATACCTATTGTATCTGTGTGACATGTTATGTCCAAATTGTATACCAATTTTCATCTGTGAAGTGACGATCGTAAGGTACCGGTTTCGATTCCCGAGAATTAAACGCAGGGCCCAGATAGTGAGTCTACTGCCACCTACCACGCTTATAGAATCTACGATGCTATTTATATTTTCATAACAGAAAAACTCAACAATCTGACTTATCCAGAGATCAAACTCAGGACCTCGCCATCGCACACACGCAAGCGCAAACTTGTTACAGGACCAACGTATGAATATTTTTATAGAAGTAAATAAAACTACAGTCTATTTTAATTAAGTACACAATGTTTTGGAGAATGTGTGAAGTCTGCCCACCTTCACAAGGCCAGCGTGAAGGACTATGGCCTTACCCTTCTCAAACTGAGAAGAGTGCCATGCCCAGCAGTAAGACTGTCTATATACAGCGCTGATATTATTATTATCTTATATACTATAACACAGTTCCAATTAATTACAAAAGAATTTAGTTTGTTATATACAACACAAAACACTTCAATTATCAATCGTTAAATACCTAAAGAAGCACGAAATCCACACAACACGAAAACGGAACGCCTGTAACATTCCTGAAAGAAAATCTATCAGTCAAGTTCAAAAACAGCCTGTGTGACGCGGTCCGGTTTAGTATAAAAAGGGTAGCTAAATTCCATTGGCTCGTACTTCGGCCAACACTTTCAAACCGTTAGGAGCTCAAGCATTTTATATTTTTATATACTATATACGTGTGTTGTGTTCCTAGGACCTTGGAGGTACGTACCATTTTATATAATATTATATAAAGAACAGTCATTAGAAAATAATTATCCGTTAGAAAAATTGTCGGCAAATTAATTTTAAGTTCGATATTGTTCCAAATCGGTGATAAAAAATTGAATGTGTTTTTTGATAAAATTATTATTGCGGTTAATCAATATATTATTAGAATGTTGATATTAACGCTGTCAATTTCTATGAATTTTGATTGATATAAATTTAAAAATAGAATTTGTGATAGAATTCTGTTTCGAAAATATTTAACGGGATTTACTTGATTTAAGACTATTATCATTTATATTTGGATTATAAATTATTAAAACTTAATATTATAATTAATTTAAAGTGTGAAAATAGTGCGTGATTTATAAAGGAGAGCAATCCAAGTGCTTGTAACTGGACTTGTCTCGTAATTTGATGATGCAATTCTAGTACGTAAAACCTAATAAATCTGCTTAATTCCCTACCAAGCTGTCGTAGCCCGGTTGCCACAAGGATTGGGAATGTGGTCGTGGTTAAGCAACGATAGCGTGATCAGTTATTAAGATGGTGACCATTTCATACGAAATATTTTTATTGGAAATATATTGTTTAATAGTTACATACCGTGTTAAGAATTGTAATACTGCAGCCACTAAAGCAATTTAAAATTTAATTTTTATGTAGTTTTTTGGTCTAGTATTAGTGACATTTTTTTTCTTATTATCAAGTCAACGTGCGACATTTTTATTTGATGAGTCAGAGATTTCGAGCGACTCGTAAAATCTAACGAATAAATTAGAATATGATCGCGTCATATGTTAGTCATACAAGATACCAAATAAAAATTAAATGCCGAATCCATAAAAAGATGAAAGTGCTAATTAAATCATTATTAACGTTTTTTATAATCATTACTCTTGTTATCTGCTACTGTGTTCTTTTTACTTTAATTTAAGCTATCTTTATTACGCACGGGTAGTACAAAACCTTAACAAATTATACACGTAAACCTTCCTCATAAATCATTCTGTCTATCGGTGAAAATCGTTCAGTAGTTTTTGAGTTTATCGCGAACAGACAGACAGATGCGGCGGGGGATTTTGTTTTATATTATGTAGTGATTTCATCAAAATCGGTTTTGCAGTGTAATCGTCACTAACAGGTGTTACTTTAGTATTTTCGATATAAGTATGGGTTAGAATGAATGGCTTTATATGTCCGTAATTATTCTTGTTATTAGGAATTGGCAGATGCCTATCCCTTCAGGGCTATAGGTACAGTTGTGAATTCTTTATATCTGTGATAAACTAATTAACAAATTATACTTGAAATGTGACACATTTCCTATAAAATTTCCATCTAATTGATGTAAAAAATAATAAAATAAATATAATAATAATATATATAATATTCTACTACATACACACAACACCATCTAGCCCAAACTAAGCAGAACTTGTACTATGGGTACTAGACAATGGATAAACATATTATTTTTTTGTAAATACGTACATATTATACATAGATATACCCAGACCAAGACAAACATCCATGTTCATGCACACAAATGTTTGACTTGTGCGGGAATCGAACCCGCGACCTCACGCGTGGCAGTCGGTTACACTAACCACTACGCCATCGAGGCCGAATAAATGAGTCCTGCGTGTATAAATCACAAAATTATTGAATACAGGTGAATTACACTTACTTTCGCCACCTAAGTTTAGGTTCTACATTACACGTAGCGATCTATAACACCGTTTACAACCTTTTCAAAAATGTATAGGTCCTACGTAATAGATAGGCCTTAATAGGCAGGCCTTAATAGGCCTATCTATTACGTAGGTATAGGGTAATCCCTATACCAGGGACATCTTTTGTTTTCATGCTTATAAAAAAATTCGTAACTGAGAAACCAATTAACATTATGCTTGACCCTGTAATGGAATCCAAGACCTTGCAATCGTCTGTAAACAAAAGTTTAAAAGTGGAAAATAGAATTAATTTCTTAACTTTTTTTTCATTTAGACTGAAGTTGTAGGTTTATGTAATTGAGAAAAGTCGAAATCGTTAACAGTTATAAAATTAATAATCACTTCTGACTGCGGCGTAGAGATTCACGCAGGTGAACTTCTTGAATCTCTTGGGAATGCATATCGGGATAAAGGTGTCCTATGTGTTAATCTATATCTATACTTAATATCATAAAGAGGCCATTTTATTTTTTGTTTGTTTGTTTGTAAGGATCTAACTCAATAGATTTGAAAATTAGTTCACCATTACATAATCTATATACTTTTACGTGTGCAAAGCTGCGTGCAAAGCTGCGTGCAAAAGCTAGTGCAGTATGGTCTATCTATTTGCTAAGTTTCATCAGAATCTGTTCAGCAGTTTACGCGTGATTGAGTAAACAAACATTTAAACATCTTCACAATCTTATACATTTATAATTGTTACCTACGTAGTCTTACGCTTTCATCCGAAGGAGTAGGTTAGAGGTGTATCACACCTACATAAAGCCAACTATAGTCTTTAGGTCCCATGTAATAAGGGCAAGCAAATTGCCACACTCAAAGTCAAAAAGAAAATATTTCTATGAAAATCATTGAAGATTTCTTGGACGCGTATTTATGGAATATTGTATATTAAGGTTTATCATAGTTTACTGGGCACAGCTATTACTGCTTTTACAAATCTAATAACACTTTGCCCGACCCAAGAATCGTGTTTGAGACCTTTTTACACAGCATCCGCACACTCTCACTGTGGCACCGAGGCAGTTATAATAATAGTATTATTTCTCATTTCTTTAAAAAGATCTCACTCACTAAGAATAATTCGTGTACATAGCAAATTTACAAACATTCAAACACATACAAAGAATACGCATACTCTGAACAACCATTCGTGTGTCACAGAATAATTTCGACAAAATACTGTCGAACTTTTGTCGCAGAATCGTTTGTCGCACTAGAGTGCATTCGAATGCATATGCATGACATAGTTCGAACTATAGCGAGTCGCAGTACCGTGTCGCACAAGCGTCAATTGCACTTCCATTTGTCGAACGCACGTAGTATCCCACATATTTTTTTATCCCGTATATGATTCCAACCCACATCTCTCGGCATACAGCGACTACCTAAATCACTACGCCATCTGTGCACCCACTGAAACCCGGAGGTCCATTCATTCTTCTATCCTTTTAAAGAATAGTTTACCCACTTATTATAACCTATTGACACAAACTCGAGTGACCATTGACATTATACCTAATTGGGGTAAACAGTAATTGAGGTAAGAATAGAACGAAGAAAGACGATAGATATTTCCAGATAATTCTATAAAAAGCATTGAATATGAATTCGGCAATATAAGCTGTCTTTTTTACTTAGTGGGATAATTTTAGTCTTGGCATTCCCGTATCGGATAGAGTCAAAGTTAAAAATCATTTCATTCTGACTGCCTCGCTGGTTTAATGGTTGAGTATGCAAATACTGTGCATGAAAGCCCGATCTCGGATTCCTGTTTCTTCGGGGTATATATTGTATTCGGAGTTTAGAACGTGTCTTAAAATGTCAATAGGCTTGCTTGTAGCTACGTCTTTTTAATCTTTCGGGGATTTAGGTGTGAGACTGCATGTATGTATTCTTTTAGGACATACATTAAGATGTATGAACGTTTAAGTTTAGTGGTTAGTAAGTTCACTATAATAAATAAAAGTTCAAGTTAGTTGCTAAGTTCAAGTAAAGAGTTGAGCCTATGAGAAAATACGTGCATAAACTCACGGCCACTTTTTCGATCGCCCTTGAATTACAATTTTCGTAATTTACAACTCAAATATTATGTAAGGAGTTACAGCCACTATACCTGTTTGACTGACTATTACTGACAATAAAAATAAAAACTAAGATAAAATCTATGTTTAAAAAACTAAAGATTTTGTTTGCTTGTTTGAACGCTGTAATCTCAGGAACTACTATTCAAATCTGGATATACATTTTGCCTTATAAGACTTGTTTATTGACAAAAGTTTTAGACTCGTATCAACTAGCAACTTTATCTAGAAGTAATATATCCAATATAACATCACGCTATGAGCCACGGGGCGGAGTTGTAACGATGCCTAAATACTATTTCACGAGCAGGACAGCTAATATAATCATAAAATAGAAAAAAAATATGCGGTTCTTTGGGGACTGCCGATAGAAGTAAAAACTAAGTAACTTGTGAATTGTATCGTCGAGCTATTGGATTATTATTTTTGAATTTTGAATGTTCGGTGACGATGACGCGAGTTCCATGATGTTTATTCACGAAAAAAGTGCTCAACGCGCCTAAAAAAATGATCACTTCAAAAACCATCGAAGATGTTAAAAGAAAAATTAACTTAGATCAATTAAATAATTTAAAGAGTGACCGTGAGTTTCTTAGCAATTCTTCTCATTGATTCTATGCACTTGCTTTGCTAAACGTGGCAACAAGTAAATTCACAGTACATACAGTTTAGTGTTATTTTGACGTTCATAAGAGTTATTTTGTAACCTAAATAATCTTGAATGCTGATACTTACTCGATTTCGGTTTTATACAACTGACGGCTTGTCCCACCACCTCCAAATAGCATTTATCAATCAGATAAATGTCTCACCATCTCTCTTCTTTATCTTTCGGATAACTTTTACTTGTTAGTTGTGGGACTGGCCATAAGATGACTAAGAAACACAATTCGTCTGATGTTTAGAGATGCCCGTAGTCTTAGATCGTTTACAATACCGCGTGTCAAGTCTTTAAAAAGTCACTGCTGCGCTGTTACTAAGGGCAAACATCACACTACGCCCTAAACCACAGGTCCTATTTAAATACCCTGGATACATAACGCAGATACACAACACAAGGACGTTTAGCTGACATCCTCTGTAAGGTTGAGGTTATTCCCCACCGGTAGTGTCCAGGCTGCAATAAAATCACAGATTAAAACGGGAATCCCACAACATTTTACCTCGCTTGAGTTTTTAAACTATATAAAATTTTGTCCACGGTTTCTCACGGCGCTCACGTTTATGTAGATTTAGGCTATCAATTTATATCTCTCGGTAATAGTACTTTTTTGGATGAAAGATATCCTATGTCCATTTTTGTACCCCTGACAACGTATATGCAAAATGTCACGATGGTTGATCGAGTAGTTAAGGCGTAAAACGTAACAAACAAACTCACATCCACTTTTATAATATTAGTTAGGATTAGACAAAATGTTTATTAAGTGTCAATAAATTTACTATCGAGGCAAAAATTTCACAATAAAACAATATTAAAATCCATTAAAATATCATTTGACTAATATTTTTCCGTTTCAATCAAACCTAGGACTGACAGTAAACCTTACGCTTTAAGCTTACTGCTACAAACCTACAAATATTGAAATTTGAATGTTTTAAATATAACATACAGAATTAAATATCTACAAGTTCTGCTGTTCTAAGTCTGCTTTTAATTAAACTGCACATGTTACAATTAATTCTACATGAGCGAACTGATTCCGTGATCACACATGTTGCTACATAGAATCCCACAGATCGATGGCAATACGCAATAGTTAAATTGGTAATCTTGCTAGTATCATTTTTGATTCCCAGACGTTGTATTTTATACCGCAGTATAAAAGTCAAAGTCAGAAATAATTTGGGTTACAAAAAAACGTCAAAGTTTAAAAGTTAGTAAGTTTAGTGAAGTTTCTGATTTTACAATTAGGTTAGTTGCTAGGTTCAGCTCCTAAAAGGTTGAGCATATGAGAAGATACCTGCAACTCACGGCCACTCGTAAATTTTCTTACTTTTGGTGGTGGTTTTGAGCTAAGCTGATCTGAGAGACTGTTTCGAATTTCTAGGTGGGTCAGAGTTCTAGATGTTTACATTAATGCCTCTCATTCCTTTCGTATCACCATCCTGAATTAGTATACTTGCGTTTGCAGTAGTCTAAGAACTTTTGTAATATTGTGGAGTTTATGCGTGATTTGGCGACTATCACAAGATACTGGCGCAGCGAGAGCAATTGCTGAGCATAAGAGCCCGACTTCGATGCTTGGATTGGGCGAAAGTTATGGAAATTTAAAAAGACTGTCTAGAAATTTTGAGTAGCACACACCTTGAGCTTGGAACTGTGCCTGTTTCGACAGGTCCCTATTATGTGGGATATGAAAGTATAGCTGGTAAATATGGGTAATACTCTTGCCTACGCGGAGATATAGGCGCGAGACGATGCATGTCTGCTACCAACGTAAGGTCTACTTACTGACCCCTGCTATCGGTACAGGTATACATCGCTAGGCTGTTTGGGTGCGATTTTAAATATACATTGAGCGGGCATTCCTACTGTTTATGGTGCTTCTAAAATCAGTACTGATGCTCTTTACTGCATGAAGTATTCTCATATCTTAGACACTTACGGAAATAAACTGATTATGTGACTAATCAGATATATTTAAGTACACTTTTATTCAACACCATAACTTTATAACAAACGCAAATGAGCTAACTGGATTAGCAACAGCCAATCAAAGCATTTGATATAAGTTTGATTTTGGCACGTCATTGATTAGCCGAAACTAGATGTATTGAAATCCGATTAACGGTTGACTGAGTATTCAAACATTTTCATAAACTTTTACATTTCTAATATTAATAGGGTACTCAAGTATATCTTTATGTTGAGTTAGGTAACTACCTCGTTCATCTCGTGGCTTAAGTTTGCCTCTGATTGTGAGGTTCGATTCCCGTTTGGAACAATATATTACTTATTGAGTTCTCCCGTTAAGAATTTTTCAGTAGCTGAACAGAGACTGATCATGTGTCGATTAGACAGTACTTCTAATTACGTTAAAAGCAGCGGATGACATCTGGGCGTAATACACGTGCCTACTCCTTCGGAGATACAGTTGTGAGGCTGTATATACATAAATCAATTTAACTTTAAATTGCAATGGAAAATGTCATATTATTTAATTTTGTTTTAATCTAGACTTTTATATTATTTATGGATTGATTGCGCTGACTTTGGGCTGGCTTGTATACTATGCTTATATAATCTCGAAGGGTAGGCAAAGGTGTATCACATTTACATATCGCCAGCTATATTTTACAGTCCTCGTATTACTGTCCACATTTAGGGCCTACGTGCTGTTACTAAATACTTCCGGGGATTTTACAAACATGGATGCAAAAATACCTAGACTTCAGACAACTATTTTTAATTTGTCGATCACACAAATTTTCGTCTCATCTGGGGATTGAACCGACATCACTTGGCGTATTTGCAGTGGCGAGGCGACCACTTAGGTAGAGCTCTTGTACTATCTAGTCGCTAGTCTTATTTGCGACCCAGTGAAATTATGGACAAATAAACCATGGTTTTTTATGGCTCTACAAATACAAATATTATTATATCTATCTTTTATTCTTAGTTCATAACTTATATTATATCTATCTTTTACTAAAATTATTTTATTTATTTTTTCCAGTCTGCAACTAAATATACTCATCTACTACTAGCGCTATCTCTTACCGAATAGCGACAATGATGAACTCACTTTCACTACTCGTCGCCATTTTGGTGTCGCTGCAGTGCACTTTCGAAGCGAGTGCACAAGACAGTAGAAATGGACTAGACAACAATTTACAACCCAATGGTAAGTTTTATTTACATAACAAATTATCTTCTATAAATATTTTACAGTCTTAGACACACTTCGGCACGCTTAATCGACAATATGTGCTACCCACAATCTTTTAACGGATCTTTGATGAACTAATAAATATGTATGTA
Organism: Catocala fraxini; assembly: GCA_930367265.1. Taxonomy (NCBI): domain Eukaryota; kingdom Metazoa; phylum Arthropoda; class Insecta; order Lepidoptera; family Erebidae; genus Catocala; species Catocala fraxini. The sequence continues at coordinate 16,105,689 of OV884049.1, read as the reverse complement.
ATTCGTGGATGGTTTCTACTTAATAGTAAGACTCTGCGATGCAGCTACTGCGATGGTCCCGTAACATCTTTACCCCCTATGTTTGCCACCAATCGTAACCTATCTTGGATTTGATTTTCAGGTGCCTACCTGGTAAAAGTATATTAGATTTTTACCGTACGGCAATTCTCTGTTAAGAATTACTTTCTTTAATACGCAACACAGAGTATGATAATGTGCCCGATAACTAAGCCGTAGACTTGGTCCCCTATCCCTTATTACATGCGACTTAAAACATATATATATATTAATTATTCATATATTTTTACCGTGGGAGAGCCACGCTTCGGCACGAATGGGCCGGCTCAACCGGAGTGATACCACGGCCTAACAAAAAACCGGAGTAAAATAGCGCTTGCGTTGTGTTTCGTAGAGTGAGTGAGTAACGGAGGCCCAACTGTCCCCACCTTCTCCCTTCTGATGGGGACAAATTTAAAAGGAACACAACGCACTTGTGACTCCTCTGATGTTGCGGGTGTCCATGGGCGGCGGTAATCGCTTATCATCAGGCGATCCACCTGTTCATCTGTATAAAAAAAATTGCTGTGTGATATGAATATGATAATATCTATCTACGGGAGTATTTTCATGAGCCTGTGTTTGTATCTACAAACATACCGACGCATTTAAATAATATTATCCGTCATCCTTTATCGGGTAATATCAGAACCGGAATTAAACGATAAAGGGGTCAAATATCAATTCAAAAGGCGCCTATATGAAATCATCACCGTTTTCAGCGAATTTAATATTAAAATATTCTCTCGTTTGACTTGCATGGCTTCCCCGTCGCCGTGTTCGGACTTAACGCCTTCTCGAATTGTATCGAGATTGTAAATTTAACCCGTTAAGGCCTATCTGTTGGCCATGGAATACACAATGTAAAATTCAGCTCTGCTTAGAAACTGTTCCAATCGGCACTTGTCTCTCTTCTTAGCATGAGAAGGGCTAGGCCATAGTTTACTATGGGCCAGTCTTCCGGAACATTATGGAGAATTAGAAAAACGTTTTCGATATTTGCCGTCACGGTTACAGCGAGAGTTTGTTAATTTACTCCTCACTTGGAAAAGTCAACAGTGCCTGATGTAGGACTAAACTTGAAGCTGCATGGCATCCTCTCAATAGGCCTTAAAGCAAAAATGTCGTAACTTTTACCCCATTTTCGTAAATATTTGCTACATCCGAAAATAGAATTCGAATATAGTATATTAGGCCTTTAGCTTGGACAAGGAGATATCTACTATTTCATAAGAGATACCAAACCGTAACGCTACTTGGAACAAAAATTACAGTAAGCAATCGTGTCTTAGACGAAGTATGTCTCAATTGTAGGCTATTGCTTGGATATAATATGATTTTTGGTAGTTGAACCTTCTGCCTGACTAATGGTAAACGTCAACCTTTGTAGTTTTGTAGTTTATAACATCAAAGGTATCCATCACACGATGCCAAACTTTCACACATGATTCGTACGGCCAACGCAGCGAAAAAAAGTTACTGGTCCACCACGAACAGCACAGCACCTCTTTAGACTCAAGGTTGTTGAGCAACCGTCTTTTCTAGGATAAAGTTTTTAGGAACTTCAGGCTGCTCCAATTTTAACAGTTTTCTATGTTCATGTTAAAACTTACCTCTCAATTATTGTAACCTAATTTAAAATCATATTGTTCAGCAAAAAAGTCAGTGACTCGACCCTCCTTTTAAAAATGACACTGGTACAATTTTTGCTCATAAATACATTTTCATTTGTAGGTAATAAAATCTGAGTATCTACTAATAAAACTGGCGATAAAATATACTGTTTTATTTAAAAATTGGGTACAGAAAATCACGTGAATATATTCTTTGAAAATGATCAATTTTACTTTATAATTCGCGGTCGACACTAGTGGTTTTTGCAATTCAATAGCTCCGACCGTATACTATGCGAGGTACATATGTATATCTAGATTTTATTCCAGATATTATTTGAATGTCTAATTCTGTGTCTGCCCCCAAATGTCGACCGAATCCTTTTATATTAGCCGTTCATAATTTTCCTTATATAATAATATCAGCCCTGGATTAAACTGTCCCACTGCTGAACACGGGCCTCTTCTCAGAGTGAGAAGGGTTGCGCCATAGTCCATCACGCTTGCCCAGTGCGGGTAGTCAGCCTAATAAAAAAATTCCTTATATGAAGTGTCATCCACGTTTTTCTTTTGTATCAAATATCAAATCAAATGTTGTTAATTGGACCGTGTTGTGCAGAAATGATCCAGGGGTTCTTTTTAATTTATCTATAAGTATAAAGGTATTTTGAAAAAACATCAAATAATGCAAAAATCTATATTCAATTCTTTATAAAACTATATGCATAACCATGATGTTGTAGGATAACAGTCACAAGAAAAATGAACTTATGTTTCAAATCAGCATAAATTTTATTTATGTTTTTGTGGATTGGATTATTTCTGCTCAATACGGTCCAATAATGATTGGCAATCAAACAATCTATAGGCTATATAACGATTTTAGAAATTGGTAGGCGAAGTTTGGGAATTGTCATTAGTAGGAAAGTTAAACAACTTAGGTCAACTAACACCTTACATAGCTTTGTATCAGAGGTATTCAATATCCTCTGTTGTTTTCACTCCGCGGTATCATCCGCGTAAACACATTTTCCTTTAGCCTTTTGTTATGTCCCACTGCTAGGCCAAATCCGAAATCGAATAAATCGAATCGGAATAAAAAAGTATTCTATGTGTCAATCAAGGGGATGATCTATTACTATTATTTATTATTACCTACGTGTTCATAAGCTCACACATGTTTTTAATATTATCAAAAATTATTAATCCGATATCTTCTTTGCAGTGGTCGCTCCTCCTAAACGTAGAATGCGCAACGTCGTCCACATCAGAGAAGCGCCTCCGTCCACCGTGCAGATGGAACCCGGGACTCGGCTGGTGCTGAAGTGTGAGGTGCTGGGCAGGCCTTCACCCACTGTGCAGTGGATGAAGAATGGAGAGCCAGTTGTAGATGTGAGTAGTTCATGTTGACTATCTGTCTCATTTATTGAAATATATTCTTAATCTATTGAGTCCCAACGGCATTCCGGCAGCATGACAAAATAGGTTTTGGATTATGTCCGGTGTATCAAAACTTGACAGGTTAAAGATTAATACGTTCAATATTTAAAATACTGAGAACAATAGTTTTATTTTGTCCTTGCAAAGTTCGAACCTTCAACAGACATGGTTAGGTTGGCCACCAGTTGCTAAACAAGGTGAAATTCAAAGCAATTATTATAAGATGAGTTTCATGGTTAAGCTCAAAGTCAACAATCATTTATTCTTTAAGCTGACAAAGCACCTACGTAGTCACTTATGAACTTCAAGTTTATGTAGTATCTCTCAATACACTCCGACACGTTTAATAGCGGGCTTGTATTCCGCAAGGGGCACTTTTAGGCAACGTATGGTAGGTAGAACATGCCTATAACATTTACTCACTATTAATTGATATAAATTTATTATTTCAGTATGAGGAAGAATCCAACGACATATTGCCTGCACACCCGTCCAGTGCGGCCATGCTTATCAGTCAGCTAGTGGTGTCAGCAGCCGTGTCGGGAGATGTTTTCACGTGTGTGGCGACATCTGGTGCCAAGCGTGACAGCGCATCTACTACTGTTTTCACTGTTGAAGGTATCTGTCGCTTATTGTAATATATAATATTATAGTTACACATTGCATCACAAAATTAACACAACAAAATAAATAGCTTAATAATTGTTTCGTAATTTGTGACACATTGACGTTGTATCTAAATGAGTATCCTGCTATCTATTGAGTAATTAAAGTAACATAGGTAATGAATAGTACCGCTACTTGATACGAGAGGGCACTATATCGCATATATTTTACTGTGTCGCTATTCTTAGATACTCATTGGTTATTAATTAATATTCGTGATAGGGCTTTTCATTTGCACGTAAAGATTTGTATTCATTATTAAGTAGATATTATATTAAATAGTACAAAATAAGGCAAAATCCAACGTATTAATACAGTAACTTATCACTAGATGGCACCACACTTTATACATTGTATCATTTATTTAATATCAGGAAACGATGAAGAAAACCTGCTGACTCTTCAAAAGCTGTTCCGGATGCCGTCCAAGCCGATCATCGCCACATACTACAGCGACGTCTTCCAGAACATCGGTACTGACATCATTCTGCCATGCCGTGTAGATAGCTTCACCAAGTCCCAAGTGTTCTGGCAAGATAATAACGAAAATGTCGTATATGGCAACTCTAGGATGCGGGTAAGGAAAATTACATTACTCATATATGATATCTTCTTAATTATACAAACAAACATAATAGACTAACACCTTTATCCCCAAAGGGGAAGGCGGACGCGTATTACACGTACATTTCGCACAACTGTGACTTAAAATCCTACGCAATTCGAGGCGAGCCTATTGCAGACGCCGTATTGCTATATTGCTACTGAAAATTTCTTGACAGACACCGCATTATACTGTCCAACTCGGCAATCAAACCCAAGACTTCATCCATTGTAGTTGCTCTAAGATTGTTAATGCCATTTTATTTAAAATTTTATGTAATTGGGAGCAAGCTTACTCTACTGCACATATTTTAGATTCTATACTAACCGACATACATTTCTTAACAGTAATATTCACCTATTTTACAATCTGAGAATCAAAAATAGCACTTCATAATCGACCGCAAACGTAATTGTGGGCTCAAACGATCATACTTATACACAAACGCGGCCAACTTATTTAGATCACATGTAATACTTGACAGTCACATAATAGCGTACTATAACAACAGCGCCTAATATAATTCATTACTTTTGAAATTAATTTACACTATTTTTAATGTATAACGTTCATATAAACGTAAGACAATATTATAATTATATTTATTGCAACAGGTGCTGCCATCTGGTGACCTGCTCCTGACCAGCCTGAGATGGTCAGACATGGGCAACTTCACCTGTATAGCCAAGAATGTTTATGGAAAAGACGTTATCAATACTTTCGTATACCCCATTAGAGTTAAATGAAGGTTAGTTGATAAATATTATTATTATTAATTTTAATACAATCAGGATAGCTAAAAAGTAAGTGGTAAGCGGGTGCCGTCGTCTATGATAACTTGTAGTGCCATGCGCTACAAGTTGTCATAGATATCGATATAGATAGAGATCATTTTTATTGAGCCTGAAAGTACTATTTACCATAGGAATACAACACAAGGCAAAGGCAATTCAGGCATACATAAAAATTATATATTCTAATTATATAATAATGTTAAATCAATTTTAAAAGAAAAAGGATCTTCAAAAAAAAAATTCTCTGTACTTACCCTATTATACTGTTCGACCTTCAAATTATATCTCTGGAAAAATTACATGCCGATCCGTAAATTATTAATAAAAAGATTTCATATCAAAGATAAATTGATATATTCTATTTACTTACCTGATCACCGATAAAAAAATATCACTATAGAATTTATATTATAAATAAAAAAAATATTAATATTTATTATATTAATTTACAGAACTACAAGCCGTTTGATGAAGCACGTTACCCGCCGATAAATCTCGATGTTCCTACTCTAAATGTTTAATTATATCTTAACTTATTATTAGATTTTAAGTTAATGTTATACAAAGAATATAATATAATAAATAAGTACTTAATATATTTTAAAATGTGCCAACATAAGTTTAGTTTGTTCTGTGGAAAATGACGCAAAAAATAATATTGTCGCAAAATAATATTAAATTAAAACTAATATTATATTTCAAAACAAAATGATGTTGCCATAATAATATGAAAAATTATAATTCTAGCGTAATTTTTTACAAAATAAACTAATCAAGTAATTTGCGTTCTAAGCGTGATAACTCATATTTTATATTTTATTTTTGACTGTTTCTGTATATTTTGAATTTAATTTTATTTTGTACAGTAGTATTAAAGTGCAGTCCGTAAAATATTTTATATAGAATTCCTATCATTGGCAACTATACAAGTCCTTAAATTGTATTTTATCCCCAACTGTTTCTGTATATTTTGATCAAATTTTGTATAATAGCAGTATAATTTTGTATAAAATTATTTTTGTTGCAAACCATACATGACTTTATGTATTATGTTGTTATGCTGGCTGTACCTAAGTGTTTGAATGTTGAATACATACGATCTCTGTGATTTTTTAAATAAATGTTTTATTATTACACAAGACTGTATTTTTATTTATATTTGCGGTCTGAACTGTGGTTTTGTGTGGAAACGAAGCGAAGAGTTATATTTCCAAAGCCGTGATTATAAAATGCCCAGTTCAGTTAGGTATTCATTGCACGAATAGCTTCGTAACTTAAGTGACGACCTCCTCACCACCGCGCCGATGCGTTAAGTGCTTTGGGTTCAATTCCAAAACGAGACAAAATTTGCGAAAAGCTATCTTTTGCCTAACAGGCACATTTTTAAACTTCTACTAAGAACTGCAAAACACTAAATCGCAATAAAACCTTGCCCAAATATGGTATCGTACCTGAGACCTTACGATCGGTTGCAAACATTACCGCATACTTTTCTAGTGTTTTGAAAACAGAATTAGTTTAACAACTTCATTTGAAAAACAGTTAAGCGCAATTTTAGGAACAATAGCTTTCTCTATCATGTTAACTCTTTACATATGTATTGAGCTACTTATTAGTTCAAACTTTCAACACAAAATTACAAATAATATTATAAGTACGAATGTGATATTGTTTGTTTGTTACGCTTTCACCCCTTAACTACTTGACCGATCATCATGAAATTCCGCATACACGTTGGTAGAAAAGAAAAGGAGCGAGCGAAGCGATCAGATATTCGACGACCATTGCTGTGAAAGTGACATATCGAGGGCATAATATAAACAAGTGAGAACCGGCAATGAATTGCCGTAAATCTCAGAGTTCGAAAAAAAATGGTATCACGTGACCTCGAGGTCAAAGGTCATAGTCATTTCGGGGTATATCCACTATGCTGAGTCGACTAGCGTTGACCGCGAGTCTCTAGCTCTTACAGACGGACGGACGGACGGACAAAGCTGTTGTTTTCGAACTCTAAAATGTAGCGAGACTGCTGACGGGCTTTAGTTTTGTATAGCGTCAGTATGGAGTAGTGCCACACGGCAGTCATCTTCCCGCAAACACTGAGTTAGGTCATAGCTCCATAGGTATTTACATATGTTTTGTGGTCTAGGAGGCAAACGAGCCTACGGATCGCCTGATGGTAAGCGATTACCGCCGCCCATGGACACCCACAACACCAGAGGAGTCACAAATGCGTTGCCAGTCTTTTAAATTTGCCCATCAGGAGGGAAGGGCAGGTTAGGCCTCCAGTACCCTCACTCACTCGACGAAACATAACGCACGCGCTATTTCACGCCGGTTTTCTGTGATGCCGTGGTATCACTCCGGTCGAGCCGTTCGTGATGTTATTTACAACTGGCACCAGTGAATATAATAATATATCCATACAGTATGCTGTCATCACTCATTTTATTTAGACACCCACAACATCATCTGATCACCCCTACATTGATAACCCCAATAATTATAAAATCATTTATTTCCGCCAAAAAATACAGTCCGTACAGGCATAACCATATTTAGATTGAAGAATGGACAATTCATTTCCATTTTTCCTGCAATGAGTTGCAGGTAACTGTTGGAACTGCCACAGAGCCGTCGCATCAGAGACGACGCCCTTCAAAAATCTCTTATACAACAGCTTGCAGCTTTGTCCGTCCCTCCGTCTGTTATACAACTTTCAACTCAAAACCCGTAAGAGCTAGAGTATCGCGGACAGCGCCATTCGACTCAGCATAGTCTATATACCCCCGAAATCTCTATGACCTTTGACCTCTGACCTCAAGGTCACGTGGTATCACGTGACCTTTGCATATTACTTGAACCAGTTTTTCGAACTCTAACATTTACGGCAATTTATTGCCGATTCTTACTTGTTCTTAGTATAATATCCTCGCTTTCTGCATTTTTCTTCATATAAATTTTAGTAATTTCTAATCTTCTACTCATCCGTGCAATACTCTTAAAACGAGATACAAAGATTACTCTTAACGAATTAATATATAAATAACTACATTTTCCTCGCAACTTCGCTTGCGTAAAAGTAGATTAGGTTATGTTAGAAACAATACATTAAAACCAAAAAATGTTGTCCTTGTTACTCGGTGTATAGTATTCCACCGATGTATGGGTATATAGGTAGTTATGTTATGGAATATAAGAAATTTAAAATCTGAAAAGTAGTTTTACAAACAAACAACCATTAAATCTAATCTTTCCTCTTATTAATATTACTATAGCATAGATGCACAGGATATCTTTAAAATATTTTAAAAATATTATTAAATTCATTTTTCATTGAGTGTCTCCACAATAAAAATAAAAAAATCTTTACCTAATTTTAGTAATGCATTATCGTACACTCCTGCTTGCGCGCAATATAAAAACGAGACAACCATTACTCCACATAATAATATACGTATAAATAATAAAAATTATATATTAATAAATAATAACTCATAAAACATTGGCACATAACATTTTGTCGGTCCATAACTCACTCGAACAGTGTGGTAACTGCACAATCACTAGACATTCACATTTAAAGGACCATCGCTGGTTAGAAAGGTGATGTCATACTGTGAATTGGTGCAGTCACCTCTTGTAGCCTTCGGGAGGGAACGGCCAGTTTATTTTTAGATGTAGCTGTTTATTATAAGGTGTATATAGCGTGGGATACAAAGATTTATTAAGTCTTCTTAGTGCAGCGTCACGATAGAGATCAAGAGTTGGTAGGTTTGAGTCCTGCCTGTTCACTATCAAAGTGAAACAGCTTCTAATTCAAGCATATAAGTTTCGCTTGGCTACAGGGATTCATCATGTCCTCCTCACCGTGTCCGGTGACGGCGACTCCTTCAATTTAGTCTGGATTGTTGTTGCAGTGGGCGCGTATGTGACTTGCAAAAACTTTGTTTTGAAAGTTTGATTACAAGGCCCACAATAGAGCTGACCGGCAGGTCCTCCCCCCACCATCGGCTCTCCGTAACCGTAGGGCTTTCACTTGAAAATCCAGTTAAACATGCAGGAGTCATCAGCGCGTGATTATATTATAATGGTTGCGTTGGTACAGGTCCACTCTCTCTTCCTCTGTTTTCCAATGCCAATATGGTCCGGTACGAAAACCAGAGTTTGCAGAAGTTTGGCCACACGCTCCTATATAAATCCCGACATGTGCCTTTTAAGGCAGTACTCCATGTGCCTTGCCTCATCGCTGTAGAAACCGAATGCACTTGCCTATCGACATTGCTCGCCTGCTACACCATACATGGCTTGTGTAAGTAAATGGGAGATTTCCCATGAACTGATTACACTTGTGACAGAGGTCACAAAGTGGCGGTGGGGTCGTCACTTCCCTACGCATGCTAGCTACAGGGATTACCAAGAATAGAGTAGATGTTTGATTTTGTACGTTATTTAACACACAAGACCAAGTAGCATTTAAAAGAATTCTTTTGATGCAAACAGTATCAAAATTGGCTGCTTATTTTTCAACCAATTTTTTTGTAATTAATATTTTGAATTTGATAGGGATATAACGGAGATCTTGCTATCTCTCTCGGACAGCTGCGTTTAATAGTTGATACGTCACAGTTTGTATCGTGCATCCTTTTTCTGTCATTTGACAATTACCCCTTTTAACAGATTTGTAATGTTGTATCTTATTTGTATTTGAGTTAAAAAGAATTTTGGAATCTACTCAATTCAGACTCTGTGTAGTCTCTATTTTGATTGCTAACATAAAAATTGTTAGTTATATTCATAAAATTATTGAAAGAGCGGTAGACCAATGGTGGAATCAAAATTTCGATTGTGAGGTCGTGGGAACGAATCTCATCCATTGCACTACCGATTTTAACCCATCCCTAACACAAGCATGTAAGCGTAGCTGGAGGGGTTCAAAAGAATATTAGTATTTTGTACCCCAAATTGAAAACTCAACATACATTATTATAATAATTTTTAATTATTATAATTTCTCGCATGTGCTTTTGTTATGATCTTCTTGTGTGTGTTTTTTGTTTTTCTTTCTTGTAGTGGACATTATTAAATTGATTATTTTAATGTATTAGTATAAAATTGATAGAAAATTTTGTTAACTTTGATGAACCTGACTTTAATATTTGTATGTCAACAATGACAAAGCATAGTGCAACACTTATCTATTTAAGACCTTGACATGTATGATTAATGTATATATGTTCTTCACCTATGTTTTACAAATAAATAATTCTGATTCTGATTCTGATATTATACATAAAATCAAAAAAAATTTTTGGGCGTGTCTCATTATTCATCGTTATTCTTATAAATACAACACTCATATTAGGAATAATTCCTATGATGCGAGGGTTTTTTTTTTTTTTTTCACACATTCGGACACAAAGAACACGCAGACTCGGGAGAACTACATATTTGAGGTTCACACACTTTTTGTCCCGTGTGGTGATCGAAGCCACAACATTCGGCGCAGTGGCAATAGGGACACAAATACCTTAACCATATTACAATATTGAAATTAAACTACTATATACGGATTTTATCGCGTTATTTATTTTACACTTTATTACAAACTTGACTGGAACTTTGAGACAACTACCATCTTAGTCTCCCCGTGACCATGGCTGCTGAAAAGCAACCGAAACGTCGGGGAAAGTGTAAACTTAAATATAAATAGTTTTAATAAATTAATTAGCTTAAAAATTAGTAAAGTTCAATAGTATCTAGTAGTAGTGTAACAGTTTCAAAATTTTGTAATAAAGTGTAAAATAAATAACGCGATAAAATCCGTATATAGTAGTTTAATTTCAATGGATAACATTCGCGTAAACAGAAGACAATATTATATATTACAATATATAGGGAGCTACTACTCATTAAACTGACCCCATAATTTAGGTTAATTGACCACTTTTAAACAAGCTTCAATAAATATGCCATAAAGTCAAGTGTGAGTTGCTCAGGCATCGTAAACCGCACGAGCAGTAGTCGGAACTTCGGAAGAAAGCCGCGCCCACACTTTGAGCCAAGGTAACTCGCATTCAGGCGAACGTTTGCGCTGTGGAGACGAATATGTGCGCAAAAAACTGTCTACGCGCAAATTGATATATATTTATCTATTTTAGTTTAATAAAAACGAATGCGGGCTAATTATCATTTCACTACATAATCCAAAACAAAGTCCCCCGCCGCGTCTGTCTGTTCGGGATAAACTCAAAAGCTACTGAACAGATTATTATGCGGTTTTCATCAATAGACAGAGTGACTCATGAGGAAGGTTTGGGTGTATAATTTGTTAAAGTTTTGTACTACCCGTGTGAAGCCGGGGCGGATCGCTAGTACAACCTAAATATAAAGATTTAAAAAGTTTTTAAGAAGTATACAAGTCATTTGTAAACCAATTTATAATAATGTCAGCCCTGTATTTTTTTTTTTGTTGTTGTTGCGCTAATTAGGGACCTTATTTATTACTATATGATACCATTTCTAAAAATCTAAACTTATAAAAAAACATCAGCCCTGTATTAAACTGTCCCACTGCTGGGCATGGGCCTCGTCTCAGTGTGAGAAGGGTTAGGCCATAGTCCACCATGCTGGCCCACTGTGGGTTGGCAGACACCACATATCTTTCAGAAAATTAAGAGCACTTTCAGAAATGTAGGATTCCTCACGATGTTTTCCTTCACTGATAAAGCGAGTATATATTTAGCCAAAAACTCAATTTAAACTTTTTTTATACTTGTCGGTTTCTTTTTTCGTTTGTTTTTACAATTATTAACAAAAGGAAGCAATCAATTCGTTTCAGTCATCTTTAAAACTGATATACTTTAAACCTTGTGATTAAGACATACAGAAACCATTAATAAATTGAAGGCTGTTCATGGTATATAAGTATATATTGAACGATGTATGCAGTAGCGATTTTTTTAATTGCCCCTTCAATCATACATGGTTATAACCATATTATAGATTATCCGTTACTCTACAAAAAAAAAATTATTGTCACTGCCGCAGTGTAGTACTGAATGCGATTGCATTGGTTTCGATTTCCGGTCAAAAAAACAAAAAATATCGAATTTTCTGTCAAATAAATATTAATTCCAGCTCAGCTTAAGGCTGTTGGTGGCATTTCCTAAAGCACGTAGAGCTGTCGATCACATTCTCGGAAGGTGTCCGCTAGATGACAATCTATGCTAATATTATAAAGCTGAAGAGTTTGTTTGTTTGTTTGGTTGAACGCGCTAATCTCAGGAAATAAAGGTTCGAATTGAAAAAATATTTTAGTGTTGCATAACCTATTTATTGAGGAAGCTATACGCTATAATACATAACGCTACGATCCACGGGGGCAGCGCAGTAACCATAAACGCGAGTAAAACCGCAGGCACATCTAGTCTAAACTAATATTAGAAAGCTGAAGAGCTTGTTTGTTTGGTTGAACGCGTTAATCTCAGGAATTACTGGTTCGAATTGAAAAATTCTATTAGTGTTGGATAACCTATTTATCGAGGAAGGCTATACGCTATATAACATCACGCTACGACCTACAGGGGCGGCGCAGTAATCATAAACGCGGGTGAAACCGCGGGCACATCTAGTATAATATAAAAGAGATCAGAGGCAGGAATAACGGTCTTGCGAACCACAGACTTGTGCAACAGCGTCAACTACCAACTAACATAGGACTGCTGTTGTGAATTTTTTGACCTCATAAGTTTCAGTTAGTACGACTCGGTATCGAACTCGAGATCTCAAGCACAGCAGTCGTATTTACCACCGCTGAGCCACCGAGACAATTTTGCGCCTAATTATGTGGTACCTAATAACTCTGCTGACGAAGTATGGTACATAAGTAAGTAGAAATTATATTTAAAACATTCATTTTAAGATAATTTTACACATTTGACATTAATCATTTGAATTGCCCGTACCTTTGGTTCTATAAAAACAAGTGTACAAAAAATTAAGTTGTTATAATAAATCATCGTTATATTTCGTACGTGCCATTAACTTATTAAATGTGGCGAAGTATTTGCACATAATTGTGTGTGCAAGTATTGCAAACTGTAATTTGTGATCTTCAATGTCTTAATAAAAAATACGGTGGGCGGTATTTTTATTATCTTACTTTTTCGGAGCTTATCATTTACAAGACCATGTCAATCTAATTATAACCAGAACATGAATAAACTTTGGTTCTATTAACATCTTATCTCTGGTCTTGTTTTAATATTTTAAAAGCTAAAATGTCTGTTGCCGATGGAGGCACTGACAGTATACTTTGATTAATCACCCAGTTTTCCATAACGTTCTCAAAGTTATGTGAAGTCTGCCAACCTCTGCCAGTGTGGTGGACTATGGCTTAACCATTCTCACGCTGCAAAGAGACTTGTGCAGGAGTGGAATTTTATACAAAGTACTGATGTTATTATATACTGTCAGAGCCTCTTTACCAGGCCTAGTTCTGATACATTTCGCCAACAAATGATAGACATCCCCAACAACAACTTACTCTTCACAAGGACGGTATTGTTAAGCCTGGCGGAGCTCATCGTAGCTAATTAATTGACGACAATGGTAATTTAGAATAGGGCCAAAGATATTCGTTAAAGTAGTGTATTGAATTATGTTACCTTTTTCGGTTCCGTAAGTCTGCGTTGTCTGCCGGAACTCCCTTTAGTTATATCTTTCAAATCGTAATAGGTAGACGCTTGGTATTTCCACGTAGTATGTGTTATTATAGCGATAATCTAAAAAAGATCGATTCGATAGTGATAATGAACGCAACTGCCCTGCATGAGGTATCTTGGTGAGTTCCTAGATCCGCGAAAGTGCTATAGTCTGAAGTGATTTTGTGTTAAGACTAGTGATGTAACGAATATTCGCATTCGCATTCGCGAATATTAGCATATTTCTTGACATTCGTATTCGCATTCGCAAATCTTATGCGAATGTTGTGCGAATATGAACATCCGAAAAAATAAGATGTCAAAACAAATAAGACTACAAAAAACGGACCCTTGATCCGCAGTTTGACACGCTGTTTTCATTTTATTTTGCCTAAGGATGATATATGTGCTATACATCGTTAGAAAGGTATTGTTTTCTACTTATAGAAACAATATAACTAATAGTAAATTGTATCATTTCTAGATATATGAAACGAAGAGAATAATACCGGTGATTTTGTCATGATTATTTGCCTATTTTCATAAAATGTCTTTTTAGATAGAATAATAAGCTGTATTTCTTTATTTATTTATTTGATTATCATAATTGAGTAGATTTCATACAATAAAAACCTAAAATTAACTATATAACGTAGGCGCCGGATCGGCTGGACTATGCTCGGAATGAGATGCAAACGATGACAAATGTGTGCGTGTGACTCGCGTGCTGAGTAAGCTGTCAAAATAATAATAACATCAGCCCTGTATTAAACTGTCCCACTGCTGGGAGGCCGATTCTCACTGTGAGAAGGGTTAGGCCATAGTCCACCACGCTGTCAAAATAAAGCCATAGATAAATGGCGCCAAATTCAAAAGTGAATGATTCGTATTTGCATTCGCATTCGCGAATATCAACGGCAGATATTCGGATTCGAATTCGCGAATGCCTAAAAACTTACATTCGTTACATCACTAGTTAAGACATTTTTAGTAACTGAAACTGTGCCTCGCCTCGAAATAGGCTCGCCCGCTATTATTATGTAGTCTTGAAACCATAGTTAGCGAAATGTTAGTGTAATCTTTGCTTTCTAGGCTATTAATTATTTCGAATAACAATCAAATAATGCTCCAAAACGAATTCGAATAATAAATCCATAACAACGACATGCGGAATGGCAACCATTCAATTTTCTTATATTTTTTAACATAGCAATGGCACATCGCTAATCAGTACCGCGTCAAAAAATCGAGTGGATCCGCGTGCTCCAACTAGTAATTACAATAATTATAACGTAAGTCAATTCTAAAGACGGCGATGTGCGCTCGGCATGTCACGACCGGCTAACATTTCACAAAGGTTAAGTTTAACTCAATCACGTCGCTTTTAAGCGCCTAAAGACGATTGTTTAGAATTTACAACTATAAACTAACACTAGCTTCCGCACCTGGCATCGCTTGTGTTGTATATTATCCTAACCCTAACAGTTTATTATCATAAGTGCGAATATAAGTTTGTTTGTTACGGTTACACGCCTTAAGACTGCGCCGAGCGTAAGACAGATAATGACAGAGCTCGTGCGGCGCATATTCAAATCGGCGCGCGGCCGCCATAGTAAAATTATATCTTTATTGTCAACCAATAACTTAAATATTTGGGATGGACAAATTGTAATATAACTATTTATGTTTCGTTTAAGTTGTAAAATATGATAGATTTCTACTGTTATAATCTAAAAATCACGTAACACTAGCTTACGTTTTTGCATTTTTCATGCAAATTTACGTAATTTTGAAGGCGATAATATTATTTATATTACATGTTTTACACGAATTAATTGTAAACACATTCATTTTTATGGTAAATGTATATTTTATATTTTTATTAAACAAAATGTGTTGATTTTATTCACTTAACTGTGATCGCCTGTTTTGGCACATTTCGCTCGGCGCAGTCATAATTACCAGACGAATTATCGTGAAATTTTGCATATATACAAATACATACGTTGTCAGGGGTAGAGAAAAGAACATGATTTTGTCCGTGGCTTCGCTTGTGATGTAGGTTAGATTAGGTTAGTAATAGTCCTTTTTTTTAGACGAAAGGTAACTTATCTCCTTTTCTATACCCCTGACAAAATGTATGCGAAATTTCATAATGATTCGTCGAGCAATTAAGGCGTGAAAGCGTAACAAACAAACAAACTCACATTCGTATTTATAATATTAGTTAGGATTAGAATATGTAGTTATACATAAAAAAATATCACTCAGAACAACGTTCTCGAAGGATTAAGTAAAGGTGAATCGTATTAAAATTTCGCCATTATGCCTAGATTGCACTGCATTAGGACAAGGCTATTATCATCAACAGTCCCCACACGCCTGCTGCTACTGACAGTTTCCTCACAAAATAAACCAATTAAACTTTGTATTCGCGACCGACATTTGAGCGTTCACGTTACGCCACTGCGCCATCAAGCAATCAATTTCACATTTATTAATAACAAAAACTAAGATGACCGCCCAAGAAGAAGTTGATGTAGAATAAAATATTGTGTAGTTTTGGACCCAACAATTTTAATCCTGACTAATATAATATTGTCTTCTGTTTACGCGAATGTTATGCATTAAAATTAAACTACTATATACGGATTTTTTTTAGATTTTTCAACAGACTGCAATGCAGTGGGTCTCGGTTTCGAACCCACGTCGCCTCCTCTGACTTTTCGAAATTATGTGCGTATTGATTGACAATTATCGCCTGCTCCGTGGCTCGGAGAGCACGTTAAGCCGTTGGTCCTGGCTGCCATGAACATCTATGGCAATCGTTATTGGGAGAGTGTCGGCACAAAAGATCCCACTGGGTCGAAGTGTCGCCGGTTTGCACTGACTGGTCCCCACATAAGATACATATATATACAGCGTTGTTTATATGACACTTTTTTACATAATTTAGAAACTACTACTTTTAAACTTTACTAATGTTTAAGCTAATTAAATTATTAAAACTATTTATATTTAAGTTTACACTTTCCCCAACGTTTCGGTTGCTTTTCATTCCTGACTAATATATTAAATGTGAATGTGAGTTTGTTTGTTACGCTTTGACACCTTAATTACACGACTGTTGATCATGAACCATTTCATACACGAAAAAAAAACATAGTGTATCTTTTATCCAGAAATAAGTACTTTTACTATCTTAACCTATATTTATCTAGAAGTTTAAAATTTGTTAAGATTACTACGATTATATAACACATTTTTTATAATACTGTAAGCATTGATAACGTAAGACGTCATAACCAAATAGGCAGCCAAGCGGGTCATAAACCAAAGATATTATTGGGTTCTGCGTGCATTTTTATTTAATTTATTAATTAGCAGAGCGTGTCTTGGATGTCACACAGGTGTATAATTGTCAGATTTAGCACTGGTGATGGCAAACACTGAGATTTAACACTTGTGAAGTCTCGAGAAAAGTTAAACAATCTCGGAATCCGCAACGAATGTAATAAGAAATATAGTTGAATGAGATACAACCCCTTAGCAAAGCGGCAGATAAAAAGTAAAGTGCAAAGCTAGAGTAAGGTAGAATATTATTATTTAATATTGTCTTCTGTTTACGCGAATGTTATTCATTGAAATTATACTACTATATACGGATTTTATCGCGTTGTTTATTTGACACTTTATTACATAATTTTGAAAACTGTTACACTACTACTACTATTAAACTTTATTAATTTTTAAGCTAATTAAATTATTGTTAAAACTGTTTAGATTTAATTTAATTATACACTTTCCCCGACGTTTCGTTTGCTTTTCAGCAGCCATGGTCACGAGGAGACTAAGATGGTAGTTGTCTCAATGTTCTTGCGACTGTTCCATTCACACTAGCCTTATAAACTTTCTTAGTTAGTCTTTCCTCGTCCATTCTTTCTACATGCCCAAACTAGCTTAACATACCCTTTTCTATTATTGTCACTTTATTACTTTCATGCCGCATCTCTTTCTAATCACACTATTCCTTATTCTATATTTCAGAGTCACACCACATATAAAAGTAACACGCATTTATAATCGCTACTGACTGACGGACGGACAGTTTGATAGATGTAGTTAAATGTGTTTCTATCTGTATGATTAAGACTTACATATGTAGCGCGAGCAGAGAATATTTCCTCATACACAAATATGAGATGTTAATTATGTAATTTATATAAGTATATACAGGAGCGTCGCAGTCATAAAAAGATTAAAGGATTTTTTTTGCCGATTGATCATAAAGTGTATTTTGTGTGTGGCTTACCGGAGGGCGCGAGATGACCACCAGCCACCCTGAGGTTTGACCTGGAGGTGGTGGGCTGCGTGGGCCTGCTCGCCACCCGATCAGCACCAGGTCCTAAAGGCGGCGTGCGTGTTCCCACGCGCGCCTCTTAGTCGTGTTTTTGTTCCCCCACAATGGGGACAGTAGAGGAAGTGTCTCATGTAGTGGCCTACCGTTTCACACGGCGGGCCGAAACCTCGGCGGGGTCGCGATTGCATGTGAAAGCGATTCGCGCGGCCCTGCCGTCTATGATTATGTCGAGGAACACCGTGGTAGGTTTAGTCGGTATTACCGGGGTATCTTTCCCCTGGTGAGCCCGACATAACCTCTCCGTCGCCCCGCGGAGAAGCATGCGTCAATGAAATCCACAACGTAAAAAAAAGTCGCTTATAATAATTTAAAAATATTAAATTATCCTTTCTTGCCATATCTATAATTTTTATTTTGGTTATAAACTAGTTTATAAAGGCATTAGTTATTGTTATATATTAAAATTTAATTTGAAATTGATTTCAGGCCACTATTTTACTCCATCTTCAGCTGAATAAATTTTATTTATTAAATTTCTGCATCACGGGGGACATTATAAATATTCAAAGAACATCCAGACTTAGAACAACAATTTGTGAATCACACAAATTTTAGTTCAGTGTGGGATTCAAACCCATAACACTCAGCGCGGTGGCAGTGGCGCGGTAACCACTTAAACCACTTTGAAAGGCTCAGCCATATCGATGTTACCATTAAAGCGATATAGAGGATGTAAAGAAAATATATTTCCTTTAATTAGAATTCAGGCCGCGCTACTACCGCCATTACGGTAGCAAACGCAATGTCGCCCGCCTTTATTGTATCTGTGGTCGTGTTAGAACAATTGTGAAAAATATTACTTGTTAGTTGGGAAATAAGAATTGATATTGTAATTATAAGCATTCAATGTCGTTTCTTTTATTGCAGGTAAGGTTTTTATAGTTAATTTAATGTTATATTTTGGAATTAGTGTCGAACAAACATGTAAATAACAAATATAAAACTTTTATTACAGAGAAACTCAATTGTGTTTTGATTGACGGTATCATCTCACCTAACTACCGAACAAATACCGATAAATATTAAATTTTATAATAATATGTAAATTTAGGTTAAGGTATTTATTTATGGGCCTATACAGCTCGAAATAAATGATTATTATTATTATTATTGGTTTCTCTTTCACGGGTATTTCCCTAATACGTTAGGAAAATACTCGGCCATTTGGAGTTTTAATTAAAGTGGGATGGAACACCTACAGCGGCACTAGCCGCAGCAGGCGTAGGACTATTGCTATGTATGGATTCTAATATATAGGCTATGGGTATGGGTGTTTGATGGACCGGTATATTGGTAACTATGGATGATAAAATGGCGTCTGCCCTGAATACTCTAATAGCATCAATCAAATAGATAGACGGTGACTCGCCAACTCACTAGACGGGCCTCCTGAATAGCCACGATAGGCATACAAGCCAGCAGCAGAGGGCAACACCGGTGCGAGCGGCTAGGAGTGTCGAGCGGTGCCAGCGGCTAGGGGTTTCGAGCGGTGCGGCGCTAGTTTCACCTTCACGGGTCTCTTGACAACGGAGACCCGGAGCGGGTTTCCCCGTAGTTATGCCCTTGAGAATGACACTTCCATCCCCAAGCATGTAGCTCCAGTGGCCGCCCTCTGGACGGCCGACCAAGGCAAGCCAGGATTGAGAGTCCTACGGGCGCTCTTGAAGTTCCACCCCAGCCAAACAGTAACGGCAAGCTGGGGACGAGGCCATAACCGATTCTCCGAGGCATTCAAGACCGCAGTGTCGCCACTCACATTCAGTTCGCCACAAGCCGCCCTGCGGTTTGTGCGCTTTTATTAAACTTGGTGATACATTTTTTGTAAAAATAAAAGCATGTTAAAAATGTCTTCATTTTCACATTCAGAAAACATTAACCACGAAATAACTAATTCTATCAGCTCTTTACATATTTTTTCTTATAAAAAGATAACGCCCGCTCTAGGCACTATATCTACAAACATTCAAACAACGGACACAAAGCACCACAAATCGGAACACCAACTTTGTGGATCACACAACTTCTTGTCACGTAGTGGATCCAAACCACAACATTCGGCGCAGCGGCAATGGCGAGGCAACCTTTTAAAGTAAAGTATTATACAAGGTGGGGCAAATGTTATTACATTAAATGATATACTACCTTAAGCTGGATGATATAAGACGGTTAATATAAACAAAAAACCTATTTTCGCAGAAGTTAAGTAACTATTTTTTTGAACAAAATAAATAAAATATAATTACACACAAATTGGAACACCCTTGTAACCAATCGTGCGCTGTGGCCAGCTCGTTAACGGTCATAGGTTCCAAGAAATCGTCTTTGTCAACTCGCTAGGATCCGGAAATTCCCGGACCCGATACAATACGACGGTTTTTTAATATCGCTGCTTAAGGTCTTTAACACCTAAGTACAGTCATCTCTGCATTATGTTCTAAAATTTCTAAATAAAGAAATCTAAAAAAAAATCCTTTGGCTTAACTACTGAATACATTTGGTTCATGATTTGTAAATCGTCAAAGAATACTATGTGGTATATGTGGTATTTAACATTTGCGCCACTTTGCATAAGTAACTAGCGACCCGCTCCAGTTTTGCACGGGTAGTACAAATACAGTTTTTTGAGTTCATCGCTAACAGACAGACAGACGAACAGACGCGGCGGAGAACTTTGTTTTATAATATGTAGTGATAGCGAACTAAGACTTAACGAGGCATCGTAAGGCTATTGCCCTCGCACTAAGGGCTACTCTCTCTAAGCTTTGCTTACCCCTTGGGATATGACAGCATCTTATGTAACAAAGTTTATTTTATTAATAAACTAAGAGGTACTTAAGACTGCGCCGAGCATAAGACAGATAATGACAGAGCTCGTGCGGCGCATATTCAAATCGGCGCGCGGCCGCCATAGTAATTTTGTATGGAGAATTTGAAGGGTTTTTTTGATAAATATTTATCTTTATTGTCAACCAAAAACTTAAATATTTGGGACGGACAAATTGTAATATAACTATTTATGTTTCGTTTAAGCTTCAAAATAGGATAGATTTCTACTGTTATAATCTAAAAATCACGTAACACGAGCTTACGTTTTTGCAAATTTACGTAATTTTGTAGGCGAAATTATTAATTATTTTAAGTTTTTTACACGGACTAATTGTAAACACATTCATTGTTATGGTAAATGTATATTTTATATTTGTATTAAAAAAGTGTTGATTTTATTCACTTAATTGTGACCGCCTGTTTTAGCACATTTCGTTCGGCGCAGTCTTAAGAGCAGCGATAGCTCAGTGGGGAGACCAACAGACTGCAATGCAGAGGGGCTCGGGTTCGAACCCACGTCGCGCACCTCTGACTTTCGGAAGTTATATGACTTTTCGAAATTATGTGCGTATTTATTGACAATTATCGCCTGCTCCGTGCCTCAGAGAACACGTTAAGCCGTCGCGTCGGTCCGGGCTGCCATGAACATCTATGGCAGCCGTTATTGGGAGAATGTCGACACAAAAGATCCCACTGGGTCGAAGTGTCGCCGGTCTGCACTGACTGGCCCCCACATAAGATAAGATAAGAGGTATTGAACAAATTATTTATCAATGTGTGTTAGCTTTAAAATACAATTGAGACTCATTAGTTAGCCTTTAAGTTGAAATACTGGATCGCTTTTTGTCTGGCTTGAGTTTGTGTGATCTGTTTGGATGCGATCGTGAGGTTCGATACGATTACTGGATGCTGCGAAATCTTAAGAAATTCTCATTTTATGAGGTTTGAACTCTGCTCGGTAGATGCTAACCATTATACACGTATAATGGTTAGCATCTACCGAGCAGAGTGGTCACGACCAATAAACAAAACCAGCGATATATGATTAAAATACACCTCTGATTATTTCTTCGGATTCTGACATCAAAGATTTTTATATACGTACACGCCTATATATTCTAGTCATATAAATATATCGCACCCTTAATAAAACAGAGACTTATCTCAGTATTTTGGATTAAACAAATTTGAACTCTATTGCAAAGATTTAACACAAATATAATATTAGAATTTAACATTTACAATTAGAGTTCAAATTGCCTTACTTTCAAATTTTGAGTTGAGTCGCTGTTTTATTAAGAGTGCGATATATACACTTCATTAGCAATTCTCCTCGTAGTATAAATATCTGTGTAATGAATAATGACATTTAATGCACTCAGCCGCTGCGTTTTATGATTTCACGCGTATGACTTCACACGTAATGGGGTAAGCAGACACGCTCATTACCCTTTGTCTTGTTAACTTCCGATTATAATAATTTACGATGTTCCCTGTTAGTGTTCATTAAACTTTATTATTACGCAGGTATGTTTTGAAGAGGTGTAGGTGCCACGAGTTATACTTAGAAAAAATATAGATTTTGTACCGGACGGGCGAACTCGGGGCTGAGGTTACTATGGCGATGGTTACGATAACAGCCGTCAAGTCGCTGACGTCCTATACACGGTGTGTGGACTGTACTATAGCGGTTACTGGTCTCGGTGTGGAGGCGCTGAAAGGCGTGTCATACGATGTGCGGGTCGGGACTTCGATAAATCATACACATGCTTCACTGTTCAGTTGTCTTGAGGTTTCTGGCTGGCTCCATTCGGTTCTTGAGGCTTGAAGATGAGGTTTCTTGAGCACCTAATATCGATCGATACGGTGTCGCTTAGGTACCCCAGATCTTTACCGTAACGAGAGCCGGCCAGAAACCACAGTTCAACAATTTTATTTTATTTTAAAAAATTACACATTTCTGCTTATAACTATGGAACTATGCTAGCTAGCGTGATGGTACGACCAGTGCCGCGTAGGGCACGAAAAGACCTAGCTAGTGCTATAATGTTTATCTTTCGGAAGTTAGGTCTAGGTATAGATAACTTAGGTTTTATGCTAAAAATCTAAGCTGCGGTCATATTTACAAAGAGAAAAAGTTTAAACACTTCATAACTATGATATATAGGAATATAATTCCTTCAACATCCTATAGCGCCTTTCTTAGCGCATAAATAAAACACAATAGGTAAAACGTTTTATTAAAGCCTTATGACCTAGGAACACTGATATACCTAACTTGAGATAAAAAATGTACATTTTATTAGTAATGTTTACATATTCACAAAATATTTCTATAAACTATAGGAGAAACACAATATTACGTTATTTACACTATTTAACTATATTAATTAGGTCTATATGTGACCCAATTCGACACTATTTCTGAACTATAAACTTTATGGGTACAGTATACTTAAATAACACGTATGAAATTTATAATCATAATATGAATCTTAAGTTACTGTTGACGTTGTCGCGAACAGATTTATTTATTTTTTATCTAGCTTTTTTATCAACTTCATCTGCGTGGATTTTTTATTACGCGTAACCCTGTTTTTCTAAAATAAAAATAGCCTATGTTACTCCGTGTAACATCAGCTATCTGCCAGTGAAAGTCCCGTCAAAATCGGTTTAGCCGTTTCAGAGATTAGCCGGAACAAAAGCACAAAAAGAATGACAAAAATTAAATAGTTTGAATTTTTTGGTAGAAGTACGGTATATACTTTCATAATATGCATTTAGTAAAAACTGTTAGATATTTTGACATTACAAACAGACACTCCAATTTTATTTTTTTGTTTAGATTAAGGTTTGTTGTTTAATAGTTTTACCCAATGTCCTTTTCTGTACCCTTGTTATCGTGTATGCACTGCGACGAGTGTTGTGGGTTCGAATCCCGAGCGGAAAAAAATTTGTGTGACCCAATTAAAATAACATCTCTCATTTTCTGTAGGTACCTACTAATTACACATATTAAAAAAAACATAGCATCTCTTCAGCTTTATAAACGGAAGAGCTCGTTATCTTTTTAACGCGCTCGTTGCTGCATTTCCAAAAATTAGCGCGTTCAACTGATTTCGATCTATTTACATTAGAACCCAATTCTTAAGGCAAGTTATAGGCTATATAACATCACGTTACGAGCCACGGGAGTGAACAGTAATCATAAACGTGGATGAACACGCAGGGGACACCTGTAGTATATAGGTATAAAGGTCATTCACATTACTATAACCTTTTATCTACAAGCCCTTCACAAGATCGCCTCATTACACTATAATGGACCATTACCTAGAGACCTTAACCACAAAATGGCTGCAGGTACCCAGACCCTATTGCTGTAATAGCACAATCAACACTATAACTTAAAATTGTGGTTATAATTGTATGTGACCATATAGGGGTCTCATCAATATTTTGTATTGTTTGTTTTACTTTCATTGGCATAGTAAACAGCAGCGATAGTTCAGTGTGGAGGCCAACAGACTGCAATGCAGAGGGTCTCGGGTTCGAACCCACGTCGCGCACTTCATCTGACTTTCGGACGTTATATGACTTTTCGAAATTATGTGCGTATTGATTAACAATTATCGCCTGCTCCGTGCCTCGGAGAGCACGTTAAGCCGTCGGTCCCGGCTGCCATGAACATCTATGACAGTCATTATTAGGAAGTCAGTACCCTATAATATCCTGACACTGGTCTAACCTTAGGGTATCGTTAGCCTTCGGGTTGCAGAGGTCAGCCGCTCCGTGTAAAAACTGATATCCAGTCAAATCCGGTTAGACTAGAAAAGCCGACCCCAAGTGACTTGGGAATAATAAAGGCTAGGGAGAAGAAGAAGATTTTCATTGGCATAGTAATAGCATGCATATATTATATTACATATGCATATATGTCGGCCTCGGTGGCGTAGTGGTTAGTGTAACCGAGTGCCACACCTGATGTCGCGGGTTCGATTCCCGCACAAGTCAAACATATGTGTGCATGAACATGGATGTTTGTCTTGGTCTGGGTGTTTCTATGTATAATATGGATGTATTTACAAAAAAAAGTATATATGTATGTTTATCCATTGTCTAGTACCCATAGTACAAGCTCTGCTTAGTTTGGGCTAGATGGTGATTCATTTAAATCGATAGAGCAAATTAAGCGTCGTAACAAAAAAACTACTTTCGTATGCAGGAATAGATTGGAAGACCGTGGGCAGACATTGCCAATAGATAGTTAACACATTAAATTTCATCTTTCGACATTGTAGTCTATTGGTATTCAAGCCATACATCACAAAGCCTATAATATATAAGTAATAACGGATTGGAGGACTGTATTAAGAGTAATTTATATTAGTTCGTGATAGGGCAAGCCTTGGCGATGACTTGCCGAATTCAGAGCATCAACTAAATGTATAATTCGTTTGATAAATGGTGTTGCGGGTTTTAGTTTTAATGTTAGTTGTAGGTGTGTTTGTCTGTTTATAAAGTTCTAGACTAAGAAAATGGCTGCACGGATGGCTTAGTGGTTTAAATTGTCGCCTCACCACTGCCGCCGCGCCGAGTGCTGTGGGTGCGATCCGAAAGAAAATTCGTGTGCTCCACAAATGGTTGTCCCGAGTCTGGGTGTTCATTGTGTCCGTTGTTTAAATGTTTGTAACGTCACCCGCCACGCAGGAATTACAGCTAGTGCGAGAGTAGTCTATTTTAAAATATACAAAAAATATTACAAAGCCGTGTAGTAGTACAGGTGCAGGGGATCCACAGCCAAGTATGCGTGTGCGTCTGTTATAACATTTATTTATTTATTAGTATAAACAAATGGGCAACATAACAGTATACACCAAATCGTTGTACAAGTTAAAACTTATATCTAATATTATATACATTTATATACCCCGACATAATATACAAGGTCTATATAATTTATTATTACATCTGCTTACATGAGTACAATAAAAGATTCATAAATTAGTAACTAACTAAATATATATCATCTCACAAAATCTTAAAGAACTACGAGTCACATCCATCCATCCCGAACCAAATAGATCACACTCAGATTCTGATGTCAGAAGCATATTTAATAAGGTTAGTCGAACAAGGGGCGAGTTGGCATGCGCCACTGTACGTGCATAATAACATGTTTCCACTATTACTACAAACACATTATATTAAACAATTTTTACAGATTTTCTCGCAGTTTATTTCAAAAATGCTACTTATGTTCTACTTTGAAATTACTATACTTCAACGCAATGAAACAACTACCGTCTTAGGCTTATCACTATGACTACTGAAAAGCAACCAAAACATCGGCAAAATTACAAATAGTAATAGTTCAAAATTACAAATAGTAATAGTTCAAAATTACGAATAGTAATAATTCAAAATTACGAATAGTAATAGTTCAAAATTACAAATAGTAATAGTTCAAAATTACAAATAGTAATAGTTCAAAATTACAAATAGTAATAGTTCAAAATTACAAATAGTAATAGTTCAAAATTACAAATAGTAATAGTTCAAAATTACAAATAGTAATAGTTCAAAATTACAAATAGTAATAGTTCAAAATTACAAATAGTAATAGTTCAAAATTACAAATAGTAATAGATCAAAATTACAAATAGTAATAGTTCAAAATTACAAATAGTAATAGTTCAAAATTACAAATAGTAATAGTTCAAAATTACAAATAGTAATAGTTAAAAATTATAAATAGTAATAGTTCAAAATTAACATACAAGTATTTCATTCTTGAAAATAAATCACGATGAAATCCGTATTCCGTTAAATTTTATGTATAACATTCTCGTAAACGTATTTTGTAAGAGAAGTAGAGCCTTGCTGATTTCAGCATGGATGGGCCGGCTCGACTCGGGAAGGACTACTCTCTCACACAGAATATCGACGTGAAATAGCAATATTCCTACTGTTGTGTTTCGTTCGGTGAGTGAGAGCGCCGGAGGCCCAATCACCCTCTTTCCCCCTTCCCGCTCCTTCTTCTGTCCACTTCCTTTCCTAAAGGGTCGGCAACGCGCAAGTGATGCCTCTGGTGTTGCAGGCGTCTATAGGCTACGGTGACTACTTACCATCAGGTTGGCCGTGTGCTTGTTTGCCACATTTGAAGTAAAAAAAAAAGAAAACTAAAACGCTCTAATAGGCGTCACAAAATTCCTCCGCATCATAATCGACTGGTAGTGTGCCCAGAAGACTGGCAGCATTCCCACGTTGAATGGCAAAGCTTATTCTTTCCGCAAAATAAGGGCCATCCTCTGGTCACGGGAAGCGTCGATTAACCTTTTTGCTATGTCTCTATAGAGAGCACGAGCACTGGGACCCCCCTTCTCGAATCAATCAATCCTTCAATCTCTCCCTTCCCGCTCCTTCTCCTTTCTACTTCCTTTTTCTCTTCTTCCTTTCCTAAAGGGTCGGCAACGCGCAAGTTATGCCTCTGGTGTTGCAGGCGTCCATAGGCTACGGTGACCACTTACCATCAGGTGGGCCGTATGCTTGTTTGCCACATTAACTGTATAAAAAAAAAATACAAATTTATTATATTAAAATAATAAAGACTGCACTCTATTCTTTTGCATGTGCTGTTAAATGAACCAATATTTATAACATAAGGTTAATTATATTCAGTTCAAGAACGAGAGGCGACGCGTGGCACAGATTGTTTGTGACGTCACCTATTTTATAGACTATCAATAGTTATGCAACGTTCAAAGATTGCAATCATGATTTATATAGGTTCTTTTTTATGTAAGGTGCTGAACAGCTGTAAGCGGTAACCGCCACTCAATGACATGAATCTGTTGTCTTGTCGTCACAGAAGCATCTTCAAGGAAACAACCAAGCTGCTTAGGTAGCATCGGAGCATGCAGAATAAGAGTGCCGCTTAAGATAAGCATACAGTCTTTTACACCTTACGCGGTACTCTCGGTTCTCTATCTTATCTTATGTGGGGGCTAGTCAGTGCAGACCGGCGACACTTCAACCCAGTGGGATCTTTTGTGTCGACACTCTCCCAATAACGACTGCCGTAGATGTTCAGCCGGGACCGACGGCGTAACGTGCTCTCCGAGGCATATTAACTCATATGAGTTACATTATAATATTACTCATATGTACAAGGCGTTGCAGCCAGTGTACTATATATTATTAACTACATAAATTTAAAATAAATTTCTGGATGCATTCACTATTAGCCAGTCCAACCAATGATCTACTAAACAGCATACAATATTTATAATCTTCTGATCATCACCGCTATACCTGACGGATCACACTTCACTTAACCTATAATTATAACCAAACTATGTGACCTTCCCATCGGCCTAAAATTCTCACAGGTCGATGATCAATAAGACCTCTAAATAAACATCATGTTTGCCTACCCATCAATTAATGAGCCCACCGATGTATTTGCCTCAGGCAAAAATCCTCACCTGCAGTTATAAGTGTATTATTAGAACTACGTTATTGATTAGAAGATTTTGTAGGTTGGATTAGGTTACTACCGGTACTTCTTTCTGGATGAAGGTTACCCTTTGTCTTTTTCTGTGCCCTTGACAATGTGTTTGCGAAATTTCATGTTAATCGGTAGAGTAGTTAAGGCGTGATAGCGTAACAAACAAATAAATAAATTCACATTCGCATTAATTATATTAGTTAGGATTAGGAGTTGAATGTTATATGTAAGTGGTATATTCAGTTTGGCATGTAATACATTTTATATGCTTAGGCTCGTGATTGTCCGGGTGAAACCCTAATATATGAAAATCCGTTCAAAATGTATTTTAATGACCGTTTTGCTGGGAGCGTGTTATATTTTTTATCATTTGTGTCAAACAATTTTTTTGTCAGCCTGACGATAAAAAATTACTGTAGTCTGTAACAGCTTGCAGTCAAAACATTTATACATTAAATACACTAAAATAAAAAAAAAGAATTTCGTGACACTTTGTGAAACAAATCCTGTAACACCGGGAATCTACAAACATTTAAATAAAGGACCCAAAAACACGCAAATTCTGAACAACTACTTGTGAGTGTCATAAATAAGTGTACAGTGTGGGGATCGAACCCTCAACACTTGGCGCTGAGGCAACAGTATAGCGATCACTACACCAACCATGCTGTCTTAATACTAGTATGAAGATCCCTAGGGGTGACACCATCGAACACTCGAGCCTCCGGCATTCTTACTCATCAAGCAAAACGCAGTAACAGTTTTACTTCTATTACGCCGGTTGTCTATAATAGGGTGTTACTTTCCCGGGCGAGTAGGCTCATTTATATCTTCACCAAGAAATGAGCAATGGTGGGATCTCCTACTTGTAATCTCTGTTGTTAACATATGATAATATCAACCCTGAATATAAACTGTCCCACTGCTGGGCACGGTCCTCTTCTCCATGTAAGAAAAGTTAGTGTTTGGCAATTTTTGTTTGTCCATTGTCCACCACGTCGGCCAGAACGGTTTGGCAGGCGGAGAGATTTCCGTACGATGCTTCCTGCCGTTAAATTTACGTACGCCGTTGAAGTGAGCGAGCGATTTTGAGTAGTGGAGCCTCGCTGATTTCAGCATGAATGGGCCGGCTCGACCGGGGAAGGACTACCCTCTCACAGAATATCGACGTGAAATACCAGTATTCCTACTGCTGTGTTTCGTTCGTAGAGTGAGAGTGCCGGAGGCCCAATCACCCTCTTTCCCCCTTCCCGCTCCTTCTCCTTCCCACTTCCTTTCCTAAAGGGTCGGCAACGCGTAAGTGATGCCTCTGGTGTTGCAGGCGTCCATAGGCTACGATGAACACTTACCATGAGGCGAGCCGTATGCCTGTTTGCCAACTTAGATGTATAAAAAAAAAACTTTATAATTGGATGTAGAAAGCGACCTTGAGATCTGTGTGTAGCAGTCCAACGGTTTACCACTGAGCTATCACTGCGATACTAGGTTATCACAGCGGTTACAAAAAATGGTTACGCAGTCACAATATAAGGTATTAATAATCTATCTAAACTATCTGAACTAATATTATAAAGAGGAAACATTTGTGTTTTTGTATGTATGTTTGTAATGTTTTCACGCAAAAACTACTGGACCGATTTCAAAAATTCTTTTACCATTAGAAAGCTGCATTGTCACTGAGTGACATAGGCTATATTACATTATCAAAAAAAATAGGGATCCTTAATAAAAATGCAATAATATAACCCAAGGTGTGAAAAAATTAGTCATAAAAATCTATCATCGTGTGCGCTGCGGTAACTATTGATGATAGAACAAAAAATGTTCTACAGTATTATAGAACGTATCAATATCTACAATAAAGTCCGTAATACCATATGTATTTTTTGAATATTTAGCTAACTACACCTATATAGGTGTAATTAGACTTATTAATTTCTTTAGTTGTAGTTTTATATATTAAAATTAGATAACAAATTAAAAGTAGGTATTAGGTAATAAATTAAAGTCCACGCGGACGAAGTCGCGGGCAACAGCTAGTAATAATATAATGTTCTATCACATATACACAACACCATATAGCCCAAACTAAGCAGAGCTTGTACTATGGGTAATGACAATTGATAAACATACATATATTTTTTTTTTTGTAAATACATACATATTATACATAGAAACACCCAGACCAAGACAAACATCCATGTTCATGCACACAAATGTTTGACTTGTGCGGGAATTAAACCCGCGACCTCACGCGTGGCAGTCGGTTACACTAACTACTACGCCATCGAGTCGTCAAATAAACTTGGTTTTCGGTAATATTTGCTGGTTGCCTATAGTTAACCATAGTTCTGAGTGGTTAATGGTTCATATAGATAACCTGTAATTGTCATGTAACAGTTAAGAACCTTACTAAGGTACCTAATATACAGCTATGTAGCTGTAATTATTTAACTCGATTTTTGTAGTCACGGTTTTTAGATGGTTACATATAGGAATGACTTTATTACTGGCTAGCTTTTGCATGCGGTTTTACTTGCGTAAAAGTAGGCTAGGTTATGTTAGAAACAGTACTTTTCAAAATTAGATATGGTCTATATTACTCAGTAATAGCTTTGTAATGGTGAAAGAATTTTCCAAATTAGTTAAGTTATTTTTGAGTTAAATCGTTATAAACAAACGAAAAATCTAATCTTTCTTCTTTATAATTTTAGTATAGATTCTTTTCTAAAATAGGTAATATTTGTGTTCGGATAGCGCAATGGTTTAAGAGGTTTGGTGGCTCTGCCATTACGCTATGAGTTGTGGGTTTGATAATCGATCGGTAATCAAACGGTCCCTCACTAACCTGTTTCTAACGTTGTAGTTTGTGTCCTCCAGACCTTTCAGAAGCCTTTCAGAACCTCCAGAATTTCGGCCACGACGGCCTATCTTAACGGAGACTGGCCATCTGCGCAGGAGATATTATAGTGCACACGACCGGAGAGACATCAGGCGCAGGACCAACGGCTTTACGTGCTTTCCGAGGCACGGGAGTGTCTAACACCGCCAACTTCCTAACTCCGGTCTCGTATTGAGATTTCTATACAGAAAAATCCAATATCTTTTTGTTTGTAATATATAATAATATCAGCTGTATTAAACTGTCCCACTGCTGTGCACGGGCCTTTTCTCAGTGTGAGAGGGGTTAGGCCATAGTCCACCACGCTGGCCCCGTGCGTGTGCCTCACGATGTTTTCCTTCACCGTTAAAGCAAGCGATAATTAACTATTTAATACGCATATAACTTCGAAAAGGCAGAGATATGCACCTTGGGATGGAACTCGCGACCTCTGCGTGGCAGTCCAATGGTTTCCCACTAGGCTATCGCTGCTGTTAATATAAGGAAAATTATTTATTACTAAAGACATGACAATAATTTCTTGACACCTGTTCATTAGTGCGGAAGTTATTAATGCTATAATCTAAAGAATGTCATATATCGTGATTAATATTACCAATATTGCATATATAATTATATCAATAATTATTTATATGTAAATATCTTTAAAGAGACATAAGAATTGAACGCGTTCATCACGCGATGATACTGCATTGAACGTGAGCAGTTTTTTCTACTGCAGGGTAAAGGATATCTGTGGTTATTTTGCATTTAAAATAGCTATGTTGACCTTTCGAGGATAAAATGTTATACAAGCCATTTTGGCGAAATTTTATTCGCCACAAATTCTGTAAAATATATAATTCCATAATTATAGAACATAAAGATCTAGAAAAACTTCGCTCGCCAAAAAAAAAAAATAAGAGAAAAGTAAATCTGAGCTTGTTTTGGCCCTCCTGGGAAGTAGTAATAAGTACTTTTGGCTTTTACCAAATTTAGACCATTTTCTCTTAAACTCAAAGGAAATTAATTGATTTAGTTAGTATAATTAGTAACATTAAAGTGTTTGCAATGTCTAAATCTAAACGGCGATTCGAGTGATAAAATATTGTCAAAATACAGTTTCAATGTAGCCATATACGTCAAATGTGAACTGAAATTCAATTAACGTTTTTTGATGGTTAATTTTATTCAGGAGAATACAATTTGTGATATTTATGTCATTGATAGAAGCTTTATTTTGAACAGTTTTGAATACGAGAATAAATTATATTATATATATATATATATATAAAAATTGTCTTCAGCGCTAGGCTTTTAGAGTTCGAAAAAGCTCTTATGCAACAACCGCTTTGTCCGTCTGTTATACAACTTTCAACTCAAGAACCGTAAGAGCTAGAGACTCGCGGTCAACGCCATTCGACTCAGCACAGTCGATATACCCCCGAAATTACTATGACCTTTGACTTCTGACCTCAAGGTAACGTGGTATCACGTAACCTTTGCATATTAATTGAACCATTTTCTCGAACTCTAAGATTTACGGCAATTTATTGCCGATTCTCAATTGTTTACAGTTCAAACCTAAATAAGCACGTTCTAAACTTTACTTATGTGTACCTACTCTAAGTAAATATATAAAAACTAGCTAACATCGTACGCGTAGAATTTGGAACTAGGTAATTTATTAATGCTGGACTTCTAGATGGCGTATCAAGATGAAACGTGCTCCAGATTTTAAGATAGATAGATTTAAGATAGTGTAGTGAAAACAAAATGCATTTTTTTTGTTCTCTTAAAAAGACAACTCCAGCTCTAGGAATAATTCCTGTATCGCGGGCGACTTTACAAGCATTCAAACAACGGAATTGTGGAGTAAACATTTTTTTTCCCGCGTGGGATTCGAATCCACAACACTCGGCGTAGTGGCAGTGGTGAGGCAACCACTTAAACCACTACGCCATCCGTAGTTTATGCGTGATGCGCGTACAAACATACAAAGAGGTATGTATGTATGTATCTTATGTGGGAGCCAGTCAGTGCAGACCTGCGACACTTCGACCCAGTGGGATCTTTTGTGTCGACACTCTCCCAATAACGACTGCCATAGATGTTCATGGCAGCCGGGACCGACGGCTTAACGTGCTCTCCGAGGCACGGAGCAGGCGATAATTGTCAGCGCACTACTTGGTAACGCAATGTGGAATATTTTTGGTGCGCTTCGCATTATTGCGCTCCAAATTGGTGCGCTAAATGGAATACCACAACGATTGGCAGTTAGCGTTAACTACACTTACGCCACTGCACTAATGAGATACTCAGTGCCAATGAGTTAGCACTTATATGTAATGATTCCGTTTTATTTACAAATGATTTGGAGTTAACATCATTATAAAAGCAACCCTGATTGCTACTTACAAGCAATTGAAGTTGTGGCTTCATTATAATTTGTGCGTCTCATTTTTACGAGCATACTAATCCTAACTATCATAAATGCGAATGTGAGTTTGTTCGTTTGTTACGGTTTCACGCCTTAACTACTTGACCGATCATCATGAAATTTCGAATACACGTTGTCAGGGGAACAGAAATGGACTCTATCTTTCATCTAGAAAAAGTATTGTTACTAATCTAACCTTACTTAATCAAATTTACCCAAGTGAAGCCGCGCGCAAAATCTAGTATAACATAATATATTCACTGTAGTCTCTCTCACACTCCCTTTCTGGCTATGTATCCCACATGGTGGTAGAGTCAACCTTCATGCTGTTGCTCTTCCACTTTGCTTTATGATATCAGATGACTCGCATTCCCTCATATCTCTTTGTACTACAGCCTTCCACCTTGTTTTGAGTCAGTCTCTAGATTTACGACCATGAACGCAATGTTGACAAGTGACAAGTTGGTCTCCCCATTGAGCAGCGATAGCTCAGTGGGGAGAGCAACAGACTGCAATGCAGAGGGTCTCGGGTTCGAACCCACGTCGCGCACCTCTGACTATCGGAAGTTATATGACTTTTCGTAATTATGTGTTTATTGATTGACAATTATTGCCTGCTCCGTGCCTCGGAGAACACGTTAAGCCGTCGGTCCCGGCTGCCATGAACATCTATGGCAGTCGTTATTGGGAAAGTCAGTACCCTCTAATATCCTGACACTGGTCTAGCCTTAGGGTATCGTTAGCCTTCGGGTTTCGGAGGTCAGGTGGCAGCCGCTCCGTGTAAAAACTGATATCCAGTCAAATCCGGTTAGACCAGAAAAACCGACCCCAAGTGACTTGGGAATAATAAAGGCTAAGAGAGAAGAAAATTGAACCACATTAAAATATTCAATTTGTAGATTGTCACGACGTGATGGACAAGGTTCGATCAATCACGACTTTGGACATGGATCCCTAAAAGGATGTAATGTGATTAACGCTAAAAGCCACTAATGTGTTACGGCCTTAACCTTGTAAACATATATTAATCTCTCGAATCTTAGAATATCAGTCATTATTATAAATCTATTGTGTCTAGCCGCTGGTGTGCCGCTGCGACTCCATGAGTTTAAATAGCTATAGGAAGTCAGCTCATGATGGGAAGCATTTACCGTGGGCTTTGAAAACTTACAAAACTAAGATTTCACTTATTGACCTTGCTAATAAAGAGACGCTGTGCTGGCATCGGCAGGGCACTGGATTCTCTGCTGGTATCACAGCGGCTCCTTGAAGTTTCCTTGATCATATCTTGAGATAGATACACATATTTTGGATTCGACCATAGACACGCGTAAATAGGCGCGTGTCTATTAGACTTTATTTTCAACTGTCTATTGTACAATTCTATGGTATTGATGTTTAAACAGTCAAAAGTAGGGCAATTCCTTATATCAGCGCGAAGTTTGTTCTTAATATTAGATCAGATGTAGTGGAATAATGTCAGCGCGCAGCACCCTGGATAATATCTAACCTAATCTGATCTTCTGACCTCTGCTTCCAGTCTATCCTAGCCACCTTCAGGTCTTTGTTCAACCTAGTCGAGGGACATTGTACGTTTACCATATCATGGTCTCTCTATAACTCGTTTGCACCAACGGTCGTCGATTATTCAGAAGATATGGCTACATTCTCTGAGCTTTGTCAGTGACTTTGACTCTTTGTCAAATAAATATAGCTCGATGCCCGCCTTTTAAATTGTAAATAACATCTACCGTTAGTATCATAACTTAGAGCAGCGATATCTCAGTGGGGAGATCAACAGACTGCAATGCAGAGGGTCTCGGGTTCGAACCCACGTCGCGCACCTCTGAGTTTCGGAAGATATATGACTTTTCGAAATTATGTGCGTATTGATTGACAATTATCGCCTGCTCCGTGCCTCGGAGAGCAGGTTAAGCGTGCCGGCTGCCATGAACATCTATGGCAGTCGTTATTGGGAGAGTGTCGGCACAAAAGATCCCACTGGGTCGAAGTTTCGCCGGTCTGCCTTGACTGGCCCCCACATAAGATACATACATACATCATAACGTATGCGAGGCATTCCTATAATTAATATTACATATTTAGCTTTACCTTTGTTTATTAAAAGATAAAGTCTAATTACGCGCATACGTCTTCAAACATAGTTGCATCGAATATACCGCAAGATTAATCGAATAAATTTATCTCGATAATTAATGAGTTATCGATAAGTAAGTTCGCCTCTATTCCATGATTACATGCAAATTGCCATTGATATATTATATTTATCGATACAAGTCACCTGTAGGGCAACTCGATATGTTTTGACGTTTATACATTAACTACTAATACATAACACGTCTGTATGTATGCGCGTTTGGTAAATTAATTATTATCAATATTATAAGAACGTCAGCCCTGTTTATAAACCATTCCACAGCTGGGCACGATCCTCTTTTCAGTGTAAAAGGGGACATAAATATGATACTAATTTAGCTGTAAGTTTTTCTAAGATTGTTTAAATAAAATAAAATAAAATCTTGTAATCTGTAATTATAAAGCGTAGCATTCTCGGAGTAAAAAGGACGGATCACGTCAGAAACACTACTCTGCGCTCCAAAACACGCATAGCTGATGTAGATATGAAATCCGCCAGGTTAAAGTAGGACTGGGCAGGACACGTCTGCCGAATGCACCCAGAGAGGTGGGCATCAATCGTCACCAATTGGGTCCCACAAGACAATCGACGGGGACGGGACAGACCTAAACGGAGATGGCGGGACGACCTAGACGCATTTGATAGGTTCAATCCCTATCAAATGCGTCTAAGTCAGATCTAGGTCTAGGTCATATCCAGGGGATATCCACCATCAGAGTGATTTGGAAGTCAAAAGGCGAGGCTTTTGCCCAACAGTCAAACATTATGAAAAGCTGATGGAAAAAGTCTATAATAATTCATCATCATCATCAGGCTATAATAGTCCACTGCTGGACATAGCCTGATGATGAAAAACAGTCTATAATAATGACTGTAATATAATATTATGTTATATTACATAAAACATTGCATGATTCTGTCATGACTGTTAGATTGCCACGCAGAAGACTCGAGCTCGATTTCAAAACTTCTGACTTTTCAAAGTAAATTATCGCTCTCTTTAACAGCTCGTACTATCCAGTGCGAGCTGTAAGTGAGAAGGGTTATACCATAGTCCAGCTCACTGATCCCAGTGAGCTGGACTATAGTCTAACACTTCTCACACTGAGAAGCCCGTGCTTAACAGTGGGACAGTTGATATACAGAGCTGATTAATAAGGCCATTGTATGAAAGAGCCTGGCCCTCCGTTGTCAGTTACGGCACGAATGCACGTCTTGCATAGGAACGTATTACACTCTTACAAAAAACTGGCGTAGGAATAGTAGCACTGTTAAAGCGTTTTGTCCGCTGAGCAAGAGTTCCAGAGACCTATAACTTCCTCTCCGATTCCTTTTCTTTCATCACATCTTTAATATCTTCTGCCTGTGATTAGCATGTTGGGTCTTCTTTCTTCTTTCTTTTCATGTGGTTAGTGGCCAACCTGTTGTCAAGAGCTGTTCAAGCCGCCCGTAGGCCTCTGACACGGCTGAACGACTGCTATCAATTTAGCAACAACCGGGACCGACTTTTTCGTGCCCTCCGGAGCACGGAGACGCTCAGATGAAATACCACTAAGCAGTCACCCATCTATAGACTGACCGCACCCAACGTTGCTTAACCTCGCTAATCGTTTACCGATCATTGAGTGCAACTGGCAATGAGCGCCTCAGCATGATGGGTACCCCTGATGCTGCAAGCGATCATAGGTCACCGTACCCATTTACATCGAGCAACACAAAAAAGAACGCAAAGGTACGTAAAGCCTTACGCTTTATTATCTTACGCATGATTTCAATAGTTGATATACTCGGCAGCGTCGGATTGCCGTCCTGTCGAAATATGAGAGTGGCGGAATAGAGTTCTGAACTTGCGCACACGCTTGTGCACTATAATGTCTCCTGCGCAGATGGCCAGTTTCCGTTAAGATTGGCTGCCGTGACCGAAACCCAGTTTGAAGGACATTATTATTTACCATCTTATTCGTTCCTCGAAATAAAATGCCTATTATAACTTTAATTAACAGGGAAGGATGCGAGGAAAACCGATGGCTATTATAAGTATTTATAACGTAAGATCTTGGTAAGCAAGATATAGGTTTCTCCAAGTATGGAGTTGCAGTATGATTAGTTCGGCAGCAATTTGAGTTGCACATTGCTGGCGTACTTATTAACTGCTGCAGGTTAGATTAAATTATTATACAACATCACCCCTGTATACCGAAGAAGAAAACAGAGATGCATTATCATGCTTATATATTCCCGATGAGGTGGGTGAGGTGTTTTGCATCCACATTTCGCAATCTATGTATATTTAGATGACCTACGGGCTACCTATTATAACAATACATAGGTACATGCACACAAATGTTTGACTTGTGCGGGAATCGAACCCGCGACCCTAGGCGTAGCAGTCAGTTACACTAACCACTATGCCATCGCCGCCAAAATAGAAATTTCGAAAATTCGTAGTTATCGTTTATAGAACAAAGGAAACTTCTTAGAAATAGGAATCAAACCTGGGACCTCGCGATCATAAACAAACATAGTCATAAACTAAAGATAGAAATATAGACTTAGTTATGCAGAAATAAAAATGGTGCAATTATCTTGTAGCATACAGAATAACTTAGTCTGTATATAGAAAGATAAAAAGTGATAGCATGTCTAGCATTAGACTTGCTCATTGAAGCCTGCGGGCGGTGGACCCATTGGGGCCGTCCATCGCCCGATCAGCGCAGGTCCGAGTAGGCGGCGTTCGTGTTCTGCGCACGCCTCTTGATGTCGGAAGGGGGACTAGGTCCCCGCTTTGTCGTCGGGGACCAGGTCCTCCAATTGTGTGTGTTTCTTTTTTGTTGTATTTGTGAGTTTGTGTGATGGTTGTGTGGGACCCGCCACGTTCATCGGCGGGTCAAACCTTTGACGGAGTGTCGCGATTTGAATGCGGGCGCGATCCGCGCGACCCCGCCGTAAAGGTGTGAGGAACACCGCGGTGGTTTTAGTCGGTTCAGCCCAAATTTCCAACTTATGGGCTGGATCTCGACATATCCCCATCGCCCGCCCCAAAACCGGCTATGGGGAAGGTGATTTGAACATATAACAGAGTACAAAAAAAAAAAAAACTGCCTCATTACTCCAACGACCGTAAGCTCAACTGCTAAAATAAAGTCAAAAGTCAAATTTCTAATTATAATTAATTTGTGCCCAAAAATCGCTAATTACAGACTATTACGTAGGTTAAGTAATAAGATTTTAATTTAACCGCCACGCTGTCTCGTCATGCATATTAAATAATTAGTTATGTAAAAATAGTCAGTCTCGGTAGCGCTTCGGTAGCGTATACGACTGCTAGGCATGAGATCTTGGGTTCGATGTCCGGGTCTGGTAAAAATGTCTCACGCCTATATTTTGGAACGGGTAGGTGTGATGTTTTGTGTCACGGACGGTGAGACCTTTAATCCAGTTGTCACATTTATTACTGCTGCATCATTGAGGCAATTAACTATTTAATACGAATATAAGAATCGGGATCGAACTCGAGACCTCTGCGTGGCAGTTCAACGACGGTTCGAACCCAAGGCTATGACTTTTCGAAGTTAAAAGTGTATTAAATAATTAATTATCGCATGCTTTAACGGCGAAGGAAAACATCGTGAGGAAACCTGCATAACTGAGAGTTCTCCATAATGTTCTCGAAGATATGTGAAGTCTGCCAACCTGCACTGGGCCAGCGTGGTGGACTATGGCCTTACCCTTCGCACACTGAGAAGAAGCCCGTGCCCAGCAGTGGGACAGTTTAATACAGGGCTGATATTATATACAGATATCGAATTGCCAATTGCAGTCTGGGCAATTACTTATTATTTATATAATTACTTAAGAGCAGCAATAGCTCAGTGGGGAGACCAACAGACTGCAATGCAGAGGGTCTCGGGTTCGAACCCACGTCGCGCACCTGTGACTTTCGAAAGTTATATGACTTTTCGAAATTATGTGCGTATTGATTGACAATTATCGCCTGCTCCGTGCCTCGGAGAGCACGTTAAGCCGTCGGTCCCGGCTGCCATGAACATCTATGGCAGTCGTTATTCGAAGAATATCGACACAAAAGATCCCACTGGGTCGAAGTGTCGCCGGTCTGCACTGGTTGGCAACCACCTAAGATAAGATAAGATATATAATTACTTATTTGGCGATCACTTACGACAATGCGACCATTTAAGCCACTACGCCATCCGTGCATCTTCATATAAATCAATATGTCAATAATCCCACGCTTTACGCACAAACCATTAGCGTTCACAAGTAACGATAGCGTGATTACGTTACATAACTAGGAATCGCACCTTGAACGCGATGCAATTAACGACGATAGCGTAGTATGTAATTTGGTTTACTTAAGGTCGTCCATTTTGTTTTTTATGTATATTAAGAGGTCAAGGTTGTGTGTTTTTGAGGTTTCTACTTCATATAATTGTTTTAAATATGTTTACGTATTTGCCTCGTTTTGCGACAAGGTTTGAATCCCAGTTTGGGAAAATGTTGCTTGGTTAAGGAACTGGGAAATTAGGAACTGATTAGAAATTTGATTGCACAATTGCGTAGTGGTTGAAGAGGACGCCACGGCGTCGAGTGTTCTGGTTTGCATCCTCATAAGGGACAAAAAATAAATCACAATCTTTTGCCTGAATCTAGCAACTAACATAAATATAAATTTAATATATTTAGGGTTATGGGGTCCCAGTGCTTGTGCTCTCTATAGAGTCATAGCAAAAAGGTTAATCGACGCTTCCCGTGATCAGAGGGCTGGCCCTTATTTTGCAGAAAGAATAAGCATTGCCATTCAACGTGGGAATGCTGCCAGTCTTCTGGGCACACTACCAGTCGATTATGATGCGGAGGAATTTTGTGACGCCTATTAGAGGGTTTTAGTTTTCTTTTTTTACTACAAATGTGGTAAACAAGCACACGGCCCACCTGATGGTAAGTAGTCACCGTAGCCTATAGACGCCTGCAACACCAGAGGCATCACTTGCGCGTTGCCGACCCTTTAGGAAAGGAAGTGGGAAGAAGAAGGAGCGGGAAGGGGAAAAGAGGGTGATTGGGCCACTGGCACTCTCACTCACCGAATGAAACACAACAGTAAGAATACTGCTATTTCACGTGGATATTCTGTGAGAGGGTAGTACTGCTCCGGTCGAGCCGCTAAAATCTGAATTTAGCATGCTGAGCATGCTGAAATGAAAAAATTTTATATACATATGTTCACACTTTTATCATTTTTACCCAATGTATTAAAATAAAGGCCCCTCTTAAGCGTTCTTTGTGTATATTCTTTAAATGTTTTAAAGACCCAATCGACACAGGTATTACTCCTAGATCAAGAGCTGTTTTAAAAATTATAGAGTGAATTTTGCAGACATCGAATGCAGGACCTTTTGAGCTACCGCAAAATTATACACATACCCTTGGCATAAGACCGTAGGGTCAATAAGGCAGACCCTAATTAATAACCAATAGTAATTAGCAAGCGATGTTCACATGTAGTATGAGCTGTATATCGTACAATTTACGACTGGCTTACCCGACAGGCTTCAGATATAGCTACTAATTAAAGGAAAGATAAATTCAACAGACATTTAATTATGTAATATAGCTTTTGCCAGCGGCTTTGCTTACGTAAAAGTAGATTATGTTAATAACAGAATAAAAAAATATAGCTCATGTTTCTTGGAGATAATAATTCTTTATAATGGTGAAAGAATTTTTAAAATTGGTTGGATAGTTTTCCAGTTAAATCCTTATAAACAAACATGCAATCAAATAAAATATCTAATTTTTCCTCTTTATAATGTATAGACTAGCTGTTTCCCGTGGGTTGGCCTACGTTTGTGATTACTCCTCCCCTCTCGTGAGCCGTAGCGTCATGCTAAATACCTATAACCTTCCTCAAAAATAAGGTTATCAAATACGGATTGGTAGTTTCAGAGATTACCACGTTCAAACAAACAAACTTTTCGGCTTTATTAAATAAGTATCCATAGGTTTATTATACAAATAAATAGTAAATAAGTAAAAAACGGTCTAATGATATAAGCTTTTAGTTATGCGGCCGATTGTGAGGGTTCGATATCTAGTTCGATAAAAAGTTCTATTCATCATTTTTTTATTGAGATTCTTCAAATGTACATAAGCAACAATAGGCGATTTAAAAAAGAGTGGCTATGACTTTTTTGCAGGTATATTTTCATAAGCCTCTGTGCCTAACACTAGTAACTAAGATAAATATAACATCGGTAAACTTAACTACAGAACTTTGAAGTTCATAAGTATTACTTAATGTGTGCACCAAAATAAATAAATAAGTAATTCTGACTTGGCTAAGTTATTTACTTTAATTAAATTAAAACTATGACTATAAATATAATATTAATAATCTTTATTAGGTGCAGATGGGCAGCGATAGCTCAGTGGGGAGACCAACAGACTCAATGCAGAGGGTCTCGGGTTCGAACCCACGTCGCGCACCTCTAACTTACGGAAACTATATGACTTTTTGAAATTATGTGCGTATTGATTGACAATTATCGCCTGCTCCGTGCCTCGGAGAGCACTTTAAGCTGTCGGTCTCGCCTGCCATGAACATCTATGGCAGTCGTTATTGGGAGAGTGTCGACACAAAAGATCCCACTGGGTCGAAGTGTCGCCGGTCTGCACGGACTGGCCCCCACATAAGATAAGATTAGGTGCAGATAAAACACGTTATGTATTAATAAGTACAATTTTAACTTAAATCTGTATTAGTAATCCCTAGTGCCGTCTACTTGCAGACCGCTGGACTTACGCATAGGTCTCGAGTTCAATTCTAAGGCATGCACCTCTGATTTTTCGGACTGTCCTACTGTTGGGCATGGATTACTTCTCAGGGTGGGGATGACAGAGGCCGTTGTCCACCACGCTGGCCCAGTGCGGGTTGGCAGTCTTCACTTATCTTAGAGAAAATTATGCAGAACTCTCAGACATGCAAGTTTTCGCACGATATTTTCCCTAACCTTAACTAAAGGTAACATATAAAAGATATCGAGCCTTTACTGTATACCGGATGCATTGCCAAACTGTAAGCTCTTTTATATATTTACTAGATTGTACCCGCGACTTGGCGCGGAAACAGTACATTTTTTCTATATAAAATGTACCCCATATCCTTTTCTGTACCACTGGCAAAGTGATGACTTATTAAGGCGTGAAAGCGTGACAAACAAACTCACATTCACATATATATTATTATAGTTAGGATACTTAGGGTTAATTAACACTTATAACCATTGCTGCTACCCAATAACCCTTTGTTCAATCTGGGCATCAAACTCAAACCCTTACGCTTTACTCATATAAGCGCAAATCTATCATCGATCCCACGAGATGACTTTGCATATTGTATAAAGTAAACGAGCAAAACCGCATCACAAACAATAGCTCCATGACCTATTGTGAGATGGGCACATTCCGATCTGATGCAGTCACTTAGTCTACTGTCCTTGCGTGCCATCTGACAGTAAGTACCGTTGCTGAGGCAAATTTTGGTATCTCAATCCATATAAGCGTAGTAATTATACCAATTTAGGCGTTTACCTACAAGCGTCTTTGATAGTACATGCAATTGTTTGTTTTGGAATATATTAAAGCTTACAACTCCATTAGCTTATATGAAAATAAATGAATGAGTTACTTGTCAAATGTCTTCTTTATGCCGATGACTAAGTAATACTTGCGTCATCAGCAGAAGAGTTGCAGGCGATGGTAACTATTATGCATGGTGCTTTTGAGAGTAAAGGAATGAAAATAAATGTAAGCAAGACGAAAGTAATGGTATTTGAAAAGGAAGAGTGCGTGACGATGTGTAATATTATGATTGATGGAGAAAAAGTGGAGCAAGTGAAAGAGTTTGTATATTTGGGTACTTTGTTTACAAGGGATGGTAAACATGAGGGAGATATTGAAAGGAGAACGATTGCGGGAAACAAAGTGAATGGAGTTCTAAGCGCTTTTATGAACAGTGGAAATGTTTTCGAAAAGGCACGTTTAGCTGTTCATAGAGGACTATTAGTGCCCACACTTATGAATGGAAGTGAAAGTTTGGTATGGCAAAAGAAGCATGAGAGCAGAATAAATGCTGTAGAAATGAGAGCGCTGAGAAATATATGTGGTGTGACTCTGAAAGATAAAATAAGGAATAGTGTGATTAGAGAGAGATGCGGCATGAAAGTGGATATAGTGACAAGAATA
This sequence comes from Catocala fraxini, assembly GCA_930367265.1. Classification (NCBI taxonomy): domain Eukaryota; kingdom Metazoa; phylum Arthropoda; class Insecta; order Lepidoptera; family Erebidae; genus Catocala; species Catocala fraxini. The sequence goes on along the minus strand of OV884049.1, from coordinate 16,061,313 downwards.
GAAAAGGGTATGTTAAGCTGGTTTGGGCATATAGAAAGAATGGACGAGGAAAGACTGACTAAGAAAGTTTATAAGGCTAGTGTGAATAGAACAGTCGCAAGAAGAAGGCCTAGGCGTACGTTTCTTGATCAGATCGGAGGCGTTCTGGACAAAGGCCAGGTTAAGAGCACCTTGAACCGACGGGCGTGTATGAGGAATGTGATGAAAGTGAATGAAGCCAGAGAAGTGTGTCAGGATCGTAACAAATGAAAATCCGTAGTCTCTGCCTACCCCTCTGGGAAACAGGCGTGAATCTATGTATGTATGTATGTAAAAATAAACTTACTGTAAACTTATTGTAAATGGTTACTATGGCTTTCAGTAATAGTTGGATGTCGACTTAGTGGTCGTCTGGCCATTGTCACTGCTCTGAGTCTTGTGCATTCGATTCCCACCCGAGTGAGAAATTGTGTGCTCCATAAACAATATTTATTTTAAAGAGAGCTCCCGCTCTTGACTTATATCTTGTGTCGCGGGGGAGTTTACAAACATTCAAACAACGGACACAAAGAACTTCTAGACTCGGAACAACCATTTGTGGATCACGCAAATTTTTGTCCCGTGTGAGAATAGAACCCACAGCATTCGGTTGAGCGGCAGTAGCGAAGCGATCTCCAATACCACTATGTCATCCGTGTAGTCTGAAGTGCATTCCGTTGTTATAAGTCTGGGTGTTCTGTGTGTACAGTCCTCCGCGACACAGCGGTTATTACTAGTGCATCAGTTACCTTCCTAGAACACAAAAAGAATTTGTGCGTTAGCCATCCTACAAAAAAAGGTACTTTATTCTTGTTAAAAAGATAGCTCCCGTACTAATGTCAAGCTTGTGTGCTTTCTACATTAAGGTTAGATGCTAATGGCTTAAGAAATCCTTCTCCCTTAGCCTTTATTATTCCCAAGTCACTTGGGTCGGCTTTTCTAGTCTAACCGGATTTGACTAGATATCAGTTTTTACACGGAGCGGCTGCCACCTGACCTCCGCAACCCGAAGGCTAATGATACCCTAAGGCTAGATCAGTGTCAGGATATTATAGGGCACTGACTTCCCAATAACGACTGCCATAGATGTTCATGGCAGCCGGGACTGACGGCTTAACGTGCTCTTCGAGGCACGGAGCAGGCGATAATTGTCAATCAATACGTGCGTATTATATGTAATTTCGAAAAGTCATATAACTTCCGAAAGTCAGAGGTGCGCGACGTGGGTTCGAACCCGAGACCCTTGCATTGCAGTCTGTTGGTCTCCCCACTCAGCTATCGCTGCTACTAATGGCTTAAGAAATAAACATACAAAAGTTCAATCATTTGTAAATCACACAAATAATTGTTTCGTGGGATTTGAACATACTCACCGCGTTAGCAGCGGCTTTGACCACTTGACCGCTGCGCTCTCCGTGTAATCTGTCTGTGATCATAAAAGTTCCTTCTGTTAATACTACAGCTTTGCTTAAAATCGTCTGGCCTCTACTCAGGGTAGGAACACAAAACTGATGTCAATGCACTATGACTGCACTGATGACGTAGTGGTTTAAGTGGTCGCCTCGCCTCTGCCATTACGCCGAGTGTTGTGGGTTCGAATCCCACACGGGACAACACCTTGTGTGATCCACAAATGGTTGTTTCGAGTGTGGATGTTCTTTGAATATTTGTAAAGTCCCCCGCGACACAATAATTATTCCTAGTGCGGTAATTGCCTTTTTAAATATATAAAATAAACACAAGGTTGTTTAGTTAATCTGCTGTGAAATTTTATCTGCTGTGCTGCTCCACTATGGCCGGAATAGTTCGAGGGATAGAAAGAGAGCGGGAGCTATTTTAATTTATTCACTTGGTAAATATGAACAAAATAAACATATTCGAACTTCAAAATTGCACGTATACGAAGATGTGTACAAAAAGCTACTATATAAGTTTAACTGTTTCGGACGTCGCGCGTCGCGTCGTATTAATTCGGCCATCTGTGTCTATGTAATCTGTATCTCTAACTTCAATATCGACAATAACACATAGAATCATGCTTACGTCACTAAACTAACAAGGCACATTATTAAACAAATGAAGTAACACCATTGATTATTGTAATCAAAATCATTAGTTTTCCAAAATCAACTCATAATGGAGGCTTACCGTAAATAGAAATAATAACTTGTGTATCTACATGGTGTTGTCTTATTAACTGTTATGAAATGTTCTTTGTTAATGAACTAGGTGCGACAGATAGGTTTAGTTATGTTTAAGGATTGAAACTACGGTTCAAATATCAGACAGATCATATGATATACGTAGGTATCTTACTAGTTATGAAGCGTAAAAATAATTGTTTTGCGTACGTTATTACATTACAAAAAAATATGTAAGTAGTAGAGCCTCAGCATGAATGGGCCGGCTCGTCCGGGGAAGTACTACCCTCTCACAGAATATCGACGTGAAATAGCAGTATTCCTACTGTGGTGTTTCGTTTGGTGAGTGAGAGTGCCGGAGGCCCAATCACCCACTTTTCCCGATCCCGCTCCTTCTCCTCCCCACTTCCTTTCCTAAAGGGTCGGCATCGGTGTTGCAAGCGTCTATAGGCTACGGTGACCACTTACCATCAGGTCGGCCGTATGCTTGTTTGCCACCTTGGTTGTATAAAAAAAAACAACGAACAATGGTTCCGAGTCTTGGTATTCTTTGTTTACGTTGTTTGATTGTTTGTAAAGTCCTTTGCAATACTGCCGTGGTAATCGAGAGGGCAGTAAGCAAAAGATGGGCATTTTTTTAAATTACTCATTTGGAATGCTTCTCTATTGTAAACAACATATATTTTTCATTTCTTTTGACATATAGAACATAAAAATGGAGTATATAGTTTTATCATAAACGCTAAAATTGTAACAAAATATTTGCGCGGTGTTTTTTATAACTGCTTTTTCTGACTTACTGCCCTCTGAATCACCACGGCAGAATACAGAATACATCAAGAATTCCGAATTAGAGCGGGAGACGTATTTTATAGAAAATATGGATTCGGTCGCGATTTATTTACAGAGACATAACTAACAGAATGACAACTACACGTGGCCATGGCTGCTGTAAAGCAAGACGAATCTTAGGAGAAAGTGTCAATATAAATATTTCTAATACGTGCGACACTCAAAAGATTTGCGAAAATAAAAAAGGTGTTTTATAGGTAAATACTTTTTTTACTAAACCTTTCAAAGTACTCTTCTTCAGCCTCTACACAAAGTTTCATGCGTCTGAACCAGTTTTCGAAACACTTTTTCCAGTCCGCCGCAGACACATCGTTTACAGCCTGCTTGAACGCTGACAGCGCATTTTCTGACGACGAAAATTGTATCCCTTTGAGCAGATTTTTTTATTTTCGGGAATAAGAAAGTCGCACGGTGGTTGGTCACACGCTAGGTCAGGGCTGTAAGGAGGGTGACCCAGGAGTTTGACCGGCGTGCAGTCTAGGAAGTCCCTCGTTTTGAGAGTGGTGTGCTCGAGCGCGTTGTCGTAGTGGAGCAGTAGCCCGCGGAGCCCTATGTTTGGTCGCTTGTTGCTCACAACAAAGAAAACTTCTGCCCAGCCAAGCATTTGGTAGTATGCCATTAGGCGCTGATGCTTCTTTGGTTCTGTAAAGGAATTGACACCAAGTAGCCAGTCAAATTGAAAAGTTCGCGATCATAACCTTCCCCTTTACTAGGGGACACTACACTACACTTTGGTAGGCGTTGATTCGTTTTGAAACACCCAAACTGTCGACTGACGCTTTGTTTCTGGATCGTATTGATAAATCCAGGCCTCATCACCTGTAATGGTGTCGCAAACATGCCGAGACGAGTATACTTTAAATTTGTTTATCATATCACGGCACCATTCCACCCGGGCCTGCTTCTGAGCATCGGTGAGGTAGTGCGGCACCCAGCATAAAACTATCCTCCTCACGCAAAGATGCACGTGTAGAATTTCGTGAAGGCTTCCCGATCTAATCTGCAGCATGTGCTGAATCTCCTGATACGTAACTCGCCTATTGTATTGGATTAAATTTCTCACTGCTAGTACGTTTTCTTCCGTAACAGCCGTCAAAGGGCGACCACTTCTTTCTTCATCCTCCAAAGTTAGTCGACCGCACTTGAATTCGTTATACCAACGATACACAGTTGCCTTGGAAGGGACACGTGAAATAGTAAAAAATTATGGCGCGAAAATGTTTCCGGCGCAGATCCATTTTTCTATGATAAATAATCATATTTTCAAAATAGATTGTAACTGGCCAGTCTGTCATACATAAAAGCTGTTGATCGCAATACTTTCTGAGTGGCCTGGTATAAGTATACTTATAGTATTTTATCCCTTTATAGGTAGTTATTTAATTTCAATGAATTTGTAAAGATCTAATTTAAATAAGAATTGGACTTGCATGAATGCACGGATGGGGCAATACTTTAGGTGGTCCATGCCTGTCATTGAGCTTGTTGTGAGAACGACCAGATTATTTTTTTAAAATTACTGACTACTGGGCACGGCCCTCATCCCACTGTGAAAAGAGTAAGCTCTTTTCATAATTAAAGAACACTCAGATATGCTGGTTTCCTGATGATGTTTTTCTCCTCCGTTAAAGCAAGCGATAATTTATTCAATACGCACACGCAACTTCGAAATGGCAGAAGTGCGTGCCTCGTAATTGAACTCGAGAAATGTCTCTGACAGTCCAACGGTATTCCACTAGGCTATCACTTGCTGGTCTGTATACCAGTAATAATCGACTGATACGTAAGCAACATAGCGATTTATTTTTTATCTTTAAGCAGCGAATATAATTATAACATTGGACTTATGGTCGTGAGCTGGTAGGTTCAGATCTCACTTATTATACTACCGATGAAAGCAACTTAACACAAGCCTTTAAGCTTAGCTGGAGCAGTCAACAAGAATACTAGTATTTTGTAAACCAAATTGCTAGGTATCTTTCAAAAAAAGGACTTTCTTAAAGAATCGTCAACGCCTATGCAAGCGTTCACATAGTACGATCAACGCTGACCACCACACGGCCTAAATACTTATCACCCACATTGCTAGAACAAAAAGCCGCATATCTAGGCTTGTCTATTTCAATAAACAAACCATCTTTTTTTAATTAGAACACAATGGAGCGATATATAAATGTTTCTAAACAATCAATAAGAGCAGAACATCACTTGAACAAAACAATCTGTGTCAAGGTCCTCGGAGAAAGGAAAGCATTGTTTGTAATTATCTCATACAAAACGTTCGCGAAAACATCTCAAATTGTTGCCACAATCCCACAGTGTGTTCAAATCTGTGATCTCATCGTGTAACTTAAAGTTGTGGTCATATTTAAAGGGTGTCACGGATATACACACGAATCAGGGGATAATATGAAGAATAGACGCAAACGAATTAGTTCGAGGGATCATCTTGCCAATGCCAGAGGGTCGAATGCTCCTTACTTGAAACAAAAATTATACGACCCAAAATAGTATTACGGCGTCTGCGTTATATATGTGCGTGTGGCTAAAAAAGATGTCCCCGCGGCGCAGATATTATTCTATTATATTATTTCAGAATAAAATAATATTACCAGTCATTGGTGATATGGTAAAGATACTACAATATTGGTTCTTGAACAAGAACATAAAAAGTTTTACAGGATCGGCAACGCACGAGTGTCTACGGTAACCGCTTACGATCGAGCATGCTTAAAGCATTTACTATCATATATACTCATCCCTACATTCCCGAAAGAGTAGGCTGAGATGAACTTCACCCTCGTTTTGATTTTTAATCTAATGCATGTAGGGTGCTGAGTTTTTAACGTCTGGCAAACACAGTTGCAGATATTGCGTTGCTACTAAGAACACAATGACAAGAAAACTGCTCGACTGAGTATTACACATAGGTCATAAATATTTGTGGCGAAAATTGCCTACTTTGTACATATATTATTCCAGTGTCTGTAACACAGATGACACTAGCACAGGCACTGACGTTCACTCTATCTCTAACAAACAAAGATAAGCGCGAAAAACATAACCTTTCCTTGCAGTCGGGTAAAAATACATGGCGTTGTACATAATGGTACTTTTATATGTGATTGAGATGGACAAACTGTATTTGGCGCTTGATAATAAATTATTATTATATATATTAAGTATTATATTATTATAATTTTCATATATCGATTCCTGGCCATAAGTTTTATGCTGGTAGCTTCTCAAGGGCTTAACTCTCTGCCTGAACTTAGTAACTGCTAAAGGCACTAATAAAAATGATATTTTACTTTAACTTTCGCTCTTCAAGCATATACAGAAGAAAACAAACCAAGATAGGAATCTAGGAGTTTAAGAGAAATATCAATTACACTAACGTTTTATTTAGTATTATAAATCTAGTACCTAATTACAATTTTAAGACTCACCCTAACACAACGAGCATAATACAACTTTAATTCAGTTGACCCGATAAACAACGGTCACTTTAATCCTGCCCAGCACGTACGCATCCAACCACCAAGACCTCTAAGCTCATCGCAATACAAACAAAATTGAACTTTATCTTAAAAATCAATAAGGTTTACGAAATCCTGCATAATGTACGTGAGAGAGGGCTTTCACTGGTCGTATGTTGTCTCTAATTAAAGATGGATGTACAAGCCTTATGTAACATAGTTTTGCCTCGCGGCACCGCCTGCATTTTCTCATGGGAATTTATTACGGTGATCTATATCTGTTTGACGGGTAAATGTGGCTGTTAGATCGGTCAATCTAGGCAGTTAAGTGATGTTATGTAAGCGAGATTTAAGATGGGTAACCGGTTTGCTGTTTGAATTATTGTTTTTGACTTCCTTGTAGGTTCATTAGTGTACTAGGAAGTCTGGGGTAATAATTGTAATTTACGCTTATCTTCGATCGTGAGGGCTTAGGTTTGATTCCTGGTTGGATTATGGTGATATTGAATTTTATTTCAAGGTGTTTTCAGTAGCAGCATAGAAAAAGAATGTTTAAAAAAAATCAAGTTGTTTATTCACAAAAATAAACTCAATAATAATTATGTACATTATTAAGTTAGAACTATGGTGTCTCCGATAAAATTGCTTAGATGTATGTATGTATGCATCTTATGTGGGGGCCAGTCAGTGTATACTGGCGACACTTCGACCCAGTGGGATCTTGTGTGTCGACACTCTACCAATAACGACTGCCATAGATGTTCATGGCAGCCGGGACCGACGGCTTAACGTGCTCTCCGAGGCACGGAGCACGCGATGATTGTCAATCAATACGCACATAATTTCGAAAAGTCATATAACTTCCGGGTTCGAACCCGAGACCCTCTGCATTGCATTCTGTTGGTCTCCCCTTAGCTTATTTAGCTATCGCTGCTCAGTGAGGCAAATTGCTTAGATACATCACACTGGATTGCTGCTATTGGAATTCGTATGAAATATTTATAATTATTCGAAGTAGCGAGTATTCACTGGTGAACATTGGACCATAGCTTTATACCTACATATATATAAGTTTCAAATCTCTGCTCGCCTTATCTGTTAGCAGATTTAGTTATAAACTTATTCCATATTTGACAGGTATACAACATAAATAGGCACTGGTAAAAAAAACATTAATCTATAAGATAAGATAAGATAAGATAATATTTATTTGCATAAACATGTGTATACATACAATTTCAGGCATGTAGGATGTTACAAGATAGGTACTTATTGTTCTTACATGTTTGCCACACCGTGGCGTACAAATGTTGTTTAATTTTATAGTAATTAATCATTGACAGAATTAATATAATAATAAAGTAAATATAGTTATACATGTCTTAAAGTCTTAATAAGGACATTAATCGAATTACAAATATGTCAAAAATAATCAATATAATGTCAAAATAATATAAAGTTTAAAAAAGAAAGAAAAAAGAAAATGAAATGTGTTGTTTAAATTAAGTAGTAATAAAAATGTTAACTAACTACTCAAATGCTATCCTTTTTTATTATTTGAATTAAAATACATATAATTATTATACATAATGAAAATGTCTTGTCATATTTTATAAAGTAGACTAGTTATAAAGAATCCTGTAGAAAATCGGTGACATTATAATACGCTTTCTCAGCCAAGAATAATTTTATTTTTTTCTTAAATGTATCGACAGGTAACTCATGCCAGCTTTCAGGTATTTTATTATAAATTACCGGGGCCATACAAAAAACGCTTTTGCGCATAAGTGCAGTTCTTGCAGTGTGTAAGCATAGCTTACATTTATTACGCCTGTTTCTTGGTACTACGTCTGCCATGCGAGGAAACAGATTAGTATTAGTCTTGACGAATATTAAGGTTTCTAGAATGTAGAGAGAAGGTAAAGTTAATATACCATATTTTTTAAAATGGGGCACGCAACTGTCGGTAGTTTGTAAGTTTAACATACTTCTTAAGCATCTTTTTTGAGCTTTAAATACGATGTCTTTATTAGTTGAGTTTCCCCAAAAGATTATTCCGTATCGGAGGTTGGACTCAACTAGTCCATAATATGCTGTAAGAAGTGCGTCTAAACTAAGTATTCGCGACAGGGAGTACAAAGCGTATGCACTACTACAAATTTTTTGATTTATAGCTTGTATATGTGTTTTCCAATTGAGATTTCTATCAATAATTAGCCCTAGAAATTTTGTTGAGTTAACTGCGTCAATATGATTACTATTATAATTAATGTCAATATCAAATGTCAATGGCCGTTGGCTAAAATGCATAATATTTGTTTTAGATAAGTTTATTTTTAAATTATTATTGTCTAACCATTCTATAATTTTCATAAGTGTCTCAGTGACATCATTTTTATATATCTCCTTATTTTTGCAAGGAATGACAACTGTGCTGTCGTCTGCAAACAGTGTCATAGGGTGTTCATTGGATCTAGGCAAGTCGTTTATATATATCGTAAAGAGAAGAGGTCCTAGTACACTCCCTTGTGGGACACCGAACTTCACTACCCGTTCAGTAGATGTAAATATTTCTTCTAATTTTGATTTAGGGTTTATTCTATTTATTTGCGTTATTTGTTTCCTATTTTCGAGATATGAACGAAAAATGTTTAAGACATTCCCTCTAACACCATATTTTCCAGCTTTTGCAGTATTATGTCATGTTGGACATGATCAAAAGCCTGTGTCATGTCGCAAAAAATAGCGCAGACTGGCGTATTTTTATCCATATTTGTTATGACGCTGTGTAAAAATTCATATATGGCCATGTTAATGGTCTTATTTTGTCTAAAGCCTTTCTGTTCATTGCATAAAATTTTTTTCTTTTCTAAATACGTATTGAGCTCTTTATATATAAATTTTTCAAAAATTTTTGAAAATACTGGTGTTAAGGAAATTGGCCTATAGAATTCCATTAAGTTCCGATCTAGCTTTTTAAAAAGAGGCTTCACTATTGAGACTTTAAGAGCATTTGGAAATACACCTTCATTAATATTTAAGTTAATTATGTGACTTAATGGCCCGCTAATTTCAGAAGCTACTGCTTTGACTACCTTCGTGGAGATGCCATCATACCCTACGCTATGTGTATTTTTTAGTGATAAAATTATTCTCAGTATATCCTGTGGCAAACTTGGCGGCATAAACATAGATTCCTTTCTGCTAGATATGTGTTTTGTAACTTTATCGCCGGAACATAATATAGGATTAATCTTATCAACAAAGTAGTTATTGAATGCATTTGCAATTCTTTTAGGGTCAGTTATAATTTCATCGTTTATTTTAAGTTTATTTATATGATTCACTGGTATATTTAATTGGTTACGGTTTATTATTTGCCAGGTAGTTTTTGATTTATTATTTGCTGTTTTTATTTTATGATTATTCTGGGCCTTTTGTGTTAACTTAATAATTTTTCGATAAAGCTTAGAATAATTTGTAAACAGATTTTTGTTGTGTATAGTAGGTTGCCGTCTATACTGCCATAATAAACTACGTTTCATTTTGCTGCAAGTTTTTATACCACGCGACACCCATTTTGTTGTTTTTTTAAGATTGATATGATTAGTAAAAGTAAAACAAAAGGGGAATCTAAATTAAGACTGCGCCTAGCGAAATGTGCCAAAACGGGCGGTCACAGGTAAGTGAATAAAATCAACACTTTTTGTTTAACATAAATATGAAATATACATTTACAATAACAATGAATGTGTTAACAATTATTCCGTGTAAAAAACTTAAAATAATGAATATTTTCGCCTACAAAATTACGTAAATTTGCACGAAAAATGCAAAAACGTAAGCTCGTGTTACGTCATTTTTAGATTATAACAGTAGAAATCTATCCTATTTTACAGCTTAAACGAAACATAAATAGTTATATTACAAATTGTCCGTCCCAAATATTTAAGTTATTGGTTGGCAATAAAGATACATATTTATCAAAAAAGCACTTCAAATCCTCCATACAATTTTACTATGGCGGCCGCGCGCCGATTTGAATATGCGCCGCACGTGCTCTGTCATTATCTGTCTTACGCTCGGCGCAGTCTTAATGAATGATTGTATGTTTGTTAAATAGTCACACACATGCTACCGTGATCCGGTGTAGAAATATTTTAATTTTATAATACTTGATGCATTCAAATAATATTTAAATCACAATAATTCACACACCTATTTCTTTGACTATATAATTATACTAGTAGTTTTCTCGCGGTTTCACCCGCGTAAGTCCCGTTCCCGTGTGAATATCGGGTTTCACCCCTTTCACCCCCTTAAGGGTGGAATTTCCAAAAATCCTCTCTTATTGCTCCCCTACACTCTCCAAGGAACATACATGCCAAATTTCAGCTTCTTGCGTTCAGTAGTTTCGGCTGTGCGTTGTCTGTCAGTCACTCAGTAACGGAAGAGTTTTATGTATATAGATATATTAATTTTATTACAGCAGTATTTATTTTTATTTATTTAACTAAGACTACATTTCGAATCAAAATCAAAATCTTTATTCCATATCAATATGTTGAAATAGTTCAGTACTACAATGCCTGTCTAGGACATCGCAATTTTACAAATGTATTAAACATATGTACATACATACTTATACTTATATGTCTATTCCCACATCTGCGCTTAGTCCCCGGTGCGCGGTGATCCAAGAATTATTCCTAGTGCGAGAGTCAACCTTTTGACAAACAAATAATTTTTATCGAGTAATAATTATAAAACCGTTTCTAAGATACAGATAAACATACACTTAGATAATACTTTAAATAAATTATGTAAATACAAGTGTCGTCGAAGATTTGTGGCTTCTATTAAAGCACTTGTTTACATGCACTTTATTGGAATGGTGAGAACGTAAACCAAGTTAATGGCGCCTTGCTTTATGATTAAGGCAGTATTTACTTAATATATTCTTCTTCTTTTCTTCCCGTGTGGTTAGTGGCCAGCCTGTTTTCAAGAGTTGTTCAAGGGCCTCTGACGTGGGTTAACGACTGCTGTCAATTTAACAACAACCGGGACCGACTTTACAAATACGCCTATAACCTCGATGAAGTAGTCAGAGGTGTTTTGCACCCACTTTTCGCCAGGTACAGCTTTAGGTCCGATAGCGAGGCTATTGCCGTTGACTGGGCAGGAGCAGAGTCCGTGCTTTTACGAAGAATTTCTTCACAGAGGAACCCAATAACACACACTCTACAGAAGAATTCAAGGATCAAAACTGAGACCACATCACAATAATTCATTACTGCTGGGTCAATATAAAGAAGTTTTTAATAATGAAATAAAACATACTATGTGTGAGGTATTAACAAAATTCTATTTTTATTTGAAAGGGTTATATATTCCATTTAGAGAGCAGCGATAGCTCAGTGGGGAGACCAATAGACTGCAATGCAGAGGGTCTCGCGTTCGAACCCACGTCGCGCACCTCTGACTTTCGGAAGTTATATGACTTTCCAAATTATGTGCGTATTGATTGACAATTATCGCCTCCTCCGTGCCTCGGAGAGCACGTTAAGCCGTTGGTCCCGGCTGCCATAAACATCTATGGCAGTCGTTATTGGGAAAGTCAGTACCCTCTAATATCCTGACACTGGTCTAGCCTTAGGGTATCGTTAGCCTTCGGGTTGCGGAGGTCAGGTGGCAGCCGCTCCGTGTAAAAACTGATATCCAGTCAAATCCGGTTAGACCAGAAAAGCCGACCCCAAGTGACTTGGGAATAATAAAGGCTAAGAGAGAAGAAGATATATTCCATTTAGTGTGATATGACGTTGTTCAAATGCCCGCCTAGGCTTCTTACAGTGGCATGGAACCGAGTGGTCCAATTGCCAATTACTCTTCCATATAGATCCGGCTGAATTTGAGCGATGGGCTGTGTTATGCTCACCTTTAGGGCGTCGGTAGATTGTGGTTTATTCGCATAGACCTGCGACTTCAGGACACCCCACAAGAAAACATCTAGCGGGGTCAAATCGCATGACCCGCAACATCTACCAGCCCTTATTGAAAAACCATTTATATTGATGATCCAGCGGTAGATGGTTCAAATATTTGTGTTACAAAGTACTAGACGGTACAAGCATTTGTGTAATCCACAAATACTTGTTCTGAGACTGGGTATCTTTTATTTAAATGCTGGTAAAGTCCCCTCACGACACAGGAGTTATGCCTATAAGTAATCTACTTACTTTTTTTATTAATTAAGTCAAATAGTTACATAAATAAAACACTAAATTAATAAGTATTTTTGAAATCTACTCATAAATAAATAAGCAAGCGTTTCAAATCTAAACGACAGATCAAATGACAGAAAAAGGATGCACGATACAAATTGTGACGTAACTTCTATTTAACCGCAGCTGTGCGAGGGAGATAACGAGACATCCCCACAACGCCCAACTTTTGCTTATATCTAAATTTAAAATATGAATTACATACTTATTTTGCAAGCAGTTTTGATTCTGTTTACACAAAAAGATTAATTTTATTGCTATTTGCTTTTGTGTGTAAAATCATTTACCAAATCAAACATGCCTATGCTTGATTTCGTAAATTTATTTATTTATCCAGCACACATATTATACAAACACAGGTTACAGACCCAATACAGCAATGCAGCAGCGATAGCCTAGTGGGAAACTGTTGGACTACCACGCAGAGGTCTCGAGTTTGATCCCAAGGCGCGCATATCTGACTTTTCGAAGCTATGTGCGAATTAAATAGTTAATTATCGATTGCTTTGATGGTGAAGAAAAAAACATCGTGAGGAAACCTGCATATCTTAGAATTCTCAATAATGTTCTCAAAGGTATGTGAAGTCTGCCAAGCCGCACTGGGCCAGTGTGGTGGACCGTGGCCTTACCCTTCTCACACTGAGTAGGGGTTCGTGCCCAGCATTGGGACAGTTTATTACAGGGCTGATATTATTATTACAGCAATGCAGCAGTACAATAACCTAACAATTATTATAATATTAAAGATAGCTGAGATAATCCAGTTTCACCTTCTCAAATTTCGCCAAAGAACAAACTTAAATATCTAAAGTATGGAAAACCTCATCACTACATATTATAAAACAATTACCCCCGCCGCGTCTGTTCGCGATAAACTCAAAACTACTGAACAGATTTTCATGCGGTTTTCACCAATACACAGAGTGATTCATGAGGAAGGAATATTTATATAATTTGTTTAGGTTTTGTACTACCCGTGTGAAGCCGGGGGTCGCTAGTTTAGATTACTTAAAGCTCTGACTGTTGGAACAAATTTCTGCAGATTAGTGCGGGATGAAGGTACCTTAAATTATTTTACACACACTTCACCATAAAATAGTAAATATTTCCCATGAAAGAAGCTAAGCCCTTATATATATGCCCCTTCTTTATTGTTTCACATACTCATAATCGAAACTTAATTAAGTACAGATTTTGAGATATCTTTGATGGCAGTGGGAACATTTTGAAATTTCTTAAGAAGATGTAGGCTTTGTTTCAGATTGTGTTATGAAATGACATCAATACATGTGTCAAAATTAAGCGCATCTAGTTAAAACGAAACTGGTTGGAGTAGTGGCAGTTTATGCTATTTGAAGCCTTGTGTACGATTTCTGAGACCAGCAGAGTGTTATTTGATTTGTCTTTCTAGAAATTCTGAATACGGGTCTGGAACTGTTCTCAGTCAATGGGGCGCCCTCTTTAGACACTTTTGCCTACCGCTTCAAGGACACAGGAGTAAATGTTTAAAGGTCTGTTTAAAAAACTAATAATATGGTTGTAGGGTAAGATTTGCTTTGCTTGTGTACCCAAGTGTGTCTTCTTTTTACTGAGTAACATAAAATATAAATTTTTATTATGCCGACTAATTGGTCCAATAAAAGTATTGCCGATCATTTAGACGAATATTTTAACCTCCTAATCTTCTTCGAAGAGGTTAATGAAAACACTATGTGGGTCTGTGTGTCTGTCTGTTAGTGACCGGCATAACTCCGGAACCACCAGACCGATTGACTTGTAACTTGGTGTGCAGATACCTTGGGGTCATACCTCGGTCGATTTCGAATATGGGTCCTGTGGGTCAAAAGACCTCCGAGATATAGGAGTCATTTCTTTTCATTACTTTTACATTTAAGACGAAGAGGTTGAATCCTGGGTTTTTACACCCATCTCGTTTATTGTTTGATTGCGCGGATGACGTAGCTAGTGGTCGCCTCTCCACTGCCACTCCGCCGAGCGTTGTGGGTTCGAATCTCACACGAACAAAACTTTGTGTGATCCAGAAATGGTTGTTTCGAGTGTGGGTGTTCTTTGTGTCCGTTATTTAAATGTTTGTTAAGTTCCCCGCGACACAGGATTTATACCTAGAGCAGGAGTTGTCTTTTTAAAAACATAAAACAAAATATTTGTATTTGGTAAAATCCATGTTCCATCCGGTGTCTAATTCAAAATATTAATGTATTATGTAGTGCTATAGATATATATGCAAAATCTTACACATGTTTCCCGTAGGGGGTGAAGATTATCATTTGACATATCTCTCTTCGTTCATTTAATTTAATTACTTTATTTTAAAATCAATTTCTTGTATAGGAATAATTCCTGAGTCACCTGACTTTACAAATAGTCAAAAAACAGATACAAGACTCATAACAACTATTTGTAGATCACACAAATGTTTGTCTCGTGCGGGGATCGAACTCGCAACTCTGAGCGCACTGGCAGTGTCAAACGACCATTTAAACCAGTACGCCATCCGCGCAATTCTCGTATTCACTGGTTATATCTTAAACTGGGCTCGGTATTATTCAATAAACATCGATCATAATCATACCTATACAATGTATTTAATTCAAGAGAGTATTCAAGCAGCTCAGTGAAGCAAAGGTCACAATCACACATTCGCAGATTCCGGTCACGCGGTGATAAAACCTATACAAAATATATCTCACGCACAGATCCATTAACAAACACTAACAGTGCAGATGTGACTATTGGTGTATGAAATAAAGAATTTATGCCTATAAATATTTTAGTATGTATGTATGTATCTTATGTGGGGGCTAGTCAGTGCAGACCGGCGACACTTCAACCCAGTGGGATCTTTTGTGTCGACACTCTCCCAATAACGACTGCCATAGATGTTCATGGCAGCCGGGACCGACGGCTTAACGTGCTCTCCAAGGCACGGAGCAGGCGATAATTGTCAATCAATACGCACATAATTTCGAAAAGTCATATAACTTCCGAAAGTCAGAGGTGCGCGACGTGGGTTCGAGCCCGAAACCCTCTGCATTGCAGTCTATTGGTCTCCCCACTGACCTATCGCTGCTAAAATATTTTAGTAAGTAACAAATATCCTATCTTTATGTCCTCGGAGGGACGAAGAAATATGTATTACACAAAAAAATAGCGTGCCTAACGAGGCACGCTACCCTTTAAGTCACATGTAGGCGAGCTGATTCTGTCGCAACAGGCACATTGCCAGACGTCAGTGGCTATTGCAAATTACCTAACAATAACAATTAATAACATTTTATTATTAAACATAGGACTATTCAAAAAGCAAATGTTTGTGAAGGGTCTTATGCTAATGGTCTCTATTTGGGCTTTTTGTATATGCGTTGCTGTAATAGAAAGAAGCAGCGATAGCTCAGTGGGGAGACCAACAGATTGCAATGCAAAGGGTCTCGGGAACCCACGTCGCGCACCTCCGACTTTCGGAAGTGATATGACTTTTCGGAATTATATGCGTATTGATTAACAATTATCGCCTGCTCCGTGCCTCGGAGAGCACGTTAAGCCGTCGGTCCCGGCTGCCATGAACATCTATGGCAGTCGTTATTGGGAAAGTCAGTACCCTCTAATATCCTGACACTGGTCTAGTCTTAGGGTATCATTAGCCTTCGGGTTGCGGAGGTCAGGTGGCAGCCGCTCCGTGTAAAAACTGATATCCAGTCAAATCCGGATAGACCAGAGAAGCCGACCCCAAGTGATTTGGGAATGATAAAGGCTAAGAGAGAAGAAGAGTTGCTGTAATAGAAAGCTATAGACAAACCTTTTTTTTGTAGGTTCAATCACCAGACGGTACCAGTAAATGTTAAGTTCCAAAAATAGTTGCCCCGAGTCTGCGTTTTCTTTTTGTTCCTATTAAATTTTTGTAAAAACGCCGGCGGTTTAGTGTTTATACCTAGCCAAACAGACGTCTTTTTTAGATGAAGTTTTACAAATGTGAATGTGCTTGTATATGTTTACTACAATCACGCGTTGAACCGTTGAACGATTTTAGACGCAATTAGCAAACAGTTAGACCATAATTATACATCTTACATTAACACACAGAATACATTTAGTATCATTATTATGTATATCCCGGGATATACCTAATAATAATACTAAATGTATTTTGTTGGGTGTAGGTGCTGTCGTGTGATTCACTCAGGTGAAGTTGTAGGCACAAACCGGTATATATAAATACGTCACATCTACAGGGTACCTAGTCACTCACTTCTGTACGTAATGGTTTATGACATTTGCCGCTGAACGCGGGATGCCGCGCACTCATCAAGTACGCACGTACTGACTGCAAATACATACAACATAATATTCATTTAAATTGTTCGACTCACGGATGGCGTAGTTGTTGAAGCGGTCGCCTCGCTACTGCCACTGCGCCGAGTGTTGTGGGTTCGAATCCCACACGGGACAAAACTTTGTGTGGATGGACCACACAAAGTTTTGTCCCAAATGGTTGTTCCGAGTCTGAGTGTTCTTTGTGTCCGTTGTTTGAATGGATGTAAAGTCCCCCGCGACACAGGAATTGTTCCTAGTGCGAGAGCAGCCTATTTTTTAATAACACGACGGAAATGTATTAATCGTCCTGGTTCGTCCCGTAGCGTAACTTTTATGACACGGAAAAATATTATGTATCTATCTTTTATCTATAGCTGTTTCGGGCTTAATATTACTAGTATTCTTGTTAACCCCCTCCCTAAGCTAGATTCTAGGTTAGGGGTGGGTTTACAACGGTAACGCATTTCGAGGCGTTAAAATCCAAAACCTTTCGATTGAAAGTTCAATGTCTTCTCCATTGGGCTACCGTCATCTATCATCTATACTATTATAAAAAATGAAACAAATGCCTCGTTAGGAACAAATATTTTATTTCATGTTTCGCAAAACACAAAAAATAAAAAATGAATTTAGATGGAGAATTCACAGTTTAAGATTGAACTTTTAAACTAAGCCACAAATCACCTAATTCCGTGCAGAAGAACCAAAGATTTGTTGCATCCACAGATGTTAGAGAACTGTAGTCCCAGCAGACGTCGCGGGCAAAGGCTACACATCAAGTTAGACATCCTATATACGCATAACTACGCTACATACAAAATAGAGAATTGTCGGCAAGGGACAGTGCATAGTGGTGTCGATGTAATGGTAAGGATAGAGTGTAACAAAAATATAACTCACACTCTCGCACGATTCGCAGCGTTCAACTTCTAATAGTTCAAAGTCCAAAGAGTCTAGGTCTAGGTTGATGTGTCGCTGTGTGTACCTTATAAATCATATGCGAAAGTAACAAAAAAAAAAAAAACTAGTTAAACAAATTAATCATGTCACACTTTAATTAAGCAAATTTGAGTACAAAATAGCATTCGTAATTAATAAAATAAACATTTACATCCGTATTTCCTACATAGTAACATTAATTGCCGTTGTATAATCTGCGCAATCACATAATAATTGACATTTTATTTAAATACATTACGTATCTACAAACTGCTTCGTTGGCCCCGTGACATAAGTATTTATTTAGGTTTATCCACAGCAAATACATAAGATAGATGTACAAAAACATATAATTGTCTTCTGTTTACGCGAATGTTATTCATTGAAATTAAACTACTATATACGGATTTTTTCGCATTGTTTATTTGACACTATATTACATAATATAGAAACTGTTACACTACTACTACTATTAATTTTTAAGCTAATTAAATTATTAAAACTATTTATATTAAATTTTACACTTTCCCCGACGTTTCGGTTGCTTTTCAGCAGCCATGGTCACGGGGAAACTTTGATGGTAGTTGTCTGAATGTTGCAGTGTAGTTAATAAAAACAGTAGTAGTAGTGTAACAGTTTCTAAATTATGTAATAAAGTGTTAAATAAACAACGCGATAAAATCCGATTAAAGTGTAGTGTAGTGTAGTGTATAGTAAGTGAGAAACGGCCATTAATTGCCGTAAATCTTAGAGTTCGAAAAATGGTACCACGTGACCTTGATACGCAAGGCAGCAACCTTGCTTACAACCTTGGTCAGAGGTCAAAGGTCATAGTCATTTCGCGGGTATATCGACTATGCTGAGTCGAACGGCGTTGACCGTGAGTCTCTAGTTTTTACGGTTCTTGAGTGGAAAGTTGTATAACAGACAGACGGACGGACAAAGCTGTTGTATAAGAGGTTTTTCGAACTCTAAAAGTACTGTTACTCTGTGGCGCAGTAGTAGTGATTGTGGCTGCCGTGTATAAGGGCTCAAGTTCGACGTCCGGTCGGGCTAAGTGGTTAAATCGACGAAAAAGTGGGAAGTTCTCAATTCAAGACGTAATTTAAAAATAATATAATGTTTGTTCTGTTTTGAACCGTTACACTGCTGGGCATGCGTCTCTTCTGCTTGGCCTCTTCACGCTGGCCCAATGCGGGTAGACTTCACTTATCTTCGAGAACTATTGGAGAATTTTCAGACATGCAGGTTTCCTCACGATGTTTTCCTTCTCCATATTTATAATATTAGTTAGGATTTGAACATGCTATCGGTACGTATGCTCCGTTCGTAAGGTCAGCGCTTTATTTAGACGCATAGTAAGAAGCTGACATGCGCATTAGTATTTTATGGCTGTGTCGTTATGTTGATATATGTGAATACTCATGCTTCTGATACAACGTTAAATATGGCTACCTACATGGCATCAGTCCACGCTTAGGATTGAGTGCGGTTCGATTCTCGGCTTCGGCTCGGCTTGGCAAAATTCTAACCAATGTTATAAATGCGAATGTGAGTTTGTTTCTGACGCTTTCAAGCCTTAAGACTGCGCCGAGCGAAATGTGCCAAAACAGGCGGTCACAGTTAAGTGAATAAAATCAACACTTTTTGTTTAACACAAATATAAAATATACATTTACCATAATAATGAATGTGTTTACAATTACTCCGTGTAAAAACTTAAAATAATTAATAGTTACGCCCACAAAATTATGTAAATTTGCACAAAAATGCAAAAACGTAAGCTCGTATTACGTGATTTTTAGATTATAACAGTATAAGGCTATCCTATTTTACAGCTTAAACAAAACATAAATAGTTATATTACAATTTGTCCGTCCCAAATATTTAAGTTATTGGTTGACAATAAAGATACATATTTATCAAAAAAGCACTTCAAATCCTCCATACAATTATACTACTTTGCTTATACAGTCCAGATATTGTAATTATTACTATAGTCTAAGTTTTACCTTAACTCTAAGGCCTAACTAAGAAGGAGGTATATTTCTAATTAACAACTTACAATGTAGTATTTATATGAATGTTTATTTAAATGCAGCGAAATAAATAACAACAATAAACATGTTATTCTATAGTATAAGGTCTGATATTAATGGGTAGGCATACTTATTGCCGCTATAGTAACCAAGAAAACAGAATTGATTGGTACTGCTTACATTCATAGTCGATTGGACCCTTAAGCTGGCCGCAAACATACGGTTTCCAGATCAGGTTTGCGAAACAGGGATTCAGATTCGTCATTCATTCAGCTTTGCGCAGACGTTGGGTTTTTTTCTATCAGGAATTAGTATTACCAGTACGTACGGTAACGCCACCGTGTCTAGCTGGCTCTGAGTGCCTAGTGTGAGTTTATTCAACGCTAATGCGTTCGACACGTCTATGATGTTCGGCGCTCTGATTGGCCCGCACCAAGCTCTTGGCCAATCAGAGAGCTAAACGCGGTAAACGTTTCGATCGTTTTAACGTAAAAACAACTCACACTAGGCACCCTGATGTATTCCGAATGGAAATTTCCGATCGTGTGCGGCGGTACATACAAAATGTTAGCGAGCGCTGCGTTCGGAATGACATCATTCGGTTTTTTCCCGTTCTTCATTCAGAACACGCCGGCGAGATTCCGAATTGAACGATGGGAATTATTTTCGCACGGAAAATATAAGAACGTGTGCAGTATAGCAAATTCGTATAAAATTGTGCATTCGGGTATCCGAATCTGAATCTCTGTTTCGAAAACCTGATCAGGAAACCATATGTTTGTGACCAGCTTTAAGGACATAATTTTACACACATTTTGCCAGCTATAAATAAATATATAAAATCACTCGCGTAAATGTAGGTTAGCTTAGGTTAGCAACAGTCTTTGTCGCCCGCCCCCCCTCAGGGGGACGATGGAGGAAATAATTTTTGTGTAGTGGCCTGCCGTTTCACACGGCGGCGGGGTCGCGATTGCATGTGAAAGCGATTCGCGCGGCCTCGCCGTCTATGGTTATGTCGAGGAACACCGTGGTAGGTTTAGTCGGTATTACCGGGGTATCTTTTCTCCGGTGAGCCCGACATAATAAATATATCTAGTAATAATACAAATTAAAAACGCATCGTATGAAATTATATACTTGCCTCTTGATGTTCGCCAGTTCATTATAGAATTTAAATAAAATCGCTTCTCGCTAGAAGTTGTCGGTGGGACAACTTCATATTCTACACCTATATCCAATTATGTTTCGAATTAGAATCATATACAATTGATCAACATTCGAATGCGCGATCACACAATTTTCAAATATTCGAATTTCTTTGGGATTGCCAATCGCATTTCAAGGGTTCAGGGTCTAAATAATAAAGCAACAAGCTATATAAGGCCCCTAATAGAGGGCAAGTAAAATAATTACATTGCCATCGAACATGATTAAGACATCGGAGTCACGAAATAAATTGATGAGGTCCACCAGACGTGCGCGCACGGATTACTTAATTAATTGTAGGTACAGAGAAAACGCACGACGCACGGTATGCTATTAATTAAGTACTTAACTAATAGTGTTAGTTAAGGCAGATGAAAAAGGCATTGGCACGCAGTGGTCTCCTTCTGCGAAGCTGTCATGGCGCAGAAGGAGACCGCGGAGAGGGTCAGGGAGAACAACCTCCTCGCTGACCCTCTCCGGCGCAGACGGACGGGAGCGAGAAGGAGGCGATTTGCCCGCCTTTTCGCTCCTGTATAGTGAGGTCACTGGTACAGAGTCGGGGGACTCTCTACCGGCTTGCACGGCCCCACACGTCTGAGGGATGGCCTTGGTGAACAAGGCCTTCCCTCCATAGGTACTGAGGCCCGGTCACCATCAGCTGGGCCAACCGCCGGGGCGGGATGGTGATTGCTAACGCGACCCCATCCCGCCCCACTCCGTCAGCGGAGGGACTGCTCACCCCAGGTTTTTAGTGTGTATACCGACCCCCTTCAGGGGCGGAGAGTCTCACATAACCCCCCGCCCCCGGGGAGGGGGTATCCATAAAGGATTTTCCTGGGTAAAAAAAAAATAAAAATAAAAAAAGATGAAAAAGGCACGATTAGTAAATCTTTATATATTACTAGCTGACCCGGCAAACGTTGTTCTGTCATATAAATTCATTCGATAGGGACACCCTAATCACTTAGCGGTATAGAATATACTTTACGACCTATTAATTAACCTACCAAATAATAATAATAATATAATAATAATAATAATATTCTACCACATACACACAACACCATCTAGCCCAAACTAAGCAGAGCTTGTACTGTGGGTACTAGACAATGGATAAACATACATATATACAATTTTTTTTGTAAATACGTAGTAACACCCAGACCAAGACAAACATCCATGTTCATGCACACAAATGTTTGACTTGTGCGGGAATCGAACCCGCGACCTCAGGTGTGGCAGTCGGTTACACTAACCGTTACACCATCGAGGCTGTCAAATAATACACAAAAATAAAATACACATAAAAATTTCATTAAAATCGGTCGAGCCCTTTCGGAGGAGTGCGACCACAAACACCGTGACATGTGATTTTTATATATACATATATGCCATAAATACAGCTGCCAAATATTTATGTGATTTAAATATTTACAAGAGTATTGCATTTCCATATGCGACTTGGAAATATTCAGGATGATATAAAAATAAAACACATAATTGTTGTCGGCGGACATGTTAGAGAAAGTTTTCATTTAGTATCACTGGCACAAGGGGTAAGAATTATTACGGACTGGATCTTGCCCGCAGTTTTGCACCTTTTAATGTAAATTTTGTCAATTAAATTCTATCCCTCGTGAACAGTAGTTTTAGTTTAAAAGACTTACCTTTCATCTTTCTGGATGAAAGGTAAGTCTTTTTCTGCACCCCTGATAACGTATATATGCGAAATTTCATGATGATTGATCGAGTAGTTAAGGTGTGAAAGCGTAACAAACAAACAAACTCACTTTGCGCATTTATAATATTATTGACCTAAAAAAGGTCAACACTGTCATAGAAGGCTATACCTTCATCATTGAAAAACGTCACAATGATTGCTCGACCGGTCAACAAATCATCTTTTAAATATTCGATTGCTTTCAATTGCCCATCGATACTTACGCGTTGCTGACTGGCAAAGGAACGAAAGGAGAGGAATGTAAAAAATTTGTCAATTAGCTCCCGTAACTCATACTTACCGGACGCGAAGCAGTTAGAGTTTAACTACCCTAACGCTTCAATTTAACTGCCGCGGTGGCGCAGCGGTATTGGATGCGACTGCTGTCCATGATATCCATGATGTGGGTTTGAATCCCTGATTTGGACTAACAAAAAGCTATTGGGTTTTACAATCAAAAATTTCCTAATAGCAACCCGGAGTTAGGAAGATGGCTGTGTTGCACACTTCCGTCCCTCGAAAAGCATGTAAAGTTATAGGTCTTGCACCTGGTCTCTCTCCGGTCGTGTCGGATTGCCATTCTAAGGAATAGAGAGTGTACTTCTGTTTTCGTATAGACACGTGCACTATATTATCTCCTGAGTAGATGGCCAGTTTCCGTAAAGTTTGGCCGCTGTGACTGAAATTCATTCTGAACAACTTTACTCTTATGCCTTTCTCTTGTAAAAGGGCGACACCGTCATCAAATAATTTACAACGCCCCTTTCAATCTTAATATATCAAACTTTGATTTACATTTAAATATGTCATTAATTTAATATGCCACACATAAGCAATGCAATGCAAAGATCTCCAAACTCGAAGATTCACCATAAATTTCGCCCTATAGGTTCTTTATCATAGATTGGTTTGCAATACCGGAGTTGTCAATGAATATAACTCTATAGTTTATTAGCAGTAAATGTCAGGAAATCAAATAAATCTAGACGATTTTATACGTGTTACGTGGATGAATTTAATTATTAAATAAAGTCATTTAAATGGTATGTTAGAATACAGAAGACCTTTGTATATATAAGTAATCGGGTACTGTCGTAAATAATAATTAAGTGTATATAAAGTACTAAAAAGTGTCCCATTGCAGGTCACGAGGTTCTTCTCTGTGTGAGAAAGGTTAGGTCATAGTCCAGTTCTAGTTCGGGTAGGCAAACTTTCCTCATCTTCGAGAACATTTATTTTTGAGTATAACTCCTGCCCTGGGAGTTATTCCTGTTTCGCGGGACAATTTTATCCAAACAACGGACACAAAGAACACCCAGACTCGGAACAACCATTTTATGGATCACTCAAATGTTCTAGTGTGGGACACACTATGAAGAACCTTTAAACATGCTAGCTTTCCTGACAAAGTTTTACTTTACTGTCAAAGCGAGCGATAATTAAATATTTTATATCCATATTACGTTTACGGACAACGACTAGGCTATCGATTCTATGTAGAAAAGTATTTGAAAAGTTGTCAAAAGCGCCAAAAATATTAAAATTTTGTCACAAATTATGAAGGTAGCTATATATTTCTTGTACATGATTCAAGTAGCTGGCAAGTGATGCATGCGCTAGTTAGTAATACTAGCAGTCGCCTAGTGCTCGAAATTCGACCAAAGTTTGCCTGTAAGATATTGCTGATATATATTATGTCATTATATATTGATATAATATATAATGACATAATATATATTAGCTATAATAGCAGCGATAGCTCAGTGGAGAGACCAACAGACTGCAATGCAGAGGGTCTCGGGTTCGAACCCACGTCGCGCACCTCTGACTTTCGGAAGTTATATGACTTTTCGAAGTTATGTGCGTATTAATTGACAATTATGGCCTGCTCCGTGCCTCGGAGAGCACGTTAAGCCGTTGGTCCCGGCTGCCATGAACATCTATGGCAGTCGTTATAGGGAAGTCAGTGCCCTCTAATATCCTGACACTGGTCTAGCCTTAGGGTATCGTTAGCCGTCGGGTTGCGGAGGTCAGGTGACAGCCGCTCCGTGTAAAAACTGATATCCAGTCAAATCCGGTTAGACCAGAAAAGCCGACCCCATGTGACTTGGGAATAATAAAGGCTAAGAGAGAAGATATATTGATATAATATGTAACCATAGTTACGCGCTTCGACTGCGTGTGTCAAACACATGGTTGTGTGCGTGTAGTGTTTTTCCATTAATTTAATGTATTTGTAATGCGTATTTTATAAAAATATTAGGATTCGCCCCTCCTTCTCCATATAAACTTTAACTGTGCCAAATTTCATACTCCTCCGTCCACGCAATTTTCGTAAAAAGGGATACAAAGTTTTTGATTCACGTATTAATATATAGATGAGGTACTCGTAGATAGAAGATAAAGGCACAAACCCTATTTTACTACTTGAAATTAGATCCCAGAACACTTTGTCCGATCTGGGAATTGATTTGTCCGATCTGTTCCTTTATAAGTTCTACAAAGGAGCCAGATTGAACGTTTTCTCTGCTTTTCCCCTTATCCCCAAGATCAGGGGAAAATATAGGACTAATCCGAATCTAAAAGTAAGACCTCATGATTGTGTGCTCGCTTATGAGTTTTTTTTTATGTTATTGTACGCCTACGAGCAGACGGATCGCCTGATGGTAAGCGGTTACCGCCGCCCATGGACACTCGCAACACCAGAGGAGCTTGAGCTTATAATGCCTGCAAGGAAATATTAATTTGTATGGTCTTTAAATAAAACCGAATTATAGGTCGGATATGTACTTTTATCACCTTACTATATGCAAATTTTGATACAATAAAACACAGTATATTATAAACAACATATTTAATTTTTTGTTTGCCGTAGCATTTCATTTAAAATTAAACCATTATATTTTCAGACATGTATTATGCACGTATACAGTCGAAAACAAAATATATAAATAATATCTAATAATATCAGCCTTATATTCAACTGTCCCACTCCTGGCACGGGCCTCTTCTCAATGTGAGAACTATTAAATACGCACATAACTTCGAAAAGGCAAAGATGCTCACCCTGGAATTGAACTGGAGACCTCTGCGTAGCAGTCCAACGGTATCCCACTAGACTGTCGGTGCTTACAATAAATAAATTGAAATTAAACAATTGTGCTGTCCTTAAGAGTTCTGAGTCAAAAAATTACATAAGACTCCATAATTAATTAAATTAAACTACTATATACGGATTTTATCGCGTTGTTTATTTGACACTTTATTACATAATTTTGAAAACTGTTACACTACTACTGCTATTAAACGTTATTAGTAAAGTATCAGTAGAAAGAAGCAAACCACAGCTAGACTTCATGATACTCTGAGCTCATTCTGCGTAAATAGAAACACCAATGAATTCAAATTCAAATTCAAATTCAAAATAAATTAATTCAGATTAGGTTACAAGGTAATACTTATGAATGTCAAAGTTACATTAAATTTTTCTGTGAATTTACATTTACTGCCACGTTCAGCAAAGCAAGGGTGTAGGGCTCATGAGAAGAACGGGCAAGAAACTCATGACCACTCTTTTTAATCGTTAAATAATGATTAAATTATGTTCGGGTACTTTGAAATAACTACACTGGAACATTGAGACAACTATCATCTTAGTCTCCCCGTGACCATGGCTGCTGAAAAGCAACCGAAACGTCGGGGAAAGTGTATACTTAAATATAAATAGTTTTAATAATAATTTATTTAACTTAAAATTAGTAAAGTTTAGTAGTAGTAGTAGTGTAACAGTTTTCAAAATTATGTAATAAAGTGTCAAATAAATAACGCGATAAAATCCGTATATAGTAGTTTAATTTCAATGAATAATATTCGCGTAAACAGAAGACAATATTATGTACTCCATAATTATTTTTATATGGTAGGCACCGTTGATAAAATTCTTGGCTACCCTATTATGAAGTTATCTTTTACATAATACATATTCATTTGTCCGGTAACCATAACTCACTATTACTCAATGCGGTGACTTCGCGGAGGCATTTTTATAGTCAGGATACGATCTTGGACATTCTTGGACATTAATCTTGGATGACTTAGATAGACGTGCGTTTTGTCATTGGAATGAATATAAAATAAAGGTGCATTTCCGTATCTGTGTATATAATAAAGTTGTAACTCGTCGATGTGTGTACATAGGAAATATTTTTCATAAAACTAGATTTTGCCTGTGGTTATGCTTGCGTAAATGTACGTTAGGATAGATTAATAAAAGTACTTTTTTTCTGTATGAAAGGTACCCTATGTCCTTTCTTGTAACCCTGACAAGGTGTGGGCGAAATTTTCTGATGATCGGTTGAGTAGTTAAGGCGTGAAAGAGTAACAAACTCACATAATAGTTAAGATTATGTTAGGGAATTTTTGTAAGTTGTAGAGAGGTATGTTAGTGAGTTGTTTGTAAACTAAAACAATTATTTTATATTTTCTCTGTGTGTCTGTATATTTGTACGCGCATCATGTTAAAACTGTAGCACAGAATCGAGTGCGGTTTAAGCAGTGGCATTGCTGGAGATCTAACTAAAAACTACAGTGTATTAAGATAGAAAATAAAGATACGTCACTTGATTCTGCCATACCGTTCGCAAATATCACATTATTTTGCGTATAGAGTCTATAAAACGCTAAAATTTAGAGAAAATGAGTACAATGCACATTTTTTGATTTTGCTACGTCGCGCGTCGCGTCGTCCCATTGGGCCTAATATACCGTATAATACCGTAATAGAATGAGATGATAAACGGCCGTATATCCCACCCATTGTAGTACCGACATTAACTCTCTCGTAACACTTTAGCTACTATAGGTACTCGTAATTTATAACCCTAATTGGGCCTAACCCTTCTCATACTGGGAAGAGGCCCGTGCAGAGCAGTAGGACAATTAAAATATACAACTAAAAATAAGCAGAGCTAATAAGTTTATTAACAACACTACAAAAAAAAAATCATGACCACACAAACATTCTCCATCGTCATACTTTTTTACTTTTCATCATGCAACGCTCAGAGGCGCTCATAGCCAGTTTCACTCACTGATCGGTAAACGATTAGCGAGGCTAAGCACCGTTGGGTGCGGTCAGTCTATAGATGTGTGACTGCTTAGTGGTATTTCATCTGAGCATCTCCGTACTTCAGAGGGCACGTAAAAAGTCGGTCCCGGTTGTTGTCAAATTGACAGCAGTCGTTAAGCCATGTCAGAGGCCTACGGGCGCCGGGCGGCTTGAACAACTCTTAACAACAGGTTGACCACTAACCACACGAAAAGAAGAAGATGCATCGCTATTTAAATCCATAATAAAAAAAATAACAACACTACATACACGCCCAGGAATCAAATCCTACACTATACAACGGGAATAAATACAAAACGCGGATCCAACAACCCAGCCTCTTCTAAATACCATTAATGATTATCAAACATCCGTCCATACTTTATAATGAGCATGACTAAACACTGTGTAGGACTCTTCAGTCACTAAAGTGGGTAGCATAGCTTAAATACTCCCACTTACACCTCTGCTTAACCCACAATGCTTGTACAAATATATTCAAGGATACTACAAATCTAAATACTTGTAGATATAGCTACAGTACGATCTGAAGAGAGAGCACTGATTTTGTGAGTATGTACGTATGTGGTGTGTAATATCGGGAATCACTGGACTTAGTATTTAAGGATATCTACCTGTAGTATAGTGGTAGAAGGACGATTTACCACCAAATTGGAAAAGACCTGACTATCAAGAACCAAGTTGCTGATAATATATGTAATTTAATTATATTTTTTTGGTTTTTCACGCTTAGTGAAATAGAGGCTTTTTTTAATTTGCCTTTTTTTTCATCTGTATTATCTACACTTATAAAGAGAGAGTGATAAATTTTTGAGTTTATGGGTATGTGTAGTGTAATCTTGGGAATCACTGGACCTATTTGTAAAATACTCAAATCGAACTCGCGGCCTTATGTTGACCTAGCAATCATACTCATTAATTCAGAAAAATGTGTTTTATCTATCGTTAGAATGTTTGTAAAGGCGTAATTTACAAATACAGGAAATATTCCTAAAGCGAGATCAATCCTTCAAAATAGAAAAATATCTGTTGATATAATGACCAGAATCAATTTTGATACACTATATTCAATGTTTGGACCCTTATCTATCAAATTGAAACAAATAGGTTCTGTGGATATTAATAATAATATCAGCCCTGTAGTAAACTGTCCCACTGTTGGGCTCATGCCCAGCAGTGGGATGCGATAAATAGTCCATTTAGGTCTGGACACATGCCGCTCAATAAGTTTGGATTTCTAATGAGAACTGAATTCACCAAACTGCGAGGTTTGTGGATCTTCAGAGGATGTGTCCCACTTGTTGACGGAATGTGTCAGATTTCGATTTGACAGGGAAAATTTGCGAAATGAGTTACTTTCAAATATGTATGATGTCAGTATATTTCATTATGTCGGCCTCGGTGGCGTAGTGGTAAGTGTAACCGACTGCCACGCCTGAGGTCGCGGGTTCGATTCCCGCACAAGTCAAACATTTGTGTGCATGAACATGGATGTTTATCTTGGTCTGGGTGTTTCTATGTATAATATGTATGTATTTACAAAAAAAAAAGTATATAAGTATGTTTATCCATTGTCTAGTAGCCATAGTACAAGCTCTGCTTAGTTTGGGCTAGACGGTGTTGTGTGTATGTGGTAGAATATTATTATTATTATATTATTATTATTATTATATATTGTCAGTGCCTAACTCAAAAGCCGCATCTAGCATTTATAAGTTCGTGTCATTGCATTTTAATGAAATTGTTGTACAACTTGTTATGAAGTACGATGGGACTGACATATACAATTGTATAAAAGTTCCTTATAACAAACAAAGAGAAAAAATTTATATCTCATTTATTGGACA
Organism: Catocala fraxini; assembly: GCA_930367265.1. Lineage (NCBI taxonomy): Eukaryota > Metazoa > Arthropoda > Insecta > Lepidoptera > Erebidae > Catocala > Catocala fraxini. The sequence goes on along the minus strand of OV884049.1, from coordinate 16,031,331 downwards.
AAGGTTACAATATACTTCCTAGAACCTGGCTTAAGATCTTTTGCAACACTGGAAACTGGCTCATGCATATCAGTTGGACAGCTTAATACAGGACCGATATTATTGTATGTATACACGCCTTAGCACGCGGCTTAGCCCGCGTGGTACCTACATCATTAAACAGTAGCCTATGTCCGTCCCCATGTTAAAATATCTCTATACCAAATTTCATTCAAATCGGTTGAATGATTTAGCCGTGAAGAGGTAACAGAAAGACAGACACACAGACAGAGTAACTTTCGAATTTGTAATATTACCTAGTCCCTTCTCCCTTCTCCCTAGCCTTTATTATTCACAAGTCATTTGGGGTCGGCTTTTCTGGTCTAACCGGATTTGACTGGATATCAGTTTTTACACGGAGCGGCTGCCACCTGACCTTCGCAACCCGAAGGCTAACGATACCCTAAGGCTAGACCAGTGTCAGGATATTAGAGGGTACTGACTTCCCAATAACGACTGCCATAGATGTTCATGGCAGCCGGGACCGACGGCTTAACGTGCTCTCTGAGGCACGGAGCAGGCGATAATTGTCAATCAATACGCACATAATTTCGAAAAGTCATATAACTTCCGAAAGTCAGAGGTGCGCGACGTGGGTTCGAATCCGAGACCCTCTGCATTGCAGTCTGTTGGTCTCCCCACTGAGCTATCGCTGTTATCAATTATAGTAAATTACCTAGTGAGGAAGTTTAATACAGCGCTGATACTTATATATGTATATGCTACTGTGTCCACTTGACTTCGAACCTGCCTTACCTTGAGCTTATAAATTCACACTCATCTCCGCTCAACATACTAGGACTCTACAATCATAGTATTTCACATTTACTCCGAATATGGCAAACAGTGTTTGCTCATTCGTGGGAACTGAAGACATGTTGCGGTACAATAATGAATTATATATAAATGTATATATATATATAAAAATTATGCAACTAAGGTGGCAAACAAGCATGCGGCCCCACCTGATGGTAAGTGGTCACCGTAGCCTATGGACGCCTGCAACACCAGAGACATCACTTGCACGTTGCCGATCCTTTAGGAAAGGAGGAAGTGGGAAGGAGAAGGAACGGGACGAGGGAAAAAGGGTAATTGGGCCTCCGACACTCTCACTCACCGAACGAAACACAACAGTAGGAATACTGGTATTTCACGTCGATATTCTGTGTGAGGGTAGTCCTTCCTCGGTCGACCCGGCCCATTCATGCTCAAATCAGCGAGGCTCTACTACTCTGAAAGGGTAAATAGAGTATATATATATATATACTCGTACACAGTATCACGCCCACATCCCCGAAAGGGTAGGCAAAGGAGTACACCCTCATATCTCCACCTATAATTTTAGGTACTACAGCTTAGGCGGCGATCATATTGCCTTCAAGCGAATGCAGTTTCAGATTCAGTGCTGCTACTCAGAATTCTTTTGACAGAAGAACACAATCAATCTTCGCTTCACCCGAGGATCGAATCCGAGACAGAAGTCACATATGCAACAGCTGTGACGCGCTACCGAGCCGCTATTTGCCGCTATTTGCCAACTGCATGTAGTGAATGCAACTGCTGTGCATGCTAATCGCGGTCGAAACGTCGGGCAATTGATAGCAATCAATTGCCCGACGTTTCGACCAACTTGCATCGATCGTGGTCACGGGTTGACTGGTGTGAGCTCAGCGGCGCCTTCGTGAAGTGCGGATTTCGGCAACTTCCCTCACATATTATATGTGTATTATTATATATGTATGTGTATGTGATAGAATATTATATTATTATATATTAATTACTTGTTTTCAAAGACTTTCAGCTATTTGGTTAAAATTACAATAATTTTATTTTTGTTAACCCTTCCAGCGAATCTAATATGTCATATTCACGTCGCTGAGTATATAGTTATAGTTGGAAACCTAAGACTTTTCGATGGCAAGTCTGATGCCTTATCCACTAAACTACCGACGCTTAGTAAAGTATTTGGTTTATCCGATTTATGTGTTTAACCGTAACATTTGCATTGCATCAAAGATTCAGTTATGATTACTATAATTACAGATCATTAGAAGTAAGGATTTATAGGTATGTTAACTATTTATATAGGTCAAGCACTGTTCATTGGTTTTGTTCAGTGATTGATGCGATTTAATTGGATTAATTATTATGAATAATTGGAGTCAACCTTTCAAGGTTTTGAAGACAAGACGCATTTGGGCTTTTAAATATGAATACATACACATATAGTACCATTTATTTCTTGTCTTATGTATACAAATAAATTAAATAGAAGTATCTGTTTGTAAACAGATACTTCTATTTGAGCAGCGGTAGCTCAGTGGGGAGACCAACAGACTGCAATGCAGAGGGTCTCGGGTTCGAACCCACGAAGCACACCTCTAACTTTCGGAAGTTATATGACTTTTCGGAATTATGTGCATATTGATTGACAATTATCGTCTGCTCCGTGCCTCGGAGAGCACGTTAAGCCGTCGGTTCCGGCTGCCATGAAGATCTATGGCAGTCGTTATTAGGTAAGTCAGTACCCTCTAATATCCTGACACTGGTCTAGCCTTAGGGTATCGTTAGCCTTCGGGTTGCGGAGGTCAAGTGGCAGCCGCTCCGTGTAAAAACTGATATCCGCTTAAATCCGGTTAGACTAGAAAAGCCGACTCCAAGTCACTTGGGAATAATAAAGGCTAAGAGAGAAGAAGATATAGTGTGAAAGCAGTAACTGAATGATATTTATAATGCGTTTGTTGTCTACCAATTAGACATGTCAGGGAAATAGCTTATAAATAGTCTCACACCTGAAAACCCGTAGATGTAAGTAGGCAGAGGTATATTATATATTTTATCAGCTACGTAATTAGGTTCCACGTAACGTAGGGCGAGCCTATTATATAACCAGACACAGTTCCATACTCGGTACCGTTACTGATAATTTCTTCAGAAATAGAAATTTACTTGCTCCTTATTCTCTTTTAATTCTTTTTTTTTTGTTTATTTGCTAGGTGTGCAGGTAACATATTGATGGTGAAATTGGTATTACATAGAAGCAGGTACATTCTACCATTCGGCATGCAAATCTATACAATGTTATTCTCTATGTTAAATAATGTGATACATTTAAATAGGCATATTAAGACTGCGCCGAGCGAAATGTGCCAAAACAGGCGGTCACAGTTAAGTGAATAAAATCAACACTTTTTGTTTAATACAAATATAAAATATACATTTACCATAACAATGAATGTGTTTACAATTGCTCCGTGTATAAAGCTTAAAATAATTAATATATTCGCCTGCAAAATTACGTAAATTTGCACGAAAAATGCAGAAACGTAAGCTCGTGTTACGTGATTTTTACATTATAACAGTAGAAATCTATCCTATTTTACAGCTTAAACGAAACATAAATAGTTATATTACAATTTGTCCGTCCCAAATATTTAAGTTTTTGGTTGACAATAAAGATAAATATTTATCAAGAAAGTACTTCAAATCCTCCATACAATTTTACTATGCCGGCCGCGCGTCAATTTGAATATGCGCTGCTCGAGCTTTGTCATTATCTGTCTTACGCTCGGCGCAGTCTTAATAATCCACAATAAAAATCAATCGCAAAAAGAAATAAAATAATAATACGTCAATATAAAAATATATATATAATAAAAAATATCGAAAAGAATTATCATTTAAAAAGTCATAGATGGAATAATACCATTTATCGACCATCAGATTTGTTGATTTCTTTTTGAAAATGTATATTGTGCTATCTTTTATATAATACGGTATCTTGCTGTAGATAACCGGTGCCATACGTATTATATTCTTTCTCAACAACGCCGTGTTAAAACTTCGTTTGTATAATAGGTTTTTGTATTGAGACCCAATTTGTGCCGGTCTTCTTGACAAAATATCCTTATAAAAATGTGCTCATAGCCAGTTGCACTCACTGATCGGTAAACGATTAGTGAGGTTAAGCAACGTTGGGTGCGGTCAGTCTATAGATGGGTGCCGCTTAGTGGTATTTCATCTGAGCGTGTCCGTGCTTCGGAAGGCACGTAAAAAATCGGTCCCGGTTGTTGTCAAATTGACAGCAGTCGTTAAGCCATGTCAGAGGCCTACGGGCGGCTTGAACAACTCTTGACATCAGGTTGGCCACTAACCACACGAAAAGAAGAAGAGATCCTAATAATTCGACTCCGGAATCGAACACAATAACTTACGTACAGCAGTCGTATTCTTTACGAGTCTACATTAACATTAAACTACTTTACACACGAATTTTATCGCGTTTCTACTTTTAAATTATGTAATTAAAATATTGGTAAATTTAGCTATTAAAGTTATAAATGTAGAATATGTCGCGCTTGTTCTACACTGTTGTAACATTTGTTTTGTAGGTACCGTATTAGAATAGGTACGGAATACAATATTTTGGCATATTGGATGTTGACATTTAAAAAAACTTTGTTCCACATACATTTTTTCTAAGGGTGACTGTACTTTATTAGATTATTAAGTATGTTTTCCGACGCGGTAATCGAACCCGGTATCCTACGATCGGCCGCAAAATGCCCTGTAGCTTAACTTATGCTACAGGGCCAACGAGAATCCCACTACGAAATAAATTAAATTTTTGCACTTAATACGACCATTTGTATATATATTTCATCATTACAAAACGCTAAATAATCTGTGGTTCACTAGCAAATGAGAAATAAATGGGTTAGCACAAATTGCCAGCCTCAAATGACTTTCCTTGATTAGTGTTGCCACACTCTTTCTAAATAGACGCGACTCGTGACACCTAGAAAATGTTTTACAATACTCGTCGACAAGAGTAGGTGTTATATTAAACGGATTGTGACTGCTGACATCTGGCGGCCAAAGTTTGTAACACCATTTTTATAACGAAATTATTATTTACATACATAGATTCACGCCTGTTTCCCAGAGAGGTAGGCAGAGACTACGGATTTCCATTTGCTACTATCCTGACATACTCCTTTCACTTACTTTACGGTATTCGCAAATAGAATTTAAATGTGTAAACCATACATAAAAATAAACAGGAAAAGTATTTATCCTATGAGTCTGTCACACTTTTGGGATTGGGGCCGAAAAAATCGCGAGAGAAAATTTTCACCTGTGAAGGTTTAGTTCTGAATATCTCAAACTCGCTATATATTTTAGATATGTCATTATGACGCATTTTATAATTCTTTAATTCTGTTGTTTGGAATATCTTGTAAATAATTTGTAAATATTCATAATAAGAAACATTAAAAAGAATTTGCAGTATCTGGAATTATATTTAATCGTATGTATATGGTACAGTCAAGACCATTTCCTGATCAAAACTACTTTTAAAACACGACGTAAACAGTCAAAATTCAAATATTGAACTAAAGAGTTGATCAAAAATAGTTTTGATTTAAAATATTCGCTTAGAGTTGTTGACATACTAATATCACTTCTTATGAATATATATTCTATCAAGTCAGGATATCATTCGTGTCCGTTGTTTGTAAAATCTCTCATAATACAGAAATTATTGCTAGCGCAGGGGACCTTAATAAATACAAATATTCTTCCCAACTGGAAAAATATTTCTGTATCACCCGTAACTAACCTAACAATCCATAAAGACTTAAAACTTTAGTAGATTATATAACTAATGGCACAATTAACCCATACACCATGACTCGTTGTCTGTAGGCGGTGCTAATTCCAACGAACAATATCATAATCCCACAAATTACATACTAAACTACCCACACGTTAAACAAATACATATGAACTAAATACAAAAGCTTTCGTACACGACGAGTGATGTGTGAGTTGACATTGGGTGTATGCATCGTGTAAACATAAGTGCATACATATGTAGACTGGTCACCTGCGCAGGAGATATTATAGTGCACAAGTGTATGCGCAAACACAAATGCACTCTCTATTCCCTAACGCCCATGATCCGATGGGACAGAAAGCCGACACGAGCGGAGAGAATGCACGACAGCCGAAGGACTAACGGCTTAACGTGCTTGCAAAGCATGGGGGTGTGCAACAACGCCCCCCCTTCCTAACTCCAGGCTGCCATAGAGAATTTTTGACAGAAAATCTCTATGACCGTTTATTGGCGCGACCCAGGTTTCGAACCTATGATGTGATGCACAGCAGTTGCATTCACTACCATTGCGCTGCCACACAACCATATACACGACTTGAAATAATGGTATCAAAATAAACACAAGTTGTACTGAATCAAAGCTTCCATTAACAACTTGACCCTATCAATAGCGCATTATTAATAATAATCGGAAATATAAAAAACGTAATACCAAATACGGGCTCAATTACATTTAATAATAACACTTTAATAATTATGTGATTGTCCGTCTGAGGGTCACAATTAAATGTTTAGTAATTACATTGGATATTTTATTTTTATTTTACTTGCAGTCGCGGAGTGGGTTTTCTGAAAAGTTTAATATAACGCAATCTAGCATAAAGTAATTATTATTTAATACATAATTATTTAGCCTTTCGCTATTGTCTTAAAGAAACACAGAGGGAAAAATTTCGTCAGATATATTTTTAGGACCTATGTAATACGTAACTTATTGCCATTTAAAAGCACAGTAGTTCCAGCCTACTGAGAATTTCTAGACATAAAATCTCAATTACACTTTGTCTACAAGACGCCGAAAATTATTAGATTAGTAGAAAAGAAATCCAATGGAAGCTGAAGTCAAGAATAGTAAAGAGAAAAGAACAGAGCTGGTCAAGAGCGGAATTGTTCATCCAGCTAATGCAATAGGAAATGGTTGACAATATCGAACTCCTCTGATGATGGATAGCCGCGTCGTGGAAGCTGGGCGTACTTCAACTTGCAATATCCGATTTTGGGCACAAAATATGCTTCAACACATGTTTCGCTTCAGCCCGAGGCACCCTTAGGATAGTTAGGCAGTCAAATTTTTTTGTCAAGATATTCTAACAAAAGACATAATTTGCACGTTATTATAACAGACAGATATTGAATGCAAAGGATGGAAGTAATTATAATTGGTATTTGAACGTTATAAAAAAGAGTAATTTAGAATTACATGAGGATAACTATTTCATTTATTAATTTTAATTGCAAATGGCTGACTAGACGTACAGGTAGAGTGATGAATAAAAACTCATTTTAGTTACTACACAGGCAAACGTATGAGTGATTAGAAAAGCCAGAGATTTATATGCGCCCTTTATACATTTAATTTAAAGATACAAACGGAGTAACCAATCAGGAAGGCTTATCGGCGCCAACCTAAACAAAAACAAATATATTTACATAAAAACGAAATAATCTAATATACATATATTTACAAACGTATTAAAAAATATAACATAATTACAAAACACAAATAATTATAATACTAAATATTTACAAAAATAGATTAGGCATCTTAGAATTCTTCAGCATCGCTGTCAAGTGATAACGTACCCAGAAGACTGGCAGCATTGCCACGTTGAATGGCAATGCTGATTTTTTGGGCTAAGAAAAGACCAGCCTTCTGATCACGCGAAACGTCGATCAGGCGTTTTGCGGTCTCCCTGTACAAAATAGGAGCGGTCGGACCCCATGAACCTAGGGTTTCCACCCCAAATGGCTCAAAAATGTAATTTCCAACTAAATTACTATATTTGCGACTTTGAGGGTTTTCGCGGTTGCAGCAGCAGCGCCGACGCATCCCGCAGTGCTTCGAAGATGTGTTGGCGCAAGGGTGTCAACGCATGTTGCGTCCCACACCAAAGGCCTGCCCATCTTCCAAGGCAACAATGACATTCCGTCCGGTCCCATCGTCACGTACCAAGCCATTGGGTTCAAGTACAGCTGGAACGCCAGCTGTGACAAGAGCTCGACTTATTATGTCATTAAGATTAGTGTGGCGAGAAATTTGACCAGCGCTTCTGCTACAAGAGAGTCCATGGCGACCGAGTTTTTTTTTTGGTTCCCGGGAAAAATGCTTGATGCACTGCCCGCCGGCTAGGGGACGGCACCGGCGGGGGTGTGTGGGACTCCCAGCAAGAAGTGCTGGTATACCCACTAAAAAACCTGGGGTGTTCCCTCTCTCATCCAATGGGGGGGGGGGCAGTTGGGAGCTCTAAAAGGATTCATCCATAGCAGGCCCCCCCATGTGGGTGCGGGTCGGGTCAAACGGACCCGACCACCTCTCGTCCCCAGGGGAGAGTCTCACCGCTCTCCCCTTTCGACGCTAGAAAGCGCGCGGGAACACCGCGCGCGCCCTCTTGAGGTTCTTAATTTACGGGTGGCAGGGTCCCCTGAGGCCTTGCCACCCAGAACCCTTAGGTGGGGGGCAGGAGAGCGACAAAAGCGCGTCTCCTGCGCCCTCTCCTCCGGCGGCGGACTTCTGGGGCGTAAGGATCATCCTCACGTCCCCATTCCGCCGCCTCCTTCTGCGAGATGACAGTCTCGCAGAAGGACCTCATTGCACCCCAGCACTTGTCGTCGCCGACCATCCTGGATACGACGGTCGGCAACGAGAGTTCGGGGCCAATCACGGTGACCAGGGAGCAGCGCTCCGTGGCCCACGCCGGACACTCCTCCAGCGTGTGCTGGCCGTGTCCCGGTCACACTCCTCACAATGGTTACACCTGGTTGTCGGCTCCCTACCGGCTATCTTGCAGAGGTACTCCCCGAAACAGCCGTGTCCGGAGAGCACCTGAGTGAGCTGGTAGGTGAGCGGTCCGCGCCGTCTGTCCGTCCTCTGCCTTAGTACCGGACGGAGAACCTCGACGGTCCTCACCCCGTAGCGGGGCTGGGCAAGTCTGTCTTCCCACTTGGCCTCAAGGACCAGTCGAGCCTGGGACCTTCGCGTCTCCACCGCACAGTGCGAGGGTGCCTCGCCATGGAGCCGGAGGTCCGCGCGCCAGTAATTCACCGACGCCTGGACCTCCGCCTCCAAATCCCAAGGCGGCGATGCCGCCAAAACGCACGCCGCCGCCTCAAAGGAGACGGTGCGGTGCGCCCGCGACACCCTGATCGCCATCGCCGTTTGCGGTCTCCTCAGGAGGGCGACGTTTTGGCGATCGAGGGCGTCAGCCCAAATGGGCGCTGCGTAGAGGGCCATCGACCGCACCACCCCCAAATAGAGGCGGTGGCAGACGACACTGGGCCCCCCGATATTCGGCAGCAAAGAGCTAAGCGCTCCTGCCGCCGACATCAGCCGGGGGGCCAGACGACTAAAATGGACGCGAAAGTTCCAGCGGCCGTCGAGGTGGAGCCCCAAGTATTTCATACTCGGCTCCACCCCGATGCGGATCCCTCCAACGATGATGTGCATCTGGTGGCGGCGCCAATTTTGTAGAGATTATCAATTATTATAGTTTAAAAAAAACATACTATCAATTATGATTATTAAAAAAAATACAAATCCATACTAGGTATAGTTCCTATATCGCGGGTGAGTTTACAAACATTCAAACAACGGACTCAAAGAACATCCAGACTCGGCACAACCATTTGTGGATCACACCTATTTTTGGTCCGTGTTAGATTCGTACGCACAACACTCAATTAAAATCGGGTTAGTAGTTTTTGATGTTATCTCTTAGACATAAACGAATGTCGCCTCTGTATAATATTACTCAGATGAAGAATAATATCTTTGAACTTTTGCATTACATGATATAACTCGTTACGCAAATTATAGCGATCACGCATATTCCTTACCTTCGCGTGCTTGACGTTTTAACCAAGTTGTTGTGATTAGAAGAAGACTAGTTTTTTTTATTAAAAGCTATTATTATATTACATTCAACTAGATTTTTCCCGCGGCCTCGCTTGCGTAAATGTGGGTTAATTTAGATTAGATTAGTAATAATAGTACGTCGAGTAGGCTGCTTTCGTGTTCCACGCACGCCTCTCGATGTCGGAAAGGGGACAGGTCCCCCGCTTTGTTGTCGGGGACCAGGTCCCCCAATTTGTGTTTGTGTGATGGTTTTGTGGGACCCGCCACGTCCATCGGCAGGTCAAACCTTTGACGGGGTCGCGATTTGAATGCGAGAGCGATCCGCGCAACCCCGCCATAAAGGTGTGAGGAACACCGCGGTGGCTTTAGTCGGTTCAGCCCAAATTTCCATCTTATGGGTTGGATCCCTACATATCCCCATCGCCCGCCCCAAAACCGGCGATGGGGAACGTGATATGCACAATTACCCGCGTAAAAAAAAAGTAACGATAGTACGTAGTTAGTAAGGTTTAGTGTTATCTGATTCCTTCTAGTACAATCGGTGTATTTTTACAAATTCCACCAGCTCTACCACTTTTGTAACACCAGTCCATCATTGGTTATTATAGAATACGCCGAGATTTGACACTCATAAAGTCGCGGTAAAAGTTGTCTGGTAACCTCACCGAATATAATCAATAGTTTAAAGAATAGGACGGAAGCAGGAAAACTTTGTGAAAACCTGCATATCGAAGAGTTTTTCGTAATGCTCTCGAAAATATTTAAATGCAGTCAACCCAGACTGGGCCAGCATGGTAGCTCAAACCTTTTTACACTCAGAAGAGGCCCGTGCGCAGCAGTATGGCAATTTATATACAGGGCTGCTATTACTATAAATATTATATTCCTTAGCAATGCTACAAAATAAAGAATCTCAGCAAAGTTTTGTGTTTTGTGCATGCATAACGTAGCAGACGAAAATATATCACGGATGAAATTGCAACATAATTTAGTTTATTACGTAACTCGCAAACATTGAATAGGGTTACCCAAACACTAAAATACAATTAAAATGAAATAAAAAGAAACATCTACATACACGTAATGGTTAATGTACCATACAATACAAATTCACGCACCTCCGCAACACAACGGATTATGATTTCAAGATCAAATGATTAAATGGTTGGTTGTGATCTTGAACTGGTTGTGTTACGTAGGAGGATTGACAGGTCAATGGAGATTGTACTAACGGTTTTATTTTTATTATTATTAGCTGTCAATTCGCTATTATTGAAGTCCAAGGGTATAAGGCTTGGAACAAGTATGCATTCCATAGATGGTAAGGTCCTGCAGACCGAATTTCAAAGCGGCGAATCTTAACGGAGACTGGCCATCCGCGCAGGAGATAATTATTATAGAACATAACTGTTTTCGCAAACACAAGTACACTCTCTGTTCTTCGACTCTCATAATCCGATGAGACGGCAATCCGATACGACCGGAGATAAATCAGTCGCATTACTGGAATAAAAATATCCTATATTAGAATTCTTATCCCTTTTCATAGTATGTAGAAACACAGTTATTACGATTAATTTACAGAAAGATAGTTACCGCACTGAACAATTCCTGTGTTGTGAGGGACTTTTGCAACATTCAAGCAATGGACACAAAGAACACCCAGACCAAGAAAACTATTCGTGAATCACACACACTTTTGTCCCGTGTGGAGCTTGAACTCACAACACTGGCTACCATCTAAACCACTAACCCATCCGTGCATTGTTAAATAAGAGTTCTGGAAGCTTGCATATCTGTCCTATTCCATTATTTCCATCTTTTGTTATTTTCCCTAAAGTCTGCAACGCGCGTATGACACGCCCAATATTGCAAGCGATTATAGATTACAAGAACCGCTTACCTGCAGGCGGACCGAAAGCTTTTTTACCACGCTTATAGATCATAAACCGTAAGGGAGTCGTTATACTGTCAGCAGGATTCAGTAGTACAAGATAATTGTTTTATCTTATTTATGCTGGAGCGTAATGACTACTTTTAATACGATTGGCAACGAGAGAGCTATACTCTTGGTATTGAAAATGGCTGTAGGCTAAATGCTTAGATGGCACAGCAGCCAGGAAGGTTGCATGTAGCTGTCGCCACACTCAAGCTTCTGGGTTCGAATGGCATGTAAAAAAATGATAACAAATAATTTTATTTTTATTTCATTTACCTAATTTAATCCCACGCCATACATTATACATATAAACATTATATTTATGTTATCTACAAATTACTTTTCGAGGTATACGTTAATTGTACGTTTGTAAAGTCCCCGCGGCTCAAGGATTGAATGCTATAACGCACTAGTTATCATTAAAAACCAATTCTTATGTAAAAAGGCTAAGGATTTATCATCAGGCACATCTTGTAGTTACTGGCATCATAATAATATACATATATACCACTTTATCTTGATCTAGACAAATTCAATTCAGATATATCCAAAAAATAATCAAATTCGAACGTACATCGAAATTAAGGCTCTCTTAAGACAGGTACAAATGTAGTGTTCAAATTAATGCTGCATACATTTTTCAGCTCAAAAGTCAAGGTTCAATGGACTTATATCGGATTGGTTCTCTTTGTTTTAAGCTAATATGCCGAGTGACGTTATTAAGACGAGATTGCTTTTATTAATATCAAGGTTTTATAACAATATGATGTTGAGTAAAGTGCATTGATGACCTCGATGGCATAGTGGTTAGCGTACCCGACTGCCCGACTGCAGGTTCGATTCCCGCACAAGTCAAACATTTGTGTGCATGAACATGGATGTTTTTCTTGGTCTGGGTGTTTCTATGTATAATATGTATGTATTTACAAAAAAGAAAGTATATATGTATGTTCATCCATTGTCTAGTACCCATAGTACAAGCTCTGCTTAGTTTGGGCTAGATGGTGTTGTGTGTATGTGGTAGAATATTATTATTATTATTATTATTGTAACTGAAGTGATCACTGATAGGTATATCAATATATTTAATTCTTAACTAGATTTTGCCCGCGGCTTTGCTTACGTAAATTTAGATTAGTTTTGGTTAATAAAGGTGAGTCATGATCCGCATGTGAAAATGATTCGCGCGGCCCCGCCGACTCTAGTAATGTCGAGGAACACCATGGTAGGTTTAGTCAGTATGACCGGAACTTCGCCATCTTTCCCCGAGTGTCAAAGTCAAAGTCAAAAACAAAAATCATTTATTTACTTATGTCACAGAGTAACACTAATGAACGTCAAAAGGGTTAGTGAGTTTTATAATATTAGTTAGGCTTTTGTCTTTCTTATCATTGCTTATCTTATATTATGCTTAAGATATAAGCTGTTCATTAATTAACATTGCAAATACAGTTATGAAAAAAGTATATCTAATTGTATATTAGTATGACTTTATTTTCTCCTAAAAAGACCACACTAGGAATAATTCATACGTCGAGAACTGAACAAACATCAGATACAAATTACTATTTATGTTTTACACAATTTTTTGTACCGTTTGGCGATCGAATCCACAGTACTCAGCGTAGTGGTACCGACGAGACAGTCACACGTGCAGGCAACTCATATCAATATTTTATACTAATAATAACAATGTCCTCCAGACCAAATTTCAGTCTTAGCGGCTAAATCTTAACGGACTTTCTGCGGAGATGATATCATACTGCAAAAATGCGTGCGTGCAACACAAGTGCACTCTGTATTCCGTAACTCTCATAGTCCGATGGGATGGCAAGCGGACACGACCGGAGTGAGATATCGCGCAGGATTAACCGCTTCATCTGCTTTCCGAAGTTGGAGGTTTTGCATGGTAATATGCACCGTCAACTCCATAACTCCGGGTTGCTATTCAGAACTTCTTGACGGGAAACCTAATAATTATTTTGTTGCTCCGACCCGGCATTCGAAGCCGAGAGATCATTTACAGCATTCGCATTCACAACAGCTGCGCCACTAAGACGGTAAAAAAAATTAGGTTTTATAATAATAATAAATTTATTAATCACGAAAAATTAACTGGTATACAGTGGAAATTTATTTATATAATAGCATAACTATGTACAATTTTAGGTGAAAAACAAATATATGGTCCAACAGATGGTTAATAATCATATTTAACATATGTTTTTGACCGATGTGGGTATCGAACCCACAGTAACACTCGGTCTAGTGGCGGTGCCAAGGTGACCATTGCTCCATGATAATCCGGGTCGCATACCAATACGCCATATTTGTTTGCAAGTACACAAAGTGCTCTTAATAATAATGTCCTGCAGACGGAATTTCGGTCACGGCGGCCAATCTTAACAGAGACTGGCCATCTGCGCAGGAGATATGGCTACGAGCCCGTACGCCCCTTGACTTTCGCCTCTTTCATTGAAAGACGGACGGATTATTTTTGGTTGGATTTTAAGAAGAAACCTAACAAATACCTTCTAGGGGGCGAACCTTGAGGGCCGAACGGACTCGTAACTGGAGATATTATAGTGCACAGACACAAGTGCACTCTCTGTTCCCCGATTCCCATGATCTGATGGGACGGTAATCCGACACGACCGGAGAGAGATCAGGCGCAGGACCAACGGATTTACGTGCTTTCCGAGGCACGGGGGTGTCAACACCGCCAACTTCCTAACTCCGAGCTGCTATTAAGATTTATTAACAGAAAAATTCAATTATTTTTTGTTGGCTCGACCCGGGATTCAAACGCGAGACCTCATGCACAGCAGTCGCATTCACTACTGCTGCGCCACGGAGGCAGTTTTTAAGTATATATTGCACCGTGGTTTATAAATTGACTCAACAATAACCTAACCCTCAAATAATGACAAAACTTTAACCCATTAATATACATTAGGGACCTTTAACAGTCAAAAGTATCACATAACTCAATGTCGCAATTACTTCAAAAGATGAGCAATAAATAAATTCAAGCACTCTAATTACGGGATCGAACCTTGAACTGTGCGGAATGGTGTGTAAATGTCAGTGTAGTGGTACATTTGTGGCTGAAATCGTGTTTGATTTGTGCTAGGATTGTGCTTAACTATATAATATGACTGTCTCAGTGGCGCAGTGGTTATAAATGTGACTGCTGTGCCTGAGGTTCCAGGTTCAGTTCGGAAGTTGGGAAAAGTGTTATTTGTTTGTTCGACCAATTAATTATGAGTAACTTCAACACTATGTATGGATATAAGATAAATAGAATATTACAGCAAATCACATACTAATTGCACATCGATAATGTATTCGATGCTGTGTATAAGGCAGCGATACCTTATCTTATGCATAGCATCTGAATCTTCTCTCTTAGCCTTTATTATTCCCAAGTCACTTGGGGTCGGCTTTTCTGGTCTAACCAGATTTGACTGGATATCAGTTTTTACACGGAACGGCTGCCACCTGACCTCCGCAACCCGAATGCTAACGATACCCTAAGGCTAGACCAGTGTCAGGATATTAGAGGGCACTGACTTTCCCAATAACGACTCCCATAGATTTCATGGCAGCCGGAACTTAACGTGCTCTCCGAGGCACGGAGCAGGCGATTATTGTCAATCAATACGCACATAATTTCGAAAAGTCATATACTTAACTTCCGAAAGTCAGAGGTGCGCGACGTGGGTTCGAACCTGAGACCCTCTGCATTGCAGCGATAGCTCAGTGGGGAGACCAACAGACTGCTGTTGGTCTCCCCACTGAGCTATCGCTGCATCTGAATACACTTCGCAATCAAAGCAAAGGCTTCGATGCCCAGGTAGACAACGTGTTATTAGATTTTCTATCAAAACATACATGTCAAACATACCCGATATACAGCAATAAGCTTGCACTCTGTTTGACGGAACTTAGATATTGGGGAACATATGCGAAAGAATGTATATGTACTTTTTATCGCGTGAGATAAGTATATGCAGAAAGTTGTAGGTATCTTACATATGACATTTTAACTTTTACGAGCTATTTGAGTTAAAAGCTTACTCCACAGTTAAGCTAGGATACTCGTATCAGTAGTGGATTCATATCTATACTAATATTATAAAGCTAAAGAATTTTGTTTGTTTGTTAGTTAGTTTGTTTGTTTGTTTGAACGCGCTAATCTCAAGAACAACTGGTTCGAATTGAAAAAGACCTTTAGTGTTGGATAGCCCATTTTTCGAAGAAGGCTATAGGCTATATAACATCACGCTACGACCAATAGGAGCGGCGCATCAATGAAAAACGTTGCAAATACGGGGAAAATTCTCATATGTGAAGCAGACGAAGTTGCGTGGGTCAGTATATTATACAGTGGGCAGTTTCGATTTTACGACCTTTCTATCTCATAACAACACAACCGCTGTGATACAGCCGTTAAGTTGTTCATGTTTCCCACTCATACGTTACTACATGATCGGCCCATTATCCCATAAGGGAATTACGCATCGCCTCCTAACCTTTGGTTATTGAGCAATTTTGCCATCAATAGCAAATTGACGATGTACTACCAGTCGTCTGAGATGCAGCATTTGAAATAATGGCTGACCAATTTACTGGGAGATTCGAATACGCTGGAACTTACAAACGTTTTCATGATATACCAATAATGATAATAATATTAGTCCTGTTTTAAATTGTCTCACTGCTGGGCACGGGCACTCTTCTCAGTGTGAGAAGATCCTCTCTCACACTGAGAAGAGTGAGAAGAGTCCATCACGCTAGCCAAGTGCGGGTTGGCAGATATTGCATCCTTTAAAAAAACTTTTAATAATCACTATCACTATCAATACATCACTACATATTATATAAAACGAAGTCTCCCGCCGCGTCTGTCTGTCTGTTCGCGATAAACTCAAAAACTATTAAACGGATTTTCATGCGGTTTTCACCAATAGACAGAGTGATTCAGGCGGAAGGTTTAAATGTATAATTTGTTAAAATTTTATACTAACCGTGTGAAGCAAGGGCGGGTTACTAGTTTTATAATATTTTAATATCACAAATCTTGCTTACGAGCCGCAGTATAAATATTAGTACTCTTACGTCAGTTTTCAGTAATAGTACTGCTACCATAAAATTACCTACAGAAGGCTCTAGTACTCGTAATGAATATCAACGCAAATATTTTCTTCTCGTAACAATTTTATTACATTTTTTTCACAATCTTTCTTTCTTACACAATTGGTTCTCTTTGTCACTCTTAAGCACCAAATCTTTTAACTAGTTACAAGCATGTTAACCTACATTTTATATAATTAAAACAATAAACACATATTGCAATAAGCAAACATTCTAAAATAAATAATGAATATTCTTATAATACATATATATATATACATTACAAAATATGCTAACGATTTAACAGCCAAATATATGTATAAAAATTAGTATACATACATACAATAAAAATGTATTCTGTAATTTTTAATGGTATGGAGTTGCTTTGAAATCTACATAACTTCACAATAATTTATTTATATGCAATTAATATAATGCTATACTGCCTCGGCATATAGAGTGGTGGCAAATGCAATAAAAAAAAATTGTCAGTCTCGATGGCGTAGTGGTTAGTGTAACCGACTGCCACGCCTGAGGTCGCGGGTTCGATTCCCGCACAAGTCAAACATTTGTGTGCATGAACATGGATGTTTGTCTTGGTCTGGGTGTTTCTATGTATAATATGTACGTATTTACAAAAAAAAAGTATATACAATGTGTTTGGTGAGTGGTGTCGGAGATTTTAATGGCATAATATATGGTCATTTATATCTACAATTCATGCTTCAGTATTATTTTTTATGTTACTTGGGCGAAATGGCGGCCATTTTGTTTATTTTGTTATCTAATCACGGACACACGTGGTAATTTAGCGATATCGTCGCTTGTAATAATCCAAAAAAAAACAAAAAAGGTCTTATTTTACAGCTCATAGTATAGCTAACATGTTTAGGATAAAAAATTTTTAGAATCTATCTCAGTTCAATTTTAAAAAAAATATGACAACAGAAAATTAAGAAAATTTTTGCTGTTATTTTTTTGTTATTCCACTTTTTCACAAAAACCAAGCTGTCAAGGTATTATTTTTTTAATGTTTTTAGATACTACATAATATCAGCTAAACATGAGTACTAAAATCATTGCCGTAAGTAAGATACTTTTAAAATGACGCTCTTTAGAACTTGACCCCTTAATAGCGTATTCAGGTATTAAACAATTACAAAGCCGCTTTATCACAATTCAAGGAACTACTAAACCCGTTTTAACAAATGATTCGAGCAGGTAAAAACCTCCTTCGTCATAAGTGTGAGCGAGACAAAATAACATTTGTTTCCAGAGATTTAGGAACGCAATACAAAGCTTATCAGTCGTCCCTCGCTCTGCGTTGTGATCACATTCTCTTTTTGTTAACCAATTTGCTGTGCGCTGTTAAAAGTTTTGTTACGTTTTCGTTATTTTTACTGTTGAACTGTTTTGTTAATCTTTTTAAAATGGAAGACAACTATTACTCCAGCCAACATGTTGCTGACATCCATTTTGTCTACGGACTGTGCAACGGGAACGCCAATGCTGCTAGTAGAGAGTACGCCAGAAGATTCCCCAACAGAGTTACACCCAATCCTCGCAAGTTCGTCAGAATCCATTTGAGGCTTGCCGAAAATGGAATTAGAAGACCTGCTGAAGAACGTTCTCGTTTGGTGTCACCACAAGACGAAGAAGAAATATTGGAATTAATTACCCAAGATCCCAGATTGAGCATACGACGGATTGCTAATAGATTAAACCTTACCATATGGTCAGTGTGGAAAGTGTTAAAGAGAGAAGGATTGCATCCGTACCATTTTAAAAGGGTACAAGAATTACTGGAGCCTGATCATGCTAGGCGATCAGTATTTTGCTCGTGGATCCAGCGGCAAGTACGATCTGTACCAAATTTCTTAAAAAAGATTTTGTGGACAGACGAAGCCACCTTCACAAGATCGGGATACATAAATCACCGCAATGAGCATCTGTGGTGTCACGAAAATCCACACGCTACTAGGACAAGTACTGTACAGTATCAGTTTGCCGTGAACGTTTGGGCAGGAATCATAGACGACGTTCTTGTTGGCCCCATCATTTTACCAGAGACGATGAATGGTCAACGATTTTTGGAATTCCTGCAGACGGATTTTTATGACGCCCTCATCGAAATACCACTCGTTAACCGGAGAGGAATGATTCTGCAGCTCGATGGTGCACCCGCACACTTTGCAGTGGCAGTGAGGACATATTTAAATCAAAATTACACGCAGTGGATCGGTCGCGGAGGGACAGTTGCTTGGCCACCGCGTTCTCCGGATTTAACACCCCTGGATTTATTTTTATGGAGTACTATAAAACAAAAAGTTTACGTGGAAGTGCCAAACACCCGAGAGGAATTGATTCAAAAAATAATTAGCATCGGAAATGAATTAAAGGAAAACAAGGAGATGATCCGACGCTCTACGCAACACCTGGCTGTACGGGCGACAGCATGTTTGCAGCAAAATGGTGACCACTTTGAACAATTTTTATAAAATTTGTGGCCAAATTATTATTAATATTAAAGCTAAGTGAAAAAATATTGTGTTTTATTTCTGTATTTCCTAAATATCAGGATGATCCTTAAATTGAGATGGGTTTGTAATTGTTTACTACCTGAATACGCTATTAAGGGGTCAAGTTCTAAAGAGCGTCATTTTAAAAGTATCTTACTTACGGCAATGATTTTAGTACTCATGTTTAGCTGATATTATGTAGTATCTAAAAACATTAAAAAAATAATACCTTGACAGCTTGGTTTTTGTGAAAAAGTGAAATAACAAAAAAATAACAGCAAAAATTTTCTTAATTTTCTGTTGTCATATTTTTTTTTAAATTGAACTGAGATAGAATCTAAAAATTTTTTATCGTTAACATGTTAGCTATACTATGAGCTGTAAAATAAGACCTTTTTTGTTTTTTTTTTGGATTATTACAAGCGACGATATCGCTAAATTACCACGTGTGTCCGTGATTAGATAACAAAATAAACAAAATGGCCGCCATTTCGCCCAAGTAACATAAAAAATAATACTGAAGCATGGATTGTAGATATAAATGACCATATATTATGCCATTAAAATCTCCGACACCACTCACCAAACACATTGTATATGTATGTTTATCCAATGTCTAGTACCCATAGTACAAGCTCTGCTTAGTTTGGGCTCGGATGGTGGCGGATGGTGTTCTGTGTATGTGGTAGAATATTATTAAGATTATTATTATTAATTGCTGTGCATTCTGCTGGTCTTGGGTTCAAATCCGTGACGAACCAACAAAAATGATTGGGGTTTTCTGATGAGAAATTCTTAGTAACATCCCAGAGTTAGGATGTAGGCGGTGTTGCATATCCCCATGCAGTCGAAAGCACGTTTAGTAGGTGCTACACCTGATCTCCCTTGTCTTATCCAATTGCCGTTCTATCAGATTCAGTTTGCGCACACACTTGTGCACTATAATATCTCCTGCACAGAGGGGTAGTCTCCGTTAAAATAGGCCGTCGTGCTCGAAACGTAGTCTGGTAGAAATTAAATTCACACCTACATAATATCACTGATGGCGATGGTAGATGCATATTATGCCAAAATTACGCTAGCTATATTATTTTAGGAACCCTCTACCTAGAAGAACATAGCTAGCGTATTTTTATAAGTTTTTTGCCAATCACAGTGTATAGTGCAAATTGCCAAACATCGTACTGCTTCCTAAAACTTTCCTGACGCCAAATTCCATTAAAGCCGACACAGGCAACGAACTTTAAACTTCGCAAGCATCCCAAATTGTTAACGCAAATTTATCTACAGAACCAACAAGATCTTCTTCTCTCTCTTATCCTTTATTATTCCCAAGTCACTTGGGGTCGGCTTTTCTGGTCTAACCGGATTTGACTGGATATCAGTTTTTACACGGAGCGGCTGCCACCTGACCTCCGCAACCCGAAGGCTAACGATACCCTAAGGCTAGACCAGTGTCAGGATATTAGAGGGTATTGACTTTCCCAATAACGACTGCCATAGATGTGCATGGCAGCCGGGACCAACGGCTTAACGTGCTCTCCGAGGCACGGAGCAGGCGATAATTGTCAATCAATACGCACATAATTTCGAAAAGTCATATAACTTCCGAAAGTCAGAGGTGCGCGACGTGGGTTCGAACCCGAGACCCTCTGCATTGCAGTACAGAACCAACAAGATAAGTCAATAAAATAAAATTACAAATAATAAAACGATACATTAAAATGACACAACCGCCATTACCGTAAAATCCTCGTGTTATCTATCTAAAAGTGAAAGTTTCATCACAAACTGTGCATTCACGCACTATAAATCTCTACTTATTGTTATATTTCTTAAGTAATTGACTTTTAATTACCATTTTGATTTGCTAATTGAGATGTGTGTTATGATGAAAAACAAATTGTATACTTAAATATTAGTAGTCATCTGCTAGTGATAATTAAATTATGTAAGTGGTTTCAAGACGTCGCTATATTGCCTACGTTTAAGTAATAACGTGAAGGTCCAAGTTGATGCCTTGGTTGGGTTAAGTGTTATCTTGTTACCTGTAAACATAGCTTTTTATGCTACTACATTACTATCAGTCCTGTATTAAACTGACTCACTGCTGGGCATGCCTCTCATAAGGCGCCATCGCACTGACAATATTCAGTGTTCAAGTTCCAATTCCGCACGAACAGTTGTTGGTATGTTCTATAAACGATTGTTCTGGGTGTAGTACACGCAGAATTCTGACATTGAGTCCGTTAATTCTTGTACCCTATGATACAGCCATTAATCTTAAAAGCGGTAGATGTCTTATCAGCCCTGTATTAAACTGCCCCACTGCTGGGCCCGGGCCCCTTTTTAGTGTGAGAAGGATTAGGCCATAGTTCACCACGCTGGCCCAGTGTGGTTTGCCAGACATCACATATCTTCGAAAACATTATGAAGAACTCTCAGATGTGAGGGTTTCCTCACGATGTTTTCCTTCACCTTAAGGCATGCGATAATTAACTCTGAATACGCACATAACTTAGAAAAGTCAGAGATGCGTGCCTTGTGATCGAATTCGAGACCTCTGCGTGGCAGTTCAACAGTCACCCACTCATTCACAATTAAAATTATTAATATATTGATCAATCATTACTGCATACGGCATGCAGCGTGGGTGCTTTAAATGGTTGCCTCGCCATTACTAGTACGCCAAATGTTGTGGGTTCGATTGCCCTACGGGACATAACTGCATAGGTACACATATCGAACCTGTCACTATAAAGGCGTAAGTACAATTACGTAGACTTTTTTTAAATTGCAGATTCTAGTTGTGCAAGTACACAAGCTCAATTATTTTAAAAATAAAAGCTTTATACCAAAATAATCATTTGTCGTGTCGAAATAAGTTTGATATTTATCAATCACTAGATGACCCGGTGTACCTCGTATCACCTATCCTAACGAATTGTTCTATATTTTCTCACCGTTTAAACCTTCCCTGGACTACGACAAACATTTCAAATCCAAAATCAGCTAAATCGGCCCAGCCGTTCTCGAGTTTTAGCGAGACAAACGAACAGCAATTGATTTTTATATATATAGATAAAAGACTTTAAACCTATCTACGGAAATATTTAAAATTTGATATAAATACACATAACCTTACGTTAGATCTTTGTTTCACTAAATTAAACAGAAGATTATAAAAGAACTTTCCCTAATGAATATATCAGATCAAACTGTGTTTTGCTCTCTTCTAAAGTTAGCATATTCTTCTTACGCTTTTATCCCACTGGAGGTGCGATATATTTATATATTTTTTACAAGCTGTTCCTAATGCTGACATATTTTATGATAAATTAGGTGAATTATCCAATTCAATATTTCTATTCCTAAACATGACATCTATCTTATCTTATCTTATCTTGTTACGGGGGCCAGTCAGTGCAGACCGGCGACACTTCGACCCAGTGGGATCTTTTGTGTCGGCCCCGAGATCTATACCTTAGCTATCTCCCTATGAATGTACTGCATCAATCGCAGCGTACACTTCAGAGGGAGAAGCCTGAAGTCCTCAGGGCTCGGATATGCCAACCCCATCAGACCCATCCTTAGTCCAGCCAACGCGTCACATTCACACAGTAGGTGTAATATGGACTCGTCCCGCTCACCACAGGCTCTGCAGATCAAATTGTTTGTCAAACTCAATCTGCACAGGAAGTCATTGGTGCCAAAGTGACCAGTAAACGCTCCTGTGAGCAGGCGTATTTGGCCCTTGTTGTACCCGCAGAACTTCCGGGTGAAGCCCGTGGCTCTGTTTGCAATGAATTTCTTGGAGTGTTCCAGACCCCTAAGGGCCATCCACTCCCGCCTGTGTTTATCATTGCCATGTGCATTCATAGCTGCCTTGACGGTACTCTCAGAGAGTCCTACAAATGGCTCGGGGCCAACAAATAGTTGCTCCGAGCCCTTCCTGGCCAATTCGTCAGCCTCCTCATTACCCTGCACACCTGCATGCCCCGGAACCCACACAAGCCTGACTGTGTTTTTCCTGCCAAGTTTGTTAAGGGCTTTAACACAGTTCAGGACTAGTCCGGAATCCACCCTACAGGAGTTCAGAGCCTTAAGAGCAGCTTGACTGTCACTGAGAATATAAACAGTCTTGTCAGTGACATTTTTGTTGATATTCTCCTGCGCGCAGGCAATTATAGCATAGGTTTCCGCCTGGAAGACCGTTGTATATTTGCCCATGCTTTGGCTCACCTTACAGTCGTTGGCATAAATACCATCATAACATGACATCTAAATAATTAATAAAAATATAATTGTGTAATGTCCTGTATAATTTGTAATCTGTTTTAAATGATCAAATTTTATTTTGTATTTTGTAAGATATCTATATCAATAAATAAATATGTCATCCACACATAGTTGGAAAGGGTTAATGTGTTTAGAGATTGGATGCTCTTTGTGTCCGTACTTTGAGTGTAGAAAGTTGCAGCTACATAAGAATTAAGTATACAAAGTACGGCAATTTTTTGTATCGTAATCTGAATGACCATTGCTTTTAGTATCAGAACTCCATTGTAATTAAATAATTAATAATTTAAATTAGTTAATGTATTATCTAACAAACTGTCTCTTTTAAAATCCAGACTTTCATCTTAGCTGTTGTTGTTTTAGTTTTAATCTTTGCATGTTGTCTTCCTGTCAGTGCTGTGCATATTCGTAATTGTGGTAGCATAATATGCTATATCAAAGTGCATAATACCCCATATTATGCACTTTCATAATGGTCAATTATATGTAAAAGTCTGTGTTTACCCTATAATAATAATAATAATATTCTACCACATACACACATCACCACCTAGCCCAAACTAAGCAGAGCTTGTACTATGAGTACTAGACAATGGATAAACATACATATATACATTTTTTTTTGTAAATACATTCATATTATACATAGAAACACCCAGACCAAGACAAACATTCATGTTCATGCACACAAATGTTTGACTTGTGCGGGAATCGAACCCGCGACCTCAGGCGTGGCAATCGGTTACACTAACCACTACGCCATGGAGGCCGACATAAATATGCCTAAATAAATCTATTGAAATTAAACTATTATATACGGATTTTATCGCGTTATTTATTTGACACTTTATTACATAATTTTGAAACCTGTTACACTACTACTATTATTAAACTTTACTAATTTTTAAGCTAATTGAATTATTATTAAACTATTAAAACTATTTAGATTTAATTTAATTTTACAATTTTCCCGACGTTTCGGTTGCTTTTCAGCAGCCATGGTCAAGGGGAGACTAAGATGGCAGTTGTCTCAATGTTCCAGTGTAGTTATTTCAAAGTACCCGAACATAATTTAATCATTGGTGTTTCTATTTACTGTTGTGTGTGTGTTTCTGTGACAAGAAACACCTGGACGCCGAGCTTCAACATGTCAAGCAAGTACTGCAAGACAACAAGCTCGAACAGCCGCGCCGCTGTCACAGATCCCGAGAAAAGCCAGCCACAGTCGAGCGCCAGCCTGCTATACTGCCTTATGTAAGGGATGTCACTGACAAGATTGGCTACATCTTGAAGCGAGCTTCAATCAACACATACTTCAAGCCGCCAACGAAGATAAGTAAATTTTTGCCATCCGTCAAGTGCCAACTACCTTTACAAGATGCAGGGGTCTATAAAATAGATTGTGACTGTCTCATACATTGGCCAAACCAAGAGAAACATAGGCACCTGCATAAAAGAACACATAGCTGATGTAAAACACCAACGCTCGTTGAAGTCTGCTGTGTGTGAACATGTGCAACAGGGGACCAACCACTATCTGAGATTTGACAAACCGCAGATTCTAGCTAAAGAACACCGATTCCTACTAAGGATGCTTCGCGAGGCTATTGAAATCAAAAAACATCCTAATTTTAATAGAGAAGATGGTTGGAATGTACCACCAGCTTGGGATCCAGTAATAAAAATAGTCTAACCCAAGAAGAAGCAAACCACAGCTAGACTTCATGATACTTTGAGCTCATTCTGCGTAAATAGAAACACCGATGATTAAATTATGTTCGAGTACTTTGAAATAACTACACTGGAACATTGAGACAACTACCATCTTAGTCTCCCCGTGACCATGGCTGCTGAAAAGCAACCGAAACGTCGGGGAAAGTGTAAAATTAAATTAAATCTAAATAGTTTCAATAGTTTAATAATAATTCAATTAGCTTAAAAATTAGTAACGTTTAATAATAGTAGTAGTGTAACAGGTTTCAAAATTATGTAATAAAGTGTCAAATAAACAACGCGATAAAATCCGTATATAGTAGTTTAATTTCAATGAATAATATTCGCGTAAACAGAAGACAATATTAAGTAAATCTAATTGTATAAATTTAACACCTTCTAATTCGACCCGCAAAACAAACGCGACTTCGAGGCATGCCATGTAGCGCACCAGTTTAGAACGCACCTGTTCGAAGCACATCAAAATTAATCCACCCAGCGCAGCTGCTTGGTGCGCAAACAATAAATAATAAATTGATCATATTTCTATTCCACTTTGCGCACCAGTGGTCATGGACCATGTTGTGAAAAATATCGACAGATATTTACAAAAATGTTAATTAAACGCCGTACCCCCGTCTCTTTCGGTAGTATTATATACTCATTCCTGTTGCGCAAAGTGAAATAGAAATTTAATACATTTATTATTTAATGTTTGCGCACCATACGGAAGTGCTGGGTGGAATACCCTTGGTGCGCTTCGAACGGGTGCGCTCTAAGCTGGTGCGGTACATAACATGCCTCCCGACTATTTGCCATCAACAAGCTACACAAACGAGATAATGTTAATCCATGTTAACTTGTTAACAATACAACCATTCCAATGAAGTCAAGGACAGATAAAAGTGGGCACCCATCCTATTTTAATAACAAAAGCATGTCAAAATTAAATCGTGAGAAAAGCACTTATCATACACTATCGGTGACCTCGCACAAGAATGCGGTCGAAATCGAACCCGCGACCTTTTAGTTATTGAGCCGTCAATTATTACTCATCTGAGTTGCTTTGTTGTCTGTTTGTCTGTCTGTTCGTCATTAAAGCACTTGTTTAGTATATTAGCGTCGAAATTAACTGTTGGATATTTATTTAAAATGTCTCGTTGGCCCAGTGGTGGGGTGTGTAACTGCTGATTGTTGGGTACTGTGTTCGATTCCCAGATGGAGTACAGTGCTTTCTGGTTTTGGTGAAACTAAATTTTTGGACGCGTGTTGAGGTCAGGAAAAGCTTATCCTTATATATTTGTTTGTATTATTTTGACATGCATAATTATATACATAGTCTCTTGCTTATATGCAGAGGTGTATTACTCCCACATTTCAGAAGCTGTGTTTAGGTCTTTTTTTTATATCACTGTGTTAGCAAACAAGCATACGGCCCACCTGATAGTAAGTGGTTACCGTAGCCTATGGACGCCTGCAACACCAGAGGCATCACTAGCGCGTTGCCAACCCTTTACGAGAAAAAGGAAGTGGGAAGGAGAAGGAGCGGGAAGGGGGGAAGACGATGATTGGGCCGCCGGCACTCTCACTTACTGAACGAAACACAATAGTAGGAATACTGGTATTTCACGTCGATATTCTGTGAGAGGGTAGTCCTTCCCCGGTCGAACCGGCCCATTCATGCTGAAATCAGCGAGGCGCGATCTTGTAATCGGGGGTGAGCCTATTGCCAAATAACGAGCCCAGTTCCAAAACTGCGTGCTGCTATTAAAAAAAAACCCAATAATGCTGCCTGTCCATTGAAGCGGAGCGAGGCTGCGGAGGAAACGGAGAAATATTAACCAATAGGATTGCATAAAATCTCCGCTCTGCTCCAATATGCAATGCTATTGGTTAATATTTCTCTGTTTCTTCGCTCTGCAGCCTCGCTCCCTTTCAATGGACAGGCAGACTAACACTTTACCGATCGAACCCAGGCCCTTATTGACAGCAGACGCACACAGTATCGCTGTCCCAATGAGTCAGCTATTATTCTTTGTTAAAATAGAAAAGGTATATAGGTCACTTTCGTACTAGGAATAAATATAGACTGCACGGATGGCGTAGTGGTATACGTGGTCACGTCGCCACTGCCACAACGCCCAATGCTATGGGTTCGATCCCCACACGGAACAAAAATTTGTGTGGTCCACAAATAGTCTGTTATACAACTTTCAACTCAATAACCCTACGAGCTAGAGACTCGCGGTCAACACCATTCTACTCAGCATAGTCGATATACTCCCGAAATGACTATGACCTTTGACCTCTGAGCTCAATGTCACGTGGTACCATCTTTCAACTCAAGAACCGTAAGAGCTAGAGACTCGCGGTCAACGCTATTCGACTTAGCATAGTCGATATACCCCCGAAATGACTACGACCTTTGACCTCTGAACTCAAGGTCACGTGTTATCACGTGACCTTTGCATATTAAACTATTATTATTATTATTATTATTACTTGAACGATTTTTCAAACTCTAAGATTTACGGCAATTCATGGCCGATTCTCACTTGTTATATACTTAATCTGTGTCCCGACACAGATTTATTCCTAGAGCGAGTCATCTTTTGGGGACTTGGCAAATATTCAAATGTGTGTACATTACTTAAAGAATTCCCAGACTCGGAACAACAATGTGTGAATCATACAAATGTTTGTCCTGTGAGAGGATCGAACTTTTAACACTCGGTGCGGTAGTAATGGCTAGCTAATCACTTCAAGCAATACGCAACCCGTGCCGTCAAAAGTTGGTGTAAAAAGCTCATGTTCGGACCCTCTGATCCCATTAGTGACAATAGTGCGTTGTATATCATAACAGCATCATCATGTAATACGACGATACAACATCTTGTGTTGAGAATATGACAAATTGGTATTTAATTCTGTGTTATGTCATGACGACATTACGTGGACGGCGGCGTGTAGTATGGAGACAGTCATCTTTTGGCAATTGAAGCAATGTATAGCAATAGTGAAAGCGACTGCTGTGCGTGAGATTTGGGTACGATTGCCAGGTCGGGTAAGGGTTAATCGGTTCTTCTGCCAAGATATTTTGAGTCACATATGTTAAAACTTTGCTTGGTAGATGGAAATGTCAGCTGCGTTGCAACTGATTCCTTTCTAAATCGGACACATTTTGCATTATATTTACAATAATTACACAATGTAATTCTTGTAAATTAAAGCAATCAAGACTGCTGCGCGTAAGGTGTCAGGTTTGATTCCCAGGTTATGTAAAGGGTTCTTCTATGGAGAAACCTAATGTGTAACAATTTTGTACCAAAAAGAAGCCAGAAATAAATATATTTATAATTTTTTTCTCTCAAGGATTTCTGAGTAGCAACACATAGTTGAAAACTTCGCTTAGTAGACGGAATTTAAGATCCATTGCAACTAATTCCGTTCTAGAACCGAAAACACGGTGCAATTCTTGTAATAATATAATTTTTCAAGGAGATTTGCCCTTTTATATTCCGCGCCGTAGGCCAATGCTAGTACTTACTAAAATATTAGAATAATTGAAAGAAAGAAAAAAACATTTGTTGCTACAGACTGTGAGATACAATAGAAAAATCAAATGAGAATATATCAACTAACATATACTTAATCAAATGAATGTAACCTGTCAAATCTTGGAATCCATTCATCCAATATTTAAGTGATTATAGTGAGACTATGCACGTGTCGGTATAGCAATTTCCATCTTTCTCGGTCCGATGCCAAATTCTTGCCTTCTTCTTCAGTTGATCTGCATACCCTCTTCTTAGTCCTTCTCTCCCTCTCTTTGCCTTCACTCGTCCCTCCATAATATTAGTAATAATTTGTCATGTCTATTTAGACATGACAAATTTAGCCACTTTCTTAAGTGACCAACCATGTTTCCACTTCTGCTCTCTTCTTCTAATCTTGAAATACCAGACATAATTAAAAACATGTTGTGTTGACCAGCGGTATTCTGCTGCCACTCAATAGTTAGAAAAAGAAACAACCGAATCAAAATAAGGATACTTATGTGGTTCGATCGACGATCGTTGCAAAAGATGTCCAGTTTAGCATTGGCCAGACCGCTAGCCACTAAAAGTCATGCTCATATTTTCCCAAAGTGGCAAAGGTGTTATGCATTACGCCAGCTAAATTTGACGACATGGACTTAAGACGTCCCATAAATTGTACGCCTATACGAAAATTTTCTAAAGGGTAAAATTTTCTAGAACTCCATACTCAATCTTTTATTGCATTCGATAATGTTGTACAAAGATGGCCTTATAAAGCAAATTAGGTTATTATGGACCCTGTTTGGCACAGCAAATTAGGAGAGGCTACGTAGCAATTAAAATAATTTCTTATAAATATATAAAATATAATGTATCTAGATTTACTTATGTGTACTTACGTTCATATTTATACATTGTACTCGATAACGCTTTGCTTGCGTTTTAAGTACAAGACCTCGCAGACGTAAAAGCAACCTACGAGGCATACAGTCATTTGTGGATATACATACAAATTATGTGTTGTCTCAGTCTCACATAATACCGTCCCGTAACACTTGCCCACTGACTGTGCGCCTCGACCTCGCGTTTGGCAAAAAGTTATTATATGCTTATAGCTTATATGCGTTGAGGTTACGTGTATTAGACCTCTACAGCACGCGAGTTGACGATCAGACCCCAGTGTATCGCGTATAACTAATATAATACCCGATTTTATGTAAATTATGGCTGTCGTTGTTGTTACTTGTTACATCATCTGCAGGCCTACCATAAAACGTAAAAGTGGAAATTTCGGATCTATGGTTGGTACCATTAGTACCATAAAACATATGAAGTACCGCTTTGATCATTTTAAGCACTACAGTGAAATGCTCCGAGCAACGGACTTCTGTCACTTTAAAAGGAAGAAATTCAAAGAAACTTTGCCGTAGATAAATTCTTAATTTTTTTCGTTTACCCATAGTTTCTGATAGACATTTTCATGGTAGACCTACTAGTAATAATCTAGAGTTGGTAGACCTACCAATGCCAATGATTTGGCAATAGGACGCTTCAGTCACCCGGGGTAGTTTGAGGTTAGCATTTCCCTCGAACTGTCCACTACAGCTGGGAAAGTGTCAAATCCACACTACAGAAGACCACAGGAAATCACCCACGATATGAGTACTTGCGGAGGGCAGACTTTTTAAAATCTTTAAGTTGGTTACAAAATTCAAGAACTATATGACTCCACGTATGGCGTAGCAGTTACTGTTTATGTGGTCGCCTTGTCACTGCCACTGCGCCGAGTGGTGTGGTTAAATCCCCACACGGAACAAATATTTGTGTAATCCACAAACAGTTGTTCCGAGTCTTGACTCGGACTCACCCAGGTGTTCTTTGTGTCCGTTGTTTGAATGCCTTTAAAGTCTCCCGCGATACAAGAATTATTCCTAGTGTGAGCAACGTCTTTTTCTTTTTAAATATCCACAAAAGTTCTCGGTCTCATGTTTGATCCCAAGACGCGCACCTCTGACTTCTCGAAGTTATATGAATATTAAATTATTAATCATCGAATAAAGATTTATTTATTATTTTAACGGTGAAGCAAAACATCGTGAGGAAACCTGCATGTCAGATAGTTCTCTATTATGTTCTCGAAGATTTGCGAAGTCTGCCAACCCGCTCTTGGCCAGCGTGGTGGACTATGGCCTAACCAATTAATATTTTCTACATTCTAACGTGTTTTTAGTTTTTTTAAACTATTATTAATTAAAAAAATTTTAAACTATTTTTTCTTCATTATTATATTATCATCGGTCCTCGATAAGTGTGCAATGTTTCAAATCAATCCGTCGGTTTGAAAGGGATAAAAATCACGTTCAAAGATTCCGTTACATAGATTCATAGATACATACCAAGTTAATAAAAGCTTGTTAAAAAAGTACAACATTGACAATCCAATATAAGCGGCGGTGACCCAATAGACCCTTGTCCATTGAGCCACTGCCAGCAGGCATTAGAATTGCGATCGAAACGCCACAGATTTGATTCCCACCTATAGCACTACCGACGTGAATCCATTTCTAATTCAAGCAATATAGCTTAGCTGGAGGAGTAAAAAAGAAAATTTGTAATTTATAACTGAAAATGCAATCAAACTTATAAAAATATTTTTTAATAAACAACTAAGTTACATAATATTGTCTTCTGTTTACGCGAATGTCATTCATTGAAATTAAACTACTATATACGGATTTTATCGCGTTGTTTATTTTACACTTTATTACAAAATTTTGAAACTGTTACACTACTACTAGATACTATTAAACTTTACTAATTTTAATCTAATTAAATTATTAAAACTATTTATATTTAAGTTTACACTTTCCCCGACGTTTCGGTTGCTTTTCAGCAGCCATGGTCACCGGGAGACTAAGATGGTAGTTGTCTCAATGTTCCAGTGTCGTTATTTCAAAGTACCCGAACATAATTTAATCATTGGTGTTTCTATTTACGCTAACTAAGTTACATTGGCAATGCAAGAAAGACTTATTAGCTATCGTAACCAACCATAATTTTACTAAGCTGTCAAAATAACAATTTACTTTTTCAGCAAGCCCCTTCCTTAAGCTATTCATCGAAACACGTAGGATTAATAATGTAGGTACAAGGTCTCTCTGCCAGCTCCGATTGTGTATCGGCGTGAATGTCTCAACCACATCCGCGTAGGTTGCTGGTTGCGCAACCGCGCCTCCAAACATTGTGCTATTGTCTTCATTTTCCCCGAACAAATCTGTTAAGTACCACTTAATGTTCGAACTTAGTTCAAGTTTATAATAACAGTTATATGTAAAAACATAAACGGGTTTACAGGTCAGATGTGTGTATTTGTAACCTTTTGGACTGATCAAGATAAGAAATATGCTGGACCTGGCCACTTCTGTTAAAAACTTCAGGCTTCGACTGAGCCTGATGTTTTCAATTTACTGTTTTAGTAAGAATTTCGGTATGAAATGAATATAAAAACACAGATATATATAAATGCAACGGTTTGGCAATATTTTAAGTTAATCTATTTATTAGTTTTCGAGATTTGCGGATACAAACATTTTGAAGCTGAATAAATGTTCATCATCATCATCATCATATAAAGATAAAAAGGAAAATATAGAATTATTTAAATGCTACAAAAATGCGTTTTAATGAGTTTGAAAGTATTTTTGTTTTTATTGCAAACTTCTATCCCTGCTTACCCTTCGCGAATATATAAGTACGAAGATACTATTGTATCATTTAGCTGTTTAATAATACAACATCCGCTTAGCAATTTTGTAGTAACCTATGTCGCCTTTCATTACCTGGAAAACATCATTTCAGCTAAGCCTTCGCCTAGTTAAAGCAAAGGTGTAATACATATATTGAGACCTATCTTATCTTATCTGGGGGCCAGTCAGTGCAGACCGGCGTCACTTCGACCCAGTGGGATCTTTTGGGTCGACACTCTCCCAATAACGACTGCCATAGATGTTCATGGCAGCCGGGACCGACGGCTTAACGTGCTCTCCGAGGCACGGAGCAGGCGATAATTGTCAATCAATACGCACATAATTTCGAAAAGTCGTATAACTTCCGAAAGTCAGAGGTGCGCGACGTGGGTTCGAACCCGAGACCCTCTGCATTGCAGTCTGTTGGTCTCCCCACTGAGCTATCGCTGCTCATTAATGAGACCTAAGTAACATTTTGTATTTGTTAAATTATTTAGTCGAAGGCTTTTAAAAATTATTCGCTGTTGAAATTTGTATCATGTTGTCGCAAATAAACATTGAAACGATGGATACAAAGAACACATGACTCTGAACAACTAATTACGAAACACACAAATTATTATCCCAATTCGCGACAAACATGGTTATCAAACCCCAAAACACACGTAACAACTGTGACACCACCACTGTGTCACATGTCACATGCTATGTATGTTTGTATGTTAGATCCATTACAAAAAATAATTATAATTAATAAAGATTATCTTTAAACATATTTACAAAATCGACACCAATGTTTACTTAAAACAATGACTTCCGCGACAAAATAACGTCAATTTTATAATAATCTTCGTTATGTAGGCAACAGTCATACATAATATGTATGACACCACGCACAATTGGTGGGTGACGGGTTAACGTTATTAAAAATCATTCTCGGTGGAGTCAAACAACTTATGCATACTGCCGGCCATGTTAGTGTTACTCCCTGTACTGTGTAAGTGCCGACATACACGCATAATTCTTGCGTATGCATACGCAAGAATTTTACGTCTATTTCTTGCGTATGCATATGCTAGAAATATAGGTAGTGAATGTACACTAAACCTAACCAATATTATAAAAGCGAATGTGAGTATGTTTGTTTATTTGTTACGCTTACACGCCATATCGACGACTAGCTCGACCGATCATCATGACATTTTGCATACATGTTGTCAGGTGTACAAAAAAGGCCTCGATCTAGAAAGAAAGAAAAATCCTAAAGTATATCTAAAGCTACTTTATTCAGAAATAATATAGGGTATATAACATCATGCTACGAGCTACGAGAGCGGAGCAGTAATCATAAATTTGTTTGAAAGCGGAGACAGCTAGTGGTAATAACAATTTCGCGCCCAGCATAAAGATGACGAAGAGGTGAGCAGAGATGCATTTCTACATTTCACCAGTTAAGAAAGATTTTCGTACGTAACAGAGAGCGAGATTTAGCCGTCTGTTGGGCACTGTTCCATACTCTACGGCGTGATTTTTCTTCGCCCAACACGGAGAGTAATCTAGAGGCCTCCTTCCGCAGTGACACTTATTCGCATTGCGAGAAAATAAAAGAAAAACGAAATACGGTGTCCGATTGATTGAGTACCAAATATCTTAATATCCTGACATCTTTAAATACAAGCATCATAATATTAGAAATGCAAAAGTGAATTTTTTGTTTGTTTGTTACGCTTTCACTCCTTAACTACTCGACCGGGAATAATGATTCATGATTTTGTATAGATACGTTGTCAGGGGTACTTACAGAATAGAACATAGCTTACCTTTTAGCCAGAAAAAGTACTGTTATAAGCCTTACCTACATTTACGCGAGCGTAATCGCGGACAAAAGTGTAAGTGTATAATTTATCCATAGAATGATCGTGTACGTTCGCACTAACAGCAATTTCGTCAGTAGCGAGTCACAGTGTAAGGTTAATAAAGGTAATAGAAGCCCTTTCCGTTGCTACACGAGCGTAACTGTGCCTAACATTATTGCAATTTCTTTACTTTTTATGTTAAATCATAAGATGACGTAACATCGCACCTTTACCTATATAATAGGGAAGGCAGTATGTCACATAGATAATGTGTTTCTACATAACAATTAAGTACATACAGTTAGCCAGAGGCGTATCACACCTACATTTCGTTAAGAATATATTTACGGCCCACGTCATTGGCGACAAATCCTTTTTTTAAGACTACTCACGCGTTAGGACAGTCTCCTGTATCGCGGCAGACTTTACAAACATTCAAACGGATACAAAGAAATGTTTGTTTTCGTCGGCTTCGGTGGCGTAGTGGTTAGTGTAACCGACTGCCACGCCTAAGGTCGCGGGTTCGATTACCGCACAAGTCAAACATTTGTGTGCATGAACATGGATGTTTGTCTTGGTCTGGGTGTTTCTATGTATAATATGTATGTATTTACTAAAAAAAAAGTATATATGTATGTTTATCCATTGTCTAGTACACATAGTACAAGCTCTGCTTAGTTTGGGCTAGATGGTGTTGTGTTTATGTGCAGAATATTATTATTATTAAAGTAAACCCAGACCCGGCACAACTATTTGCAGATTACGCAAATTTTGTTTCGTGTGTGATTCGAACCCACAACACTTGGCGTTGTGGCAGTAGTGGGGCAACCACTTAATCCACTACGCCTGGGCAAAACTGTGCAGTCCATCAGTATTAAACATACATAAACTCACGGACGAGACAGTACAGATCTCTTCCACACCAATTTAACTCCAAAAATTTTTCACGTCCCGTGTTATAGGTGACAGATCCCTTGCCGTCTACCGACCACTGACTCAGACTTAGTTCTGTAATTAAGAATTTCTAGTCAGATACAATATAATCAAACCCAAGACCTTATGCACAACCGCATTCAGTACCGCTGCGCTAGCGTGGTAAACTGTTCGAATGCTTTATTAGTTCTATACCACAGAATTAATTATATTTACGCTTATATTAGTGACGATTGGGAAGATATGGGTCACAATCACAAATAATATAGGAATAGATAATTAATCACCACCTTAATACAACGCCTATACCGGATACACACAGACAAATGTATACGTAGATCAATTTTGGTTCAAATCGGGCTACATACGAAATATAATCGGTAGTCGTACCATGAAACGTAAATGTCGAAGTATCGGACCTATTGTAATCACTATTAACACCATGAAACACATGAAGTAACGCTTTGATCATCGGAAACTCTATAGTGAAGTGATTCTTCAGACCACTTCATTATAGAGTTTCCGATGATGACGGAATAATGCACCTTTATTTTCTTTTTCCTTTCAAAAGAAAACAATTTCCGCACTAGGATTAAATCCTGTGTCGCGAGGGACTTTGCAAACATTCAAACAACAGACAAAAAGAACACCCAGACTCAGAACAACATTTGTGGATCACACAAAGTTTTGTTCGTGTGGGATTCAAACCACACTCGGCGCAGTGGCAGTGGCGAGGCGAGCACTTAAACCACTACGCCATCCATGCAATCACTTTAAAAGAAATAAATCCAACGAAACTTCGCGATAGGTATTATCTTAATAATTCTTTTGCCCAAAGTTTCTTGATACAGATTTGATCCAGAAGCGCTGTAAGCACGTGTCTGTGCGGTTTCTGTCTACATGCTCTCAATAGCAGTATGGGGTCTGGATTTATACCCTAACGAAGGCCTAAAAAGATTGTTAACGAAATGTTAGCTTAATTCAGATTTGCCTACCCCTACGGGGAAATATAGTCCATGTTATAATTCAGTACACAAAAGAGTTCACACATTTCGTAGTCACAAAACGTGAGTGTGAAATATGTTGCATTCATTCATCAACCACACATTATTTCATTAAAAGCGTTTTTGCAAATCCATGTTTTGCCACTCAACACTTTGTTCGTCATATAACTGTTCAAAAGATTGCTTAAAATGCTTAAAAATCGCAAAAAACCTTATTTATGACCAATGTCATTGTTTGATTCATAAATGGCATTTTTAGGATGCTAACCTTGAATTCTTACAATACTGAGGGCTATTTATCTATTTATAGTTAATTAGATTTTGCTCTAGGGTCGCGGGAAGTGGTTGGATGCGGGTGGCCCAAGACCGGTCTGTGCGGAAAACCTTGGGGAAGGCCTATGTCCAGCTGTGGACGTCTTTCGGCTGAGATGATGATGATGATCATGAGATTTTGCCCATGGCTTTGCTTGTGTAAATGTAGGTTAGTAATGATGTATTTTTCTGGATGCACCATACCCTATGTCCTTTTCTGTGTGTTTTTAAGCGAAATTTCATGATGATAGGTCGAGTAGTTAAGGCGTTAAAGCGTAACAAACAAACTCACGTATTTGTAATATTAGTTCTGATAGTTAAATAAATCGTTATAATTCAATAGTATTAATTAACTCAGAATAATATCCTTAGTAATAATAATATAGATATTAATTTAAATTAATTGAATTAGTTACGTAATTTTAGTCAAATCAGACCAAGCGCCATTTTGATAGTGATGTAATGCGTTTGTGCCAATGTATTAATAATAATAAATAAAAGAAATCGTTTTTCGTCCATAGTTACCAATATACCGGTCCGTCAAACACTTATCCACATAGCCCATATATATTAGAATCCATACGTAGCAATAGTTCTACACCTGCTGCGGCTAGTGCCGCGGTAGATGTTCCATCCCACCTTAGAAGATTAAAGCTGTCTAAGGGCCTCTTCACGTTGGACCTATGTCTCCATATAAGCCTCCCAAAGGGCCAGGTATTTTCCTAATATAATATGTTACAAAATACCTGTAGTAAACATAATAAATAAAATATATGAAATTGTCATATACATTTTCTTTTTTTATCCGTGAATAGGGCAGGGACATGGGTATTTTCCAGGCTCGGGACATCTATTTATGGATGACACAAATTTTTGCCCCATCGAATCCCACACAAAAAATGTGGAATGTGATCCACAAATGGTTGTTCCGAGTCTGAATTTTTTGTGTCCGTTGTTTGAATTTTTTTAAGGTCACGTGACGCCGGTGTTGTTCCTAGTGCGGTTATCGTCTTTTATTAAGAAATCAACAAAAATGAAGAAAAGCATCTGAACTCGTAGCAACAACTTGTGACTAACTCAAATTTTTGTTCCATGTTGGAATCGAACCCATAACACTCAGTGGGCTGCCAGTGGCGACACTACGCCATCTGTGCAGTCATATGAATATTAGTAGGTACTCATATATATATGTAAACGCTAGAACAAGCTGTGTAGAATATTTTCAACACAAATCATATTAATGGGACGTATTACCTACTTCCTACACAGAATATGAATAGTTCCACTCTTTCAATATAGCTTTGAATATAGGTGTTTATCGAACGGAACTGAGATGAGCGAGTAGGAGTAAAAAGAAGAATGCGTATTACCTCTTTAAGATAGATACATCTATTCTTAATATTATAAAGCTGAAGAGTTTGCTTGTTTGTTTGTTTGGTTGAACGCGCTAATCTCAGGATCTACTTGTTAGTTCAGTATTGGATAGCCCATTTGTCGAGAAAGGCTATAAGCTATATTAAATCACGCTAAGACCAATAGGAGCGGAGCATCAATGAAAAATGTTGCAAAAACGGGGCAAATTATCTTATGTGACGCAGACGAAGTTGCGCAGGTCAGCTAGTACTTTAATATATATCAACGTAATGATAGGCACAGTAGTGCGCTAACACAAGTGCACTCTCTATTCCCTAACTCTCTTATCCGATGGGAAGGTAATCCAACACGACTGGAGAAAGATCAGGCGCAAGACCAACAACACGACGTGCTTTCTGAGGCGCAACGTGTGTCTAATGTGGCGACTCCGCACAGACGAAGAAGTAAGTTCCGCCTACATCTAACAGATAGCGCTGAATACGCTAAAATGACGTCATAATCCTGCATCGCGCAAGCAGAGTTTACACAGCGACTAACTATATATACAAGCACCCGACATCAACCGTCGGGCCGCGGCCCGCCAGGCACGATCAACCAGCCTGGTCGGAGGATCCTCCCTTTGTGTTGGAGGGACATTACACTCCGTTCCTCCACATCTAACACCGCCAACTTCCTATCTCCGGGCTGCTATTGAGAATTTCAAAGCAGTGATATAAAATAACATTTTCTTTGTCCGGTCCCGGGAATTGAACTCCAAACCTCATACACCGCAGTCACACAAATGTACCACCGATATTGTTAGTATATAAATAAAATGTCAAAACATAGCTCCGTTCATCTCTACTTCAAAGGAGCCTTACCCTAATGATACAATGTAGTAAACGGGTACTTAAAGATAAATTTAGTACCTTATTTGTATTAATTAAAGGATACAGGTACGTATTAAACATGTTACTGTTTTTCTTGGTAGTCCAGTACCGTAATAGATGTTTGCGCAATTACTAATGCATTCCAGAGTTAAATTATCAGGGCTAACTTATAGGCAGGCGGGCTCTCTCCGGTCGTGTCAGATTAGCCGTCCCATCAGATCATGAAGGTTAGAGAACAGAGAGTGCACTTGTGTTTGCGCACACACTTGTGCACTATAATATCTCCTGCGCAGATGGTCAGTTTCTGTTAAGATTAGCCGCCGTGACCGACATTCGGTCTGGAGGACAATAATCTATATATTGGACAAATATTTTTCTTTTGTCTCACAAACTAGTAACAACGAAGATACAATGCGTTTAAATTTCATGGTACGTCACTTGTAGTTATTTTTTTTAATCAGTGACATCTCTCCCGAACTTTAATGCGTCATATCTTAGTAAATTTTTATTGTTTTGCTTAAACAAGAATTAAGAGACCAATATTTTGGCCTACTGTGTTTTTTATATTTATATACTTACATATAAGCCTGTATACCTGAAAGGCTGGACAAAGGCATATTATGCCAACGTTTCGCTAACTATGTTATGGTCCCACGAAATAAAGGGCAAGCATATAGCCGAAGACAAAAGATTTAATTTTTTGTTTGTAAGGATTTAACTAAAACGTATTAACCGATTTAAATAATTCTTACTCCATTAGAAAGCTATATTATCACCGATTAACATAGGCTATACTTTATTCATTTTCGTAGGGAAATACTCCTTATGCATACCCTCTCGCCACAAGGGAATGCGAGAGGGCTATGTCGGGCTCTCCCGAGACTTGGGGCCTACCGACTAAAACACATTCTAACCTAATTTTACACGAGCGAAGCCACGGGGCAATAGCTAGTTAAAAGATATAGCCATCTACCGCAGCTTCCGGTAACATTTCTAAAGGTGTACACACAGCGACACATCAACCTAGACTTTGGACTTTGAACTATTAGAAGTTGAACGCTGCGAATCGTGCGAGAGAGTGCGTTATATTTTTGTTATTTTGTCTCACTTACGCTAAACGGGACGCGACGCTCTATCCTTACCATTACTTCGACACAACTATGCATTGTCCCTTTCCGACAATTCTCTATTTTGTATGTAGCGTAGTTATGCGTATAAATAAAATAATAACAATGTTAATATATTTTTATAAGCAATATGAGAAGGATTTTACCTGTAGTATGTCTTTTTTTTTTTATTAGTGTTTATATATTTTTTATAACTTGATGTATAGCCGTGTGTACTAAGAATTTCTTAATGGGCAATCCCAATTGCATTTTGTGACTTCAGAACAAACCCGTTAGCTTACGATCGGTCACAATTGTATTTTAACTGCCTCTATAGAGAATGCCATTGCTGTGTCTCAGGTTCTATTTCCCGGTCGAGCCTTTGAAAAGATATTGGGTATTTACTGTCAATAAACTCTCAAAGAATACCGGAGTTAGATTCTTGGTGATTTATATCTATACCAATATTATGAAGAGCAAAGATTTGATTTTGTGTTTGTTTGTTTGTAAGGATTTGAGTCAAAAACTACTCAACCTATTTTAAAAATTATTTCACCATTAGAAAGCTCGGTGATATTATCACCGAGTAACATAGGCTTTATTTTATTTTGAAATAGTACTCTTACTACCATAACCTGTATTTTTTAACTTGGAGGAATGCATTGGCACATTTCTCTCCGCGGAAAGGGGAGCGAAGAGGTTATGTCGGGCTCATCCGGGATAAGATGGAATGTACGGGTACTACCGACTAAACCTATCAAGGCAGCAAGTTGGCACACCGTGTCAACTTGCTGCCTTGAATGATGGGTGGATTGCTGGAACTGATCATCATCATCATAAGCGACATTAGAAGCTGCGGGCACCAGCTTACTATTTCATACTTTGCAGGTAAGAGTAAACTGACCTACACGCATATTACTCGAGTTCTAGGCGCCGTATTGAGATGAAACATTCACCAGATTATCAGATAGAACTCCAAAAATTCATATGTGAAAACCGTGATGCGAGTACAATATAGCATTTTTCACAGACAAAACACAATAAACAGACAAAAATACTAACAATAATTGTTTTGGCTTCTACAGTTCTTATACGAAAAAAAAAACTTCTTAAATATTGTAAAATAAAAAGAAGTATTTCAGAAGTCATGGGTAATCGAAGAGGAAAGATGTTGGGACACTTGTTATGACATGACAACTTTGTAAAGCCCATCTTAGCAGGGAAAAAAGAAGGAAGAAGAGATCTATAGCTGTCGCGTAGAGCCCGAAGGAAATATGTGCGAGAGAGATGACTATAGTTCGAACTGCTTATATTTTTTTTTCTTATGTTATAGGCGGCAAACGAGCAATTGGGTTGCCTGATGGTAAGCGATTACCACCGCCCATGGTCACCCGCAACACCAGAGGAGTCGCAAGTGCTTTGCCAGCCTTTTAAATTTCCCTCTCCTCCCCAGAGGAGGGCCCTCCCTCCTGAGTTGGGCCTCCGGTACCCTCACTCACTCGACGAAATACAACGCAAGCGCTATTTCACGACGGTTTTCTATGAGGCCGTGGTATCACTCCGGTCGAGTCGGCCCATTCGTGCCGAAGCGTGGCTCTCTGAAATCATAATCTTGTATTTTCTCCTCAATAACGAATCCAATGTTAATATATTTTTATAAGCAATATGAGAAGGATTTTAGCTGTAGTATGTCTTTATTTTTTATTAGTTTTAAATATTTGTTTGCTGGCAGTTTGAAAGTAGCAATCTAATCTAGTGCTATCCTAACTTATGTTATAAATGCGAATGTAAGTTTGTTTATTGTTAGTCTTGCAAAATAGCATGATGATCGGTCATCATACAATTTTGCATACACGTTGTTAAGGTACAGAATAGGATATATGTAGGTCGAGATATCAAGTATTGTTTCAGAGCCAAGCGCGAGCGTAAAAGGTTCTAATACTATTTATTATATTATTAAAAATTAAAACATAGGGGCATAGCAGCTTAATAGTAGAGCCTCGCTGATTTCAGCATGAAAGGGCCGGCTCGACCGTGGTAGGAGTACCCTCTCACAGAATATCGTCGTGAAATAGCAGTATTCTTACTGTTATGTTTCGTTCGGTGAGTGAGAGTGCCGGAGGCCCAATCACCCTCTTTCCCCCTTCCCGCTCCTTCTCCTTGCCACTTCCTTTTTCTCGTCTTCCATTCCTAGAGGGTCGGCAACGCGCAAGTGATGCCTCTGGTGGTGCAGGCGTCCATAGGCTACGGTGACCACTTACCATCAGTTGAGCCGTATGTTTGTTTGCGACCATAAATTATTTAAAAAAGCCGTGATACACATAGATTATATTTTTAAATGATTAATGATCTAGAACTATTTATAGAAAAATATAGGAACATGGTTTTATTGACTAAATAATACTGCATACATTTCTTCAAACTTCGCCTGCACGGTTGGTGTAATGGTTTTAGTTGTCGCTTCACCACTGCCGCTATGCCGATTGTTGTGGGTTCGAATCCCACACGGGAAAAAAAAGTGTTTAATCCACAAATGATTGTTTTAAATCAAAAAAAAATCTGAATATTCTTTGTGTCCGTTGTTTGAATGTTCGTAAAGTCCCCCGCGACACAAGAATTATTCCTAGAGATGGAGTACTCTTTTAAAAAACCTTATTACCTACATTGCCTCAACGTAATAAACTAGCAGAATAAATATCTTATCTATAATAAATATATCGCATTTATAATACGAACTGTGTATCTGTAAACCCTTAAATGCACTGCCACCATATACCCAAGAAGTAAAAGTGATACAATTACGTCACAAGTCTGGAGCCATCCGAGATGACAGACTAAATATCGTGGTACCTTCACTTGTACTTAATTAAACTGATTACTAATTAAGCCGAGTTCGTTTGAACTTAATAATTTACGCAACGGTTAAGACTGCGCCGAGCGAAATGTGCCAAAACAGGCGGTCACAGTTAAGTTGATAAAATCAACACTTTTTGTTTAATACAAATATAAAATATACATTTATCATAACAATGAACGTGTTTACAATTACTCCGTGTAAAAAACTTAAAATAGTTAATATTTTCGTCTACAAAATTACGTAAATTTGCACGAAAAATGCAAAACCGTAAGCTCGTGTTACGTGATTTTTAGATTATACCAATAGAAATCTATCCTATTTTACAGCTTAAACGAAACATAAATAGCTACATATATTACAATTTGTCCGTCCCAAATATTTAAGTTATTGGTTGACAATAAAGATACATATTTATCAAAAAAGCACTTTAAATCCTCCATACAATTTTACTATGGCGGCCGCGCGCCGATTTGAATATCGTGCTCGGTCATTCAGTCCAACCGCGTCTTATGCTCGGCGCAGTCTTAAGTAATTGGTTTAAGTACATTTTATGATTGATTTTATAATTACATGTTTTGCAAGATAAGACTCGGTGACGTAGCGGTAGTGAATGCGTCTACAGCATAAGGACCTGAGAAGGTTCGGATCCCGGATTAGGTACAGTGTAATTGGATTTTTCTGTCAAGAAGATCTCAGTATCAGCACGGGACCTAGAACGATGCCCGGTAGCGTATACCTATTGAAAAGCTACTTCAGCACGTCTCCGCTGAACTGAATTAGCATGTCCTAACGATCTTCTTCTCCCTAGTCTTTATTATTCCCAAGTCACTTGGGGTCGGCTTTTCTGGTCTAACCGGATTTGACTGGATATCAGTTTTTACACGGAGCGGCTGCCACCTGGCCTCCGCAACCCGAAGGCTAACGATACTCTAA
Source organism: Catocala fraxini (assembly GCA_930367265.1). Classification (NCBI taxonomy): domain Eukaryota; kingdom Metazoa; phylum Arthropoda; class Insecta; order Lepidoptera; family Erebidae; genus Catocala; species Catocala fraxini. The sequence continues at coordinate 15,987,405 of OV884049.1, read as the reverse complement.
GGCTAGACCAGTGTCAGGATATTATAGGGCAGTGACTTCCCAATAACGACTGCCATAGATGTTCATGGCAGCCGGGACCGACGGCTTAACGTGCTCTCCGAGGCACGGAACAGACGATAATTGTCAATCAATACGCACATAATTTCGAAAAGTCATATAACTGCCGAAAGTCAGAGGTGCGTGACGTGGGCTCGAATCCAAGACCCTCTACATTGCAGTCTGTTGGTCTCCCCACTGAGCTATCGCATATGAGCATTTCCTAATGATAAACATATACGTCTCAGAGGGTTATGTACTGCAGTAGGATTTCTAAGTTAATACGCATTTAGATGTAGTTGAAACCCTCATCGTAATCGTCAAGCTCGCGTGACGTATTGGCGTAGGATTTCTAGTACTTGACTCACAAAATTGTCTTAGAGAAGCTAACGCGATATATCTCTCTATGCAGATATTGCTATCACACGCACACAGTATGTTACTGCGAATTTTCTATCTAGCTCTGCGCGGGCCGCATGCGACTTGTTTATGTCCGTAATTAGCGAGTGCAAAAAGATAACCTCAATAATTGTTGTAATGACAGGAGAATATCAGGAGTAAGGATGAGGCAATTTTGTTTGTTTGTGTAAATAAATTTGTTTCTAGCAGTCTTTGGTTAACGACAATAGGCTCTAGGAAATAGCTGGCAAATTATGGGTGTAGTACTCCTCTGCCTACCTCTTCAGGGTCTCAAAGTCTCGCGCCTGTTTTCCCGAATCCATATTTTCCCACATGTCTTATAATAATATCAGCCCTGTATTAAACTGTCCCACTGCTGGGCACGGGCCTCTTCTCAGTGTGAGAAGGGTTAGGCCAAAGTCCATTACGCTGAGCCAGTAGGGATTGATACACTTCACATATCTTTGAAAACATTATTGAGAACTCTTAGACATGCCGGTTTCCTCACGATGTTTTCCTTCACCGTTAATATTTGATAGCCTAGTGAGAAACCGTTGGACTGGCACGCAAAGGTCTCGAGTTCGATTCCAAGGCGCGCGTCACTCGAGCTTTCGAAATTATGTGCGAATTAAATAGTTAATTATCGCTCGCTTTATCGGTGAAGGAAAACATCGTGAAGCAACCTGCATGTCAGAGAGTTCTCCATAATGTTCTCGAAGATGTGTGAAATCTATGAACCCGCACTGGGCCAGCGCGTGGTGAACTATGGGCTAACCCTTCTCACAGTGAGAAGAAGTGCCCAGCACTGTGTCAGTTTTGTGCAGGGCTGATATTTATATGATTTATATTATTACGTTTCTCTTATCACAGGTATTTTCTAACATAATATATTAGGAAAATACCTGGCCCTTTGGGAGGCTTACACGGAGAATAGGTCCAACGTAAAAAGGCCCTTCGAGAGTTTTATTCAAAGGTGGGATGGAACACCTACAGCAGCACTAGCCGCAGCAAGCGTAGGGCATACAAGCCTGCAGCAGAGGGTAACACTGGTGCGAGCAGCTAGGTATGTCGAGCGATGCGGCGCCGGTTTCACCATCAGGGGCCTCGTATCAACGGATACCCGGAGCGGGTTTCCCCGCAGTTATACCCTTGAAAATGACCCACTTGCATCTCTAAGCATATAGCCCTAGCGGCCCTCCTCTAACCAACCGTCCAAGGCAAGCCAGAGTTGAGAGTCCTAAGGGCGCTCTTGAAGTTCCACCCCAGACAACCAGTAACAGCAAGCCGGGGCCCTAACCAAGTTCTCTCTGAGGCATTCAGGACCGCAGTGTCGCCACTCACATTCAGCTCGCCACAAGTTGCTGCGGTTTTTGCGCTTTTTTTAACCTAGTGATACATTTTTGTTTATATCGCAAGGTGAAGGTCGTAGTTTAAAAGCTAGTGTACTGTGCCTTCCGATATTGCATTAGTGTCATGATGAGATAACGACTGTCCCAGAGGTCAATATTTTTACTATAATTACAAAGCTAAATCATTTCATTTGTTTGTCAGGCGGTTATCTGACTACCTACCAGTTCTATTTAATATAGATATTTTTGCATTAGGTTAGGTTATATAATATATTACATTAAGACGGGCGGCGCTGTAACCATACTTGCCATTTAACGCGACTAAAACCTCGGAGCTCAGTTAGTATTGCACATCTATATATTAACACGTAAAGAGGAAACTTTATACATCTTCTGATTGATGATTGATTCTGATGAGCTTCTGATTTGGCATCAAGTTTATTTGAAGAAGGAGAACAGAGAGCTTATATCCTAACTAACATTATAAATGCGAATGTGAGTTGAATGAGAGTTTGTTTATTACGCTTTCACGTCTTAACTACTCAACCGACCATCATAAAATTTCGGATACACTTTGTCACAGGTATAAAAATGGATAAATACTTACCCTTTCAATCATAAAAAAATACTGTTACCTACCGGACGGTTAGAACATTGTCATAACCTACATTTATGCGAGCAAAGGCGCGTACAAAATATAGTTCATATATAAAAATAAGTTGTATTTAATAAAGATAGTTAGCAAGTGTTTGTGAAGACTTATAGATGTTTATTTCTCTACTAGCTGACCCGCGCAACTTCGTCTGCTTCACATATGAGAATTTTCCCCGTTTTTGCAACATTTTTTAAAGCTGCTCCGCTCCTATTAGTCGTAGCTTGATGCTATATAGCCTATAGGCTTCCTCGATAACTGGGACATCCAACACTAAAAGAATTTTTCAATTCGGACCAGTAGTGCCTGAGATTAGCGCGTTCAAACAAACATACAAATAAACAAAGAAACAAACTCTTTAGCTTTATAATATTAGTATAGATTACGAAACCATAAAACAGATTTGAAACTTGACACCCATAATTATATGGATACTTTTAACACGATATGCGTTCGGCACGAGTCACGCAGGTGAAGCCACGGCCAGAAACTATTATATCAATGAAATAAAATAATAATAAAGTTACGCTGTACTAGACCAAATCATTAACAACCTAACCCTATCAATAACACACTATTAATAATTAACAAATATATTGCAAAAGTCATTAAATAAATAAACTGCCATACATAAGTTGATACTTTCGTGCCAGTCCAACTACGTAGGTAGGATATTTTCTCGCTCGTAAAATAGATTGTTCTTCAACACTATCGCCGACGAAGCCACGTCAGGAAATTTACATAAACTTGCAAAGTTGCAAATTGAAAGCTCGAAGCGCACATAAATATACCATTTCTGGGTTCCATGTAACATGTTAATGAAATACACAAATGAATACAAGTTTGAATAAGCTTTTATGCTTGTAAGCTGTTGGAGGCAGGGATGTTGCGAATATTCGCATCCACATCCGCAATTGGGCAGCTTCCGCATCGATTTGGACATCTGCATCCACATCCGCATCCGCAGTAATCAACGTGGATGTTAATGCGGATCCAGATATAGCGTAGGTTACGATAAGAAAGAAATCAGTTGTTCAGTAGTACGTGTTTAATTTATGAACCTTTGCAAAACAGGCTTGAACTTGCGAAGGCGGTGATATTAGATACTTTTTATTAAATAAGATGAACAATTGTTGTGAGTCTTCAAATATCCGTATCCGCATCCACATCCGCGGATGTCAAAAAATCTTCTTCCGCAAAATCCTTGGTTGGAGGCATTTGCGACTTAATGGAAATCTTCTATTGGTTGGTTTAAATACAGGACTGCCACGCAGAGATTTCGAGTTTAATCCACTTTCGGAGATGTGTGCGTATTAAATAATTAATTATCGTTCGATTTAACGGTGAAGGAAAACATCGTGGGGAAACCTGTAAGTCTAAGTTCTCCAATATGTTCACTATGATATATGAAATCTGCCAATCTGGTCTGCACTGAGCCAGCGTTGTGGATTATGACATAATCTGTCCTTCTCACACTGAGAGGAGGCCCGTGTCCAGCAATGAGGCAGTTAACATATAATGAGCTGATATTATTATTATATTAATAAATAATTATGCGGCATGAAAGTGGATATAGTGACAAGAATAGAAAAGAGTATGTTAAGCTGGTTTGGGCATGTAGAAAGGATGGACGAGGAAAGATTGACTAAGAAAGTTTATAAGGCTAGTGTGAACGGAACAGTCGCAAGAGGAAGACCTAGGCGAACGTTTCTCGATCAGATTGGAGGCGTTCTGGACAAAGGCCAGGATAAGAGCACCTTATATATATATATAAATAATTAATATCAATTATTGAGTTATTAATATGGCGGCTTCTCCGTTGGCTTCAGCGAGGTTTTCGTTAGCAACTCCCAGAGTTGCGAGTGGTGAGCGGCTTTATTGTTCCGGTACCTATCTGCAGAATATGTAGTGTCACTTGAGTACGAGGTAGCTCGCTTACGAGAACCGGATCTCTGAGGTTAGGAAGGAGAAATCGAGATTTGGGTACAAGACCTGTCTATAACTGGTCTCGGAAGGTACTCTCGGGCACTGGAAGGTATAGTGGCTCCACCTAATATAACCTTGACGGTTGGTGTAGGGGAACTCTATATCATAAACTGGACTAGTCGTAGTGAGAGGATATGTCACTAAATAATTGACATCAGCGGTCTCTTCCTAAAGAGATCTCGTTTTTTAATGTCTTTGGTTTTTCAACCATAGTTCACGCTGCAATGAAATGGATGAAAAAATGGAAAATTAAAATTTATTTATTACCAAAGAGATGTATGAAAAGAATTATTTATTTTCCGGCAATATTATTTTTATTTTTACTCCTTATCCCCAGGCAACAAATCAGACGCTCAAAGCCACGACTCAAGCTCAGGCCCTTTGAGCGCCTGTTTTCCTGCCCAGGGTTACACGTCTGTCACAAACAAAATGTAGAATTGTAGATACTATTTGCATCACCAAAAGGGCAGTTATATAACAAAATTTGTAACGAACGGATTTACACAAGCATCTAATAATACAATCATCGCAGTTTTTAAACGCGTTAAGAGCAATTGCACTAAAATCCTTTGCAGTGTAAACGGACCAGGCGTGCATTTTACGTACGTGTTGGTTTTGAAACTATGTATATCGTTTTATTAAAATTAACCCTGAAAATGAACGCTTCAAGCAGCATGATATTTTTGTTGCCCAACGGCTATTTCGCTTTAAACAAATAAAATAAAATAGGATCCTTGAAGGACTCTTGAATTACCTAGGTACAAAAAATCTCAATTAAAATCAAAATCAATTTAATTTTAAAATTAAAAGTCGGTAGCTGTATAATACCTCTATTGTAAATATATCCTCTATAGATATTATTATATTATTATAAAACACATAAATGTAGTTTGCCAAACTTCAATTCCAAATTGGTGAGACTTCATGATACTTAGAGCTCATTCTGCGTAAATAGAAACACCAATGATTAAATTATGTCGGGTACTTTGAAATAACTACACTGGAACATTGAGACAACTACCATCTTAGTCTCCCCGTGACCATGGCTGCTGAAAAGCAACCGAAACGTCGGGGAAAGTGTAAACTTAAATAAAATCTAAATAGTTTTAATAATAATTTAATTAGCTTACAGATTAGTAAAGTTTAATAGTAGTAGTAGTGTAACAGTTTTCAAAATTATGTTATAAAGTGTCAAATAAACAACGCGATAAAATCCGTATATAGTAGTTTAATTTGAATGAATAATATTCGCGTAAACAGAAGACAATATTATCTTACAAAAAATCTAACAAAACTTTGTTGCACCCAAACATTGTATTACGCTATCGACAGTAAACCAAGCATTAACTTACTACAAACACCAAAGAGTTCTTCAATAGTAAAACAGAGAATAATTACTATAGTAATAAACTGAAACGACAACTTCTTCTCTCTTAGCCTTTATTATTCCCAAGTCACTTGGGGTCGGCTTTTCTGGTCTAACCGGATTTGACTGGATATCAGTTTTTACACGGAGCGGCTGCCACCTGACCTCCGCAACCCGAAGGCTAACGATACCCTAAGGCTAGACCAGTGTCAGAATATTAGAGGGTACTGACTTTCCCAATAACGACTGCCATAGATGTTCATGGCAGCCGGGACCGACGGCTTAACGTGCTCTCCGAGGCACGGAGCAGGCGATAATTGTCAATCAATACGCACATAATTTCGAAAAGTCATATAACTCCCGAAAGTCAGAGGTGTGCGACGTGGGTTCGAACCCGAGACCCTCTGCATTGCAGTCTGTTGGTCTCCCCACTGAGCTATCGCTGCTCTTAACTGAAAAAAACTAAACTGAAACGACAACAGTAAATAATTAATAATATAAATGCAATTATTATGTTAATAAGACAATCATTACTTGCATTAACAGAGACTTATCTATTAATAGAAGCATTAAATAACGTTTTCCCATCTCAAAGTAATAGTCTCCATAGTTTCGAAATGCTGAGCAAACTGGGTTGCTCACTAAAGCGCGTAATGTTCTCGAACAGAAGCAACCCGATGGGAGAGCATTCAACATAAGATCGCAGTCATAAAATCATTGTGTTTGTTGATCTACATACCAACCGAAGCCCTGCAACCTCCAGACTCCTTAAGGAAGACCCATACTGTTAGCAGGGTCATTTTGCTGCCAGCTGTAATTTTACTAGTTAATTTACAGCTGGCAGCAAAATTACTCAACTCTACTCTACTCCAATAGTACAGTTCCTGTTGCAAGCAACCATAGGCTACAATAAGGCTGACCAACAGGCGACCCGTCTGCTTGTATGCCTCCTTAATTGAAAAGGTATTACCATTACGCTACCAGTCAGAGGCAGTTTACAATATTATTTTGCTTAAAATATTAATTAATAATAAATATTTTAAGGAAAACCAAATCTTAAGCAAACGATCTGATGTACCTATAGCTAGAAATACGTAAATTAAAAATATATAAGTAGGCATAGAAATATTACATGTTTTGTCAACCATAGGCCGATTTTTTTTTACCATTTTTTTATAACCCTATTACTATTTACCTGATCCGAGAATTGAAAGGATCAGACGATGAGCACCACCCAACTACCACTAAACCAAAACCTAAGTACTACTTAAATAACAAATATTAATAAATAGAAAATATTTAAAAGTAAAACTGTTTACTTTTAAATATTTAATAATAAATACTAACTTACACAATGAAATTCCCTTATTTGAATAACTATTGCCGATTTTATGAAATCGAAAGAACCTATACCTATAGTAAAACATATAATTTCGACTTAAAAATATTAACACTTGTCTCTTTGCTAAATCAAAACGGTGCCAATTTTATTGAATCCTATAAAAGCAGCTGACTCTAAAACTAATTTTTATTAAACTACTTAACTACCCGAACCCTTTTCACCGGACTTTATTTCGCCGAACACCCGGTTTTTTCACCGAAGACCCGGAAACAACCCCACTACGCAATCCTTGGTTGCTCAATGGTATTAGAAATAAGAGCAACTATATAAAGCCTACATTCCCATACTGCAGTCAGTGGCCACGTGAGTTTGTACCGAGTACGTTCAGTGTTTGTGTAGTGCAGTGCGCGAGCGCAAGTGACGACAACAGGGTTAGAAAAAAAAGAAAACGTCAGTTTGTATTATTATTCTATATATTATTTTTAAAATTAAGTGCATACACAAGCGTATTTATTTATAAAGGATTTTTGCTTTAGTTTTAAAATGTTAGGTGAAGATTTTATTTCGAGTTTTGTTATTATTATTCATACAAATCGTGGTTATTTATTTTTGGAATCACAGTGAAATAAATATAATAAAAATAGATAAAGAACATTCTAATTTAAATAATGGCACAATGTATTTTGCATTGTGATCTTAAGCTCTTAGAAGCGATACCCGGGTAAAAAAATGTAATATATTACGGTCAATAATATCAAAAATGATATGCATTTTTCAGTCGTAAATCTCAAAAAATTACTTTTTATAACAAATTTCACAAGTTAGATATGTAATATTAACATACAATATAAAGGACACATACTAAAAACGAAAATTGCACTCAAAAAAACATTTTCATAGTTAACCCAACAATGTTCGTGTACATTAAAACCGGTTATACGGTGTTATAATAATTACTATAAATTTAAGTACCAACTTCCGAGCTTGTATTTACATAACAGCAAAATGGAAGCCAAACTATTTGAATACAATTAATGATTATAACATCTCTCAATAACATATTTTTATTACCGTATTCATCATTTACTAAGAGTTTTTGAGTAATGACAAATAATGAAAAACGTGAAACAACTATTTTTGATCAATTATTTTGATAAGTCTGCTTTGTTAGCTTGTTCTTGGACGTTCCAGGTACTAATTTCAGGTCGGGCGTAATTCGGTTTTCTAAGAGATAATTAGTCTTTAAAACGTCATAAATATTACGGATCATAGGTACTAAAAGTCTGTCTTATAAATTTAATGTTACCAAAAGAAAAAGATCTTCAACTTTCAAGGATACCGGTTCTTAAGAACATGAAAGATAGAAATAATCAAATAAGTCAAACGAAAATTGAGAGTACTTAATAAGCCTAAATTTTGTGACACAAATAATATAAAAATAATACTATAATGCCTATTTATAAGCTATCCCACAAGTGGACAGGGGCCTCGTATCAGCATGAGATAAGTCATAGACAATCCGAGTCAATCACGCTGGCTTAGTACGGGTTGGTAGGCTTCACCCATCTTCTCTTCATTTTAGTATGAGTTTGATTAAAATCAACTAAATTGGCTTAGTGTAGATTGGTAGACTGCACACATCTTCTAGAACATTATATAGAACTTTCAGACACTCGGATTCCCTCACGAAACTTCCCTTCAGCGTTAAAGAGAGTAATAAACTCTTAAATTCTCACATAACTGAAAAGTCAGAGGTACGTGCCTTGGGTTCGAACTCGAGACCTATGCGTGACAGGCCAATCGTCTGCACTCGGATGCCACGGTTTATAAATAATACTTATTACAATTCAAGGATAACGACTTAAATGTGAAACGCATAACTGCATATAAATAAAAATATCAAATAAGTAGTTAAGGAATAAAGAATCCTTTCCGAAATTTAACCCAAACTAAACTATCTTTGACTTTAATAACTATTGACATTGAAATTATTGCTTTAGTCATTAGAAATGAGAACACAGAATTTTTTTAAGTGATTGCGGAGAGGAGCTTTCTCTTGTAAAGAATTTCATCTGCTTTTAAAGTAAATTAATATTGTTTATCAAAGATCTCTAGTTTTCTTTTGAATGCACTAAAATGAAAACGGTTGTTATTTTTATGCAATTACCTACATAGGAAATATACAACAAAAAAAGATAGACGAACGGTATTCTAATTTAAAGGAAGAAATATGGTAATACGCATTCGGTTGATGATAAAAACATGAGCGCGAATTTTTTTGCTAAAATTCGCGAACATAAATCATAAATTACACCGAGTGAGATGAACATATCTGTATCGAAATTCAATTAAATGCATGAAATGCCGGTGTGATCATTTTTAAGGACAGTCGTCATGATATTTCTTTTAATAATATTATTCAAGGGCAGAGAAGCAGCATCACTATAATAATACTGCTTCTCTGTCCTTGAATTATATCCTACCAATATATAAACGTAACGTACGTAACGTAACGTAAACAAGATGTATGGATGTTTCTCTCAATGACACGGTAACTGTTGATCCGTTGATGAGTCTTGCATTTTTATCTCGGTATTATCCCAACAAATTAAAAAAACAAAAGTGATTGTGATAAATAAAAATAAAATAAAATTATTAAAATAGCAGCGATAGCTCAGTGGGGAGACCAACGGACTGCAATGCAGAGGGTCTCGGGTTCGAACCCACGTCGCGCACCTCTGACTTTCGAAAGTTATATGACTTTTCGAAATTATGTGCGTATTAATTGACAATAATATCGCCTGCTCCGTGCCTCGGAGAGCACGTTAAGCCGTCGGTCCCGGCTGCCAAGAACATCTATGGCAGTCGTTATTGGGAGAGTGTCGACACAAAAGATCCCACTGGGTCGAAGTGTCACCGGTCCTTACTGACTGGCTCCACATAAGATAAGATAAAATAAGCCTGTGCTATTGCAGTAGTCGATTTTTTTTAGAATATTCTGCGACAGCATTGACTTTGTCACTGTTTTGTACAAAAATCCCTTACAATATATTAAATGTGAATGTGAGTTTGTTTGTTACGCTTTACGCATAAACTAATTAACCAATCTTCATAAGATTTCGCTTACATATTACACTTAAAATTATGTCATTTTACCGGCTACCTCTGATTCACGAAAAAAATATTATTCTCGAGCGAAGCCGCAATCAGAAGCTAGTATAATATAATAAATTTACGGGCTCTGTTATTATAATACTAAAAATTAAAGGTCCTAAAGCTAAATATCCCTCAAGAGGTTTATTTTATCTATATTTTATACCTTAGAGGTCGAGTTAAGTGCCGTCTACCAGGCCTTGGCTACAGACTCCATACACACATAATAACTTGCCCAGTATGAGCATCAATTCCACAACCACAATTAGCAAACATAAGACCAAACTTTTACTATAAGGTGGAAAATAAATTGATGTACACTTTATAAAAAATATATATGGTTGTTGCATTTAATCTAAAAATAGAATCACTGCGATAAAACTTCGTTAAAAATGCTAATTTGATTACAAGAGGTCTCTTATTATGCATTGAAAAAAAAAACGTAATTAACTAATACGTAATCGTAATTATTTACTAACTAGCTTCTTAGATGGAAGTGGTGATACATACATAGTTTCATACAGGGTAGGCAGAGGTACATTACATCCACGCCAGCTTTGTTATCTAGGTCCCAAATAACAGGGAAGAAACCTATTACCAGGCGCAATAGGTCCAACATAATAAGGCAGAAACCTATTACCGGGCGCAATAGTTCCCACATAATAGGTAGGAAACCTATTACCGGGTGCAATAGGTCTCACATAATAGGGAGGCAACCTATTACCGGGCGCAATAGGTCCCACAGAATAGGGCGGAAACCTATCACCTGGTGCAATAGGTCTCACATAATAGGGGTTACCCAAACCTAAACTAGGCGCAATTCAGACTTTGTGCTTCTAGGTATTTCTTAAAAGGAAAACCCAATAACACCTTGCCCAACCTGGGAATGAAACCTCATATTACAAGTGATCATTAGCTACGGTAACCGCTTACCACTAGGCCTAGCATATGTTTGCCATTTCTTTCGTAAAATAAGAAAATTTTAACAAAAAAGAAAATCGATTTACACATGACAAGTAACAAGAGAAGAACATCATCAATGTAGTCGAAGTCAACCAAATGCGCATTATTAAGGATAACTCAAAAACTACTGTTCAGATCTTGATAAAATTTAACTAGAATCACATGAGGAGTCCATCAGCTTTCAAATAAAAAAAGAATCATCACTATCGATTTATCTAGGAAAAAGTTCTACACACATATGAAGTCGGTTGAAAAATCGCATGTCAAAATATAATAAAATATAAATTCAAAAATTCAACTGAAATGTAGTTAAAGACGCGTTATTTTTAATTAGCGGTATGAGCTAGAAGTATATTAATAGTTATTGATAACGCAACAGAAAGTACAAATAACGAAAAGAAATCAATGCTAAAATTATGCGAAAGTAATTTTGTCTGTTGGATACGTTTTCATGGCTAAAACACTAAACCGAATTTAATTAAACACACGGAGATAGATAACCTATGGGAAGGAAATTAAGCGGGTAAATTGAAATAAAAGAAAATACATTTTATTGCTCCCGGTGACGCAACGATTGTACATGTGTTTGTTGTGCGTGAGGTCTTGGGTTAGATGGATCAGGCATATTAAAAAAAAGGTTCAATAACTACACTCAGCCGCAGCCGTTAACGTGGAATTAGCATGACCAGTGAGTTCTCAGAAAGGGTCAGCGAAGATCTTTAGGATGATGTAATCCATCCATATCCATAATAAACCGTAAGTTGCCCTATTACTCCTGTTTACATTAATATTTCTAAAAGAGAAGCTGAAGCATTTGATGATGATTAATCAAATTTAATTACTATAAATTCAGCGGTTCATTAGATGGGAAAACTAAACAAACTGTGAGCGACATTGCACAGCCAATGCATTCTGGTCGAAACGTCAATCACCTTATAATCAGATTACACTTATCCGAGCACCAACTTTCTAGAGTCAGAAGAGGCTGATAATTTGTCATACAGGTCTGCCCAGTACAGATACCAGTCTCACACACAGATTCACCCTTTTGATACACCTAGTTTAAGCTCTGATTTTTTGTAATGATTTCTGTGTGAGAGAGAGAGAGAAATGATTATTATTATTATTACTTAATAGGTAAACAATATGCATGATCGCGTGAACGAGAATTACCGTTACGAATTATAAGCTCGTAGGTATATATCACGCAATGCGAAAGCTTCAAAGGTATTGCAATTTTTTTATGAGTCGCTTAATAGTCACTTTGATTTGACATGTACCTATATTCAAACATTTTTAACTTTTATGTATTGTAGTTGACCCGCGCAACTTCGTCTGCTTCACATAAGAGAGTTTTCCCCGTTTTGCAACATTATATTAGTACAAAAATATACATTAAAAAGGTAGAATAAAAAAGGCAGAATCAAATTTAAAAAAATGTTAAAACTTAAACATTTTTAAATTTTGTATTTGACCTAAATTTTATTTCACGCAATTTGACCCTTGAAAGTCAGACTCATTACTTTAAGTTTGAAGTCTTGACCTCTTTGCCTCTCACAGAGGTGTTTGTGGTGTTAAGCGACCTAATATACCTGTAATTATCTTTACGACAATGCCATTACATTCTTCCAATTCGTTTTAGTATTTTTTGTTCGAGGTTGTACAGTCAGTGACATAAGTAATTGGACATTTAAAAAAATTTAAAGTTAATGAATTGTTATGAAATCCTTTGAAAACTGTTAGTAAACCGCAGTAAAAGAAGAACAATTACTATTTTTGTCTAAAATAAAGCATTTCAAAATGCTTCATTTTACACAAAGCTAGCTAATGTTTGTGTCATTGACTGTACATTACCTACATAGATTGTCAATGGCGCGATTTTTTGTTTTTGTTTTTTACTGCTTGTGACGATGGCCTGTATTATCTGGCTGCAACGTCAAATGTTCCAAAGAGATTAAATACTAATGGTCGGGTTAATATTCATTTACTATCTAATATTTTATCCCTAGTAATATAAAAAATATAAAACATTAACAAGGCTCTGTGCAAAAAAATATATGTAGTCAATTTTATTTAGATGCGTTTCAAACTAAAACAATAGTTTTCATATTATTCTGTCTGTCTATCTATATGGTCCGCCTTAAAATCCGCTAGATAATTTTAGAATTCATCTTTTGGGTCCTTGATGTTTAAATCTAAACTATGTTCTTTTTGTTTTTGTTTAGTAGAACAAGAGTTATAATTCAAAAGACATACATACATACATGCATAAAGCCAAGAGAAAAAGTCCACGAAGAAGCGAGAATATAAATAATTTTCTAATTAAGCATGTTACTTAATTTATATTATTACCGAGTAATACATTTATAGACTTGTCTAATAAATATCAATCATGTTATGTCAAAACTTATATAAGTCAAGACGTTAATAATTTTTAAATGCAACATCAAATTTGTGATTGACGGCTTCATAAAATTCAAGCGAGTCTATCGAACGCCATCGAAAGGTCATCCCGATTATCGACTAATCGATTTAAGTAGTCATTTTAGATAGATTAGTCGAAACCGTTTCAGAGCTTTACATCACATCTGCTTTATAGAGTCAATCCCGGCTTTTTATATGGATAAGTCGAAACCATTGCCCTTTCGGGGTTTTGAAACTTTCGACTGTGTAATAGAGTTAATTAATTTGATTATATCATAAACTAAGATAAAGTGTATACTTGATGTTCGACTAATCGGTGATATTGTCTAGTTGGGCTTTTTATTTTGATTAGTCACAACCGTTGCCCTTTCAGGGCTTTAAATCACTTTTGCAATGTAACGTTCATTTATTTTAATATTCCATAAATTTCGATAAACTAAACATTTTAAGTTTGATGAATCAGTTTAATAGGTAGTTATTTTGGCAAGCCGGCCCTATTAAGTCGTAACACTGTCAGGGCTCTGAAGCACGACTATTTACCTCTATAATACAAGAAGTTAATTTATTTTAATATTTCATAAGCATCCATTAACATTCGGTCTTCGACTAATATGTTTAAAATGTCATTATATTGGCCAAGCGACCTTTTTATTTAGACTAGACGCTAGACGCATGCCCTTTTAGGGCTTTAAATCACTTACGCATTGAAGCATAAGCACGTATGCACTTATCACTTTATGATCTCATTATGTTTTCTGGCAAATCGATTTATATATATATTAGTGAAAGTAGTTGCCCTTTAGAGCTTTAAATCACTTCTCTATTATAGGGTAATTTCATTTTTAAATGTTTCTTAAACTTTAGTGTAACGTAAACAACAAATGTATGTCTTCCCTTGCCTTGCTTGCCTTGTCATTTATAATGCAATTATATATCACAGTATTGGTCTTAAATTTGATTCAGGTTTGTTTGATCGCGTAGTGGTTAGTGTAACTGACTGCCACGCCTGAGGTCGCGGGTTCGATTCCCGCACAAGTCAAACATTTGTGTGCATGAACATGGATGTTTGTCTTGGTCTGGGTGTTTCTATGTATAATATGTATGTATTTACAAAAAAAAAAAAAGGTATCTATGTATGTTTATCCATCGTCTAGAACCCATAGTACAAGTTCTGCTTAGTTTGGGCTGGATGGTGTTGTGTGTATGTGGTAGAATATTATTATATTATTATTATATTAGTTTTCCATCCAACTTTTTAACAAGACGTTAACAACGAATCACTTACCACGATCCGAACCATTTAGTTTTTTGGCACCTTTATTGTATGCTTGACCTTTGCGCGGCCAAACTCGCGTTAATATAGATTTTGTCAATAAGTTTCCAGCTCTCGGGAACAGTACTTTTCCTAGATGTACATTATACATCCTTTTCTGTACCCCTGACGACGTGTACCTGTCGAGTAGTTAAGGCGTAAAAGCATAACAAACAAACTCATGTTCGCATTTACAATATTAGTTAGGATTTTACGTAAAATTTGCACATAATATAATAAAATGATTAATTATACTCCGCCTCTTCAGCACAGCGGCCATGAGGATAGTTTATTACAGTCAAATTATATCTGCACGAATTATTCTTAGCTCATTATATAGCTATAAAGTGTATAAGCGAAGTTAACAGATTAGTTTAAATATTACCCTATAAATCTAAATATCATGTTGGTATATAAAATTAAAGACCGTCTGAAACTGATGCAACTGTGATAAGTAAAGTTAATATTAGACGATTTTGTGGCGCCAGCATTAGTGAGCTTGTGCGATGATTGCTTAGACGTGTTGGAGTGCACACTAATGACATACATATCATATAACATAGCATCTAGTGAGAGACCGTTGGACTGCCACAAAGAAGTCTCGAGTTCGATACCAATGTACGCACCTCTGACGTTTGCAATTTTCTTGCGTATTTAATACATAATTGTCACTCGCTTAAACGGTGATGGAAAACATCTTGAGGACCTGCAGGTTGCTAGTTCTCCGTAATATTTTCGAAGATACTGGAAGTCAGCCAACCTGCACTGGGCTAGTGTGGTGGACTCCATATTGAACTATGGAATCCACTACAATAGCCCAGTGCGAGGAAGTCAAACTGGTTCACGCTGGCCCAGCTTGAGTAGGGTTCAACTATGTCGACCCTTCTCAAACTAAATAGAGACCCGTACCCAGCAGTGGTGCAGCTTATATACAAGGCTTTTATTATTTTAACACATACATACATACATACATACATAACCTCACGCCTGACCGCATCGTGTAAAAAGAAAGTACTTTTTTCCTGGATGAAAGATACCCTATAACATCTCACTGCCAACGAGTATGCAAAATTTCATAGTTAATGCGGAAAACCGTAACAAACAAATTTACATTCGCATTTATAATATTAGTTGGATCTTCAGACAGCCTCGTTTATAATAACGTAGTTGTACCCAGATAAATATGTCTCAAACGAATTGATCGAGAGGAGACCGCGACCAAATAGGTACAAAGGCATTGCAGCATGCGTCCCATTATAACGCAGCATGATTAAGCATGTTGCCAATTTATACTGTGTCTGTTTTATCATCCTGTCAGCATGTCAATTGTGTCTATACAATCTGGGTTATTGTATACAACTAAGCTTATTATTATTTGATGTGCATGCTTCTAATTATAGTTGAATATCTATACTTAAGTATATTAAAGATGCCAAAACTTAGTTTAGCAAATGTTAGACTGCTAAGTACAGTTCTCGGACACTAATTTAGGTGTAATAAATAAAATTATTGCAGCCTTAGCTTAGACTATTAAGCTGCTGGACAGTAATCTCAACATCGATCCCATGTAGTAGTTCATAATATATTTATGAAGTAGCGAAATTTTTTAAATGTAATTTAGAATTGTTCGAAGTTAAAGATAATAAGAATAAGCGTAAAATTAACCATAACTATTTTAAAATGCCCATACCTCGATTAGAGATGTTTAGAGTAAGTTGTGTGTATATGGCGCCACTTATTTTTAACGCGATATCTAAACATATAGTAAAACTACCATACAATAAATTTTGCCCTGCACTAAAAAAATGGCTGATTGAAGAAAGTTTTTACTTTGAAAATTAATTTAACAAAAATTTGCCTCCCAGCCTTATCATTTTAGAAATACATTGTGTTAATACAAAATTTTAAATTGTGTAAATGAAACCTTTAATACTATAAATTGTACTCATTTAACATTTGCATGCTATTGTATTATGGCGAAATGTGTTTTGTGCTCTTTGTTTTTTCGTTATCTTTGTATCCACCACATTTTATGCAAATAAATTTATTATTATTATTATTATTATTAAACGCATTTCCCTTTTAGTTTATGTTTTTAATATACCAGCTTCTGCTTGCAGCTTCACTCGCTCGGAAACAGTAATCTTTCTGGATGAAAGCTACCCTATGTCCTTTTCTGTACCACTGGCAACATCTATGCGAAATTTCATGTTGATTGGTCGGGTAGTTAAGTCTTTAAAGCGTAAGGAACAAACATAGTCACATTCGCATTTATATTATTTAGTTAAGATGTAGGGCCCAGCAATAATTCTCTATATCTTTGGATCATGGTAACAGCACATAGTATTATAACATCACAATTATAATACTGCGTAATTAGGCTGTATGTTCAGAAGTAACAAGAACATTACAATCGCATGCTCTTCGCAATTTTGCACTCATCTTAACAATATTACATGAAAAAGGTCGTCTTAATTCGTAAACGTCAGATAATGGCGGCGAACGGCCACTATGTTTCGTTTCCTCATTTTGTTTTACCTTCGGCGGTTGCGCAAGCGCAGTCACACGCGATACGATTGTCTGTGGACGAGAGAACAGATCTCCTTGTCTATGTGTTATAGATAAATTAACGATTACATAGCTTAGAGGCTTCTTCGCCAATTTATGTTGTAAGTAGACAATCATCTTAGTACCAGACTATACATAGGAAGGATTCACCTGTACGTAGAAACGTTCCCTACCGGCACTGGTACACCAGTCCTAAGTGGTAAGGTTACCGTTTAGGATAGGACATTTTTAACAATAATTTCTCTTACATACGTGTATATTCCTTTATGAGCAAAAATATTACGATGAAAGAACAACGATAGCCTGAGATAGGATACGCATTCCAACATATGTATGTGTGAAATCGAATTTGACAGGTATCGATTATTCTTATGTCAGGGTTGACCTGCTCTATCTAAAAACGTTCTTCTCCAGAAGTTTACACTTGCAGCTATAATTTGTACACGTACGTGCAGGCGTGAAATGAATTACCTACTGAAATTGTTAGCATTACGACTTGTCCCATTTCCAACAAGGTTTAAAGAGCAGCAGAAGCTTGGCAGAATACCCTTATCATTGCTGAAGTCTACGATTAGCGGTTACGATTTACAATCAGGTGGTCCGCTCAATAAAAAACAAGTTAATGCAGCGGTAGTAAGTGGAAGCATTTTTGGACTGTCATGACAAATACGTAAATCTAGAATATCTTTATACTATTGATCTTCTCTATTCCTTTGCTTTCAACCAAACTAGACGTGCCCCACACGTTTTCATGGAAACATTCGTCTGACAAATGCTTATCGCAATGTCGGTTCTACTGAGCTTTACCATGGTTCAGCGCAATTCTATACTGATCCACCTGATAAATAGCGTAATCTGGTGCAAAATCTTAAGAAGTTAGGTTTTTAGGGACCCAAAACAATATTATTTACCTTCTTAGGGGCAATTTACTATCTCAGTCTAAATATCATATTATTTCTCATGCCTAAATCCCGGCAGCCAAGATGTTTATTAAGGCCATCTTCAAACTGGTATAGGTAATTCACCTATGTATGTATGTATCTTATGTGTGGACCAGTCAGTGCAGACCGGCGACACTTCGACCCAGTGGGTATCGACACTCTCCCAATAATGACTGCCATAGATGTTCATGGCAGCCGCGACCGACGCGACAGCTTAACGTGCTCTCCAAGGCACGGAGCAGGCGATAATTGTCAATCAATACACACATGATTTTGAAAAGTCATATAACTTCCGAAAGTCAGAGGTGTGTGACGTGGGTCCGAACCTGAGACCCTCTGCATTGCAGTGTGTTACTTTCCCCACTGAGCTATCGCTGCTGCTAATTCACCTATATATTTAGTGTATGTGTAAAAATCATCTTTGCTAACTGATCATGACTACACTGATTACACGGGTGGCCTAACGGTTTAAGTGGTCGGCTCACCATTACCACAGCTCCAAGTGTCGTGGGTTCGATCCCCACACAGCACAATAAAATTTGTGGTCTATAAATTGTTGTCCCGAGTCTTGGTATTCTTTGTATCCGTTGTTTAAATGTTTCTAAAGTCCAGCAGCAGTTATTCTTAGAGAAATAGATGTATTTTTTAAAGCAAATACATAGCCTGTCTCTAGAATTTTGAACTGGAAGATACGTATACAAGTAGCTTCCAATATAATTTCAACGCTTACATACTTCAACCATCACATTAAAGTTTATTTAGTTAGTGGGTCGCGGCCTTGGTAACAGAGCGAAGCACGACTCTGACATATCAACAGCCTGATATGTAATTTTACTAGAATTACTATTAAATCTACAAGAACAGTATTTGCATTCCATAGGATAACGCTTGAGACTTGACAGGCAATTCCAACAAGAGAACATCGAATATTCAGAGTCAGATCAATATCAGAGTTTAGTGTATTCGAATATCCGTCATTCTTTGGCATATTCGAATTATATAAAAATTCGAATAATTCAATCCTCTCGATAACCGGACATATGCCGGCTATTCATGGTATCGTCCATTGGACTGGTCAAATGCAAAAAGAGCCTAAAGTATAAAAAATACCCAATGAAATATCGCGATAAAACTACAAATTACATATGCTATAAAATTTATAATAAGTTTTCAGATGCGTATAAATATAATATAAAAATTATATTAAAAAAATAATATAAAATTCTAATTATAACAACAGTAGGTATCGTATTTCATAAATTATCCTACATTTGTGATATTTAATGTGTGTACGTCATTATGCATTTTATATATAGTTAAATACGTAAATGCCATAATTATGTGACAAAATATGTTGTATTTCTATTTATTTTAATATATTTATACCACTATATTTATCGTATCAAATTGATAGATTGATTGAAATATGGTGACTGCCATCGTATTTTGCGCAGGATGGCCTTATTGATTGTTACGAGAAATACTTTAAACTGTATACAGTGTATACATAGTAAGCGTTAATTCAATAAGTTACGGTGACCACTTGTCATTAGTTATTCGCCGCGCTAGTAAAACTAACGCGCCAACAAAACAGGTCGGTTGCCCGAACTCTACAAAACTATCTTCAGATCGCACAATTTTATTTGGCTGAAGAAGGGCTTAAGTCTTATTAATAGGTATTCAAACTGTTAGCCAGCCGACACTGCGCCGTCCGAATAGTTAAAAGTTTCAGACAGTTATTATGTATATTATAACTAGTTATTATGTATCTTATGTGGGGGCCAGTCAGTGTAGACCGGCGACACTTCGACCCAGTGGGATCTTTTGTGTCGACACTCTTCCAATAACGATTGCCATAGACGTTCATGGCAGCCGGGACCGATGGCTTAACGTGCTCTCCGAGGCACGGAGCAGGCGACAATTGTCAGTCAATACGCACATAATTTCGAAAAGTCATATAACTTCCGAAAGTCAGAGGTGCGCGACGTGCGTTCGAACCCTCTGCATTGCAGTCTATTGGTCTCCCCACTGAGCTATCGCTAACTAGTTATTACTCGCAAACCATTCCCGTGTTTTACTGTATCCTTTCTTAGATTTCAAGCTATTTCTATGCCTGATATGATAACTATCGGTTAAGCAGTTTAGCCGTTAAAACGTAACAAAAATGAGTATAGATTAATGATACTACTTACACTGACTAGCCTCTTACAGGTAGGCAAGGCGATATAAAACCCACACTTCGTCACGTTGCGCGTTGTTATAATAGAAAGTCTGCTCACATTTACCGAGCTCATTCCCGAACTACATACTACTACTGAGAGCTTTCGTAACCACATCATCTTTGAAATTAAACTGCTATATACGGATTTTATCGCGTTGTTTATTTGACACTTTATTACAAACTTTTGAAAATTGTTACACTACTACTACTATTAAACTTTACTAATTTTTAAGCTAATTAAATTATTATTAAACTATTTAGATTTCATTTATTTTTATACTTTCCCCGACGTTTCGATTGCTTTTCAGCAGCCATGGTCACGGGGAGACTAAGATGGCAGTTGTCTCAATGTTCCAGTGTAGTTATTTTAAAGTACCCGAACATAATTTAATCATTGGTTTTTCTATTTACGCAGAATGAGCTCAAAGTATCATGAAGTCTAGCTGTGGTTTGCTTCTTCTTGGGTTTGACTATTTTTATTACTGGATCCCAAGCTGGTGGTACATTCCAACCATCTTCTCTATTAAAATTAGGATGTTTTTTGATTTCAATAGCCTCGCGAAGCATCCTTGGTAGGAATCGGTGTTCTTTAGCGAGAATCTGTGGTTTGTCAAATCTCAGGTAGTGGTTGGTCCCCTGTTGCACATGTTCACACACAGCAGACTTCAACGAGCGTTGGTGTTTTACATCAGCTATATGTTATTTTATGCGGGTGCCTATGCTTCTCTTGGTTTGACCAATGTATGAGAGTCCGCAGTCACAATCTATTTTATAGACCCCTGCATAAAATCCGTATATAGCAGTTTAATTTCAATGAATAATATTTGCGTAAATAGAAGACAACACATCATCTTTATTGAGCCACAGCGGTACACCAGCGGCCTAGATTTTAAATTATGTCTGGCATTCCATGACTTGATAGGTTTATCAAAGTTTTGCTTTTAGGAAATTCTTTCTACTTGGGGATCGAACCTGAGACTTCATAATCATGCCCAAACAAGTTTATACCACAGGACAAACGTTGCGATACTAATTTGATTATTCAATTACCAGATGTGATCGCTTGACACAATTTGATGCAGCCTCGAGCGAGAGATCAATTAAAATACCACAGTACGCCATATTGTATTTTTAGCACATGTTAATTAATATGAATATTGATATTCATTGCGAATTTATCACTTAATGGCCTCCCAAATTAAATTAAGATCGTTTTGGTAGAGAAAACTGCTTGATTAAAATTTATTTAACTGTAACTTTTTAAAGCAGTAGTGAATGTGACTAATGTAGCTCGTATTCGATATCTGGCTTGTGTAATGTATTATTTAATTTTTCTGTGTAGATTTTATCGGTAGCATCACGCAGTCTGGATCTGTGTCCATTAGACTGCGGAAGGTTCGCTCCTCATTATACATACATACATAGATTCACGCCTGTTTCCTATAGGGTTAGGCAAAGACTACGGATTTCCATTTGCTACGATCCTGACACACTTCTCTGGCTTCATTCATTTTCATCACATTCCTCATACACGCTCGTCGGTTCAAAGTGCTCTTAACCTGGCCTTTGTCCAGAACGCCTCCGATCATTAAGTGGCAAATAAAATATACACCACAACACAGCTGGTAGAATATGGGTGTAATTTGGCTTTACCTCCACCCTAAGGGATATAGTTTTAAGAAATAAAATATATGTATATTAATATTATAAAAAGAAAGATTAGATTTTTGTTTGTTTGCAAGGATTTAACCCAAAAACTACCTAACCAATTTTCAAAATTCTTTCATCATTAGAAAGCTATATTATGAGTATTATCACCGAGTGACATAGGCTATATTTTATTTTAAAAAAGAAATATGTTACATAACCTAACCTACTTTTACGCGAGCAGCCGCGGGCAAAAGTTAGTGTGTAATATAATAGCAAACCTACTCACGTAGGAACATAACATAAGCATATTTAGCTGCGATCTTCTTTTGGATAAAGATACTTCTGTAAACTAAGCTCTCCAGTTTGAACAACATCATTAAGGCATAAGCGGGTAATGATTATCAAAAGAAAAAGATGCAAGTTATAGTTACGATACGTTTCAAAACTAAGTGCTTAACTTTTATAGGATAGTTTTATTTAATAATATTAGTTCTATATATATAAACTGTCCAACTGCTGGGCACGGGCCTTGTTTCAGTGTGAGAAGGGTTAAGCCATAGCTGGTCCACGCTGGCGGTTGGCTAATTAACTTACATATATTTGTTCACATAAGACATACAATTTTACATACATATGTATGTATGTATCTTATGTGGAGGCCAGTCAGTGCAGACCGGCGACACTTCGACCCAGTGGGATCTTTTGTGTCGACACTCTCCCAATAACGACTGCCATAGATGTTCATGGCAGCCGGGACCGACGGCTTAACGTGCTCTCCGAGGCACGGAGCAGGCGATAATTGTCAATCAATACGCACATAATTTCGAAAAGTCATATAACTTCCGAAAGTCAGAGGTGCGCGACGTGGGTTCGAACCCGAGACCCTCTGCATTGCAGTCTGTTGGTCTCCCCACTGAGCTATCGCTGCTCAAATTACATACATATACTCACGTTCGTATATCGCCGAAGTGGTAGACGTATGAACTCTCATAATTTACCAGGTATATTTTAGATTCTACTGAATAAGGCTTAAGGCACACCGAATCAAACTTGAGACCATCGGCTGCAATCATTAGCTAAATCCTACCACAGGTCGAACGTTAAAATTTAATATATTTTAATACCTACACTATACAATAAACGTAGCCACTAAATACAAGAGTTACTAACATTTTAAAGCAAGTGTATTGGCAAAGTCTGAAGATATTAACACGAACACAAAGGAGAATTGTTTAACATCAAATGCCAAAGCAAGTGATAAATTTTAATCACATATCGTCATTGTTGATGGTCATGTATTAATGTTTCCGTTCATATTCAAGGTACAGTTATTTTAAGATAGGCAGGACATATCGGCACCTCTTTTTAAAACTGTGAAGGTACGAGCTGTG
Source organism: Catocala fraxini (assembly GCA_930367265.1). NCBI lineage: Eukaryota > Metazoa > Arthropoda > Insecta > Lepidoptera > Erebidae > Catocala > Catocala fraxini. The sequence continues at coordinate 15,963,652 of OV884049.1, read as the reverse complement.
ATGCTTCACAAGAGAGGATCCTCTAACCAAGATGGATGTCGAAGCTACGATTGATGTCAGAAACTTCACTTGTGTGACTCAGATTCCAATACACGTTGTATGGATCAGTATGGAATTGTATACCATACCGTATTGAAGTCCGCCACTTTTAACTTGACTTGCAAGAAAGTACTCTACAAAAGCTTCAAGCCATATAGCAGTACCAGCTGGATCCAATGCCTCCGAGAGCTGAAGTAATAGAATTACACTCAGAAGAAATAAGTCTAAAATATTTTAGTAACCGTTTATTAAACAAAAAGGGGCTTCATGTGCAACAGACTCCGCGCAGGATTTGTCCAGCACTAAGTAGATCACAGCCGATCAAGTGTTGTCCTGTGGTGTGGATCTTTCAGGGTCCTTAAGGAAACCCTATACCAGCAGGGAGGGTTTAATGACCCTCGTGTTTTGCACTGTCTGCTAACTGACTCGTTTTTGAAGAATGATGACACTGATATTGAAAGAAACTATAAGTTGCTAACTTTGTAGTTTGTCTGTCTGTTTGTCTACAACAAAAAATATATTAGGTATTTCTGTTAAGAAATCTCAATAGCAGCTTGCAGCCCGAAGTTAGGAAGTTGGCGGTGTTAGACACCCCCGTGTTTTCCGAGGCATGGGCACGGCACAGGCGCAGTTCGCCCTGCGCCTGATCTCTCTCCGGTCGTGCCGGATTGTCGCCCCATCGGATCATGAGGGTCAACAGAGAGTGCACTTGTGTTTGCGCACACGCTTGTGCACTATAATATCTCCTGCGCAGAGGGCCAGCTGCCGTTAAGATTGGCCACCGATATTCAGTCTGGAGGACATTATCAGTATACGAAACGTCTACTGGTGTGTGAGAAGTGCAAGACTTGTAACTTTATTAGACAGTGCGCATAGTTTATGGACCTGTACCTAACTCTTGTGTATATATTTTTATATTCTATACTAACTTTTACCCACAGATTCACCTACTCAGTTCAAAGTAAAAATAAATAGCTCACAGGTATCCCACATTTTAACATGAATTGGAAATATTCGATAGCATTTTCCGGCTCTTTTGAAACTAAACCTTAACTAAAACCTGAGCACATAAAAACCACTTCGGGAAAATAAATTTATTATTGGAAAATATGTATTTTCCATTACTGATCAAGCTTTATATCACGAGGATTAGTCTTTCGATATAAAATGTAATACAAACATGATTATTGGACACAAAGTACACCCAGATTTAGAAAAAATTGAATCCCACAAATAATTGGCTAATATAGGATTCAAGACGATCTCTTAAGACTGCGCCGAGCGTAAGATAGATAATGACCGAGCTTGTGCGGCGCATATTCAAATCGGTGCGCGGCCGCTATAGTAAAATTGTATGGAGGATTTGTAGTGCTTTTTTGATAAATATGTATCTTTATTGTCAATCAATAACTTAAATATTTGGGACGGACAAATTGTAATATAACTTTATATGTTTCGTTTAAGCTGTAAAATAGGATAGATTTCTACTGTTATAATCTAAAAATCACGTAACACGAGCTTACATTTTTGCATGTTTCGTGCAAATTTACGCAATTATGAAGGCGAAAATATTAATTATTTTAAGTTATTACACGGAGTAATTGTAAACACATTCATTTTTATGGTAAATGTATATTTTATATTTGTATTAATAAAAAAGTGTTGATTTTATTCACTTAACTGTGACCGCCTGTTTTGGCACATTTCGCTCGGCACATTCTTTAAACTCCTGCGTCAATTTTGCAATTAATTTACACAACAACATTCCTTTTAAATAGATGTAAATCGTTTTCAAACTAGTCTTTATACACTATACCTAAAAATATTTCTTTATTATGTAAACGTACCGCTTTTGTACAAAATGTTTTTACATTGTAGAACAATTATTGTTTTCGTTTCATAACTTTAAATACATTAGTGTTTTTGTACAACTATTTATCACAGGTCAAGGTGATGTTAAGCGTTTTAAAGTAATGAAAATTTTTATGAATAGTAAAAAGGTAGGGCCACTGAAAGTCACTTAATAGGCATGTATAACCCATTTTTCTTACTTGACCTATAAGAAACAAACAAACAATTATAAAATCATTTGGGTATAGCCTTTGCAAATATATCTTTTTTCTTTTTGCTCTTCAAAATGACCACACTCCGCCTCATGGTAAGCAGTCGTGTAGTCTAAGAGCAGTGGCCTCCACACCGTCCTCATAGCAACCAAGGCGATGTTGAGGTCTCTACTTTGACGGCCTGAGAAGGTGCTTTATCACGCCCCGCTTAAAGGACCCAGGATTGAAGGAAGAAGGAAACACGTGCCTGGCCAGAGAGTTCCATGCCTTGATCGTTCGGCAGAGGTATGAGGTTTGTTCACTAACAAAAAGAGATAACAAAAAAGAAAGATAATACACATAGACATGGATCTCTATGGATTGTCTCTAGATACCAGTTTTTGTTTCCTAAATAAGACAAGTGAAAAAATGGGCTATATATATTTCCACCATACAGATGATCGTAACTGAACATAATAATTAAATGACTGTAAATATAAAAAATAAACACAACAGGTAACAATTTTAATAACATCGTCTTATATTTCTGCGATAGGGCAGAGACTCTTTGTAAGAGTTCCCGAAGGAGGCCAAACAGTATACAGACGATTGAAAATTGTCTGATACAGAATTAAGAACAAGCACAATTTTCTAAATCCAAAAGAAATCATATTCTTTTATAATGACATGACATCAAATATTTTAGCGTTTTAAAGGACTCTTTTTGATTATGTATATTTCAATTCTATAATTTTAAACTAGATTTAACCATGTCTTCAAAAGAAGTGTGAGAAATATAATCGTTGGTCCCGTGGCATAATGACAATATTTCAAACCTAAACCAGAAAGGTCGTATCATAGGTGACAAAGTGATATTGGATTGTATTTTCTATTGCAACTCTCAATAAGCCTGGTAGATACCAATAAGCTCGCCCTCCATGCAGGACATAGCTGACAAAATATGAATGTTGTACGCCTCTCTGCCTACCCTTTTTTTTTATAAAGGCGTTATGAGAATTTCGGTCATTATTGACCACATTCTGTTACACACCGCATTTAAATTCAAAAGCGACTTCACAAATTGCAATATTTGTTCAATTGTAAAGCAATTACAATTTCTGTGTGAACTGCGCCTAAAAGATGCAAATCGTTGTAACTCGGCGATCTACTCATGCAATTGTTTATGAAGTAATTGACATGTATTATTCTTTAAAATCTTTTGACTCTTACGCTATAAACGTTTTGAACTGCAGCGACCAAATAACAACCAGACTATGGGAATTATGTAACATTGCGACAATGTGGACGGCAAATTCTTTCATTGCATGTTACATTGCATGTTACAATTCGTAAGTCTGTAACCGACTTTATTTTGAAATATTGTAACAACGGACATAAAGAACATACAGACTCGGAACAACTTTTTGTCGAACGTACAGTTTTTTGTCCATCGGCGCAGAGGCAATAGCAAGACGCCCGATTAAAGCACCAAGACTTTCGTGCAGTCAAAAGTGACAAATTCCCGCATGAAAATATATAAAGAAACACAATTTCACTTTCTTTCCCTCATTGTCATAGTCCGATAATATTGCCATCCGAACATGACCAAACAGTGATCAGGTACAAGACCAACGGACCAACCATGCTATCCGAGGTAGGGGTACGAAGCATCGCCAAGTTCTAACTTCGAGCTGTTTCAGAAAATATCTAATAACTTGCGGTGTTTTGTAACCTGGGATACGTAACCTCATGCTCCATAAGCCGTATATCATAGCCAAACAACCAAAGAGGCAACCAATATACCCAGGATATAAGGTCGTATAAAAACAATTAAAATATTTGCTATAAACTCGAACATTTTATTGCAATTGATTGCATTTGCAATAAAGAACAAAAATGAAAATCCTTGGTTTAATTAGAAAAGCAATTAATTGATGTAACGATTAATAAAAATATCGTACCTATTGAATGTGGTTGATATCCTGAAAACAATAAAATCTCATTTAGATTTTATTGTCATATTTTTTAACATAAAAATATTCTATATACCATTATTACGTAATATTTTGTACAAGTATATAATAAAGCCACATTAATTGAAGCCGAAATCTACTACTCGAAAGAAATAGCTTTAAATATAGACAATATATATTTAAAAAAGGACATTTCGAAGTATTTCGCGTATTAAAATAGTTAATTATTGCTTGCTTTAGCAGTGAAGCAAAACAACGTGAGGAATGCATATCTGAGAGTTATCCATAATGTTTTCGAAGGTATTTGAAGTATGTGAATTGCCCAGCTGGCAGACACGCTGACCTAGTGGCTACTGTGAACTATGCTCTAACCCGTCTCACACTAAGAAGAGGCCCGTGCCCAGCAGTGGGATACTATTATACAGGGTTGATGTTATAATACACTAAATAAAGAACAATGGCAGGTCTCCATACTAAAAAATTTCTGGGATCAAATGGCAGCGGCCTGTAACGAAAAATATGTCAAAACATTCGGCGTTAGTTCCAGACTCTATAAGTGAAACTATTTTCACTTGGGAAAGCCGAAAAAATTAGATATTGTGGTTTGAATTGTTTAGGTTACGAACTGTGTACGAATATAACAATTCGTAATAACAAGTCGTAATAATCAAAAAACGTTTTATACCATCAGTTTAATTAAAAATAGAAGAATTACAGTGCATATTAATAAAGATTCAAACAAAGTCAATTAATCCATATCGATCATGCGTTTAATTTAATCGATACAGATAACTATAGAATATTACATGTATTTACACCCGTATTTGTATGGTTGACATTTTGAAGGTAATTCGTAATACGTACATACGTCTTTTAAAATACTTTTATTAACATAAATAAGCTTTAAGGCTTTTAGAAAAATAAATGAATATTTGATAAATCTTAGAAAATAATTTAATTTCTTTGCTATAAATGAAATCTACGGACGTCAAAAAAACACTAGACAAAATTCTGCCATTGTTCTTTGAATAACTATTGCATTATTTTGCGCCTTAAATAATTTGTAAAGTAAAATTTTATCTGTTTGCGCCCTACATATAAAGACTTTTTGCTTAATACGGCTGTAGAGAATAGTTTATGTACTTGCATTTTATTAATCCATATTGTTCATGTTATAAGATATAATTTTAAGACAAATTTAATCGTTAAGGTTGTAATTATAGAATATTACTTTACTTGATTAAAGTCTAAATCAATTTCTAATGTGTAAATTTTATTTACAGGTACAAAATTAAAATGTTTTCATCAGTAAGAAGGGTAAGTCTATAATATTATCTATCACAGAAAATATTTTACAAAACACAAAATTGAAATGTTCCTATAATATGGTTTGGCTAAGCCTTTCAAACGTTACCGAGTCCGTGCATCATGCGTCCGTTAATATCTTAAAGTAACTATGACAGAAAAAGATGGGTCGCGTACCTATATAGACAAGACGAATTTTTTTTTAAATTATTGTACTTAAGAAATGATTAAGAATATCATATATAACAGCAATATTTCTCTTATGAGCGTTCGCGCCTTGTATGTTTTTATATTTCGATGTTCGAAACATAATTTAATTATGTGGGCTTTATTTTCACAATGTTATAAAGACACTATAGACTAAAATAAAAGTGTATAGTATGGACGGAATATAATTATAATCCTCAAAACTGTCTATCCGATATATACATAGTAAAATTTTAACAAAAAAGAAAACCGACTTCGGTGTCATCCAAATACGCATTATTAACGATAACTCAAAAATTAATAGTCAGATCTTGATCAAATTTAAATGGGATCACATGGGAAGAACCAGCTTCAAATAAAATATCAAAATCGGTTCACCTAGAAAAAGTTCTGAGGTAACACACATAAAAAGCAGTCGAATTGAGAACCTTCTCCTTTTTAGAAGTCGGTTAAAAAGGACTGAATCCCATCATATACTGATAGACATTTACTCTATCTATAGAGTGTAATATAGTAATGTAGTCGCTCAGCGAGCTATGGAGAGAGCTATGCTCGGAGTTTCTCTGAAGGATAGGATTCGTAACGAATACATCCGACAGTCATCGACATAGCTCAGAGAATTAGCAAGCTGAAGTGGCAGTGGGCTGGCCATATCGCGCGAAGAACCGACAACCACTGGGGTAAACGTGTTCTTGAGTGGAAACCGCGACTCGGCAAACGTAGTGTAGGACGCCCTCCGACCAGATGGGATGACGATCTGCGAAAGACTGCAGGCAGATGCTGCATGCGGCAATCCGAAGACAGGGCGCTATGGCGCTCATTAGGGGAGGGCTATGTCCAGCAGTGGACTATTATAGCCTGATGATGATGATAGAGTGCATTCAAAACATTTTAGGGCTAAAGCAACAGTTTCTAATTGACACTGCCATTTTTATCGACCCTTTAGTTGGCGTTCAAATCCTAACGATAAATCAACACCATCCATAAAAGCTAAACATCGGCTGTCACTCAATTATTGACAAAACAATCATCGTTTTTTATTCCGAACGTGAGTGTACGAAAATAATTAAGTTTATGAAGTGATTATCTCGTACAATACAAGTTGGAAGGACAAAATTAACTAAAAACCGCGCACGTTCACACGAACATACTATTGTTCGGCAACACTGCAAACACAACCATTGATTATTTTGATACTAGCAGTAGGAACAATCGATTTTATTAAACAATATAAACGTATCATTACGACAAACCATTTAGGAGATAAGCAGAAGTTGCCGAGACGTAAAATTATGCAGCAATGGACGTTTTCCCATGTTTTTAAACAGATACACATGTTTTACGAAAAAGACATGGGGTTCTCAATTAAATCTAGTGTTTTACTCAAGCTAGAACAGCCTACTAAAAGAAGAACTACCACCTTACAGAAGATCTTAACTAAACTGCTTTGCTGTCTTCTTGATATAAGTAAGGTTACTAAGATCTTATTCTTAGTAACATAACAGAGTTGAGTATTATGTCTGGTAGAGAGTAATATGCTCGATTCTACACGACCTGAATAAAACTACGTAATATGAGCATAATATACCACTGCTTTCAGGGATCTACAGGTATGATACATGTGCATGTATGTTATCATATCTTTAATACTGACAAAACATTCACGCTATTTTAAAAACACGTACATATGTTTGCTGTATTTCTACCAGCTATCTGAAGGTTTGCCAGACTCCATCAGAAGGTATTGGGGCACGATTTGTGTGAGTTTCCCTCTTCTTCTTAACGTGTAAATGTTATCCCTGGTTTAACAAGAGTCTACAGACTACGGTAACCAAATACCTTTAAGCAAATTAGATACTTCTTCACCACCTTACTAGTAAAACAATAGAAGCGTTTTCAGCGTTACATAAACATAGCACAAGTTTATTTCTCCATGATCTTCTGTAGGATGGTAGTACTTCTCTATAACTTAAGGGATGCTCCATATTTGAGAAGTATTCCTATACCTAGTTCCTTTCTAAATTATCCAAAAACCATTGCTAACGATCACAGCATTAAAACAATTGAATAATAAAAAACTAACCCACCACAGCCATATCTAAAATCGAATAAAAAATCGCATACATATTTAATCGATTTCACTTCGACATCGATACTGTTTATCGGTAATCAATACGATCAATTGAAGTGTTAAAATCATGTCTGAATAATAAAAATAAAAAAGCTCTGAGGATTTATTACAACTTTTGATTTGAAAGTTGTTTTTGCAATAGTGAAAGTACTTTTAGCTTTAATTATATATGTATAAAAGATGGACAGACAGATTGTAGTAGTTCCTAGATTCGATAACAAAGAACTGAGTGAATGGTGCAGCAGTTAAATTGATCAATGCGTCAAAAGTTGCGGGTTCTTATGGGAACAAATATATGTTATCTAACGATAGTTGTGCCGACTTGAGTTGTATATAATGTTTATTAATTATATATAGAAAATAAATTAAAGAATCCTAACTACCATTATAAACATGAAAGTGAGTTTGTACGTTTGTTACGCTTCCACTCCTTAACTACTCGACCGATTATCATTAAATTTCGAATACACGTTGTCAGGGATACAAAAAAGGACATAGGGTACGTTTCATCCAGAAAAAAAATACGTTAAAAGAAACCGCGGGCAAAAGCTAGTAAAATTATATTGTTTAAATAAATATTATAAACAGCGGATCATAATCGTTTTAGTCTTTAAAGGAAGGTATAAATCGGCGAACTAGCAGTAGTGAATGTGACCCACATCAAACCCAAAAACTCCCTAAGAACAGTCTTAGGGAGTTTTTTAGGTTTGATGTCGGGTTTGTAAAGTCGCCGCTAAAATGAGTAAAATTTTACTCTTGTTGAGTATTTTCTTTAGGAGTACGTAGGTAAAGTGTGTTTAGTTTTCCTCTTGTTGAGTCTTCTCTGTAGCAACACGTAATCTACAACTGTACCTGGTAAGCGCCAATAGACTTGCCCCATATTAAGTGTGACCTAAGATTCTAGATGGCAAAATGTAGTGATTATACACCTCAGCCTAATCCTTCAGGGCCATAGGCGTGAGGCTATCTATGTACTTTCCAAAGCCTTAATTAACATATATCGGTTACGCACTTAGTGTCCTCATTCCAAACATGCAGGCGTGAATTGATGTCCATCTACAAAGATTTTATGTGCCCTCACCTTAATTCTACTTAGATCGCACGGAAAAGTGTCTACACTAAGATGAATGAGCTCACACGTAAGATAAAGAAGGATAGTGTACAATTTTTTATATGATTTGGTATGAGAATATTATATATATAATTCAGATTTCATGTTGGCATTGTGTGATGAGTTGATGACAAGTTAACGTCCAGAAAAGTAACCATATTGTAAAGTATTAGGGCGTATCTATGATTTCAATATTTGCCGATGTATTTATATTTAAATATTGCGAAAGTATTTTAAATGGCATGCCAATTTAAATAATGTGAATGTAATGGACACGTTAAAGAGTACGGAGTTAAATGAAGCTCACATAACTCGTTGATTTATTGTTATTACTCGATTAATTATACGATACTTGCGCTAAATTATTCGATTGTGACAATTTTTATGCGATAAATTACATTTAATTCCATTACGTGTTGTAATAAATCTAGTTTTACCGCATATTTAATTTAATTTACGCGAATGTTACACATACTACATGTTATAATCCCGTGTATGTAAGTAGAGTTATGTAAAGGTGTATTACACGAACATTTTGTTAGTTATGGTTAAGGTCTCACTTACGTGGCAAGCCTACAACGTATCAACGTCAACTATACACATTTGCAGAAAACGCGCTGCAAGAATTTCTTTATGAAACACCAATTTTCAAAATTTCAAATATCTGTGTTATATGAAAGCAGAATATCAACTATATGACCTATCGTTCCGTCTGTTAGTTGTGTTAGTTCCGACATCTCACAAAACACTAGACGGATTTAGATGCAGTTCTTCTGTAAATAGACGACCTGTTGGACCATTTTCGATCGCGGGGCGCTCAATACGTGCCACACTTCTAATAAATTATCATTAACGAACCAGCGTAGCGGTATTCATAATAATTATTAACTATACTAATATTATAAAGCTGAAGAGTTTGTTTGTTTGAACGCGCTAATCTCAGGAACTACTGGTCCGAATTGAAAAATTATTTTAGTGTTAGATACTTAGCTTTTTTATCGAGGAAGACTATAGGCTATAAAACATCACGCTACGACCCACGGGGGCGGCGCGGATGAAACCGCGGGAACATCTAGTGTAAAAATAAATGTGTTACACGATACAAACATTAGGCCCGAAACACAGCCATTTACTTTTCATGGTAGGCCTACAGAACCGGAGATAAGTTGCGTAGTCTGATCGACGTAAATAGACTCACCAATACTATTAATTCAATAATCTATGATGAACTGTCGTAATTTATCATCCAAATACGTACAATCCATCAAACTCGGCCTAAAGGGGAAATTCGTCGCAATTCAGTCAATGCGGTCAATAGATGGCGTGCCAATTGCCCTAGCCTAATACGTAGTATTTTTTACTAAGTGCTAAAATGTCACCAGGTGTCCTCATCGTTCTCTTAAACTAAAATATTTGATACAACTCAATGGTTGCGTTTAAATTGGTTACTATTAAAGGTAATGTACGCCATTACCTAAATTTACGATCCTTTAAATAATACGATCTTAGCCGAAGGGGCATTTACGGCCATCTGTTTTTGAGGTTATGTTTTGATGGGCTATTTACGGGTTAAGTGGAGAATTGATGACAGGTGTAGGTAGATGAGTAAAACATATCCTAACTAATATTATTTTATGTAATAATAATAATATAATAATAATAGTATAATTTAGTACCTATGTAAGTTTGTTTGTTACGCGGTCACGCCTTAATTATTCAGCAATCAGAAATTTCGCATAGGTACACGTTGTCAGTTACAGAAAAGGTCATATGCTAAAAAGTATTTTATCGGAAAAAATCTCATTTATTTACCATTATTTATTATACCATTATTTACCATCGTTTATTTATATTTATTTTTGTGGACTTATGGGTATAATATACATGACAGCCCCATCATAACACAAGCAATTATAAATATACAAGCTTAAAATTAATTCCTTATTTAACGATAGCTATTGTAAGTATTCTCCGTAGCGCAGCGGTAGTGAATGCGACTGCTGTGCGTGAGGTCTCGGGTTCGAATCCCGGGTCGGGCCAACAAAAAGTTATTGGGTTTTTCTGTAAAGAAATCTCAATAGCAACCCGGAGTTAGGAAGCTGGCGGTGTTAGACACCCCCGTGCCTCGGCAAGCACGTAAAGCCGTTGGTCCTGCGCCTGATCTGTCTCCGGTCGTGTCGGATTACCGTCCCATCGGATCATGAGATTTAGGGTACAGAGACTGCACTTGTGTTTGCGCACGGAAAGCACGTAAAGCCGTTGGTCCTGCGCCTGATCTCTCTCCGGTCGAGTCGGATTGCTGTCCCATCGGATCATGAGATTTAGGGAACAGAGAGTGCACTTGTGTTTGCGCACATACTTGTGCACTATAATATCTCCTGCGCAGATGGCCAGTCTCTGTTAAGACTGGCCGCCGTGGCCGAAATTCGGTCTGGAGGACATTATTATTATTATTATTATTATTATTAAGTAATAATATTAATTATAAAATTATATCTAAGACAATCACTGAATAATATATAGGTTACAAAATAGTCTTGCTTCTTCAGACGACGGATAAGTCAAAACAGTTTGTACCTACTATTCCAACATCTATAACATTGCAATTTAACTCATACGTTAATAACTATAATGCATTTTTATAGATTATAGTTATTCTCGTTGTATAAACATACAAATATTAACTAGTCAATTGTTGGCATATCAGACATAATTAAAAAGCTATTATGTCTGGCCGCAAGTGTACCCATTAAACCAGAAGAAACTCAATTACACGTTGACCGACCTGAAATTTAAATCCGGGTCCTACCGATCAGGCGATCAATTCTGCTACTGGACCAACATTGACCGATTCGATGTTTGAATCCGAGTCCTCTTGATCAGCAGATTGATTATGCTACTGAACCAACCAGGTAAAATTGAGATTTACCTGGTTGGTCTAGTAGCATAATCGACAATGAAAAATGCGACAAGCTCGCATTACACGCTGCAAGCACTCACGAAGCAAAAGTACAGAAACAGCGATAACTTAGGAAATTCAATTACAGTTTCTATTTCCAACAAATTCTTTAAATGGCACCATGCCATCTTCATACAATCTCTTACCAAACTAGTCTGCGGTCACAACCAACCTTACTTTCATAGCAATAAAGACTATTTTCAAATAAATAACTCTATGCACAATGTTGGTATGAATTTCACGTCAACGCTTCTTCAAGCCTTTTTATCGGGTCGCGTTTGCGGTCGTCGTAAACCTTATTCTTATAACAATGAAGGTGATATTGCAATGATTTAGTGTTAGTGTAAAATTGGGTATATATTGCATGTCGCACTACTAATAGGCGTTGCATTTTAATGTTAAGGATGTCTCATGAACAATATTTTTTGCTTTTAATTGTTTTGGTTTTATATTCATGGTGCCCCGAAGACGATTACAACAGAAATTAAGAAGCGATAGCCCCGTGGCGTAAGGTATAGGATTTGCGATCGAAAGGTTGTGGGTTTGAACCCTACCCATTATACTACCGACGGTAACACTCTCGTGACAAAGGAATTTTGGCTTAGCTTGCGAAGTGGATAAGAAAATAAAAAAATTATAACAAGCAAGTGAGAATCGGCAACGAATTGCCGTCAATGCAAAGGTCACGTGATACCACGTGACCTTGAGGTCAGAGGTCAAAGATCGTAGTCATTTCGGTGGTATATCGACTATGCTGAGTCGAATGGCGTTGACCGCGAGTCTCTAGCTCTTACGATTCTTGAGTTGAAAGTTGTATAACAGACAGACGGACGGACGAACAAAGCTGTTACTGTACCTATAAGAGTTTTTTCAAACTCTAAAAACCAAATTAGTAAGTATCACAAACATTTCACGAAAATTTTAAGTTTCATAGGGATCTAAGCTATGGGTTGATATATCAGTCAGTCAGTTCATCCTTTTCTATATATAGATTAATAATAATAATATTAATAATATTCTACCACATACACACAACACCATCTAGCCCAAACTAAGCAGAGCTTGTACTATGGGTACTAGACAATGGATAGACATACATATATACTTTTCTTTTTTGTAAATACATACATATTATACATAGAAACACCCAGACCAAGACAAACATCCATGTTCATGCACACAAAATGTTTGACTTGTGCGGGAATCGAACCCGCGACCTCAGGCGTGGCAGTCGGTTACACTAACCACTACGCCATCGAGGCCGACAAATATTAGATTATTATTAGATAGATAATGAACGCAGGCCATAGTTGTTGAAGTGGTCGTCTCGCCGTTGCCATTGCGCCGAGTTCGATTTTCATAGGACCGAAATTAGCGTGATCTGAATATAGTAGTACAGAGTCTAATTGCTCTTTCTGGTCGTTGTTTGAATGTTTGTAAAGTCCTTTGCGACAGTGGAATGATTCCTAGTGCAGTCTTTATCATTGACATATATAATGTCCTCCAGACCGAATCTCGGCCACGGCGGCCAGTCTTAACAGAGACTGGCCATCTGCGCAGGAGATATTATAGTGCACAAATGTGTGCGCAAACACAAGTGCACTCTCTGTTCCCTAACTCTCATGATCCGATGGGACGGTAATCCGACACGCCCGGAGACAGATCAGGCGCAGGACCAACGGCTTTACGTGCTTTCCGAGGCACGGGGGTGTCTAACACCGCCAATTTCCTAACTCCGGGCTGCTATTGAGATTTCTTTTACAGAAAAACCCAATAGCTTTTTGTTGGCCGACCCGGGATTCGAACCCGAGACCTCATGCACAGCAGTCGCATTCACTACCGCTGCGCCACGGAGGCAGTTAATATATACATGACATATATAATATCAACCTAGTATATAAACTGACCCACTGCTTGGCACGGGCCTTATCTCACTGTGAGAGCAGGCCATAGTCTACCACGCAGGCTCAGTGCGTGTTGGCAGACTTCACATATCTTCGAGAATATTATGGAGAACTCTTAAACATGTAGGTCTCTCACGATGTTTTCGTTCACCATTAAAGCGAACGATAACTTTTTAATACGCACATAACTTCAAAAAGTCAGAGATATGCGCCTTAGGATCGAACTTGAGATCTCTATGTGGCAGTCCAACGGCAACGGCACTAGGCTTTCGGCAAAGATATAAAATATATCTTTCGACAGCCCTACATAACACACGAGCTACAATTACTGGTTAGTTGCAATTTATGAGAAAGTATAATGTTCCCGCAGTGATAGCAGGCAGGGGTCAATGTGGGGTCCCCATTTATCTCCAATACTAATAAAATATGGCAGTGAAACCGTTTCTTGAAAGTTAGTAAGGGTAAATGTAGAACGATGTCGAGATTCTAGACCTTTACGAGAATGTATTTAGGTCTTTGAACCGCGAGACTCACTTTTGACTTCATATTTGTGTTGTGGCAAATTGTGGTATAAAAGGCTGTTTGCTCGACTCGGTGACGGAACTGAAGACCTCACTTTCAGCCGTTGATGTAGGTGTTATGTTATACCACGGAATTATTGAGGCAGATGTTTATCAATTTTACATTTACTTAACTGTATTTCAGTTCTACATGAGCAGTTTAGGTCTTCCAAGTTCCATAATTTGACTGTCTCAGTCATTAAATTCAAGACGTAACGCTTGGTATTACCACGCTATCGCCGCTATCCCAATCATATAGAGATTGCTCGAAAATCGCTCACTTATGCAGCAATTGGTTCTGAAATGTCACATTTAACCGTGAAACTTGGACTATTTACTTCAATTGAGCAGCGATAGCTCAGTGGGGAGACCAACAGACTGCAATGCAGAGGATCTCGGGTTCGAACCCACGTCGCGCACCTGTGACTTTCGGAAGTTATATGACTTTTCGAAATTATGTGCGTATTGATTGACAATTATCGCCTGCTCCGTGCCTCGGAGAGCACGTTAAGCCGTCGGTCCCGGCTGCCATGAACATCTATGGCAGTCTTTATTGGGAGAGTGTCGACACAAAAGATCCCACTGGGTCGAAATGTTGCCGGTCTGCATTGACTGGCTCCCACATAAGATACATACATACATAATAATAATAATAATATTCTACCACATACACACAACACCATCTAGCCCAAACTAATACTTACATACTTCAATTACTCAATTAGCCAAAGGCAGCCCACTTCTGGACCTTGAGTCCTCAACGGCCGTTCTTCGCTAACCCAGAAATAAAATCAAATTAATGTTAAGGATCCCTTCCCGATATTACAGACAGTTTTCAGCAGTCACGATCGCCGTCAAGGACGAAAAATGTCCGTAATGTCGGGAATTCTAAGATTACCTTACCTACCTACCTACAAAACGAACATTGTCAACATATTACGAGTATTTTTGCGACACAAACAAACGCACATACATACACGTATAATGATATTATGTAAGGATTAACAGATATATCAAAGATAAGTAGCCCCCTTATGCAATAGCATAATGGTATGACCAGAGGTCAAGTTGTGATTGTTATTACAGAGTATGTTATAAAGGGGTTATGTAGAAGCGCATCTTAAGACTGCGCCGAGCGTAAGACAGATAATGACATTAATGACAGAGCTCGTGCGGCGCATATTCAAATCGGCGCGCGGCCGCCATAGTAATATTGTATGGAGGATTTAAAGTGCTTTTTTGATAAAATATATAGATTTCTACTGTTATAATCTAAAAATCATGTAACACAAGCTTACGTTTTTGTATTTTTCGTGCAAATTTACTTAATTTTGTAGGCAATAATATTGATTATTTTAAGTTTTTTACACGGAGTAATTGTAAACACATTCATTGTTATGGTAAATGTATATTTTATATTTGTATTAAACAAAAAGTGTTGATTTTATTGACTTAACTGTGACCACCTGTTTTGGCACATTTCGCTCGGCGCAGTCTTAACAGTTAAATATATACACTTACATAGCCTCACGCCTTTTAATCATTATCAGTCTAAGCAGAAGCGTATGACAATGACGTTTTTTGGGATTTAGCAAGAGTTTTACAAACATATACGTAGTCTCATGCGGGAATTGAGAGAAGAAGAATTACATATTTCTAGAGGTTTATTACACCCACTTTTCGCTAAGTATTATCTTTTGTCCCACATATCTAATAGAGGGTATACTAAAATAAATAACACACGGCCTTGGAATCGAACGGTGTGATTAATCATCTACAGTCATGAATGCAATGACTTTGGTAAACCTCATTGGTCCCGCTGCATAATGTCGCGCCTATATTTGCGATCCCAACTTCAAATTTCTCTTAGGGCAAAAAATTATTGCGACTTTCAATAAAAAATGTGCCAGAAGCATTGAATGTGCTCTTTCTCCACTATATGGTACTTGTAACATAGCTGATGATAATACTTCTGTAGGTGTATTACATCCCTGCCAACCCTTTCCAAAATATTCGGGCGTCTATGTACGTAAAGTTTTCGCAGATCAATCTATCTGACCATTCGCTACTTTTTCACAGGCCCTTCAATCCTAAACACCCATTATCCAATCTTTACCTAACGTGAGAAATAATTATTTGACGTATGTCAAACTAATGTCATCCATTGTGCGTTTCCAAAATGACCGTTGCTATATATTTTAACGGTTAATTGTTAAATTTCAATGTCAATAAACTGTACGACACAATGTAACATTAAATAATATATTACGTCAATAAAAAAATATTACCATTGTTTAATTTGATTTTATTGTTATATCTGTTTATTTAATATTTATTCGTTTGCTCGGTGCGCTGTTTCAAAAGTTTGGTATGTCACAACTAAATAATTAATAGTAATAAAAAAAGAATAATTATAAATTATTTTTTATTTGCAGAGTAATTGCGTAACAAATATACAAAAGACGCATACCTACATTTGAATTGGGAACCGCCTCCTTTTTTCGAAGTCTGTTAAAAATACATTACATTTTGTTTATTTATTTCATTGATATATATCTTATCTTATCTTATGTGGGGGCCAGTCAGTGCAGACCGGCGATACTTCGACCCAGTGGAATCTATTATGTCGACACTCTCCCAATAACGATTGCCATAGATGTTCATGGCAGCCGGGACCGACGACGGCTTAACGTGCTCTCCGAGGCACGGAGCAGGCGATAATTGTCAATCAATACGCACATAATTTCGAAAAGTCATATAACTTCCGAAAGTCATAGGTGCGCGACGTGGGTTCGAACCCGAGACCCTCTGCATTGCAGTCTGTTGGTCTCTCCACTAAGCTATCGCTGCTCATTGATATATATAGTATTTACACTCAGTTTAGTCCGCGTGAATCCTACAGGGATAAATAAAAAGTATCCCATATAGTAATCCAGGATGTGGTCTATTTGTGTGCTAGATTTTAACAAAATCTGTGCCTTGGTTTATGTGTGATTGATAAACAAACATCCTAACATATTTACTAACTTTCAAATCTATATATATAAAACTCTTCCGTTACTGAGTGACTGATAGACAACGCACAGCCGAAACAACTGAACGCAAGATGCTGAAATTTGGCATGTATGTTCCTTGGAGAGTGTAGGGGAGCACTAAGAGAGGATTTTTGGAAATTCCACCCTGAAGGGGGTGAAAGGGGTGAAACCAAAAGGGGACTTACGCAGCTGAAACCGCGGGAAAACTACTAGTATAATATAGTATTGTAGGAAATAGGATTACAACTCACTAACATTGCGTTAATGTTTTAGGGGTGCATGCATGAGTATGTGCGACTATCGAGACCTGGATTTTGATTCCGAATCTGACATAGAAGCTCGCTTCTAATTACTTTGGCCGATGTGAGAACTATTACCATACTAGATTTTACCCGCCACGCCGCTAGCGTAAATGTTGGCAATGTCGATGTTCTATTCCTCGGTAGCAGTACTTTTTTCTGGATGATAGGTAACCTTTCTCCTTTACTATCCCCCTGACGACGTGTATGCGAAATTTCATGATGATAGATCGAGTAGTTAAGGCGTGAAAGCGTAACAAACAATCTTA
This sequence comes from Catocala fraxini, assembly GCA_930367265.1. Classification (NCBI taxonomy): domain Eukaryota; kingdom Metazoa; phylum Arthropoda; class Insecta; order Lepidoptera; family Erebidae; genus Catocala; species Catocala fraxini. The sequence continues at coordinate 15,945,818 of OV884049.1, read as the reverse complement.
CATTCGCATTTATAATATTAGTTGGAATAAACACATCTGCCTGTGCCCTTTATAATAATAACGCAATCGTAATGATAAAGTAATTTTCCCTAAGCACATAATCATGAGCAAACAACTTGAACTTTACATTTGTAAACAAAAAACTAGTTATGTACAATACTGTTTTATTATTTTGTGACTCAAAATGGAATTGAACTCATACGATATTATTACATAGAAATTGACACACTAACGCGCAAAATTACGCGCATGACCTCGGCGGTGCGCAAGTGAAGCGGTAGGGTTACCACGCGCACAGCGCATAAACTACAAAGTTCAAATACCGACCTGGTATTATACTCGATGTATATCTTTACGCTTGCTTGATTAAAGAGGGCTAGCATAGTGTATGTCAATGTGCAAGAGTTTAATAATGATCTGTGAAGAATGTTGTTCTTTTATAGATTTGGTATAGAGATTACTAATAGTGTCAGGTTACAAATATTTTGTTATTTCCTAATCTTCTTCTCCCTAGTCTTTATTATTCCCAAGTCACTTGGGGTCGGCTTTTCTAGTCTAACCGGATTTGACTGGATATCAGTTTTTACACGGAGCGGCTGCCACCTGACCTCCGCAACCCGAAGGCTAACGATAACCTAAGGCTAGACCAGTGTCAGGATATTAGAGGATACTGACTTCCCAATAACGACTGCCATAGATGTTCATGGCAGCCGGGACCGACGGCTTAACGTGCTCTCCAAGGCACGGAGCAGGCGATAATTGTCAATCAATACGCACATAATTTCGAAAAGTTATATTACTTCCGAAAGTCAGAGCGCGACGTGGGTTCGAACCCGAGACCCTCTGCATTGCAGTCTGTTGGTCTGCTTTTTTATGTTATTTCTTAATAAAGCGTATTAATTTATAATATTCATAGAAATGTTGGTTTATAATTATTTATACTTACAACGTTTAACAAATTTAATTTAATTTATTATAAACTATTTCTATTAATTTCGGTTTCATTAAAAGGCGACCAGGCAAGTTACGTACTTATTTTTATATGGTCATGTTAATTTAGGCGTAATAATACTAGTAGTCTTGGGTTACAAATTGTTAGCAAAATAATCTTGTTGACCACTTCAGGCTTATTAAATGTATTATTAAGAATTAAAATCAAATAAATCCATATAACATAAAATTTTCTGGCCGATAAAACATCTCTCACTAAAATATACTATAACCTCTGAAAGAAACATTAAAACAACATATACACAAAGATCAATGAATAATAAAATATGTACGTAATTTATTCTTCAACACATGCCTAACAGCAAAAACATCTATAGCCGAAACATCCTTACGTTTAAATGATACCTATTATCAAAAGATAAGAAAAAATTACCAATTAGATTGACTGGATTCTGTTTTTACAAAGGCCATTATAACTCAAAATTACGCTTCGGTATAAAAAGTATCTAAATTACTAATCTAGAACTACTCATAAGAAAACCTTTTTTAACTTCGGGTTTCCTCATGGACTTCTTCCGTCTGGGGATGAAGGGGTACAGGGTTTTGCCAGCTAAACCACCACAGTTATCCTCTTTATGCCTATGCCTAAAATCGTCAGTCCAGCAATCACCGCTCCCCCGGCAGACAATTAGTTGTAAGCCTAAGGCAATGAATAAAGCATCGTGCTCAATCCCCGGCCAGTTAGCATTCACCTAAGATGAAATCCTTGATTTTTAGACTACTGGCCATAAGGCAAACCTATCGCTATTACCTATAGGTAAAGATTTAAATTACAAACTGAAGTCAATCAGCCTAACGCAGTTACCTGTTGAAGAAAACTTATTTTGTTTAAGACTGCGCCGAGCGATATGTGCCAAAACAGGCGGTCACAGTTAAGTGAATAAAATCAACAATTTTTGTTTAATACATATATAAAATATACATTTACCATAGCAATGAATGTGTTTACAATTACTCCGTGTAAAAACTTAAAATAATTAATATTTTCACCTACAAAATTACGTAAATATGCACGAATAATGCAAAAATGTAAGCTTGTGTTACGTGATTTTTAGATTATAACAGTAGAAATCTATCCTATTTTACAGCTTAAACGTAACATAAATGGTTATATTACAATTTCTGTCCCAAATATTTAAGTTATTGGTTGACAATAAAGATTCAGCTCCATACAATTTTACTATGGCGGCTGCACCCCGATTTGAATATGCGCCGCACGAGCTCTGTCATTATGTCTTACACTCAGTGCAATCTTAATGACACAATTTGAAGCATAACATTTATATGCTGCATTTTAATCGCATGTCAAGAAAAGTATATCCACGTGCGTTAAATAACAATATTAACTCACAAAAAACTCATATGACTATAAAAAATATAATACACTTTTTACAAGTCTCAAAGATACCGACAACTTTAAAACGTTAATAAAACCACCAATAAACGCGATTACCACAGTTTTTAAGATGCCATATTGCGCTTAAGAGTTGGTAATGAGTGGGTTTAAGTTGTTAATAATAAAATTATCGTTTTATGTTCGCAATATGTGACCATTAAGTGGTATTAAGATCACGATATCAAGTGGTTGTAAAACCTTCGGATAATCCCAAGAACATCACGATTCCATTCACAGGTTTTGATATACATATATTTAATTACTAACAGTTCCCCGCGGTTTTAAACGTTCCATGTTTATACCAATTGCTCCACTCTCATGGCTCGTAGTGATGATGTTATATACCTCAAAACCTTTATCAAGAATTGGGCTATCAAACGAAAAAAAAAATCAAATCTCTCTGTTAGTTCCAGAGATTGACGTTCAAATAAAACACAAAGAATATGTACATCTTTATTGTATTGCAGTATAGATTTAAGTGCAAATGTATACGGCTGTGATTCATTAAGTCCGGGTTTGAATCAAGGGCCAGTACGACAAAAACCTTTTGCACTTAAAGCTGTTACTTCGTTTGATTGATGATTGATTGATTGATTTGAATTGATTGATGAGTTTGATTTGATCCCTGGTCATCATGGATTGCCCTCCCATCGATGAGGATGATAGAGGATAGAGTTGTGCACTATCATATCACCGGCGCAGAATCTCTAATAAGATAGGCCACCATGACAAAAATTCAGTGAAGAACTACTGTACTTACTGTTTCCCATAGATAAATTCAGTGTAGACGACTTTAATATTACCTACTGTTTCCTTGGGGGCTGAGCAGAGACTACGGATTTCTACTTGCCTGACCCTACCATATCCGTCTTGCTTTATTGAGTTTCATTACTTGCTTTATTCATGCACGCATTTAAAATACAATAAACAGTTGGTCCTTACAACAATACTTACAATACCAACAATATGGTCACAGTATAGTCAATGGCTCTGAATAGCTGAGCTTATGGATGTTCAAATGTTCCCATGAGCAGTGACTCAATTCACAAACATGCACCATTGAACCATTATTACTATTGCAGTCGCGTACCGACCGCAAAGTATTTTTTTGTGATGAGTATTATTCAAAGCCTCACGGCTGTTTCCCCGAAGGGGTGGGCAGAGGTTAATACGTCTTACATTACGCTCACATTTCGATAGCTATGGTTGCAGGTCTCACATAATAGATGGCAAACCTATGACCGTCTACCATAGTGCCAGACTCTGTACTGTCATTGAGAATTACTTATCAGAAAAATCTAATAACCTTTTGTGCGAAAATCTAACTCGAGATCTCAAGTAAGATTTTAGAACCAATAGGTATAGATAGGTATATGGCTTTGTACGTGTGAAATTCAGAAGAATCGAATCGAATTTCTATTAATACTCGACTTCTAAGCTGCGTATCAAGATAAAACAGGCACCAGATTTGAAGTAAGACCTCCAGTAATAGAACTGTTGAGATAGTATTGAATTTCGTGCAGTAGTTTTTGGGTGATGCGCTTACAAACATACAAATAGATAGAAAAAAAACCAAAATAATTGTTTCTATAGCTCGTACAAAAACCCCTCGCATTAATTTACCTTAATAATCTACTATGTACAGACATTGTACCATCTTCTTCTCCCTAGCCTTTATTATTCCCAAGTCACTTGGGGTCGGCTTTTCTGGTCTAACTGGATTTGACTGGATATCAGTTTTTACACGGAGCGGCTGCCACCTGACCTCCGCAACCCAAAGGCAAACGATACCCTAAGGCTAGACCAGTGTCAGGATATTAGAGGGTACTGACTTTCCCAATAACGACTGCCCATAGATGTTCATGGCAGGAGGGTCCGACGGCTTAATGTGTTCTCCGAGGCACGGAGCAGGCGATAATTGTCAATCAAAACGCACATAATTTCGAAAGGTCATATAACTTCCGAAAGTCAGAAGTGTGCGACGTAGGTTCGAAACCGAGACCCTCTGCATTGCAGTCTGTTGGTCTCCCCACTGAGCTATCGCTGCTTACTCTTCTCTTGGTTCTTCTCTTCTAATGGTGAAGTAATTATTAAAATTTAAATTTATTCAGTACAAACAAAAATTAATATTTTCTCATTACTATATTAGTGTAATTTACAATGCTTAAAGTGCAGCTCTGTATAAATATCTTCGGGCGACGGCACCTCGTTGGCAAATGAATAATGAATACCAATCAGGATGAACAATGGCATTATAACATTCACAGACTATCTTGTTAGTCTGTGGGTTTGTGTTAGTGGGTGTATGCGAAGTACTATTTCGATTCTGGAGTCGGCAAATTCCTAAAGTGTTATTGAATTCTGTTAGAATTTTTTGTAGTAGCACAGAGCCCATATATTTGGTCAGGTGATAAATCTGGGTGTAATACATCTTGCCTTATATCTTTGGTGATAAACAAGCATGAGATTTTAAGTGTGTCGATAATATAACGGTAAAATAATTAAAAACACTAATATTACTAACAACATCATAATTATTATTGAATGGCAATGCTACCAGAATTCTGGGCAAGCTGACGCCTATTACAGAGTTATAATAAAAATACAAGTAGGTAAAAACGTATTTTACCTACTTGTGTTCTTATTATTCATAATAAGAACACGTGTATTTCCGTTTCATAATAATTTAAGATATTAGTTAGTTATATTATCGGCCTGTCAATGTTTGGAATGTCAGACATAATTGGAAACCTATTGTGACTAGCCGTCGGTGTGCCGCTGCAACCCAATAGACTAATAGTGAAGTTTTATGTATTTAATGAATTAAAATACTAATGATTTTACACCATTTTTTCTAACTTGTTTTATTTGGTGAAACTCATTACAAAAATCATTTATTTACTGCTTGCTGACACGGCATACCGGGTTCCCTCATATACCTACACAGATGCTTCTTTGAAATTATTGCTCGCAATATACATAGATTCTTCATATTAGGCATCAAACTATTATAAATAGTTTTAATAGATTTAATAAATTAATTAGCTTAAAAATTAGTAAAGTTCTATAGTATCTAGTAGTAGTGTGACAGTTTCAAAATTTTGTAATAAAGTGTGAAATAAATATCGTGATAAAATCCGTATATAGTAGTTTAATTTCAATGAATAACATTCGCGTAAACAGAAGACAATATTATCAAACTATTTTTATATTTAAGACAAACAATATTTAGTATAAATGTAATCTTTTTTTATTTAAACAGTTATCTTAAACTACAGACTACAATCATGCCTTGCCTTGATTATTAATGTACATGTAAGTGGATGCTCCTATTTAACATACTGCTGCTTTAGAGGCTACCATCAAATTTTATTAAATGCTTGAGTATGTTCAGTAATAGTTCATGGAGAAATGGTTGCAGCACCTTACAGCTCTTATGATTTGTAAACAAAAACTTGGCGATTAAAGAGAGTGACCATGAGTTTCTTGCCCGTTCTTCTCATGAGCCCTACACCCTTGCTTTGCTGAACGTGGCAGTAAATGTAAATTCGCAGAAAAAATTTGTATAACTTTGACATTTATAAGTGTTACCTTGTAACCTAATCTGAATAAATTTATTTTGAATTTGAATTGAATTTGAATTTGCCTTTATACTTAGTTGTCTTTAAGCCAATCAAGTATGTATATTTATTTTCTACACACAAAACGGCGTATACAAATATTTAAGCCCCAAAACTACAACTGCCGATATCAAAACACATATATTGAGAATCAAATGAATTCCAGTACTTAGGTGTAAGTGACCACAAGGCGTAGTGTGGTCATCGAAACTTGTAGAACCAGTTAATAGATGACACAAACTTGTATCTTCACGGGTAAGTGGGTGGGCAGGATTAAATGCGCTAAGTCTTCGTCGTAAAAATTACGCTATTGTATGATTTAATTGATTGTACAGCGTTGTGGTTTAGGTGTTTGTCTAGCCAGTGGTATTGCGACGATGTTGTGGGTTCAATTCTAATAGGATCTTTGATTGACACAGAAATATTTGCGCCGAGACTGAGTCTTCTTTAAGGTCGGTTTTTTTAATCCTTTAATAGCCGGCTCCGAAATACAATGTGACAAGCATTGTGTCTGAACCTGTGGGCTAGCACTGGTCAAGAATAATGTTTGTGAAGACAGTAAAATGATATTTATTATATTTTGAGATTTTAATATTATTTATATTATTTGATTTAAGAAGCTTAGCTGTTTTCTGCTGCATGAATGGGCTGGTTCTACCGGAACGAGTACCTGGTAAACTGACAGTAACTAGACTGTTGCGTTTTGTTCAAAGAGTGAGAGCACTCATCATTTTGGTTCCCTTCCTTCTATTCCTTTTTCCCACTCCTCTCCTTGCCATTTCCATTAAGTAATCTTAATCTGCCCTAAAAGAACATACGCCTAGATTTTCCCTTTATGATTGTCACATTCCTCTTTGCTTTATATACTGTATTCAACCAGTAACCAAATTAAAATCAAAACTAACAAATGTATTTTGGAATCTTTACGGATGACAAAATATTACGACACCTTTCGTTACAAGTATAAGTAGTACATAAAGTCATTTAATAAAAATAAATAGGCGAGTAACACCGAGTGTTTGTATAGTCGTAAAATTATATATAACAGCTACTGTAACCATAAAAATTAATTATCTGTGCAATAATTAATCTGTGTTGGAAAATGGAGGTCGCCAGTATGTATCAGAATGCTTTGTCCATTCGCATTTACCGAGCGTGATGCTTCAAATTCGAATGCCGATATAAACTGAGATTTGTTTTATTGACCATAGAATCTTGATTAAATCGTGTTGTTACAGAAAATAACACTTACCGATATGAAAGAGACAGCTGTAAAAAAAACTATATAAGTTAATCAATTAAGTCACAAAGAAACTATTATGAACGTCAAAATTATACTTGCTAACTATTATCAGTGAATTTCATTTACCTATTGCCAAGTTAAGCAAAGCAAGAACGTAGAGCCATTGGATGGATACCTACCTTTCATTCAGAAAAAAGGACTCTTACCGTAGGATAGAAATCTTCATAAACGCGATCGAAACCGAGGGCAAAATCTAGTCGAGGGCAAAGTCTAATAATTTGTAACTCGAATTACTAATAAACTATTTAAATATGTATTTTATTATATACCTAGAAGAGCAGCGATAGCTCAGTGGGGAGACCAACAGACTGCAATGCAGAGGGTCTCGGGTTCGAACCCACGTCGCGCCCCTTTGACTTTCGGAAGTTATATGAGTTTTCGAAATTATGTGCGTATTGATTGACAATCATCGCCTGCTCCATGCCTCGGAGAACACGTTAAGCCGTCGGACCCTCCTGCCATGAACTTCTATGGCAGTCGTTATTGGGAGACGGTCGACACAAAAGATCCCACTGGGTCGAAGTGTCGCCGGTCTGCACTGACTGGCCCCCACATAAGATAAGATAAGATATACCTAGAATATTATTCACTAGTTATATAAGCCTTTAATGTACCGTCAAAGTTATAAAACAAAATGATATTCATAAAGATTTACGAACATTATAATTATAACAACTAGGTTAATTATACTTCCTAATTACATTCTTTTATAATAATTATGCTATTATCTTAAATTTAACAGTTAACATCTTTTTATAACATTAACCATTACTATTATTAATATAATAATTATAAATTAACATTTAACATAATTATGTCTAATGTTGCATGTCTTTTAATATAATAATTATCAATTACCGTTATAATTATAATTGTTCCATTATACATAATGCGCGTATTATTATTGTATATTATCGTTAATTTAATAGTTAATACTTTATTATACATTGCAATATACTATTATTATTGTTATTATATAATACACCAACTTTTGCCCGCGGATACGCTCGCGTAAAAGTAGGTTAGCTTATGTTAGTAACAGTATTTTCTTTTTTCAAATAGTATGTGGCGTTACTCGGTGATAATATAGCTTTCTAATTATGAAAGTTGTTTTAAAATCGGTTTTGTAGTTTTCAGTTAAATCTTTACAAACAAACAACATGTCGGCCTCGATGGCGTAGTGGTTAGTGTAACCGACTGCCACGCCTGAGGTCGCGGGTTTGTTTCCCGCACAAGTCAAACATTGGTGTGCATGAACATGGATGTTTGTGTTGGTCTGGGTGTTTCTATGTTTAATATATAAATATTTACAAAAAAAGATATATGTATGTTTATCCATTGTCTAGTACCCATGGCCATAGTAGGTACAAGCTCTGCTTAGTTTAGGCTAGATGGTGTTGTGTGTATGTGATAGAATATTAAAATATCATTAATTATTATAATTATTATTAAACAAAAAATCAAGTAATTCCGCTTTATAATATTAGAATAGATATAAATATACCTAAAAGGTAAGCAGAGGTGCATTGCACTCACATTTGGAGACTTAAATTTGACTACCCATGATATCTACCGAGTACATTACTTGGCGCTGCGACTGAGAATATCTTACCTAAATATACTTACCCGGGAATCAAACCTGAACTGCCTGCACGGATGGCGTAGTGGTTTAACTGGTCGCCTCGCCATTACCATTGCGCCGAGAGTTGTGGGTTCGAATCCCACACGGGACCAAATTTAGTGTGATTCACAAATGGTTGTTCCGAGTCTGGATGTTCTTTGTGTCCGTTGTTTGAATGTTTGCAAAGTCCTCCGCGACACAGGATTTAGCCCATAGGCAGGAGTTACCATAAAAGAAAAGTCCCGAGACCTCACAATAAAATTGTGGATCATATAGCAACCAACATGCCACCTCTTTAAAAAATTATCCATAATATGTCGTCACAAAACACACAAAAATTTCCTTCCATATCACTTAACGTCTGTTTCCAATCCATTACCGACTCAACAAGATGGACAGAATAGCGGTGCTTACATAAGACAGCAATGTAAACGTAATTACTGACTGCTTGATGGACAAATTGTGGTTGCAACTGACCTTACAAAGGCGATACTGTGAGAACGGTCAGTGAATTTCCAGTGTTTGTTCTCATGAACGGCACAGCAGTTGTTTTAGTAGTCACTTATAGACTCAGTAGATGTTGCTCGCGATAATGCAGATTTCGTCAATTATGATTTTGTTTAATTTTTATATTGTCGGCCTCGATGGCGTAGTGGTTAGTGTAACCGACTGCGACGCCTGAGGTTTCGATTCCCGCACAAGTCAAACATTTGTGTGCATGAAAATGGATGTTTGTCTTGGTCTGGGTGTTTCTATGTATAATATGTATATATTTACAAAAAAAAGGTATATATGTATGTTTATCCATTGTCTAGTACCCATAGTACAAGCTCTGCTTAGTTTGGGCTAGATGGTGTTGTATGTATGTGGTAGAATAGAATATTAATTAATTATTTTTTTATTTCCCGGGAACTACTTTTCCCTGGATAAAAAGTAGCTTATATCCTTTGTTGTACCTAAAACAATGAGTATGAAAAATGTCATGATGATCGATTGAGCAGTTAAGACGTGAAAGCGTTACAAACAAACTCACGTTCGAATTTATAATATTACTAGATTTGCCCGCGGCTTCGCTCGCGTAAATCTAGACTCGTAAACAATTTCTATCCCTTGGACGTAATGTCATGATGATCGGTGGAGTAATTAAGGCGTTACAAACAAACAAACTCAGAGTTTTCTATGAATAAAGAAGTCGAAGAAAGATAATCATCGGTAAGGGTTTCCACCTACCAGTCCGCCATCTTTGTTTAATGTACTAAGTATAACAAGAAAGGAAAATTGGACCCAGCTATATATATGTAATGAATTAACTCAAAAACGATTGAACCAATTTTAATAATTCGTTCACGATTAGAAAGCTACTTTTTCCAAAATTAACTTAGGGCATATAACATCACGGTACAAGTTACGGGAGCGGCGCAGTAATCCTAAACGTGGATGAAACCGCGCGACAGTTAGTACCAACATGATAAAATTATATAGTCATTCATTTATAATTATAACGTCACCGAGCTTTCCAATTCTTACAATAATAGGCATTATTATTTACTATTTAATAATATAATTATGTATTAATAATGTATTGTAAAGGAGAAATGTTGTTTTATAGTTGTATTTATTCAATTTTGTTGTGTAACATGAGGTAATTTTTTGTATTCATTATGTAAAGTAAAAGAGTGCCAACGCGCATTTTATAGTGAACAAAATTGGGTTAAAACCAGCAAATTGGATCCCAGGTGGCAGGCAGCGGCCACGTAGTAGACCAAGGAAGTACGATGGTGGGACAAATTGGGCAGCTTTAGAAAAGACTGGGGTTAACTAGCGCATAACAAAGAAACGTGGAAAAGTGAGAGAGAGGCCTTTGGAAGGGAGGGCAATGTGAAATAAATAAATTCAATTTTTGCGTCGAAAGTGAAAATATTTGTCTCCGCTACAAAAAGAATTTATTTGACTGGTTGAAACCGCTGGTGCTTATTATTCAACAATATCAGCGATCTCTGGCAGTAAAATATTTTCTTGTAACGATGATTTAACCCGAAAGAGTCAACACTCCTCCAAGTAAAATCATCCTCGTAGAGGAGACTTACATTGGAGTAAAAGCACTGCTCATGCGTTGAGTAAAAGTGACGAACGCTCACATACCTTAACCTACCATGGCGGACGAGCATTCAGAATTGCTAATATATAATATATATAAGAATATCAGCCCTGCATACAAACTGTCACAGTGCTGGGCACGGGTCTCTTCTCACATTGAGAAGAATTAGGCTAAAGTCTATTACGCTGGCCCAGTGTGCGTTGGCAGACTTCACATATCTACGAGAACATTATAGAGAACTCTCAACCATGATGGTTTACTTAGGCCTCCGCCGTGAAAGCAACGGATAATTAAACTATTTACTTACATACATACATAGATCCACGCCTGTTTCCCAGAGGGGTAGGCAGAGACTACGGATTTCCATTTGCTACGATCTAGACACACTTCTCTGGCTTCATTCACTTTTATCACATTCCTCATACACGCCCGTCGGTTCAAGGTGCTCTTAACCTGGCCTTTGTCCAGAACGCCTCCGATCTGATCAAGAAACGTTCGCTTAGGTCTTCCTCTTGCGACTGTTCCATTCACATAAACTATTTAATACACACATAACTTCAAAAAGTCAAAGGTGCATGCCTTGATATCGATCTTGGGACTTCTGCTTGACAGTACAACAGTATCTCTCTAGACTGCCGCTGCTTTTTAATTGCTTTACGTTTCTAAAATACTACATTATAGACACGTAAAAAAATTATGTAGCTATTATGCACTGTTAAGTGTAAACCACCGACAATAGACACATTTTTCTATCGACAATCAATTCTATTTATCTATGATTAACTATTCATATTGAACCTTTAACCTTGCCTAATATAGCCATAGGCTGTGACGAATGCTCCATAGAATGTGCCGATGTCAATTATGTCTTATTAAATAAACATTTGTTTGTTATTGTGTATCATGGTGGTCTGGAATTGAAATAGAAAGTTATTGAAAATGTTTGGTGATTTTGGTGAAAGAATAATGGAATAGGTATTTCGAGATTTAAACCCCAATCGGTATATGGATGGGTATATACCGATTTGGGTGCAAGAGGTGAATTACACCCACATTTCGCGTGGTTTTCAGACATGTTTTCAACTTAGGGCTATCCAAAACCAAATATCGTAAACATGCACATCACAGTATGAATCATTACGATGACCATTTAACCAGTGCAGTGCAGTGTGCCGACCTTTCTTTTACATACTTAGTTTAAAATAGTAATATTTTTACAGACTTAGTTTAAAATAGCCGCGTAAAAAGAATTTCATGCAATTAATTTATTTCTTTTTTAATTTATTTTATATTAAGAGTCACTTTAAACATAGTGTATAATACCGATATTCTTTTCAAATCTTAACACCTCGGAGACTACCATTAATTTTAATGCTACATAGACGAAGGGATTAATTGGAAAATTTCTAAAATTATTACTAGATAGCGCTCTTATAGATGTTATAAAAAATAAAGATATTTACCAAAATTAATAACTATAATTTGTTTAACCATAATAAAAGTTATTATTCGGAGGTTCAACCTATTAGACATAGAAATATGACCACGGAACAGAGAATACAAAATGTGACAGAACCATATTAGTTATGTCAATCATATATCTTCGGAAAGCCATACAATTGAAAGATAGCTTATTAGCTTAAACAAAACACTGTAATACAATCTGTAAAAAGTAGCTCAGTTACAATGTAACACGTCATGTTCTCGAACTTTATTACGACTTCTATAATGACATTGTTTCATAATAAACGCCGACAATGAGTTGTCTTCTTGCGTAAAATCGGAAAACTATCCTTCAACAGTTTTTATCTTCAGTATCAGTGAAACATGTAAGATTATTTAGCAATAGGTAACAAGATAGGCATTCGCCATACCGTGAGAAATTTAGAACATTCACCAAATGAGTTTTTAATTATAGGCTGTATTACGTGCACCGTCGCCTCTCGTTTTAAATTGTTTAAGAGTTTGATCTGTCAAAATGGCATTACCGCCAAATTGATAGTGTTGCCAACTGATGTTTTTGCTTAAATATTGGGGTAGTAAGAAACGAGAAAAGTATATTACGATTGTTTGGCTAACTAATGCGTATTTGTTTAGTCTAATAAATAATGTCAATGGTTGTCGACGAGTGGCTGAAAATACCAACTAAACAAGCGGTATCCTGGTCTTGGTCCACAGCCACCTGAACGATTATTTTAGAACGATTTATTAATAATAATTTATTAGCCGATTTTATTAATACGCTTTACCTAGACTGACCGGAGCAAATGTCCAAGAACCCGAAGATTGTAGGTTTACAGTTGACATACACGCTAAATAATATCCATGTTTCTTTATTTTGTGGTCCATTTTTACCTACCAGGAAACCGACATAAGCAATTGGACATGGCATACATCATATTTCACTACAAATTTGAATTAATTATACAGTTAACACATCCATTAGATGATGCAATGCAAACAAGAAAAACTGAGAAATATAATTGTGTTATTTGAACCGTGTATGGGCCTCACGGGAGTTACTTAACGGAAATAAGTAATTATGGCACTTAAGGCTCTATAACATGGCTATAGCATCGACATTACTTGCGTACCATCGCTTTACTTAGAGTGCACTTAATACCAACTAATTATTGAAATAAATTAATGCAGGTTTCTGTCATATTTACTCATATCCTTTATATTAGGGACTAGTGCCCGCCTGTAGCTATGCTCGTGGAGTCTGTTAATTTACGAGATTTTGATTTACGAGTTCCAGATTGGCACCCCACATTCAAAGAAACAAATTTTACATATGTACATTAAAAGACTCTTGCCTGTATACTCTCTAAAAGTTAGGCCTATGCATTCTGTATCATACCGTGATTTCGCCGACTATGCTTAAGTCTCATATAATTGCTATCTACCGGGAGAATCGCTAATGTCCATGTAGTTTCTTTCAATATCCAATAAAATTTTACTACGCTTGGAAATCGAATATAGAACCTCATGGTTGCACGCAAACTTGCGACACATAGCCAAAAAAGCAGTTAAAAATCAAACCAATTTAATCTATCTATTTATAATATATTTACAAATTACGGGAATCATTAAACTAAATACTGGCAACACCAGCCGCCATTAGACTCAGCATAACACATGTACTGAATTAAACATGAACAATTTTCTTGTCAGTACGCGAACAAAATTGATTTATATACACATTATTATTTGCTATTACAAAGTAATCATGTTATGTAAAGTATTTATGTAATATTTAACAATCTGACCTTAAATTATGGTTCACATATAAACGTTTTTGTGCAACGAGCAATTTGTAGGTACTATACCGACATTTAACATTAGGAATGTAATGATATTCGCGTGGGTAGAGTTGTGTGGATAATTATAATATTCATAAAGATTCATTTCAGAATTGTAGTTACAATCCCATTTCGTAAGCTAGGTTTTGTTTCTTGACTCCGTGCTGCTACTTAATCCTTTCGCTGTCATAATAGACACAATAGAAAATCTATTGTTATGCTCATATGTGATACATCGGACAAGGAACCTGTTAAAATTGGCTATCAAAAATCTAATGACAATAGTGGCATAGGCCGGATCTCGTATTGAAATGGGAGTCACACTATTGAGCAAAAGCTTTAGAGAGATAGTGCATACGACTGCTGTTCATTAGATCGCGATTCCTGGATAAGACTCAGTGCTATTAAGGTTTTCTAACAAGAATTTTAAGTAACAGCACGTAGTTTAGCAGCGTATCCGGTACAGCAATAGATTTATCTTCTCTTACGCGGCACCTAAAATCATAATGGGCAAAATATAATACACACCTCAGTTTACCACTTCGAAACTATTCTCGAAGACGTGAGGCTACACATGTATAAATTATAATCATTTCAGTCCCGTGACGCAGAATGTGTGGATACATATATCTACATATGATGCGTGGTGAATTTATGAATAACCATGCCATAAACATGCATAACATAAAAGTACATGTTTCAAATGCTTTTCGCTTTGTTTATCCTAGGAATCAAATCTCGAACTTTACGAATAGCAATCACACGTACAACCACAGAGCCAACGACAATATTAATATAATTACTTAATTTACCCACACTAAAATCTAAAGAGCTATAATTATGACGACGAATCTATTAAACACTAAATTATCCACCAAAACCGAATTCCGTAGCGACCCTCAGAAATAACAATTACTTATCAGATAAAAACAATGTTTTCCTGTATTTCCCACATTATCTGTGCCCAAACTCAAAGATCATAACCATAGATAACACAGAATTAAACGTATAAATCTTAAAAATAATAAAACTTATCAAAATCCGTGTTTACGATGAAAAAATGCTAAAAGAATTTTAAACTGTTTGTCTATAAAAATAAGTATCATATTCCCTTCAATTATTTCTTCATACTGAATTTGAATTTACAATTTTGAACTCTATTATCCTATAAATATGATATAGATTAGCTTAGCCAGTACTCCGATGTGATTGTTCACACAAAAACAATAGCCAGAGTAATTGGGTTAAAAACGCTATGAAATTGTTTCACACAATTTTCAAATAAATGCCTGTAAGCGGTATTGTCAGCCGGAGTGTAACAAAACCTATAATTACATATATATAGAACATAGACCGTGTTCATGTATACTTCATCGAGATAGTGATACCCATAATTATAAATAACAATACTATGGCAACACTCGAATGTCAACGGTCATTTTGTTCGAGGTTATGGGCCAATGTAACACGATCTTGGTAAAGTAGCAATTGTTAATAATCTATATGTCAAGCACTATGATGCTACTGGTTTGTGAAAATGTTTCGGTGTTTGGATGTTTGGTAATCAACCGATTTAGATAACATTTTATCATTCACGTTCTATTTGTATCACAAATATAACCTATTCTGGATGGACACATAAGATTTTATGTTATAAATACGCGTGTAGTCGGAGCAGCAGGCAGGAACTACGTCTTTAAATAATATCGTTAGTATATAGAATCGAATTAGGCGTTACACGACAGGAATACTTTGCAATAAAATAACTACAAAGAGAGGAACCCGCCACGCACCCTCGGATTGCCTATCACAACTATTGCAATTAAAAATGGTTGACAATACCGAATACCTTTGATATGAGACAATCACTTCGTGGGATTCGGGTATACTCCAACTTGCAGTATTCTGCTTCGAACAGCTATAATTCGAGGGTGCGTGGTGGTTTCCTCTCCTCCCTATGTTTATATAGCTATATATATTGTTTTATTAATATCTTTGGTTTTACTAAGCCTATTCCAGGCATATAATTACTACTCTAAGCCATCACATCAATAATCAAATTATAATCACATTTGCAGTCTCTCTAACCTATATAAAACGACACTTTCATTACCTGTATCAAGGAAATAAAAAGCATTAGTGGATTGCATGCAAATTCTAGTGCGAAACGCGAATCTTCCTTTGGAAAGTAAATAATAGTGGTGCCCTAAATAGTGAACTGACGTATGTCGTGACTAAAGTTAAGCAATAGCTCGCTTTGTTTAAACGTTCACTTAGAAATGTTAATGGAATGTCTGGTTTTTATACCATCATGGTGGCAAAAACGCATGTAGCATGATTGTTAGTCGTTATCGTAGTATATGGGTACTTGCAACAATGAGAGTGTCCTTTAAGTTTTTGAAGTACTCGCTGTGTCGCCAAAATGCGGTGTGAGGACAAAAATATCATTGGCTCCTTGACTAAATGGTAACTGTTAATAGTTCACTGTCTGTTCAAAGAGTTTGGACACCTTACTCACCACAGGATTACGATACGAACTGACTTGGCACTTTTAGTGTCAATTCTTTTAATACAGGACACTACTACCTGTTTATGAGTATGAGTGGCACATAGATGACCTGATGGCCCACCGTTGCCAATTAGTATTTTTTACTTTTATTTTGTTCTATTATAAGATATTTCCCCGGCTCTACAGGAATGGACCGGGGAATAATTATAGCACTTAATATAATTTTAGTAACACTTTTACTGCGTTTCGCCCGGTAAGGTGGAGAGACACATGCCTACATTTTTATTTCCTTTCTTTGAATCGCATTTTTTAATTCATTTACCTTAAGCTGTGTAGTAGATCTGGTATTGCACACAGTCAATCATAAGCTACAGAAACTGGTTAAAATCAGTCGGGTCGTATGCTCTTTAATTTACAAACATTTTTGTATAAAAGAAATAGGTAGCTTATATGAGATTATAGGGAATCAGACAAGGATCGGGACAGATATTAATCGCTTTTAAAAGCTTTCAAAATATGTAGGCATTGCTCTTGGCCATAAACATTTCCCAGGGCCTTTGATAGATTAATATCTATGATAGTACAGCTTAATATCAACACGTTACACAATAGTCAATTTATTTGAGATACAATCTTAATATTCCTCAGAGGTGTGAGAAATGTAACAGCAAATATACTAGCGCGAAGTATATGTTCTTATTTATATCGCTTATATCTTTTACTTCTTTCAAAAGTCAACTTCTGCACTTAGAATAAATCCTCTGTCGCGGCGGCAATATTATAGTGCACAAACACAAGTGCATTCTCTGTTACCTGCCTCTCATAACCCCGGACAGCTATCCGACACGACTGTAGTGAGAATAGGTGCAGGACTAACACCTTTACGAGGCTTTTCGAGGCAGGCGAGGCAAATTTCTAACTCCGAGATACTACTCTGAGAATATCTTATCAGAAATATCCAACAACTTATTGTTGGCCTAACCCGATAGCTCATGCAAAGCAGTCTATACATTGCCTCCACGCTACCGAAGAGGTCAAATAGTACTTTTACTGTAGAGAGATATAGGACATTATGTAACATTACGCTACGAGATATGGGCGCGGAGCAGTAATTTTAGACGTGGCTGCAACCGCAAGGAAGCGTCTAGTCCCTTTATCTGAGTATTGAAAATAAAGTAGTTTTTTTTATACAACTAACGTGGCAAATATGCAAACGGCCCAAGTGGTCACCCTAGCCTATGGACGCCTGCAACACCAGAGGCATCACTTGCGCGTTGACGACCCTTTAGAAAAGTGAGTGGGAAAGAGAAGGAGCGGGGAGGCAAGAGGGTGATTGGGGCTCCGGCAGTCTCACTCACCGAGACGAAACACAACAGTAGGAATACTGCTATTTCACGTCGATATTCTGTGAGAGGGTAGTCCTTCCTCGGTCGAGCCCTTTCATGCTGAAATCAGCGAAGGTCTACTACTCCAAAAAAAGTCATATCGTGGCTTCAACGAAGCATTACGTTGGATACCTCTGCCCACCCCGTAGGCTACATTGAACCGTCATACAACATTACGTTAGAAAACTAATTAACCTGTTAGCTATACACGGCGATAATTGCTTTACGTGATTGACAATGAAACAACAATTAATAATTTTATGTTTTAACGTAATCCTGACAAAACTACAACTACCTATACAAGTCATAAACTGATGAATTATTCTCTTTAATAAAGCTTTTATAGTTTTAATTAATTTTACAACGAATTAGGCTATTAATGAACGATATGTGAAGTTAAGCAATGTAGTGAGGGTTCAGTTAATGGATGTTAAGTTTAGTTGTTAGTTATAAGAGATGATCCTTTAGGAAAAAAATTATCTTAACCTTAAGCATGTTTGCGTGCATTCGTTAAGTCTTAGGTTCAAGGCCAGGGTTGCGCAAAGTTTTAATTATAATTGGGATTTCTAGTTACATGGTCGTTTTCCATTTAGAAAAAGATTTTTTGTGTGGCATTTGTGTTTACACACATACTTGTACACTATAATATCTCCAGCTGAGATCGCTAGTCCTTTATTGGCCGCCGTGACCGAACTTCTGTCTAGTGGTCATTAAGTTAAACAAAATTACTGGGGACAGACGATTTTCTATATTTTAGGCATTTTTATTGTTATAGCGTTTTAGGAAGCCAAGTACACAACACAAGGTTATTTAGCTAGGATATTCTATAGGGTAAAGATGACCTATGTACATATTTGAGGTAATCCAGCTTTGATTGTAAGTACAGTAGAGTTTTATATGCCTGTAGATAAATACCTCATCATCATTCTCTTGCCCTGGTCCCAATTTATTTGGGGTCGGCGCAGTATGTCCTTTGCTTCCATACTTCTCTGTCACCCGTCATCTGATCATTTACCCCTTTTCCTTTCATATCCATCCTCACACAGACCATCCATCTTTTCCTTGGCCTTCCTATCCCTTTTCGTCCCTCTACCCTCATATCCATCACTTGCTTACCTATATACGTATCATCTCTTCGCATAACATGTCCATACCAAGCCAAACGATTTCCTTTCACTTTCTCATCTATGGGCACCATTTTCAGATTACCTCTTACGTATTCATTCCTAATTCTGTCCATTCTCGTCACTCCACACATCCATCGTAACATTCTCATCTCTGCTACATGCAATCGTTTCTCATCCATCTTCTTAGTAGTCCAACACTCAGCTCCATACAGTACGACAGGCCTTATCACCGCCTTATACATGCGACCCTTTAATTTCAAAGGCAGTTTAGGATCGCATATTGTGCCCGAGATCTGTCGCCATCTCATCCATCCTGTGTTGATTCGTTGCCTAACATCCTGATTAATTTCGCCGTCATCTTGCTGATGATAAATACCTAATTGAGCCAAATATAAATCCCACGTAATAGGGGTCTTTTATTACCAATCGGACACTGTCCATGTTCCTACTAAGAATTTCCGACAAAAATTAACTCTTTTTCCAGTAATATTTTGACCGACACTAGTATTGAAGAAGTATTCTATCACGTGTCAACTACACATGCCAAAAACATTACTCAATAACATATATCAATGCAATCATAGCGACCTACTATTGTATCAAAAGGTGATACTTTCAGATCATAGAGGCATAGACTAGAATTCGCCATAGACAAGCCTGCAATCATAGAATGTGAAATGTCAACCTCACTCCACAGATACGCTATAGGTTACCATCGTGTAGATTACTATGTTTAAACTATTAACTCTCTGGGATTTACATAATCATAAAATCAAGCTACTATATATGATAGACGAGACAGGAGTATATCACCATATTTTGCAAGTAATGTTTAAATTTTACATGGTTTCTTTAATACAACTTTAGCGGTACCCGCGGTTTTACCCACGTTCGTGATTAATCGCCGCTCTTGTGGCTTGTAGCGTGATGTTATACAACCTAATTTTCTTCTGGATAAAGCAGCTTTCTAATGGTGAAAGAATTTTCAAAACCGGTCCAGTAGTTTTTGGATTTATAAACTACAAACCAATATACAAATAACATTTTTTCTTTATGATATTAGTTATGATCGCTTGGATCGCAGTCTATAAACAGAGCTGATACTTCTATACTAATGTTATTAAGAGGAAAGTTTTGATTGTTTATTTGTAAGGATTTAACACAAAACTACTCAACCGATTAAAAAAATTCTTTCACCATTAGAAAGCTATATTATCAACGAGTAACATAGGCTATATTTTAATTTAAATAATGTATAACATAACCTGTTTCTGTCCGAGCGAAGCCGCGGGCAAAAGCTAGCTATATTATATTAAAGAAAAACATAGTAAAGATAAATATGTAAACCGCGGAACACTTCCTCACCAAGCGAAACACAGTAACAGAGGTGCAACTCAAACACCGGTTTCTTAAAAAGAGTGGCACTTCGAGTGAGCCAGCTCACTAAAACGATCACCAATTGGCAAATGCAGTCTTTACTCAATATATACTAAAACAAGCCCATTTTGAAAGTAAAGGTCAAATATTTGACATTTAGTTAGTGAGTGGTGTACTTATAAAACCGTAATGTCCATCACAGGGGTCCATTCAGCGCATGTTCCGCACAATGGACGTGTTTATCCGACATTACTTGTAACTTAATGAACACTAACTATTGTACCAGAATGTGAAGCCGTGGTCCCTCTGTTAGCGGAGAAATTAGCGTATTTTAGTTTATATAAACGATTTTAAGTAAATGAAAGGCCTATAATAATATACATATAGAGCCTCACGTGTTATATCACCGAGAAGGTCGGCAGAGGTGCGTTCCAACCACATTTGAGCAGCTATATTTTAGGTACCCAACTCTCCCTTTACCTGTCCGTCAAACCCGTGACCTCATGCACAGAAGTCGCATATAATAATAATAATAATAATATTCTATAACACAACACTATCTAGCCCAAACGAAGCAGAGCTTGTACTATGGGTACTAGACAATGCATAAACATACATATATACTTATTTTTTGCAAATACAAACATATTATACATAAAAACACCCAGACCAAGACAAACATCCATATTCATGCACACAAATGTTTGACTTGTGCGAAAATCGAACCCGCGACCTCAAGCATGGCAGTCGGTTACACTAACCACTACGCCATCGTGGCCGCCCTTATATACTACCGCAGCGCTACCACGGCAGTCTAATAATGTCAATATAATATTATTTACTATTTAATAGGCTGAGGCCTCTTCGCAGTATGACAAGAGTTAGGCAATAGTGCACCACGCTGGCCCAGTGCGGGTTGGCAGACTTCACATGTCTTTAAGAACATTATGGCAAACTCTCGTGCGTACGTTTCTTGGGATCGAGCCCGAGACCTCTTTATGACAGGCCAATAGTCTTCCGCTACCGCTGCTATAATAGCATACAACGTTGCTGTGTTAAATCATGTTTGTGGACAGGTTTAATAAAGAAAGTTTTATAAGTAACGTTGGTATTGACTTAAACAAAACGCTATTCCGCTAACAACTAACACACAGACCGCGTCTTCACTCACAGCCCAACCTAATGAGGGACGCTGTATCCACCGGTGAATCGTTGCGAAACGTCCTATTGTCTGCACGAAATATGCACGATATAACTTGACAGAATTGGGTACTTTCGGAGGACCTTGGGGAAATCTTCGCAGCAGATCAACCTTCGTACAGATGCGCAATTGTTGTTAAACCATTCGAATGTTTCGGTCATTCGAATACAATCGACAATCAATAATCGATTTCAGCGATATACCTACAGATAGCCTTTACATACACATAGGATACATTCAATTATTGTTTTATTTGTTACTAGATTTTGCCCGCGGCTTCGCTCGCGAAAATGTACTCTATATCAATTTTCTATCCCTCGAGAAAATATTTTTTCGAATGAAAGGTGTATCCTTTTTATGTACCTATGACAACGTATATGCGAAATTGCAAACACATATTCGCATTTTATAATATTACTAGATTTTGGCCGCGTAAATACTTTTTCCTGAATGAAACACAGTTGAACGATGACAACGAACAAATAAACAATTGTTTTATGCATTCGAATGACCGAAATATTCGAATAGTTTCACAACAATTACGAATCTGTAACAAACATGAATTTTTTATATTTATTATACATATCTAACTAATATTATACATAAATGCGAATGTGAGTTTGTTTGTTTGTTTATTTGTTTTTACGCTTTCACGCCTTAACTACTCGACCGATCATCATGAAATTCCTGGATAAAAGATAGCCTATGTCCTTGTCTGTACTATTGACAACGTGTATACGAAATTTCATGATGATCGGTCCAGTAGTTAAGGCGTGAAAACGTAACAAACAAGTAAACTCACATTCGTATTTATAATATTAGTAAGGATTTATCCGCACAAGTGCAGGCTAGAACACTTTATATTTCGTTCGAAGCATCACAAACAGTCGAGTGGTTGGCAAGGAGAGGCAACGACCTCGGACCGCGACGGCTGTATAAGCTGTGTACACACATACGTAGTGTGGAGGTTGCACTGGATCTGTTTGTGTACACGCCGCCTGCAATCGGTGCAATCACCACGGATGGACAGACAGCAAAATTAAATAATATCCTCTATTATTTAATTATTTATAATTTACGCTAGATTTTCGCCGCGGTTTTGTTAGAAACAGTTCTTTTTTCTGAATAAAAAGGCCTTTTCTGTATGATCGATCGAGTAGTAAGGGCGTAAAAGTAACAAACAAACAAACAAATTCATTTTCACATTTATGTTATTAGTTAGCATGTATATCTCAATCATTATATAATAAAGTATTCTCCGTTTGCCGATAAATTTTCAAATTTCAATTGTCCCTACAACATTAGAAATATTTTCTTTTGTTATCGGTATGCCTATTATAAAAAAACAAGGCGAACGTTTCTTCATCAGATCGAGGATCTCCATCTGGATAAAGGCCAGGTTAAGAGCACCTTAAACCGACAAGCGTGTATAAGGAATATTATGAAAGTGAATGAAGCCAGAGAAGTGAGTCGGGATCGTAGCAAATGGAAATCTGTAGTCTCTGCCTACCCCTCTGGGAAACGGGTGTGAATCTATGTATGTATGTATGCATGCAAGACTATTGGATTTTGCAAACGCGACTCGAAATTACGACCTCGGCCAAATAGAAGATCTCATACACCTGCGTCTTCGGTGACATAGACATGAGACTATTCATATTATATAATCTTAAATTACCACTCACTCACTGACTGACTAACTTGGAGAAATAGAAGTCATACAGGGGGGAGTCGTAGGAAAAAAGTAAATATAGCGTCGTATAGAGAATTGTTCAGAAGGCTCGGGAAAGTCAGCTCTTGGTGGTGGTACCCCATTGGATCTCGGAAACGGTGATATCTACGGGAGTCGTTCTCGAACAAAATCTTTCTAAAACCCTGGGTACTTTTAGGGGGAGGCGAAAAAAACAAACTGTCTTTCCTTTCCCCCTCCTTGCATACCCCCCTCTCGGGCCGCTTGCGCGCTGCGCAACCACGCAAAATACTAGTTTACATATACATATTATGTATAAAATGGTAAAATTAAAATATTAAACCGTCGAGCATTAATTTGCTGACGCTACAGTTTCCCATAAAGTGTATTGTATGCAAAGACCCGGCGCTGTTTTGTCGTACGCTACCTACATCCGTCAGTCGGAAGATAAAAACTAACAACTTATGACGTCAGCGTTAATTAAATTACAAAAGAAAAACGTAATAAGCTCCGTATGACATGCAATGTAGTAATTTAGTACTCGATTGTAAAAATGCCGTGGTTTTAACAAGTTTAAGAGCAAACCTGCAGGCGGACACTATGAAACTGCTCTCTGGTTCTGCCTGCCGCTCTAGGGTTCGATTGACAGGCAAAGGTCTTATTCAAAACCGAATAAGACTATGTCAATCATAATAATCTTAATAAAACCCAATTGCTTTAGACATTGCTTAACAGAAATTCTCTGTTATTCTTAATACACAAAACTGTCCTCGATATACGGCAGTAAGATCGCGTCATATTCCGTAGCACCTAAAGCCTTTATTGGCGACACGTTGGTGATATACCTACCTACCTATTTACGCTCTCAGGATAGCCTAGTGGAAAACTGTTGAACTGCCACGCAGAGGTCTCGAGTTCGATCCCAAGGCGCGTCTGATCTCTGACTTTTCGAAGTTATATGCGTATTAAATAGTTAATGATCGCTTGCTTTAACGGTGATGGAAAACATCGTGAGGAAACCTGCATGTCTGAGAGTTCTCCATAATGTTCTCGAAGATATGAGAAGTCTGCCAACTCGCACTGGGCCAGCGTGGTGGACTATAGCCTAACCCTTCTCACACTGAGATGCGGCCCGTGCCCAGCAGTGGGACAGTTTAATACAAGGCTGATATTATTATACGCTCTCAGGACTATAGGCGCTTGCAAAATCCTGTTGTTGTACATTTTTTTTTTTTTGACGATATTGATTAACTGAGTCTGCCCGCTCTATTCTGTTATTCGCTCAGGCAAAGCCGTGGGCCAAAACTAGTAAACTGCTAGGCGAGGTCTAGGGTTCCGGGCCGGGCAGTATTAATAGACATTTCTTATATATCGTTAATAGCAGCACAGAGTATGGCACTGTGCCTGATAATAAGGTCGGCCTCTAAAACGTGTAACCTAAAATCTTGCTTGAGGAAATGTAGGTGTTAAACACCTCTTTCTTTCTTTGGGTATATAGGTGTGAAACAATGAATTTATGCAAAGCGTCTTATTACGTAGTTGCTGACTTTTAAGTTTTACGTCACCCAGGGAAGTATTAGATAGGTTTAATCACATTACTCACGTAACCTATTCGATGCTCGGTTGAGACAGCCTGCGTAATGAACACACTGTGAATGATCAATGACCCGGCTTTAGAGCCAAATAAGTTACACTACCTGTTTTCTCATGAATAACTAAAGTACTACTAACATACAGACGGCAGCAATATCCTGGTGGGAGACCGTCGGACTGTCACACACGTTCTCGAGTTCAACCCCAAGGTGCGCATCTCTGACTTTTCGATGTTATATGCGTATTAAATAGGTAATTATCGCTCGCTTTAATGGTGAAGGAAAACATCGTGAGGAAACCTGCATGTCTGAGTTTTTCATAATGTTCTTGAAGAAATGTGAAGTCTGCCAACCCGCACTGGGCCAGCGTAATCGACAGGCCCGTGCCCAGTGGTACATTTTAATAGCGCTGATATTTTTATTGTATACATACATAAAATCACGGCAGAGATGGCCAATATCCATATTTTGCCTACTCTATTTACGTCCCTCTATTGACAATTGTCAATTTGAAAGTTCTTGTTTATTTTCATCAAAACTTTGTCTTTTGATAAAAAGTAAACGAAAAATATTACCACTAGAAATAAATCGTGAGACGCTCTTTACAAACATTCAAACAACGAACACAGATAGCATCCAGACTCAGAACAACCATTTGTGGTTATTCTCTAAATTATATAAATAAGAAAGAAAGAAAAATATTTATTTTGGCAAACAAAAGGGCACAGGCAACACATGAAAAAAAAAAAAAAAAAAAAAAACTCCCCGTGACCATGGCTGCTGAAAAGCAACCGAAACGTTGGGGAAAGTGTAAAATTGAATTAAATCTAAATAGTTTTAATAATAATTCAATTAGCTTAAAAATTAGTAAAGTTTAATAGTAGTAGTAGTGTAACAGGTTTCAAAATTATAGTAGTATATTAAAGTGTCAAATAAACAACGCGATAAAATCCGTATATAGTAGTTTAATTTCAATGAATAACATTCGCGTAAACAGAAGACAATATTATACAAAATAAAAATAAATAAAAAACAGAACAATAATAAAACTAGAAAAATAAAACATATACTAAAACTATGATTGCATTTCCGCTCACTGGCAACACCACGCCTTTAATAATAACAACCATACAATAATTTACTAGGTTTTGGGCTTGTCCCACCACCTTCAAATAGAATTTATCTATAAGATAAAAGTCTCGCCATCTCTCTTTTTTAACCTAACAAGAGTGAGACAGCATGCGATTTATCTTTCGGATATCTTTCACTTGTTAGTTGTGAAACTGGCCATTAATATTACAAGTTATATAACAGATAATTAACGGACTCAAAGAACTTACACTCAGATTTGAAACAACCATTTGTGGGACTCGCAAATTTATGTGCTGTGTGGGATTCGAACCCACAACACTCGGCAAAGCGAAAATAGCAAGGAAACCGCATGCCAGCCTTCCCTGCAATCAAATTACATTGACAAAGATGTCTGATCACTAACCAGAATGATTATTAACCAGATATATTTTTAACCGCAATGATCATTAACCTAAATATTCTGTTGTTTCCAGATGTGGCTGTCCAGCATTGTATCGACAACCCTGTTCGTGATGGCCCTATCTGCAGGTTCTGAATACCTTCCCCCAAGCAAGGGCTACAACTACGACCCTCCCTCCATACCATTTAACACCAACCAAAATGGCAATAAGGTAAAAACAATAACTAAACGTTTTAACAGCATGATTGATTAAACGAGGGACTCGTAAAATTGATTGTCGTTCCAAATATCACAAGTAGGTCTTTCATATTTAACTTAAGTATCCAATAAATTAGATTAATTTATTGAAGTATGACAGAAAACGGACCATACTCCTCTCTGGCTGTCTTTTTTAAGATCATTTATGTTGTCGCTAAGTCTTGTGTGCCTATTAAATACGTGCGTGGGGGTCTGCTTACAGGGAATCCACACTTTGGGCATCTTAATAGATGTTCTTTGTGATTTTTGACATCTTTTATTGTTCAGGTATATTTTTTATTATTTGTAACATATGAGTCAGGTTTCGTAGTCGCGCTGTATAAAGAACAGACTGCTTTGGCGCAGCCCTAGTCAATACAACTGCTGTGTATGAAATTTTGGCATCGATTTCCGAATTGGCCAAACAGTTATTAAACTCTTCTGTCAAGAAAAGACTCAGGGGAGTAGCAGTGGTGTCTGTAACTATACCCAGTAGAAAGCTACAGGATTGCTCCCTGTAACGTAGGATTAAAAACATTGATGTTAAATTAATTGTACTATATTTCTATTTATCCTTTCGAAGATTTAGAGGCGTGATTCAATGATATTTATATAAATACGATTGCTTATAAGCAATGCTGTGTTGGGTGCGTCTTTAAATCTCTAAATTGGAATATCTCAGATGAAACCGTTGGTGTCTAGCCATCCGTTATGTTAGTGTTAGATCTAAAAACTGTAATAAATAACAGTTATGGCCGTTAATAGCGGCCATGTTGTTGCCTCCGAATATATTCTGACATTTCAATAGGTTTGTTAAATGCAAGGCTGTGTGTTGTGTGAATGTCTAGATCGTACAAGTGTGTGTTTATTGAGAGTTCGCGGTTGTGCTGTGCTGTGAATCCTAACTAATATAATTAACGCGAATGTGAGTTTCTTCGTTTGTTACGTTTTCACGCCCTAACTACTCGACCGGTTATTATAAAATTTTGCATATACGTTTTCAGGGTTACAGAAAAGGACGTAGGGTACCTTTTATCGAGAAATTTACTGACAAAATCTATAGTACCGCGAGCAAAGCTGTGGGAAATATCTAGTATAATATACGAGCGTAACATCACGACTGCTCTTTGAAGGCTAAGGTAGAGAAAAAGAATGGTATAATCAGTAATGGCTGGTCAAACGTCGTTATCTTAATAATATATATACTATGTACTAGAAGATACAACTCAACTAGACTGTTTACCACGCGCTGGATTTGCCATGCGCTTACTGCACGGACACGTTTGTATTCAAAATATGCCTTCAAGTATATTGTGGTCCTACATTTATTTAGCACTTATTCATGCAACAAGATTTCGACGCGTTAATCCAGATTGTTTAAAAAATATTGTACCACCAGCTTGGGATCCAGTAATAAAAATAGTCAAACCCAAGAAGAAGCAAACCACAGCTAGACTT
This sequence comes from Catocala fraxini, assembly GCA_930367265.1. NCBI lineage: Eukaryota > Metazoa > Arthropoda > Insecta > Lepidoptera > Erebidae > Catocala > Catocala fraxini. The sequence continues at coordinate 15,917,399 of OV884049.1, read as the reverse complement.
CATGATACTTTGAGCTCATTCTGCGTAAATAGAAACACCAATGATTAAATTATGTTCGGGTTCTTTGAAATAACTACACTGGAACATTGAGACAACTGCCATCTTAGTCTCCCCGTGACCATGGCTGCTGAAAAGCAACCGAAACGTCGGGGAAAGGGTAAAAAAAAAAAAAAATTAAATCTAACTAGTTTAATAATAATTTAATTAGCTTAAAAATTAGTAAAGTTTAATAGTAGTACTTAGTAGTGTAAAAATTTTCAAAATTTTGTAATAAAGTGTCAAATAAACAACGCGATAAAATCCGTATATAGCAGTTTAATTTCAATGAATAATATTCGCGTAAATAGAAGACAATATTTGTTTAAAAAAATTATCCTTTAGGAACAGTATTTTTCCCTGGAAGAACGGTACTCCATGTACTTTTCTGTACATCTGACAACGCGTATATGTAATTTCATGATGATCGGTCGAATAGTTAAGGCGCGAAACTGGATAAAATGTACCCTATGTCCTATTCTATAACCCTGACAACGTACATATATGCGATATTTCATTATGATCGGTCGAGTAGTTAAGGCGTTAAAGCGTAACAAACAAACAAACTCACATCCGTATTTATAATATTAGTTAAGATAACGAAATATATCAGTTAGATCAACTGACCTCTTCGAAAAATATAGTCGTAGGTCTATTCGCTATGGATAAACTTGGATGGAATAGATGGATTAATCCTTGTCTATTCACAAAGAGATTTCAGGCAGAATTGCTTATCAAAAAATATCCAATAACTCTTTGCTTGACACGAACATACAGCAGCAGCCTGCATTCATGTTCACACACATACTTGTGAACTATAACATCGTACAAATCTCAGTTAAAACTGGCCACCAGTAAAAAATATATTAGTAATATTTTTAATCTAAGAAACTAAAACATAATTATTATTTTTGTTTATCCCATCAAACTTTGAGAGTCTGGGAATAGTGTGCACATGTGTTTACGCACACACTTGTACACTATAATATCTCCTATCCCTGGAAGAATGCCTACTGTGGCCAAAATTCACTCCAGGGAATACTACTACTTTTTTAATTTATTTGGTCTCTTTTGATACCTATCAAGAAAGGATAAAGAAACACGCTTTCGTAATTGTTACACTAGTTGGAATTATTAACTTGTGATTCCAATAAGGTCAAATTAGGTGTGTCTTTAATCTGACATTACCATTCCTTCATAGTTCACAGTGCCGTCGGCCACGCCTCGTTCAGCGCAAGGTTAGGATGCCTTGTAATACCATATGGTACCCTGTGCTCTATATAAAATTAATATACCACACTCTTAATAAAACAGAGACTTCATATATAAGGCAATTTGAACTCTAAGCCATATTCATAAAACTTACAATAGGGTTATAACATCGTTATAAGTAAAACTTCAACTGCCTTCGTGGCGCAGCGGTAATGAATGCGACTGCTGTGCATGCGGTCTCGGGATCGAATTCAGGATCGGGTCAATCTTTGGTTGGTTTACAAAATTGATAGTATTAGACACCCCGTGCCTCGGAAAGCACGTAAAGCCGTTGGCACTGCGCCATACATACCTTGTAGCACCTTTTATTTCAAAGGCGTCCAAGTTGGATGATGGATCATCATCTCCGATTACGTCTTTTCCGTCGCCGTCAACTGTCGTGTGACACCCATTTGCTGGTACAATTTGTGCTCTGATACCGAGATAGGCAAAAACTATAGACCTGGTCTTAGTATCTATAGTAGAATTCACCAGAACAGTATTGCAATATTTTTTCTACCTAACAACATTCAAGTGTAAGAAATCAGAATAAAATACAGCTCATTATCATCCAGCTAGACTCAATGAGCAATATTTGTCGTTTTCAGCAACCTACCCCTGGACCGAACAGGCCGATCCCTACAACGAGGCCGACGTACATCCCGCCTTCCCCTGGACCGTCTCCCGGCCCCGGACCTCAGCCAGGACCTAACGTAAGTACTACTATGATAAAATACGCCTACCTTACTACGTCGCCTACAGCCTCGCCTTGCGCATTGTTTTCTGCGATATTACGGTTATGTGGCAAAATTTCGACCTTACTTATTTAATGGGTTCAATTCACAGGATAGCAAAGCGTTATTAACTATTACAAAAATCTCAATAGCATTACCACCTGTTGTGATACAATACGCTCACACCAAACCTTTTTAAGGCAGTAGCCACTATATTGCCACCAATTTTAGATTTTTTTCTCTGGCCAGTTTTTATCTTTGGGTTATTCATTATTTATTTAATGGAAAACCTGAAATGTTCTGTCAACGTATAATTTTTGTGTTGGGAATTGTCAAAGTCATTGGACACTACTCAAACTTTGAAATTTAAAAACTGGTTATTTTGTGTAACGTGTAACAAATCTAGCTCAATCTTCAAAATCTTGTAGGAAACTGGTAAGAGTTTGCATTTATTTGAATAATAACGTTTGATTCTTGTACAATGGAATATTATTTTCTAAAATTACGTTTATTATTTTGATAAAATTTAGTATTTTACTGGTGGCAATATACTTGCCACTGCCCGTGTAGATAATTATATTACAATATTTACTGCAGGTGAAAATGCCGAAAATATTGACTGACGATGACATAGAAAATGCATTAGATGAGTTGTTTGGCTTACCCGACGACCCCGATATTTCGGAGGACGAATACGAACAAGAACCGGATAATTTAGATACGTATGAAGGTATGACGCCGTCATATATGATATTCTTAGTGGTGCGAACGAAACAGATTCTACTCAGGAGAGAATTGACTCTATTTTAGAAGAATCTTCTAATCAGCCATCAACATCTGGTCTACATTTTGACTGCCGCAATAGCCGTAACAATGAGTCTACTCAGGTGACACACAACTTGGACGACGAACGTGACACATCTATTCAAACCTCAACGTCTGGTCTTCATTTAGATAGACGCCGTAACCGTATCACTGACTCTTCTTCTCCTGATCCACCATCCAGCCGATTTCATACAGTTGATACCTCATTTTCTGAAACTGATGATTCTGATGGGGCAGAAGATCAGTGGAAAAAAGTTATCTGGTCTCAACAACCTAACATTGATGATTTTGACAGTATTTGTTTGCAAGCAACTCAATTCCTTTCATCCAAAACAAGGCCTACAACATATTTTACACGTTTCTTTGATGGCGATATTTTTACACACATTGTAACACAAACCAATCTCTATGCAGAACAAAATCACAGTCGTAACTGGACACCTGTATGTTGTGATGAAATTAAAGCTTTCATAGGCATAATAATTCTAATGGGACTCCATCCATTACCGACTATTGATTTGTATTGGACTAGCGATCCATTTTTTCGTGTAGACGAAATCGCATCTATAATGCCAATCAAAAGATTTAAAAAATACTTGAAAACTTGCATTTGAATAATAATGAGCAAATGCCTCAGAGAAATACAACACATTTTGATAAATTATTCAAAGTAAAACCAATCCTTGATTTGCTGAATATTGCATGTCAGCGAGAAGCGAAAACAACGTCGTCACAATCTATTGATGAATCGATGATTCGGTTCAAGGGATGTTCAACACTGAAACAATATATGCCTCTCAAACCCATCAAGAGAGGTTACAAAGTTTGGGTGAGAGCTGATAGCAAAACTGGCTATGTTTACGAATTTAGCATTTACACTGGTAAACGTGATGACCAAGCTCCTGAAGTCGGTCTAGGAGTCAAAGTAGTGAAATCTCTGACACAAAAGCTCATTGATCAAGGCTTCCGGGGACATGTAGCTTTTGACAATTTCTTTGCCTCTTATGAACTCTTGCAATATTTGTATGAAAACGGAATATATGCCACCGCAACCGTAAATTCTGGGAGAGCTGATTTGCCAGTAATAATAAAAAACCTTAAGAAAAAGAACATATCAAGACAGGAAAAAGTACATTTAGAGAGAGGTGAATACAAATGGCGTACTAAAAATAATGTGTCCTTCATCATGTGGCAAGATACAAAAATAGTTTCAGTTTTGACCACCGCATTCCACCCCAAAATTAGCAAAACTACATGTGAAAGAAAGCAGAAAGATGGTACAAAAAAAACGTTTCCTTGTCCAACAGCGATACTTGAATATACAAAACGTATGGGCGGTGTGGATCGCTTCGACCAGAAACGGAGTACCTATGAAGTCGGCAGACGAAGCAAGAAATGGTGGCTTCGCATTTTTTATTTTTGCATTGACCTAGCAATTACAAACTCGTACCTTCTCTATAGTTCGAACAGCCGTGTTCACAGTGTTATGCCACAATTGGCGTTTAGATTATCTTTGGCTCGTGGTCTTATAAATAATTTTTCATCAAGGAGAAGGAGCTTGGAGTCCCAACCAATGCATGTTACTAAGAAGTCTAAGATGTCAGACAACTACCAAAAAACGAGCTCTGTAATTGATGACATTCGTTTTGCCAGTGTTGGAACACATAAACACGAACGTCTACCAACTTATCGGCGATGTCGTGTATGCAGCACAAAGACTAACAATAAAAGGTCAAAAATTCAATGCTCTAGATGCAAGGTTCCACTTTGTGTGGTACCATGTTTTGATATTTACCATGAGCAAAAATAAAAAGTTGCAATAAACTAAACCTTTGTTTTATTTTTTATAGTTCTTTACAGGCAGCGGCAACTATATTGCCACCAAATTTTCCAAAAATTTCCCTTCAATTTTCAGGAAATTAAAAAATACATAGGGCATTCATACCATATTAGGTTACAATATCCGCTTAATTTAAATTTGTAACTATCCTACTTCCTTCTGCCTTATAAAGGGTTAATACGTGTGACTAAAATAGGTAAGAAATATGTGTGTATTCTACATTTCTGCTTATCCCTTCAGGGATATACAGGTTTGATATTATGTTAAGTGATACATGTTAATGGAAAAACAGATGTAATTAGAGTAAATAAGTTCAGGCCCTCTTATGAATGACTCTCTTATTCATAAGAGGACCTGATGGTAAAGCAACCTTAAAAGTCGTAAAGCTTCCTATGATTCCTACTTGGGCCATAGCCAGATTATTGGCAATTTACGGCTACGAAATAAACAGTAATAACTGTATGTATGTAACCCGAATTATTTTGATCAACCAAATTATTCACTGTAAATAAATTTTATGTTTCAGCCTCATGATCACAGCCACGATCACAGCCACGATCACGGACACGATCACGGACACGATCACGGACATGATCACGGGGATCATCACCACCATGAGCCCGGCATGCCCTTCGACTTCGCTTACCAGGTCAGTATATCGTAATAGGAAGAGCAGCACTTATGAAGCAGTGCTCCTAAAGTTTATAGCCATAAGGGACGACCACATATACAGATACTGATAAGAGTCACACATACTGATAAAGTGTAAAGATGTTTTTAGTCTGTAATTTCTTACTAATCATTCAGTTGCATTAGAGTTTTCTGGAGATGGGTCCATGCGCCATAGACTACGAGGCCTCCCCTGTCTGTACAAGATATTTTTTTTATACTCCTGGGATAGAAGACAGGCAAATCATCACATTAGTAAACAGTTACCTCAGTCGATAGCTTTGTCACACCAGCAGATTACCTTGTTACCGTCTTGAATAAAAGATAATTCTTTGTTGCCACTGCTAAGTAATAATCAGTTCTACCTGAGCACTAGAATTAGACACTAGCACAAGAAAGCCTAGACACCCTAGAATCACAACATTGGTGAATTTGATTACAACCCTGTGTAGAGTAGATGAATGGATTAATCTATTCCAGGATCAAATGAGGATTTCGAAATACCCTTTGTTGAGCTGGCAACTGCATATTTTATAGAATTTATGGAGATCTCTGTTATAAAGTTATTAGAATCAATGAAGGTTTAAACCACATTCCCTTTTATACTATTGTTGGGCAGAGTAAAATCTTAATTTATATCTCAATACTATTGAGATATACAAGATCTCACGTGACTCATTATTTATATAGGTAACTGAAGACGGCAACGACTACAGCCATAACGCGATCTCGGACGGTGACATCACCAGGGGAGAATACAGAGTAGCGCTGCCTGATGGACGTACGCAGATCGTCAAGTATACCGCTGATTGGAAGAATGGATTCAATGCCGAGGTAATAAACACTATTTGAACCTTTACCTAACGTGACACAATACGTATAAACAATTTTTGTGCCTGTTTTGTTTGATAAATAAACAGCCATTATAAAAATTGTTAAGTTACTGCTTCCAATGTATATGTTTCTCTAAGAAATAAAGAAACCAAAAAAGAAAGACAATATTGAAATGGGTCTCTATTTCTTGCTGTCAGTACGTTAAATTAGTTTACTAAATAAGTCAAGTAAGAAAATATGGACTATATTTATTATTATTGTATATCGCAAACTGGTATGTAAGTAAGCTATGCACAACTTCATTATGAAAATTTATTTCTGCTTAAAGATTTCTACTGTTTAATTTAATTTTCGATACCGTTAAGTCATTGAAAATGTGTTATTTTATTATTCATTCGCTATATTCACAGATTTAATTTTACCTTGGTCTAAATTAATTCAAAAATCACCTTGTTATTTAGGTTAATTAAAGCATTTGATATGCATTTCATCGGTATTAAGTGTAACAAATAAGTTTGATTATTAGCAATTCAGAGATTTAATTGTTTTCAAGCAACAAACATGTTTGTCTAACTTCTAAAATATGATAGAGGAATTTACGTACAAGCGAACGGCATCATAAGTGTGGTGTCCCACAAGGATGTGTTATGGGGTACACAATTTCATAGTTTACAAAAATATAATAAATTTTATTCTACACTATTTTCTAATAACCTAATTATAACCTGCGTGACTTCGTACTGATTTCCGATAAACATTACACTCTTATACGTTGTACTTTTTAAAACCAGGTAACTTACGAAGGCGAGGCTCGGTACCCTGACGCGCCCGCTGGTGGTTACGGCAGCGGCAGCAATTCCAACGGTTACGGAAGCGGCACTCCCAGCAGTGGCGGCAGTGGTGGTAGTGGGCAAGCCTACCTTCCTCCCAGCCAGGGAGGCGGTTACCAGTACTAATTACGTCACCACCAACGACCAAGCAAGTTTACAATGAACTGACGAAAATTTCTTACTAAAATTGCGCGATCAGTTCGAAAAGTGTTAGTAAATTATTGCCATTAGATTACTTACGTATTTTATACAATGAAAATATATTTCGTAAGTTAAAAATACAATTCTCGCGTAAAATTAGTTTGAAATATAATTATATTGTGTAACAAACCTGTTTGTTATTTGCCTTCTTTGTATACTTTGTAGTAAATGAGGTTTTATTCTGTATATTCTTTGTGCATTAATGGCATGCCAACTTACATCTAACGAATCAAGTATATCTGAATCAAAGCTTATTTGCTACGAAGATATTACAAAATGATTGTTTTTAATATAATTACTATATAATAAGTTAGTAATAATATGCATAGTTACCGTATATAGATATCAATTGTTATGAAAATATATTATAAATGTAACTCACTATTACGACAGATTACAGAAGTTCACTATTTTCTCCTTTTCCCTACCAAGCTATGTCATAACTTATTATGGAAACATTATAGAAATAATACAAGATAGGCATTCTGTAATATTATTTAAATATAAACCTGTACACAAGCTATGTAACCACTTAGTTTAAAATAAATATTATAAAGTAGGTGCAAATCTATTAAAGTTTATATTGTTAGACAAATACGTTTTACGAAACCGCTAGAAAGTTGATTGTGATGTAAAAAGACAGTAACGAAATTAATTTGTAATAGTTATAATGGATAATACTCATTACACTGCCGTATATTGTATATTTATTGTATAGGATAGAGGAGTAAATCTGACAAATTTTGTTAAAAACATTAAGTGTCCTTTTGTACCTTATTTTTTTATAAAAATAAATGTAAGCTACAGTTATTTTGTTTATTTATTTATACATTTCTACATGTCTGTAATATATTATTAAGTGTTATTCAAAAAATAGTGGCTTTGCCATATATTATCAGCTACAATTATTATATGCAATGCAGCAGTCAAAATACATATATACATAGAACATAGGTTCTTGAACAATATTCAATGACACAACGAGGACAAAGTTGTTTAACTTTGCGCATGAATGTAATCAAAAATATTTCTAAAAACAAATCTTGGATATAAATTAAGTATAGACCATGACCTATAATTGTACCCTGTAGTACCACCAATATCATGCCATATACATATACAGGGTCTGTCGTTAATAATGGATAACCCGTTAGCTGGAGGTTAACCAGTTATCAGACAGTAATAAAATAATATTTTTATGTCAGGGATGACATACTTTTTTTTTTCACAATCAGTGATTAAAACTAGACGTACGGTAAGATTAATTTTAAGAAATTGATTAAACTGTTAATTTTGGTTCTGTTTTACGTTAATGACGCCTAAAAATTTAGTTAAATTAAATAATACAAGTACGATGGCAAAAAAATTACCCAACAAAAACTAATTTTGTTGAAATGGTAACCAATTGAAAGGGTAAAGAAGAATTTTAACAATAAACACAAAAATGTACGCCGTTTTCACGTTGTTGGCAACCCTGACATAAAAATATTATTTTCTTACTGCCTGATAACTGGTTAACCTCCAGCTAACGGGTTATCCATTATTAACGACAGACCCTGTATAAGAAAAATTGCGTAATACACCTTACTGCCATATATGATCTAAATCTATGAAAGATTTGGTATTATTTAAAGCTCGTAACATGTACGAGCTTGAATTAGTATCCCAGGTCATTAGCTAAGTCAGCATAAGATGTTAATATAATATATTTATTAAACACTTTTTGATACTCTTTCAAAGAATTAGTAATTTATCGCATGAAATTGAACTATGTAGTCGAAATTTTTATTATGATGCAGACTGCGGACGCCTAATGTTAACGCTTACTGACATACAGAGAAATCTGGATATATCAGTAACATCTACCTAAGGTCATTATGAGTAATTGATACCAATTGTTCTTTCTAGAAAGATATTCACTATGGTTGTATTTAAATAATAAAATGACTGCACGGATGACTTAGGTAGTGGCATATGTGTTCACCTCACGACTACACGTCGTACACCGCCTTCATTTGTGTGTATTTTTGTCTGTGAATTTCGCACCGAACAAGAAGTTGTGTGATCCACATTAATAGTTGTTCCGGGTTTAGATGTTCTTTGTGTCCGTTGTTTGAATATTTGCAAAGCTTTACACGATACAGATATAAATCCTAACGTGAGAGTTGTCTTAATACAAATAAAATTATTATGTACTAAAATAAAAGTAAATAAAATCATCAATTTATTAATATCTCTCATGCATCGTCGATATAATGTCTAGGAGTGGAGCTTCGATCGGGTGGAATATAGTTAATGTTCTTTTGTACGTAAGGTGATTCTGAAATTAAAATAAGTAAGAATGTCATTAATTTAATAATATTAGTGTTAAAATAACAACTCTGAAACTGAGGGTCTACTATGAGATTTCCAAGACTTTGACGAACTTGATAAGCTTAATAATCGGCATGAGTTTTTAGCATTTCGAACAGGTTATCGGAGTTTTGACTAAAGTTGCTTCTGTGAATGTATGAAAAACATGCCCAAAGTAATGGTAAAACTAGAGACAACGTAACTTTAAAATATTATGAAGAACTAGTGACTGTACGGGTTATTTTATGTTATTATATCAGAGCATTCAAAAATTGGACACAAGCGAAAATAGGACATTTCCATCCTAGCTTATATTGAAACCCTTTTTTGTAGAAGGCTAGTGAATGAATTTAAATAAATGCATTAACCAGCCTTCTACAGGACTAAAATACATAACTGAATGACTGTACAAAAACAAATACATACATTCTATTAGTACACACAGTGACACATCAACCTAGACTGTTTTGACTTTGAATTATTAGAATTTGAACGCTGCGAATCGTGCAAGAGAGTGCGTAATATTTTTGTTATTTTGTCTCATTCATGCTAAACGGGCAGCGGCGCTCTATCCTTACCATACATGTATCACATCCTATGTGTATATTATTTTCTGAGCAAGTTTAGCTCGGCGCGAATATTATATTTTACAAGTTTGGATTTAAATTTGCGCTATCGACTGAGTGTTAATACGTCCATTACCTATTATCAATTATTATAATTATTATTGGTGCAAATATTATAAAAGAATAAAGAGTTTCTTAAAGAAAATTAGTTTTACATTTACTCATGAAATTTAAGTTTAATAAGTAAGCGATAAAAATGTTTTTCATTATTTCCTTTCATTATGCACTAGAAAATATAAAAATAAGTAATTTTAAGATATTCATTAAATCAAAAGCCTGTAGTCATTTTGATATTTCGATCTACCTACTATTTAATTTGTTGATCTATGGTGTCATACTGCCCAAAGTAATAGGTAAAATAAGTAGGTAACTTGATAAATAAGTTAAACTGGTAATTTTGTAATAACGCATCTGTCCTTGCTATATAAATAAATTTATTCATTTTAAAGCACTTGTGTTGCCACTGTTGTGGAAATAATTGTGGTGCCATAATAAATAAATAATTGTATTGCACTTTTACATCGTCACAGTATCGTCAGGCGAACGCTTAGGATTTGTTTGACAGACGGCCGGCGAAGCACAACAAAAACAAAAAAATCGTGCGTCAGTGTGTGCAAGCACATCGTTGCCGCACGCCCTAGGGCACCGTAATTCGTCAACACCACGATGCACATCCCTTTCCAACAATTCTCTATTTTGTATGTTGCGTAGTTATGCGTATATAGGGTGTCTAACTTGATGTGTAGCCGTGTGTACCTATAATAAGTGGTGCATTTTTGCAGCATTGTGCGGCGTATTCATTAAATTGATTCATTAATTTGTATTGGAAATTTATTTATTATTCGTTGACTGTACAAATTGCACTAATCTGGCTTTATTACAATAATTTGGTACTATATACATACCTTCATCATCATCTAATTCGGCAGCAAATTTCTCGAGAGCTTCATCTGAAAACGTACATAATCTATACTAATATTATAAAGCTGAAGAGTTTATTTGTTTGAACGCGCTAATCTCAGGAACTACTAGTCCGAATTGAAAAAATCTTTTAGTATTGGATAGCTCATTTATCGAGGAAGGCTATAGGCTATATAACATCACACTACAACCCACGGGGGCAGCGCAGTAATCATTAACGTGGGTGAAACCGCGGGCACATCTTGTGTTTTAATATCATCAAAGATTTTAACATCAAGGAATGAGTTTCAAAAATATTTTAAACAATATGAAAGAAATAAATAGAATATACTATAAGTAGCAGCAGCCTAGGAGGAGACCGTGGACACCCACGCAGAGGTTTCAAGCTCGATCCCAAGGCGCTCATCTCTGACTTTTCGAAGCTACATGCGTATTAAATAGTTAATTATCGCTCGCTTTAAGCGCAGTCTTAAGAGCGAAATGATTGAGCAAAATGTGCCATAACAGGCGGTCACAGTTAAGTGAATTAAATCAACACCTTTAATACAAATATAAAATATACATTTACTATAACAATGAATGTGTTTACAATTACTCCGTGTACAAAACTTAAAAAATAATTAATTATTTCGGCTACAAAATTACGTAAATTTACACGAAAAATGCAATAACGTAAACTCGTGTTACGTGATTTTTAAATTATATCAGTAGAAGTCTATCCTGTTTTACAGCTTAAACGAAACATAAATAGTTATATTACAATTTGTCCGTCCCAAATATTTAAGTTATTGGTTGACAATAAAGATACATATTTATCAAAAAAACACTTCAAATCCTCCATTTAATTTTACTATGGCGGCCGCGCGCCGATTTGTATATGCGCCGCATGAGCTCTGTCATTTTCTGTCTTACGCTCGGCGCAGTCTTAACGGCGAAGTGACATCGTAAGAAAATCTGCATGACTAGGGTTCTCCATAATGTCCTCAAAGTTATGGGACGTCTGCCAACCCGGATTAGGCCAGCGTAGTGGTCTATGGCCTAACCCTTCTCATACTAAGAAGAGGCCCGAGATTGGGCTCTGTCCTATTGCTGGCAATAGGACAGTATAATACAGGACTGATATTATTATATAGAATAAATTAGTGAATAAAGTGTCATTAATAACATAGAAATACTGCTATAAGTACAATACAACGTTGTTTATGGTGCTGCATTGCAGTAATATACCTAAGCATGTATTACAAACACACAGAGACCAATGCTTGTGCATGAACAAAGAAAAAAGCAGGTTATCACCCACATTCGCCAGATATTTACTGAGAAAACCCTAACAGAAAATTACATTAGTACTTTGTCTGTTAAGAATATCGAACACAGACAACAGGGTACAAGTGCCTATTACATGATGTAAGAAATGCGTTTACAAGCTTGCTATCGAATACTGCAAATATTAAAAATACAATGAACTAAGCGTTTGCTTACCACTTGCTGAAAATCAATTATATTTATAAATAAACATTAATAACATTTTTGTACAGCAGACCAACTCTTATTTTAATACGAGACCGACGAGATTCACGCTGTTGTATTTGATACCAGACTTCACGATGCTGTCTTGTCTTGTTGAGAGAAATATCAGTCGATCGAATGTAATTTTCATTGACGTTAACGTTTGCAGAGAACGAATTGTATTGAGACTTCTTATGTACTTGTGATCTCATTGGTCATATCTATATATGTATATAAAACTCTTCCGTTACTAAGTAACTGACAGACAACGCACAGCCGAAACTACTAAACGCAAGAAGCTGAAATTTGGCATGTATGTTCCTTGGAGAGTGTAGGGGAGCACTAAGAGAGGATTTTTGGAAATTCCACCCTGAAGGGGTGAAAGGGGTGAAACCCCATATTCACACGGGAACGGGACTTATGCGAGTGAAACCGCAGGAAAACTACTAGTCATCTTATATAAGTACATTTTTAGGTTTAATTCCTAATAATTGTGTGTTGTTAATAATTATTTTAAATGGCAATTGAACCCAGTCCACACGATTGACCGTCAAAATAAGTACAAAAAAATAAGAAGTACAACCTATTCAAATACTCTGCAAACAATTATATATAAAAAGTGTTAACTTACTCGGTACATAAGTCGGATCCACTGAAACAAAACAAAATATTGTATCATGTCGTTTAATTAAATCTTTATTGACTTTTTTTATTGGACCACAATGCAATATTAAATCAACTTAAATAAATGGATTAATAAAAGTCTACCCAGATTCCTCTCATTTCTGAAATCAATCAAAGAACCTTCTAAAATGTTTAATGTCTCTCGGTGTAGGTTGCCACGTTTTATCGTCAACATCTCATCTGTATCTAGGTACAGCATTTTTGTAAAGCGCTTCTAACGGCAATGTCTATAAACCGATTGAAACAACCACCAGCAGGGCTATTCCAGTTTGAACGAATAACTGGGCTTAAACGTTGATCCGGCTGTTTTCTTTTCATTTGTTAGCAATTTTTTTTTTTAATTCAGCTACTCTATATTTGTGTCCGCAAAACACAAAAAGTTGTTGATGGATTGACTTATTTTTTTTACACACACGTTGCTATTCTATACAAGATTGTTTTGTGTACTTCTAATCCCAAATACCTTCAGGAACGAGAAATTATAAATATCAGACTATGCTACAGCGAAGCGTAATCAGGTTTAATTAGTATCTATCTTATCTTATGTGGGGGCCAGTCAGTGTAGACCGGCGACACTTCGACCCAGTGGGATATTTTGTGTCAACACTCTCCCAATAACGACTGCCATATATGTTCATGGCAGCCGGGGCCGACTGATTAACGTGCTCTCCGAGGCACGGAGCAGACGATAATTGTCAATCAATACGTACATAATTTCGAAAAGTCATATAACTTCTGAAAGTCAGAGGTGCGCGACGTGGGTTCGAACTCGAGACCCTCTGCATTGCAGTCTGTTGGTCTCCCCACTGAGCTATCGCTGCTAATTAGTATCTATTCTAATATTACAAAGAGGAAAGATTTGTTTTTTTTTGTTTATTTGTTTGTAAGGATTTTACTAAAAAACTTCTCAACCGATTTTAAAATTATTTTACCATTAGAAAGCTCTATTATCCACGAGTAACGAGGCTATATTTTATTTGAAAAATCTACTGTTACTAACATAATCTAACCTACTTTTAAGCGAGTGGAGCCGCGGGCAAAATGCTAGTATTTATGAATATTATAACGCTTACTATATCTCGAAGGCTTCCAAAGCCTGGAGGGCCACCGTCGAACTGTTACGCAGAGAGATCTTAAGTTCGATCACGAGGTACATCTGGCTTCTCGAAGTTATGTGCTTATTCATTTGTTAATTATCGGTTGCTTTAGCAGTGAAGGCAAACATCGTAAGGAAACCTACATGTCTGAGAGTCCTCCATGATGTTTTCGAAGATATGTGAAGTCTGCCAACCCACACTCGGCCAGTGTGACTATGGCTTAACCATTCCCACATAGAGAAGACCGTGCCCGTGCCCAGCAGTGAGACAGTTTATATACAGGGCTAATATTACTATTATCACACTTACATTGAGGTAACGGCTCTGCTGTACTGCATCGCGTGGAAAGCTTACTAGTAGTTCCAGCTTCGTCTTCCGACTGCATATCATATGGTTCCACCGTAGGAATAAATTGACCAGCATCGTCACCTGACCCCTGTCCCCCCGATTCCACCCCTCCTGATGCAGGTCTGTAGAAACCTTTCAATTTCCCTTTATTCATAATATAAGTCACTCCTCCGCCATGAACGTAGATATGATTGCCTTTGACCTTGGACTTCGGATAGTTACGCCATTTTGTGCCAGTAGAGAGACCTATTTCTGCAGGATAATTCACTTTTTTCGTGTATATGTCATTAGCGTACCCAGTTTTGCCGGTTGTATGGATGAATTTTGGCGACTGTTCATACCGATGTTTGCCTGGAGGGATGTAAATTCTGTTGGTGGTATGGTGAACTTTGCCGGTTGACTGGATTAAATTAGGCAGTTTATAGTTATGTTCATCTATAGTGAGATATATATCATCGTTAGTAATAGAACCAAATGAAAGATTATCTCTTAGTTGCAGATCATGTTGAGTTTTTCCATTTAAAGGTCTGAAGTCAACGTATCTCTTCTTATTACGATGTTTTCCTGTAGGAAAACCGTAATAACCCCTAGCTCTGCCTACGGAAGGAGTATTTTTTTGCGTCTGTTCGTCTACTGTCTTACGTCGTACTTTGCTGGTACGGAAGGGATACTCTTTATGTTCATCATTCAAGCTTTGTGTATGCTTAGGTTTTGATTTTTGTTTATGTATAAGTTTACGCCTATGTACTTTCGTATGATCGGGTAATTCTGTGGCCTGTATATCGTCTGATTCTTTGTTAGGCTGAGTATATGCTGGCTCCGCTTCTGTGTGTTCGCTGAATTCGTTTGGCTTGTCATTAGAAAAAGCTGCAAGAAATGTGTATTTTATACAAAGATTTAAATCATAGATACTTTTAAATGTGGTCACCTTTCTGGAGTCATCTGACATACAATGACTACATTAAATCTGTATGCCAAATATAGTATTATTACGCTTACTCATATTGAAAATTGTTTACTGTCGTTCTTTATCTAATATGTAAGTTTACTCTTCTTTGTTTGGACACTTTTTCATGCGATCTAGGTACGGTGAGGACACATCTTTGATTATAATATTTGATTTTATATATTTTATTTTACATTCATAATTTTTTTATTTTTTTATTGTATATCTAACTCACCAGCTTCTTCATTTTGTGATAATATCTGTCCCTTACAATTACATATCACAATTGTTACTAATATCTGAAAATATAGATAAATATATATTAAGTAGGTAGTGAATACGACTACTATACACGAACAGTTATTTGGATTTTAGTCAAGTAATGGTTCTAAAAAAATCCGGTAAATTGCCCTTTAGTACGTGGGCCCTAAAATCATAGTTAGCGATATGTAGATATAGTCCACCTTTATCTCCCAATGTAGAATTTAAAACATACCCTTACCTTATGAAGCAATGTATTGTGACGTTATAGTAGTCAACCCGCTTTAGAGGCGAGGTTGACCTAGGATTTTAATTGACATTAAAGATGAACAACGCGATCAATAAGCATATATTTTCACTAACAACAGGTGTATAAGAATAAACAGAACTACAATTATATTCGACTAGGTATTCAGTGGTATTTCAGGGCGTGGTTCAAGATGAAGGCTTGTTACGTGGTCCCGGGTAGAATAGACCACTTAACTTCAGTAGGCAGCGTGCCGAATATATAGGGCCGCCGCTGGGGAGGAGAAGCCGATGGAGGGGCGCCGCGAGCACAGCCGCTCAGCAACGACCGGTCCGCGTCACAGTATGCATGTATGTATTTACGTTCGGGACACAAGAAAGTATAATTAACTACACTCGTAGTAGAGGTTAAATAAGTATGGGTTGTTGTTTTTTTTATTGTCACATGTTTCTATCTATCTTACACGTAGAGCATGGAGAGGTGTAAAGTACCCACATTTTACCAGCCATGCTTTAAATTCCACATTGTTGTTACTAATAATTATCTGATAGAAAAACTGAATAACACTAAACGATCGCGGGGCCTCATGATCGGTTGATTTATATTATTAAACATATAATAACTAATACATAAATTAATATCCATACCAAAACACGAAAGGCCTGAACATAACTACTTAAATCCATTTTCACACTAGCGCATAAAAAGGTTTTACAATCATAACTTATTTGCCGAACACAATAAATATCAGATTACACTAATAAAAAATATAGGTAAGTACAACAATTCCTTTTACGGTTTTCCGTTAGGTTATTGTGATGAACACCAAGCACCTACTCAATACAAAACTTCTAGTAAAGGTACATAACTTTTTTTACCGCGTCTCTGTAGTATTTTAATAATAATATACACACACGTATCCCTGTAACAGAATCTGTGGAGTAGACGAAACTGACTGTAGATGTGCGGTTTTATCAAGAGCTCCAGTTATCAAATGCACGCACGCACGCACGCACGCTCGCACGCAGGCACACACACACACGCACACACACACACACACACACACACACGCACACACACACGCACACACACACCCACGCACACACACACGCACACACGCAGACACACACACACGCGCACACACGCAGACACACACACACGCGCACACACGCACACATACACACACACACACACACACACACACATTTTATTATCCATGTATTGCTATTTGTGATAGATACTTAAAACTCGTTTGTGTAGTTTTTGAGTTAAATCTTTACAAGCCAACAAACAAAAAATCTAATATTTCCTCTATATAATATTAGTATAGATAAAACTCTCGAATGGCCTCTGCATGTTCGATCTATGTTCCCGTGTAAGCCTCCATAAGGGCCAGGTATTTTCTTGACGTATTAGGGAAATACCCATGAGAGAGAAATAGATATAATAATTATCTTTATTTACACTTCTACTATAGAAATTATATTGCTCAAAAGAAATACAAATGAGAGAAATTATTATTACAAATTTTGTGTCGTTGTACTGTACTAATGAAAACGTTGCATCAAAAGAATAACGATGTTCTTTAAAAAAAAGGGATTTTATAATGATAGTATTAAGTTATTGAAGTAAAGAGATTTTTCTAAATTACAATACACCAAGAAACATAATGTCATCGACGTTTAGAAGAGTTAGATTTATATACAACCAAGGTGACAAGAAAAGCTTATGGTCCCTTTGATGGTCAGTGGTTCTAGACCCAGGGTCATTTGTAATTCTTGGGATATCAATAAACGAGTCGCTGAAGGAGTTTTGCCAGCACATGTGCCAAATATTATTGGGGACACGAACAGTTATATCTATACTAATATCATAAAGAGCAAAGATTTGAATTTTTGTTTGTTTGTTTGTCTGTAATGATTTAAGTAAAAAACTACGCAACCGATTTTAAAAATTCTTTCACGTTCAGTAATCTATATTATCTTTACCACCGAGTAAAATAGGATATATTTTATTTAAAAAAGGTACTATTACATCTAACCTACTTTTACGCGAACGAAGTCGCGGGCTGAAGCTAGTACTTCATATACATGGGGAGAAGGAGAATCAGGTAGACCATGCCCGCACCTGGGTGTAAATTTAAATTCAATATTCTAAAGCGGTATGTACGCCATCACCGATGAGGGGTCGGAGACCACTCTGGGTAAATGGCAACAGAAGGTTCTTGAGCTGCTATTTGCTGTAGGATGTAGGCAAGAATCCCATCGTGCTCCATCTCACAAATTTAAATGTATATCCATTATTACTCATTCACAACTCTCATGTACGCTTTCCACATGTTGACAATCCATACAATGTTATGAAATGGGGGGCCTGGAGATCTATAGTACAGGCTTCGGCTTAGTTTAGACTCCAGATCGCCCACAAATTACGAATTACTGACAATTGATCGTGTCAACTATATACTGTATAACATAATGTAATTTGTGGAGATGAAATAAACATTATTATTATTATTATTATTATTATTATTATTATTATTCTAGACTAACAAAAGGAGTTAATTTAATTTATTATCCTTGATCTCCTACTTCATCGAATTAATCCCTGTACCACATCACAAATAATTTATATGACTACCCAAAAAAAAATTCTAGACTAGAATTCATTTTTTTTTGTAATTTTTAATCTTAGTGGCCTTATTTACTCATATCTATGGTTCCAGATATTAATAATGATTGTAATAAGTTATTGTAAAGGACAAGATGGACTGAACTACGATGCGCAAGTTGGTAAGTTATTTTTTTAACTTATTTTATAGTGGTTACGTGTAAGTAATCATGAATACCTTTAAAAGCTACTCCTTTTGCCTGTTGCATATACAACTGCTGCCTTGTACAACGCACAGATTGTCCGTTCGTAATTTTTTTTTATTCATCTAGTAATTTGAAATTGTCTTTGTAGCACTGAAAATGAAAGAGATTGAAACAGGTAACAATATTTTTTTAGAAAACAATATTTCTTATACTCCACGTAAATTACGAATTTTTTATTGTAAGGCTCACATAATATTGTCTTCTGTTTACGCGAATATTATTCATTGAAATTAAACTACTATATACGGATTTTATCGCGTTCTTTATTTGACACTTTATTACATAATTTTGAAAACTGTTACACTACTACTATTATTAAACTTTACTAATTTTTAAGCTAATTAATTTATTATTAAAACTATTTAGATTCAATTTAATTTTACACTTTCCCCGACGTTTCGGTTGCTTTTCAGCAGCCATGGTCACGGGGAGACTATTACCTTAAAAATTAGTAAAGTTTAATAGTAGTAGTAGTGTAACAGTTCTCAAAATTATGTAATAAAGTGTCCAATAAACAACGCGATAAACTCCGTATATAGTAGTTTAATAATAATAATATAATATAATAATATTCTACCACATACACACAACACTGTCTAGCCCAAACTAAGCAGAGCTTGTACTATGGGTACTAGACAATGGATAAACATACTTATATACTTTTTTTTTTGTAAATACATACATATTATACATAGAAACACCCAGACCAAGACAAACATCCATGTTCATGCACACAAATGTTTGACTTGTGCGGGAATCGAACCCGCGACCTCAGGCGTGGCAGTCGGTTACACTAACCACTGCGCCATCGAGGCCGACTTTAATTTCAATGAAGGCGTACATTTTTTGGGTGACCAAAGTATTATTAGTACTTATTATACAGTACATATTATTCAATTATTATGTAAACCTATGGCAAAAAAGGTATTAATATCGTTTGTGGATTGTTTTTATATATTAATGGAATCAGCAGTATTCATAGGTGCATACTGATCAATACATACATAGCCTTACAGGTCTCCCAAAGTGATAATGCGCATAAAAATCTTCGTCACTGTTCGGCAACAGTCGTATTCCCCGAGCGTCGGCAGACGATATGTAAATAGACTGGTTAAGAAAAAAATAAATAAAGACGACTGACGGACTTTTGACTGACCGGCGACCGCCGCCGACCGCCCGAATTGTTTTCGATTGTGTACACATGATATTGACTCCTATTTCTTTCGAACAAGGTGCAAAATGCAAGTGCATTGTTTAGGGCTCTTACGATTTAATGATTCGGGTGTTTCCGGCGGTGTTAACGAAGATCTGCATGCGCATTATTAATTTGGGAATACTGTACGTCTCTGTATCTCCAAAGGTTTAGATCGAGGTGTCTTACAGCCACATTCTGCCGATTAGGATTGTAGGTCGACGTCGGTCGGCGACGAGACTATTGCCATCTACCGGCACAATTCTGTACTACTACTAATAATTTCTTGACAGAAAAACTCACTAAGACTTTGCCAGAACCTAATATTGGACCCGAGATCTCATATACAATCTTATCTTATGTAGGGGCCAGTCAGTGCAGGCCGGCGACACTTCGACCCAGTGGGATCTTTTGTGTCGACACTCTCCCAATAACGACTGCCATAGATGTTCATGGCAGCCGGGACGGACGGCTTAACGTGCTCTCCGAGGCACGGAGCAGGCGATAATTGTCAATCAATACGCACATAATTTAGAAAAGTCATATATCTTCCGAAAGTCAGAGGTGTACGACGTGGGCTCGAACCCGAGACCCTCTGCATTGCAGTCTGTTGGTCTCCCCACTGAGCTATCGCTGCTCATATACAATAGTTGCATACACTACCGCTGTGCCACCGAGATCGATGTAACTGTGACTAGTTTACAAAGAAAAACTTAACAGACCAACAACCTCCGTCATAAAGCCATTTTGGAAACCATAACAACCTCCGTCATAAAGCCATTTTGGAAACCATCCAATATAGAATACCAGTAATTGCGATACGGCTGATTGGATCCCAATATCTGTATGTCTGTATTCTCATATAAAATGCTAACCAGATTATATTGCAATAGGAAAAATAGCAATCGGTGTCTTCATAGGGTAGATGGCAACATCGTGGGCTCCGGATTTTACTCAAGTCCCAATATAAAGGTAACATCAAAAACAAAACAATATGCTTCGACACGTATTCATCTCCTACTCAAGTAGCCCTCAAAATAGTTTGCCATCGAATATTCGGTTCTTTTTCAACAGCAAGCGTTAGAGATGGCAATATGAAATTGTTTTTTTTCTTCTGTTTATAGCGTATGGAGTACTGTTGACAAGTAAGTTAATTTAAAAACAATTTTTAATATTTTCGTATCATCCATTGATTTAAATGATGTTTTACAATATTTTAAGGTCTTGAAGAAGATGATCCCCATAAAATCGAAGAAGTTATTTTATAATATTTCTTTATTCAGTACTTCCATATCCGAGATGCAGGCTCAATAATAAAAGGGATTGTACCTGAGTCCCAGATTGCAGTTACACATATTTTATTTGGCTTAACCATTTACCTAAACCTAGCAACTGACTAACAAAGTAACTATATGCGTATTGCAGTAAACTTACTAACCATCAAAAAATCTACGTTGCCAAACTTTGTGAGCTTAATTAATTAATGTACTTATTTTAATTAGGTTTAAGTTTGTAAGTTAGTTATATAATAATACTGGTGTATAAAAATCATTTAGCTCCACACGACGAAAATACAGCGCGCCATAGGTACTTTTACTCTAGACGTGTAGCGAGTCTTCACAGGCAAAAAGTTTATCTTCGCAATACATTCTTGAATCAAGATATCATCTTGATTCAAGATAATAATAATAATTATATATTCTACCACATACACACAACACCGTCTAGCCTAAACTAAGCAAAGCTTGTACTATGGGTACTAGACAATGGAAAAACATACATATATACTTCTTTTTTGTAAATACATACATATTATACATAGAAACACCCAAACCAAGGCAAACATTCATGTTCATACACAAAAGTTTGACTTGTGCGGGGATCGAACCCGCGACCTCAGGCGTGGCAGTCGGTTACACTAACAAGTACGCCATCGAGGTCATCAAGATAATGCTGATGCAGCGAGTAACTAAAATATACCTATATACGCGATACCGACAGCAATCGTTGAGACGTGGCCCGCCGGGTACGATCACCCAGCCTAATCGGAGGATCCTTTTTTTGTGTTGGAGGGACATCACACCATGTTCCTTCAAAGTAATAACCAAAGACATTAGAACAGATAATGACTTTGGTAATAACAATATTAGTGTTGGGTAAGGAGTTTTGGTCCGTAGGCCCGAAATACGGGAGAGCCGGACATAACCCTCTCGCCTCCCCTTGTGACTAGAGGTTATGCATCAGGTGCATATCCCCACTAAAAAAATTCAAAACAGGTCGTCATTTCGACACTATTAATGTCATATTTGTATCACCTGTGTAGTTGTCACATGCGGATTGTATATAATATGACTACTAACCAAACGATTTGTCTCAAGTAAGCAGCTAATGTGTTCCATGCCTTAACTATCTCGAAGATACAGCTTATTGCTGTAACCATAATTGAAATTTTCTTCCAGATATTTTAAGCCATTCGCTGAACAACATAAGCGATAAACTCTTAGAAGTCAACTCATCATTTGCTTAACTTACCTTCGACAGACAATACATCGAAAAATATAGGCCATTGGATTATGTTTTAAAAAGCCTACCCATTTTAGTATACTGTTGAAAATGGAGAAAATATTAAAATATTTTCTTTATTGTCGTTTTATTACCTTAGACGGTACCCTTTGCACCGTGTAAAGCAATTCCAAAGCAATACTTATAGCTAAGCCTCTGGTAACTATTTATGATTTTCCAACTGCTATATACTTACTTCTGAATAAATTCGTTGCGGATTCGCAACTCGGGATTTAACTTCGTCACTACTACTGAACGCGGTTACACAGGGATTGTGTGCGGCTGTGATTAGTACACAGTGTGAACAACAATGGATTTGGAACAGACACGAATATTCCGCTATACAGCCAATACGCAAATCTACTTAGTGACTAATACATAGACAAGACGGTGGTGCCAGTATTAGGTAAGTGGAAAATCTAATTCAATCTCTACCAAATATAAATAGTATTTTATCCTATCGCAGCTGTTATTTGAGCGACTGTTCTACATGAAGCGAGACCTCATTGGTTCGATTGCCGGGTCGGCAAAGTATTAATTAAAAGGTTTTATTGTCTATAAGTATACCCTTATAATCAAATTTCATTTAGATTTTGATCCATACAGGTTAATTTACCCATCTTTGTCAAACAAATTATTACATTGATATAATATTATGTAACCATAGTTACGAAGAATAGTACTACATCACCCGAACAATGCCGAAATACTACGAACGCGATTCAACTGCGGGTGTCAAATGCATGGTTATGTGCGTGTAATGTTTTTTCATTAATTGAATGTATTTCTAATGCATATTTTATAAAAATATTAGCATTGGCCCCTCCTTCTCCATATAAACTTTAACTGTGCCAAATTTCATACTCCTCCGTCCGCGCAATTTTCGGAAAAAGGGATAAAACGTTTTTGCTTCACATATTAATATATAGATAATTCATTTTTTTTTCTCTCCACAAAATTACAAAACTACATGCAGGAGGTACATGGATCTGGTTATTACCAGTTCCATGTACCTCCTACACATAGAACTTTGTAAGAGGCTGGTGCCTGCGATCAGTAACAGGATACCTGTGTTTACAGGTCACACGTAAGTTTGAGAGGTACAAATGTGAGTATAATACAACTCTGCCAACCGCTTGGGGAATATAGGTGTGAGACTGTATGTAATTTCGTTCTATAGCAATAGGTAACAAGTTACGAGACATAAAACTTTACTATAATTTTATTTAGGTACAACTAGTAAAAAAATGAATTTCAATAGTATTTTTGTTGAATCAATTCGTCTTTTGGTACTGATTTTCTTGCGTGTATTTATATCGATTATATTTTTTTCTCGATTAACATACCTACTGTTTATAATTTCAGATATTAACGATTCTCGTATTGTATCACTGTAAAGGACTTTATGGACGCAACTATGATACGCAAAACGGTCAGTTTTATATGTTTTTGATATTAACTTTATTTGAATAAATAACTGTATCGCGCTGAGTTTACAAACATCCTAATAACAAAATGCATCCAAATTGAGACAATTATTTGTGGCTCATACAAATAATTTTATTGTAGATTTTGGAAAACGATTATTGACTTGACTTTGACCAAGTATAAAAAACAGTAACTTTAATATAGGATGAGAGATTGTTAAAGTAATGTTTACCAATAATTTTTTAAGAGAGACGAGTTTGTGAAACCCAAATGAAGCCTATGCCTCGATAATATTTGCTCAATTTTACTGATGACTTATAACATGAAAGTAAAAGTTCGTGGAAATGTAAAATACACGAGCATCGATGTGAATTTCGGACTTGATTTAATTCATGCTCTCTTTTACATAACAACATGGTTCCATCTATGGTTTACGTCTGATATCTTAAGACTTGACATGTTAAACATGATATATAAACGATATACATATGTATATATCATACTTCTTACAGATTTTTCAAACCACATAGACCATCCCCAACCAACAGGCCTCCGCCATCGCGAAGAAGCATATAAACAAGTGCCTCCATGCCCAAAAATAATACACGTTCCCGGCAGATACAAACGCATCTGCGTTTACGAACTTATAACCTCATTTACTACAAAGAAAAATGACGGCTATGTAACATGGCGCCGGCCCTCTGGTGGGCATAAAGGAAATCAGGTGACAATACCGGATAGAGTCAAAACTAGAATATATGAAGATTATACCACGATATCTGACAGTTCGAGCCAAGAATATGAATACTCTGATACGACATATAGAACTACAAAAAGACGCATTCCTAATACCTCCTATAGTCGAACTTGTAGGAAGAAAACGAACCTTTTGCCTACAGGCAAAGATTGGAACAAACCGACAACAATTTACTTTACGCCTACTGAATACGTACATACTAAAGGTAATTATAAGATTTCTGTTAGCACTACAGAAGATTATGATTTCAAATATACTTCTGCTGTTGTTCAGAAGACTACTCGGTGTAGTACGGCAATGCCTTTACCGACATGTAAGTAGAAAATATTTTTAAGTAAAGTATTTTTAACAATTTTTAATAAAACGCGGGATATAATATAATATCAGCACTGTATTAAATTATCCCACTTCTAGGTGCGGGCCTCTTCTCAGTGCAAGAAGGGTTAAGCCCTATGCCTTAACCTTTCTCGCACTGAGAAGATAAGCCAGCGTGTTGGACTATTTTAACACCCTGGCCTATTGCGGGTTGGCAGACTTCACATATCTTCGAAAACATTATGGGAAACTGTCAGATACGCAGGTTTTCTCACGATGTTTTCCTTCCGTTAAAGCGAGCGATAATTCACTATTCAATACGCACATAACTTCCAAAAGTCAGAGATGCGCGCCTTGGGATCGAACTCGAGACCTCTGCGTGGCAGTGCAACGGCCTCCCACAAGGCTATCGCTGCTATCAAACAAAAGTTACTTGTGTAGATAAAAGACAGTCTACTGAAAAAACCCATTGAGATTTTTACTAAACTTAGGTCTATATATTCTGTCTTGAACCTATATTTAAGCCTACTATATATATTTCGATAGGGAAGAAACGAAAAAGGTAGTAAAGGCCATTGTTCAGCTACCATACATTATTAGGCTAAGAACCAACAGCCACAAAAAGATGATAAATATGTGGTTAAGGCCACACAGGTGATCACATTCAATTAAAAGTTTGTATAAGTCACGGACATTTCTGAATATTGCATACTAACTGAAATACTTATGTACCGTTTTTGAGGTTATTATTTTATTTGATTAGTGTGTTTGGCAATGCGGGTCGCATTCGAAATAAGGATATAATATAGGCCACTATGGCCTAGGTAGGTAGGTGCCTTAAGACCTACAACTGCAATCAGTCCACCAATCAACTAAACAGATGGGTTGTTCTTGTAATGTTTTATGATTAATGTCTAGTTAATCTGGTTATAGCTATATTGGCGTCAACTTTAATTAGGAAATAAACCTATAAACGTCATAAATTCTAGCTATGCATGTTGCAAAAATAATTTAGAATAGGTATCAATACGATAAAAAAAAAAGATAGTCATTCAGTTGATATTTTATATGCAGCAATGCAGCAGCCGATAGCTCTGCGACCCACAATGCAATTGCAGCAGTACTGCCTTATTGCATATCTGTTATTTCGGTTAGCATCTACTAAAATGTAACAAAATATACTTTTTGACTTGTATGCCAAGTTGAGGCTGGTACGGACACTGGTGTTCTCAATTTTCTTTTATGGCGTCATATCCTGAACTATAAGGAAAACAGAGAGAGCACGGATTGATGCCTTCGAGATACCGCATACCGGACCAACATATCCATTCTTAAGGAACTCAGAATAACTATGATGCTCTCCACTATCTGTTTCCAACGAATACTTAGGTATTTCGGACACATAGCTCGCAGGAACACTGACAACCTGGAAAAGCTGAAGGTAGTTGGACAGGTCGACGGGAAAAGGCCACGCGGTCGCTCCTCTACCCGTTGGTCAAACTTAGTCAAAAAGTTAACCAGCCTCCTAATACCTGAAGCTTTTAAGACCGCCGAGGATAGGAACAAGTGGAAAATTGTAATGCAAGAAGTGATCAAGAATTACTCTTCTACTGGACTCGACCTTCAGCAATGAAGACAGCGACTAAGAAGAGAAGAGGCCAAGTTATCGTGCCAATAGATCCGTAAATCACAGCTGGAGGTCGATATTTCGAGAAGAACCAAAGTCACCTGTGCAAGTGAAGTCGTAAATAAAATCGTTTAAGACAAAATATCGCAAAATAAGATATAGGTACTTATAGCATAAGCGCAATAAGTACAATGATATTCAATCGATGTTTGAAAAGAAACTGAAAATACAGATAAAATAAAACAAAAAATGTGTTTAGTTGACTTGGAATTGTGTTGCCATGCTTGCACTATAGAAAAACGTATAATACCGAGAAAGTGGTATTTATTATGGTACTTTGCATCATTCTTTTTAAGAAATTGGTCATATCTATGATAAAGTTCAATAATGGTATTTATAGAATAGCATTCGTATTAACTACGTAAGAAAAATTACAGACAAGCCAACTAGGGAATAATTTCTCTGATAAAACCGTACACATATTATAAAACTGTAGACAAGGCAACACTACGTGTCTCAGATGTAAACAATGGATGCCGATGTATTTAAAACCGCGAAAATACTTTTAAAACGAAAATAAAATTTAAAAGTGTCCGTGACATTGTAATGATTGATTAATAAGTCATAAAATAAAATATAAATTATTGTTTAGGTGAAATGTGTGTTGATTCATAGGCCAAATTGTTCATTGTCTAACTTGTTATTAGGTTGACATAATAATACAAAGTTAATTAAAAAAGGTTATATACATTTTTTAAGGTTTTTATATGTGACTAGATTTTGGCCGCGTTTGCTCGCGTAAATGTAGATTACGTTTATAATAGCATTTTTTTCTGGATGTAACTTTTAAGGTACCCTATAACCTGTATTCTGTACCCCAGACAACATGTTTGCGAAATGTCATGATGATCGGTGGGGTAGTTAAAACGTGAAAGTGTAACAAACAAACCCACATTATTTTGATATATTTTTCGTAGAAAATGTGTAAAAAATAATTGTTCGTAAGTAAAACTACTAGATTTTTGATACAGGAACTGGGACTATATTACTTAAGAGAAGGAGCTGGATAAATGGAATGCGAAGCAGGAATTTTTCTTTTAAAAAATAAAGCTTCTGCACTGAGTATGAATTCTTAAAAACATTAAAACAACGAATACAAAGAACACCCAACCTCTAAACAACTGTTTGTAGATCAATTCGATTGCTACTATCATATATAATTTTAACAAATACTAGTTTTATTTTTAAACTGTGAACGCTATACATTAACAGCTTAAAGATAGTTAATTTAATCATAGTTAAAAATACAGAATCAAATGTAGGATTCATAAAATACTATTACAAATTTGTTAAATATCCTGGTACTTATATTGTGGGTATTATTATTATTATTGTATTATTATTGTAAATACCATTATATTAAATTGTAAATGGGTCTTTTAAATATGCCAATCGGCACTGGCCTAATGTATGATATGGCCTAACCCTTGTCACTCAGACGAGAAAACCGTGCCTCGCAGTGGAACAGTTTATAACTATACAGGGCTGTATTATAAAGTTGAGATCTTATCTATCTTATTTAATTTCAATCCTGGGTCCTTTAAGCGGGGCGTGAAAAAGCAACTTCTCAGGCCGTCAAAGTAGAGACCTCAACATCGCCTCGGCTGCTGTGAGGACGGTGTAGTGGCCACTGCTCTTGGACCACACGAATGCTTACCATCAGGCGGAGTGTGGTCATTTTGATGAGCAAAATTAAAAAAACAACATATAATACATAGCACAACAAGACTTAACTTAGTAGACAGCTGTGCACTCTTAGACCGTCATCATCAACAACACAGATATTACAATTCCAAAAAACCGCATGATATTAAAGAAACGTAGTCGTCAAATCTCTTTAAGGAATTATCCATCAATCGTATAATCGTATGCTGGTATTTACAATAATAGACTAATAACTAAATTATTTACCTTGTTGCAGATATTCAATCAATAAACAACGACATTTATTTACCCCCGACTCCGGGGTCCATACCCAGCCATTACATTGATGACCCATGAAAATTAATAAAACATTCTATTTTGTTTGTGTTTTTTTTATATTAGCATGTAAGAGGCTTCTAGATAGGCATTATTTTTTATTGCAATGTGTGGCTGCAATATATCAGCCAGCTAGAACAGCCATATTATTGTTTACAAGTGTATATTTTTATATGGCAATCCAGAAAATTATGTTTGGAGTGGCAAAATCATTCAAATGTTTTTGGGCAAGGATAAAAATAAGCCGCTATAATAAGTCACCGCAAAGCTTAAAAGTAGTTTGATTAGAATATATAGGTACTTATAACTATTTGTTTAGGTAAAAATTGTAGTGACACCACACAGGCGAAGAAATCTCAGCGATTGATTGGAGACGGCGCTGTACACAATACGCGCTTCGCCATACAAACCTGGATCACGCACGTATAGTTTACACAGCTACTACATATACAAATTTCCGACATCAGTTGGGCCTGCCTAGTCGGCGGATCCTCGCTTTGTATTGGTTGGAGTTATTGGAGGGTCATCAAACCACGTTCCTCCACAAATTCTATATGATGCAACCAACAATAAAATTGATGTTAGAAACCAAATCTATAAGAAACTGCAACCATTACACTTTACTGTAGTAACCCTTAAGGCGCAATTCCATTAGGCAACTCTTGCATGCAAGTATGACGTCACATTTGCGTACTAGTTGCTTGCATTGGAAACATGTTTTCGAGAGTGTGCAAATTGCATGCAGGTTTCACTTGCATACAAGTAGAGATGTTCAACAGTTGAGTAGTCCAACATCGGTGGAAGACGTGGTCCTCAATAAAAATGATTATTTTCTCGTGCGTCCACCTAACAGATATTGTTTCGATAATTTGTACAGCGATAGATATCATGTGCATACACGTCACTCGTTCGAAATTCGAAACGTGCAATTAACGTTTGCGCATTAAATTTGCAAGTCACTTGAATAAAAAGATGTACAAGTTCAAACTACCCTATACAAAATGTAACTTGTAGGTATGCAGATTTGTACAAGTTGTATGCAATTTGCAACATGCATGCAAGTAACTTGCCTAATGGAATTGAGTCTTTATAGTCTTTAAGGCTTATCGACTGGTTACTTCTATTCTTCAGCTGTATATCAGAGTTCTACAGTAAGGGTTGTATTACATTAATCTTAGCAGATTTCAATAGTTTGAAAACTGCCTAATAAAAGTGATAAAAAATAATGTTTTCTTCATTACTCGTATCCAACAGTGCGAGCATTACATGAAAAAACTAAGACCCTATTTTCTTTATATTAAAATGTAATACATCGAAAAAAGTCTTGTGTTCACTTGGAAAATTCGAGTTATTTTTGTCGTGTGAAAATATAATCAATGAATGCATTATTTATTGCTTTAACAATAAAATCAAACAATTTTAATATGAAATCTCTATATTATTTTTGTTTTTCGTTAATAAAAATAGATCTTTCAATCTCTGTGAAATTTGTAATTTAAAGAAAAGCGAATATTTGATTAAAGTAAATAATTTTATTAATTTTTATATGTTTTATATGCTAGACTATGGCTGCGATTTGCCTTGTAGAATATCCTTCTTCACGCAATAACACTATTCTTGCTTGCAAGACTTCAGACAGTCCACCTAGCATTTATCAAACGAACAATTTTAAAGAAATTGATTAAAACAGCGCTCAGGCAGAAACAAGAATGAACGACATTTATCATTCACCTCGTTTTTATATAAAAAAACAAAAGAAGATTTTATGATTTCTACATTTAAATAATGTGTTTTTAAATATTAAAGCAATAAATAATGCATCCATTGATTATATTTTGACACGAGAAAAATATCTCAACTTTTCCAAGTGAACACGAACTTTTTTTGATGTGTGTATTTTTACCTGACATACTGTTTTAATCTACATTTCAATATTATTTATTTCTCAAATATACCTACTTTTTCTAGAACACTCCATTTTCCATTTTAAAACTTAATATACTGTAGTAAAAACAAAAGTTAACGGTCCTGTCTGCAATGCCTTTTGATAAAAGCAACACTTACACCGAACTTTGGAAATAAAACACATGCATTTATAGCTTACACATTATTTATTTTCTTTATTTTAAACAGTACACTAAACATTTAAGTTGCGCACCAAAAATGAGATACCACTATCGAGTTTCATTGGTTAGATTCGTTAATAATTAACTTAAGAAATAAGGGCTTACTACACGATAAACACTAAAGCAGCATCCATACAAGATGATGCAAACTTACAGCGAATATACAACTAGCCACACAACGGACAATAGCTGAACTACCAATGACGTCAATACACTAACGGTCTTATTCATAAAAAATATCTAACGAAAGGCTTAATGCGATGTGTAGTTAAAAAACCTTATTCATTAATTTTCTGTAAACTTTTATTAATACTGCTGTATCTATACTAATATTATAAAGCTGAAGAGTTTTTTTGTTTGTTTGCTTGATCGCGCTAATCTCAGAAACTAATGGTCCGAATTGAAAAATCTTTTTAGTGTTGGATAGCCCATTTATCGAGGAAGGCTATAGGCTTAACATCACGCTACGACCAATAGGAGCGGAGCAGCAATGAAAAATGTTGGAAAACGGGGAAAATTCTCTTATGTGAAGCAGATAAAGTTGCGCGGGTCAGCTAGTTAGGTAATAAAAAAGTTTGCAGAAAATTTAATAAGGCAAGCTAGCATTTCTATGCATTATATATAAGATTAATTTTTAAAATTTCGACTTATATCGAAATTATAACCCTCTTGTAAGTTTTATGAATATGTCCGACAGTGTTTAGGATACAGAATTATTTAATTATTCATGACCCTCATACCCTGAATCGCGTTATAAAAGATGCCTTTCATAAAATTGCGGAATCAACTGTGTTTTCTTCATCAATGACTACAACTTAGTAATTCACTGCTCAACCACAAAACTAGCAGGATAATATTACCCAGACCATTTTAAGGTTGGACCTGTTTGTCTTAGAGGAATTCTTGCACACCAGAATTTCCTTAGCTTAGCTTCAGGAGCTGAAGTGTAATATCCGTTAAATAAAAATGCTACCTTAATATGCAAATTTCGTTAGCGCCATTCAGGCCTATAGGCTAGTATGATGTTGAGTACAGCGCCATCTTTTTGTCGCTAGTTATAAGTTTATCTTAATTGCACATATATTGAGAAAGTCACAGTATATTTCTGTGTACTATGCGAAGTCCCTTATAACTTACAATTTCGCTTGATCAGTACATTTCGCCTATTCTAAAATGTTAGTATTGAGTCTGAATATTTAAGTTAACACGTAGGCGGGTATAATATAGTTTTTGGTTTATTAGAACTTGTACTAAGAACCTAATCTCGTAGGTATGTATTGCTTGATAAAGATTTTATATAAATGATATCAGTGTCCTTAGTATGATCACAAACTACAGAGATATAGATTGCCAGTTTATTATGAGCCACAAAAGCAATCTTCAAATAAAGTACTACATGCAATAATTCACATTCAGCCAGCTTAACTAGCTAGTGTTTATGTGAGAGTGCATGTGTTTTCTCAGTTGATATTTAACCGCCAATCTGTACCTATGTAATCTGAGGTATGCATTCCTAGCTTCGACTACGTTGAAAGTAAACATGTATGTACATTCAAGTTTACTCTAGATGCACTCTTAGAAAATTTATTGAAAGGTGATATTTCATACAATAACGATCATCGTAATCGATAGGAATGAAAATGTATTTTAAGAACATTGATATACAATCAGATATAATATTATAAGAAATTATGGCATGCCACAATTTAATGCAGTATTACAATTCAAAAAGTCTAATATAAAATCTTTATATTTAAGATTAAACATTAGTTAGGAGGAAAACATCTCGGAATTATGAGTATATTATTAAAATTTAAAACATTTCCAATTAAATATTAGTCCCCTTATTTACAAGTAACATTTAATTGTGGCATGCCATTTAGTTAAAGACAATTTTAATACAATAATAAAATAGAATTATCACTTTTACAGAAAAATATATCATGTTTTAATATCATTTAAATTACACACAAACGATATCAAGATTTAATAAATAAATGACAGAAAATTGTTTAAACAACTGGTTATAATAGTAATGTTAGGTACTCGGGAAAAGTGTGCATGTGTGCGTAAATTTGATGTTAGTGTGTATTTGTATGTGAATCACAGAATACGACATATTGTGCGCCACACTTCTACTAGAGAAAGTAATATTCGTACCATCTTAGGGATGGCGCTGAGCGCAAGGAAACGTCAGGTTGACATTATAAGTGTCATATTTGTATTATTTGTGTAATTGTCACTGACACGTATAGATTGTATACAATATGAATCGACTGCCTCTGTAGCGCAGCGGTAGTTAATGCGACTGCTGTGCATTAGTCTTGGGTCAAATTCCGGGTAGGGCACAAAACCTTAATAGTTTTTTAGGCGTTAGGAAATCGGCCGTACCTCGGAAAGGACGTAAAGCCGTTGTCACTGCGCCTGATCTCCCTCCGGTCGTGTTTAAATTCCGTCCCATTGGATCAAGGAGAGCAGAGTGCACTTTTGTTACGCACACACTTGTGCACTATAATATCTCCTGCGCAGATGGCCAGTATCCGTTAAGATTGGCCGCCGTGACCGAAATTCAGTCTAAAGAACATTATACAATATGACAAGTGGGGCGACTCTAGTAGAAAGCGTTTTGCGTTTTCAATGAAGTGTAGGTTATGTGAATGCCTTGTCATATATATAGACATTACTTGTAAGACATATTGGAAATATTGTTCAAATCGCGAAACATGTATATTAAATGTATTAAAATTAAAATTAGATCACATTCTTTTATAACTACATAATCTTTCTAGGAACTAGGAAAGCATACTAGACAAATACAGGTTATTATAAAAAATCATCATAATATCCAAAAGAAAAACCTTTCGCTATTATCATCTTTTCTAAGCGAAATTATACAAAACAATGATGAAACCAAGGGAAAATTAAAAAAATATTATACAAGAAAGATAAATTATAAAAAATAATGATACAAAATGAGGAATATCTAACAAAAATAAACGAAAAATTATAAGTACTTCCAAATAGAGTACATACTTAACGATTTCCTTTAGTCAAACTAAGTAAGGTTACTATAAATTAATAAGAACAGTTTATTTTACATATGCACCCGTTTTCTGTTAAAATTAACTAACAGACGATTAAACGCTTGTCATACTGTGATTGGCTGAGGAAATTATCAACAACCAATGAAATCACTAGAAACATGAGTTAAATTTTGACATGTCGTTGATTAATTTTTCAGAAGCCGAGTGTTACATACGAAGAAATATCGGAATATACAAATTATAATAGTAAAACATATTAAATACAATTACAAATATCTTAAACTATTTCTATTTGTTAAGACTAGAGTTCATAACATTTTTTTCTAGTTTAGCACATTTTTAAGCTGTAGTAGAACTTCGAACTATTTAAATACTACATTAATTCAAAACCTTGTATACCTACATCACAAATTACATACGTCGCTTGTTTAAGCTATGGTTTCGTAAGATAATGGTGCCGTCATATGACTAAGCTAAGATAATGGTGCCGTCATACAGCCGTAGTTATATGACAGATACGAAAATACAATATAAATTAATTAATTAACAAGTATTTTTTATAAAAATCGAATTTGGTTATTTTTACATTACTAGTAATCTTGTTTACTCCTCGAACTAAGCTCTATTCTTCGTTTACGAGTGGGTTATGTCGGTAGTGCAATGGGTAGGGATCCAATCCACGATCTCTACGATATGATACGATAGCCTAATGCCAAGCACTTCGAGCTAACGTAGCTTATTAAAAGTTGTTGTTACGATGTTAAACAACGCTCTCTAAAGAACTGTTTTGTTTTTATAGCCAACATATTGGTGCCGTCATTCAACGCTATCTTACGCTTGCTGTATAACGGCACTGTTATACTGTTAAATCTTACCTTTAAGAACCTAAAAGGGTTAAACAAAAATATTAGTAATTTGTAACCCAATGCATACGTTACATTACTTACTTGACTTGTTTGTGCAAACGTTTCCATTTCTATAATGTGATATTTTGCGATAGTTAGCAGCTGAAATTCTTTTTAATTAAAATATTACAATAATTTACAAAAAAAATGTGCCACGTTTATATCGTATGTAGTTGTTATTGCCAAATCGGATTGTATTAAATATATAATGATCTAATCCTATGATCATGACTTGGAATAAAGTACACATCGCATAGGTATGATCATACTAGAAGTCGTGAGTTTGATGCCCATCCATTGCAGTACCAACGTAAACTAAACTAACACAAGCATTTAACTTAGCTGAAAGGTTTAACTAAAAGAAAGAATACTATGCATATTTTTTATACGGCATATCACTAGAATGGCTTATTTGTGCAAATATTTCCATTTCCTCAAATAAATTTTTTGGGTACTTAACCACTGAACTGATTTTGATAACATTTTTTATTGAGATAGATTGCAACCTGGACAAGGATATAGTCGTTTAAATATCCGAACGGAACTGCAAATAAATACTAGTTGATATACATAAACAGTCGAATCGCCAAAAGACGTCCACTGCTGGACATAGGCCTCCCCCAATCCATAGGTCTTGGGCCACCCGCATCCAACTGCTTCCCGAGACCATTACCAGGGCATCTGTCTACCTTGTGGGGAACCTACTCCTGTCGGTTTCTCGGTTCTACGAGCTATGTGCCCTACACTGCCACTTCAGATTGGCTATCCGGAGAGCTATGTCGGCAACTTTAGTTTTTCTGCGGATCTCCTCACTTCTGATTCGATCCCGCAGGGAAACTTCGAGCATAGCTCTGTCCATCGCCCTCTAAGTGATCAAAAACAGTAAATTAACGAAAGACAGTCTTTATAATCTAATTAATTTGAATTTCTCTATTATTTTGTTAACAATTATGGTTAAGCATATTCGGCTTGTTATTTAATATGTACATAATTACGGATTTAATTATTGAGGGTAGGCAAAGATTATGGAATTTAATTTGCTCGTTACTAATAATATTATAACGCCGAAATAATTTAAAAATACTAAATCCACAAATTAAAATTTTAACTACGAAATTTAATAAAGATTCAATTAATGAGTAATTTTAATAATAAAAATAATAATATATTATTTTCATTATTATTATTAATAATATAATAACGCCGAAATAATATTGAAATACTAAATACAATACAAAAATTACCAAATTAAAACATTGAATTTGATAAAGATTCAATGAATGAGTAATTTTGGTAACACATAAATATGCAAAGACAAAACAGTTCTGTACCTTTCTCTACGTTTGTTTGTTAATTTTCTTTATTTTTGTTTTACTTAGTTACCTGACTAATCTTGTCAGATTTAGTGCTACCAACGAAAAAAATTTATTAAGCTTTTTTAATGTTCAATAATGATTATGGTCCAATTTCAACTACTTGACATTGCTATAATTGTTTGGGATTTATTTCAAGCAACCGGCGTAAGAGCATAACAAAACTACTGTTAGGGAACGTACCCATATTACGTGACCCATTTTTTACCCGTAGTATATGCCAAGACCCAATCGTCCCTCTCTAGTTTTCACGTAGTAATTTATAAATATGGTTCTACTAACATTTCCCTATGTATTGGCTTTTAATGATACGTAGTCAACGAAAATAAAATATGGAAGTATTCTCACCGCTAAAAAAGTAATAATCTAAACCGTGTTGTTATAATAATATCAGCCCTGTATTAAACTGTCCCACTGCTGGGCAAGAGCCTTTTCTCAGTGTGAGAAGGGTTAGGCCATAGTCCACCACGCTGGCCCAGTGCGAATTGGCAGACTTCACATGTCTTCGAGAACATTATGTAGAGCTGTCAGACATGCAGATTTCTTCACGATGTTTTCCTTCACCGTTAAAGTGAGCGATAATTAACTATTTAACACGCACATAACTTTGAAAAGTAAGAGATGCGCGCCTTGGGATCGAACTCGACCTTTTTTTTTATATGTATATTTATTTCATTTATTTATTTATTAACTTGGACATCCAGTAGTTATTACATTAATGCTCATCCTAACAAAAGAAACACTAGTCTAGCCTTTATTATTCCCAAGTGACTTGGGGTCGGCTTTTCTGGTCTAACTGGATTTGACTGGATATCAGTTTTTACACGGAGCAGCTGCCACCTGATCTCCGCAACCCAAAGGCTAACGATACCCTAAGGCTAGACCAGTGTCAGGATATTAGAGGGTACTGACTTTCCCAATAACGACTGCCATAGATGTTCATGGAAGCCAGGACCGACGGCTTAACGTGCTCTCAGAGGCACGGAGCCCGCGATAATTGTCAATCAATACGCACATAATTTCGAAAAGTCATATAACTTTCGAAAATCAGAGAAACACTAGTACTAACACTTAATGTATAACTTTTTAAGGTGTCACATCATGCACCATTAAAGTAAATTGACGGTAGCACTTAAACACTAAGAGAATTAATTAAAACAAAAATAAAGTTAAAATATTAAAAAAATTACAAAAATATAATTAAATTAAATTAAAAAAAAATACAAAAATTAAATAATCGGCCTCGATGGCGTAGTGATTAGTGTAACCGACTGCCACGCCTGAGGTCGTGGGTTCGATTCCCGCACAAGTCAAACATTTGTGTGCATTTTATGTGTGTTTATCCATTGTCTAGTACCCATAGTACAAGCTCTGCTTAGTTTGGGCTAGATGGTGTTGTGTGTATGTGGTAGAATATTATTATTATTATTATTATTATTATTATAAAATCTTACATAAGCAGAGATATACAAATACTGACAGACATTACATATACATATAGTTACATGATCAAATCAGAGACTTCAAATTTGTTATGCTCCTCAACAATTCCAACACTTTGGCTCTAAATTTTAATAAGTTAGTGTTAAAGATATCTAATTATATCTAATATATCGCACCCTTAATAAAACAGACACTTATCTCAGTATTTTGGATTAAACAAATTTGAACTCTATTGCAAAGATTTAACACAAATATAATATTAGAATTTAACATATACAATTAGAGTTCAAATTGCCTTACTTTCAAATTTCGAGTTAAGTCGCTGTTTTATTAAGAGTGCGATATGTAACGTATATGCATGCTGTGGTCTTCTATAACTAA
Source organism: Catocala fraxini (assembly GCA_930367265.1). NCBI lineage: Eukaryota > Metazoa > Arthropoda > Insecta > Lepidoptera > Erebidae > Catocala > Catocala fraxini. Next base: position 15,879,119 of record OV884049.1, on the reverse strand, counting down.
AGGAGTAGACTATACAAAACTAAGTTTATATGTTTGTGCAATTTTGTATATATTCTTCGTCGGAGATAATTAATAAATAAATAAAAAAAATAAAAAAAAAATAAGTAAATAAATAAATAAACTCGAGACCTCTGCGTGGCAGTCCAACGGTCTGCCCCTAGGCTATCGCGTGTTGCTATAGTAACATATAATTTTCGGGCACGCCACGATCGTGGCGGTAAGTCCCGTGTTTGAGGAGTGGCTGGAGAGGCGCCATGGCGCCCTCACCTTCCGGCTGACACAGGTAATGACTGGCCACGGTTGTTTTGGCCAGTTCCTGTGTCGTATACGCCGGCAAGAGACGCCCGGTTGTCACCACTGCGGCGACTGCCGCGACGTAGTTGAGGACACGGCGCTGCACACTTTGGCGGTTTGCCCCGCCTGGGCATCGCAGCGCCGTGAATTGATCGCGGCAGTCGGATTGGTTGCCCTCTCGCTCCCGGCCGTAGTTCAGTCTATGGTCCGGAGTGAGAGGTCGTGGAACGCCGTCGCCTCCTTTTGTGAGGAAGTCATTTCCATCAAGGAGGCGGCGGAGCGGGAGAGGGAGCGTTTGAACCCTCTCCCCAACCGCATAGCCGGGCGCCAGGGGGCCCGAGACGACCTCCCGCCACCCTGAGGTTTGACCTGGGGGTGTTGGGCTTTATGGGCCTGCCCGCCATCCGTTCAGCACCAGGTCCGAGAGGCGGCGTGCATGTTCCCACGCGCGCCTCTGTATCGAGTCCGTCTCCCCTCTAGGGGGAAGGCAGTAGGGTTTAAAGTGAGAAGCGACTAGGGTAGGTCTCTCGTGTAGTGGCCTGCCGTTTCATACGACGGGCCGAAACCGCGACGGGGTCGCGACTGCATGTGCAAGTGATTTGCACGGCCCCGTCGATAGTGGTTTTGTCGAGGAACACCGTGGTAGATTTAGTCGGTATTCCGGGAGGTACATTATTCTTATTCCATCTTTCTTTTACCCCGGTGAGTCCGACATAACCCCTCCGCCCGAGCGCGCGGAGGGGTAAGCGTAATGCAATCCCCCAAATTAAAAAAAAATTTGAAAAAAAAATTAATAAAATTTACATATTGTTTTATCAATGGTTTTGAGTTTATGACATTGATAGCTAGTAAATAAACTGTAAAACAGAACAGCTAATATCTACCTTACCACATTAAGAATAAGGTTATTTTTTTGAGTAGTAGAGTTGAGTAAGTAGCGCTAGTGTTAAAAATAAATTGTGGTTAGTATCAAAGTAGTGCTTTCATGTTTTATTTCCGTTCACTGCTTGTACTAATATCATTAGATTTTTATATATAACAGTATTTTCATATTTTGAGTTAAAAATTAATTGCTTTCTCTTTTTATATGTCCTAAGACACGGCCCTTAAACTAACTAATCAGATGTAGGCAGCTATATCTACTGTTTGATTCCTAACTTAAGATCTTTGCAGAGATCCTGATTTAATTTGAGACAATTCTTTCATAATATACCTTTTTTATGTAATAACAAGATAATATTAGCATGCCTTCTACAATAACAACTACAGAATTTAAAATACTTAAACAAAAATAACAACTGGACTCAGATCAACTATCTGTGGATCACCAAAATTATTGTCTTGATTGGTAATCAAACCCGCAACGCTTTACGCAGTGGCATCGGGCCACTGACAAATTAAACGAACCGGAATGCCTATCACTTTTTAATTATTTGCAATTTTTCTCTTTACCAAACACCTAGATATTTTGCAATATTTTGTATCTTTATCAACACGTAACATCATCTTACTTTCCCGCGGGTATATGCAGACAAAACATCACGAACTATTATTTCAACAATTCCTTTCAGTTCTTTAACAGTCTTACTACATATTTCATTCTTGATGGGATAATTTCTCACTTGAATATATCTAGCGGTTAAATTTGCTCAAACCCTCTGGCTGACGTAGTCTTTGCAGTAGCAGTAAGGGTTTAAATGTGGTAGCTTCGCACTCATACAGCTTGGTTCGTTGCCATACCTGAAATAAAATTATATAATGTATTATATTGCTCGTAGAATAAGGTTGTGACGATAATCGCCTAGACGCCCGGCGAACGCGGGCGCACGTCACTAGCCACCTCTCGCGACCGGTGGTGCGACACTATATAAGGAACGGACGGCGTCAGTCGTCCCCCTTGCGGCCCGGCTTCACACCTTCAGCTAAGTGTCCTGATTGTACAAGGACCACGAAGCAAGTCTTTAGCGAACCACGCCCTGACTATAGTTATATAAGTAAAGATTGTCTCTTTTATTTGTAATCTTAATACATTAAAAGTGTATTTGTTATACCTTCTCTCATTGTACTTTCTAATTATATCTACATTTCTCTTAAAGTAAACCCTAAAGGTTACAAGGTTGACTAAAAAGCATTTTTATGCATACAGCATATTATGACTTAATGATCTCGAATATCATGGAAGACTCTCGAATAATTCGGATATACACCAGTTTGGACCGAATAATAACAGATATTTAAAATAAATCAATCTAAAACAAACCATAAAGCAGGGGAATTGGATCGAAATTTGCCTGACACTGCGAGTTGTTTGTGAAAATGTTACCTGTTTGTCCTATTTATATTTAAAGAGAACTAGCTGACCCGCTGCACTAGCGGACTTAAGACGAACTGTCAAACTCGCGAGAATAAAATGGCCGTTAAGTATTTTGAAATTATCCAATTTACTGCGCAATTTTCCTAACGTTTCTTCCCGTAAGAAGATTCTACAAAGTATTAGAAAACTTAAAACAAAAGAGAATGAAATCGGTAAAGTCGAAAAGTTATGGCGTGACCTCTTTGGTCAAGAAACAGGGATTAATTTTTATATACATATATAGATAGAAGTGATTAAGATGCGTTCGGTTCCAGAGATTTCTTGATGCGGGAATATAAAAAGAAATACTCGCGCTCCCAAGGCAGTTCTTTCTGAATGTAAGAAAAGGTCGGCTTGAGTTACTAAAATACAAAATCCAGATCATTCTTCTCTGTTTTTAACAGACAACAAACATTAGGATCTGTACCCTGTGTCACAGTGAACTTTACAACCATACAATTATTACCGGACACAAAGTACGCCCAAACTGAGATCAATTATTTATGGATCATACAAATAATTTCCCCGTGTGGAATTCGTACGTAAACAATTTAGAGTATTGTAGTGGCAAGATTACCCCTTGCTAGCTACGATAGTTCACTTAGCTAGATAGATAGGTACTTACGCATTAGTCCGGGAGATATCCCTTGTATCGAGCAGGAATCTATCCTCTTTGATAATGTACTTCATCGAGGCCTCGTAAACCCCCCGGCCGGGACCTACCACCACCTGGAAAGGAATTAAACGAGATGGGTGTAAGAACCCAGGATTCAACCTCTTCGTCTTAAATGTAAAAGCATTTAAAATGCATGTGACCTTGTGACCCCTATATCTCGGGGGTCTTATGGCTCACAAGGCCCATATTCAAACTCGACCGAGAGATGACCCCAAGGTGTCTGCATCTGCACATCAAGTTACAAGTCAATATTTTTCCATTTAAAATATGTGATTCCTGTATCTCGGGGATCTTTTGACCCCAGGGCCCATATTCAAACTCGACCGAGGGATGACCCCAAGGTGTCTGCACACTAAGTTACAAGTCAATCGGTCCTGTGGTTCCGGAGCTATGCCTTTCACTAACAGACAGACACACAGACCCACATAGTGTTTTCATGCACAAGTCAAACATTTGTGTGCATGAACATGGATGTTTGTCTTGGTCTGGGTGTTTCTATGTATAATATGTATGTATTTACAAAAAAAAAAACGTATATATGTATGTTTATCCATTGTCTAGAACCCATAGTACAAGCTCTGCTTAGTTTGGGCTAGATGGTGTTGTGTGTATGTGGTAGAATATTATTATTATTATTATTATTAACCTCTTCGAAGAAGACACAGGTTAATAACCATTCAGTATACAATTTATTATTTTTATAATTGTTATTTTGTTTTTCTTTTCTCGTCTAAGTTCACATCCCAAGTATTGTCATGCTCATTCAAATGTCATTGCTTGTGGTGGCGACGTGGACCGGGTCATCGCCTTCCCTTCAATATGGCGACGGGAACGATGGCTGGCCAATGCGTCGTACTTGTGAACGGGTACTACTTGTGGTGACTGGTCGGTATTGGTTTTGTGGGTTCTGGCCATATTTTGTTTTCTCTTATCTTAATATTTTAGAGTTCATCTTGGACTGCAATATAGTCTCGCATTGTTTTTATTCTGTATACACGTAAGTACTATTAGACGCTAACTTTGAAATATTAGCTACTGCTCGAGTGTTTTATGAGTGGTAAGTGGTTTGAGTGGTGTAGCAGCGATAGCTCAGTGGAGATACCAACAGACTGTAATGCAGAGGGTCTCGGGTTCGAACCCACGTCGCGCACCTCTGACTTTCGGAAGTTATATGACTTTTCGAAATTATGTGCGTATGGATTGACAATTATCGCCTGCTCCGTGCCTCGGAGAGCACGTTAAGCCGTCGGTCCCGGCTGCCATGAACATCTATGGCAGTCGTTATTGGGAAAGTCAGTATCCTCTAATATCCTGACACTGGTCTAGCCTTAACCGGTCGTATACCGCCGGCTCGCATACCAGCCGGCAGATTTGTACCCGTCGTAGGCCGGTGGCTCGCATGCGAGCCACCAAATTGGTTTTACGTTAGCTTAAGCTAAAGCGAAGGCGGCGCGCGGCGTTTTGGCGCCAATTTGGTGGCTCGCATGCGAGCCACCGGCCTACGACGGGTACAAATCTGCCGGCTGGTATGCGAGTCGGCGGTATACGACCGGTTAAGGTATCGTTAGCCTTCGGGTTGCGGAGGTCAGGTGGCAGCCGCTCCGTGTAAAAACTGATATCCAGTCAAATCCGGTTAGACCAGAAAAGCCGACCCCAAGTGACTTGGGAATAATAAAGGCTAAGGGAGAAGGAAGTGTTTTAATGGTAGCCCAGCTCCTTACAGAAGAGACTTGTGAAATACTGTAAATTTGGTGATTGAAAAGAGTGGCCGTGAGTTTCTTGCCAGTTCTAAGCCTTTGCTTTGCTGAACATGGCAACAGATAAATGTAAATTCACATTAATAAGTGTAATTTAGACGTTCATAAGTGTTACTTTGTGACCTGCATCAATAAACTTATTTTGATTTTGATGTTGATCATACCTTGAGCTGGTAGTTCTCACTTTCGTATTTAACGTGTGCGTTAAACTTCCCGACGTATCCGTCCGCGTCTTTCGCGCCGCCGAACGAGAGCATGCGCTTGTTCGCTCGTTGGCGCATCACCCACTTGATCTCTGTTAGTGTTCGAAGGACGCATGATGACCTGAAATTATAACGTGATAGCTTTGGATTACTAATATAAAACTTGAACTTAATGATCCTGTGGATCAACCATATATATTTATAGAACATTTTATTTTATTATTTTAATAGAGCCCTATTGCTATATTCAAGAAACGAGTAATTTTAGATATGGACAGTTAAATTGTGACATATTTATCATTGAATATATGAGTGAAAAATTAAAACAATGGACACAAAGAACATCCCGACTCGGCACAACCATTTGTGGATAGCACAAAGTTTTGTCCCGTGTGGGAATCGAACCCACAACACTGGGTGTGTCTAAGCAAAAGTAAATAAAATGTCTCCCTGTATCGCGGCAGTCTTTACAAACATTTAAACAACGGACAACAAGAACATCTCGACTCGGAACATCTATTATACAGGGTCTGTCGTTAATAATGGATAACCCGTTAGCTGGAGGTTAACCAGTTATCAGGCAGTAAGAAAATAATATTTTTATGTCAGGGTGGCCATACTTTTTTTTTCACTATCCGTGGTTAAAACTAGACGTAAGAAAATATTAATTTTAAGAAATTGATTAAAATGTTAATTTTTGTACTGTTTTACGTTAATGGCGCCTAAAAATGTAGTTAAATTAAATAATACAAGTATTCGCAAGTACGATGGCAAAAAAATTACACAAAAAAACAAATTTTGTTGAAATGGCAACCAATTGAAAGGGTAAAAAGTGAATTTTAACTAAAAATGTACGCCATTTTCACGCTGTTGGCAAGCCTGACATAAAAATATTATTTTCTAACTGCCTGATAACTGGTTAACCTCCAGCTAACGGGTTATCCATTATTAACGACAGACCCTGGATACACAAATGTTTGTCCCTTATTGAATTTGAATCACAACATTAGGCGTAGTAGCAAGTCGCCAACTGACATACTGTGTATATGAGTTGTTTAACCCGTCAAGTGTTAGAACAAAAGACATAATTAAAATCTATTGTGTATTTGGCTGCCGGTGTGCCGCTGCGACTCAATAGGTTAAGAGATAAAAATCGTATAAGTAGTAAATTATACTGACCGAACTCCTTCAGTAAGAGAGTTGATGTAATCTATGAAGGCGTTGGCAGCTTTCTGATAGATAGCGTCGCTTTCAGACACATTGTGCCACGCCAGACACGCGCACCAGTGGGGTTCGATGCCCGCCTCGCTACACGAACGGTTCCGTGGAATCTGGAGAAAGAAAGAAACATTTATTTGTAAGAATAATAATGACAATACAGACCAAATTTTACGGCCAATCTTAACGGAGACTGGCCATCGCAGAGATGTTGCACAAGTATGTGCGCAAACACAAGTGCTCTCTATATACCTCTGCCTTTCATGATCCGATGGGACGGTAATCCGGTACGACCGGAGAGAGATCAGGCGCAGGTCCAACGGATTTACGTGCTTTCCGAAGTTCAAGGATGTCTAACACCACCAACTGCGTAACTCCGGGCTGCTATTAAGATTTCTTAACAGAAAAATCCAATAACTTTTTGCTGGCTCGACCCGGTATTCGAACCCGAGACCTCATGCACAGCAGTCGTATTCACTACCGCTGCGCAACGGAAGCAGTTTTAATGTCAATTTGTAAGAATTTAGTGCACAAATATTTAACCTACAATTATTTACAGCTAGTTACAAAGGAGACCGTCCATATTCGGCTTGAACGTGGACAATCGTCTTATAAACAAAGTAAAATATTAAAACTTTTGTTTTAATATATAATAAATACTGGTTACTATCCAGTAGTATGAAATTGACGATATTATATCTAAATAATACACACAGCCTGGAAGCAATAAGACAGTATTACTGCATAGTCGGCTGAAGGACTGTTGGCTGCTGTGCTCACATAATGTCTGTAATATGGTAAGAAAGGTACTCTACGTGCTTTAATATACCCCTGACAACGTGTATGAGAAATTTTATAATGGACGGTCGAGTAGTTATAGCGTAAAAGCGAAACAAGCCTACTTACATTCGAATTCATTATATGAAATAATAAGGTGAAGAAGGTTTGCGTAATTACAATAACAGTTTCATATATAGACATGCGAAAAAGGAAAAACATGTAAACTTGGCACCTCTAACAAAAAGGATTGCAAAATATTCGTACCAATCAACAATTGTTTATCTAAAATATCTTTGCAGCCAGCACAAACGCAGAATGAATTTATGTATTCATTCACAAATAGCAATAGCGATGCAAATTGATAAATTCCACTCCATCTCACTCCGCCAGTCTAACGACCAAACCCGAAGATAACATCAATGCAATTATCCTCGGTAATTAATAAAAGCCATCATTCTATCCACGCATACATTAAAGATCTAAATCTGCCCGTACATATGTTTTAATCTTCATAAAACAATGGTACCAACCTAAGCTGTGTTAAGCTATGAAAAGTCACAAGCCCCAAGATCTGAAAGTGTCACTCCACCAGGCCAGTTTTTGGAAAATATTTTAATAACTTATGAAGGTGATGGTGACACTTGAAAATAAATATTTATTTTAAACAATGTGAACGAACTTGATACTAAACTTCATAGAATAATGTTTTCTAGTTAGTTTAGGCTACTCAAAATTAATATTGTTATCTATATATATAAAACTCTTCCGTTACTGAGTGACTGACAGACAACGCACAGCCGAAACCACTGAATGCAAGAAGCTGAAATTTGGCATGCATGTTCCTTGGAGAGTGTAGGGGAGCACTAAGAGAGGATTTTTGGAAATTCCACCCCGAAGGGGGTGAAAGGGGTGAAACCCGATATTCACACGGGAACGGGACTTACGCGGGTGAAACCGCGGGAAAACTACTAGTTACAATATAAAACTGTTCACGCTAGGCCAGGGTCCTATACAAGGGATTCGATCTCCTTTATTATTTTATTAACAGTATTCGACATAAAAATAAAACAAAAGAAAACACATATAATATAATATACTAAAGTATTAAGTTTGGGTTGCAAATTAATACTTTTCTTTGTGACCCCACAAAGCAAACAAAGCAAAGGTTGAGACTGCGCCGAGCGTAAGACAGATAATGACAGAGCTCGTGCGGCGCATATTCAAATCAGCGCGCGGCCGCCATAGTCAAATTGTATGGAGGATTTGAAGTGCTATTTTGTTAAATATATATCTTTATTGTCAACAAATAACTTAAATATTTAGGACGGACAAATTGTAATATATCTATTTATGTTTCGTTTAAGCTGTAAAATAGAATAGATTTCTACTGTTATAATCTAAAAATCACGTAGCATGAGCTTACGTTTTTGCATTGTTTTTTTGCAAATTATGTAATTTTGCAGGCGAATATATCGATTATTTTAAGTTTTTTACACGGAGTAATTGTAAACACATTCATTGTTATGGTAAATGTATATTTTTTATATGTATTAAACAAAAAGTGTTGATTTTATTCACTTAACTGTGACCGTCTGTTTTCGCACATTTCGCTCGGCGCAGTCTTAATGCTCATATTATGAATAATTATTTCGGTTTTTATATAAGGTAATTTAATCCTAATATAATGCTGCACTAATTAGTTGACGTGTGTATGTTATTATCATACAATTTTGTTTGACATATTTGGACAATTTCAGAAACAGGTTTAATATTAATTAAGGTAATTTATGTTAAATCGTCATAGTTTTTTTTAAATATATATCGTCATTTGTATAATTAGGTACACCAGATATGCTAGAATAGATTAACGTCGGTAGTATAATGAGTGAGTTTTGAACTTAGGATCAGTCGATCTCAAGTTCAAAGGCATGGTGTAAAAAAAATTAAGTTTGCTTATTAAAACTATTTCTTGTTCTGATGTTCGCTCTGATGTATTTTCGTTGGCTCACATATACGACTTTAATGTATAAATACAATATAATATCCAAATTAAGAGTCTATAAGATATAATTAAATCCTTGTATATAGAAACGTAGATTCAGAGGCAATATTAGGTCATTTTCAGTTTCTAACATTATAATAATAATAATAATTTATTTGCGTAAAATGTGGTAGTTACAAAAGTAGGTGGTAAGTACATAATTATAGGCACTGAACACATTTCGTCATTTTATCAGGAGAAAGGTGCTTTACCACAAATTTTAAGAATCTTCGCCTGTCTCAAGTCTTAAGTTTTATTTGTGCAGCTATAGATAAGGTTTAAATATATTATATAACTGTTTTTGTGCATTAAAGGAATATATTATTATTAATATTGTGTTTAACATACTGGCAGATTAGAACTTAAAAGTGCGTTCTATAGTATCCTAATTACCCGAACTTCCTTTATAAACTACATACCGGCTCCAGCAGAGTCATGCCCCTCGGGAAGTCAGCGCCCGCGACCCTGTAGGGGTTGAGATGGCGCGTCATGTCCAGCGCGTCCAGCAGCGTGGCGTGGACGTCGTGCGGCGTGGCGAGCGCGCGCGCGTTGGCCGCCAGCGCGGACTGCGCGGCGGGGCGGCGGCGCTTGAGGCGCTCCGGGAGGAGGACGCACATGAGAGGCAGCCTCTCTTCGAGTTTGCCTTGCAGTGTGTCGCGGACTTTCGCGTACCTGTGGGGGAGAGACAAGCGTAAGAATTTTGAATTTTTTATTACAGCTTCTAATTACGACATTATTATAATTTAAATTACTAAAAGTAAATTAATTGTAGTAGTTCAACTTTAATGAAAATAAAATACATTGAAACATAAATTCAAAAATTAAAAATATTCTATATCTATATTCATCATAATGTATACTGAAGTCCAATTCATAGGAGCCGGACCGGACACCAAATTCAAATTCAAATTCAAAATAAATTTATTCAGATTAGGTTACAAGGTAACACTTATGAATGTCAAAGTTACACAATTTTTTCCTGCGAATTTACATTTACTGCCACGTTCAGCAAAGCAAGGGTGTAGGGCTCATGAGAAGAACGGACAAGAAACTCATGGTCACTCTTTTTAATCGCCATATAATAATTATTATTATTGCACAAAAATGGAAGCAATGCCATACATGATCGAAAAAATAAGTGAAATAAATATTGCAATAATTTTAATACCAGACCAGATTTATTTTCATTATAAGAATTTTAACCAATTTACTATTAAATATATAGTAAAATATATACAGAAAACTAACAATTTTATTTGAATCGACAAGAAAATTTGCATTCCTATTAAAAGGCAGAACAGCTATTTGTGTTAGCCTTCATCAATAGTAACCAGAGGCGTAGCTGTTCCCTTAGTATTGCTACTATAATATTAATGGAACATAGCCAAAACAAAAGTTATATAAAAGTTGAACGTTTGCCACATATGAGAAAACAAAAAAACCCAAAAAAATTTACAAACATCAAATAAAATGTACCAAATTTTGAAAATAATTAATTCAGTATTATTGCATAAATTTATAAAATAATAATAAAATAACACAAAAAGACTACACAAGATGATATAATCATATTGCATCCCTGGTGGGGATCGAACCCACGACCTTTGGATTAGAAGTCCAACGCGCTATCCTCTGCGCCACAGGGACTGTGAAGGCTAAGTCGAAATTAAAGAGCAGTTTATAAGAACTATATTATTCCAATAAAATTGCCACTTGTTTCTTATTTATAATATTAGCTATGCTTGAATATCAATGCCATAAATTGTGATAACAAATTGAGAAGTTTATTTGTATGATATAATGGCACAGTAGTCATAATAAATTTATGGTTAATGGTTTATGGTACAAGCTGCCAAGATTTTTATACTTAAAAAGAAGGTGGAAGTAAATGATCGATTACGTTTTGATAAGTTACCGCAATCGTAATACCGTCTTGTCGGTTCTACGGCACCTGTTTGCGTATGCTTAGGGCCGATCGCGGAGTTCGATTCTCGGATCGGGTAGTATTACTGCAATATTCTGTTTGGAAATTTTCAGTTGCGTCTGGAAACATATTCGGTAGACAGAATTAAGCTCTCTATTACATTAGACCTTAATTTATACGCTTATAACCACGAAAGGGTTGACAGAAGTAAATTATAAAATGATATCCCGCGTAGCAGCGCGCGAACCTATTGCTGTCTATTAGACATGTCAGACTCCGTGCAGCTACAGAGAAAGTCTTGGCCTCGAAACGCACTACCCAACCCGGTAATCAAAGTCTAAACTTCATGCATAGCAGTCACTAGCTGACGCTATACCACCGAGGCAATCGGCCTCCACATGTTGCAAACTGTTCGGGAGGGTTTCTCGAAAGGTACCGCTTCTTACCAAGCAACACCGTGAGAAGCGATTATTATTTGCATAGAAATATCTTAACTGGACCGTAGGAGTATGGAAAAAGTGTTATTCTCGCATGAAACAAAAATAAATATGGTGAATTCAGACGGCAAACGCTACGTTAGACGTCCAATAAACCATGCTTTTGATTATAAATACACGAGGAGCATAGTCGAACACGGCGGTGGTAACATTAAAGTATGGGGATGTTTTTCTGGTTGCGGAGTTGGACCCGTCCATAAGATTGAAGGTATAATGGATCAATTTCAATACAAAAACATCTTAAAACAGACAATGATTCCCTACACCGACGACCATTTGCCTGTGATCTGGATCTTTCAGCACGATAACCATTACATGTTACCATGTTAGACTGGCCTGCAAATAGTCCCAATTTAAATCCTATTAAAAATTTGTGGTACGTCGTTAAAAAAAAAGTCTCCATTAAACGTAATTCCAGTCAAACTGAACTTTACGAAGCCTTTGTTGAAACATGAAACTCGATCCCACTCGATAAATGTATGAAATTACTTGAATCAATGCCACGTCGTTGCGGAGCCGTCATTAATAACAAAGGCTATGCAACTAAATATAATTTTTTAAGAAATTTAGTAAATCAAACATAATTTTACATAAATAATTTGAAATTGATGACGTTAACACGTTAATAACGTTGATTTTTACCTCACTTCTTTATTGTTTCTAATTACTTGTCCATGACGGATGGTACTGCAAATGTCGTTTAGTTGTTTGTACGTATGTATGTATGTATGTATCTTATGTGGGGGCCAGTCAGTGCAGACCGGCGACACTTCGACCCAGTGGGATCTTTTGTGTCGACACTCGCCCAATAACGACTGCCATAGATGTTCATGGCAGCCGGGACCGACGGCTTAACGTGCTCTCCGAGGCACGGAGCAGGCGATAATTGTCAATCAATACGCACATAATTTCGAAAAGTCATATAACTTCCGAAAGTCAGAGGTGCGCGACGTGGGTTCGAATCTGAGACCCTCTGCATTGCAGCCTGTTGGTCTCCCCACTGAGCTATCGCTGTTTGTACGTAACTAAATATCTAAACGGTAGTTGTAAACTCAGATATTTATTTGTATTTTAATGAATTATAAGTTGTTGAACGTATTCTATGAATTTTGTTGTTTTATTTCCAAAAACAAAAGTTGTACGGCAATGTGCCTTGTATAATGTGAAATACGTCGCAAGTGTTTCTAATTACATGTCCACCACTGTATATCTCTTTTTATGTATGTAAGTAAGTTTTTTTTATATTTTAAGTAATTTTTGTTTTAATATAATTTATAATCTTAGCCTATACTTTAATGGTGCAAGATGTGACACCTTAAAAGTTATACATTAAGTGTTGGTATTAGTACCAATTTATTGACAATTTAATATATTTACTGGATATCCAAGTTAATAAATCTACATAAATAAATAAAAAACATGCTTTAAAAACTTGAAAAAATTATAAATTTTAATGTAAAAAAGCGTGGGATGGGCGTTAACAAAATATCTTAGAAAGCACCCCACGCTTTTTACATTAAAATTATTAAATTATTTTCTACTTTTTCAAGCGTTTTTTCTATATTATTGTATTGTCATCGGTCCTCGATAAGGGTGCAAAGTTTCAAATCAATCCGTCGGTTTGAATGGGTTGAAAACCACGTTCAAAGATTCCGTTACATAGATTCATAGATACATACCAAGCTAATAAAAGCGTGTTAACAATTGCCAAATGTATAACGGAGCATAACTTAAGAACGGCTCGACCGATTGGGCTGTTTTTTTTTGTTCTGTTTGTAATTGTTAGGACAAGGTTTGTATGAACGAAAATTTGCGAAAAATCTGCGGAAAATGTCGAAAATTTAAATGGTATATTAAAAAATAGATACCCTTTGACATTGAATTTAATTACATGAAATGTATTTTTGAATAGATTGACAGAACAACTTTCGGGTTAGTTAGTAAATAAATAAATAAACAGACAAGTACTAACCTCGGCCCATGGTCACCCATGACCATCACCAGGGTATTCTCCAGTACATTCCTCTCGACCAGAGTCTTGAGTAAGTTCACCGTGGCCTCATCAGCGGTCGAGATCATATTGAAGTCATCGTGGGTAATGTCAGCAATGAACGTGAATATGAACTTCTTGCCGTCCAAACGGAGAAACTGGAAATTATGAATAAGTAGGTAAATAACATATTTACGGCATACATATTTCTCCAAAGTGGCGACAAAGGTATGTTTTGAAAAAGGGAAATACAACAGTGTAATTGACTCACATACATATTTTTATTATTTACTAGCGATCCGCTCCGGCTTCGCACGGGTACTTGGTAGTACCTACTTCTTCTCCCTTAGCCTTTATTATTCCCAAATCACTTGGGCTCGGCTTTTCTAGTCTAACCGGATTTGACTGGATATCAGGTTTTACACGGAGCGGCTGCCACCTGACCTCCACAACCCGAAGGCTAACGATAGCCTAAGGCTAGACCAGTGTCAGGATATTAGAAGGAACTGACTTTCCCAATAACGACTGCCATAGATGTTCATGGCAGCCGGGACCGACGGCTTAACGTGCTCTCCGAGGCACGGAGCAGGCGATAATTGTCAATCAATACGCACATGATTTCGAAAAGTCATATAACTTCCGAAAGTCAGAGGTGCGCGACGTGGGTTCGAACCCGAGACCCTCTGCATTGCAGTCTGTTGGTCTCCCCACTGAGCTATCGCTGCTAACTGGACACCTAAAAATTCTTCATGAATCACTCTGTCTATTGATGAAAACCGCATGAAAATCCGTTCTGAAATTAGTTTGTGTTTATCGCGAACAGACAGACGGACGCAGAGGGGGACTTTGTTTTATGTTATGTAGCGAAATTTAACAAAACTTTAAAGTACAAAATATATCCGATAACTTTTAAAAATAACTAATATACAAGTCTTTCAAATCTGGTAGTAGAGCTATGCAAATAACAGAAAAGGATGAACGATACGAAAATTAATTTTACCGCTATTTAAATGCAGCTTTCCACGAGAGATAATAATCGAATCGATCGAATTTCGGTCACAGTCAATCTTATCGGAGACTTACTATCTACGCAGGAGATATTATAGTTTATAATTATGTGCACAAACACAAGTGCACTCTCTGTTCCTAAATCTCAGGATCCGATGGGAGGGCAAACCGATACGACCAAAAAGAGATCAGGTGCAGGACAACACCATCAACTTCCTAACTCGCCCAGAGTTGGTATTGAGATTTCTTAACAGAAAAACCGAGTAACTTTTTGTTCGCCCGACACGGTATCCACCAAGGCTTGGTATCCACCAAGGGGGATAGCGAGATATCGCCACTATATCAACTTTTTCTTATATCCAAATTTAAAATATTAATTATTACACTTCTCCTCTTAACTATATTGTTTGTAACTTTTTTTATAATTTTTTATTGTAACGTTCACTTACATATTTGATGCTGTATAAATTCTGAATGCTGTGAACAGTAGTAATTGGAGGGCAGATTTAAAAATGTATTCATGTAAAATTAATCCTAATCACTACTTGATCTCTATTCTGTAACTGTACATTTTGTAAATAAATAAATATAGGGTACCCAATTTTGAAATTGTTTGCACAAAACGATTTCTTTCATTTGATACTAGCTCTTGTGGATAAAATAATGTACAAAATTAATGATCAACTACCCTATTTCTATAATATGTAAAAATAAATGTTTCCACAGTATCCAGGCTATAGATAGGGTTGAGTATCTAATATTATAAATGTGAATATGAGTTTATTTTATTAAGCTTTCACTCTTAACTACTCAACCGATCATCATACAATTTCGGAAACACGTTGTCAGGGGTACAAAATAGGAGACAGGGGACCGTTTATCCAGAAAAAGTTATCTAGATTTACTAACTTAACCTACATTTACGTCGTAAATGTTTATAAAATAAATCTTAATATATAATAACCTTGCTTTTTAATGTGGAGGATTACATTGACGCATACCTCTCCGCGGAAGGATGGAGAGGTTATGTCGGTTTTACCCAGGGAAAAGATGGCGACATCCCGGTAATACCGACTAAACCCACCACGGTGTTCCACGACATAACCAGAGCCAGCGGGCCCGCGCGAATCGCTTTCATTAGCAATTGCGACCCCGCCAACCTATCCTGACCTACTTTAACGAAGCGAAGCTGCGGGCAGAAGCTAGTCGTTTATATTTACATTCTACCTTAGCATGGAAAATGCTGATAAAATAAACCAACATTCACTAGATGGCGTTTCTAACCTGATCGGTGATATTCATCATGAGCTGGTATTGAGGAGTCTCCCCCACACAGTACTTGTTTAGACTGATCTTCCACCATTTCCCCTTGCTGGCCTCCTCCAGGTAGAACGCGCGGAGATAGTGGTCCGCCGGCTGGTGACGGAATCCGTTGAACCTATACTGGAACGTGCCGATCCATGGCATGTCTTCGAAGTATGCTGTACGGTATCTGAAGCATATGAGATGGAAATATTCATTATTATTTTAAAAGAGAACTTCGCACTAGGAATAATATCTGTATAGCGGGAGACTTTATAAATATTCAAACAACGGACACAAAGAACACCCAGACTTGGATCCACCATTTGTGGATCACATAAATTTTTGTCCCGCGTGGGATTCGAACCCACAGCACTCGGCGAGTGGCAATGGCGAGGCGACAATTTAAACCACTACACCATCCGTGCAGTCTATATATTATTTGAGTGCATAGAAGCTACAACAAGCAAACTGTCGCGTCCACAGACTACTTTTAGAGTTCGAAAATACTCTTATACAACAGCTTTGTGGCTTTAGGGGTCAGTCGCCTCGAGGTAAGCCAGTTTCTTTAAGCGTTTTTTTTTACGTGGGGAATGCTTTGACGCATACCCGGAATACCGACCCGGAGGGGTTATGTCGGACTCACCGGGGTATAAGAAAGATGTTAAATGATAAAGGACCTCCCGGAATACCGACTAAACCTACCACGGTGTTCCTCGACAAAACCACTATCGACGGGGCCGCGCGAATCACTTGCACATGCGGTCGTGACCCCGCCGAGGTTTGGCCCGCCGTATGAAACGGCAGGCCACTACACGAGAGACCTAGCCTAGGCACTTCTCAATTTAAACCCTACTGTCTCCCCTCTAGAGGGAAGACGGGCTCGACATAGAGGCGCGCGTGGGAACACGCACGCCGCCTCTCGAACCTGGTGCTGAACGGATGGCGGGCAGGCCAGTTTCGTTAAGCTGGTCTAACTTGACTAACAATCAGATGTACTTGCACTCGAAAGAGTAATAGGTAATATGAACGTTAAAGCATTAATACACTCAGATAGCTTTGTCCGTCGGTCCGTCCGTCTGTCTGTTATACAACTTTCAACTCAAGAACCCTAAGAGCTTGAGGCTCGCGGTCAACGCCATTCGACTCATCACAGTCAATATACCCGCGAAATGACTATGACCTCTGACCTCAAGGTTACGTGGTATCACGTGACCTTTGCATATTACTTGAACAATTTTTCTAACTCTAAGATTTACGGCAATTCATTGCCGATTCTCACTTGTTTATATAAGGGTCGCATCGCCGCTGCCGCCGTGGGGGTGGTGGGTTTGGAACCCAGTCAAAAAGACAGGGTTAAAATAAAAAAAGTGATTCTATTAAATCTATCTTTTAGATTTGCAAAAAATATCGGCTCTCTATTTTTGTTTTAACAAAACAATAAAAGTTTATTTTTCATTTCATTTTTCATTAAAGTTCGGGTGCGGGGGGTGGTGACGTCACTCTTTTGTAAAATTTGTACCTAAAACTGGCGTAACACGAAATTCAAACAGCCTGTATGTTCATTGTTGTTCGGACTAAAATCTGTTTTTGAGTGCACTGTTAATGTGTCATGTCTTAGAATACCAGACATAATTTAAAATCAATTGTGTCTGGCCACCGCAACTCAATAGATTAATTATTATAATAGGTTTACAAATATATTGATACCTATTGAAAGAGATTTGCTTAAATAAAAATCATTCTTCTGCGCTAGGATCTTAATCCTATTTTGTGAACTTTACTTTATGAAAACGCACACCGGTATCTAATACATACGACAGCTATGAGATCCTAAGTTCGATTGCCGGATCTTTCAATATGAATTGACTTTGACTTCACGAAAGGCGTAGTGGCTAAATGATCGCATCGCTAATGCCGCCTCGCCGAGTGTTGTGGGTTTGATCCCCACACGAGACAAAAACTTGTGTGATCCACAAATAGTTGTTCTGGGAGATTACGGTCAGATAGTCTGAATAGTAAGAAGTCTGAGTAAACAAAATGACTAGATTGCAGAATGACTGGGTATGCAAAACGTCTAGGTTGCTAATCTATATATCGCATCCTTAATAAAACAGAGACTTATCTCAGTATTTTTGATTAAACAAATTTGAACTCTATTGAAAAGATTTAAAACAAATATAATATTAGAATTTAACATATACAATTAGAGTTCAAATTGGCTTACTTTCAAATTTCGAGTTAAGTCGCTGTTTTATTAAGAATGCGATATATACAACTCTTCCGTTACTGAGTGACTGACAGACAACGCACAGCCGAAACTACTGAACGCAAGAAGCTGAAATTTGGCATGTATGTTCCTTGGAGAGTGTAGGGGAGCACTAAGAGAGGATTTTAGGAAATTCCACCCTGAACGGGATGAAAGGGGTGAAACCCGATATTCACACGGGAACGGGACTTACGCGGGTGAAACCGCGGGAGAACTACTAGTTTACATATATTTATTTTAAAACGTCCAGGTAGGCAGAATGACTTCATCGCAAAATGTCTGGGTATTCCTTGCGTCCGTTGTTTGAGTGTAAACTCCCCCGACACAGGAATTATTCCTAACGCGGGAGTTGCGATTTATTAAAAAAATTTAATAGATTTTTCTGCTTAGAAATGCACAACAGCAGAAATAACTTCAGGCCAGTCTTCCATCACGTGAGCTTAAAAGAAATAATTAGGTTATACTCACATTTGACCAGTTGTCAAATGTAAGTGTAAAGCACTAACTTCTTCGGTGAACTTACCCATCTTCCTTTAGCTTATAGAAAATAAACGGCATAACATCCAGGGTTCCATTGTTCTTCGCGGTCTTCCGAACATCTGGTAGCTCCAACTCAGTCTTCCCAGTTAGAATAGGGAATAAGGCTGCCGGTGTACCATCACCGACGATATTGTATCTGAAAACATTTAATATAAAGTTAAACAAGCTTGGTGGTAAAGGGACTGCTGTTAATGAAGTCTTGGATTCAATGCCGTGTTATTGGCTTATGTTAGGAAATTCTTTTCAGAAGCAGCACTATGTTTGCGTAAGAGCAATAGGTTCGCCTCATCACTGTTGTATAACAGATAACTGCCTTCGTGGTGCAACGGTAGTGAATACGAGTGTGACTGCTGTGCATGACGTCTTTGGTTCGAATCCCGAGTGGGGCCAACAAAAAGTTATTGGGTTTTTCTGTTAAGAAATCTCAATACGAGCCCGGAGTTAGAAACTTGGCGGTGTTTGACACCCCCGTGCCTTAAATAGCACGTAACGCCGTTAGTTCTGCGCCTGATCTCTCTCCGGTCGTGTCGGATTATACGTCCCATTGGATCATGAGGGTTATGGTACAGAGAGTGCACTTGTGTTTGCGCACATATTTGTGCACTATAATATCTCCTGCGCAGATGGCCAGTCTCCGTTATGGTTTGACGCCATGACCGAAATTCGGTCAGGAGGACATTATTGAAACATATATGGCAAAAAAACATTAAGTTACCTATCTTATACTTATTTAATATACGAGTATATTATTTAATATAACTTTTCAAATAAATATATTTATTTTAAAATTTAATCTTGATATGAATTATTTTTCCAATTAAAAAAACACATGCGTAAAAAATTAAGGAAAATAAATAATAATAACTAAAAGTCTTGATGTGATGGCGAAATTCTGTTATCAGATTTAGCTTCAGCATTATCGTTTTACCCAGGATATAATACTCCCGTTTCTATTACAAAACCAAAACTGTTTTATGTAATGTAATTCGAGTTAAATATATCTCTGCCTGCCTTCATTTAAGTAAAATAAATATCGTACATACCCATTAAGAATAGTTCCCTTCATAACTTCAGTAAGGTACTTATAACTCTTGGGCATACGTCTTATGAAGCCGTTCTTCGACGTGGAATCGAACCCAAATATCAGCACGTTGAGGGAGTCCTCTCTGCCGGGAGGAACAGGCTTCCTCTCCACTGATGTGCGGAAACCAGTCGAAAAGCCGATCCATTTTGATTTTAATAAACTGGAAATATAAATAAGAATGATTAACTTACTGAGTCGCAGCGGCACACCGGCGCCAGCACACAATAGGTTTTGAATTATGTTTGGCATTCCAAGAATTGACAGGTTAAACAGCGAAAGCTTAGTGGTAGACCGATGGACTGCCACGCAGATGTCTTCAGTTCGACCGTTAGAATCTGACTTTTCGAAGTTATGTGCGTATTTAATAGTTCATTATTATCGCTCACTAACGGTGAAGGAAAACATCGCGAGGAAACCTGCATGTCTGAGAGTTGGACATTATGTTCTCGAAGATATGTGAAGTCTGTTAACCCGTATATCAGCGTGGTGGACTTAGGCCTAAGCCTTCTGATACAGAGAGGAAGCTCGTGCCCACCAGTCGGACAGTTTATATACAGGGTTGATATGGCTAGGAGTGGGTTCAGGTCGGTAGAACAATGCATTCTGAACCCACGACCTCTTAATTGCAAGTCCAAAAATAGCGGTAGACCAATGGTTGATGCACTAACCATTGGTCTACATTATTTTTATATACCTAGTTACTTTCTAGCTTTTTCGCCCGCGGCATCGCTAGCATTAATACTATAGATTTCGTCAATCAATTTCTATCTGTCGTACTTGATGAAAGGTACCCTTTGTCCTTTTCTGTACTGACAATATGAATGCAAAGTTTCATGATGATCGGTCGAGTAATTATGGCGTGAAAGCGTACCAAACAAACTCACATTCGCATTTATTATATTAGTTAGAATTCACTCTTTCAGACTTACCTATTCCCAAGGTTACCAGTGCATATGATCTTGACATGGTCACTTTTCTCCAGGATGTACACGTCATCGTTGAAAACGATGGTGCCGGCACTCAGATGGTACTTCAGATCACTCTCGTATATAATATCATAGTAGGTGCAGCTAATATCCTTAGTGGTTTTGAGAACTTCGGGAACCACCTTACATGTTGAATGCTGGAATATACAAAAAAGTGAATTACACGGATGGTGTAGTGTTTAAGTGGTCTCTTCGCCATTCGTCGAGGGTTGTGGTTCGATCCCCACACGAGATGAAAAATTGTGTGGCAGGAAAAGTTTTTCAGAGTCTGGGTGTTCTTTGTGTCAGTTGTTTTAATGTTTGTAGAGTTCCTGGCGACACAGAAATGATTTATGGTGCGAAAGGTGTCTTCAAGAAACAAGTAGCTACGTAATATTGTCTTCTGTTTACGCGAATATTATTCATTGAAATTAAACTACTATATACGGATTTTATCGCGTTGTTTATTTGACACTTTATTACATAATTTTGAAAAGCTGTTACACTACTACTACTATTAAACTTTACAAATTTTTAAGCTAATTGAATTATTATTAAAATGATGGTAGTTGTCTCAATGTTCCAGTGTAGTTATTTCAAATAATTACACTGGAATATTGAGACAACTACCATCTTAGTCTCCCCGTGACCATGGCTGCTGAAAAGCAACCAAAACGTCGGGGAAAGTGTAAAATTAAATTAAATCTAAATAGTTTTAATAGTTTTAATAATAATTCAATTAGCTTAAAAATTTGTAAAGTTTAATAGTAGTAGTAGTGTAAGTCTTTTTAAAAATTATGTAATAAAGTGTCAAATAAACAACGCGATAAAATCCGTATATAGTAGTTTAATTTCAAAGTAGCTACGTTTTACAACAATGAATATCCCTGGGTGTATTACATAACCACATTTTACCAGCTATGGATTTAGATCTCACGTTTCAGAGGACCCTATAAAATTCACAGTTACACCATGGAATCTGGAACTGTGCCTGGCCAACGCATTAGCCTTAGCGTACCCTATTACGTGTCACCTTAAAACATATCTTGCGAAATGTGGCGTCCCCTATTACGAGCCACCTTAAAACATATCTTGCGAAATGTGGCTGTCACACCTCTGCCTGTCCCAGGGGATATAAGAGTAAAACTATGAAAGAATTAAAGACTCTAAATTATAACGAGGGAAAACACAATCCATCCATTCTACTAAGGTGGTAAACAATCATATGGCCCACCTAATGGTAAATGGTCACCATAGCCTATGGACGCCTGCAACACCAAAGGCATCACTTGTGCGATGCCGACCCTTTAGAAAAGGAAGTGGGAACGAGAAGGAGCGGCAAAGGGAAAAGAGGATGGTTCAAACACAGAATCAAATTTCAATCCTTGACGATGAAGGAAAATATCTTGAGGAAACCTGCATGTCTAAAAATTCTTCATAATATTCTCGAAGATATATGAAGTATGCCAACTCGTAACTCGTGGGCTAGCATAGTACACTATAGCCTTACACTTCTTACACAGAGAAAAGGCCCGTGCCCAGCAGTGGGACACTTTAATACAGTGCTGATAAAATATAATATGTATATAGGAGTAAACGAAAACAGAATTCTAATTTCACATTGCTTGTTACTTGCCTGAAATAAAAATAATAGATTTGCAACTTTGATTTAAGATAAATCAAAAATCCCTTACTTACATAACACTTAACCCAGTCTTGTCCACTGCATGTAACTTTCGGATGTTCCTGGTCAAACTGGGTGACTTCCTTCGCGAACGGATCCAGGTTAGGAATCTCGCATCCTGTTCCCTTGTCCTCCTTTAATGCCTCTTCGAGACGAGACTCAATATATCTATGTGATACAAAGAATATAGAAAATATTAGTGCAGCCCTTTGGAGTTCATATGTACACACGGCGACACATCAACCTAGACTGTTTGGACTTTGAACTATTAGATGTTGAACGCTGCGAATCGTGCGAGAGTGCTTTATATTTTTGTTTTCTATCCTTAACATCATTACATCGACACCACTATGCACTGTCCCTTTCCGACAATTCTCTATTTTGTATGTAGCGTAGTTATGCGTATATAGGGTGTCTAACTTGATGTGTAGCCGTGTGTACTATGGCCAGACAGCAACATAAGTCTTGTGAGATTTTAATTGCCTCTTACAAAATTATAACAATTGTTTGTTATTTATAGCAGAGATAGTTATAAGATCGTTGATATAATCAAAGTTCAAAGTTACAGAATAATTAGGATTTTCAATTCATAAAATACTATTAATTTCTTTTTTATATGTTTAGCTATGTACTTTATACGAGCTATATCGCGTTGTTTTTTTAATAAAGCACTATAGTTACCTATATAATTTTCAGTTTCCCCGTGAACATGGCTGCTGAAAAGCTACCGAAACGTCGGCAAAATTGTTAAATTAAATCTAATAGCTTTTATAATTTAAATAGCTTAAATAGAAGTCAATAGTAAATAGTAAAAGTATTTAATGATAGCAGTTTAAATTTCAAAATGTTGTTATGATAGTGTTTTTTATAGAATGAAAAACGCGATAAACTCCATATAAAGTAGTTTAATTTCAATGTTTAGCTACTTATGTTGCTGACTGTACTAGAGACCATAACTCAACTAGAATATCTGTAACACGAGTTAGAGTGCAAGCTATAACGGTACATTTAAATGCAAAATTAATTCACATAATATAAATAAATTAATAATATTAAAATAAATAATTGATAAAGATAGTGCTTTTAGACATGGCACACATTGTAAAGAGGGTTCTGTAACTAGAGTCCGTTAACGTACCCATACCTACTACGTGATCCGTTCAGAGGGAGAGGGGGATCTTCAAAATACCACGCTAAGACACGGCGTGTATTCCAATATGTTCTATGATTTTTGTTCTACAATAATATATAATAATAAATAGAACAAATTAGATATTTTTTTCTACAATGCTCTACTGAAAATTTTAATAGAACAAAGTAGCATTTAAATTTCTTATTGTTTTACTATCAATTGTATTAATAGAAAGAACTGGAATTTTCATTGCATAATGTTCTACTGTCTCTAACAGTAGAACAAACTGGAACTTATTTTAGGTTAGTTAGGTAGGTCTGTTGTTGATGTCGCGTATAGCAGCGTCTTAGGTTTTCATCGCGTAGACAATATCCTCTAGGAAAATTTCGCGCTTTTTCGAGCTAGGTATATTCAAATATGGCGACAAGTATTAGCCAAATTATTTTCTTTTAAACTATCTGTTCGCAAAATTGATTTAATACCATGTTAATCAATGACTACGTGAAAACTAGAGGGATGGAAGGGGTTCTTGGCATATACTACGGGTGGTCACCGGAGAGAAGGAAGAAGGGGGTAAAGATTGTAAAATGCATCACGTAGCATGGGGCGTTCCCTTAGTTAGACAGCATACACTTGAAAGCATGTTACAAATAATCTGGTTGTGTTGCCTCCTATAGTACATAGTACATATTAACTTAATAAAAGCCAAATGTTAGGATAAAGATGCCCCATAAAATAAATAGTTATCGATATACGTTTTAGTAAATGATTAGTGCCAGTAAATAGTTTGTTATAACTGTGTTAAAACATTATATTTTTTATCAAGTGACTTAATATTTTTAGTGTTATAAATAAATATGTGATATAGAAAGGTGCCTTTACATTTAAGAGTAATTTATTGAAATAATTTATTTATTTTTCAGTCACATCAATACAAATAGATTATAACAATTATATAGGATTTTATATTAACGATATTGGTTGTAGTTGTAGTAATTGTTCTAAAATAATATTAAACAAAATTTTAGATAGTTGACTGTCAAGTTAGCATACTAAAATTGGGTTTACCTCCAGAAACTTAAGTACCTAGGTTATCCATTTTTGCTAAAAAGTAATCGTATATTATTAAACTAATTTATATGACAGTTGCAGTTTTCCTGCGTTTGTATGTAGGAAGATATTTGTGGACAAGTTTTAGTATAGTTAAACCACAATCAAAGCTGTAAAAAGCTATTTTCGTATATGCAAACCCAAAACAACGCTTATAGCACTTTGGTATGGGATTACCAACCCATTGCCTACGATTATATTAACTTATAATATACGTATATAATATTGTTAAGTAAATTTATATGTAGGTACGTATTTAATATATGTTTTATAAATTACTAAACGGTATAGTTCCAGGCAATAATAACAATCATACTGTGCAATACATGGCAATGTTTTCAGTAAGGCTCGGTTATAACCTGCCAAGGCCGACGTAGCAAACATGATAAAAAACATGGCTGACGTATGAAAATTATATAAGATAGCAGGCTACAGTTAAATATATTGCAGCCATCTTCTTCTCCCTTAGCCTTTATTATTCCCAAGTCACTTGGGGTCGGCTTTTCTAGTCGAACCGGATTTGACTGGATATCAGTTTTTACACGGAGCGGCTGCCACCTGACCTCCGCAACCCAAAGGCTAACGATACCCTAAGGCTAGACCAGTGTCAGGATATTAGAGGGTACTGGCTTCCCAATTACGACTGCCATACATGTTCATGGCAGCCGGGACCGACGGCTTAACGTGCTCTCCGAGGCACGGAGCAGGCGATAATTGGCAATCAATACGCACATAATTTCGAAAAGTCATATAACTTCCGAAAGTCAGAGGTGCGCGACGTGGGTTCGAACCCGAGACCCTCTGCATTGCAGTCTGTTGGTCTCCCACTGAGCTATCGCTGCAAATATATTGCAGCCAAATATTAGTATAAATATAGTCCTTTTAGAAGCCCCTTTAATCAAGCAAGCGAACCTACCGCAACATAAATTGCATTGTCATTATAATAAGAGGAAGTATACTTCAGTAACCACACTAACAACCAAACAATCACGTTTGAAAATGTCACTTTGTGGTCTAAATGAATAAATAATTTTGACTTCGACATAATATTTATTCTGTTAAATGCAGCTTGCTATGTAGGAGAAATTCTCGCATTGCCACCTAATATAAAACCCTAAGGGTCGTAACCGGTTATAGAATACGGTAACCGGTAACCGTTAGGCGGGCCATCTGCTTGGTACCATCACCATCTTGGTAGTATAGAAAATATGCTCTAGGTATATCTTACAAAACTTAGGAAAGTGTTCCTAATATTCCAAAATACCCAAGTAGGTCAGAAAAGCTTTGAAAATAATGAATGCGAGATCATATAACTTTCGAAAGTTCGTTTGTTTTTCGATGGACATTGCACTGCCCTAATTTTAATAGGACACCATGCGAGTGATGCCTCGGCCAGATTGACGGATTGTTTCCGTGGTATGCCATACGACTGCTTCTGTGGTAAAGAAGTTGTTTTTGAAGAGTTCAATTACCAAATCTAATGTTAGTCGATTTTTCTATAAAAAAAAGAAAATATATAATGAAAGTTTAGAGTTGTGCCCGGTAGTCCGCCATAGGCTCACCCGTATAACATAAGGTCTTTAACCATATCAGGCGAAGTATGGTTGTAACACACCTTTGCCTACCCTTTCGGGGATATAGCCGTGAGTCTATAAATGTATAAGTATATACATATATGTTACATTAACCTTGTATATCTAATTTCTGACCTTGGTACACTTATTGTTTGCACGCACAACACGATATTAACTAAATCGCTTTTGTCCCTACCATTTCCCCTTTTGGAAAATAATTCAGTCAAATAATTTATTTTAAACTCTTGACAAGATAATATAACAAATACAAAGAGTTACTTTGGTCTGATTATATGTGTAACACCTTGGTTGAACTATAAAAACTGTGTAACATACAGCAGAAGGTAACATAGAATCTACAATTTACACCTATTACACAATATAAATTTATATTATAGGTAAGTGTTGCCAGCTTTTTGTTAGAAACACAGCGCTTTTGCAAACTATCGGCAGCTATGATATTTTTTTTAAAGACCATTCTTGACCAGTTTTCTAGCCCAGTGTTGTGGGGTTTGGAATTATACAACTACTTACCTAGTTGTATTATAAGTCCCCGCAACACTGGGCGACCGAAAAAGCGGTCTCCTCGCCGCAGTGGCAGCGCTGAGTATATTGCGCTGAGACCGCTTTTTCGGTTAACCATTGACGCCATGGAAGAAAAGCGACTCCTACTTGCAAAATAGTAGTTGGCGCAATTCGCTCATGTAGGCGACGACTTAAATGTATTGACAGAGTCTGTGCTGCTACCAATAATTCCTACCACCGACTGCTAATAAAGCCAGCGTTACAAGCAAAACTGTAAACTGACACCGCTAATAAAAATATACATACATACTTACTGTATAAATCCTAAAGAGGTAACCAGAGGTAAACCATATGTTTCAGCTTTAAATCTCACTTTTTAGGGGAAACCACTTGGCGAATATCGGACACACATCTAAACTCGGTATTGCTGCATTTGCTACTAAGAACACCCGAACAGACAAAGCCAAAGCACATCGGAAACATCCAGACCCAGAACATAAGCCCTTCCCTTACTCAAGTGGAATAAAATAGGCCTTAGGTTTTCGTGGTGGACCACAATTAAGCGCAAAATTATGCCACGAGACAGAGAAAATTTATGATGCCATAAAACGCAAATGAATGAATGGTTAGTGCTCGGTCATTCATTAAAAAGGCCATAAAATTAACTTGTTACTAGCTATTCTCATCCTTATCTTAAAAGTGTAATGACTCGTATAATATTAATGACTGTGATAAGCATTGAAATAAAATTACTTTATATGGATTTAACGCAGCAATATTGTGACTCTGTGCTGGGCACAGGCCTTTTTTCAGTGTAAGAAGGGTTAGGCCATAGTCCACCACGCTGGACCAATACGAGTTGGCAGACTTCACATATCTTTGAGAACATTGTGGAGAACTCTCAGGCATGCAGGTTTCCTCAAAATGATAACCTTCACCGTTAAAGCGGGCGATAATTAAATATCTAATACGCACATAACTTCGAGAAGTTATATTATATTATTATATTGCACCCCAGCTTGGCCAAGAGATAAAACTATTTTTAAATTACATAGACTCATGCCCGCATACATCCCCAAGAGGGTAGGCAGAGACGAATAACACCCACATTTTAGCAGCTATGTGCTTAGATTCCACGTAATAGAGGATGACCATAGCCAACGACCGAAGACATCTTGCGTACTGCTACTTAAAGAATTGCTAAGTGTTTCGATTGTGTTATGATTACAACATTTTTATTTCTGTATACATACAATTCGAGTAACCATTATTGCAACAGAGTTTTCTAGCCGCCTGAAAAACGTATGACTCTTTTATTCGCATTTATGCTATCGACGTGGCACAAGAAGACGATGTTTTCTGCACTGTTTAATCAGAATAACTACGTATTTTAAAAGTGGAACGCTAAAGCACAATTTTCCCTTAAACCTAAGATTTCAATTCAGATTGGGGCATCTTGAGCGAGGATCTTAAGAGAGGCAACTTGACTAAGGGAGCCGGCCGGAATAACCTTGACCTTACAGAATAATGCAGCAAAATAACCTTGGTTTGTGTTCCTGAGATGAGTGTAGGTTTGGACTCCATTAGGGGTCGCTAAGCAATCATAACTAAACGAAAAAATAAATATATAAAAATATTACAATTCTGTAATAGTTAGTATGTGCATACAATTTATATTGGTATATTTTTTCAACAAAGATAAAAAAAACATGCAAATCACTAAATTAAAGAAAGTGAAATTATTCAAACAACCTCGTGTACATTGAAAAAGTGCCGTGCTGGTCATATAGTTTTTGAAATCGTCAAATAGATGGCACCGATGGAGCCTTGAACAAGTTCAGAAAAATAATGTTAAATTTAAATAAATTACGCACGGCTACTTGTAGCTTACTTGACATAGCGACAGCATTGTACACTGAAGTCCCAGGTTCCTCACGATGCAGACCTTAAGGTCTGCTTCGGTCACTTTCTATAATTTATCGTAGAATACTAATGACCAAATTTAGTGTAGTATGCTAAAGATAAGAGTAAGGTAGTAAATTATACAAACGCCAAGCAAAATTCAAATAAAATACCATGCAAATATAATTATTTTAGTTTAGGTTAGTATTTTAAACCTACATATAGATTAACAGTTAAGTATATAAAATCATGCAATAAAAAAAATGCAGAGCAGTCTTTGGGGACTGCTGATAGAAGTGAAAACTAAGTAACTTGTGAATTGTATCAGCGAGCTATTAGATTATTATTTTTGAATATTGAATGCGTTCGGTGACGATGACGCGAGTTCCATGATTTATGTACACCCAAAAAGTGCTCAACTCGCCTAAAGAAGTTTTCACTTCAAAAATCATGCATATATCATTACTTACTACTGTCTACTTACTTAAGCACAGAGGGCCTGAAAAGATAAAAAAATAAATAAAACAAAAGTTAATCACTAAAATCATTACATGCGCATACGCACGTATCTTCAACACATGCATACATTGTTATGTACATCGTGCATGTAACTACTTACATGCATACGCAAGTATCACGCATATGCCTACTCATACTGTAAGCATATGGCATGCATGGGATAGTAATTAAGACGCCGCCGCCATATGTTTACGCGAATGTTATACATTGAAATTAAACTACATTATACGGATTTTATGGCCATGGTCACGGGGAGAGTCTTACCGTAACCAGCTGAAAATCTGAAATAATTTAAATTTCTTAAATAGTGATAAAGATTAATAGATTCACAATTTCGGTATAATAGTGTTTTAAAATAAACAACGCGATAAAATCCGTATAACGTGTTTTAATGTCAACGCCATACTTTATCAATACTTTTACTATAGACGCAAAAAGTAGGTAAATATGACGATGAAGTAGACTTCTTACAATGGCACAGGTATATAGTAACTTTTTACACAGAATTGATTGAAAAATACAAATAGAGTTTTAACGAGACAAAGGTATTTATACCCTTCTTAACAACTATTGTTCTACCACTATTCATAATAATTTTTTTGATACTTTTCATACACACATACTGGGTGAAATGGACAGCGAAAACTGGAATGGTAGAATTAGACTATTATTCCGAGTTAAAATGTTTATTATTTTCTTCATGAAAAATCTCATTATCTGCAATTTCACGTATTTTAGACTTTGACTCATAACATAATACAAAAACCATCAATTTTATTAAATATAACCATAGAATACCACATTTGACTAAAAGACAGCAATGTAATGAAATCATCGTGTTTTAACTTTTAAACAAATCAGTTGTTTACGCGCAGAGCGCAGTTAATCAATACAACATAAACCTATAAAATCTTAATCTTGCGTTTTTATGATTAATAAATGTTTACTTCGAGATAAGTTCCTTTAGAAAGAAGTCTTGCTAAAGTTTCCGAAACGCCGTCCCTTTCACCCAGTATAAATATTGAAATAGGTTGCTCTAATTGCACGAGTAATTAAGACTACACGAAGCCGCAAAAGCAAGCTCCTGGCAGCGACGTAGGTAACCGAACAACACACAGCGGGGGAGGCATTGCGCGGACGTCGGAGCGCATGTAACTTTTAAGTTGTTAAAATACGTTTTTTAGAAAAGATATTCAATTTTGTAGATAATGGTAAAACAAAAGTTGTTAAGTATAATATTTTACCCATCATACATAAATACTTTGTATGACGAAAGACGCACGCATGCAGATGCAGGTGCTTATATGAATACTCAAATCAACCATTTAATTAATGCTTTTAATCGTTTATTTCGTATAATGATCACCTATTTTCTCAGTATTTAAACTACAGAGTTATAATTTATAAACCATGTGATAAGATTTTAGCAAGTTATTTTCTTGGATACTTTGGGTCATCATTATTAAAAAGCTAAAAGTGCTTTTTTGGAAGGCAGCACGCTCTTGTCACAAGTGAGCGGTATACTATCTACAAATAGCATTATTTTAAATTTAAATCCGCATTAAAAAAGTAACTATACACAGCAGCTGCAGCGACGTGCATATGCGTGCATACATGACGTTCTGATTCGTGTATATGCGTAGATCACGTATAAGTTTCACGTCTAAAAAGCATAATTTAATAACAGCATCAAATCATGCTGTAATACTTAGTACTAAGGCTTAATATATAAATACTTAAATACATCTTATAATAATATTAATATGCATATACTTAATACGCTGTTGAAATTTCTAGATAACAGCTTAATCAATATCGTTTATTTTGTAGCTAATAGGTTTAAAATCGCTTAATATCACGTTATATGTGCGTTTGCTACGCGCGTTTTTACTTTCGAATGATATTCGAATACAATAGACGATTCCTACGCAACACGACCACAGGCGCCGCGTGCGCTGCGTATTCCATCGCATTGAGCGTTATTCATAATACATACTTATGTATTGTGTTGTCTATACTAAACGTAATTCGAACGTCGATAATGTATTCGAATATCTTTCGAATGCATAGTTGCTTAAACCAACATGAATGTTAGGTCATTAAATAAAATCGCACATTTTATGTAATTTATTAATCGTTCAGTATACTGGGTGTCCGATTTCATACAATTACTATACATTATTTTATTTATACGTAGAGAACACCGTTGTCTTAATATAGTCGTCTTTTTTAAGAAAGGACATTGGCGTCCGCCGAGCTTGCGTATGCTTCGGGCTTATAAGCGCTGTTTATATTGCCATCAGTAGCACGTGCACGTTTCCCGAGTGTTAGCCAGCGTGAACACGACATGCTTCCAATCAAACAAGTCATCTATATAGCCCATATATGAAGTTTTACTCAGAAGATATCCACTCTAGATTAAAACTATCGAATGGCCTGTGCTTGTTGGACCCAAGTCCCCATGTCAGCGGCCCAAAAGCATCGTTGCTTTCCCCTAACTTATGGGAAAATATCCTTAAAAAAGAAACGAATAATGTACGAGGAAATACAATAAGGTATTTATTTCAAAACACGTCATTCATTGTTCAGCTTAGTAGGTCAGTAACGCCATCATTATGTATAAATTTATATACCTATCATGTTAAGCAAACCATTAAGGAATGGCAAATGGAATATTGTTTGTAAATAATGCTGTTTCCAGTACCACTTTACAGTAAAACATTTATTACTTTAGACAATTTCATATAAAAATAATTAGCCTATTAATGTGCCTATAAACAGAAAACATGTTTTAAACAGTTTTGGAGCAAAATCTACACTTGGTAGAAGTCACATTCCAAAACATATAGTATTTTCCCATCTCCTATTTATCTATGTATGTGTAAATCAATGGAATGCCAGACATAATTGAAAACCTATTGGTGCTGCGACACAATAGATTAAATGCATTGCGGGTTTGAAGATAGTTTTACTTTCCCGAGATAATATAATACTCGTAAACTACTGCTGAACCTAGTACAAACGTTGATTATCTATACTAATATTATAAAGCTGAAGAGTTTGTTTGTTTGAATGGGCTAATCTCAGGAAGTACTGGTTCGAACTGGAAAATTCTTTCAGTGTTGGATAGCCCATTTATCGAGGAAGGCAAAGCATAAATTAAAAACGTTGCAAGAAGAGGGAAAATTCTCATAAGTGAAACAGACGAAGTTGCGCGGGTCAGCTAGTGATAAAGATATGTTGAAAAAGAGCACCAAAAGCTGATGAAATATCGATAATCTGGCAACAGATTTGAAATGGGTTGTCAGAACACCAATTTATAAAACCTTGTTGAGTTAAAATTGTTGTATTTATCTTAGTAATAATCAAGAAATCAATCATAAATAATGTTCTTATTATATAAAATTAGCGACTAATCAGATGACAGTAGTATGTATTCCTGTCGCGGTCACCGCAGCAAATTTCTATGCAGAGTCGAACGAGTAAAACTCTCTAGTTTTGAAGGGTTCCACAGTAGCTTACGAAAGTCTTTCAACTTTACCAGAAATTAGCACATTTCCTTTGAAATAGCATATTTTCTGACGGGAACAAAGCTACCGGTAAAAGCTAATGGTATTTAATAATATGAGTCACAGCATCGCGTGACTAAACTCATTAACTTAATCCAGTGGCTAAATATTTGTCTAACCATTGCCGCATAATGACAGCATATCCCAGAAATATCAGGCCTGGACTCCTAACCACACGAGGTTATAAGACCATTTTATTACGTCCTTGTCTCTTCGATAGGGTTATGTGGTGTGATTTTTTCAGCAGTGAGAATAGGCATAATGACAGGGTTAAAAATAAGTGATTCTAATTAGTCCATATTTTAGATTAGCAAATAATTAAATCTCTTAAAATTAGTTTGATGGATGTTGGTGCATTTATAAGTATTTTAGCTGAGCCGCTGTCTAAAGGAGCTATTTTAGTTTATAAGATAATAGACAAGGTTTACATAAAGGTAGAATATGAATAATTAATATGTTTGGGGTATGATAATAAATAATATAAAATTATTATTGAGGTATGATGGATCTGACATGTCCATGTGTGGCTAAAAGCTCCCAACAAAATAAGAATAAAAGGAAAAAATTTTTTTTTCCTATTTTACAAAACAATAAATTTAATAGACTTCAATGCATTATGCATTAAAGTTGTGCAGTGATGGCTTGTACGTCACAATTTTGAACCTCGTCACCTAAAAGTGACGTTATACGAAAGCTAAACGCGTTGTATCTTCGTTGTTATCAGTTTGTGAGACGAAAGACAAAATACGTGTCCAATATTTTTTGCTAACCTAAAAGACGGACAATTTTTATTTGTCATCTTTCCTATTATTAGTGCCTGTAATTGCATTGGAATGCAATTATGCCCAACTCGATACGTATAGAGGTGCTTAAGACGCACTAAGCACAATAACCTTGACTATTCTATGGTCAAAGTCATTGTGCACGTCTTAGAGACCGATACACATCATAAACACTTTTTGTAAAGTCATCTCCCGCTCTAGTAATAATTCCTGTATTGCAGGTGTTTCCAAACTTTTAAACAACGGACACAACCCATCCAACTTCGATGAATGCTTCGATTCGCATTGTAGAATCGAATCCCACATGGGACAAGAACTTATATTGTTGTAGTTATATTTTTGTTATAGCATTTTTATTTGTGTATTTTTACATACTTTGGGTGGCTAGTCACTAGATATTTTAAATACACTTCAGCTTCGCAAAATTATTTTCAGGAAATAAGTAGGTACACATTTTTCATGATCCCATTAGCGGGACAAAATCCTAAGATTACTTGAATGCAATGTCGCGATTATTATTTTCATCGCTTGCTTTATTTAAAAAACAACTTTATGAAATGTATATCAAATTTATGTTAATTCAATGAGAATTTTTTATTCTTACCCAGTTACCAATAAACGACGAATAAATTTACACGTAGCACAAACAAAAAAATTGTTCAGCGATATAATGCCTTGGTGCATACGACGTAAAGCATAATATTGCTGAACAAGTATTTTTATTTATGCTACGTATAAAATATTCTGCATTTATTGATAACTGGGTCAATGTTTAGTTGATACTTTTTAATGCGCAGCTTGAGTAAGTTTTCTTTTAAGTCTGATTGAATTTTCCCTATGTTTGTAATCGTAGTAATGACAAAGTTAACACTGTAAGTAAGTAATCATTTATTCGTCGGAATATGGGTATACATAGATCTTAATACTTAACATAGTTTCGAACCATATTCCACCATTATCTGGCATACAAATATTGATATATAATTGATTTACAAAAAATATTCATTTAATTATATCAAAGCATATCACAAATTATTGTCTTCTAAGAATTCTTTAACACTATAAAAACATTTATTCAATAAAAATACATATAATGTTCTCTTAAAAATATTAAAACTGTCAATTTCCTTGAAGCTACTTGGCAGCTTATTATAGATATGTATCACCATACAGTATACATTATTACAAAATACATTTACTCTTTGCTTGGGTATGAGTAGTTTGTGAGTGTGTCTTTCTGGTCTTGTGACGGTATCAATGTGTTTACAAAACAAGTGTGGATGTTTGCGTACATAATTACAAATTTCAAAGATATACAAACTAGGTAATGGCAAAATATTATGTTTCTTAAAATAATCCTTACAACTCTCAGTCTGTTGTAAACAGAATAATGCTCGCATACATTTTTTCTGGACAATGAAGGCTTCATTTACCTCAACTGAATTGCCCCATATTATCAGACCATACCTTAATTTTGACGAAACATAACCGTGGTAGGCAATTAAAGCCGTTTCTAAAGTAGAGACTTGTCTCAATCGATACAAGGCATAAACAAATTTATCTAAGTTTATACAAAGATTCTGAATATTTTCTTTCCAGTTGCAGTGTTAGTCAATTATGATACCTAGAAATGGTGCGTCTACTTCTTCAACTACATTATCGTTGTATTTTATATTAAGTTGTGGGTTCTCTATTATAAGTTTGTAATTGAAGCATTTTGGTTTTGTTTATGTTGACTTTTAGCTGATTGTAATCCAACCATTCAATTAAGTTACCCAAAGCTTTATTTATCTTATGCTTCAGTTCATTTTTATTTTTATCTTCTATGATTAGAGTAGTGTCATCTGCATATAATACACAGTTGTGTTCGGTGACGTTAGGTATCTATCTATGTATGTATCTTATCTGGGGGCCAGTCAGTGCAGACCGGCGACACTTCGACCCAGTGGGGTCTGACACTCTCCCAATAGCGACTGCCATAGATATTCATGGCAGCCGGGACCGACGGCTTAAAGTGCTCTTCGAGGCACGGAGCAGGCGATAATTGTCAATCAATACGCACATAATTTCGAAAAGTCATATAACTTTCGAAAGTCAGAGGTGCGCGACGTGGGTTCGAACCCGAGACCCTCTGCATTGCAGTCTGTTGGTCTCCCCACTGAGCTATCCCTGCTGTGATGTTAGGTAAGTCATTTATATATAACAGAAACAATAGGGGGCCAAGAATACTCCCTTGTGGCACTCCAGAATTGTTCATTAATTTAACTTCGGATCTAGTAGACGAATTACATTTTCCAGAAGTGCCATAAATGTCTACACACTGATAGCGATTTTCTAGGTACCTATTAATCCAATCTAACGCTTTTCCTCTAATCTCATATCTATCTAGCTTATATAAGTCTGATTGCTGATTTCCATTAATAATAATAATAATTTATTTCCATAATCAATACTACAAATATTGTGTAAAGGTAAACATATTAAAATTATAAGTACAAATTGATTAAACGTTAGTATAAAGGTCACTCTTCCCTGTACTAGTTAAGGGGACACCGCGAAAATTATCGTTTAGAATAGCTCCGGCCATATCCGCCCCAATGACACTCATTGTGTATCAATCCTTAAATAGCGGTCATAAGGTCTAAAATTGCGATGCGCCCGCAATGATCGAGAGCGCTCAGAAATTGTTAAAAAAACTTAAAATATTATTCAAAAATGATTGGTTTTAGTTATGGAAATAATGAGCTAGCAAATCACTAATATTGATGTTACGAATATATTTGAGTAATTCCTAAGCATAATGACAGTGTAACTTCCTTGTAATTTCAAAAATAGTAATTTTTCAGAGGTGTTTTCGAAAATAATTATGATCGAGCCAAAATCACAATATCGTGTTTTTGAGCTAGGAAATTCTAGTTAAAGACATCAATTTACCTATATCAAAATTCTAGATTAATTGGTCTTCTCATAGTCCTATACTATTCGATGAAAGATAGTGCATTTTTTCAGTGTGTCCTCTTAAGAAACTGTATCACAGGTGACGGGCCTTACAATACAACAAATTCAGTAAACTAACGCAAGGAACAGACTTAAGATATATTCAAATAAAGTTATATATATATATTTACATAAGTAAAAACTTAAATATTAAATTAAATTAAGCACATCGCCGAAATAACAAAGTTCGTAAATAAAGTATAGGCAAGAATCTAGGTTATTATCTAATTCATTATTAAAACATAGGTACATATTGTTCGTGTTATAATAATAATTGTTGGTGTGCAGTTTTGTGTGTTAGCGACATAAAACCGCGCATCAGCAAATCGCAACACTGGGTCATTGTCTGTTACGTAACACTCATATTGAATTTATAAGAAATTATTTAATATAGAGTTCGATTTATTCAGTAAGTAGAGCATAAACAATATGATAAATATATATTTAGGGATATCTTTAGGCGCCTCCATAATCGATCGAGTTTATGTATCTTTTCTCGGCCATGAGTCTCGCTGGGCAATCAGCATCGCCTGTAATGTGATTACCAGGCTTCTTAAAATGCAAGCATGTTGCGCATTTAGGTCCCTCTTGCTTCGCGCAATCCTTTATAGAATGGCCTTGATCACCACAATGGCCGCAAGTATAACTGCTCTCGCGACATGTCTTTGCCGCGTGCCCATTCTGCTGGCAATTGTAGCAGCGTGTTACCAGAGTCCTTCACCGGACAGGATGACCAATTTATTAAAACTTTGTCATTAACGATGAGAGTTTTTTGTATTGCTCCAGAAACTTCAAGGGCGTAATTACATGTATCGGCGTTTTTTTTGCCTGATTTATGTCTTAATTTAATAGACCTAAGGAACGTCTCGAGATTGGTATCTTCAGGATTTTGAGGAGGTTTGCCGCCAATATTTTAATTGTAAAGGCAAGTGTAAAATTCTGTATCCTGCATGGACGAAGGAACTCCTATTAATACCACTCTAGGCTTACGTTTAAAGAGCTCGTCGATTTAAGACCCATGTTCATGGTCTGGACCTGCTGTTTAAGCCTCTCCATGTCATCCTTAGAATCAGTACTGATAATTATACCGCCGTCTCTTGTCTTTCGTAGTCCCCGGACGTGCAGCTTCATTTGTTTAGGACGTGCGTCCTCTAATCTTCTGGACAATAGATTTGGTGTCCTCACTCGACTTTGATTTATCGCTGGGATTGATCGCCACTGAACTGACATTCGACGCCTGTATACACGTATTGGTCCAGTCTTCACCATGTCTACGAAAGAAGGGGCCTGTAATAGGTTTTGACAATTCTTCTACAGTCTTCTTCAGGTCCTGAAGCCGCCGTGATACATCAAGCTGGTCTTCTAGGATTTTCACAGAGAAATATACATGTACGACCTTCATTTTAAGTAATTGGTATTGTACTGCCAGCTGCGAAGTCCCGTGTCCATGTATTTGTTATTTGTCCGTGTATTTCTGATACAATAGAATACGCTTCATTTAGTTACTTTTCAATCGACGTCATCCATGACTGCATTTCAGGTGTTGTAATTTTTTCAAGGTCATCTTCTTGACCTGAGGCTTCAGGTCGTGGTGAGGTGACAGGTGGCTTTTCAGCTATAGGAGGTGGTGTGCGAACGGTCCTGCTACTTCTATTAAAGGGACTACCCTCCATGTTATTACTTGCTTTATCTTCATAGAGTAAACATTATCACTAATAAACTGCACATATTTATTGTACGGAAGCGTTAGTATGACGCAGTTCGCGTTGCATCGGCAATCGCTAAAACGAGGCAAAAACGCAATTTATTATTATTTTACTAAATAATTTGGTCGACGCGTCTGTTCTCAATGAAGACAAATGCAGTGAATTTATTGCATTTGTTATCTACATTACTTGCCCTTAACATTACATAGTACAGTTGTAACCGGTAACCCTACCTAATCTTCTAGTGACGTAAGGTTACCAGTTACGCCTGTATATTCACGAAGAGTTAAGCAACAGTGGGTTGCGCCAAGATTTCCACGGTAACCGCTGCAGCATTCCCTCTTCACTACCGAAGTATTCATGTTACATATGTAGATAAGCTGTAGCTAGTAAAATAATACAATAAAGTCATTGCAGTAGGTATATAATAGATGCAATAAAATATTTGTTTGCCACAAAATAAAGAAATTACGTGATTTTTTATATCAATATAGGTAACTGGCGTTTTTTAATAAAGCTCATTAATAAAATATGCCTTAAATCAAAAATCAGTGTGACTCAGGACTTATTTAGGGATTTACACGAAATTACCAATTGATAAATCACACTCAACTCTACAACGCTTTTTAACTTTAATACATCTATTAAAATATGTTAGCGTAAGAAATCATATTAATACCCATTGAAAACATAAAACCTAATACAATTTTTGTTATAACACTATTGATTTAGAAGAAAAGTTTTCCAAAGATCAAACCTGTCGAGAAAACCAAAAAAACTCAATTTGAGACCAACTACTTCTAATAAGATACTTGCATTTGATTTGATTTTGCTTTTTTGCAAATAAGGGAGTAATTATTATTTTAAATTTGGATATATGAAAAAGTGGGTTCTAAGTGCGAAAAAAAAAACGCAATCTCCCTCGCACAGTTGTGGTTAAATAGCGGTAACGTCAGTTTGTACTGTGCATCACTTGAAAACAATTCCTACTACTAGATTGAAATGCTTGTAACGTATTTATTATTAATTGCCGCTATGCTATGTTACCAGGTTCAGAAGTGGTAACAGCAAACAGCGTGTTTGTCACGTGAAATTCAAGAAAGTGATAAAACAGAAGTGTAGACACAAGAAAATTAATATCGTAAACGCAACAATGTCAATTCTAAGTTAGCCACACTACAGATCTTACCGATGACGTAATACGCGTTTTCCTGGTCTATATACTATCGTGACGTAGACTACACGACCGTCATCTATTCCGCTGCAAGTAAAAAGTACAATGAGTTTATTATGCGCACTCGCGTCTGTTAATTCCATGTGGCAGGCACACATTCTAAAACGCGTTATGTAGGGTGTCAGTAACCGGATGGATATGCGACAAATAAAAAGAAACGGTAGCGGTAACCCTTACTTTTTAAGGTAACCGGTTACTGTAGTAAGCTTGCATAACATAGAGATAAATTCCAAAGTAAAACTACTAAGTTCATCAAAACCTATTTAAACAGATTAATCAAGGATTGGAAAATTGGGATAAAAAAATCGATGATAACATCGTATCTGTTCAATGATTCGATGTAAGAACACGCCGAATCGATTATGAGATTGATTTATTATAGTTTTGTTCTTAGAAATACAGCAGTTAAAATTTAAATGGTCGTGTATAAACTTGTCAAAGTTTCTTATAGCTCCATCTTATAATCTGCTTATCACTCTAGTCAGCAATCATAAATTCTCGATTTGATTCGATTAGTCAAAACGAACAATGCTGGATTACACCGAAAATTGATTACTTTGCGGTCGATTCGGATAAACGAATAAACATGCACAACATTTATATAAAACCAAATTGCAAAGGTCCTTCGCGACATTAAACAATTGCCTGGAAATTATAACGAAAACAGGCATTTTAACTAGAGAATGTGAAACATGAACTCTGTCGTAAAATATAGGATTATATCGACAGTATCAATTTAAAATTTTTAACGGGTATGATTCAGGCTTTAGGCGAATTTGCGCCCTATGATGGCGGTCTCTGCGGCCGCTGAGTAGGATTTCTGGAGGCTCAAATACCGTCCTTTAACGTGTTTAAATGCTACATACACATACTGCTTCGTCATAAGGTTATGTTGGGCTCTCCTGGTTAAATCCAGGCCAACCGACTTTAGCCACCACGGTGTACCAACTCACTGTTTTTAGTGGTGAGTCGATCGCTGGTTAATCCAGGTTTATCAGCTAAAACCAGCACGGTTTGACTGATTGCTGTTTTTTTTGGTGGATAGAACGCTGGAACTATAACTTCATTAAGCAGGCTTAAATACCTATCTTTCTCTTATTATCCTATCTCGTACTGCATCTCTCTCGGATCGGATACGCGAGTAATATCCCTGGCATTACAGAGATCATATGCAAACGGTAACCGCTTAACATGTTTATTTTTCTCTTTGCTGTATAAAATAAATATACTTCAATGAGTAAGCAATTATGTCTGTTTTGATTACAAAAAATGCGTGAAGGAAATATGTAATTAGTTATTAATTACTATATCCATTATTAACAGTTGATACAAAATTAAATACAACATTTCTTTTCCTTTTCTTATGATTAGCAAATCTACCATCCGCTAATGACGGTTTCACTAACCAACTAGTGGGTTTTCCTAACCTACTAATGTTGGGATGTTCCAAGGCTGGTCCCTCAATGGTCAGGATATTTTAAAACTATCTTATCCACATTAGTTATCACTTAATAGAGTGCGAGGCTATTGACGTCTCCTCGAAGTCCAGACTCCGTGCTACTACAGAGATATGCCTAGTGAGCATATAGTCGACCCAATAATTGACCTCGAACCTATGGATACTAATAATACTAGAGAGAACCACTCACGCGTTGCCAACTTTACAAATAAGGAGTTTTAAATAAACAGTTAAACACAGTGGATAGTCTACCATGCTGGTCTAAGCCTTCTCATACCGAGAAGAGGCCCATGCCCACTGGGTCAATTTCGGGCAACAGTAGTAAATGTAGTGTACATTAAAATGCTATTGGTTTTCTGTCACTAAATTGTCTATAGCAGAATGGAGTCTGATAAAAGGTAATAGAGCCCTATTAAAGCATAGCTAGCGAAATTCTGTTGTAAAACGCCTTTGCCTACCTTTTCAAGGATATAGGCGTCAGGCAATCTAATATTATAAAACTGAAGAGTTTGTTTGTTTGGTTGAACGCGCTAATCTCAGGAACTACTGGTTCGAAATGAAAAATATTTTAGTGTTGGATAGCCCATTTATCGAGGGAGGCTATAGCCTATATAACATGACGCTACGACCAAAAGGAGCAGAGTATTAAAGAAAAATGTTGCAAAAATGTTATAATATATAATGTTATGTGAAGCAGACGAAGTTGTGCGGGTCAGCTGGTGGAAGTATATAGGTAGTTTATACATATTTCGCAAGCGTAACGGTGTCTAGGTACTGCTACATGAACGCATTAACACCTTTTATAGGTTATAATATTGTGAATTATACGTCCCTACTATAGTTTGTACCGGACAATGGAATGCTTTGTTCAATTTAAATTATCGACAAACACCGCTATGGCCTTAATGACATTTGTTTAAATACATAGATTCACGTCCGTATATCTGAAGAGGTAGGCAGAGGTGTATTATAACATTTAGCCAGCTACGTTTTAGATCTATTGCTGGCCACTAAATTGCTAGACATTTTGCTGTGACTGAGGAAATGCCTTGAAAATACGTTTTGATAGACATTTTTAAATTTGCCGAAATTTCAAACTTATGCCGAATAAACTTATAACGAAGCAGTATTATAAATCATTATCAAAACAATAGTAAATATAAGGAGCCTGGATCTATTCCTGCGTCGGAAGGTTTTAATGCGATTTTCTTTAAATACATTATTTTGTGGCATTCCAATACTGTGAGTAAAGTGAAAGTGTTAGTGTAAAATTGCAGAAACATGAATGGTTTTTTTTCCTGAAGAATAATCCAACGACTTTTAACACAGAATAATGTTTTCGGTACGCCGCCGCGCCGTCCCTTACCCCCGGTATATGTTTCGTAAGGTTTAGGGTTTTATATTCGGCAGCGATCTTGACGAAAAACCCGTAGTTGTCAATTATATGATGTACTATTCTCTTACAGAACATTGGCTTACATTGATGGCTTTCTTTTCATTGCATGTATGAAACCTCTTCCCCAGGGGAGGCAACAGTGCTAGTGCTGCGTTCATTGTAGTAACAGCTTACCATCAAGCATGGGTAGAGCCAAATCCTACCATGGTAAATAAAAATCAAACCTTCACCGTGATACAAAAAACCTGTAAGAATTCGAACTACTCCGAGTTTAAGTGGAGTGTAAGACCGATATGAGCGAGTCTCTGTGAACGCCATAATCCTCATTTACGGGACATCCCAAATAATATTATAAATGCGCATGTGAGTTTGTTTCAAGACTTCACTATTCGACCGATCATCTTAAAATTTCTTGTACATGTTGTCAGCGGAATAGAAAAAGACACAAGCTTCCATCCAGAAAACAAGTGAGAATCGGCAATGAATTGCCGTAAATCATAGAGTTCGAAAAAATGGTTCAAGTAATATGCAAAGGTCACGTGATATCACGTGACCTTGAGGTCAGAGGTCAAAGGTCATAGTCATTTCGGGGGTATATCGACATTGCTGAGTCGAATGGCGTTGACCGCGAGTCTCTAGCTCTTACGGTTCTTTTGTTGAAAGTTGTATAACAGACGGACGGACAAAGCTGTTGTATAAGAGTTTTTTCGAACTCTAAAAGTAGTGTTACTAACCTAAACTAAACTACATTTACGTGAGCAAAACTGCGGGCAATCTCTAGTACGGTTATAAATTGAGCACTAGTTCTATTTAATTAGATTACTAATCGGAATCACCCAGTATACCCAACATCAATAATAATTAACACATTAATAAATAAACAAAAAATTAATTGCGTAACCGTTACTAACCAAACAGCAATTTAAAAATTTCCAAAGCCATGTTTGCCATTAAAATATAATGAAAACCAATAATAAAACAAACCTAAACCAGATTAAAATAGTAGAAGTAGCATGCAAAATAAAATATTATACAGTACAGTAACATTCGAAAAATATTCGAATGCAGTATATTCGAATAATGCGATACTGCAATTGTATGAGTCGGTCTTCTGAAGGCCTACCATAAAACGTCCTGTGAAACACATTTATTTCGAAATCTGTCCTGAATTTCCGCACGTTGCCTCTGAATTATTCTAAACCTTTCACGAAGCATTCCGAACAACGGAGTAATGTCATTTTAAATTAAAGTAATCCGGAAAACTTCGTTGTAAGGTTTGTCGTTCAGCCCGAAACTTCGGCTTAACATTTTCATGATACCTAAGGATGATGCCTACTGTATCTATATGTTTTGATCATGCAGTTAACATGCAAAAAGCGAGTGACACTTATTGAAAGACATTCTGAATCCATCTATGACGTCAAAGAGGAAGGCGATCTACGTCTCGCTATTGTTGGGTCCACACCTGCGCATGCGCAACAATATTTAGGACGGCAAAAATACAACGATTTAAATAGAGGCTACAAACAACGATTATAAAATCGGAAAATAAAAAATGGTTTATTCTCTAAATTATAAAGTCATTAAACGAATTTGAAATAATTAATGGTAATAAGAGACGATAGTAATATAATTGTAGCATATTTAATTGAATTTTACATCTACAATCTCGAAGCTTTAAGATTATGCCAATTGGTTATTAAATAACTAAGTTAAATACACTACACTTTATCATAAGTAAATAATAATATATTCTACCACATACACACAACACCATCTAGCCCAAACTAAGCAGAGCTTGTACTATGGGTACTAGACAATGGATACCTAAACATACATATATACTTTCTTTAATATTCTATTCTAATGGATGCTTATACTTTATAGTGCACGCCTGTTGTCTAAAAGGATAGGCAGCCTAAGAATATCATATCAACTTGCTAGTATATCTCTTTTGCTACATTGGCGTTTATTATAAGTAGGTATTTTACTTTTTTATAAGTAGAACAAAATATTTTTATTAGTATATCTTTATTTTGTTTAATAGTTTTGATCTACCATGAAGTCATTTCCACATAGCACTATGAATCTGAATTTTGACTTCATATTGTTTACACTGAGCCCCGGCCTGGTAATCTGTATGACAGGGAAACCTAGTTCAGTTACCAGTCTCCCACAAAGGATCTGTTTTTCTACTAATTGTACATTTGTAATTTTATGCATAAGATACCTTTGTGGAAGAAAATAAATAATTTTTATTTTTTTATTATTATAATATTATTTCTTTTTTAATTGAAATTAAACTGCTATATACGGATTTTATCGCGTTGTTTATTTGA
The DNA here is from genome assembly GCA_930367265.1 of Catocala fraxini. Lineage (NCBI taxonomy): Eukaryota > Metazoa > Arthropoda > Insecta > Lepidoptera > Erebidae > Catocala > Catocala fraxini. The sequence goes on along the minus strand of OV884049.1, from coordinate 15,834,290 downwards.
CACTTTATTACAAAATTTTGAAAATTGTTACACTACTACTACTATTAAACTTTACTAGGTAATTTTTAAGCTTATTAAATTATTATTAAACTATTTAATTTATTTTTACACTTTCCCCGACGTTTCGGTTGCTTTTCAGCAGCCATGGTCACGGGGAGACTAACTTTTTTTTTAATATTAAATATTTTATTTCTATAATTAAACTTTAATTACGACACTACTCTAAAAAAGGTTGACTTAATGTTTCAAAAGCTTTAGCACTTTTTATACAGAAACTTCATCCAACAATAAATATCATTCGCTTTAAAAAATCAATATGAAAACTACCCACCTGCTTTTAATATTAAAAGAGTTAACCGATGGAACCACCGAAGAAGTAACATTAGTAGGAACACGAAAGACGTTAACGCGTGCACGGCTGAACAGAGACAGAAAACATAACAAAAAGAGAAACAAATAAATAGCAGTACAACACACACACACCAAACCATGACTTTATAGAAATAATTAATTAAAAGAAAATGAATTAGCAAGAAAAAAAACAGCACACCAATAGTATAGGTATAAGGATGATAGGTTAAACGAGAGCCATATTTTGTCGGTTTGAGGGACTTTTCAAGCTGTCGGAGTACTTACAAACATTGAAACAACGGACACTGGATCACACCATTTTTCGTCGGGGTGATAGTCGGTACAATAATAACTAGCCGTCGCCTAGTGGTCAAAATTCGACCAAAATTCCTAAGCTTGCTACTTTGTTTTCTTTTTTTGTTCCATACATATAAATTAGGTATAGGTAACCATAGTTACAAAGAATTGTACGACGTCAGACGAACAATGCCGAAATACTACGAACGCGATTCGACTGCGTGTGTCAAATGCATGGATATGTGCGTGTAGTGTTTTTCCATTAATTGAATGTATTTCTAATGCATATTTTATAAAAATATTAGGATTCGCCCCTCCTTTTCCATATACACTTTAACTGAACTGTAAAAAGTTTTTGCTTCATGTATTAATATATAGATAATAATATTCTACCACATATCAAAATAATTAAAATATGTTTGGCTGCACGGATGGCGTTTAAGGGACTACACACACTTATTCAGCTCTGTTCAGCTTATATCCATAGAAAACAACGATTTTGTACGGAGACGCGTACGCCATCCGTTCAGCTTGCCGCGTCTATTCAGCTTTCGCGGCAAATAGGCATAAAATGAGGACAAATGTGTTTTTATCATGCGAATGCTATAAATAGCATGCAGCGCTGTTCTGCCGCGTTCAGCGCTGTTCCGCCGCGTTCAGCGCTGTTCCGCCGCGTTCAAGGCTGTACGGCTCTGTACGCGATCGCAACTTGTCGACGAGGACGTCCGCGTTCGCGTGACCAAAATCGTTCAGCAAAACGCGAATGGAGCTGAATAAGTGTGTGTAGTTCCTAAGTAGTCGCCTCGCCATTGCCACTGCGTCGAGTGTTGTGGGGATCCACACAGGACAAAAATGTACGTGTTCCACGAAGAGTTGTTCCAAGACTGGGTATCCTTTATATCCATTGTTTGAATGTTTGTAAAGTCTCCCGAGACAGCAATTATAGCTAATGCGTGGATAGTCTCTTTTAAAAGAAATGAAAAGGCAAGTCAAATATGAAAGTGCTACTTATTTTACATATTTGGAACAAGAGTCGATTACTTAAGATCTTTCTACAATATGTATCTTGTTTAACCAGTTACACTTTTAAGCAATACCTCGATTTGATACCAAAAATGATTAATAAATGGAAAATTAAATAACGAAATAAAATATGTAAGTACCTTCACCGAATTAAAGACTCTTGCGTGTATGACCGTAAGAGTCAGTTTCTGGTGTCATACTCAAAAAGCAAATATATTGGTGACCATCTATCGAGGTACTACCAAACAAAAATTTAAATCATTGATCTGTCACCGTACTTCGATCACATGAAAGTGTCCATGTTAGGAAGAGTGAGCTCACACATTCCATAGAGAACAATAGTGAACTTTCAATGCGAGTGAGCATAATAATACTATATTTGTCGTGTTGGCGTAGAAAGGTGACCATATTTAAATGTATCTATGATTTCAATCTTTGTCACTAAATTACCAAATTAATATCACGGAAGTAGTAAGTATGGAAGTAGAATTGAGAGTTGTGCGTACAGAACAAATTAAAAACTGAAATAATTTTTAAGCACCTTTTCAAATCTATACTCTTGTAAATGCAAGAAGCACAATTATTGCATGTAATTCAATATTTACAAAGTTGGTATTAGAGCTTTACTAATGAAATTGCCTTTTTGCATACGTCGTTCAATATTATACACTATGTCACTTATATTTGAATACAACGGTAATTTAAAAATATTTTATTCATAGATAATCCTTCTCCCTTAGCCTTTATTATTCCCAAGTCACTTGGGGTCGGCTTTTCTAGTCTAACCGGATTTGACTGGATATCAGTTTTTACACGGAGCGGCTGCCACCTGATCTCCGCAACCCAAAAGCTAGTGATACCTTAGGCTAGACCAGTGTCAGGATATTACAGGGTACTGACTTTCCCAATAACGACTGCCATAGATGTTCATGGCAGCCGGGACCGACGGCTTAACGTGCTCTCCGAGGCACGGAACAGGCGATAATTGTCAATCAATACGCACATAATTTCGAAAAGTCATATAACTTCCGAAAGTCAGAGGTGCGCGACGTGGGTTCGAACCCGAGACCCTCTGCATTGCAGTCTATTGGTCTCACCACTGAGCTATCGCTGCATTTATTCGTAGATAATAATCTAAATCAATTAATTTTGATATAATTTGTTTAAAATTTTAGGACGACAACTGTCTTCTTAGTTTCGTTGCTTTAATTCACCATAAGTAATTGAGTAGTAATCTTTACTGATTTAGGGAATTTGTGTTTTAGGCTCAAAATCAAACAAGAGATATCATTGAATTGGACTTAATATAATGAAGAATTCATAATAATATTATACAAAGCACAAAAGTTATTGATTTCGAAATATGAAATGGCAATTTCAAGGTTCTAAATATATGACCAGTTTTAGGCATATGTTATGTACGCAACTCTCTTCGTCTTCACAATTCCGTGATACATATAAAAGTAAATGAAAAGTATACCATTACCTGTTATTTACATTTAAAGTGGTAACCGATGGTCTTATATTGGCAAGATCAGGGGTGACATTAACACGTGCAACTCTGAACAGAGACAGAAATTAAAAATAAAAAGAAAAAGTAAATAGCAGTATACCAATAACCCATCTAAGAAATTTAATAGTATTAGGAAAAAAGACGTATCTGCCAGTATCTCTATATCCTTACTAATATTATAAATGCGAAAGTAACTATGTCTGTGTTACCTTTTCACGCTTAACCCGCTGAACCGATTTTGATGAAATTTGGAATGAAGATAGCCTGAGACCCTGGGAAGCACATAGGCTACGCTACGGCTAACGGGAGCGGCGCAATAACCAAAAATACCACTGACGCGCGTAAGACCGCGGGCACAGCTAGTTTAATATAAGAATACTGGCAAATGCGTCTTTCTGATTCCGAATACGTCAAAACTCAATTTCGAAAGCAAGGGACGGCAGAATAGCCCACACAAGAAAAATAAATACCGGTATACTGATAGCTTATATAGCAATACTCTAATATAATAAACACTCTAATATAATATAATATTCAGGCGACAAACACATACAACGAAAAGAGAATATGAATGTATAAGGTTATTATAAATTAAAATTCACCCTCCATATACAGCGTGTAACCAAAAGGTGTGCTCATATTTAAGCATCACATAATATGGCTATCTATAATTATTAAACATAGATAAATATAAAGTATAAAGATTGAAATAAAATACTAAAGTGCTATAAACTACATGGCATACTATGTTAATGGTGTAAGAGACATGTCTTTTACGTCACAAACCTAGACATATGCCGTGGTTTTACTCACTTTCTAGATGTACAGAGTATAGCACAAAGGTAAAAATATATCAAAACGAAAAATACATTTTTATTAACTAAGGAGTTAACCAAAGAAAAATAAAGTATAGTTTATATATCTTGCATGTCACAAACGCATATCGATTGTATTTGCATGCGTGTTTTAACTTCGTTGTATGGCAATGATACGGCTTATTGGACGTTTCGCACGAATCTGATCACACGGATTGAGCAAATCGTCACTTTAAAAAATAATTTATTGGGTGTCGACTCGCACACCTTCTTCATCAGATCGGTTCGTTTCGCACTCAAATTATAGGTATGGATGTGTGCGAATCGACACATAAAATATATTATTTTGTAAGTGTCGTTTCGCTCAATTCGTGCGAGACGACCAATAAGTCGTACGTGTGACATTCTCCATATATTAAATATATCTATAACGCGTAAATTATTACATTAATCACACATATCATACATCTGTAGAGAAAAGTACAATTACAAACGGGAAATACCCGCGCTCGTCATTCTGCACGATATCATCACCTCGACGGAAATAAAACGAACCTATACATAATTATTATACGAACAATTTTTTTTTTTTTATTTTTTTTTTATTGCCTTCAGTGGCAGACGAGCAAGTGGTCCACCTGATGGAAAGTGGTAACCGCTGCTCATGGACTTCAGCAATGTCAAGACACAGCAAAGCCGCTGCCTACCGTGAAAGAAGAACTCTCTTTAAACCTCGTTTGAAGAAGGACATATCATAGCGCTCTATATAGCGCACAAATATAAAACTATAGTGACAGCTTTGTTATGGCTTTTAATTAATGCGCAATGTTTAAAAAAGGTTAAATATGCAAAGCGTTCTCACAATGAAGAACAAGAAAAAACAGTTTAGCCCCAGCAAAGAAAGTAAACTAAAATAAATCAATTAAATCATAAGCAACAATACAAAAATATCCTAATTAATATGCGAATGTGGGTTTGTTTGTTTCTTACGCTTAAACACCTTAACTACTCGACCGATTATCATGAAATTTTGTATAAACTTTTCCAAAGTTACAAGAATAGATATAGGATACCTCTCATCCAGAAAAAGGACTGTTTCTAAACTGTGGTAAAAGTAATTGATGAAAGAAAGATATTTGATTATGGGCTAACATTTGTCTATTAGACTTATTCGCGAACAAACTGATACGAAGGAGTGCACTCAAAGCTAAACTATGTATATGATCTAGTTCGCTACTAATCCAAGTCATAGTTAGTTAGGATTGATTGGTCTTAAGCCTCGTCTTTATAATAGATGTAAACTGACATAATTATAAAGATACTAATTAATATTATACCTAAATGCGAATGTCAATCATCTACTTTCATTCAGAAATTATAATTTTTTGATAAAAACTGCTGCCGAGGGACAGCATTCTATGGACAAAATCTAGATAAACGCAAGCGAAGCCGCGGGCAAAATCTAGTTCTCCATAAAACTTTGAAAACTTACAAATACAAACTTACAAATACCCAAAGCACCAACGGGCTTACTACGACAGCGTATTTTGTCATAAAACGGCAAAGTTAGAAGAGCACTAGTTGACGAATATCGAAACTGATGACTTGATGGTAAGCGTAAATAAGATGATGGTAAGCGGTTACCTGACGAAGCATACAACACTAGAGGTATCTCTAGTGATTTAGTGACTATACTTCTATCACTGGTCACAAAACGAATAGATTATTCGTCCTAAATCTTTTGTAGAGTAGAATGGCTTTGTACGTCAAGTATGAGCAAAGAGCACAGCGTCTGCTCTCAAAAATAAATATTATTTCCTCAAGCAGTGTTGATTCTTTGTATATTATAGTTCTTAAGTTAAAAGAATAAAAGCAATCTTTTTAAGTTTTAATTTGGTGCAAGTATAGCACCGACTTATTGTGGCAAAATGTTTCTTGATTCACATTAGAGATGATGGAATAGAAAGTATGGAGAATGATTAATAGTATCTTATCTTATCTTATGTGGGGGCCAGTCAGTGCAGACCGGCGACACTTCGACCCAGTGGGATCTTTTGTGTCGACACTCTCCCAATAACGACTGCCATAGATGTTCATGGCAGCCGGGACCGACGGCTTAACGTGCTCTCCGAGGCACGGAGCAGGCGATAATTGTCATTCAATACGCACATAATTTCGAAAAGTCATATAACTTCCGAAAGTCAGAGGTGCGCGACGTGGGTTCGAACCCGAGACCCTCTGCATTGCAGTCTGTTGGTATCCCCACTGAGCTATCGTTGCTCTCATGATAGAATGTAAGTCATTAGATATATATAATTTTAAATTTTCGACTATTTAACTTGAACCCTAAATTTCAACTATATATTAATAGCAAAATACACATATTATCAAAATTTAAACTTTTATAAATAATCGTTTCATAATGCTCTTTCAGAACAATACAAAAGTTGCAATTCGTTAATAAAATCGGAACTGCGAAAGCACGAATGAAAATGATTACAAAATGATTTAGTATTTATATAAGTAATAACACTTCCCTGTCTTCTGCACGTAAGTATAATATAATATCATTTATATTTTAAGCCTATAGTGGTGTAATTAATAATACAATGTATCAAAATGGCCTCTGTATCAAGTGATTAGCAAATCATTTTTGTAGTCGAAATGTCAATTGCATCAAGGTAATAACAGCGGTTTAATAATGTCACATTAAGTCACTGACAATCTTTATATATCAACACGAATAACTTAGAGTCGTTACTTTAATTACTATAGAACATAGTAATTTAGTAACAATCATGTTCATATCAATACAAATTTAATTAAATTATTGCTATTAATGGCTTTAAGTAGGTGCTGGCGTCGTTATAAAAGGACTATGTGGTCCTCTTATAAGTGATGCCAACGCCATCTATCGAATAACTTCAAAAACTATACGATCAACAAATCATATTTCTAATTGACACAGTGCTATATTGTAGCAATTCTTTTTTTATAGGTTTATTCTAACTTGTTAAATGACAAGTATTCGTATGAATTTTGTCAACTGAACTATTATTGTTTTTCAGAAGTGGCTTCTCGTTGAAAGTACATGTAGATTGAGCGTAATCGATTAATCTCTCGATTGTAACGTCTCACCCACTAGTTTACAGCTGTTTTTAATATAAGTCTTTAGGTATTAGAAAGATTGCCAGTAAATTAAAAATACATCATGCGATAGACAAATCTGAAAATATTATGTTAATACACCATATGTATCTATTGATTAATTAGAAAAGAAATAGGTATATTAATTCATTAGAACCGTAAATACATTAAATCTCTATGATTAAATCTCACCTTCTAGTTAAGTCCAAATCCGGTTCTCTCTGAAGACTGTCATTTAAACTGATGTAGTAGGCGATACAGAGTATTATTATAATAAATGTGATGACTTGATTCCTCCGGGAGCGATACCATCTTTTCACCATAACTGTCATCTGGAAAATAGAAAGAAACATTTTTAAGACTGCCTATATGGGCGATTGGGCGTTTCAGGTAGCAGGGCGATTATACAGAAAAACCATTCGAATAGTTCAAATTATATATCTTGATCCAAATTGTATATTTTATAATTAGCTGTCTCGGACGCTACTGTAACGAATACGACTCTTACGGCTTGGCCACGGGACATTCGCTGCAGCGAAAATTCGCGCGGTGCGCACGGCGGGACGTATTGCGACTAAAACAAATGCGTGGCAAAGTACTGGGCATGCCAAGCGTAGCGGCGATTGGCGGGACGACCGGCGAAACTTGCCGAGCGAATCGCCCGAGCGACGGACGGAGCGGCGGGTGACAGAAACAAACGTATGAAACAGTACGGCGCATGCCACGGTGCGGGCGGTAGACGCGGCGAATAGTGTGAGAACCAAAATAGTTTAATTGTATTCGCCGCGAAATAATGAACACCGTAACTTTTATTGCAGAAATATTAGTTAGACCAGCAGAAGTTTTCTGGATATAGTCTGTATTGTTCGTATTTCTTGTGGAATTCTCCGTCTACTTATACCCCGATTTTTATTTAAATTTGAACTCCACAATCTCTTTCAAACATTATATCTTGAAAAAAAAAGCTACTACTCTCCAAACAATGTCGAGACAACATTGATAAAGACATCTCGCTCTCGGTCTATACTGGTCGTGTCAGCAAACGCAACTGCACGTGACGTGCAAACTTTGACGCGTGGATTGCCGCCTCGCCCGCCGCACCGCCGTTCGCGACGCCCGTTCCCGTGGCCAGGCCGTTAACGTTAATCGCGTGGATCACCTTAGAATTTAGATCCACGTTGCCGACAAAAAATATATTGACGTCACAGACACGCGGGTTTCCTCACGATATTTCCCTTCACCGTTAAAGCAAGCGATAATTAACAAATTAATACGCTCATAACTTAAAAAAGTCTGAGGTGCCTACCTTGGGTTCGAACCTAAGATTATTTAGAATAAGTAAAATAATACATAGATAAACGGTTTAGTTACAGTGAGTCGCCGGATAACTTCAGCTGCCAGAATCCCAATCATCGTAAACGCTTTATGATTTAACGAATTCGACGTAATTCTAGGCAAACCGAAGGTGGAAATCGTAAGCAACATCCTGACTAAGCAACCTTTCGCACGCTGAGGTCGTTTGCTGAAGTCGGCAGACGATCAAATATACAGATCTGTAAGAATAAAGATTGCCTTCTTGGTATGTTTATGAGTTCCATGCCTCGGAAAGCACATAAAGACATTGATCCTGTGCCTGATTTCTCTACTATTGTATCGTATTGCCGTCCCATAGGATTGTGAGTGATATGGAACAGAGAGTGTACTTGTGTTTGCGCGCACACTTCCGCGCAGATGGCCAGTCTCCGTTAAGATTGGCCGCCGTGACCGAAATTCGGTCTGGAGGACCTTGTATGTATGAGATTATGTTTGTGGTTGACCACACGAACTCTGGACTATATCGCGGTTAAATTTTCAGTAATAGGATGGTGAAGGAGGTTTTGTAATTGAGTCCGGTACGAACAACAGCACTGAACTTGTCCTCGATAACTTGACACCTAAAATGTAGCTGGATGAAAATATAGTCATAATACACATCACGATGACCCCCTTCTTAGTCTATGTTGATTATAATGGTAATTTAATTACAATGCGTCAAAAAAGCTAACATACTCTCAGCTCAGCAGAAAATGATCAACTCTTAAAGTGTAGCTTTTGAAACGTAGCTTTAGTAACTTAGTTATTTTACTAATAGACGTGAACGTTTCAAGTACTTAAATGTTACTTTGAGACTTAAAAGAATAAATGATTTTTGACTTTGTCTTACATAACCGTACTTTAGTTAACACGCTATTTGGAAAATTTCAGCCACCTAATTCGGCTGAAATTCATTCAAGGAGTTGAGTATTTTGTGAATGTGTAGCTACGACTAGATTGGCTTAGTTCGGGATTAGATGTTGATGTAATTTAACTCTGTTGGCACCTACGCTGTAGATAAATAGCCTAATTTGTTTTGACCTTTGGCAAACTTCGTTAAAATAGCTACATCAGTCGGTGGAAGTAAGATAATTAAAACTGTTATATGGACGGGCATTAACGCCATCCTGTACTTACGTAACTTTTTTAAATGGCCAGGGCCAAATTTTATAAAGTATATTTTTGTCTAGAAGAACTATATCTATGGGAAGCGGTTGGATGCAGGTAGGCCCACGGCCAGTCTGTGTTTTCCACGCATCTTGGGGCAGGCCTATGTCCAGCAGTGGACATCATTCGACTGAGATGATGATACCTATGTCTTATTGAATTGATGGACTTGTTTAAGTTTTAAAATGATAAGGGCTATTTTATTTCAATATGAGACTTCAGATAAAAAAAAATATTTTAGAGTTGCAAGAAATAATGCGTCAGTGGCATAGTGGTAGACAATGTGACTCTGCCGTGCATGAGGTTTTAAGTTCATTTTTTGCCGGATTATTCAAAGTTAAGGAAAGGAAACGGTGAAGGAAAACATCGTGAGGAAACCTGCATGTCTGAGAGTTCTCCATAATGTTCTCGAAGATATGTGAAGTCTGCCAACCCGCACTAGGCCAGCGTGGTGGACTATGGCCTAACCCTTCTCACAGTGAGAAGAGGCCCGTGCCCAGCAGTGGGACAGTTTAATACAGGGCTGATATTATGACATTATATTCAAAGTTATTGGGGTTTATATATAGATATTATATTATATATAGAATTTCTAGTAAAATATATATAGTTTATATATATTTTACTAGAAATTCTGAAGCTTGAACTGTACCCCGGTTAACAGACGTAAAACCAATTATGACTCCATACAATTTGTACTATGCATTAAATCTCGCAAGGGAAGTTCTCAGTGCGTTCTACTTAGGGAACTTATAATTGTGTATACAAGTGCACAGACACTCAGCGGCACGGAATATTGGCCAAGCGCGATTTATGCGATAACAGAGAGTTTAAGTATTTCCAATGATAATTTATGATGAAGGTAGCTCTAAAATGTGTTTACCCTTAGTTCAAGAGGGTAATTCATTACGTTTGAGTGCACTATGGTGTAACTTTTAACTTTTAGTTGAATAGCATCATTTGACCCGTTAAGTTGCAAGTTGAAATTTGTGTATTGTGAGAGATTTCGAGATGTCCATATCTAAATTGCTCCACTCTCTGCTCATCACCGCCTCGTTTGCCCAGTTTTGCGTTGAAATCTTTCATGACAAACGGTATGATGGGTCTTGGTGCTATGTATAGCCCGAGATATGTCCTCGTACATAGCTTTCACCTCTTCATCGGGGTGCGCCGAGGTCGGAGCGTAAACCTGTATGACCTTCAACGAATACCGTTTAGATATTCTGAGTATAAGGTACGCTACCCTGCTCGATACACTCGCGATATTTACCACGTTGTTCACGAGAGATTTGTGGACGATGAACCCGACACCACCTTGGGATTGTTGGTCGCCCTCCCGGTAGAAGAACAAGTTACCGGATTTGAGAATTATCAAGTCCTCCGCCTGTCTTCGGACTTCCGATAAGCCTATAAATATAATATCCCATCGTAACTTGCTCAATTCTTCTTCCAGCTCGACAATCTTCTCGTCGGTCCGCAGTGTGCGCGTGTTAAATGTTGCCAGGGTCAATTGTCGTCGGTGGTGGTAGCACGATCTCTGCCGGAGATTCTTAGCACCCCCTGCCCCGCCGTTACCATAGCCGCTACCTGAGCCAGGACAGACAGGACTTGGCAGGCAGATTGGCGATCGCAGTAGCGGAAGTCTTCTACACTAGGCGCTGCTGCCCACCTAGCATCTTTGTATTTCCTGCCGCCTATTTTTAGGATGGTTTGACCGCCATCTAACGGTTGACTAGCTGCACTGGAGGAGATGATCCGCCAGTAGGCGGTGGGATCGTCACGTCCCGACGCCGTAATTAACTATTTAATACGCACATAACTTCGAAAAGTCAGAGATTGCCTTGGAAGCGAATGTGACCTCTGCGTGGCAGTACATCGGTCTCCCACTGGGCTTTCACTGCTTTAGTCCCATTCATATTCACCTTATATTTCTTTAGTAAATATTCTGTCGTACGTATATTAAATATCACAGACGATGTTATCCGCAATACGCATTGTATTCGACACGACGATAAAATAAACGTTTTTATCGGTAAGGTCGATAGGTGCTAAAACAATCCGTCTGCAATATTAAAAACAATACCTATTCATTGGAATACTAAGTATTAACTCAACGGAATGCGATGTACTAATTTCTAGAAACAGAGACGCAAAACGGCCTTTGCGTTTTTTAGAATGAAGAATGCCTGTTAACTGTGTATGTATTGTACCCAATTTTTTGTTTATTTACGAGTGCTATATCCCGTCATTACCACCCAAAAACTGCCGGATTGGACAAAGTTTTATTTGGTTTTGCTGTCTAGTAATAATTATCTCTCATCTCAGCAGCACAGGGCCTGGAACTGTGCCGGTAGACAGCAATAATCTTAACATTTGATACGTAGAAACTAAAATAATAGCTGGTGTAATGAGGGTGTTAACACCTCTGGCTACCCCTTCGGGATAGAGGCGTGATATGTTTGATTGTATGTATGTATGTCACAGGTCCAATAAGTGGCTCCTTATTATGTCATCACTTCCTAAAACATAGGCGAGAAGAATTTGCAATTCATTCTTATTTGTCTAACCAAATACTATGAAGAGGAAAGATGTGTTTATATTTTTTGTAATGAATTAACTCCGAAACTACCAGACAGATTTTTAACTATTAGCAAGTCAGTTTATCCAGAACTAACATAATGACATAAATAACATCACGCTACAAGCTACGAGAGCGGAGCAGTAATGTCTAACGTGATAGAAACCGCGGAAGGACAGGTAGCAAATGATTAATGAGGAAAATGCAATTCTTCATGAATTGCAGGATTTAAATCCTCGATATCCTCAAATGAGTGGTAGGGCCACGCTGGTTACAGCATGAATGGGCCGGCTCGACCGGGGAAGTACCACCCTGTCACAGAAGATTGACGAAAAATAACAGTATCTGTTATGTTTTGTTCGGTGAGTGAGAGCGCCGGAGGCTCAATCACCCTTCCCTTCCCAAACCCCATCCTACTCTATTCCCCTTTTCCTTCCGGTAGGCAGCGACTTGGTTGTGTTTCTTTGACATTGCTTCTGTAATTCTAAGAAAACACAGCCATGTGTATGAGCCACGGTTCTCGCTTACTATCAGATGGGCCGCTGGCTCGTCTGTCACCGACGAATGCAAAAAAAACATAATAATAATACCGTGTCGTCCTTTACCAGCTAAACTATTCATGGTTCTATAGGTACCATGTATACAATTTTGCATCTACGTAACTCACACGCTATGATTATATCCTATTTCGCAAGGGACATTACAAACATTTAAACAGCTGACACAGAACATTCACAAATGTATGTCCTGTGTGGAAATCAAACCCACAACACTCGACGCGTGGCAATCGACACGACAACTTAACCATTTGTACAGTCTATATAAGCACCAACTGCCATTTTTTGGCTGTTACGCCCCTTAAGCATAAAAAATTATGGGTTTTAAAGCAGGCCAATGTAATGTTAACCAGTCCTCAATGAATTATAAAGGAATTATATTATCATGGACGCCTGGTTTCAATTGTTATCAGTTTGCCTATAATATTACAAAATGAATACGCCGATAAAAACGCGTGTTTCCTGTATTCTATACTAGATTTTGCCCGCAGCTTTGCTCACGTTTATGTAGATATTGACAATAAATGTATTATATTGAAACGAAATAGGCGTTACTTGGCGGAAGTCCATTGTAATAAAATTATTGGGAAGAGGAGAACCCACCACGCACCCTCGAATTGCCAACCCCAACTATTGCAATAGGAAAAGATTGACAATACCGAACTCCTCTGGATAGGCACAGCGACGACGTGGCACCCGGGTATACTTCATTTTGCAGTATTCCGCTTCGAGCACAAAATATTCGTCGACACGTGTTTCGTCGATCCTGATCCTGACTGAACGGTCCTGAGGATGCCTCGCGCTAAGGCGAAACACGTGTTCTGTTTTCTGGATAATTATTGATTGATGACTGATTTCTGTCCTTAATATTGTCTTCTGTTTACGCGAATGTTATTCATTGAAATTGAACTACTATATACGGATTTTATCGCGTTGTTTATTTGAAACTTTATTAAATAATTTAGAAACTACTACTATTAAACTTTACTAATTTTTAAGCTTATTAAATTATTAAATATGCGTGAAATAGGGGAAATAGGCGTGAATCTATGTATGTATGTAAATGATTAAAACTATTTATATCCTTTTGTGTTCCCCTGACAAGGTAGTATATGCGAAATTTTTGCAAATTTGAAATTTCATGATGACCGGTCGAGTTGTTGAAGCGTGAAAGTGTAACAAACAAACTAACATTCGCATTTATAATATTATAGTTAGAATGTTGTGAGTCTCGGGGATTGCTTAGCTTTGTATTAATTAAGCAACGTATTTTTAAAATCGTTTTTGTTCCATAGATTACCTCTTACATACAAACGCACAAATTTCGCCTGCTATACTTGCGTCTTAATGGTTGACAGGTAAAGATCAAAGTCTTTTTATGCAAAATTAGAAAACGCTTATTTCATGACTCACATAAATTGCCTCACTGTAGTCAATAGCTCAAAATTGCTTCATTGTCAATTAACGTCTTTTTAATCATTGTACAGCTATTTACGATGATATACTGTTCATCCAGACAAAAAGATACTGTTTCTTACCTTTTATTTTTTGTTTATGTGGGAGGATGCATTGACTCATACCTCTCAGCGGGGCGACAAAGAGGTTATGTAGGACTCACCGGAGGAAAGATGGTGAGCGGCATCCCGGTAATACCGACTAAACCCACCATGGTGTTCCTAGACATAACCGCACCGGCGGGGCCGCGCGAATCACTTTCACATGCAATCGCGACCCCGCCGAGGTTTCGGCCCGCCACCGTATGAAACGGCAGGCCACTGCACGACAAGACCTATCCTATGGCCACTTCTAAATTTTAACCCTACTGTCCCCTCGAGGGGGACGGACACATGACACAGAGGCGCACGTGGGAACACGCACGCCGCCTCCTCCACCTGGTGCTGATCGGGTGGCGAGCAGGCCTGCGAAGCCCACTACCCCCAACTGTTTCTTGCCTGACCTAACCTGAACTACATTTACGCAAGCAAAGCCGCGGGCAAAATCTAGGCGGCTATGTTTTAAACTTTTGACGGCCATGTTTATTTTTATAAACTCGGCTAGCAAAACATCCATTAATAGACTGAAAACAGTCGACAAGCAAAGGCGTAGGCGGCAGCTAGATACATTTATACTTTTTATAAACATTTCCTCTACTAGGAGCAATTCATGTGGCGTCTTTACAATGATTCAAATAACACACACAAAGAACACCGAAAGTCGGCACAGCTAATTATGGAATATACAAACTTTTGTTCCGTATTGGGATCGGACCCACAATATTCGGCGCAGTGGTAATGAAGAAGCGAGAATTTAAACCTCTCCGCCATCTGTCCGGTCAATTATTAATAATTATATGGGTGCAACTTATTACTCTGAAATTAGCACACCTAGCTGTCTTTCACTTCACAAACACCACAAATACGGTAATACAAAAGTCTCTATGCATTTCTTGCCAATGACGTCAATGTTCAACACTTATGCGTATAATATAAACGAGTGCATGTTCGTTCCTATAGAATAAATTTGTTGTGTTTACAGCTGACCGTAAGGTTAGATTGTCAGGTCAAGCAATAATTACAAAGTTTTTCTTAGTAAAAATAGAGTCTTAGCTAATCACTGTGCTTCACAAAGCAAGTAAAGCCATTGATCATTTTAAGCGACAGTACCCCATTAGATTGCAGTTGGACATTAGACATTGGACTTGCGATCGAGAGTTTACGGCTTCAAATCCCTACCACTACCGACGCGAACCTACTCCTAACAGTTCGAGCTTATTCTCTGGAGTTTGTCGGATTTGCGAGTTCCACCGTTTGACCATCGCCGCCTGCTGAACGTCACATCTACGCGGTAGTAGAGCCTTTAACTGCAGGTTTAACAAGAATATCAGTAACTTGTAACCCAAATTGCTATTAACGAGTTGGTTTGCCATCTCAAAGGACTATGATAGTGAAAAATATAGAAAGCACACAAACAACATTTTAAATGTCTTTAAAGCTTTTTGATTGTTTGTTTTTTTTGTATATTGATTAAATTAAAATAATTAAATAAATATAGAAAAAAGCACCGTTTGTCGTGGTAGTTTGTACCTACATAATAATAATTGTTAATACATGTCGTGGTGGTACAAAAGTAAAAACCATTTCATTTCATTTTCATTTAACTGGCGTTTGTGCGCAATCACCTACTCTTCATTGATTTTGACCTTAAAAACCGAAACCCTGTCTCAAGGACATTATTATTGTGCATTTTTAGGTTGACTTGACCATTTTTGTAAACTGAAATCTTACATACAAATATTGTTATGTATGCAAGTTGCGTCCTTTATATATAATGACCGTAACTTTCAATTACGAACTGAACAATCAGCGTGTAGAGCTCAACAATAGACTCCTCCATTCATCTTTCGCTAACTATTTCAGTAACAGCCTTTAAGACTAATCTTTCTGGGTCAGACGCACGCGTAAATGTACCCAAATAATACCGTTTGTAGGACACTGTCTTGGACTAGCTAATTGACTTCATCACGAAACCGCTTGCTTCCATTTGTAACACGCGGGACGAATAGAATTATTAGGAGAAATAGGGCATGTAATTGGACTCCCTTTTCCGCATTTGAACTCTAAGTTGGTCCATTATGCGTGAGAGTCGGCCGGTTATGGAGATAGCCAGCCCAACTCCGCCCAGAAGCACAGAAGTTTCCTGGTGTCGAAATAGGGCATTAAAGAGATCATTGCCGGTAGCTTAATTTTAGTCCAAAAGCTTGGCGATTGAAAAGTGGTGGAGTCTCAGGCATCTTCACATAGGCAACTAAATGTAGCTTCAGTAACTTAGTAAACTCACCAACCAATAGATTTCGACGTTCATAAGTGTTACTTTGTAACCTAAATTAATAAATGTTTTTTTACTCTGAAGACTGGAATATATTAATGTTAATTATATTCTATTTATCACTAGTCAACTGAGCACCATAATTTGAAAACTATAAAGAAGTAAAGGTTGGTTTATATCGGATTTGCGTCATTCTGATAATCGCTAACTGTTGGTTACGAGTTGGGGTGGTGGGTAGGGTTTTCTTAATCTTTGGGAGACCGCTATACTGTCAACTGGTACGCGCCAGACTAAACTTTACCTTATGCTTGCACCACATAACATTGAGGGATAAACTCAGAAATGAGGATATCTGTCAAAAAATCAAAGTTACCGACATAGGTACCTCGCCGTAAGCAAGCTGAAGTGGCCTGACCATATCTGTCGAAGGGCCAATGGCCTTTTGAACAAACGAGTCTTCTAGTAGAGAGTGCGATTTGGTAAATGAATTAATGATTATTACGAAGTATGTCAGCGACATAAGTAGCTTAACAATGAATCATTTTCCAATACAATTTTAATTTTAATTACTCTTCCATATTTATGTATTCTCTGTCATATATTTTTGCTGTAAAAATTGTGTACACTATAAATGTAAACAATTAATTATAAAGTCATTCAAAATCTTGCAAATGTTTAGTGACTTACATTGTTGGATGTACAAATGTCCTTATTCTAAGGTATGGGACAAGGAGGGGCACTTAGAATAACAAGGCCACTAATATTTAATCATCTGAATTACAGAAATGTGGTTTAAGTACAAGACAAGACAGCCGTCTTGCCATTACTACTGGCAGAGTATTGATGGTTTGTTGCATGAATAGTTGCACCTTTCTTTTTTGTTATTTTCTTGTCTGTAATGGTTCAGCCAGACAGGTAATATTCGTAACTTCAGGTAGTAAGAGTTGTCTTCTTAATCAAACAGAGTAATACTCATTTTTCATTAGGTCACAAAGCAACATTTATGAAAGTCAAAAGTTAGGTATTCAGTTCACTAATGTTATCATATAAGACCATTGGGATCACCCAACATCACATCCAGAATCACAAAAACAAAAAGACAAAAACTTGTTTTATACGTGTAGATAACATACATATAAAGAAGAAAAAATCACTAATAGATTAGTTGAATTAGCACCATTACATGCGCTTTCAATAGATAATTAAGTCTCATGGTTCAGGATAGAATAAAATAACTACGGAACATTGTTCTGTGAGGATAAGCATATAAGGAAAATGAAGTGATAGTTAGTTACACGTAATGCTACTAAAATTATATAGTCTGTATGAGGACAATGATACAGAATATAATAATATAGCCCTGTATATACTGTCCTACTGCTATGCACAGACCTCTTCTCAGTGTGAAGAGGGGTAAGCATTAACAGCTAATATTACCGATCATTAACAGTAGTGTATGACTGTTGCACATGACGTTTCTGTCATGAAATTGATTTTTGTATATCCTAAAATGCCAAGTAGAAAGGAGTAATTAGAAAAGGTGTACACTTTCTACTAAACTAATATGTGATGTGCATGCAATTGTTTGTTACTATTTTGTGTATAAAATATATTTTATGTAACGCCTTAGGTGCATGCCACAGATGACAGAATTATTTTGCCAGTAAACATACTCTGGCATTTCAGCAATTGATAGATTAATTTATATAAAATCATAAATTGTATTTCATAAAACAAAGCTTTTATAATATTTTTATTAAAAATATTTTATTTATTCGGTTGGCTGTCTATTAACCCGTCAAGTCCTAGAATGCCAGACATAATTACCAGACAAAATCCAATAGTGTCTGGCCACCAGCATGCTGCTGCGACTCAATAGATTAAGAAAGAAAATCTCACCATAAACATCTATGTAATTCTACTTCAATATGTATGCAACTTTACCGCCTACAAACGTAAACAAAATATCATTACACACAGATAATTACGGTGAGTGTAAATATACTATGCATACTATATGCTTATATTATATATTTATGAAATCCTCTGGAAAATATGATATGGCATGCCAGAATGGCAGCAAGCCGAAGACAGGGCGCTATGGCGCTCATTAGGGGAGGGCTATGTCCAGCAGTGGACTATTATAGCCCGATGATGATGATGATGATGATGCCAGAATGTACTACATACATGTCTAGAGATATAAACATGTAAATGTAAACATCATGACTTGTTACCAATGACTTTATGTGTAAATAGGAATGAGCAAGACAGCAGATTTCTTAAACTATTGAGAAATAAGACTAACATAAGTCATGTGATGAGGAATATGAGTTACCAAATCCTTTTATAATAATAATAATAATATTCTATAACATACACACAACACCATCTAGCCCAAACTAAGCAGAGCTTGTACTATGGGTTCTAGACAATGGATAAACATACATATATACTTTTTTTTTTGTAAATACATACATATTATACATAACACCCAGACCAAGACAAACATCCATGTTCATGCACACAAATGTTTGACTTGTGCGGGAATCGAACCCACACAAGTAAAACATTTATGTATCTATCTAGGAAAGATTTTACAAAAGCACTAGAGAAGACAGCAAAAAAATATTTGGAAAGTATTTGTAATTTTTCAATCATTCATTAAAATCAATAAAAATCATTGTAATGCATATTCCTATTTTATATTCCAAAACCAAATATTTTAAGCCTATGCTATTGTCCTACATATGTAAGTACAACAAGGATAAGGAAAATATTATTTCATCATTAAACATGAGAAAAAGGCCACTAATTAGACAAAAGCTCGATTTAAACGCTTGTCGAGTTTCAGTCAATCTAACATAATAAAAAAAAACATTTATTTGAGACATCTAGATTAATGATGCAGGTACGTACTTCATTAAAATTGGACTTCATACAACCTTACTTTAATGCAATATTTAACTAAGGACTATCAGATTTTATTTCACTCACCCGTGCTGGGATCCGAATTTTTAAAAATAATCAATCTCACCAACAATTCACTTGAAACTGAGTAGGTATGAGCCGAAACGAGATTCACAACTGAAAATTTTGCCGAATTTATATTTATATTTTTACATCGATTTTTTCATAGCTTCTATTTAATAAATACACATTATAGACTACATTCGAGTGCGACCGATTATTGTAATACTGATCACTGTGGATTTGCTGATAACAAAATACAAATACTGAAAACAAATCAATTTACTTCACTCACTCAACAGATTCAACTCATTCAACGTGAGTTTGACATTAATGACAACTAACTCATACCGTTTACGAAGACACTAGTAATGCATATCCCAGACGTTTCATTTCATTAGTGGGCATGTGGGATACTTTTCAATATGTTTTATTTATATTAATATATTTAATGTTTGATTTGAGTTATAACTATTACGTGCATGCGTGACACCACTGCCTATATGATATAATATCTAATAACATTCTAAGTAAATAATAATGCTAGTACCCTGTATTTTTTTTTTGACCTCCGATAGCTCATTGGGGAGACCAACAGACTTCAATGCAGAGGGTCTCGAGTTCGAACCACGTCGCGCACCTCAGACTTTCGGAAGTTATATGACTTTTCGAAATTATGTGCGTGTTGATTGCCAATTATCGCCTGCTCCGTGCCTCGGAGAGCACGTTAAGCCGTCGGTCCCGGCTGCCATGAACATCTATGGCAGTCGTTATTGGAAGAGTATCGACACAAAAGATCCCACTGGGTCGAAGTGTCACCGGTCTGCACTGACTGGCCCCCACATAAGATACATATATACATACATCCCTGTATTTACAAATATTTCAATCTTATAAAGCACGCCAAAAATTATTAATATCAGAAATCGTATGTAGCGGTACTTTTTGGCGCACTTTTATGTTCGTTCAGCTAAAGATTAGTTGTCGAGGATAAACACTACCTAGGCTGTACCGATAGCTATAGCAAAGATTCGAGATTCGACGGTGAAAGCAGTGAATTGATTTTTGCAGCTGTATCAAAATTAAAGACTGACGGAAGGGAAAATATGGCTTCTGTTATTGAATACATGATAAAGAGTCCAGAGTCAATTATCAAATTTCAAGAGGTCATGATGAAACAACCATTCACCAAGAAAATATTTACACTGAAGGCTCTTTCAAAAAGAGAAGAAAGAGTGGTATCCACCCTAGAACTCTATCACAGTTACTGATTCTTCGGCTAAAATTACTGTGCAAAGTCTACTTGACGTTACAGTCAAAAGAGTGTAAAATCTTCACCAGATGATAATATACATGGGAAAAATTATTCTGTTATCGAAATGGGGTTGTGATGGTGCATCATATCAGAGTAGATATAAGCAAAAGTTAGATTCTGCAGACGATGACTCCAGCATTTTTATGACATCTTTAGTACCCATAAAAATTATGTGTGAGGAGGAGACAGTTTGGGAAAATCCAAAACCTTGTTTACCAGCGTTTTGTCGGCCTGTGCATTTCAATTTGTAAAAGATAGTGAGGCAGTGGTGAAGGCCGAAGTAACGAAAATGAAAGAGGAAATATCAGCTCTTCGACGAACCGAATGCGAAACCAATAAAGTCAGCCATGAGCTTGTGATGACAATGGTTGATGCCAAGATTTACACTTATCTTTCAGAGGCTAAGTCCAATGCTGCATGCTACATTTGTTTAGGGAAACCGACCGAGATGAATAACTTAGAGGCTGTAAAAAAAAGAGTAACATCACCTGAAATGTTGGAGTTTGGAATATCTTCGCTGCATGCACGCATAAATGTGATGGAATGTATTTTACATATATCATACAGACTTGACATCAAAAAATGGTCTGTAAGAAGAAAAGAAGATCAAAATTTAAGAGATGCAAAAAAGAAGATAGCTCAAGATCATTTTAAAACTGAACTCAGCTTATTCATTGATGTAGTGAAACAGGGCCAAGGTATTGGTAGTACCAATGACGGTAACACAGCGAGAAGGTTCTTTGAAGATCCAGTGAAAACTGCTGATATAACAGGACTCGTTGCGGAACTCGCGGCACTCATTCACAGGTTTGCTGTTATTTTGCAAGCGGTACCTTCCGGTGAGCATATGGATACTGTAAAATTCAAAGATTATGCATACAAAACTGCTGAGGGGTACGTGTCCTTGTATAATTGGTACTACATGTCTGCAACCGTGCACAAACTGCTACTTCATGGAGCTGACATCATTACTTGTAATGCGATTGTACCAATTGGGAACCTTTCTGAAAATGCTTCGGAAGCCCGCAACAAGGATATTCGAAGATTCAGAGAACACAACTCCAATAAGAAGAGTAGAATGAGTTACAATGAAGACATTTCAAATTTTCTTCTTCTTTCTTGGGATCCACTTATTTCATCGATGAGACCCACTTTTGATGCGACGAAGAAGAAAACTTTCTTTAGTGAAACCCTTGATCTTCTTAAGCTTCAAGAACCTGAATTTGAATTCAGAGACGTTTCTTATTTAGATTCTGACTCTGATTCGGACTCTGAATGATCATGATGATTTGGAGTATGATTGTAATTATAGCATTAATTTTACTTTTGTGCATATTTGTTAAAGAACTTTTATTATTTATGTTTTTTAAGATTTAAGATTGCTATTTTATTTCTTCCAAATTAATTATGATGTGTACTTAACCTTGATGATGTTTATTTTTATATTTTGTGTTTATTATTGTAAATAGTCATATATTTCTTGATTGAGGCATAGTTTACAAATGGTTATCTAAATAAAGTTAAATAATTGTCACTAAAATATGTTTTTATTATATATTCATGTTTTCATGGTCGTATTATTTTTATTGCGCTATTTATAAATGCCAAGCTGGAATAAAGTTACACAATTGACAATACAAAAAAAATGTTTGATCATTGAAAAAAGAAGGGTTTCGCACCTCTGGTCTTATTATGCAATACATCAAAAAATTCCAAATAATTCATAAATTGACTCCTTGAAAAATAATTAGAGCCAATTGTGCGAGACCGGAGATATATGTTTTTATTCTGTCAGCTCCATACAAATTTTTAAATAATAATTTCTCAGTGCGCCGTTTATAAGTCTGTAATATAGGTAATGATACAATTTTGGAATATGTATTCGGTCTTCCGAAACATATGCAGGCATAAAAGTCACTGCTTTCGAGATTACTAATCGGAGAATGAAAGCCGAAATCCAGCCCACAGTGAGCCGCGGCCGTCTTGATTCTTATGCTCATTACTTAGTGATGATTAGTGAAGTGACTACAGCTACAGTTAATACAGCTTAATAATTTATTTATTTATTTATTGACCATGGGAAAACAAACAGTAGTATATTAGGAGGATACATTGAGTACTTAACACTAAACTTAACAAATATACTACCCACTACATTTTCCACAGATAACTTGTAATACTTAAATTTAAATCTGTAAGCAGACAATAGCTGTCATATCGAGTTAACCAATAGTAGCAAAGGTTAAATTAGTAACAAGTCCAAAGAGAAAAAAAAAAAGTAAGAAATAATAATAACGGGCTATGGTACATAAGCAAGTTACACACCACAATCGTGGCGGTAAGACCCGTTTTTGAGGAGTGGCTGGAGAGGCGGCATAGCGCCCTCACCTTCCGGCTGACACAGGTAATGACTGGTCATGGTTGTTTTGGCCAGTTCCTGAGTCGCATAGGTCGGCAAGAGACGCCCGGTTGTCACCACTGTGGCGACTGCCGCGACGTTGTTGAGGACACGGCGCTGCACACATTGACGGATTGCCCCGCCTGGGCATCGCAGCGCCGTGAGTTGATCGCGGCAGTCGGTATGGTTACCCTCTCGCTCCCGGCCGTGGTTCAATCTATGGTCCGGCGCGAGAGGTCGTGGAACGCCGTCGCCTCCTTCTGTGAGGAAGTCATGTCCATCAAGGAGGCGGCGGAGCGGGAGAGGGATCGCTTAAACCCTCTCCCCAACCGCAGAACCGGGCGCCGGAGGGCGTGAGATGACCTCCAGCCACCCTGAGGTTTGACCTGGGGGTGGTGGGCTTCGTGGGCCTGCCCGCCACCAGATCAGCACCAGGTCCGAGAGGCGGCGTGCGTGTTCCCACGCGCGCCTCTGAGTCGTGTTTTTGTCCCCCTACAAGGGGACAGTAGTGGGTCTTTTATGTAGTGGCCTGCCGTTTCATACGGCGGGCCGAAACCTCGGCGGGGTCGCGATTGTATGTGAAATCAATTCGCGCGGCCGCGCCGTCTTTGGTTATGTCGAGAAACACAGTGGTAGGTTTAGTCAGTATTACCGGGGTTATCTCTCCCTGGTGAGCCCGACATAACCTCTCGGTCGCCCCGCGGAGAGGTATGCGTCAAAGCATTACCCAAGGTAAAAAAAAAAAGTTTACTAATTATTAAATAAGCATGACAAACCAAATGGTCTTGCGGTTCGAGTAGTTACTAAAAGTTTAAATTATAATACCTATGTCATCAGCATTATCATGAGTGGGTCATATATCTAATGAACTTACGAAGAGAATAGTACGGTCTACCTATTTATTTCCTTACATTATTTTTTAAGGATTAGAGAAAACGATTTAAATTTATGTACATACAAAATTAAAATTGATTTAAATGTTTTGAGCTGCAGCGCCTGCAACGGCCCGCGCCCTGGCGGCCAGACACAATTGTTTTTGCTAATTATACCTGGTATTCCCGCAATTAACAGATTACGCTTGTGTAATTTTTAATGAGTAGTTATGAAATTATGTGCGTATTGATTAACAATTATCGCCTGCTCCGTGCCTCGGAGAGCACGATAAGCCGTCGGTGCCGGCTGCCATGAACATCTATGGCAGTCATTATTGGGAGAGTGTCGACACAAAAGATCCCACTGGGTCGAAGTGTCGCCGGTCTGCACTAACTGGCCCCCACATAAGATACATGGGTGGTTATTAAATAATGACTTTTAAATATAATATCGGTTACTTACATTTTACATCGAGAAAGTATGACTTGTAAACAGCGATATCTTAGTGGGAGACCACTGGACTGCCACGCAGAGGCAGTCTCGAGTCCGATCCTAAGGCGCGCACCTCTGACATTTTTAAGTAATATGCGTATTAAGTAGTAAATTATCGCGCGCTTTAACGGTGAAGGAAAACATCGTGAGGATACCTACATATCTGAGAGTTCTCCATAATGTTTTCGAAGATAATATGTGAAGTCTGCCAATCCACACTGGGCCAGCGTGGTGGACTATGCCCTAACCCGTCCCATGCTGAGACTATGTCCAGCAGTAGGAAAGTTTAATACAGAGCTGATATTAATTATAAGGTTGCCTATAGGTATGTATGGTAGTTTACCAATTACAACTGTTATCAGCAACCTAGGTATTGTTTGTTGCTATATAGGTAATTATTTTTGTTATTATAATATTATTTATACATAGTTTATAGATAGATACTCGTTGCATGATACATGTAAATATAATAAGTTCGGCTCGGCACGATTACCTATTGACTTATTGAGTCGTAGCCAGACACGTAAGTCTAGTATTCTAAAGGTGTGTCTGTTTGAATGCGCCCGCGCCGCTTGCGACCCGCTCGCAAGCTGCTCGAGCGCTGCACGCGTGCAGTTAAGTACTTTTTGACTAAAATAGCAACAAAACAACTTGTGGTAACTCTTAAAAGATTTATTCAACCAACATCTTTTTTATGTGCAAATTATAGTATATTCTTCGTCATCCACTTGTCAGACTACCGTATTATACCTAAGTATATCAGAAAACTCATCAATATATAGCTCGACCTTTGAACCTAAGACTTAACGATAACCAATCACGCATACGACCACAGCACCGTCAAATGAATTGTATATTATGTGAAGTTCGTCGGGGAGAAAGCGAGCGTGTGTTACGAAACGCGTGAACAGTATGTGATGTCGTAACGGTATGGTAAACTGTTAGATAATAGGAGATAATGAACGAATGATGACCTTGTTTGGGAAACATACATATATAAAATAAAAATACATAACACTATATAGTAGTTATGCCCAACGTTGGTCATGGATACTTTGAGTCTCCCGACGCGGCGACGGTAGACTTAATATAATGCTTTTTGTCTTGTCTTTATCTTTACCTATCCCTTATAATTGTTTGTTACTAATATTATAAATGTGAAATATTATATTTATTAGTGAAGATTCATTGAGTAAAATGTAAAGGATTAATGAACAATTCCATGTTCTTCCGTCCGCGCAATTTTCGTAAAAAGGGGTACAAAGTCTCTGCTTCACGTATTAATATATAGATCTTATTGATTCCCAATCTCGTGCTAATTTCGAACAGTCCTTATTCCTTGCCTGCATCATAAAAAAAAAGCTTTGTAGGTCGGGCATTGATGAGTCAACCAGTGAGTGAGTCAAGAATACTCAATTTATTTATAAAAATCGACTAGCTGTCCCGACAGTATTTGTACTGTACCTACACACGAAAAAATAAAAATAAACCATTCTCGAATCCACTTGAACACACACTAGAATTTCATCAAAATCGATCCAGCCATTTAGGAGGAGTTTAATTACAAACACACGCACTGAAGATTTATATATAAAAAGATACTTATCTAAATACATACATACATAGATTCACGCCTGTTTCCCAGAAGGGAAGGCAGAGACTACGGATATCCATTTGCTACGATCCTGACACACTTCTCTGGCTTCATTCACTTTCATCACATGCCTCATACACGCCCGTCGGTTCAAGGTGCTCTTAACCTGGCCTTTGTCCAGAACGCCTCCGATCTGATCAAGAAACGTTCGCCTAGGTCTTCCTCTTGCGACTATTCCATTCACAATAGCCTTATAAACTTTCTTAGTCAGTCTTTCCTCGTCCATTCTTTCTACATGCCCAAACCAGCTTAACATACCCTTTTCTTTTCTTGTCACTATATCCACTTTCATTTATAACTTTGTAATATAAGTCATTGACCTAAAAAGCAAGTTTAACGAAGAGGCTGGAGACGTTATTAATAAACTAGTTTCCTATCACGTATTGGTATTATTTAATAGTGTATATCTATTTTATTTCTACCTACCTAGTACTAATTGACTAGTTGTAAGCAAAAAATCGCATGCCTGTTATAGACGGATATATCGGGCTGTGACTTAATATCATAATCTAATATACCAGATTCTTGGCGCAAAGATATCTTACTTTCTTACTTTCCTTCCTTCTGACTACCCATTTAAAATTTATTTGGCCATTTTTATTTTGTGAGGCGAATGAGTTGGCTTGGCCCGAAAAATACCACCCTCTTACAGAAAACTGGCTTAAGAGTAAGAGTCTGTTACTGCGTTTCTCTTAATTAATAAGAGTTGTTAAGACTCACATACCTATCTCTCTTAATTTTTTTATTTTGCCCTAGCTTTACTGCCGTCTCCCTAGTGGGTAACACACGAGCTATATCCCTGGAATTGTAAATTATCATAGCGCAATAACCGCTTATATAGGGTACTGTAGGCGTCTTAACAAATTTATAAAAGAAGCTTGTGTGCTCAATATTTTTTTGCTGGAGTGCCCGGAATTCGTAACTGTGATATCATGCCAGCAGTTGCTGCGTGCATTCAACACCGCTTCGCTACCGCGCAACAGTTAATTACATAAAAATGGCCGTATATTTAAATCACATGATTTTAAATTCTTATTTACTTGAACCTTGAACTTAAACATTGGTTACAAGCGGCTCTGAATATTTGCCCACGTTGATGGGTCTCTTTTTGGGGTCACGGCCGATGACACATCAGCAATTCCGATGGGCCACACACACACATGTTGAGCAAACAACATAATACAATGAGGTGGGTACATTTACGTATTGTTCAACCCCTTCACGCCTTGAATGTTGTATAAGTTTAAGTATCAAATAGAAATATAGAGGGATCTCCAATTCCATCTACGGTTTTCCACTTTTCTTATAGTCAGATCCCGCATTATGTATTTGGTGGGTATGTGAGTTGGGGTCACACGCAATTAATGGACACAAAATACGACCTCATGCAGAACAATTATTTGTGGATCACAAAAAGTGGGAGTTGAAAGTTAACGCTGGCGGAGGTCACGGACATTCAGAGTCGGATCGCCACGGAGTCATGACTTCGTAAAATTATGGTTGATTCGTAATGACTTTGTAATTTATTTTTACTACACACGCAGTCTTTGGTACCAAGTCTGTTTTTTATTGCATGATACCCGACTAACGCCCAAGACTCTAAAGGACTAAACCCTGATAATACCTATATGCTTATTTATTGCAGATTACGCTCATTAAGTCAGTCATTACACATGAGGGCACCATTCATTGTCAAGCGATGTAACGCTTCAGCGGTTTTGTTTGTCGTTGAACGTTGAGACCGATGATGTGTATTGTGTATTATTAACAAATAATATAGTCACAAGTATCAACAAAAGTGTAGGCAGAGATGTATAAAACATGCATTTGTCGAAATATCTATACTTATAAGCACTGCTTTTAAACTGTCTCACTGCTTCTTCTTCTCACTTCTTCTCCAAGAAGAGCCACATGAGCCACATTTAATCAAAACCTCTGATTGAGTCCAACGGTTTCCTTGAAATGTAAACGTACGGTACAAACCATTGCAGTGGAGCAGTACCTAATCATAAACGTGTAGCTGGGTTAGACTGGATGCGTAAGTTGGAAGACTAGATGCTGTGACTTAAAATGGGAGAGGCATCTGTCCAGCAGTGGACTGCAACGGGCTGATTGATTGATTGCTACTGAAAGTTAACAGAAAAGGCTCATAACAATTTGCTTGACACGTAAGCTCACGATCAAAGGCAAAATAGCAGCAAACCTATGCCACGGGACTGAAGAGAGAAAATATTTACGTTGGTAATCGCTTCCACCTGACCTCTGCGTCTTCTGTATATGAGATAAGTATTATATCTAAGTAATTATCGCACAAGGCCGCGCTATATTTAGACACGAGTGATAAACAATATAGTAGAATCTTTTAAAAGATAACTACATACATACATCCAGTCTTGACTGCACGGATTCCATAGTGGTTAAATGTTTGTTTGACAACTGCCTCTGTGCTGAGTATTGTGGGCTCGATCCTCACTCGACGACATTACTTGTGTGATCCACAAATACTAGTTTCGTGTGAGTTCCTTGTGTTTGTTGCCTGAATGTTTGTAAAGTTTCCCGCGCAACAAGAGCTATCTTGTGTGATCCACAAATACTAGTTTCGTGTGAGTTCCTTATGTTTGTTGCCTGAATGTTTGTAAAGTTTCCCGCGCAACAAGAACTATCTTGTGTGATCTACAAATACTAGTTTCGTGTGAGTTCCTTGTGTTTGTTGCCTGAATGTTTGTAAAGTTTCCCGCGCAACAAGAACTATCTTGTGTGATCCACAAATACTAGTTTCGTGTGAGTTCCTTGTGTTTGTTGCCTGAATGTTTGTAAAGTTTCCCGCGCAACAAGAACTATCTTGTGTAATCCACAAGTACTAGTTTCGTGTGAGTTCCTTGTGTTTGTCGCCTGAATGTTTGTAAAGTTTCCCGCGCAACAAGAACTATTCCTAGCGGGGCAGTTGACTTTTTAAGGTAAATAAAGGAGAAAAGATTTTATTATTGCGTTATTCTTTGTTTTTTTTTGTGTGTTTTATTTATTGGCCTTTACAACTTTACGCGGACTGTGGGTGAGCGCAGAAATCTCCCAACCCACATTATTACTCATTGTCTCCAAGCCTTTAAGTCCAAACCTTTTATTTTCTTTTTTAACGTTGGGAAAATTCTCTTGATTATTTAATTCTGACCTTATAATAATAATAATAATAATAATCATTTTATTTGCACAGAAAGTAGGTACATGAAATATTGATGTTATAATTATTTTTGTTGTTCCCTTGTACAATCTGCCTTACGTTAGGCATGCAAACATTAAGAAGTCAAAATAAATTTAAAACGAAAAAAAAAAAGGACAATAAAAAAAGAACATACTGCGGACAAATACAATTTGAATTAATGATAACAAGAATTAATAAAAAATAAAATGAATAATACATCACAATTTATAAATAATGTCATTAAAAAAATTATCATCAATGTCAGTTAAATATTATCATTTAAAAAATCATCAATAGAGTAATAGCATTTTGTAATTAATAGTCCTGTTAGTTTCTTTTTGAATAATTGAATTGTTTCCTTTTTAATAGTATCAGGAATTTTATTATATATAAGTGGGCCCATGCCAAACACATTTTTTCTAAGTAATGCAGTATTATAACCACCTGTATGCAACATATTTTTATATTGATTTCTGATAGGGCCTTTTCTAGTTTCATGTATTGATACGAAGTAATGTATATTTAGCTTCACAAATACTGACATTTCAAGTATATACATTGATGGAAACGTTAACAATTTTAGTGACTTAAACATAGGTACACAACTATCAGTCATTTTTTGACCGCACATTGACCTCAAACATCGCTTTTGTGCCTTAAATACGTGTTCTCTTAAACTACAATTACCCCAAAAAACAATAACAAATCGTAGAATTGATGCTACTAAACCGTGATAGGCTGTTAATATTGTGGCTGTGTTGACTTTTTTTGATAGGTTGAAGAGGACATACGCGGCGGTGCTCAGTTTTTTACAAACCTCTTCTGCTTGAGGTTTCCACGTAAACTGACTGTCTATCAATATGCCTAAGAATTTTGTCACATTTATTTGATCAATTTTTTGTTTATTGTATTCTATGGATAATTTTTTTACCGATGTCCGTTGATAAAAATGCATAATATTTGTTTTTGATAAATTAATAATCAGATTATTCATGTCAAGCCAATGTATTATATTCTTAAGGGTACGATTTATGTCATGTTCATATTCTTCGACTTGATTACATTTTATCATTGCGGTGGAGTCGTCAGCAAATAGGACCATTGGGTACTCAATGTAGCGTGGCAAATCATTAATATACACTAAGAACAGAAGTGGGCCTAGCACACTGCCCTGTGGTACACCGTATTTGATCATTCTATTTTCCGACATATATTTGATTTCACGTCTAGTTTTAATGCATATTCTAGTGATTTCTGTATGTTGTTTACGGTCACTAAGGTAGGATTTTATAAGATTTAATACATTTCCCCTGATACCATATACGGAGAGTTTATGAAGTAGTGTTTCATGATTGACACAATCGAAAGCCTTGGTCATATCAGTATAGATGGCACATATAGGTATTCTATTATCTACTTGTTTCATGATTATACTAAGTAGTTCAAATATAGCTGTATTTATGCCCCTGTTTTTCCTGAACCCCATCTGCTCGTTACATAAAATATCAAACTTTATTAAGAATTTTATGATTGAATCATAAATAATTTTTTCTATTATTTTAGAAAATACGGGTATCAAGGCTATGGGTCTATAATTTGTTAAATTGGATTTATCGTTTTTCTTAAAAAGAGGTTTTACGATTGCTGTCTTTAATGCGTCTGGAAATACGCCAGAGGAAATACACAAATTTATTATATGGCTAAAATGTGCTGCAATGCAATCAGACACAAATTTTATGACTCTTGTGGCTATGCCATCGTAACCAACAGTATTCTTATTTTTTAGGCATTTTTTTTTTTTTGACCTTGACTCAAGACTGGAGATAGTTCAGACTAGGTTTAAGCTGCAATGCAGCTGAATCAACTTTTACAGAGAAAGACGAAACTTTGCTATAAAATCACCCGCGGCATACGATTTATTACTAGTACGGAAATTGCCTTTTTAATAAAAGGAAAACAAAACGGATTTGTATAAAAAAAGGTTGTAGTGACTTGTACTATATTTTGTAAGCACCGTGGTTATGTCAATGCGTTCACTGTGCGTCAGTCTGGGGTCTCGATTTTGACTCGGTTCTGTGACAAGTCATTCTGGACTTTACTGCCTCAAAATTCTCAAGCAACAGCACGGAGTCTAGAAATGCGCGCGATAAGTGTAACCGATTGCCACGCCTGAGGTCGCGGGTTCGATTCCCGCACAAGTCAAACATTTGTGTGCATGAACATGGATGTTTGTCTTAGTCTGGGTGTTTCTATGTATAATATGTAGATATTTACAAAAAAAAAGTAGGTATATATGTATGTTTATCCATTATCTAGCACCCATAGTACAAGCTCTGCTTAGTTTGGGCTATATGGTGTTGTGTGTACGTGATAGAATATTATATCATTATTATATTATTGATGGCATACGTAGATCCGAAAACCATAGCTTAAGAAATGTGGGTGTAATACACCTACTTACTGCTAGTGTCTGTAAAGCTTGAAACTATAAGTTCGCAGTTCGCCTAAAGTTCGAATCATTTGTCACTTATCAGTAGGCTTGAAACAGAAAACCATTGCTGGCAGAATACGGGTGTAATGCCTCTGCTTACCTCTTCTGGTATAAAGGCGTACGACTTCTTCTTCTCCCTAGCCTTTATTATTCCCAAGTCACTTAGGTTAAATTTTCACTTATTAAAGATTACCTTCAAATGTCAATAATAATTTGGATTTGACAATATCCGATAGTGTAACAGGGCCTTAAGAAAAATATAACATGTATTGCTACAAATTATATTAAATTGTATGAAATACAACGTGTTATATTATACGTATAACATGATTTGTATTATTTGTAGCAATACAAAACTCGTTTAGAATTTAATGCGAATACAAGCAGTATTTTTATGGTGTAATAATTTAGCTTTAAGTATTTTTGTATCAGTATTGTTTGATATTAAAGAATGATAAAAAAAATATTGTTTCATTTTTGTTAATACATATAGTAACATATTCTAATATTAGTATGTATCTGCTTCGGAGGGCACGTAAAAAGTCGGTCCCGGTTGTTGTCAAACTGACAGCAGTAGTTATGCAATGTCAAAGGCCTACGGGCGACTTGAACAACTCTTGACAACATGTTGGCCACTGACCACACGAGAAGAAGAACAGGAAGTATGTGTCTTAACTAAATATTATAAATGCGAATGTCTTCTCTCTAAGCCTTTATTATTCCCAAGTCCACTTGGGGTCGGCTTTTCTGGTCTAACCGGATTTGACTAGAAATCAGTTTTTTACACGGAGCGGCTGCCACCTGACCTCCGCAACCCAAAGGCTAACGATACCCTAAAGCTAGTCCAGTGTCAGGATATTAGAAGGTACTGACTTTCCCAATAACGACTGCCATAGATGTTCATGGCAGCCGGGACCGACGGCTTAACGTGCTCTCCGAGGCACGGAGCAGGCGATAATTGTCAATCAATACACACATCATTTCGAAAAGTCATATAACTTCCGAAAGTCAGAGGTGCGCGACGTGGATTCGAACCCGAGCACGCATTGCAGTCTGTTGGTCTCCCCACTGGGCTATCGCTGCTTGCAGGCGTACGACTATACATGTATATATATGTATACCTATATATGTATGTATGGTGCAATTTATTTTGTCGTCGTTGCGTTGGAGCGATTGTCATGTTTTGTGAAACGCAGTTCTTTTGTCAACCGTATGCTTTGTAGTTAACGTTGCAGCCAACGGTTTATGTTGTGTTAACGTACATTGTTGTACATAACATCAAACTGACGTCTCACAGAGGGATCGTCAGAGGTGTGGCACATCATCATCACGTAAGTCATAATGCCGAATAGTAAATAGGTATTCGGCTACCTACTCTCAAAGCCGAATATTCGAGCATAGAATGAGTTTTCTCAAAAATAATTAATCTATACTAATATTATAAAACTGAAGAGTTTGTTTTCTTGTTTCTTTGAACGCGCAAATTTTAGAAATTACTGGTTCGAATTGAAAAGTTATTTTAGTGTTGGATAGTCCATTCATCGAGGAAGGCTATAGGCTATATAACATCACGCTAAGACCTTTGGGAGCGGCGCAGTAACTATAAACGCGGGTGAAACCGTAAAACCGAAGTTTTTTATCAAATGAATTCCATTTCTGGTAATAAATATATATTACAAAAATTCTTTATTGTTCACCTGAAAACCAATTAGAAATATATCTATTGGATTCGATTTATATAATATAAACCCGATAAGACCGAATATTGAATAGTAGTTTTTAATTTAATATATAATAATATTAATTTAATTTATATCACCAATATGAATAATATAAGTCGGTATATATAATCAAGGTTATATTTTCACAAAGGGCTAGACAGTCTTACTGATTTCATGGCACCTCAACTGTGGCAACATTACCGTATTTTTTGACGTTTTATCAGTTTTTCATTAACTATGATACTTTAAAATATACATATATATCTAGTATGTAGCAAAGATATGTGTAAAAAATAAATTTATTCAGAATAGGTTACAAGGTAACTCTTATGAATATCAAAGTTAGACAAATTTTTTCTGCGAATTTACATTTACTGCCACGTTCAGCAAAGCAAGAGTGTAGGGCTCATGAGAAGAACGGGCAAGAAACTCATGGCCACTCTTTTTTTTCTACATGCTCAACGATTTATATTTACAAAAAGTTAAATAAACACGTTAAAGTGTTCTAAAATATGACACAGATATGGCAACTTTACCTAAGCAATTTTACTAAAGAATATTGATCCCTACAGCCCACGTTACGTGGGCATTTACGGGACAAATCCTGATCCTGATATTGGATTTCAGGTAAAGATGCCACAATTTTTTTTAAATTTTAAATTTCATACACATGGACATATTTTGCCAGGGCTGGCACAAACTTTACAAAGATAATAAAACAAAGTTTTCACCAAGGTATTTTTTTATTTATTTACTAGGTATAAATTAAATGAAAATGAAAATGAAAAAATGAAATGAAAGAAAAAAAATGGTGAAATATAAGTTGAGGTACACTAGGTCATGTTGCTCGTTGAAAGTAAAGTTGCCACAGCTGACCGGTACCTAAATTAATGCATCGAAGATTGTCTAAACTTGATGCTCAATGATGCTTGATATTATGAGATGACGTAATCACTATTATTCCGGCAAACCCCACGGTAAACAAAATGACAAATTATTGTTTATGTCGCGGAATTATTAGAAAATACGATATTTTATGAAACGTCTAGGCTTATCGAAACAATATTCCTATGCGGCCATTTTTACCAGCTAGTGAGGAATAAAATGACTTTGGTTTCGGATTTTATATCTGGATAATGCTAAATTAACACAATGTATACTCATGCCTGTACATATAGGTGCTGGCAGAAGTATATACGATGCATTCACATTTACTCAGCTGTATTATTATGCCGGACATAATAGGGAGCTGCAGCGTGGCAGCAATAGCCTAGTGGGAGACCGCTGGACTGTTCCTCAGAGATAATGTGTTCAATCACAAGGCCTACTGACTTTATGAAATTATTAATTAGTTAATAATCGCTTGCTTTAACGGTCAAGGAAAAAAACGTAAGGAAACCTGCATATCTGAGAGTTCTCCATAATGTTGTCAAAAATATGTGAAGTCTGCTAACCCGCGCTGGGCCAGCGTAGTGGATTATGGCCTAACCATTTCCACATTAAGAAGATACCCGTATCCAGCAATGGGATAGTTAATACAGGGCTAATATTATTATATTATTATTATTATTATTATTTTATGCGTATTACCTCTTTTAAAATATCTCAAATCACAGTTCAGCTACTACTTTACTTTCAACAAACGTGTTAGATGACGTAAAGTATCGGCTATTCAAGCGATAAAACGGCACTATTATTTTGGTAATGTCATTAGTAGATAAACTCTTTGGAATTATAGGTGCCTATAGCTGCACTCCTAATACTACAAATTTCATCGCATACTGTAATAATCCTAGCCTTTTCACAAAGTCCCTAATTTCTAATTACCCAACAACATATACACAATCAACAATAAGCGCTATTGTAATAGAATAATATAAACAATGTGTGAATGAATGTCATGGCCCCCGCCCTTCCGCAAGCTCGGCCAATCACCAGTGAGCGGCCGACCGTCGATATGTCGATACATCTGTGCTTCTCGATAGAATTCCAAATGTAAAATTGTGCAAGTTTAATCGTCTTAAATCTTATACGACATTGCAAGGTTATCGCGTCGGGAAAGTTTTGACAGTGACAATTGTAGTGTTGCATTTAGTACTTACTCGTTTAATAACATTGCATGGTGCTTGTATCTGTGGTACATATGTCGTTGGCATAAATGTAAGTTGTTTTGATGTAAGTTTTATCATGCATGTGATTCAGTAAAATTATTGTTATGTAATATGGTTAACTTGTTGGTCGAGTAGCGAACATGTATGGACTATGGAATTACGGTTACTATGTTGATAGTGGGATTGCCTCGAAAGTCGGTCGGAAAAAGTGTTGTTGGTCCTGACTGCAAATTGTGGAGGAAAGGAGCATAGTCTGTTCTCTATGTCGTGACATGACTGTCGAAATCTGGGATAAACAGCCATTATGATCAGTCATTATTATTCATAATAAAACATGAACTACAATACGATCGTCTTATCCCAAAAGAGCCTAAAAGGCTGACTGTCACCTGTAGGATTTCCCCGAAGAAGTAGTACCATGACTAGCTCAGTTGCCTAAGCAACGACACGGTTTGCGGAGGTCGCAGGTCCAAGTCCTGCTTAATGGATTCTTGTCTCCCTCTGCTATATTTTACAGACCTGATGCAAAAAACAGATAAGAACTTGAATGGCTAATTAAGTGTTAAATTCTACAGTGTAGCATTAGGAAAAAAAGGACTTACCTGTTGTAAGATGCGAGTGTTTGAAGGGTCGTGAGTGGGTAACCTGTAGGTCCTGGTTGGCGAGGATAACAGGGTGGCTTTAACGAGGACCTCCTCAAGAGATAAAGATATACAGGAAAAGTGAGATACCTATCTCACTTTTATCCTTTGTATTTCAAGCGGTAGGAACTCCGAAAAAAAATTTTTTTTCTGCTACGCCCTTGTGTCTCTTCTGGTGTTGCAGGTGTCCATGGGCGGCGATATCCCTTACCATTAGGCGATCCGTATGATCGTTTGCCTCCTATCCCATAAAAAAAAACCGATCTCCTATACACCTAGGAGATTGGGCACAAGTTACAGATCTACTAATTTTACGCCAGTTTCCTGTAAGAACGTGGTAATTATCCAGACAAGCCGGTACTCGTATTGATCGTCCATGACTAAATAATTAGCAATAGACGGCGGATTTTTATTTAGTAAAATATCAGTAAACTTTAAAACGCAGACCAAGGACGTAACGTCTATATCACATTGTAACTGGTCGATGTTCGTACATCTTAACTTACATATATTATAAATACGAATGTAAGTTTATTCGTTAGTTCGCTTTCACGCCTTAGTTACTCGACCTATCATCATAAAATTTCGCATACACGTTGTCAGGGGTACAGAAAAGGACATAATATATACCTTTCATCCAGAAAAAAGTAGGTACTGTTATCGAGCGAGTAAAGCCGTGGACAAATATTTAAAATTTGTATTATGGGTGTTTATAAGAGCTATAGCAGTCAATACAAATTATTTATGAATTTTTGATGTCTACCCGTATGTTTGCACGCGCATCACGCGAAAACTACTACATGAAATTGAATGCGGTTAACAGTTGTATTCCTGGAGGTCTAACTTAAAATCTAGTCCATGTTTTATCTTAATAATAATGTAAGTGGCGACACTGCGGTCCTGAATGCCTCAGAGAGTCGGTTAGAGCCTCGTCCCCGGCTTGCCGTTACTGGTTGGCTGGGGTGTAACTTCAAGAGCGCCCGTAGGACTCTCAACTCTGGCTTGCCTTAGTCGGCCGGTCAGAGGGGGGCCGCTAGAGCTATATGCTTAGGGGTGACAGTGTCATTTTCAAGGGTATAACTACGGGGAAACCCGCTCCGGGTCTCAGTTGTTACTCGCACCGATGTTGCCCTCTGCTGCTGGCTTGTATGCCTATGGTAGCTATTCAGTGGGCACATCTAGTGAGTTGGCGAGTCGCCGTCTGCCCATTGGATTGATGCTATAAGAGTATTCAGGGCAGACGCCGTTTTTCATCCATAGTTAGCAATATACTGGTCCACCAAACACCCATACCCATATATTAGAATCCATACGTAGCAATAGTCCTACGCCTGCTGCGGCTAGTGCCGCTGTAGGTGTTCCATCGCACCTGTGATTAAAACTCACGAAGGGCCTCTGTACGTTGGACCCATGACTCCGTGTAAGCCTCCCAAAGAGCCAGGTATTATTCTAATATAATATGTTAGAAAATACCTGTGATAAGAGAAACATAATAATATTTATTTAATGACAGAAAAAATAAGATACATTCTTACACTACATCATACATATTACATCAACAGTGTTAACGCATAGGTAACTGCCTTAAATAATTTAAGCTTAAATTAAAATGAATTCTTAAACTATGTTAATTTATAGTGTATACATAATAAATGAAGTTCAAAAGGTTATGTTTAAGCCTGCCTGAACTAGGATAAACCTGTGTTTCAGGACATCACTTGACAATTTTATTTTACATACATAGATTCATATATAGATTCACGCCTGTTTCCCAGAGGGGTAGGCAGAGACTACGGATTTCCATTTGATACGATCCTGACACACTTCTCTGGCTTCATTCACTTTCATCACATTCCTCATACACGCCCGTCGGTTCAAGGTGCTCTTAACCTGGCCTTTGTCCAGAACGCCTCCGATCTGATCAAGAAACGTTCGCCTAGGTCTTCCTCTTGCGACTGT
Source organism: Catocala fraxini (assembly GCA_930367265.1). NCBI lineage: Eukaryota > Metazoa > Arthropoda > Insecta > Lepidoptera > Erebidae > Catocala > Catocala fraxini. The sequence continues at coordinate 15,795,840 of OV884049.1, read as the reverse complement.
TCACACTAGCCTTATAAACTTTCTTAGTCAGTCTTTCCTCGTCCATTCTTTCTACATGCCCAAACCAGCTTAACATACCCTTTTCTATTCTTGTCACTATATCCACTTTCATGCCGCATTTTTATTTTATACTAGCGCATTATTAATACAAATATTTTCAGGCTAAAGTGCATCTATGATTAAAGGTGTTTATGAAGTAATATACAACTTTAAATTTACTGACAATATCATTTTAAGACTTCTAGCAGTTTTTCTGTCTGGGTATAATTTAATTTTCTTAGGTATTCCATTAACATGATACTACATTTTTTATAACTAGGTAACATTATATACATTTAATACTTTTTTATTTTTTTTATTTGTTATATAAATTCGGTCCTAAGAATATGTAGAATTTATTGACAAAAGCGTGTCTGGTTTGAGCCTTTGTACAAACTAAGTCATTTCTTCTCTTATCTAAGACCGGTGTAAACGGGACTTCAGTGTGCTGTTTAAGTATAGTGTGCATAATAAATAATTAACGAATGGTTAGTACCTTACAAACGGTGTAAAGCTGATGTCACTACCTACAGCTTATCTTAATACACCACCTAGAAATCAAATATTAAAAAAAATAGATAGGTACCTACTTCCAAATTCCTCGAGTAAGAAATAGTGGTCAAAAGCTTACCTATACTATACCCATATTATAAAGCTGAAGATTTTGTTTGCTCGGTTGTACGAGCTTTTCTCAGAAATAACTAGTTCGAATTGAAAATATATTTTAATGTTGGATAGCCCGTTTATCGAGGAAGGCTATAGGCTATATAAAATCACGCTACATCCAATAGGAGGCGGAGCAGCAATGAAAAACTTTGCAAAAACTGAGAAAATCTCTTACTTATGTGAAACTGGCGAAGTTGCGCGGGTCAGCTAGTTTAACATATAAAATTGCAACAATTTTATTTAACGATTACATGTGCCCGCGGTTTCACCCGCGTTTATAGTTACTGCGCCGCTCCCGTGAATCGTAGCGTGATCTTATATAGCCTATAGCCTTCCTCGATAAATAGAATATCCAACACCAAAATATATTTTTAATTCGAACCAGTAGTTCCTGAGATTAGCGAGTTCAAAAACACAAACAAACTCTTCAGCTTTATAATATTAGTATCCGTATATAGTAGTTTAATTTCAATGAATAATATTCGCGTAAACAGAAGGCAATATTAAATATAAGTATAGATTAAAAATATTAATGCTACTTTAGAGTAAAGAAAAATGGCCGTTTCATTGACAAATTGTGCTAAATATTTGTGCAGGTACTACTTAAAGGGTATGTCGAAGGTTAGCAACTTGTAATTTGTGGATATAGTACCTGCGTCTTACTTGATACAACTTGCCTACCTAGTTTAGGTTAGCACGCGATAGGTATGTGAAACAAATTATACAACTAAATTTTGCCCGCGGCTTTGGCTTTGTTCACGTAAATGTAGCTTAGGTAAGATTAGTAACAGAACTTTTTCTGAATGAAAGCTGGTTTGGGCATGTAGAAAGAATGGACGAGAAAAGACTGAATAAGAAAGATTATAAGGCTAGTTTGAATAGAACAGTCGCAAGAGGTAGACCTAGGCAAACGTTTCGGAGACGTTCCGGACAAAGGCCAGGTTAAGAGCACCTTAAACCGTTGAGCTCGAATGAGGAACATGATGAAAGTGAATGAAGGAAGAAAAGTGTGTCAGGGTCGTAGCAAATGGAAATCCGTATACGGATTTACATTTGTTACCAAGAGGGGTACCTCTTGGTAACAGGCGTGAATCTATGTATGTATGTTGTTATTATAGCTGGTGAAACATTGTATGTACTTAAGGACATGATAATTTATGATCAGAGGTAATGAATAAAATAAAAAATAAAAATAATCTGTGTAACCTGCAAAGAAAACCTTTATGAAAATTTGTATGAAAGATCTATAAAATGTGGACACTGCGCGGGTCGCATACAGCTGTGCGCGCCGCGCTACCGAGGCTAATGACCTTTCATAAGAAAAAAACGGTCGAGGGTGCAAATTCGGAAGAATGCGGGGAGCGGTAGCGGGGGGCGAGGGCGGAGGTTTTGGTTACTGTACATGTCATTATACAATTTATCGTCCGTCCCAAATATTTAAGTTATTGACAATAAAGATACATAGGTATTTATCAAAAAAGCACTTCAAATCCTCCATACAATTTTACTATATGCGCAATCTTAATTACCGGACATCCTGTATATGTAGATATAGACGTGAAACAAAGTATATATATATATACTGTAGGTATCCAAACATCACATTGAATTGATTGAAGTCAGAATACACAAGAAGATGACATAACCTCCACCTATCAGTGGGTAGATAAACAACTAATTAGACAGCAGTCTATTAATTAGAATCATTAAAACGCGTACCAGAAACATGCCGTCATGTGTAATGGGCGTTACCTATTTCTTATATACAATGAGCACATATGCTTAGAGTTGAATTTAAAGTCTTTGAGATCCAAGGCAATCATGACAGGCTCGTTTTTTGGATCAGAATTACAATGACCGGAGAGTCCCAGGGTCCCAATATTAAATGGTTAATCGAAACCCTTCTTTTTAAAAGATATTCACCTTAATAGATATCAATTTCTGTGTCGTGAAGACATTCAAACATCAAAGACAAAGAACAGCCAGACTCAGACCAAACATTTGTGGATCACTTTGTTTCCTGTGTGGGTTTTGAACCTACTACATTAGGCGTAGTAGCAGTTACCAGGTGACCACATAAACGACTATGGCATCCGTGTAGACTTGAAGACCCTGGACAATGACGAAGACTCTAAATATTTTTTGAACCAGACGAAGTTATGTTAGTAAGATCTTTTTTTTTTATTCCACTAAGTTGCCAAACAAGCGTACCTGATGGTAAGTGGTTACCGTAGCCTATGGACGCCTGCAACACCAGAGGCATCACTTGCGCGTTGCCGACCCTTTAGGAGAAAATAAGTGGAAAGGAGAAGGAGTGGGAAGGGGGGCAGAGGGTGATTGGGCCACCGGCACTCTCACTCACCGAACGAAACTCAACAGTAAAAATAGTGGTATTTCACGTCGATATTCTGTGAGAAGGTAGTCCTTCCCCGCTCGAGCCGGCCCATTCATGCTGAAATCAGTGAGGCTCTACTACTACTGTAATATCTCCGTGGATGGTCTAGAAAATATTAAAAAACGCCGTTTAACTGGCCGCCTCGTGTTGTGTGTTCGATACCCACACAGGGCAAAAATCTGTGTTATTCACAAATAGTTGTTCCGAGTCTGGGTGTTCTGAAATGAAATGATTCGTATTTCATATAAAATAGAGTTCAATTAGCTGGTCAGATTGGTACACTGTCCTTCTAATTTGCCACAAGTGGCATGTGAAAGTTTACTACACATTAAATTCTTAGACATAGAAAAGTATAGTCAGGCTATTCAGTCAATTTTGTAAAACTAAATTAAATAAAGAAAATACACAGGTTATTGAAAATGTCAGAATTTCATATAATAATAATAATGAGGAAATGTCAGTCGTTTATAAAATATTTGAGGCCGTTGTTTAAATATTTGTAAAAACCCCCGTGACACAAGAATCACTTCTAAAGAACTAGGGATTTTGATTATTCTGAATTAATCAGAAAAAAAATTGTCGGCACGTGTACGCGTCGATGGCGTAGTGGTTAGTGTAACCGACTGCCACGCCTGAGGTCGCGGGTTCGATTCCCGCACAAGTCAAACATTTGTGTGCATGAACATGGATGTTTGTCTTGGTCTGGGTGTTTCTATGTATAATATGTATGTATTTACAAAAAAAAAAGTATATATGTATGTTTATCCATTGTCTAGTACCCATAGTACAAGCTCTGCTTAGTTTGGGCTAGATGGTGTTGTGTGTATGTGGTAAAATATTATTATTATTATTATTATTAATCAACGGTTGTGTTATAGTAATTTTTTATTATCTTATTGAGTCGCAGCGGCACACTGACGGCCAGATAACTAGTTTTTAATTATGTTTAGTATTCTAAGACTTAACAGGTTAAAACCAAGCGAGGGATGCTTCACGTAAAAGTTAGTATGTTACGTCATACAATTTGTTGTTAGGAAGAACCATGCCAGTAGTTTTCTGTGTCAGACTGCAGTATCTGCGTGTGAACTATTTGCTAATTGAGTTAGTGGTCAATTTAAATGAGCTGCCCGCTGTCCTTGTGGTTTATATTTCCTTACACCACTTTAGTTCTGTTTATGTCTGAAGGTTTCTATGATGATATACGATTGCATGGCGTAGTGGTTTAAATGATCGACTCGCCACTGCATCTGTGACGTGTGCGTTCGTACCCCACACGGGACACAAAATCGTGTGATCCACAAATACGTAGCTGTTTTGAGTCCGAGTGTTCTTTGTGTACGTTGTTTGAATATTAGTAAAGTCCGGAGACCCCCGCCACACAGAAATTATTCTTTAAACGAAAGTTATCTTTTCTAAAGAGAAAGGGAAATATTATTATGCATGCATAGACTCCGTATCCCAAAAAGAGGAATCATAACTACTAACAAAAAAGAATATTTATCACCGGAGTATATAGGTATATTAATGGGAACCGTGGGATATTTTAAGAATCGTTTTTAGTATAAATTGCCTACTACACCGGTAGGAAACAAGCTTATGTACGGTTAGTTCTATGACCTCAACGAGTTTACTAGATTTCTATAGCAGCACAGAGTCTGACAATGTATCCAGTAAATAACTGGTCTATACGGGTGTAGTACATCTACCTATAGCTGCCTCTTCGAGGATACAAAACCATGTGTGTATGTATGTATATGATCGCATTAAAAATAGTATTACATATTTTTATATATCAATATTCAGCTGCCAGTATTAATATTATGCAGCTGTAGGTTTGTACCCGCAAAACCCGAAAAGTAGTCGACGGATTGATTTGAAATTGTTAGACATGTTTGCATTTCTATATACCAGTATTTAATATGCTTTTTATTTCAAAGTTCTTACTGGAAATGGATATTAAAATACCAGCCTGAACCACAGCGAAACATGGAAGGGTTCAGCTAATTGTTTAATAAACACCTTTCTATTTTTCAGAAAATGAAGCTGCTATACTTCGCTGCACTGCTCTCTTGGTCATCAGCTCTCAAATGTCCAGGAATTAGCTTCAACTACAGATGCTACGAAATCGAAATATTAAAAGACGGCATCAGCAACATCCATCAATTAGTCCTGAACGACAACGATGACACACTATATTTTACGTTCGACCAGATATCTCTAATACCGTCCAGAGGCCTTGGTTTCTTCAACCTGAATGACAGGACAAGTGGAGTAATAGATGGTATAAGAAACGCGACAGGAGTAGCAGTAGACAGAAAGAGAAACAGAGTCTACGTTGGAGGTGCAGACGGTCTATTCTTTTTACACGAAAACAAAGTACCAGAAAAGCTTCCAGTACACGACAATATACAATATCTTTTCCACAAAGACGTCATATACTTCGTGAACAAGCGCAGACAAGCTTTCAAATTCGACTACGGTATGGTAATACCACTGCCAGAATTACAGCACTTGACTGTAGACAAAATAATACTTGATGATGCTAACAATATATTGTATTTAAAAGACGGAAGGTTATATAGAATTAAAATAGGCACAAGAGCTATCAACATTCACGAAAGGTACAGAGTCAATGTTTTAACAACAGATTACACCTACAAACCTTTTGTCAGTGCGAGCAATGGAGTATTTGTTTATAATAAGTATAAGTATGCTTTAGATAGGGTAGCTAATATAGTTGATTTGAGAGAGCTGGTGTTTACAAGGCAAGGCGATCCTATTTATGTGGTATTAGATACTATTGTTAAGCTGAATTATATTCCTGTACCTTAAATAATGAGATATGACTAGAGATCTAATATATGTAGTTACATATTTATATGTTAGTGTAGCTGTGTCCGCGATAACAGTCACGCGAACATTTTTATGTAACCTAACGCATTGTACAATTGACATATTTGTAGTTAATTGATTTTAATAAATTTATACTTAATGTAATGCCCATATGAAAGCTACGAGTATATTCATCCATTGTTAACAAAAACTTGCCCACAAACATAATCTTTCAAGTTTTAGTTATATGTGTAGATTCTATATATTATAATAGCAATAATAATATAAATGTAATGTATTAATTTTTAATTAGATATCTAGTGTATTTATTAAATCAAAAATGCATAGATCGTACAGCGTAAATATTACCCAAAACAAAAAGAGAAGATAATATTTTCTGTTTCTGCTGCCCAGTAACTATATGCTTTTGTTTTATTTGCCATTTTATTAATATTAGTTATTGATGTCGTCGTAAATGATTAAAATGTAACAAGTCGAGAATAATTTCATGTAGGTAGTGCAGTATTGGCTCTGGAAAAGACATATCTAACTACTTAAATACAGTAATTGTTTTGTTACCAAATATGCAGTTTTATTTTGTTGAACACAACCAAATCGTAGAAGAGTAGCCTGTTAAGTTGCTAAATAAATACAAAAGGAGTTATGGAGGATCTAATGTAAAAAGAATTGCAAAATCCTAATGCCCTGATTTCTTAACACTGTAGTATATTTATAAAATCGAAAGAAAATTCTACACCACCATCTAATGAAATTTGCTGAAACTTTTACTTTAATTATATAGTAAAACTATCTGACCATTGTACTGAACGGTGATTGGCTGAAGAAGTGGCGTAGATATTTTTTATTGTTCATTTGAAGTGGACGATGGCGTCGGTACGGGAATCGCGTGGTAAGTTTATTAGGATTTGCATAGGAAATACTATGATTTTTGTAAAGATTTTGGTAATTCTTTGTTTGTTTTGATGCATTTATCCTAATTACACGATTTTCTAATATTTGAACTCACAAAAACGAAGAAATCAACAATAAAAGCTTTATGTTGTACTAGTAATACATTGGTTCTCAACGACGTGTCTGTACAAAGCATGCCCAGTGTAGTAACTGTACAACATAAGACATTTATAATTATTTTACTTTATTTTCTATTTTTTTCTAGGTTTGCATGATAATCTAATTACAGACATCTTAGATTCAGATATTTTCGGATGAAGAGAACCCAATAGATGATGTCTTATTGTATTTTTTGTGAACGTTTAGTTACCTATTAAATCGATCCAGATAGTTTTTAATGAAATACCTGAAAAAAATGTTGTGGTTTTCAGGAGGTTAGGACCTTCTTGATGACCTTAATTAATCTGTTGCGTTTGTTTATTACTCCACGCAGCAGTAGTTAACTGCGTAGACGGCTATTTATGAAGTCTCGGGTCCGATTCTCGAGTCGGGCAAAATGTTATTGTATATATCTGTCAAGAAATCCACAGTGACGCATGGAGATATGTTTAGTAGAAGAAAATTGGCTCGCTCACTATAACGTGGAATTACAACCTAGTGAAATGAAGGTGTAATGCACCCTTGCCAGCCTCTTCGCAAATATAAGCATGAATATTATGTAAGTTAAACTATTTATGTTAAAGAAGTAACGACCGAATTCGTAATCTTTTATTGGTATTATGAATGTAATAAATAATAAAAAACAATATAACTATTACAATGTAATAAATGTTTAACTATGTCCCTAAATAACGACGAATGTACTCGCCGATTTTGCAACATGCATCTCTTGACTCAGCAGCAAAACATCCTTTGTCTCATCTTAAGGTGCAATATATCGTCATCTGCTATAATAAAAATAATAATAACAATATCAGCCATGTGTAAAAACTGTCCCACTGTTGGGCACGGGCCTCTTATCAGTTTGAGGAGGCTTAGTCAACCACGCTGACCTAGTGCGAGTTGGCAGACTTCACATATCTTTGAGAATATTATAGAGAACTCTCAGACATGCGTGAGTAGACTATAAGAGCTATTAAAACCAAAAGAACTATTTGAGAATTTCTATCTGTCTGCGTTCACAAGCTGTTATAGTAACATTTTGATGTTTTCAGCACCGATACGTTGCCGTCCCTACAAGATACAGAACTGTCCATAAGGTAAAGTGCACTTAAGTTTGCCACTATATACACACACCTCTACCTTATAACATCTACGTCGATGGCTTCTCTCTAAGACTGTCCGCCACGGCTGCAAATCATTCTGAAGTTCATTAATATTATTCATCGCAATATATTTCATTCTGTTAAGCTCTATACAATAATTTCATAGAACATTAATTACATAGTGTTTAAAACCTGTCCATAAAACTTAATTACTGCGATATGTGTATTTACGCGATATTTTGTATTACTAATGTAATGTACACTTCTTTCTATAAAAATAAAATATTTAGAAGATATTGATACAATGTGGTGTGCCTTAAGAAATAACCAAATAATTATATATATTTTGATAAATATGTTTATAGCTTACTATTATGTGTATATATATTTTCAAGATACTAGTTTTGAGAAAGTTCCTGATGTGGATTTACGAGCAAGGTAATAACTGTAATACTATTCATTGTGGAATGCAATGAATAACCGGGTTTAAAAGAGAGCTTTTGAGCTAGTGCTCAAAAGCCTTTTTTCCTGGATCCTTTCCGGAAGCAATAATCCATCCACAAAAGAACGCAGTCGCCACGAAATTTTGGATTGACAGTAGGCAGCATGAAAATGTGTTGTCCAAAAATCGGGCGAACTAAATATTAAGAATATATCTACCATTAAGTATTTTCGGTATCCTATAACTCAAAACGCCATTACTTCATTTTCTGTACCACTTGGCGAACGTCGACCACATAGTTACATGAATGGATGTGTTTCATAGTACTAGTAGCACGAGAGAGTCCTGAAACTACAGCAATTCCGTTTCATGGTAGACCTAGAGTTTCGTACGATTCTAGCTTGATTAAATCGCAACGCCAAAATGCCTCCCATTTTGCGTTGCGATTTAATCGAGCTACAATCAGAATAATTCAACCTTATCAATTCCGTATTCAATGTGACCAACAGTTCCTTACATTATGTAGTTTGCATCTCTTCCTTTCTTCTAATTTATTTTGCTCGAAAATTCCCATAATGACCTTATTAATTAATAAGTCCATCTTTGTATTTATTAAGTAATGAGTAAATATTGTAGGTATAACTCGAAGAATAAACCGGTAAAAGCGTTGAAGGTCAAGAACATGCCTGGATGTAAGATACCCCGTCTTGACCCGTTTTCTAAACAAATACTTCGATATCACTGGCATCCGTCGCCAATCGTGTGCAGTGGACAGGACTGGGTCAGATGTTACGTAAGTATTTTTAATACTCGAGAAGCAAGCAAGCCTTTTCGATAAAAACTTTTACCAAATTCTATAGATGCTTGAGGGAAAGTCGCTAGTTCATTTCTTTTAAAAATGACGTCACTTCATTGTCACAGGAATGATAAAAGACCTCTGGTCTCCTTAAAAGTAAATCAGCTTTATCATCGCCCGAGACACTACTTACTTAAGGAAAACAAAACTATATTACTTAACTGTAGTATGTCTTACTAATCAATGGACAACGTAGCAGGGTCCTTACCACGTGGAAACGTTCTCATCCATTTCGGCACGCTTTCGGCGATAATTTCTTCCAACTAACTACCTGCTGTGGTGTTACCCAAGCACTAAGACGTATCCTTCTTTAAACGCAGTTTAAAAAGAGCATTATTTTCACGGAGGGCGGCGGCTTAGCGGTGTACATTTTTGCGATCGCTGAAGGCCATGAGCGGTGGTTAACACTTATCATCAGGAGAGCCGATGGCACGAATGCCATTAGAAGCAATAAAAAAAATTGTTGCTGTGAAGGTCTTTCGGCAGTTGTCCTACTCAAGGCGTGCTCCAGTCTATGGATGCTACTGTACCCAACATCACGAAAGTATTTTAACTATAACTTTTTATTGCGATCTGTGTCTTCATGGACATTTGGCAATATTTATACTTGTCATGTAATAATAATCGTTTGTGGTCCTGGTCCAGTGAATTGCTCACTTTGTTGAAGTATAAACTTTCTACTTGGAGTTTATGGTTTTGGTATTATCATGGACATAAATCAGCAGGTATTTTCCTTTTCAGCCTCGAAAATGTAACCCTCGGTTTCATTAGTTCAATAGCAAGCTCATTTACATGATTTAGGATACGGTATCTGTATAACTTAACGTAGGTATAACTTAACTCGCGAGAGACGTACTTTCTTACTTTTATTAGGATCCGGAGTTTTGACTGTGGCTTCTTAACCACTAGACAACCCAAGAATACCACAGTACATACCTATACATTTATGTATAGACAAGATAATTCTTAAGTACCTATGTTGCATAATGTGCATGAACATAATATGTTTACATTCCTTTGTATTGAAAACGCATACTAAGTAACGTATATGAATACTTCCAGGCTAATAATATAAATCTAAAGTCACATGACCAGGGGCAAAAGTGCTATTACAATAGTGTCAGAATGGTCTATCATTGATTTCATAATTGTTGATTTTGACAAGTTTGGTAATCTACTAATATAATGGCGTCATTATGACTTTCCGATGGTCAACCACTGAAACTCCATTGAAAAAATGGCATAGAATAGTAATCTCGTACCTTCCTTTGATCAAATTGCTTTTAACGCTAAGAAATAATATGTAAAAATATATATAAACGAAATCTGGCCTAAATAAATGTTCGAATTCAGTAATATTTTTCAAAAATCACTTCTACTAACGGGTTTTATAATAATAGCAATACAACATGTCATTCTACCACAATTCTATTACGAGACCATTGACCGACCAATGATGGACCATTATGAATTTAGCAGATTACAATCTTTTACCAAAATGACAATGGAATTGCAGTTACGTCGTGTCGGAATGACGAATTTATAGAAATAGCAGACTTGGGCTCCTGCACAATCACAAAAGCAATTTTGAAACATATTGTAAATAATTAACGATTGATAATCCTGCCTTTTTTGCCTGCTTCTTTATGAGAGCTCTACTCCCCGAAAAGCTTATTCAAGGCATTTGTAAATAATTAGTTAATCGACGTGACTTGTCCAAGAAGTTCCAGACTTGTTCTGCTGTCCGCTGACTAAAAAAGTAAAGCCATATGCGTCCTCATACCACTAAACGGCTTTTTAGTTATTGGACGGCAGCAATTATGGACAATATTTTTTCAGTATTCGACATGTAAAGTAGTTCCCGAAATATTAAACACAACAACAAACATACAGTGTATATATAAGGATATTATATTTCTCAACGATAATGGGTACGCTATGGGTGCCAGAAATGTTGTATTAAACAATGAAAAATATGTCTTAAATGAAAGCGATCATGTCAAGATTTGGTGTAGTGGCACGCAAAACAACAGGTGAGCTTACGTTACATTACGTTACATTCAAAGATTCATTCCTATGAACAGGGGTAGGCATAGGTGTATTTACAAGCACATTATTCCAGATATTTTTTCTGGTTCTATTTTATAGGGAGCCTAAGCTGGGTAAAAATTTTTGATAGAAAAATCTAGTAGCACTTTGCCCGATTCCAATCAAAGTTCGAACCAGTAACCTCGTGCACAGCAGTCGCATTTTGGTGCAGTTTGTTTGATTATTTTTTTTAAAGACAGCTTTCGTCCACATATTATTGTTTCTTTATCATCGAGAACTTATATAAACAAATTATATGCTAACAATGCACAGCAATCGCATTTATATATTGAGATATATAAATGTGATTGCTGTGCTTGAGGTCTCAGGTTCGATTCCCGAATAGGGTAAACTGTTACTGGATTTTCCTATCCAGAAATTTACGCGGACATAGTCTGGAATTGTGCGCGATAGGCCAGTTTTTATTACGTTGGACCGTATATATGTATCATAAATATATATTTCGGATAATATAATTTTGCCCTATTATGTATGTAAGTAAATAATAATTTAATCCTTTATGTTTAGTACAGTAAATTGGGTAGGCGTAGCTACTGGATTCCGAACTTCGGTGAAAAGGAATCCCGTCCCTCCAGGCAGAGAGGAGTCCCTCAATGTGCTGATGTTGGGATTCGATTCCACGTCGAGGAACGGCTTCATAAGACAGATGCCGAAGAGCTTTAAGCATCTTACTGAAATCATGGGAGGCGTTGTCCTAAATGGGTACCTAATTCATTTTCTGTATTAGCTTTCACTCACGCCTCTACCTTGAGGAGTAGATAGTAATGTAATATAATATAATATCTACATTTCACGAATTTTAGTTCGATCGCTATTAGTAAGGTAAGCAAACCTATTACCATCTAACATTTATTAAACATTTCTCACTTTATACCGCTCTTCAGAATTGCTAATAATAAATTTGCCTTAAAATAAAATATAGAAAATTGAGATGTACTATAACGTTAATTGTTTGCAGTGCTAGTGACTTGAGTTTCCGACGCAGGCTTCTCGAGCCATCGATTTCGCACACCCTGAACCATTCGCTTAATCACTTCCCAATATCCTACTCTATCAACTCGCCTCTACGTCACACGCGCTAAGATTTACGGGTGATTTACTTATAAAGCCTGGTTTCCATATTCTATGAAATGAGGAATGTGATGAAAGTGAATGAGGCCAGAGAAGTGTGTCAGGATCGTAGCAAATGGAAATCCGTAGTCTCTGCCTACCCCTCTGGGAAACAGGCGTGAATCTATGTATGTATGTATTCTATGAAAAAGATATCAAAAGTTAACTGCCCGTAGCTAAAACGACTTGTTTCTTGTATAGGAACCAGGCGTTAAAGGTCGAACGTCAGGGTAGTCTTCTACAAATTGTTGCACCAAGTCTGGGCGTCCATTAGGCCATTATTTCAATGTTTGTAAAGCCTTTACTGACAAAGGCGCTGTTCATATACTACTACACTATTTATATTCAACTATGAAAGCGATTGTTGTGCATGAAGTTGCGGTTATGAATCCCGGGTCAGGCCAACAAAAAATATTGGGATTTTCTGTAAAGCTGTGTTGCGCACACACCTGTACACTATAATATCTCCTGCGCAGATCGCACGTGTCCTTTAAGATTGACAGCCGGGAGCAAAATACGGTGTGGAGAACATTATTTTTCTTAGTTGCGATGTTTAAACAAAATAATAAATGGCCTCGATGGTGTAGTGGTTAGTGTAACCGAGTGCCACGCCTGAGGTCGCGGGTTCGATTCCCGCACAACTCAAACATTTGTGTGCATGAACATGGATGTTTGGCTTCGTTTTTTTTTTAAGTCCTTCGCGGGGCGGGCGTATGGGTTATGTCAGACTCACCGGGGTAAAAGAAGATGTTAAGATGATAATGTACCTCCCGGAATACCGACTAAACCTACCACGGTGTTCCTCGACAAAACCACTATCGACGGGGCCGCGCGAATCAATTGCACATGCGGTCGCGACGAGGTTCCGGCCCGCCGTATGAAACGGCAGGCCACTACCCGATAAGACCTACCCTATAGGCACTTCGCACAAATAATCCCTACTGTCCCCCCTAGAGGGGAGACGGACTCGACACAGAATGGATGTTTGTCTTGGTCTGGGTGTTTCTATGTAAGAATAATATGAAAGTAATTACAAAAAAAAAAGTATGGTGTTGTGTGTATGTGGTAGAATATTATATTATTATTATATTATTTATCAACAATTTCAGGCATAACCTGGTAGGCAGTGGCACAGCGGCAGCACTGATCCCGATGCTCACTGGCATGTCCATATCGGAGGTACCAGACGCAAGTTATGGTCAAACAAATAAAATAACTGTAGACGATATACCATTAATATTTTATACGCTGAAGGATTATGGGTAAGATCTAAAATCCTACTACTTAATCTTATAAATGTGAGAGTTTGTGAGATGTTTCAAAGTTTGTTACTCAGTCAACCGTTAAACCAATTTCGATTGATACACAATATAATTTGTATCTTTTTCCATCTCCCGTTGGACAAAGGTACGTCTCCATCTTCTTCTTACTCTCCTTCTTTTAATTATTCCTTATAAGATGGTTTAAAAAGTCGTCGTGTCATATCAAGACCAATAAACGTTCCTCTTCCTAACTTTGCTGGTGCAGCGACCGAAAGTGGATCCTGGCCTTCATCATTAAAGTACGCCATTCCTTCCCTTTTTGTCCGAAGTCAGACCAATCGGGCACATTAATCTCTTACAGGTCTTTAGCTATTTCGCCTTTCCTAGGTATCTTGGGCAACCCAGTAGAAGACGCTCAGTGGGTTGCCCGATATATGCTCTTTTGGCAGCTGTTATCTATAGTGATCAACAATTGTCTTTCCTTTAAATCTTACGTAACACTTCTTCATTCGGTTTTATGTCCGTCCAGCTTCCTCCAGCGTTCTCTTTTCCATCAGTCTCCAACACCACATTTCAAATGCCGCTACCCATGATATCTCTCTATCATAATAGTTTACAACTCGTTTCTTCAGGTACCGTACAGCATACTTCGAGGACATGCCATGGATCGGCACGTTCCAGTATCGGTTCAACGGATTTCGTCAGCAGCCGGCTGACCATTACCTCCGCACGTTTTACGTTGAGGAGAACAAGCTGATGCCACAGTTGCTACACTGTGTTGGAGACACTCGTATGCATAAACTGATGATGAATATCACTGATCAGGTACCTATGCATCGCCTAGTCTTAATAGGCCTCTTAAAGTTTGGATTGAGCTGGTGGAGCATTCCTTATTCCTTGACTAAACTCTGTTTATCATACAGCGTCCCCTTTTCATCAACACGGTAATAAAGGGCAGTGTCGCTATACCATCGAGTACCCGTGAGTACCTGCAGGGACCACCAATAGATGGGTCTTCACTCTTAACTCTGCGGATTCAGTTCATGCTATAGCGGCCTGGTAGAGCAAGTGAGATGGCTCGTATACACTTGGTGGTCTTCTGCCTTGGAAGTGCCGCAGGCGTTGCGGTCTGAGCATTGCTTAATGAGAAGCGAGTGATGCCGTCCAGCTTGTCTTGAACTTGGTCGACTTGGACTGCGAACTAAGTCGTCAAGTAACTAGACGTTTGAACGTGGTCGTCCTGTCGACTTAGTGTAAGTAAACTATGAGGCAGGGGAAACTATTAAATTTATTTAATTAAAGAAAATTCGACTCCCGGTTTTTTAATAATGCCCTGTGACTTGAGAAACTTTACAATCATACAAGTCACGGACACAAAGAACATCTTAACTCAAAACAATTATACGTGGATCACACAATATACAGAACCAGAATAATCAAAACGATGGCATCGGCCAGGCGACTGCCTGATTGTTAACCTCTTATCTGAATTTAAGCCATTTATGAAACCTTCAAGGGACGTCCTGAGTAGATGCAATACATCTCAACGTAGTTGCAAAGGCATAAGAGTAACAACAGCATAAGATAGCAACTATGTATTATTAATAGTTATGTACTTTATCACCAGTTTCTCCATTTAGACGGTCAGAAATTCATCTTGACGTTTATAGCAGACATTACTCACGACCAGTTCAATGTTATATCCACCGCTGATAATGATCTGGTGGAACTCCTTAATAACTTAAAGAACGAAGGGGTGCTGGAGAACACGTTGGTGATAGTTATGGGGGATCATGGAGCTAGGTAATGTTTATTTCATATGTAAGCTTATAGACTGGTGTCTGTGTGTGAAGCAAACAAAAGCTTTTTGGACATCACAAAAAATAGATAATTTGTATTTTTTTACGCCAGTTTGAAGCTATATTACTTACTACACATTATAGGAAGTCTTTATCATCGTCCACCAAGATGTTTTTTTCATAATTCAAATTCATAAGACACTATTTTAGTTTAAAATGGTGGTCGACGTAGTTTGGAAATTCCTCATTGATGTAGTCAGGGCTTTTTCTGGTGACGAAAAACAAATTCTTTTAGGTTGCTTCCGTTTTTAGAAAATAAAACGTTACACCAAATAGGCTCTGCGAATAGTAAGTATAGCTCAGGACGCTAATAGAGGACTGTGAATAGGAAGCCTGTATATTTGACTGATATAAAGTCCAGAAATGGACAGAAACAAGGGACTTGTTTTGTTCACCTACAGCCTGGGCGAACTGTCCTGATACAGCAGTAGTCCATGAAGCCAGTGTTCAATCCCTTACAGCCCACAGCAGTTAATACTTGTAGCAAACATTTGGTAACACAGTACTCTAGTGACAGTCAAGTCAAAAATCATTTATTCATTTAGGTCACATTGAGTAGTGAATTAACATTTACTGTAGCTACATTTAGATTATTTGCTTAGTTTCAGGCAAAGGGCCTGCTTTATCTATCGCTATTTTTGTTATTTGACAACTTATATCTGTAAGGTGTTGCAGCCATTATATCATTCACACTTACTATTCAAATCTATAATATACCAACATTATTTTTAATGCTCACCAGACTATTGACTACTATTTATTTTAAGGTACGAACCCATTCGCAATACATACCAGGGAAAGTTGGAAGAATATCTGCCCCTAATGGTTCTCTTATTGCCAGAGAAGTTAAAGAAACTTCGTCCGACCGCTTTAGCAAATCTAAAGCATAACGCGAAAGTATTGACGACTCATTTTGACATACATACTACTCTCCTAGATGTGCTAAACTTGAAAAATTTTAGGAATAGTTATAAAGTGCCTGGTAGTGATTTACCGAGAGCCATGTCCCTTTTAGAAAAGGTAAGATTGGTCTACTTTGGATTTCTAGCAAATTCGGTTAACAACGCCGCTTCAAAAATAAATTATAGTTTTTCTGAATCTAAATATAACTAGTTTAATGATTAAAATAGCGTAGTAAAGTTTAACAATAGTAGTAGTTTAATAGTTTCTAAAATATATAACAGTAAACCTTTTCAAATAAATAAAGCAATAAATTTGAAAAATGTAGTTTAATTTTAAAGCCAACCAGTAAATATAATTTATGCCATATTCATATTATAGGTACCAAAAAATCGCACATGCGAGGACGCAGGCATACATCCGCACTTTTGCGCATGCACCAAATGGTACTCTTTAAGTAAGAACCACTCGATGTACAAACGAGTCGCTAACGCACTAGCTGAGTACATCGACAATATTGCTGAAGAAAAACGGTGAGTACCTTTTCGGCGACTGCTATGAATTCTCATAGCTATTCACATAATTCAATACATACATTACATATCTTTAAATATACCTACGTTGATTATTTAAAAACAATTCTGCTTACACATTTGAAATACTAGTATGTATGGAATAATGCCATCTCGTTGATCAAATTCGTCGAGTTGCGTCAACGAGAAAACTCATTGTAGACCGAACTATTTAGATTATTAACTGGATGGCCTGTTAACATCTTATGGATGAATGGGTCATGTTCTTTTAATGAATGATCCTTAGAAACCTAACCACATTTTTTAAAGCATGGATGGCGTATTTGTCGGATTACGATAAAACTTTACACTGAATAATGCGCTATCGCGTTCTCGCGATTGCAGAGACTATGGTAAGATCGAGGAAACTAGAACTTTGACGCAAAGTATACCTTATTTATGTTAGTTATTCTGTTAAATATATTATATCCCAATATTTAAAATGCCGCTATGACTTCAATTTTTTTTAAAATATTATATAGTCCTCCAGACCGTTCACGGCGGCCAATCTTAACGGAGACTGGCCATCTGCGCAGGAGATATTATAGTGCACAAGTGTGTGCACAAACACATGTGCATTCTCTGTTCCCTAACCCTCATGATCTGATGGGACGGATAATCCGACAAGACCGGAGAGAGATCAGGAGCAGGACCAACGGCTTTACGTGCTTTTTGAGGCACGGGGGTTTCTAACACCGCCAACTTCCTAACTCCGGGTCCATATTGAGATTTCTTAACAGAAAAATGCAAAAACATTTTGTTGGCTCGACCCGGGATTCGAACCCTCATACACAGCAGTCGCATTCACTACCGCGGCGCCACGTAGGCAATTAGTTAATTGATGTGTCCAAAAATTGTTTGCTCATTTTTATGGTAATAAAGATTTTTAACTTTGACTTTGACTTTCTAACGTACTTATATGATTACGTTAAAAAAAATTAAGACTAACGAGAGGCGAGACCGGAACGTTTTTACATCGCTCATTAACCTAAATTTTCCTTGTTTTTGTTCAGTTACAGCAGGCTCACGCCTACTTTCCGGTGTGGAAGCAGAACCAAGAGAAATGCCAAGATCTTAGTAAATGGCAAACTATGTACGATTTTCAATCACTACGATCCTGACATGTCTCTTTTGTTTCAAACGCTCTACGTATATGTAATGTATATTATTATTGCAGAGAACTATGTGCCAGAAGGAAACTGGCTTCCATAAAATGGGTATTACATTATACTCCTAAAGAATACCACGAGGCAAGTAGCGGCGATTCTTCTGCGAAGACTTCTATTAAATATTATCAAGCAAAGGTAATAAATAGTAGTGTGCCGAGAGTGAGATGAATCAAATATGTTAATTGTTTTTATACCTTTTCATTTTTTTATAATTCCTGTGTCACAGAGGTCTTTACATACTCTAAAATAACAGACACAAATGTCACCCAGACTAGAAGCAACTAATTGTGAATCACACACATTTTTGTCCCGTGTGAGGATCGTACCCACAACACTGAGTGCGGCGGCAATAGTGAAGCGAATATTAAAACCACTACGCCTTCGGTCAAATATTAAACCTTAGGTGATCAGCTCGACTAAAGAATGTACCTCATATAGAAGATATCAGCTATAAGACTATGTTCCTGTGGTGGCTAAAGTCCTGAGTAGAAGCACCACAGTTTCTTGTTGCTGCTAAGAATTTCCTGGCTGATGAATGGCCAATAGATACCCTCGTTTATGTTTTTTTATAATAATAATAATGTCCTCCAGACCGAATTTCAGTCACGACGGCCAATCTGAAAAGACTGGCCATCTGCGCAGGAGATATTATTTAGTGCACAAGCGTGTGCGCAAACACAAGTGCAGTCTCTATTCCTTCATTCTCATGATCCGATGGGACGGTAATCCGACACGACCAGAGAGAGATTAGGCGCAGGCCCAACGGCTTTACGTGCTTTCCGAAGCACGGGGGTGTCTAACACCGCCAACATCCTAACGCCAAGCTGCTATTTAGATTTCTTAACAGAAAACCCAATAACCTTTTGTTAGCCTGACCCGGGATTCAAACCCGAGACCTCATGCACAGCAGTCGCATTCACTACCGCTGCGCCACGGAGGCAGAGTTTTCTATAAAGAGTCATCGAAACTGAGTTTAAAATTCAGCTACGAATTTTGTATTTACTTTAGGTTAGTTAACGGGCTTATTATCAGACTCCTGCTGCTCTTGAGAATTTCTACACCAAAACTCGATAACACTTTGCTGCCTTCGAACTTGGCTACTCAGAATTGGCCGTAAACACAAGCACGAACTAACGTATCGAACCCAGCGAGGCGGTTTTTAAATATTTCGAACATTATTTTATGATTTATTAAGTGTAACTTAATTACTGATCCTCTTTATTGTTTTGGTTTTCTGTGAAAGTAGAAAATATTCCTTTTCATGATATAAAATAATTGTAACTTGTAATAGGGGGAAGACACTGGCTCCTGCAACACAGTTTTTACTAATGCAGGAATCAGTGAATTCTAAATTACTGTAGCTTAATTTGTGTCAGTAAAATTATTATTATTTTATATAATTATTATATTATAATTATTATTATATTATATTATTTTCAGATAATAATGAATCCAGGCAATTCTATTTTCGATGGTACGATTGTGTACAACATTAAATCTGACAGCTTCTACATTACTCCTACTTATATATCAGGACCTTACGCGTAAGTACACTATACTGATACAATATATAATAATATCAGCCCTGTATATAAAGTGTGACACTGCTGGGCATGTGCCTCTTCTCAGTGTGAGAAAGATTAGGTCATAGTCCACCATGGTGCCCCGGCGCGAGTTACCAGACTTTACATATCTTCGAGAATATTATGGATAAAAAATCCTCGAGTTGCCTCATCGCAAGAATTCATGGTAGACCCCAGTAGACTTTGAACTGCACAAATTGCTAACTAGACTAATTATTAATAACTTGTGAATGTGAGTACTGTGAATCTTGAGGGCCCTTATCGTCATATTTTAAATCATGGTTGATGCATGCTGTGCATAAGCTATCCCATTGCTAGAAACGGGCCTCTTCTCAGTGTAATAAAGGTTTGGCCATTGTCCATTACACTGGCACAGTGCGGGCTGGCTTCAAATAACTTCGAGAATATTATAGAGAACTTGCAGACATGGAGTTTTACTGACGATGTTATCCTTCACTTCGAATAAGCGATAATCTACATATATATATAAAACTCTTCCGTTACTGAGTGACTGACAGACAACACACAGCCGAAACTACTGAACGCAAGAAGCTGAAATTTGGCATGTATGTTCCTTGGAGAGTGTAGGGGAGCACTAAGAGAGGATTTTTTGAAATTCCACCCCGAAGGGGGTGAAAGGGGTGTAGTACTATTCCACGCGGACGAAGTCCGGGCAAAAGCTAGTTAACTATAAATTACGCACATAACTTCCAATAGTGAGGTGCGTGCCTTAGGATCGAACTCGAGACCTCTATGTGAGGGCCCAACGTTCTCCAACTAGGCTATTAATGCGGATGTATTTATATTTGCTATACCTTCTGATAATTAAAATGTATTGAGTACAAAAACCCAAGTACCCATAACACAAATTTATGTTTTTATTTTACAGAGTTCACGTCAGATGCTCCTGTTTGGACAAGAATTACGCCCATCTGTTTTCATTTTGCTACTGTAACGATCTGCAGAGTAATACAAATGCCACTACGAAATAATTAAAGAATGTCAATCTAGAGTAGTATAATATATAAAGAAGATTTTTTGTTTGTTTGTTTGTAATGGTTTTACTCATACACTAATCAACCTATTCTGGATAAAAGGTACCTTATGTCCTTTTCAGGGTACAACGTGTACTTATGCGAAATTTCAATATGAACGGTCGAGTAGTTTAGGCGTAAAAGCGTAAGAAACAAACAAAAAAATAAACGAACTCACATTCGCATTTATAATAGCAGCGATAGCTCAGTGGGGAGACCAACAGACTGCAATGCAGAGCGTCTCGGGTTCGAACCCACGTCGCACACCTCTGACTTCCGGAAGTTATATGACTTTTCGAAATTATGTGCGTATTGATTGACAATTATCGCCTGCTCTGTGCCTCGCAGAGCACGTTAAGCCGTTGGTCCCGGCTGTCATGAACATCTATGGCAGTCGTTATTGGGAAAGTCAGTACCTTCTAATATCCTGACACTGGACTAGCTTTAGGGTATCGTTAGCCTTCGGGTTGCCGAGGTCAGGTGTCAGCCGCTCCGTGTAAAAAACTGATATCTAGTCAAATCCGGTTAAACCAGAAAAGCCGACCCCAAGTGGACTTGGGAATAATAAAGGCTAAGAGAGAAGACATTCGCATTTATAATATTTAGTTAAGACACATACTTCCTGTTCTTCTTTTCTTGTGGTTAGTGGCCAACATGTTGTCAAGAATTGTTCAAGTCGCCCGTAGGCCTATGACATTGCTTAACTACTGCTATCAATTTGACAACAACCGGGACCGACTTTTTACGTGCCCTCCGAAGCAGATACATACTAATATTAGAATATGTTACTATATGTATTAACAAAAATGTAACAATATTTTTTTTATCTTTCTTTAATATCAAACAATACTGATACAAAAATACTTAAAGCTAAATTATTACACCATAAAATACTGCTTGTATTCGCATTAAATTCTAAACGAGTTTTGTATTGCTACAAATAATACAAATCATGTTATACGTATAATATAACACGTTGTATTTAATACAATTTAATATAATTTGTAGCAATACATGTTATATTTATCTTAAGGCCCTGTTACACTATCGGATATTGTCAAAACCAAATTATTATTTACATTTGAAGGTAATCTTTAGTGAAAAATTTACGATTAATTTATTATTTACATAGAGACTCTTGTCTGTTTCTCGGCGGGGAGGGCAAAGGATACAAATACCAATTTATTAAATGTGCCTCAAAAAAATATTCCGTCGTCAGCTTACGTGAGGAATAATTTTTGACAGATCTCTAATGCGAAACCTGTCAAAAAGACACATTTATTCCTCCGATGAGCCGTATGTGGTCTTTGAACAATCAGAACTTAATTAGTTAAATCAAGAGATTAATTTGATAAGAAATCAGATTTGCAATTTTAATATTTTATTTAAATGTTTCTGTAATTTGAATGGAAAATAAAATTTTAACTGTCCTTATAAATGTCCCTTACAAATAATGATGCCATAAGCATTAGCCATTTAATGATGACTTTTCAAAGGCTCAATGATCAAATATCTTTGTACCTATTAATGAAGTATATTATAGGTAATTAGTGCGAACAATTTGATACATTTTTAATTTACAAATATTACAGTCACTTAACCTTTTTATGATTATTAATGTAAATTGTAAAATGTTATGTTTGACAAAGTCTTAGACAGTGTAAGAGGGCATTTATCTGTACAAAATGGTAACTCAAGATTTCGTTGTTGGTTGTCGGGTGTTGTTCAGTGGTAGCCGGGAGGTCCGTACGCGGTTGTTGGTTGTTTATAGTTGTTGAAACCGGTTAACGAACCGCTGAAGTCGCTGGGTGAATTGTAGTTATAGCCGCCTGAAAGTTTATAAAGCACTATTAAATATAAGCCCTAACGCAAGTATTGAAAATATAAAGACTATAATTGTTCATATTTTTAAGTTTATACCACCTCATAAACATTGTGAAAAGGCAATAAAGAATACTGAAACCCGTATGTATGTAATCTTTTTATAGCTTGGGTTAGATTGCATGCTCTATGACTTATTTCGTCTGAGCTAGGCGATTACTGGCAAGACACGTTTGTGTTTTAAAAAAGACAACTGCCAGACTAGGAATATTTCCAGTGTCGCGGGACATGCGACGTGACACAAATAACACCCAGAAGCTGAACAACGGGCCGAGGTTGCAAATTCCTAGCTATGGTCATTCAGGACTGGTGAGGACTAGCTTTCAGCTGGCTTGGCTTGAAATAGAATAATAGAAAAGGTATCACGATTTTGCCAGATGGAACCATTCGATGGCGAGTCCATAGGCAAAACATGGTGTTTATTAAGCCTTATCACAAAAATGTACCTACATATATTGTTATTTATTTTCAGAGTAACTTAAACTGTTTTAACATGTACTTTAATAATTAGTTGTTAAATTACCTTGTTGCCTGTTGTTGTGAGTGGGCTCGGGGTATTTCGCCTGTCCTTCATAACGGACGTCGGCGTGGAAGCCGGTCTGCCAGTCAGCGTGATACGTCACTGCACACACAAAAAATATTTACATATCCTCTATTATATTTATTTATAGTCTTAAATAAATAAAAATATATATTGACACAAAATACATTTTGCGGGTACATTATGATTATAGTTTCGTTCTAATGATCCCTGTATCACTGAAATCTTAGACTTAGACTACTAAAACATGGCTAATAAACATATGTTGGCCTCGATGGCGTAGTGGTTAGTATAACCGACTGTCACGCCTGAAGTCGCGGGTTCGATTCCCGCACAAGTCAAATATTTGTGTGCATAGACATGGATGTTTGTCTTGGTCTGGGTGTTTCTATGTTTCACCCGCGTTTATAGTTACTGCGCCGCCACCGTGGGTCGTAAAATGTCGGTCCCGGTTGTTGTCAAATTGACAGCAGTCGTTAAGCCATGTCAGAGGCCTACCGCTTGAAAAACTCTTGAAAAAAGGTTGGCCACTCACCACACGAAAAGAAGAAAGATAAATCAATTTATTTATGTAGGTAGGTACGTGAATGGTGAATCTTTGTACCCTTTTTATGCATATCGCTCGCACAAAATCGTTTGGGATTTGACATAGATAACGTTTATATAGAAAAGGAGAACAGCGAGCTAAAATAATAACATAAAAACAATTGGACAGGCTACACAAGAAATAGTGTTCTTTTAATCGTAGTGGCTACTGCAATATTACCTAGTGTAATTTGCAATTAGGATATGTGTAGGCTTCTACAAAAGCAATTTTACTACAAAGACCACTTCGTTTGTCCTGTGGCATATGTTACTGCCTATGTCGGCTTCGGTGGCGTAGTGGTTAGAGTAACCGACTGCCACGCCTGAGGTCGCGGGTTCGATTCCCGCACAAGTCAAACATTTGTGTCCATGAACATGGATGTTTGTCTTGGTCTGGGTGTTTCTATGTATAATTTGTATATATTTACAAAAAAAAGAAGTATATTTGTATGTTTATCCATTGTCTAGTACCCATAGTACAAGCTCTGCTTAGTTTGGGCTAGACGGTGTTGTGTGTATGTGGTAGAATATTATTATTATTATGTTATTCTGCTTATGTGCTAGCGATCGTGCCTTGGTTTGACTCTTAGATCAAACTAAATGTTGATGGGTATACTTGTCACAGAATTTTTTCATTATTTCATTGACAACACGGAGTCAATAGATGAAAATTAGCTTATTCAAGAGGAAATTAAACGTCAGACTTTGCGAAATGTTAATTAGTACGCTTCTGCCTACCACTTCGGTTTTAAAGACGTAATATTCTATATGGTAGCAATAACTTACCGATCTGTGTGCGTCCATCAGGCAACTGCACCCTGTATTCTCCCCTCACCACGTTACCATCTGAGCTCTCCTTGCGATCGTAATCATTGCCAGACTGGGCGTCCTTTACTGAGTAACCGAACTCGTACGATTTCGGCTGGAAACAAGAAAACTTAAACATGAATATAAAAGATAATAAGGTAAAATTGCTGCCTCACTGTCTCAGGGACATGTGTGCCTATCTAACTGCTGATTGCGAGATCCAGGGGTCAAAATTTAGATTTAAAAATTTTTTTGTTAAATAAAGTAAATATTCAGAAGTCTGGTAGACAGCAATATAGGTAGACATTCATTTACAAAAAAAACCTCGGTGACGCAGCGGTATTGGATATGACCACTTTGCATGAGGTTTTTGGGCTTCGATTCCCGGATCAGCTTAAGTGTAGGTGAGTGTAAGTGTTTTTCTGACAAGTTTTTTTTTTGTAGCAACGCTTGGCTAAATCTGTGCTCAGTAGGAGAGTAGGCTTAAATCACACTTGGCGAAATGTGGATGCAATAATTATTTGCCTACTCTTTTAACTGCCTACTTTTTTACATTTTTCTGTTCGAAAATACTCATCAGCTGTACGAAATCTAATATTGTGCCTGATTACCCTTTCTATGATAAACAATCGTAAAACTTTATTTGTACCTGCTAAATAACTCGCTGAACAATATAAACTTGCCTAAACCAGTCAGTTGTCGGAATGCCAGACATAATTAGAAACCTATTGTGTCTGGCTACCAGTGTGCCGCTGCGATCCAGAAGGTTAAAAGGAGTGCCTTTAAGATGTTAGATGCTTAAATAATATTCGAATAACACGGTTGACTGACGACGTGCTATGATTTATAATATATTAAGTCTATCTGATCGGTTTATGACTTCATGCTCTAAAGAGTTTGTTCCACTCCTAGCTTATAACATAATGCTAGCAGAGCACGCGGCTCTGTCCGCGTATTCTACGTAATTATTACAGTGGACCCGTGTGATTGAATTAATAATAATAATAATAATAATAAAAATAATTTATTTTCACACCCCAATACAGTTGAAGTAGGTACATTTGATATCAGACATAAATTTTGTTGACTTAGAAGTACTGTGGGAGACTGGTGCCTAAGGTAGACGGAGAGTCTGTGTTTCAGGACACCAGGTCCCCACCTCACGGACAAGTTACATTAAAAAATAATAATAAAAAATAAAATAAAAACGAACAAATAGAACTTATTGGTGCGGTAAGATAATTTTAGGTTTTACATGTTAATTATAATTGTATTATATATATTGTTAGTATGAATAGTATCTGGTGTGAATTACCGACATGATGAACAAAATTCGACTTTAATTGATAATAGTGCAGTGGAAAAAGTATTGGATTGCTATTGTTTGTCTTGAATTCGAATATACTCTAACGAATGTGTTCCACACCTAACTTGTAAGATTATACTAGCAAAGCCTGTGACTCTGTTTACATAGATTACGTACTTATTGCCGTGGACCCTTGAGATTTGATTGGCGATATGATGCACTAAAACTTGGTTATATGCGGCGGTTTCGTCTGCCTCGTTAGTCCAGTGGTAGTGTCTACGACTGCGGATTGTGAGGTCCCGATATTCGATTCCCGGGTCGGGCAAAGCGTTATTGGGTTTTTTGTTAGGAAATTCTCAGCCCTTATTACGTGGGACCAAAAACATAGTTGGCGAAATGTGGGTGTTATACACCTCTGCCTACGCCTGCGGGGATGCAGGCGTGAGACAATGTATGTATGTATGTATGTATGCGGCGGTAGACCAGTGGATAAGACATTGGACTTGCCTTAGGTGGCATTTAAACTACGCAGCACACCTACTCTAGCATCATCTGTAATAATGACTGAATGTATTATATTGAAAAATAAATAAAATAATTAAAATTCATGACAAAGGGACTCGACAATAGAAAAGTAATTGTTTATAGTATGTAAACGTGTTTGAGATCGAACCTATAGTTGTCCACTGGACAATATGTAAACAAAATGTTTTGCTACTGAGAATTTTCTAACAAAAACCCTTTATTCGATTTGGGAATCCTCACGATCGCCCGCGAAGAGTAAATCCTAACTAATAATATAAATTCGAATGTGAGTTTGTTTATTGCGCTTTCACGCCTTAACTACTCAACCGATCATCATGAAATTTCGCATACACTATGTCGGGGTACAGAAAAGGACATAGGTTAATACACATTCGTTAATATCTTGATTATTGATATACCCAGGCATCAGACCTAAGACCTCATGCACAATTCATTCATGCTGCGTCAACGAGGCATTTGTTTTGCTAGTACCTAGCCGTTAATCTGTTTACATACTAAATTGCTTCAAAATCAGAAACAATAATGTATACTAATATTATAAAGAAGAAAGATTTTTTGTTTGTAAGGATTTAACTCAAAAAATACACAACCGGTTTTGAAAAATTCTTTTACCAGAATGCTCTATTATCACCAAATAATATAGGGTATATTTTATTTGAAAACAAAGTACTGATACTAACATAAACTAACCTACTTTTACACAAGCAAAGCAGCAGGCAAAAGCTGATGTCTTATATGAAAGCTAGGATTGTCCAACTAGATCCACAATTATGAACGAGTTGGAGAGATTTTGTAGCTCGATAAAATTAGCACTTTTCCTGTATTTTTTAATAAACCACCTACGGTTTCTTGTGATTCAGGTCCATTTGTCTCCGCCATATCCCTTTTAAGATTGAGAGAATTAACTCCACTTTACAATATTACACTCAATAAAATACCAGGCTGAGTAACTTCACAGATATTCTGGTTACAGACCTCATTAATTTTCTCGACGAATTCTTGTCACACATACCATAGAATAACAAGCTCAATTAAATGGTACTCTACATCATAGATCCACATGGCATTGTGACCTCTAAACTTGTTCATAACAATTTGCTCATTTACGCGAACTCAGCTGAGCGTGTAAATGCAAATGTAACAGACAAACACATTGTAGATCTTAATAGTGAAGCGTAAGGATCAAATTCGATTGACAACGAAAGACTTGATAGCAAAACTAAGCTTGCACTGAGTAAGATAAGTAATCAAAACATTAACAATAGCAGTGCTGAAGTTGATTCTGTTCGCGTAACACGTTCAAAAATGTCAAGCAAAATTATATTTGTTGCCCTACTCGTGTGTGTTAATGCAAAATTGACTATATACCTAACCGATACGCCTATTCAGAAAATAGGCACACGGTTATACAGAAAGGAGCTACTGACAAGCGAATTTGAAAGCCCGAAAGAGCTTGCCTACGATTCTTCGAGCCGAAATCTATTTTTCATGTACATGGACAACTATTTACAAAATTCCGGTCGCGCGTTAGTGAATGTGGTGACAAAGCAGGCAAGGAAAATCGATGGAATAACCAAAAACAAAGCCACCGCGGTGGATCCTGAAACCAGTGATGTTTACTTCGGATCAGACGATGGATTATATAAATACGACCCGATAAACAACCGAGCATATAATATAGGACTGTACAATATGAATATATTTAAACTAGTAGTGAGAAATAATGAGATGTACTTAATAGATGCGAACGATCATATGATATACAAGCTTTTTAACGAAGGGGAGACAGCAGTGAGGGTGGGTAACATGAGGACTGTGATGGAATTCGAAGTGGATAACAACAAAAACGTGCATTTAGTGACGATGTGTGGTGTTTTCTGTGCTTTTGGAGGTCAAGAAGTGATCAAAAGCAAGGATCTGAAAGTCGTGTATCATTTTTTCGTTGAAGACGATAAGACTTTTGGTTTAGCTGATGATGGGATACATGAAATTGATTGTTTGAACGGTACTGCTAGGAAAGTGGCTAACTTAGACTTTTTTCCTGCTAGCATGATCTTCGGAGACTACGGTGATATATTTTATAGTATCGATAACGACATATACAGGTTAAGGCCGATAAATTCTTATCATATTTACAGCATACGTAAGAAGACGCACAGTTAATTATAATAAATATAATTTATGACACATGTTTGTTTCCAATGTGTGACGAAAATAGATCAGATATTTAAAAAATAAGTGATATTGGTCTTAATAAGAGTGATTTTTTATATATATTGTATTAACTTAATTATATTATTGTAACAAAGTGCTGTATGATTGTTAAAGTTCCTATGGTCCCGCATTATAAGGGGCAAACCTTTTGCCATCTGCTGGACACAGACAGACACTCTAGACTCCGTGCTGTAACTCAGAATTTCTTATACATACATACATAGCGCCCACATTCACGCCTGTTTCCCAGAGGGGTAAGCAGAGACAGGTATTATAAGGAAACCCAAGAATATTTTCTTTGACGAGGGAATCGACCACTACCGAGCTACTCATTCAGTGCATAAATCCCGTATTAGTCCAATGATTGATGAATATTGTAGGTAGGTAATCTTTTAAATGTGTGATCCCAGCCTCTAATTCTTAACTGGTAAAAGGGAACTAGCAATATCGTTTAGCACGGATTCATGCCTCGCTTACTCGACTCGACTCGCCCTTTATTACGTAAGACCTTAATATGACGGTATGGATGACGCAGTAATTTAAGTGCTGGTTTGATTCCCAGACAGAGAATACATATTGTGATAGAAAGTCCAACGTGAAGTGTTTGTAAAACGCTTGATAACGCCCAATAGTGGTAAAATACTAATAGAAAATTGTGTTTTGAAATCTGACGATATATTTTCTTACTAATTGCCTCGGTAACGCAGCGTAAATTGATACTACTGTTGTGCAAGAGATCTTAAGTTCAATTCTTCGATCCAGCAATGTGTTATCGGGATTTTTTGTCAAGACATTTTAAGCAACACAGTCTGGACCTATGCCCGGTAGATGTCAATAAGCTAGCCTCTATAACGTGAGAAGTAAAAGCATAGTTGGTAAAATTAACTGTACCTAATACACTCCTGTTTACTCTTTGAGGGATAAGAGACTATGTATCACGCCTTTGTCCCAGAAAAAGTATGTCGCTATCACAAAATATCTTTATTTCTATAAAGACAGCTTCTATTGTACAATTGATGATCAAAGCAATTATCTGCGGATCACAAAAATTTGCCTGGCTTTTGCAATGGCAAAGTAATTATCTATCAATATCCCTCTATCAGTGTGACTTGTAACCTGAATTCTAGTGATTTAGCACGACCATGTGTATTACGCTAATATGAAAGTTTTTGTTAGCGTTGGCGTAGTAATGATGTCTGTATATACATAGTACATATCTGTTCAGCTACAAACTTTGTAAATCTGATATCTGAGATTTAAAGTTTACTTATTTGGAAAATCCTTTATCAATTTTGGATACAATCTTTTATTAATAGAAAATTAAATAATGTACAAAGGCAAAATTCTTTACATACAACTAATATTAACAAACTTAATTTATAAGTAAAACCAAATAAAACGGAATGGTACAAAATATATAATGTTCAATTAAAAAATGGCTGGTTTAGGCAGCGCAGCGTCTTAAAATTCCTAAGCATCAAAATCGTATTTTTAAAAATGTTTGGTTAGGTTTTCGTTAAACTATCACGCTGATGGCCAGTTTCAAAAGTATCAAGTAAACGTTATCTGAAATATAAATCGCCTGCTGTATCACATTTGTTAGGTTAAAGAAAAGGGATGGCGAGACTTTTATCTTATAGATAATTGCTATTTGGAGGTTGTGGAGCAGGCCCTAAGTATAGAAATTCCTATATCTATGACAACGATTATAAGGTAAGTACTATAATTGTTTTGTTAATTTCTCAGACGAAGCTAACTATCTAACTCAGAATATTGAATTGAATATTGTCCAATGTTTTAACCATGCTTGATGGTAATACTGTATCTGTATCTTATGTGGGGGCCAGTCAGTGCAATCCGGCGATACTTCAACCCAGTGGGATCTTTTGTGTCGACACTCTCCCAATAACGACTGCCATAGATGTTCATGGCAGCCGGGACCGACGGCTTAACGTGTTCTCCGAGGCATGGAGCAGGCGATAATTGTCAATCAATACACATATAATTTCGAAAAGTCATATAACTTCTGAAAGTCGGAGGTGCGCGCCGTGGGTTCGAACCCGAGACCCTCTGCATTGCAGTTTGTTGGCCTCCCCACTGAGATAAATAATACTGTAAATGTGTGTGTGATATTAATAGTTAAAATATAGTAAATGTAGGTATGTGTATGTGTTATAGTAAGTACTTACCACTTCATTATCATGACCGTGCCCGTGGCCATGGTCGTGGTTTCCATGCTGTCCATGGTTGTAGGAGCCCTGGTTGCTGGACCCGAAGGTCGGTGGTAAGTAGCTGTTGCTGGGTGCTGAGAAACCTAGAAATCAATAAAAAGAAAATATGTACTTTAGAAATCTCCGATTTTGTTCAGTTAAATCAGGGGTAGATCTGGGCGAACGTTCATCGTAGACTTCCAGGATAAAGGCTTAATGTGAGCTAACTGGAGATAGTTTAAAGTTTTCTAAACCTACAAGCGTACATCGTATGTATGTATGTATCTTATGTGGGGGCCAGTCAGTGCAGACCAGCGACACTTCGACCCAGTGGGATTTTTTGTGTCGACACTCTCCCAATAACGACTGCCATAGAGGTTCATAGCAGTCGGGACCGACGGCTTAACGTGCTCTCCGAGGCACGGAGCAGGCGATAATTATTGTCAATCAATACGCACATAATATATAATAGCGTACATCGTAACTAATATTATAAATGCGAATGTAAGTTAGTTTTTTTGTAACGCTTTCACGCCTTATTTACTCGACCGATCATCATGAGATTTCGCATATACGTTGTCAGGGGAACAGAACTGGACTAAACTAGACTTACCACTTAATACGTATAACCAATGACGTAAGCCTAAGCGCATAATAATATAAACAATAGATCGTGAGTAGTGTTGTCACTTTATTTTGATGAAATCTATATATATTAAACTCTTCCGTTACTGAGTGACTGACAGACAACGCACAGTCGAAACTACTGAACGCAAGAAGCTGAAATTTGGCATGTATGTTCCTTGGAGAGTATAGGGGAGCACTAAGAGAGGATTTTTGGAAATTCCACCCTTAAGGGGGTGAAAGGGGTGAAACCTGATATTCACACGCGAACGGGACTTACGCGGGTGAAACCGCGGGAAAACTACTAATAGTGTATATTTACTTACTGAGGTAAAAAAATGAAGTACGTCATCTGAAAATAAAGTATTATTTATTCTGATATTTTGTTACCACGTAAGTTGTTGCTTCTAGCAACAGCATATTATCAAGGCACGTCTTGACCAAATCTTTAGAATCTATGGCAATATTAGGACAGATAAATAATTTACGTTTTTATTAAATTTGGCGATGCGTTCATTTTTGTTTCTTGTAAAAGTCAACACAAATAAAATAAAGTATCTTGACGTACTTTATTGCCTTCCTTAAATATAAAGTATGTTTGCCCGAAATAACGTACAATACTTTATTATAAAGTACGGTTGGCAACCCTAATCGTGAGGTACCAGGATCGATCGTAGAAATGATATTTGTTTTCTCTATTATGAAGTTGTCAGCAACAGTACGGCGGTACTAGAAATGTCCCGGTAGATAAAAAGTGCTTTGCCCCCTATTAATAATAATTAAATATATTATTCTTGTAATTTTATTTAATTAGTGAAAATCGTTAGTTTCACAATCTATACTCATTGATATATGTAATTTTTTTATATATCAATGTCTATACTAATATTATAAAGCTAAAAAGTTTGTTTGGTTGAACGCACTAATCTCAGAAGCTGCTGGTTGGAATTGAAAAATTATTTTAGTGTTGGATAGCTCATTCATCAAGGAAGGATGTTTAAGGATCATATAACATCACGCTACGACCAATACGAGCGGAGCATCAATGAAAAATGTTGCAAATACAGGGAAAATTCTATTATGTGACACAGACAAAATTGCGCGGGTCAGCTAGTTGCATATAAAGTAAACTTATAGATGTAATAATAATGTAAGTATAATATATTTAAGCCTACCACTACAAAGAGATGCAGGAGAAAGCCTATACAGTATATCGTTCAAATTACATACACAAATTCAACCAAATTACATACAGATTGTATGTATTATTTGTTCATCTATAGATCTCCTTCCATAGATCGAGCAATCGGCTGTACCTATAATCAGTGATAGCCCGTGGGATAAAGCATTGGAACTAGTGATTAAGTCGTGGGTTCGAATCTCATCTATCATAATACTTAAACCCAAACCATACACAAGCATTCTAGTTAAGCTAGAGGGATTAGCAAGAAAACAAGTAATTTTCAGCTAGGGTTGTCAACCGTACTTTATAATGAAATATTGTACGTTATTTCGGGTAAACGTACTTTATATTATGTGCTTTATTATTGAAATTAAACTACTAAATTTTAAATCTTAAATTTTAAATTTTAAGATTTTATCGCGATATTTATTTTACACTTTATTACAACATTTTGAAACTGTCACTCTACTACTAGATACTATTGAACTTTACTATTTTTAAGCTAATTAATTTATTAAAACTATTAAAACTATTTATATTTAGGTTTACACTTTCCCCGACGTTTAGGTTGCTTTTCAGCAGCCATGGTCACGGGGAGACTAAGATGGTAGTTGTCTCAATGTTCCAGTGTCGTTATTTCAAAGTACCCGAACATAATTTAATCATTGGTGTTTCTATTTACGCAGAATGAGCTCTGAGTATCATGAAGTCTAGCTGTGGTTTGCTTCTTCTTGGGTTTGACTATTTGAATGACTGGATCCAAAGCTGTTTGCTTTATTAGGAAAATAAAGTATGTGAAAATACTTTATTTTACTTATGACAACTTTTACGGGTTTTATTTGATTGTTCACAGCAACGCTATAGAGATTTCCTAGATTGAATAAAAGTAATGGTTTATCTATCATAATATAGACTTACATTGTAAAAATCCGGTTACGCCCGTCCTTGATAATAAGTATTTGGTAGATGTCACTAGTGTCAATAAAAATATGGTAACAAAAAAGCAGGTTAAGACTGCGCTGAGCGAAATGTGCCAAAACAGGCAGTCACAGTTAAGTGAATAAAATCAACACTTTTTGTTTAATACAAATATAAAATATACATTTACCATAACAATGAATGTATGTACAATTACTCCGTGTTAAAAACGTAAAATAATTAATATTTTCGCCTACAAAATTACGTAAGTTTGCACGAAAAATGCAAAAACGTAAGCGCGTGTTACGTGATTTTTAGATTATAACAGTAGAAATCTATCCTATTTTACAGCTTAAACGAAACATAAATAGTTACATTACAATTAGTCCGTCCTAAATATTTAAGTTATTGGTTGACTATAAAGATACATATTTATCAAAAAAGCACTTCAAATCCTCCATACAATTTTACTATGGAGGCCGCGCGCCGATTTGCGTGTGCGCCGCACGAGCTCTGTCATTATATGGATTATTATCGGCGCAGTCTTAAATAAAATTATTTATTATTATTTATTATTATTATCTATTTTACCTAATATAGTAAATATACTCTATTTGTTCAAAATAAAGGTGGAAACCCTATATTTAGCCCCAATTACTTGTATTGTTTTTGCGTTAGATAATCTACTTACCGCTAGTAGGAGGTAGATAACTGTTGGTTGGTGAGTTGTAGCTGGGTTGCTGGTAATTGTAACCCTGGACCGGAGGCTCACAGGTTGCCGCTGCAGCCAGAAGAGTGACGATCAACACCTGGAAGAAAGAAAAAGTTGATAAGTACATCTTATTACAGTCATCGAGATATACCTACGAAAATAATAAAATGCAATTTATTTGTGAATGCGAAAGAAAACAGACAAGAGTTATTTCAGACTAGCTTTTGAACGAGGCTTCGCTCGCGTAAATTCCTCCTGAACTCATACTAATAAAACTCATACTAATAAAAAGGGATCCTTTATATTGATTCAGGGTATTGTTCGCCAATTGTATGTGATGTGTTATGGTGTGTTTCATTTAAATCTGTTCTTCGTTTACAGGTGAGGAACATACATCTAAACATCCGGTTTCGCACTGTTGGTCCTACAAACTTGCATACAATCAGTAGAATTTTCCAAAAATCTTCACAAAATTGGTTGACAATATTAATAGGATCTTATAACTGGACTAGCTGCTACATGTGACTCCTACCGCAACATAAAACTAGCCTCTACCCATTATCCCTAATTCCACTACCCCCATCTAATACTTCATCAAAATTGTATCAGCAATATAGCCAAGAACACAAACCTACAAACAGACATTGACCACTCACGTAGGTAACACATTACACAATCCAGACCGGCCTGGTTGCCCAACCATGGGAGTGAATCTCCATTCAGTACGTGAGAATAAGCGTAGAACACATAGTCAACTAATTATATACACGTTATGTTAGTGAAAGGGCTTGATGGACAATCACTGAGTGTATGTATACACATAATTCACAAGTCTTTCCTTGATATCCTAAGGTCAATAAAACGTAGCATCACATTTTTATACATCTGTGTTAGAGACTAAGGGCGACTGAGAATAACCTTACTTACTTATAAATGCGAATGTGAGTTTGTTTGTTACGCTTTCACGCACTACTTGACCGATTATCATGA
This sequence comes from Catocala fraxini, assembly GCA_930367265.1. Classification (NCBI taxonomy): domain Eukaryota; kingdom Metazoa; phylum Arthropoda; class Insecta; order Lepidoptera; family Erebidae; genus Catocala; species Catocala fraxini. Next base: position 15,760,318 of record OV884049.1, on the reverse strand, counting down.
AATTTCTCATACACGTTTTCAGGTGTACAGAAAGGGACATAGGTTGTCTTTCATCCAGAAATGATCTCTGAAATCACTCGCTCTGAAATCTGTAGGTAAGAGCACGGGACGACGACTTCTGAGATGACTATTAAGAACTATGATCTTTGTACTTTTAAACTTCATTTATTTACTAGCTATTTCCCGCGGTTTCGCTCGTTCTGCAACAGTACTTTTTTCTGGATGACAGGTACTCTATATCCTTTTTTGTACCTCTGACAACGATAAAAGATGTCAGGTGTACCGAAACAGAAATCACAAAACATTTTGTCCTGTGTGAGGATCGAACACCCGAAGCAGTGGATATGGCGAGGCGAATAGTTAAACCACTACGTCATCCGTACAGTCATAAGCAGAAAAACGCCGAATTTTGGAAACTGATAAAACCTGGAAAATTGATTACCATACCAAAAAGTACATAGTGAAGTCTACTGCATACTTTTTGGTATTGTGAGCGTTGTGGACGGTTATTAAAGCCTTCGGGCACGCCACGATCGTGGCGGTAAGTCCCGTGTTTGAGGAGTGGCTGGAGAGGCGCCATGGCGCCCTCACCTTCCGGCTGACACAGGTAATGACTGGCCACGGTTGTTTTGGCCAGTTCCTGTGTCGCATACGCCGGCAAGAGACGCCCGGTTGTCACCACTGCGGCGACTGCCGCGACGTTGTTGAGGACACGGCGCTGCACACTTTGGCGGTTTGCCCCGCCTGGGCATCGCAGCGCCGTGAGTTGATCGCGGCAGTCGGATTGGTTGCCCTCTCGCTCCCGGCCGTAGTTCAGTCTATGGTCCAGAGTGAGAGGTCGTGGAATGCCGTCGCCTCCTTCTGCGAGGAAGTCATTTCCATCAAGGAGGCGGCGGAGCGGGAGAGGGAGCGTTTGAACCCTCTCCCCAACCGCAGAGCCGGGCGCCGGAGGGCGCGGGACGACCTCCAGCCACCCTGAGGTTTGACCTGGGGGTGGCGGGCTTTGTGGGCCTGCCCGCCATCCGTTCAGCACCAGGTCCGAGAGGCGGCGTGCGTGTTCCCACGCGCGCCTCTGTGTCGAGTCCGTCTCCCCTCTAGGGGGGACAGTAGGGAGTGTAGAAGTGCCAATAGGGTAGGTCTTTCGTGTAGTGGCCTGCCGTTTCATACGGCGGGCCGAAACCTCGGCGGGGTCGCGACCGCATGCGAAAGTGATTCGCGCGGCCCCGTCGATAGTGGTTTTGTCGAGGAACACCGTGGTAGGTTTAGTCGGTATTCCGGGAGGTACTTCATCTTTTCAACATCTTTCTTTTACCCCGGCGAGTCCGACATAACCCCTCCGCCCGCCCCCGCGGAGGGGTATGCATCAAGCATTCCCCCACGATAAAAAAAAAAAAAAAAGCCTTATAGAGGTTTCTACACGAAGAAGGTTTTAGCCGTCTTCACAAAAAAGCTTTTAACATCTCGTAACACGTATATGTACATACATACTCGTGTGTTGTCGGACTCCCACACACCGGTAGCTAGTTACAACACACATAATGTCGATTTATTTCTTTTTGTAATCGTTAGTTACGCCCATCATTCTTAACTTTAGTTTACATGAATATTATTCTGGGCCTTACTTTAAGCTAGATTTTGCCCGCGGCTTCCTTCTCGTAATTGTCAATTTTCTCTCTCTCCAAAAAAGCATTTTTTTCAGGATGAAAAGATCCCTGTCCTTTTCTGTACCCCTGACAACGTGTATGCGTAACTTTACCATTATCGGTCGAGTAGTTAAGTCGTGGAAGCGAAACAGACAAACAAACTCACATTTATAATATAAGTTAAGATGGAGGCTGTATTTGAAGGGTGAGGTCTCGAACTAGATATTCGAGTTGATTAAGGTGTAATTGAATTTTTCTTTAGAGAAATTCTTAGTAGTAACGTGGTGTCTTATAATAACATCAGCCCTTTATATAAATTGCTTGGGACTGGCGCCTTTTCAGTGTGAGAAGTCCGTCAAAAACACTTTTGCAATAGGCTCTTGTTTATGTCCTCCAGACCGAATTTCGGTCACGGCGGCCAATCTTAACGGAGGCCAGTCTCCGTTAAGATCATCTACGCAGGAGATATTATAGTGCACAAGTGTGTGCGCAAACACAAGTGCACTCTCTGTTCCTTAACTCTCATAATCCGATAGGACGGTAATCCGACACGACCGGAGAGAAGATAGCTAGCAAAATGTGGTTTTAATACACCCTGTTAGCTCAACTAAACCTGTCGGGATGATACTGTATATATATGTATGTAATTATCGTATTTATAATTCTAAGCTAATCTACCAGTGTGCTAAATTTCTTCTGGCGGCATCGCTGGCGTAGTGGTTAGTGTAAACGACTGCTACGCTTGAGGACGCCAGTTCGATTCCCGCACAAGTCAAACATTTTTTGCATGGACATGGATGTTTGTCTTGGTCTGGGTGTTTCTATGTGTAATATGAATGTATTTACAAAAAGAAGTATATATATATATATATTTATGTTTATCCATTGTCTAGTACCCATAGTACAAGCTCTGCTTAGTTTGCAATAGACGGTGTTATGTGTATGTGGTAGAATATTATTATTATTATTATCTACCTACATTTGTTCTCTTGTTCATGAGTTACAGACACCCAAACATTTTCATTTTCACAATCTTTCACATTTATTAAACTTTTGCCCTCGATTGCGTACGCGTGGAATTTTAAAGTAGAGACCTTTATATTTTTCTTTTATGTCAAAAAAGCTGATCTACACAAATAATACTGGACTTCATAGCGGCGTATACAGATGAACCATGCACCAGATTTTATGTGGGACCTCTAGCAATACAACTGAAAATCGTAGTCAATTTCGTGCAGTAGTTTTTGCGTGATGCGCGTACAAACATACAGGCAGACATCAAAAATTCTAAAATATTTGTTTCAGCTTACATGGCTCCTATATTGGTCACTAACATTATATTTTTTTATAAATATATCGTATGTACAGACATCATTTATAATTTTATTAGATTAGGGATAATGCAAAATACATGCGCGGGTATTTTTTTATATTAAAACAATAATATCTTTGCGCTATATAAGCCCGTCTGAATTTTAACAAAGAAAATGTTCTTGTCCAGCGCACCATGAGAACTATTGTCTTTATATGGAAATGATATATAATAAGTACTTCTCTACACTCACTGCTCGCACTCACTTACTTAAGACTGCGCTGAGCGTACGACAGATAATGGTAGAGCTTCAAATCGGCGCGCGGCCGCTATAGTAAAATTGTATGGAGGATTTGAAGTACTTTTTTGATAAATATGTATCTTTATTGTCAACCAATAACTTAAATATTTGGGACGGACAAATTGTAATATAACTATTTATGTTTCGTATAAGCTGTAAAATAGGATAGATTTCTTCTGTTATAATCTAAAAATCACGTAACACGAGCTTACGTTTTTGCATTTTTCGTGCATATTTACGTAATTTTGTAGGCAAAAATATTAATTATTTTAAGTTTTTACACGGAGTAATTGTAAACACATTCATTGTTATGGCAAATTTATATTTTATATTTGTATTAAGTAAACAAAAAGTTTGAAATAACTACACTGGAACATTGAGACAACTGCCATCTTAGTCTCCCCGTGACCATGGCTGCTGAAAAGCAACCGAAACGTCGGGGAAAAATAAATGAAAATAAAATAAATGAAGTGTAAAAATAAATGAAATCTAAATAGTTTAATAATAATTTAATTAGCTTAAAAATTAGTAAAGTTTAATAGTAGTAGTAGTGTAACAATTTTCAAAATTTTGTAATAAAGTGTCAAATAAACAACGCGATAAAATCCGTATATAGCAGTTTAATTTCAATGAATAATATTCGCGTAAATAGAAGACAATATTATGTAAACAAAAAGTGTTGATTTTATTCACTTAACTGTGACCGCCTGTTTTAGCACATCTCGCTCGGCGCAGTCTTAACACTTGTTTATCTACTGGTACTATATTATCTGCTCATCTATCTCAGGATAAATGCATAGACTCACGCCTACTTTTCAGAAGAGTAGGCAGAGACTACGGTTTGCCTGTAGCTACGATATTAGCTTATCTCTTTTGATTTATATACTCTACTTCTTTGAAATTAAACTACTATATACGGATTTTATCGCGTTGTTTATTTTACACTTTATTACATAATTTGGAAACTGTTACACTACTACTAGATACTATTAAGACCTTCCAATATAAAACTATTAAAATCTCCCCGAGACCATGGCCGCTGAAAAGCAACCGAAACGTCGGGGAAAGTGTAAACTTAAATATAAATAGTTTATATAATTTAATTAGCTTAAAAAGTAGTAAAGTTTAATAGTATCTAGTATATATATCCGTATATAGTAGTTTAATTTCAATGAATAACATTCGCGTAAACAGAAGACAATATTATAAATATATACTTTTTTTTTGTAAATACATGCCTATTATACATAGAAACACCCAGACCAAGACAAACATCCATGTTCATGCACACAAATGTTTGACTTGTGCGAGAATCGAACCCGCGACTTCAGTCGTGGCAGTCGGTTACACTAATCACTACGCCATCGAAGCCAAAAAAATTGGGACGGTTATAGGCTATAGTACCTATAGAAGTGACGGGACATACATAAAAGTATTACTAGCGAAGTGTGAATGTATTATGTCTCTGTTTACGCCTTTGGGTTACACAGACGTGTGACGATGTCTATGTATGTTACACAAGGTTCACCTAATTGAACTGCGCACAATTCAATACTCCATGCTCCTACGGTCCATTTGTCACTAAAACACTTCAAAAACTCTACACCACCATTCAACAAACAAAACAATCTATGAGCATAATTAAAAAGCATTAATTTTGAACACTTTCCATTTTCCCACAAAAATTTCCTTTACATATACAGCGCCCATTTCATCAGAATTGGTGAAACGATGATGAAAGCACTTCCGTTATTAATTAACGGTACGTTCACAATACTGGCCAGCCTGATATATCGCCTATTGTTTACAAAATATTTGTTTTAAATCTAAATAATGGCGAACACATTTTTGATATTACATTACATAGAGTTAAAACAATAGGTATTGAGAAGAAAGTTCTTTTGTGTTCTATGAAGCAATGCAACTCTGTATATTTAGACAATGGTGCTTTGGACAAGTATTTAGCAAAAAGTTGGATTATATACATACACTAGCTGACCCGCGCAACTTCGTCTGCTTCACATAAGAGAATTTTCCGATTTGTGCAACATTTTTCAACGATACTCCGCTCCTATTGGTCGTAGCATGATGTTAAATAGCGTATAGCCTTCCTCGCTAAATGAGCTATCTAACACTAAATCAACACACAGTTACACACACACAGTTAGTACAGTTCCTGAGATTAGCACGTTCAACCGAACAATCAAACAAACTCCTTAGCTTTATAATATTAGTAGGTATAGATTGTTATAGAACAATGTATGTGTATAATCCAACTTTAGCATAGACTAATATCCCCAAACTGGTGGACAGAGTTACATTAGAACCATATTTTGTCAGTTATGGTTTTAGGTCGCACGTAATAATGCCAGAGTCTATAGCCGTCTACTGGGTACAGGACTAATCTCTGTAAATTATTTTTCAAAAAATCGAACCCGAGACCGTATTCATAACAGTCACTGTCTGCAAATATGTAAAAAAGGGTACCTCAAGGAAATGATTTAGGTCCGCTCTTGTACCGTACATCTCTCATGTTCTAATCTCCAAAAGAATACTATTGCTGTATATTCATAAAAACACTTCATACCTTGAATTGTTTTAATAAAACAGCCCAATTCAAACAAAAACAAAAATATTAGAATAAAGGACCGCATCATTAATCATCAATCAATTCAGATTTTAGTATGCCTTTCTATACAGTTAGCATGCACGTACCGTATCTTATTTCTTGATATTATTAGTCTCTAGTACTTAAGATCCCTTATAAAGCAGTTAATTATAGTAGAAAATGTTCGTAATAACTTGCTTATAGGATATAAACCTATCACCTTCCTTATTAAACCAGTTTGTAATTACAGGATATTATTAGTAACGCAGTCTGCACTGATTGGTTTCCCGACATAAAATTAACTAGCTCACTCATTTGGTAGTACATACAATTGTATATTTTTTATCTTACTGCTCATTACGTGCTTCAAATACAAGAAATCTAGATTTAGCTGTGAATGTCATATTAAACTAGATAAAAAAATATCACAAGATCTACGTAGAACACAAAAACATCAGGGACAATGTCATAAAGTCAAGTCAAGAAGTCAGGGTCAAACCTACGATTTTAAAAAGCCATAAAATCTTTAGAATACCTGTTTGGAAAACTTTTTTAAGAAGAGATCCTGTATTTCAACATTTTAACTACGGACACAAAAATCGTTAAATTTAGAATCAGCAGCAACAACATTGTGGATCACTAAATGTTTCTTCCTTTTGGACTTTGGAAAACCCAACACTCGGCCCAGTACTATTTTAACAAAGGGGAGCACTTGAGCTTTTAAGTCATCCAGCGACTGCACGAATGATGTAATAGTTTAAGTAATTATTGAGTTGTAATTTGCACATGCAGTTGAATTAAGATTGAGTGTCAGTTTTATGAAAATATGGACTTGTGCTGAACCTCTACCTGTCCGTAATGCGTCTCCTTATAAGCTTGGAATCCTACAGTCCACAAGAGAACAATGTTACTCGGCTGTATACATCTATATGACGGAGTACTTGCCAAGATGAAATTCTTCAGGTTTAAAGTGAAATTTTGTGGCCCATCTCGAATAATGTATTTTTAAAACTAACTAGTTAATAAATTATATATGTAGATACTCAGAAATAAAATGATTTTTTATTAGATACAGCTTTTTAAGAATTGATTCAGTAGTTTCAAATATTATGCCACTACATTATAAAAATTAAAGTTCACCTCTTGATGATACACGGAGACGCATATTTTTTATTTTAAATATAAAACCCTATTTCGTTAATAGGCACTTGTTTCATTCGATTTTAGTCCATTGCACTATTTGGCTTCTGCTACATATCTAAATTGGTGTGTAAGAGAAGTAGAAACTCTCTTCGTTGTCAAACTATAATTTATACAGCGGAGCTAACTTAAATAGCACCAATTTTGACATCTAGCTTAAGTGCTTGCAGCGCGGCGTCATCAAATAACGCTTAAATCTGCAATAACTCTCAAATTCTATTGTGCAACTTACGTAATTTCCAAGTTCAGGGGCAATATTAACGCGAAGAAGAGCCCTCATAACGCATTATGGCATTGGACCAATATTTCATCACAAAATGACCAGTTTTATGTCAATTAATGCCATCAGACCACCATAAACTACAGAGTAAAGAAATAATTGAGCTTACAATGCAACGCATTGTGCAATAACTGGTATATAAATAATAGCATCCATTATATTATTGTATGTTGTTGCGTCAATTGAGTTTAAATATAGTTATTATGACGTGGAATAAGTAGAGTAAGGGTTTTGAGTTGAAGAGCCATTGCTAATTATTTAATGACGGCATGAATAAGATGGCTTGCCTGTGTGGTTAAGGATACCCGCGTATGGTACTACCCATCACTATGCGGTCCGTGTACACTTTTACTAGGTACGTTTGTCAAATCAAGCAGGAATTCTAACCACAAAAAGTTGTTCGAAAATTAAACTGCTATATACGGATTTTATCGCGTTGTTTATTTGACACTTTATTACAAAATTTTGAAAATTGTCACACTACTACTACTATTAAACTTTACTAATTTTTAAGCTATTTAAATTATTATTAAACTATTTCAATTTCATTTATTTTTACACTTTCCCCGACGTTTCGGTTGCTTTTCAGCAGCCATGGTCACGGGGAGACTAAGATGGCAGTTGTCTCAATGTTCCAGTGTAGTTATTTCAAAGTTATTGAATTATTGAAATAACTATACTGGAACATTGAGACATTCAATGAATAATATTCGCGTAAATAGAAGACAATATTAAGTTGTTCGAAATTCTAAAAGATCGCCAGGTTGATAATTCCATGGCATAAGTTTTCTGTATGACCTTGAGGTCTCGAAATCGATTCCGGAATGTGTAAAGAGGTACTGCGTTATCTGTTAAAAAAATCCTATCTAACCCTTCTCATACCGAGAAGAGGCCTATGGGCATTCTCATTGTTGGGCATACCCATTGTACCCGTATATTATATTTTAGTCTTTGGGTATGCCCAACGACGGGTTCTTCTCAGTAAATTTACATTTACATTAATACTATTAATGTAAATTGTACAAGAATAATGTTTAACATATGTATACACAGATAACTTACTTTTGCACATGTTTAGGGGAATGTAGTTTAAAACAAAATGTAGTAAATCTTGTTTAATATTTAAGTATTTTATTGAACTACATTCTGTTTTGTGTACTTTAAATAAATAACTTGAACGTCTTATAAACAGAATTAATTGATTGATACTCTTCTGCCTATCCCTCTGTAAGCTGTACAATCAGATGTTATGCTAAGTAAGACTAACTATTAATTTCGGCTACATAACCGATCCTCATCATTATTGTATCACGTAATATGGCCGTCCGTTATGAAGCATAACGATACTAATGAGCCAATGATGAACGAGTTTTTTGGAGTAATACGTCTTATTATTTGTAGCTATGTAATAATATGCAATCAGAATTTTCGCAACTGATCTCTAATGAGGAAAGAAAGGATCCTATGTTTAGTTAAAGATGTGTTTATATGTAGTGAAAATGCCTATCCGAATCTCTTAACTTGAACTTACAATACGTTGCTTCGGATTATTCGAAGTCGGTTAAAAATGTAACTACTCTGATATTCGGACAACTTCGTGAAAGGGTTTAGGACAATAAAGAGGTTATGTACCGGAATTCAGGAGGAATTGCGGCATTCATGTGTTTCACGCCCGAAACTTCGGCATTTACGTTTTATGGTAGGTCTTGAATGGAACCTACAGGTCATTATCATCGTGATTAATGTTATGTAAACAGACATTTTCGTTATATTTGTATTATTTTTCAGCGGTTTTCAAATACAGCGCGCAAGTGTAAAAGGTACTGAACTAATTATATTTTCAATTACATCGAAAACATAATTGTATATAATTATAGAGATGTAAATGACGCATCGATATCATAGGTTTTATAAATAATTTACTCATGTTTGATCAATAGATTTATTTCGTTATTTTTTTATATCTTACTTTGACTTTTTATCCTTTCGAACAAGAGACACATGAATGACTAGAATCAAAATATCAATCGAATGAATTGGACAAATTGATTTGTTTTGTGTGGAAACTGGAAATACAACCCAGCGCACAACGGCGAGTTGACCATTTTAAGCCACTGCGCTATCCGTGCAGACAATTTAATAGTGTTTAATTCAAATTTAATTTACAGCAAGTACTTTCTGCGAGTTTACTACTCTTTATTGACTATTAAAATTAATAAAAATCTTTTACTAACAGCTTGCAGCTGCGAGCAGCTCATTTAAGATGCAAGTAATAAAAAAATAACCTACTGTTATACAAATACGGTTTTCTGCCTTCTATGCCCGTTCTGGGTAAATACTACAGTAGCCTTATAACAGAGCTTATAAATATTAATTTTCGCTATAAATTAAATCATTTCCGGAATCCAAATAAGCGATTATATGAAATACATTTGCTTATAGGTATCCTACGTAGATTTTTAAAATAACAAATATGTTAAAAAACTCACCTTAAAATGGGCCATAATGATGGAATGAAATCTGAAAAATAGAAATTAAATCAATATTACGAATCGATTACTAATTCTAATAGTACACAACTAGTATATGTGAAAGTAACTGCTTGTCATTTATGTGAAACTGAACTATATTTTGGAAATGCCACAAGTGGCTTCTACAGACTAATAAACGTGTATCCCATGGGAACGCATACTAGGATAAAAGATAAAAGGAATGAATTATTTTTATCAATCCGAGACATTGATAAGATTTATTCAAATTCGTTCAACGGTGATTAAGTACCTAACAAGCAGGATACTGAGCAGCGATAGCTCAGTGGGGAGACCAACAGACTGCAATGCAGAGGGTCTTGGGTTCGTACCCACGTCGCGCACCTCTGACTTTCGGAAGTTATATGACTTTTCGAAATGATGTGCGTATTGATTGATAATTATCGCCTGCTCTGTGCCTCAGAGAGCACGTTAAGCCGTCGGTCCCGGCTGCCATAAACATCTATGGCAGTCGTTATTGGGAGAATGTCGACACAAAAGATCCCACTGAGTCGAAGTGTCGCCGGTCTGCACTGACTGGCCCCCACATAAGATAAGATAAGTACCTAACAAACATCGAAACATCATGACAGATTTTCACGTCCTAAGTAATGTTTATTTGTTACGCTTTTACACCTCTACTTGACATGTCATCATAAAATTTCGCATACACTTTATCAAGGGTACAGAAAAGGACATAAGGTTCTTTTCATCCAGCAACAAAAGACTATGCTCTAGCGAACGAAGCCGCGGCTAGTTTATAATGTCTCTTAGTAAGGTAAGTACATATGATTTCCTCGAACCTTCACAAAGATCCACGGGAAAGCTCTACATTTCTACTGAGAATTAATAGAGCATCTTATCAGTTTACTTGTAAAGTTAATCTATCATTGGTCGACAATGGCGGGGTCCCGTGAGAAAATAAGATTGGTTATCTGTTACGTTATATATCTTACGAAGAATGGTACCACACATAATTACTTACTTGAATAGTTTAAGAGTACTTAATAGATTAGACCACTTTTTCTAAAACAAATCAAATCAAATTATTTTGTTTTTGCAGTTAACACTTCTACAATGGTGTTATTTAATGTACATGTTTCAAGTGATACCGTAAAGCATGCAAAATATATACAATCATGATTGACATTGAAGTGCATATGTATATAACAATAACGGTGTTAATTTTAAAATTATGTTATTGATTAATTAATCTCCTGGGCAAGCTCTCCTGGCAAGAATTTATTTAACTATTTTTATTTTTAGTAATATGTTAGTAAATTGATGTGTCCAAGAAATGTTTACACATTCTTATAGAAATGAAGAGTTTTAACTTTGACTTTGAAGGATCATGCCCAAGGTCCAGACAAGATGCTGCTTTTTGGTTCCAGCTAACTATGATTATATTAGTTTTAATTATTTTCATCATTTCGCTTCAGTCTTCTCCCTAGCCTTTATTATTCCCAAGTCACTTGGGGTCGGCTTTTCTAGTCTAACCGGATTTGACTGGATATCAGTTTTTACACGGAGCGGCTGCCACCTGACCTCCGCAACCCGAAGGCTAACGATACCCTAAGGCTAGACTAGTGTCGGGATATTATAGGGTACTGACTTCCCAATAACGACTGCCATAGATGTTCATGGCATCCGGGACCGACAGCTTAACGTGCTCTCCGAGGCACGGAGCAGGCGATAAATGTCAATCAATACGCACATAATTTCGAAAAGTCATATAACTTCTGAAAGTCAGAGGTGCGCGACATGGGTTAACCAGATATAGTTGAATATCAAATTTCCATGTGCTGCCACATCCCAAAATATAATTATATATTAAACAGCAAGGTCAGATTTTACACTATCTGTTAGCTTTGCTACCTCGCCCTTGTATTTCTGTAACATGTTCACCGTTCTACGGACATGGGTGTTGGATATTTTAGACAAACCACTCAATGCTTTAAATGTCCAATTTTGACATTAACTAAGTACAATAAATGTCGATTTGCTTAACTGATTTTCACCTAACAGACTCGACCTGAAAACGGAATCCAATATCTCACGATCAGAAATAACACTTGTCACAAGTGCGTCAATGACTTATCCTTACTAATATTATAAATTCGAAAGTAACTCTGTCTGTCTGTTACCTTTTCATGGCTAAACTACTCAACCGATTTAGATGAAATTTGGTACAGATATAGTTTAAAACCTGGGGAAGGACATAGGGTACTATTTATTGAGTTAGGTACCACGCGGACGGAGCCGCGCGCAAACGCTAGTACATAATAAATATTCGAATTAGAACAACAATAGCTTCTAACTAAGGGATCTTGCAGTCGTCAAGTAGTGTTGTCAAATCCCACTCATTATATTTTTGACGTGAACAGATTATATAAACGGTTAGTTTAATTGAAGTGGTTAACAAATTACACATGATACTTCTAACTGTGTTCATAATCCTAACTAATATTATAAATACGAATGTGAGTCTGTGTCACGCTTTCACACCTTAGCTACTCAACCGATCATCATGAAGTTTCGCATATACTTACATTGTGTCAGGGTTATAGACTACAGAAAAGGGCATAGGGTGCCTTTTATGCAGAAAAAGTACTATTCCCGGGGTTTAGAAAATTGTCATTGCGCAAGCGAAGTCGCGGGCAAAATCTAGTGTGAGAATAAGTGTAAAAGTCTGACGTTTCTTATATTATGGTAATAGTACGAATGAGCTGACTCGCCTGGGATAATACTACCCACTTACAAGAAACCTACGTAAAAGTAGTAACTTTGTTACTAAGTTTTACTCAAAAAGGACTCCCATATACTTAAATAGCTTTTGCCTGCGACTTCGTACGCCTGGAATTTGGAAATAAATACCAATCTACATTTTTCTTTGTTTGCATGTATGAAGAAGCTGATCTACACACATAATATTCGAATTCTAGGCTGCGTATCAAAATGACACATACACAAAGTTAGACCTCCAGCAATATAATTGTATAGCTTTTACAAAGATTCCTCATATATTTTTCTTAAATAGACTATGTACAGACATCTCTTAGTTAAAATTTTATTATAAGTATATACTTGCCTACTGTCGGCATAGCGCGAGAACCTTTGTATAGCAAGCGATCGTAGGCTATTTCATTTTTTTTCTTTTAATAGTGATGCACGCTTTGATATTTCACTCGAGTCCACTGATTCAATAGCTCAATGATCTCCAACACGGAGCATAAAATCAAATCACGTATGCTTAAAATGGCCCGAAAGCAAGTTCCTTCCTCTATGGTCTCTCCACTAGGCTGATATTTGTAAATACTTGTATGCGATTAATAAATAAAAAATATTTCCACAGACGCATTTAGCTTATCAATATGTTTGAGTTAATGAAATAAACATTTTGATTAATGAATTTTGATTATAACGCATCCCGCGTAAATATTTATTTAGACAGTTGTTTTAGTTTATATCTTAAATATATAGCAATGAATTAGTCACTATTCACCGGTCTATAAAAGAATCATAATGCAGCTTTTTATTTTTGTTTATAGATTTAAATATTAAGGTTATTTTAAACCTAGTGCTAATAAATTAAATTAAATAATATATACCTGTTATCCAAAAGGCAACTGCACAAAATAAAACAAATAGAAAATAAACACAATTTGAATTGCAAAACTGTAATGGCGGGCAAATTCAAATACGGAACGCACTGCCCCAGTTCTAGATGCGCACTGTTACACTTAATGCGAAATGTTGTTTTTATATGCGGTTTAGTGGAGGGCGCATCTCCATACAGCCTATTGTAAAATATCTATCGGCCTTCTTTTTATATTTTTTTTATTGATATGTTGGTATTACAAATTTAGAGTAGGTTTGATGAGTTTAACAACCAGAAGTGATTCGCTACTTAAGTTGGCAATAGTTATATATGAGCATGCATTTTTTATTACTAATTGGTAATGTTTTGACTGATGTGCCATTACATAACAGAAGAGATACATGCACTTCTGGTCGAACATTAACATGCATAATTTAATATGCAACTCATTACTTACTCAAGCTGTAAGACTCTAAGCCTCCGCAGTGCAACGGTAGTGTATGCGACAAAGACGGGCAAAGTGTCATTGAGGTATTTTGGCCACAAAATTATTAACAGCGCGGATTCTGTAACTATACCCGATTAGACGGCAATACGCTCTCTATATCATGAACCATAAACCAAAGGTAGCTGTCGATATGTGGCTATATTACACCTCTATCTATCTCTACAAGCAGCGATAGCTCAGTGGGGAGACCAATAGACTGCAATGCAGAGGGTCTCGGGTTCGAACCCACGTCGCGCACCTCTGACTTTCGGAAGTTATATGACTTTTCGAAATTATGTGCGTATTGATTGACAATTATCGCCTGCTCCGTGCCTCGGAGAGCACGTTAAGCCGTCGAACCCGGCTGCCATGAACATCTATGGCAGTCGTTATTGGGAGAGTGTCGACACAAAAGATCCCACTGGGTCGAAGTGTCGCCGGTCTGCACTGACTGGCCCCACATAAGATACATACATCTATCTCTTCGAGAATACCTGCTAAGACGATTTTATTTTATTTAAATTGTATTAATATTTAGGAAGTAAAACAGTATATGTACATCTGAATATGAAGTAAAGTTAATTGAAAGACAACTCCCGCACTAGGAATTATTCCTGAGTCGCAGGGGACTTTACAAACATTAAAAAAATGGACACAAAGATGGATGTTCTTAGTGTCCGTTTGACTCGGGACAATTATTTGTGTATCACACAAATTTTTGTCTCGTGTGGAGATCAAGCCATTACATTCGGCGCTGTGGCAGCGATGAGGCGACCTCTTATGACTCTATGTCTTCCGTGCAGTATGCTATGTATATGCGTTTCTAAGCTAACACGCATATGCATCAGTAGGTTTCATTCCACTCAATTAAAGAAGAATCTTTCATTAATGTACTTACCAATTAATTGCGTGGCTAGCTTTATACTTACTTACTATGGGCAGTATTTTTCTATACATTTTAAGCGCTAGCAAGCTTCCGGCCTACCAAGTAAGAAGTTATTATAGCCTTACGCCCGGTTCAGGCTACAGAGTTACATTATGACATTTTTCAAAGGATTTTTTATAACAACAGTCCGTAGGTAGCTCACTCGATTATTGATATTGGAACCGGGCTTTAGTAGGTTTGCAGTCAGTAAACGTTTGAAAAAGTGTAAACAAAGATGTTTTAGGCCGTCTGCTGCGTTAAACGGGTGCACGGAGCGGGCGCCCGCGTGGCGTGCTGTTTTTTATTATCATGGGTCTCCCGTCGCACGCGGCGCGGGCGACAGGGCCCGCCCCGTGGACAACGTGTCCGCGCGACGGAGCACGCAAGCGGAGCTGTTTCTAGGAAATCAGTGAGCGCTGCTTTTTCACTGCCGGCGCTGCAACAGGCGGGAGTCCGTCACGGGTGCCCGCGAGTCTGTGACGGAGCACGGCGCGGGTCTCCGCGGCGGGCGCCTGCTCCATGCACCCGCTCAACGCAGCGGACGGCCTTAAGAACGGCTACGCCATATGGCCTGATCCAAGTGGCAACGTCACAAATAAGTATTTTAAGAATTTAATTTAATTCGGTTTCATTTTATAAATGTTTTTTTGTTATCTTCTCTACAGGTAAAAACATATTATGATATGCTAATATTATAATACTTATGGTAGACTAGCTTTTGCTCGCGGCGTTGCTCGCATAAAAGTAGATTATGTTAGTTTTATTTTGAAATAAATATAGCCTATGTTGTGCGTCCCTTCCTTCTTCTATACTTTTACCAGCGCCCCTCAACAAGCACGTGAAACTGCTGGTCCTGCGCTTGATCACCTGTTATGTAGGATATTATCCCATCGGATTATGAGAGTTAAAAAAGAGCACGCTTGTGTTTGCGCACACACTTGTGCACTATAATATCTCTTGCGCAGTTGACCAGTCTTCGTCAATATTGGCCGCCGTGAAAGAAAATCCGGTCGGTAAAAATTATTATTCTTGGTAATTGCTTACCGTTACGCAGACCATGTGCTTGCTACCTACGTGGTATATGGTAGACAACAGCTGGTTGTGTCTTCTTGGGATTCCTCCTGTATGCCAAGAAAACACATTTAGTATAATAAGCGGTAGTTATTGCCAGGCGCGTCTGCCATCAGCAACGATAAAGATAAGTTAAATTAATTCTAAAAGGGTTGATTATTCAATCACCATATAAATTGACTGAAACTACTACTATTGATTGCACAGATGGTGCTAAACATCTGACCAAAATCCATGCATATGCTCATAATAAAATACTCATCGGGTCATATATACTTAGTACTGATCGGCATCATATTTTTAAAAAGATATAATAGGACAGGAGCGACAGCCATGCGAGATCGTTAGACTGCCACGTAAAGTTCTCAACTTTCGAGTCAATCCCAAGAAAAACATCTCAGACTTTACGAAAGATATTAATACTTTTTTTAATCTCGCTAGATCTCTGAGCTTTGTTCAATGCTCAATGATGTATGTCACTAATTCGCCAAACACTAGTAATAAGATGCAGAGCTATTGCTATCTATCGAACAAATCTATACGCCTTTACTATACATAGAGCATTTTTTAATAGAAATTGTCCATAACACTACACACACTACACACACTGTCCTAACAATTGCCAATAAAGAAAATACTCTACCATAAACGCATACTCATCAGAAGATTGCCAGCTCAAAAAAGACCTTCATTACCAAAAATAAAACATGTCATAAAAACTATGTACCTAGTACCCACGTATGACTATACTAGGCTATCTTCCAACTACTTAAATTGAAAGTATCTTTACGTGAGCTTCTCTATTTCCGAGATACGGCGTGACATTCAAACCGACACGTACCATAAGATTATGGGACTAAGGTCAATATTCTGGAAGGCTAAAGATTGGCATCGTTGAAAATGTGAATCATTCGTATAATTGTTCGTTTCCTGTGAACTAAAATAGGATTGTAGTTATTATCAATCAGCGTTTTTAATATGAAGGAAATGTATTTCCATTTATTTCTTGGTCCAATGCGTATTTTTTATTTTTATTTATTTATTTATTTAATTATAACGGTTTGAACCAATTACAATAATTAAAATATACTTATGAATAAATTAAATTAAACACAAATGACACGTAAATGAAACACTTAAAACAAACATATGAAACAAGATAACAAGTAAATATAAGTAAACACTAAAAAAAAAAAAAAAAAAAAACAAAAACACACGTACATATGTACCTAATACCTATACCTTATCCCTTTGTCGCAGTAATTTTTATAAACACTACTGTTTGCCCAGTAGTCGAAATTCGACCATAAATATTGTTGAAAGCTTGAGGATAACATAATATACAAAGTGAAATTAAAAAATAAAAAATAATAAGTACATTCTTGGAAGGGATCGGTGTTCTTCTGCGAGTATCTGCGGTTTGTCAAATCTTAGGTAGTGGTTGGTCCCCTGTTGCATTTGTTCACACACAGCAAACTTCATCGAGCATTGTGTTTTATATCAGCAAAATTATTAAATTATATATTATACAATTTATTATTATTATATTATTATTAACATTATTATAACTATATAGATTTACCTTTTCTTAATATTACTTATCTACTTGTTTACATTCGTTTATTGTAATTCACTTTAAGCACTCTCGGTGCTTTTCTGTACCAGTGACAACGTTTATGCAAGTTAAGGCGTGAAAACGTAACAAAGAAACTCACATCTATAGGCTTATGCATGCCGAATAGGTAGAATAAAGATAACTGTAATAATTAAGCAAAATTAGTATAACATCTATATATACCTTTATTCAGCAAATAAATGGATTTGATTTGATAGATTTGATTTGATATATAAATATTGAAAATCAGTTATGAAACAGAAAATAATTGTCTTTACCTATTTATATAATAATAATAATGTCCTCCAGACCGAATTTCGGTCACGGCGGCCAATCTTAACGGAGACTGGCCATCTGCGCAGGAGATATTATAGTGCACAAGCGTGTGCGCGGACTCAAGTGCACTCTCTGTTCCCTCACTCTCATGATCCGATGGGACGGATAATCCGACACGACCGGAGAGAGATCAGGCGTAGGACCAACGGCTTCACGTGCTTTCCGAGCCACGGGGTTGTCTAACACCGCCAACTTCCTAACTCCGGGCTGCTATTCAGATTTCTTAACAGAAAAACCCAATAACGTTTTGTTAGCCCGACCCGGGATTCGAACCCGAGACCTCATGCACAGCAGTAGCATTCACTACCGCTGCGCCACGGAGGCAGCAGGCACGGAGGAGGAGGAGGCACCTATTTATATAACATATACCTAAACACAACAAAATGTATCCAATTTTATTATTCTAATTCTTCTTTTCTTTTCGTGTGGTTAGTGGCCAACCTGTTGTCAAGAGTTATTCAAGCCGCCCGTAGGCCTCTGGCATGGCTTAACGACTGCTGTCAATTTGACAACAACCGGGACCGACTTTTTACGTGCCCTCCGAAGCACGGAGACGCTCATTTTTTTATTGCCAACTAAAACTCCTTAACAGTTATTAAACAAGACAAAAAGAAAAGAAAATCGGTCGACAAGCAAAGGAGAAAAAGGTACTGATCTATTTTCTTTCCCTATTTATATATTACTAGCTGACCCGCGCAACTTTGTCTGCTTCACATAAGAGAATTTTTCATTGCTGCTCCGCTCCTATTGGTCGTAGCGTGATGTTATAGCCTATAGCCTTGCTCGATAAATGGGCTATCCAACACTAAAAAGATTTTTCAATTCGGACCAGTAGTTTCTGAGATTAGCGCGTTCAAGCAAACAAACAAACAAACTCTTCAGCTTTATAATATTAGTATAGATATTCCTTGGTCCAATGCGTGTGTGTAATCTCTCTGTGCCGCGGGCAACTTTACAAAGATTAATCTGTCAAGTTATAGAATACCAGATAATTAAAAATCAATTGTGTCTAACCACCGCGGCCGCTGCGACTCCCATAGGTTATAAGAATTAATACTCAACGTTTACTAAGACTTGGAACTCAAACCTTGATAGTATGTGGCATGCCCAATATAGCTCTTCTTAACAGTAAATCAATAAAAAAATCGCTTAATGTTATGGGTTCGAATCCCACACGCGACACTTATTTAGGTCAACCACTGAATCTAGATCTGTTTTGTGTCCGTTAATGTAGGTAAAGATATGTTTCTAAAGTTCCCCACGACACAGACCTTAATCCATTGAGCAGATATACAAACTTATTGAAAAATTAAGTGACTTCCATCTCGTTCTATCTTAAGTTTACTCGATGATCGCATCAAATAACACATAAACATGTTAATACTATATTGTAATTTAATAAACTACTATACATCGGTATATGTATAATATGTATGTATTTACAAAAAAAAGTATATATGTATGTTTATCCATTGTCTAGTACCCATAGCACAAGCTCTGCTTAGTTTGGGCTAGATGGTGTTGTGTGTATGTGGTAGAATATTATATTATTATTATATATTATATATTATATATTATATATATAAATAGGCAAACACTAAACAGTTCAGTATGTATTCCTGTGTAAATAAATGCAAATGAAAATCATATTCCACAAATTTTCAATAATGATTATGGTAAAATTTCGACCACTGGTCAAATACTAGTTTAAAAAAATGGTGTTCGGTGGTCTACATTTGGACCACAAAAGAAGGTACATGTTCGGTACAATTTCTTACAAAGACAGTACTATCAGTGGTATCGCCGATCGAGAACAATTACCGGCAACCTTGGGTCATTACGATCACGACGCAGGGGTCACAAACTATTCGGTGCGGAGCCACTGTTCAAAAGTGTATTAATAATAAATAATACTATTTATTTTATTTCAAATGTAAGATAAATCCAAATAAACAAAACCGTTACAGTCTTTGTTAAGTATGTAACAGTATATTTCCTGTGACAGAGGGTACCTACCCTAGGTACTTTGTTGTAGGTACTTTAAATGTTCTTAAAGTACCTACCTAAGTACTTTAAGAACATTTAAACAACAGACACAAATAACACCTGTGACAACATTTGTGAGTCAGAAGAATGTTTATAAAATAAATATTAACGCGAATGTAAGTTCGTTTATTTGTTTGTTAAGCTTTGTCAGGGATACAGAAAAACACATAAAGTACTTTTATTTATAAAAAACTACTGTTCACGATTGAGTGAAGTTGCGGGCAAATGTTAGTACAATAACAAAATTGATAAAAACGATTTCAATAGTTTCTGCTGATTCCTTACCGCTAATATAATGTTGCTGAGATTTTATTTATATAGATAGACCTTAACATACTTACAATTTGTATCGATTACGAGCCCGTTCGCCCCTCAAGGTTAGCCTCCTAGTAGGTATTTGTTAGGTTTCTTCATAGAATCCACCCAAAAATAGCAGCCTCGCAAAGTGGGGCGCCGTCTTTCTATGAATGGGGCGAAAGTCAAGGGGCGTACGGGCTCGTAGCCTTTGTATCTGTATAAAAAAACACATTTTACCAAATAAACAATTTGA
This sequence comes from Catocala fraxini, assembly GCA_930367265.1. Lineage (NCBI taxonomy): Eukaryota > Metazoa > Arthropoda > Insecta > Lepidoptera > Erebidae > Catocala > Catocala fraxini. The sequence goes on along the minus strand of OV884049.1, from coordinate 15,739,818 downwards.
ACTTTAACTAGTATTTATATAACTTATTAACTATGTTAGTAATGCTTCACTGGCACTCTGTTCATGTGACACTTGTCCGCAGAAGCGACGGAACATCACACCCTTCGGCCAAAAGTCCACCTTCATGAATACATGTAGAAAGCAGGTTGGGTTTCGCACCACGAACGCCTTGAAGTTGACATTGATGCGATATGGGTATGACCTTTGCCTAGCCCGACGGGTATATACATAAACTTACACCAGTAAGTATCTTTTCGAAGAGCGATAGGCATGAAAATAAATGTGTGACTCGGTGGCGCAGCCGTAGTGAATGTGACCGCTGTGTTTGAAATCTTAAGTTTGAGTCAAGCTCGGGCAGAGTGTTAATGGGTTTTTGTGTTAAAGAAAGAAAGAAAGAAAGAAAGAAATATTTTATTTTAATGAAGCATTGCAACACACAATCAAAGCTATTATAATACAAAATTTGTGTGTAACAGTAATAAATGTATTTATAAATTGATAATAATAAAAATAAATAAATAAAACTTATATACATTATTATATACCTATATGAATTACTACATTATAATACGTCCGTTCCTGAGATTAGCGCGTTCAAACAAACAAACTCTTCAGCTTTATAATATTAGTATAGATTTAAACAATGGTCACAAGAACACAACTCGGAACAACCATTTGTGGGTCACGCAATGTTGAACCTCAGCAATCAGACGCATGGCCATGTGTGCAGTTAAAAAATATTATTTTTATCTATCCAAACTGTTGACCACCCCTGGTAGTACCCGCAATAAATCAAACTTTGATAGGTACAACCATCTCGGTTACACAACAGCGCTTAATGCGCCGCTATGTACTGCGCCTGCGCAGTATGCCGACCATTGCCATACTTTTTCTATTGTAACTCGTTAATTAGAAGACTAGGAGTCACGATATTGTATGCAACTCTGCATTCATATCGTTTGGCAAAACAGTAATGTTTCTTCAATTATTAATTAAAATTAATGAGTCAGTTGGTCGACGAAACTTAATGATTACAAAAAGTCTAAGGCCCGGTGCCTATATTTAAGAAACGAGTCGTTTTACCTACTGATAGTAAATTTTTGATAAAATCGACACAATATTATCAAAGCGAATGTGAGTTTGTTTGTTTGTTACGCTTTCACGTCTTAACTACCCGACCGATCTTCATGAAATTTCGCATACACGTTGTCAGGGGTACAGAAAAGGATATAAAGTACCTTTCATCCAGAAAAAAGAAAAATAGAAAATTAACATAACCTACATTTACGCGAGCCGAGCTGCAGGCAAAATTTTATACACTAAAAAAATATCTGTTTTGCTAAAACAACTCGTTGCTTGAATATAAGAACAAGGGCTAAGTAATGTTTTCGGGGTGGATAGAAAATATTTCTTGTGGTAACTTTATTATTTATTATTACTCCAATGAAAAGCGGTCACTATTGTCTATGGATGCTTGCCACACCAGAGTCAACATTAGCGTGTTACCAGCTTAAAAATAAATATAAGGACCTCCAGACCGGATTTCAGTCAGAGGCACACAAGAGATCATCTCCATTTGCGCAGAAGATAATGAATAGTACATAAATATGTGCAAACAAAAACCCATTCTCCTTTCTCTATCCCGTATAGTCCGATGGGACGGCAATCCAAAATGACTGAAAAGAGGTCAGGTGCAGAACCAACAGCTTTACGAGCTTAGCAAGAGGATGTGCAATGCTGCCCTAATAACTCCAAGCTGCTATTGCAGATTTCTAATAACGTTTTGACCAAACTCGGGATCCGAAACCGAGACCTCAATCACAGCAGTTTCATTAATTGCAGCTGGTCCAACTGAGGTAGTCATAAGCCTTAAAACGAATGTCGATTAACCCAACAACTAGTTGCATTGACTTTAGTTATATGTTTATTTAATAAACGAATCTTTTGAGGAAGTCTTTTTTTTTAATTCGTTTATTTCCTAAAAAGGAAGGAAGGAAGGAAAAAGTAGCAGCGATAGCTCAGTGGGGAGACCAACAGACTGCAATGCAGAGGGTCTCGGGTTCGAACCCAAGTCGCGCACCTCTGACTTTCGGAAGTTATAGGACTTTTCGAAATTATGTGCGTATTGATTGACAATTATCGCCTGCTCCGTGCCTCGGCGAGCACGTTAAGCCGTCGGTCCCGGCTGTCATGAACATCTATGGCAGTCGTTATTGGGAAAGTCAGTACCCTCTAATATCCTGACACTGGTCTAGCCTTAGGATATCGTTAGCCTTCGGGTTGTGGAGGCCAGGTGGCAGCCGCTCCGTGTAAAAACTGATATCCAGTCAAATCCGGTTAGACCAGAAAAGCCGACCCCAAGTGACTTGGGAATATTAAAGGCTAAGAGAGAAGAAGTTTATTTCCTAAAAAAATTAAAATGTGGTACATTTTTTACAAACTCGCCAAACTGTAAACACAGTTTGTTGGCGAAAGAGGCGCACTATCTTAATTCTAATTACGTACCTTCTTATACTAAATTATAATTTATTGACATAATAATCTTATGTTAGAGGAGTTTTTCATACATTACATACATTACTTTACTTACTTTAATTAGTATGTATGCTTAAAACAATATTTAACTTAAATATATATTTAAATTAATTATGGTCTTGTGTATTAATATTACAATGGTTTGTATTGTGCTTACTATTAATGACGTTTAACATCTCATTTTTCAGTCTTTTCTTTAAAGTTACCCTGCTTATGCCTTCCGTGTGAGTTCTTATAAAATCTATTTTATTATATATTACAGGAGTTAAGTATTGTCTAGTTCGTTCGCCATAGTAGTTAGTTACAGAGGGGGTCACATTTTAACACTGTCTAGTTAAGTTAAATGCAATGTTTAGCTATAAATAAGTAGAAATTGCAGGTACTGTATTTTATTCACGGGTCAGGCAAAAAAGGCCTTGATGATTGGCCGAAATAATCACATAAATAAAAAATACAGAATAAGAAAATGTGTCCTGTAGGCTGTACATCCTTAGTCAAGTCCCGTATACCCTAGTACAGTGGACGTCAACCCGCGGCTCGCGAGCCGCATGCGGCTCTTTGACTCCTCGACTGCGGCTCTTTGACTCCTCGGCTGCGGCTCTTCCACGAAATGTTTACTGCAGGCATGAAATATTACTTCTTATCTTGCCTTATAAGTATGATAGCAAATTTTATTTAATTTACTGTTAGTTAAACTAAGACTTTTTTGTCAAAGGCGAGGCGAGGCGAGGTGCTCATAGCCAGTTGCACTCACTGATCGGTATACGATTAGCAAGGTTAAGCAACGTTGGGTGCTGTCAGTCAATAAATGGGTGACCGCTTAGTGGTATTTCATCTGAGCGTCTCCGTGCTTCAGAAGGCACGTAAAGGTCGGTCCCGGTTGTTGTCAAATTGACAGCAGTCGTTAAGCCATGTCAGGCCCTACGGGCGGCTTGAACAGCTCTTGACAACAGGTTGGCCACTAACCACACGAAAAGAAGAAAGAAGATTTGACAAAGACTAGCTCGGGAGTGTACTTTTAATCCTATTTTTTTCCATTCTAATGTCTTCTGCTAAAGTAAAGCTTAAGTTACAAAATGTCTCTTTGAATAGATTTCAATTGTGTTGTCTATATTTGGCTCTTTTTGACGACAAGGTTGCCGAACACTGCCCTAGTACCGTCTCACTTGACACGTAGACATAGATGGCGATATAGCTCTGCCTATCCCTCCAGAATATACAAACATAATGTAAAACAATAGCTAAACAGTTCGGTTGTTATAATAAACAACCGAATCATAATTCGCACCCTTAATAAAACAGAGACTTATCTCAGTATTTTGGATTAAACAAATTTGAACTCTATTGCAAAGATTTAACACAAATATAATATTAGAATTGAACATATACAATTAAAGTTCAAATTGCCTTACTTTCAAATTTCGAGTTAAGTCGCTGTTTTATTAAGGGTGCGATTATTTCAATAAATTATACTAAACTCGTACTGGTTGTACTTTTCACCTATTGTTACACCGGCCCATTAGCTCAGTTGGTTAGAGCGTCGTGCTAATAACGCGAAGGTCGCGGGTTCGATCCCCTCATGGGCCACAAAACACTTTTTGTCAAAGTCCTATTAATTTTTTTAGTCATTTATTATTTGGGCAGATGAAGAATAAGATATAAGCGGTTTCAGTATAAGCCAAGCCCGATATATTATGTACACACAGCGACACATCAACCTAGACTGTTTGGACTTTGAACTATTAATATATAATATAATATAATATTCTACCACGTACACACAACACCATTTAGCCCAAACTAAGCAGAGCTTGTACTATGGGTACTAGACAATGGATAATACATATATATACATATATAATTTTTTTTGTTAATACATACTTATTATACATAGAAACACCCAGACCAAGACAAACATCCATGTTCATGCACACAAATGTTTCATAAAATCAAAATCAAAATCATATTTATTTGCCGAAATACTGTGACAAATGGTGTTACAAATAATGGTATTAAAGGTGCAAGTATTTGGACCAGAGTAGTGGCATGCAAACATTGATAAAAGTATATAGATTAATTATTTATATTTATTTTATATTTATTATTCATTTGTGCGGGAATCGAACCCGCGACCTCAGGCGTGGCAATCGGTTACACTAATCACTACGCCATCGTTATTAGAAGTTGAACGCTGCGAATCGTGCGAGAGAGTGCGTTATATTTTTGTTATTTTGTCTCACTCACGCTGAACGGAACGCGACGCTCTATCCTTAATTCCTTACCATTACATCGACACCACTATGCACTGTCCCTTTCCGACAATTGTCTACTATGTATGTAGCGTAGTTATGCGTATATAGATTGACTAACTTGATGTGTAGCCGTGTGTACTAGATTCTGCCCGTGACTTTGCTCGCGTTATTGTGAATTTTGCAATAAATTTTTATCGCACAGGAACTATACGTTTCTTTTAGATGAAAGGTACCCTATGTCCTTTTCTGTACCCTGACAAAGTGTATGCAAAATTTCGTGATGATCGGATGAGTCGTTAAGGCTTGAAACCGTACCATACAAACAAACAAACTCAATATTTTTTTAGTTTTATGGAATGGGTTCTCTCTGGTTGTATATAGAGTATGTACATAGATATATATGTATGTACGTTTTATCTTCTTTTCTGTTAGAACAAGTAAGTTTTGATCTAAATCAAAAACGCTGTAAAATATTCTTTATAAATGGCCACAACTATGTATATTCTGATTATGAATTAAAAATTCGTAGCCATGTATAAAGAATATTTTACAGCGTTTTCAATTTAGATCAAAACTTACTTGTTCTATTAATTTCTTTGTAAAGTATCTAGTTCTGATTAACTTTGCTAACCTGGTAATTCACACCGAAATGTATTCCCAGGACGAGCACAGTATCAGTGGATTTTCAGCAAGTAAATTCTTAGTGAAAATACGTTCGCCAGACGAGTCGATTCCTATTACATGAGCATAAAACATAACTGGCAAAATATAGCTGTAATATATCACTATCTACCTAGAGACACACTAGTCTCAATCTACATATCAACTACTTTATTCTATGTTGATATAACGTCACTACGCAATTCACAAATAAACTGCAAAAGTAAATTAACCCCACATATAGCTACAACACCCACTAAAACAATACAATCACTGCTTATCTCTCCACATACGAATTAACCTACTTGATCTTAATAAGTACCTCTCTGCTCTTCCTCAATAGATAAAACCTTTAAGATACATTACCTCGTGAGAATCGCCTTGAAACTTTCTCAAACTCGACTAAACTAAACTCACCGGCGCACCACTAGTTGTGCAATAATTTTCAACTAATTGCTACAACACTATTGTATAGTTATTTTGTTAACTTAACTATTATGTGGTGTGAATTTTTGGTAATGGTTTTACTTTTAGTAATTGGCGTTTAATTTTAGGCCGTTTAAATTCAATTTAATGTATGTCTTGTTAGTAAAGTGATGTAAATTTAAATGTTTGACTATACGAATGGCGACGTTGTTTAAGTGGTTATATTTGCAATGGCTGTGTTGCGGGTTTGATAATGGAACAAAAAATTATGTGATCTTGTTCCGAGTTCAGTTACTCTTTATTTGTTGTCTGAATGTTTGCGAAGTATCGTACTTAAGCTATTAATAAAAAAAATTAAGAGTGGCATGATTTTTTGCATTATTTCATTTCATTTCATTTATTTATTCCAGAAAACAATTTTTACATTGTATGTGAATGTTTATACAAATTATAAATAATTACAAAGAATAATAATAATCATAAAGTAAGTAACAATTTCAGCAATATACATTTAATTAATTAAGTATAATAAACATTAATGACACCACAATCAAAAACATGAAAAAGATAGGATAAGATGTCAATTGACGCGTATTTAGATCTTTTCGTCTAGTGCTCTCCCTTATCTGTCATTCATCTTCGTTTTCGTACTCATGAGCATATTTAGATAAGTGAGAGAGTAACACCATTATATATAAACTAGAAACGGTCAATATTTTGGGTTCTTCGAAGTACGTTAGTATTGTGAGGTGAGTACTAGGTTTATTTCTCGATGAAAGCTTTTTGGAATTTGTTTAACTCATAGTTAATTTAGGTCCGAGACTACTTTCTTTGGTTCCATAGCATACGTTTGCGTTTATACTGGAGCTGAACTTGAGGGTACCAGTTCGATTCTCGAGTCTGGAAAAGCGTCATCAAGTTTGTCTGTTTCAAAACTCTTAGTAGCTGTACAACTCTAATAGCGTCCGGTAGGCAATAAGCTCGCCCTCTATTTCGTGAGTTCTAAAAACACAGCTAACGAAATGTGGCTTAAATACAACACGGCCTACACATTATTTAAAATAAATAATAGTTTAAAAAACTAAAAAACACGATTCAAAAAATAAAATAATTTTAATTTTAATGTAAAAAAAGCGTGGAATGGGTATTATCAAAATATCTTACAAAGCACCCTTTTTTACATTAAAATTATTAAATTATATTATTTTTTACACTTCAAAGCGTGTTTTAAGTTCATTAAACAATTTTTTTTCTAATTTATTGTATTGTCATTAGTCCTCGATAAGTGTGCAAAGTTTTAAATCAATCCGTCGCTTTGAAAGGGGTGAAAATCACGTTCAAAGGTTCCGTTACATAGATTCATAGTATACATACCAAGCTAATAAAAGCGTGTTAATTAGATGACCCACGTAACTCCGTCTGCTTCACTTATGAGAATTTGCCCCATTTATGCAACATTTTTCATTGATGCTCTGCTTCTATTGGTCGTAGCGTAATGTTATATAGCCTATAGCCTTCCTCGATGAATGGCCTATCCAACGCTAAAATAATTTTTCAATTTGAACCAGTCGTTTCAGAGATTAGCGCGTTTAACCAACCAAACAAACTCTTCAACTTTATAATATTAGTATAGATACAAGTCGTCTTTCAAACCTGACCTTAAAGTCATTTTTTAAGATAAATATTATTTCTGTGTTGGATTCTGAACATTATTTGGATGTACTATTTCTTTGGATACTGGTTATTGAATGATAAAAACCTTTTGGTTTTAAAAATTTTTAATGCTCTACACCTATGAAAATTGTCATATCAATAACAAAAAAGAAAATTAACTTCAACTAGACAAGTACCTAATATATATATATGTATTCCTTTATATACACTTGTAAAATATTTAATTACATAATATTTACATTAACTACCTTCATACTTTTTTGTGTTATTTGTGTCGAGACCAATGCACTTATTTTAGTATTATAATCTTTGCATGTTGTAATAATTGTAGCTATAGTTTAATTATAGGCCAAAGTTATACTGTATATGATGCTGTCCGAGCTACCAATGTATGTACGAAGAATTAATCGCGTCAGGTACCCACAGGACAGGCTTGCCTAGTGTGGGGCCACAGGATATGACTTTTAACATTGTAAATACTTTTTGGCAATAAACAATTTTTTTTTTTTTTTTTTTTAATGAGAACATCATCAATGTAGTCAACCAAACGCATTATTAAGGATAACTCAAAAACTACAAGTCAGATCTTGATCAAATTGGACTACATGGGAAGCACCAGCTTTCAAATAAAAAAGAATAATAAAACCCGGTTTTTATTAAAAATTCATAAAAAAATACATTTGAATTGAAAACTTCCTCCTTATTTTGAAGTCGGTTAAAAAGCCAACACAGGAATACCTATTAAATGCGTGAATAAATAGATTACATATTATGTCAAGGCCAGCCAAATGATAAAACTCTTAGTCAAAACCGGCCTCGATGACGTAGTGGTTAGTGTAACCGACTGCCACGCCTGAGGTCGCGGGTTAGATTCCCGCACAAGTCAAACATTTGTGTGCATGATCATGGATGTCTGGGTGTTTCTATGTATAATATGTATGTAATTACAAAATAAAACATGTGGGGCAGTCTTTGGGGACTGCCGATAGAAGTGAAAACTAACTAACTTGTGAATTGTATCGTCGAGCTATTAGATTATTATTTTTGAATTTTGAATGCGTTCGGTGACAATGACGCGAGTGCCATGATTTTTGTTCACCCAAAAAGTGCTTAATGCGCCTAAAGAAGGATTCTCTTCAAAAAAGTAGGTATATATATATGTTTATCCATTGTCTAGTACCCATAGTACAAGCTCTGCTTTATTACAACACACAATACATCTACTTATACGTGTGTACATCTCAATGTTTTCATCACATTCTACAAATATCACTGTATAATACCAAGAGCATAATCTGTTTTATTACGAGAGCTAACGATGCGTGTATACAAACGACTGCACAAAGTCTTGCTACTTATTACATTTGTTTTAGATATGCAAATATTTTGTTACAAAATCTATGCATTCTTTGAACTCACTGTCTCGGTGACGCAGCGGCAGTGATTGCTGTCTTGGTATCGACGCCCGAATGGGGCAAAGTGCTATTGAAATTTTCCTTAAAACATTTTGAGCATAGCAGCGATAGTGGAAAACCGTTGGACTGCTACGCAAAGGTCTCGAAGTCCGATCCCGGGGCGCGCATCTCTGACTTTTCGAAGTTATGTGCGTATTAAATAGTTAATTATCGCTCGCTTTAACAGTGAAGGCAAACATCGTGAGGAAATATGCATGTCTGAGAGTTCTCCATAATATTCTCAAAGATTATGTGAAATCTGCCAACCCGCACTGGGCCAGCGTGGTGGACTATGGCCTAACAATTCTCACACTGAGAAGAGGCCCGTGCCCAGCAGTGGCACAGTTTAATAGATTTAGCTGATATTATAATTATATATTTATATATTATATCCACAAAGGTAACCAAAAGCTAACATTATTACTTATATTAAAACAAAAGACCCTTCTGAGAGACGAGTATCTGTAAGTAATTATTAAACTATTGTTTTCAGAGTGGAATAGTACAATTAAAATCTCGTAAATAATTATCTTCTTCTCTCTTAGCCTTTATTATTCCCAAGTCGCTTGGGGTCGGGTTTCCTGGTCTAACCGGATTTGACTGGATATCAGTTTTTACACGGAGCGGCTGCCACCTGTCCTCCACAACCCGAAGGCTAACGATACCCTAAGGCTAGACCAGTGTCAGGATATTAGAGGGTACTGACTTTTTTCCAATAACGACTGCCATAGATGTTCATGGCAGCCGGGAGCGACGGCTTAACGTGCTCTCCGAGGCACGGAGCAGGCGATAATTGTCAATCAATACGCACATAATTTCAAAAAGTCATATAACTTCCGAAAGTCAGAGGTGCGCGACGTGGGCTCGAACCCGAGACCCTCTGCATTGTAGTCTGTTGGTCTCCCCACTGAGCTATCGCTGCTGCTCGTAAATAATTATCGATTTACATATTTCACTGTATTATCAAAAGCTATGTATAAATCTAAGTACCTATGTCGTAAGGTATTTGGAGGATGAATCAAAGCATCCAATTAATCTCTCCAACAAGTTTTATTGCTGACCTGTACCTACAATCATCTAATCATATTACCGATCCATCGGCTTCCTAATTATGTCTCAACCAGACTTTTTATTGTGGTCTTAGAGTCTGTGTTTATTATCAAACTGTAAGGTTTAGCTCATACTTGATCAAACGAATCGAATCGTAGCCTATTATTGTTCAATAGAACTATTTGTATAACTCCACGGACGGCGCGCGGCGTAGTGATTTCGGTGGTCGCCTCATTGTATGCGCCAAGTATTCCGACTTTGATTAGCACAAAGGACAAAAATTAGTGTGATCCACAAATAGTTGCTCCGGGTCCGGGTGTTCTTTGTGTCCGTTGTTTATGTGTTTATAAAGTCCACTGCGTCACAGAAATTATTTATAGTGCGAGCGTTGTCTTTACAAAATACAAAAGAAAGAGTAGTACCTAATACTGTTAGGCTGCAACTGGGTTTGGACCAATAAGAGAAAGACGGAGTCATACGTCCATCTCTCCAATGTCTTTCCCTTAATCTTATGCTTTTCTATTAGCTAGAATCAGCAACATCCAAGTGACTCTATACGGTCCCAGACTGTCAATTCTTCTATTTTAAAAACACTCCCTTACTCTTATTCTAAATTATTCGGGTAAGCACAATGTGTTTCTTCTGCTAAATACTCTTTTTCTACCTTTTATACCATCTATAATTTATTTAATCCATCCATCCCTTCGTAGGCCCGCTATTCTTCTTAGTATCCACACATGCAATGGATTTCATGCCAAACTAATATAAATTAATTGTCAACTGTACAACAATAAATATGTATATTTCTATAAATGAACACACTGGACGCATTTCTTTAATACACTGATATCTGTACTACCTACTGTTTAATTTAGAAAGCCAAATATAATATTAATAATGTCACTCGACCAAACATTGTAATTCAACCAAACTTCAACTGGTAATTGTAATTGTGGCTAATTTTAAGAGTATTTTTACAGAGACCTTCTGCAAAAGAAACAATTTTCAAACTATTTTTGTTTTTAAACGCGCTGCAGCAGGTATGAGCCAAACCTTTAATATACCACCATGAACTATAATAACAAGTTCCACCAAGACTGCTGCGGCAATAACTCTGAAATAATGGCTGCCCAGACCATGGGCTAATTGATCTCAATATGTCGTAATGAAAGCAATAAAATAAAGTTATAAATCTCAATTTAGCAATGATTAGTAATGTATTAATAAACAACTCATGTTCTCTGTGTGCAAGGGGCGTGACAAAGTGATCTATCAAGCAGTTAAGCAATTCTACAACAAACGAATTATGGATTGGTTGTTATAAAAAGAAGTTTAAACATTTACAATTGAATTTTGTAAGTTTATATACGATTATTGCCTTAATAACGAAGTGGTATTGAACGTGACTGCCGTGCATGCGGTGTCGGGTTCGATTCACGAGTCGAGGTCAATATGTTAAAGCTTTTCTGTTAAATAATTGTCAGTATCAACACGATGTCTGTCTTATTACGAGGGTCTCTGTCAACCCTTTTGGCTATAGAGGCGTGATATTATGTACCTATACTCCATTTGTTAGGTATTTAACTAAAGGTAAACAATCTTGATGTGTCTTTTTTATATTTTTATCTAAAAACTCAGATTAAAAATAAAATGCTGCTAAAGATCAATGTAAATACAACAATAACGATTACTAAATCAATTGAACCGTTAGTTTAAGCAGTAGTTTATTTGTGTAATATGTGTTTGTGTAAAAAGTCACATCAAGATTGTTTACCTTTAGTTGAATACCTAACCAAATGGAGTATAGCTACTTATATATATATTCGATCAAGATTATACATTTGAATTCGATGCCGACGTCCAGATTAAATGCTCTTATCATCGATTGGATATCCGTTAAGCTTTCAGGTTAAAAAAACATATACTTAGGTACGCATTTACCTATATATTTTTTTATACAACTATGTTGGCAAACACCACCTGATGGTCAGTGGTCACCCTAGCCTATAGACGCCTGCAACACCAGAGGCATCACTTGTCTAAGTTATAGGCAGTGTTAAACACCCACGTTTCGCGAGCTATGAAAAGACGTAGGGACCGAGCATCAGCTAAAAGATTAAAAATAAAACACCTGCTCTAAGTTCACAGGTTATTAAAACAACGGCCTGCACAGACTTTAAAACAACGTAGGTATCTTTACAATGGACACCTAGAATCAGAATACTACCTGTAAATCACTGTAATCCTTGATTGAGCCCGCTTCGCGCGACGCATTTCTAATTGAGAAATGACCACTTAAACGAATGTTCAATTATTACAATTGCAATAAATGATAAATGAACTCTCAGCAATCACAACAATCCTACCCCACATAATTTTCATAGACAAAATGTTATTGGCTCCATAAACGGTTATCGTGCCATCTTAAAAAAAAAGATATCACTCATAGTAATGTCGACATTTTCTGTACGCGCACTTTGTAGTTTAAAATTGGAACGTGTTCTATTTGTCCTTCATAGAGAAATTCGGCCATTACTGTTCTTCTAAATAATAAATAATAATGAAGTACTATTTCGACCTGTCTGTTATTTATAACTTCATGACTAATATTATAAATGCGAATGTGAATTTGTTTATTATTTTTGTGACGCTTCCACGACCTGACTACTTGAACGATCATCATGAAATTTCGCATACCTACACGTTGTCGGAAGAACAAAAAAGGACATAGGGTACCTTTTATCCAGTAAAAAAAGTACTGTTACTAACCTAACCTATATTTACGCGATCGAAGCCGCGGGCAAAATCTAGTAACTAATATGATAAATGCGAATGTGAGTTTGTTTGTTTGTTACGCTTTCACACCATAACTACTCGACCGATCATCATAAAATTTCGCATGCAAAATTTTAGATAAATCCGGATGAAAAGTAGTTCCTTATGTTCTTACATAAGGAACCACTTTTCATCCAGAAAAAAGTACTGTTCCTAAGGGATATAAATATATTTACAAAACTAAATTCACGTGAGTGAAGTCGTGGGCATATCTAATCTAGTAGACTATATTGTGAGTCATAAAAAAACATTCGCATGCGATGTAATATTATGGATCTCCACTGATTTGGGGCCTCAAGGCTCTTTAAAACAAAGGATGCCGGCTTAACATTATATTTGCCAAAAACAGAATCAGCCGCAGTACCTAATAGATATTGACACATAGTATGTTCTTAGCATCTCATTTTTTTACAGACGACTCCCTCACACCATTTTTTGCGGAGGACTTTACAAACATTTTGCAAAAAGTGTCAAAATGCAACGAGGCAGTTAAAATTTAGTAGCAGTAGGTAGCAGGCCACGCAGAGGTCTTGGGTTCGATAACAAGGCACGCATCTTTAACTTTTCAAAATTATGTGCGTATTAATTAAATAATACAATGTAAAAACAGACTTCATAAAGAAATCTTTTTATATATAGGTATATGTTTTCTTTTAGATTAAATATAGTTTTAATGTGAATTTAATATAATAAGTAGTCTGTAATGTGTTTTGTAAAGACTTTCATTTATTGAATAAAAATTTATTATTATTATTATTAATTATCGCTTACTTTAACAGTGAAGGAAAAACATCGTGGGGAAACCAGTATGTCTGAGAGTTCTCCATAATGATCTTGAAGATATGTGAAGTCCACGAACCCGCACTGGGCCAGCGTGGTGGACTATGGCCTAACACAGAAGAGGCCCGTGCCCAGCATTGGGACAGTTTAATACCGGGCTAATATTATTATATATTTCGGAAGAGGTAGACATGTGATTATCCGTTTATTATTACTATATAATTACTACTATTATATAAACTTTTTAACCAGTCCAGCTAAGCTAGAACGCTTATATTACGAGCAGCTTCTCAAATCCAGGACCTCTTAACCACAAGTCCAAAGCCCGTCCATTGAGACACCACTACAAATAAGTACTTAAATTAATTTAGACCTACATAATAAGAAGCGAGACTATCAGAGTCCGCAAACTGCAGCTGAAGATTACGCGCTAATTCTAAGAATTTCTCAATCGAAAATCCAACAATTTAAACAAACCTGGCAATCGTATGTGAGACCTCAAGACAGCCGCCTATGTTCTGTTACTGAAAATTTACCTACAGAAAACTTAAAAACAACACCGAAAATCGAACTTGAGACTTCACGACGGCAAACATAACCGCAATCAACCAACAAGGTACCCTATCTACTTAACTATAACAACATACTAAACACAAACAAACAGATACATATCACCAATTAACACACAATCGACCATAATTTGATGACGTCACAAACACGTCCTACACAAGTTCTTCCCCGTGGCTTCGCTCGCGTAAAAGTAGGTTAGATAGAACTATTTTTAATAAAATAGAGCCTATGTGACTCGGTGATAATATAGCTTACTAATAGGAAAATAATTTTAAATCTCTTGTGTGGTTTTTGAGTTAAACCCTTACAAACAAACATACGTCCAAAAAGTCAAATCTTTACTCTTCATAATATAATTATAGACAAACAATACATATGTATACATATCATTATTAACACACAATCAACCAATTGCGATGACGTCACAAACACAATACGACCGATCTCCGGTCTGACAGCTCGTCATAGAGTTATCATACACTGAACAGACGCGACCTTGCTTTCTTCATAAATAATAATCCAATCCACGTCAATCTCGTCAAGTTTATAAAAACAATAAACAAAACTGTTATTGTATGGATATTGTGGCGTAATGTATGAACTTACAGCGATTGGAAGTGCGCGGATTTATATTCGAATACAATTTTAACACGCTTTTATTAGCTTAGTAATCTGTATGTATGTATCTATGTGTCTATGTATCTATTTAACGGTATCTTTGAACGTGATTTTCACCTCTTTTAAACCGACGGATTGATTTGAAACTTTGCAGATTTATCGAGGAGTGATGACAATACAATAATTTAGAAAAAATATAATAATAATAATAGTTAAAAATATAATTAAATAATTTTAATGTAATAAAGCGTTTGGTGCTTTCTAAGATATTTTGATAACCGCCACCCCACGCTTTTTTTACATTAAAATTATTTAATTATTTTCTACTTTTTGGTTTGTTTTTTTTTAATAAAGTGTATTTCTTAGTTTTTTAGAGTACGAAATAACTCTTATACAATAGCTTTGTCCGTCTGTCCGTCTGTCTGTTATACAACTTTCAACCCAAGAACCGTAAGAGGTAGAGACTCGCGGTCAACGCCATTCGACTCAGCATAGTCGATATACTCCCGAAATGTCTATGACCTTTGACCTCTGACCTCAAGGTCACGTGGTATCACGTGACCTTTGCATATTACTTGAACCAGTTTTTCGAACTCTAAGATTTACGGCAATTGCAAGCCGTGTGTTATGGATTTAATGTCCGTACACGGGACAAAATTTGTGTGATCTACAAATGGTTGTTCCGAGTCTGGGTGTCCTTTGTGTCCGTTGTTTGAAGGTTTGTAAAGTCCTCCGCGAGACGGGAATCATAGGCAGAGCGACGACTTTAAAAAAAATGTTTCTGCTCTGAAATGTACAGTAGCAGCACGAAAACTAGAATCATGTTCGCTAAACGGAACGCCTACATTTCGCCAACTATGTTTAATCTCTCAACTAATAGCGAACATAGATTACAAAATGTGAAAATGCGAACATAAATAACTAAATAACATAGATAATTTTAAAATAAATCTTTTGAGGTAGCGCCTGCTTATAAAATACCCATTTTGTATTTGATTCCAAATTTGCTATTTTAATTCTACAGGCGTTTAGGCATTAAAATAGTAAATTGATAATAACTTTTTATCCTTAAGTGAGTCCCAACACCATGTATATAAAAGTAGCAGTATAGAAGCAACTATTAGTTAAAAAAAACAGTCATCCTGATATCAGAATGGACCGTCACCTTTAAAAAAGGGTACTTTTAAAAAAACGGGGGTAGCAGTTATATGACGATTAGTCGCAACTAGAAGCAAATAGGTAGCAACTTTCTATAATTATTTCAATATAAAACATGGCTAGTGACCGGCCATTCTGAATGTCACGATTCTCAGACACGACAAATAAAGTAGATCAGCAAATTATCCCATGTTGCTTGAACCCACAACATACAACACAATATTATCGCGAGGCAAAATTTTACGCCATTGCCCCATTCGTGCAGTCAAAATAATCGCTATCTCAGTCGCTAGTGACTTATAACCGCAATTTGAAGACACCGGACACAATCGGTCCATAATTGCGATCCGATGACCTTGCTCCAAATCCCATCACGTATTTACGATTGTCATAGAGTAGCCGAGGGGATGCAGATGCGGCTGTAGGCAGTTAACTTAAGTGTAAGTCGCTACATACTGTTACATTCATAATGTACATAGTCATATTTACGTCTGTAAATTCTTGAAGTGATAAGACACTAGTATATTTATTAAATAGTCTCATTTAAGCTTGCCAATCGTAAAAAATATGTCATCTAGTAACATAAGTCCAGCAATAATTACTTAACTCATAATTAGGTACATCATTTCGTATTTTAATTTTATTATCATTCTGTTCTGTATCTTTCTTTTTATCACGTTGGGGTTGTCATTACTTTGTGACATAGTCGTTAGTTGGCATATACTTGACTGCAAGGTAGGTGCAGCAAGCAAGAGTTACAGGTTCAATCTCACACGGGACAATTATTTAAGAGCTCAAAAATTATTGTTCCGGGTATAAGGGTCACTTACATGAGTAATTGTTACATAATACGTTTAACGCTAAACCGATTTAAAATATCATGCTGTCGCTGTTAACCGTTTGAAGATGACTGAGATGGCACGATGTTTTAAATCTGTTCAGTGCTAAAAGTATTTTGTAAACCGTTGTGCAAGTTAACCTTAGTGTACCTTGTGTCCGTTAAATTTATGTTTGTAATTTCCTCCACCACACAGAAATCGTAGCCGAATGCGGGCGTTGTCTTTAAAAAGCCAAAGATAAAAATAAATAGGTATGCAACGTACAGTAAAGGTAGAAAACCAACTCAAATCACTTCTGACCATACATAATCACTACCCAAAACACAATATTAAAGTACCTTATGGTATTTTTCAACTAGATCACTGCTTTTGTAGGCGGTCTGACTTTAATTGCGAAATATTATTACGACATTACAAGATGCGGTCATATACAGAACACTCGTGTACTAACGAGAGGTTATATTGGACCGGCTGTTTGTATTTTATGGCCGCCATCTTGGCGTCGTAAAAAGGGTCATAATATGATTGTAATTTCCTTAAAAGTTAAAACAGAGCAATGAAAGAGATTGATGTACATTTTTGTCTTAAAACAAGAGGTTAATTTAACATAACATACATTCACGGCTACCCACATATCACAAGCTTTTTAAAGTTATTTATAAAATTATTAATAAACAGTCTGTTAATATCATTAATACTTAATAATAATTTAATCATATCATGAGCAGCGATAGCTCTGTGGGGAGACCAACAGACTGCAATGCAGAGGGTCTCGGGTTCGAACCCACGTCGCGCACCTCAGACTTTCGGAAGTTATATGACTTTTCGAAATTATGTGCGTATTGATTGACAATTATCGCCTGCTCCGTGCCTCGGAGAGCACGTTAAGCTGTTGGTCCCGGCTGCCATGAACAACTTTGGCAGTCGTTATTGGGAGTGTCGACACAAAAGATCCCACTGGGTCGAAGTGTCGCCGGTCTGCACTGACTGGCCCCCACATAAGATAAGATAATCATATCATTGTATGTAGGTCTTAAAATCCTAACTAATATTATAAATGCGATTGTGAGTGTGTTTATTTGTTTATTACTCTTTCACGAACTTAACTTCTTTCTTCTTGATCAAATGTACTCTATGTCCTATTCTGTACCTACCCCTGACAACGAGTATGCGAATTTCATGATGATCGGTTGAGTAGTTAAGACGTCAAAGGGTAACAAACAAACTCACATTCTTATTTATTCTAATAATTACATTTTTAAATATAAATATAAAATCTATACATATTTAAAATATCAAACTGAAATGACCCACCGACAACGGGAACAGGGTCCAAGCTGCCGGTGGTTAGGGCCCCAGAGAGAGGAATCTCCTCACAATACGCGCCGTGTCGAGTAGTACTGCCTTTTGCATCAAGGACTTGATCCAGCCATCTAACGCGAGCCTCTGCAGGTGGTGGTCGAGGCTCTTAGGTATTAAACCATTGACTGTAATGACTATCGGCACAATGATCGCCAAGTCCACACGCCACATGTCAACAATCTCGTGAGCTAGGTCCAAGTATTTCAACTCATTTTCTTTTTCAGCTTTTACATGATTCTCGTCATGCGGAATGGTAACATCGATGATCATTGCTCCAATCGGTCTATCAGCACAATATCTGGCTTGTTCGCCACAATTGTCCTATCAGTGATGATCGACCGATCCCAGTACTTATTATTATTATAAGTTTAGGATTATGAACAAATTATATAGGCATAACATAAACTCGTGCCTATTTTCCCGTAGGGTAAAGCAGTAATTGATTATATTTAAATATCGCAAACTATAGTAAGATAATATTCTATCACATACACACAACACGATCTAGCCCAAACTAAGCAGAGCTTGTACTATGGGTTCTCGACAATGGATAAACATACATATATACTTTTTTTAAATACAGGCGTTTCTATGTATGATATGATCATACATAGAAACGCCCAGACCAAGACAAACATCCATTCATGCACACAAATGTTTGACTTGTGCGGGAATTGAACCCGCGACCTCAGGCGTGGCAGTCGGTTACATTAACCACTACGCTATCAAGGTTCTTTAAAATATATATAAAAATCCTTACTACAACTTGCTTTCAGAAGTTAAAATATTAAGTCAATTTAAAATTCTGTATTAATCATTATTGATAGATCAAGCTATCTTATTCATTTAAAATCTTTAGTAAAACTTGCTTCAATAGTTAAATTACTTGGGAAGTCTAATTAACGTTCTATAATTATCATTATTGATAGATGCCATATACAAGAGATATACTGTCGTTTATTGGGCAAAGTCGCAGACTCCGTGCTGCTCCTGAAAATTTATTGATAGACAAACAATAAATCCCGGAATACGAACCCGTGACCGTTTTACAGCAGCCACATGCACTACGGCTGCGCCACCTAGGCAGTCCACTAAACAGAATAATATTTTGCTTGATCCGGAAATCGAACCCGATACTATATGCACAGTCGCCTCCAACTCCTTGACTCCTCGGCTGCGGCTCTTCAAAGAAACATTTAATGCAGGCACGGAATATTATTTATTATCTTGCTTTATAAATATGATCCTAAATTTTGTTTAATTTACTGTTAGTTCAACTAAGACTTATTAGACAAAGGCAAGCTCCAGAGTGTTCTTTTAATCCTAATGATTTACGTAATTCAGTCTTCTTCTAAAGCAATCGCCCGAGCAAAATGATATTTTACATGTCCAGCCTCTGTTGCTGTTGTTTAGAATCCCGTAACAGGAAAACCCAAAAAGACTACCCAACCTCCAGGTTCCAAATCAAATCTGGAACCTTACGACCCCACGCAAGTCGCAAACATTTGCACAAACTTACACCAGAAGAACAACAGTTCATTAAAATAATAATCTTTGTTATAAGTACTTACGCTTATTTTTTTATTTCAATTGTACTTTCAGCTTACCATTAGGTATATGTTAAAAACGTGACCGCGCATACAGTGTATGACTTTATCTCTCTTTCTCGCCCATGCAATACAATTCTTTAAGAAATTATAGAAAGCCATTATAGTAACCATACTTACTGTAATGTCTGGCCGCTTTCATGTATGACACTTTCCGTCTCATTCGTAATTTGTAAGAAATTACAAGATTTGTTAAATATACAAATATTATATAAAAAGTAAGTTCATAAACTGAAACCCGACTACTGAAAAATCACTGACTAAAAAGATTCACATCTAAAATTATTATATACAAACAATTCAATATTTATCGTAACAAATAAACAACTTACGCGTAGTACCTACATACAGCGACACATCAACATAGACTGTTTGGACTTTGAATGTAATCAAAAAAATCTAATTGTATTAGAAGTTGAACGCTGCGAATCGTGCGAGAGAGTGCGTTATATTTTTGCTACGCTCTGTCCTTACCATTACACCGACACCACTATGCACTGTCCCTTTCCAACAATTCTCTATTTTGTATGTAGCGTAGTTATGCGTATATGGTATCTAACTTGATGTGTAGCCGTGTGTACTTATATTTTAATGTCTATCGTATATTTATATTTTCGTAATTCTTTACCAAATATGTCCTTTACCCAAACAATCAGTTTTAACCGTTATCACATTCGCATCCTCATAACTTTTACACGCTTCATACGCCATACTGCCATACATTTTATTAATGAACCCGCTAGCGGGGTCCCTGGTACAGACGCGCTGGGGTGAGCCCACGACACGACGTGGGTCTGTGGTATACAGCAATTACTTGTAAGTTGTAACACAAAACCCTCTCGTTATTAGGAATATGGTCATAGTTCATATAGATATAGGATTCCTGGAAGTATTCTAGTGCCGTTTTCTAGTTAGAATGTACATACACTAAGATATGGGTATGTAAACAATTTTTTTAATTCGCTGTCATCATGAGACATGAATCGTCAATGTTTTTAGAAAGATCAATTAAAATTGATTATTTTTCAATGTATTTCTGATACTACATTTTTCACATCCATTTATTTACTAATTTTCTTTTTGCTTATTTTCAGATCAGCTCTTCAGTAAGTTTTTATAATAATTATTACCGCACTAAAAAAATATAGAGACATAACATAACGGAATTGTATAATGTGTAATTTGATAAATGTGGTAACTTGTTGTATTAATGCACAGAGTTGTTACTCTATGTGTCTTTGCTATGAACCACTTTTAGTGTTATTATTATTGTACAAAGTTACAAGCCACACCTCATTATTCTTTAGAATGTTTGTTTAAATATAATTTTGTTGAAATATTAATAATTATTGAAGGACTGAAAGCTTAAGTTTTGATCATTTTATTAAGAGAGACAGTATATTTTTTGTTAAAAAATTATGAAACCAATCTCAATTTATAAGTTTTACCTACATTATTTGACAAATAAAACCTATTTCTTTTTTTATGTCTTCTCATTGTCATGCCCTGGTAACGATTTTTATAAAAATGTTATACATTCTCAATTATAAAATGGCCTTATCATTGGTGTGCTCGAAACATCATTTGTGTTTATTAGAATTTCATTTGTGTAACTACCCACCTCATTCGTGTTGCCTAAATTTTGATTTTCTACTACTTTGAGCAAACATTCCTCGTGATTTTTGATAACGCGTGTATAACTTCGTAAAAGAAAACTCTTTAGGTCCTCCCTGAGCAATAAAACCGGAGTTTACAGAAATTGAAAAAAAGTGTCATATAAATTCGAATTGTGAAATCGACCCATACCATGGTCATATACTTCAACCTTTAACGTAAGAGATCATAAGTTTTATGCAAAGTGGTACTGACTTATGTACCAATAATTTAATGGTGGTACGCTTTTTCACTCGAGGGTAATTCCCGTAATATAAACTATTCAAAACTCTCTCGTAATTCCGATATAGCCTAATAAACATGGATGGCGAAGTGTTAAGTGGTCGCCTCTTCGATCAATATTTGATCGAAGGTTCGCCTCGCCAATACGCTGAGTACTATGGGTTCGATAACCACACAGGATAATTTGTGTGTTCCGAAAACAATAGTTGTGTAGCGGGGTTCTTTGTGGCCGTTGGTTGAATATTTGTAAAGCCCTCGCAACAAAGAAATTATTCCTACTGCTGGATTTGTCTTAGTGTAATTTCGTATTTCGTACGATGCATTTGACGTTATGTTAATTAAAAATAACACTATTTGTGGTATTTATGACACGTACACTGGATCAGGACTCCATTTTCAAAAGTTTTTTAGCGATCATTGACTCTCTGAAAATAATTTTGGTGTATTCTAATAAATCCCTAAATTAAAAATCATAAAAGGGTGTTTCACATCTCATGTAAATTCCTCGATGAAAATCTCTAAAGAGTTAGTGCTGCCATCTCTTATTTTCTAATGTGACCACAATATTAAATACAAAATCAAGTATTCAGTAAAACATAAAAATAAACGCACTAACTTTAATCATATAACAAATTATTAAAGTTTTATTTATTGTACAAGTAAATGTAATGTAATTACAAAATTTGATATCCGAATCGGAGTCATTTGTTACAAAGGGAATTCTAACTTATAAACACGGCATCTAGTGTCGAGTAGAACGAAACTGATACACGTGCCGTGGTATTGTTTGAATTTGTAGGCATTGCTTTGATTTCAATACCGCCCGGAGTCGGCTTTCCTTTGTCGTTGAGTTAACTTCACTTTTGTTTAGACTTACAAGCCTACCCAATAAAATTACATTTGTAACAAAACTTTGCTGTAATTAAGACTGATTCTGTTGTATGATGACATATTCATTAGTTTTTCAATTTAGTAAGTATATTTATATAAGAAACAACTTTATTTACTTAAAACTTTTTAATTTCTATACAAATTGTTGAAAAATATTACCATATTACAAAAACTATATTTCAAAAAACAAAAATTAATAGACGACACCAAACTCTTCAACAACATTAGGGTATAAAATAATGTAAACCGGACTCAGAATAGAACTCACTACTACTGAGGAATTCGATTTGGTTCTAACCACTGGACATTGACATTCATCGGCATCCTTTGTGCGAAGCCGACAAGCGAAATAAAATAACTATTTATTTTTCATTTAGTTCCAGAGTTTGATAGCGTGAACACGTGCGTTTTATTTATAATTATATCACTCGAGGTTTTCGTTGCGCAACGAACGGTGCTATTTGGTGAGTTATATTATTTATTGTTAAATAAACACTCATCAATCAGACTATGATAAAAACGTAAACAAGTGCAATTTTGTTCCGTGTTTATTTTCGTGTATTTCTGTACATTATTATGTTTGAACCAAATAAATAACATTAAAAACCTAGTAAGAATGGAGACTATACTATTCTCTTTCGTTACATCATTACACTTATTTCGGATTTAAATTTGCATTGAAATGCGTAAATTTCTACTACGCTCAGTTGCCGACGGGAACCTAAAAATCGATTTTATATAACTTACGTTGTATGAATTATAAACATTTCCAGCCGATACTTATTAAAAAAGATGTTGGTGGTTATGACAGCATTACTATCTTCTATTATGTGAATTTCTTTTTTTGCAATATTTTTACCCTGTTATACTGCACCTACTGGTGCAGATATTCTATCTCATATTGGAATAAACTTAATTTAAAAATTATATATAACATGATTATTTAGCCAATCAATATTAATTTATGAATTATACAAGTATAATCGTTATCAAATTAAAGTAATATAGAAGTGATATCGCTTTAAAAGTATTGCAACCGAGCCTGTTAGTTGTTGCTACGCCATATTTTTATGGCAAAACAATTAGTAAATTGTTAAAACCAAACGAATGATTATTTTTATCACACCAAATTTAATCTAAAATGGTGTAATTATTTATGTTTCTCTAATTATATTACTTGTCTAACATTTTTCTAGCAAGAAAATAATAGGATAAAAAAATATTGTGACGTCACGTTCTACAAACTTTCAATTAAGTTTATTTTACACCTGCGACGCTTGATACTCAATTATTTACTACTATATTTACTTTTTTGTTATTACTTATTTACGTAGTCAATTTTTATAATGGTGGTTTCATGATAATTGCAGATGAAGATGTATCCCACGAAAAGCATGCACGAGTATATGAATGAATTGAACAGGCTATTTCCTAGAAACACTGATAATGGTGAGTTAACTTTTACACATTATAATCCCGAGTTTATCAAACGCTGGGCTGGCAACCAATTCAAGCTCAATAGCTAGTTTATTTGGTATTACTTACGCTTCTATATTTTGTAATATCAGTCATTACATCTATTATTTTGGCAAGTACTTTGAATAGGTAGTACAATCACAGACTATGACCTGTGATACTTTTTTTCCTTTTGCTTCTAATTATACTTTACTAAGTTACAATTACTACAATAAGTGTTAATGACTGCATTATTGATTAAATATCTATTTGTATTCATTTACATATTAGATACCTTTTATGTAGGTACCCTGTGACCTCTGTGGTTTTATCAAACCAGTCATAAATTATTAGCACAGATTTTTTTTAAATCTTTTGTTTTAAACTCCTGATATTTACAGATAACGGATATAATATTTTGTTTACATAATTATTATAATTACACTTATTTTTAATATTATCTTGTTGATATGTATCATTGTTGATATGCTACTACTTATAAAATAGATCTATAAATCATAGTCTTGGAACATAAAAAGACAATAAGATTTTATTGTCTTTTTTATGTACATTGTTCAGCATAGGTTTTTTTTATGGTCTACTATAATATACCCTAACCATATATAATATGGTTCTCTATTTCATACTTTTACATACCTAATATCTATTCCAAACCACTATGTACTATAGAATTTTTTATTAAGTACATTTCTTTACACACTTGTACAATGTACAGTTTTTATTAATTATATTTGTTTCATGTTTCCAGATTTATTCCATACTCCAAATCCAAACTCAAATATGCATTCACCATTCCACCAGTCTACATCAATCAATAGATCATCAAGTTCTGCTGACTCTGCTTCTTCAGGATCGTTCCCAGACATGTCACACCAGTCAGACAAACTCGGGCAGGCAAACCAAACATTTGAAACACCGTTCATGATCAAACGCCAACGGCCAATTGTAGGCAGAAAAATCTTTGACAACCTAGACCGTTTGCCACCAGCGTTAGAGCCAATACCCAAACCATTTGAGGAAGAGCTTACAAATTCAATATGGCGTACTGAAGACCAATATAATATGTTCCCTAATACACCACCAAACACAATTCAACAAAATAGTTACACACAGAATGTGTTTTATGAACTATTCCCAACTGAACAGAAAGGATTTGAATTTAGAACGCCAGTTTCGCCACGTTCTCCTGCGACCAACAATACGCCGTCAGTGGGCAGTTCGCCGATATTTTCACCGTCAGTGCCGAATTCACCGCAATCAGCCAAAATCTGTCTGCCGCGGATGCCGACACCACCAGCGTTCTACAGCCAGCCGACCTTCGCTGCTTCCTCGAGATTCGACATGAGGCCGAAAATCTGCACTTTTTGCCGCAAGAATGGTGAAACTCCACTGGTGTACATGAATCATACTGTTAAAGAAAGAGAGGGCGATAAGAACGTTGTTACCTGCCCTATACTGCGGTCTCATGTCTGCTCAACCTGCGGCGCGTCAGGGGACAACGCTCATACCATGTGAGCAAAGTTTTTATTGTACATATTTTTTAGGATTTCAGATATTAATACCTACATAGACTCGTGCTTGCAACCTGCGGGTTAGCAGGGGTGTAAAGTAACCCACATTTCGCTAGCTATAGTTTAGGTCTCGTCTGCGAGCAAATCTCTTCAGCATTGCTAGGAAAAACTTCCTAACAGAAAAACCGATTTTAGCTGAATCTGAGTTTGAACCTAGAACCTCACCGCTGCGTGTTTCCTTAATCCTTAATTTAAAAAAATACTCTGTATTACTTAGTGTGAAATAGTAGTCCTCAGTGGCGCAGCAGTAGTGAACGCTACTGTTGTATATGAGGTCTCAGGTTCGCATTTCGCTATCGCATTTTTATCAAACAAATTCTCAGTAGCACGAAGCCTAGATAGATGACAATAGGATGACAACATATTACATGAAAACTAAAACATGTTAGGCGATGTGTTGACATGATACACCATTGTCTATCGCTTTGGGGATACAGCTGAATAACTATGCACATAGGATGCTATGTTAATTATATAATTATTAGAGATGGAACGGATAGCAGTTTAGCCGGTTACCGGATATTCGGCCAAACTTGTAGCCGGATAGCCGAATATCCAGCGGAACGTTGCCGTTTGGTGCATTACTCATTCATGATAGTGGCGCTCACATGGTGAAGATTGTTCGTTTGGCTGAGTACGATTCTGCTAGATGTTTCATACATACGCGTCATAGAGCTATAAATGAGTCGCTCAAAGTCCAAGCTGACGTGACAACAATTATTGCTACTGGAAGACGACTTGTGGCACACTTCAATCACTCGGGTTTAGCTCAATAATAATGATAGATTTATTTCTCTCACAAGGTACAATGGGTTAACTACTTAACAAAGCAATATAGAGAGTTCCTTGTTGAGAGCTGGAGTCTGTACTAGGCTCGAATCCTGTATTACAAATCTCCAGGCCCTCCAGTATCCAAATAGCACAATGTTGCATTCATTTACAATATCAGTAAAAGAAAAATTCCTGACAATTCAAAAAGAGCTTAATTTACCTGAGCAACAAAAATTTAACAAAGTTTGCCAAAATCTATCTATCAACACCTTGCAGCAGTGTGTACAGCGAAAGACTTTTCTGAAACTTTAGGCCTTGTTTACGAAGACAAGCGGAACCGTTTGCTACCTCTTAATGCAGAGAAATTTGTATTCATTCACCATAATTTGCCCTTAGTGGAGTATGAGTACTAATTCATTTTTTAAGTTGTACAATTATATTTTCATTACTAATACAATTCTTAAGTGATACTAACTAAATAAAGCAATTAATTACCTAAAATATTTTTCTCAAATCCGGTATTCGGCCGGATAGATGCTAGTTATCTGATATTCGGCCGGATAGTATTTAGGGCGCCGGATAGGCCGGATACCGGATATACGTTTCATCTCTAATAATTATACATACTCCAAAACTCCAATAATATTTTTTTATTAATAAATTTGTATGTAATTGTTTTACTTATTGCCCATTTGGCCAACAAAGAAACTACTGCCACATTTCCAGAACGATTCGAGAATTCAGCAATTATTTTTATATCTTGCAGCACATACTGCCCAGTCCTGAGAAGCAGCAACAATGGCCTGCCACTGCAGTCTACCACCATCACACTCAAGAATACGCGCGTCAAGAGCAATGGCCGACGACGATTTTAAAGGTGGAGAAAAAGTGAGATGCCGCAAATGTTCACCATTATGCATTCAAGTAATTTTTATAAGATCTGTTTTGAACTTACACTGTTAGTGTATTTACAAATTCAATGTAGAATCTTTAAAAACATACATTCATAGATTTACGCATGTTTCCCAGAGGGGTAGGCAGAGACTACGGATTTCCATTTGCTACGATCCTGACACACTTCTCTGGCTTCACTCACTTTCATCACATACACGCCCGTCGGTTCATGGTGTTCTTAACCTGGACTTTGTCCAGTGGTCTTTGTGTCTTTAAAAACAAACACTTAAAATCAAGTTATTTTGTTAATACTAAAAGACTTGATAGTTAGGTAAATAATATGTCAAATATACTATTTACTTGGGCTAGAATTAAATATCTCTTACATATTATTTTGAAGCAACGATTTTCAGTGTAAAATGATAGAATTTGCTCTTTTATATATTTATTTAAGAAAGTACATATAGGTACTTGTAGTGTCTTTTTAGTTGATTGTTTTGTATACAAACATTCTATGTTGAATTTGGTCTAATTATAACGTACGAGGTTTCATATAAAAGGAAAATAAAACAAAAAAAAACTTTAAAAAGATTAACGCTGGCGTATTTTCAAAATAATGAATATGTAGTATTTTAATATTATTATTTAGTTCATAAAAACTTTCGCTAGAGGCGCTGTTAGGAAATATATAAAAAGACTCAAAAAAATGGCTTTAATCGTCGCCTAGAATCGTGAAATCTTGTAGGTATTATTACCCCCGGTTTCTGATCTCTGTTTCTGTTTCTCTCTTTCAATACAAATATGTATTAAGATATTATCATATGCATGTCAACTGCTATGATTCAAAACACTTGATATGAGTTTGATTTTGTCACGCCGTTGAATGGTTTTAAATCGAGGTTTTTATGTGGAACTAAAAACTAAATTAAATTGTGGAGAGGTAAAATACATAATTTACGACATATAGTTACTCTAATGATGTTATTGCCTTTAAATATTTCGCATATCACAAAGATTTTGCGTTTAAATATCCTCAATTTGAAATTGAGCTCTTTATTTTAACTTACTGATGATGTTCCTTACGCGTAATGCATTTCATGTCTACAATATGAAATCAGCAATAAATTACAGCTAACAAGCTTATAAACTTATATTTTTTTAGAAGTTACTAAAATTATGATATTATCAAACACAAACCAGTTTTCAATACTATTAAATATATTACGCGAATAAAATAACTTACTATAACAAAAAACATATATTTGAGCTTCACAATTTATGATTTTAAGGTTTTATTTTTAAGTTACATCTTGAAATTATGAGTCTTGAACTTTATTTAATATTAGCACGTATAAATAATTCATGAAGGACTAATTAAAGAACTGTGGATATGAAACTATAAGGTAGGTATCATAATGTTAAATATTCAATGAAAGACTAAATATAAAAAATATTAATCTTGATCTCAGCAAATTACTAACATGTTAATGACTTAAAATATATGAATCGTGATCGTAAAATTATATTTAATACCTAAATGACGAATTTAAAACATTTCATCTTGTGCTCAATATTAATACAAAACAGCTACTTAAGTAAGGACTAATTAAAAAGTAAGTAGATGGATCTTATTAACCTAATGTTACAAATTATGATTGATATCCGGTCGTATACCGCCGGCTCGCATACCAGCCGGCAGATTTGTACCCGTCGTAGGCCGGTGGCTCGCATGCGAGCCACCAAATTGGCGCCAAAACGCCGCGCGCCGCCTTCGCTTAAGGCTTAAGGTTTTGGCGCCAATTTGGTGGCTCGCATGCGAGCCACCGGCCTACGACGGGTACAAATCTGCCGGCTGGTATGCGAGCCGGCGGTATACGACCGGATATTTAGATACTGTCTCCATTACATTAATAAGTCGTTTTGCTCTAAAAAAGAAAATGATTATTGTCATTATAGCAGCAAAAAATATTCAATAAAAGACTAATAAAAAATTATGAATCTTGATCTCATACTGAAACCATATTATGTTTAATAATGACTACTTAAAAATTATCTTGATCTCGGTTTTACCAATTATGTTCAATATTAGATTTCTATTTAGATTTAAGAAAGACATTATAATGAGTAGATATTTTATATAATTATTAAGGACCTTTTTATACACATTTACAATTAGTATACGACGAAACATTTGATAAGCATTCATATTAATTTTATTTATGTACCTGTACAATTGTACATAAATAAAATATGAATGCTTGTAACTAATAAGTCTAATAACTTGACTGACACATCTTTAAATATATAAAACTGCTGTGCGTGTGTTTGTAATTAAACTCATCCTAAATGGCTGGACCGATTTTGATGAAATTTTTTGTGTGTTTTCAAGTGGATTCGAGAATGATTAAGATTTGTTTTTTTTTGTGTGTACAGGGCAACCTCTGTCGGGACAGCTATAAGTGCTTAATAAATCTTCAACATACATAATATGTACACACAAACATAACATACACCCAATATTTACATAAATACTCGAAAACCAATATAAAACATTATAATCCAGGGATGTTTCGAAGTTGTCTCAATAATATTGCTTCAAGAGCATACCACAAATTAAATAAACAGATTGCTTAATACAAACATGACACATGGACATTGGTATATTTCATATGTACCAAATTGAATCGTATTTCATATGTATAAAAAGATTTAAGTAATGCTTGAAATGTCTTCGGTGTCAAGTGTAGCACATTCGACAATTTGTTTCTGAATTTTAGATGTCTGTTGTAAAACTTCAGGGATTTTACATAATATCCTATTTGTGTTTTTATTTGCTTTTATTTTCTGATCATATTTTAACGTTTTTGACAAGATTTTGACTATAGAACAATCATGAATCGCAATTTTATTATTTTGACAATTTATCTTGCTATCTATATATAATTATGTACCACTGTTTATAACAGATTGACGAATTATAATAAAAATCATAAGGCGTTGGACACAAACTAAATAATATTCCTGAAATTACGATCCGTTATTAATGCCCTAAATTACGTTAATGATGTGCACAAGTTGCAATTTGAATTTTATTCGAATACATTGCCAATACCAGCGTTGTTTATCAATCAATCAATATCTCACTCACTTTTGAAGTCAGCAACATAAGTCGATTCACATGCTAGATTTAACCTTTCAAAATGTTTGTTTTTACTCCATTCATAGTTACAATCATACTTTAAAGATGAAGTATTATAATTGGGATTTTTAATACATTAAATACTTTTACAAAGTGTAAGTTTTCAGGTACTTATGTTGCTAATTGTACCTAAGTACGTGCAATGCGTGGACGCAATACCTACAATCTACGGTGGAGCGCGCATAGTAGGTATCGCACATAATTCATTCGAATACACGTTATGTATTCGAATATGATTTATCGAATTGCGCATCACTATTATACGTAATATAATTCCACGTCGCAATCGCCACGTCTCACATAACGTATCACAATGATACACATCATAAAATCTTTACTGTGACCATTAAAACTGAATAAAAAACGCATTTACGACGAACATTGCACAATCATGATTGTATTACTATCATATTAATGTTATTATGACAATAATTGTATATTAGGTATTAATGTTAATTCCAGTCGCACTCTAAAGTGCTTATTTATATAGGTATTGCTCGCTCTAAGTGTGTATAGAGCTATTCTAGGGTTTATTTAAGTTGTTATTATGATAGTAATCTTAGTAACAGCTTCGAGTCCAAAATTATGCACAGTTGTTGACGAAAGGTATATCGCAACTGGCTTTCGAAAAATCTTTTAAATTTTTCCTGTCTACCACCCTTCATTGCTTATGTGTGCACCGATGTTCTTTATTACATAATTTGATGATTTTGTTTAATGTTGATACGTGTCTTTGCCTGCGATTTTTTGTGTGGTGGACTTTCAAGTCCAGTAAGCAGGTACTGGATCACCAAAGCCGTTATACTACCAGTCATTAGTTCTCGTTTATATTGAATGTCGGCATGGGCATATCTTTTGATTGATTACATTGAATATCTACTCCGGACATTTAGATTATTCTTTGCCGCTACGGGAACATAACCGTGTGTTTTTATAAACAATTCTTGCTGTTATTTTTATGTATAGCGTATTTCGAACATTTGACACGAGTCGCACCCTTTGTTTTGTATAAAAACAAAATAGTACTGTAATATAATTGACACATATTGATGAAGTTTCAATGATTTCTGTTTTACATAATGAACTACAATAATTGAAAACTTACCTTCCGTATGCCATTTTATTGAACGAATTTTAGATAATAAGATAATGTTATGTAAGTTTTAAATTTTTTTAAATGTCTGCCGTTGGTGTTATATTTTTATTTTCACCGCCAATTTAAGTATGACGTACAAATTGGCGGGTATTCGACATCCAAATATGAAACTTTGGTTAAGCTTTAGTTTTTAAGATTGATTTTACCAATGAGTTTTATTGAAGTTTTAGAATAAATGTGTTTTTGTTTTCAGAGTATATATTATGCTCAATTATGTCAATAAGTTTATATTTCGAATGATTACCAAATAGAAATAGAAAGTACTTATTGATAACATGCGATTGTCTTGATTTCTAAGTTTTCAAATGACTTGTAAATATTTTGTTACGATAATCTGATGTCAGATTTGTCTTTGACCATATTATAGTGACGAAATTATCAGTATTTCAATATGCTTTATTTTTAAAATAATGCTCGATTTTATAAATTTATCTGCGTATTTAGTAAGTACCTAATGAGCAACAACAAAATATTGTAATTATAACTTAACTCGAAAGTTCAATATTCGGAAAGCAAACGAGAGTATCACAAATGAAACTCTTGTTTGTTGATAATGTTGATGTAATTGCGCATATTATTGTAATGTTAAAATTTTATAAACCCTATCTAAAAGATATGGCTCTATTTTATTAAGTACACTAAGTACGATTTGTATTTTATGCATTTGTAAGACTTAACTTACACGCATGTTTTTTAATAAAGATTTTTAATATAATATTATGACTCGTTTTTCAATCACCCAAGTATCGCATTCCTAAACTTCCTTATTCCATCTAAATGTAGAAGAAAATTATTCACACTGAAAAATATTCTCTAATAAGACTTCACACTTGATAGGTAGGTACTTACAATAACGATGTCTCCGCTACTTAGTCACTTTTTGGTAGTGTCCATTGATACAGCTACTGAGCTATTAAATTTTAATCTAGATACTTTCTACGCTATCCAGCTCTGCAAATAAGTCACTTATTCTAAAAATGACACGCGAATATTTGTTTAACATCTGTGATTGTATGGCTCATCTTAGCACAGCCACCATCACAAACTGGAAATCTATTTACGTAGTGAATTAGTCGAATTTGGTCGTAAGATACCAGAATTAGACGGTCCACCGTTTAAAAGATACAGGGGGTATTGGTGGCTGTGCCAAAGTGAGCACTCATCTTGGTACAGTCACCTTTTTATTTTCAAAACTACAGCACCGAACGAAGATCTAACTACCAATAATTACGCCATGTACAATTATTGGTACAGTTTAAATTCGTTCATGTCTACACATTGATCACAAAATATCAGCTTTCTACGAGCCCCCGTTTAAAAGATATAATATATATGGGGGTATTGATGGCTGTGCCAAGATAGCGCTCATCTTGGCACAGCCACCTCAATATCTCTGGTACCACAATACCTAGCAAAAATCTAATGGCACCAATAATTAGTCGTTAATTGGTCGACATTAGTCACAAATTGCCAGAATTAGTCGGTACTTCTGAAAAGAGAAAATCAGACTTATTTTTTCACATAGATTCGGTCGATGGACAGTCACATAGGTACAAATTGACTTATTGAATTAACAAATGGATGAATGTATGTATTACACCTGTTTATCTCTAAAATTGTCGCAGAGGTGCAGATTTGAAAAACATCGCGCATTTTGCATCAGTCTATATTTACATACAATATAGACTGATGCAAAATGCGAATGATGCAACGAATAAAAAATAATTAACAAAATGTAATCTAAAAAATGCCGATATTGCGTTGCAGATCAGTTTTAGGTTTGCTTTGATGTATAAATTGAGAAAATGCATAGATAGAAACCATTATTTTCTCATGTTAACAACAACAGAAAGTAGCTAATTATGTGATTTCTGTTATAAACCACAAAACAAATTATTCTTAGGTATCATTGAACCAGTAACCAACAGTTGCTATTTACCGAACCCAATCCCAGTTACTTGTGACGAGATAAGATTTTCTTTTTCATAAATTTCTATTTGGATTTATAACTAAAGATATTGTAATTATTGTATTTAAAGTAAGTACCTAATAAATTATGCTTGTGCACGTCGTGAAGCTACCCTATGATGGCAGAAGTAGAAGAGATATAATATATTAATGTAGGGCAACATTGTGATATTGGTTATCAAAATGAAACATAACAATACTATTGAGTAGGTACTTACATGAAATTTAGATTGCACTTAAAGCATATTAGTTAATTCATCAAAATCAATGCCTGTATATTATTTAACTAGTTTACTATTAAAGTGAATGTATAAATGATTTAATAATTTTTCATAAGTTGCATTAACTTGGATATCAAGACAACGATAAAATTAAATACTTATTGCTTAAATTATACATACCTACTGTATTACATTACTTATACATAACAATTTAAATATGGTTTATATAGGTACTAAATAAAATTCGATAATCGAAAAATAACGTTTTAGCGCCAAGTTTTTGTGTGTGTCAGTTCTAGAATAAGTCCAGAAGACAAAAATTAATTAATTTTTAATCAACGGCTTTAGTGATAATTTTATTAGTTCACAATATTTTATTTGATATTATTAATAGCTTGACTACAAATCTTTGTCATTACAACATAAACCCATTCATCAATTTCATGCACTCGTTATTTTAATAAGTCAATAATGTACGCGACTGTACGTCTCGTAGGAAAAATAAGCTTAATTTTCTAGAAGCACCGACTAATGTTGACAGTTTGTGACTAATGTCGATCAATTAACGACTAATTATTAGTGCAATTAGATTATCGCTAGACATTGTGGTTCCCGAGATATTGAGGTGGCTGTGCCAAGATGAGCGCTCATCTTGGCACAGCCACCAATGATGATTATATTTCAAGACCTATTCAACTGGGTACCTACCTAGTAGCACTCGATAGACATCGATCGACAGATTTACAGATTCTTTTGTTTTATTTGGATAAAATCAAGTCTCTTACTAAACCTACAGTCTATATTTTATCTTATCGCACATCCCGTCTCTCTACAACTAGTCCAGTTTATGATATAGCGTTCCCCTACAGTCTACACCAACCATCAAGGTTATATTATGTGGAGCCGCTGTACCTTCCAGTGCCCGAAAGCACCTTCCGGGACCAGTTATAAACAGGTCTTGTCCCCAAATCTCGATTTCTCCATTCTTACCTCACCTCTCGTAAGCGAGCTACCTCGTGCCCAAGTAACACTACCTATTCTCCAGAGAGATACCGGAGCAATAAAGCCGCTCACCACTCGCAACTCTGGGAGTTGCTAACGAAAACCTCGCTGAAGCCGACAGAGAAGCCGCCTCCCATATATCCAGTATGGTACCGGTGATGTGTAAGGCACGCTCACTTCCCGACGTACATCCATACGCCTACCCAAATACGCCTACAAGCCGGGTGTGGCCCGGGTCACTCTAGCTATGAATCTTACTTGCTGAGCAGGCAAGCGCCCTAGATGCGTTGTGGCAGTGAAACCACGCTGCCACTTCGCTAAGGACAACTCCGTGCATCGCGCGACTGACTGGTTTGCACTAGCCGCGCTTGAGTCCGACGCTCAAACGCCACGTGCTTGCCGAGCAACGAACTTGTCGTCCTCAGCGGCTAACCACATACCCCTGTGAGTCCAACACCAATGTCAGGCACTGCACACTCTAATCAGCGGTCGATAGAACACCTTTTGAGGCGTAATGGGCTTCCTGACCCCGCAGTACCCTGGTCCAAAGGGGGAGACCCGTAGTTCTCCTCCCTATCTACTCGGGTCCTGTAGATAGATTTATCTTATCAGTCAGAATTAGATATTTATTATTGTACAGCGATTTACTAGTATCCAATAGTAATTCAATCGAGTATCAACTACTCGACAGATCGGCCGTGTGAGCTACACGTCATAGAACTATATTTAGTTTTCAAGGACAATGTTTTCGTAAAATTTTCTAAGTTTATTTTCATGTGATTGCAAGCAACTAAACCAGTAATTTGTTTATAAAGATCAATAATTGCGCGTAAATATGGAATACAATAACGGTGTTTTAATCGACACGGAAAACTTACCTGTTATGAAGTTATGGACTCCGTTTATTGTGGATTTATGTGGAATTTATGGCAGGTAAGCATAGTATGTTTTTATAAATGATGTAATTTTAATACATGCCTATACCTATTAAGGAATTTTATTTACCTAGGTGGCTAAGGACGAGCCATGATATATGTATAAACGCTGAAATATATGTATGTTACCATCATAATTATGTATTCATTAGGTATTTCTATGCGGATAATAGGCGAAACAACTTGACACTGGCAGTAGCTTTACAAAACAGTTGAGATTGTTGGCAACAATAACATACAAATTCTATAAATTTACGAAACAGCTAATTATATACTATGAAATTATGAATTTCACCTTCTTGGGATAATTCAAATAGAATCATTTATTCACCTTGGTTTAAAACGTACCGTAACATACTTAGCAAACGCTTGTTAATTGTCAATGTCAAAGTCACCAATGTCAAAACAAACGTAATGTCCTAAAATCACAACATTCGCCTTTTCTTTTCAAAATCAAAAAGTATTGCTGTTATGGCTTAATAAATATCGCAATAAACAATGAGTTCGCCTAAGGGATCAAAGTCGCCGACACCACCACCGAGTGCAAAATCTCCGACACCACCACCGAGTGCAAAATCTCCGACACCACCACCGAGTGCAAAATCTCCACCAAAGGAAAAACGTTCATCATCACCTTCGTCACGTATTGTTAATATTAATACTGAGTTACCGGAGGACTTTTACACGTCTCCAGACTTCATATACGGCGGGCCATTCATTGGGATTAAAAAGCCTTCACCGTTCGTCGATTCCATCACACCAATTAACCTGAATTTGCAAGGAACATTCAAACAGTATGTACAAAATATTTATTTTTAGATTCTGGTAACATCTCCCTCGGCGGCATTATAAGTGTAAGCTACTGAACTTGATTGGCTGGGTTCGAATACCAGGACAGACAAAGTTTTACTAAGGTTTTGTGTCATAAAATTCGCAACAATAGTGCAGAGTTTAGATCTGTGCTTGCTAGACGCCAATAACCTCGACCACTATAAATAAGACCTAAATATAATTTAGGAAATATGGCTATAATACCCCCTTCCAGATATATATGTGTATATACTTACACCTGCTGCCTGAAAGGGTAGATGTAGACTAAAGATTGCCACAGCTCTGCCAAATGTATATATATTCCTTTATAGTTTGACTACTATTTCATAAAATGGTTCAAATTCTTGTCACTTTATTAATGTAGTCTAGTGACTGCCAGGATAGTGTATTTGCAAGTTAGGATTGCAGGTTTGCAAGTTTGAGGTATGTATAGTTATCCTAACTGTGTGCCATGACCAAAAATATATTGTACATACTAACAATATACTTTCTGTTAACTACTTTTCATATATTATGTAAAGCTTCTTGCTGGTGATTGGTCATATTATTCTAACTGTTGCATTACCAATGCTCAAGTTTATATTATTCTACAAATCTTATAAAACAAAGTTCAAGCATAAGCTGGGCTAATGCTTAGACTCCGGAGTCCAGACACATTCTGTCATTTGGTTGTCAGCAGCAGGACTTTAAACCTTGCCCTAGCAGCAAAGCAATTTCTATTTAATCTTATCAAGACAGTGTTAAACTGTTGTATCTGGGTTAAGGTGTCCATACAAGGTTTTATGAGTTAAAGGTCCATAAGCTACTGTAGTATTTAACACTAGCTGACCTGCGCAACTTTGTCTGCTTCATATAAGATAAGAGAATTTACTCCGTTTTTGGAACATTTTTCATTGTAGCGCCGCTCCTATTGGTCGTAGCGTGATGTTATATAGCCTATAGTCTTCCTCGATAATTGGGCTATCCAACATTAAAATAATTTATGTACTCGAACTAGTAGTTCCTGAGATTAGCGCTTTCAACCAAACAAACAAACAAACTCTTCAGCTTTATAATATTAAGTAGTATAGATTAGATATTTTCCATTTGCTTATAAAAAGCAGTATCCAGGCCGGATATAATATTATAGACCTACTTACTATTTAAGATCATGCCCACTATAATAATATAACTATGTTTTATGCAATAAAGAATGTATAATATATAAGACAAAGACAAAAAATTCACTATCTTATTTTCCACTGTTTGTTAACCGAAAACTGTTTAGTAGCTCTTGAGACGGTAATGGTATCTATACAGTATTGTAACTCGGCCCTGTCCTTGAAATAATTACCTACAACAGCGCGGTTCGTAGACACGCGTTAGGGCTGCCCGCCTACAGTATTTTATTTTTATCTACCTACTTGAGTTTCTTTCTAGTTTAGTGATTGTGAATATTTTTAGTATATTATATTATAAAAAATTTAATTCGTAGTGAATGAAATAGAAAGAGTTCAATAAAATCAAATCATCACAAATTGCACGCTTAATATTTACAAAACAATCACACCGTCCCATCCGTTTGTCACTGCGGCGTATTCGCGACTGGTTGCGAACCAAGCGCATACCAACACCGAGGCGCGTAGGTATGACTTGAGTTCCGACCATTTGTATGAAGATAGAATACTGATAATAACATTACCGTGCTCTTGATCAGCTTAAGCTTCAGCTTTAGTTTACAAAAAAGTGATGTTTTTAAATACAGAAAATGTAGATACATGTAATATGCAATCCTCAAATTTTCAATAATTATTGCGTTCAAATTTTGACCGCTATGCAAACCCTAGTTATTATTATTATTATGAATTATTATACCCTTTGAACCTATACTCAATCATTAGCTTAATAAAAATAAACATTAATTAGCTCTACTAGGAAACTATTTGGTTTGAAATTCTGAGCATCAAAATGATTCTATAAATACCCTGTATCATGTTTAAAGTAGTTGTTGTGCCAAGCATGTTTATACATATCAATTTGAGTGAGATTCCTCTTTGGTTCCATTGCATAAGTTTGTGCTTATGTTTACAATATTGATTCAGTTTCATTTTCTAAGTTGGGCAAAGCGTCAATGAGATTTTGCTTAGGACATTTTCAGTAACAGACTCAGAGTAGACTGGAAAGATATCTAGTAAGCAGTAAGCTGTGCATCTTGTTATCGTGTAAGGCGTGAGTTGATAGTTGACATTGGTTTGACTTTCACAATAATTGCTGTGTGGTCTTAAATACGATTTATGGAAGGCAATAAGTTATATTGCACTTTCTATCAAGATTTTCCATAGAGCAGAATATATTATAACAATTGGCTTGTTCAATATTTCTTATTACAAGTAACTAGAATAGCCTGTGAATTAATAAGCTATAAAGTGTTGTGCGTATCAATTAAATTTTTGAATTTACAAATGATCCCAAATAGCGTTAATTATGAAAATATGTTTATCTTAAATGGATCATGTACCTATCATTGTTTATTCGAAAACAATTAAAACATTAATAGATTCTTATCATAATTATATGTTATTTGAATACACAAATGCGCAATGTGATATCTTCTCCGCAAGGCTAAAGACATAGATCGCGCCATGTTGTCCAATAATTCGAATGTATTCTAAAATCGAAACACTGTAAGAAGAACTTCTGATTATTCTTATTCGGCGTTAATAGTAAATATACATATCACCCTACTTACATTGCTATGGGTACGTAAATCACGCTTTTAACATCACTACTGTATTACTAAGTAAACAGATATCTATCAAGTAATTATAATGCTATTACTTTAGATAACATGTTCTATACTAATGTAATACTTATAGCTAAAGAGATTGTTTAGACGAGATAATCTCTGAAAACTACCTGTCGGATTAGAAAAAAGGTTATAGGCGTGGCTCGTAGCGTGATATAGCTTATATTACTTCTGGATAAAGTAGCTTTCTAATAGTATATGAATGACTAAAATTGGTTCAGCAGTTTCAGAGTTTATCGAATACAAACCAATAATTATTTCCTCTTTATAATATACTAGCTATTGCTCGCGGTTTCGCTCGTATAAATGTAGGTTGGGTTAGTAACACTTAACAGTACTTTTTCTGGATAAAATATACCCTATGGCCTATTCTATGTCCCTGACAATGTGTATGCAAAATTTCATGATGATCGCTCGAGTAGTTAAAGCGTGAAATCGTAACAAACAAACTCACTTTCACATTTATAATATTAGTTAGGATTAGGATATCATAACAAGAATGAATTCCTTATACAAATTATAATGCGAAATGCAATGTATATTTAGCGACACCGGTTTTAATAAGTACGCCATTCATCACTAGTCTGTGGGTAAATATTGTACGAGTTTTGAACACGAGATGAATTTGGGTAACTATGATGCCACTTATATGTATAAACGTGAAAGTTTTAGCTAAAACTTGGCATACTTACAGATTACAGAGAAAACTTTTTAACCTTGTATGTGTTCTCGTGAGATTCACGCGGGCGAAGTCATGGCCAAAACTAGTGTATACGCCTGTCTAAACTTTACTTTGAGGTACCACATGTGATGTTAAATTATAAAAAGCCATCGAATATTGAGGTTGGGTTGTTATGGCTGTCGTAAAGTTACATATTTAAATCGAATAGAGACATTAGTAATTCCATATGTCTGGTACTGTAATCTGAACTTTAAAACAAACGGCGTTCGATTCTTAATTTTTTTATTTAATTCTTTACATTCTCAAATTCGCGTTGGTCTAATAAAACGTTTAGCTAAAATGAACTTTATATTTGAAGGAATAAAGTGTAAGGAATCTAAATTAAATTGCTTTACAAAACCAGATGTCTGTTGTTTGCCGTATTTAATCAGTAATTTCAACTCATCTCTCAGAGCCCGGATAGCTCAGTCGGTAGAGCATTGGACTTTTAATCCAAGGGTCCAGGGTTCAAGTCCCTGTTCGGGCGGCTCTCTTTTTGCGTTTATTTTATGTTTTTGTATTTCAAAATATATTATTATTTTTATATTAGTATTTTTTTTTAAAGAAAATAACTAAATATGTGGATTGATATTTTTAAAATTTTTATTCTTTTTATCACTATTTTGTATTAACACAAAATGTAACTATATCTATGTTAATGTTTTCGTATTTATTATATTTCTTCATATTATCACAAAAATCATAAAATAATTAATTTTATTATTGTTACAGGAGCTTCGCATATTATTCTTTAAAAGATAGATTTCCAGTGATATTGACCAAAATCATAGACTATTTATCAAGGGAAGGAGGTAAAATTAAAAGTGCCAATGGAGCCGTACGTATTTATTTATATTTTATTTAGTTATATAACCGCTGAAGTACATTACAGTGTAGTTAAAATATTTTCTTTAAATACAAGTACATATTTTAAAATTGTTAAAGTTAATATTGGCCCGTGCCCAGCAGTGGGACTGTTTATTTACAGGTCTGATATTATTATTATTATTATTATAAAAGTAAATATTCTAAGTGCACACAAAAACACATTTTAATGGAACAGTGCCTCTAGCGGCTGGTAAACGAACTAAGTACATGGAGGTTCAATGTGCTAAAATTAATAAATATTTTGTATTAAAGTGAATTGTAGCTTAAGACCTATTCCCTGATAATAATTATGCATATTTTATTGTCTGGTATATCTTAGTTATGTAAAGAATATATTTTATAATAAATTACATGTCAATGTATTTTAATTTGTTTACCAGCCGCTAGGGGCGTTGTTCCACAACACATATTTTCTAATTCTTTATTCATAACGAGGATTTTTCTAGCGAAGAGCATGTCATAGAAGATGCCCCATTAGGCTTAAAATAATATTTTAAAATGCACGTAGCGCCTTCTAGCGCCGCGGCATCGAAATTTAATATTGTTCTTTTTTATTACATTGTTTATCTGTGACATTGTTAAATGAAACGATTTTTGGAATCAGTAGATGTCAGGCATTTTATGGTAAATTTGTTGCTTATTTTACTAAAAATAACTATGTGACATATTGTTAATCTCTAGATAATAAAAAATTTTACTAAATAATATTTTTCTTTTCAGTCTGAAGAGGATTTAAGGAACTTTATGAACGTGGTAACAAAGTTAAAAAATGATTTAGTAACCAATAAACCGTATGAGCCGTTTGTAGCTGACACTCCCGAGACAAACAAATGGAACGATTGGATGGAATCTCAGGAACACAAGACATATTTCAA
Organism: Catocala fraxini; assembly: GCA_930367265.1. Classification (NCBI taxonomy): domain Eukaryota; kingdom Metazoa; phylum Arthropoda; class Insecta; order Lepidoptera; family Erebidae; genus Catocala; species Catocala fraxini. The sequence continues at coordinate 15,697,918 of OV884049.1, read as the reverse complement.
CAATAACTGGCTTTTCTCAGAATGTTATGTCTATAGAAAGCTATATGAAGGTTGTGAATTGACGTAAGTTATATAAATAATATATTATTTGCTTGTATGTAATATTGGGTAGACTGAAAGGGTAAGCAATTTTCCGTTGTTCGGACCGTGTTATATGTAATTTAGAGCAGCGCCATCTAGATCAATATATTGTAAACTAACAATAACTAAGAGTGTTGGTGTAGTTCTATATGTATCCGACAGATGGCTGCTGTAAAAATATTTTACATTAATTTATTTTTGAGAAACGACTAATTATATGGTTAAAATTCAATATGTCGGCGATCAAACGTGACGAGGATGCATTGAAGTAGCGTTGAATATTAGTTAAATCCTGATGTTATCTATCACAATGGTATTGTCCCTAACTCTTATCTCATATTATTATATTTAAATTATTTTCAGTACCTACCTAATAATACACTAAGAAAGAAACTCACAAAATCTACTTCAAACGACTACATACTATCTTATGATTTTCTATAACACTCCCTAACTTTATTTTGCTGAGATTGATTATTATTGCCCCTCACAAAAAGTTAGGCGTTTGCCTGCTGTGTCATCCCTGCAGTGACTCTTTAGGTTTTGTTTCAACATCATTAGATGGCAGCACTAACACCAATCATATTTTACAGAAATGGTCTGAAGAAATTCGACTACTTCGAAGAACAGAAGAACCAGTCGTTCCACGACAGCATCGAGACGATGTGTGTGGTCGCCGACAAAGTGGTCGGCATGCTGAATAAGAGCGAGAAGGATAAACGGAAACAAGACTTTATTATGTTATTAAAGGTATGCATATACACTAGGACAATGGTCACCTGTGGAACAAAATGGAACCTTGTCGTCCAGAAGAGCCAAATATAGACAATCCACAAGTGAAATATATTTAAAGAACCATTTTTTTAACTTATCTTTGCACGGGTTATTATTACGGGAAAAAACTGATTAAAGTACACTCAAATAAGTCTTAGTTTAAGTAACGATAAATTTAATAAAATTTGGTGTCATACTTATAAGGCAAGACAATAAGCAATATTCCGTGCCCGCACTAAACTTTTCGTGGAAGAGCCGCGGCCGAGGAGTCAAAGAGCCGCGGGTTGCCGACCACTGCACTGGGGTACTACTGCCGTGGTTGCTAACAATAAAAAATATCATCAAAATCAAACCAAATCAAAATATCTTTATTTATATAGGTCACACTAACTCAGAGGTTCCCAGACTTCTTTCTCATAGACCACTTTCTAAATTTAGCAGGTTCCAGTGGACCAGTGCAGCTACATTTCTATCATATTTCTTGGCATTCGTATTTAAAAATCAAATTTCTACGGGCCGACCATTTCTTTTTTAAAATTCTCGGGGCTGAACCTACCACGGTAGGCGGGATGACATTCTTGAATTTTTTCGAAATTCTTTACCGAATAATCGGTAGGTTCGAGATCGCTGGTTCTGAGTATGCAATATACAAGTTTTTGGACCCCCGCTTACAAGTTGTGGATCCCCATTTTTTTGTCACGCCACCGTAGACCCCCGTTGAGTGTCCCGTGGACCCCTGGGGTCCACCTGGACCACTTTGGGAACTAATGCACTAACTAAACAATAATAATTAATTTACCTGTTGCCACGTTCAGCAAAGCAAGGGCGTAGAACCAATGAGAAGGAACGGGTAAGAAACTCATGGCCACTCTTTTTAATCGCCAATTTTATAATGCTGTTTGTTTTATAAATTATATTTGTATTCCATCATCTCAGCCAAAAGACGTCAATTGCTGGACAGTGGGCATAGGTTTACCTCAAGGATTTTTACACAGATCGGTCTTGCGCTGCTCTCAATTCTCGGGATTTACGGGATTAAAAATCCAGTCCTATAGAAAATGAATATTTATCAAATAATTAAATAATTTTAACAAAATTGCTTTTATTATAATTTCTCTATTACTTTAAGATCAAGTTAACATATAAGTAGCTTTTCGATATCAAATCAAGTTAATAAATAATCTATACTAATATTATAAGGAAACGGAAGATTCGATTTTTTGTTTGTTTGTTTGTAAGGGTTTAACTAAAAACTACGTAACCGATTTAAAACAATCTTTCGGCATTAAAAAACTAAATTATCAGCGAGTAACATAGGCTATATACTACTAACATAACCTTTCCTACTTTTATGCGAGCAAAGCCGTAGGCAAAAGCTAGTCTCATATAGAAAAATCTCAGCTAGTTTCCTGCATTACGCGGGTCTAAAAAACAAAAATGTATATTTTAGTAACTGTTAATTACATGATGAACCTAGTTGTTGAGACCTCCTTTTAAAGAACAGCCTCAAACAAAAAATAACTAGTTAATTATCGCTCGCTTTAACGCATCGTGCGAAATCCTACATGTCTGAGAGTTCTACATAGTATTCTCGAAGATATGTGAAGTCTGCCAACCCGCACTGGGCCGGCCGCTGGGCCAGCCTGGTGCACTATGGCCTAACCCTTCTTACACTGAGAAGAGGTCCGTGCCCAGCAGTAGGACAGGTTATATACAGGCCTGATATCCTAACTAATATTAAAATGTAAATTTGCGTTTGTTTGTTACGGTTTAACTACTCGACTGGTCATCATGAAACTTCGCATACACGTTGTCAGGGGTACAGAAAAGGATGTAGGATACATTTCATCCAGAAAAAAGTACTGTTACTAATCTAATCTAACTTCATATACATTTACACGAGCGAAGCCGCGGGCAGAATGTAGTTAATAATATTATATACAGGGTGTCCGATCTGATAACCTTGAAATGTTAGTAGTAGTAGTTAGTAGTAGTAGAACTGAAGGCCGTTTAGAAAAAAATAAGAAATTATCTATCCTAACTACTCGATACCTGAGATATGTTTTTTTTTTATTACTATATTTAACGTTCTTGTACACTACGACCATAAATTAATGGGTTCCGTCGGTTTTATGTAGTTTTATCATTAAACACTAATTATGCAAGTAAGTATTATGCAATAAAGTCAAAAGTATGACTAGCTATTGTACTTTTTTAATTTTGCTTTCCCTTTTTTTCAGAATGGCCATCAGTTCTACTATAAGACATTTCGAGGTTATCCATTAATTACCGGACACCTTGTATATAGATACATATTATATAGATACATATTATATAGATACAGTAGTATGATTCACCCTACATAAAATAAAGCATTATAATTTTTCTCTTTTTCCAGCTATGCCTATGGTCCAACAAGTGTGACCTCTCATTCTCCTTAGGAGAGAAGATAAATCTTGAAATAGCTGCTGAGCAAGCCAACGCCCCCCTTAAGGACCCACCGAAGCCTCCTCCAGAACCAGTAGCGCCAGCTAAGAAGGGGAAGAAAGGTCCCTCGGTCCCAGCTGTCATTATAGTGTCTTCAGACCCCTTCCAGATGATTATCGATTTAAAAGACAAGGTACGTAACTAATATTCTAAATGCGAATGTAAGATTGTTTGTTTCGGTTTCACGCCTTAACTACTTGACCGATCATGGAATTTCGCATATACATACGTTGTTAGGGTACAGAAAAGGACACAGGGTACCTGTCATTAAAAAAAAGTACTGTTTCCGAGCGAGTAAACTCGTGAGCAAAAGCTAGTCCTAACTAATATTATAAGGCTTATTCCCGTGCGCTCCAAATCTATTGTTGTCTAAAACTCATTTTTCCATACATTAATTACCAGGAGCTCCAAAGATTTTTATATGAAAATAATAACTAAAGGCACATTTACCAATTTCATTCCCTACAGCTCCAAAACATTCTCTAGATACCTTGAGGTTTTATTTTTAATAAAAACTAATATAATATTATTACATGTTTTAATTCTTCTAACCATACAGTTTGTTTTGGAGCTATCGGGAATGCACTAGTAAGTAGGTTTATATTTAATTATTTGTAATGTAATTTGAAACTCCTAGGAATAAATGTATCGAGATCAGAGGTTGTAAAGAAATAAATTTGCATAAGCTTTTGGAGTCCTTGGGAACGATTTTACTAAATAATAATATTATTTTATTTTAGTCTTGGAGTGCTTGGGAGCATAATAGCGGAGCGGACGGGAATAAGCCTATTATAAATGCAAATATGAATTGTTTGTTTGTTTATTTGTTACGCTTTCACGCCTTGACCGATCATCGTGAAATTTTACATGCACGTTGTCAGGGGTATCGAAAAGGACATAGTACCTTTGATCGAGAAAAAGTACTGTTTGGTTAGTACCTAACAGTACTTTTTTCTGGATCAAAGGTACTCTAGTATCTAACCTAACCAATATGAGCGCGAAAGATGCCGCGGGCAAAAACTCGTAATATTGTGAATGCGAGTTTGTCTGCTTGTCACGCCTTAACTACTCGACCGATCATCATGAAACTTCGCTTACACGTTGTCAGGGGTACAGAAAAGGGTATCTTTGATCCAGAAAAGAAAACTATTTCTGAGGCATAGATAGTAATTTATAATCCTTAATTATTATTGTTGATAGTTGCTGATAGATGACACTGCGAAGATAGCTGACCAGGTAATAGCCAAAGCAGAAGCCAAGGCGAACGCTATTAAAGGGGTGAGTATAATATATTTTATGCTGGTAAAGTAGTAAACCGTAATTTGATCATTCTGGTAAGAGGTTACCCATACTACGTGATATATTTTTAGGTGCAACAATGCAAGGTAAATCTATATACATCATACAGGTTTCTTGCGCATGCTTGATTGCTTCAGTCGTTTACGCGCAAGCTTATTATCTTGCATATTACTTGCGTCTGTCCGCTCGTATACTGGATACGTAAAAGAAAGATGGTTTGACTGCAGTAGTCATACATACAGGGTGTCCCAGAAGATGTGAATCAAATTGTAACGGGAGATACCTTAAGTAAGGAACTTTCAAATGACCTAAATAAAAAATAAAAACAGTGTTGTGTTGTTGGTCAAACGTTAAACGCCAAAATAATACTGCGATTTCAAAACGAACTCAGTTTAAAAATATAGTTTTTGGTTTGACGAATCAATCCATCACAAATAATAATAGTGGAAAACAATGAAAATTAGCCATAAACGATGTACATGTAGTTGAAAGTCTGAAAATGTCGTACTTTTTTAAAAACTTTGACATTTTTATTTTCACACATACTCGTATGTCATAATATTTTTTTTAGCACATTTGCATGGTCCTTACCTAAGGAATATCCCGTTATAATTTGATTCACATATTCTGGGACACCCTGTATATCACGCTTATATCACCGAAGGGATATGCAACCACATTTCGCTATGTTTTTATGTCTCACGAAAGTTTATAAGGCTAGTATGAATCGAGCAGTCACAGGAGGAAGATCTAGGTGAACGTTTATCAATCAGATCAAAGACGTTCTGGACAAAGACCAGGCTAAGAGCACCTTAAACCGGTGAGCGTGTATGAGGAATGTGATGAAAGTGAATGAAGCCAGAGAAGTATGTCAGGATCGTAGCAAATGGAAATCCGTAGTCTCTGCCTACCCCTCTGGGAAACAGGCGTGAATCTATGTATGTATGAATGTCTCACGTAATATATGGCGAAAATATTGCTGTGTACCGGGCACAATTACAGACTCCGTGCCTGAAACCTGAGACCTCATGCAAAACTATTAACTACCACTGAGCCACCGAAGCGTACACACAGCAGTAATCACAACATTTTATTGCAGAACACCACATTCAAGTACAAATGCAGTTGCCACAGGTTGGCAAAGTCTTTTGGCATGCCATTATGCCCGGATAAGGTTTAATATCTGCCTAATTAGTAGTTTTGTTTTAGCTAGGCGTAGTTTTCTTAGCTAGTTGTAGCTCCCGAATATTATAAATAAATTTAATAAATATATCTGCCATAGACGAATTTAAATAATTTTTTTTTTATTATTGATAATGCCTACGTTGCGATGTTGTGTATTCGTGCCGGCCATTTTATTCCTTAAAATTTATAATTATATTCTTGCTGACAATTTAAATATAGTCATATCTATATGTCTTTTTTATTGTGAATGAAGATTTTATTTGATATTAATTAGTGTAATTGGTAGTATAGAATTGTTCTAATTAAATAAATAAATAAAAAAGTACTTAAATGATTATTGTAATAATAGATGATAATAGTTTTAGTGCAGCAGTATATCGTTAATATATATTGTATAGCAGTATATCGATAACTATAATAGATTAGTATAATATAGTTCCTTTAAGCTATCATCATGCAAAATTTCATAAAAATTGATTCAGCGGTTTAGCTTTAAAAACGTAACAAGACTTAACATCAGGTAGATATCCAGGGCTGTCTACTTTCATTCTCGTGTACAAAAGTATCGCAGTCTAACAATTATGAGTCTAAAGGTTACTCGAATAAATGAATATTATTATTATTATTATAAGATACGTACCTGCTAACGACTTGGTCAGCCGGTACCTACCTCACCTGTTAATAATCATAAATGGACAGTATGGAACGCTTTAACTAGACTGTGTTAATATCATAAATGTTAATTTAACTGTCTCTTTACGATTTCACATTTAAATCGTTGTACCGATTTTGATAAATTGGTTTGGAGTTTACCTATTAAGACCTTTAGGAAGCGCATATGCTACTTTCAATCACAAACCAAGTCCTGACTATTTAATCACAGCAGCACACCGGTGGTCAGACACAATAGATGTTAAATTATGTTTGGTATTCTAAGACTTGACAAAAATCTTTATTTCCATAAAATTGTGTAAACAATTCCTGGACATGTCAATTGACTGATATATTATTAAAAATATAATTTAAAAAAAGAAATAAAAAAATGCTTTGCATATAGGCTGTTCGGGGTGTAGAGCTTTCATGAGAAGAAGCAGGCAAGAAATTCATGGCCAAGAGTCAATAGCCAAATGTTTATTAACAATACAAATTAGTTTTATATTGATTTTCTTATGTGAGCTACTGTGTGTAGTTATTACAATAATTTATTTTAATAAGATTTAAAAAGTAAAGGTTTGGTAAATAATAATAATATAATATTCTATCACACACACACACACACACACAACACCATCTAGCCTAAACTAAGCAGAGCTTGTACTATGGGTACTAGACAATGGATAACCATACATATCGCACCCTTAATAAAACAGCGACTTAACTCGAAATTTGAAAGTAAGGTAATTTGAACTCTAATTGTATATGTTAAATTCTAATATTATATTTGTGTTAAATCTTTGCAATAGAGTTCAAATTTGTTTAATCCAAAATACTGAGATAAGTCTCTGTTTTTATTAAGGATGCGATATATACTTTTTTTTTTGTAAATACATACATATTATACATAGAAACACCCAGACTAAGACAAACATCCATGTTCACGCACACAAATGTTTGACTTGTGCGGGAATCGAACCCGCGATCTCAGGCATGGCAGTCGGTTACACTAACCACTACGCCATCGAGTTGTCAAAATCTAAGATACATATTGTTACGCCCAGTGACATCTCTCGGCATTGTGGGAAAGACTCGGCGGTTCCGTCTAATAGTTTACACCGTCATCTATTGACATCTTACGGAACTGCGTAGTACGGTACGAGAATCTTAGAGAGAATGCTGGTACTTTCTCGAAGCATCGTGCTGTTTACATGCCGAGTATGGCGTTTCTGGAAAGCTCTAGAAGCGCTTTACCCGCGTATAAATAGGGCGCACGCGCACCGCCGAGTCAGTTTACAATCGTAAGCGATCAAGTGTTCATCGAAGCGAACGGAAGCGGAAATACTACGGAGTTTGAAGCAGTACAGTGAAAAAGTGTGGTATAGTGTTTGTTGTGTTTTAAATTTAATTGTGTGTTTAAGTAAAACGTGTTTTACTCGGTAATATTGTTTATATTCTTATCTGTCGAGCCCAAAACACGTAACAATTGGTGTCAGAAGTAAGGTAAGAATATGCCAGTACTACCGAAGGAGGAAGTGGAAGGGGTGCGCACCAGGAACCAGCGCCAGCAAGATGTGGACCAGAGGCGCTTTGGAGACGCCCCCTCGCCGACGTCAGGTGAATCACGTGACTCCGCGGCTGCAGCGGAACCATCTAGTGCAGCTCACTCGCCGGTGAACCCCGACCTCGCGACTCTGATGGCGTTTATGCAGGAGCAGGCACGCCGCCAGGAGGAGCAGGCACGCCGCCAGGAGGAGCAGGCACGCCGCCAGGAGGAGCAGGCTCGCCGCCAGGAGGAGCAGGCACGCCGCCTCGAGGAACAGCTGCAACGCGATAAGGAAGAGGGCATGCGCCGCCAGGAGGAGCAGGCACGCCGCCTCGAGGAACAGCTGCAACGCGATAAGGAAGAGGTCATGCGCCGCCAGGAGGAGCAGGCACGCCGTCTTGAGAAACAGCTGCAACGCGATAAGGAGGAGGGTATGCGCCGCCAGGAGGAGCAGCTGATGATGTTAAAAGATCTCAGCGCAACGGTTGGCAAGGAGGGTGAAGGAGGTGAAAGAGCAAGTCCAACGCCATGAAAGTCGCATCGCCGAGGTGGAGAAAACGATACGTGGGCTCAAGGCTGGCGATGGGATCGTGGCACCTGCGGTTGTGGCGTCTTCACCACGAGGCTTTAAAGTCCCACCATTCGACGGATCATCGTCATGGTCAGCCTATAAGATCCAGTTCGAGGCCGTCATAAAATCGAACGGGTGGACGCAAGAACTGGCTCTGACCGCTCTCACCTTGGGGCTTCGTGACCAGGCCTTGACCGTGTTAGAGGCGCTTGGTCAAGACATCACGTACGAGAAGCTGTTGGAGGCATTAGAGGCGAGATATGGCGACGCACACCTGGAACACGTGTTTCGCGCCCAGCTGAAAGACCGATCGCAACGTGTTAGTGAAACCTTGCAGCAGTGGGCCCTGGAGGTGGAGAAGCTGGTTCGAAAGGCGTACCAGTCCTCACCTGCGCTTATCGACGGAAACCTCGTTCAAGCTTTCACCGACGGGATCCGAGACCTGGAGGTTAGGGCCGCAGTAAGACTCGGACATTTTAAAAACCTGAAGGACGCCCTAGCCCACGCTCTGGAAGTGGAAGCAGTACGACGGGATGATCGAGCTCACCGTATCAGGGAAGCGTCGACTTCGCCCCGGTGCTATAGCTGCGGTGAGAGAGGCCACATCAGGTTGAGCTGCCCGAAGCGAAGGAGTCCACGCAGCGGTAACCAGTCGCCGGTAGAAGGAACACCTGATGTGCCTGCCGGGCAACAACAGCAGGGAAACGAGTAGACGCCAGGACTACGGGGCGGGTGCTGGCTGGTGATAGGAGAGCCCCAAGGATCTCGATCTCACAATCGTGTGACGGAAACAGCCTGATTATCGAAGGCGAAATTAACAGAATGCCGTGCAAGATGACATTGGACACCGGAGCTTCTCGGACAGTCGTCAGTTTCCGACTAGCAAGACGGTTTCTTGGGGACTACTACGGGAACCATGAATGTATACATCTAAGAACAGCTACCGGTCAGCACATAACCGTCCGAGGTGAGAAGGGGGTGGACATGAAACTAGGTAATAAAATTTACCGCCACAACGTAATCGTGGCTGACATAGTGGACGACTGCATCCTGGGTTTAGACTTCTTACGGAAGCATCACTGTGAGATCGACGTTAGTCAAGGAGTATTGAAGTGTGGCTCAGAAGAAGTATTCATGGAGGGCGCATCATCAGGCAAAGTGTACTGCCTGAAGAAAGTAGTACTTCGTCCGAGGTCGGAAACAATCATACCGGTTTGTCTACCAAGGAATTCTGATCAGGAAAATCGATGTGTAATTATAGAAGGCTTGGACAACGATGCTTCATGGAAGATTGCACGCACTCTGGCTAGAAATACCAACGTTACATCGGTACGTGCACTGAACCCAAGCGACAAAGAACTGGTACTCAAGAAGGGCACGATATTGGGAACCTGTGAAGGAGCAGTTTGGATGCGTAGATGCCATGAACAGCCTACCAACGCCAAAGTTCAAGGGGCAAGGTACGACGTATCTTCTCTCTTGGAGGACTGCCAGAATAACCTGTCGAGAGAAGAAAAGAACAAGGCTGAGATGATGTTGAACCGGTTTGCCGACATCTTCTCGACAAGTGATGCTGACATAGGCAAGACTGCCCTAGTTCAACACAAAATAAACACAGGAAATGAGGTACCGATCCGCCAGCGACCAAGACGTGTACCAGTGGCACGGGAACATGAAGTTGACACTATGATCGAGGGTATGGTGAAAGAAGGTGTGATTGAGCCTTCGTCCAGTCCATGGTGTTCACCAGTGGTTTTGGTTAAGAAGAAGGATGGCAGCATGCGCTTCTGTGTGGACTATCGTCGGCTAAATGACATCACAAAGAAAGACAGTTACCCGTTGCCAAGGATTGACGACACTCTGGATACGCTAACGGGGATGAAGTGGTTTTCTACACTAGACCTAAAAAGTGGCTACTGGCAGGTCGAGATACATCCTCGAGATAAGGAGAAGACAGCATTCTCCACAGGCAAAGGATTGTGGCAATTTAACGTCATGCCCTTTGGATTGTGTAATGCCCCTGCCACTTTTGAGAGATTGATGGAACGGGTACTTACTGGATTGATTGGAGACGCCTGCCTGGTCTACTTGGACGATATTATCATAGTAGGACGCACCTTCGAGGATCACCTTCGCAACCTGGAACGCGTTCTCTCGAAGATTCCAACCTGAAGTTAAGTCCAAATAAATGCGCGTTGTTCAGGCGGCAAGTGAACTTCTTAGGACATGTGGTCTCCGAAGAAGGCATCCAAACGGACCCGGATAAGATCATTGCTGTCAAGGACTGGCCAGTTCCGGAGAACAAGACACAAGTCAGGGCATTTCTTGGTTTGTGCTCCTACTATCGACGGTTTGTAAGGAACTTTGCTGACATCGCCCGGCCTCTGCATAAGCTCACCGAGGATAAGATAAAGTTCTGCTGGAATGAGAGCTGTGACGTCGCATTTCAGAAGCTGAAGGAACATCTGTGTAATTCACCAATTCTAGGCTATCCCGACAATGAACATGAATTTGTAGTAGATACAGATGCCAGTAACACCGGCATTGGTGGCGTGTTATCTCAACGTAAAGGAGAGCATGAGATTGTAATAGCGTACTTCAGCAAGGCCCTATCCAAACTTGAAAGGAACTACTGTGTCACACGAAGGGAACTTCTAGCTGTCGTAAAGACATTGCAGCACTTCAGTAAATATTTGTTGGGACGGAAATTTCACCTGCGAACTGACCACGCTGCATTGAAATGGCTACTACAGTTTAAAGACCCAGAAGGACAGGTAGCAAGATGGATTGAACAACTACAGGAATTCGACTTCGTAATACAGCATCATAGTGGCAAGTCACATGGTAATGCGGATGCCTTGTCACGTAGACCGTGTCCCGACCAGTGTAAGCACTGCGCCAGGCAAGAGGCTAAGCAGGAAGGACTAGTGAGGATGTTGAGGACGGATCTTAGCGAAGACTGGAAGGAAACTATACAGAGAACGCAACAAGAGGACAAAGACATAAGACCCATCCTCGAATGGAAGAAAACAGGTGCATCGAGACCTCACTGGAGTGAAGTTGCGGCAATGAGCTCTACCACCAAGAGTTATTGGGCACAGTGGGAAAACTTGGTTATCCAGGATGGAGTTCTGTGCCGGAAATGGGAGAATGCTCGAGGTGACAAGTGTCACCTGCAAATGGTCGTGCCAAAGCTCAAGGTACCGGAAGTTTTACAACTCTATCATAATGGGAGTTCGGGAGGTCACATGGGAGTTAAGAGAACTCTGCTTAAGATCCGAGAACGATTTTATTGGATCCATTGTCGAGAAGACGTTGAGGAATGGTGCCGTAAATGCACGAGTTGTGCTGCCGTGAAGGGACCACACACTCGCAGCAGGGGTGCATTAAAGGTGTACAATGTTGGAGCCCCGTGGGAACGTATAGCTTTAGATGTTGCCGGACCGTTTCCTGAAAGCCAAAGTGGGAACAAGTACTTCTTGGTGGTCATGGATTACTTTACAAAATGGCCGGAAGTGTTTGCGATTCCCAATCAAGAGGCATCTACGGTCGCCGACAAGCTAGTCCACGAAGTCTTTTGTCGTTTCGGGGTGCCCTTAGAGATACACAGTGACCAAGGTCGGAACTTCGAGTCTGAAGTATTTAAGGAGACATGCCGGGTGATGGGTACCCACAAAACGAGAACGACCGCTTATCATCCGCAATCAGACGGCATGGTTGAACGATTTAACCAGTCTCTGGAAAGATATCTGGCAAAAGTTGTAGAAAGCAAACAAAGGGATTGGGACAAACACATTCAACCGTTTCTCCTGTCATACCGTAGTGCTGTTTACGAAAGCACATCAGTAACACCTGCTTTCGCTAACTTCGGAAGGGAACTACGATTACCTGCAGACTTGATCACCGGCATCCCACCTGAATCTCCACGCAGCATAACAGATTATGCGAATGATTTGCGCAACAGGATGAATGACGTATACGAGCACATCAGACAGACCGGTCAGCAGATGTCTGAGAGGATGAAGACCCGTTACGACCGGAAGGCGAACAATAAAGGCTTCGAGGAAGGATCGCTGGTGTGGTTACATAATCCGGTACGCAGCAAAGGAAAATCTCCTAAGTTGCAGGCAAAATGGGATGGCCCCTATCGCATAGTCACTAAGATTAATGACGTCACCTACCGCATCCAGAAAGGACCACGAGGTACTCCAAAGATCGTTCATGTGGATCGATTGGCACGCTACTACGGATCAAACAATGTTCGGGACGAACATGTCTAAGAGGGGGGCAGTGTTACGCCCAGTGACATCTCTCGGCATTGTGGGAAAGACTCGGCGGTTCCGTCTAATAGTTTACACCGTCATCTATTGACATCTTACGGAACTGCGTAGTACGGTACGAGAATCTTAGAGAGAATGCTGGTACTTTCTCGAAGCATCGTGCTGTTTACACGTCGAGTATGGCGTTTCTGGAAAGCTCTAGAAGCGCTTTACCCGCGTATAAATAGGGCGCACGCGCACCGCCGAGTCAGTTTACAATCGTAAGCGATCAAATGTTCATCGAAGCGAACGGAAGCGGAAATACTACGGAGTTTGAAGCAGTACAGTGAAAAAGTGTGGTATAGTGTTTGTTGTGTTTTAAATTTAATTGTGTGTTTAAGTAAAACGTGTTTTACTCGGTAATATTGTTTATATTCTTATCTGTCGAGCCCAGCACGTAACAATATTAATAACATATCATGTAATAGTCACTGCAACTCATATTAATAAACCGAAAGAAACTTAACGAACAGATTAACTAGTCCTATTGAATATTTTGCAGTAGGTAAACTAGTTGAAGGCACAAATCGCACCCTTAATAAAACAGCGACTTAACTCGAAATTTGAAAGTAAGGCAATTTGAACTCTAATTGTATATGTTAAATTCTAATATTATATTTGTTTTAAATCTTTGCAATAGAGTTCAAATTTGTTTAATCCAAAATACTGAGATAAGTCTCTGTTTTATTAAGGGTGCGAAATATAATTTTGGAATCTCCAGTCTAAACTAATTCCTTTTTGCCCAGGAACCGGAATCAGCGCCGGAAAAGCCAGCCGAACCGGCAGCCGATGGTACCGCCGCGGAGGCGCCGCCTGAAGCGCCCAAGATACCCTGTCCAGCTAAACTAGGAATACCACATCATACTATGTTTGGTTAGTTCTGTATAATATCAGCCCTGTATTAAACTGTCCCACTGCTGGGCATTTCGTCCAAAATAACAATTTACATTAATAACCGGCATAAGTAAAAAATTAGGGTAGTGTTGCCAGTCTTTCGGTTTTCTATCGGATACGTTACGGAGAGTGTGCAGATGAACTGCATAATTTGATTCCTCCTTTCCCATTCTACCATCGGACGACCAGACAAACAGGCCAGCGACACAGGTACATGGTAGATATACCACATTTACGCACGAAGCGCTTTGCTTCCACTTTTATAATGCGTACCGCAAAGGAGTGGAACTCGGCACCTAAGACTGTGTTTCCCGATGAGTACAATCTGGATGTCTTTGCGAGTGAATAGGTATCTTCTAGGCAAGCGTGCTCCATCGTTAACTGCATCGTCACTTATCATCAGGTGAGATCGCGGTCAAACGCAAGCTTATTCCATTAAAAAAACATTTTATTTATACAATTTTGTCTTAACAATTTTTAACATAAATATTCATGTGATTATTAAGCGTTCCAATGGCAATATTTTAAATGACAAACTATACCAAATTATATTTACAAGAAAGTTTTAATTATTATAGTAATATCAGCCCTGTATTAAACTGTCCCACTGCTGGGCACGGCCCTCTTCTTCTGCCTAACGAGCTCACTTGCTACTAAGGATTTCTTTACAAATCCAATAATATTACGCTCGACCCGAGGATTGATCTCGGCATCTCATACACAGCAGTCGCATGCGCTAAACTTGTGCAGTCTTTTTTATAAAGCTGAGGAATTTGTATGTAGGACGCGGTAAATGTACACACAGCGACACATCAACCTAGACTGTTTGGACTTTAAACTATTAGAATTTGAACGCTGCGAATCGTACGAGAGAGTGCGCTATATTTATGTTACGCTCTATCCTTACTATTAATTACATCGACACCACTATGCACTGTCCCTTTCCGACAATTCTCTATTTTGTATGTAGCGTAGTTATGCGTATATAGGGTGTCTAACTTGATGTGTAGCCGTGTATACTACGCAATCTAAATAAAATATATTAGCTTTATATCACCTGTTTATTAAATAAGATTTTAGGCAATATAACATTATAGCTGTAACCATACTTAAATATGATTTATTGTAACTAAACCCGCGGTACACAGCTAGTTCTTAATTTACTTTTACTTAACCTTTTTTCATGTCCCACTGATGGGCAAAGCCTCTCCTTTGGACTGCCAAAACACATTGTTGACCTAGACGAAGATATCAAGATGACTTTTGAAAGAGACTGGATATATATCTGTTAGGAGATATTTACTAATATTATAGAGATTTCTACTAATATTATAAATTAATGTGAAAGTTTGAGAGTATGGATGGATAAATGGATGTTTATTACTCTTTCACGCAAAAACTACTAAACTAATTGCGATGAAACTTGGTATGTGGATAGCTGGAGACCTGGATAAATACATATTCTACTTTTCATCCAGATATTTATCACGCTTCGGAATTTACGCGGGTAAAACTGCGCGCCACAGCTATTTCTTGATATATTCCAAAAATATTGTGTTTTGGGGTTCGAAAAAACTCTTATACAATAGCTTTGTCCGTCCGTCCGTCCGTCTGTCTGTTATACAACTTCCAACTCAAGAACCGTAAGAGCTAGGAGACTCGCGGTCAATGCCATTCGAATCAGCGTAGTCGATATAACCCCGAAATGACTATGACCTTTGACCTCTGTCCTCAAGGTCACGTGGTATCACGAGACCTTTGCATATTACTTAAACCATTTTTTCGAACTCTAAGAAACATTGCCGGTTTTCACTTGTTTTACAGACATAGTGTGTGACAACGCTGGCTACGAGCTGTTCACTGACCTGTGTCTATCAGCCTTCTTGCTCGAACAGGGAATAGTTGAAAAGGTAATATATATATTTTAGCTTTAAATATATGCTATAGTTAGTTAGTTATATACCCCGTAGTATTGTTACGTGCTGGGTTTGAGGGATAAGAATGTAAACAATATTACCGACTAAAACAAATTTTATTCTAACAAATTTAAAAATTTAAATACAACACACACTATACTACACTCTGTCACTGTAATTGCTTCAAACTCTGTAGTATTTTCGCTTCCGTTCCCTCCGATATATACTTGACCGGTTGCGATTGTAAACTGAATCGACGAGCGCTGGCCTTGTCCTTTTATAATTGGTTAAAGTGTTTCTGGAGATTTCTAGAAACGCCATACCCGGTATGTAAACAGTACGAAGATTCGAGAATGTGCCAGCGTTCTCTCTACTCTTCGCGTATCGACATGCTACGTAGTTCCGTAAGACCTCAATAGATGGCGCTGTAATAAATTATTAGACGGAAATGCCGCGTCTACCCCACAATGCCGAGAGATGGCACTGGGTGTAACAGTATGTTAGTAAGTTTATTATATAACTGAAATAAAAATATCGATATAATGTTTGTACTAAGACTACAGAAAAGGCTCAGTGTTTTATGAGTGATTACTTCGAGTGTTTTGGGTTCGAATCCAACACGAGACTAAAATTTGTGTGATCGACAAATTATTGTTACCAGTCTGGGTGGTTTTTGTGGGTATCGTGTTTGTAAAGTTACCCGCGATACAGGACTGATTCTGAATCTTATTTGATGTTATTGGTAAATGATAGATAGAGATATGATAATAATCAATAATCTTTTATGATAATATAGGAATGTACAAGTAATGTTTCTAGAAAATCGAGTTTAAAGAATGACGATGTTATTTTGTAGTTTCTAAAAAAGACGAATTTAAGTTGTTGTTGTAAATTTGGTATAAAATTATGTTTTCAGATCAGATTTCACGTAAAGAAAATGCCTTGGTTTGTCTCCGACGTCACGCCTAAGGATTTTAAGTAAGTCCAAATTGATAAAAGGGAGCTCCTGGCTTTTCTCCAGCCTGTTCATATACTGTCTCACTGCTGGGCACGGGCCTCTTCTCAGTGTGAGAAGGGTTAGGCCGTAGTCACCACGCTGGCCCAGTGCCCAATTTTCTTTTATCATAATAAAGTACAGCATATCTATACTAATATTATAAAGCTGAAGAGTTTGTTTGTTTGTTTGGTTGAACGCGCTAATCTCAGGAACTACTAGTTCGCATTGAAAAATTATTTTAGTGTTGGATAGCCTATTTATCGAGAAAGGTTAGGCTATATAACATCACGCTACGACCCGTGGGGGCGGCGCAGTAACGATAAACGCGGGTAAAACCGCGGACACAGCTAGTAATATATAAGCAGTTACAACTTACGTGTCTTCGTAGTAAAATTTCGCGTACGATCGTGAGGTCCCGGGTTCGGTTCTCAGTTAAGTGAAAGTGCTATTGTGTTTTCTATTAGGAAATTCTTAGGAACATGGTTTTTTTCAATGATCCTTTGATACCCAAACTCACTTGTATAACGTGTGACCTAAAAATATAGTTGCCAGAATATAGGCGTAATGCGTGGTATATTGTCCTCAATTTACTGTTCAAACATATTTCGGCTTTTCTGGTCTAACCGGATTTGACTGGATATCAGTTTTTACACGGAGCGACTGCCACCTGATCTCCGCAACCCAAAGGCTAACGATACCCTAGGGCTAGCCCAGTGTCAGGATATTATAGGGCACTGACTTCCCAATAACGAGTGCCATAGATGTTCATGACAGCCGGGACCGACGGCTTAACGTGCTCTCCGAGGCACGGAGCAGGCGATAATTGTCGCACATAATTTCGAAAAGCCATATAACTTCCGAATGTCAGACGTACGCAACGTGGGATCGAACCCGAGACCCTCTATCGCCATTCGCCACCTAATATTAATAACCTATCTTTCGATTTACAGATACGTGATAGATTCCTGTATGAATGCCAATTACACTAAGGAAGCCCCGCCCGCCCCTGGTAAGCTTTATTATACATAACTAGCTGTCCCGACAGACGTTGTCCTGTAAAAAAAAACAAATCTAAACCATTCACGAATAGACTTGAGCTCATACAAAAAATTTAATCAAAATCGGTTCAGCCGTTTTGGAGGAGTTTATTTACAAAGCTAGTATATATATATATATATATATATATATATATATATATATATATATATATACTAGCTGTCCCGATAGACGTTGACCTGTAAACACGAAAAAAACAAAAAAAACTCAAATCTAAACCATCCTCGAATCCACATGAACACACGCAATTTTTTTATCAAAATCAGTCCAGCCGTTTAGGAGGAGTTCAGTAACATACACACGTACAGTAGAATTTTATATATAAAGATATATTTTAAATATCAATCCTGTATTAACTTGTCCCACTGCTGGGCACGGGCCTCGTTTCATTTAGGGAAGTGTTAGGCCATAGATCACCAGGCGCTGGCCCAGTGGAGGTTGGCAGAATTTACATTGCTTCATTAATATTATGGAGAACTCTCAGACATGCAGGTTTCCTCTCGATGTTTTCATTGAATAAATTAAATAATTTCTATAGTTACAGATCAGATAGAATTCTTTAGTAACAAATGCAATTTTTTAATAACTTGCCTTATGTGATTAAAACTTTTCTAATTTAGTTATAAAGTAGAATATTAAAGATATTTTAAGGGTTTTTCATTTTACCTTTAGTTTATCATATAATATATGTCGGAGTGGCAGCGTTTTTCCCGTTCTTATCAGCCGTTTTATAGGATCAAAGCACGTGGGCGTGCAGTGGGAAATGTTGGTTTCAATCAGTAAAAAACACGTAGGTAAACTGATCACTTTTATTCGAATTCAATTAACAACTACTTTAGACTAAGAGCACTTATCACTATGAAACGCGAGATAGTTCCTACGAGGTGTGCACTGGTCGACGGTAACACGAAGACTGAGCTCTGTCCACCCGTATCGTCGCACTCATCGCACTCGCGTCGTCTAGCGCCGCTAGATGGCGCTGGCGTTCCGCTTTAATGCGTTTCTGTGTCACTAGATGGCGCTAGTGTCCCAACTAACAATATTGCTTTTCCGACATATAGTTGTTTTTTACATAATAAACTTATTTTCGAACTGAAAATAGTATGTAAGTACTTTCTCGCTCGAAACATCTTCTATCTTCATTTATAAGTACACCTTATGTAATTGTTAAATAAATAAATTATTACTATTAATTTTACAAACACTGAAACAACGGACACAATAATATCCTTAGATCTCACATTTTTTAATATCGAGATTGAACCCATAACTCTTGGTACAGTAGTGACCACTTAAACCATCATACATGCCATATTCGCTGCTGTACGAGTTCCTTACCCATGAGTGCCAGCGGCACACTGGCGGCCAGACACAGTAGCTTTTTAATTATATCTGACATGCCAAGAATTGGCAGGTTAAATGGGAACACGAGTTTCGCTATTAAATAAGTATTTTCTTTCCATTATAGAGGGCGCTGAAGGTGAACCGCCCAAACCAATAACATCAGAAAATCTCCGGTTACTTGGCGAAAAGCTGAACACATACTACCAAGAAGGACAAATTATTATTATGGTAAGAATCTATAGTATATTCTAAATACCTTTAAAATATTCAATCCTCCAGACCACCGGCAGCCAATCTTAACGGAGACTGGCCATCTGCGCAGGAGATGTTATAGTACACAAGTGTGTGCGCGCATCTGGCCCGATGCGCCTCTGTTTACAGAGGTGTATCGATAGCCTACGCCATATTAATGAAAATTATAGAATTTCAGAAAAATTGAAATCTTTTGAGATTGCAGGGGGTCCGATCTCATATAGGGATACAGGGCAATGAGAAGGTTGATCTTTTGGCAAAATGCAAAATTGCTCCACACCATTCTGAGGTCTTATGCAAATTTACAAAAATAACATACAGCATGTGGAAAGAATATTTTATGGAGATTTCCAAAGAAAAAGGTGTGTGGTATCGGGTCCTTAGCGTACTTGCGGAGCCGACATCAGAAATGGCGGGGATGCTTATAAAAATTCTTGACTTATAAAGCCATTCTGTTTTAAGGAGACTGACATACCCAAGGGCAAAAAGTCTCTAAAAAATAGAAAATAAAAGTGTGTGCGCAAACACAAGTGCACTCTCTGTTCCCTAACTCTCATGATACGATGGGGCGGCAATCCGACACGACCGGAGAGGATCTCTCTCCTCGCCAGGGTGCAGGACCAACGGCTTAATTTCGGGCTATTATACTGTATACTAACAGGAAAATCCCAATAACTTTTTGCTGGCCTGACCCGGGATTCGAACCCGAGACCTCATGCACAGCAGTCACTAGAAATAAATCCTATGTCGCGGGGAGCTTCATAAATATTTAAACAATGGACAGAAAAAGCACCCAGTCTCAGAATAACTAATTGTGGTTTACACATTTTTGTCTCTTGTGGGTTCGAACGCACTTGGCGAATGGTGGCAAACAAACATACGGCCCACCTGATGGTGAGTGGTCACCATAGCTTATGGACGCCTGCAACACCAGAGGCATCACTTGCGCGTTGCCGACCCTTTAGGAAAAAAGGAAGTGGGAAGGAGAAGCAGCAGGAAGGGGGAAAGAGGATGATTGGGCCACCGGCACTCTCACTCGCCGAACGAAATACAACAGTAGGAATACTGCTATTTCACGTCGATATTCTGTGAGAGGGTAGTCCTTCAAACTTTCAAATTTCGAGTTAAGTCGCCGTTTTATTGAGAGTACGATACCTGCTGTGTTGTGACGTCACAATATATTCTTATTTGCCCTACAGGACGAAGATTACTGGACATATCCTCACGGCTTCCGCGACATGAAGAAGTACGATTACAACTTGTACCGCAAGCTTCAGTATGCCGTCGCTGTACTATTCAAGGGAGACCTCAACTATCGCAAACTGCTCAGTGACAAGAATGTCAACCCTTATACCGGGTTTGAGCCCTGTTTGCAAGGTGGGCACATGTTATTGTATCTCAGGTTATGTAAACCGCCCGTGTGTACGATCGCGGTTTTGTTTATTTAAGTGTATTGGTAGCGCTGTTGTGTGTGAGACTGCTGTGTAACGTCTTGGGTTCTAATCAAAAATGTATTATAATTTCTGTTAAGAAAATTTTAATATATTTTTTTGTTATACAACTAAGTGACAAACAAGTATACGGCTCTCCTGATGGTAAGTGGTCACCGTAGTCTATGGACGCCTGCAACACCAGAGGCATCACTTGCGCGTTGCCGACCCTTTTGGAAAGGAAGTGGGAAGGAGAAGGAGCGGGACGTGGGAAAGAGGGTGATTGGGCCTCACTCACCGAACGAAACAACAGTAAGAATACTGCGATTTCACGTTGATATTCTGTGAGAAGGTAGTCCTTCCCCGCTCGAGCCGGCCCATTCATGCTGAAATTAGTGAGGCTCTACTACTCAAAAAATAATAATAAAGGCGCTGTCCAGAGTTATGAAGTTGGCCATGACTTCTCCCCGAACGTATCGAATTGCTGACATATGGGCTTATGAGAATTAGAGAATGGAGAGTATTGAATACTTACTAAAACAGCAGCGATAGCTCAGTGGGGAGACCAACAGACTGCAATGCAGAGGGTCTCGGGTTCGGACCCACGTCGCGCACCTCTGACTTTCGGAAGTTATATGACTTTTCGAAATGATGTGCGTATTGATTAACAATTATCGCCTGCTCCGTGCCTCGGAGAGCACGTTAAGCCGTCGGTCCCGGCTGCCATGATCATCTATGGCAGTCGTTATTGGGAGAGTATCGACACAAAAGATCCCACTGGGTCGAAGTGACGCCGGTCTGCACTGACTGGCCCCCACATAAGATAAGATAAGATAAGATTGAATACTTTCATAGAAAAATGTCAATATTGAAATGGTTTGCCCTAATCGCCCGACTTAGAATTACACGCGGTCGCAAAAGAAAGCAGTGGCCAACCAAACAATACATCGCGGGGTAGTACGTGTTGTCCGCAAAGCAAGGCGCATGCAATGTTTCACTTATTATAATATGATTTTGAGTAAAAGTAAAGTTAAAAGTATTGAGCTTTGTAAAAAGTTCTTAAGTATGATATATTTATTTTTATTAACACCTTTACGATATCTCGACAGGATATCCTTAATAAACTAAAATAAGCTATACATTTAAGTATATATATACATAAATAAAAAAAAACATAATTAGTAATAATAAAAAATTAAAATAATTTTATTAAAATAAGCTATAAATTTAAGTATATATATACATAAATAAAAAAAAACATAATTAGTAATAATAAAAAATTAAAATAATTTTATACAATATTACAAATATAAAAATAATAATAACAGCCCTGTATTAAACTGTCCCACTGCTGGGCACGGGCCTCTTCTCAGTGTGAGAAGGGGTAGGCCATAGTCCACCACGCTAACCCAGTGCGGGTTGGCAAACTTCGCATATCTTTGAGAACATTATTGAGAACTCTTAGACATGCAGGTTTCCTCACGATGTTTTCCGTCACCGTTAAATCAAGCGATAATTAACTATTTAATACGCACATAACTTCGAAAAGTCAGAGATGCGCGCCTTGGGATCGAACTCGAGACCTCGGCGTGGCAGTCCAACGATTTCCCATTAGGCTATCGCTGCTGTTATTACAAATGTTACACATTAAATACTATAATATTTTTTATTAATTTGAAGCGGTAAAAGTTAATTAGTATTGTTACGTGCTGGGTTCGAGTGATAAGAATGTAAACAATATTACCGACGAAAACACGTTTTATTCGAACACACAATTAAATTTAAAACACAACAAACACTATACTTCACTTTTCCACTGTAACTAGCTTTAAACTCCGTAGTATTTTCGCTACCGTTCGCTTCGATGAACACTTGACCGCTTACGATTGTAAACTGACTCGGCGATGCGCTCTATTTATACGCGGGTAAAGTATTACTAGAGTTTTCTAGTAACGCCATACCCGGTATGTAAACAGTAAGAAAATTCGAGAATGTGCCAACGTTCTCTCTATACTTCACGTACCCGTACTACTTAGTTCCGTAAGATGTCAATAGATGGCGATGTAATAAATTATTAGTCGGAACTGTCGAGTCTTTCCCACAATGCCGAGAGATGGCACTGGGCGTAACAGTATTTTTATATTTAATCCTATATCATTACTATCCATAGTTATGTTGTTGCAGGCTTCATCCCAGCTCCTCTGATAGCAATAAGAACGGTGAAGTCAGAAGTGATCTGCGGCATGCCTAAAGGCAGGTATGAGATATTGCAGAAAATCAACGACAAATGGATGCAGACCGGCATGTATGGGTAAGCGTAACAGTCTCATTTAATCACCTACAATATTAAAAGGCTTAATTAAATCAGACTACGATGTTCTAGTTACTTTTAAAGTAGCACTGAGCAGCGATAGCTCAGTGGGAGACCAATAGACTGCAATACAGAGGGTCTCGGTCTTTACTTTTGATCAAAATATTTATTAAAATATTAATTCGCATCGGCACACTAGCGGCTAAACACAGTATGTTTGTCCAAGACTTGACAGGTTAATCTATTGTTACGTGCTGGGTTCGACGGATAAGAATGCAAACAATATTACCGACTAAAACACGATTTATTCAAACACACAATTAAATTTAAAACACAACAAACACTATACCACACTTTTTCACTGTACTGCTTCAAACTCCGTAGTATTTCCGCTTCCGTTCGCTTCGATGAACACTTGACCGCTTACGATTGTAAACTGACTCGGCGGTGCGCGTGCGCCCTATTTATACGCGAGTAAAGCGTTTCTAGAGTTTTCTAGTAACGCTATACCCGGTATGTAAACAGTACGATGTTTCGAGAAAGTACCAGCGTTATCTCTATGATTCTCGTACTGATACCTACTACATAGTTCCGTAAGATGTCAATAGATGGCGGTGTAATAAATTATTAGACGGAACTGCCGAGTCTTTCCCACAATGCCGAGAGATGTCATTGGGCGTAACACTGTACTAATATTATAAAGCTGAAGAGTTCGTTTGTTTGAACGCGCTGATCTCAGGAACTACTGGTCCGAATTGAAAAATTATTTTAGTGTTGGGTAGCTTATTTATCGAGGAAGGCTAGGCTAGGCTAGGCTATAACATCACGCTACGACCCACGGGGGCGGCGCAGTAATCATAAACGTGGGTGAAACCGCGGGCACATGTAGTATTCTAATACTTACTCAATCCTGTTTGCGTCCATAATCTAATTTAAACTATTTTTACGCGACTGAAGCCGCAAACAAAAGCTAGTCTGCAATAAAATGATAGTACGATGCATCGGCTCAATGTACAATAAGACGCATCTTATTAATAAGGGATCACTATAGCCAGTAATTTGACAGCACGAATAAACCGCCTGACCATCTATAATTCAAGAATGTGTAATGTATAACTCGGTGATATAACTTCCAGCTTGATCCAATATTGTGCGAAGGCGGAAGCTCTGAAGCCGTCGGACCGGCCCTGCATCGACTACGGCGAAGAATGCCGCGGAGTCGTGTGTCCAGACCATACGCACGACATGTAACAAGGTCAGATATATATAATATCAGCCCTCTATTAAACTGTCCCACTGCTAGGCCACGGGTAGAGTTGCCACCTTTATTTTGAACGGATAGAGTAGATTTAAAAAGAAAGAAATAGAGATAAATAATTTCATTTGTTCTACATCCTTGAAATTAAACAGCTTTAATAAATAATTTTTGTAATTCAAATAGCCTAATTAGAAGTAAACAGTAACTAGTAAAAGTGTTTAACAATAGTAGCTTACAATTTCAGAATTATGTAATAATAGTGTTTCATAAAAAATCAACAACGCGATAAAAATAAACGTTTTTAAGGTAAACACAACCAATAAGTATAAACAAGTGAGAATCGGCAATGAATTGCCGTAAATCTTAGAGTTCGAAAAAATTGTTCAAGTAATATGCAAAGGTCTCGTCATACCACGTGACCTTGAGGTCAGAGGTCAAAGGTCAAAGGTCATAGTCATTTCGGGATGTATCGACTATGTTGAGTCGAATGTCGTTGACCGCGAGTCTCTAATTCTTACGGTTCTTGAGTTGAAAGTTGTATAACAGATAGACGGACGGAGAAAGCTGTTGTATAAGAATATTTTCGCACTCTAAAAGAAAAATTATTTTGCAGTGTAACCACAACGCTGATATTCTCGCAGAGCCTGCATGTTTTCGGTGCATGTAGGCAATAACGTACATACAAAAGATAATTAAAAAAAATACAATTTATATAAATTAGGTAGTGATTGGTCATTTAATATCGGAGGTAAAAAAAAAAACAAGATCCTGAAAGTAAAGTATTATTTATTTAACCTGCTTTTTTGTTACCATATTTTTGTTGATGCTAGTAACATCTAACAAAAATATTCATTATTAAGAAACATTTTAACTAGATCATTACAAATGTCGATATTAAGATAGATGAACAATTGTTTTAATTCAATTTAGGGAAACTCTATAGCGTTGCTTTAGTAAACAATTAAATAAAACATGGTTGCAGCACCTTACAGCTCTTATGATTTGTAAACAAAAACTTGGAGATTAAAAAGGGTGACCATGAGATTCTTGCCCGTTCTTCTCATGAGCCCTACACTCTTGCTTTGCTAAACGTGGCAGTAAATGTAAATTCGCAGAAAAATTAATGTAACTTTGACATTCATAAGTGTTACCTTTAATCTGAATAAATTTATTTTGAATGTAAAAGTCGTCAAAAGTAAAATACAGTATTTTCACGTACTTTATTTTCCTTATAAAAGTATAAAGTACGTTTACCTGAAAAAAAGCACAATACTTTATTATAAGGTACGGGTGGCAACCGATCACGGGCCTCTTCTCAGTGTGGGAAAGGTTAGGCCATAGTCTACCACGCTGGCCCAGTGCGATTTGGCAGACTTCACATATCTTCGAGAACATTATGGAAAACTCTCAGACATGCAGGTTTCCTCACGATGTTTTCCTTCACCGTTAAACCGAGTGATAATATGCACATAACCATATTAGACTTCACCCAGTAATCGATTCAATATCAATATTAAAAAATTGAGATTTCTTTGTCATTATACATCATTCAAAATATGCATACCTGCAGGTAGAAGATGAAGATACCTATTTATAATTCTAACACCTTTCTATTATTGTATAGTCGGCCAAAAATGTGGTCTACCAGTTCCAACCTTACGGTTGAGATTCATTTGAACATCATGAAACAACAAGGTCGATTTCTCCTTGCAATAATATTATGACAGTGATCATTGCTCTCTTTATCATGTATTATATTTACGTCATGCCAATAGCAGCGATAGCTCAGTGGGGAGACCAACAGACTGCAATGCAGAGGGTCTCGGGTTCGAACCTACGTCGCGCACCTATGACTTTCGGAAGTTATATGACTTTTCGAAATTATGTGCGCATTGATTGACAATTATCGCCTGCTCCGTGCCTCGGAGAGCACGTTAAGCCGTCGGTTCCGGTTGCCATGAACATCTATGGCAGTCGTTATTGGGAGAGTGTCGACACAAAAGATCCCACTGTCGAAGTGTCGCTGGTCTGCATTGACTGGCCCCTACATAAGATAAGATAAGATACGTCATGCCATGTGTCAAGTATGATTTATAACAAACAACAACATCTCATCTCCTTTACCTATTCACCTTCGTTAGAAAAGACGATCTTGGCGATAATTAGATCGATAATTAGATAGACAGAAACTTTGTGAAATCTGATAGACCATTTTCTTAGCCAACTGTACCCATGTTCACAATAAACAAATTGATTGATTGATTGGTATGAATTTACATCTTTCTAACTTTTCTTTTCTAGGTACTCTTTTACACTCGTTCAACAATAACAACAAACAAAA
This sequence comes from Catocala fraxini, assembly GCA_930367265.1. Lineage (NCBI taxonomy): Eukaryota > Metazoa > Arthropoda > Insecta > Lepidoptera > Erebidae > Catocala > Catocala fraxini. The sequence goes on along the minus strand of OV884049.1, from coordinate 15,671,203 downwards.
AAAAAGGCAAACAGAGGACAAAAAGGTACTTACTGAACTGTTTTGTCTTTACCTATTTATATAAAGTTATTCTTATACGTTATCCCAGATTAGACAGTCTGATACAACTTCTTGAAATCCCCGATTCGTCCCTTTACTTTTCTCCTTACTTAACTCCTTTTATGGTATTTTATTCCTACTTTCCTTTTCAAAGTGTTCGTCTTTTAAGTAACTCTCCCGTTACAGCGGTATTTTCTCTTGCTTTTTTATGAAGTTTTTATTAAAGACAACTCCCGCAGTAGGAATAATTTTTGTGTTGCGAGAATACCCAGACGAGAAACAAAAATTTTTTTTTTAAATAACTCCTGATTACTCCATAATATTTCCTGTGTCGCACTAGGAAAAATTTATAGTCCCCTTTACAAACATTTAGCTAACGAACACAAACAAACACGAAGACTCAGAACAACAATTTGTGGATCACACAAAGTTTTGTCCCGTGTGGGATTCGAACCCACAACACTGGACGTAGTTCCAATGACGAGGCGACCATTGAAACCTCTACGCCATCTTTGCAGAAAAAAAAGCCATTTGTAACTTCTGTCGCTAATAAATTATTCACTTATATTTTTGTTACCAGATTCGAAGGCAACTCACAGTTAGTGGCGGCGTGCCTCGCTTCCACTGCACTACACCGGCACAAGTCTCACGCTATCACGTTAACATATTATTTATTACAAATTGTTGAAACTATTTACTAACTAAATAAACTTGTTTTTTTGATCATATGTTGTTTCTCATACATTTTTACGTATTTTATTTATTAAGGGCTGATTTCCAATTATCGGATAACTTTTATCTGGGTACTAGATTATGCCCACGGTTTCGTTAGGTTAGATTAGTAGTCCTAGATTAGTCGGTGAAAAATCATCAAATCCACATTGACATTTATAATATTAGTTAAGATATTGTCATGGCGCGTTGTTTAGAATGCCAACAGTTCGGTCACGCACACATTTTTTTGCATAAAAACTATTGTACTAATTGCGCTGAGAAACACGAAACGCGTGACTCTAAACAGAAACATCACTGACTTTTTGAGCCACAATATGGAATGTAATAAAAAAAATTAAATGTGTAAGCGGTTTAAAAACCCGCCTAACCCCGTTGCGAATCTCAGGAGTCTCCCACAAAATCATATGCAACAAATACTCTTATTTTGGACACGATCTACTAAATTAAAGTTTAGAGTTTTCTTTCTTACGGGGTGTCCTGCGTGAGCGACGAATACGACGCGACGCGACGCTGCCAACGCGACGAACGGTTTTCATAAACTTTCTTACAATTGTCATACCAACTGCCTCAGTGGCACAGCGGTAGTGGATGCGACTGCTGTGCATGAGATCTCGGGATTGAATCCCGGGTCGAGCCAACACAAAATAAATGGGCGGTGTTAGACACCCCATGCCTCGGAAAGCACGTTAAGCTATTGATCCTGCACCTGATCTCTCTCCAGTCATTTCATCACAGGGAGTTAGTGAATGGAGAGTGCACGTGTGTTTACGCACACTTGTGTACTATAATATCTCCTGCGTAGATGGCCAGTCTCCGCTAAGATTGGCCGCCGTGACCGAAAGTCGGACATTATTAGGATTAGCATTTGAATACATGACATTTGTCGCAAGACGCAATTTGTATCGACGAATCATTTAAGTCTTGTCTAACTTGTGGTCCTAACATAGCACTGCGAATAATAACGTAACTACGAATTACATTTGTCATTGCATTTGATATAAACGGTACTGGTGAGTATTGCCTGCAAGAAATACCGCACACACTAAGAATAAAATCAAAGATATACAAACTTATCGTAGCAATTGATGTTGCTCCACCGATCGCTGATAGTATTGGTCATCATTACAAATGTCATGTACTAATAATTAATAGTCATTTCAAATGCTATGACGGTTATAAGAATACATACCTATGTCACTACATTTACTAATCTTTGCAGCAACCTAAAACAAATGGTGGTCACCCTATTTCCTAATTCAGAGATATAAAAATAAAACTCGATTTGCTCATACAATAAAGGATCTTTTCATTTCTTTCTGGTATCGAATGTATGCACAATTTTTTTCACAAAAATGAACAATTTTGTGTTTGTCTTATCTTTCATATGTTAAGCGTAATAAAACGAAAACAAAAGTAAATGGAGGACTGAGGGCCGGAAGTGGTGATCTGTTCTTGCTTTCACAAATCACAATTTATTAACACATTCGCATCCTCATAACTTTTTCACGCTTCATACACTATACATTTTACTAGTGAGCCCGCTTGCAGGGTTCTCGGTAATACAGATGCGCCGGGGTGAGCCCACGACGTGGGTCCATGGTATACAGCTATGACTCGTAATAAAAAACCCTCTCGTTATTAGGAATATGGTCATAGTTCTTCTAGATATAGGATTCTTGGTAGTATTCTAGTGTAGTTTTCTAGTTAGAATGTACATACACTAGGATATGGGTAAGTAAAAAATTGTTTTATATTCGCTATCATCATGAGATATGAATCGTCAACCTTTTTAGAAAGATGAATTAAAATTGTTTATTTTTCAATGTATTTCTGAATCTACATTTTTCACACATTTTTATTTACTAATTTTCTTTTTACAATCTTATGCCATTGGCTTATGGATTTTGCACGAAAAATGCAAAAACGTAAGCTCGTGTTACGTGATTTTTAGATTATAACAGTAGTTATCTATCCTATTTTATAGCTTAAATGAAACATAAATAGTTATATAACAATTTTTCCGTCCCAAATATTTAAGTTATTGGTTGACAATAAAGATACATATTTATCAAAAAAGCACTTCAAATTCTACATACAATTTTACTATGTCGGCCGCGCGCCGATTTGTATATGCGCCGCACGAGCTCTGTCATTACCTGTCTTACGCTCGGCGCAGTCTTAATTAGCTAAACGCAAAATGTTTATTCCGAATCTCAGAATATGTGTACTAAATATGAAACTTTGCCAAAGAAAACCAGGGTGTCAACAGACAGCCAGGAAACCTGTGTCTCGCAAGATGAATTACCTGATTCCTTCTTCTCTTCTTCTTCTTCTTTTCTTCTTCCTCAACATTTTGATGATATATCCTATTCTAGAGAAATTGATAAATATATTCTCAAAAATACCACTATCGCAACAAGAGAATACTAAGTACTATGACGGAATACGAAGTTTGCAACATGAGTGCAGAAAAGCAATTTCAATGTATGGAATATTTCGGGAGAATGGTAGCATCTTTGACATCTCCATGTCAAAGTTTCACTGCAATACACGTTATAATAAGATAAGATGAAGGATATTGGATATTTTGAAGAATACTACCACTTAAAAATAATTCTTCTGCAAACAATTATATTCAATCAGTTCACTATAGGAACTTATGACATCAAGAGTTCTTCTAGAAAATTCTACGAAATAATTATGTATAAAATAAATAAGTTTGAATAAAAATTATTCGTATAACTTCAAATCATCGATATTACATTTAAATGAATATAAATTTCAGTTAATAATTGATTAAAATGTCCATTAAATTGATTTTGTGAATAACATTGAAGTTGTTTGCATAATATTATTGTTTACCAGCCCTGTCATACAACCCACGCGGAGGGTCCTTGGCATCTAGGAAGAAGTAAGAAAAATAAATAAAACAAATATGTTTAAATCTAAAAACCAACACCACCACTAGGAAGATCTGTTAAATAAATCGCACTCTTAATAAAACAGAGACTTATCTCAGTATTTTGGATTAAACAAATTTGAACTCTATTGCAATGATTTAACACAAACATAATATTAGAATTTAGCATATACAATTAGATTAATGGTTTCATTGTATTTGCGGAATAAACGTTTGCGTATATGAGAATTGAGGGCCCATTTTGACCGAAGATATACAAAGTAGGACAGTGTTTTGCAACAATTTATTTATTTATTTTTTTGGATTTAATAATGTCTTGTTTTCACAAATTTTGTTTGGCATTAGCTTAAATTTTGGCATAAAGATGTTTTCTGTTAATGTCCATAGTTTATCCGGTGCAGGTGAGCCCTCAATCCTCTATGTTGAGAACTGAGGGCCCAACTTTACCGTCCATAGCTCGCATATTTGACTTTCACAAAATCTGATTCCAACTTTCACAATTCTTTGGGTATGTTCACTAAATCCTAAGCACATTTTCAAAAAGATTTAACAAAGTGGTCTTCACACCACACGCGCATCCTATTTTTAGGTGGGGTTAAGAATGAACCTAACCCTTCCGAGACGGAATGCAGTGATTAGTATTTTTATGGTCATTATATTTAATCCCATATTATAAATGCAAATGTGAGTTTTTTTGTGACGCATTCACGCCTTATCTAATCGACCGATCATTATGCAATTTCGCATACACGTTGTCAGGGGTTCAGAATAGGACACAGCGTAGGTACCTTTCATCCAGAAAAAGTACCTACTGTTGTCGAAGGATATATATATGTTACGGCTAAAGGTGGGTGTGAACATAAACTTAAGATTAGCCGGCTACAACTAGGTGCAGCCGGCCACATGCGGTTAGGTTATGTTAGGTTACTTTTGAGTTTAGCCGGCTAAAACTAGGTGTAGCCGTCCTTCGGCTATTAGCCGTAACATATATATTAAATAAAACAAGAATGCATTGCACAGTTTTAAATCATTTAAATGTCATAGTACTTTATTGATTTATTGATACATATTTATAATATTACAATTTATAAAATTGTGCTTATTTCGCTTTGCGATATTACACATAATTTAATATAAATGCCGTAGACTTAAATACTTTCTTATACTTAAAGTATATGTACAGTACTTGTATGTTTCAAACATGACATAGTATAGACCTATCTTCGAAGAGATATGACCAAGATTTAGTAGTCTATTGCATTAGTACTTACCAGCTTTTCCCACTGGTGGGGACAACTGGACTTTTAACCGATATTCCTGCTATGATGTCACTGGTTGGGATCAGTGGAATTTAATTTTCACTTTCCTTACCGTGTCCAGTTTTGTTAATAAAAATAGTCGTATTCCCTTTCTTTTGTTATGCCCCACTGCTAGGCAAAAACAAGTCTCTTGGACTTCCAAACCAGTCTGTTCAATTTGTTATTATTCTCAACTATACTTATTTAATAACAAAACTGACACGATATAAGTATTAATTAAATTACACTCATTACAACCAGTGACGTCATAGTAGGAAGAGTAAAATAAAATTCCCTTGTCCTCACCAGATGGGACATTTGGTAGGGACTAGTGGAACAGACCGATTCGGTCTTGACTACAGACTTAATTTCAGTCATAATTATGTTAAAGAATTATGAATTAATTATTATTCTTTAAAATAGTAACATGTATATTTTTTTGTAATATGTAGTGAGTGTCTGAAACTTCTTTTATTAATATAAATTTCATCATTCATGTAATTCATTCATCCTTTAACTATGATTTAATGATATACCAAGCGAGCGTAACCGCGGGTGGCACCTAGTCTTTAATATTTCGATTCAATATTTAGCCTTAGATTAGCATGTTCTGAATATCTTATTATTAAATAAGATATTCTGAACATTACATTACTTACATTAGTAAGCTAGTACTTTTTAAATGATTTGTATATACACAATATAGGATGTCCTGTAAAGAATGAATAAACCTGAAACACTTATTAGAGTAGAGGCTCAAAAAAAAAACATGTTTCCCGGGTAGTATTTATGAATATGTATTCAACTCCTGCATATTAATAGCAATAACTTCTTATTTACATGAAATAAAGCAACGCATTATACCATTTTGAAATCTGTATTAAATACGCATTTTTAATATTTCTTGTTTATTAGTAGTCTTAAACATATTTACACAACAAAATAATGTATAATACTATTTTGAAATCTGTATAACATACACCTTTTATGGTTTTCATTTATTTGTAGCCATGGTATTCACAAAAGTAAAGAATTGGGCAATAGTACTTAAAAAAATGCCATACTTAGTAACTGGGAGACATTGTTTGTTTAAATAATATTATTCTGGGCCTCCAATAGATACTATAAGAAGTTTTAGGATTATCCAATCTTTACGGGTCATTCTTTCTTAGACTCTACATCTTTTTATACAGAGGGTAGGCAATGTTACAATAGGTGGGGATACGATTTTAAGTGAAAATAATTCTATATTAAGGGGCTCTTTTCCTTAATTTTCTTTACGTTACTCGTGCACGCTCTTTGGTTTTTGCCAGGGTCTAATTCCCTCAGTAGACATATGTCCAATAGTCCTAGAATTATAATTTATTCAAAATACCAGCTTTTCATTAACATGTACAGGCATCCACAAAAAGATGTATATAGAACAAAGTTCCACTAAAATGTCTACATTAAATATGCCAAAATATTTGTACACATCTATTATATTTTCTTTTATTATTAAACAATAGTTGTATACAAAGTTTTCGGTTAAGTTAGTTAGTTTAGTTTTAATTAGGGTCATACAAACTTAAGAAACATCCACGTTTACAAAGTTTTGGAGCAGATGTGAACATGATATTGACAAGTTACAGTAAATATCATGTTTTGACACAATAGCTATCTATTGAGAGTGTACAGTAGTTATACAATCTTATCTAATATTATAAAAGTGATTGTGTTTTTTTGATCAACCGATCATCAATAAATTTCGCATACACGTTGTCATGGGGAACTGAAAAAGACATAGGGTACCTTTCATCTAGAAAGAAAGTACTGTTTCCGAGGGAACGTTAATATAGGTGTTGTTGACAATATCTACATTGACGCGAGCGAAGCCGTGGGCAAAATAGAGTATTAAATATTTTGGTTTATTGAATGTAAACATTTAAATACAATTTTATTCCGTATAGACAGTGGCGTAATGTAGTAGGGGCGACAGAGGCGCTCCGCCCCGGGCGGCACTTTCAGGGGCGGCAAAATTACACAATAAATAATAATAATCTTAATCATAAATAATAATAAAATTAATCTTATAAATATTTGAACTATTTCATGACGAGCGAGAAGAATGACCAGATGTGCTATAAATAATAATGATGACTGTTCTTGTCGAAGAATTCTTTAGAGTTACTTGTTAGAAGGCAGCAAAATATACTTCCGCCCCGGGCGGCTGACACCCACGCTCCGCCACTGCGTATAGCGATAGCTCAGTGGGGAGACCAACAGACTGCAATGCAGAGGGTCTCGGGTTCGAACCCACGTCGCGCACCTATGACTTTCGGAAGTCATATGACTTTTAGAAATTATGTGCGTATTGATTGACAATTATTATCGCCTGCTCCGTGCCTCGGAGAGCACGTTAAGCCGTCAGTCCCGGCTGCCATGAACATCTATGGCAGTCGTTATTGGGAGAGTGTCGACACAAAAGATCCCACTGGGTCGAAGTGTCGCTGGTCTGCACTGACCGGCCCCCACATAAGATACATACATACATATAGATCTTGTTGAGGGTGACTGTACTTCATATATACATGATCACGCGTATATCCCGAAGGGGTAAGGTAGTATTACATACTCATTTCACCAGCTATGATTTTAGCTTCCATGTAATAGGAAGCGAGGCTATCTAACAGCCCATGTACCTCAAACACCATATATTTACAATCATAATTATTATTATACTTAGTTATCATAATAATTTAAAGATAGTGCTCAATATAAATTCAGTCTTACATTTAAAATATTTTACAAAATTATTTATTTATTCTTTTATATTTATACATATGTGCAGTATAATTTGGCTGTAATTAAACACAATGTTTAATACTTTACATCATAATCTTACTAAAACTAATCTATATAAACTTGTTTTCTGAAAAGCTAATCAATGATGTGTCAAAATAAAACTCATGTAACTAACACAAAACTAACTACTTTATACTGATTTCATTGAGTTTTGGCTTTTTAACAACTACGGGCATTGGTAGCTTCTAAAATTGAAATAGTCATAATTCTATACAATGTTCCAAAGTCCTACTAAATTAAGTGATTTTTAATAATCGGCTTTAATGATAATTATATTTGTTTACATTATATTTTATTTTAAATAAATAAATATATATATATTTATTGACATAAGTTAAAAAGTAAGTGCTGTTAGTTGGTATGCCATTTCCTATACGTTCCTAGTGTTAGAAGTCACCCTGGTTCCTCTCTAGGTTAGCGGTTCAGTGCCACCCAGCCGTTGTTCCCGTCGGGCAATTTGATTTGAATCAGTCGTACCACGCCGCCGTTTTCATCGTTTGCTACGATCTGTAAAATAAATAAGTGTTTATAGTATCATACCATATCCAGGTATGCAAGTGATTTGTATAGCTCATATCAGACAAACGGACCGACCAATTCTGCTATTTATGACCAATTTTGACTAATTATCGACTTATTCACTACGTAAATTGATTTCCAGTTTGCGATGGTGGCTGTGCCAAGATGACCTATAAAAGTGATTTTAATGCGATGGCAGTGCAATGGATTGAGTTGCGATTGAAAGGTCGTCGGTTTGAATCCCATCTATTGCACTACCGACTTGAAACTGCTATGTGAAAATGTTTAGAACAATCAAGAGGTTACGTGCCGAATTCAGCAGGATTTTGTAAAAATGTTTTACTGCTAGTTATGGCGATGAATCAACAATAGTTACGTATAGACACGACTCGGATACCAGTTCTGGCCACATGAACGATTTTTTGTGCTCATTGGGTGAGTGCTAGGCACTAGAATGTATAACTGATCGCTCGCTACTGCACTACAGAGAATGTTGTGGTTTCAAATCCCACTCGTGACAAAACTTTGTGATCCACAAAAGATTAAAATGGTTTTTTATATCTGTTTGTTTAAATGTTTCGAATGTACCGCAATACAGGTATAAGTAGAAGTGTATAATGGAAATACGTAAATGATAACCTGATAAAAGCGATAGCCAAGTACACACAGCGACACATCAACCTAGACTGTTTGGACTTTAAACTAATAAAAGTTGAACGCTGCGAATCTTGCGAGAACCATTACATCGCCACCACTTTGCACTGTCCCTTTTCGAAAATTCTTTATTCTGTATGTAGCGTAGTTATGCATATATAGGGTGTCTAACTTGATGTGTAGCCGTGTGTACGTTTCGAATTTATGTGCGTATTAATAACTTCATTATCGCTCGCTTTAACGGTGAAGGAGAACATCTTGAGGAAACCTGCATATCTGAGAGTTCTATATAATGTTTTCGAACATATGTGAAGTCTGCCAATCCGCACTGAGCCGGCGTGGATGATGGCCTAACACTTTCACACTAAGAGGCCCGTGCCCAGCAGTGGGACAGACTTGTACAGGGCTGCTATTATCATTTATATTATTAGATGTTTACCTCGGCCTGTTCATTTAATTGCTCAGCGCTGACTGCTTCTAAAATGGCACTCTGAGTCCTCTCGCCCAAGTCATCTGTAGAATAAAGAATGTTATAACGAGCTACTTTTTAAATTGTTTGGGATGCGTTTGGGAATGTATAAAATACTGGATGTTACAATAAGAAATATTTGTTTATTGATAAAAAAAGTTTCCACTAAAAAGATCACAGTTCATAAAACTATTTTTAAAATGTTGGTAAGACTAATGTAACGAATTTTGGTTTAATTTTATGAATGCATCCGTTCGCGATGGTTCCGAAAAGTGTAATAATTGATGTTAATGAATTTAGTAATATGTGTTCGATGTCAGAAATAAACCGAACAAGAGTGGTCACTTTTAGCAGCAAGACTTTTAGCACCTTGCCATCTGCTGGACGTAGCATCAGACTTGGTGCCGCCCCTGAGAATTCTCTAAGAGCAACTTTCAGTTTGTCCTAGTCGGAAATCGAATCCAGGAGCTACGAATCGCAAGCAAACTTTTGCGATAATGTCCACAGGGTAGTATGTAGGTAATATACTTGACGATACTTACGGATAGTTAACAATGTGGGATCTTCGCTTTCTTGCATTAAACTGATAGTCGCCTTATCTGCCGAAACAAAAAAAGTTGTGTGCGCATGAGTTTAATTTTTAAGTTTATACGCAATAACAGAAATAGATAATAGTATTTTTTGCGTTTAGTACATATACTGTCATATAACCTCATGAATCAAGCATAGATTTTCTCTTCCTTCCATTGTCTCTATTCATTAATCCATCCTCTACCATTAGTCTGCCTGTCTATCTGTCCATCCGATCAGTCATCTCTCCATCCCAGTGCTCTCCTATTTATCTGTCTACCTTACTATTCATTCACACGACCACACAAGCACTCGTCCATTCTTTCATTAGTTCACTCATCTACTTATCCACTCCTCAATCTATTCACCCCCTCTCACACATCCAGTTTTCTCTTCCTACCATTCCCTCTATTAACTAATTCATCCATATATTCCACCGGTAGCCCTGTCTCCCCGACCAGTCATCGTAAATTCGTGTGGACTGACGGTGAATACGCTTATAAATCCGTTCGCTTATACACCTGTCTATACCTGGTGTATACTTTCATTCGTTCACTCAATGAATTAATCAATCGGAAAAGATGTATCTTTCTCCTTCCTGCTCTCTAATCATTTATCCATCCGTCTATTCCACTACTAGTCTGCTTGTCCATCTGTTCACCCGCCTTTAACCCTCAATTATTTATTCCAAAACTCTTTGCCTGTCCACCATACTCTCCATCAACCACCTACCCATCCATCCACCTGACCACTCACTTACATTTCATAATTCGTACATCGAGACGGATGTGACGATAGACGGGTTGGTGGGTGAACAGGTTTACGGATGGAAAAGAAGACATTTTCCCATGCGTAAACCTGTTCACCCACTCATGCGTCTATCCATCCATCCATCAATCCATCCGTCGATCCAACCATCCTTCTTTGTTCCAGCGTAAGTCTTAATTATTATCCTGCATGTCTCTTAAACCTTAGGCGATCCTTCATTTCCAATATCCTCTGTGTTGCAGGCATACATGCTGCAGTAACCATTACTTATTAGATAGACTGTACAGTCCATGATGGCAAATGATTGTACCTACATAGTAAAACAAAAAATGCAAATATAATAATAATATGTAGACTTACTATCTTGTAAAATCAACTTCTTGTCGTCAGCTATTATATTGCATATTAGTTTCGTTTGATCCAATTCCTCGGTTTTTACTGAAACTAAGAAAATAACTTTTTTAAATTTATTTTCTTGTTTTAAATTTACGATACTTAATCATTATGTTGCTATGTACTTTAGAAACATTGCAATATCTCTCCCGAAATACAGGTATAACCTAGACCGAGCAAATATCTATAAGTGTACTTAATATGTAATTTTCAAGATGTAATTATATAACTAAGAATTGTTTACAAAATAACGAAATTATTATATTATAATAATAGACACAAAGACCGTTAAGACCTGGAACATTAATTTACGCATTATGTAAACTTTCGTCTTGTGCGGTGATCGAACCTGCAATAGGTATTAGTGAGAGTAATGTACAGCTAACCTCTTAAATACACCAAAGGAGTACGTCTACGAGTACGGTAGAGTACATCAGTGTTGTATAAATAGTTAATCTGTTTATTAAGAATAAATATAAGCACTTACCAGATTTGACATTATGATCCAATTCATTCGTTTCAAATATCTGAAATATTAAAAGTAATCTTAGTTTATGCAGAACTACCCTCTGAGAAGCGATAGCCTAGGGTAAAACCGTTGAACTGGCACGCAAAGGTTTCGACTTCAATCCCAAGGCGCGCATCTCTGAATTTTCGAAGTTATATACGTATTAAATAGTTACCTACTAATAATAGTTCGGTGAAGGAAATAATCGAGAGGCAACCTGCATGTCTGAGGATTTTCCATAATGTTTTCGAAGATATGTGAAGTTTGCCAACCAGCACTGGGCCAGCGAGTTGGACTATGGCCTAATCCTTCTCACACTAAGAAGAGGTCCGTGCATAGCAGTGGGACAGCTTAATACAGTGCTGATATATATATTCATTTATACCTTCTGCACGCAGCTTTGCCCACATGTATCCTAAGGGATCACATACCGTAATATAAAGTGCCCTTTGTGTAAATCTAGATCTACATTTTCTGTCTTTGCATCCAAATCTGTTTAACGGGTTTTTGTATGCTTGAGTGAGATACATCCAAATATTTGCGGTACTTTTATAGAAGCTTAAAATCCCGACTAGCCAAACTAAAATGCTCGACCCGGAATACAATGGACATATAATATTGGACTAATAATCTCACTTTTATTTAAAAGGAATATAGAAAATTCCACCGATTTTTAACTTAGAATAATGGTCTAAGTCTACTATATCAGTTTTCAGTATGCTGTTCCTTACACTCAGTATAATTAACCGTGTTAAGAATGAAAAGAAAATAAAAAGTAATACAATATTGCCCTAGATATTTCTCAAAAGTTTAGAATGCTTCTCCGCTATTGCTATAAATGAATATTTTAAATTCTACTATTATAAATAAGAAAGATTGTAACAATGTTGTTTGTCACTCATTCAATCGTATATCATTAAACGGATTTAGAGGAAACTTGAGACACAGATATACCAAGCACTGGATTACCACATATCTTTGTCTCGTCAGGTATTTGTTTCACTCAGATTCAAACAGGAAAAGACGCGAGCAAATAATAAAAATGTTTTCAACAAACTACTGGAATTAGTAAAAGTGCAACTTACCGTATCGAATTTATCACTAGACTGCGAGTCTGATCTCTCATTTTCTATTGGTACAGTCACGCCCTGGAAATAAAATAATTATTGAAATAGGTCATTAACTGCCTATGTGGCATAACAGTAGTTTATGCGTTTGCTGTGCATAACTGTTTCGGTTGCGAATCTTGGGTCGGGCGTAAAAATATTTATTAGAATTTTCTGTAAAGAAATTTTCGGTAGCAGCTGTGCACACTTTGCGCCGTTGGCCCTGATCTCTCTGGTCGTGTCGGATTTTGAGAGTGAGGGAATCCAGAGTGTATTTGTGATTACGCACACACTTGTGCACTAAAATATCTCTTGCGCAGATGGCAAATATTTTATTAAGATTGACCAAATTACTTATAACAGATTGTTTGTATAAAACGGAACACAAAGATAGATCATGTCTTTGATTGACATAAAGAATACTTTTAGTACCGTTATGCGTATCAAGAGGGTGACATCATGGGCAGGGCTAGTATTAGTATTGAATAAAATGAATACTTACGTTTTCTGTAACTTTAATAACCCTTGGTTGATTGACTACTATTGATTCTGCTAAGTGACCCTGTAAACAAACAATAATCCAATAAGTAATTATAACAATATTAATTATACAGCATAAAACAAAAAGCTATCACAAAATTCGTAACGTATATATATGTATGTATGTATCTATCTTATGTGGGGGCCAGTCAGTGCAGACCGGCGACACTTCAACCCAGTGGGATCTTTTGTGTCGACACTCTCCCAATAACGACTGCCATAGATGTTCATGGCAGCCGAGACCGAAGGCTTAACATGCTCTCCGAGGCACGGAGCAGGCGATAATTGTCAATTAATGCGCACATAATTTCGAAAACTCATATAACTTCCGAAAGTCAGAGGTGCGCGAAGTGGGTTCGAACCCGAGACCCTCTGCATTGCAGTCTGTTGGTCTCCCTACTGAGCTATCGCTGCTCAACGTGTATATATAGTCATGCCTGATATTAGGTAAACGTAATACTAGCAAATACACATATCATTTCATCAAAAAATTTCATGATCGCAATAAATATTACGTCTATACGTTATTTTTCTTTTTTATACTGGGTGTAAGGACGGCGTACCGAAAACTTTAGCAAGTCGTCTTTCTATAGGCACTTATCTCCATGCAAACTTCTAGTGATTATAAAAACGCAAGATTAAGATTATATATTGATTAACATTATGACGCGGTACGCAATGGATTTCTACCAATACAACGCACCGGGGAATGGCCTCTGCGCTCCGGGCACATAAACAGCCGATTAGTTTAAATCATGACGATTTAATAACATTACTGTATTTTAATAATCTTTTTTATTGCTTTTTGTTTAATAAAATGGATGGTCTATGCATTATGATATGATTCTTAGTCCGAAAAAGTAAAAGTTGCAGGCAGAAATATGTGTTTTTTTTTAACTCACAGTAGTTGTCTAAATCTACTATTTCAGTTTTCGATACGCTATCCCTTACACCAAGTATGTTTAATTTCAAGTGTATTATTGCGCTCGTATAATAAATGTATACAGTCGTACAAAACGCGATAATTAGAATCTACATTGCTTGGGCAACGTACGCACTAATGTAGTGAGTTCGAAATATTCAAATATTCTTTTTCACATAACTTCCAAGACTTGTCACAGTCCCTCTATTCCTTTCTCTCTGTGTCCCACGTACGCTCGCCGGACGCTTCTACGCACGCACACACTCACGTACGCACGTACGCACGCACGCACGCAAGCACGCATACACAAATGGACACACGCACGCACGCGACGCACTCGTAGGGCTTCTTGTCGCTGTGGATGAAGCGGTGCGTGTTGCGTGTTGCGTGTTGCGGTTGTCGCGCGAGTTGACAAACAAGAAGTGACTCACGCTAGTGTTCATGTGCGCGTAGAGCAGCTGTTTGCGCATGAAGCCGGCGCCGCACGCGACGCACTCGTAGGGCTTCTTGTCGCTGTGGATGAAGCGGTGCGTGTTGCGTGTTGCGTGTTGCGGTTGTCGCGCGAGTTGACAAACAAGAAGTGACTCACGCTAGTGTTCATGTGCGCGTAGAGCAGCTGTTTGCGCATGAAGCCGGCGCCGCACGCGACGCACTCGTAGGGCTTCTTGTCGCTGTGGATGAAGCGGTGCGTGTTGCGTGTTGCGTGTTGCGGTTGTCGCGCGAGTTGACAAACAAGAAGTGACTCACGCTAGTGTTCATGTGCGCGTAGAGCAGCTGTTTGCGCATGAAGCCGGCGCCGCACGCGACGCACTCGTAGGGCTTCTTGTCGCTGTGGATGAAGCGGTGCGTGTTGCGGTTATCGCGTGAGTTGAATGATTTGCCGCAAATCTGGAAACAAACAAATTGCAGGTGACTAAATCCCTGTATAACATCACTAACTGACCCGCACAATTTCGTCTGATTCACTTAAGAGAATTTTCCCCGTATTTACAACATTTTTCATTCATGCTTTGGTCCTATTGGTCGTAGCGTGATGTTATGTAGCCTATGACGTTCCTTGATAAATGGGCTATCCAACACTAAAATTTATTTCAATTCGAACCAGTAGTTACTGAAATTTGCGCGTTCAACCAAACAAACAAATAAACTCTTCAGCTTTATAATAGTAAAGATAAACATGGTGGCACACTTTAGTGCGCGCATTTCGCCACAGCGTAGGGGCACGACAGGTGCCGATGACAATCCAATATAAGCGGTTTTATAAGCTGAGTGCAGTCTTGAGAATAATGTACATGGTTTGTCTGTAATCTGTGAGGATACTGTGTGTCATATTTTGCAGGCTCAGAATAGGACAAAAAGCCGGAGGTGCGACGGCATTCCTGCAATATTTCTATATAATTGTGCAGCAAGTCTATGTAGGAAAGACTCGCTCACTAATCACTCTACTTTTCACAAAATCATTGGAGCAATGTGTGGTTCCTTTAATATGGAAAAAGCATATGTAGTCCCCATACATAAAAAGGGGCCTAAGTCAGAGATAAAGAATTACCGATCAATATCAATACTCAACACGCTAAGCAAGATACTTGAGAAATTTGTCTACAATAAGATGTATAACGTCATATATAACAGTCAAAGTCAAAATTGATTCCTTGGAGGTCGATCGACCACTTCTAACTTAGCCATATTTAGTGATTATATTCTCTGCAATATGGAGGCTAGCCGGCAGGTTGACGTGATCTACAACGATTTTGAAGAGGCTTTCGATCGTGTGGATCATGTCGTACTGCTAAATAAACTTTAAAACTTCGGAATCCATGGTGATCTACTTAGATGAGTTAGTTCCTATTTAACCAACGTGCGCAGGTTGTAGTCGTTGGTAGGTTTAGGTCAAATTTTATTAATATTCCCTCTGGTGTACCTCAAGGGTCTCATCTTGGTCCTCTTTTACTGTGCCTACATATACGACGTTATTTCATGCTTTAAATATGCCAATCATCTTTTGTATGTAGATAAAGATTTTTCCTTGTCACAATACTTATGACAAGACTAGGTATAATTCTAGTGTTTACCGCGTTGCTTAATATTGCTAGTGCTATCTACTCTCTTATTTATGTGTATGGAAAACAAGCTGTTGAGTTTCTAATATATAAATAATAAGGTGGATGTTGATCATTGTACACAAGTTTTCTTGGGCAACAGTCCTCAGTTTCTGTAGGCCTTTCATGAAACGTAAAAAATAAAGTTTTCGGACCAGTTTTCGGCAACGCGGATTGCATTTGGTTTAGCCTGATACAGGTCAGCTAGTTAGTGTGCACGATTCTGGGCTTACGGGGCATGACAACAGATGACCCACTGTCTGTGGTGATACGCCGCAGTCATATGCATTCGCACTTGTGTCTATATAACCCCACCTTGACAGATTATCTTTACATCGGCCATCCTGGGTACGCAACCTGTTGAGTGCCTTCCAAGTTGGCCAAGGCAGTTTGGCTCCCGGAGGTAACTTTTCCGCCGGTGTGATAAAGGTAGGCAGTGAGAATTTTTCGCGCCACAGGTTAACTCTGGCCTTAGGAGCATCATTGGCACTTGCAGGTACGGTGTGGAGGAAACTGTTACGGCTTTTTAGCCGTTTGGTATCTGGAATTTGGCTATATACTGGGTGTCTTCGATCAGTTTCCTGTTTCCATTTTTCGATTGCAGTGGCTACTTCTATTTACACATTAGAAACAAATAAGTTTTTGTAAAGTAATCTTTGTAATAGCCATCTCATAAGAATGATGTGTTCACTGTCACAGTGTGGACAAAGACTAGATTTTTTTTTTGGTATAGTTGTATATTGTAAGGTTTTTCTGTCACATACAAAAAAAGACAAAACATATTGTAGTTTTCGTTCGGCAGTTTATAAAACTTTCGGATAGATATATGAATCTACTATTTATAACCTATCAATAATTCCAGTACGATTCCGACGCGCAAACACGATCGTGCGATGTGTACATGAATTTGTCACTTCAACTTTACGCCAGTCTAAAACTAAGTAACGACGCGGGTGTGAGAAAAAGGAAATGTTAAATTGCTACTCACACAACGATGCGCTCACGCCGCTCTCATATACATCTACGTACATGCAGTGATAAGAACTACAGGAAGCGATTGTAACGTAACTATACTATCTGAGGTCCATGGCAGCTAGTGAGATTAACCAAAAATATTTGACTCTAATAAGATCCATAGAACTAGTGAGAAAATAGTCTTACTAGTTCCATGGAACAGAATATCAAGAAAACTAGTGAGAATGATCCGAATTTTCAATGTCATGTGTCTTTTTATCGCTTATATTGTAGAAGCAATAGTAATCTTCTATTTAAAGTTTTGATATTGTTTTATCAAATTGGGTATCCCATTTGCAAATAACCAAAATGAACTTAGCGCAATAGACACATTATTAAACTGAGCGATATCTTTTCCTTATGACTGTTTTAAAATCTTGATAATTCATTTGTTTAATTTGTGTATTTTCTTGAGTTAATACCGAACTGCCACTATACAAAATCAAATGCAGGTAGAGCATTTGATCTTGTATAGTGGCAGTTCGGTGTGTTTAACGTTTGCTCGAATGACCTATTCCCACAAGTTTTATTTTTAGCGTTACAAATAGTAGTATAATGAAAGCGAATAAAAGCGAATATTAATAAAACGATAGCAATAGTTTTGAAAAAGATTATTTTCTGTGTAGGGCTAGGTATGTCTAGCATTGGACGTCTTTCGGCTGAGATGATGATGATGAAATGGTATGCAATATTCCGACTGGAGAGAGATCAAACGCAGGACTAAAGGTTTACGTGTTTTCCGAGGCACGGGGGTGACGAACACCGCCAACTTTCTAACTACGGGCTGCTATTTAGATTTCTTAACAGAAAAATACAATAACTTTTTGTTGGCTAGATTTGGGATTTAAATTTTATAAATTCAAACCTCATGCACAGCAGTCACATTCACTTCTATTACCTCACAGAGGAATGCTGGTGGAGTGAATATAATAACAGAGTAAATGGAGCCCTAAATGCTTTTATGGGTATGTATTTTAAGGAGCCAGCGCAGCGATAGCCTAGTGGGAGACCGTTGAACTGCCACCCAGAGGTCTTAAATTCGATACCAAGGCGCGCATCTCTGACTTTTCGAAGTTATATGGATAACATCGTGAGGAACCTTCATATCTGAGAGATCTTCATAATGTTCTCGAAGATATGTGAAGTCTGTTAACCTACACTGGACCAGCGTAGTGGACTATGGCCTGACCCTTCTCACACTGAGAAGAGGCCCGTGCCCAGCAGTGGGACAGTTCAATATAGGGCTGATATTATATAATGCTCTCTGGAGTCAATATTTACGAATGGTAATGAAAGCTAGGTTGTGTAAAACGACAAAATGTACAATAAATTAAAGGAAAGTATGAGTATTGAGAAGTGCTTGTAATTAGAATTTAAAAAATAAAATAAAGAAAAGTATGATAGCAGAGTGCTGTGTAATGGAAGATATAGTGATAAGAATTTAAAAATGTTTATTAACACATTAAACGCCATGCAGGTCATAAATGACCGCGAACAATACATTTTCTGTTGTGTCTGCTACATGGCAGTCAATATGTTAAGATGTTCGGATATGAAGTAAGGATGGATGAAATATAAAGAGTGTAAGAAATGTATTATGTATTTGTTTTACTCATGGTAAACGGTGTGGATGTCACAATTAGTCACAATGTATAGAATCATACAATTTTAAAATTTGTTATTGTGATATTGTAAGTTTACCCAACAAAGAGCAAAAAAGAAAAATAATGACACAAATATTAATGGTGTTGAAGTGTGTATGCTCTTTTAGATTAATTTACCTATTAAGTATGCTCCTTAATAATTATATTGTGTTCTGCTTACTATACAGTTTACTTTATAATGCGCATTATATTGTAAAATTTAGTTAATAAACTAATTTTGTACGTTCCGGTTGTCTTTCAATTCACCTTGGGACCCACAAGTCCAATCTTACAGGGAAGCTGGTATGTGAACATTTACATATATCATATTGAAGATATTTTGGAAAAAGATTCATTGATGACTGTGCAAGAAGAATATAATAATAAAAAAATGTATCACTAGGTTAAATAAAAGCGCATAAACCGCAGGGCAGCTTGTGGCGAGCTGAATGTGAGTGGCGACACTGCGGTCCTGATTGCCTCAGAGAGTCGGCTAAAGCCTCGTCCCCAGCTTGCCGCTACTGGTTGGCTGGGGTGGAACTTTAAGAGCGCCCGTAGGACTCTCAACTCTGGCTTGTCTTGGTCGGCCGGTCAGAGGGGGGCGGCTAGAGCTATATGCTTGGGGGTGGAAGTGACGTTTCGAAGGGCATAACTACGGGAAACCCGCTCCGGGTCTCCGTTGTCACGGGACCTGTGATGGCGAAACTGGCGCTGCACCGCTCGACACCCCTAGCCACTCGCACCGGTGTTGCCCTCTGCTGCTGGCTTGTATGCCTATTGCGGCTATTCAGGGGGCCCATCTATTGAGTTGGTAAGTCACAGTCTGTCCATTGCACTGATACTATTAGAGTATTCAGGGCAGACGCCATTTTTCATCCATAGTTACCAATATACCAGTACACCAAACACCCATACCCATAGCCCATATATTAGAATCCAAACAGCAACCAAATGTGATTCTTTTGACACTAATTACACAATATCAAAATATTATTTTTTGAACTCCTCCTATATCCAATTGAACATACTTCTAATTAAATCTGTCCCAAAACAATTTCTAGACTTCACAAATGTTAAAAAACAAATATATTTACACTCATTACTACTAAACCTACACGTACATAAGTGTTACAACAGTGAAAACAAAGAAGAAATATATTCCAATTAAAAACATCTGATTACTAATGTTTTCTTTCTTTCAGAAGCGATCCTGGCTGTCTTCTGCCGAGCCTTACAAAATTTGAATGATAGTAAATATACATACCTCACACACGTAGGGCTGTTCTCCACTGTGTATACGTAGGTGCTTCTTGTAATGTTCGGGGTACACGAACGAAGCGGGACACACTTTGCATTTGAGCGGTCGCTCACCCGTGTGACAAGCCTTTATGTGGTATTCCAGTAATCTGTGGACAAGATAAAAGGTTGGAATTAAATTTAACCATATTCTGCAAGCCTAGTGCACGAGTAATATCGTCTTACGTATACACGTATGTTATACATTTAAATTAAACTACTTTATACAGATGTTATCGCATTTATACAGACGACCGTCGATGGCGTAGTGGTTAGTGTAACCGACTGCCACGCCTGAGGTCGCGGGTTCGATTCCCACACAAGCCAAACATTTGTGTGCATGAACATGGATGTTTGTCTTGGTCTGGGTGTGTCTATGTATAATAAGTATGTATTTACAAAAAAAAAATGTATATATGTATGTTTATCCATTGTCTAGTACCCACAGTACAAGCTCTGCTTAGTTTGGGGTAGATGGTGTTGTGTGTATGTGATAGAATATTATTATTATTATTATCGCGTTGTTTATTTTAAAACACTACTATTCAGAAACTATTACACTACTAACTAACTATTCAGCTTTTAATTATAGAGTATTAGCTATAGCAAAACGACCATTTAAACCACTGCGCCATCTGCATAGTATGTTGGCCGTGATGTCAATAATTTATGCGACAATCTTTGAATTCGGGTAATACCTGATCAACTTTCCTTATACTTGTTTAATCATTTGAACAACAACAAATCTTTTCAGCATTAGGCGTTTACTGGACAAAGAACTAATAATAACTTACCTGATCCAGGTAGTAAAACCGGTACGTTATGCCAAGGGCCCAATAAGTGATATGTAAATAATTAAAAAAGAATATCTTACCGTCTTCTTTTAAATTGTTTCGGACATTGCGTACAGTGGTATCGTTTATCGTCTAGATGTGTCGCACGTCTGTGGGAGTGTAGGTTCGACCGCTGAGTGAAGCGTGCGCCGCATATGTCGCACGGGAATGGACGTTCACCTGTAAATAATTAAGTGATGTTACAATAAACTTATGAGTGGGAACCAAGTACTTTAAAAAAGCCATGAATAGCAATCAGTTGGTAAAGTTAGGATACAGTTTGTCGAGGTCGCGAGTTTAAGTCTGCTTCATAGATTGCCTTTTTTCTAATTTTATGATATACAGCATTGCATCTCGTTCCTTCTCTCTTAGCCTTTATTGTTCCCAAGTCACTTGGGGTCGGCTTTTCTGGTCTAACCGGATTTGACTGGATATCAGTTTTTACACGGAGCGGCTGCCACCTGACCTCCGCAACCCGAAGGCTAACGATACCCTAAGGCTAGACCAGTGTCAGGATATTAGAGGGTACTGACTTTCCCAATAACGACTGCCATAGATGTTCATGGCAGCCGGGACCGACGGCTTAACGTGCTCTGCGAGGCACGGAGCAGGCGATAATTGTCAATCAATACGCACATAGTTTCGAAAAGTCATATAACTTCCGAAAGTCAGAGGTGCGCGACGTGGGTTCGAACCCGAGACCCTCTGCATTGCAGTCTGTTGGTCTTCCCACTGAGCTATCGCTGCTACCTTGCTTGCATCTCGTTCCAATATACAAGATATCAGATCTTTATTTCTCATAAGAGTCCCTGAGTAATTCAGTTACATGAGAAAATTAAACTAAATTAAAACAATTTATTTAATCTAGCTTTCACGCACTATATTTAAATCCTGTGTCGCGGGGGACTTTAAAAACATTTAAACAACGGACACAAAGAACAATAAGACTCGGAACAACTATTTGTGGATCACACAATATTTAGCCCCGTGTGGGGATCGAACCCACAACACTCAGCGCAGCGGCAGTGCTGAGGCGTCCTTAAATCGCTACGCCACCCGTGCTGCTAAGTTTGAATTTGTTTGTTTGTCCGACGAACAGAAACATATTTTGACTAACTATAAATATGCACTGCGCCAGCGAGGTGGACTAGCCTAACCACTCTCACACTGAGAACAGGCCCGTGCCCAGCAGTGGGACAGTTTACAAACAGTTTGTGGGTTAGTTACCTGTGTGGGTCCTCATATGGTCCCTGAGCTCAGCCCGGCGCGCGAACGCCTTCCCGCAGATGGTACACACGAACGCTTTGTTCCCGGAGTGGACCACGCCATGCACTTCCAGATTGTGTTGCGTGCTGAACGCTTTGTCTGAAAGGTGAAGTTTATAGAAATTAATTGATTGCCATGTTGGTATAGCACTAGTTTATATAAGACTAGCTGTGCCTGCGGTCTCACCCGCAACAGTGGTATTTGTCACCGCTCGTCGCCGCTCTCGTGAGCCGTAGCGTGATGTTATATAGCCTATGTCCTTCCCAGGGTCTAAGGCTATCGTCATTCTAAATTTTATTAAAATCGGTTCAGCGAATTGAGCGTGAAAAGGTAACAGACAGACAGATAGAGTTACTTTCGCATTTATAATATTAGTAAGGATTAGCTGTTTCCCGCAGCTTCGCTCAGACACAGTACTTTTTTTTGGATGAAAGGTATCCTTCATCCTGTTCTGTACCCCTGACAACGTATTTGCGAAATTTCATGATGATCGGTTTAATAGAAAACGTGAAAGCGTAACAACAAACAAATCAACTCACATACGCATTTATAATATTAGTAAGGATATTATTCACTGTTTATTTACCGAAACAGATTATAAACACACTCGGTATGTAATTCAAGGAATAATTCCTCTGTTCCGGGGCATTTTACAAACACAAACAACGGACACAAATAACACCCAGACCTTGAATAACTATTTGCGGAGTTTTGTCCCGTGTGGGATTCGAACCAACAACAGCGGCAGTGTCGATGCAACCACTTAAACCACTACGGGATCCGTTTAATATATAATTTATAACAATATTGCGTCGTCGGTACCAACAGACCATATTTGATGAACCTATTACTACAGTAATCCATCGAAAATGTGACCACGGATTTAATGCTTGACTACCATCTGTAGCGTATTAGATTATTTTTATAACATATATGAAAGTAAAAATACTTACTGCATACATTACAGACGAAATCTTTAACTCCCGAGTGTGTTTTCTCATGCTGCGTCAGATTCTGCTGAGTTAGGAAGGATTTACCGCACTGACTGCATTTGTACGGACGGGGGCGGTTCTGTAATATTAAATTTATCTAATAATAAACAGACATACAAAAGTTTTACGCTTATATTCCTGACTGAACGGATGGCGTAGTAAATACTGTAGACGCATATGCAGACATATTTTTATATATTTATTTTGTTTCATATGTTGGTTACCCATTAGCTCTAATATGTGTGTTTTAGGATTATCTATTTTTTACAACCGTATAGAATGGATAATTCTAAAACACCTTACACCCTGATTGACAATATATATACAGAGTGTCCGGTAATTAATGGATAACCTTAAAATGTCTTATAGTAGAACAAGATGGCGGTTCAGAAAAATAAGAAAAAACAATTAAGAAAGTACAATTGTTAGTCATACCTTTGAATGTCTATCTATTAGCATAATTAGTGTTTCATAATAAAACAACAAAAACCAATGAAATTCATTAATTTATGGTCGTAGTGTACAAAAAAGTTAAATACGGTTATTAAAAAAACATCATATTTCAGGTAGTAGTTTTTTTTCCTGAACGGCCATCTATTCTTCTATAAGACATTTCAGGGTTATGCATTAATTACCGGACACCCTGTATATCAATGTTTGTCATATAGAATGTCCAGGAATTCACAAACTCACCTGAAGTGAGTAAACTATTCAGAGCTTTTTGAAAACGTTTTACAAAAGACATTTCCCGCAATATTAACAATACCTGGATTGCTTTACTGACATTCAAACAATTGACACAAAGAACAACCAGAGAAATCATTCGTGAAATACAAAGTTTTGGTCCTGTGTGTGATTTGAGCACACAACACTGTCACTGCGCCATGCACGACCACTTAATTCAATAAGCCATCGGTGCAGTAACTACTTGCTATTAGGTGGCTCATGTGTTAATGGTATATACAACATACCGCATGTGTCTTTAGATGTGCCTGATGCGTGTACTTGGAGGCGAAGGTCTTGTGGCACAGGTCGCAGGTGTAGGGGCGAAGCCCTGCGTGCAGGTTGGCGTGCTCTAGGAGAAGGGCTCTGCTACCGAATGTCTTGCCGCATGATGTGCACAAGTGAGAGGCACGGTTACTGCCGGTCTTTAGTTTTGAAGCGTGTTCAGCTGAAAATGAGAAATAATGATAAAATTAATGTTTATTGTGTAATACGAAATATTTCTTTATAGAAATGTATTTGTAATAATAATATCAGCACTTTATTAAACTGTCCCACTGCTGACTACAGGCCTGTTCCCACTGTGAGAAGGATTAGGTCGTAGTCACCACGCTGGCCGTGCTGGTTGGCAGACTTCACATATCTTCGAGAACATTACGAAGAACTCTCAGATATGCAGGATTCCGTATGATATCTATTTATGAGAAATAAATTTCAATAGCAGCCCGGAGTTAGGAAGTTGGCGGTTTTAGACATTCTCGCACCTCCAAAAGCACGTAAAGCCGTTGGTCCTGCGCCTG
Organism: Catocala fraxini; assembly: GCA_930367265.1. Classification (NCBI taxonomy): domain Eukaryota; kingdom Metazoa; phylum Arthropoda; class Insecta; order Lepidoptera; family Erebidae; genus Catocala; species Catocala fraxini. The sequence continues at coordinate 15,646,252 of OV884049.1, read as the reverse complement.
ATTTCTTCCCGGTCGTGTCGGATTATCGTTCCATCAGATCATGAGAGCTATCGGAACAGAGAGTACACTTGTGTTTGCGCCCACTGTGCTGTAATTTCTCCTGCGCAGATGACAGTCTCCGTTAAGGTTGGCCGCCATGAGTGAAATTGTGTCAAAAGACCAGCTTGTCTCTGAATATGGCCTTGAAATAGTCAGCACTGACCTATATGCGCGGTATAGTCGGTGCGCTTGCGCATGATGGCGGAGCAGAACTGGCAGATGTAGATGCGCGCGTCGTGGAAGCGTTTGAGATGCCGCATCATGGATTCTGCGTCGCCCGTCACGCTAGGCCAGCTCTCCTCTGCAATGTACAATACACTCATTACAATTCGTACGTAAAAATAATGTTTAGTATAGTAAATTCACGAATTGAACAATATTTTGGGGTGTTTCCTGATTTGGAGAGAATCCGCTGTGAGTACGTGCGTACATTTCAGGTTCGCGGGGCGTGCTCGCTCACGCCTGCGGTACAGCACGAGTGCCGCACGCTCGCAGCGAGCGACTGGCGTATTCGTGGCGCATTCGCTAGATCAGAAGGCACCCTTAGATACTTGGTGTTTGAGCGAAATTATTGCCTTAAAAAAACATTAGGAAATCACTTGCAGTACAGATACTGCGCCTTATTTCCAGTCAGGAAATATATTATTGTATATGATAAAGCAATTCAAAATCTAGCGAATGTTTATCGACTTATGTCGTTGACTGCTAGCACTATAGTAAGGAAAGCTGGGCTCTCGGACGTATACAAAGGTACCGCTATTCCAGTATTGATGTATTCTCTTACCATTCTTAACATTGTCACAGAGCAAGCACTTGAACCCGTCCCCTTCCCGCGCCACGAGCGGCGGGAGGGCATCTTCGCGCCGGTCGACTGTCTGCACGCGGAACATTTCACCCGACTCCACTTTAATGAAGGCACCACCTAAAGAATGAATTATACACCATTCCTTGATAACTAGGTACAAATTCAACATTTAAATCTAAATTAAAATTTTAATTCAGTGTGATAAACAGACACATACAGACTAAATAAAAAGAATTGTGGCAGATTACGTATACCTAGGTAAAAATTAAACTTATTGAATAAAAATATTAATTGTATGGTTCTTTATTAACAACATAAATAGGTTTTTTGTAAACGTTGGCAAAACATTCGCTGAAAAAGTTCAAAATCAATGCGGTAGAAACACAAGCGATACTTTATCACGACCTTATCTTAAAAGTAGCAAATCGTTTAGAGCCAGATGAAAGTGAGGTAGAACAGCTTGTATTAAATTTAAAAATAATAGTACAGTAGGATGGAATAATATCTTCACTAATATTCTCAAAGCTTGTAAGCACATCCTGGTGAGTCTATTAAGGCATATTTTTCGAAATTGCCTCGTGGATAGTATCTTTCCCAAATACCTTAAGAAAGCAATATAATAATACCAATACATAAATCCGGTAATAAAAATCTCGTGACGAACTACAGGCCTATCTTACTGTTACCTTCTTTCTCCGAAATACTGGAAAATTATTAACTGTTGTGGGTTCCCTCCACACGGGATAACAATTTGTATAATCTACAAATAGTTGCCCCTAGTCTGGGTGTTCTTTGTGTCCGTGGTTTGAATATTTATAGAGGGATTATGACTCATGATTTATTCCTAGTGTAAAGATGTCTTTCTTTTTTAATACAAGTTAATAAACCTTGATGGCTAATTTTTTTTTTTATTTCAACGAATCTATGGGCGGATAATTTACAATTTAGAAACAGTATTACTTTTGGTAACTTTGTTACTATTTTGTTTTATTCTTTGTAAAATAACTAGAACGTACCATATGGGTACGAACTACTTATTTTGTTATTGTTACTTAATCATATGTGTCTTTATATAGTTCATGTAACAAATAATAAATAAATACCTTGTTCCTGAGCAGCCGCTAAAATAGCTTTAGCAGTTTCCTCATCACCCGCCATTTGTAGTTCTATCGCAGTCTCGTCATTCGAATCTGAAATTAACAAGTTATTATTAGATAGGCTTGACCGCGATTGTATTTACTTTACCTGAATCAAACTTTGTACCGTGTTTGTACGAAATTATGAATCATAGCTGAGATTTTGGGTTGAGCTGGAAACTACGTGATTTTAAAAGTAATGATAAACTGATACAGTTGTGCCGTGATCTAATACTTACGGGATAGCCTATACACGCTGATTGGTAAAAGACTGGACATATTGAAGGAGGGTATTCAGTACACGATTCTAGAAATGAATATCTAAAAAGAATAGGTACTTAAAATTTGACCTGGTTATTCAATAAAAACTTAATTGCGGACACTCTTGCGCATATACCGAAGCTAAGCTAAACCTGCCGGAACTGTACGACGGACAATTAAAATATTAAAATGGTATAGAGCCGATTTGCATTTTATAAGTTAAGTATAAAATAGTTGCCAAAATAAATAAATTTTGCAAGCTATATAATGTATGTTCTTTATTGTAGTTTTTGCGATGGCTATCTAAATAATATATTGTCATGGAACCCCTCTGTACGTGAATCTAATCCGTGTTTGACCGTTTTTTTACTGATACCAAGGAATTGGAAAAAAAGGTCATTTTGTAAAAGGGTTATTCTGCGAAAGGGACATTTTAAATTTTCAAAAGGGACATATTGCGTAAGGGACATTTTGCGAAGTAGACATTTTGCAACTGAGCCTAGTAGCCCTACTAGGCTCAGTTTCAAGATGCAGTTGGTTTACCTTGTTCATCATTAAGCTCATCATCGTTGGTATCGTCCTGTTGCTGATCATCTTCGGCCATCACCAGGGATATCTCGCCGCCCTCGTATATAAACTTCTGTCCAGAAACCATCCGCAGTATCGAGCCGTTCTCACTGTTCACCACTATCGTGTCTGGAACACAACAATGCATTATATTAAACACAGTTTTAACACTCTCACACTAGGAACCTCCCCTTACTTCTTAGGAGTTTACACACAAACATCGGACACGAGAATACTCAGACACAGAAAAATTGTTTTTTTCGCTGTTCCACACATTTCTGGCGTGTGACTTGAAGAAATTTTAAAACCCTAGTTAGTACTTCGATCTGTAGAACTGTGTATTTTTCCACAGGATATGTTGCAGCATGTAACATTAAATGCAAATTAGCAGTAATGTTATATATTATTTAAAAACATCAAGTTAAGCTAAGTAATAAGAATCTATAAATTACTAGCTGACGGCAAACGTTGTTCTGCCATATGAATTCATTCGATAGGGACAACCCAATCACCTTGCGGTATGAAATATACTTTACGACCTAAAAATAATGAAAATAGACCGAGCAGTTTCGGAGGAGTGCAACCACAAACATTGTCACTGTCATTGTATATATATATATATATATATATATATATATATATATATATATATATATATATATATATATATATATATATATATATATATATATATATATATATATACATATATATATATATACATATATATATATATATATATATATACATATTTAGGAAACGAAAAAACAACATTACCTAAATATTGTTTTTTCGTTTCCTAAAAATTATTTAGCAACTGAACAGATAACCCATACTAATATTATAAATTCGAAAGTAACTCAGTTTGTCTGTTACCTTTTCACGGCTAAACCACTTAACCGATTTTGACGAATTTAGGTACACACGGCTACACATCAAGTTAGACACCCTATATACGCATAACTACGCTACATACAAAATAGAGAATTGTCGGAAAGGGATAGTGCAAAGTGGTGTCGATGTAATGGTAAGGATAGAGAGTAACAAAAATATAACGCACTACTTGACTAAATGCTTGAGTAACTAATAATCTTGGATTGTTCTTTCCTTCTGGTAACACTCAGTTACTGCGTTTTGTTTTACTGAACGGCATACGTAAGATCTAGATTATTTTACTTTAATATGTATAATATTATTTAAATTTTATTTTACTTCTTAATTCTGATAAATCTACATTTGAAAGCACCATTTTAAATTAAATATATTAAAAGAAAAAGTTTTTGGTGGGAGAAACAAAACGTTTGACATGACAAAACCCAATAAAATTAGAATGTATCTTTTTGCAGTTGAATTTACTACTGACGTATGATTTTTAATTGCATATCGTTACCTTGGTCCTTGGTTGACTTCGGTCGTTTGAGTATAAATTGAAATTCAATGAAAACAAACTATTATAATTATGTCTGAAGTAGACAGAAAAAAACCGTTTTCGAGTCTGGAAAAGGAATTGTTTCTGAATATTATCCAGAAATATGACGCTATTTTATCCTCCAAACAAACAAATGCAACGACGGCTTTGAAGAAGAAATATTCATGGGAATATAAAAAGTGGTATAAAAACGTAAGGCCGTTAATAACTGACATAGTGGACTCACAGGCAGTCCTCTGTGTGTCTGATTGTAAAGAGTCCGCAATTCTCGGTAAAATCACATTCATCTCAATGCTTTTGGAAAAACGTAATCTCTTTTTAAAACTATCTTCCGAATAATCATTAAATGGATCCACATCATGCAAGTAAACTTTGCGATTTCTAGGCTCAGCAACTTCTACCTCCGGTAGTATATCGATATCAATGTCATCTATAACACCGAAAGCCGCATCGATGCTTGCCATTGCTAAGTAATTATAACCATAAAATAAAAATGATAGTCGAATTCTAAAAGTAAAGAAAATGGTGACTTAAATTACTTGGCTAAGAATTCTAACTTTTGACAGTTCTAACTTCAAGCAATTACTAAACTGTTGAATAAAAATCATTACTTAAGTAATTAATTTTATTCAAGTAATCACTTTTGCTTGTTTATAATATAAATACGGCTGTTACAAACCACTTTTCAAAAAGTTACGAGTGCTTACTTTGGCTTCTTTATACATATATAGTTGAAATTGCTATGTTTGTTCGAAACCACCCACAACTTTATCCAAAGATATATGCAGAGAGATTCTTCTAAATTAGGAACGGTAAGATGTAGAAGCTTCTATGTTTATAGAACCGACAACAGTCTGCGTAGTGGCAGTACAGCGACTAAACCCTTCAAACATTAAAGACACGTAAGTGATACTCCTATTCATAAAGGACCTACGTCATAGAAGGTGAGCCTATAGCCGTCTATCGAAAACAAGACAGTTTCATTATTATTAAGAGCTCGTAGTTTCTTTGTAGTTTAATCAATTGAGTCGCAGCAGCACACCGCCGGCCAGACACAAAAGATTATCAATTACATCTGGCATGGCAACAATTGACAGTGTTGTGGGTTCGAATCCCTCAAAGGACAAAATTTTGTGTGATTCATGAATAGTTGTTCCTAGTCTGGGTGTTCTTTGTGTTCGTTGTTTGAATGTTTGTAAAGTATCCCGTGACACAGAAATTATAGTCTGTTTCAAATACAAAGTCCCTTTTGACACTTCATAGCACGTAACTCTGCACATTTCATATAAATTGTAAAAATAGACAATGATTACTTATGGTACTAAAGACTATTTAAAAATAATTAGAATCTATTAAAAACATTATGTAATTGTTTCACAAACATAATCAACTAATAATTTCTATTGATATTAGTCTTAAATAATTTAAACATCAAAATAAAATAACGTTTCACTACAATACCATGGTTACGCGCTAAGGTAATTTTTTACTTTTAGTCACAGTGACGCGACAATATGAATCGGATAAAATCGAACTAATTCCAGGTATAAACAATTGTCCGAGAAATACTTTTGTAAAATTTGTATTCGGTATTAATTATTATTACATTGCAACGTACCTTAAATTCCATTCTGCAAACCCTTAATATATTTTTTTTATTAAAGAATGGATTTGAAGATGCTATATCAGACGTATGGTTTAAATATCCCATAGTTTTTAAAGAGTAGACGTCTTGAAAATCAAAGTCACATTTATTTCACCATTATACTAAGTATGAAGTAAGTATTTGATACTAGGAATTAATCAAGGATAAGTCTAGAGTTTTTTACAATTATGCTCGCTATATATAACTTTGATGTAACTATTATTTCGATATGTCAAACTTAGATGGACTTCTGTTTTGTTTTTCTGTTTTTATAATTTTTGTTTCGATTTCGATTCGAAGTTAATCGGTAATCGATTTCGTGATGTGTCGATTGAAACGGTCTCTTTACCATCGCTGTTCAACGATCATCTGTCAAATGGGACTTAGTATTTGAAACGCACCATAATACAAGTAAAGGAGTCTTTCTTAAAAAAATATAAGAACTTACGTCCTTCTTCATCTTCATCGATTTCGTCTTCCCCCTCGTTGAGGATCTGCAGCTTGCCTAGAATGTACTTGTGTTCTTCGTTATTGGGGTCCAACGATGACAGTTCTTCTACGTTCAGAAACTCGCTCACTTCAGACTTTGTGGTGCTCTGAAAAGGTAAAGGTTTTTTTGCTTGTCAACCGATTTTCTATTTGAATTTAGTTGCCTTCGATTAGCTTTAAAAACGCCATTACAAGTTTGGATACTGTTCGTTTTATATAAATAAGTAAATAAATATACACTTTCCTCAAATTTAGAATAATTATTTTGGTCAAATTTCGACCACTGGGCAAACATAAGCATGATACACTAAATATATTAATTAATACGTGAATTGAAAACTTCCATTCCTTTTTTAAACATTATGGGCGTATTAAGGAGTGTGGCCCGTTTATTTACTTGTTGTCAATGACAAGAAGTCAAACTCATTGATATAATTATACATTACTTTTGCGATACGGCTTAGCTATATTAAGCCCCGCCTACATTGTGTAGATAAAAAAAATAGCGCCTATTTTGTACGGGGTGAGAATACCGCCATATTTTATTTCAGTAAAATATCTATGGTTGGCAGCAACCGACTGGTATCTACTCTACTACGAATCTCGCATGTCGAACGTTTTTGCAGCTTGCGTAGCCACGCAAGAAGATTGCGTCAGCTACTAGCATATTAAAAAAGTAATAATTACCTTCATTTCTTCCACTTCTAGCACTAAGTTATTGCTGCTATCGGCCGAGGAGACTGGTACCAGGGATAGTGAGCAATCTGCAATATTATTAAGATAATATAAATTATAAATGTTATAGGCATATGTTTTTCTGTACCTATTGACCATGTGGAGTAAATGTACAGAGCTGTATTCGAATACAATTAAAAACATTACTGCTTGCGACACACGAATACTCTCACAACTACGTAAAGTATTTTTTTTAAGAAATGTAAGTATAACATATTAACTAATTTAGACTTGTATGTGAGCGGATTATTTATACTAATATTATAAATATATTAATAATTGATTTTAATCAAATTTGGCAAGGGGATTGATTTTATCCTTATTGTTATCCTCATTAATATTATAAATACATATGTGAGTTCTGTTATATAATACCACAAACAAGTTACATCATAATTTTTTTAGACACGTCTTGGGTAGAAAATGACATTACAAGTACCTACCTTTCATCCTGATAAAAAGTACTGTCTCGAAGAGCGACCGAAGTACCAGCGAGCAAAGCAACGCATAAAATGTAGTGCAATATAATACTATACAAGTACATATACACAATCTCACAAACAAATTATAGATACGCCTGGCTCGTTATTTTTATTACCTTAATTGTATACTAGATGGCGCAAAAACTAGAGCGAGTGCTGGCTACTGCAAGTAGTGATGAAAGGACTCGAGGCTTTTAAGTCTTTAAAAAGAACTCGACTCGGTTATGACCGTTTGCGGCTCAATTGAGTCCTTAAACCCTGAACCCTAACCCTTTTAAGAGTCTTCGACTCACGACTCGAGGTTCAATGTTAAGACTCTCGTTTTAAAAAGACTCCTGTTTTTAAACGACTCCTGTTTTTGATCGACTCAAGCACAACGAAAAGGTTCGATCCCTTTTGAAAACATCTCAGCTCGTGAGTCGTGTCGTGAGACGCGGGCGTAAGTACGCGTCAACAACATGTTACAATGATTGTGGGTATGTTCTGTTTTATAAAATTACTGATATTTATTGTTAATATGTTACAGTGAGGGGCACCTCTTTTATGGCGCCAACTCTTGACGCATGAAGTAAGATAGGATAAAACATTATTACGTGAGTATTTCGAAAACAGATTGTCGTAAATATAAGTCGCACACTTCGTACATAAACTTGTGGTTATTATGGTCTCATATTAAACGATTCGAGTACTTTACTTAAAAGACTCGCGACTAAGCCTTGAACCTCTTAGTAACGAACTCGAGTCGTTTTATTGATTCGACTCTTTTCTAATGACTAGAGTTCTTTCACATTAGTAACAAACCTCAAGTCGTATTTTTGGAGTCGAGTCTTCAAAATCGAGGTTAGCCTTTACTATAAAGGTTTAAAAGCCTAGAGTCCTTTCATCACTAACTGCAAGTATATACGCCACGTAATATATGTTACAAACTGATAAAAGATGGCGTTATTAACAGTAAAATTTACCTGACTACTATAGATAATATAGACCTATTCTATATCTATGGCCTAGAATCTAGACCATAAACCGTCGAATATTCAAGTCTAACAGAATAACTCTTAGACGGTGCTGGTCTCTAGTGAACACGGTACGAAAACTACAGCGAGTTTAAATATTTTATTCCTTTATTTATTAGGAACTTCTGAACACAGTTCATGCCAGTTCCATCGTAAGCTAAACTAAATTTAACTTACAATTTTAACGTACAAACTATAAGGGCTTGTTCCACCACCTCCAAATATCATTTATCTATAAGTCAAAAGTCTCGCCATCTCTCTTTTTTAACCTAACAAGAGTAAGACAGTATGCGATTCTTTTGGATAACTTTTACTTGATAGTGGTGAAACTGGCGATGAGTCTTATAATTAACTTACTAGTACAAACAATTGTAATACTTAAACATTAGCTAATGCATAAATAATTCTAGCCTAACGGAGCGTAATTGTTGCAAAAAAGAAACCTAGATAGAGTTAATCAATAAAAAAATTGAACTTCTATTTTATTATCTGTCTTTGATTTTAAGTGTCAAGGTATGTCACATATTAATTTGAAATGGAAACTGCAGCCTTAGCTAGTTAACGTTTTGAATAATTCTGTACGAATACGAATACGAATACGATAGACATGTGCTTTGTGATTGCATGTTTTACAGGACTGAGATTGCCCTTGCAAAACAAAAAAAACATATTACAAATTTAATAACACATCGGAACCAATTATAAATTGCAACTGTTGAGCCTTTGACAAATAATGATAAATATATTGACAAATAATGTCAACAAATCATGTAGGTAGAAGAATAAAATAACTAAACAAGTTAAATATTTCATTTACCTAAGGTTTATTTATAACTTAACTATAATCTTAGTAATAGAAACTTTACAATATTCTACCAAATTACGCTTAATTTCTTAAAAACTTGGTAAACAGTGTTAATAATTTTAGCAAACTGTCTTCTTGAATATTTTACATTAGCTATTCCCAAGAGAGTTAAAGTAAAAATTAAAAAATTAAGTCATATTCTAAATAATTACAACAACGGCCTCTTCCACTCCTAATACAAAATGTGTATAATGCCATCTGTTGTAAACGGTACATAGCTTCCAAAGTGATTCGAGAGTGGCGTATCCATTCTCATTTATACAGTTTCTTTTTTGTTTGTTTATAAGGATATAACTCAAAAACTACTGAACTGATATTAAAAATTCTTTCACCAAAGGCATATTATCCCGGAGTAACATAGTCTATATTTAATTTTAAAAGTATTCTTACTAACATAACCAAACCTAACCTACATTTACGCGAGCGAAGTAAAATTTAGAATACTACATAATACACACCTTCATCAATCTCCATAGACTGCTCATCTTCGTTTACTTTATCATGTTCAACGCCATCACTTTTCTCATCATCATTATCATCATCACCAATATCATGATCATCATTATCATCATCATCATTTTCTTCATCATCAACTTTCGTCAACACCGCCTCAGACAAAAAATTCTTGGGCAAACTGTTCACATTGAAATTCAAAATGGATGTTTTTGGCGTTATGTGACTTTGGGGTGTGACTAAATTGTCTATTTCATCTTTCAATGAGTTTGTTAGTGATGTTAGGATGTTCGTGTCTATGTTGGATGTTTGCTTGTCTGCTGGTTTTGTGTTGGTTGTAGTTATTATCGTTTGTGTTAAGACTGAACTGCCGACTGTAACTTTCAGGTTTAATTTTGAGGCTGTTGCAGGCTGAAATTTAATAAAGAAATAATGGCATAAGCAATGTGATTATTATTCACAGCACTATATACAAACTGTCCCACTACTGGGAAACGGTTTCTTCTCAATGCGAGAAGGGTTAGGCAGTAGACTATTAATATGCTGGCCCAGTGTGGATTGGTAGGCAAACAACGGTCACACAGGTGTTCACCTGGCCTCGGAAAACCTATTTATCGATGACACAATAATTTTTCCTGTGAGGGTTTCAAAGCCACTCGGCGTAGTGGCGAGACGATCTATTAAACCACTAAGCTATCTGTGAAGTCTTTATTTTATTACCAAGTTAAGTAATAAGCGTTAAGTGAACGAATCTACCTAAAGAAGTTCCAAAATCATCAGATTTACAAGTGCATATGTCCGATGGGCTAGGCAAGGCAAAAGTAAGTATATGACATACTCATTTCTGGACTCTATGGTGCTGCTGAGACGCAAAAGTTAAATTACTTTGTCTATGATCCAAGCATCGGAACCTGGGCCTCATGAACCCAAGATCTTTTATTTTATTGTTTTAAAAAACGCAACTACCGCACTAGGAATAACTCTAGTGACGCGGGGGACTTTACAAACATTCAAACGACGGACACAAACACCTAGACTCGGAACAACCATTTGTAGATCAAAGAAAGTTTTGTCCCGGGCGAGATTCGAACCCACATCACTCGGCGCAATGTGGCGAGGCGACCACATAATCCACTATGCCAGCCGTGCAGGCAAAGTTTAAGGCATGCTTAGGCACCTAGGCAGTTCATGCTGAGTTTTCACAAAAATTAAGTTACTCACAACAGTAAGGAGTAACGCATTAATTTATAATGAAACTAGCTGACGCGGCAAACGTTGTTCTGCCATTTAAATTATTTCTTCACCTAGCGGTATGATGACTTAATCTCATACCTACCAAATATACATAAAAAAATTCATAAAATCGGTCGAGCCCTTACGGAGGAGTGCGCGACCACAAACACCGTGACACGAGATTTCCGTACCTTCATTTGTGGTAAGATCATGCTGTTCTTGGATAGAGCAGGTAGCTTGCCCACTTTGAGGAGTAGCTCCGGTGTGATGGGCTGCAGCTTGGATGCTGGGACCACGAGCTTCTTGCCCAGTAGTATTGGCTTTGGCGCCGGCGGCGGCATTGTGGTCTTCTCGCATACACTTCGCTCATAGTTGTCATAATCAAGTTTGAGACTGGATAAAGATTCTTTGAATTGTCCCACAAGCTCATCTTTTACTTTTTGTAATCTGAAAAGTTGTAAATGCAACTGTAGTGACTGTCACTAGTTATTAGGTTCAGAGTTCGATTTCTAAGTCGAGTAAAGTTGTTTAGTATTCCTGTTAAACAATTTTGAGTCCAGTTTGGTTTTATTTGTTTTAAAAGAAAACTTCCTCACTAGTTATAAATCCTGAGTCACTGGGGACTTTACAAACATTCAAACAACGGACACAAAGAATACCCAGATTCGGAGCACCCATATGTGGATTACACAGTTTTGTCGCGTGTTGGATTCGAACTAGGGGTGCCACCTTTATTTTGAAGAAATAATGTATATTATGAGTAAAAAAAATAAAGTATTATTTAGTTTAACCTGCTATTTGGTTTTCACATTTTCTTGCTTCTAGCAACTTCTAACATATTATCAAGAAACATCTTAAGCACATTTTCACAATCTATGTATACAAGGTTGATTAAACAATGAGGCTTTATTTCTATCTACATATAGTATGTAACACATACAAGCTCTACACCAAATTTCAGTTCAATAGGAGCCACAGGATAGATTTTTAGTTTTTGCTAAACTGCAACGGGTTTTATCTGCCCTAACAGCTGACCGAGGGTCTAAGCATAGGTATCTAAGGTCATGCAGCTTAAAGCGACAAAAATGTAGGAGATGTTGCCGCTCTGATACTTAGTATACATTATTACAGTAGCCAACAATCACGCCAAAGTGAGTCCTAATCTTAGCGCAATAAGAACGAAATCACAAGCATATGTTATGCTTGTGTTTTCACTACTAGTTTACACCATTAGTTTATAACACAAACATGGAAGCAATCAATAAACCCGTGACAACAATGAAACAAAGAAAGAAAAAAACAACAATGAAACCATGACAGACAACAGATGTTTATAAAATATGGTGTTTGCGTATTAAATTGATTTAATTTGTTTGAAAAAGTTAATTTCTATTTTTATCTTTATCGAGTTTTTAACCGTTTCGAATTAACACTGCTGTAACACGCTACCCATGGATCATAGCAATTTTGTATATTAAGATGGACATATAATTACTATTTTATTAAATTTAGGAAAGCTCTATTACGTTGCTTTTTGATTTTTTAAGCAAGTCTTTATATATATAAATCTTCTGTGCGTGTGTTTGTAATTAAACTCCTCCTCAACGGCTGGACCGATTTTGAGTGGATTCGAGAAAGGTTTAAATTAGTTTCTTTTTTCCGTGTTTACGGGACAACTTCTGTCGGGACAGCTAGTAATGAAATAAAGCTGTCTACAAAAAGTCTATATAGGTCAAATAAAGTGTTTTCATGTAGGTACTTTATTTTTATCATAAAGTATAAAGTACGTTTACCCGAAATAACGTACAATACTTTACTTAAAGTACGGTTCGCAACCCTAATTCGAACCCACAACACTCGTCACAGTGGCAGTGGCGAGGCTGCCACAATAACTACGCCATCAGTGCAGTCATGTGGTCTGTGCCCAGGTAAACTGTGTTAGTTTCGCCTACTCTTACGTGGGACGCAAAACTATCATTGGCAAATGTGGATGTGTTACACCTCCCTTCAAGGATATCCCTGAGGGGTAGGCAGTAGTGTATTTGAGCTACGGTGTTTTGTACCTGAATGCAGATATATAAACACCAATATAAAGATTTGATTAATGACTGAGATTGATTAAAGATACACTACCTAAGAGATCTAAGTCTACTAAAAAAAAATATGCAAAATTCTTTTACTTAATTTATTGTATACAGATTTCTGCTTTAACGGATCTTCAACATTGTTATATTAATCCTTTTATTGTAATTCCTATATCATATAATATGTATCTATGTATAATGTGTATCTGTAACTTTTTGAATCAATAAAGATTATTATTATTATTATTAAAGATTATTATTATATTTGGAATCAGTAAAAAAGACGCAACTTCCAGGAAAATTAAAAATATATATTTTTTGGTTGGTTCGTCTTTTTTCCTTATGACGGCAGAATATTATGTAATAAATTTATTGAGAGCTGCTTGCGGGCTGAATACATTTGATGTAAATTTTATATTTAAGACCTCACTGTATTTGTGTATTGGCATAAGGTCGTTTCGCTCGAATAAGGTCACAAGTATTGCACTTTTTAAAATTTTCTTTCAGTTATCGATTGGCACATCTGCTTTTTCTGACTGGGTCTTCCCGCACTCGAATTTAATCGATGTGAGCGAATCGACACTTACAAAAAACAATGTTTAAAATGTTTCGTTTTGCATAATACCCGCAAACAGATTCGTGCGAGTCGACCGTGAAACCCAAGTTGACAGTATACTTTAAAAAAAATTACAGCTATGATACATACCTCGTTTGAATTAAATCGTATTCAGAGCATGCCTTGTAGCACTTCTTGCATACCACGCTTGTATGTACTTTGTTCTCGTGTATCGGCTTGCCCAGGATATCGCTTAAAACCTCCGATAGTTTCTTGCCCGATTGTAATGTGTTCTGAAAAATGTAACATATTGTTTCACTATTACAACATTAATAGATACTAGCGATCGAGTCCATACGATCAGATCCATCCAGATCGTCCCAGTACAAAACCTTAATAAATTATACACCTAAACCTTCCTCATGAATCACTGTCTATTGGCGAAAACCGCATAAAAATCTGTTGTAGTTTTTGAGTTTATCGAATGTAGAGATTAACTGCTTCGGTAGTACCTAAATATGCGAGATCCCGGATACAACAACTAATTGGGTTTTCTCTTGAGCTTTTTTAAACTCATCTTCCGCACTTGTTAGAAGCCCTGTGCCGCGGGGGATTTTACAAACATTTCTTATCTTATCTTATGTGGGAGCCAGTCAGTGCAGACCGGCGACACTTCGACCCAGTGGGATCTTTTGTGTCGACACTCTCCCAATAACGACTGCCATTGATGTTCATGGCAGCCGGGACCGACGGCTTAACGTGCTCTCCGAGCCACGGAGCAGGCGATAATTGTCAATCAATACGCACATAATTTCGAAAAGTCATATAACTTCCGAAAGTCAGTGGTGCGCGACGTGGGTTCGAACCTGAGACCCTCTGCATTGCAGTCTGTTGGTCTCCCCACTGAGCTATCGCTGCTCTAACTTACAAACATTTAAACAACGGACACAAAGAACATCTTGACTCGGAACAATTATTTAAGGATCACACAAATGTTTCCCCGTGTGGCGATGAAACCCACAACATTCAGAGCAGTGGCGGTGTCAGGACGACACCGCCAGTAATCCATCCATGCGATCACTTGTAAATAGTAGTCCGGAGTTAGATTGCAGGCGTTGTTGCACATCCCCTGTATTTGAAAGGACGTAAGCCTTTCGTCCTGCGCCTAAACTATTGCGGATTGCCGATCCATCGTTTTATAAGAGCTAAGGTGCTAATATAGAGTGCACTTGTGTTTGCGCACACACTTGATAGCAAGTCTGCGTTAAAATTGGCCGCCGCAACCGAAATTCGGTCTGGTTCACAGAAAGTAGCGATTGCCTAGTTAAGACATTGTCATTGAGACACGTTGAACTGCCACGCAGAGTCAGAGAAAAGAAGAAGAAGAAGAAATAGATAAAGCAACAATAGCCTAATGGGTAAGCGTAATATTGCCACGCAAAGGTCCCGAGGTCGATCCTAAGGCACACACCTCCAACGTTTCGTAGTTATGTGCGTATTAAATAATTAATTACCGCTAGACAACAGTTAAAAGAAAACCTTGTGAGGAAGCATGCGGGTCCAATTGTACACTAAAAAAAAAATACATATAGCGTTAAAGTATGTGATGTCTGTCAATCCGCTTTGGGTCAGCATGAACGATTATGGCTCAGTATTCTCATACTATAAGGTCCGTACACAGCAGCGCAACAGAATTAGAATAATATCAGCCCTGTATATAAACTTTCCCACTGCTGGGCACGAGCCTCTTCTCAGTGTAAGAATTGTTAGGCCATGAAAATTCTTACACTCAGAACTGTCCACCATGCTGGCCCGATCTAGATAGATAGACATCACATATTTAAAAAAAAGATAGATGTCTCTCAGTCATGCAGGTTTCCTCACAATGCTTTGCTTACAATGCTTGGGGGAATGCATGGCGCATACCCCTCCGCGGTGGCGGGCGGAGGGGTTATGTCGGACTCGCCGGGGTAAAATAAGATGTTGAAAAGATAAAGGACCTCCCAGAATACCGACTAAACCTACCACGGTGTTCCTCGACAAAACCACTATCGGCGGGGCCGCGCGAATCACTTACGCATGCGGTCGCGACCCCGACGAGGTTACGGCCCGCCGTATGAAACGACAGGCCACTACACGAAAGACCTACCCTATAGGGGCTTCTAACACTCCCGACTGTCCCCCCTAGAGGGGAGACGCGCGTGGGAACACGCACGCCGCCTCTCGGACCTGGTGCTGAACGGATGGCGGGCAGGCCCACAAAGCCCGCCACCCCCAGGTCAAACCTCAGGGTGGCTGGAGGTCGTCTCGCTCCCTCCGGTGCCCGGCTCTGCGGTTGGGGAGAGGGTTTAAACACTCCCTCTCCCGCACCGCCGCCTCCTTGATGGAAATGACTTCCTCACAGAAGGAGGCGACGGCGTTCCACGACCTCTCACTCCGAACCATTGACTGAACTACGGCCGGGAGCGAGAGGGCAACCAATCCGACTGCCGCGATCAACTCACGGCGCTGCGATGCCCAGGCGGGGCAAACCGCCAAAGTGTGCAGCGCCGTGTCCTCAACTACGTCGCGGCAGTCACCGCAGTGGTGACAACCGGGCGTCTTTTGCCGGCGTATACGACACAGGAACTGGCCAAAACAACCGTGGCCAGTCATTACCTGTGTCAGCCGGAAGGTGAGGGCGCCATGGCGCCTCTCCAGCCACTCCTCAAACACGGGACTTACCGCCACGATCGTGGCGTGCCCGACCCATCTATAGACTGACCGCACCCAACGTTGCTTAACCTCGCTAATCGTTTACCGATCAGTGAGTGCAACTGGCTATGAGCGTCTCAATTTTATCTATACTTACTAATATTATAAAGCTGAAGAGTTTGTTTGTTTGTTTGGTTGAACGCGCTATATAATATAATATCATGAACTACTGGTTCGAATAGAAAAATTATTTTAGTGTTGGATAGCCCATTGGAGAAAGGCTATACAACAACATCACGCTACGACCCACGGGAGCGGCGCAGTAATCATAAACGCGCATGAAACCGCGGGCACATCTAATTTGTATATCATACTTATTAAATTGGTTTTCCTATCTAAACGAGAAAGGAGTCATGAGGCCTTATGTAGCTAAATGTCGACAGTACGAATGGCGTGTCAGGTAAGCGGTTGCCTTGCCTTTAATGCTGAGTCGAGTGTAGTATTTTTAACTCCCACATGAACAAATTATTGTAAAACCAATATAAAAAAAAAAAAAAGAAATTACTGTGCTAAGTCTGGGTGCACTATGTATATCTATTTTTTACAATTCAATTCTATGTTCTTTTTCTAATATGAGGCAAAAGGCCCCCCCCCTTATAAGGGACTAAAACCTTAGCTAGCGAAATAATATAATAATAATATTCTATCACATACAACATCATCTACACGAAACTAAGCAGAGCTTGTACTATGGGTACTAGACAATGGATAGACATACATAATGTATATACTTTTGTTTTTGTAAATATATACATATTATACTAAAACTATAAAATATAAAACTATAATTAATTCTTTCAATAGTCTCGTAAACGTTATGTACAAGTCTATACCCAATATGGTATTTAATAGGCAAATACACGTACGAGTCCCGGGTGGGGGCCTGGTGACCCGTCACACAGGGGTCTCCCTAGTACGGACTCCAGTCTCTCACAAAGGATCTTTATTACCACGTATTTATTGTTTATCTACTATAAGATGCACATGTACATGAACCTTTGTGATGAGAGAAATAAAGTTTATTATTATTATTATTATTATACATATAAACACCCAGACCAAGATAAACATCCATGTTCATGCACACAAATGTTTGACTTGTGCGAGAATCGAACCCGCGACCTCAGGCGTGGCAATCGGTAACACTAACCACTACGCCATCGAAGCCGCGTAGTACTCCTCTGCCGAGCCCCTCGGGGATATAACCGTTGGACTATGTCTTTATGTATGTATCAGACTGTTTAGAAACATGTAAAATGTTATGGAATATATTTCGGCCATTGTTATTAGTTGTTATAACAATAATACAATGATTTTCATAATAACTATACTCTAGCATACGATACTTAGTAATGTTTAAAATCTAATCAGATCAGTAGTTAAACAAAGCTTAAACTAAAGTGAAATGTTTTGAGTGCACCAATATAATATTATGTGTTCTAAGCCATATAAAGAGATTACTCCGCACTGGGGATTAAATCACGACACCCGTGTCGTGAAGGACTTTAGAAACATTCAAACGGCGGACACAAAAAAATACCTCGAATCGATTGAACCCACAGCGCAGCAGCAGTGGCGAGACAACCTCTTAACGCACATTTTAGAGAGCTGCTTTGTTCGTTTTTACAATAAATAAGGGGCACCATACCTATACTAATATTATAAAGCTGAAGAGTTTGTTTGTTTGAACGCGCTAATATCAGCAACTACTTGTTCGATTTGAAAAATTATTTTAGTGTTCAATAGCCTATTTACCGAGGAAGATTATAGGCTACATAACATCACGCTACGACCCACGGGAGTAGCGCAGTAATAATAAGACGCAAATTGTAGAATAGACACGCATCAGTGTCGAGGGCACTGAGCTTACGAATAGGTAGGCAATATGTATGAAGCACATATGTGTACAAGGCACAGTGAGATAATAATGAAATCACGCGTGTAGGTGGCAGTTGATGTGTTTTGAACTACTACATTGTTACCTTGTTTCGCAATATGCACGGATGGCGTATTGGTTAAGTGGTCGCGTCATCACTGCCACTGCACTAAATGTTGTGGGTTCGATCCCCATATGGGACAACAAATTATATGATACACAAATAGTTGTTCCGAGTCTGTGTGTTCTTTGTGTTAATTGTTTGAACGTTAGACAGCAATGCTTAAAATCGTTTTTAATCATATTCTACAATATGTTCTTGTTTTTAAAAATTAGTACCTAATGTCATTTATAGTCAGAAGCTAATGTTCAAAACAGAGATAACTCATTAGAGTTATCTCTGTTTATTGCAAATTTATTACACATTAGTGTAATAAATTTGCAATAAGTAGTAAAAGTATTTGTATAACTTAATTAAGTTAGAGGTTGGACAGGAGATTGAACCTAAGACCAATGCATGGCAGTCCAATGGGTCCCTAATTCCATCAGTGCCATAATGTTATGAAAACCTATGAGAGGTTAAACTGATACATATTGTTATAATCTTTTGTGTACTTATGAAATTCTTATCAAGTATTAAGAATTTAGCTGCAAGCTATTTGGATTTAATTTAATTAAGCACAATATTATTTCAACAAAGTATACATTTTAATATACATATAATAAAAAATCTAGTGTGACTCAAATGGTTAAGTAAGGGGGTGAATAAAGCTTAATTTTATGCCTTCAATTTGAATAATTTAATAATTGTCTTATGCATTAAATTCAGCTAGTGAAGTATAAAGCCTGATAAATACAAAAACTTTTTCTTGGAGCAAGTCTCTCGAGGCACCTGTTTAGACATACTCTTGGTGAAGTCTCGAAGACTCACTAAGATAATAGAGAGACCATGAGACTCTTGATGTAGATCAGAGATCACTCGTCTATCAATTGCCTACACATTCAATTAATTTGTTTCGTGCATAAGTAAATAACTTTTGTATACATACATATAAGTTGCCCGTAACACAGATTATACATAAATTCTACATTATTGAAAATACTCACATGTTGTCCAAAAAGGCTGGACGCATTCCTTAGTGATAAGCCAGCTCTGTTGTTACATATTAAACAACATTGGTTCATGCTGAAAATAAATATGTTCTTAAAGCAATACTGTGGACAGGATACAATAACAAAAAAGTGAAATACCTACTTCTTACATTTGTAAATGAATGTTTTAGTTTGTAACAAGTTGAACATTAAATTATTGTCATTTAAAGGTAGGAAATAATATATTAAAGCACCGGACCAGTATTCATCCCAAGAAGTTATTACAAAATAAATTCGTTTTTCTATTAATTTTATACATAACACAATATAAATTAATGTTTATTTATAATTTTTTTTTTTTTAATTTTACGAGTTTCTGGTTATTTAATTTATTTTACCAAAAGTTAAGAACAAATTAAATTTAAGTAAGTGTCTGGTAAAGTATCTATTATAGCTTTGATAGTTATATATAACAATTATGAGATAATGAACACAAACATTTATTAAAGTTATTGTGTATGTTTTATTTTATTAACCAGGTTTTCAGCAAGATTTTAAATTCCAATAGGCATTTCTACTGATCTTAGATTACTCTTATGTAATTATGCGACAATTGTATGCTATTTGCCTAACTAATTATAATAAAAATCAATGTTTACATGCTTATCAATCGCTGATAATTTCAAAATTACTACCACCATACACGAAAAATATTCAAGATTTTCTAACATAAAATTTGTCAACTTGTGATATTTTTCATAGAAAAGGCAGCCATTTTAATATTCCAGATATTATTAACGACTAATCTGTGTTAAGAAATCGCGATAAAAACACTTAATCCAACATACCTGGCCGGTTTATTAAATTATCTTCGGGAAAATATTAGTTTTTGAAGGTTTTCATACGGCTTAGTAACAAAATATGTTGTCAGCAATGGACCGCAAGCAGCCACCATTACGTTTTTAATAATAATTGTTTCGTTTTTATCCGCTGGTGGCGCTTTTCATCTGTTTCCGGTCAACACGTTCTCTATCAATCTCTATAACATATAAAGCATTGAATCGATTAATTTGTGTCTTTAGTCGATATGTATTTCGTACATATACAGGTGGCTTTAGCCCAATGACCAACTGTCCATAAAATGATAATTAAGCATTTTATCCAAACTACAATATCTTTAATTTTATCAACTTCAATTTCTGTAAACAAAATCAATGTATGAGAAAGAATAAACTATTCTTTTAATAGTTTTAGGTTGCGCTGGCATAAGTTATTTTGAAAAATTCGGTCTCATCTATGAGTTCTTTCATAATAATCGGTATTGTTTAGAATTCATAGTAATTCGTAGAAGTTATGATTTTTATCTAGGATAATTTAAAGAAATTATAAAGATAATTAAACCCTTTTGTTTCTTATTCTTTAATATCTAAAGAATAAGAAAAGATTAAGAAAGAGTAACATGAACCAAAATGTAAATATACCTACTCGTTATAATTAATGTCCTCCTCCAGACCGAATTTCGGCCACAACGGCCAGTCTAAACGGAGACTGGCCATCTGCGCAGGCGATATTATAGTGCACAAGTATGGGCGCAGACACAAGTGCATTCTCTGTTTCCGAACTCTCATGATCCCATGGGACGGTAATCTGAATACGACCGGAGAGAGAATAAGAATCAACGGCTTTACGTGCTTTTGAGGCACGGGGTGTCTAATACCGCCAACTTGATAATTCCGGGCTGCTATTTAGATTTCTTAACATAAAAACTTAAATAACTTTTTCTTGGCCCGACCGGAGATTCGAACCCGAGACACCACTCTCTCACCACAGCAGTCGCATTTACTACCGCTGTGTCACGGAGGCTTGTTATAATTATACGATATTCAAAACTGGATGTAGATACCGATTGATTAAGAATATACGTACCTATATCATCTAGTAATTATGAAATCCGCTTTGTATGACACTTCATATCAAACAATTAAGAGGCATATAAAATCAAACTCGGCAATCTCCACAGAACGTCAAAAAAGAGTTAATGTTGCAGTATTTTTTGTCTATGGTTTACAAATTGACTACAAAAATCATACCATATCAAAGACCTCAACATCCTATTGAAATATGCTCTCAAAATATTGTTTCCACGTCAAACACGGCAGTCTCCTATGAATACCATTTCAAAGTTAGCAATATCCACGATAGCCAATCACAGAGCAGTATTAAGACGCCATATTTGATGCGTTAGTATGAAAGTGCTTCTGATTTCTTCATTACATGCGGTCAGTTATTTTAGTTTATTGTTATATTTTTTACAATACTGATAAAGTTTGTTGGAACACACTGCTTCTCCGTGTAACACTAAATACACCAGAAAACGAAAAGCAGAGCCAGATAAGTGGAAGCGCTCATAGCTAGTTGCACTCACTGATCGGTAAACCATTAGCGAGGTTAAGCAACGGTTGGTGCGGTCAGTCTATAGACGGGTGACCACTTAGTGGTATTTCATCTGAGCGTCTCCGTGCTTCGGAGGGCACGTAAAAAGTCGGTCGCGGTTGTTGTCAAAAGTCGTTAAGCCATATCAGAGGCCTACGGCGGCTTGAACAACTCTTGACAACAGGTTGGCCACTAACCACACGAAAAGAAGAAGAAGGAAGAGAACTGTGGCAAAAAGCAGTCGTAGTAAGTTCGTAATCGTAAGTTTCGTATGATTTCAACGTTTTGATACTTGTATTTTTTTAATTCGTGTGGGTATTTTCCGTTTTAGTTCAGAAGGTACTTTTGGAATCATGTATTTTTCGGTGCTGTAAGGTACATGCGCCGATGATGGCCCGCTTAATATTTGAAAGCATTTAAAAACATTCGGTTAAGGTAAATAATTAAAAACCATTGATAAAAGTGTAATGTATTTATTCGAGAACCAAAATAATATATAAAATATACGCCTCTTCTAGCATTATACATAAAAACTAACTACTTTAAAAAACTTTGCAAGTGGGCCATCTTAAGAAGTGGGTCTCTCATGAAGGCCCGTAAAATAACAAATAAAATATCTGGTTTAGTGATGTATGAAAACGATTATTTTCTTGTATTTATCATTAAATACAGTATTATATAAACTCCATAAAAAAAAAGTTGAAAACTAACTCAAAAATTGGCGTCGGGCCATCTTAAATCTATTAAAACATAAAATTGCTATAAAAGAAACAAAATCCTCTATATTATCAAAAATCACAATTAAGTGAAAGAATTTGTAACAAACTAAAAATAAATCAGTTCTTTTTTCTGCCATATCTTTCTTTACAATCTTATAGGTGGGCTTTCTTAGGGATACTGAAAAATAACATTAATTTTTTTATTTCGATTAGCAACTAAATCAGTCTTCTGCATTAATTATTTGTACGCATTTTTACACTAGTATTAAACATATATATTCTTATGAAATAATAACTATAAAGGTCAACAATCAACATTATAAAATTATTAATTTACTTAATCAAACTTCGTTTTATTGATGAGATCTTTAATTGCAATCTGGGCAATAGTTCCCGGTCCTTTTTAGTTAAGCCAACGCAGTCCTCATGGTACCATTTAAGACATTCTTTACATTGACGCATGTCAGCAACTGTATCCAACTTGCACCCATGACAATACCAACTGTGGTCTATAGAATTTACTTTCTTCTTTTCTACATCTGTCTGTCGATTTTTCTTTGTTATATTTTTAACTATTTTTTCTTTCTTACTTTTATTTATGCTGTCTGGTTGTCTTTCATTCTTATTTGGTTTCTTGTTTGTTGTGTTTTTTATGATAACCTTCGATTTATTTTTATTCTTGTTAATTTTTAAATGATCAGTGTTATCTCGTATTTCTTCAGTTTTCGTACTTGTATTTGTTTTTTTGGTATTTTTCGTTAGTTTGTCCTTAGCAGCATCAAACAAATCTTTGGTAATTTTTTGGCCTATGTAATTTATAGCTTTTCGTCTCGGTTTATCCTTAATAACTGCAAAATTTGGTGTGGGGATTTGTTTATGAAAAGGCGATTTTTCAATGTCTTTTTTTAAATTCGATAGCGGCACATTATCTTCAAAATCGTCAGATTGAACATGACTTTGCTGTGAGATTAGTGAAAGTTTTCTGGAGTCCGGATCTAAGTTTTCTTCATCTGATTCCGAAGATGACGTATAAATATTTAAAAAATTGGTGGGATATATATTTCTTAAACAAGTAGCAAAGTCTTTATCGGATAATTCAGGTGTAGAAGAATTAAAGCGCTGGCGATTGACGCCAGAGGTACTTGGAACCGGTGAACAAATATCATTTCTGTCCGAAAGAGGCAGCTTCTGTAGTTGTCTTTGGTTTTCCACATATTCTTCATTGGAACATTCAGAAGAGGAACTATACTCAACTAATTTAACTAAAGTTGGATATTCAAGATTTTCTGCTGTTTCGGTTTGGCTTAAAATTGATGGCGAACAATTTCTACTGTCTTCTTCGTAATTGTGTCTCCTTGGACTTGTTATGTCTGGAGTTGAATTTGACATTCTGGAGACACATGGAACATGCGGATCGGGCAGTTGCGTAAGTACTGAGGGCGCATATGCTTCATCAGGAATTACACTCGGATCATAAGGATAAAGACCGGTCGCTCTGAACCCACTAATTATGTTTTCTTTGGTCATACACTTAGACCAAACTTTTGTAAAAATCTTAGTAAATCGCGATTTTGTTAGTTTACGATCTGGGTGTTGATAAGAATACAGTAAGACTTCTTCATCCCAGAAATGTTCGTACGATTTATTGACGGATTTGTCGAGTGGCTGAAGCTCATGAGTCGTATTAGACGGTAAACAATATAGCAATATGTCATAGCCATCAGCTGCATCAACGATTCTGGCATCTAAATGAGAAGAAGCGCCGTCAAAAATCAATAAGCATTTTCCTGGACATTTATTCTGGCCCAGGTGATGTATGAAATCCACAAACAGCTCAGTTGTCATACTGCCCTTTGGGGCCATCTTGACTAAGCTACCAGGCGGTAAGTTGTCACAAAATTCAGGCCTCAATCTCTTTCCTTTAAATAATATCATAGGAGGCACAGTATTGCCAGTTGCACTCACACACATAGCGATGGTAACATTCTCGGCATGTTCTTGACTGACAAAATGCACCCTTTTAGCCCCCTTAGCTGCAAACACCTTCTGTTGGTGGTGGAGTGTTAACCTACATCCCTTTTCATCCATGTTATAGAGTCGTTCTGGATGAGCAGAAATATTTAATTCATCATATATTACCTTTAGGGCTTCAAAATGTTTTTGTACGATGGGTTTATTGAGCTTTTGTGCCCTCGCTGGGTTTAAAATTTGAGCTCTTCGAAGAGATATGGCTGGATTACGTTTGATGTAATTTCTAAGCCATTTTTTTCCCGCAATACTCTTACTATCATTAAAAGGATTTGGTATACTATTGGCTTTGCAAAATTCATAAGCCTGTTTGCGTACAATTTTAGGTGTTAATGGCATACCTATTTGTGCAAGCCTCATTATCCTTTTACATAAATCACTTTCCTGCAATTTAGTTAGTACCGGCAGGCGACCAGTTATCTTTTGCGTCGATCCTGACTTGAGGTGGTTCCTCAAAGTGCGCCTTGGTACACTATATTTGATCGATGCTTGTCGTTGTGACATCTTTTGGCTCTTAATTGCTGCGAGAGCTGCCTGTAGTTGTGATTCAGTCCAATGTCCTCGTTTTTTTTTGTCTGGTGCCTCCATTTTGATGTCAAATACCTACGTTAACCAACATACCAAAATAAATAAGAATGACACAAAAATCTTTACCAGAACAATTTTGAACCAAAAATATATTAAAACAGTCAATAATACATAAAAGTGTAACAGTGTTGATGTATTTTATCGCCAAAACAATTCAATGAGTGTTTTAATGTTGAGAAATATATAATTCAATAGTCGTAAGAAGGCCCGGGCCATGTTAAGCTATTATGTAGTGGGCTATGATAGGATAATTATCTAAGTTCGGTGAAAACTAGTTAAATACAAAGAACATGTATAAAGTAATAAAACTTACCCGTAAATCAATGTAACATAAGTTTATTAAGAACTCTCACTATTAAAAACAAACGTATTTGCTCGAAATTCAACTATATTTTAAAAAGATTACTCGTTTGAGGTTATAACACTGCTGCAGTCTTGTCGGGATACTTTACGAGTGTGCCTCTTTTAAAAATGGCGTCGCGCTTACAATAAAAAACACGTGCACTTTTTTCTATGGTCAATGTTACATATACCCGCCAAATTTGAAATGTTTTGGATGAGGTTATCTGTCATTTTTAAAAAGTGGGCTATCTTGGGAAACGGGCCATCTTCGGGCACACTACCTTATATTGTTAATAAATACACATGCTAAGCAATTACGCCCTAAATGGCTAAACATTTTTGAATGGAATGCCGCATATAATACACACATTTATATCAGTTGTGTTTGATTTAAATTTGTTTGATTGTTGAAGTAGGCACTACTTCATGTGGCTTTGAAAGTTATTTTTACTTTATTTAATCTTTGCTTGTACCCTGCAACACTGTATTGAATCCCTAATTCCAGAGTAATCCTTTAGAAAAACGTTATCAAAATGAAAATTTATGATTGTTTCAGTTACTCTTCCCAGGCCTTACCTAGTAGACCCGAGCCTCTTTTCAATGTTCCGTGTTAAGTATGGACGATTTATTATCATTTCATAACTCATTTTATAAATATAAAGAAAAAGAAAACTGAGATGCATTTTTATTAAAGTGGTGCACGGCAGTTCCTATATAAAGGAAGACACCGTCAAATAAAAAACAAAGAGAAACAATTTCAAACCAAATTTACTGTGTATAGGAAATCTAAAAAGACTCGCATACCAGTATGTCAAAAAGCATTTCATAATATTTTAAAAATCACAAAACACAAGAGTTCAGTATGTAATGAGAAAATTTTTCGCAACGGGAGTCTCAGTAAAGGTAAATAGGGGAGAACACAAATCGCACCTATTTAGTAGCAAAAAGGAAGCAGCCATGACAATCATCAACTTATTTCATGTAGACGAAGCACATTACTGCTGTGGTAAATACCAAAGATATTATCTTTCTTCGGAACTAAGCATAGTAAGGAATTAACTTTGCTAGTCTTCTGTGCACGTTACTATTTGTTAGTGATGCTAAGAAATACTACAAGGCTTTTTTATTATTTTTGTATGGGTAATATCAGTTTTTTGTTAAATAGTCTTTGTTATAGATTTGTGTGATGTATATATTAAGTTAATATAAATAGTTAATGATAATATTAGATTAGTTAAACGTAATAAATAAAAAATAAAGGTATAGTTTTTGCGACTTGTATCCTAAGTTTATTTCATATAGGTATCCCTAATCGGATTAAGGGATTATTGGAACGTTCTCTCTAATAAGTGACATTTTCACGTAGTCGAGTTAAATCTTAATTTTTTTATTGATTGTCGGTATCAAATGTATGGCGGATGAGAAAAATAAAACAAATTAAAACAAAATAATTTATTTGTTAAGTAATGTAATATACGTCGATAATTAAAATTACATTAATATAAACACAAGAAAATTCATCTTACAAGGATTACACATTTTATAATATATGTAATAAATCAGGAGATACGTTAGAAAAACCTTTATAAAAAGGGTTTCCGGTGGTATTTAACACTTTCAGTCTGCAACATAAATCGAAACACACAATCATGATTTCGATTTTCTTTATCTTCAGTTAAGTGTAAATTAAAAGATAGTTTACAGACTTGATCAAAGCCCAAAATATAGAATAATAATTAGAATCCAATTATATTTAATTCATAAAGTACTATTACAAATTTGTTCAATGTTTAGCTACTTATGTTGCCGACTGTTCATAAATTAAAATACAGAATTTTTCTGATTCATTGTAAATTAAAGTGAAGACTGGACCTAAAACGAAACCTTGCGATACGCCTACTGCTATTGATACATAATAGAGAAACCATGCATATATTATAATTTCATAAATGCACTAAAATACACAAAAAGACTTGATTTACAAATAAAAGTCCTTTCATTATTTAAGCCTGCGTCTATTATGAATCAAGCCTATGGGAAGGAGCTATCTAGCATGTACGTTGAAAATGACAAAGCTAGTTTTTTTTATAAAATCTTTGTTATTTTTTACGTTAATGTGTTCGTTTCTGAGACAAAGGAATTATTTTAAAAGCAGTACTTCTATTATACATATTTATATAATCATCATACATATAAAAATTAGTAAAGTGTAATAGTAGTAGCAGTGTAACAATTTTCAGAATTTTGTAATAAAGTGTCAAATAAACAACGCGATAAAATCCGTATATAGCAGTTTAATTTCAATACATATCAGTGTTTACATAATCAGTATGTTCAGTAGTAGTTCATGGAGAAATGGTAGCAGCACCTTACAGCTGTTATGATTTGTAAACGAAATACTTGGCGATTAAGCAGAGTGGCCATGAGTTTCTTGCCCGTTCTTCTCATGAGCCCTACACTATTGCTTTGCTGAACGTGGCAGTACCTAAATGTAATTCACAGAAAAAAATTTAGTGTAACTTTGACATTCATAAGTGTTACCTTGTAACCTAAATTGAATAATTTATTTTGAATTTTGAATCAAATATTGTGTGGTAAAATGTACTTATGTACTACAATATATGTACTATTTATAACATATAGTAGGTAATCCGTCGTGTAGTATAATATCTACATGTTATTAGATTTGCCACAATAGTAAAAAACGTACGTGTAC
Organism: Catocala fraxini; assembly: GCA_930367265.1. Lineage (NCBI taxonomy): Eukaryota > Metazoa > Arthropoda > Insecta > Lepidoptera > Erebidae > Catocala > Catocala fraxini. The sequence goes on along the minus strand of OV884049.1, from coordinate 15,617,912 downwards.
ATCAGTGACTATTTAAATGTGATCGCTGTGCAAATTAATTAATTATCAGTTTCAATATCTCAAATATGTACAATTTCAACATGTATACGAGAATCTTTCATCAAATTACCGTTACGTGCAAAATATTTATTGCATACGTCTCATTTATATGGTTGCTTACCGGTATGCGTACGGACATGTCTATCATCGCTGACTGGGCATATGTTTTCAAGCCCAAAAGCAATTTATTAGAGCAATCTACAGACTTAAGAGTACTGACAGCTGTAAACCAGTCTTCAAGTCACTTCATCTACTCACGCTCCCTACATATATGTACATATTAGAAGTGGCTATGTTTGTTAAGGAAAATATACATTTTTAAATCATCTACAAGGCACTGGTCATCAGTACAAAATAAAAACTGCCAAGCAAGACAACTCTATTAAATAAAAGCATATTTTGTATGTCATCTAGAATTTATAATAAAATCCCAGAATATATATGTAAATTAGAAAACATAAATGCCTTCATAATTAAATTAAAAAATATATTAGTGGACAAAGCATATTATAGTATTAAGGAATATTTAGATGACAAATGCATTGATATTAATGATTGACATAATAATTTATCCATTGTTTTTGTTTGACATAATATGACTTTTAATTGTTCTGCTAATTGTTATTTAATTTTTTTTTGTGTTTATTTTTTTATATATTGTTATACTATTATATTCTTAGTGTTTTATATTTTGTAATATTTGCGTGCCCCAGGGTGGAGTATGGAGAAACCAAATATAATTGTAACATATTGACCATTGTACCCATATTCGCAAATAAATAATGATTTGATTTGATTTGAAAGTTTTCTGGCAAACGTCGTACTTACCTTCAGTATGTGCCCGTAAATGATGATTTAAACTAAGAAAAAAACTTTATTATACTAACCAAAGAAACTTTTATCATATGTATATGTTGCACTCCTTTACAATATGTGAACGTTTATGGCGGGTAAAGTACATTTTACTATTAAGTGTTTTGGCAAACATCATATTTATATGTTTTCTCATCATGTTCACGCATATGTGCTCTTAAAATAGCTTTGTATGGAAAAGCTTTATTACAAATATGACACACACACACGAAGATTTGGAATCGGCATGCACCACTTTATGATTATGTAAATTACTTTCGTATCCAAATCACGCACTACATAAGCCACATTTGAACAGTTTCCCAGAGTGCATACGTTGATGTTCATATAAATTAGATTTTAACCGGAAAGTTTTAGAACAATTAGGACATTTATAAAGTGTTACATCGGTAGGGTAAGGATGCCGAATATGAGATAGTCGCCAAATATGAGATAGTTAGGTTTTGGCGAAACTTATCGCCGCAGCCATTTGGCGCTACTGTCCCTAGAAGCCGCGTGGCAGCAGGTCGAAACGTGTGAGGTCTTCCCAGTCCGAGGCGAAGTTAGGTTGTGTACGTGTGGGTTTTTACGGAACCACGAAACCAAATTTTTGTCATCAAATATTTACAAGGTATGTTATAACTTTATAATTACACTAAACTAATAACTAATTTCAATTAACGGTCATTGTCTTAATTATATGAATAATTTTACGATGCATTTGCAGTTTTGTTGCATTTTTTTGGAAATAAATAATAGGCAGCCATTTTGTTGAATGTAGATGTTTTCCTAATGAGACACGTGGGGTTCCTAAAATGAGATATCTTATATTAGGATATAGAAAATACGACTATTTAAAACAATATTTTTCTATATTATCGGTTAGAATATCTGAAGCAGTTTTTGCTGCAAGAGTAAAAGGATTATCAGATCTTGCGGTGTCAAATGAAAATCCTGAGGAAACACGTCACGTAACTTCTTCGACAGAAAATTCGTCTAACATGACCGAAGTTTCCTCCGATCCTGCTGCGTTATATGAAAAGCCAGAGCCTAGCACGTCATCTCATGTCTCACCTTTTGCAGTTAGTCCAGTGCCTAGACTATCTAGGAACGATTCGTCCAAGAAAACCCGAAGTAGAGCAGCTTCCATAATTATTTGTTCTCTATATAAAAAACTCACTAATAGACTCCTCAAATAAAATTACTGAAAGGGAATATAAAGAGGGGCAAAAGAAAGGTTCTAAAAAGACTAAAAAAACAGCAAAAAAAAGGATGAAAAAAGTTACGAAGAAAAAGAGATCTGAAGAGCCTGTTAGTTTTAGCTTTGAGGATGAAGTCTTACCTGATCTTGCAAATAGCAGCAGTGATGATAAATCAAGTAACGCTGAATGTTCACAAGACAGGAGTGGAGAAAAATGGGCTAAATGTCAAGTTTATGTTTAGACATCTAATATTAATAGGTACTTTTGATTTTTAGTATTTGTTTATATTTAATACTGTTTAATAAGTGCCACTATACCTATGTACGTTACGTACATATTATATTAAGTCGTTACTAGACCTTTTAATTTAGAAGTATGAAGTTGTTGATTAAAAAATATCGCCAATATAAGTTTAATATAATTTGATTTCTTTCCTTTTTCTCTAAATCTATACTCAAACCCAAAATAACCTAATATGAGATATTAGGTTATTTTGGGTTATTATATTATATTATTAGATCTTATATCAGCAACCCTTAGTATCTCATAATAGGAGACCATTTGCCTGAGACGTAATTTTTGAATTTTGTAGTATCATCTGATATAATAAAAGATATATTTATACTCAGCACTAAATGGTCTTTCGTAGATAAACTTAATTAATTACCCTATTGAATATTGTAATATTCATAGTCATTAGTGCAATAATTTTATTTTTATGGCCGAGAACAAAAATGGTATCTCATGTTCGGCATCCTTACCCTATGTTTGCGAATGTGTTGCTCTAAACTGCATTTAAATACGTAACACTTATAGCATAAATCACATTTGAATGGGCCACCACCAGCGTGAATTTGAGCATGTAGACTCGAATAATACTTAGTCGTAAAACATTTTTCACATGAATCACATTTAAATGATCTCTCAATTGAATTTTCACTTACACATGCCGGGAAAGAATTAATGTTATTGAGGCAGTTCTTGCTTTCGTCAAATCTATACGGTTTTATATTACTAGATGAATTATTAACAACACCGCCATCTGTGACAATAGTACTTTTAACGTTGGTATCTTTATTGTTTTTGTTTTTTAAAAGAACAACTACAACATTATTTTGTACTTCTATTTGTTCACCATTAGCATGTATTCCGTTTTGGGTATCTGATTTACGTATAACAGTTACTTTTTTCGTTTTAATCTTGGTTTTTTTAATCTTAGCTTTAGCTGATCCATTTTTCTTAACTAGCCTCGAAGTAGCATTTCCAGAGTCCTTCTTCTGTGTGATGTTTTCAGATTTCGTAGGATCAGGCCTACCTAAAATGTATAAAATAATGATTTTGAATACTGGAATTATTATTCACTTAAAATTAGTATTAAATTTTTTGACAGATATACACTAAAACACATTGGTCAAAGGAAGAATCAAAACGGAGACTTCAAGATCGGCGCTAATGAAGCTAAAACTTATGCCATGGAACGCACGAAACATCGCAAATTGATGACTATTTTAAAATGTAGACATGATTTTGCATCAATCTAAATAATTACTCTACTTTTTATAGCTTTTATACATCGCTGTAAAACTGTCATTTTCATATCTGTTATACCAAAGTTTCCCAAAAGCTCAATCATACAGTATACTAACGAAGCCAAAAAATAATGTTCTGGGTTAAGGCAGACCAGGAAAATATTAGTTAACAACTTGATTTTCTGATACTTCCTGTCGCCTGTCAATGATCATACACAGTAACTCGTTAATGATGACCAAGTATATGCATTAGCTTTACACTGTGGTTGTACGAAGTTTACTAGATGTTGGAGAAAACCAGTTTGCACTTACTCGACTGCTCGTGTGAGCTAGATTCCTTTGCTAGCGGTAAGTGAGGTGCCGCTTCGATATCAACGTACGACTCGCGATCCGATATCTGTATAGTAAATGGGTTGAATATTACACAAATAATATATAAAATCATATCTCTTTTTATACAATCAAGGTGGTTTCCATGATGGTATATGGTTCCAAAATGGATGCTACGGACATGTAATATATAGTTTGCGAGTTGTCTTTTAAGGTCCAGTTCCTATATTCAAGGAACAAGAATCAACGAGTCACATACTTTATAGCATAATTAGTTGTACATAGCCAAACTGACTCATTTCTTAAATATAGAAACCGGCCTACAAGAACTGCCGACGTGTTACCAGCGCAAGGAGCTATGATTACGGCTGACAGCATAGCACTTCTTTAAGGAGCCTGGAAATCATTATTACCGTAGAAACACAACACAAAGTTGTATGACTGTGATTTTGTGGAGGATGAATACTTTACTTTGAGCAACAATATTTTATAACATGAAGGATATAGAATATATAGAAGGAAGGAAATGCGATATAAATTTTTATTTTTTATTTTAATCAGTTATTTCTTTGAAAATTCGTATTAATTCCCGCGTCAAGGTCGACTTTACATACATTAAAACAACGGACACAAAGAACACTGACACTTGAACAACTAATGTATTTCACAAATTTTTGTCCCATATTGGGAATAAAATATTTGTGAAATACACAATTTTTTGTCTCATGTCCTAATATTATCTAATCCATAACACTCGAGGAAGTTGAACCAAAAGCAAAACTTACTAACAAGGACTTTAAAAAATATGCACATCATTATAAGCTAAATAAAAAAATTATATTAAAAGCGTGTAATTATATAAATCATGATGAAATCAAAATGCAGTAGAATTATTTAAATATACATATATTTATATATATGTATTTACAAATAAAAAAAAGTATATATGTATGTTTATCCATTGTCTAGAACCCATAGTACAAGCTCTGCTTAGTTTGGGCTAGATGGTGTTGTGTGTTTGTGGTAGAATATTATGTGGTAGAATACAGTATAAGCACTTACTAGTACAGTTTTGAGTACACATTGGCTTAGTGTGTTGTGTGATTGCATTACCAGATGTCTGAATTTAATACATTTCTTGAGCAAGCTTGAACATTCAATACACAGCCACTGTGGTAACCCATCTGATGGTGAGATCTGAAACATAAATAAGTTCAAGACTGTTGAATCATGAACTAGCTGCCCCTGCAGTTTCACCCATGTTTATGATTGCTGCTCTGCTTCAATGGCTTGTAACTTGATGTTATATAGCCTATAACCTTTCTTAAGAAATAGGCTATCAAATGCAAGAAGAATATTTATAATCCATCTGGTTAGTAGTACCAGACATTAGCATGTTAGTTTTGCATAGATAGAGCAATTAAATATTTATATAAATATAGGTATGTACAGTAAGAACAGACAAATGTTACTGAATTATAAAGAGTTCCTTACATTTTGCCAATAAGTGATGTACAAGATGGATGTAGTAGTCCTAAAAACTACATTTTATAATACTCATAACAGAGATACAATTTTTGAATCCACTTTAAGAATATAGGTGCAAGTATGTATATATTTAGAAGACTCAAGTACATTCAGGTAATTTGTCCCATTTGTTTCTGTGTGCTGTTTAGTACTGAAATCGTGAGTGAGTGATACTGTACTCTGAATTATGCTTAGTTACATATGTTTAGTTACCTACATTAGTTATATACATACTTCGGCTCACGTCTATGTCTCAAAAGGGCTGGGTAGAGGTTTATTACACCCGCATTTTGCTAGCTATATGTTTAGATTTCGGGAAATACAGGACGAGCTTATTATCGTCTACCAGAAATGCGCTGCTACGAAAATGTCTAGAAGAAAAATCGCTTTGTAATTTGCTCGACACAGGAATCAAACCGAAAGCTTATGCAATTAATGAAATAGTAGGTTTACGGTTTTTTACTTACATCAATTCCGAGCAAATCTTTGAATGAACCCTTAAAATGGTTTATATTAAGCATCTTTTGTTTAGCCGCCATACAAGCTCTACAAATACGTGACACCTTTCTAAAATCCGTTCCATAATTTTTGTTTAAATATAATATGTTATTACTGTTATCCATGTCGTAACATTGATTACTTCACGAAAAAAACATACACAAATTCAAAATATTATTTTAATCACACTTCAAAAATCCTATTTGACAGTTAACAAGTTTGACAACTTAACATATCTAATTGTTGTGTGTGTTAGTGCTGTCCATCTATAGATAAGACACTATGGGTGCGTTTCACTAAGCGCTCGCGACAGTCATGCTCACGATCACGGTTTTCCCCTTTCCACTTGTTTCCGAGCGTTACAAAATACAATTGTAAATTCAAGTGGAACGGATAATGGAGTGTTTTGAGCGTTATGTAAATAATAAAAGAGGTGAATTATAAAAAAAATGCGAATCTTTAAAGAGTTTCGGTTACAATTTCTAAGTCTGACCATTAAACTCTTATAGTTATTGGAGAACTGGATTTATATTAAAAAAATATAAGTATATAATATCCTAGTAATATTACAAATGTGAAAGTTTGTGAGAATGGATGGATGTTGGTTACTCTTTCACGCAAAAACTACTGAAGGGATTTTGATGAAACTTTACAGTAGGTACCTATTATTGTTTATTCATCGCAATAACATATAGGCTACTAAATATCTATTTTAACATAAATCTACTTTAACGCGAGCGAAGCCGCGGGCAAAATCTAGTATTTCATAATTTTAAAGAGTATTTAATTAATTTTGATTATAAAAATATAATCAAAATGTATTTTATGGCGACAGTAGGATATTTGCTAGTGCGTCGCAATAATGCTCCAGAAAGTACTAGATCATCCAGTTCAGATGAACAATACCATTCTACAAAATCATGATCGATTTACGATTTACATAATGTAATCAATCATTAGTCTGATAAAGAATTCAAAAGACTGACAACTGAAACACTGTAGATTATAAAATTTCTACTTATTTAAGTATTTATCGTTTCATCAAAATCGCATCAAATAAAGTAATATTTTCGTAGTCGTCATCTTGGTTACTTTATATTTTTAAATATGGCGAGAAATTTCTCAACTTTGCGTGAGCGTTAGTAATGACGTCATTAGTGACGTTTTCGCCGCGACCTCAACGAACGTAGTTGTCATGTGGAACGGCTGAAAGAGCATCTTAGGCGTTGTGAACGCTAAGTGGAACGCATCCTATATAACTAGTGCTGCCCGTAAACTGTTGAAAATATCGAAAATATTTCTAAGATAATATTTTTTTGTTTTATCACATTCTTTTGTTCTCTAAATAATTAATTGTTTCTCTACGTAATTAAATGGTAAAACTAAAACAATCGAAACCATTTATTCCTATCGAGTATATGCCTCTACATGATTATATATAGGAATAAATGGTTTTTATTGGTTTAGTCTTCCCAATTTGAATTGCGTCGAGAAACAATTGATTATTTAGAGAACAAATAAAGATAAACATAAAGATATATTTATATGTTTCAAACATGTGTAGTTTACAGGAAATGCTTCCTATAACAGTTGAAAAGGTAGGTTGTGGCCGCTGTGACCGAAATTCGGTCTGGAGGACATTATTATTTGTTATAATAATATTGTCTTCCAAACCGAATTTCGGTCACGGCAGCCAATCTGAACGAACACTGGCCATCTGCGCAGCAGAGATTATAGTGCATAAGTATGTGCGCAAACACAAGTGCACGCTCTGTTCTGATGGGGCGGTAATCCGATACGACTGGAGAGAGATTAGGTGCAGGACCAAAGGCTTTACGTGTATTCCGAGGCACGGAAAACCAAACAACACTTTGTGTTAAATAAATAAATAAATGCTTATACAAGCGGGAGAAGTTGCAGGCATAAGACATTGTTCAGCTGTCATACATTATTAGCCTAAACACAGAGAGCCACAAAAAAATTATAAATAGGTATGTATAGGTAAGGATGACCGCATTCAATTAAAAGTGAATACAAGTCACTGACACTTCTGAATATTGCTTCAAAATATTCCGGGAGGTCCATTATTATCAACCTTATTCCATCATTCTCTTTTACCCAGTGAGTCCGACATAACCTTTCCGCCCGTCCCCGCGGAGAGGTATGCGTCAATGCATTCCCACACATACAAAAGAAAAAAAAGTGTTGCCATGCTTGCAATTTAGAAAAACGTATAATATCGAGAAGGTGGTATTTATTATATATTGTAGTCCTTTACATTAAAACTTATGACTTTTTAAGAAATTGGTCATGTCTATGATGAAGTTCAATAATGGTATTTATAGAATGGCATTCGTATTAACTACGTAAGAAAAATTACAGACAAGGTAAATAGGAAATAATTTCTCTGATAAAATCGTACACATATTGTAAAAACTGTAGGCATGGCAACACTGCGCGTCTCAGATGTAAACAATGGATGCCGATGTAATGATTTGAAATCGCGAATATACTTTTTAACACGAAAATAAGAATCGAAAGAGTCCGTGAGATTGTAATAATTGATTATTAAGTCATAAATAAAATACAAATTATTGTTTAGGTGGTATGTGTGTTGTTCTATTAGTATGTTATATCATCGTTTAGTTTACAACACCTAAGTCGAAAGGCCATATATTATGATGTTTTAATAATAAAACGATGATTAAAACGCAATATTCATAATTATTTATTTATTGCTATGGGATTATATACAATTACATTGTTAACTTTCAATTATCGTAAACAGCTAGTAAGCGTTTTTGTTGCGACCTGAGTGTAGGCGCCGATGACTAGGTACGTGAGTCGTGAGATTGGTATAGATCGCGCACTGTATGATGGCCGGTCTGAACATTGCGCGAGTGGCGTCGCAGTTGTAAGTTTTAGGCCTCTTTGATGACAGGGGGCGGGGGCGGGATGCAATTCGTGCTGACTCATGACTGACAGACTGTACATGCGCAACAATTCGGAGACGCTATGTTCAGTCCGGCCATCATAGATTGCGCGATCTGTGTATGGTTGTACTGACACCTAGCAGCAGCAATAGCTTAGTGAGAGACCGTTGGAGTTTGATCCCAAGGCACGCATCTCTGACTTTTCGAAGTTATGTGCGTATTAAATAGTTAATTATCTCTCGCTTTAACGGTGAAGAATAATATCATGAGGAAAGCTGCATGTCTGAGAGTTCGACATAATGTTCTTGAAGATATGTAAAGTCTGACAACCCGCACTGGGCCAGTGTGGTGGACTATGGCCTAACTCTTCTCACACTGAGAAGAGGCCCGTGCCCAGCAGTGGGACAGTTTTTATACAGTCAGCCTTGTATATTATTATTTAGACCTAAGTAACACTTAGTAGGTTTTTTTTTAAGTTATCAGTAATTAAGAGTTTATGAATAAATTATTTATATTTGAATTGAATATTTTACTTATTATCATTTGGACAGCGCCGTGGACTAACACCACAAAGGACTTCAGCGTAAGGCGATTCAGTAGCTAAAGTTTTTGGAACTTGGCTGACAGGTGATAGGTCTAGAACAGCGTAGGTAATTTCGAATGATGGCCCTTCTTCCTCTGTAGAAGAGACTGGAGATGGGACGCGTAATGGCGTTTTGGAAGAGCGAGTTCGCACTTCACTGTAGATAACTTCGTTATATTTCTGGTGCAAGGGAATTGAGTAGTGCGACTGCTTCTGACGATAGGGTGGCGGTGGAGAATTACCCAATTGGGTCTCGTAGTTATCACCGCTGTCCTCTCTCTGAAATATAAATGAAAACTGTAGCGGCAAATAATCGGCTGAATTTGTTTGCCTATTAATATGCAGGATGCAATAGTAAAGTGTGGTAAAATTCATCTGTCTCGGTGCAAAATATTATTGCTGTGGGTCTTGGGTTAAATTTCCGAATTAGGCAAAGTTTCTGTCCTGAATTTCTTTGTAGCAGCATGGAGTCTGGAATTATTTTCGATGGACGACATCTGGCTCGCCCTCTATTAGGTATGTGTTACCTTAGACCGAATTTAGCGAAATATAAGTGTATTATACCTCAGCTTACCGTTTAGGGACGCATGAATGGACTGACCTAACATCGTTGCCTATAGCCTAACAGTGTTGCCACATTTACGCCGGTCGCCTGGAGGAGGGTGGATGGTGGTGTTCTTCCCTGAACAAGCTGGTATTGTAATCAAATAATCGGGCTCTTCCACTCGGTAAATTTCTGTAATCTGTGTCTAGTAAATTTCATTCATTCATGCATTCATTTGTTTATTCGTTCATTCGTTAATACGTTCATTGGTTCATTTGATCTTTATTCAGTCGTACTTTCAGTAACTGTTTCAATCGTTTAGTTTTTATTATTTAATTCGATCATTCGTACATTCGATGATACGTACGTGGTTCATTTGTTTTTCATTCGGTCGTACTTTTAGTAACGCTTTTATTCGTTTAGTTTTTTATTATTTCATTCCCTTGTTCATTCATACGTTTGGTATACTTACATGCAGGCGGTGGTTTCGTTTCTTCAAGAAGCAAACAGCAGTGGTGACAGCGATTACTACGAAGCACAACGCGCCAAGCGCAGCCCCTAGGATCTCGTATGGGAACTCAGTGTCTGCATAAATAATATCTTAATTAGATAAAAATGCAGCTTCGTATGTATGAGTCCTCAAAACTGGAAACAACTTTTTGCGTCTTGGGGATCGAACTCACAAACACTCGGCGTAGTGGCATAGGCGAGACGATCACTTAAAACTATCCGTGCAGTCAAAAATAGATTTACTAATTACTTTCTTTGACTGCTCGTTGGGCTGATGTTTGGCCAATTATATAAATATTCTAATAAATTTTATGATTTGTTTAGTAAAAGTAATTAAAACCTAACTCGATCTAGTTAGAAGAGTTCATTATAAACTATTTTCACTAGTTCAGTCATTAACCTTCATATAAGTAACCGATTACCGCTTGCAGGGAAGTCCGGCTTTTATTGTGCAAACCGTAGCGACTGTTACAATATTACTTTGGTATTTTTTAACTGCTTCGGGGGCGCAGCGGTCGTGAATACCACTGCCACTTGAGTTCGATTCCCAGGTCAAACAGAGTAACAGCACGCAATCTGGAACTGTGTCCGGGTAAAGTGTCTTTAAGTAGTAGAGCCTAGCTGATTTCAGCATGAATGGGCCGGCTCAAGCGGGGAAGGACTACCCTGTCACAGAATATCGACTTGAAATAGCAGTATTCCTACTGTTGTGTTTCGATCGGTAAGTGATAGTGCCGGAGGCCCAGTCACCCTCTTTCCTCCTTCCCGCTCCTTCTCCTCCCCACTTCCTTTTTCTCTTTTTCCTTCCCTAAAGAGTCTGCAACGCGCAAGTGATGCCTTTGGTGTTACAGGCATCCATAGGCTACGGTGACCACTTACCATCAGGTGGGCCGTATGGTTGATGACCACTTTAATTGTACAAAAACGCAAGTGAGAATCGGCAATGAATTGCCGTAAATCTTAGAGTTCGAAAAATGGTTCAAGTAAAAGGCAAAGGTCACGTGAAACCACGTGAGGTCAAAGGTCAAATGTCATAGTCATTTCGGGGGTGACTATGCTGAGTCGAATGGCGTTGACTGCGAGTCTCTAGCTCTTACGGTTCTTGAGTTGAAAGTTGTATAACAGACAGACGGACGGACGGACGGACAAAGCTGTTGTATAAGAGTTTTTTCGAACTCTAAAACGAACTCTCATTCGCATTTATAATATTAGTTAGGATATTATAACGAACTTACCTTTTGTCGAAGCAGTGGGTTTAATTTGTCCGTCAGTTGTGTTATCCTTGTTCGATAAATAACTATCAGTAGTTTCATTGTTAGCCAGTAATCTCTTTTGTATTTGTTTAACAAAACAGTTATTGTATTTTACTGAAATGGAAAATTACTCATTTAGTCAAGTATTTATGTTACTCATAATGTTCTCCAGATCTAATTTAATAATGGCGGCCAAATTAAATGGAAACTGGCTATCTGCGCAGGAGATGTTATAGTGCACAAATATATGCACAAACCCAAGTACACTCTCTGTTCCCTAACTCTCATAATCCGAAAGGACGGCAATCCGACACGATCGGAGGGCGATTAGGACCAACGACTTTACGTATGATGCATGAACATGCATGAATATGGATGTTTGTCTTGGTCTGGGTGTCTCTATGTATAATAAGTATGTATTTACAAAAAAAAAAAGTATATAAGTATGTTTATCCATTGTCTAGTACCCATAGTACAAGCTCTGCTTAGTTTGGGCTAGACAGTGTTGTGTGTATGTGGTAGAATATTATTATTATTATTATTGTACTTTCCGAGGCAGAGACGTCTAACACCGCCTACTTCTACTCCGACTGGTATTGAGATTTTATCTACAGAACAAGTGAGAATCGGCAATGAATTGTCGTATATCTTAAAGTTCGAAAAAATGGTTCAAGTAATATGCAAAGGTCATAGTCATTTCAGGGTATATCGACTATGCTGAATCGAATGGCGTTGACCGCGAGTCTCTAGCTCTTACGGTTCTTGAGTTGAAAGTTGTATAACAAACAGACGGACGGACGGACAAAGTTGTTGTATAAGAGTTTTTTTGAACTCTAAAAACTCAATATTTTTTTCTTGGCCTGACCCTTGGATGACACTCATACGCAGTGAACGTAAATAAAACATGAAAGTATTGTCACAGCTAAATCCTGGATGGTGATGATGCTGATGATGGAGCTTAATAAAACTAAGCTATGTCGCTATAGTAACTTATAATTATATCAATGGCTATAAGTAGTTGACATTGTCATCAAGTAAATCAACTGTCAAATAGAATAGCTAATAGTTATTTGTCGTCCATTTTGTATATATGTAGAAGAGCTATGTATCTTTGGTGTCAACAAAGAACTGTGGGTGTCAATAATGAACTGTCGTTAGTATGCAAGTAACTTAACTTAACTTAACTTATGTGGGGGCCAGTCAGTGCAGACCGGCGACACTTCGACCCAGTGGGATCTTTTGTGTCGACACTCTCCCAATAACGACTGCCATAGACATCTATGGCAGTCGTTATTGGGAGAGTGAACATGAACATTCATGGCAGCCGGGACCGACGGCTTAACGTGCTCTCCGAGGCACGGAGCAGGCGATAATTGTCAATCAATACGCACATAATTTCGAAAAGTCATATAACTTTCGAAAGTCAGAGGTGCACGACGTGGGTTCGAACCCGAAACCCTCTGCATTGCAGTCTGTTGGTCTCCCCACTGAGCTATCGCTGCTCTTGAGTATGCAAGTAGGTACTCCACGTTTTATTTATTTTTCTATACTTTATTTTTTAAAATACAACTTTCCCACTAGAAGTATTGGGAACTTTACAAACATTCAAACCAGGGATGTTGCAAATGCAGATTTTTTGACATCCGCTGATATGGATATTTAAAGACTCACATCCGCGGATGCGGATACGGATGCGGATGTCCAAATAGATGCGAAAATTCCGCAATTGCGGATGCGGATGTCGATGAAAATTGTTTATCTTATTTTATAAAAAGTATCTAATATCACCGCCTTCGCAGGTTCAAGCCTGTTTTGTTCATAAATTAAACACGTACTATGAACAACTGATTTCTTTCCTATCGTAACCTACGCTATATCTGGATTCGCATTAACATCCGCGTTGATTTTTGCTGAGATCCAAATCAATGCGGAAGCTCCGCTATTGCGGATGCGGATGCGAATATTCGCAACAACCCTGATTCAAACAATGAACGCAAAGAATACCCAGGCACGGAACAAAGATTTGTGAATCACATAAATTTTTGTCCCGTGTGAGGTTCAAATCCACAACTCTTGGCGTTTAGAAACTATAATTACGGGAAGAGAAGAAAACCTTTCGTCCCTGGTCGTAGACCCAGAGGCCGACTCAAAACAAGGTGGAAGGTTGTAGTGCAAAGATATAGTGAAGGCTGTAGTGTGAGCTATCTGCTGAAGACGATGTCGCGGATAGAGTGAGGTGGAAGAGCAAGAGCAGGAAGGTTCATCCTACTAGCATGTAGCATATATAGTAAGTAAGAGAGAGAGAGAGAGAGAGTGATAGAGAGGAGGGGAGAAAGGGAGGGATAGAGGGAGAGAAGCGTTAGGTACCTGTGGTGGCTCTAGTTGACTTTGGATGACCATTGTTCGAAATACAAATTAATGTTAAAGTTTTGTCTATTTTATATTTGTATTCAACTTTTTTAAATCCATATAACTGCAATAAACTGTCATCCGATATTCCGGTCAGTTGTGGATAATCTGTGAAAAGATCAAAAGGTTATTATTATTTTAAAAGCCTCGGTGGCATCCTCATACGCAGCAGTCGCATAAACTACCACTGTGGTAGTCTTAGGTTTGAATCCCATATCGGGTATTCTTAAATAAATAAATAATAAATAAAAGTTTTAATTACCAAATTAAGAAATACACATTCGCAGATATATGTAAATTTATAATATAAATTATAATATAATGTTTTGTTTTGCCAAAGACTTCCTAGGCCAGTCCTGTAGGTAGTAAAGTCTTTTTGTTTTAATTATGTTATATATTAGGAACTTTTGAACGCAGTTCATGCCAGTTCTATCGTAAACAAAACTAAATTTAACTTACAATTTTAATGTACAAACTATAAGTGTTACAAAAATCAAAAATCAATAGTACCTAAAGTCTTACCAAGATATATTTTAAAAAGGTAAATAGATATATAGATAAGATCGTCAGTTGGCTTCTTGCATTCCGTTTAAATATTCCTATTCTCGTCATAGAGTTTTCAAAGAGTCACACATTACAGTCGTTATAAAAAAACTACTTTTGAATCGATACTTACCGTGGAGATGTCCCGCAAATGGTTTAAAACGAAAGGCCACAATAGGAAAAATAATCGACGAGTTATATATTGTTTCATAATTGATATAACAATTTAAATCAGGTATAACATCTATCACTGTATCTGTTAGAGATAAATAAATAAAAAGTTAGTACAGATTTATGAAACAAAAAAGGAATGATTTTATAGATATAACAAATGAGTAGAGACAATTGAATTGAGTTGCCATCAAAACCCGCTTGTTACTCAAAAATTTATATAAAAATAAATAAAAATATTGTGACTGAGCCAACTAACGTGCTAGGTATAATTCCTGCACCGTGGAGGACTTTACAAATTCAAACAACGGATACAAAGAACTCGGAACAACTATTAACAACTATTTATGGATCACATCATTTTTTTTTCTGTGTGGGTTTCGAACCCACAACACTCGACGCAGAAGCAGTGTCGAGGCAAGGATCTAAACCACTACGCCATCCGTGCAATTTGAATGGTGAGTGCACCAATCGCAGCAGTATACATGCGTTTGATAATTTGTTAAATAATTGATTATTGTATTGATTTTACTTTTAGAAATGTTGGGTTTTACACTCGTGAAATAATAATATCAGCCCTATGTTAGGCTATCCCACTGCTGGGTACGTGTGGGAAGAGTTAGGCCATAGTCCACCACGCTGGCCCAGTGTGGGTTGGCAGACTTCACATATCTTTGATAACATTATGGAGATCTTTCAAACATGTAGTTGGTTTGGTAGTTGGTTTTCTTTTTTATTATTTGAAATGATTATTCTCGCACTAGATATAAACCCTGTGTAACGGTGATCTTTACAAACATTGAAATGGCAGTGTGGGGATCAAACCCACAACCAATACCTGGCGAGGCTACCGACATCCATGTCATAAGATAAGTACGAAAAAAGATCTATATTACTATAATCTATACGTTTGTTCGTCGGCATTCTTTCCATACATTTTCTAAAAGCGCCTCTAGCGAAGAAGTCTTTGAACTAATCCGAATGTAGAAAAAAAAAAACATGGCGACGAATAAACGTGTCAAGCTCCAAGAACTGTGGAAATTCTTGGTGGACCTTTAATATCTACTTTTACTGTAGCGTCGACATTTCTCTTCATATTGCGTTTTCACCACAATCTTCATGTTTCCTTCGTAATCAAAGCGCAATTGTTCATTCATTTTATAATACACGTCTATGTTCACATATTTCGCCAATTTGTTAATCGTTCGTTGATATCTTAGAGGAAAGCCATTGATGTTCAGCGTCATCCCTATAAAGTGAATAAAATCTTATAAAATACACGACATAATTCTCTGAGTAGTAGTTCAGCAGTACGGAAACAACTGACAGACACACTGTAAAATTCTTGCTAAAAATACTGAGTTGATTAATACTTTATTTATAGTAAGAAATAGTATCAACTCATCAAGCTTCGTGGCACGCAGATACACATCTTATGTTCTTCATATTTTATGGTTTCAATATATCTATTGAAACCATAAAATAATACCCTAAAAATAATAACCTTAATATCTTAAACAGTTGCTATTTTGATATATTGCATAATAAGTAGGTGATAATCAATAATATTAGAAGTAGGTATATACTGAGAATGACAATATCGCAAGCAGATACTCAAATGGGACGTTTATCTATTGCTCTCAAATATAAATCGGTTCAACAAAATCACTTGCAAAATTAAAGCGCTATTGTTCGAATGACCTTTTTCACGTAAGCTGTATATTGTGCTCCTAATTAATTTAAATAGTGAAGTGCAGTTATTACTACATGACAGACTTTTAGACGACCTCTCACTCCGGACCATAGACTGAACTACGGCCGGGAGCGAGAGGGCAACCAATACGACTGCCGCGATCAATTCACGGCGCTGCGATGCCCAGGCGGGGCAAACCGCCAAAGTGTGCAGCGCCTTGTCCTCAACAACGTCATGGCAGTCGCCGCAGTGGTGACAACCGGGCGTCTCTTGCCGACGTATACGACACAGGAACTGGCCAAAACAACCGTGGCCAGTCATTACCTGTGCCAGTCGGAAGGTGAGGGCGCCATGCCGCCTCTCCAGCCATTCCTCAAACACGGGACTTACCGCCACGATCGTGGCGTGCCCGAGCTAAATTCGTCCTAATTTACATTATGTAAACTGTTTATTATTAATTTTATCCACATAAGTGATCACGAAAACGATTTAGGTATATTTTTTAATTTTTATTTAGGATAAAATCGTAGTTTGGCGCCGAGAGCACGTTTTTGCTTTTTTGACGTGGCTTTCAAAGGATATAATCATTAAACATATTAGAAATCATGCAGTATTGTTCCTTTATTTAATTCCAGTATTATTCCTGTTATTCTTTTCAAATGTTTTTTAATTTAAAAGTAAAATGAAAGCTATAACTTTTTATTGAAACAAGATTTTAAAATCGAAATTAATCTACTATATACGGATTTTATCGCGTTGTTTATTTTACTTTCTTGTTTTTGTAAGAATTGTGATTGTAAGAAGCAAACCACAGCTATACTTTGAGCTCATTCTGCGTAAATAGAAACACTAATGATTAAATTAGTTCAGGTACTTTGAAATAACGACACTGGAACATTGAGACAACTACCATCTTAGTCTCCCCGTGACCATGGCTGCTGAAAAGAAACCGAAACGTCAGGGAAAGTGTAAACTTAAATATAAATAGTTTTAATAATTTTAATAATTTAATTAGCTTAAAAATTAGTAAAGTTTAATAGCATTTAGTAGTAGTGTAACAGTTTCAAAATTATGTAATACAGTGTAAAATAAACAACGTGATAAAATCCGTATATAGTAGTTTAATTTCAATAAATAACACTCGCGTAAACAGAAGACAATATTAAGATTTAAAAAACCTTAAATTTAAAAAGAGAATCCCTCTTTTTAAAAATACTTAGCGTATCGTCGTCGCTCGGTCGCGTATTGTTTAGAGAAGACCTTGCACGTGTGACTGAAATCAGCAAGAGGGTAGAGCACTTTGGGATTCTCCGTCCAGCGTTTGAACCAAATTGCTCGAGAACCTGGCGGTTGCGAACATTTGCTCCCGTAAACGTTTAGCGTGTGTAACGAAAGGGATATAAAATACAACGGTGTGGAATCACCTGTGTGAATTTTTCTTCCATGAAAAATACCATTACTACGGCGAATACAAGTTCAAATGTAAAGCTAATTATTTGTATAAGTAACAACTTACCTTTAAACGAGCCATCTAAAACTAATGTAATGTCTATTGTAGTTATAAATGTGGTATTGGTGCATTCACAAACGATGTGCTTATGGTTGTGAGCTGCTCGCAGTACTGTCCGTAGACCGATTCCGTTAAACTTCTCTCTAGAATGATTCGATACCTCAGCGACATACCCTGTATCAGTCATGTGATTCTATAATAATAATAATATCAGCCCTATATTAAACTGTCCCACTGCTGGGCACGGGCCTCTTCTCAGTGTAAGAAGAGTAAGACCATAGTCTCCACCATGCTGACCTAGTATGGATTGGCAGACTTCACATATCTTCGAGAGCATTATAGAGAACTCTCAGACATGCAGGTTTCCTCACGATGTTTTCCTTAACCGTTGTAGCGAGCGATAATTAACTATTTAATACGCACATAACTTCGAAAAGTCAGAGATGAGCACCTTGGGATCGAAGTTGAGACCTCTGCGTGGTAGTCCATCGGTTGCCCACTAGGCTATCGCTGCTACGCATGTGATTCTACTGATATTATAAATGCGAATGTGAGTTTGTTTGTTTGTTACGGTTATTGGTCTTAACTACTCGACTGATCACCATGCAATTTCGCATACACGTTGTCAGAGGAACAGACAAGAACATAGGGTACCTTTCATCCAGGAAAAAGTACTGTTTCTGACCTCGTGGGGGAATTCATTGACGCATGCCTCTCCGCGGTAAAGGGAAGCGTACCACGGTGTGCCAACTCACTGCCTTGGATGGTGTGTGGGTCGCTGAAACTGAACTGTTGTTGAACAAAATTTTTTTTTTTACCTAGTATAAACCTTGATATGCGCAAGCTAAGCTGCGGGCGAAATCTATTATAGTTTATATATAAATAAGAAAAAAACAAAACAGTTAGGCACCATTTTGTTCTCTGTTTGTCAACCGATTTACATCAATGAAAAATAAATTGGAAGCAGTTTTTTTTATATTGAGATAGGTAAATGGAAAACAGTTCAGTACGGTAACAATTAATTTCAAATTTTATTAATTAAATGGATGGCGGAAACGGGAGATCGGGCCTTGCGGCGCACCCTGGGGGAGGCTTATGTCCAGCAGTGGACTGCGATAGGCTGAAATGATGATGATGATGATAAATTAAATATAAATTTTAATTATAATCAAATAACCTACTTAACATCATTTACTTCATATAAAACAAAGTCTACCGCTGCGTCTGTCTGTGCGCGATAAACTCAAAAACTACTGAACGGATTTTCATGCGGTTTTCACCAAAATATAGAGTGATTCATAAGGGAAGCTTAGGTGTATAATTTGTTATGTAGTACCCGTGCGAAGCCTGGGTGAGTCGCTATTATTAATAATACAAAAATATTAAGTACTTCTTAAAATACATATTCTTAAATAAATAATGTATGAGGAATGTGATGAAAGTGAATGAAGCCAGAGAAGTGTGTCAGGATCGTAGCAAATGGAAATCCGTAGTCTCTGCCTACCCCTCTGGGAAACAGGCGTGAATCTATGTATGTATGTAAATAAACAATGCCCGTACACATTAATATGTGAAAGAGTGACAATTTGCTTATTGCTTGCAAATTTCGACCACCAGTTTTGTTAAAATTATTATGCAACTAGCTTATGCCCACGGTTTCGTTTGGGAACAATACTTTTTTCTGGATAAAAGGAACTAGGAATAACCTATGTCCTTTTCTTCACCCTAGACAAAGTATATGCGAAAATTCATGATGATCTGCATCAGTATGGCGTGAAAGCGTAATAAATAAGATGCGACCAAAAATAGGACTCAATACTTCTTATTAAGTTTAAAAAAGTTACGTTAATTTATATAAAATGTATGAATGTGATGCAAGTATAATACAAGGTGGAACGACGACCAGGTAAGGGTCGCGGGAAGCGGTTGGATGCGGGTGGCCCAAGACCGCTCTGTGTGGAAAACTTTGAGGGAGACCTATGTCCAGCAGTGAACGTCTGTCGGCTGAGATGATGAATGTATAATTAATTTAAAAATGTTAATGATGGAAACAAGGTAGGGATTCAAAGATATTACCTTTACCACCGACGAGTTCTTCGGCGAAATCGAAATGTAACTGTAGGTCGCAATCCGTTGTCATCCTTACACAGCAAACATCGACCATGTCACCGTCAACGTAAGAGTATTTATTGTCCATACGGCGGTTGTCCGTAATCGTATATTGGAACTCGATACGATTTATGTACACTGACGGGTCCCCTGATCAATAAGTACAATATTTATTTTAAGATATAAAAAGTTTGAATTTACTGCATTCTATTAGATAAGTGTTATTATTCAATTAATGACTTTTTAAATGATATACTTTAATATTACTTTAGATTATTAGCTTTTGACAATTGATAATTATATTTACCATTATATTAATAATATTATTACATAATATAATAATAATAATAATAATATTCTATCACATACACACAACACCATCCTGCCCAAACTAAGCAGAGCTTGTGCTATGGGTACTAGACAATGGATAAACATACATATATACTTTTTTGTTTGTAAATACATACATATTATACATAGAAACACACAGACCAAGACAAACATCCATGTTCATGCACACAAATGTTTGACTTGTGCGGGACTCGAACCCGCGACCTCAGGCGTGGCAGTCGGTTACACTAACCACTACGCCATCGAGTCGTCAAATATGAATTGTATTTTTGTAATTCCAAGCATTACATTTAGCAATTTGTTGACTGATTTAGAATTTTATTAATTTGGTTAATTATTGTTTAAATCTTGATACATTTTAATCTTGTATAAGGATCAGGAAACTTGTTAACATCTATATTTCATGTACCTACAATCAATGCCAATAAAATTTATTCTATTGTTACGTGCTGGGTTCGACGGATAAGAATATAAACAATATTACCGACAAAAACACGTTTTATTCAGACACACAATTAAATTTAAAACACAACAAACACTATACCACACTTTTTCACTGTACTGCTTCAAACTCCGTAGTATTTCCGCTTCCGTTCGCTTCGATGAACACTTGACCGCTTACGATTGTAAAACTGACTCGGCGGTGCGCGTGCGCCCTATTTATACGCGGGTAAAGCGCTTCTAGAGCTTTCCAGCAACGCGTACTCGGCATGTAAACAGCACGATGATTCGAGAAAGTACCAGCATTCTCTCTAAGATTCTCGTACCGTACTACGCAGTTCCGTAAGATGTCAATAGATGGCGGTGTAAATTATTAGACGGAACTGCCGAGTCTTTCCCACAATGCCGAGAGATGTCACTGGGCGTAACACTTTCTTAGACATGTTCGTCCCGAACATTGTTGGATCCGTAGTAGCGTGCCAATCGATCCACATGAACGATCTTTGGTGTACCTCGTGGTCCTTTCTGGATCCGGTAGGTGACGTCATTCATCTTAGTGACTATGCGATAGGGTCCATCCCATTTTGCCTGCAACTTAGGAGATTTTCCTTTGTTGCGTGCCGGATTATGTAACCACACCAGCGATCCTTCCTCGAAGCCTTTATTGTTCGCCTTCCGGTCGTAACGGGTCTTCATCCTCTCAGACATCTGCTGACCGGTCTGTCTGATGTTCTCGTATACGTCATTCATCCTATTGCGCAAATCATTCGCATAATCTGTTATGCAGCGTGGAGATTCAGGTGGGATGCCGGTGATCAAGTCTGCAGGTAATCGTAGTTCCCTTCCAAAGTTAGCGAAAGCAGGTGTTACTGATGTGCTTTCGTGAACGGCACTACGGTATGACAGGAGAAACGGTTGAATGTGTTTGTCCCAATCCCTTTGTTTGCTTTCTACAACTTTTGCCAGATATCTTTCCAGAGACTGGTTAAATCGTTCAACCATGCCGTCTGATTGCGGATGATAAGCGGTCGTTCTCGTTTTGTGGGTACCCATCACCCGGCATGTCTCCTTAAATACTTCAGACTCGAAGTTCCGACCTTGGTCACTGTGTATCTCTAAGGGCACCCCGAAACGACAAAAGACTTCGTGGACTAGTTTGTCGGCGACCGTAGATGCCTCTTGATTGGGAATCGCAAACACTTCCGGCCATTTTCTAAAGTAATCCATGACCACCAAGAAGTACTTGTTCCCACTTTGGCTTTCAGGAAACGGGCCGGCAACATCTAAAGCTATACGTTCCCACGGGGCTCCAACATTGTACACCTTCAATGCACCCCTGCTGCGAGTGTGTGGTCCCTTCACGGCAGCACAACTCGTGCATTTACGGCACCATTCCTCAACGTCTTCTCGACAATGGATCCAATAAAATCGTTCTCGGATCTTAACCAGAGTTCTCTTAACTCCCATGTGACCTCCCGAACTCCCATTATGATAGAGTTGTAAAACTTCCGGTACCTTGAGCTTTGGCACGACCATTTGCAGGTGACACTTGTCACCTCGAGCATTCTCCCATTTCCGGCACAGAACTCCATCCTGGATAACCAAGCTTTCCCACTGTGCCCAATAACTCTTGGTGGTAGGGCTCATTGCCGCAACTTCACTCCAGTGAGGTCTCGATGCACCTGTTTTCTTCCATTCGAGGATGGGTCTTATGTCTTTGTCTTCTTGTTGCGTTCTCTGCAAAGTTTCCTTCCAGTCTTCGCTAAGATCCGTCCTCAACATCCTCACTAGTGCTTCCTGCTTAGCTTCTTGCCTGGCGCAGTGCTTACACTGGTCGGGACACGGTCTACGTGACAGGGCATCCGCATTACCATGTGACTTGCCACTACGATGCTGTATTACGAAGTCGAATTCCTGTAGTTGTTCAATCCATCTTGCTACCTGTCCTTCTGGGTCTTTAAACTGTAGTAGCCATTTCAATGCAGCGTGGTCAGTTCGCAGGTGAAATTTCCGTCCCAACAAATATTTACTGAAGTGCTGCAATGTCTTTACGACAGCTAGAAGTTCCCTTCGTGTGACACAGTAGTTCCTTTCAGGTTTGGATAGGGCCTTGCTGAAGTACGCTATTACAACCTCATGCTCTCCCTTACGTTGAGATAACACGCCACCAATGCCGGTGTTACTGGCATCTGTATCTACTACAAATTCATGTTTATTGTCGGGATAGCCTAGAATTGGTGAATTACACAGATGTTCCTTCAGCTTCTGAAATGCGACGTCACAGCTCTCATTCCAGCAGAACTTTATCTTATCCTCGGTGAGCTTATGCAGAGGCCGGGCGATGTCAGTAAAGTTCCTTACAAACCGTCGATAGTAGGAGCACAAACCAAGAAATGCCCTGACTTGTGTCTTGTTCTCCGGAACTGGCCAGTCCTTGACAGCAATGATCTTATCCGGGTCCGTTTGGATGCCTTCTTCGGAGACCACATGTCCTAAGAAGTTCACTTGCCGCCTGAACAACGCGCATTTCTTTGGACTTAACTTCAGGTTGGCTCCTTGAATCTTCGAGAGAACGCGTTCCAGGTTGCGAAGGTGATCCTCGAAGGTGCGTCCTACTATGATAATATCGTCCAAGTAGACCAGGCAGGCGTCTCCAATCAATCCAGTAAGTACCCGTTCCATCAATCTCTCAAAAGTGGCAGGAGCATTACACAATCCAAAGGGCATGACGTTAAATTGCCACAATCCTTTGCCTGTGGAGAATGCTGTCTTCTCCTTATCTCGAGGATGTATCTCGACCTGCCAGTAGCCACTTTTTAGGTCTAGTGTAGAAAACCACTTCATCCCCGTTAGCGTATCCAGAGTGTCGTCAATCCTTGGCAACGGGTAACTGTCTTTCTTTGTGATGTCATTTAGCCGACGATAGTCCACACAGAAGCGCATGCTGCCATCCTTCTTCTTAACCAAAACCACTGGTGAACACCATGGACTGGACGAAGGCTTAATCACACCTTCTTTCACCATACCCTCGATCATAGTGTCAACTTCATGTTCCCGTGCCACTGGTACACGTCTTGGCCGCTGGCGGATCGGTGCCTCATTTCCTGTGTTTATTTTGTGTTGAACTAGGGCAGTCTTGCCTATGTCAGCATCACTTGTCGAGAAGATGTCGGCAAACCGGTTTAACATCGTCTCAGCCTTGTTCTTTTCTTCTCTCGACAGGTTATTCTGGCAGTCCTTCAAGAGAGAAGATACGTCGTACCTTGCCCCTTGAACTTTGGCGTTGGTAGGCGGTTCATGGCATCTACGCATCCAAACTGCTCCTTCACAGGTGCCCAATATCGTGCCCTTCTTGAGTACCAGTTCTTTGTCGCTTGGGTTCAGTGCACGTACCGATGTAACGTTGGTATTTCTAGCCAGAGTGCGTGCAATCTTCCATGAAGCATCGTTGTCCAAGCCTTCTATAATTACACATCGATTTTCCTGATCAGAATTCCTTGGTAGACAAATCGGTATGATTGTTTCCGACCTCGGACGAAGTACTACTTTCTTCAGGCAGTACACTTTGCCTGATGATGCGCCCTCCATGAATACTTCTTCTGAGCCACACTTCAATACTCCTTGACTAACGTCGATCTCACAGTGATGCTTCCGTAAGAAGTCTAAACCCAGGATGCAGTCGTCCACTATGTCAGCCACGATGACGTTGTGGCGGTAAATTTTATTACCTAGTTTCATATCCACCCCCTTCTCACCTCGGACGGTTATGTGCTGACCGGTAGCTGTTCTTAGATGTAAACATTCATGGTTCCCGTAGTAGTCCCCAAGAAACCGTCTTGCTAGTCGGAAACTGACGACTGTCCGAGAAGCTCCAGTGTCCAATGTCATCTTGCACGGCATTCTGTTAATTTCGCCTTCGATAATCAGGCTGTTTCCGTCACACGATTGTGAGATCGAGATCCTTGGGGCTCTCCTATCACCAGCCAGCACCCGCCCCGTAGTCCTGGCGTCTACTCGTTTCCCTGCTGTTGTTGCCCGGCAGGCACATCAGGTGTTCCTTCTACCGGCGACTGGTTACTGCTGCGTGGACTCCTTCGCTTCGGGCAGCTCAACCTGATGTGGCCTCTTTCACCGCAGCTATAGCACCGGGGCGAAGTCGACACTTCCCTGATACGGTGAGCTCGATCATCCCGTCGTACTGCTTCCACTTCCAGAGCGTGGGCTAGGGCGTCCTTCAGGTTTTTGAAATGTCCGAGTCTCACTGCGGCCCTAACCTCCAGGTCTCGGATCCCGTCGGTGAAAGCTTGAACGAGGTTTCCGTCGATGAGCGCAGGTGAGGACTGGTACGCCTTTCGAACCAGCTTCTCCACCTCCAGGGCCCACTGCTGCAAGGTTTCACCAACACGTTGCGATCGGTCTTTCAGCTGGGCGCGAAACACGTGTTCCAGATGTGCGTCGCCATATCTCGCTTCTAATGCCTCCAACAGCTTTTCGTACGTGATGTCTTGACCAAGCGCCTCTAACACAGTCAAGGCCTGGTCACGAAGCCCCAAGGTGAGAGCAGTCAGAGCCTGTTCTTGCGTCCACCCGTTCGATTTCATGACGGCCTCGAACTGTATCTTATAGGCTGACCATGACGATGATCCGTCGAATGGTGGGACTTTAAAGCCTCGTGGTGAAGACGCCACAACCGCAGGTGCCACGATCCCATCGCCAGCCTTGAGCCCACGTATCGTTTTCTCCACCTCGGCGATGCGACTTTCGTGGCGTTGGACTTGCTCTTTCACCTCCTTCATCTCCTTGCCAACCGTTGCGCTGAGGTCTTTTAACATCATCAGCTGCTCCTCCTGGCGGCGCATACCCTCCTCCTTATCGCGTTGCAGCTGTTCCTCAAGGCGGCGTGCCTGCTCCTCCTGGCGGCGTGCCTGCTCCTCCTGGCGGCGCATGCCCTCTTCCTTATCGCGTTGCAGCTGTTCCTCGAGGCGGCGTGCCTGCTCCTCCTGGCGGCGTGCCTGCTCCTCCTGGCGGCGCATGCCCTCTTCCTTATCGCGTTGCAGCTGTTCCTCGAGGCGGCGTGCCTGCTCCTCCTGGCGGCGTGCCTGCTCCTCCTGGCGGCGTGCCTGCTCCTCCTGGCGGCGTGCCTGCTCCTGCATAAACGCCATCAGAGTCGCGAGGTCGGGGTTCACCGGCGAGTGAGCTGCACTAGATAGTTCCGCTGCAGCCGCGGAGTCACGTGATTCACCTGACGTCGGCGAGGGGGCGTCTCCAAAGCGCCTCTGGTCCACATCTTGCTGGCGCTGGTTCCTGGTACGCACCCCTTCCACTTCCTCCTTCGGTAGTACTGGCATATTCTTACCTTACTTCTGACACCAATTGTTACGTGCTGGGTTCGACGGATAAGAATATAAACAATATTACCGACAAAAACACGTTTTATTCAGACACACAATTAAATTTAAAACACAACAAACACTATACCACACTTTTTCACTGTACTGCTTCAAACTCCGTAGTATTTCCGCTTCCGTTCGCTTCGATGAACACTTGACCGCTTACGATTGTAAAACTGACTCGGCGGTGCGCGTGCGCCCTATTTATACGCGGGTAAAGCGCTTCTAGAGCTTTCCAGCAACGCGTACTCGGCATGTAAACAGCACGATGATTCGAGAAAGTACCAGCATTCTCTCTAAGATTCTCGTACCGTACTACGCAGTTCCGTAAGATGTCAATAGATGGCGGTGTAAATTATTAGACGGAACTGCCGAGTCTTTCCCACAATGCCGAGAGATGTCACTGGGCGTAACACTATTTTATTTGAAGCAGTCTGCCAGTGCGCTGAGTGTTATAATTCGCGTAATCCGTAAATAGCTAGTCAAGTATTTCTTGTTCGAATAAAAGTCAAATTCAAAAATAATGTATTTGGTCATAAAGTAATATTTAAGTTTATATATCAACCCTTTGAGAATAAAATGTTGTAAAATCTAAACTACTACTTTCCAGGACATCTTGTAATGCTATCTTGTAGGCATCGCATCGCATGTAGCAGGACATCGGTGGCGCATCAGGGAGACGGCCGAGGTACGACAGGGAGACCTTTTGAGTGACTCTGCACGCAGAACATCATTGAGCTTCAGACGAATGTGTCGAGGCATCGAAATGAGATTTCAGATTTCTTGTCAGGAGACCCAAAATGACAAAAAGCTCAGTTTTACGATACCCTTTATTTTTTTCGTTTTGAGTTCTATAATAAAGTAGGTGTAAGTAGTAAAGTTTTAGCTCTTTATGTTTTATAAATATGAAATTGTATCTTTTATAGCATTTGTGGCGAGCTGAAGTATTATCTTCTCCCTAGCCTTTATTATTCCCAAGTCACTTGGGGTCGGCTTTTTTGTTCTAACCGGATTTGACTGGATATCAGTTTTACACGGAGCGGCTGCCACCTGACCTCCGCAACCCGAAGGCTAACGATACCCTAAGGCTAGACCAGTGTTAGGATATTATAGGGCATTGACTGCCCAATAATGACTGCCATAGATGTTCATGGCACCCGAGACCGACGGCTTAACGTGCTCTCCAAGGCACGGCAAGTATTATAAATAACATTATTCTGAAAATAAATGCTGCGGTATTTTCTGGGTGGTAAAACCCATTTTCTCATTTTTAATACACAGGTCGATGCAGACCGAAAAACTAAACAAAATTACATCAATAAATAATTTTAGCCGAAATGCCTTTAACAACATTTTATCTTCGAAAGGTCGATATATTTAGCCCTCCTCATCGATTTCGAGTTCAGAAATTATGGTGCTTTTCTCATATAAGTCCTAATATGGCTTAGTCTTAAATATCCTACTACACGTATGGCAGTAGAGTTGGCCTGCGGAGTTCCTATATCCAAGAAACGCGCGTATGGCAGTAGAGTTGGCCTGCGGAGTTCCTAGATCCAAGAAACGCGCTTATGGTAGTAGAGTTGGCCTGCGGAGTTCCTATAACCAAGAAACGCGCGTATGGCAGTACAGTTGGCCTGCGGAGTTCCTATATTCAAGAAAAACGCGTATGGCGATAGAGTTGGCCCGCGGAGTTCCTATATCCAAGAAACGCGCGTATGGCAGTAGAGTTGGCCTGCGGAGTTCCTATATCCAAGAAACGCGTCGATTTATCTACAGACAGTTTTTGATAGAATATGTGTAAACATTAACTCTCTGTAGGTAAAACTACTGGTTTTTTTAATATAGGACCAGTCCTTAAAGGTATTACGTCTTTCTTTGTGTATAAATGTCCCTTGCGTCAATATTGAAGTTTACTGAAGTAATTAATTGTTACACTTTAGGTTATAATTTATAATATTCTATAATAAGATTCTATCACATACACACAACACCATCCAGCCCAAACTAAGCAGAGCATGTACTATGAGTACTAGACAATGGATAAACACACACATATACTTTTTTTCGGAAGTACATACATATCATAGAAACACCCAGACCAAGGCAAACATCCATGTCCAAGCACACAAATGTTTGACTTGTGCGGAATCGAACCCGCGACCTCAGGCGTGGCAGTCGGTTACACTAACCACTACGCATCGAGGTCGCCAATAATATTTATTGGAAGAAAAACAAAGATTCTTTATATCAAAAAGCATCATAAAACTACTTGTGTTAGATACATGTTAGGCGTTTTTTCCTGAACACGCGATGAAACAATTTGAACCATTATCTCAAATGCAAGATATTGGTATAAAAAGTATTAGGTAATAATATAATAATAAAATAGTTTATTACAGTAAAAAGTTTTACAAATTTCTCTTAAGATAGGTACACAAAAATAAAACCATAAACAATTTATATATCAATAAGAGGTCATCGTTGACGACCGTACTAGTATGAACTGTATCACAGTGGCCAGATTTATCTGTTAATCAAAATTAGAATTAACAAATATGCATATATTGATGCTCTATTTTTGTTAACAAATCGCGCATTAGGAATAGATCCTGCATCGTGGGTGACTTTACAAACATTCAAACAACGGGCACAAAGAACACCCAGTTCCGGAACAACTATTTATGCATCACACAATTTTTTGTTCGAATCGAATTCGCAGTACTCGGCGTAGCGGGAGTGATGAATCGACCACTTAAATCACTACGCCATCGGTGTAGTTAAACATGGTCAAAGTATGTGCCAAAATATCTAATTCTAAAAATACTAACCTGCATGAACATATCTGGTTATACACAATCCAATCGCCAACAACATTACACAGCACATTGTGAATATTTATTTAGTTCAGTTATTATGCTTTATTTAAATGGCAACCTAAGAAAGCACCTTGTAATACAGATATAGAACAAAAAAAAAAGAAAAGAAAATTAAAAAAAATTAATATAATGAGTGTTAACGCTGAAACACCGCGCGTATTCTATTCTCAATAGACTGTGACAAATGACAATACATAAGCTTAGGTACGTGACATTATATACTAAATATAGGTAACGGGTATTATAAATAAATAAACGTCATTTTCCTTGCTATCATATATACCTACCTAAATATAAGGAAAAATTTGTTTATATATCAATTCATTGTGCTTATGTAATATATATCTTACGTAGTTTTGTGTTTTGTGTTTGTAAATTATTACAAGAGTAGCTTTACGTCCGGGCGTCACTTGGGGTTACCAAATAATATCAGGGTTGGTTTGAGGTATCAACCGCAAACCAACAACAAACCTGAGTGGTAACCTCATTTTTCATGATATATGTCCTTTTTTTTTTGTTTTGTTTTCTGTGTTCTAATATTTGTACTAAGAACGTGTATTTTGAAAAATAAATTTTTACTTTCTTACTTACTTTTGATGGGATGAGTTAGTAGTTAGTAATTATGTTTATATTATTAAAAGAACAGCGATAATAATGTCCTCCAGACTGAATTTCGGTCAAGGCGGCCAATCTTAACAGAGACTGCGCAGGATATATTATAGTGCACTAGCGTGTGCGCAAACACAAGTGCACTCTCTGTTGCACCACTCTCATGATCCGATGGCACGGTAATCCGATACGACCGGAGAGGGATGAGGCGCACGACCAACGGCTCTACGTGCTTCCCGAGGCACGGGGATGTCTAAGACCGCCAACTTCCTAACTCCGGGCTGCTATTGAGATTTCTTAACAGAAAAATCCAATAACTTTTTGTTGGCCCCACCCGGGACTGGAACCCGAGACCTCAGGCACAGCAGTCGCATTCACCACTGTGCCACGGTGGCTGTTAAGGAACAGCAATATACTTTCATGATATTAATTTAATTCAATGCAGTTCAATAGGTTTATTGTAGAGATATGTAACTCCGGAGTGATACATACAAAATATGTACATCCGACTAAACAAGCGACTCAATCACAAAATCTCTCGGTTTCCGAATAAATCTTTAAATCCAGTGATTCTAATTTAATCGTAGTATTACTTGTACAAGATTCATTTTGTATTGTTACGTTTTCCAATTAAATCTTTAAAACCAACAATTCAAAATGGATCTTATCAGCATTGTCCCAAGATTAATTTTAGATTAAAATTTAAATTGAAGCAGAGATGAAGTAGATTGTCCACAATTCTGCAATATTTTCCATTATGTCACGTAAGTTGTAAAAAAGTTGCAGAATGATATATTTTCATAAAATAGGTAATAACAATAATAATTATAAACCTATAGATCGTTAAGTCTCTTTATGATTTCTAAATGCAGAACTACATAATGACATCAGTTTTAAATAACGATAATAAATGAGAGATGTTAACTGTTACTCGGTACAATCTCTACTTCAGTACCTACATCTAACTCATTCAGCTTTCAAATCAATATGAAGAGTGAATAGATTGAAGATATACTTATTGATTATGTTATTTTATATTTCGTCATTAACTGAGTTATTTGAGATTTAAAGATTTAAAAGAATGATTTATATCCTGTAAAGTAAAAGATGTATAAATCGGTGTTCTTTTAAAATATTTACAATGCGCATCACTAGTTTATTTCGAATATAGGTTACAATGGGTGTCTACATAATATTTGGTAGGAACAAACACTTGGTACAGCTATATTCCGCCGTTTAGCATGCAGCAAATGAAATATATATCAAACTAGCTGACCCGCGCAACTTCGTCTGCTTCACTTAAGAGAATTTGCCCCGTTTATGCAACATTTTTATTGATGCTCCGCTCCTATTGGTCGTAGCGTGATATTATATCGATAAATGGGCTATCCAACACTAAAAGAATTTTTAAATTCGAACCAGTAGTTCCTGAGATCAGCGCGTTCAACTAAACAAACAAACAAACTCATCAGCTTTATAATATTAGTATAGATTAGTAGTGCCGGCTTTCAAAAATGTATGAATCAAATATTGTCTTACGTTTACGCGAATGTTATACGTGAAATGAAATGAAACTATTTTATATGGATTTTATCGCGTTGTTTATTTTACACTTTTATTACATAATTTTGAAACTGTGAAACAGGGTCTCCCTGTGAACATGGCTGCTGAAAACCAACCTTTTCGGGGAAAGTGTATTTAAATCTAAATAGCTTTTATAATTTATATATTTATTTATTTATTTATTTATTGACCATGGCAAAACAAACTATATAGCTTAAACAAGTGAGAATCAGCAATGAATTGCCGTAAATCTTAGAGTTCGAAAAAATGGTTCAAGTAATATGCAAAGGTCACGTGATACCACGTGACCATGAGGTCAGAGGTCATAGTCATTTCGGGGGTATATCGACTATGCTGAGTCGAATGGTGTTGACCGCGAGTCTTTAGCTCTTACGGTTCTTGAGTTGAAAGTTGTATAACAGACAGACGGACGGACGGACAAAGCTGTTGTATTTTTCGAACTCCAAAAGTAGTAAAGTATATTAGGAGTAGTGTAACAGTTTCAAAATTATGTAATACTTACCGTGGCTTCGCTCGCGTAAAAGTAAGTTAATTTGTGATAGTAATAGTACTCTTTTGAAAATAAAATATTGCCTATGTTATTCGGTGATAATATAGCTTTCTAAAGGTGAAAGAATTTTTAAAATCGGTTTTGTTGTTTTTGAGTTAAATCCTAATCAACAAACAAACAAAAAATCAAATCTTTTCTCTTTATTATGTTAGTATACATATAAGAGCAGCGATAGCTCAGTGGGGAGACCAACAGACTACAATGTAGAGGGTCTCGGGTTCGAACCCACGTCGCGCACCTCTGACTTTCGGAAGTTATATGACTTTTCGAAATTATGTGTGTATTGAATGACAATTATCGCCTGCTCCGTGCCTCGGAGAGCACGTTAAACCGTCGGTCCCGGCTGCCATGAACATCTATGGCAGTCGTTATTGGGAGAGCGTCGACAAAAAAGATCCCACTGGGTCGAAGTATCGCCGGTCTGCACTGACTGGCCCCCACATATGATACATACATATAGAAAAGTTTTAAATAAACATTGCGATAAAAACTATTATTAGATTTCAGTGTATAAATCATTTTAAGCTCAATATGTTTGCTTCTACAATCAAAACCTAAGCTTTAATCAATTGGTTTCTTAAGAGACTACTTACGTACCTACTTAAGGGATAATTCCTATTACGTTAGGGCCTGTGGAGTGTTGTGGGTTCGATCCCTACACGCGAGATGGTATACTGGTTTAAGCGGTCATCTCGCCACTGCTGCCGCGCCGAGTATTGTGGGTTCGATCCTCCACGGTGTGTGATGAACAAATTGTCTTTTTTGAAAAAGCTTATGGGTGTGCTCTTTGTATCCTTTTTTTAAATGTTTGTAAAGTTCCAAGTCTAACATTTAAAATTAAATAAATAAATAAATAATAATAATATTCTACCACATACACACAACACCATCTAGCCCAAACTAAGCAGAGCTTGTACTATGGGTACTAGACAATGGATAAACATACACATATACTTATTCTTTTTGTAAATACATACATATTATACATAGAAACACTCAGACTAAGACAAACATCCATGTTCATGCACACAACTGTTTGACTTGTGCGGGAATCGAACCCGCGACCTCAGGCGTGGCAGCCGGTTACACTAACCACTACGCCATCGAGGCAAATTAAATTAATTATTTAATTAAATTAAAAGAAAAGGAAGTTGACTTTTTAAAAAATAGAATGTGAGAGATTGTAGGTACTTACGGTATGTGGACGACCAGAACTTCTGGTAATACAATTAAACCTTAAAGTCGTTTCTTACTTTAGCTTGGTATATCATTGCTTATGAATGAATCCTCGAGTTGAACTAGTTAATCACCGCAATATTCGATCGCCTCGAATTGTCCCGTTGAACAAATATTTGTGCACTACACCAAGGTCTGTGGTGTTTGAGTTATCTCACTATATAACGCGATGTGCCATTGCAGAAGCATCATTCGATAACACCTTAATATCATCTATTAAACCTCATCTTGGATCATCATGAAGGTAAATACTCCATTTTAATCCTAATATTATAATTGAGAAAGTGAGTTTGTTTGTTTGTAACGCCTTAACTACTAGACCGATCATCATGAAATTTCGCTTACACTTTGTATGGGGTACAGAATAGAAGATTTTCCTTCCACCGTGCATCCTGCAAAAAGTGCTGTTATTAACCTAACCTTACCGACGCGGGCAAAATTTAGTATTTTATATAGTGACTTGTATTGATATAATTCTTGGTACGTACTTGTATAAGTGTGTGTTGGACCCATGTCTACATGAAAGTCTTTCAAAGGGCCGGGTATTTTTGTAATGTAATATGTTAGAAAATACCTTTGATAAAAGAAACAGATAAGGGTACTAGTGTTTCGGTGAGTGTCCCATCCCACTCTAGATTAAATCTCACGAAGGGCCTCTGCAAATAACTGTAAAAAGAAACAAATGGTATTATATCAGCTCTTTTTATAAACTGCCTTACTGCTGGACATGGGCCAAATTCTTAGTTCGAGAAGGGTTAGGCCATAGTCTACCACGCTGGCTCAGTGCGCGTTAGCAGACTTCACATATCTTCGAGAACATTACGGAGAACTTTTATCATAATACCTAAGTGCCGATTTTCAAAAGTCATTATGGCTAATGATATGACATACTAGAATATTTAGTAAGTAGATTTTGTTACAGGGGTTTCGTTTAAAGATCAGATTCTTCTTTCTTTCTTTCTTTTCGTGTGGTTAGTGGCCAACCTGTTGTCAAGAGTTGTTCAAGCCCGTAGGCCTCTGACATGGCTTAACGACTGCTGTCAATTTGACAGCAACCGGGACCGACTTTAGTTTAAGATCAGATTAACTTTAGTTTTTTTCATATATGTTACCTGTGTGGCGACGGCGACTATTTTTAAGAAGTGTTTTTCCATCAGAGTCTAATATCGAAATCGTGGAATTACGTATAAAAATTCCGTAAGCCCGGGATTAAAAAACATACTCAGGATTGTTTTCTCCAGTCACAAATTATCATTAGTCTTCTCCCTAGCCTTTATTATTCCCAAGTCACTTGGGGTCGGCTTTTTCTGGTCTAACCGGATTTGACTGGATATCAGTTTTTACACAGAGCGGCTGCCACCTGACCTCCGCAATCCGAAGGCTAACGATACCCTAAGGCTAGACCAGTGTCAGTATATTATAGGGCACTGACTTCCCAATAACGACTGCATGTCCATGGCATGGGACCCGACGGCTCAACGTGCTCTCTGAGGCACAGAGCAGGCGATAATTGTCAATCAATACGCACATAATTTTGGAAAGTCATATAACTTCCGAAAGTCAGAGGTGCGTGACGTGGGTTAGAACCCGAGACCTTCTGTATTGCAGTCTGTTGGTCTCCCTACTGAGCTATCGCTGCTCTTTAGTCTTAGTAAATCCTGATTAAATCCTAAAGCTAAATATTTACTTTGTGAGTATTTACCTTGGCAGTGCAATGGGTGGGGATCTAAACCACGACCTCTCAATGTCCAATGCCTTATCTATTGGGCTTATGAGTGGTGAAATATTGCTTGATGGCGTAGTAGTTTCCCGCACAAGTTAAACATTTGTGTGCATGGACATGGATGTTTGTCTTGGTCTGGGAGTTTCTATGTATAATATGTATGTATTTACAAAAAGAAAGTATATATGTATGTTTATCCATTGTCTAGTACCCATAGTACAAGCTCTGCTTAGTTTGGGCTAGATGGCTAGATGGTAGATGTTGTGTGTATGTGATAGAATATTATTATTATATTACTTATACTATACCTAACATTGCTATTATTATACTGTTTGCAGGTCTTTATTGTTTTTGTTCTTGCCATCGGTTGTGTGTCAGCTCGAGGCTCTGGTCCTTACCTGCCAAGTGGATGGAAACCAGACGGCCCTGCCTTCTACCTACCTTCGGAAGTTGCTGTAAGTTTATTACATAATATTAAATCGTCCATTGGCGTTCGGATGCAATGATTTTATTATTGTCTCGATATTTTACTGCACGGATGGCGTAATGACGACGATCGTTGTGGTTCGTTTTAAAAATTTGTTTGATACACAAAGTGTTGTTCAGAGTCTGAGTGTTTTTTTAATTAAGTTAAATGAATGTTTGTAAAGTCCTGTGACACAAGCAATAACAAAGGAGGAAGACATAATAAAAATAAAAATAAATTATTTACTCCTCTGGCTTAAATATACCTATATTTTTTTTTTAATTAAGGAGGCTCATCAACAATTGTATTATGTTATATTGTTCCACGGCATATTCACACCGATATCCGGACGTAATACTTTTGTTATTTTGCTAAGCTGACCGGTCATGGAAGCAAGCGCTTTACGAATAATAAGAAATATGAACCTATTAAAACTTCCTTTCATTATCCTAAAGAAGCCAGCACAGAATCCTCACGAAGAACTCCAGTTCCAAGAGACCGAAGCTTCAGGCTCTGATGCCCTCAGGGAGTACGGACCTCCGAAGCTTGAGGTGTTCCTGAACGTTAACCAGGGTCTACCTGATATCGCCACTGAACAAGCCTTCTTCACTGAAGTTAAGAATGAAGAGGTGGCTGCTGTTGAAGCGGCTGGTAATGTTGAAGGTAGAGTATTTCTGTTGTTGTTTAAATTACTTGCTGTTCCCCGTGGTTTTATCTAATTTTATGGTTAATACTCCACTCCTGTGGCTCCTTGCGTGATGTTATATATCCATCCACAATGTATTTAATAAATTATTAATTCCAGAAATTAGCAAGTTCAAACAAAAGACAAAGAAATTCTTAGCTTTATTATCTTAGTTTAGATAAACCAAGAAAAAGACAATCCATGAAGCAGAACTTCAACCTGTACAAGTCGACAAATCATGACAATGCTTTACCAACTAAGCGATTTATGTTTCTAGGTTAAGGATTGAATTTTTCTAGTTATTTTTACTCTAAGACGATGCTATTTGTCATCTATCATATAGTTATAGAACTTTGCGGATATAACTATATGATAGATAATATATTAAGATATATTTTTCGACATTTATTGAAGCAGGTTTGACTTTGCGACCTCAAAAAACCTAGGTATACGAAATTGGAATAGTATAATACATATTAGGATTTAACAGAAATTATCATCATTACTTAAAGCTTTATTTGTCGGTCTCGATGGCGTAGTGGTTAGTGTAACCGACTGCCACGCCTGAGGTCGCGGGTTCGATTCCCGCACAAGTCAAACATTTGTGTGCATGAACATGGATGTTTGTCTTGGTCTGGGTGTTTCTATGTATAATATGTATGTATTTACAAAAATAAAGTATATTTATGTATGTTTATCCATTGTCTAGTATCCATAGTACAAGCTCTGCTTAGTTTGGGCTAGATGGTGTTGTGTGTATGTGGTAGAATATTAGAATATTATTATTTATTTGTTTTTCTGTAGACATACAGCAAATGCCAGCTATTGTGACAGAAGAATCAACAATTCCAGAATATCAAGGAGCTCAAATAGTTCAAACAGAAGAAGAAATAACTACAGAGCTCTGTGAAGCACAAACAAGTACTACAGCTGAAGCATTAGATGAAGTAGAACATTCGGAAAAGACTTCAGACACCGTCCAATCTAAAGAATTTATAATACAAGAAGAGGTCGTTGCGTCTACTGTTGCTGTAAAAGAACAGAATTTTGTTCCAACTGCTGTGTCAGAAGAGAGTGCTTTTCCAACTGCTGTGGCAGAAGACAGTGTTGTTCCAACTGCTATGCTAAAAGAGATTGTTGTTCCAACTGCTGTGTCAGAAGAGAATATTGTTCCAACTGCTGTGACGGAAGAGAATGTTGTTCCAATTGCTGTGGCAGAAGAGATTGTGATACCTTTAGCGCAACAAGAATTGGTACAAGATGCTTGGCCAACTGTTATTGCTCCAGCGACAGACGCAGTTGTTAAGGAACAAGATGCTGTGTCTACTGGAGTATCAGAAGACACAGTTGCTTCTGTCAGTCTGGCGGCAGAAGAGATAGTACAAGATGCTCCTACTAGTTCTGCGTCGGAAGTAGAAGTAGGAGCGGTGACAGAAGATTTAAAAAATATTGAGGAGGGTCTTGTCAATTTGGATAATGAAGTGAAGGCAACTGAGGTATTTAAATCTTAAATTGATAATTTATTTTAGTCTTTCTTTTTTATATTATACAGAGATACTCTTAGATTATTAATAGAAGTTAAACAGCTTGTGTTTTATGGCAATATATTAGAGTTTTTATTTAAAAGTGCCTTTAATTTCAGGTCCCAGAGGTAGACATCAGCTCGATAGCAAGGTACGTATTTAAATACACAATTTATATTTTGGTGTTGGTCAAATAGTTAGAACTTATATATACTGTCGTTATTAAGGTCCCAGGTATGATTGCCAAACACGTTCAGACAGAGAGCAATAAGAGTTCTGATAAACAGCAATAAGCTCGCTCCTTTACAAGGTCCTTAAAAACTTAGCTTGCAACATATAGATTTGAATTTCTGTATTTGATAAAACTTTTCAGAAGTTTATAGGAACGTTTTCATAATTAAAAACCGGTTATAGATAAATTAATTTAAAATATTTACCTGGATGAACTGTAGAAAATTGCAAAAAATCGTTTATTTAATAAAATGTAAATGATTAATAAGAATAATTAGATCTTATAACTCTACCTTAACAAAGCTCTTCCGTTTAAAAAAAGGAATCTTAATTATTTCATTTACAGTGATTTTGATCATACATCAGAAGGCTTCCTTCAGAATAGTCCTCCCGGCTTCGCAGTGTATGGACCTCCAAGACAGGAGGACCTCGCCAGACTAGCCGTTGCTGAGGTATGCAAAAAACGAGCTTCAACGAATACCAAATCCGACTTCTGCTTTCTATCTTTCTCTTTTTTTATCAATTAAAAACCTATGTCGCGGGAGTCTTCACAAACACTTAAATAACGGACACACAGAACACAGTGCATCAATTCATTCATTCATTCAATTCAGTTACATACGTATGTAGGTAAGTTCTATTATAAATATAATACGACTGTATTTAATTAAGTAGTAATAAATGGTAATCGGTTGAGAACAGTTGTTTCAATAACACAACATCCCTTCATGAGTCGCGTCACGCACCCAAATAAGGCATCAAGGTCGCCATCGCATCGTTCAACCGATTACCATTTATTACTGCTATGTATGTAGGTAAGTTCTATTAGATTTACAATAGAACCTACCTACATATGTACATACTACCATACCTCATGGGGATTAAACCCACAACATTCGGCGCAGCGATAATGGTGAGGCGACCACTCGGGATGTTGAACCTAAGACATAATTGGCGAAATGTGTATGAAAATTACTCCTCAGGACTAAACCCTGAGATGTGGACTATGACATAAGTCTTATCATACTGAGATGAAGTTTGTGCTTAGCAGTGGGGCAATTTTTAAACAGGACTGATAGGTATAATTATTATATCATTATTAAACCAACTCTTTTACTCCTTCGGGAACATACAGGCAAGAGTTTATATATGTATGTTTTATTTTCAGATAACATCTGGTAATGTCTTGGAGAATAATGAGATTAGAAGAAGGCGTTTCTCTCCAAAATTGAGGTAAGCTATAAAATATACTTACTTATTATTTTATGGCCTATGCTGCTCAACATTAACGTAGAACTATGACTTTCATTAGAAATATGCAAAATCTATTTAACTCAATTACTATTATTGCTATCTATTAGTGATGTGCAGAAATTAGCGGCCTTTATTATTCCCTAGTCACTTGGGGTCGGCTTTTCTAGTCTAACTGGATTTGACTGGATATCAGTTTTTACACGGAGCGGCTGCCACCTGACCTCCGCAACCCGAAGGCTAACGATACCCTAAGGCTAGACCAGTGTCAGGATATTATAGGGCACTGACTTTCCCAATAACGACTCCCTTAGATGTTCATGGCAGCCGGGACCGACAGCTTAACGTGCTCTCCGAGGCACGGAGCAGGCGATAATTGTCTATCAATACGCACATAATTTCGAAAAGTATATGACTTTTCCGATAGTCAGAAGTGCGCGACGTGGTGGGTTCGAACCGGAGACCCTCTGCATTGCAGTCTGTTGGTCTCCCCACTGAGCTATCGCTGCTTATTCTTTACTCTGATGATGTATAAATTGAATAAATTATAATATACCAAGGGTAGTATGAAATATTTGATGAACACTATGTTAGTTAGTTAGTTAGTTACTAACACTATGTTACGCCGATCATTATTTTCAGTTACCCATATCAATACGTAGAAAAGCAACACATCTTGTTTTAAGCAAAAATAATTATGTTTCAGATACACGAACAACCATTAATGGATAAATCAACAAACGGGCTAGAGCTACAACAAACGAATGCTGCAAAGATAAACTTCTTAATTAATTTTATTACGATAAACTACCACACTTCAAAGATCTCTACCGAAAATGAAAAATTGTTTTGTTCAAGCTGTAAATAAAGGTTTCAACGGGATTACTACTGTAGCGACTCCACACAGACGAAGAAGTTTCGACGATGGACAAGAGATGGCGTTGTGCACAAAACGCGTTTAATCATACAACGTTAAATCACGCAAGTGAAGTTTACACAACAGCTTAATAATATATGCAAGTTCCCGACATCAACCGTCTGAGTGTCCGTCGTCTGAGTCCGCCAGGTACAATCACCCAGCCTGGTAGGAGGAACCTCCCTTTCTATTGAAGGGACATTAGAGCACGTTCCATAGTAACATCTCATATACAATTTTTGCTAACAAGACAGTTTATAGAAAAATTCAATTTCAAATCATACATTTGCTAAATGTGGTTTATATAGATAGTGTGATACAAGATTAGAACAACACACTTGTCAGCAATCTATCAATCAATCATGCAAATACAGAAAGAGATAGTGCTGTGCATTTTGTAGCTTTGTGTCATGCTAAAATAGATGTTAATATATCTGCAGAGCTTCTAAATCGCCATGCTATTAGTAGACTAACCATTCGAATGAGATGACAACATTGTAGTCGAATGATATTCTAAAGTTATTATATATGCAATTCACTACGGCAGTCGGACCAACAGCTCTTTTATCTTTAGCTTGTATACTAATATATGTAGTTGTATCAAATTGTATAAATGTATTTTTGTATTTTTAAACAAGTGGTTTGTAAATTTATTATTGTAATAAATTATTTAAATGCCTACATTTATGTTTTACTCAACCTATATATGTGAATAAGTAGTATACGTACTGCTGTGTTTCGTTTGATGATTGAGAGCACCGTAAGTCCAATTACCCCTTGGTCTTATTCTTCTCTTTCTTCTTCTACCCTCTTCCACTCATCTCCTATACATATGATACAGGCTAGGTAACAGCTTACCAACAGGCGAACCTTGTGTTCATTTGCCGTAGGTGTACGGATTTACGAACGACTGGCACTAAAGACACATAGTCTCGAAACAACAACTTGTGGACCAGGCACAAATGTTTATGCAAAAAAAAAAGTAAAGTAAAGTATCAAATGCAAGGCAATCACTTAAACCGCTACGCCATCCGTGACGAAGAGACCGTCACTGCTGCCGCGCTGAGAGCTTGTAGGGGTATGTATGTGTGCGTCGAATGTATGTGTGTGCAAGCGTGGGGTATGCAAGGCGAGTCGGCCAGTTGCTGTGCATTGGTCCGACAGAACGCTTGGTCTTAAGAATATGTACTAAGTATTGGTTTTATAAAATAAATTGTGATTTATACCTATATATGTATTATCAGTGTGTGTTCGTAATAAATAAATTATGTATTATTAAAAGGTGTTATCTGTCGGACCAGTGCCGGTAATTCCCTTGTAGCGCTTTAGGGAGTCTCACATTTATATGTATCGTGGACACAAGTGAATTCGGTAGACTCGGGTTAATGTATATGGTAAATAAAATAGGTATTAACGTACTAGGCATCCTATAAGCTCGTTATGGCGATCACCTAGGGTGCTACGGGACAAACATTTGTGTGATCCACAAAAAGTTGTTCCGTATCTGTGTGTTCTTTTGTGTTTGATTGAATATTGTAAAGGCGCCCGCGCCACAGATATTATTCCCACTGTGGTAGATATCTTTTTTTTAAAAGAGAGTGTGTCTTTTGTTGTGAAAGAAAGAATGATGTACTAAATGATCAGATCACAGAATTAAATGATAGAAATGATGCTCGCTTCTGCACCTAGTGGGCGCAGCATGCAAGTACCGTGCTTTGTGAAATAAATAGATACGTAGATGAAAATAAAACACAACAAATTGCTAAATAAGCCACATATATGTTTATGTCCCTTCTTAAGCCATCAGCAAGGAACAGATTAACATGATTACAAACTTAAATAAGTAACGATACTCTTATACTAAAACAACAAATTATATTTAGAGATCTAATAACATCATAGAAAAGATACAATCTCTTAGAACCTCAACGTAAAAAATGCTTAAGTATATTCGATCTAGTATTCCATGGAAGCAAGAAGTGCCGTGCACCAACCGTACCAAATGCCTATCATGAATTTAGAGTTAGTCATCACCTCGACTTAGGAGCCTTAATTCGTGTAAATTCAGTTGGTTAAATTTCACATCAGTTATAATATTTATTTGACATCTTTGTGATGACTACGACGATTTTTACGGGGGTTGAGATTGCAATATCGTAATATTATTGCTAACTCATTCTCCCTTTTAAGTTTTAGTTCAAAAAAGGCTAAAATATGATTTATTTATTTTATATATCTTTGAGACCTCAACCAGGTGCACAACAGGAAAACTTCTCACTCTCGATGCATTGGACCACGAGTAATGTGCCTGGTTTATTTCTATGTATAATCTAAGACCGGCGTTCATAATGCTAAAGAAAGTTTTGAAATACATTAATATTGTCTATTCGAAACATCGGCCCGAACGAAAAAAACTCACAACGAAGGTTCTTTGGATTTCTTTCTTTCAAAATAACATTACTCTGTTGTTTGGACTACTTCAATAAGGTAAGGATAGGCTTTCAGTCAATCACGAGGGTAAGTGTCGACATTTAGGACGAATTTCGGAATGGATGTTGGCAGGGTACGAACAGTCGGCTTCAAACTTCGGCATTTGTGTTTCATAGTGGCCTATAGATTTATAACTGGTCATATATCATACTACAATAAGTAAGTAATAATTATGCATTTTTACTTGATATAAGCAAGATATCTAAGCCGTATTTGGTATTTATCTTCGGTTGTCCATACGATATTTGCTAAAAGAAGATCGTTTAAGAAAAGAGAACTACCAAAGTGCCTTTCTGTCGCAGATATTCCTGAAAACAGATTAATTACATATTCATTATCTTGATCCAAATCTGGAATTTTTAAGCAAGTGAAAGAAGTTGTATGTGCCCATCATCAAAACCTTTGTAAAGCAGAGCTGTTATGGTGACCCTATTTCTTTTTAAAACGAACATTTTTGATGAGCTGTTACGGAGATCCTATATTTTTTAACAAATTACTTTTGTATTTGGACTCGAAATCGAATCTGAGCTCGCTTCATCTGTAACTGCGTACATTAGTGACAAGACTAACAAGGCTGTCTCATAATATTATTCCGCTATAAATAGTTTAGGAAGTTGGGATAGCAGGTAAGCCATTATCCTTTTAAAAGTAAAAGCAGTAGGTACTTACAGGCAATTTACGCAGAGGTATGAGATTGTAGTCAAGTATTTCTTCTTGGCGTTTCGGTTTTCCTTTTGAATCGCGATCATTTTCGGATAGCATATAACCATCAATCACTTCGCCATCTAAATCTACACTTATATCAGAAGGGGTTGTATCATTATCCTCCCTGTAAATAAACGAACAGGTAGGTAAATATAAAGATTTATACACAACGCAAGTATGATGCACAAGTTGCGATACTTGCTTGTATGCATCGAGTATGTAACCTACTTTATGTTTCTCAACATGGATTAAAAAGAACTACCAAATGCCTTACTCTCGTTATCTGGTAGGATGGCAATCCAACACGCCTGGAGAGAGATCAAATAGAACCAAAAGTTTAAAATGCTTGCCGAGGCACGAGTGTCTGCAACACCGGGCTGTTATTAATGTTTCTTCAAAATCCTAATAACTTTTCTCGTCTCGAGATTCGAACCCGAGAGTTCATGTACCGCAGTATTCACTACATTTGCGCCGGCTAAGCGGATTTCAAATTTATACTATTAGTATTATGTTTCTTTTATTACTAGCATATTTTAACATAAAACTGTAGAAAAATACCTAGCCTTTAGGCAGGCTTACATGGAGGCATCGGTCCAACGTGAAGGGGCCCTTCGAGAGTTTTAATCTTAAATGCGATGGAACACCTACGGTGGTACTATAGCCGCAGCAAGGGTAGGACTATTGCTACGAATGGACTCTAATATATCTGGTCTATGGGCATGGGTCTTTGATGGACTGGTGTAATGGTAACTATGGACGATAAACGGCGTCTGCCCTGAATACTCTAATAGCATCAAGTAGGATGTGCAGAATATTAGTATATATTATTAATATTATACATACGGCTCTACTACGCGTTTCGTATTTCTATTTTTTTCGAATTGAGCCATTTTTTTCAGTAAATGAGAATATTTCCAATAGTTTTTGGGTTCCGCCAAGTTGGTACTAAAGCTTTCGTCCCAACGCCGGAGCGATCCTTCACCTTCGCTAGGACTTATTCTGAAACAGAAATTAACAAAAAACATGGGTTAGGTGCTGCATTAGTAGATAATACGACTATTTATGTATAAGGGTTGAGCAGCGATAGCTCAGTGGGAAGACCAACAGACTGCAATACAGAGGGTCCCGG
Source organism: Catocala fraxini (assembly GCA_930367265.1). NCBI lineage: Eukaryota > Metazoa > Arthropoda > Insecta > Lepidoptera > Erebidae > Catocala > Catocala fraxini. The sequence continues at coordinate 15,573,521 of OV884049.1, read as the reverse complement.
GTTCGAACCCATGTCACGCACCTCTGACTTTCGGATGTTATATGACTTTTCGAAATTATGTGCGTATTGATTGACAATTATCGCCTGCTCTGTGTCTCGGAGAGCACGTTAAGCCGTCGGTACCGGCTGCCATGAACATCAATGACAGTCGTTATTGGGAGAGTGTCGACACAAAAGATCCCACTGGGTCGAAGTGTCGCCGGTCTGCACTGACTGGCCCCCCACATAAGATAAGATAAGTATTTGATTCACGTTAGTCTAGCCAAATGTTATAGGTTCAAACAGAGAGAGAGTAGAGTCTGGAACAGTGCCCGGTAGACCACAATAGGCTCACCTTTTGCTACCTGTCTACAGGGCACAATCCCAGTTTTCGTGTTGCTGCTAGAGAATTACAACTTCTTGTAAGTGCGAGGCTTTCCCTTCGGAAAGCCTCGCACTTTACTTAATTTGAGAATGGAATCCGAGATCGTTCAAATGCAAACTATCCGTTTAAACTATGTAGCAGTAGTCCCATGGTAAAAGTAGTTGTCAAAATCTTTAACCACCATCTTATGATTGCAAGTCCAAACTTGCAATCAAACCATCCGTGCAGTTAAATTAGAAATTTGACTGCACAGATAGTCATTGTGTCGCCACTGTCATTGCATCTCATGTTGTGGGATCGATCCCCCACAGGATAAACATTTGAGTGATTCACAAATAGTTTTTTTTATTTTTTTAAATCTTTATTTATTTATAGGCTTTTATTACAGAGTAATATGGTAGCCCCTTTATTCTAAGATACTAACTTACTATGTAATAATAGGCAACAGAGGAAGTCGTTGTTGTACATATATCTCAAATAGGTCTAACGCCGCATTTGAAGTAGGGTCACTTAGGATATTAATGAATAGTCCTACATCGTACACGTTAAGGTTATATTTGAACATCAACGAGTTCCTTTGGCGCTGATATTTGACACAATCCATCAGTATGTGTTGGACATCATCAAGGACTCCGCAGATTCACAAATAGTTGTAAAGTTCCCCGCAAGTCGCGAAGCCTTCCAGAACATTACAGAGAACTCTCAGACATGAAGATTCTCTCTAGATGCTTTCCTTTAACGTTAAAACGAGCGATAATCTAATGCACACAAAACCCCAAAAAGTCAATGGTGCGTGGGATCAAACTCGAGATTTCTACGTTGTCTAACGATCTCACACTAGGATATCACTGCTCTTGACATGTCTAGTAATCTTTAAAAAAAATGATGTATCCATCGGATGAGTCAAGATGCTATTAATATAAGAAGAAATTAAATAGTACTTACATTAACAATATGGCGACTACCGCGAAAATGTACAAATATATTTTACAATACATGTTGTTTAAGATGCGATGGTTACCTTAGCAATGTACATTATGAAACTGAACTTCAGTTTTTATACCCTTGTTTCTATCAAAATGGTAATACATTCAATGAAAGGACATAATTACATATTTATTAAACATTACATCTTCTCTGTTGCCGCATAATTATGATCTAAAAAAACATCTGCTTTATGTGATTAGATCTATTTTGACAGATTTTTTATTATCTCATTACAAAATATAGTTTGCCCTGGTGGTGCAGAAGAAGAATGCCCATGAGGTCTCGAGTTCGATGTCCTGGTTGGGCAAAGTATTATTAGGATTTACTTCCAAAAAGTCTTAGTAGAGTCTAGAACTATATAGCCCGCGAGACGGCCTGCCCCTAATTGCGTCAGAACTTGGAACAAGGTGGAAATATTTGGGTGTAACACATCCCTTAATGGATACTGTAGTCAGACTATATATGTATAGTGTATGCATGTATATGCCAGATATAGACGTTATAATATAAAGAACTAAGTTTTGCCCGAGGCTTCGCTTAGGAACAGAACTTATTTCTGGATAAAAGAAACAAAGAAACAAACCAACTCACGCATGCAATATTAGTTAGGATTACTACTCTTGTATTTATTAAAACACAACACAATATATAACTAAACTAATAATAATAATAATGTCCTCCAGACCGATTTCGGTCAAGGCGGCGAACCTTAACGGAGACTGGCCACCTGCGCAGGAGATATTATAGTGCACAAGTGTGTGCGCAAACACAAGTGCACTCTCTGCTCCCTAACTCTCATGATCCGATGGGACGGTAATCCGACACGACCGGAGAGAGATCAGGTGCAGGACCAACGGCTTTACGTGCTTACCGAGGCACGGCGGTGTCCAACACCGCCAACTTGCTAACTCCGGGCTGTTATTGAGATTTCTTAACAGAAAACCCAATAACTTTTTGTTGGCCCGACCCGGGATTCGAACCCGAGACCTCATGCACAGCAGTCGCATTCACTACCCCTGCGCCACGGAGGCAGTTAGACACTAAACTAATATTAACATAACTAGCTTATTACATATATGAATAAAATAAAAAGGAATGGCAAAAAATATATAATTGTATACAAATAAATAAAAATGGCTATTTCAGGCAGCGTCGTAAAATGCCTTAGCGTCGCTGTTACAGTAATGTTATCTAACAGTATTGTAACTCGGCTCTGTCCTTGAAATAATTACCTACAGCCACGCGGTCCGCAAACAGGCGAGAGAGCTGCCTACCTACAATAATATATTATATTTAAATTTCATCTACCTACTTGAGTTTCTATCTCGTTTAATGACTGTAAATATTATATACCTTATTAAAAAAAAATATTTTATTGTGAATGAAATAGGAAGTGTTCAATAACAATTGCTTTTTGATTAGTAGATTTAATAAAAAAACAACCTATATTATATATTTGAGACTGAAAAATATTTGCATCTCGACTGAGACGTACGCAAAGCTTTATTGTTAAATTTAATATCTTATACAGACCAAAATTATGTTATAAATTTTGTTGTTTTGATATAAAAGTTCGTACCTATTGTTCCTGTAATGACACATATATGTATGTATATGTATTGGTCATATCCGGTCATGTCATGTCTCGTTGACTTTAACCCAGAAGTTGATATTTTTGCGGATGAATGGAAAGTATTATTATTAGAATGTATGAGATACTGTGAGCAGAATGCGTGAATGCTAAATTTTACATTTATATTATATTATTAAATAGTGTAATTGGCGCAAGTCGTTCTATTTGATGTAAATAAATAAATATATGAGCCATGAACGACAAAATAAATTCGATCAAATACTTCATTTTGACTATGATAGCCACAGGAGCAGCGATAGCTCAGTGGGGAGACCAACAGACTGCAATGCAGAGGGTCTCGGGTTCGAACACACTTCGCGCACCTCTGACTTTTCGAAATTATGTGCGTATTGATTGACAATTATCGCCTGCTCCGTGCCTCGGAGAGCACGTTAAGCCGTCGGTCCCGGCTGCCATGAACATCTATGGCAGTCGTTATTGGGAGAGTGTCGACACAAAAGATCCCACTGGGTCGAAGTGTCGCCGGTTTGCACTGACTGGCCCCCACATAATATAGGAGATGATAGCCACAGAATTGACTGAGCAACCCATATATGACTTTAATAATCACAGGTATGATGATCCTACTTTATCTGGCAGTTTCAATTAGTTATCTATACTAATATAATACAACGTACGAGTTTATTTTTTTGTTTTTAGAGTTCGAGAAAACTCTTGTACAACAGCTTTGTCCGGCCGTCCGTCTGTCTGTTATACAACAGACTCGCGGTCAACGCCATTCGACTCAGCATAGTCGATATACCCCCGAAATGATCAGATCACCTTTGCGTATTACTTGAACCATTTTTTAGAACTCTAAGATTTACGGCAGTTCGTTCCCGATTCTTAATTGTTTTTTTATATTGAACGCCTTAAGACTGCGCCGAGCGCAAGACAGATAATGACAGAGCTCGTGCGGCGCATACTCAAATCGGCGCGCGGCCGCCATAGTAAAATTGTATGAAGGATTTGAAGTGCTTTTTTGATAAATATGTATCTTTATTGTCAACCAGTAACTTAAATATTAGGATGGACAAATTGTAATATAACTATTTATGTTTCGTTTAAGCTGTAAAATAGGATAGATTTCTACTGTTATAATCTAAAAATCACGTAACATGAGCTTACGTTTTTACATTTTTTGTGAAAGTTTACGTAATTTTGTAGGCGAAAATATTAATTATTTTAGGTTGTTTACACCGAGTAATTGTAAACACATTCATTGTTATGGTAAATGTATATGTTATATTTGTATTAAACAAAAAGTGTTGATTTTATTCACTTAACTGTGATCGCCTGTTTTGGCAGATTTCGCTCGGCGTAGTCTTAATATTTAGAGCTAGCTACTCAAGCTTAAAAATTATTTTCGCTATGTTTTGCCCGCCACTTCGTTCGCGTAAATGTAGGTTCGGTTAAGAATAGTGTTTTTTTATGGATGAAAGGTACCTACCCTTTGTCTTTTACTGTTTCCCTGATAACGTGTATGAGAAATTTCATGATGATCGGTCGAGTAGTTATAGCGTGAAAGCGTAACAAACAAACTCACATTCGTATTTATAATAGTAGTTAGGATTTGATAGCCTAGTTATGGTTCAAGGTTATAGACTATATAACTTCACGCCTAGAGCCACGAGAACAATCATAAACGCGAATAAATATAAAACAGAGGAGAACTAGCTACACCCACGTTCAAAAAAAGTGAGATAAGAAATGTTTTAGTGTGTTATTATGATAAGGTCAGCGTGTCATCGGTCATGCCCAGGTCGTAGTAGAGATTCTGGGTGTATGTTTTATCGCATTCCGTCATGAGACGTCTCACTCAGACATACGTAATAATGCCTTGTACACGAAGCTTCCCAAATAATATTATAAATGTGAATGTGTGAGTGTGAGATGACTGAGTGTTTGAGTGAGTTTGTTTGTTATGCTTTCACACCTTAACTACTGGACAGATAATTATAAAATTGCATACACGTTGTCAGGGATCAGATAAGCTCGCGAGCAATATTATAGAGCCATGAAACTTATAGAAAAGTTTCAAAATTGTGTATTAAAAGTGTTTTAGAGTAAAATAAACAACGTGACAAAATCCGTATAAAGTGTTTAATTTCAATGTATAACATTCTCGTAAACATAAGACAATATTTTATAGAAATATATTGAACACTTATCATTATTTTCTTTTATATAGTTTTGAAAAAACAACTCGCGCTTCTAGAATCGTTCTTTTGTCGCGGGGGACTTTACAAACATTTAAACAACTGAGACAAAAAGCATTCAGACTCGGAACAACCATTTGTGGATCTCACAAATTTTTGGCCCATCTGAGATTTGAACCCACAACACTTGGCTCAGTGGCGACCACATAAAGCACTACGCCATCCGTGCAATCAAAAGTGAAGTATTATAAACGTTTACAGAAACAAAAATACCTACACTCCATTTGGTTAGGTAATTAACTAAAGGTAAACAATCTTGATGTGTCTTTTTTATCTTTTTAATTTAAAACTCGGTTTAAAAATAAAATGCTGCTAAAGATCAGTGTAAATACAACAATAACGATTACTAAATCATGATTGAACCGTTAGTTTAAGCAGTAGTTTATTTGTTTAATATGTGTTTTAGTGTAAAATGTCACATCAAGATTGTTTACCTTTAGTTAAATACCTAACCAAATGGAGTAAAGCTACTTACATACATATCGTGTATTTATTTGAAATAATATTATTATACATTGATAGTCTAGTGTGAAACTGGTGGACTGCAATGCAGAGGGTCTAGAATTCGATTTCAAGGATACTGAATTTTTTGAAAGTTATATGCATATTTATTAATTCATTATCGCTCACTTTAACGGTGACGGAAAACAACGTGAGGAAACCTGCGAGTTTAAGAGTTTCGAGTTTCTCCATAATGTGCTCGAAGATATGTGAAGTCTACAGACCCGAATTTTAATACTAATGTTAATATCTATATTAAAGTCAACTATTATCTTAGCACTACATTTGAAGCTTTAATTTTTATACAAGACATTTCATTAATTTTTATTTAGCTTTTCAATTACTAATTCTTGTATAGACATCTATCAGATATCTATCTCACTATAGTAAGCGCACCTTAATAAAATGACCTATATATTATAATAGTCAATAAATATCAATCATAAGTAAAATATGTAAATAATAAAATATGTAAAACTTCCTCCTCTCTCGTACATCTTGCCGTGCCGACAAGGCCCACACATGTTTCTTATATTATACCATTGTAACATCTATTTAACTTGTGGAGTGCTATAAATGTATTGAGTATTGAGTATTGAGTATAGACAATATTTTACATAACATACTACTTTCTTTTAACTGATAGCTTGTACTTTTTTATAGTATGTGTAATCTGTTGTAATTATAAACTTGATACCTTAAGACTGCGCCGAGCGAAATGTGCCAAAACAGGCGGTCACAGTTAAGTTGATAAAATCAACACTTTTTGTTTAATACAAATATAAAATATACATTTACCATAACAATTAATGTGTTTACAATTACTCCGTGTAAAAAAACTTAAAATGATTAATATTTTAACGTAAATTTGCACGAAAAATGTAAAAACGGAAGCTCGTGTTACGTGATTTTTAGATTATAACAGTAGAAATCTATCCTATTTTACAGCTTAAACGAAACATAAATAGTCATATTAAAATTTGTCCGTTCCAAATATTTAAATTATTGGTTGACAATAAAGATACATTGAAATTAAACTGCTATATACGGATTTTATCGCGTTGTTTATTTGACACTTTATTACAAAATTTTGAAAATTGTTTCACTACTACTACTATTAAACTTAATAGTAGTAGTAGTGAAACAATTTTCAAAATTTTGTAATAAAGTGTCAAATAAACAACGCGATAAAATCCGTATATAGCAGTTTAATTTCAATGAATAATATTCGCGTAAATAGAAGACAATATTAAATAAAGATACATATTTATCAAAAAAGCACTTCAAATCCTTCATACAATTTTACTATGGCGGCCGCGCGCTGACTTGAATTTCGAGCTCTGTCATTCAGTCCAACCGCGTCTTACGCTCGGCGCAGTCTTAAGTTTAACTATTACTTACGTCAACAAAATGGCGAAATTCTATTTTGTTTAATAGAAAAAAAAGTTATCAAGGTGATTGAGACATTGTATTTCTTGTAGGAGATCCTAAATAAATAAATATATGCGTGTCTGGGGGTCGAACTTAAGACCTCTGGCAATCCAACGGTCTCCCATTAGGCTATCGCTGTTCTTAATTTAAACTAAAAAAAAAATTAATCTTGTACGTACGATTGTAATGTCTATAATAGAGCGCGTGCACGATAAAAAAAAATTGCCACACTGAAAATATATTATATTCACATGAAAGAATCAATTACATCAATAACTATAATTATTCACGCACAAATAAGATTTTAATAAATATGTAATTATGTCTGTTCGGGATATATTAACATTTTGATAGAAGCCGGTGTATATAAACAGTGAATAAAACTCACACAGTACATTGTAGATGTCGACATCGCTTCACTAACAACATGGACTCAAAAATATTTTTTAATATTTTCTCGCTAGTCGCCATTTTGTTGATGTAAGTACAGCTATTTCTATACTCATAGTCTTTTTTATTTTATATTTTCTCCGATCTAGGACTAAGTCCTGTATTTCAAGATACTTTACAAATAAATATTTAAAAATATATAATATGTACTAATATCCGCCCTGTATGAAACTATCCCACTGCTGCGCACGGGCTCTTCTCAGTGTGAGAAGGGTTCATATACATATAGTCTACCACAGTGGCCCACTGCGATTTGGCAGATTTCACACATCTCCGAAAACATTATGGAGAACTCTCGGACGTACAGGTTTCCTCACGATGTTTTCCTTTACCGTTAAAGCTAGCGATAATTGATTATTTAATACGCACATAACTTCGGAAAGTCAGAGATTCGCTTTGGGATCGAACTCGAGACCTCTGCGTGGCAGTCCAATAGTCTACAACTAGGCTATCGCTGCTGATAATATTTTAAAAACATACCCAAATATCACCCACACTTAAGAGCAGCGATAGCTCAGTGGGGTGACCAACAGACTGCAATGCAGAGGGTCTCGGGTTCGAACCCACGTCGCGCACCTCTGACATTCGGAAGTTATATGACTTTTCGAAATTATGTGCGTATTGATTGACAATTATCGCCTGCTCTGTGCCTCGGAGAGCACGTTAAGCCGTCGGTCCCGGCTGCCATAAACATCTATGGCAGTCGTTATTGGTACAAAGTCCGAATGACCACAAGTCTTGTCGGGCAAATTCTAATATTTTATAAATATCTACCTTGCTTATAATTAACTTTTTATTATAATACGTAGGAAGAATAGAGATCGGATGCCTAGTAAACTGGGAGAATTGGTGAGGCCCCGTCTTGATGCAAACCGCAAACTTGCGGCAAAACACGTAAAAAAGAAAATGATCTCTGCATGTGTGGGCAGACATGCAGGAAATAATCTTTACATCTGAATAGTTTATGGTACATTTATTCTTGTTTCAGAACGATCCCTAACAATAGTGAAGGATCGCCACGACGATTGGACGAAAGCTTTATAACAAATTTAGCAGTGCCTACAAACTTTTGGGAGAATTCTAATTTTCTGGCAACATTAGCTCAAATCGGGCGAAGCAGAAATACCAGACGCATAGAAGATCCGTATGTATAATATTTATAATCCTACTAATTCTTTAAATAAGAGATCATGCTTGCTTTGCTGGCATATATATAGGTTAGGTTAGGTCAGTAACGGTACTTTGTTCTGGATCAAAGGTACCCCTTGTCCTTTTCTGTACCCTTTACAACGTGTATGCGAAATTGCATGATGATCGGTCGAGTAGTTAAGGCGTGAGAGTATAACCAACAAACTCACATTCGCATTTATAATATTAGTAAGGATGTACGTTTGTACATCTGTACGTTTGTACATCTGTTGCAGTTCTGCCACAGTGGTGCAGTTTTGAATGCAATTACCTTGAATTAGTTGCTAGGTTCCAATACCTGGTCAGGCCAATTAAGTTATTAGGGCCTTTTCACATTTTTTAAGTTATGCGCTGTTTGCCATAAAGCTGTGTTGCACGCTCCCGTGCCTCGGCAAGCACGTGAAACCAATGGTTGTGCGCCAGATCTCACTCCGGTCGTATCAGATTACCGTCCCATTGAGCTAAGTGAGTTAGAGTGCACTAATGTTGGCGCATACACTTAGCATTGCTTTAGATTCTTTTTTGGAGGCAGATTGATGGTACAGCGAAAACGAAATTGTCGCGGTTTCAAGTCATTATTAATTATCTTGCTTATAATTAACTTTAATATTATAATACACAGGAAGAATACAGATAGGACGCCTAGTAATCCGAAAGAACCGGCGAAGCCCAAGTTTGACGCAAAACGCGCACATGCTCCAAAATTCGTGGAAAAGGAAGATAATCAAAATCAAAACAGCGTATTGAAGAAATAATAGATTATGGAGAGATAACCTGCCGTGATATACAAGTAAGTATTTAATCCAGTCCTTCAAGCTAATAATAATAAATTACTGAACATATGAAGTAGTTATTGGCATTGGAGTATACGACTGAATCTTCGGCATTATCTTTAAAAATAAGTTAATTATCTAAGATCTGAAATGCAAAGATTGTTTTAAATCCATTCAAAAACAATTAAGAAAGGTGTCGCGGGGGACTTTACAAACATTCAAACAACGGACACAAAGAACACCCAGACTCGGGACAACCATTTGTGGATCACACAATTTTTTGTCCTGCGTGGGGATCGAACCCAGACAGAACAAGACGTACTTAGTAACTACGTTACTGCTGTTTGCACTAGCACCGACTCCATAGTGTCTGGGTGTGATCCAACATCCCTCTTTGTTGGTAGGTCTAAGCTCCCCAATAATTTGCCGTTCCCACACTTCCCACACCTAACCCTTCTTTCACTAAGAAGAGGCCCGTGCCCAGCATTGGAACAGTTTAATACAGTTTAATATCTATATATATAAAAATCAATTGCTGTTCGTTTGTCTCGGTAAAACTCGAACAGCTGGGCCGATTTAGCTGATTTTGGTTTTAAAATGTTTGTCGTAGTCCCGGGAAGGTTTAAACGGTGATAGGTGATACGATTTACACCGGGTCATCTAGTTATACTATATTTTTATTATGTACTTATTACTGTAAAGTAATGAGTATATAATAAAAATATAATATGATATAATAAAAAAATATAATATAATAAAAATATAATATGAAGTATTAAACAACAAATACAAATTCAGAATTACTTCTGTATTTGTATTTATAAAGAGACTGTGAATGGAACAGTCGCAAGAGGAAGACCTAGGCGAACGTTTCTCGATCAGATCGGAGGCGTTCTGGACAAAGGCCAGGTTAAAAGCACCTTGAACCGACGGGCGTGTATGAGGAATGTGATGAAAGTGAATGAAGCCAGAGAAGTGTGTCAGGATCGTAGCAAATGGAAATCCGTAGTCTCTGCCTACCCCTCTGAGAAACAGGCGTGAATCTATGTATGTATGTATGTACTTATGTAAAAGCCAATAAATGTAATCAACCAAATCAACAATGAATTGTTTTCAGGAACTACTGAATCAAAAAGGCGTGCTGGTTCTACTTTTGCCTTAAAATGTATAGCTCCTTCTTATGGTGAATGATTCAAGATTACCAAAGATGAAATAATGTACCAAAAATGTGTTTATAACTAGCTTATGTCAAGTCAAATTTATCACGTGCTGCGACCCGCTCCGGGTTCGCACAGCTTGCTAGCTGTGCTCATGTGCTGTATTCTGTCTATTGATGAAAACCACATGAAAATCCGTTCAGTAGTTTTATAGTTTATCGCGAACAGACAGACAGACACGGGTGGGGAACCTTGTTTTATTCTATGTATGAAATAACGATGAACGAAAGTAAGTTGTTAGTTTCTGTTATCAATATTGACTCCTGTACTACAATTGAAATTCTAATAAACTTATTCTAATTCTGATCTTTTAAAAGCATGATGTGGTTCTGTAAGGCTTTTTGGTTATTTTGTACGAATTGTTCAAAGCGAGACTATAAAATAATTTTTTAACTGTCGATTTGCTCATATGCATATAATTTGAGTGCGAAACGATCCGATCTGAAAAAAAATGTGTGCGAATCGACACCCAATAAAAGAAATTGAAAAGTGTCGTTTCACGCAATTCGTGCGAACATGTTCGGGCGAAACGACCAATAAGGCATCTGTTTAAGATACAACAATAGAAATGTTTAAGGTATGTATATCAATTGAACTTATTTATCATATTAACTGAATATCTTAATGACAAAATTTAAGCCTCAGACATGACAAATTAATTTCATAAATTCTGACATGAAAACTATTATTTTAAACATAGCACTTATTATTAATAATTTATGACACGCCAAATAACACATGTTGCATGCATGGCTGAATATAGAAGCACTATACATTTTTTGTAACACCTCTGTATCCCACCTATATTTGCAATAAATGATTATTATTGTTATTCTCTTTATTACAATTTTTTCTAATTATTACATTTTAAATATAAATATAAAAACATACATATTTAAAAATATAAAAACTGAAATGACCCACCGACATCGGGATCAGGGTCCAAGCTGCCGATGGTTAGGGCCCCAGAGAGAGGAATCTCCTCACAATACGCGCCGTGTCGAGTAGTACTGCCTTTTGCATCAAGGACTTGATCCAGCCATCTAACGCGAGCCTCTGCAGGTGGTAGTCGAGGCTCTTAGGTATTAAACCATTGACTGTAATTACTATCGGCACAATGATCGCCGAGTCTACACGCCACATGTCGACAATCTCGTGAGCTATTATTGTTATTATTATTAGTGTTTGTAATGTAGACACTACTTACATAAAAAATAGAGTACGATTACTTTGCTTTTCGATTTAATTGTGATCTCTATAGTTTTATAATTTATATTATATTGTAACTTTTTGTTATAACTAGTCCCGCTAAAAGAAGTACCGATTTTATTTTTAACTTGTTAGAACTTAGGTATTTTTGTATGTATTACCACCTGAAACTTTCGGAGAAAAGGAAAGCGTTAACTTTTTCTAGTAACTATATTGACATTTGAAAGAGAATACGAGATTTTTATTATTTATGTTAAATTAGTTATTTTTTGTATGGCAACACTATTGTTACTAATTTAAGACACTGTTATTTATTTTATCCATTGCTGATGGTTTAACCAAACGGCAAAATTTTTTTTTTGTTGTAAATTGAATAAGATATGTACCTATGTGATTGTTATCAAAAAATAGATAATCAAACAAAAACATATTCTTTGATTGACAGCATCGTTCTTCTTGCTTTATTATTAAAACAACCCAAAAATCTCCTAGGCTTTAAAAACCTAATTGTGGATCATACAATATTTTGGCTCGTGTGGGGATTGAACCAACGACATTCAGCGCACTGGGAGTGGCGAGATTACTATTTAAACTATTGCACTATTGGTGCAAAAGGTTTAAGGTATTGTTATACAACAGCTTTATCCCTCCGTCCGTCCGTTCGTCCGTCTGTCTGTTATACAACTTTCAACTCAAGAACCGTAAGAGCTAGAGACTCGCAGTAAACGCCATTCGACGCAGAATAGTCGATTTACCCCCGAAATTACTATGACTTTTGACCTCTGATCTCAAGGTTACGTGATAGCATTTTTTCGAACTCTAAGATTTACGGTAATTCATGGCCGTTTCTCACTTGTTTCATTGTAACAATAACCTAGCGGGAGACCGTTGGACTGCCGCGCAAAAGGTGTCGAGTTCGATTCTAAGGCACGAGGCACTTATGACTACTTTTCGAAGTCAATTGTGTATTAAATAGTTGAATATCGCTCGCTTTAATGTTGACTGTGTGAATGGAACAGTCGCAAGAGGAAGACCTAGGCGAACGTTTCTCGATCAGATCGGAGGCGTTTTGGACAAAGGCCAGGTTAAGAGCACCTTGAACCGACGGGTGTGTATGAGGAATGTGATGAAAGTGAATGAAGCCAGAGAAGTGTGTCAGGATCGTAGCAAATGGAAATCCGTAGTCTCTGCCTACCCCTCTGGGAAACAGGCGTGAATCTATGTCTATGTATTAAATTATTTAATCTATGTATTAATGTTGACTGAAAACATCGTAAGGAATCTTGCATGTTCGAGAGTTTTTCATAATGTTCTCGAGGATGTGTGACGTCTGGACCAACGTGTTTAACTATGACCTAATCCTTCTCGCATGGAGAAGAGGTCTATGCGTAGCATTGGGACATTTTATATAGGGGCTTATATTATATCTTAATATTTAATATCATTGGTGTGAAATAATAAAATAAATATCATCAATTTGAAACATATTCTGTATTTATTATACTATCACATCAGATTCTTCCAAATTGATTTAACATTGCAAGTTAATTACAAATATTTTTAAAGACTTTGCTGTCAAAATGAAAAAGTTTCACAAACATAATACACAAGGAATAAATTTAATACAAGTATCAATCAGCGTTTCTGCTGAAACCATACTATTTGTAATAAGAAACATAACAGTACAAGGGCCATAATGTCATGCATAGTTTAAGTAAGAGCGTTTAAACTTCCGACATTGCAAATTTAAAATACCTCATCCTGGGCAACTCGGCCATTTAAATATTATCCTGTGACTTAAGCTAACATTGCTTTAATACTAACATTATCCTGTGACCTACTCTGGCATTTCTATTATTACAAACACAGATTATGTTTGGCTTGAGTAACACTTTAAACTCTAATAACAGCTATAGTAGATTCAAACTTATTTAAAAAATAACGTAATGTGTAAATTTGACAGTAAAGCGATTTTATTATATTTATAGTTTAATCTAAAATAATAATTCCTATAATTTATCCGTTGAACCTGTTCTATAGTCTTTAATGCCGATTATTATCAAAAGCTTCTCAGTGTTTCTTCGTAGACCTGTAACAAATATCAATTAACAAATATAATTATATATACAATAATAATATTCTACCACATACACACAACACCATCTAGCCCAAATTAAGCAGAGCTTGTACTATGGGTACTAGACAATGGATAAACATACTTATTTACTTTTTTTTTTGTAAATACATTCATATTATACATAGAAACACCCAGACCAAGACAAACATCCATGTTCATTCACACAAATGTTTGACTTGTGCGGGAATCGAACCCGCGACCTCAGGCTTGGCAGTCGGTTACTCTAACCACTACGCCATCGAGGTCGTATATGTTGGATTAAAACAATTTTAATTAATATTGATTGAATGACCTGTAAAAGCATTCAGAAAAAGTACTTCCGTAAGTGTTCGTGCTGTGAATAGGGTTATAGGAACCAAAAGGTGCTATGCTATGCTATCAGCAGGGTGACCTGTGATCTTTATTTCATGTACTAGAGCACGACAGCTTAGTAGTCGACATGCCACTGCCGCCGCACCAAGTGTTGTGGTAAACTCACAATCACAATCCCAACACGGGACAAAAAATTGTATGACCCACAAATAGTTGTTTCAAGTGTAACTATTCGTCGTGTCTGTTGTTTGTAAAGACCCTTGCTTCATCATTCTTATTAGGGGAAGTGTTATATTTAAAATACAAAAATAAGTAGATGTGTCTAGGTAGGATATGACGATAGGACTGCTCAAAGTATAAGTAATGTTTGAACAAAAATATACTTAACCATGATGGATATCACCGTTGAGTACATTTTCCACTTATGTTTTAAAGTTTATATTTTTACCTGAATTTAGGAGAGAAACGCCTCCTTCTAACTTCATTGTTCTCCAAAATATTGCCACTGGCCACCTGGAAGACAGAAAACTTAAATATAGAATAACATTTTACAAGATGGCATAATGAAAAGCGGAACGAAAAGTTCAATGGATAAATTAAACTACTTTATACGGGTTTTATCGCGGTATAACTACATTTAAATAGTATGTATTATAAAAATTGTTTAATAGTGTAAATTGGAAGTGTGTAACATTCGTGTAAACGTTAAATAATATTAATCAATTGATAAATGTCGCGTCTACGCGTCTTTACGCTACGTATTTTGACCAATAAAATATGACACAACATTAGACAATTCTATCACATACACATACACACTTATAATAAAATACGAGCAGTGATAGCTCAGTGGGGAGACCAACAGACTGCAATGCAGAGGGTCTCGGATTCGAACCCACGTCACGCACCTCTGACTTTCGGAAGTTATATGACTTTTCGAAATTATGTGCGTATTGATTGACAATTATCGCGTGCTCCGTGCCTCGGAGAGCACGTTAAGCCGTCGGTCCTGGCTGCCGTGAACATCTATGGCAGTCGTTATTGGGAGAGTGTCGACACAAAAGATCCCACTGGGTCGAAGTGTCGCCGGTCTTCACTGACTGGCTCCCACATAAGATACATACATACAATAAAATACAATTGATTTTATAATTACCTCCACAGCTAATCTGGCAAGGTCCTCTTCTTTCGGAGGTCCGTACTCTGCGAAGCCAGGAGGTCCATATTCTAAGAAACCTTCAGGGGCTTGTTCCAACGACCTGTTCAAAAGTCAAATACTATAAAATATGTAACAAAAATGAAAATAAATTTCAGACTTCGATAATATTGGCAATAAACAGTTTTTTCAAAAAAATTTTTGTTTTTTATGCGTAGTTATAATAAGGTCATGCGACATAAAGTTTTTCTTAGTGTTTTTTAAACTACTATTATTAGATTTTTTTATTCACTAAGTAATTTAGTTATTGGTTGTATACGTACCCTGAAGCTTCTTGTAGAGATGTAATTTCTGCAACGTTCTGGATAGGTTGAATCTAAAAATAGTGTACTATTATTTTTAATTCAAACAATTACAACGTCTTTATAATAATTTGAACATTTCAGTTCATTAAATAGTTATATTAAGAAGACTGATGTAATAAAAGAGCAATGTTGAAAAAAGGAATATAGTATAGTAAGGTAATACAGACTTTCAGAAAAATGGCAGTGTTTAGTGAGAGCAGGAAAACAACTTTGAGAACATCCGGATAATATCAGAAATGCTATTTTGTAAAAGAACTCATCTTGGACTTTATTTTTGCTTTGGCAGTAAACATAGTGACTACCATTGTCGTCACGGTTACTGTAGAAAGTCGACAATGAGTAATTGGAAGTGGGATTCAACAGGATTGCACAGCTGAGGTATTCTAAAGTAATCTCAGGCTAAAATAATTTTTAATAATTTAAACAATAATAGCGAGAGAAAAAAGTTTCTCATATAAATGAAGCAAAAAGCTAAATTTATGCGAAAAAGTAATTAATATTTATTATTGCAGAAGTGTTAACGTGCTATGCTATAAAAATTAACTTACTTCGGCGGCCTTAACTTCCTTCTCTAAATAGACGAGAGCCTCAGCAATATTGCTTACTCCTTCTGCCACTTTCTCTACCACTACTTCAGCCGAAGGAGTAGGAGCTGCATCTTGTGCCAGCTCTTGCTGCGCCAAAGGAACAACTACACCATCAGCTACAGCTGTTGGAACGACTGCATCTTCTACTGCCTCTCCAATAACTGTTGGTATAACCACTTCTTTAACTGCAGCTGTCGGGGTAGCAATATCTTCTACAATCGCGGCAGTAGGAATAACTTCTTCTACAGCAACGGCTGTGGGAACAATCTCTTCTGTAAATTCTTCTGATTTAATATCAACAACAGTAGGAATCGCCTCTTCTTTAATTTCTTCCAATTTGACATTAACAATAGTAGGAACAACCTCGTCTGTGATTTGTTCCAATTTGACGTCAACAATAGCAGGAACAATCTCTTCTTTGATGGCCTCTAGTTGAACAGCTTCAGAAGTTTCTACCGGTTGGTCTAGGAGACCTAAGGATTGAGTTCCAGCAGTGGGTTGCACATCAGATAGCTCTGTCACTTGTTTTTCTATAGCTTTAACAACTGCTGCTTCTTGTGATTCTGTGGCTGTGGATACTTCTTCTATGATAGCGGCTGTTAGCTCTGAGTTTGCTGAAAAATATATATATTTTGTAACTGTAATACAATACGGCTTTCAAATTCACTTGTGAGTTATTTTAAATCGATAGCGATTTATATTAACTGGTTGTCTGTACAATGAGGTATCCGAGTCATAACCAGGCCGGTGGATTCTACGGAATAGGTTCAAAGTTTTACGTTCTTTAATACAAAGGGAAAACTCTCTGGAATCGTTCCTTTTATTGGAAGATACATTTGCTTTGGTGTCTGTAAATATAGTGAAAACAGACGATGAAAAGAAGCAAGCTAAGAATTTCTTAACAAAATTAGTACATAACAAGTAATTGCTTATCCTAATGGTCACATAATAATTATATTCCTTATTTTCATTTTTTAAAGTTAATTATATTCCTCATTTTCATTTTTTAAGGAATATTGTTGTAGTCAAAATGCGTATTGCTACTATCAGTGCACCAAGTGTTATCGATTCCTTTCCGACATGACACAAAATGGATATTTTAAAGTTATTTATATTGAGTCTTTGTGTCTCTTGTTGAATAAGAAAATTAAGTATTAACTTGGGTATTGCTTTAAAAAATTAAGTACCTTCAGCATTAACAGTTTCTTGGACAGCAACCACGGCCTCCTTGTTCTTCACTTCAACCAAGAAAGGGTATTCAGTAGCCTCATCAGGCAAGACCTGGTTCGCACTGATGGATACCTCATCAAGCTTCGGAGGCCCATACTCCCTGAAGGCGTCGGAACCTGAAGCTTCGGTCTCTTGAGGCAGAGATATTTGAACTGGACTGGGTGCTGGTTTCTGTTGAAGGACATAAGTAAGATTATACATGCATAGCATCACGCTTATATCCCTAAAGAGGCTGGTCAAGGTGTATTTCACCTACATTTAGTCAACTACGGTTGTCTCATATAACAAGCGACCCTATTGCCGTCTACCGAGCACACCTGACTGCATAGATGGCGTAGGGGTTTAAGTGTTCACCTCGCCGCTGATACGACGTTGAGTGCTGTGCGTTTGAATCCCACACGTGATAAAAAATAGTGTGATCCACAAATAATTGTTCCGAGTCTGGATGTTCTTTGTGTCCGTTGGTTGTAAGTTCCCTGCAATGTAGGAATTATTCCTAGTGCGGGAAATGACTTTCAAAATAAATAAATAAAAATAAAATCAGTTTCAGGCTGGTACTGCAATTGAGATTTTCTTGACAGATGAACCTTATAACATTTTGCCCAAACGGGAAATCGAACCCAATTTATGCACAGCAGTAGCATTCTACCGCTGTGCTACCGAGAGATTATAAATAGGATTATATTGTGTGCAATGGCAAAGAAATATGAAAGTCACTGTTGGACCTTATAAGTAGTCCAGCGGCGCTTGTGATTATGTTTACAGACGATTGTAAGATCTGGAGTCACCTGGCCGTGCTAGATTTGTTGAATATTTTCGTAAAGTAATTGCGGGTGGCTGAAGAGTTTATATTGATTTCATGTCTCATAAAAGAAGCCTACGTTAATAGTGAGAAGACTAATGAGGTCGTCATATCAAGTCAAAAGAGTGCCCGAACGGCTTTGGCTTAAAAAGTTCTGACACTGGTCGTCGAAATAGTCTATTTATAGCGACATTTCTGACGCTCAATTTTATATAGTCAGGCGCAAGTAGGCAAAAGAGCCACGCGGCAGTCGTCTCCCCACAACCACTGAGTTAAGTTGTAGCTCAATAGTAAATATATATCCATGTCTACCATGAATCGTTTCATTTTGACACAAACAATAAGAACAAATTTCATGTTTTATTATTAACTAGTAGTTTTCCCGCGGTTTCACCCGCGTAAGTCCCGTTCCCGTGTAAATATCGGGTTTCACCCCTTTCACCCACTTCAGGGTGGAATTTCCAAAAATCCTCTCCTAGTGCTCCCCTACACTCTCCAAGGAACATACATGCCAAATTTCAGCTTCTTGTGTTCAGTAGTTTCGGCTGTGCGTTGTCTGTCAGTCACTCAGTAACGGAAGAGTTTTATATATAAAGATTAATTATTAGGGATTCCTGTGTCACGGGGTACTTTACAAACAATCAAACAACGGACACAAAGAACACCCAGCACAACTTTTGCGGATCACACAACACTTTTTTGAGTAGTAGAGCCTCGCTGATTTCATCATGAATGGGTCGGCTCGACCAGGGAAGGACTACCCTCTCACAGAATATCGACGTGAAATAGCAGTATTCCTACTGTTGTGTTTCGTTCAATGAGTGAGACTGAGAGTGCCGGAGGCTCAATTACCCTCTTTCCACCTTCCCGCTCCTTCTCCTTCCCACTTCCTCCTTTCCTAAAGGGTCGGCAATGCGCAAGTGATGGCTCTAGTGTTGCAGGTGTCCATAGGCTACTCGTGACCACTTACCATCAGGTGGGCCGTATGTATGTATCTTATATGGGGGCCAGTCAGTGCAGATCGGCGACACTTTGACCCAGTGGAATCTTTTGTGTCGACACTCTCCCAATAACAACTGCCATAGATGTTCTTGGCAGCCGGGACCGACGGCTTAACATGTTCTCCGAGGCACGGAGCAGGCGATAATTGTCAATCAATACGCACATAATTTCGAAAAGTCATATAACTTCCGAAAGTCAGTGGTGCGCGACGTAGGCCGTATGCTTGTTTGCAAACTTAGTTGCGTAAAAAAAACAATGTTTTGTCCCGAGTCTGGATCGAACCTACAACACTGGGGGCAGTGGCATTGGTTTGGCGACCACTTAAATCAGTTCGTGCAGTACAATTTTACTTACGGTTACTTCCGAAGGCAGGTAAAAGGCTGGGCCATCAGGTTTCCATCCACGCGGCAGGTAAGGACCGGAGCCGCGAGCTGACACGTAGCTGATAACCAGGAGAACAGCAAAGAAGACCTGATAATAAAGATTGGAATAATACGTAATGGGTACTAACGCGATTATGCATAATGTTTACCTTTTACCTCGTTTCAACCAGATTATACCGGCCGTGGTCACAACACAAGTTTAGATTGGAATAAATCAAAGTTCAAGGTAGTCCTTTAGGAATATTTCTAAGGATCCTGCGATAGACAGCTATTTATTATAGAGGAGCGTCAATGGTTAATGCTTTCACAGCTTAGTCGGTGACCTAGAAGAGCTTCAATGTTCAGCCAAGAGTAAACAAAAAATGTTAGTGTGTAGTGTACAAAGGCAAAAAATAAAACCGATAGCTAAAATGTTGCTTATTCTATTTCTTTTTTTTAGTCATGGTATTGACTTAGTACCGAAAACTAATGCAGCGCACTAGGAATTATCCTTGTTACTAAAAAGGCATTATTTATTATAAAAATTGATATACACTTTAAGAAAATCGGATCCGCACACCATACACGCACACAAGAACGGAATTGTATTATTACATGACTATATTTTTTGGAAAATGTTTTTGTTGTTAGAACTTATCTGGAATATTCTGTATGCTTTGGAAGGGACGTTACAGAGACGAGAAGCCTATTATAAATGCGAATGTGAGTTTGTTTGTTACGCTTTCACGCCTTTACTACTCGACCGTTTATCATAAAATTTCTCATACACATTGTCAGAGATATAGAAAAGGACATAGTGTACCTTCTATACTGAAAAATTACTGTGGCCGAGGGAATGAAATGTTTTTATTATTTACAAATTTTTAGAATGTATTTAGAATTCTATTGTCACTTAACTTGACTTTTGTCTACATGGCCCTGATACGAAAATTTTATTGCCAGTCAATTTATTACTGCCTTAAAATTGAAATAAACTATTTTATCGCATTGATTATTTTTTAGAACACTATTATTTCATTATTGTGAAACTTTAAACCCTATAATGCTGTCAATTTCTTAGAACGCTGTATCGAAAGGCTACTAACCGGATTCTATGCCAGATTCTCGAAACATTTGCCACATGTATGACGGAGCATCACTTAAGAACGGCTCGACCGATTTAGCTGTTTGTTTTTTTTAAATTTTTTTTCTTTGTAATTGTCAGGACAAGGTTTGTATAAAAGAAAATTTACGATAGATCCACGGGAAAGGTAGAAAATTTAAATTATACTTTTACATGAAAAAAAATTATTTACGTTTTGATATTGAATTTAATTACGTGAAATATATTTTCTATAGATTGACTGGACAATGACTGCCGGGTCAGCAAGTTGAAAATAAAATTTGGTTGTTTTTACCTTCATGTTGTTTAAGCTGAGATCCAATAGACTAACGAATATCTCTCGAATGATGATTTATTAAAAGTAGATCCCATTTTTATACTAAAGTAAGTCAAACAGGCCTTGATACTGAGTGTTGGATTCACTAATATTTGCTGAGCGGATTTTGATTGGGTCGATCATGTTGCGCAATTTTTAATGAGGAATCAATGTCGGGATTACGAGTGAAGGTCAAGAGCTATTTTAATGTACTGATCCTGACATTGATGTTAGTTATTCAATTTTGATTTTTGGTTGATTGTTACTTAATTATGGGTGATTCATTGGATGGCTTTGAATGTATATTTGTATAAAGATATATCCTAAGGCGCGCATCTCTGACATTTCGAAGTTAAGTACGTATTTAGTAGCTAATTATCGCTCGCTTTAACGGCGAAGGAAAACATCGTGAGGAAACCTGTATGTATGAGAGAACTCCGTAATGGTCTTCAAGATATGTGAAGTCCACCAACCCGCACTGGGCCAGCGTGGTGGACTATGGACTAACCCTTTTCAGAAGGAGACGAGGTCCGTGCTCAGCAGTGGAACTGTTTAATAATTATTTAAACTACTTAACTAAAACTATTATTTATTTTTACCGTTGCTTTGCGTTTTACTCGGGTAAAGACGCAGGCAAAACTGGTACCTACTATAAATGTGAAAGTGTTTGATACTCAATGATGAGCCGCTGGATATCTTTAAATGCAACTTGACACGCATATAGACTATATACTGCATTAACACATACGATATTAACCCTGATACGCGTTCAAGTGAGATTTAGACAGGCGAAACTGCGGGCAGAAGCTTGCATTCGAGTATAAAATATATTTATATATATGTAATTTTTTTTTTTAAATAATATTCTAATAATATAATATAATATTCTACCACATACACACAACACCATCTAGCCCAAACTAAGCAGAGCTTGTACTATGGGTAAATTTGTTTGTAATTATACATAAATAAATGAATATTCAATATATTTTATATTTATATATTAAAAAAAAAGACATCTCTCGCACTAGAAATAATTCGTGTATCGCGGGGTCTTTATAAACATTCAAACAACGGACACAAAGTACATCCAGACTCGGAACAACCATTTGTGGATCACACAAATTTTAGAGCTGTGTGGGATTCGAACCCACAGCACTCGGCGCAATGGCAGTGGCGAGGCGACCACTTAAACCGCTACGCCAGCCTTACAGCATTATAAAAGACTTTCTCCAAAGCTACTAAAAAACGTTTGTGATCCACAGTTGGTTGTTCCGAGTCTGGGTGTTCTTTGTGTCCGTTTTCTTAATGTTCATATTTCCTCCGTGACATAGAAATAATTCCTAGTGCGGGAGTGGTCTTTTATAAATAAAAAGAAAGAAGAAAGTTTTGCTTCAAGATTGCCTCTCAAAATATTTATTTATTTATTGTTAATTACAACGGTTAAAGAAACCAATTACAATAATTAACATAGATTACAAACTGATAATGATAATTACATAGATTAAATACAAAAACATTGCTAATAATAATAATTTATATAAACAATTAATAACTAATACGGCACCGTGGATTCTCTCGCATACTTTTTCTCGCAGAACTCAGGCATACTCTCATAATTTCATTCCACCTGTCAACAAAAATATCACACTCAGGGTTGTCAACCAGCAGAGCGTTGAGTACTTCTAAATTGCGACACACTGAAGACTCGGCTCTGGCAACTGTGTGACACACCGGCTGCGCAAACAACCTGTGCCGACGGCTCTGACAATGTGCAGTATAGTTGTTGGGCACAAATAAACGACTGAATAGGATATAGAGATCAGGTCAGTCTATTCTTCCTCGAAGGGTTTTACAGCCAATCAAAAACTGATCAAGGCTTACAGCAAGTATAAACTATTCACGGAAATAAAAAACGTAAATCATCCATTATTTACTAATATTGTATTTCAAGGCAACGATCGAATCGATCTATATCAAATATTTGTATAATTTTCTATATTACCGTCTTATTGACTTATTATAAATGGGTAGGTATGGATGGCATTGTTATCTATGTGATTAAACATACATAATCTAACGCCTCCGAGGCGCAGCGGTAGTGAATGCGACTGCTGTGCATGAGGTCTCGGGTTCGAATCCCGGGTCGGGCTGTAGTGTGTAACGCACTTTCACTCCTATATATATTACAATGTAAATTTTTTAATTAGTCCATTATACGTTAAACATTACACCAAACCACATCTTTCATTCGTTACGAACCTCCAACCAATAGTTATTTAGGAGTTAGGGAGTTGGCAGTGTTAGACACACCCGTGCCTCGGTAAACACGTAAAGCCGTTGGTCTTGCGCCTGATCTCTCTGCCGCTGTCTGATTGCTGTCAAATCGGATCATAAAAGTTTGGGAACAGAGAGTGCACTTGTGCTTGCGCACACACTTGTGCACTATAATATCTCCTACGCGGCCAGACTCCGTTAAAATTGGCCGCTATGACCGAGTTTCGGTCTGGAGGACATTTTGTTTAACGCCTATATCAACGGAAGGGTGGACAGAGGTTTATTAAACTGATATTTAGCTAGCTATGGGTTTAGGTCCCACGTCTTAGAGGACGTTTATCGCGCACAATTACAGAGTCTCTGCTGCTATTAAGAATTACTCGCCAAATACCCAAAAACTCTTTGCTCGATCCGGGAATTAAACCCTAATCCTCATCATTCACCAGTCGCATGAACTACCGTTGCGATACTGTGGCAGGTTCAATCAGTTTCGGATTATAATATACTAGATTCACCCGCGGTTTTGCTTGCGTAAAAGTAGGTTATGTTAATTTTCTATCCCTCAGAAACAGTTGTTTTCCCCGGATCAACCCTATGTCCTTTTCTGAACACCAGATAACGTGTAATTAAATTTCATAATGATCGGTTGAATAGTTAAGGCGTGAAATAGTATTAAACAAACAAACTCCAATGCGCATTTATAATATTACTTACTATATTTTGCCCTTTTCTGTTCCCTTATTAACGTGTATGCGAAATTTCATAATGATCGGTCGTTTAGTTAAAGCGTGAAAGTGTAACAGACTAACAAAGAAACTCACAATATTAAGTTAGGGTGATACATAATATTAATTAGGTCTAGGATTAAAATGTTTTATATAATTTACCGATGTAGTGAGTAAGTAATTGTAAGTATGTGTAACCATGAAGTCCTATATTCGATGCTAGGGTTAAGTAGTCTGTTTCAAATACGAAGACTCTTTTGACACTTCATAGCACATAACTCTGCACAGTTCATATACCTAAATTGCAAAAATAAACAATAATTATCTACTTAAGATATTTAAAGACACTTTGAAAAATTGAATCTATACAAAACATGATATAATTGTTACACAAACTTACTCAAGTATTTCCTTTGTGTCAAGCATAGTCATTGACTATGCTTAGTTGTGTGTATCAAACATATTCATTAACTATGCTTAGTCCTCTGTGTCAAGCATAGTCATTTTGTGTGTATCAAGCATAGTCATTGACTAAGCTTAGTTGTGTGTATCAAATATAGTCATTGAATATGCTTAGTTGTGTGTATCAAACATAGTCATTGACTATGCTTAGTCCTCTGTGTCAAGCATAGTCATTTTGTCTGTGTCAAGCATATTCATTTTGTGTGTATCAAGCATAGTCATTGACTATGCTTAGTTGTGTGTATCAAGCATAGTCATTGACTATGCTTAGTTGTGTGTATCAAGCATAGTCATTGACTATGCTTAGTTGTGTGTGTGTCAAACAATTTGTGATAATAATACGACTTTGGAACACTGGTCTCTCTTTTAGTGCATTTCTTTTTAATAGCTTTGTCAAAAAGCATTATCTTTTCCTAAAATACAATATGCAATATTACCTGAGATTCGAACTCAAGCTTTAACAATCAACAAATAAGCAAGCTGAATCAATATAATATACCAAGTACCACTTATGTAATCTGTAGAAGTTTGGTAAGAAATAAAACCACTATATCCACTGGATGTTGAACATTTATTGCATTTGATCACAAAATAAATTATAATAACAAAACCTTCCAATTCATTTTACAATACAATAATATAATTAAAATTGCAATATAATTAAATTAAAATTTCGTCGATGTATGTAGGTAGATATAATCATTACTCACATACTTATAAAAAAATAATTTAATTAATTATCTTCGTTGATATGAAAATGATATGATTATTTAACCGTACATACTCCTTAAGTCCTTATACAAAACAGTTTCAGACAAAATAGTGTCATGGTTACCGGCAGTCACTGACGTTGCTCCGATAGGGTACAAAAAATATCTGTCACTTTCTACGGAATAGTCAGTCCAGCGTGTGTATATTTAGAGGTGGTATATTATATGGTGGTGGTGTGGTCTGAAAGCATGGGACGAAGTATCTGTCCTTAGAACTGGTGGATTAGGTACTTATTTGTCCTTTTCTAAATGTATGAAAAAGACAATTGCTTAACTGAAACGCCTGTCAAACAAATGTTATTTTCATACATTTTTATCATTTCGCGGTTAGTTGAGACTTGAAGGTGAAATCAGTTTTGTCTAGAGCACTGATAGTCAAAAACGCTAGTGCATACATATAATTACAGATATAGTGATGGAAATATAACTGTTATATCGATACTTTAGCTCCAAAGTGTATGTAGAATCGGGTGCTTATAATAATTAGCTTAGGAGTTGATAACAAATTTCGTACCATATCTATAAGTACGAAAATATTTTAAACTTGATTAAGAAATATTAGGAATACGTATCCTGCATTCATATTGCTCATTTCTCTTTGGAAATCTTGGAGAATAATTTGTGAAACAGTTTCTCATACTTATTTCAATGTCATTGATAGTTTTGTATAAAAAAATTTATAAGATTCTTATTAAACCCCCAGCTAAGCAAGAGTGCTCGTGTTAGGAGTTATTTCATATTAGTAGCGCAATGGGTGGAATTTGAACCTACGACCTCTCGATCTCAAGTCCGATGCCCAGCTTAAGAATCCATAATCCTTTAATTAAATTTATTCCTTGTTTCACTTTGGAAAGAAAGTATCGATACCATCATTATATGGAGTTATAAATAAGAAGACAAAAACCATTTATAAATGGTATCGATACTCACACACAGCACGAGTATTTGTAATTCGCTTGCATCTCTTTGAACCATATTGTGGTTCTCAGTCCCAGTATAGGTGGGTAGGTACCGTCATGGACACAAAATATAACGCAGTAGTACTCATTTTGCAGGCAGTTCAATGGAGTCGTCTTTAGGATATGTAGAACAGTGATAGGCGTTCCGTACGAATTATTTGTACTTAAATCGGAATGTTTAATAACAACTGTATCCAATGAAGATTCTGTATTTTCTTTATTCTGTTACAATAATTGAGCCTGAGTGATAGCAATGATAAAAAATATAAGTTGTACAGATGATTAGAACAATAGCTACAATACAAAAAAACATATCCACTGACATATAGACAAACGATGACTTGCGGACAACGATATCGCATTAGTTGACCTAAGTCAGCTTATTGCAATATTTTACACACTAGCTTAGTTCCAAACGGCGCGGTGTTTATATGTATGAGTGCATTTATTTCAGCGCATTGTATTGAAACCTCCGTCTATTTGTGGGCATATTTTCTTCGTCATTCTCTAGATTACCAAAATTTACTTTAATCCAATCAAACATAATCAAACTGCATAATATAATCAAAACAATAATCAAATTTAGGTACCTACAAAAATTATAAATACTTAAAAAAACGTCTTGATATATCAATCATAATATTATACTTATTTTGAATATGTAGGTACGTCGCATTGTCAGCGTGTCAGAAAAAAAAATTAAAAAAAAATATTTGGAAATATACATGTTACATAATTATGGCGATTCAAACTCCGTGTGCAACATAATCAGTAGCGTAGCGTAGTGGGGCGGCAGGGGCGGCACTTTAAGGGACCGGCAAAATTTCACTATAAAATATTTGAACCATTTCATGACGAATGAGTGGAATGAGCAGATGTACAATACACAAAACTAACGACTATTCTTGCCAACAAATTCTTTAGGATGATTGTTAATTATAGTATTTTACATTGAAATACCTAACTAAGAGGGCGGCAAAATTTTCTTCCGGCCCAAGCGGCTGACACCACGCTACGCCACTGTGTATAAGTTTAATCTTAGGACAAACAAATAAATTATTTTAATAATAATTAAACGATTACTTTCAAGCATACATAAAAATAACAAAATGGTTCTCCTTATTTTTTGAGTAAACGTAATGTTCCATAATAACAATAAAATATGCGCGTCACGTATGGTAACCTTGCCCAACAAACATTTATTACACATTTGTGATGTTTTTATCCATAATATAGTTTGGTAGCAATAAAACGACTTAATAATATTAGGACATATTACACAAAGCCTTCAGATATAATTATGGTTAATTAATAACCCTATTATTTGTTAAGAGACTTCTCCCGTCTTAATTTTATTTCCTGTGTTGCAAACTTTACAAAATCTCAATAAACGAAAACAAAGAACACACTGGAAACAACTATACGTCAATCACACATTTTCGTCTCGTTTGAGGATCGAACCCATAAGACTCAGCACAGCGATAGCGTTCACCTAAGGGGCCATCCATTAATTAGGAGATGGTAGAGCCAAATCTCACGGAGGGAGAGGAGGGAAGGGGGTCTTGGCAAATATCACGTAATTTTTTCTACAAGAAACATCGTCAAATTCGCCTCACGTACCTAATTAATGGACCTTATTAACCTAAACCGTAGTGGTTTAGGGGGCATCCATTAATTACGTGCAGCAGTGCCTACCATGCAGTCAACAACCAAATACTATGTATTTCGTTTCCATACCTTATCTTTATTGATGTCAATAATTAAACATTATATTCATTCACTCCAGATATCCTGATACCATCTAATACACAGTATCATTCTTCACGACGCCGAATATCTGCACTGCTCTTTACTTGAGGCAGAGAATCTCGAACTACCCCAAATAACCTGGAAAAGAAAGCACATACAAATATTAACACAGTTTTTTTTAGAAGGTATCTCACGGTTTCGTAATAATTTCTGTGTAGCGGGGTCTTTACAAACATTTAAACAACGGACACGAAGAACACCAAGACTCGGAACAACCATTTGTGGATCACACAAACTCGGCAACACTCGGCAACACTCGGTAACAGTAGACAACACTCGGCAACACTCAGCGCAGTGGCAGTGGCAAGGCGACCACTTAAACCACTAAGTCATCTGTGCATATTATCATCATATTACTGAGAGATGTTCGGATGTTAGTTACTTAACAACGCGTAAACAAGTGAACGGATTTGGATGAAACACATAGATGGTACATATATATATTTTGTATCCTGGTATAGGTTACAATGGGATCCACGGGAGAGAGAGAACTAATGTAACATATATATGTTAGTATATACTAAAACAACAAAGCTGCGGGAAGCGGTGTGATGCGGGTGGCCCAAGAACAGTCTGTGTGGAAAAACCTTGGGGAAGGCCAGCAGTGGACGTCGATGACAAAAATTACGAAGCTCAAAAGTATGTATGTTTAAAAACGGTAATCTTAGGAACTACTAGTATGATGCATAATCATTTCTTCTTCTCGGGTCGGCTTTTCTAGTCTAACCGGATTTGACTGGATATCAGTTTTTACACGGAGCGGCTGCCACCTGACCTCCGCAACCCGAAGGCTAACGATACCCTAAGGCTAGACCAGTGTCAGGATATTAGAGGGTACTGACTTTCTCAATAACGACTGCTATATATGTTCATGGCAGCCGGGGCCGACGGCTTAACGTGCTCTCCGAGGCACGGAGCAGGCGATAATTGTTAATTAATACGCACATAATTTAGAAAAGTCATATAACTTCCGAAAGTCAGAGGTGCGCGACGTGGGTTCGAACCCGAGACCCTCTGCATTGCAGTCTGTTGGTCTCTCCACTGAGCTATCGCTGCTTTTTATTTGTTATTTATGATGCATAATCATTTAATGACAATAATAGAGATTGTGGGTTCAATTATCACATCGATTAAAGTACTACTGGACTTGCCTATAAGGCAGTTATTCCTTGTAGTAGCAAAGAAGTCCGTATTAGATGGAATTTAAAAACACTGTTGACAAAATGTTCAAGTTCAATATCCCTGCTTATCATTTTTCTTACCATACAAGCGTGATACTATTTTTATTTTATTTATTTCATTTATTCAATACAAAAAAACTTTGTGTAGAATTTTAAATTTACATACTAAATGTGCACATATAATGTGCGGGTTCAATTCCCGCACAAGTCAAACATCTGCGTGCATGAACACGGATGCCCGTCTCCGTCCGGAGATTCCGAGACTCCGTCCGTATTTAAAAGGTTACGTGCACAGCATAGGATCCCAATTCAGCGTTTCTAAATTCATGACTAGTTCTGGAAGCTTCTGTGATATCAGAAATGTGCAAGCAAACGTGAGATCCGCCGGTCAAATTCTGAAATCAGTATGCAAATACCGAGAAGTGATTACAAGAAATCGACTAGAAAGCGAGATCAAAACTTTTTAAATTGTTCGGAATTTCATTGGTTAGTTGCAAACGCCTAAATTGAGGCGCTACTGTGCTCTAAAGTTTATTCAAAATTAAAGATCATTCTATAGGTACTGGGCACCATAAGTATTCTTAAATATAGCACATATTTAAAAATCTTATTCAGTCTTAGGTGGGTTGAATAAGTTTTTCGCATAATACAACAATTTTTATTAATTATATCTAGAAATTACGTAATCGAAATCATGAATCCATTTTTCAATGTAGTATATTATTAATCTTATGGAAGAGTTGTCATAATGAAAATAAGGAAAAGGACATACGATACTGTAATGTGACGACACCGCCATTTAAGTGCACGCGTGCGTGGGAAATAACAAGACATCCCTACAACGATAATGTTATCTAACAGTATTCTACCTTCATACAAACGGTCGGAACGCAAGTCTTACCTACGCCGCTTGAGTTCGGTACACACTCGGTACACAATCAATCGGACGGTGTGATGGTATATAAGCAGTAAGCGTGCGATTTGTGATTATTTAATCGAAATAAGTACTTACATAATAATTATGGCATAGTGCAATTGCAAATAAAAGTATTTAAATGAAACTTTTTATCCGAATGCGGATATTTTATACTTTTAAATTTAACAATAAAGCTTTTCGTACATCTCAGTTGAGGAGCAAATATTTTCTAGTCTCAAATATATAAGAGTGTTTGTTATTAAATGTACTAAAAAACAACATACTTTTATTGGACACTTCCTATTTCATTCACATCGAATTTAATTATTTAAATAAAAAGTATAACATTTACAATCACTTAACTAGAAAGAAACTCAAGTAGGTAGATTAAATTAAAATGTTGTAAGCGGGCAGCCCTCTTGCGTGTTTTCGTACCGCGTGGCTGTAGGTAATTATTTCAAGGACAGGGCCGAGTCACAATACTGTTAGATAACACTATTGTGTCCCTACTACGTCGTATTTTGTTTTAAACCGTTATTAAAAATATTAATTGTTTAATCATGTTATTTTCACATAATTCCTTTTGAATGCTATTTACTATCACGTTTAAAACGTACAAAAATACTAACATTGGCAACTACCCTCATATTTAAATGTGTACCTACCCACACAATCCACGAATCAGTACCAATCAACCGCCTCTTATCTCTGCTTGCTTGCCTCACTGGCCTGTTTTATTATCCTTCAGCCACTCATCTTCAAAGCACTAAAGTAAGGAGATATGGGTAGACCACATATGTTCTACAGAGAGTTCTTGTTCAAAATATGCGACCCTGTAAAAATCTTTTAACACCCGCTTTGAAGAATACTGTAGTTTTGTGGGAAAACCTCGGCAGGGAGTTCATTCCACGGGAGAAAATTCCTTTGGAACCCCCGCGAAAAGGTTACTGTACGCACCACAACAACACAACACATGGTTACTTAACTGTGATCTTCTGTTGGGTAAACGTAGTTCCTAAGGCTAGCTGGCCCCAGTTTGAACTAAATCTCACGTCTCTGCCACTCGAATTAGATAGAGATTAGAGATGTTAATTCCAAATTCAAATACCTAATTTTATGTGGTTTGTGATATTATAAACGTCTTATATTATCTTTTTATTTTTCAATTTAATAATAGATTTGATGCATCTTCTAGATATCGCCATAGCCATCAATAAAAAAGATAATTATTGATAATATTTCTAAGGCTTAGTAAAAAGTACAGTCCCATATTTACAAAGCGATGCAAATTGTTTTGGGCGTTATCCAATTATCGATGATCCTGTCACAATGTAGTAATAATTGTTGAACTTAAATGCATTAGGTAAAGTACTTCCAAATAAAGGTGTACCTTCAAATGCATATAACAGACGCTGAAGAATGACCTTTCGTATTTAGTCGAATTACATCCACGTTTTTTTTTGCTATGACACCAGTGAAAACACCTTCAGTTTGAATTGCGAATAAAAAAGGTGTTTTAAAAATTATGGTGGTTTTGAAGGGGAAAACTTGAAAGAAAAAGTCTTATTATGTTATTTTAATCAGTCTTTATATTTTAATAATCACAGATAAGCCATATTATTTATTCTTATATCTAAAAAAAGCATGAAATATTTTAATTTAAAATTATATATAACAATCTTTTTAAAGATTCCATGTAAGATAAAATAAACATAAAATCAACATCTTTTTTATTAATTATAGACTACAATAATAAAAATTTACAATATCTTCTTAATTGCGTTAATCTTTGGCAAACAAAATATTACTTACTTATTATAGTTACGTTCAATGCATAATCTGAAATAAAAATAGCATATAAATATAAACACACACCTAAAAAATACAAATAAAAATATTAACCATAATACATATAATAATACACATAAAAATAGCATATGACGAGAAAAGAAATACAAGTAAAACATAAAAAGTTCATTACTTATGCTGTAAATCAATAGCCCACTATGATTACAATGGTTGAAATGGGTTGTGAGTGTATCTCGGGACCGGCGCGCGGCGCACGCGCACAACGTCTCTGCCTGCGTGCTCGCGGGGCTGCTGTCGACTTACGAGAATACACGGAATCTCAAGGCGCTGAGTTAAATACGAAAAAAGATACAAGCACAATTAAGTCATCTGAGTGTAAAAACACCGTAGTAGCCTATAAGGGTTAAACAAACAAACTGTTTCTTTTCGTTTTATCAAATTGACATTTATTTTAGATAATTATATTATGTAAAATCATTATTAAGCACCAATAAATAATTCCGAATAAATTAATTGGTAATATAACGAATAGTCAGCAAGACATTACAAATGTATTTTACTTTGTGTAATACGTAAAAAATGAACAGGTCGAAAGATAGAAAAACCAATTTCTGTCAAATTTCATCACAACTAAGTATTTACACTTTACATATTTAAAATAGCACTGTTCAGGCCGCCGATTCTTAGTCCAAGGCCTGTACATCACTGAAGGCCAGTCCACACTGCACTACAGTCCATGGCCTGACACTTTGCCTAGTCCAAGAACACTAATTTAATATTTAATTTTGCTTTAGTCACAATCTTTGCTAACTTTTACTTCTAAGTTTGTGTCGGCAGGTTTTGCCAGACACGTCGGGTTCAGCTCACTCTGCATCTGAGTTTGCGAGTTTCCTGTAAATAAAAACATTTTAGTCATACACATACCAAATTATGGGTAGACATATCTGAATTTTCTTTATTTTTTTATTGCCTTTGCCGGTAGACCATCAAGCGGCCCACCTGATGGGAAGTGGTAACCGCTGCTTATGGACTTCAGCAAAGTCAGGACACAGCAAAGCCGATGATGCATATTCAGATTTCGATTTTCTTGTTTTGGGCATAATTAACATTTGTTTCGACTTTATTTCGGTGACAGCTATCGTGAATATTACTGCTGTGCCTAAGGTCTCAAGTTCGATGATCGGATGAAGTGTAATTTGTTTTCGTCAAGATATTTTCGGTAGCAGCACGGAGTTTTGAACTGTGCCGGATAGGCAGCAATGGCCTCGTCTCTTATTAAATAATAATAATAATCGCGTTAGATGACTGGATCAAGTCCTTGATGCAAAAGGCAGTACTACTCGACACGGCGCGTATTGTGAGGAGATTCCTCTCTCTGGGGCCCTAACCACCGGCAGCTTGGACCCTGTTCCCGATGTCGGTGAGTCATTTCAGGTTTTATATTTTTAAATATGTATTATACATATATATTATATTTATATTTAAAAATGTAATTATTAGAAAAAAAAGAGTAATAAAGAGAATAATAATAATAATGTTTATCTACCAAAAATACAGATTCAAATTCAAATTCAAATTCAAATTCAAATAGTTTATTGCGAATATAGGTTGTTACAGTGGTGTTAACATAGTTTTATCAGTATTGAACAAACATTTAGTGCAGCTATATTCCGCCAATTGGCATGCAATATTGCTCAGATTATATTATTCATTTATTAATTTTTTTTTATATTAAATTATTTAAACATACTCTAGTTATAATTGAGTTTCACATGAAACATAATCAGAATCAATATAAATATTAATTAATTAAATGTTATCCATGTCATTGTTTTCATTATACAAGTCAATTTAGATAATATTATATAAGTCAAGTGAATTTAATTATGAGTCATTAAAAGCTAATTATATTATTGGATGTCATATTTGTCTTCGAGATATTCTTTCAGTGTGTAGTATGCCTTATTAACAAGAAATTGCTTCAATAGCGTTTTAAACTTATCTGTGGAACATCTCAATATGTATAATGGTAAATGGTTATAAATTCGAGGGGCCATACAAAATATGCTGTTGCTAAATTGCCCTGTTTTGTTTGATGGAAAACATATTTTATGATTATTACGTTTACTCTGTAGGCGCCCAAATAAAGAAGTATGTGTAAAAACAAAGACGGCTACCTCATATATATAAAGGCATGGAAGCGTTAACAATTTCAGACTAATAAAAAATGTTTTACAACTATCCGTCTGTTTTAACTTCACAATGGCCCTTACACATCTGTTTTGGGCTCTAAATATCATATCATTGTCTACAGAGTTACCCCAAAAGATGACACCATACCTTAGTACTGATTCTACATAACCGTGGTACGCAGTGATGACAGCAGATTGATTCACAACTGTTCCAAGTCTATTTAGTGCATAAGAGAATTTGTTCAGCTTAGTACAAATATCTTCCACTTGAGATTTCCAATTTAAATTTGAATCGAGATGGAGACCTAGAAATTTTGCATTTTGGACTATGTTAATTTGTTGTCCATTGTAGTATATGTTAAGATTTATTAAATTATTTTGCCTATTTCTAAATGTCATTAGATTTGTTTTATTCAGATTAATTAATAAATTATTATTTGATAGCCATTGAATTATTATTATATGTATATATTACAGACAGATATAATAGATATAAAAACAGGAATGAGTACTTATGAGTTATGGAACAATAGCGTATTGTACTGGAACTATGTCGCTAAAATCTGTACAAAATAATAAACCCTACCACTTAAACTAGATTAGATATTTCTGTATTTTAAAAGATAGTGTTCGGCTATAAATTTACACTAACAAATTTATACAAAAGATGGGAAAGCTGTGTTGATCCTTAACTAAATTAAACAAAAATTCTTATTATAAATAATATTAAATTTTACGTGAGAACTAAAGCCATAAATGGCGAAATGTGGATGTAATAAACCTCTGTCTAACCTGTTGAGGATAGACGCATACGTAAACGCTTTTAAATTGTTTTCCTTTTTAAAAAGGCAATTCCCGCACTAGGAATAAATCCTGTGTCGCCGCGGACTTTACAAATATTCAAACATCCCACACGGGGCAAACTTTGCGTGATCCACAAATGGTTGTTCCGAGTCTGGGTGTTCTTTCTATCCGTTGTTTGCATGATTGTCAAGTCCCCCGCGACACAGAAACAGACCAAGAGAGGGCAGGTGCCATTAAAAAAAAAACCATCTGTACCTTTTTAATAACAAAAAATCAAACATCGCGAGTCATATTCCACTCCTACCTAACAACTAACGTCAATATATCCAGTAAACTGACTAAACAATAAACATAATTATTATAAGTGTTTTGTAAACTAAATAAATAAATAATTACACAATGCTTATCAGACTATGTGAATGGTGTAGTAGCAAACGGTAGACTTGGGCATTGGCTTTCATTGACATGACCGGAATCCTTCACGAGAAATGGTAAGAGGAAACCGAAGAGTATCGATTAAAAATATATGTGGTGAGAGCGAATGATGCAAAATATATGAGCATTGTAACTAATAGAAAGCCATATTATCCATCTATCCCTTTCGAGAATTAGACATCAGACTATGTATGTATGTGTAATTTACTTTTGGCGAATATTTTCTAGCCAGACAACAAACATTTTGATTAAAGACCAAGTTAAAAATACCGTAAGCTGACGAAAATGATAAAAGTTAATAAAGCAAGAGGCTGGATCGTAGCTTTATTTTTATTTTTTATACAACAAAAGTGGCAAACAAGCATACGGCCCAACCGATGGTAAGTGGTAACTGTAGCCTATGGATGCCTGCAACACCAGAGACATCACTTGCGCGTTGCCGACCCTGTAAGAACCTTTTAACACCCTTTGTGAAGAACCCCATACTGTAGTCTTGTGGGAAAACCTCGGCAGGGAGTTCATTCCACAACCTGAACGTCTGCGGGAGAAAATTCCTTTGGAACCGCTTGGTGCGACACCAATTTGGTTGTAAGGTGTGAGAATGAAATCCCTGTCGATGGCGAATGAAAACTCGTATTACCTGCCTACTCATTCGTTAATATATACATGAGTCTCTCGCCTCTCCGAAGGGATAGGTTGGCACCTTTCGCCAGATATGGTTTTAGGTCCCAGATATACGTAATAGGCGGCAAGCCTATTGCCGGCTACCGAGCACAGTTCCAGATTTCGTACTGCTACTGGGAATTCTAGATAACCCAATAAAACATTTCCTCATTGACCTCATGCACAGCAGTCGCATTCACTACTGCTGCACCACCTAGACAGTATCCTCCTGGCAGAAGACCTAAATCTTCGTAAATATATACAAGTAGACTTACCATTTATCCTAGGTTTCGAATACGGCAGCGTATTGGTAGTTCTATCAGAAACACTTTTACTGAAATACACACTGTTGTTCTCAGCATTAAATCTCACTGGAGGAGAGTTGGAGCAACTTCTTGAGTCAGCGACCAGCGACCTGGCTTCCAGATGGTACCGTGGCTCCAGCTCAGGCATTTGAGTCAAGTTTAACGGGTTTCTGTTTGGGTTGCTGTAGAGTGATGGTGGTGGAGGGGTCACGTACAGCTCCGGTGGCATGAGTTGTTCAGCTGGCAGCTGAAAGAAAAATCATAGTTTCATATTTTATTTTGATTTGTTATTAGTGGCAGTGAATTACCGGTGTATTCTGTTTTACAGTATTAGAGATGAATGTTGACATAAGCTACTATGAATTATGACAAATTCTTAAGAAAATCACAAACAGTCTGATTTTTTGCAACCATCGTTAGTTATTTTCTCTTAGCCTTGATAATTCCCTTTTTTTGTTAGTTTGCCAGCAGGATAATTTTGTCGGGTTGTTACATTTTCTCTATACAACGGCTACTGGTTGGCGATTATTGAAAATTAACCAAAATATAATATCGTTTTAAAAATAATGTTGCTGCGCTATTAAAAAAGTAAATTGTCGATTAAAATTATTTGAGTCTTCAAGCGGATCGAAATATTCGATGGTTATGATCATTTTATAATTATTAGTTCTACGCAAATACAGATGTATTTGTCCACCATTCGTTATTCAGGCGGTAATCGACTATTACCTATCTATCAATCGTGCCATAATATCAAACTAAGCTTTGAATATTATAATTAGTGACAACCAATTGATGAAAGGGATCGTATGAACTCTGTACAGAAAATCTCAACGACATACTGTTTATTAAATATAATTATATGACAAATATCAATTATTCTATACAAGAACTCATAGCCCGAGAATCCCGTCCTAACTCGAGAAAGGATTGAAATTATCATAAACTACTAATATTGCAAACTAGAATCGATTTCACATAGTTTAAAAATAACATCTATCTAATACTAAATAAAAAATATCGTAGAACAAAAAAGCTTAAGACTATTTTCAAAGCACCAAAGATATATTCTCTGTATTTTCAAAATACAAACCAATTTCTACAAATTCACTTCGACTGCCCAATATATTGTACATCCAATACATTATATTACACTACATAAAAAGAAAGGAATGATATCCGATTTCAAATACGCCGTGTTTTTATTGATATCGATTGAAGAAACTCAAAACCATCATAGGTACAGATAGTTTTCATAGAATCCGTTTGACGCAGTATTAATTATTTTTGGGAATAAGAATTAAATGAATAACTAATAATAATATCAGCCCTGTTCATAAACTGTCCCACGGCTTGGCATAGGCCTCTTCTCAGTATGAGAAGGGTTAGGCCATGGTACACCACCGGGCACGCCACGATCGTGGCGGTAAGTCCCGTGTTTGAGGAGTGGCTGGAGAGGCGGCATGGCGCCCTCACCTTCCGGCTGACACAGGTAATGACTGGCCACGGTTGTTTTGGCCAGTTCCTGTGTCGTATACGCCGGCAAGAGACGCCCAGTTGTCACCACTGCGGCGACTGCCGCGACGTAGTTGAGGACACGGCGCTGCACACTTTGGCGGTTTGCCCCGCCTGGGCATCGCAGCGCCGTGAATTGATCGCGGCAGTCGAATTGGTTGCCCTCTAGCTCCCGGCCGTAGTTCAGTCTATGGTCCGGAGTGAGAGGACGTGGAACGCCGTCGCCTCCTTTTGTGAGGAAGTCATTTCCATCAAGGAGGCGGCGGAGCGGGAGAGGGACCGTTTAAACCCTCTCCACAAACGCAGAACCTGCGCCGGAGGGCGCGGGACGACCTCCAGCCACCCTGAGGTTTGACCTGGGGGTGGCGGGCTTTGTGGGCCTGCCCGCCATCCGTTCAGCACCAGGTCTGAAAGGCGGCGTGCGTGTTCCCACGCGCGCCTCTGTTTCGAGTCCGTCTCCCCTCTAGGGGGGACAGTAGGGAGTGTTAGAAGTGCCTTTGGGTAGATCTTTCGTGTAGTGGCCTGCCGTTTCATACGGCGGGCCGAAACCTCGGCGGGGTCGCGACCGCATGCGAAAGTGATTCGCGCGGCCCCGTCGATAGTGGTTTTGTCGAGGAATACCGTGGTAGGTTTAGTCGGTATTCCGGGAGGTACTTTATCATCTTTAACATCTTTCTTTTACCCCGGCGAGTCCGACATAACCCTTCCGCCCGCCCCTGCGGAGGGGTATGCGTCATGCATTGCCCCACGTAAAAAAAAAAAAAAAAAAATGTTTCACCACGCTGGCTAAGTTCGGGGTGGCAAACTTTATATAATATATTTGAGAGTATTTTGGAGATCTCTTAGACATACAGGTAGCCCGGCGTGCGTGTTCCCACGCGCGCCTCTGTTTCGAGTCCGTCTCCCCTCTAGGGGGGACAGTAGGGATAATTTGTGAGGAGTGCCTTTGGGTAGGTCTTTTGTGTAGTGGCCTGCCGTTTCATACGGCGGGCCGAAACCTCGGCGGGGTCGCGACCGCATGCGAAAGTGATTCGCGCGGCCCCGTCGATAGTGGTTTTGTCGAGGAACACCGTGGTAGGTTTAGTCGGTATTCCGGGAGGTACTTTAACATCTTTTCCATCTTTCTTTTACCCCGGCGAGTCCAACATAACCCCTCCGCCCGCCCCCGCAGAGGGGTATGCGTCATGCATTCCCCCACGTAAAAAAAAAAAAAAACAAAAAGACATACAGGTAGCTAACACATTAGAATAAAATAAATAAATAAGAAAGTTTTCATACCACCATCTTCTCATCGCAAGACAAAATACCTATACGCGAAAAATTACGCGCAGTTTGTACTACAATCGACCCTAACTTTACAGTTTCAAATATGAAAAAAGAAAAAATATATATTACTCACCAAGCCACTAGTGTTCAACGGTAAAGCATTCTTGTACTTCAACCAATCTTCATACACCTTATCATACGCCTGTCTATGGCAATCATTTGGTCCAACATTCGGCATATGCAAGCTGCTCATTGGCCCCAAACTCTGTATACTCGGCCCCAAGTTCGGCATTGGAGCCAATGTTGGGGCGTACTGCCGCCTGTACTCCATCGGTCGTACTTGAATGTATTGGTTGCATGGGTCGATGTTTTGGTCGTAAAATCTGTCGCAGTTTGACATGTCGTATTTATCCGTAGTTTTAGATATGAGGGGTCGTATTGAGCTGTAGTCGGTAGCAGAAGATTTACTCGAGCAGTTGTCGCTTATTTTCCCGTCTAGTGGTATAATATCAGGGTTTTTATCTGCAACGAAAGATAATAAATTCCCTTTAGTGCTCGCTATCTGCTTTTGTTAGTTTCCAAGTGGACATTTATTTGGTTGAGTGAACTTTATGTTTTTGCTAGGACTGGTATAGCAAACTAAGCAATTATTGCCATTTGTAGGGCTGGAATTACAAGCCATTATAAAATTGACTGTTGTTTCTGAAGAATTATTAGTTTAAAGGGAGCGGTACATGAGCAGACATGTTTTTATTATATATTAAATTTTACAACGATATTATATCCCTAGATCTGTAAAGTGGCAGGCAGTGGTGTATCTCACATTTATTAAGTTCGTCATAAGACCTACTGTCTATGGATATTACCAAACTCCGTTCTACTAGTTAGAATTTCGTATTAGAAAAGGGTTTTGATTGAGTGACCTAAAGATCGGCTGTGGACATA
This sequence comes from Catocala fraxini, assembly GCA_930367265.1. NCBI lineage: Eukaryota > Metazoa > Arthropoda > Insecta > Lepidoptera > Erebidae > Catocala > Catocala fraxini. The sequence goes on along the minus strand of OV884049.1, from coordinate 15,533,124 downwards.
ACCGTAAACCACACAGTTTTACCTCAACGATAGAAAAAGAAACCGTAATTTGAAGAATACCAAAGTATTACAATTTATAGAGTAAAAACCTCTTTGCTCTTTCTTAGACTGATATAAGTACAAACACGTTTTACGTCCTTATCCATTCGTTCAATGGCGATCATATTTATTTATTTTGTTACAGAAAACAAACAGTAGTGGATTATGAATATATGTAAATATACTAATGTACATTTACTGTGTATATTCATATATAGTATATTAATTATATTTAGTATAAAAAACTTAATAGGGTTTTTAACTAAACTTAATAAATATACTAACCACAACATTTTCCTCAGTTAATCCCTCCAGCTGGCATGATAGAAAATCGACATCACCAAAATACTGTTCTTTATATACCTATACAATATATAGTCTTGTAACGAAACGAAAAAGAAAAGAAGAGATAAAAATAAATATATAGATATTAAATCTAGCCTACTAAAGATCGGAGCGAAGCATTCTTGTGTTGCTGCGGTACGTTACGTTTCTAGACTTCTGGAGGAAGCACTTGGCGGTAATCGCTTACCAGCGTAGGCCATACTCTTGAATAACACCTTGATAGTATAACATACAGGCACATTTCCTCTGCCCAATATAGACATGAATATTCCCATCGCATCCCATTTCAGAGCACGTAAAAAGTTTATATAGTTTCTGATCACAATATGCGAAATGAATTTTGTTTGTTAATTCTAGGAAAGCCTGAAGCACTATCAGAGTTATATGAGGTCACTAAATTTATGTTATAACTTTTGAATATAAGTAAAGGGAATAAGTTAGGATAAATTTGGGCCTTGTCTCAGAAATTGCCGCATTTTAGCTACAGTAATTTCGAGATACCGATACAAAATACAATGATTGTTCCTCATATATTTTTTTTATTTGAGAATTGACTTAATATTAATAATATGCATACATTTATTTTTATAAGTTTTTTATTATATTTGTTATTTTAGTGTCTCCACTGTTTTAATTGTTTGTCGATTTTCATAATATAACACGAGCATTATCTTAAGTCAAAAAGCCTGTTCAAATCATCGTATTCGAAAATGTTTTAAACAAATATGAATGAAAAGGTTACATGAGAGACAACGATACCAATTTTGTCTTTGTATAAAACGGTGATTAAAAGTGCCAAAGATATATATTTAACTCATTTATTATTTCAGTTGACCTTATCCGTAAAGCGAGTAAGTAGAATTTTTCATAATTCCAAATTGGCCAAATCTTTTTCCAATAAGAAATCCTTATTTTCATCTCCATTGAAAAGTATTTTATCTCAAACATTTCGTTATTAAAAATTTTTTCGAAGACCCTTCGTCCGTATAATTTTACAAACGTCTGAAAGGTCATAGTTAAATCTAGTTTTATGTCGCAAATGGACCTTAAAATCTTGAGGCTAAATAGTATTCAAATTACGAAGCTTTGAGGCTGGGAGCTCGGTAAAATATTCATTTTCTTATCAGTATGGGTCAATTCAGTATCGCATTTATAACGGAGTCAGTTTTCGCTCCAAATGGCTTTTGCGGTTAAAAGGTTAATTTTGATACTTTTTTAGGGTTACTTCAAAAATATCGGTGTTCGTTATTGGAAGAGATTTTAGGAAAACTGGTCCTCTTTGTTGTAATACGGATTAATTGGAAAATAATTAAACAAAAGAAAACTGGCTCCTTGGTCCCTTGGGATTGCCACTTTGGTGCCATGGAATAAGTAATCGCTATGTTTACTTATGGTTGTGTGATCTGGCATTTGATTTTTGGTTCAAACAAAATGCCATTGATTACTTTTGTTAAAAAAATCTCAATAACAGCACGGAGTCTGGATGACGTATGCCAGGTAGACAATAAACCCGCATGGTATTGCGTGGGATCTAATATTATAGTTATTAAATTGTGGGTGTAGTACGCCTCTGCCTGCACCTTCTATGATTATTATAGGTGTAAGTCCTTATGTTTGTTTATTTTTTAACATAATAACCAATTACTTCAACATGTGCTATCGGAAGCGAGCCCAATAATCTCTGTCCTTTATGCGAACAATCTAATACAATGATTGTTTTCGCAGGTCAAATAACACACTAACTCTAATGAAGTCCTGCATTAGCACGATATCCATAGATATCTTTTAGTATCAGACAGGCTATACAGCTGTGTACCACTTCCTTACCCATTTGTTTGATTCATAATGTCAGTAGGTCTGTATGACAATATACTTACCCAAGCTGTCCACACTCTCAGATTCCTTCCTACCAGTGAGTGGTATGTTCGACGTCTCATCCTGTTGTCTTTTTTCTTTCTCGTGTTTATCTATAAAGAATAGAAAGTTAATATCTTAATGTAAGCCTTAAAATGTATGTATGTAAAACCGTATCCTAACCGGATAGACGTCGGACGACGCCGTCGATCATCACCGAACGATGACCAAACACGACATCGAAAATGACTGTTGAATGTCTCCGTCTAACATTTTCGTCGAAAGATGTCATCGAATATCGCCGTCGTTCGATATCTCGAACAGTTGCGTCTTTCGAAAGCATCGTTATCAAACGATAGTAGTACGACCCTTCGATGTCTATCGTACATACTCAGTAATATATGGTATAATGGCTGTAATATATTGCATTAACTGATTCTAGAATCTCGTTACTTTAGTAAGATGATAATATCTGTTGCAGCAGTCGATAATTATCGATACACAAATCGAATTTACCTGTAATTCAGGAAGCAAGACTTAATAAGTACGTAAGACTATTTATGTTTTCAAACATTGTGTATCTTTGTTTATATTTTTAAACATTAATCGTCCATATTCTATCATAAGGAAAAAATATATTTCTGCCAATATTTTTCTATTTAATTTAATAATAATAAAAATAGCATCTGAGTCTTTTTTTTCACTGATTCCAAATACGTTAAAAAGTCAAATTCGAAAAAATATACTCTTTTTTTTTATGACGCCTGTATTGTCCAATCGATTTAGTGAAAACCCTATTCGCCCAAAGAACCGATTTCTGGCAGTGGCATCAACGTGAAAGTATAACGATAAATGATGTTCTTTAAAACAAACACCTTTTTTAATATTTAGTAGCCAGTTAAACGTTATCTCGAAAAAGAAATCTAATCTAATACAACTGCGAGCGTGACGGCAATCAAACACACTTTCATTCACATAAATCTATAACACTAGTAAGAATTAATTATAGAATTACCTTCATGTTTCGACTATTCTAACACAAAATGAAACCGTTATGCAGTCAAATGATTTTCAAGGAAAATAGGCATATCAATTTTCAATTAGCTCTGTTTCTGAACATATTAAATTGTTTTGTATATAAAATAAAATATTTAATATCAATATTGAATATTTAAATTTGGAGAACTATTTTATGTGCAAGTTTATTCTAATGCAATAGTAATTCTAGAAATTTGAGCTGCGGTTAAATTTCTTCAAATTTTCATTTTCAGTTGGAAATTGAATTGAATTAATTTTAATTTTTCGTTCTTTTCGCTTATGGTTGGTTTTATTAAATTTGGATTAAAATGAAGCTTTATTTTAGTCGAAATAATATTTTAAGATAATCCATAGATATATACATAATTTACAACCTAATTCAAAAAAGCATAGCAGTAATAAAAACCTCGCAATACAGGGTGAATTGTTTCCTAAAGCTGCTTTAATACTAAATATCGTCTTGGTCCACTGGTAACCCTGAGCTTTATATCTGTATTGCATTTTCATTATATGCATATTGCATTTGTATATTGTGTAAAGTATAAAAACAACTCAGTAGTTACCAAATTCTATGTACTAGCGGTCGCCTAGTGCTCGAAATTTTACGAAAGTTTGCCTGTAAGATATTGCTGATATATGTCATTATATATTGATATATGTAACCATAGTTACGCGCTTCGACTGCGTGTGTCAAATGCATGGTTGTGTGCATGTAGTGCTTTTTCATCAATTTAATGTATTTCTAATGCATATTTTATATAAATATTAGGATTCGCTCCTCCTTCTCCATATAAAATTTAACTGTACCAAATTTCATACTCCTCCGACCGCGCAATTTTCGTAAAAAGGGGTACAAAGTTTTTGCTTCATGTATTAATATATAGATAAAAGATTAACTATCCGTCATACACAAGCAAATGAATGGAAAAAAATTGTAAAACATTACTCACTGTCACGTTTACTGCAGTACTTGCAGCAGAACACGGCTGCAGACACAGCAGTCATGGCAGCAATAACTCCCACCGCTCCCAGTACTATTATCAGCACCGTCGTCAATTCCACCTTCACTGGGACTTGAGCTGGTTGAAGAATAAACACTCAACATTATTATTGTTCTGGTTTTCGATTAATTACTGTCTTGCTTGTTCCATAGCAAAAATTTGGACGCAATTCATTACGCACTAACAGTTGTCAAGAGAATCAGTATAGGAGGTTTAGCTTCCGACGGATTATGAGGTCTATGTTAACTTTCCGGATTGGAAAAAGTGGTATTAGGTTTATTTATAAGGAAATTTTACGTAGCAACATGAAATCTGTATATGTAGATTTGGATACATGTCTGTATAATCCTGGATGAAAAGGTTATTACACCTATCCTCAGCTTGAAAACTTTTAGCTTTACCTAGGTCTTATGAAAAAAAAAAAGAAAAAGGTCTTATAAAAAAAAGGCTAGGCGTTTACCGCTTATCAGGCACTTATCCAAACTCCGTATTGCTATTGAAAATTTCCAAACAGAAAATCCCAATAATACTTAAGACAAGCTGGGTATAAAACTTATGCCACAAGACCGAAAAGACAGTCAAAAGACCAAAAACTTTATTTGTCTTTTTACCTGTTTGCCGTTGAGGATACTTCAGCAAGCTGGAAGTCAGAGTCAATGCCTCACTGAAGCCTTTTCTATTGAAGGCTCTGACTGACACAACCAAGGAGTTGCTTGCTAATAGTCCTGCCACTTCAAACTCAGGGTCGTCGTTGCTCACATTGCGGAGAAGCAAGCCTGTTGCCATGTCGAAGATCTGTGGGAATAAAAACTGATTAAAATATGTTTGGTGGAAGCTACAAGGAGTAAAAAATTCTGGCCAATCTGTTTGAACAATAAGAAATATTATATTATAATATTATAATTATTTATAAATAATTTCACTTTATTTTACTTAGTTACTACTTAGAGAGTACTGGTTAGTTAGTCTCCCCGTGACCATGGCTGCTGAAAAGCAACCGAAACGTCGGGGAAAGTGTAAAAATAAATTAAATCTAAATAGTTTTAATAATAATTTAATTAGTTTAAAAATTAGTAAAGTTTAATAGTAGTAGTAGCGTAACAATTTTCAAAATATTGTCATATAGTGTCAAATAAACAACGCGATAAAATCCGTATATAGCAGTTTAATTTCAATGAATAATATTTGCGTAAATAGAAGACAATAATTGCATAATGTTTGTCCTGTGCGGGATTTGAACCCACGACACTCAGCCCAGGTGCAGTGGTGACACGACCACTTAAACCACTTCGCCATCCGTGCAGACATATCATAATCATGCAATAGTTAGGATGAACACCACAACGTGACAGATTATCTTCATACAAAGCAGCAACTTCATATTCAGACACCTATTATTTCAAAACAATTTAACCGTTAAAACTAATATCAATATTTAATGTTGATAATAAATGTATTCTAGCATCAGTACTATTTTGGATGTTCATTACTTTAATTAAGTACAGTAATAATAATAATTATTGCCAATTCTGTTTCCAATTCAAACAAATTAATTGAATTAATATGGAATGGAACAGTTATTTTACATAGAATTACAGGTTATATGGAATGGAACAGTTATTTTACATAGAATTTATAGGTTGTTTGTATTACACTACAATATTATAAAATGTAATTATTTATTTAGTTGCATATAAATAATAGTAATAATCCAAAGCGCTAATCGCTTATGATAATATTGTTTTAGGCTGCACACGTCGCATCCTTAATAAAACAGAGACTTATCTCAGTATTTTGGATTAAACAAATTTGAACTCTATTGCAAAGATTTAACACAAATATAATATTAGAATTTAACATATACAATTAGAGTTCAAATTGCCTTACTTTCAAATTTCGAGTTAAGTCGCTATTTTATTAAGAGTGCGACGTGTGTGAGCAAACACATTTGTACTCGAACTTCTGCGCTAGAGATATTATGTATAACTGGTCAGTTATAATAACTCTAGTGCAGAAGTTCGGTTTAGAGGATATTATGTTATACTATCTTATGTTCACGGTTTCGCTTGCGTAAAAGTAGGCTAGGTTTGGTTATGTTAGACATACATATATACATTCACGCCTGTTTCCCAGAGGGTTGGCAGAGACTACGGATTTTCATTTGCCACGATCCTGACACACTTCCCCTGGCTTCATTCACTTTCATCACATTCCTCATACAAGCTTGCCGGTTTAAGATGCTCTTAACCTGGCCTTTGTCCAGAACGTCTCCGATCTGGTCAAGAAACGTTTGCCTAGGTCTGCCTCTTACGACTGATCCATTCACACTAGCTTTATAAACTTTCTTAGTCAGTCTTTTCTCGTCCATTCTTTCTACATGCCCAAATCAGCTTAACATACCCTTTTCTATTCTTGTCACTATATCCACTTTCAGTAACAGTACAATTTTTTTAAATAAAATCCAACCCATATAATAATAATATCAGCCCTGTATTAAACTGTCCCATTGCTATGCACGGGCCTCTTCTTAGTGTGAGAAGGGTTAGCCCATAGTCTACCACGCAGACCCAGTGCGGGTTGGCAGACTTCACATATCTTCGAGAACATTATGGAGAACTCTCAGACATGCAGGTTTCCTCACGTTGTATCCTTCGCCGTTAAAGCGAGCGATAATTAACTATTTAATACGCACATAACTTCGAAAAGTCAGAGTTGCGCACCTTGGGATCGAACTCGAGACTTCTGCGTGTTAGTCCAATCTCCCCCTAGGCTATCGCTGCTATCTTAGCCTATGTTACTCGGTGATAATATAGCTTTCTAACGGTGAAAGAATTTTTTAAATCGGTTGATTCGTTTTTGAGTTAAATCATTACAAATAACAAATCAAAACTTTCCATTTTATAATATTAGTATATATTTAATCAATTAACATTAATATTCATATTCTATCACATACACACAACACCATCTAGCCCAAACTAAGCAGAGCTTGTACTATGGGTACTAGACAATGGATAAATATATATATATAATATTCTTCTTTTTTAAATACATACGTATTATACATAGAAACACCCAGACCAAGACAAACATCCACGTTCATGCACACAAATGTTTGACTTGTGCGGGAATCGAACCCGCGACCTTAGGCGTTGTAGTCGGTTACACTAACCACTACGCCACCGAGGCCGACATGATCATGCCCATTTACAGTACCAATGTAAACCCACATCAAGCTATGTATCTCTAGATTGAATTCACAGCACATACTTCAGACTTATTTGCATTTTATCTAGCTCTCTCTAAACGTGAAGGCAACCATTGTGAAAAAATATGTAGTTTACGTACATAGTTTAGCTATAATGTTTATTAAGATTATTAATTCTCGGGTATATACCCGAGAGTATTTTACAATGTTCTATAAGATATGTAAGGTCTGGCAACCTACACTAGGTCAGTATGGTCAATATGATCTTATTCGTTGCAAACTGAGACGAGTTTCGGTGCTAAGCAGTGGAATAATCTATAAAAGTAGCTAATATGTTTTTTTATACAGACAGTGGGAACAAATCCCCTATGGTGGGAGAATCTTAACAAACATTTAGACATCAGACACGAAGAACAACCAGATAACAAAACAACTACATGTGTATCACACAAATGTTTGTCTCGTGTGTGGATCAAACCCATAATAGTGCCCAACACAGGCGCCATGGCTAGGCAACCACTAAAAATATTATTTTTACAAAAGTTTATTTTCTTAAATTTTATAATTTCATACCCGGTCCCTACAAGGGACATCGGGCTAAAATAACATAGAATAAACTTACTTCCAGAAGAAAAGACTGGCGGATGCCTCCGTCGTGGCCCGGCGTGCAGTTGAGAGTTAATGAGTCGTAAGTCACGTTGGTTATTTCACAGGATTTGGGCGTCGATGGCTTGTCTGTGAACAACTTCAATCTATTATATCTAGACGTAATTAACTACTAGATAAGTAATCCAGTTGCCGATCAATTGATTTTTTTCACATCGAGAATTTCTCCGTAGTGTACCGATTGAGGCTTACTACACTCTATTCTGTGGAATTTAATCCTAGCTTCAGAAATTTGGGTACTATGTATATAGAAAGAAAGATAGCAAATTATTTTTTTTGACAGTAAAGAATACAATATTAAGAAAATATAATATAATAATATTAAAAACTACCAACTAATATTTAGAAACTACCTACTGTATCTAAAGAATTATATCTTTTGAATGAAATGTCCAATTTTAATAATTTAAAAAGTATTTTACGGGTATTGAAACGGTCTTTAATAAAATATCATTTAATGGGATAAGGATTAATACAGAGGTATGAATAATATAGTTTGATTATTGTCGGCACTTTAATCAACATTAAAAATGTAAAAAAGTAGTTATAGTAGCGTAACTACAGTAGTTGGACATATGATATCCCGGACTTTTTTGTAGATATTAATACGTTCTATAATACTGTAGAACATTTTTTTGTTCTATCATCAATAGTTTCCGCAGCGCACGTGATGACAGATTTTTTATGACTAATTTTTTCACATCTTGGGTTATATTATTGCATATCTATTAAGGATCCCTATTTTTTGAAAATGTAATATAGCCTATGTCACTCAGTGAAAAGGCAGCTTTCTAATGGTGAAAGAATTTTTGAAATTGGTCCAATAGTTTTTGTGTGAAAACATTACAAACATACATACACAAACACAAATGTTTCCTCTTTATAATATTAATTTAGATTTAGATAATGCAACATGATAACATTAGGTAGATACTGTTTGTTGCTATATGTTAAATGTTTCTTTCGCTCCCATACCGACAGTAACATATATTAACACAAAGAGACAAGCGAGTTGCACGACACATAGCAATCTTAATAAAACAGCGACTTAACTCGAAATTTGAAAGTAAGGCAATTTGAACTCTAATTGTATATGTTAAATTCTAATATTATATTTGTGTTAAATCTTTGCAATAGAGTTCAAATTTGTTTAAACCAGAATAATGAGATAAGTCTCTGTTTTATTAAGGGTGCGACATGTTTACAATCTTCTGCAGGCAACGGACGTCTACCGTTTACCTATAGAAAAGTTATGCATCTATAACATGGCAGATGAAGAAGTGATTATTGCAACTAAATGTTTTGTCATATTAAATTCATCAAAACTCATAATTGCCATGTTAGCAGTAGGTAATGTGGGGAAGCATTCTGTAACAAATTTTGTCGATTGTTACCATTTGTTGACTGATATCAGAAGTAAGGTAACGTTACTTAATATGGTAACATATACTACGAAAAATAACTTTTTGTTATCGGGTGTTGTCCACTAATATTTGGGCACGTTGCAAAGTAACTAAGGTGTGGATGCACTTACTTCAGTAAAATATGGTAATTCCTCATCTGTTATAGAGTATTTTTTAATTTAAAAGAATTCGGATGTTTATCGACTTATTTAGCTGTACGACTAAAAACTGCAAGCAAAGAACTTTGTCCTGCAATCTTTCATATTAGAAAACTTTTTATCAATTCGATAGTCTTTGACATGCATAAAGTAATTGAAAAGTCTAATCGAGAAAGCATTTTAATTGAAACTGACAGCGCTCTTTGAATCTAAAAATACAACGTTCATCCCTCGTTATAAGTTTTGAGATAAGACGGCGACTTGGATATCGACGCCAATCGATCGATAGAAAATAAAGACGTGAAATAAGTTTGACTTGAAGGCTCTAAGTATTATAAAAAGATAAATATACAGCGTATAGAAAGGTTTAAAACATAAATGTGCCCGCACCATATCTATGTGAGCCAGCTCACAGATTACACGGTAATATGAGTATAGTATCCTAACTAGTATTACATACAAAATGATTAAAAATGAATGTGAGTTTGTTTGTTACGCGTCCACGCTTTGACTACTCGACTGATCATCATGCAATTTCGCATACACGTTATGAGGAGTACAAAAAAGACCAAAAGTACCTTATAGCTTAAAAAAGAGGCCTGTTCCTGATTGATAGAAATTTATTAAACAAAATCGCAGGCAAACCCTAGTATGTTATATAAAAATTAATATTTTTCCTTAGCATCAAGGGAACGAACCCGCTAGTTTAATCCAATTTCATTTAAAACAACCATACTTTTTTATACTTACAAAATACTTATCTAAGTCACAGTTGATAGCCAAATTTACTCTGGGAATGGGATTAAGTTTTAATGATCTTACCTGCAGGCAATATGTGGAAAAGGCACGGCTTAGTCTGTCGACCCACAGAGTTGGTCCCGGCACACTGCACCCAGCCGTAGTCAGCTGATGTGTTTACCATGTAGATGTATGTACCTAAAATATATACAAGTATATATTATAAGTTTATATAGTTCATAAAAAAGATACAAGTTACACAAAAGTAGATGTGCCACTGAATCCCGCACTAGGATACCCTGTGTTGCGGGATCCAGTCTCTTTCGACTGATATTCTTACAGTAATTGCATCAGATAGAAACAGTTATTATATTAATGCTACTTATACAAATATATTATGCTACTTAATAATAATATAGATTCATACATAGATTCACGCCTGTTTCCCAGAGGGGTAGGCAGAGACTACGGATTTCCATTTGCTACGATCCTGACACACTTCTCTGGCTTCATTCACTTTCATCACATGCCTCATACACGCCCGTTGGTTCAAGGTGCTCTTAACCTGTCCAGAACGCCTCCGATCTGATCAAGAAACGTTCGCCTAGGTCTTCCTCTTGCGACTGTTCCATTCACACTTAATAATAACTATATATTAAAACTATATAATATGTAGATGATGATAATTATATGTTCTGTATGCTAGTGCGTGTTTGCATGTGTATTTGTATTTGTGAGTGTATGTATGTGGATGAAAGTTTGTGTCAGAGGGTGTGTATGAGTGTAGGTGTGTTGGTTTGGATTAAGAGCGTGAGCTTATGTGAGTGTGTGATAGACTGTATATTAAAGAGCGCGTGTTAGTGTTTCAATTCTGAGTAACAAATATTTCTGTCTCATGGTAACTTTTACCAAATAGCCAGTCATACACATGTTTTTTACAAACAGATTTATGTTTAAGATTGACAGTAGTTAAAGTAGTATCGCTACAGTGACGAGTGTGATGGGTTCGATTGCCTCACGGTTTAAAAATGTGTCCTTCTCTCTTAGCCTTTATTATTCCCAAGTCACTTGGGTCGGCTTTTCTGGTCTAACCGGATTTGACTGGATATCAGTTTTTACACGGAGCGGCTGCCACCTGACCTCCGCAACCCGAAGGTTAACGATACCCTAAGGCTAGACCAGTGTCAGGATATTAGAGGGTACTGACTTTCCCAGTAACGACTGCCATAGATGTTCATGGAAGCCGGGACCAACGGCTTAACGTGCTCTCCGAGGCACGGAGCAGGCGGTAATTGTCAATCAACGGTTTAAAAATGTGTGTGAGCCATAAATGGTTGTATTGAGTCTGTGTTCTTTGTGTCAGCTGTTTGTTGAAGTCCTCCACGATAAAGAAATTATAATTAGTACGGACCGATACTTAAATAAGAAAGCTTTACTAATTACTAATATCTTTGTTAATCTTGCCAGATAAAAATATGCCTCTTAGTGCAGAGTGTAGCTCTAAGTGTAGAGATAGTTTAATGGGTGGGAATCGAAAACACGTGTTATCGGAAGTCATGCGAGTCATGCGAAAAATAAAACAATACAAATTTTAACTAAGCAAACGTATTCAAACCAAAGTCTTTGACATACTAGTTAAGATAGATATGAGCAGCGATAGCTCAGTGGGGAGACCAACAGACTGCAATGCAGAGGGTCTCGGGTTCGAACCCACGTCGCGCACCTCTCACTTTCGGAAGTTATAAGACTTTTGGAAATTATGTGCGTATTGATTGACAATTATCGCCTACTCCGTGCCTCGGAGAGCACGTTAAGCCGTCGGTCCCGGCTGCCATAAACATCTATGGCAGTCGTTATTGGGAGAGTGTCGACACAAAAAATCCCACTGGGTCGAAAGTGTCGCAGGTCTGCACTGACTGGCCCCAAGATAAGATAAGATAGATATTTTCCGTTAACGATAGTTCAGTTCAAGGCTACAATCTTTAAGAGCAACGTTTTTAGAAAAAATGGTTTGGCTTCCGATTAACTTCAAGACTTGAACTGGCCGTGAGAAGTTTCATGAAGAAACTTCTCGATTGAAACTGTTGTTGAGAACAATTCGTATTCTATTATAAACGAAAACAATCAAAGGTATTGGATCAATACAAGGCTAAAGAAAATGAGATTTTGATATCAAAGATTTCCTTGAAGTTAGACCGAAATTCTGACTTGTCTTACTCTCAGTAATCGAGAGACGGGTAAAAACGCTACAAAAGCAAATTCTGTTCATACGGTTAATACACAATTCCTTCTAAATTGGTACAGTGTACGAATATAGCTACATTTTTTCATTGGCATACCAGCGGCTAGACAATAGGTTTTCAATTATGTCTAAAATTCCATGTGTGACAGGTTAAGAGTCTTCTAAACGGGTTATATTTATACTGCAATAAGTGGCTACTATGATTTCATTAATCGCCCAGCCAGGTCAAAAACATTTGAACGCATTCCAAACATCTTCTTCTCCCTAGCCTTTATCATTCCCAAGTCCACTTGGGGTCGGCTTTTCTGGTCTAACCAGATTTGACTGGATATCCGTTTTTACACGGAGCGGCTGCCACCTGACCTCCGCAACCCGAAGGCTAACGATACCCTAAGGCTAGACCAATGTCTGGATATTATAGGGTACTGACTTCCCAATAACGACTGCCATAGATGTTTATGGCAGCCGGGACCGACGGCTTAACGTGCTCTCCGGGGCACGGAGCAGGCGATAATTGTCACGCATTCCAAACATGAGCCTTGAAAATGAAAACGTAGATGTTTATTTGCATTAAACATGTGTGATCAATGATCTCATACAATCTCATAAGACAGCTACGACGTTAGAATTTTATAGTCGGATATGTTCTACCTAATAGACAATTATGCAAAATATGGATGTATTTCTACATGGCTATTATTACCGGCCAGCATATTGCAGCCACACATTGAAGTAAAAGTAATACCCGTTACGATACTTCTTTACCTTTAAAAGGTACTAGTCGGTGTAGCTTTCAATATAAGTTCTTTTTTATAGACAACTGTCGCACTAGAAATTTCTGCATCGCAGGAAACTTTACAAAAATTTAAACAACGGTCATAATAATAATAATAATATTCTATCACATACACACAACACCATCTAGCCTGAATTAAGCAGAGCTTGTACTATGGGTACTAGACAATGGATAAACATACATATATTCTTTTTTTTTGTAAATACATACATATTATACATAGAAACACCCAGACCAAGACAAACATCCATGTTCATGCACACAAATGTTTGACTTGTGCGGGAATTGAACCCGCGACCTCAGGCGTGGCAGTCGGTTACACTAACCACTACGCCACCGAAGCCGACAGATACCCAGACTCGTTACAATTATATTTTGATTAAAATTTTGCTTCGTATATAGTTCTAACCTACAACTCTCGGTGCAGTGTCGTGGCTATCACTTAAACCCTACGCCACACTTTTTTACTTTTTTATTCCTCTAAGGTGGCAAACAAGCATACGGCCCACTTGATGGTAAGTGGTCACCGTAGCCTATATACGCCCGCAACACCAGAGGCATCACTTGCGCGTTGCCATCCTATTAGGAATAAAAGGAAGTGGGAAGGAGAAGGAGCGGGAAGGGGGAAAGAGGGTGGTTGGGCCTCCGGCACTATCACTCACAAAACGAAACACAACAGTACGAATACTGCTATAATACGTCGATATTCTGTGAGAGGGTAGTCCTTCCTCGGTCGAGCCGGCCCAGTCATGGTGAAATCAGCGAGGTTCTACTACACTAAAAACCCTTCAGTCTCGGTCTTTTCTCAGTATTATGACGTAGTCTGTAGTCAGTTTACCTGGCATGTTCGGCACAGTAGTCATCGGTGACGTAGCGAGTTCATGCTTACTGTGAGCTGAACTGTTGAACCACCACTGGTAAGACATGGGCTCCTGGGAACAAAGATACATATTAGTTTTTTTATTTCGGAATATTACAACCAATCTGGTTCTTAATTGTTTCATTTCGATAAAAATAATATGTATGTATATTTACACACACACACACACATACACACACACACACACACACACACACACACACACACACACACACACACACACACACAGCGATAGCTCAGTGGGGAGACCAACAGACTGCAATGCAGAGGGTCTCGGGTTCGAACCCATGTCGCGCACCTCTGACTTTCGGAAGTTATATGACTCCGAAATTATGTGCGTATTGATTAACAATTATCGCCTGCTCCGTGCCTCGGAGAGCACGTTAAGCCGTTGGTCCCGGCTGCCATGAACATCTATGGCAGTCGTTATTGGGAAGTCAGTACCCTATAATATCCTGACACTGGTCTAGACTTAGGGTATCGTTAGCCTTCGGGTTGCGGAGGTCAGGTAGCAGCCGCTCCGTGTAAAACTGATATTCAGTCAAATCCGGTTAGACTAGAAAAGCCGACCCCAAATGACTTGGGAATAATAAAGGCTAGGGAGAAGATTTATTTTCTTTTATATGGATTTGTATAGTCAAGTATACCTATTTCTAAATGTGGCGCAATGACAAGTTTAAAGAAATACATAGAGCCTGAAGATCAAGACATATGTATGTCTGAATGACATAATAATTATATGGTCAATCACTCAATCCACTCGTTAAAGATTTACTTTAATAAGATGTGACAACACAGCAATAAGAAATCCGAGCTGTTATTGAGATTTTTTTGACAGGAAATTGTGATAAGACTGACTCGACTCGGCATCCAACCCAATTACACACCTCATGCACAGTATTCGCATTTTCTACCGTTGCACTACCGAGTATTCCAACAAAATTTAAGAGCTTTGATCATTAATCTCTAGCCACGGTTTGTAGAGAAAAATGCTACCCGAAGACAAATTAATTAACTTAACTGAAATTGTAAGACCGCAAACCAAAGAAAACACAGCGCTTTACTTTTAAATGAACTCTGGAGATTTTTAAACAAGACCCAATTAACGTTAGAGTTTTTATAATGACTATTATACAATCAGGTTTAAGTCAACTTATTCTTATAAAGAATTAAAATTATATATCATAAATAATTATTGTAGCTGTTTATTATCCCCTTAATAAATAAAATTAAATAAAATTAAATTTACGTAAGTATACATATGTTTCTCAAACAAGGTGTTACAAAAAAGATTAATCACAGTAATCATTATAAATCATCATTAGTGACTCGACGAATATCGCTTGTCGGCAAATCATAATACAAGATGTCATCGCGATCGTAATACGACAGAACATTCGAAATCTACATTCATAATCTAACAATTAACCCTTGAGTCGACCGTGGACAATATTATGTAATAGCTGCAGCAACTAGCCGCATATTGCCCGGCTTGTTTACCAGTGGTCGTATTGCTCCGTAACTTATATTGCACGTCGAGAGCAACGAATACAGGATAAGTTTAATCGCACAAGTTGAGTACTAGGATGAGTTGCGGTTGAGCTTATTGAGAGAACGTATTGTGTCCTAATTCTAATAGTAATATGATAACAAGCATGTTTGTTAACTATGCCACTGATTAGTATAGTCGCTTCTTAATTCGAGAAGGGGTATGTTACATCAGCGATAGATTAGTGAGAGACCGTTAGACTGCCACGCAGAGGTCTCGGGTTCGATCCCAAGGCGCGTATCTATGACTTTTCTGTGATATGTGCGTATTAAAAAGTTAATTATCGCTCGCTTTAACGTCGAAGGGAAACATCATGAGGAAGCCTGCATGTCTGTGAGTTCTTCATAGTGTTCTGGAAGATTTGTGAAGTCTGCCAATCCACATTGGGCCATTGTGGTGGACTATGGCCTAACCCTTCTCACTTTGAGAAGAGATCCGTGTCCAGCAGTGGGACTGTACAATACAGGGCTGATATATTATTATATATCTCCGAAGAGGTAGGCAAAGGTGCATTAAACATTTCGCCAACTGCTATATTAGATCCTACGTACAGAAGCAGACTCTACTGTCGTGTACAGACACAGTTCCAAACGCCATGTTGCTACTCAGATTTTATTGACAGAGAAACCTATAGCAATTTGCCCGTCTCGGAAATCAAACCCAAAATCTCATGCAGTCGTGACTACTGCGGCACCACCGAAGTAGTTTTACAATAAAAAATAGATAGGTAATCTAAATAAAATACAAATTTTGTTACAGGTATGTAAAAAAATTTGTTCATGTTAATGTCGAAGAAAAAGCTTTCTATATCACTGAGAAGCAGTATCTCAATGGATTAGGTATTTATTGAACTTGCGATCGTAAGGTCGGGAGTTCAAATTCCATACACTGCACCGAAAAAACGAACCCATTCCTATCACACGCATTACCTACAGGGGTTAACAAGAATATTATCTAGCAATGTTTATTACTCAAACAACCAGATATCAAAAATAAATAATTTACCACAAACAGTAGCCAGCCAATAGCTCCAATCAAAACAGTAAACCATCAAATTCCAAACAAGAAATCAAAACAATCGTCGGTTATATAAAAGGAACCGGGCTGATTCCAAATTGATAATCAGAGCATCCTATTGCGTTTGTAATAACTGGAATCGAAATACATTTCCGACAATTAAATGGATTCGGCATCCATGATGGCGTAAATAGAACAGTGATGAAATGATTGTTTTGATATGGCTGAGTCTTTGGTATTCGGTATTGTTGGAGGTGTCTATTCCCGAAGGAAGGAAGGTACAGATGTATTATTACTATATTTTGAGGTTTTAATGCCTACGTAATGGAGTTTGAGTATGTTGTAGACTACTTAATTCGTGCTGCTACTTAGAATTTCTTTACAGAAGATTCCGCTTACACTTAGGAAACTTGTCCGACCCGGATTTCGCACACGAACTATTTTTTGGAACAGAGGCCGTAAATTTTGCATATTAGTAAATTAATGAAATTATGTAATGCGTTGTAGCTTATGATGATATTGCTTTTGCTTATTAACCAAAAATTAAATTCTATTTTACCAGGCAAAGCAATCAAATCAGGACCACAAATCGGCCACAAACATTGATTTTAATGTAAATTTTTAGGCGTTTTATCCAATTTAACCGTCAAGAAATCTTAATTTTAGTCACGTACAGAGGTAAACACAGTCAAATAATCGTTCTTCTTAATGACAAAATTTAACAACTGCATCCGATTTGAGTTTTATTAAAATGCATTGAATCATTTCTATATGTAGCCGTAAATACAAATTTGTGCTAATTTTATAGCGCAGTAAAAACAAACAAATATTTATTCAGTCAATTTTTGGAATGCCACACATAATTAAAAACCAAGTGTATCTGGCCGTCAGAGTGCCGCTGCGACTCAATATATAAATGCGAATTTGAGTCGCTTTGTATGCTACGCTGTTACGTCTTAACTACTCGACCGATTATCATGAAATTTAGCATACACGTTGTCAGATATTTCGAAACGGACATAGGGTACCTTTGATCCAGAAATAAAGTCCCGTTTCCGAAGCAGCGAAGCCAAGGGTATGCCAATTAGTATTATTTAATACTTATACCTAGCTAATTATGAAATATAAAACTAATTTCTGAGTACCACAAACAGCCTCCGACATAGCCACAATGTATGATGACTAATTAATTTCGCTCGCAAATATCAGATGTAGATATCGCGGGGTCGAGCCTTCATTCCAAAAGAGACGGTTTCCCATGAATAACGTAACGCACCATCAACACAGGTTATTACCTGCACTTCCTATATCTACGCTCGTACGGAATTTCGGACTGTTTTTCCGTTTGGTTTATTTATCTCAAGTAGGTACCCAACTGATATTATAAGCGTGGAAGTTAAGGAGATGCTTTTTAGTCTAGTCTTACGCGAAAACCGTCGAATGAATTTCGAATAGATTTGGGCCACAGTAGACCTTGTTTTGGACTAACATATAAAATTCTTATCCCGGTATGCGTTTCCGTAGGATGCATTTGGGAGGAAAGTCAGGAAATGTCACCACACTGAGTGTTGTGGGTTCGAATTCCACATAATAATAATATCAGCCCTGTGTTAAACGGTTCCAACGCTAGGAACGAGTCTCTTCTCAGTGTGAGAAGGGTTACGCCATAGTCCACCACGGTGGCCCATTGCGAGTTGGCAGACTTCACATATCTTCGAGAACATTATGGAAAACTCTCAAACATGCAGCTTTCCTCGCAATGTTTTCCTTCGCCGGTAAAGCGAAATTTTCCATGGGATAAATTAATTCTATAATCCACAAATGATTGTTTTCAGACTGGTTGTACTATGTACGTTTTAATTTTATGTTTTAAACTCCCCGTGACACAGGATTTGACCAGGATTTGTAGGAGATTAAAAAGAAAAACAATATTAAATTATAAACTTCAACAATAATTGAGACATCATTTAATTTCATCAAACCCTCTTTTGGCAGATTAATAATAAAGAGGCGACAAGTTTAATCACTGTGAAAACTTCACGTAGTATCTGTAAAGATTGTAATAAATATAGATTCACGCCTAAAGTGATGGGAAGACGCTAGAGACAGGGAATAAACAACAAGTAGGTAACCGTATTGTGGAATTTAGTCGTAGTTTAAAGCGGTCGTAGCCATTTTGCAATACTATTCAAAATGGCAAACTTAAATGCAGATTTCATGAAAATAAACAAGCTAATGTACTATATTCATTTAGTTTTGTTACCCTTAATACCAGCTGGCTACCTTGTTGGATCCGTAGCGTAAGTTTACGTAACAGCGTAAGGTCCCAGATTCAATTATAGGGTCGAGCAAAATGGTTTTCTAATTTTTAAAATTTTTAATTTATTGCAACAGCGATAAACGCTCTTATATGCGACGCATATTCAAATAGGCGTGCGGCCGCCATAGTAAAATTGAATGGAGGATTTGAAGTGCTTTTTTGATAAATATGTATCTTTATTGTTAACCAATAACTTAAATATTTGGGACGGACAAATTGTAATATAACTATATATGTTTCGTTTCTCTGTAAAATAAGATAGATTTCTACTGTTATTATCTAAAAATCACGTAACACGAGCTTACATTTTTACATTTTGCGTGCAAATTTACGTAATTTTGTAGGCGAAAATATTAATTATTTTAAGTTTTTTTACATGGAGTAATTGTAAACACATTCATTGTTATGTTAAATGTATATTTTATATTTGAATTAAACAAATAGTGTTGATTTTATTCACTTAACTGTGACCGCCTATTTTGGCACATTTCGCTCGGCGCAGTCTTAAGGCATCACGGAAGGCGGAGGACATCGCGGATTATGTACGCCAGAAGTCCAAGTACATGCCAAGAGTGCAGCTGCTAGAATCGCATCGCAACGTCAACTTCAAGGCGTTCGTAGTGCGAGTCCCGACTTGCTTTCTGCATGTCGTCATGAAGAAGGACTTTTGGCCGAAGGGAATGGTGTTCCGTTGCTTCTGCTGACATGTGCCACATAAACGCACAACAGAGTGCAAGTAAAGCATTACTAACATAGTTACTCAGTTATATAACTAACACAAATTGTATGTATGATAGTGTATAAGGTGTTTATCTATGCGTCTATGCCACACGAAATAAAACCGTTATTATTATTATTGAAGGAGTATGGACACATCGCCAGAAACCTACACAGGATTGTTCAGTTCCGATTTTCTGTAGAGAGCAATAACATCTCCATATAAATTGTAGTTCACGTCGAATTTAAGTTATACACACAGTCCCAACTTTAAATAAAATATCCCAATGTACCTGAATACACACTGCTGAATACCGTGAATATTGCAGAACCACATCATACATGATAAGAAGACTGATTACGTTACATTACCATTAATACATTTTTTCCAAGCCTTGATCAATATGACGACGTAATCAAATTTAATGAAACCTTATTTGCTATTCAGTATGTTATTAAGTATATTTATTAAAAAGAAGTAATATGCGTAACATTATATTGAAACCTGACAAACTTGATACATTTTCTTCATGTAATTTTGTGTCATCTGAAAATAGATTCAAGGCTAAACTAGAAGAATGCCAAAAAGTTTAAAAAAGATTGTCTCTAATACTTTGATAGATTATGGCCTAACCCTTCTCAGACTGAGAAGAGGCCTGTGCCCAGTAGTTTGGTTTAATACAGGGTGGATATTATTATTATTAACTATTATTAATAACAACATTACGCCCGCAGCCGCGCTTGCATTATGCTAGACGTTATCAATAAATTTCTATCCGTCGGGAACAGTACTTTTTCTGGATGAAAGGTAACCTATGTCTTTTTCTGTACCCCTGACCACGTGTATGCGATATTTCGTGATGATCGGTCGAGTAGTCAAGGCGTGAAGTGTAAGAAACAAACGAACTCTCGCGTTTATAATTTTAGTAATCTAACGTATTTACTTGTACTTGTACTTGGAAGTAACTTTTTATGGGAAAAGTAGAAGTAGGACATATTTTCCTGACCATTTCAGGATATAAAGGCGTACGGCGTACGTTAGATATTTATTAGTACTAGCGGTCGCCTAGTGGTCAAAATTCGACCATAACTGATATAAATTCTAAGTTTGATCGTTATTAAGGTTTTATTGTCTATAACTTTACCCTTATCACATTTCATTTAGATTTCGCCAAGTCTATACAGGTTAATTTACCTATATTTTTCAAACAAAATATGATTATTTACTTAACTATACTCTTTCATTGACGATATTTCTAAGCTTAATACTTTGTTTTCTTTTTTCTTTATTACATATAAATAAGGTATTTGTAAGTGTAACCATAGTTACGAAGAATTGTACGACGTCAGACGAACAATACCGAAATACTACGAATGCGATTAGACTGCGAGTGTCAAATGCATGGTTGTGTGCCTGTAGTATTTTTTTCATTAATTCAATGTATTTGTAATGCATATATTATAAAAATATTAGGATTCGCCACTCCTTCTCCATATAAACTTTAACTGTGCCAAATTTCATACTCCTCCGTCGGTGCAATTTTTGTAAAAAAGGGTACAAAGTAATTTTTGCTTCGCGTATGAATATATAGAAGATTTGTCCTGAATATCCCAAAATATTATAGCAGGTATCTGAGAGGACAATATACTTATTTATCGATATTGTCAGGTTATCCGAAAAATTCGCACAAAGTTTGATATAAGGGCTTTTGATACCTTGAAATTCCAACAATCGCCTGAGGCCTATCTTTTGTATAAAAACCTTTTGTCACAAATTTGTTTTCTGGAGCAACGACAAGTATGAATGAAGTATTCTTGAAAAGATATTTAAAATCCGATGTACTATTTCTTGAAGAATTCTTAATAGAATGAGTGTTGATTTATTTTCTTTTCTCAATAAATAACATTCTCCCAGAAGAAAAGGAGGTGAAGTACTATATTTTGCCTTCTTCCCAGAAGACGAAAAAATATTGTATGTTCAAAATATGATAACAGCAGATCAGAGCTATATCTGCTCTCTTATAAGAAAAATAAGTAATACATTGATTTGTTGATATTTAAAAGAAAGGCCTTCAATTTCTTGTCTGCTTCTTCTTTGGAAGCGCTACTCCTAGAAGTCTTTTTTCAGTGCTGTATTTATATTCCCTTTTATTTACATATTTCTTATTATTATATTTTTATTAATATATCAGTTACTTGACGTGTACACATTTTTATGGAAGCAAATATTTTTGACTTTTGACTAGATGCCTAAAACGTCACATACTTTTTACACAGGCAAAACCGCGGTCACATGTAATTACAATAATATTGGTTGAACTACGATAGTGTTAATCTTACCTTGGGATTAGCATTCAGGTCGCACTCGATGTCAATGACCTCTCCTCTAGCCGCCCTTACCACCAGCGGTTGTGATGCCTTACATGTAGGCACGACTGTAATAAAAGCATTAATATTAAATCTGATGAAGACGATGAAGGAGATGTACTATTTTTATTTATTAATAACACGTGTTAACTTATAGTATCACAAGCGATTAGTTGTACATAATACTGTAAGATTATGTTGTTGAATATATAAATAAATAAATAATAATAAAGAGCACAACGGACTTGTTGTATAGTCTGTCAAGTCTTAGAATAACTGACATAATTAAAAAATCGATTGTGTGTGGCCGCCGGTGTGCCGCTGGTGCTCAAAAGGTTAACAAAAATGATGGCAAAAAACAATACTACATTCTTTCTTGCTCGCAATAATAATACTTGCACGTTACCGTCCATACGGCAAAGTAATTATAGCTCATTTACACTTAGTCACTTCACAATAATGAGGACTTTTTATTTTAGAGTTTTGCCTTGTGTACTCTAAATCTGTACGCGGATCATATTGCTACTACATGTTTTGATTTAAGGAAGATACAACGTAACCAGGCTATATCATATCTATTTATAGAAAGAAAGAAAATTTATTTATTTGACAAAATAAAAAATATAATAATAACAAGTAAAATAAAAAAAAATATAATAAAATTTGCCAAATGGGACCTAGTTCAGCATATGCCAGGCTAAGGAAGCCTGGCGCTGGTTTTCAACTAGATCCCTTTAGTGACTGCACGGATGCTAATAACAATTCCCAGAAAAAAAATAATGATGCCCCGTGACCATGGCTGCTGAAAAGCAACCGAAACGTCGGGGAAAGTGTAAAAATAAATTAAATCTAAATAGTTTATTAATAATTTAATTAGCTTAAAAATTAGTAAAGTTTAATAGTAGTAGTGTAACAATTTTCAAAATTTTGTAATAAAGTGTCAAATAAACAACGCGATAAAATCCGTATATAGCAGTTTAATTTCAACAAAAAATTATGATAATTAAAAAAATTAAAAAATATTACTAACATAAATAATTAACAAAAAGAAATACAAATATACATCAATTCATAAAATTCATATATATTCATATTTATCTATTTATTATTCTCTTTACTATTATATAAACGTAAATTACCACTCACTCACTCACTGACTCACTTAGAGAAATAGAAGTCATACAAGGGGGAGTCTTAGGAAAAAAGTAAATATAGCGTCGTATAGAGCATCGTTCAAATAAAATGCCTGACCTTCGAAAGGTCAGCTCTTGGTGGTGGTACCCCATCGGATCTCGGAAACGGTGATATCTACGGGAGTCGTTTTCGAACAAAATCTTTCTTAAGCCCTGGAAACTTTTAGGGAGGGGGGGGGGGGGCGCAGACGAAAAAATATAATGGGCATATGGTGATATAAGTGGGGTAAATGATAGATGATAATCTGGCCAGTCGACAGTTTCAGGGTTAACCATTATTTACGCCACACCCTGTATAGCCTGAGAACCAGCATGACAGTCTTAATTTATCGGAAGATCCAACCAATCGCGTCATATTACTAAATTTCAAACTGTAACCTCAAAAGCTTTGAGAAAAGCCGACCCCAAGTGACTTGGGAATAATAAAGGCTAAGAGAGAAGAAGAACCTCAAAAGCTTTGCCCATAAACTGTGATTTCGTTTTTCATACCGTTTAATCCTTCATAATAACTTCCTGAACGATTTCTTGTGAAGTAAGCACAAAGTTACGCGACGTGACCTACAACCGCCACGATTAATATTCACCATGCTTCTACAGGCCACGCTGGTTACAGCATGAATGGGCCGGCTCGGCCGGGGAAGTATCACCCTCTCACAGAAGATCGACGTAAAGTAACAGTATCTGTTATGTTTCGTTCGGTGAGTGAGAGCGCCGGAGGCCCAATAACCCTTCCCTTCCCAAACCCAATCCTGCTCCATAACTCTTTTCCTTCCGGTAGGCAGCGACTTGGTTGTGTTTTTTTGACATTGCTTCTGTAATGCCAAGAAAACACAGCCATGTGTATGAGTCACGAGCCACGTTTCTAGCTTACTATCAGGTGGGTCGCAAGCTCGGCTGTCACCGATGAAAGCAATAAAAAAAGAACCTCTAAAGTTGCCCTTTGACAGGCAATATTAAATTTGATGTAAATAGAGAGAAATGAGAGCTACAAAGTTTATTTGGTTTAAGCAGTTTGCTACGGGTTATGGATATTTATGATCTGTTTTGATCACAAATACATCAGTTAGCTTTAGTGAATACTAAACTTGCGGTCTCGGGTTCAATCTTTAAGTGGGATAAATTGGAACTTTCATCTTTGCCTGGTAGATTGCAATAGGGTCGTTTTTTATAACCTGGAACCTAAAACGCTTGATATTTTTATGGTATAGATAGCGGCTAGCGAGCAGACGGATCGCCTGATGGTAAGTGATTACCGCCGCCCATGGACACCCGCAACACCAGAAGGAGTCACAAGTGCGTTGCGTTCCATTTAAATTTGCCCCCACCAGAAGGTGAGGGCGGTGAAGGTACGGATGGTAAGGGGGGAGGGGTGGGGACGGTTGGGCCTCCGGTACCCTCACTCACTCGACGAAACAACGCAAGCGCTATTTCACGCCAATTTTCTGTGAGGCCGTGGTATCACTCCGGTCGAGCCGGCCCATTCGTGCCGAAGCGTGGCACTCCCACGTCTAGCTGGCAAAATGCGAGTGCAATATACCTCTATTTACAGTTTTGGAACGATAGGCGTATACTATGTACGTATTATTCTATTGGGTGACGACTTAAGACCATGAGATAGTACTTACTGAGTACTAAAATAATTATTAATTATTTATTAAACTTTCACAGTCAACATTACTAATAGTCTGTTAAATAAATACTGCCTCATACACAATTGGTCAAGTAGATTTTAAGTTAGACTTCCAGCAATACAAATGTGAAAACAGCATTCAATTTAGTGCAGTATTTTTTGCGTGATGCACGTACTAACATACAGACAGACAAAAATTGTAAAAAAGAAGTTTTACAAACATCCATTATATAATTTTCTTAAAATCTGCTATGCAATAGATTATCGTCTGATTCCATTATTTAATTTTCGGTACGCTGTTCCTTACACCAGATATATGTAGATGTATTAACGCTAAGGAAAGTTCTTTAAGCATCGAGAGTTCAACCAAACTTGGATTAGCTAACAAGCAAACGGTTTATAGCGTTCCTCTTCATACAATCGGTAGAGGCACTACGAAACATCATACCCATCCTATTCCCTTTGTTCCATTATAAATGCACTTTCGTCCATTCCGCCGTGTCTGCTTGTTACGAAATATATTTTGACTTTCGACCGTAAGTCATTTTCATGGTACGGGCATATATAATTTGAGTGTACTTGAAGTTAGTTTGTTGGCCCGTGGCGTGGGATTGCGGCTGATCGTGTGGCCCTGGGAACGATTACTGGGTTAGGTGAAGTATTTTGTTTTGTTATAATAATATCGGCACTGTATATAAACTGTCTCACTGCTGGTACGAGCCTATAAGTGTGAGAAGGAAGGCCTTTGTCTACTTTACTGGTCCCATGTGAGCTCGTAGACTTCATGCTTCGAGATCACTTTTAAAACGTGCAATATTTGTAATCTGGAAAGGATAGCCTTTCGCTGTTTTTGTTAGGAATTATATGTATAATAGCAACAATTGAGTCTAGTAATGTATTACGTAAGCAATAGATATGTTTCCTATTAAATGAGACGTAATATAGATATACCTTTGCCTATAGCTTCAAAAAACAAGCAGATTTAAAAAAATTGCCTCGTACTAAGACGAGATAGTATACTTACATTTAACGTCCAGAATAAGGTTATCGCTTGACCCTTCGCCCAAGCTGTTCCTGGCCGAACAAACGTATGCACCAGCGGCTTTCCTTGACACTCGTTGAAGAACCAGGCTCTGATTGGCTAGCAGTACTCCTGGACCTGGCTTGACTACCACACCCTATTGGGGCAAACAAGTAAACATGAATGGTGAAGATAAATGGAATATTATACACTAGCAAGGGACAATTAGCTTGTCTGGCATAAATTGCTGTTAATGTTTGTGACGGATTGTAAGGTTTGGTGCCCAGGTTGGCCAAAAGTTACTGTGTTTTGCTGATAGAAAATTCTAGAATCACGGCGTCTGATACTTATTGAGTCTACTACTGAAATTCAATAAACAAGTCTCTACCACCTGGTCACACGGGTCACACCCTGCTCTGGATAGTATGGAAGTCCCAAAATAGACTTAACACCTAGGTTGGCGGCTGTAGATCAAACTTGTGTAGGTGGAGGTTCAGGGAACCTGACCTTGCTCAGTATGACTGTGGTGTGCCCTTCTTGCCCGAGCACTTACTCAATATCTCTGAGCTTTTTGCGGCCAATCCTGACGTTCCTAAAATCCTAAATAATAATAAAGAATCCTAAATAATATATAGTTCACGCAAGAAGAATCATTGACACGAAGAAGAACGAGATGGATGTAAAAACCCAGGATTCAACCTCTTCGTCTTAAATGTAAAAGCATTTAAAATACATGTGAGCTTGTGACCCCTATATCTCGGAGGTCTTTTGACCCACAGGGCCCATATTCAAACTCGACCGAGGTATGACCACAAGGTGTCTGCACACTAAGTTACAAGTCCCGGTGGTCCAGTCCAATCGGTCCAGTGGTTCCGGAGTTATGCCTGTCACTAACACAAATCTGTCACTAATAGACAAACACACATACTCACATAGTGTTTTCATTAACCTCTGAAGAAGACTCAGAGGGTAATAAAGAAGCTTGACCTTCATTAGGTGGCATCTTAACATATAGCTGGTGAAATCTAGGTGTAATACCTCTTTGTTGGGCATTGGTATATGCCAATAGGCGTATATTAATACTTGAAAGAAGCTTCACTGTTTATTTTTTTATTATGTACAGTCACCTGTAATAGTGCATGGATATCTTAAGGTCCAAAATCGTGTACACACTCGCATCAGAATGAATATGAATGAACTAGATGGCGTTGTTTTATAAATATTGCAACACGTACTCATTTTAGCAAATAGGTAATAAGAAATACAGGTACAGAATAATGTTTGCGTATGAACAGAATAGTCAGTCATCGAAAGTATCTATAAAATAAACTACCCACTATAAATTTTTAATTCATTTGTAATTCTCTGCTTCTTGTGTTCAAACGTGTTCTTTTTTTAAATAAACTATTGTGAATAGAGATTAAAAATTTGTTTGAAGTAAATTTATCATAATTGAGTTATTAAGAAAACTACTTATTTTATTTTCTAGTAGTGCACCGCCATCTATTACGATATAAATAAACTACTTAACAGTTCTTGCATCGATTTCCATTAGATGGCGTAAATTACCGACGTATACCATTTTAGTTTTGAAATGGGTATGCATTTTTGTAGCTTACTGCACATACACAGTGTCACGCCTATATCCCCAAATGGGTAAACAGAGTTCTACACTATTATTAACAGTGTTACACAAATTTTTCAACAGCTATGTTTCTAGGTCCCACGTTATAGTCGGCGTTCCTATTGCCATCTATCGGACACAGTTCCGGACTCTGTATTACTAGTAAAAATTCGTTGATACAAAAACCCATAACACTTTGTCCGACTCGGGACTCTAACCAGAGACCTCATGCACAGCAGTCACAGCCACTATCGTTGCATCACCAAGATCAGTACTTTATTATTTATGAGTTCTTATTTACGTAAAAGCAGCATTGTCTAATCTTTGGCAATCGTGTTCATTGCTGGGAGACAATAAAATTAGACTGTAATCTTCTGTAACGTATATGTACGGTTCGGGTTTAAACGATCTACTTTTCAATTATGAGCATTCAAATCGTATACGAATTAACCTTTATGGAAAGTATGTGATCGCCATCGCTAACGCTGTACGCGAACTAGCCGCTTCGATTAGCTTTTTCCAAGGTCAATAGTATCAATTATAGTTCCATGTACAAGAGACACTAGACTACATTGAGTAATATTAGTACTGATTATGGAATACTCCGCGACAAGCTTTTCTAATAAAGATAAAGTTATAATCATATTCGTGCTAGATAAAGAATGACGTCCGCAGGCAACACTATCAGTTCGACAATAATTGTAAGTCTCCAATAAAGGCATCACCGGACCTTTTTATATATTTCTTTCTTCCTCGTGGTTGGCAGCCCCTTGATATTGTATCTGCCGCGGTTCGTTTGCCATTATTATAAAGAAATAGGTCTTTACCTATGATAAAGCAATATTGTATGAAGAAAATCACTCAAAATGTTTCGATATTTTTTAAAGACTAACTCTACAACTGTGCATATTTATTGTATAGCTCAATAGCTTTAAGGCTATTTAAGGCGAGTCGTTTATTTTATGTTATCAAAAACAGTTACCATCATGTAATGACGACGAACAGAAAAAACGGAACAAAGCTGATATTAAACGACCTAACACTAAACGCAACTTAAAGCAACTTTTTATGATGTAAATTATTAATATAAGGCACAGCTAAGTTTTGAAATAATAATATAATATCATCCAAAATAACTATATTTTGTTCAAGTTTATAGATCACAATATGTGCTGTAGCAAAATAACCGCAATTTTTAGGTAAACACCCGATATATATTTGTATAGTTTGTATCGCCTGTATCGATATAGCAAACATCCTCAGATTTTGTAGAATATGACAAGCCTCTACTATTAGAATGGCCTTAATAGAAATAATATGCCATTTTATAATATGTTATGACAGAAATCCCTCTTCGAGGTCAAACTTTCATAATATTAAGCCTACGAATCCATCACCAACATATAAAAAGTATCTAAAGTAAATACGACAGCCTTTATGACTTGTTGCTAATTATATCTTTCACAACTCTTCTTGAATACTACATGCTTTTATTTTAATTACATTGGCACGTTTCTCTATTCCATAATGGTTGCTGTCTTGGCAATGATACAAAATTACCCTATTTGTTCAGTTAAACGAATGAACTGTTCTCTGTTAGCCTAAATTAAATACAAAGTCTTTGAACTGTTTTTATGTGAATATATAATTCTTCATAGTTCTTGATTAAATTTAAATCATCTTTTCACCATAACAAATTGTATAGATAGATGTGCTATATTGTTTTTGCGAGTCATGTAAACTTATACAGAATTGAAATTAAACTTCCATATACCTACAGATTTGCCCGCCGAGTTTAAAAACCCACTACATTTTATTAAAGCTTTTTATATTTACACTATTCTTGGCGATTGGACCGCTTTTAAATAATGGAAAAAGTTATATTAATTGAAATACGGCGAAGTATTTTTAAAAATAAACACTTAAAATTCGCGTAAACGTAAGACACACAACATTACATCTTATTTATATTCAACAAAAGTTACTTTCATCATATGCCTTATTTTACTTAGCCATTGAATACGACAATCAAAACCATAAAATCGGGAACCGCGCCTTCTACATATCTAGATGCTTATCATTTTCCATACAACTCAAACGTGTTAACCTGTTGTATGCCAGAATACCAGACATAATAGAAAAAGCATTGTGTCTCGCGCAGATCCACGTTCCGGCATACCAGAGGTTAAGGACCATTACGCAGGCGATACAAAAATGACATTTATACTGTCGAACTGCCTGTGTTCGCAGCACTTCCCGCCGAGCAACATTCGTCCACAAATATTATTTATTGGAGAAAATTCATTATAATAAAATAATTAGGACGCGACTAACATTCCACGTACCCTCAGTTTGCCCACCCTAACTATTGTAATAGAAAAAAGTTAACAATACCAAACTCCTCTGAAGTAGGTCAGCCGCGTCGTGGCACCCGGGCCTACTCCAACTTGCAGTATTCTGCTTCGAACATAAAATATGCGTCGACACGTGTTTCGCCTCAGCGCGAGGCGTCCTCAGGACAGTTTGGCAACAAATGAGCGATGAGCATTACACTTACGCTGTCATCAATTTCCATAGATGACTGCGACATCTGGAGTTTGTTGGGGAAAAACATGGCAGCCATTTTGTCTTGTTTGTCAAATGTAAATGACAGTAAGTGTCATTGTTGTCCACCATCTTAATTTCAATCATTCAACTCATTATTGTTTTGTTAAGTTTTGTTGTAATTCTGTAATATTGTTTTTGTATTTTTGTTGTTCTCACTCTATCTGTCCTGATTGCTTTTGTCTTGAAAGCGAAGACAGAATACCAGGACAGTAGAGTGTAAAGTTGAACAAACGAATGTTCAGTACCATGCATACCTATAGGATATGTATGTATGCATAAAGATTTAGTTTAACCACCAAACACAGCGTAGCAGCACTTTACATACATGCAAATATTACCATAGAGTTGCCACTCTTTCCCATATTAATTACTCTACTCTTTGGCGATGAGTAACCGTGCGCCTATTTTATCGCCTTTCTATTCACCTGCCACCCTCACTGTCATTTGAATGAATAAGTGAATTATTTCGTGGGTAGGCAAATAAATTAAGTAATGGTGACATGTGGACGTTTGTTGGTACGTTCAGCAAAGCATTTTTAATCTCTATTTCTCCTAATACCTTTTTGGCATGCATGTAAAATTGTAAAAGTGTGATTTAAATTATGATCCGCTTGTAGATAATGTTGAGCAAAGTGTGATTTTTATGAATGATTATGTTTAAACACAGCTAGGAGTTCCTTAAACCTATCTTCAAACAAAACTACGACCTGCCAGATCCTTATATTCTTAATTGCTAATCAATTTATAAATAAATATATTGCTGATTTATGATGCTACTTATTTAATCTCTAGTATTACAAAGTGACTTTAAATACTCATGTATATGGTTTGATGGCTGAATAAATACCGTCGTCTTCCATACAAAAAAACATACCCGCCATACAAACTTTGACTTCTAATATCTCCGAAACGGTTAGAGATAGGCGGGGTGTGGTCGAACAAATGTCATAGAGGTCGACGAGATCTTTCCAGAAAAGGTCATTTTCAGGGTCACAGGGGATCATCGGTTTTTTTTTTGGCTTCGGCGACTGTCTGGCCTTTCCCCCTCGATATACACCCCCTCCCTCGCTTTACACCTCCCTTCGCAACTACAACTAGTTTAAAAATAAAGTTAAGCAAATATTAACTAAAAAGAGTTATTATTCCGTAAACGATGATTTAATTGATAGTAATATAATCTAAACATATGATATGTGCATATTTAATTAATAATAATTAACAATTTAATTTAATTTGATTTATATTCCAGTGATAACTATATAATTATATTAACAGCATGTATTTGTGACTTTCCTGAATGTAATCTATATTATTTGTTGTGTTAATTTTGCATGCTGATGTGACAGCAAAATATGATGAGACTCAATATCATTGTAAGAGCTTTTATACCTACTCATGTTCTGCAAAATAAAGTTTTGATTTAATTAGATTTGCTAATCTATTAGATATATTGCCAAAATAAGTAAACACAAAGGTTACTTACATACTTATTTTCTTTGCAGATGGGTAATAAATTGCAATATATATTTTATTGCCAGGGATCATAATATATTAATGCCGACATAATTGTGCCTGTGTATATTTCGGTTACGGAATATTTTAAATGTGCGAATTTTTTTAGCCTTCTGTATAGTTATTCGACTTATCATGTTTCGTATCTAATTTAAAAATAATATTTTTTGCGTTAGTAGCGAAATACTGCAAGTTGGAGTACGCTCGGATCCCTCGACGTGGTTGTCGTATCTGCGGAGCTCGGTATTGTCAAACTATCCCTCTTGCAATAGCTGTGGTGGGCAATCCGAGGGTGCGTGGCGGGTTTCTCTCTTCTCAGTTATTTTATTACGAAGATTATTATAATTTTCTTTTCTAGTAGTAGCGTGACGTTCAGTATTCTGAATTCTGTGGTACATCATTTTATAAGGAACAATCTATCATACATTCAGTAGAGGAGAATTCAAACCAGTAAGTCAGTGGCCATATTATGACAAAAAACATTGAAGAATACTTACATTATGAGTGAAATATACATGGTTATGCCATGGATTCGCTCGTACTCTGCAATCTAAGTAGACGTCAGAACCTTCCACAACCTTCTTCGCATCCAAGTTAGCGCCAAGTTCCAGGTTAGCCACCGGCAGATCTGTTAGAAAAACAGTTTTAAATTACCACCAACTCATTGCCGCTTATATTGGATTTTGTACCAATAATATTGCCGTTTTGCATAAAGAAATTCATATAAACTATATTAGCAGTCTTTAAATAATAAAGAAATTAGATTAAATATTACCCGTATAGTTAATTGACTTTAAATAAAGTATGGTTGGTTTTGAATCATCAAAACAACATCCATTACTTATAACTAATTGAATCTATGAATCCGGGCAGCCACTATACATAGATAAAATAACTTTGAACAAAAATTCTATACAACATACTAAATGTAGCTTTCATGTTTTTAATAATGTATAATTATATCTCGACATGATCATTTTATTTTATATATAATCATGTGAATCACAAAACTAGATATAAAAAAAAGTAATTTTACTGATATCCGTTCCCGGGTACAGATTTTATAGAATTTTTGTTTAAGAATTTCTAAGTAGCAGGTTCTGTCGCTCGTTTTTAGGTTAAGTACCACGTAATAGACCTCCTATTACGTAGCACTTAGCTTATGATTAACCGAAATGTAGGTTTAACCAAACATTTAAATCATAGATGTACTCTCACAGTACTTAGATCGCACGTGAAAATGTCCACACAAAGAAGATTAAGCTCATATACTTATTACATTCACCTTATACAGACCAATAGTGTACAATATTCAATATCACTTACATTTAAAGTTGTGTGTGTGATAATATTATATTTCATACTAGATTTTGCACGCAGCTTTGCTTGCTTTAATTAAATAAATTTGTATTTCTCGGGCACAGTAATTTTTCTGGATTGAAGGTCACACTATGTCAATTTCAGTACCCCTGATAACGTGTATGGAAAATTGTATGAAGATCGGTTAAGTAACAAACAAACAAACTCAAATCCAGATTTATAATATTAGTTAGGAATAGGATGTCTTACTGATATTGTGTGTTGGATAACAACTAAAGTCTAGAAGTTGAAATTTTTTTTTTATGTATTTTGGCGCATACTTGATATTAATCTTTGCGTTTAATACACCTTTGTGTCCTGCTTTTATACAGACGGCAGGTATATTGCTTGACCGATACCTCACCACCGGCCATAGGCAAAGAGACGAACACAGGTCACTACTAACTATGGCCTATGGTGGTTTTACCAGTTTCTGCTAAAAAGGAGGGCGGCCTCTGCCGATCCTAAAGCAGAGGAAGATAATGTGAATATCTCAGCGGAAAAATTGTATGTATATAAATAATAACATATATACATATATGTCGGAGCGGCAAGAAAATAATCATTGGAATGTTATTTATTTCTGTAATTGGAGTTGAATAAAGCGCCATCTATTGGTTTGTTTCGGAACGTCAAGCGTAAGCTTGAGTGAGGTCGCCATAGAGCCGATGTGTCAGTTGGAGTGACAGTTATAACTGTCAGTGTCATATTGACGGTATATAAGCGCCGGAGACTCGTGCGCGGACACATTCGGGTGACGAACTCACTGCGTTACGGATCAAATCAGAGATAATCACAGTCAACCTTTATTGTTTTATTTCTCTTAGTATACGTACGAAGTATAATACCACGCCTATATTTTGTTGCTCCAAGATATATTTGTATATATAATAATATAAAAAACAGCAGCAATAGCTCAGTGGGGAGACCAACAGACTGCAATGCAGAAGGTCTCGGGTTCGAACCCACGTCGCGCACCTCTGACTTTCGGAAGTTATATGACTTTTCGAAATTATGTGCGTATTGATTGACAATTATCGCCTGCTCCGTGCCTCGGAGAGCACGTTAAGTCGTTAGTCCCGGCTGCCATGAACATCTATGGCAATCGTTATTGGGAAAGTCAGTACCCTCTAATATCCTGACACTGGTCTAGCCTTAGGGTATCGTTAGCCTTCGGGTTGCGGAGGTCAGGTGGCAGCCACTCCGTGTAAAAACTGATTTCCAGTCAAATCCGGTTAGACCAGAAAAGCCGATCCAAGTGACTTGGGAATAATAAAGGCTAAGAGAGAAGAATAATTCTTGGACTAGATCTAAATGAGTGATATTACAATATGTCTACTTTTACGTACTTATTACTATTTTCACGGTTATATATTTCATCAGTGAAAGCTTTTAATTGGCACCTTATTAATACTATGTTAATTGTATTTCCAGCTGTATGTTTTCCAAAAATGTTAAAATAAAATAAAACTTGAAAATACAAGCATTTTTTTTTGTTTTTTTGTTACTGTAGGCACTTTGTACCTATCAGCCTTTGTATGCATACAGGAACAGTGCTTCGTCATGGCAGAAACAATGGAATTTAATTTACGTTAGTACGAAATACGTTTCGTATCCATCCTTGCCTGTACACAGTTTTCTGATCGGTTGAAGCCAATCGTCCTATTGTTCACCTTTGGACGCTAAGCCATTTGAATTTTGTGTTATTGCTTGTTCTGTAGTATACGATGCTACAATTCCTTACTTGTAAATACGAGTTGGAGAATATTGATCGATCCATGAAGCTAAGCAATATTGCTACTGTTATATTCTTAATATTTTAAAGAGAAATATTTATTTTGAAAGTCATGGAGGATCGAAAAACAATAATGTTGGGACAATTGATACGACATGGCAACTTTATAAAGACCATCTTCGAAAAGAAAATAGAAGGAAAAAGAGGATGGATAGACCAGACTGAAGGAAAATGTGAAAGTTATGTCGTACCAAGAAGAAGAAGAATCAAAGTTATGGCAGAGAAATGTCTCTCTAAGAAAAAATCAAGGCTCTAAAATTGATTGATTGATGCTTATTTCTTGATGGGTGAATCCCATCGATAAAATCTGCCTCTTACTGAATATGTATACTAGCTTTTGGTCGCGTCTTCGCTCGTTAGTAAAAGAGCGTTAAGCTATGTTTACAGTATTTTTAAAAATAAAATATATCTTATGTTACTCGGTGATAATATAGCTTTCTAATGGTGAAAGAATTTTTAAAATCGGTTGAGTAGTTTTTGAGTTAAACTCTTACAAACAAACAAAAAATCAAATATTTACTCTGTATAATATTGTTATAGATGCTTTTAAAATCTGTAGCAGCAATAGCTCAGTGGGGAGACCAACAGACTGCAATGCAGAGGGTCTCGGGTTCGAACCCACGTCGCGCACCTCCGACTTTCGGAAGTTATATGACTTTTCGAAATTATGTGCGTATTGATTGACAATTATCGCCTGCTCCGTGCCTCGGAGAGCACGTTAAGCCGTTGGTCCCGGCTGCCACGAACATCTATGGCAGTCGTTATTGGGCAAGTCGGTACCCTCTAATATCCTGACACTGGTCTAGCCTTAGGGTATCGTTAGCCATCGGGTTGCGGAGGTCAGGTGGCAGCCGCTCCGTGTTAAAACTGATATCCAGTCAAATCCGGTTAGACCAGAAAAGCCGACCCCAAGTGACTTGGGACTAATAAAGGCTGAGAGAGCTTTTAAAATCTGGTCTGTCTTTTAACGTCAAAATATTTTGGTTGGCATTTTAAAGCGGTATTCATTAAAATACCAACCAAAAGTCCAATGGCTTTAATTTTTACCCATTAGACTACCTTCGTAAATCCACTAGAACCAGAATTTAGCTTATCTTGAGGTGTAAATAAGACTACTAGTAATTGGGATCCCTATTGAAATTGATTAAATTTAAAATGTAATAATTTCCTAAAATAAACTTCAAAATATTGAATTGTACAGATAGCAGTTGTTGTCATACAAAATGTGGTATTTTGCCGAATTTAAAGAGCACTGGTACTTACGTTGGATCTCCATCTTCCAGCCATCCTCATGAGTGGAGTGCGGCAGGCTCGGCTGTATTGCTCTGCAGGATATAACTCTTCCAGCGTCTTCTATCGACGGCACGAAGGTCAAGATATTGCTGGTCATGTTTCCATCTGTTGATGTCTGATGGGAAAATAGTTAAAATGTATATTTTGAAGATATTGATATTTTTTAAATAAATAAAATCTATGTTTTTATGTACTTGTTATTATTATTTTTTATTGCAATGATATTATATAACATAAATATGCTATACCCATATTAAATGGCGCCAAAAATTCAGTCTCACCAACCTATCAAACTGCATTATGTTTCTATGGTTTACAAATTAAATTTGCATAATATTGTCTTCTGTTTACGCGAATATTATTCATTGAAATTAAACTACTATATAATGTGTAATAAAGTGTTAAATAAACAACGCGATATAATCCGTTATATAGTAGTTTCATTTCAATTAAATTTGAGTTTTGTAATAGAAAAAAAAGACAATTCCTGAAATAGGACTTTAACCTGCGACCTCGACAAATCGTGTGGGCGTCTTCACGATTTGTCGAGGTTGCAAACTAAGCTATTCCTGGGAAGCCATCAGGTATTGAAATTTGCCTCAGTGTTTTTTATCTAACGCCATGCAAAACAGATGATTAAGTATGGAAATGCTTAGTATAAAATATTGAAAATTTTCAGAGTAAACGAGATAGCCATCTAAACACTATTTCCTACTGTGTCTTTAGAAAAGCCAAAATGCATTGTCAAAATCATCTAGAACCTGGTTGACGAAAGTAATGGTGATAAAAATTATTTTCGTTAATTAAAATGTCTGAAAGCGTGTTTAATAAACCGAAACAAAGTACAAATTATGTATTTTAGAGTTTAAGTTTGTAGGTACTTTTGTGATTCAAATAGATAGGTAACAGAAAGAGATACTAATCAAATTACGCTACTGTCAGACCTCGATCAAGTATCTGAATTATACAAATTTACTTTCAATTGATAATTGACGAGGGCCTTTTTCAATTCTCCATAAGTTATCAGAGTGAAGTAAATATAGATTTTGTATGTAGGTACATATATACGGAAGATTATCTCTTTCCCGCCGTTTTACTAAGAAGGACAGAAGTATTCTACAAGAACTAGGCATTTATTCAAGATGCGATCTGCGTGGGGCGGGCTTGACTTGTAATAGAGGCTTACATAAACCAGTTCGCACAATGCAGGCCACATACAAATGTATTTTTTTAACCTTTATATATATAAAACTCTTCCGTTACTGAGTGACTGACAGACAACGCACAGCCGAAACTACTGAACGCAAGAAGCTGAAATTTGGCATTTTTGTTCTTTGGAGAGTGTAGGGGAGCACTAAGAGAGGATTTTTGGAAATTCCACCCTGAAGGGGGTGAAAGGGGTGAAACCCGATATTCACACGGGAACGGGACTTACGCGGGTGAAACCACGGGAAAACTACTAGTTCATTATATAATATCACATGTAATTACCATGTCTTGTAAATTGTGAGAGAAATGTATCGATATATTATTATGATATATGACTTACTTTCAGATAAAATAGAATTTATCGTAGTTAATTATCATACTTTATGCGACAAAAGCTATTGTTGAAGATAAAATTATGGATATCAGTAGATCTAGTCAGTACACATTTGGATTTGTGATGTAAGATGTTAATTGTTATGATGACCTGCATGTTTTGCCACACATTATGGCGTACAATCTTAGAACAGGTGAGCAGCTAATGTGTAGTAAATCTATATAAATAAAAATCAATTGTCACATGTATGACGGCACATCACTTAAGAACGGCTCGACCGATTTGGCGGTTCTTTTTTGACAAACATAAGTTTGTAATTATCAGGACAAGGATTGTATTATCAAAAATTTGCGAAAAAGCAGCGAAGAATGCCGAAGTTTAAATAGTATTTATATATTTAAAAAAATTATTGACGTGCTGATATTAAATTTAATTACGTGAAATGTATTTTTGTACAGTTCTTGCAACTCACGAAGGCGAGCGGGCTTTATTTGACGTAAACGCGTATAATATGTGTAATGTGAGTGTAAATATCGCTCGCAACTGACCGCTCTGTCAAACACGCATACTACCGCACTGTGCATGTCCACGTTCAACTACAAGTAAAGCCCGCTCGCCTTCGTGAGTTGCAAGAACTGTATCGATTGACAGGACTTCAACTGCCGCGTCAGCTAGTATTTGAATATAATCTAGCAAAATAACAACTCTTTCTTCTACATTGTCAGTCTTAAAAAGGTTGAAAATTGGTGTATCCATCTCACAACATATTAAATACATAGTCTCACGGTATGACCTCAAGTAGTATAAAGTCTAACATATGCTATTTTCTTAACGCAGGTTACAGCTAGTATTTAAAACAAGTGAGAAACGGCAATGAATTGCCGTAAATCTTAGAGTTCGAAAAAATGGATCAAGTAATATGCAAAGGTCACGTGATCTTGAGGTCAGAGGTCAAAGGTCATAGTAATTCCGAGGGTATATCGACTATGCTGAGTCGAAAGGCGTTGACCGCAAGTCTCTAGCTCTTCCGGTTCTTGTGTTGAAAGTTGTATAACAGACGGACGGACAAAGCTGTCGTATAAGAGTTTTTGCGAACTCTAAAAACTGTCAATCCATTTTCAGATATGGAAACAATAATAGCATCGTTCCTTGAAGCCCAAAGCAATTATTTTCAGTAAGCTTCAGGCGCTTTCAGACGTTGATTGATAGCTCGATCGTTCGTTTCATATTGAGTGACGGTTGTATTACTACAAATCAGTACTTTTACTTTCAGGAAATACGGCTGAAAGGTCTAATAGCTAACAATAAAGTAACATCATATTGTCAGGGATGCCACGACTAATTTTTAAATGTATAATTCACATCTACTTTTTATAACTTCCTGGGAAATATTGCAGGTAAAAATAATGCTTTGATTTTGGGTAAACACAGATCCCGTAAATGCAAAATAGGTTTAAATTAAAGATTGACTAATAGTCCGTAAATGCTTTGAATATCAATATCTTTAGTGTGGTAACCCAAAAATTTCTGGCACTACGTCTTACGAGGAAGCGGTGCCACAGGAACACAACACAATATTGTTTGTGTCTGTAAGACGAAGGGACTTCCCCATTATCATCATAATTTCCTTGTTATCATCAGGAAATGGAGTAAAATAGAAAATAATGAAAGGTCCCTAATAAAACAGGACGGTGCGGTTTCAAAGCCAAGAAAGTGTAGAGTATTTTGTAAGTTTGTTGTTTGATTTCTTAATTGTGTAATTTAGAAAAAGCCTGTTTTGGGCACACTGAATATATTTAAATAGTTTTAAAATAGAATTTAGCATTGATGTAGTTCTTTTAAAACTAATCTTCTAACCTAGCGCTTTTGACAAAAAGAGCATCTAAACAAATATAACAAAGTGGGCTATATTTACTTTAAACTGGAGATACGGTTTAATAATATGTAGGGGCAATCTCAATATTGCCTTTGTAGACCATGATAAATATTGATTCTTGTTGACCTTTGCATCTTAAATACTACTATAATTCTTATTTACCTTTTAAGGTAAGCTATCTTGAGTATAAATTAACTATTCCTTTAAAGGAATTTTACATTTATCTTTCCTTTAACAACAGAAGCATTTAAAAAAGAAATTTCCCAAGTAGTCATCCCTATTTCAATCAATCAGATTGAATCAAACCGCCATTACCGATGGTCGATACGCTTAAAGTTTCAATACAAGACTCGTGTAATGACAACCACCCATTGTGCTGTCCCCTGAACTATCTTGATGGCCGTAATGTTCAGGGTAATTAGGTACCATTGACTTACAATGCAAGTAGCGACATCTGTTAGAAGTTAATGGTTTTTGCTATTGTAGATACGAGATGGCGTTAGGAATGGATAAATTTGAATGTAACGGCAATATTTGGTTCAAAATTTAAGGTGTTTTAACATGTCTTAGGCAGAGTAGTGTCTATGGATTAAAAATAATAACCTTTTGTTTAACAAGGTAATAATTTATACTATTATTAAACTGTAACGAGACTCCTTAATTAAATATATTTTAAACTATAAAGGATTGATAACTAAGAGTGTGTGAACCCAAAGCAATGAATTTTACGATATTGATTTTGTCTGTCTCTATATATGTTCCGGTATTACACAGATACTGCAAAACGACTTTTGATGTGGTGTTCATAGTTTAGTAGTACGAGGTTTAATTTAAAAACCAAGTCTAAGATTCATCTGAATCTGTTGAGCAGGAGCAGAAACATGATGCAATATGATTTTAGTAAATTACAAGGGCGATCTGTACTCCGTACCGAGTCCCGAGCAAATACCAGTTTGTAAATAAAACAACAGTTAAAATATAGGCACTGTAATGAATATGTTGCAAATTCGAACTTAGGTATTGGATAAGAAACAATAATTACGCGTTTAGCGTACTTCGAAAAGTTTCTAATGTAGTTATTACTATTTCGTGCAATTTACAATCCTAATCCAATTACCACCAAGCTATTCTAATGAATAAACTAGTTACAAATTACAATAGGTAAATTAATTTGACTACCCAACTGGTCCTTGTAAGCTTAATGCTATAACCACCGATTTATAAGCTTTCCTGGAGATTGCTGATTTCTACCTGACTTCTCAAATCGTTCAGAATTCTAATTGGATTTATAAAAATAATGACATGGGCCACCAAAGCTAAAGCAAAATGTTCAACTTAAATTAAATGTAAAGACAGACTCGAGAGATATATTACGCTGTCACTTGTATTATACGACGTAACCCCTTTTCCTTTCTCTACGGAATCCAACCACTTCAATTAAGTGAACTTAGTTGAAAGAAAAGGGAA
The DNA here is from genome assembly GCA_930367265.1 of Catocala fraxini. Classification (NCBI taxonomy): domain Eukaryota; kingdom Metazoa; phylum Arthropoda; class Insecta; order Lepidoptera; family Erebidae; genus Catocala; species Catocala fraxini. The sequence continues at coordinate 15,491,866 of OV884049.1, read as the reverse complement.
ACAATAGTAGATCAAATCAGATCAGTATTGTGCTGCACTGGAGTAAACAATTATTTACAGACTGCGGTACTGCGATAGTGGAGCGCTTTATTGTGTAATTTGGTTTCGGCGTTCTGTTCAGTTTCGGTATTAAAATTATATTTAAACACACATTTTGATATAATTATATAATATCATAGAGTTCTTGCTGTGAGTAGAGTTTCGAGGACCACTACTACCATGAAGACGACAACGTCTGAACGCCCCGGCCCGAGATCGTTAGTTAAACTTAGATTTTAACTTGTTTTGTGAGCCAAACAAATAAATAAGATCACAGCACAGCAGCTACTTTTTTGGAGAGCCTTCAACCTCTGGTGTTATAAGCGACCATATGCATTAGAAACAGCTTAACCGTTAGGGTAGCAAAACTTTATTAGATGGCTACTTAAAATATTCACGTAAAAATAAATTAAATTTAATAACAAGTAGTTTAATTTTACTGTGTAAAATTTGTGTAAGCGTAAGGCAAAATAAATAAGATATTGTAATAATATAAGTATTGTACATTGTTCGAATATAATTATTTCGGCTTATACAAAACTCTTGGCACACAATCTACGTATGGCGTAAGTCCTACTTGCGTATATTATGTAGATTCTTTATTAAGAGTTTCCAATTTTTAATTTAAACATATTCACTCTTTATTCACGTGTTTTTGTATAAGACTTTAAATTGATCGATGTTTCAACCAAACTAAACCAACCGTTGTAAGATCACAACTCTGCACTAACCGCGGTTGCAATCTTGGAACTTAACGCGAATTTTAAATGCCCATAGTTAATTATTTAGAATCTCACAGTTTTCCAAAACAGACAATATTTTAAATCGCTCGGTAAAAAAAACAAAAATATATCAAATCAATTTTGTTAGCAACTTAAACAAAATACGCAATGAAAATAGGTTAGCTTTGTTTATTAAGAGTAAACTGTTGAGTATGTTTCGCAGTGTTCCTCTAAATTCTCAATTAGGTTTCGGCTTTCGACGAAGTTAGTCCTCGAGTTTCGGTAACCGGATAAGAAGTAAACTTTCAGTTTCAGTTTCGGCTGCCGCGCATATGGTAATGGTGTACGTTAGCTCATGTATTTTTCATTTAATTGGGTAATTTGGCACGTACCTGAAATGTTATACTTCTTTGTTATGTGTGAAGTCAGTCATTTTATTAAAACTAGCTGACGCTTGTGGTTACATACCATTTTAAACTATGCAACGTAGTTTATGTACTTAAAATCTTTTGCGTAAAAATAACTGAATACTAGAAAACTGACTCATATAGCAGCAATAGCCTAGGGGGAGATTGGACTGACACGCAGAGGTCTCGAGTTCAATCCTACGGTACGCATCTCTGACATTTCGAAGTTATGTGCGTATTAAATAGTTCATCATCGCTCGCTTCATCGCTGAAGGAAAACATCGCGAAGAAACCAGTGTGTCTGAGAGTTATCCATAATTTTCTCTAAGATATGTGAAGTCCACCAACCCGCACTGGGCCAGCGTGGTGTACTATGGCCTAACCCTTCTCACACTGAGAAGAAGCCCGTGCCCAGCAGTGCGACAGTCTAATATAGGGCTGGTAATATTATTATTATAAAGATAACTAAACTGAACATGATTTATTATTTGTATGATGTGGCTCAAATTATGAAGGTGAATGCTTTTTCTATAGAGTAATTGATATTTAAGCTATCTGGGTAGACGATAGGTCCGACAAAGAAAAACTAACAATAAGACTACAAGATAATAATAATAATAATAATAATATTCTACCACATACACCATCTAGCCCAAACTAAGCAGAGCTTGTACTATGGGTTCTAGACAATGGATAAACATACATATATACTATTTTTTTTGTAAATACATACATATTATACATAGAAACACCCAGACCAAGACAAACATCCATGTTCATGCACACAAATGTTTGACTTGTGCGGGAATCGAACCCGCGACCTCGGGCGTGGCAGTCCGCCATCGAGGCCGACGATTGATGATTGTTATTATATTATAATAAGAGTGTTCATGAGTGTTACCATTATTACAATACAATAATTATCATAGGTATCCGTAAAATCTATACTCTGTCCCAATAGAATTAATATTTTATGTGAACAATTGTTTCGTGTCTAATTAAATATAAAGTCATTTAGAAAATTCAAACTCTCTTTGAAAAGTAGTTAACGAATACAATAAGCCGTATAAAAGTCCTTTTGATAAATATCCATAAATTTATTTAACAGAAAGATATTTTATGATAAAAGTCACTAAAAGTTGTTTACCTTTTTCTCAAATTCAATTGGGATAGACTACAATAGCAATAATCCTATAGCTCCTTGGGTATGACAGTTGTATTTATATGTATTCACGTACGATAGGTAGGTCTTGGGTTCGAATCATGTGTCAGACAAAGTGCTTTGTAGCAGCACAGAATCACAAAATGTGCTCGGTAGATGGCAAAAAGCCAGTCTTCTAATTTTTTAAAGACATCTTTGACTGAGAATAATTCCTGTGTCGCAGAGTACTTTACAAACATTTAAACAACGGACACAAAGAACATCCAGACTCGGAACTACTATTTAAGGATCACAATTTTTTGTCCCGTGTGGGGATCAAACCCGCAGTACCCGGTGCGGTGGCAGACCACTTAAGCCAGTACGCCATCCGTGCAGATGCGCAATGAGGGCGTAACACATCTCTGCCAACCTTTTAAATGATATACAGGCGTGACTATGTTTCGACGACTGCCTTGGTAGAAATAATTCCCATACCGCAGGCGACTTTACAAACATACATAAAAACATCTAAAAATAACAACGGACATAAAGAATACTCAGACTCAGAATGAATATTTAAGGATCACACAATTTTTGTGGGTATCGAATTCACTCGGCGCTGTGACAGTGATGAGTCGACCACTTAAACCAGTACTCCATCCATGCAATCAATATAATACAGTGCAGATAATAAAGTATATCTACCAAATATGTAGGTAATCCTAACTAATATTATAAATGAGTGCGTTTTTTTGTTTGTTTGTTTGTAACGCTTTCAGGTCTTAACTACTTAACCGATCATCATGATATTTCGCATACGCGTCAGGGAAATCGAAAACGACGTAGGGTACCTTTTATCCAGAAAAAAGTACTGTTACTAATACTAGCCTAAGCTACATTCATTACGCGAGTGAACCCGTGGAAAATCTAATATTTCAATAGCATTAAGTTCGCTCACGCCTACTTACAATGTTACAACTAAAGTGTAATGAGATGCAATAACAACTTACGGTACTTAGGCGTAAAGTTTGTTATGTCAAAGTTATATGCGCTCCGAGTATTATAATATGGTGCTGCTTTAATCCCGCTTGTAACTAATCTATACATCATATTCCGAATGAAGACTGCGCTGAGCGAAATGTGTCAAAACAGGCGGTCACAGTTAAGTGAATAAAATCAACACTTTTTGTTTAATACAAATATAAAATATACATTTACCATAACAACGAATGCGTTCACATTTACTCCGTGTAAAAACTTAAAATAATTAATATTTTTGCCTACAAAATTACGTAAATTTGCAAAAGAAATGCAAAAACGTAAGCTTGTGTTACGTGATTTTTAGATTATAGCAGTAGAAATCTATCCTATTTTACAGCTTAAACGAAACATAAATTGTTATATTACAATTTGTCTGTTCCAAATATTTAAGTTATTGGATGACAATAAAGATACATATTTATCAAAAAAGCACTTCAAATCCTCTATACAATTTTACTATGGCGGCCGCGCGCCGATTTAAATATGCGCCGCACGAGCTCTGTCATTATCTGTCTTACGCTCGGCGCAGTCTTAAGGTAGGTAAATGCACCTAGATTTTCTTTCCTTTTAACACGCTTTTATTAGCTTAACCTGTATCTATCTATGTAAAGGAATCTTTGAACACGATTTTCATACACTTAAAAACAAAACATCAGATTAACTTGAAACTTTGTATAGGTCAAGGTCAAGGTCCGATGACAATACAATAATTTTATAAGTTTGTTCTAGTATCTTGGCTTGGATCAACAGGATTTGTTATTTCACTCTATTTCTATTCTAAGCTTATTGAAGATTACTTGCTGTTCATAGAGGACTATTAGTGTCTACACTTATGCATGGAAGTGAAAGTTGGGTATGGCAAAAGAAGCATGAGAGCAGAATAAATGCTGTAGAAATGAGAGCACTTCGAAATATATGTGGTGTGGCTCTGAAAGATAGAATAAGGAATAGTGTGATTGATGCGGCATAAAAGCGGATATAGTGACGAAAATAGAAAACGGTATGTTAAGCTGGTTTGGGCATGTAGAAAGAATGGACGAGAAAAGACTGACTAAGAAAGTTTATAAGGCTAGTGTGAATGAAACAGTCGCAAGGGGAAGACCTAGGCGAACGTTTCTTGATCAGATCGGAGACGTTCTGAATAAAGGCCAGGTTAAGAGCACCTTAAAGCGTGTATGAGGAATGTTATGAAAGTGAATGAAGCCAGAGAAGTGTGTCACGATTGTAGCAAATATAAATCCGTAGTCTCTTCCTACCCCTCTGGGAAACAGGCGTGAATCTATGTATATATGTATGTATGTACTTTTTATTTTAGTTTGGTTTTCTATTATAGCGTGTGTTTTAGTTTGTTAAACTATTATTTAAATAAAGCAGATACTAGCAAGCACCTTTTACCATACAAAGCTATGTGCGTATTAAATAGGCGCTCGATTTAACGGTGAAGGAAAACATCGTGAGGTAACCTGCATATTTGAGAGTTCTACATAATGTTTTCGAAGATATGTGCAGTCTGCCAAGCCGCATTCAGTCAGAATGGTGGATTATGGCCATGCCCTACTCACAATGAGAATATATGTAGCTCCTTAATTAACTAAGAGATACGTAGAGCTAATAACTAAGCAATCAACATTTTTTTTAAAGACATATTACTAATATAATAACACACTACTAATAATTATTACGACACTAGTAATAATTTCTGTGTCGCAGAGCTTGTGATTGAACAAAATTTAAATTCAAAAGTAATTAGTGAATTTACTAAGTTTCTGAAGCTACATTTAAGTTAACTGCTAGGTTGAAGCAAAAGTTGAAGCGCCAATTAGAAGACACCTGCAAGCAACTCATGGCCACACTTTTAAATCGCCAATTTAATATAGTTTCAGTATTTTACAACTCATATCGATAACGTGTTGCAGCCATTATAGCACATTTTACTGACTATAAAAATTAAAAAGAATAAAAATTACTACGATTAGCACCGTCTGCAATGTAACATTGGTTATGATACAGATTCCTATCGGAGGCAGTATCGCTATAGAAGTACGGCTAGACCCTGTATCCGTGAAGTTGCCCTATAGCTTCTAAATGAAGCAAACTACTATTAAAGTCTGATAAATAAAACTACAAACCATCTACATAAAATTCGCCATCTTTAGATATTTAATCTACCCTCTTGCACAAATAAAATAGCAGCAATAATCATATTATTTTAACCATGTCATACTCACAGTCTCTCTAACAGTCTTGAGCCTCGTGCCTCCCTTCCACCAGGAGATGGTGGGCTTAGGCCGAGCCCCTATAACTTGGCATACCAGCTCCGTACTTTGGCCTGCCACTAGAGGCCGCTTGCCGCCTTGAAGCCGCACCCATAATGGCCGTACTGTGGACAAAGAATGGAACATTACTAAATATAAATACATATTTATCGCTTTGTTGGTCTCGCGGCATGAGTTTGTTCTTAAGATTGCGTGTGTCTCTGGATTTATTTCGCCGGGAAAAGTATTATTGGATTTGTTTGTTAGGCGAGGGAGTATGGATTTGTGTCTAAAAGACTGTGGCTCGTACCCCATTATGTGAAAACTTAAAACATGGCTGGTAAAATGTAGTTAAAATACACTTTTATTATTTTACTAGCTGACCCGCGCAACTTCGCCTGCATCACATAAGATAATTTTCCCCATTTTCGCAACATTTTTCATTGCTGCTCGGCTCCTATTAGTCGTAGCGTGATGTTATATAGCCTATAGCCTTCCCGATAAATGGGCTATCCAATACTAAAAGAATTTTCAATTCGAACCAGTAATTCCTGAGATTAGCGCCTTCAACCAAACAAACAAACTCTTCAGCTTTATAATATTAGTATAGATGTTATGACCCTATGTCCAATTCTGTACCTATGACGACGTGTATGAGAAATTTCATGATATTCAGTCGAGTAGTTCGAGCGTGGACATTATCACTCGCATTTATAATATTAGGTAAGATACCGTAGAAACTACTACCGGAGGAACACACTGGGTGAGACTCGAGCGTCAACACGAATGATATTTAATAAGGAAACGACGCGGTAGAGGGTCATGATCCATTTTGCTTGACACTTCAATCAATTTACGTAATAAAATAAAGCAAATCTCAAAATCATATTGTACATGAACTATGGCTTACACACAGAGAAGAGACCCGTGCCCAGCAGTTGATCAGTTTTATACAGAAATACAGGGCAAAGGGAAATACAGGGGCTGAAATTATTATTATAATAATATAATATTGTACAACTATTATATATATATATATATATATATATATATATATATATATATATATATATATATATATATATATGTGTGTGTATATATATATATATTAGCTTGTAAGGAAATTAAAATAAATGCATGTCCCATTTGTTATCTACAACTTTAACCAATTTCATCGTATTATATAAACACTTACTTTGTATTGTAGTATAAATGTATCTCTAAAGTTAAAAAATAAATACTTTATTATTATTATTACTTTATTACCAATTATTTAGTAACAATACGAATCAGCTGACTCGCCCCTGGAATGTACCACTGTTTTAAGGAAATCGGTTTAAAAGTACCTTGTAACTTACTTAACTTAACTTATGTGGGGGCCAGTCAGTGCAGACCGGCGACACTTAATGACCTCTCCCAATAATGACTGCCATAGATGTTCATGGCAGCCGGGACCGACGGCTTAACGTGCTCTCCGAGGCACGGAGCAGGCGATAATTGTCAATCAATACGCACATAATTTCGAAAAGTCATATAACTTCCGAAAGTCGGAGGTGCGCGACGTGGGTTCGAACCCGATACCCTCTGCATTGCAGTCTGTTGGTCTCCCTACTGAGCTATCGATGCTCTTGTACCTTGTAACTAACACTGATACAGCTTTTCACTGCTACTAACTAGTAACAGTGCAAGAGGCTCACATAATTTTCTATATTATGCTACCAAGGTGCCTTCTCCTAATCATTTCCTTTCACCCCGTCTTTATTCTCTTTTCAGTAAGGTGAGCAATGCGTGTGTAATAACCCTAGCACTGCAAATAATCATAGGCTAAGATAAACTCTTACTATCAGGCGGTCTATATGCTTGTTTGCCACATATGATGTATAAAAGAAAAGAAAATACTTTTAATTACATTTCGTTAAAAGCCTTCTCTTTACAACAACACGTGTCTATAACTACGCATTCATTAATTATTCCAAAAAGGCAGGATCACTCAACAAAATTGAATTTTAATAACTTTTTGTTTAATTCCGGAATCATCAGAAAGGAATTAACATACGCCTATCAAATATCAATCAATTTATAATTGAATTAATGATTAAATGGGGTGAATAAATCCACCAAGTGGTGTGACCATATAGTTGGGATTGGACGCCAGATAATGGTAGATAAAAAGCTTTTTAAATCACCCAAATAAAAAATAAGCATGAGGTGTGAACGTTAATTAATAGCAGGATAGTGGTACACCCATTCTTCTTCTAAAATTGCTTGCCCAGAAATTATTATCCATAACAAGTTTGCTATAAACTTCAGAAAACATAATGTTAAAATTTTTTATTTTGTTTGCCATAATTATGTTTACTTGTAAAACTATTTTCTCATAATATCGAGTTTTATAATAATTGAATCTCCTAATTATTACTTCGCTTGTAATAAAGTCATATGTCCTAAGTATTGTGTTAGATATATAATGCGTATTACGCCGAATGTTCATTTATAACAAAATTGTTAGTCCTAAAACATTTGCTAAAAATTAGGTTTTAGTGACAGAATCGAATCGCTGTAAATCCGACTCCACGCAGTCTTGTCTGCCCATCTTCTAGAGTGTAATTTAGAATCGCGTAGGCGTGTAGGGGCGAGGCAGCCCACGGGCTGAGGAGCAGGAGCCTGCAAGCGAAGCTGAAGCTGCGGTAGTGAGTGGAAGCCGTCTGCGACGATTAGCACGCGTGGGACCGCCGGAGTCCTGCAGCACCGGAGCCGTGACAGAAGCCATAAAAATAAAGCCTTTTGCATCTTTACTATTTATGTATTGTATTGTAGTACAACATCAGACAATATTTAATTACAAAAAATTATACTTCATTGGGTATTCTATAAATATCAGAAGCAGCACGGAGGTTTGCGCTGTACCAACAGTTTGGTCCCCTGTTAAGTAGGACCAAAACACATACTTGGCGTATGTGTAATACACTTTCGCCTACTTCTTCGGGGAAACAAGCGTGTGTGTTAGAGATATAGATACATCTACATATATGGTGGTATATTTGTGTACTATTTCATAACTTTCAATTAAATAAATTTGCATTTTCCCGACGTTTCGGTTGTATTTCAGCAGGCATGTCTCTATGGAGACTAAGATGCTATGACGTGTGGTGTATGACGTTTAAGGTCATAAAGTCAGAGGCGCTTATAGCCAGTTGCACTCACTGATCGGTAAACGATTAGCGAGTTTAAGCAAGTTTGGGTGCGGTCAGTCTATAGATGGGTGACCGCTAAGTGGTATTTCATCTAAACGTCTCCGTGCTTCGGAGGGCACGTAAAAAGTCGGTCCCGGTTGTTGCCAAATTGACAGCAGTCAGTAAGCCATGTCAGAGGCCTACGGGCGGCTTGAACAACTTTGGACAACAGGTTGGCCACTAACCACACGAAAAGAAAAAAAAAGAAGAACGTCAAAAAATCAAAAGTACATTCTTTTGGTTGTGCTTGCGCCGGTGATGTATTCTGATGTTATTCGCATTTTCGTATTAAGTATCAGTGCTATTTGGTTCTTTCTCATTACAAATCAGCTGAAAGAGTAATTATTTTTATTTCTAATCTACCGCGACTTGTAAACTTATCCATTAACTAACCTAACATAGTTACAAATTCGGATAAAAGAATCTCATTATTGCAATTGCCCATTTTAACGAAATAAAGCAGAAGTATATATAATTAGTGTATTTCACTAACACATGCAACCAATTTAATGTAACAAGTAGGCCCAAAGATGTAAGAAAAATCGAGGATCTCCTTTAAAACAACATTAAACAATTAGTTACTCAAACAAAATAAATTATTTAGTAGCTGCTAGAACACAATTACAATTAGTGCAATAAATTCACAAAAACAATTTATTAAAAAAAATCCCTACTTGCACGGATGACGGACTCATTGTGGGCATCAACAAAGGCCCACTTGTGGGAAACAAAGGGTTAACTTAACTATGATTCAAAAGATCCCGCTCCTTTTTTTTATTTAGAACCGTTAGACAATCAAGCCGGGCTTTTTGTTGATTTAACCCTTTTTAGGGTTCCGCATGCGAAGGTGTGAAATCTTTTCATGGAATTAACATAAACGGATTGTTTTTAACCAAGGGAAAACTGTTTTGGATTGCGGCTTTAGCTATGGTTGGTTGGGGACTGCCTTGATGAGGCGATAGAAAATACAGCTGTTGAGCATAAAGCCTTGGGTTCTTGGGGCCAAGCCTATTTCCACCTACAAGGAAAATTTCTAGACTCCGTTCTACTACTGAGGATTTCTAAAAGTCAAATATCGTTTTCCCAGATCAGAAGATCGAACCCAGGGCTTTACGATTGACGGATCAACGAGACAGTCAAATCATACGGCTTCCATTAGAAAATACCTGCAAAATAAAGTAACGTAAAGTAACAACGATTTGCTTTTAATGGAGAATGCGTGAGAAGCTTTTGCAATTATGCCCCGAAACAAATTTCAGTACAAAAAATTAATTTTTTGTCAAATATTGCTCAAACTAAGCAGTGCTTGTACTATGGGTACTAGACAATGGATAAACATACATATATACACTTTTTATTTTGTAAATACCTACGTATTATACATAGAAACACCCAGACCAAGACAATCCATGTCCATGCGCACAAATGATATAACTAATAGATGGCGTGGCGCTATAAAAGATATATATGAGTGATCATAATGATCACACCTAGCGCCTTACCACAATTATGTATGCACGAAAAAGAGACCGCCTGCGGTCTCATTTTTGCGCAAGGAATTACCCTGCTTGAAGAGCTTAAATACACGCGTTCTATAGTTTACATACACATAATAATATGTATATACTCTAACATATACACGTACCAACATAAAAATCACCGCAGTAAAATCGATCTTCTGTAGGTTAAACATATTTTTCTGTCAAAACTAGTTTAAGAAGCGAATGTTTTAACAGTATATCTCAATACTACTGACTCGGTAATCAAACCTAGGACATGTGCCACTGGACCAACAAGCCATCCAATAAATACAGTAGATATAAATGTTAAAGAATTAATGCATACCAATTAAGATACGACTGTGACAAATGAAACAATATTTGGCACGGTATAAATAAAATCGTTTAAAAACTACGGATCCCAAGACGATAAAAATAATTAATTTATGCAAGACGCCATAACTATTAAAACTCAACTTTATTTCTTAAAAGTCAAGGTTCAATTTTGATTATCCATTGCATATCAAAGGTTGATCAAAACCTAGGAGTAACGAGGGGAAATAGTCTTTACTGGAGGTAGTTAAGTCTCATATTTGCTTGAACTATTTCAAAAACAAAGTTGATTAAAAAATCAACACCATTATTTTAAGTGTGAGAAATTTCGGTATCGTGTACGACTTTTAACTTATTGTTTTTAAGTACCGTGATACGGTGAAATACAATTCTTTAAGGTGTTTTTGTAGAGGTAACCTAGTGCCTTTTGTTAGTGTAAGAAGTTTAGTAGGAATTGTGTTTAGTGATGAATTAAGTATTAATTTCTATTCCTTGGTACCTATAGCATTGTATGATAGATTGTGGGAAACAAAGTGAATGAAGCTCTACGCGCTTTTATGAACAGTCGAAATGTTTCCGAAAAGGCACGTTTGGCTGTTCATAGAGGACTATTAGTGCCCACACCTATGTATGGAAGTGAAAGTTGGGTATGGCAAAAGAAGCATGAAAGCAGAATAAATGCTGTAGAAATGAGAGCGCTGAGAAATATATACGGTGTGACTCTGAAAGATAGAGTAAAGAATAGTGTGATTAGAGAGAAATGCGGTATGAAAGTGGATATAATGACAAGAATAGAAAAGGGTATGTTAAGCTGGTTTGGGCATGTAGAAAGAATGGACGAATAAAGACTGACTAAGAAAGTTTATAAGGCTAGTGTGAATGGAACAATCGCAAGAGGAAGACCTAGGTGAACGTTTCTTGATCAGATCGGAGGCGTTCTGGACAAAGGCCAGGTTAAGAGCACCTTGAACCGACAGGCGTGTAAGAGGAATGTGATGAAAGTGAATGAAGCCAGAGAAGTGTGTCAAGATCGTAGCAAATGGAAATCCGTAGTCTCTGCCTACCCATCTAGGAAACAGGCGTGAATCTATGTATGTATATGTATGTATGGTACCTATAGCGTATTACAGTAATGTTATCGTAACTAAAAGTGCTTAAATATAAATTATTTCTGCTGCAAAATTTTGATATTTCATGGTTTGAAAAACGTGCAATATAAAACAAAAAATGTACTTGTAATGATATCTTTACTAAGCATAACACACACATACAAACTTGACTGTCGCCTAAATATGCCCGATAGAAACAGAGAAGTATTGGTCCACATTTTCACCAGCTATGTCTTAAGCTCTATTTAATAGCCTAGCCAATTTTTATAAAACCACTTCTTTTTAAACTAGCTTACCTAAGATTCGCTTGATGGTAAGCGGTTACTGTAGCAAGCAAATAATAAATAGAAATAGGATGAATAGAAGGAATAAGTGAGATAGGTATGTGAGTCTCCGGCACTCTTCATTTCCGTCTACAGGTCACAGTATTCCTGGCTTATTTTTACTACTAAGAATATTTCCTAATAGAAAACTCAATGTTAAAAGCTTCACCCAAGCAGCAAACAAAGCACCTCAAAAAGCAAACATAATCATAAACTCACGCTATGAAACCAAAAAGACAGCACCATTATCAATATAAAATAAAATAATAACATAACCTTCAAACTAACAATGTTCACTTCAAACGCAATCCTTGCAAATAACAAACGCACAAAGGTATAAGATATCGAGCAAGTTCAAAACTTTGCTGACGTGCCCCGATGGCCCGGAAGCGATCATATTTCACCATTCTGACAGATCAAACTCGAGATAAATTTTCATCGTTACCTTTGAAAGTTGACAGGGACGGTAGCAGGGTTAAGTTTGATGTTCAAACATTGTTAGTTGGCGCGGCGCGGGCGGCTTAAACTTTGGTTCGCGAAGAAAGTGATGGGTTGGGTGTAACTTTTGTTTATTGTTAATTGTTTATGGCTCGGTTTCCATATTTAAGAAACGAGTCGTTTAACCTACGGACAGTTAATTTTAGACATATGTTCTATGAAAAATATGTCAAAAGTGTCCGTAGCTAAAACGACTTCGTTTCTTAAATATAGGAAGCCAAAATATAATACGAATACGAAATATTTATCGTGTTTCTAAAAATATCAGCCGTCTATATACTGTCCTACTACTGGACACGGGCCTCATCGCAATATGAGAAAGCTTAGGCTATAGTCCAACACGCTGGCCCAGTGCAGACGTCACATATCTTGACAAATATTATAGAGAACTCTCAGACATGCAGGTTTCCTCACGACGTTTTCCTTCACTGATAAAGCGAGCTATAATGAACTATTTAATACGCACATAACATCGAGCTGCGTGCCTTGAGATTAAATTCGAGACCGTTGTGTGGCAATCAAACGGTTTCCCACAAGGCTACTTTTGTTAATCTTCATCGATTGAGTCGAACTTATTGCGCTAATGCGAGCATCAAAGAATTTTAGGCAAAGGATGTTAGCAGAAATAATATTGGGCATTGAGCCCGGACGACACATCAATTAAATAGCTATCGCGCATAGTGTGATCAGCCTAAATAGCGTTGTAGGCTATTTGTAGTCCACATAGATAATTGAAATGGCGGGTATAATCTATTTGTAGTTAGTTGGGCACGTGTATTCTGCGCTTAGCCTCGCAATTGGGGCATTATGCGTAAGTGACCAACGCAAGTGTGGTCACAACTCAACTCAGCTCTTTCTAGAAGACAGACCATTGTTTAATCCCACTTCCTAACTATAAATGTGAATGTGGAGTTGTTTGTTTGTTACGTTTTAACGCCTTAATAACTCGACTGACATCATGAAATTTGCATACTTATTGTCAGGGATACAGAAAAGGACATAGAAATGTTCATTAAAAAAACGTATCGTTTCCGAGGATAGAAATTTATTAACAAAATCTACACTAACGCGAGCGAAGCCGCGGACAAAATCTAGTATACTATAAACGTGAAAGTCTTCTTCCATCTTTTCCAAAAAGTATAATCTAGGATTATGAATAATTTCGCCATTTGTATCGAAGGAGACTTCTTTTTGAAAGAGCGAACATAAATAACACCCAGGCTTCGAACAACTGCATGTAAAACACAAATTTTTGTTTTGTTTGGATTGAACCCTCAACAAATGGTGCACTAGCAGCAACGAAGCTACTGCTTAAACTATTAAGCTATCCGTCACTCCTAATCTATTAAAAAGATTTGCATAAAATTTTGCATTCAAATTGATCATGTACTCAGTTAACGCATAGACTTTATGACCGGCATGCCTTTCTGACGAAACCGCGGGCTCAAAAACAAAGAGCCTGATTAAGAACCTCGTTTAAGTCAAGTCTGTTAAAATGTCTGTAACTTCATAAACATCAAAGTTTTGCAACAAAGGATCGCTTACTGTTTTTGTTTACAAAGTTCAACTTTGTAATTTTATTAACCTCACGGCATTACAGCGGAAGTAGGGTAATCAAGTTAAGTGCAATTTTTTCGTCCGTTCTACAGACGCTTTAGTTAAGTCGTGAAAACCAAAGAAAAGTTTATAGATTTAAAAATGAATGAGCAGAATTAAAACTGTTTATAACTGATTTAAGTAGAGCGATAGAATTGTGGCTGACCACTGGACTGCTAAGCAGAGGTGTCTAGTTCAATCCCACGGCATGTACTTTTCAGTTTCGAAGTTAGATACATACCTACTACGTAGATAATTATCGCTCTTATAGACGGTGAAGGTAAACATCGTGACAAAGCTTGCTTGTTTGTAAGTTCTCCATAATCCCAAAGATATGTGAAGTCCGCTAGCCCGCACTAGTCCAGCATGGTGATTATAGCCGTACGCTTCTCATTACGGAAAGAGGGTTGTGGCCAGTAGTGGGAGAATTTATAAACAGAGCTGATATGGGGTACCTCGCTATTTTCCTAACACGCTTGCACTTAAAAGCCGGTAACATCACATAACAGTATCCTTTCTCTCATTTTGTAAGATAATTCTTAGTAATAGCACAGAGTTTAGATGTGGCTATCCATATCAAACATTGTCTTCTATTACACGAAACCTTAAAAACCTACCTGGCAAAATGTAGATGTAGTCACACATCTGATTAACTGTTTGGGAATAAACAGACGATAAGCTAAAGGTTTAAGTGTCGAACTTGCGATCGAGGGTACATGGATTCGACCCAATGCTCATGACTGGTTACGTCAGCTCCTGCTCCTAACCCTTTGAGAACATACAATCGTGCTGATAATTATATTTGTTGAAATAGTGAACAAAAAATATTAAATTTTAGTTAACGATAACTGTTAGTTCCAATTTTGTTAACCTATGAGGCTTGTGTGCATTTTCACTCTTGAGATTGTCTTATCTAATTTCACTGTAAAAATATTACCGGGCAGTAGATGTTTTAAATCATTCTATTTTGTGTTATAATTGATAAATTAGATAACCAAAGTAAAAACTAAGCTAAAATAATAATATTAAAATCATATAACAAAAGAAATAAAATGTGAAAAATAATTTACCACGCTAAAACGCAGCAGGTAGTAATTTCAGGAAGGCAAGTTAATTTCACGGAACGCCGCCATTTTGTATAATATATGAGTGTGCTTTATCTGTGCTGCAAATAAAAGTGTGAAACGAAAATCGTATCGGTAGAAATGTATAGTGCGCAGAAATATAAGTGGTTTTGATATTATGCTTTCTCTCGAAGATAGTCGGCCTCAGTGGCGTAGTAGTTAGTGTAACCGACTGCCACGTCTGAGGTCGCGGGTTCGATTCCCGCACAAGTCAAACATTTGTGTGCATGAACATGGATGTTTGTCTTGGTCTGGGTGTTTCTATGTATAATATCTATGTATTTACATATAAAAAAGTATATATGTATGTTTATCCATTGTCTACTACCCATAGTACAAGCTCTGCTTAGTTTGGGCTAGATGGTGTTGTGTGTATGTGATAGAATATTATTATTATTATAGACTGCTCGGGTAGTCTCGTATTTATTAAAGCCAACTCCAAATGTGCCCAGTAGGTATAGCAGGTTCTTCTTTCTTTCTTTCTTTTGCATCGATTATAGGACACATAAATATCATACATTTATTTAATTGTTTTCCTTTTTTAAATTAGGTTTGATTAAGATTTTTTTTTTTTTTTTTTTTTTTTTACGTGGGGGAATGCTTGATGCATACCCCTCCGCGGGGGCGGGCGGAGGGGTTATGTCGGACTCTCCGGGGTAAAAGAAAGATGTTAAGAAGAAAATGTACCTCCCGGAATACCGACTAAACCTACCACGGTGTTCCTCGACAAAACCACTATCGACGGGGCCGCGCGAATCACTTTCGCATGCGGTCGCGACCCCGCCGAGGTTTCGGCCCGCCGTATGAAACGGCAGGCCACTACACGAAAGATCTACCCAAAGGCACTTCTAACACTCCCTACTGTCCCCCCTAGAGGGGAGACGGACTCGAAACAACAGAGGCGCGCGTGGGAACACGCACGCCGCCTCTCGGACCTGGTGCTGAACGGATGGCGGGCAGGCCAGGTTTGATTAAGATTAATTGTTGTCAAGTCAAGTCAAGTCAAGTCAAGTCAAGTCAAGTCAAGTCAAGTCAAGTCAAGTCAAGTCAAGTCAAGTCAAGTCAAGTCAAGTCAAGTCTTTGCTGTATATGTTGTTTGTTTCTTTTTTCTATTGTATGCCACTGTCTGTTGCACTAAATGTTTAATTCTTTCTTTTTTTAATGACAGCTGCCACACAAGAGCCTTTTCTTATGTCGCTAGCAGCTTTAAAAACATTAAAATAACTAACACAAATTTAATAACATACAGAGTCAACTAACTTTTGTCAGGAAGTTGATACCGACCCTTTGCTCCATCAATTCTGGAGGTGCCTATGGCAACTTAAACGCGCACAATTCAATAGTATTATTCTTTAAAAACACTACTCTTGCACTAAGAATAAATCCTGTATTACAGGGGACTTAACTAACAATGGACACAAGAAACACAACCATTTGTAGATCACAAAAATTTTTGTCCCGTGTGCCGAATATGTTGAGGATATAATGTCGACGACCCTAAGATAAGTATTAAAGTCTTCAACCAAACAAACATCAGTTAAACGGCTTTTGACTTCAGTAAACTATTTCGGAGAACAAGAAATTTCGCAGATTTTTATAGGAGATTCAATTTGCAGTTTACATCTTCCTCGAAATTAAAGTTACCGAGCCGGTTTCTGACAATACGTCTGAATTGCTTTTCAGATAGTTACCCGCGTCAGTGTTATACATACATAGAATCAAACAAATTTTCCGAGGGGGTGGGAGAGAGAACTCTCCATTAGCTACAAACATTGTTCTCTCTTAGTCACATCATATTATTCATGTACACTGCTTACAATAATCTTAATTCTACTAGTATTAGAAATGTAAAGCTTGTAAAGCTGTTTGGATGTTTGTAACACAATTAAGTGTATATTGTTGTATAGATTTAGATAAAACTTAGCACACAGATAGAATATATTATCCTGAATGAACACATAGAATATTTTTATCCGAAGAGGCGTTTCCATGGGATTCACGCGGTCAAAGCTGTGGGCAGTAACTTCCTACTGGAATTCATACCGGGATATAAAGTATCCTATGTGTTAATCCAGGTTATGATCTATTTGTGTTTCAAATTTTATCAAAATTCGTAAATACTAACGGCGTGCTGGTCACAAATGACCGCATGGTATTCAATGCGTTAAAAGGTTTAATTTTGATTGAGTAACAGACATCTTTAAAAATCACTAATATAATAATAATGTCCTCCAGACCGAATTTCGGTCACGGCAGCCAAAACGGAGAATGGCCATCTGCGCAAGAGATATTATAGTGCACAAGCGTGTGCGCAAACACAAGTGCACTCTCTGGTCCCTCACTCACATGATCCGATGGGACGGTAATCCGACACGATTGGATAGAGATTAGACGCAGAACCAACGGCTCTACGTGCTTTCCGAGGCACGGGGGTTTCTTATGCCGCCAACTTCCTATCTCCAGGCTGCTCATGAGATTTCTTAACAAAAAAATCAGATAAAAAGAAAGAAAGAAAACATACTTTATTGCCACAGACTTAATAATGATTATATATTTTCTTATAAAATAGGACAATATAATTTAAAGCACAATTGAATAAATAGTTTACAATTAAATATATTGATATTGTGCCAACAAATGGCTTCCATTCAGCATTGATGTTGCGATAATACTGACGTGATACAAAAGTATATCAACCTGTCAATTAAGTCTCCTTAGATTATCATCTGTGTTATATATAGCGTGATTACATTGGGTACCCGCGTTTCGGAGATCCCAGTGATTTACGCTAGGACACAATTTTTGCGGCAACGCTCTTTTTTAGGAATCCTTCAGATTTTTTGTTGAAATTTATTTATTTGGTTTTGTTTCTGTGTTGACATTTCTGCTATATATACTATAGTAAGAATATAGTGACGTCTAACTTCCTATTATATTTCGAATATTATTAATGGTGAAGGTGTATCGATGTTTGTTACAAATAATACGTGAATCAGGCACAAAGATACACCATGTATCTGATAAAAAAAAATGCTTTCTTTATTTCTCTTTTTTTCTCAGTCGATAATCATAAGTACCTATTGCGGGTGAGTAGAGATATTCAAACAAAGCACACAAAAATTACTCAGACATAATACAATTTTTGTCAATCATACAAATAATTGTCGGTTTTACTACAAGTAGGAATATTAATCTCCCATACAGCGCCGTTGAGCATCTAAATACATATTTGCTTGGAACGAAATGAGAACCTGCGACATACAGTCCTTATGATGCCGATTTACTCACTTAAATCTATGCAAAATTCATGCAAAAACTGTCGGTAAATTGCATAACTTTATATTCAATATTTCCATAAACTCATATACAATTTAGTACCACGACAGTTTCGTTTACACGGTTTTACTTCGAAATTTAGCTATAACCCCGTGAAAATTATAGTAAGTCGGTTTAAAATGTCGGTTGACTGCTTTTTGGGCTTAAATTTTACAGTTTAGGGTTAGGATTCATGTGTTAAAGTATATTGTACGTGTATAATAAATATAATACTAGGGAAAGCGTGTTCTTTTATCGAGTTTTAGTTCTCAACGATAATAACACGACGTATTAACAGTTATGTATAGTTATTGAGATACTTTTAAACTCTCGGTTCGTTTAAGCATGTCGCATACTAATTTATCCATACTATTATTTTAAATGCGAAAGTAACTCTGTCTGACTGTTATAGTTTCACGGCTAAACCACTGAACCCATTTTGATGCAATTTGGCAAGGAGATAGATTGTAGCCGGGCTAAGGACATAGTCTACCTTTTATGCCGGTATTTGATCCCGTAGAAGTCACGCAGGTAAAGCCGCGGGCAAAAACTAGTTTCTTAAAAAGCAATTGCATCGCTTTGCTTTTTGCGTTGACCGCAGCGTCAATCGTAGCGCGAGACACGTGTCGTTTTTAACGTAGCAGACGTTGTAAATATCATAAAGCTAAAGAGTTTGTTTGTTTGTTTGGTTGAACGCGCTAATCTCAGTAACTACTGATTCGAATTGAAAAATTATTTTAGTGTTAAATAGCCCATTTATCAAGAAAGGCTATAAGTTATATAATATCACGCTACGACCTATAGGAGCGGAGCAGCAATGAAAAATGGTGCAAAACGGGGCAAATTCTCTTATATGAAGCAGACGAAGTTGCTTTATAATAGTTTTATACCCCGGTAGCTGACCTGCGCATCTTCGCCTGCACCACATATGAGAATATTCTCCGTTTTGCACCATTTTTCATTGCTGCTCCGTTCCTATTGGTTGTAGCGTGATGTTATATAGTCTATAGCCTTCCTTGATAAATGGGCTATCCAAAACAATTTTTCAATTTTCTAATTCAATTTTAAAAATAATTTTTCAATTCAAACCATTAGTTCTTGAGATTAGCGCGTTCAACCAAACAAACAAACAAACAAACTCTTCAGCTTTATAATATTAGTATAGATAATTATATATCTCAGGAGACGATCCTGTTGCAGTCCATTAAGCATAGTTCGATATGGTGTGCTGTTATTAATAAACAATGCAAAATGGCACTTTGCATGGTCCAAGAACTAATCCGATATCTCATGCACATCAATTACAGTTACTACCGATGCGCTACCAAGCAAATTATCTCATAAGATCTTTTCTTTATAGTATGTTTATGTCACAACAAAAGTTCTCCAAATAAAATAGAGTAAAGAATATCATTGACCTAAAAACTATGGGAAATATGAGCTTGTACGTTTTGGGGTAATTCTTATTAATGAGTGGTGGGGTAATATACAAAGCAAATATGACGGGGCGTCACATATTGTTGCAAGTTAAATGGATACTTACCCTCTTTTACATCGGAAAACAGGTCTTTATTATAACCTAAAAAAATACTAATACATTTCTTTTTTACACGATAACGTAATTTCGTCCTGTATATCTTCTGAAGAATAGGCAGAGATCTAGTACAGTGTTCATAGCATACTACGTATTTAGTTCCCGAGTAAAGCGGGCTATTTGGGATGAAAATATAATTAAGTATTTTATAGGCAATAAGCGATAAAGCAGAGACATCGAGATCAAACCAATGGCACGTTATTATCGCTCGCTTTAATGGTGAAGGATAACACTATGAGAAAACGTCTGAAAGTGCCATAATGTTCTCAAAGGTTTGTGTAGTCTACCAACCCTCATTGGGCCACCGTGATAGACTCTGATCTAACCCTTTTTATACCTCTGTACTACAGTTAATAAACAGGGTTGTGCTGGGCTGTGCGTATTATATTATTCTCCATTTATTCAAATGCTTAAAAACAAACTTAATTTTGCATTTATAATATTAAGTTAGGATTGATAAATAAAACATCGGCCAAACTAGTAGGTAAGCGCGATTGAAGAGCATACGTTGATCTAGTAATAATAAGAAGATTGTGACGTAACTTAGTTGGCGTAAGTTTAATGAACGTGTTATACGCTCTCTTGAGTTTGAAGGTATATACATATACCCATATAGTCAGATATATGTAGTACGATGAAACTTGAGAGTTGAGTCTTACAGCGTTAACGTAAGTTGTGCAGTGCAACGTTTTGTTTAGTCATGAACAGGGTTACGCTCGCGATTTTACATGCATAAAGATTCTCATAGGATCTGAAGATTTTGGCGATAATGTGAAAAATATACTGCTTTTATGTCGCTGGACAAAGGCAGTATGTTTTTTAGATTATCGGCAACTTATGCCACGCCATATGTTTGCACACGTCTAGCCACGCTATATGTTTGCACGCATCTCGCCCTTAAACAATTACGTTTAGCGAGTTTACACATGTAATATATCTAAGTTACTGTAGTTAAGGAAATAAATAACTTAGAAAAAAACGTTATCGACTCTCTCCCCCTCTCACCCCTCCTGTCGGATTAACTTTATTCAGCAAAGACGAAACAAAATTACTTACGGTTGACATCGATGGATATGTTTTCGGAGACGGGTGCAATCAGCGGATCAGTTACCGCCTGTGAACAAATTAATAACAGACCTTAATAAAATTTAACAGCTTTTAATAGAAAACATTCCGTAAATGTTGCAAGTATTAAGGATTTATAATATACGTTTTAATACTCTAGCTAATGGAAGAATTAACGAGAATACTGTTAGTTCACGTAAAATACATTGCAATAACTTTTATTATTTGTATCTAACAATTTTTATCGAAACGGGGTATTGAAATTGTATATTTATTATATTTCTTGTAAGACAACATAAGACAAGAAAGAAGAGAGAAGGACCGCATGTCGTTGGTATTTATCAACAAAAGGACACAAAGTCAGCTTTGATCGTATCCGATCACTGCTGAAAAGCAAGTGTTGAAATTGTGTAAAGGAAAGATTAAAAATTCTTAAAAAATCGTGTCATTATAAGCTTACAGCGATAGTCTATACAAACGTACAAAGGTGATGCCTTTGCTTATTTAACACAAAAGGCGTTAGACCATTTTTTCTATTCGTAAAGAAACTGCTGAGTTCTGCACTAGTCTGTTAAGTGGGTACCACATTATCAATATGCTTATTATAGTATTTTTCGGTAGCTAAGTGTTCTGCTTAACTACGATATCTCATAATCATAATCATCATAATCATAACCTAATCCCAAGGTCAAGTACAATATTTTTATTTGAAGGTATACGTATATTGGTGCATTATAATAAAATAGCTGTTCACACGTACCTGGCAAGTAACGTCAGTGCCGAAGTCAGACCTCTGCAGCCGAAAAGACACAGTGGCTCTGGCTTCAGAGTTGGCGAGAAGAGCGTGAGACTTCCACCAAGACACTCTAGCTGTAGGCCGACCTGTATGAAGAAAATATATAACTCAAATACATTGATGACGTAAGTAACGATACTTGTACGTATAAGCTAAATGAACTAGCAATGGATGACGAAATAATGTGGAAGATTGTTTATGTCATTCAGATGGCAAGCATATGTTTTGTCTGATGGTAACCAGTTATCGTAACTGATAATACTAGGGCTATAACAGCTCATTGCATTTGGAAAAAAAGAATCGATGTGCTGTCATCTGAAGAGACAGTCATTGATACTAACCAGTGACTGTCCCTTGACTGCAATACTTGTATGATATTCAGTATGTTTAGTTCAGATGCAATCAATTCGCCTGCCTAGCTGCGCCATGTAGCATCAGAAATAGCTCTTAGCATTAACTCTGTTAGTAGAAAGTACATTTATACTACAGCCAATACTAACCTATTATGTGTAAATATGTAAACAACCTATTCACTTCAATAGTTGCAAGAAGATCAATATCAATACACGGATGTGGCAACTAAGGCCATGAAACTTCTGTATAGTGTAGCTACAAATTGATAAAAAAATTATTTAGCTCTACTATACTCGTATTTTTCGTCGTCGCGCACCTCTGACTTTCGGAAGTTATATGACTTTTCGAAATTATGTGCGTATTGATTGACAATTATCGCCTGCTCCGTGCCTCGGAGAGCACGTTAAGCCGTCGGTCCCGGCTGCCATGAACATCTATGGCAGTCGTTATTAGGAAAATCAATCCCTCTAATATCCTGACATTGGTCTAGCCTTAGGGTATCGTTAGCCTTCGGGTTGTGGAGGTCAGGTGGCAGCCACTCTGTGTAAAAACTAATATCTAGTCAAATCCGGTTAGACTAGAAAAGCCGACCCCAAGTGACGTGGGAATAATAAAGGCTAGGGAAAAGAAAAGGTATAGGACGAGCAGACGGATCGCCTGATGGTAAGCGATTACAGCCGCCCATGGACACCCAAAACACCAGAGGAGTCACAAGTGCGTTGCGTTCCATTTAAATTTGCCTCCACCAGAAGGAAAGAGAGGGTGGGGGGGACGGTTGGGCCTCCGGTACCCTCACTCACTCGACGAAAAACAACACAAATACTATTTCACGCCGGTTTTCTGTGTGGAAGTGGTATCACTCTGGTCGAGCTGGCCCATTCGCGCTGAAGCGTGGCTCTCCCACGGTTAAAATAAGTAAGGATTTTTCACCAGCTACCCGCTTTATCCTATATCTTAGACCATCACCCAAGCCAGTATGCATGATACGGACATTTTTCATTAAATCAGAGGCCGTGACGTGTGATCCAGGTTGGTGCACGTTCACAAGCAGCACACACGCGCGGCTTGTGAACATTGTGCACATGAGAGAATGTTCGTGAAATGTGCTCCGGGCGTGATGAGAGGTGAAAATGAAGGCGGTTGATGCAGGACAATTTCACACTTATCATTGTATTCAGCATCTATTGCGGTATTAAAATATATTTTAAGAAATAGAAGGCGTGTGTATGGAGCAATGTATATCTATTTTTCTTTAAAACATGTTTTGCGCATGTAGCATGATAATATCCAGGTTTTGCTGTGTTAAACTCATGATGTAATCATGATTTGATCGTAGATATATTTTATGGGCGGATCTGCCGGTTGTTGCCAATTATTTGGTGAGACTACACGAGGAAAACATCGAGTGAAAAATCAGCATGTCCCAGAGTACTTCATAATATTCTCGAAGATGTTTTCTCTGCAAACTCTCACTGAGCCAGCGTGGTGAACCTGTGTGAGCCTGAAGAAATAAGCCAGCCCGCTCGGAAAATACTACCCTCTTATAGGCAACCGGTATAAAAGTAGCACTGAATTTAGCCCGTAGTGTAAGAATTTGAAAACTGACATGCCTCTGCTATTTTTTTCCTTTCACACCATCTTTGATTATTTTTCCTTGTTGTCAACGCATGATTGATACCCCTAGTACTGTAAGTGATCATAGGTTTTGATGATCAAACGCTTGTTTGCCTAGCTAGCTTGATAGTATAAAAAGTCAGAGGCACAGTTATGACCGTGTGGTTCGATTCGAAATAGGTTCTGTAAAAAATGACCCGAGCGTTTAATAACTTTTGTCACGAATTAATATCTAAATCCAAAATTTCTCTTTTCTCTGCAGTAGAAGTCTAACCATTCGTTACAATCATATCAAATTCGAAATTTACATTAAATTTGGAAAATATGGCAATGACAATTTAATACTTTATTTTTGCCAATTACATTTGTTGATGAGTTACCTATAACCGAATTTAAAGACAACACAAACCTTTAAAAACTTTTACAATAAATGTATGGCAGAAAGTATCTTTCCAGATCAACTAAAGATATCCAGAGTGATCCCTATCCACAAAAAAGGTTCTACACAAGATCCAAAAATGTATAGGCCTATTTCTTTATTGCCAACACTATCTAAGATTTTCGAAAAATTAGTTAATACTAGACTTATGACACATTTAAACCGAAACAAAGTTTTACATCATAGACAGTATGGGTATCAAGCTGGCGTAGGTACACAGAATGTTATCGATACTCTAGTCAAAGACGTCAGAAGTAGATTAAATGCAAAGCATCTTGTTGCTAGTCTCTTTTTAGATTTAAGCTCTGCTTTTGACACAGTCAACCACAACCTACTCTTATGTAAGCTCTAACACTATGGGGTAAGAGGCAATGCCTTACAACTCCTCAAGTCTTATTTTATGAAGACAAATATGTCCGTTGAAATAAAACAAATAATAAATGCTCGAAATGATAAGGAGCAGAATGAATCCAATAATATATATTGTGAACGGTTCTTTAAGTCTAAATTAGAAAACACTAGCATAGGCGTTCCGCAAGGGTCTATACTTTGTCCAATATTTTTTATTATATTTATAAATGACATAATAGGATATTTAGAAAAGAGTTTAGGAGAACATGCAAAATTGGTCGTATTTGCAGATGACATGAACGCAATAATATCGGCAGATAATATTCAGTCTCTAAATTTTCGTGCGAATAAAACTTTAGGAGCATTTCATAGTTGGTTCACCATAAACAGACATAAAGTGAATGCTAGTAAAACCAATGTAATGCTATTTCGTACAACATCTAAAACCAAGAACTGACTGAATTGTACTTTGGACGGTATCAATGTTGGCATGGTAGAAGTAGTAAAGTTTTTGGGAGTGCATATTGACTGTCATCTAAACTGGAAACCTGAACTTGTAAGTTTAGAAAATCTGTCAGCTCAGTGTGCTACGTACTTAGAAGCCTAAGAAATGAGTTGGACATAACGCAATTAAAAAAGGTATATTACGCTTTAATCGAATCTAGGTTAAGATATAGTATTTTGTGTTGGTGTGGTAGCTACGAATATAATATACAAAAAGCGTTCGTTATACAAAAAAGAGCATCCGCACTATTGTATGTATTTGTCAGCAGGAATTTTGCCAAAAACATTTTAAATAATTAAACATCCTCACAGTTCCTTGTTTGTACATCTTAGTGCTCTTAACACATTTTTCTAAATATGAACATGAATGTGAGACAGAGGAGGAAAGAAAAATTAGAGAAAGTATTAGAAGGAAAGATTTTAAAACCAAACTTATTCCATACCTAGACATAGTTAAACATGGCACCTACCATATGTCAATAAAAATTTTAACAGACTGCCTGATGACATAAAATTATCGCTATACAAAATGGACTTTAAAACAAAATTAAAACATTTCCTGCTCGAAGGCTGTTACTACTCAATTAATGATAACTAAGCTGGAAATTGAATTGAGATTATTATTTTTATACATGTAACTTATTTTCTTTTAGCAACTACTAACAGTGTGCCATTATAATTAGATGGATGAATTTATATTTGTGACATTACATTGTTGTTATATTTTTAAATCTATGTACTAATTTAACATTTTATTTGAAGTTATCATTTTGTATGACATATTATTCTTATTTCAAATTTTTATCTAATTATTCACTGACATATTATTATTTTTACTAACATATTGTATTATTATTTGCATGACATATTTAAAGTATAAATTATAGTTTTGTATAAATTGTTAGTATATGATCATACATCCACGCATAGAATTATAATAAATTATTGGTAACCAAACTGCTAAATGGCAAATAGTGATGTGCTTTAATTATGTACTGTAATTAACATTGTTATGAAATAAATAAATAAATATCTAATGTAACCGATGTCCATTCGAATGATATTGGAATACGATGTTTTGTAGTGTGTAATCGACTTTACGTGATCAACGCAGATCTTACACCCTAAGCACGTAGTAGTTCGTACATTTGAATGTCTCATATTAGTACTGAGAACAGTTCTTACCTCCAACTGCGATACAGGTCAGGTTAACTTCGGTTCCTTCATCGTAAGGTCCTAAAACGCCATCCCTGATCTCATTGCCTTCATGGTTCAGGATTATCAGCCGTTCAGGTGGTACTGTAATAAAAAATCAGCATTTGGTTAACTTATTCAAATCGAATACAAACAAATACTATTACTAGAGTTTTTGCTATGTGGCTCACTTCCTCGTAACCGGACGAACCTCTAACTTTTCGAATCTATGTAGTTTATTATCGCTAGCTTTAACGGTGAAGTAAAATATCGTGAGAAAACCTGTATGTCTGAGAGTTCTCCGAATTTTTCTCAAAGATATGTAAAGTCTGCCAATCTGCACTGGACCAGCGTGGTGAACTATGGCCTAACTATTCTCACAATGAGAAAAAGCCCGTGCCCAGCAGTGGGATGGTTAATATACATGACCGATATTATATTAGGTATGCGTCGAAAGGACGACTATGGTGCACAGCCAAAACGCCTCCGGCAAACTAAAGTCTGCAGCTAACGCATTGTAAACCAGCCATTAGTGTTACTAAAATAACTTACTAAGCACAGTAAGGTTGAGCCTTGTGTTCTTAGTCGGGGACTTGATGAAATCGACTCGGCATCTGTATTGTCCGCTGTCTTCGGGTCTGTAACAAAAACTAGGGATTAATGTCGGTTATATAGTCTAGTAAGTGCAGCAGAGTTTTGGACTTCCGGAGAGGTCTTGAGCTTGATGCTAAAGCCCCCACACCCTAAAATTTTCGAATTATGTATGTTTTAAATAGTTAATTGTCACTCAGTTTGGCGGTGAAGTTAAACGTCACGGAAATCTGCATATCTGGGATTTCAAAGACATCATACGAAGTCTGCCATCCCGTTACAGTGTGGTGTACTCTGAACTTAGCCTTATCACTCTGAGAGGGGACCCACAACCAACAGTGGGACAGTTTAAAAAATAGGTCTGTTATTTTATAGACAAGTTAATGAGTCACCGAATAAGTCTTATTCTAGTTTTATTATTCTCAACTGAGTTACAATCAGTTATCTTAACTAACTAGATTTGACTGCAATAAGTTTTACTATAGGGAAACTGCCATCTGACCAAAGACATAATGATACATCGAAGGAGTGATCAAAATTAAAAAACCACAATATTTAGGGATCCGATTCTCCATATCATCTGTCTATTAGTTGGTTATTACAACGGTGACCGACGATAACACATCTCAGTCACGAGGGATGATTACTTATCTATGAGCATGATGTTGGCAACTATTACGCGATCTTCACAGCATAACTAACCCCAAATAACTGTCCAAACGTCGGTAATTATAATACTGTATTTATTGTTATAGGGTTACGGCTCCTGTTCTGGGTCAGTCCCTCCCGTGCGGAACTATACACACATTGAACTAGCTACCGATACAAAGAACAACCAGACACGGAACAATTATTAGTCGATCAAACAAATTTTGACACCGTCCAGAAATCGATCTGACGACTAGGCCATCACTTAAATCACGGCACCATCTGTACCTACAGTTATTGCTTTTTTAGTCATCCGATATTTAATTAGAACCTTTAAATAAAAACTCAGAGCTATTTCTACAACACTATCGACGTCGAATCGATAAAGCTAACGCTAAAATACGAGACCAATTACATCGATTACAATGCTGTCATCGGTATCGTTAGATATTTTGTACCGATTCAATAAATTTTCTAAACGATATATACGCAATTTATAGTCGTAACTAATCGGTACGTATCGGAGGCTACGGGGGCGTTTGAATATTGCCGTGGCAATCCATTTTTATCGAAAATCGCCGGTAAGGGTTCGATAAAAAAATGTTTTTCTTTGATTGCCTACAGGTATAATTTTTACGCGCTTTGCGTAATGCGGCTATTATTCTGGATTAATATTTTTATACGTACATTGCGAAATATTGTTACGAGAAATTCATTACAGTTATTAAATTTATACTAAAAGCGTATAACAAGGCTTTGTTTAAAAATATACAAGGATATTTTTTGCTGAAATCT
Source organism: Catocala fraxini (assembly GCA_930367265.1). NCBI lineage: Eukaryota > Metazoa > Arthropoda > Insecta > Lepidoptera > Erebidae > Catocala > Catocala fraxini. Next base: position 15,463,286 of record OV884049.1, on the reverse strand, counting down.
CATTTAAAAACGTAATAACTCATTATTACGTTTTGTATATAAATATAATATAAATAATACAGTTTTTCATTTAAATGACTTAAATAATAATTAAATGTTGATTTAGTATTCAAATTTTGGTATTTAAGTTCATATAGGATTCGAAAATAGTTCGATAATTCTTCTTTATTTAAAATATTACTGCTATATTTTATTTAATGTACATACCTACTTCAGTACAATATCTATAAATATAAATAAACTGTAACTGGTCAACGTCTGTACATAGAACATATTTAACAAAAATATTAGAGGTTTCTTTATTGGAGTTATAGAAGCTATTACAATTATATAATATTGTCTTCTATTTACGCGAATATTATTCATTGAAATTAAACTGCTATATACGGATTTTATCGCGTTGTTTTCAAAATTTTGTAATAAAGTGTCAAATAAACAACGCGATAAAATCCATATATAGCTATTACAATTATTTTAGATTTTTGTCGGTCTGTATGTTTGTATGCGTATCACACAAAAACTACTGCACGAAATTGAATAAAGTTTTCACAGTTGTATTGCTGGAAGTCTAACTTAAAATGTGGTGCATTATGTGTATAGTTCAGCTTCTTCTTACATGCAAAGGAAGAAAGATTTAGATAGGCACCTTCTTTCAAATTCCATGCGCACTAAATTGCGGGCAAAAGTACTAGTGTTTTAATAATTGAAGTATAAACTGTGCAGTCGGCAGAATTTACTCGATTAATTAAAGTTGCCGCGGACATTGTCGTCCACCAATAATATATTTTGCATAATGTTGGTGACGTTTCACATTTAAATGAATTACGTTAATGAAATTACTGGCTGTTTTGTTTACATAACAAATCGAATATACCCAATCTTAACAAAATAATCGATAGTCAATCGAAAACAAACAAATCGAGTAGTTTATTTAATTCCTGGACGTTTTAACGATGTAAGGTTTCCGTAGTAATCGGCATGGAGGAATTCGATATTTCGTATAGAATAACATCGATATCGGAGTAAATAAATAAGAAGTTCGATGTCTTATCGGAATAAATTACCAATATTGTTTGGTAAACAAAATATGTTTTAGTCAAAAGTTTAGTAATGCCCGCATTGTCCCTAATGCGAGCGTTACTAGAGTTTAAAGCCCTATGTCGCAGATAACTTCACAAGTACATGGCTTGGTGGATGCAAAGTACACCTAGACTCAGAACAATGCTTTGTGGATCACAAAAATAATTATCGCGTGATATTCAAACCCACGATCCTCCGCGGAGCGACCGCTTTATAATAACGAAAATATTGTACAGAATATCTGAACGCTTCCCAAGCACTTCGCACGTGGAGCTATCGCATTATGACTTCACAAATATACAACTAACAGACACAAAATACACCTGAACTCAGAAAAAATGTTTGTGAATCACAAATATATTGTACAGTGAGATTCGAACGCACAAAACTCTGCAAAGCGACCGCTTAAGACTGTGCTAAGCGAAATGTGCCAAAACAGGCGGTCACAGTTAAGTGAATAAAATCAACACTTTTTGTTTAATACAAATATATAATATACATTTACCATAACAATGAATGTGTTTACAATTACTCCGTGTAGAAAGCTTAAAATAATTAATATTTTCGCCTACAAAATTACGTAAATTTGCACAACGTAAGCTCGTGTTACGTGATTTTTAGATTATAACAGTAAAAATCTATCCTATTTTACAGCTTAAATGAAACATAAATAGTTATATTACAATTTGTCCGTCCCAAATATTTAAGTTATTGGTTGACAATAAAGATACATATTTATCAAAAAAGCACTTCAAATTCTACATACAATTTTACTATGGCGGCTGCGCGCCGATTTGAATATGCGCCGCACGAGCTCTGTCATTATCTGTCTTACGCTCGGCGCAGTCTTAATAACATTTCACAAAAGCGAAAAATATTCTACAGAATATAAAAAAAAACCGCGCGCTGTGCTTTTTTAAACACAGAATTTAGTTTATTACGCCGTAATGAATTAAAAAGAAATTGTAGTTGTTATAACACTTTAAAATTTACGCTGTAGCGCAACGTATCATCAATTAGCTAACAACGTAAATTTTCCTATATATCCCAAAAAAGCAATACCATTGACAATATTGCCCGCTTTCATGAAAATTTACTTCGTGGCCGAAGCATGTAACAGGCGAGTGCAAAGGGAAAAATTGGAAGTAGAAAGTTAACGTTCCGACACCAAATCAGAGGGTCTAGAGAGCCACGGTGACAGAGGTATTGTCTTTACGGTGGCTCATATCCTTATTTAAAGTGGGCAGGTTAAGTGTATATCTACACTACTGTTTGTAGAAACGCGCTACTCTGTAATATCTCTTTCTATCTCTCTATCTCTCTTTATGGTTAAGTATCACATGGCGGTGTGGTCAGTGCTCCCAATTACTAGGCGAGGAGCCATTCTTGTACTCAAGCAAAAATGTTATTTAATCTTTAGCAATAGCCTAAGCTGGCAATTGAACCCAGTTCTAGACTGAGAATCGACCCTTCACAATAGCTCGTAAACTAAGCACGAGCTTATGCCACAAGAGCGAGTCTTAGAACTTAGTCTTTCTTCTAGAGAAAGAATCAGCGTTTTTCCTGGATCGTTAAAGGTATTACTACCATTAACCATAGCAAACTGGCAACATTTTTGTTTTATATTTTATACAGAGGTCATAATTTTTGACATCAAAATATCAATAATCTTGCCTACATACCGATTCAAGTGTCAAAAGTTGAATCGGTAATCGAAATTTTATCTTATTGCAGTCACTGATCTTCCTTTTGCCAAAAAGCAAGTAACTTGCATAACAAAGTATAATAAAGCACGCAAGATGACGTTTTAAGAGTCTCGTATTTCGACGTTATGCTAAAAGAAGCTTTGTGTTCAGGTTCAATCTAAGCGCCTTTACTTTTATTTTAAATGTCGTCAACAAAGAACTTTATTTATGTAGAGTAGTAGATGTTACCCACGACCTCAACCGAGTGGAATTTAACAAAAAAAAAAAAAAATTAAAGTAGCCTGAGTTACTACTTATAACATCAGCTATCTGCCAGTGAAAGTCCCGCCAAAGCCGTTCCAGCCGCTTCAGAGATTAGCCGGAACAAATAGACAGAAAGACAAAAAAGTTCAGAAATGCTTTTTTGTTTTCAGTACCGTATATACTTTCATTATGCATTTAGTAATAAGCTGTTTGTGACATTACAAACAGACACCTCAATTTTATTTATTTGTATAGATTTATAGATAATACAATATAGGAGTGTACAGACTTACCGTAACTTAGTCAGAACTAGTACCGCCGGCCTGGTGTCGCTTCTGAAGGTAGCTCTCACACCGAGGGTAGCATCGGACCAGTGTGACGTCACACCTTCACGGGTATCCAGCCTGAGGACAAACAGAAATAGTATTAATTAAATTTTTATGGTTACCTACGTAAAGTTATCTGGGTTTATTTATTAAGAGATTTTGTACTCGCATAGCGCCAAGAAAAGCGAGCAGAAAAGTTGTTTGACTTTTTTGTGAAAGAATATTCAATAGCAGCATGAGATCTGTAAGTTGGCCCGGTAGATTAGGCTCGCTCTCTATTACATAGGACTTAAAACATCGTTGGCATAAATATATGTGTGACACAGGTAATGACTGGTCATGGTTGTTTTGGCCAGTTCCTGTGTCGCATAGGTCGGCAAGAGATGCCCGGTTGTCACCACTGTGGCGACTGCCGCGACATTGTTGGGGACACGGCGCTGCACACTTTGGCGGATTCCCGCCTGAGCATCGCAGCACCATGAGTTGATCGCGGCAGTCGGTATGGTTGGCCTCTCGCTTCCGGCCGTGGTTCAACCCATGGTCCAGCGCAAGAGGTCGTGGAACGCCGTCGCCTCCTTCTGTGAGGAAGTCATGTCCATCAAGGAGGCGACGGAGCGGGAGAGAGACCGCTTAAATCTCTCCTCAACCGCAGAACCGGGCGCCGGAGAGCGCGAGATGACCTCCAACCACCCTGAGTTTTGACCTGGGGGTGGTGGGCTTCGTGGGCTTGCCCGCCACCCGATCAGCACCAGGTCCGAGAGACGGCGTGCGTGTTTCCACGCGCGCCTTTGTGTCGTATGTCCGTCTCCCCAACAAAGGGGGACAGTAGGGCTTGAATCTAGTGGTGACTAAAGGCTAGATTTGTTGTGTCCAGCCATTTCAAAAAAAGACTGTTTTTATTATACTTATATCTAACGCTGTCGATGAAATCCTAACTAATGCGAATATGAGTTTGTTTGTTACGCTTTCACAGCTAAACTACTCGACCGATGGTCGTAAAATTTCGCATACACATTGTCAAGGGTACAAAAGGATTGTTACTAACCGAACCTACATTGACGCGAGCGGAGTCGCAGGCTTATTTTAGTATATACATAAATCTGATACTACCTTGCTGGCGCAACGATATTAGCGCGGCTGATCTTAGGTTCGAACAAAACAAAGGAAGCAATTTTATTGGGTTATTCCAGTGGTCGGCAACCCGCGGCTCGCGAGCCGCATGCGGCTCTTTGACTCCTCGGCCGAGGCTCTTTTTTTTTAATACGACTAAAGTGGCAAACATGCATACGGCGCATCTGATGGTAAATGGTCACCATAACCTTTGGACGCCTGCAACACCAGAGGCATCACTTGCGCGTTGCCGACCCTTTAGGAAAGGAAGTGGGAAGCAGAAGGAGCAGGAAGGGGAAAAGAGTGTGATTGGGCCTCCAGCAATCTCACTCACCGAACGAAACACAACAGTAGGAATACTGCTATTTCACGTCGATATTCTGTGAGAGGGTAGTCCTTACCCGCTCGAGCCGGCCCATTCATGCTGAAATCAGTGACGCTCTTCGACAAAATGTTGTGCAGGCACGGAATATTACTTATTATTTTGCCTTATAAGTATGATACCAAATTTAATTTAATATATCGTTACTTAAGCTAAGACTTATTTGATAAAGGCAAGCTCGAGAGTGTCCTTTTAATCCAATTTTTTCCGTAATAATGTCCCCTGTTAAAGCAAAGATAAGTTAAAAAAATGGCTCTGAATAGATTTTACTTGTGGATTGTCTATATTTGGCTCTTTTGGACCACAAAGTTGCCAATCACTGGGTTATTGTATCGAGAGATTCTTAGTAGCCACGTGACTAAAGACAGCCAATAAACTCACTTTTAAAACGAACCTATAACATAGTTAACAAAATATGAGCATAATACAGCTTTGCTACTACTACGTGATCATAAGCGTGAGAATGTATAAATCTATGCATATACATATCTATACTAATATTATAAAGCTGAAGAGGTTGTTTGTTTGGTTGAACGCGCTAATCTCAGGAGCGGCCTGTGACAATTGTGCGACAAATGCCGGAACTGCTGGCACCGATGACATTGTGTGGGCCCCTTTTTTCCCGGGTCATGCTTCGGTGATTACACCAGGCATACGTAGAAGCTCGTTCATTGTAGATGCCCGCTGTAAGATTGGCGGTGCGCGCTAACTGCACGAATTACACCTGTACGGGGCGACCTTGGCGAGTTTGGATGGGGCGCACGTGCTCATGCTTATAGCCGAGGCATAATGAAAAATATTGCACAAACGGGGAAAATTCTCTTATGTGAAGCAGACGAAGTTGCGCGGGTCAGCTAGTATGTTATAGAGCTGATGGCTACACTATTACTCCTACAAATTTAATTTAAAATAGAAGATTTCCACACATTTTAACTTTAAAACAAAATCTTTCAAACATTAGTAGTTGGAAGTAAAACAATAATCTTTCTCTATACCAGCACTAGACCGATATGAAATACTCGAAGACCAATCTTAGTTTAATAATCTTTCTCTTCGAACAATATTACGTTTGAGAACTCAACATTGAATCAATAGTGAGTGCCTCTTATGTGAATACTAAGTTTTGATCGCAGCTTTGCTTGCTTTTATGTAAATTTTATCCTTAGGGAACAGTACTCAATTTTAGGGTAAAAAGTACTCTGTCTTTTTCTCCACACCTGACAACGTCAAGCGGCGGTAGTTCAATAGATAAGGTCCAATATCTTATCTATTAAACTTGCGATCGAGAGGTCGCCGGTTCGAATCCCACCTATGCATTACTTTATTACTTTTTTTTTTAATAATAGTAATTGTTATTAAGTTTAAGTTGGCACAAATATGAATAACGATAGGTCTTAAAATACTTAAAATAGGATACATTAGGCGCTAATTATGTGCTATTATAGTGTAATAGGAAGGGCATTCTTAACAATATTTAATAAATATAGACTGTTCTATAATAAGTTACTATTACAATGAAAATAATATAACTTATTTATATAATTTTGTATTTAAATATTCGTTGACATATATAATGTTTTTGAAATAAACATAGGATAATAATAATGGGAATCTAAGCTAACTAGTGTAAGAGATAAAGATATAAATAAACGGCGATCTAGGCTCCCTCATAATCTACTGAGTTTATATGTCTATATTCAGCTTGTTTTCTGGCTGGACAATCAGTTCCACCGGTCTTGTGGTTGCTAGGCTTCTTAAAACGAGAGCATGAAGCACATTTAGGAACATCTTCCTTCTTTGTACATTCGGTCATCGAATGTCCAGCTTCAGCACAATGTCCACACGTGAACCCATTTCTAATATAAGCATTCTAGCTAAGCTGGAGTGGTTAACAAAAATACTAGTCATTTGAAACCCAAATTGCCTGTAATAAATATATATAAAAAAATATAATAATTCGTGTAGGTATACGAAATTGCATAATGATCAGTCAAGTAGATAAGGCGTTAAAGTGTAAAAAGAAACAAACTCACTAACGCATTTATATTAGGTATGATTAGATTGCCTTGATGGCGCCGTGGTAGTAAATGCGAACGTCTTGCCTAAAGTCTCGGGTTTCCAAGGTCGGGTAATGTTGTTACATTTTTCTGTCAAGAAATTCTCAGTAGCACGGCATGGGGTTTGGGACTACGTCTATAGTGGGCATGCTTTACTATTACATGGAGCATAATGTCCTATGTAATGGCAAAATATATACCTAATCGTACCTCTAAACAGACACTCCACAGTAAGGCAGAGATGTGAGTTTAAGTGGTCGGCTCGCCATTGCCACTATGCCGAGTGTTGTGGGCTCGAATACCACACGACGAAAAATTTTGTGTGATCCACAAATGGTTGTTTGATCCACAAATGGCTGTCTTTGTGTCCGTTGTTCGAATGTTTGTAAAGTCCCCCGCGACACAGGATATATTCCTAGGCGGGAATTATTTTCCTATATAAGAAAAGAAAAAAATTATATATTATTTAAAAGTAGTACTTAAAGGGTCGATAAGCCTATATAGCCTGTCTGCTTATTAAGTAATTCTCATCCAAATCACTCAATCACGAAGGCTTACAAAAGAATTTCTTTGTGCGCCGCAGGTAATGGTTGACAAAATCAACATGAAATCTAAATTGATATATATTTTTTTTACTGTTATAAGTTTGCGTTTGACCGCAATCTCACCTGGTTTTAAGTGAAGATGCAGTCGACGATAGAGCACGCTTGCCTAGAATATACCTATTCACTCGCGGCTTGAAATAGGAGATACCTATTTTCTCGCATCAGTTGAAGTCCTTTTGTTACGCAATAAGTATTTTCTATTTCAGGCTCGTGAAGAGCAACTGGTAATGAAACTAGTAGAAATAGTACGCATGCGTGATGAACTGGTGCAACAGATTGATGCGGAACGTCGTCGTGAAAGGCAGGAAGACCTCGCTATTGCCGCTTCTATCGCAAATAAAAGAGGTTAATACATTTTACAATACGTTTGTAATAATATAATAGTCACTACTACATTAAATCAAAAATAATTGATATATTAGTTTATTCCTTACTTAATAAACCATTAACAGCCACTAGGTCACACCCTATAACAGTGTGTATCAATACTATGTGCTCAATACCTAGAAGTTGCTCCAAAGTAAAAGGATATTTTGATTGTTTCTAGTGGTTGTGTTTTGTTTTGTAAACGATGCAAGCTATCTTTTCAAATGGAAATGTCAAATAGCGGTTCATCAGATTTTGGCAACGTAAGACACATACACACAAAAAGTGCTTTGTTTTCTCTTAATATTAAAACTTTTTATTGTTTTTCCTTGAATTTTCAAATCCTTTTATGTGATTCTAAAGTTAGGTTTATGAGGTACATGTAATGGTTGTATAAAACTGCTCTGTTTACATAGGAAGCAAGTTATATACTAAGTTTTAGGTTTTATAGACCAACTACGGCGCTGGAAGGGTTGCAAGGGTTCCAAGTATGAATTGAGACTACTTTGTAAACTTGTAAGTAAAATGTTCAAACTTTTTGATGTTATTATTTATATAGATTCTTTAAAGTTTCACCCGAATATATTTTAGGGAAACGCATACAGGGATAAAATGTTTGGTCTATATTAATCCAATACATGGTCTACCAGTGTACTTACAAAGTTTTTTATATTGGGTCGTTTTTTCTGTTGTTCTCAAAAACAAAACTGGTAAAATAAAATCCCTTGCAAAAATAGTTAAAGCGTAATTGATCGAATGATGGCGCTCTTTCGATACAATCATACAGCGCTACTATTAAAAATAATAATATTAAAATAAAATAATATTATAAATGCGAATGTGAGTTTGTTTGTTGCGCTTTCACGCCTTAACTACTCGACCGATCATCAAGGAATAAATCCTGTGTCGCAGGGGATTTTCAAATATTTAAACAATGGACACAAAGAACATACAGACTCGGAATAACCATTTGTGGATATACACCAATTTTTGTCCCGTGTGGGATTCGAACCCACAACACTCGGCGCAGTGACAGCGGCGAGTGGACCACTTAAACTATTACGCCATCCGTGCAGTGTTACACCCTGTAGGTGCCTAGTAGACACATTATCCTAAATACCTTTTTTCTTATCATTAGTCAAGAGGGCATTGAGTCAATTATACGAGGTGATAAGGTTGGCCTCACAGTCCTCCGTTATTATCGCATATTACAATACGACACCTTTAACACTGTCTCCCAACAAGTTTAGTTATGTATATTGGGTATTATTTGTAAAAATTTTCAACACAAGGGCAGTTACTATTAAAATAACAGTATGGATTAGATTACCGCCGTTCATAACTACGAAAGAGACATATCTAATGTAAATATCATTGGTACAATGTGATTGTTTTAAAAAATAGCACGGTAGTGAAAAATCTATGTCGTACTTCCGTGCAGATCTGAACTGGATAGGAATAAGCATCATTCATAGCAGTGATACCATACAAATGGATTTTATGCTACTATTTATTTTTGTGTGACACTTTTATCACTTGTGAAAAAATAAATGGTCTAGAATAACATTTATTTTCAGTCCTCCACGTTTGTGCGAATTTAAATATTACTACAGGCTGCCCAGTGGTCAAACTTTAATGTTATTTTTTTGTTTTTAATTTTAACTAGCTGCATACCTTCTGCATATAAGCTTTAACAATGACAAATATCATACCAATATGCTTAAAAAGAATTACAAAGTTTTCTCTTCACGTACCATATAGATTTTTAGATAGCTCTCGATCGATGCGATCGTTGTCGAATTAGTAGGGCAAGCGTTACGCTTAAGAATAGAAAAGGGTATGTTAAGCTGGTTTGGGTATGTAGAAAGAATGGACGAGGAAAGACTGACTAAGAAAGTTTATAAGGCTAGTGTGAATGGAACAGTCGCAAGAGGAAGACCTAGGCCAACGTTTCTCGATCAGATCGGAGGCGTTCTTGACAAAGGCCAGCTTAAGAGCACCTTGAACCAACGGGCGTGTATGAGAGATGTGATGAAAGTGAATGAAGTCAGAGAAGTGTGTCAGGATCGTAGCAAATGGCAATCCGTAGTCTCTGCCTACCTCCATGGGAAACAGGCGTGAATCTATGTATGTATGTATGTATGTATGTTACGCTTGCACATTTATTTTTAAATTACAGCCTTTAAAATATTACAGATCTGCTCACAAAGTAGTCTTATTTATAGAAAATTACGGATTTACAATCTACTTTTCATACCACAGAAACAGGAAAAGACAAAACCAAATATATGAAGTGTGACATGCTGAGATGTGTGTTTTAGTGTGTAGTGTAGTTTGTATGATAAATGAAAGTATAAAGAGTGCATGGAACGAACAAAATCTATCGATCGTTCAATTTTAATAGTTACTAGGCATAATTCCTGTGTCACTGGGGACTTTACAAACATTTAAACAACGAACACAAAGAACAACTGACTCGGAACAAATATTTGTGCTTCACACAAATGTTGTCCCTCGTCGAACCCACAACACTCGGCGCATTGCAGTAGCGAGGCGCTCATAGCCAGTTGCACTGACTGATCGGTAAACGATTTTTTTTGCTCGTCATAATGACCACACTTCTGATGGTAAGCAGTCATGTGGTCTAAGAGCAGTGGCCTCCACACCGTCCTCATAGCAGCCGAGGCGATGTTGAGGTCTCTACTTTGACGCCCTAAGAAGGTGCTTTTTCACGCCCTGCTTAAAGGACCCAGGATTGAAGGAAGAAGGAAACACGTGCCTTGGCAGATAATTCCATGCCTTGATCGTTCGGCAGGGGTATGAGGACCCAAACTTGTTGGTACGCACTCTAGTCGACTCTACCGTGTAAGGATGGCATCTGAGTCTAGCACACGTTGTTCTAGATAGGAACGGGGATGATTTGATGATTGAATATTGACGATTAGCGAGGTTAAGCAACGTTAGGTGCGGTCAGTCTGTAGATGGGTGACCACCTAATGGTATTTCATCTGAGCGTCTCCGTGCTTTTGAGGGCACGTAAAAGGTCGGTCTCGGTTGTTGTCAAATTGACTGCAGTCATTAAGCCATGTCAGAGGCCTACGGATGGTTTGAACACTTCTTGACAACAGGTTGGCCACTAACCACACGAAAAAGAAAGAAGTCAGAAGTAGCGAGGTGACCACTTAAACCACTAAACTATCCGTGCAGTACACTGCTTCATAAAATTCTCAGTAAGTAAACAATAGACTTCAAATTACGTGAAACAAAGATGGCTGCTAAAATATAAGAGTTTTATATACCGTACTTTTCCAAGTATTATACCACTACCGACCTACGCAGTCTTGTTAATATATTATCACATAGCATTTTTAAACCAGTCTGCGCAGACTGTATATTAACAATTTGAAAGGGTACCCTAAGTAAAAAGGTACAAAACCGTATTACTATTTTATTTCGCAGAGGAAAGAGCGTCAAAGAATTTAAAATATATGTATATTTGAACTAGGTAACAGCGAATTTACAGCGAGCGAGCAAATGTAGAAACTTACATAATACACTTACATAATGTGTTTTAAACACTATGTTTTGTAATAAAACAAATTTATTCGGATTTTATATGTTACTGTTTACTTCTATTTAAATTACAAAACAATTCAGATATTAGAGGTTTATAAAAAAAATAAACAAAGCGTCAAAATCCGTATAAATTTGTATACAAATTTACGCGAATGATATACAATGTAGTTCAGTCTATGGTCCAGTGAGAGGTCGTGGAATGCCGTCGCCTCCTTCTGTGAGGAAGTGATTTCCATCAAGGAGGCGGCGGAGCGGGAGAGGGAGCGTTTCAACCCTCTCCCCAACCGCAGAGCCGGGCGCCGGAGGGCGCGAGACGACCTCCAGCCACCCTTAGGCTTAGTTTGGTGGTGGGCTTTGTGGGCCTGTCCGCCATCCGTTCAGCACCAGGTCCGAGAGGCGGCGTGCGTGTTCCCACGCGCGCCTCTATGTCAAGTCCGTCTCCCCTCTAGGGGGACAGTAGGGATAATTAATGAGAAGTGCCTATAGGGTAGGTCTTATCGCGTATTGGCCTGCCGTTTCATACGGCGGGCCGAAACCTCGACGGGGTCGCGACCGCATATACAAGTGATTCGCGCGGCCCCGTCGATAGTGGTTTTGTCGAGGAACACCGTGGTAGGTGTAGTCGGTATTCCGAGAGGTCCTTTTACATCGTTTCAACATCTTTCTTTTACCCCGGCGAATCCGACATAATCCCTCCGCCCGCCCCCGCGGAGGGATATGCGTAAGGAATTCCGCCATGGTAAAAAAAAAAATGGCACGCAGTAGGCCCGTGCTGTAGAGTAGGAAAACGCAATTCCCGGTGCGCATCGGCGGCTCAAATACCTACTCCCTTCCATTACATTCCTTTCTTCTCATCTTTAATACCTTATCCGTAGAATTGAAGTAATAATTGCAAAAACTACAGTACTGCAAGTTAGTAATCATAGGCTATCCACTTACCATAATCCAAATAATAGTTAATAATAATAATGGTTTGTTTTAAGAGCAGCGATAGCTCAGTGTGGAGACCAACAGACTGCAATGCAGAGGGTCTCGGGTTCGAACTCACGTCGCGCACCTCGGACTTTCGGAAATTATATGACTTTTCGAAATTATGTGCGTATTGATTGACAATTATCGCCTGCTCCGTGCCTCGGTGAGCACGTTAAGCCGTCGGTCCCGGCTGCCATGAACATCTATGGCAGTCGTTATTGGGAGAGTGTCGACACAAAAGATCCCACTGGGTCGAAGGGTCGCCGGTCTGCACTGACTGGCCCCCACATAAGATACATACATACATACCATAATCCAGGCAGTAAACGTGTTTGTCAACCATGTTAAAGAAGATCGAAATTTAAATTAGTAGAACTGCATTTCTTTTGCTTTTACAGTTCCTGTACAAATCACACATAAATATATACTTACGTATATATAGGTGTTTCATGTCCCTGCTTGTACCAGATGACAAGCCCCATGCGGTCATCGGGTAGAGCTGGAGTGACGTCACAAGGTAGTTCTACACCGCCTCCGGTTGGCGCATGCAGGGACTCGATGGAAGCTGAAACAAAAGAAGATTTATGTAAGTAATAGGTTTTTGTAGGCAAGTAGAGAGCATTGGGCGTCCCCAGTTTAAACTGTGTAAATCAGAGAAAAATTTGTGATTACAGATGGTGCAACGGTTTAAGTGATACCCTCACCACTATACCGATTGTTCCTGGTTCGATTGCGCACGGGTTAAAAAATGTGTGGTTGTTCCGAGTCGGTGCGTTTTGAGTGCGTTCATGTTTGTGAAGTCTAACGCGTTAATTAATTGGTTATTCGTGGTAAAGAAGTACTTGTCATGTCTACAGCGAGTTGGGTTTCTAGATCACCCAAGAGAAGGTTAGTACCGTGTATTTGTCTCTTCTGCTAGCAGCGTTGCTTCACCTTTTAAAGTCACCAGCTTAGTTGTACATAACATATAAAAACGCACTAATACGTTGCAGCGTCAGGAACAAACTGCCCTATTTATTATGTTAATTGTTCTTATGTTGCCTCATATATTGATAATAGTATGCAATTCTATCTATCTTAGGTAAAATAATAATAATATAATATTCTACCACAAACACACAACACCATCTAGCCCAAACTAAGCACAGCTTGAACAATGGGTACTAGACAGTGGATAAACATACATATGTATATTTTTTTTTGTAAATACTTATATATTATACACAAAAACACCCAGAATAAGACAAACATCCATGTTCATGCACACAAATGTTTGACTTGGGCGGGAATCGAACCCGCGACCTCAGGCGTGGCAGTTGGTTACACTAACCACTGCGCCATCGAGGTCGACTATCTTAGCAAGATAAGGCGTGAAAGCGTAACAAACAAACAAACTCACATTCGCATTTATAATAATTTTAAAGGATTCTCATAAGTCATTAATTGTAAACTCATTCGTCGTTATATTAAAGAATAAGGTATGTTTTAACGTACTTTTCCCAATCGAACAATTCTCCATCTCATATCGATAAAAGAAATCGCTTAAATATCAAAAATCACAGTCTTTATCATCCGAAGATTCACGCAATAACAGACGCCTTTCAACGAAATTTCCCAAAGCGTATCAAGACGGATATGCAATAATCACTGTAATAAAATAACAGTGATAAAATACTTGTTAAATTACTAGCCTCGGAGATATATTAAGTTAAATGATATAGCAGTGCGGAGGGAGTATTATTTTAATGATTGCTGTTGGGCACAATTGGTGAGTTGATACTTGCCGGTCGGATAATCCGCTTATCTGATAGTAGCAGGAATATGGTATAGGTAATTTTTGATCGATGGCACGTATGTATTTAGAGTTTATTTTTGCAAAAACGTGGCCTGTATCGTAGTATCACTACAATTGAATTTCTTTACCATGTCCGTTTCAAATTATTTGCAGTTTACGTTATCCGTTCAAAAATTACAAATAAAAAAATAATATTAAATAAAATTTAAATATTAATATTTTTGTAGGTATCGATTTGAGCACTCACAAAAAACTAAATTGGGTAATAAATATAATGAATTAGAAATCTATTTCTTGAGTTATCTATATCACGGTGCTTGGAGTCAAATCACGCTCGCTATAGAAGTGGCGCGTACGATCATATCTCTATATATTTAATAACCGAAAAATTAAATCTGAAGATGAATTATTTCGATTTAAACAAATCCTAACTACTTTCATAAATGCGAATTATGTTATATTAATATTATATTAAATGCGAAAGCTTGTTTGTTTGATATTGCTTTCACACCATAACTACTCGACCGATCATCATGAAATTTGGCATACACGTTGTCAGGAGCATAGGAAAGAACATAAGGTTTAAGGTTTAAGAAAAATTACAGTTCCCGAGCGAGCGAAGCCGCGGGAAAACTAGTATAATATAATTTTTATATCATAAGTATCTATTCGTTCAACAAGAAGAAAAGCAGATTATTACTGTCACAAGAATCGGATGAGAAATTTGGGAATAGACTACAAAGCGTAAGATCGAGAGTTATGACGTAAATCGCAAGAAATCTATTTTCAGGTATACACTGTATATGGCTGTATGCTTAAATAGAAAAAAAGCGCTGTCTTAAACTTACATGTGCCAAGTCATTGCTAGGATTAGAGAAATGCTATCTAATTGTAGAAATCGCATATAAGCTAGTTCAGTGGTTTTTGTGTGATAATGGAGCAAACAATCAGAAAAATTGCCTTTGTTTTAGCTTCAAATCCCTATTAACCTGTCAATCATTAAAACATAACAAATAATTGAAAACCTATTGTGTCTGACCGCTGGTGTGCCGCTACAACCTAATAGGTTTATATGCACATAGCTTTTAACAATCAAAAGTGCTTATGATCCAACTCGAGACCTCTGCTTGGAAGTCCAAAAGTCTACTAGACTTATATTAAATTTAGATATTGTTCAACCCAAATACATATATCCCATATGAACTAAGATATTTAACCAGCATCATATATTCTCCATTGCAACCGAGAGCCTTGGGCGTATCTCCTCCAAATATGAGCCGAGGTATGCGTGCCCCCATCTTTGACAAAACGAACATGTAGCCGGGAGGGGGGAAGAGGGGGTATGAGCATCAATTTGCATCGTAATCAACAGCTTCATCTTTATGCGGCGCTGCTACCGTATTGATGCATGTGTTGGGCGCTACCGTCGATCGTACAATTACTATGGTCGATAAAGAATGTGTCACAAAAATATGTCCCTCTTGAAGATATTAAGTGTGATGTAGATGGTCTAGTGAAATGCTTTATGATACACTAGCTGACCCGCGAAACTGCGTCTGCTTCACATACGAGATTTGCCCCGTATTTAAAACATTTTTCATTATTGCGCCGCCCCTATTGGTCTATCGTGATGTTATGCCTATATCCTTATACAATAAATGGGCTATCCAAGGCTAACATAATTTTTAATTCGTACCAGTAGTTTCTGAGATTAGTGCGTTCAACCAAACAAACAAACTCTTCAGCTTTATAATATTAGTATAGATATGGATAAAAACTGACATCATATATGCTAGGACGACTATATATTATGGTTAAATAATCATCTAACACAGTGTCAATATGACATCTGAATAATATTACAAATAGAAAAGATTTGTTTGTTTGTTAGTAGTCAATAAACTCTGAGACCAGTGAATCGATTTTAATCATTTTTCCACCATTAGAAAGCTACCTTATCCAGAAGTAACATAGGCTATATAGCACCACGCTATGAGCCACTAAATCGGTGTAGTAACCATAATCGTGGCTGTAACCGCGGGAACAGTTACTTATGAATTATTAGTATTATCATGCTCACCTATATTGAAAATTGTCCACTATACTGCTCTATCATGAAAATGCAATATGCGAGCTTACTGTTCTTAGTGGAAACTTTTTGTGCGTTCTAATTATGGTGAGACACATCTATGATTAAATACTTTAGTCACACTATAACACGAGGAAAACAGCGTATAGTCGCTAGATATGACGAAGATTTCCGCTTGAGATTTAGAAAATACAGACGAACTCGCATCTCCTCATTCTCAAATGGGGTAGGCACTGATATGACAACAGTATCTTGCTGGCTTTGTTTTTGAAAACAACATAGGTGGAAAACAAGCATACAGCCTGTATAGCGGTTGACGGTCACCGTAGCCTATGATCGCTTGCAATAACAGGTGCATCAGTCGTGCGTAGCTGACCTTAGAATAGGAATTGAAGATAGAAGATAGTTACCGAAGGAAAAGGAGAATGTTACTACATTTAGGCCGCGTAGGTAGCTTGTGAAAAGTTGGTTCTGTCCCGAGTGAGCCAGCTCAGACATAACAGCGTCATCATAAAACTAGAAACGAAGTGCACCTATTCGAAACCATGTTTTAAGTCCTACATATACACCTACATATACATAGCAATTTTTTTCTATTTACCTGTCTTATTTCTGAACATCATGCTGCAACTAATAATTACATAACAGAAAAATCGAATACTTTGCTTAACTGGAATAGTTCAATAAGGCAGTTGTGCTTAAGTTTTTGTTAGTTAGATAGGCAAAATCCGTTCTAGTAATAAGTCCTATGTCGTGGGGCACTTTATAACATTCCAATAAGGGACACAAAGAACTCCTACAATCGAAACTGAAGTTTGAGAATCATATAAATGTTGTACTATTTCTTGATGAACAAACTACGATAGAATGGGATAGAATAAGATTTATTGCACATCAATAGAATTCAAGATTAAATATGTAAATAAAAGATCTCTTTGAACAAACAAAAAAGGAAATAATAATGGACACTAAATAATGGGCAAAGTACCCATTATTATTTCCTTACATATTTATGTTACAACAAGGGCCAAATACGCCTGCTCACAGGAGCGTTTACTGGTCACTTTGGCACCAATGACTTCCTGTGCAGATTGAGTTTGGCAAACAATTTAATCTGCAGAGCCTGTGGTGAGCGGGACGAGTCCATATTACACCTACTGTGTGAATGTGACGCGTTGGCTGGACTAAGGATGGGTCTGATGGGATTGGCATATCCGAGCCCTGAAGACTTCAGGCTTCTCCCTCTGAAGTGTACGCTGCGATTGATGCAGTACATTCATAGGGAGATAGCTAAGGTATAGATCTCGGGGCCGATACAAAAGATCCCACTTGGTCGAAGTGTCGCCGGTCTACACTGGCTGGCCCCCGTAACAAGATTAGATAAGATAAGATACATACTTATGTAACTTCACTGTACTGCACTTAACTGTACTTCACACACAACAACGAGTTATGGATAATACTTACATTATTATATCATAGGTACTAAAGGTTAACATTCCTATATATTTACAATAAGCGCTCTTAAAAACTTAATTAAAGCCCATTTCGTTTAATTTTGTGAGGGCCAATGTTACAGAAAATGACGTCACACGCAATCTGCTACAGCACCAAATTTTAACGTCTGGCAATACGCCAGGAAGGCTCACCCACTAAAAGTTGCCATGCACTGTCCTACAGAATAAATATAGGTGAAAAGCAGATGGTTTTAAGCACGTTTCTTTTTTTAAACTTTTTTGAAGCTTTTCAGCTGGGAATAGAAGCCAGCTATATTTTCGTTTGTTCGGTGTGACGTTGCGACACCTTTTCATGTCCTGTTAGTGCTTAAATAAATATTGTATAACAAATACTTCTTCTTTCCTTCGTCTTATCCCATCATCTGCGGTCGGCTCTCCTTGTCTGCCTTCTCCATTTTGTTCTATCTTGCACGGTCGCAGCATCAACATTCATGCCCTTTAGGTCTTTTTCGGTAGGTTACGGGCCACTCGTACCATGTGGTCTTCTAGACGGCGGAACACATGTCCATACCATTGAAGGCGTCGTTCTTTTACCTTCTCGGCAATGGGAGCAATCTTATAGCTTCCTCTGACATGGATGTTGTGTACTTTGCCGAGCAATGTGATACCTGCTGACCAGCGTAACATGCGCATTTATGTCACGTGTAGTTTTGACAGGTGTTGTTTAGTAGATGCCCAGCAATCTGTGCCGTATAGGATGGCGAGTTTAATTGCCGTTTTATACAGCTTGCCTTTACGCTTTATGGGTATCCTTCTGTCGCACATTACGCCTGTGAGTTGTCTCCATTTCATACAATCCGTGATTGTTCTATGGGTTATATCTCGCTCGATCCTACCATCATTGTTGATGATTGACCCTAAGTATATAAAATGGTTAACCGTAGGCATGGGTTCGCCGTCGATGTGGAGTTGAATTTGATTGACTTGCGTGCGGCCATCGAATATACATGACATATGCTTTGTCTTTTGCGACTAATCTTTAGACCATTTTCTTCGAGCGACTTTACCCAGCGTTTGAAATCATTTTGTAGGTCTTCTACCGAGTCTGATGTCAAAGCAACGTCATCTGCGTACAGTATATTCCACGGCACGGGTTTCTGGCAGTGTTTTGTGAGATAGTTCATGGTAACATTAAATAAAAGAGGGTTCAGTGCCGACACTTGATGAACTCCCACTGTAATCTCAAATTTGTCGCACGTTCCTGCTAAACAAACCACTTGCGTCGTAACACTGTTCTACATATCTGGGTTCAATCATACGAATTTTTTCCTCCGAAAACAAAATTTACCAAAGCTATACATACGTACAGCTTTGGTAAATTGTGTTTTCGGAGTGCGTCCCAAATCAGGATTGGTGTTACTAATCTTCGATTTTTCTAGCAGTATTCGGATAGTTTGAATGGCATCTGATGTGTGTTCTCTGCAACAAACCCGCACTGATTTGGCGTTAATCTTACAAGGTCGATCAGTCTATTGTTTATGATTCTTTCCCAAATTTTAAAGGTTTGCGACATGAGTTTAATGGCTCTATAACTATTACAATTTCTAATATCTCCTTTTCATTTGTAAAACGGCTTTTCCGAATTCGCTGCCCAGGGGTGGGATACGTTTAATAAGTATTTATAATATTATTCCCATTGTTTTTTAATATCTTTATCAGATGTAAGTAGTTTATTCATCATTAATCAATAAAAATTACATTTTTAAATATATTTATAAAAAAATAACATATTTAAAAATATAAAAATTATGGAGACCCACCGGCATCGAGACAAGGTCCAAGCTGTCGGTGGTTAGGGATCCAGAGAGAGGAACCTCCTCACTATGCGTGCCGTATCTAGGAAGACGCCTTCTGCATCTGACCCTTGACCTAGGCACCTAACGCGAGCCTCTTAAGATGTTGGCCGAGGCTCTTGGCTATTAGACCGTTCACCGTAACGACTATCGGTACAATGATTGCCGAGTCCATATCCCACATATCGACAACCTCGTGTGCTAAGTTCAGGTATTTTAACTGTTTTTCCTTCTAACCTTTACGCGGTTGCTGTCATGAGGGATGGTGATATCGACAATCATTGCACGGAGCTCTAATCGATCTATTACCACAATATCAGGATATAAGTAGTTTATTATTATTATATTTTATGCATATAACTTTATCATTCTATTGTTTTTTTCTATTTTTTGCAATTTTATGTATATCTATATCGGTTTTTGCTGACTCGAATTGTGTATATAATTAATTGTTTGCTACTTCCATTGCTATTGCGACTTCTCTCTTAGCCTCTTTCTTTGCTGTCATGTATTAATCTTTATGAGTTTGCTCTTTTGTAGCTTGCCATAGTTTAAAACTTTCCTTTTTCTTAGATACAGCGGATTTTACGCTGTCTTGCCACCAGCTGGTCTCCTTAAATGGCTCCGTTTTGGGTTTCATCCTCTCAAGATGTTTTTCTGCGCTTTTTCTATAACTTTTTTAAAACTCGTCCCACATTTTATTTGCCGTTGTATCTGTTACATCCACACAACTAGTCTTCTCCGCAAGTTCTTTAATCAGTGATATACCACAGGAATCATATAGCTTCTGCCATTTAAGTTTAGGTGTCACACATCGGTAAATTTTTAGGGGGTTCGGCAGTTTGTATACTGTATAGCAAATACAAACTAGTTTAATCATTGTTACGAGATATAATGTAATTTTATTTTATTATTCTATTATTAATTTGTCCAGTATGTAAAATATAATAAATTATAATATTGCACATACAATTTTCACATATAATACAGATTAACGAATTAGTTCAAACTAAAAATTACGTTAAAACTATAAAACTGTAAAGATATGCTTTAACGAGCCTTATTTAGCTGTTTAAAGCTCTCATTCCTATTAAGTAGGAAGGTCGCGCTCGCAATGCAGACTCTAGTTTTACAGGACAAGTGTCCAAAGAATTTCCTATTGTGTCCCTGCAGTAATGTTACAGGCATCTAATAGAGGTGCTGGAAGGTCAGCAGGAACCCATAATCTTTGTATAATCTTACAAAGAGCTAGTAGTTACGACATACGACAAGAGATGGCGCTGGTGGTACAATCCTGATGAGTTAGTATAAATAAAATTTCCAACATCAACCGTCGGACCGCGGCCCACCAGGCAAGATCAACCAGCCTGGTTGGAGGATCCTCACTTTGTGTTAAAGGGTATTCATACCACATTTACTCACACAATCTTCAAGGAAGGACCTGCGTCTCTTTTCTGATACCCCTATTACTACAAATGTCATTAATTGCGGCAATAAAGGGTGCGACTATATTAACCTGCAATATTTAAAATGGTAAATTTGACCACGATTAACTTTTATTAAAATATCCATTAACTTGTGGCGACTCTGCACAGAACAAAGTTCCGCCTACATCTAACAGATGGCACTAAATACGCTCAAATGACGTCACAATCCTGCATCGCGCAAGCGGAGTTTACACAGCGACTAACTATATATACAAGCACCCGACATCAACCGTCGGGCCACGGCCCGCCAGGCACGATCAACCAGCCTGGTCGGAGGATCCTCCCTTTGTGTTGGAGGGACATCAAACTCTGTTCCTCCACAAACTTATCAATTGTTGGAATGCCGACACGGTACCTCACGTGCAGTCCACAGGCATAAGTACAATGCATCGCGTCAAAATACAATTAGAACCGCATCTTAGATGCGTCCGTTTGAGACAAATACCAGTTTCATTATGTCGTGTATTTAGCGATACATATATAAAAATAATTATACATATGCATATATATTGTTTAAGCCTATATACTACACTATACCGAAGTAGGTATTGCAGTTGGCATTTAACCAACTTAAGTTTATACTACACCACACTGAAGTGTTGCACTTGACTAAATCGGAATTATAAACCTTAAAACATTTCAAAAATTTGCCTTTTCCGATAATGTCGATCGACATAACAGGAGCATATAAAATCTAGGTGATGGAGGCGTTAGCTCGATCTGGTCATAATCGTAAAGTGTCTACGACAACCGAATGACAGCGATGAATATAAAGCAAAACATTTAACCATAAAACAGCAATTCATAACTTGAGTGGCTACAGACTTTTTCAATTTACATATAGAGAGATGTGGAACAGTCAGATCTTGGCGTAAACTGGGATTTTGTTCGATATGGTGCCACCAGACTAAGAGATCTTATGTGTATCTTATCTTATGTTCGGGCCAGTCAGTGCAGACCGACGACACTTCGACCCTGTGGGATCTTTTGTGTCGACACTCTCCCAATAACGACTGCCATAGATGTTCATGGCAGCCGGGTCCAACGTCTTAACGTGCTCTCCGAGGCACGGAGCAGGCGATAATTATCAAACAATAATAATATATAATAATATAATATAATATTCTACCACATACACACAAAACCATCTAGCCCAAACTAAGCAGAGCTTGTACTATGGGTTCTAGACAATGGATAAACATACATATACACTTTTTTTTTGTAAATACTTACATATTATACATAGAAACACCCAGACCAAGACAAACATCCATGTTCATGCACACAAATGTTTGACTTGTGCGGGACAATACGCACATAATTTCGAAAAGTCATATGACTTTCGAAAGTCAGAGGTGCGCGGCGTGGGTTTGAACCCGAGACCCTCTGCATTGCAGTCTGTTGGTCTCCCCACTGAGCTATCGGTGCTCTTGACTAAGAGATACTCTACAGAAGAATCCAGCCTAATAAACTTCTGCTGTAAGTGAATGTAGAGTATAACCCTCCATTTTGCAGAAGATTGCAGTTCCAGCAAACTTATTTGTTATCTTTGTTTCTAGTATATTTGTTTTGTAAGCTTTTCCTATGCTGGGGTGCAATGTATGGCATAGTTAGCCACACTTGAGATTACTTTCTGTAGATACTGTTTATTGGTTTGTTGTCGGAAAGGAATTCGGAACAATCAACACCTGAGGAAAGACTATTTAAACCACTGTTAACAATATAATATAATATTCTATATAATAATATTCTATCACATACACATAACACCATCGAACCCAAACTAAGCAGAGCTTGTACTATGGGTACTAGACAATGGATAAACGTACATACTTATGTACCTTTTTTTGTAAATACATTCATATTATACATGATACATTCTTAGTTCAGTGTGTCTTTATACAAACAATAACAAGAAACTGCTGCCATTTTCCCGGCCATAACATTTCATAACGTGATCCAACGTAAATATCGGTAACTTATTAACGGTAACTAGGAAGTTTGGCCCGTATAAATGAATATCAATATCGCCGTAATATTGTTCAGTTAACAAAATAATTGAAGGGCTTGATTAATTTTGTTGTTACGCAATTCTTCCTGGCATTTAAAACAAAGTGTTAGTATTCGTATAGCCGACGATTTTAGTTGCGAATAACAATGAAATATTTGAGGAAAGTAGTTCATCATTCTTCTTTGAATTGCTGATAGGAACTTGTTTCAAAAGAAGCAATCATTATTACGCGACATAGAATTCATTCCTAGTGCGGCATTGTATTTATAAAAAAGAAAATACCTTTATAACGTTCTGTTCAGTATTTCTCAGTGGCAGCACGGCCTCTAGAACTGTGCCTGACTTAAACTCACCCCTGCCTACCCTTTCGCGGATATAGGCGTAATCCTAGGAGTATGAAATTATGTAAAAGTAACATATCTAACTCGCCATCACGCATAAGTATATTTTTATATATAATAATAATAATATCAGCCCTGTATTAAACTGTCCCAATGCTGGGCACGAGCCTCTTCTCAGTGTAAGAAAGGTTAGGCCATAGTCAACCACGCTGGCCCAGTGCGGGTTGGCAGACTTCACATATCTTTGAGAATATTATTAAGAACTCTTAGACATGCAGGTTTCCTCACGATGTTTTCCGTCACCGTTAAAGCAAGCGATAATAAACTATTTGATACGCACATAACTTCGAAAAGTCAGAAATGCGCCTTGAGATCTAACTCGAGACCTCTGCGTGGCAGTCCAACGGTTTCCCACTAGGCTATTATTAGTGCGGTCGTACATCCTAATTTTAAAACAGTAAAACTTAATAACCGATTGCTTGACCTGGTAATCGAATCCAGGTTTTAACGTTCGTTCGAAAATATACGCGTATAATGCTAGAGGACCAACAAATGCATGTAATATATTTTAAATACGATAAGAAGTTTTCGTAAAATCGATAACCCGCTAGTAATACGAACGTACAGGTGAAAATAAGAGACTACAGAGCGAGACATATGTATACACACCATGTAATAACACATCTTATTATCCCGCACGCAAGAACTAAGCTAGATAAGCTTTACGCGATGGCGAAGGGCGGCAAGCACCACTCTCAAAAAGAAACGGAAAAAAGGTTTGAAAACTCGTCAACTCATATTTTCAATACAAATGTAACTCATACTATAGTCGTATAATTATTATAGGTTGGTCAAAATATATATTTCTGTTAAGACTGCGCCGAGCGAAATGTGCCATAACAGGCGGTCGCAGTTAAGTGAATAAAATCAACACTTTGTTTAATACAAATATAAAATATACATTTACCATAACAATGAATGTGTTTACAATTACTCCGTGTAAAAACTAAAAATAATGAATATTTTCGCTTACATAATTACGTAAATTCGCACGATAAATGCAAAAACGTAAGCTCGTGTTACGTTATTTTTATATTATAACAGTAGAAATCACCTTGTCAGTACTTAGAGTTTTGTAATGTTATTCTGGGTGTTCCTCGTGTCCTTTGTTTGATTGTTTGTAAAGTCCGCCGTGGCACTGTATTTAAAAATAATCTCGATCCCATATCGCACCAGCAGTGGCTTGAAGATTACTTAAACCACTACGCCGGCCACTACCATAGTCTACTACGCTGGTATTGGGCGGGTTGGCAGACTTTACAAATTCACCGTTCAAGCGATCGATAATTAATTAGCGATTTAATCAATAATATATCAAAAATAAAGTGACAAGAATTTTCTCGCATATGTGTAATGTCTGCCAAGCCACAATGGGCTGGCGTGGTGGATTGAGTATGTCTTAACCCTTTTCAAAACACAAACTGACATATGTCCAGTATTGGGACAGTTTATGAATAAGGCTGATATTATTTTTATTTTCTTTATTTTTTTATTTATTATAACTTTGGAGTACAGTCTTTTACAAATATATAGTGTCCCACAAAACCGGTTTAGCGGTTTTGTGGGACATTATTTGGTATGGTATATTGGTATGGTATGCTTCGGTGGCGCACTGGTAGTATATGCGACTGCTGTGCATAAGGTCTTTTGTCCAAACCCGAGTCAGGCAAAGTAATATTTTGTTTTAATTTTGAAAAATTCTGGGTCTGTACCCGGTGCACGGCAATAAGTACGCCCCCTATTTCCATGGACTTTAAAATATAGTTTGCGAAATGTGGTTATGCAACTTTACCTACCCGTTTGGGGATATAGACGCGAGACTATGTATGTATGTATGAGAACGAAATGCGTTTCTTTATATGCATGTGCGTATCTTTATGGCTCCGTGGCATAAGTTTGCCTTTGTCTCTCTGGTTCGATGCCGAAATCGAGCAGTGTTGAAGTTTTTACGGAATTCTAAATATTAGAACAGCAATTAACAATATGCCTAGTAGACAGCAAAAAGCATACAATACACCTCTGGCCGTAACGCATGAATAGTTTGATATTACTTTACGTAGGAGTAATATGCTGAGCAATATTCTTCAATATATAATTATTAAACCTCGAAATACTAAACGAAAAAAAGAAGATATAATGCATCCTCTACTCATATCCACATAATAACCTCAATCGCTATGTGTGACTTAAAAACATAGCTAGCGATATGTCTACATAATACACTTCTGCTCACCCTTTGAAGATACACGTGCATATACACCATCTAACTGAGTACTGCTAATCAGTGTAATACCTTACCATCCACCTTAATTGTACCGTTCTCAGAAGACAGTGTCGGCGATTACTTGCCATTCACTACCGTTTAATTGCGCTGTTTCATCGCTTAAGTGCAATGGCTAATGTCATCAGGTTGCTACTTAGACAGAGAGTATAGTTGGGTCTGTGAGACCACGGCAGAGGAATACGATTGTTAATTAGGTTAGTGGTTTCTAATATAATGGCGTGACATGTACTGGGAGTTATTGTTCATTGAGGTGATAGTGTGTTGTCGACAGAAAGGCTCATGTGAGAGGATAGCGGCTCATTTGACAAGTTAAACTAGTCATATCAATGGTATAACGGGTAATCAGTCTCATTTTAGGATACGTTCAAAATTTATTTTATATTGTTAATTAGTTTTTACGCGTGGCTTCGCGTAAAAGTATCTATTCTAGTTGTTAATCCTGGATATGGTTTAGGGTACGTGTGATTGAAACACATTCAAAACTTCTTTACAAAAGAACAATGCTTATAACTGACCCAGTTTTGGAACTCACGGACAGCACAATAGGGTTTAAATTAGTTGTGGAATAATTATTGTATAATATAATATCATTTATAGATATTACTAAAGGTGTGCCAAGAAACTTAGTCTGCTTGATAAGAGAATTTTCAACGTTTTGCAACATTTTTTCATTGATGCTCCGCTCCTATTGGTCACAGTGTGATGTTATATAGCCTATAGCCTTCCTCGATAAAAGGGCTATCCAACACCAAAGAAATGTTCAATTCGAACCAGTAGTTCCTGAGATTAGCGCGTTCAACCAAACAAAAACTCTTCAGCTTTATAATATTAGTATAGATTTATATTTAAAAAGATGTTTCAACGTATAACTAGTCAAAGTGATTGATGATTTTTTTACTGGCAACTTCTAAGTTGCCAGTAAAAAAATCATGATAATAAATCGATTAACAATATAATTATAATCATATTATTATATTGTTAATCGATTTAATATTTTCTCTACTCATTGAAATAATTTGATTAGTAACTAGCAAAAACTTACTTGGCCATTAGAAACTTTTGATGCGTATATTATTAAGGTATATATGCAATCAACTATAAATTAATTAGATTTTGAACTAAAATATATATTGATAGCCTACGTTCAAAATCTATATCGATTAATCGATATCATTTTAAATACCCAAAAGGGCCACACTTTTTTGACACTTAATGTAATTTTAATAATGAATACATAGAAGACATCTAAAAGCTGTGTATTATTGCACTTATCCATCATCCGCTTACTGTGAATTATCCATTCCTTTTTACTCAAAACAACGAAATAACGCTGTAGTCTAACTTCGATACTTTATTAAAAGCATGTGCATACCCACGTAACATTGTTCTTTTTTTTATGATTATTAAAGTACTTTTCAATAAAATTATGAACGTGGCAGACCTCTAATCAATCTCAGATTATTAGTTAAGCACTCATTTATCAAATGCTATAACAACTAGTACAATTTTTGACTGTCCACTTCTAGGCCGGTGGCATTATGAAGGGTGGGCATTGTTCTTTCACTTTTATAAAATACAAACTTTTTTATCTGAATGAAACCCCTATGTGCTTTTCTGTATCCCTGGTAACATGGATGCGAAATCTTTATCGAACTCATTATTGCATCTGCAGTAGCAACTATCTGATACTTTATATATATATTATGGACAAAAATATATATCACATCAAGCAAACAAACCTATCTAATACACAAGAACCGATTTCAGATCGATTTACCCCAAATTGGTAACGGGTTAGTGGCACACACATGTACAAATATGTACATTCATACATCATACCATATTGTGGAATACGGCGCCTTTGTTTGAGCCGCTTCCATTGGAATTAAATCGTTATGGCGTGTTTATACGATATTTTGTGCATATGTAGAATTCAAAATTAGCTTCGTTGAAGGAATGCTTTTGTAGTAGGTAGAATTTTATGATCCTACGGCCTATTGGATAGTGATGGTAAAGAGTTAAAAGTCAATATCGATAATTTATTGAACTATTATTATTTATTTAACGTCGTATTGAGACTTAGGGTATCGTTAGCCTTCGGGTTGCGGAGGGCTGGTGTCAGCCGCTCCGTGTAAAAACTGATATATTATATTATACGATATTATTCCCAAGTCACTTGGTGTCGGCTTTTCTAGTCTAACCGGATTTGACTGGTTATCAGTTTTTACACAGAGCGGCTGCCACCTGACCTCCGCAACCCGAAGGCTAACGATACCCTAAGGCTAGACCAGTGTCAGGATATAAGAGGGTACTGACTTTCACAATAACGACTACCATAGGTGTTCATGGCCATCGGGACCGACGGCTTAACGTGCTCTCCGAGACATGGAGATTATTATTATTATAACAAGATCTACATATCATAAAATATTGGATACATATTAGAATGTGCCGATTGTTCTAAATTTACATACTGCGATCAAGTTACGCATAATCAAAGGATATTTAAGCGCAGCCAAATTTACAAATTATGGTTTCTAAATTGCAACGTATTTAATAAGATAACGTAGCATGCAGTGGTGGCGGTGATTATATTTACTTCATTAAATCAAATCAAATCAAACAATCATTTATTTTCAATATCATCATTTAAGATACATATATTAGGGAATAATCACCACAGTATGCATACTCGCTAACTGACAGTTATAAATTAAATTACCGCCGTCGAAAATTATAGAACTGTACGAGACGTGATCAATAAAATTTTCTTTACTGTAGCGATTTTGTTTTTTGTATAACTAATGTGCCACACAAACATTTAACCCGTCAAACGATAGCATACCGTCTCCTAAAGAAACTCTCAAAACAATGTTCATTTCAAAACACAATAAGCTCATTTGCTTGCAATCTACTCTTAGTTAGAGGCACTTATCCAGTCTGGCTGCTCCAGGATTAAACGACGATCTCGCTTTACTTCTTAAAAACGCCTCGTGACTTAATCATTTTCATTTTGTCAAAGGGTTATTAAGATTTTAAATTATATAATAAAGTAATTGTAACGTATATTAACTCATACAAAATATTTAAAGCTAAAACTTATTTGTTAAGTAACTGTTCTTAGCGTGATAAAAATCAATTAGAATTTCACGATAACTAAAAGCATTCTCTAAATTTAAAGCCATTGGACTTGATTAATCCAAACCAATTAATTTGAAATTAGAATATGGCTGAAGCGATTAAAACAGTCTGAGTCATGCACTAAAATAATACAATGGCTCGTAAAGTTACATTAAAATTATAATTAAAAATACAACGAAAATTAATTACCAATAGTTAATTATATCGATAAAACATCGATATCCCGCATTCAGTTACTTCACATCTAAATAGAAACGGCCGCCAGAACGCCAGGTGTTCTCAATCTCTGGTCCAGATTCCGGTCTTGACAAAAAGCCCGTTTCTATGAAACTGAGATAATCGACTACGTAAAATCTAACCATTATTCGATTATTTTGTGGAATAATAATGAATACCATTGACGCCTGCATCAACATCATTATTAAAGATAACTTCATACTATCACTGACTAAACTTGTTCGACAAGTTGTCTTGACTATAGGACCACCCTGTCGCTTTATACAGCTGATATGTAAAACAACATGTAAAAGGTTGCTTCAGGGTGTTCTATAATCAAGAAGTGTTGTTGAAAAAGTCAGGAGATATAACTGGACTGCGTATCCGCCGATAAGGTGCTTCTACGGCATATTGACTAAGATATCGTAGGCGTGATTATATTCGAATAATATACTAATGATGGTGAGACTATGTATGGACATATTAGAAGACGAAATCTTGTTATAAGGCGATCATATTTAGCAATTGTTATCCTTATCCTAATTAATATTATAAATGTGAATGTGATTTAGTTTGTTTCTTACGTTTTCACGCCTTAACTACTTTTCATGAAATTTGTTATACAGGTTGTCATGGGTGCAGAAAAGGACATACCTTACCTACCATGGTACTTGTATAGGTACCTTTCATCCAGAAAAAAAACACCGTTGTCAACCTAACCTACATTTACGCGTCCGAAGTCGTGGAAAAATGTAGATGCGTAATATAATTAATCTTATTCATGGCAAACACTGATTGATTGACTAACTGATTGATTGATTGATTGACTTACTGTCGGAAAGTTGAGCAGTGTTCTGCACAGCCTCTTTCCCTATAACTCTAGTTAGGTTACGTAGACAGCTACTATGAAAGAGTGTTTATTTTTCCCCCTAAGTATAGTGCAGTTGGCAAACGAAGGCTGTATAATATGTTTTTAATTTATTTTAAACATACATATATATCATTTGCTTTAGTAAAACCATGCTTAACATATTGACTGCCAACAATTCATTTTCTACTATGTCCGCTACATGGCATTTATAAATTGGTGGAATGTGGCTCCAAATACTGTAATAATGTGTTAAGGTAACTCTGACACAGTTCGATTAAGTATGAAACCACATATTTCGAAAAAACGTACTGAGTTTTATGAGACTTTTGATAAGAACTAAGCTAGTTTACGAGCCTACTAACTATATTGTCTTACGTTTACGCGAATGTTATACATTGAAAGCAACCTATTCTATACGAATTTTATGGCGTTGTTCATTACAAAACAATATTATTATATAATTTTGAGAAAGTTACACTACTATTGTTAAATTTTACTAGTATTGCTTTTCAGCAACCATGTTCATGGGTAGTCTTATTGTAAACATAGCTGCTGAAAAGCAACCAAAACGTTAGCGAAAGTAGAAACTTAAAATAAATAGTTTTAATAATTTAAATAGCTTAAATAGTAGTTGACCCTGACAACAAAAGTGTAATATTTTTAAAATTATGCAATAAAACTGCTTTAATTCTTTCAGCCACACTTTCATATGTACTATTTTATTCATGAAATAATTGATTATTTAGTTTAATAAGGGTATACTGATAAAGAAAAAAACATGAAAAGATCTTATACCACATAAGGCTTTCAAGGAATAAGGTGGTTAGTTTACGAACCACCGTGACTGTAGGCATAATAAATGAACAAGTCAAAAACATAAATTATGGGCAAAATCTTCTTCTTCTCTCTTAGCCTTTATTATTCCCAAGTCACTTGAGGTCGGCTTTTCTGGTCTAACCGGATTTGACTGAATATCAGTTTTTACACGGAGCGGCTGGCACCTGACCTCCGCAACCCGAAGGCTAACGATACCCTAAGGCTAGACCAGTGTGAGGATATTAGGGGGTACTGACTTTCCCAATAACGACTGCCATAGATGTTGATGGCAGCCGGGACCGACGGCTTAACGTGCTCTCCGAGGCACGGAGCAGGCGATAATTGCCAATCAATACGCACATAATTTCGAAAAGTCATATAACTTCTGAAAGTCAGAGGTGCGCGACGTGGGTTCGAACCCGAGACCTTCTGCATTGCAGTCTGTTGGTCTCCCCACTGAGCTATCGCCCAAATTATGGCCAAAATCTATTGATAATTTATTTTTTATACAAATGTTTTGTTTTGCGGATACAAAGATCGACTTTACAGGTGCTGCAATGCCATGTAGTACATGCTGGACTTGCCTTAATTGCTGTATTTTGCGTATCTTCGGGTAATAGATCGCTCTGGTTGATGCGTATTACTCTATAGGCTTCTCTTAGGCTTCTGGCCTTATTTCATCTGAACGAGGTTCATCGTTCATTCAATCACTGAAGTTATTAGGAGAGCGTTTGAAGCATTTTTTCCACCTGAGCTGGTGCGCGGAGCCCTTAGTAAGCATTTTTACGAAAGACTTTTGTATAAAATTGACCGAAATCTGAATGTTATTCCTTCTGCAGTTCTTTATACGCCAAAAAGGAATTTCTAACAGCAGTCCAAAAAGTAGAAATGAAGTCGATACCACCATATCTCATAGAATTTTATAAAATTCAACGGTACAATTATTTAAACGAAATACTGTTAATAAAACCTATTATAGCCACGGTAGTTAGCAATCTTCCCACTTTATTATAGATGTTATTTATAGAAAAGTATAAACGATGCTATTTATTTTTTATCATATAACCAAATAAATACCAAACTAGAAATAAACAATAAAATCGGAACATCATAATCATTCTTATCTTCATTCTTCTCTCTTAGCCTTTATTATTCCCAAGTCACATGGGGTCGGCTTTTATAGTCTAACCGGATTTGACTGGATATCAGTTTTTATACGGAGCGGCTGCCATCCGACCTTCGCAACCCGAAGGTTAACGATACCCTATGGCTAGACCAGTGTCAGAATATTAGAGAGTACTGACTTTCCCAATAACGACTGCCATAGATGTTCATGGCAGCCGGGACCAACGGCTTAACGTGCTCTCCGAGGCACGGAGCAGGCGATAATTGTCAATTAATACGCACATAATTTCGAAAAGTCATATAACTTCCGAAAGTCAAAGGTACGCGACGTGGGTTCCAACCCGAGACCCTCTGCATTGCAGTCTGTTGGTCTCCCCATTGAGCTATCGCTGCTATAATCATTCTTATCTTTATTATTGAATTTAAAAATACTCCATAAATTTGCAATACACCACTTTTTAGAATGGATTTACTTATCAAAATGAGGCACCTTATCACTTAAGTTCCACAACATACGGTCAATAAGGACTCAAGAAAACATAATAGCTAAGGAAATTGTCAATAGATCGTATTTAAATATGTTTAAATGACCTGACAATAAGTAGTTAGTAATCTAACCACCACACTTGAAAGAGTTAAAAGCCGTATGGAGTCTACACTAGTTAAATATAAAATTCAAAACACATCAAACCCTAGAAACCTTAACAAGCCAAATATAAATAACCCTAAATATTTATACAGTGTATCAAATATATTAAAGTATGTGAAAAAGTTGCATCTCGGGGTACAAAGGACCCATCAAATATTAAAGGCGGGTATTAGCGGATACGATTCTAACCCTTCAATGGTTAATGTAAGATAAAAAGAAATATTCAAAGCAAGAGTAAGAGCCGAATTAGTAAAAGTCGAGTAAATCAACACCGATGTGTGGGGCAAGTTACAAGATACAAGAAAGTTATTATTATAACAATATATTGTTTAATTGACTGCACAGATGGCGTATTGGTCGCCTTACTACTGCCACTGAGCTGAGTGTTGTATTTGAATCCCCATACGGAACAAACAATCCTGTGATGTACAAATATTTTGTTGATCAGAGTCTAGGCGTTCTTTGTTTTCGTTGCTTGAATCTTTGTAAATTTGCCGATACAGGAGACGCTTGCAGAATTTGTCAAGTCATTGCAAGAAAAAAAAATTGCTATCTTGCAAGTAATTTCATGTTTCGTGGACAACAGTGGTATGATTTCTCTGCAGAGAAGAGCTACCGTGCCAAGTAAGGTGACGGGATGTAAGAACTCATTGTTACGGGTAGCAGATGTAAGACTAATAACTCAGTTACTATGTTCGCTGTGTAAGAAATAGTTTCGGCGTTTCTGTTCTTTTATTGTTACTCTTTAGTTAAAACTTCTCCCATACTAGAAATAATTGTCGTGTCGCGGTCGAACTTTACAATATTCAAACAACAGACACAAAGAGCATTTAGACGCAGGATGACTATTCGGGATCCAACAAATTTTTGACTCGTGTTGAGATCAAACTAGAACACTCAGCACACTAGCAGTGCCGAGGTGACCACTTAAACCACATTACACACGCCACCCGTGCAGTTACTAAATATAGTCATTTATATGACTGTATGAAATAAATCTAAAGCTTAACAAATCAATCTTTAATTTAAGTCCGAAGTCATGCACTTTAAATAAACTATAATCCGCTCTATCAAAACACCCAACTAACCCGCAGCATCTCATAACTCGAACCACACCTAAAGTCATGTAAGTAATAAAGAAGCTTCGGCAAATTTCAAGGAATCTTTATTAAATATGGCGTGTGGGCGACGTAAGAGACAAACGTGTACTTGTTTTTATCTTAGAGGTATTTTGGAAAGTATTAAAAACGCAATGATATTATATACCTTCACTTTTTTATTGCACGCCAAAAAAACCCATGTAGGTTAATCGGTTTTCATGAATTTTAACAATTTTATTAGTATATTAGACGACCATAGTCTAATTGGAGACCGTCGGACTGTCACGCAGGGTTCTCGAGTTCGATCTCAAGACGCGTATCTCTGACTTTTCGAAGTTATGTGCGTATTAAATAGTTCATTATCGCTCGCTTTAACGTAAAGGTAAACATCGTGAGGAAACCCGCACGTCTGAGATTTTTATGTTCGAAGATATGTTAAATCTGCCAACCCGCACTTGGCCAGCGTGATGGACTATGGCTTCTTACACTTAAAAGAGGCCCAGCAGTGGAACAGCTTAATACTGGGTTGATATTATTATATTAAAAGTATATACAGCTAAGCTGCTGGAGTTGTATTTCTTATAAAGAAAGAAAAATCGCTAGAATTAATTTATGCTGGACAAGATTGTTTCTAGATAGATAGTTAGTGTAAAATAGTATAGTATAACTTTTATTTTGAAAATAAGCTTTATGCGTATTATATTAAAGCTAACCATCATATTTCCAATATATAAATGCATTCGTTATGAAACCAAGCAAAGTTCTGCTACTCCATAATAGAACTTTATGATTAAAGCAATAAAAATTTAATCAATGACGCTATTGGAATAATTCACGAGGAAACAGCAGTCTCATTAACGAACTCACGGAATATCGCTAAATAATGTATTAAAATGCGTTATCAACGAGGAATTTCATTAAACGCTCAACTTAGCTAGGATTTCTTAACGGCTGTTTGAATAAGTCGTATATGCAAATAAACCGTATGTTTTGGTTCGCACAAGGCAACGATATTGTAGCGCAACTTGTTTGCAACTTTGCTGTAGTTGCTTGTTTGCATCTTAATAAAGATGAAAAATTAATGAAGAAGTTACAACCAATATTCCTTGAGTATATTATATATTCCTACACTAATAATAATAAAAAACTTCTGCTTAAATACAAAATTTCAAAACACATAAGAAAACAGCTCATAAAATCATACATCTGGAGCATTGTTCTATACGGAAGCGAAACATGGTCAATGACCCAACAAGACCAGGAAAGAGTAGCTTTCGAAATGTGGTCCTGGAGGCGTATGGAAAGGATCAGCTGGACTGAAAAGAAAAGTAACGTAGAAGTAGGCACTGAGCCTTATCCAAGAAGAACGCAACATTTTGACGACAATTGAGAACAGAAGAGGAAAGATGTTTCGCCACCTTATAAGACATGACGACTTTATAAAAAACATCATAGAAGGAAAAGTGGAAGGAAAGAAAGCAAGGGGCAGACCCAGAAGGGCATTTACAGATCAATTAAAAGAACAGGCGAAGGTCATGTCTTATAAGGAGGTTAAGGTATTGACCGAAAATCGAAAATGATGGCGTATACTCCACCGACAAGAGCAAAGCTTTTAAGTATAAAGAAAAGAAGAAGAAACTCTTTAAGAATACAGGCTAGGTTAATGTGTGGATGTATGAAGATTATGAAAATGTTTGTCACTTTAGGGATTATATCTGAGTTGTGACGAACTTAGGAAAACGGAAATAAGAATTTGATCATAATTCAAGGCAATATTAATCATATTGTATCAAAGCGATGCAAATAATAAATTTTAATATTAATTCAAACCAGCAATCTGTATATTATAAAAAATCCATAATATTCTATGAGGTCTAAGTGCTTTGTTAAGTTTAATTTAAAAACTTTTACTAATATCATAAATATTTAATGGAAAAGAAGAAATTATGAAGAAGATTTAATAAGATATTTATGAATATCGATTTCTTGAAATGAATTCTTGACTAATATTTACTGTTTTAAATAAACTTGTTTCTTTTTTACCTTGTTTATTTGTTAATTGTAATGTTAAACAGTTATTTTAATGTACAAATTATGTCGCAGTGGCACACCGGTGACCAAACACAATATTTATTTTATGATATCTGGTATTATAATATAGGTAGCAGCAATAGCTCAGTGGGGAGACCAACAGACTGCAATGCAGAGGGTCTCGGGTTCGAACCACGTCGCGCACCTCTGACTTTCGGAAGTTATATGACTTTTCGATATTATGTGCGTATTGATTGACAATTATCGCCTGCTCCGTGCCTCGGAGAGCACGTTAAGCCGTTGGTCCCGGCTGCCATGAACATCTATGGCATTCGTTATTGGAAAAGTCAGTACCCTCTAATATCCTGACACTGGTCTAGCCTTAGGGTATCGTTAGCCTTAGGGTTGCGGAGGTCAGGTGGCAATCACTCCGTGTAAAAACTGATATCCAGTCAAATCCGGTTAGACCAGAAAAGCCGACCCCAAGTGACTTGGGAATAAAGGCTAAGAGAGAAGAAGGTATTATAACTTGACTGATTAATAGATGAGCCTGCCCGTTTGAAAGTTGCGTAGCAGTTCTCAGTTTGCCGAAAATAAACAAAAACTTGTGCTTAAATAAATGACAAATACACTTCGTTCTTTTGTTACTATCTTTACTAAGTTTATACAAAAGATAATTGGCACAAGATATATTTCGCAAGGATTCATAGACTCTAGTATTGTACGCTAGTTAGCCACTTAAACCTCCCATAAACAAAGTTATTACAAACTAATCTCAATCGCTGACAACTTGTGTCAACGGTTGAGATTCGGACAACAGTCGGGCAATGCGTCGCGCAACTATAAGTTGCCTTGTGCACGTTTATGTTAAGTCATATGCAAATATTCAGTTATTATCAATATGAGGATCGTTGAGAGATATAGCCGAGTATATAGCGGAAGATGACAAGAATTATAGCTGATTCTTCGGTATAATGGCCATGAAACGTACGTACGGAGGAGAGGACTCAAGGATGCTTCAGGATATTAGGGATGAAATTTGGAGAAATTGTTTAAGTAGATCTCTCTCAATCTGTTCGGTAACTTGATATTATGATGATGAAACTGCGCGGAGGGCGTAATGCTTTAAGTGGTCGCCTCCCCACTGGCATACGTCGAATGTTGTGGTTCGGTATCCACACTGAAAAAAATTGTGTGATCCACAAATAGTTTTGCCGGGTCTGGATGGTCGTGACAAAGGTAACAAAGTATTCCTAGTGCGGTAGTCTTCTTTAAAGAAAACATAATAAGCGTAAACCACTTTGGTTAAAACTTCGCACACAGATTAACCAGGTATGCCGTATGAGACAAACAGCTACAATAATAATTAATATATAGCCTACAGGGAATTACGTGATATTACTGTATCGTCTAATTTTAATCTACATAATCTTTGCTTTAGAATACAAATGAGGTTTACTTTGGTATACCTACTTATTTATTCGCAGAGAGAAATGACATTGTTGTCTCTACCCCAACTAATATAATTAGAGATAACAATGTCTTTCGCATTTGCAAATGTTTGTTTGTTTGTTACGCTTTCATGCCTTAAATACTCGACCGATCATCATGAAAATTTGCATACCTACACGTAGACAAGGGAACAGAAAGGGGCGTAGGGTACCTTTCATTCAGAAAAATATATTGTTACTAACCTTTTTTTTTTTACCTAAGCCCATTCCTCTCGCGGAAAAGGGGAGCAGCGTGATTATGTCGGGCTTACCCGGCAAAAAAAAGGTGGCATGTCCCGGGTACTACCGACTAAACCTACCACGGTGTGCCAACTCGTTGCTTTGAATGGTGAGTGGATCGCTAAAACTGAAACTACATCAACGATCCACCCAGCAGTGCCCAACGCAGGCCAGAAATGCCTGCGGACGACAACTCCTGAGCGACGCTCCGGCACAACAGAGGGTGTCACTCGGAATAAATAGCTGGCGGACGGGAGATCCTCACGGATTCGCTCCACCGCCTCTTTCCGCGAGATAAAGTCCTCGCAGAAGGATGCGACCGCTATTTTGCTGTCGACCATGGCTTAACTATTACTAACTTAACCTACATTCACGCGAGCAAAGCCGCGGACAAAATCTAGTATGTACTTTAGATATGATAATATTAACAAAATTAGAAAATATCATGAAAATGATTGTTATTTGACTGGCTTATTAATTTTTTGACATAAGATTGCGCTTAGGTATTTAATAATTTATAAATACTTGGGTAACATACAGATCAATATTACATATTACTTTAAATGAATAATTATCTATACACTATAACTATAAAATTAGGATTTCTCAACAGATATAATATGCTATCGGCCAATGACTGCGTCTCGAGTTGGTTTCTCTGGTTGGACTAAGTGTCATTGGCTTCCTCTGTAATCCTCCATAGCGTGGAGTCTGGAATTATTCTAAAGTAGTCAGAAGTGCATTACACCAATATTTTGCTATTCATAATTTTAGGTCTCACGTAATAGATCACCATCCTACTGTCGTCTTCTAGACACAGAACCGTGCTGCTACTAAAACTCCTTGAATAAGCGATTCTAATTACTCTTTTGAAAAGCAAAAAATTATTTATTTTTTAGATTCTTCCTTCTCACACTGAGAAGAGGCCCGTGCCCAGCAGTGGAACAGTTTATTACAGGGCTGATATTATTATAATTATCTTTTATATTAACAAAAAATATTGGACACCATTTTTTGTTTTAACAAAACGAAATGGCCTATGATATAAGGCATTTAAGTTCGGGAATGGAGGCTTGTGACGTCACGCTTTTGTAAAATTGTAACTACAACTAGCGTAACACGAAAATTAAAGGCGTTGTTATTAGTTCGTCGGACAAAAGAAAAACACGTGTCCAATATTTTTTACTAATCTAAAAGACAGACTAATCTCTTTGTTTAGTCATTATGCCGATTGAACCCGAGATCTGATACACAGCAATCGCTTTCACTATCGCCACCAAAGCAGTCTTGATATAATTTTGTTGTAAACAAACACAATCTCGATTTTCTTTATATTACAAACTTGACCCAAATGTCTCATCGTAGTTAAAACTCTGAACACATCACGCAATATTGGTGTAACCTACTCTAGTGATCCCTATTATTTTAACTGGGTTGATGATACGGCTTAATGACTTCATATGGAAGTTAATTGATATTTAAAACGAAGCTGTTGGTAAATGAGTCATTTAGCTGTAAAGGGTAGGTAGGGATGTGGTTTTGTATGAAAAGTATGGATGTTAAGCGAAATGGGATGCATAATGGGTGTTTGGATGTCTTTTGAGAAGGTGAGAGGTCTGTTGCAGAATGATAGTCGTATTGGTTGTGTGGGATTTGTGGTCGGTTGTAAGGTTTGAAACCGTGGAGCAGTAATCTTGTGTATATCTGTTGAAAATTTTTAATAGTATATTGTTCTAGAAGGCTCATCGGGATCTCAGAGAATCAAAAACCGATTCTTCGGAAAGATCTATTCCGTACTTCCCACACAATTTAAGATCTATCAATATAAAGGATGTTTTACTCAACTTAGACTTTCGCACCAATTAACAAATATTATGTTGGCGCCTTATAATATAATATACAGTCCACGCTATTTTTATTTAACGTCCTATAAGGCCTAAACATATTATATTTATGCTAATAAGTATGTACAATACAAATAAATATATAAGGTATTTATCTATGCGTCTATGCCACGCGAAATAAAATCGTTATTATTATTATTATTATTATAAATAGCAACAATAATTCTCTTCATACTAAAGCCTAAACTAATATGTCAATTAATTAAACTTTTCAAATTTATACCTACAAAGTCTCAAGGCTAGTCGCCAAGGTTATATACAGAGAAGTAATACATTACGCCTGATTTTACTCTAAAACTTTCAAAGGCGAACCTATTATCCACTATGGTCAGTCCGACACTCCATGCAGCTTCTGAGATTTTTTGACAGAAAACGCGATAACACTTTGCTCGATTTGGGTGTCGAAGGCTAGACCTCACGCACATCAGTTGCATTAACTACCATTGCGACAATATGGCCGACATTATTTGCCCAAAATTCACATACAAAACACATTACAAGTAAGTGAAGGGTTTTGCCCTAAAAACCTCAGTAAGTAGATCCTTAGGGGCAATAACTGTTTGAAAAAATCCCTTAACGGTCCTCCGTATGGCTTTATAGGACTACTGGGACCAAATACTCGTAAATAACCTACTTTTAGCTAAAGAAAATGTTAAGTTAGATGTTAGTGCGTTTTTCTTCATTAGTATAATGTTTTTGGAGAATAATTCTCAATTTTCTAGGTC
Organism: Catocala fraxini; assembly: GCA_930367265.1. NCBI lineage: Eukaryota > Metazoa > Arthropoda > Insecta > Lepidoptera > Erebidae > Catocala > Catocala fraxini. Next base: position 15,423,178 of record OV884049.1, on the reverse strand, counting down.
TGTGAGACTGGTTGTTGTGTTATTTTAGGGGTATTATTTAACTGTTCCTCAATTTCTTGCCTTTGTTCCACCAAAAATACTAATTGCACACGAAAATATGCTCACTAAAATATTTTAAAGAGATCAAACTAAGTCGACGGAGCTCCGCTCCGCGAGCCTCCTATTTTTGGTTAGGTTTAAGAATGAACCTAACATAATCTAACCCTTTCGAGACAGAATGCAGTGATTTGAGGCGTATAGGTGCTCGTTATGATATATTTTAGTAAGCATATTTTGCTGTGCATTTAGTAATTTTAGTGGTCATTATACTTAATCCGTTATTTTATTAACATTTTGGTTCAATGTCATAGTCAAAAATCATATTCATGAGGGTCATAAAGTCACACTTATAAAAGTTATAATTGGCATTTCATTTTTTTCTCGTGGATCTCGTTCATTGCCACTAGTACCTACCTCTGCGTTTTGGCAATAGATTAAGTAATATTGTTCTACGTTTAAGCGAATGTTACACATTAAAATTAAACTACTTCATACGGATTTTGTCGCGTTGTAATGTATAATTTTTTTTTATTTTATTTATTTATTTATTTTAGGACCACCAGTGGTTATTACAAGAATGCATTCACAATAATAAAAAACAATAAATTTCTAGTCACTTGCATAACCTTTTAAGGTAGCCACTGCATGCACAAATAAGTGAGCAATATAAATATTAGTGTTTAGTATTTATGATTTATGAACATGATAGTAAAAAGAGGTAGGTCGCTAACTTTAAAATATTATATAGACGAACAAATCGTACAGTGAAAAGTAACAAAATATTTAATGGTAATACTAATGCAGAAGGATCATAGTAATAATAATTATTTAGGATTTAAAAGACAGGCGAAATTCTCAATGTTTCCCAGTCCACGTAACAATAAAATAGGTAGCCAATAAATATATCTAAATGAATAATGGTAGAATATGATCATTAACAATATATAAATTCTAACAAATAATAGATAACAGAAAATATCTATATATATATAATGATAATTCTCGATCTTTTGTAGTAGCAATAGTTAAAGGATTGTCATTTTAATCACAATTTATTACTATAGAACAATAGTTAGACATTTTTCTATACCTACTTATGTATATAAACAAGAGAAAATATTTGTATATTCATTGTCATGAATAAACTCAAAAACAATTGAGCTGTTGAGTCTAAGTCTTTCTTCGTTAAAAAGCTCCTTTATTCGATGTAACATCGTCTATATAACATTACGCTTTGAGCCACGGGAGAAAAATAGTAATCATGAACGTCGGTAAAACGGCGCAGAACTAATGCCGTCATTCACAAAATACTTTTTGTATTTACAATTTCTCCGACTTTTCGGTTCCATTTCCGTGGCCATAGTTACAGGGAGACTTTCGTTAGTCTCGACACACAAGAATTTGCATAATAGGTGTTGCTATTTACGCAGAATGAGTTCATACTCGGCCTCGATGGCGTAGTAGTTAGTGTAACCGACTGCCGCGCCTGAGGTCGCGGGTTGGATTCCCGTACAAGTCAAACATTTGTGTACATGAACATGGATGTTTGTCTCGGTCTGGGTGTTTCTATATATAATATTCAGGTCTCTTCTTCTCCTTAGCCTTTATTATTTCCAAGTCACTTGGGGTCGGCTTTTCTAGTCTAACCGGGTTTAACTGGATATCAGTTTTTACACGGAGCGGCTGCCACCTGACCTCCGCAACCCGAAGGCTAACGATACCCTAAGGCTAGACCAGTGTCAGGATATTAGAGGGTACTGACTTTCCCAATAACGACTGCCATAGATGTTCATGGCAGCCGGGACCGACGGCTTAACGTGCTCTCCGAGGCACGGAGCAGGCGATAATCGTCAATCAATACGCACATAATTTCGAAAAGTCATATGACTTCCGAAAGTCAGAGGTGCGCGACGTTGGTTCGAACCCGAGACCCTCTGCATTGCAGTCTGTTGGTCTCCCTACTGAGCTATCGCTGCTATTATATTATAATATTCAAGTATTTACAAAAAAAAATGTATACCTAATATGTGTATTTTTATCCATTGTCTAGTACCCATAGTACCTACAAGTTCTGCTTAGTTTGGGCTAGATGGTGTTGTGTGTATGTCATAGAATATTTTTATAATATTATTATAATATCATAAAACCTTGTTAGTATTATGGTATGGTATAAGCTGTATTTGACCTGCCTGATGATAATGAGGCTGGTCAAATAATTGTTTACTAACGTATGGAATACCTTCCTTGCTTCCTCAAATAAAATTCAAGAGAATCGTACTCCATACATCCTTATAAGTAAAATCCTGTAGATGATAAACCAGATGGCGGACCGCTTTACTTACCTGGAAAGAGAGTGAGAGAGATTTTATTAATATGCATACTATCAATGTAATAATCAATACAAAAGTTCGATATTGTCAACCATTTTTAATTGTAGTTGTTAAGTAATCTGAAGGTTCCTTCTCTTAACCATTAGATTATCGCCAATGATTTACTTTATGAATAATCATTAGGAACAATTCTTATATTGCGGTTGTCATAACAAACATTCAAAAACCAGAAAAAGACTTGGTATAACCATAAATGGATCACAAAAACCACGTGCCAGATGGCGAACCACAACCGAACTTATTCTCTCCCAAGCTACCGGGTATAGTTCACGCTGTACCCCAAAGTGGTAAGCAGCTATAGCTAGCGAAATGTTGGTATACACTTCTGCTGTCTTTGAGAGTATAGACGTAATACTTTGTATGTATTTACCAGCGTAACGATATTCAAGTTAAAATTTAAAACCACTCTTGGGAAGCTATAAAAAATTAAAATATGACTCGTATCTTGAAGCACGACATTGACACTCAAATCACATAATATCATCATGATACCTCTAATATTTTACGGGCGTATAACTCTGACTCCGATTATACGTTATGCGTGAATTCGGTCGTAAATAGAGGATAATTAAATTTTAATGTACAAAGGGTGGTAGGAACCCTTCCCTAAATTATGTCAGAAGGGTAGTTTACGTGCTAAACGGGGTGTTCTGCGAGAAAATCAAACATATAATTGTGTTTAAATTACGCTATCACAATAGCAGGTCATGTATTCATGGGCTGCTCAAAATATATTTCATTTAAAAATTATTAATCTCGCACTACAAATTATTTCTGTCTCGCGTTGACTTTATTTACATATAAACAACGGACACAAAGAACATCCAGACTCGGCACAACTATTTGTGGATTACACAAGCTTTTGTTGAACCTACATGTGGCGTCGCGTCGTGGCAGTAGCGAGTCCCAACATAGACCACTTAGACGCCATACGCGCAGTCCAATACCTACAAACACAAGTACACTTATATACACCAAAATACGCGCACCTCTGACTTTCGGAAGTTATATGACTTTTCGAAAGTATGTGCGTATTGATTGACAATTATCGCCTGCTCCGTGCCTCGGAGAGCACGTTAAGCCGTCGGTCCCGGCTGCCATGAACATCTATGGCAGACGTTATTGGGAGAGTGTCGACACAAAAGATCCCACTGGGTCGAAGTGTCGCCGGTCTGCACTGACTGGCCCCCACATAAGATAGATACATATGTACATACATACACCAAAATAAGTAAATTATCTCTAAAACACAAACTAAAGAATGTGCTACTTGCTGAAATCACAGATAACTGTTACGTTTAGTTTCTCGAGTTGCTGTAATGTAGGTACCTAATGTAATATGTCATTTTTTTAATTTTTTTTATAATTAATGTATGTGTATTATTATAAATGAGAGTGTTTCTGCCGACAAACCGTTAAGACTGCGCCGAGCGAAATGTGCCTAAACAAGCGGTCACAGTTAAGTGAATAAAATCAACACTTTTTGTTTAATACATATATAATATATATATTTACTATAACAATGAATGTGTTTACAATTAATCCGTGTGAAAAACTAAAAATAATAAATATTTTCGCCTACAAAATTACGTAAATTTGTACGAAAAATGCAAAAACGTAAGCTCGTGTTACGTGATTTTTAGATTATAACAGTAGAAATCTATCCTATTTTACAGCTTAAACGAAACATAAATACAATTTGTCCGTCCGAAATATTTAAGTTATTGGTTGACAATAAAGATACATATTATTTATCAAAAAAGCACTTCAAATCCTCCATACAATTTTACTATGGCGGCCGCGCGCCGATTTGAATATGGGCCGCACAAGCTCTGTCATTATCTGTTTTACGCTCGGCGGTCTTAGCAGTTTGGTAGGATTTATATGTTTAGATTCATATGTTTGAGTATTATGTAAAAAAAGGGTTTCCCCTTTGAGCAGTCGTATGTTTTTTAACATTTGGCAATGGCATATATACACTATTGCTACTGTTAACTGCATTAAAGGAAATAAAAGAAATATATGGGCGCCATGTATATTCTCTTAATTATTTTAATAATTTTTAAATACCTTTACAGAGGTTTTCTAGCATCTTTTTCAATTATTTGATCAATGGGACAGTTCCAATAAGATTATTTTACGGTCACCATCAAGTTCAACCATCCAAACATAATACTCAAAAGTAAACAGAATCTGCACTCAGACCAAATAATTCTCAAAGAAGTAGTGATGCGAATACATTATAATAGAATCTCTACTAACGAACGTATTTTATTTCTTATAGCATCCGAAGAGCACTCGACAAATCCGACACGCTTACAAAACGCCGTCATTAGGCAATGCCGAGAGGCAGAAATTCTCGTAAGTGGTATAAATTGGGCACAAATATTTTTACTTATAAGCAAAACGCCACTGACTCATCAAGGCAATAATCTCTACAATTTAGTTCGGAGAAACTCGTAAATGTCAAATGGGATTACTTTAGGCATGATATGTGTCCAGACAGTCTATGTTCAGTTCTGTCTGATACTGAGAAGGACTTAACAAAAAACCCAAAAACACTTAGATCGGGTATCGATCTCGCGATTACCTGCAGATTTTATTGTCAACTTACGCTACGAATCACTATGGTAATCTTTATTTTTATTAGATTTTGTCCACGGGTTCACTCGCGTAAGTGTAGGTTACTTTAGTAACAGTACTTTTTCCTAAATGAAAGGTACCCTATATGCTTTTCTGTTCCCCTGACAATGTGTATGCGAAATTTTTATGAAGGCGTGAAAGAGTAACTGGCACACAAACAAACATTCGCGTTTTGTCGGCCTCGATGGTGTAGTGGTTAGTGTAACCGACTGCCTCCCTGAGGTCGCGGGTTCGTTTCCCGCACAAGTCAAACATTTGTGTGCATGAACATGGACGTTTGTCTTGGTCTGGGTGTTTCTATGTATAATATGTATGTATTTACAAAAAAAAAGTATATATGTATGTTTATCCATTGTCTAGTACCATAGTACAAGCTCTGCTTAGTTTGGGCTAGATGGTGTTGTGTGTATGTGGTAGAATATTATTATTATTATTATAATATTAGTTGGGATTGTCGCTGTCGTCTGACAAACGAGGCACTGGCAGACTTGTTTTCAAGCAGTAGCAATTCTAAATAAACACAACTCAGGCGCTGTATACCTAAATAACCAAGAGGAAAAAGCAATAGACAGAGGTGAAGAAATGAGATCAAGGGCATGGCTGAACCGTCTCGAGTGCTATCACTCATTATAAATTATAAATGTAACAGTTTACCGTTACGTTTCATTTAATAAGTACGCGTATTTGCATTCGCTTGCCACGATAAAGTCACTTGCCGACCTCGAAACTATACCTATACAAAAAATCATGTCAATCCGTTGGCACTACGTGCCATAAGACCCAACAAACCAAAATATGTTAACATTTCCAAACGTCTTTCGCATCTAGGCAACGATTGTGAATACAACAGCTGCCCTTTATTCGTGCAGTAATTGCATATTACTACAAATACACATAGCAAACATATTAATTACGGACTGCATCCCTCGGGAAGCTGGTAAATCTGATCTTTTATATACTATATATAATCTGAGCTATTATATTATTGGATGCAGCGACGAACAAATAGCCACATTCAATATATTCATCTATTTTACTCATACTTAGTATGCTGCCGTACTAATTAGTAGGGGAGACCGGGTACAAAAGTAACACTTTGTACTTTTACCTTGATTTCTGGCCGGGTGTTATTATTGTCATTAAATTAATATAACCATATATAAATTCAGTTTATGTTCTTTACACTAGTAACTCGATTTATTTTATACTGGTATGTTTTATATCAATAACAGAGACTTAAAAAAAAAACGTCGGTTGTTACTTTCGACCACGTAGGCAGGCCGAAAGTAACACGTTGTGGGTCGAAAGTAACAAGACAAAGGGGTTGGTAATGAATACAATATTACATGTTAAATCAACAAATTATTTATTTGATGACTTTGACTTTGGTCTATTAATAACACAAATAAACTTCTGCATTTTAAATGCTCAAAAATTATATATTCTAAAAAAACAAATCAATAGAAATTATTCTTAGTTTAAGTAATGAGATCAATTAATATATGTTAATCATTCTTTTATAATCAGACTATTCAGTATTATTCTCCTACTCAGACTCGCAATTATGGCAAACATAATTCTTATCATCGTCCACGCATTCCGCATGGGACCACATTCTACATTCGATACATTGTATCCACTGTTCATTTGGTCGACTATTGCTAAAAGTTTCTAAACAGACGAGACAGAAGCAATCGTCGTCGTCAGATTTATTTTCCTTGTCTTTAGGTGCCTTCTTTGTCTTTTTTCCTTTTCCCTTTCCTTTTGTAGATATCAATTTCCTCTTACGTTTTCCAGTATCGGTTTGTAGTAGCGTTTTCTTGGCTTTGTTTCTTTGTTGGTAATCTTGTTCAATTAAGTTTTTTTCGGGCGTGTCCGTCAGTATTGCAGTCTTACGTTTTTTACGACCTTTATTTGTTTCAGTCCTCGGACCCGCTTGTGGTATAGGTCTAAGATCTTTAGGTGTGAAATGAAATGGTTGGGTAGAGTTTGCTTGTTGTAGCCCGCTAGGTCCTGGTACTGGTGATTTTGATCTTTGATCAAAAATTGAGTTAGCTAACAGAGAATCAGTCTCAGCAGAGATCGAGTCCGGTAAATTTTGAACAGCCGGTGATTGGTCATTATTGTTTGATTTGCTTGACAAATTATTGCTACCTGTACGCTGATCAGTCTGGTCAATTGATGTTGGAAAATCACTAACTGGAGTATCTAGATCAACTTGAATGGAGGACGTTGCATCAGAACTGGTCAACAGATCATTTGGTGGAATTTGACTGTCAACTTGTAACGGCCGGTCAGTCACAGATGATGGCGCGTAGTCAATAGCAGTAAATATATTCCTATTAAATGGACTTATGCCGGTACAGGTAAATCCGGCAATTGCATTTCTATCAGTTACAGAAAAAGGAAATGCTTCTCTAACAATCCCTGGAATGTAATGGATAGTCATCGTTCGACCAGGATGATTTCGCATCCAGTTGTCGGTAGCTGTGTTTATCATTTTCTTGAATGGCCCAAATACTGCTCTATCCAGAGGCTGAAGTTTGTGTGTGCAATGGGGTGGAAAGGACAGCAGTACTATTCCATTTTCTTTACAAAAATCTAGAGCTTGGATAGATATATGCGATGTATGGTTGTCGAGCAGTAACAAGCATTTTTGATCAACTGTGGGCTTGACTTGTCTTTTAAAATGTTGTAGAAACAGTAAAAATTCTGCATCCTGCATCCATCCACTAGCATTGCCAGCTCCGGCACAACCAACAGGACCCTCACGTATCATGTGGTCTTGGAATCGTTTTAATGGGAATACGAAAAAAGGAGGTATGTGTCCTCCTTGAGCATTAATCGCAACAGCAACAGTTACTAATCTGCCACGTTCTGCTGAGGTCACTGCACCTACTTGTTTAATTCCTTTTTGTGCTACAATTTTGCTAGGTTTTTGGACAGTGGTCAACCCTGTCTCATCCATATTCCAGATATCTTTTGGCTCAAATTTATACCTATCCATTACCTCGGCAAGGTTATCAAAAAATTTACTCACATTATGTTCGTTGAAACTCGAAGCCCGCGACAGACTTGTTGCTTGAGGACATCTCAAAGAAAGGATTTGGTGTCGTTTTAAAAAACCCGTCAACCATTCCTTACCCGCCATTCGACTATCGTGCCACCTTTCAGGAAATGTTTTTCCATTATTTATCGCTAACTCGTATGCCAGTTTACGTACTTCAGATGGAGATAACCCAAAATAAACTCTAGAGCACTCGATTAAATAGTCGCGTAGTTTACTTTCCTCGTTAATAGTAAAAACTCGGTTAACGCAACGGTAGCCCACAACTGCGCTAGTATTTCCTGCTTTTATTTTTGTTATAAATCTATATAATGTTACATGGCAAACATTATATTTTTTTGCAAGGGCTCTAATTTTTGCTCCATCTTTGAAATGCTCTTCAGCCGCTTTTCGATACACTTCCGTGTCGGTAGTTCCTCGTGTAGTAGTTCTTATGCGTTGTCGCGGCATTCTGTTAAAGTAAAGACACACATAAAAATATAATGTAGGTAATTAAATAATTACGGGGACAAAAGTAACATGTTACTTTTGTACCCATAGGGCTATGTTACTTTTGTACCCTCCTTAATTTTTGTTAAAACGTGTAATATAACCTTAAAACGAAACATGCTAGACAAAAACGAATTTAAACAATGTACAATCAATCTAATCAAGAATGAATATGCAAACATTCGGATTTCTATCATCCTTTTACGACTACGTAAACATTAAATAAGAAAACGTCGAAATACTTACTTTTGATTTGTGAAAACACGTAGCGTCCTGTCACACAACCTAACAGCGCGTGGCGCACGCGGCGACTTAATGCAAGTGAGGGGGGCGCTCCCGGCTATCACCTGACGGCGGCGAAGCGGTGTTCGCCCATTGGATAAATCTAGAAAGCATTTGTTACTTTCGACCCGCCGTTACTTTTGTACCCGGTCTCCCCTACTACTTAATTGTTACTATATAATACTCTCTTCTCCCTAGCCTTTATTATTCCCAAGTCACTTGGGGTCGGCTTTTCTAGTCTAACCGGATTTGACTGGATATCAGTTTTTATACGGAGCGGCTGCCACCTGAGCTCCGCAACCCGAAGACTAGACCAGTGTCAGGATATTATAGGGTACTGGCTATCCCAATAACGACTGCCATAGATGTTCATGGCAGCCGGGACCGACGGCTTAACGTGCTCCCCGAGGCACGGAGCAGGCGATAATTGTTAATAAATACGCACATCATTTCGAAAAGTCATATAACTTCCGAAGTTCAGTGGTGCGCGACGTGGGTTCGAACCCGAGACCTTCTTTTCTTTCTGCATTGCAGTCTGTTGGTCTCCCCACTGAGCTATCGCTGCTGTTTTTGTTATTATATAATATTATAAATGTAAAAGTTTGTGAAGATATTTATAACTCAATCACACGCAATCTGTTTAGCGTGTGAAGTGCGTTGACGTGGGATACACGAATTAAAATTTTGCGTGGGCTATTACTGCGTTAGTTGTTCTCAGTCTGGGTATTATTTTGCCCTTGTTTTAAAGTTTGTAAAATTCGCTGCGATACGAGAAATATTTTAATATTTTTAGATCTGATTCTTTTTCAAACTAATGACCAGAAAAAACAAATCCAGGAGAAGTGAAAGAAAAAAATATACAGAGGTTGGTATGCAAGAGATTGGTACATAAACCTTTGGAATTCTTACCTACTGGGTAAAAGAGTTAAAAAATTCTGACCAGATTTTTCGTTAGAACGTTCTAACGTTCGTTTCTAGAAAGTAATGCGTTTGCATAAATAATGTGATGACCGTTAATGAGTCAAGGTAAGTATCTGCCTTCCTCTTCAGACAACAGGCGTTAGTTTATGGTTACATTAAAACTAAAAATCACACTAGCAAAAATATTTACTATAAACCTTCTGACGAGTATGTCCCAACTCTGCATTCAGAGATAGATAGCATATTATATTCTAAAGTAAAAATAAACTAAATTTTTGTAAATAAAACTTTGACTAAAAAGATACTAACGGTAAGCTCTATGCAGGTATTTAAAGATGGATGACAACAAACAATTACAAAGCACATACATTTGTATGTCCGACCAGACAGAGCATGTTGAGACAAAAAAAATATCTGTAACACCTAATTGTACACATGTTGAGTCAAATAAATTTATCTTTATCTTTATCCTTATCTTTATCTTTATCTTTAACATAGCAAATAATTTTAATTTGTTGCTGTTTTTACTTAGTTGCGTAGTGTAGCAATTTTGTTAGTATGCATTTACTTGAATAAATAAAGATACTTACTGCAGTGTTCTGTTCAAAACAAATAAGGTAATAGGGTACTCTTTCAATGTGTATTTAATTAACAAACTTAGTTTTTTATTCCTTGACTAAGAATTTAATGAAATCAATGCTATCGATTCTTAGTTTTGAAATGTAAACACAACTTAGATAGATTATTATCGTAATAAAACCTGTTCAAAATAAGATTCTGGTCTAGACAAATGTGTATTGAAATACGATGAATGTTCACATTTGACGTTTATTTTAAATTAGTTGATACACTTCTACTACTATTAAACTTTTCTAATTTTTAAGCTAATTAAATTATTATTAAACTATTTAGATTTAATTTATTTTAACACTTTCCCCGACGTTTCGGTTGCTTTTTTTGTAATAAAGTGTCAAATAAACAACGCGATAAAATCCGTATATAGCAGTTTAATTTCAATGAATAATATTCGCGTAAATAGAAGACAATATTAGTTAATACATTTATGACACTGATTCTAGATGAGAATTTTATTTTGAACAGCCTTTATTATGAGGTCGATATTTGAGACTCATATTATAATATGTTATAGTAACACACATAAACGATAAAATCTAATCATTTACGTTACAAAGTAACACTCATGAACTTCAAAGTTATGTAAGTACACTTATTTTGCAAATAAATAATTTAATAATCCTTATATAAATTTGACATTAATCCTGTGGCACTGGACCCGTATCCACATATATGGATCGAGTGCACCAGGAGGGGAACGCAGTTTTTAAAATTAGGTTTAGGTATATATTGTTACTAACATAGTTTTAAGGAATTTGTATGACTAACATTTATGGACCTTTGAAATTAAACTACTATATACGGATTTTATCGCGTTGTTTATTTGACACTTTATTACATAATTTTGAAAACTGTTACACTACTACTGCTATTAAACTTTACTAATTTTTAAGCTAATTAAATTATTATTAAAGCTGTTAAAACTATTTAGATTTAATTTAATTTTCCACTTTCCCCGACGTTTCGGTTGCTTTTCAGCAGCCATGGTCACGGGGAGACTAAGATGGTAGTTGTCTCAATGTTCCAGTGCAGTTATTTCAAAGTACCCGAACATAATTTAAGCATTAGTGTTTCTATTTACGCAGAATGAGCTCAAAGTATCATGAAGTGTAGATAATATAAGATAAAATCGGTATATAGTAGTTTAATTTCATTAAATAATATTAGCGTAAACAGAAGACAATATTATTTATGCACCTATTGTCCAGGACCTACTGTACTGAAATAAAAGTTTATTATTATTATTAATATGTCGAAAGAAAAGAAACAGCTGCTGTTTCATGTTTCAGTATTAAAATAGGTAACTAAAGTAAAATCAATTGAAGTATAAATCCACAAGCGCTATGTAATTGATATCTTTCAGATAAATCTATGTCATCGTCCGTCTAGACCGCGGCGAAGACTATAATTAAAACAAGATTATATATTGTGTTGACAAGTTTGTGGTTAATTAGGAAACAATACACCTACCTAATTAATTAAGTGGTGTGTAAGCACATATCTGTTAACAGTGTGGTTCCAGGTTCAATTTTAGCGTCGGGTTTATAATGTTACATTTCTGTTTGAGGATGGTAAATTACTTAATTTTTAAAATATTTTAGTAACCTTTCTCACATTGAGAAGAGGACCGTGCCTAGCAGTGGGACATATATTTATATAGAGGTTTGATATTATTATTATTTATACTGAAAATGGCAAGAATTTTTTTTCTTTTTCTCCGTCCTCTCTTAAAAATTGTCAACTTTCGCACTAAGAATAAATCCTGGGTCGCGTAGGACTTTACGTTAACGTTACGTAAGACGTTACAAATATTCAAACAACGGACACAAAGAACAGCCAGACTCGGAACAACTATTTGTTATACTCTGTCCCAATAGAATTAATATTTTATGTAAACAATCGTTTCATGCCTAATTAAATACTATACTAATATTATAAAGCTGAAGAGTTTGTTTGTTTGTTTGAACGCGCTAATCTCAGAAACTACTGGTCCGAATTGAAAAATCTTTTTAGTGTTGGATAGCAAATTTATCGAGGAAGGCTATAGGCTATATAAAATCACACTACGACCAATAGGAGGGGAGCAGCAATGAAAAATGTTGCAAAAACGGGGAAAATTCTCTTATGTGAAGCAGACAAAGTTGCGCGGGTCAGCTAGTTAAATATAAAGTCATTTAGAAAATTCAAACTCTCTTTGCAAAGTAGTCAATGAATACAATAAGCCGTATTACAGTCCTTCTTTTGATAAATATCCATAAATTTATTTAACAGTAAAATATTTTATGATAAAAGTCACTAAAAGTTGTTTACCTTTTTCGCAAATTATATTGGGATAGACTATAATTACAAACATTTTTCATACACTTCGATGGTGCAGCGGTAGTATATACGACTGCTGTGCATGAGGCTTAGGGTTCGATTCATTTAGGAAATTCTCAGTAGCAGCACGTAGTCTGGAACTGTGGCCGATAAACGCCAATAGTTTCGCAATTTCGCAATTTCGCGTCGTAACGTGGGACCTAAAACTATATACGTACATATACGACGTGTCCCAAAATTCAACGATAAGCGGGTACCAAAAGGTGGGACCTACTTATGACTATTAGAGAAAAAAAAGAAAATATTCTATCTTGATATTTTTTTCATTACGAAGAAAAAGCGAAATCTTTAGAAAATGGACACCCTTTATTATATTTTTAAGTACCATTGCTACAATTTTACAAATACCTCTGTTTTTTTTGTATTTTAGTGCCTGCTTGTCGTTAGTCAGTCAGTACCCTCTAATATCCTGACACTGGTCTAGCCTTAGGGTATCGTTAGCCTTCGGGTTGCGGAGGTCAGGTGGCAGCCGCTCCGTGTAAAAACTGATATCCAGTCAAATCCGGTTAGACTAGAAAAGCCGACCCCGAGTGACTTGGGAATAATAAAGGCTAGGGAGAAGGTAAGTGCCTGCTTGTCGTTGAATTTTGGGACACGTTCTATATACAGCATATATAGCTGGCGAAACGTAGATGTAATACACGTAAGACTATCCCTTCAGGGATGCGTGACGTTGTAGTATGATATAATACCGCAATTTGCCCGCGTCTAAACTCGCTTTAATTTAGATTTCGTCTGTAAATTTCCATTACTTGGGAACAGTTCTACTTTTGTAGATGAAAGCTACCCTATGTCTTTTTGCTTTACTTCTGACAAAACGTATGCGAAATTTTATGATGATCGGTCGTGTAGTTAATGTGTGAAAGTGTAACAAACAAACAACTTCATATTCACATTGATAATATTAGTTAGGATACTGTTAACGCTGCACTGTGCAATGCGGCGTTTTTACCCACTGTGCACCCCCCCCGCGGGGCGCGAGGGACGAGGGCAGCGCGGCTGCAACGCGCTCCGCTTCCGCGCGCCACCAGTCTGCTCGAGCGGGTCACTACAAACATACCGTGCTGTTTTTGTTTAACCAAAATTTGTATAACGAACTGTCTGGAGCAATACAATTCTAGCAGAGCAGTCTCGCCTATTATTTACTATTACTACCTACAAGTTACCCATAGAATACTCCGACAGATACATATAATTATTATAAGCTGAAAGCAATACCTAAGCCTCTTGAGACTTGAGTTTTGTTAAAGGAACTTGTATAATGTTAAGCGGGGGTCACATTTAGCTATTTTATCGGCTTCTTCATGACCAGGCGAAGTTGAACATACAAACTTTAACCCTTCAAACATCTGTGATTTACGACAAGATATTTTTATATCATACGGTATTATAGACCAGACGATACCTTTATAGATAATGTTGTGTTTTCTATCATTTGTATAGTTTTATTATTTTATTTAATATTATATTGTAAGCTTAATTTGTGAAATTTTGGACAAAATATTGTGTTACCCACGAATTGTTGCTCAAAGTCCATTGGTTTACTCCATTTGGTTAGGCACTTAACTAAAGGTAAATAATCTTGATGTGTCTTTTTATCTAAAAACTCAATTTAAAATAAAATGCTGCTAAAGATCAATGTAAATGCAACAATAACGATTACTAAATCAATTGAACCGTGAATGGAACAGTCGCAAGAGGAAGACCTAGGCGAACGTTTCTTGATCAGATCGGAGGCGTTCTGGATAAAGGCCAGGTTAAGAGCACCTTGAACCGACGGGCGTGTATGAGGAATGTGATGAAAGTGAATGAAGCCAGAGAAGTGTGTCAGGATCGTAGCAAATGGAAATCCGTAGTCTCTGCCTACCCCCCTGGGAAACAGGCGTGAATCTATGTATGTATGTATGTATGTTGAACCGTCAGTTTAAGCAGCAGTTTATTTGTTTAATATGTGTTTGTGTAAAAAGTCACATCAAGATTGTTTATCTTTAGCTAAGTACCTAACCAAGTGGAGTACAGGTGTCTTATTTATTAAATAAAAAGGTATTGTAGCAATTTTTATATAATCAGCCTAGTTAGACCCATTATTAAATGCAAAGCATAGAGGCAAATTCAATCCCTGACGTAGGATTATGGATAAATCTGTTGGCAGAGACACGACGACACGGTTTGTCAAGGTCACAGGAACAAGTCTTGACCATGAATGGTCTGTTTCCTCTGTTAAAATTTGCATACAAGATATGTAAAATTTAAAATGATATTAATATTTTTCTTATTTAGTACAAATGTTTGCAATTAAAAGCAGCGATAGCTCAGTGGGGAGAACAACAGACTGCAATGCAGCATACTTTCGGAAATTATATGACTTTCGAAATTATGTGCGTATTGATTTTGTATTGATTAACAATTATCGCCTGCTCCGTGCTTCGGAGAGCACGTTAAGCCGTCGGTCCCGGCTGCCATAAACATTTATGGCAGTCGATATTGGGATAGCCAGTACCCTCTAATATCCTGACACTTGTCTAGCCTTAGGGTATCGTTAGCCTTCGGAATGCGGAGGTCAGGTGGTACCCGCTCCGTGTAAAAACTGATACCCAGTCAAATCCGGTTAGACTAGAAAAGCCGACCCCAAGTGACTTGGGAATAATAAAGGCTAAGGGAGAAGGAAGGTTTCTGCCCGATCACGAGGGTACTGAGTTTGATACCTAACGGGTATCCCATTGTGTAATAATTTTTCAGGTGATTTTCAATGTCAGATAGGAATCTGGCAATATACAAGATAATTATATCTATCTTGCGTAATGCCATGTTTTGCAAGCATTATATAATATATCCCCCGTAATAGGAAGCGAGCCAAACGTCATTTAGGCTCGCTTCACGTGGGACTTAAAGAAGTTATCCGAAATATAAATGTGCTCATCGTAAACCAACTTCTACATCGTATCGTAATCGCGTCAAGAAAAAGGACCTTGTTATGTCAATACATGTTTTCAAAGGTGGCGTAGGGTGGCGATTGATATTCCACGCCCAAATACGCCATGGACAACATTTTCAAAGGATACTCACGTGAGTTGACAGTTAAGATGTGTTAAAGCTTTATTTATTAAATTTTTATTCGGAGTGCTGTTTGACGGTGGAGCAAAATAAATATTTAAGTAGAAATGGCGACGTTAAAATGATAAATGATATTTTTATAGGAGGTTCTACGAATATAGAGATAGATAGCACGAATGGCGCGAATAGACAAATAGTTGTTCCGAGTTTAGATGTTATTTGTGGCCGTTATTGCAATGTTTGTAAAGTAAGCCTCGCGAAGCAGAGATTGTCTTTTAAAAATTATAACAATATATTTTTTATTAAGTATATACTGATATAATAGTAGGTATATAATGGTCACTATCTTTAATGGTAAAGGAAAACATCGTGAGGTAGCCTGCATGTTTTTATGATGTTCTTGAAGATTTGTTAAGTCTGCCAAACCGCACCGGGCCAGCGCGGTGGACTATGGCTTAAACTTTCTAACACTTAGAAGAGGCCCGTGCCCAGCAGTGGGACAGTTTATATACAGGGTTAATATTATTATTAACTTCTATATAGACTAAAAAAATAAGTTTTTGGGTTTGCATGTCAGGAAATATGTACTCAGTAGCGGTACTGACTCACTGGTTCTGTGCTCGGTAGACAGCAATAGGCTCAGTGGACCTTAAACTATAGCTAATAAAATGTGGATTCGGGGATTTAGGTCTGAGCCAATATATTATTACTAGCTGACCCGCGCAACTTCGTCTGCTTAATATAAGAGTTTTTTTTCGTTTTTGTAACATTTTTTATTGCTGATCCGCTCCTATTGGTCGTAGCGTGATGTCATATAGCCTATAGCCTTCCTCGATAAATGGGCTATCCAACACTAAAATAATTTTTCAATTCGAACCAGTAGTTCTTGAGATTAGCGCGTTCAACCAAACAAACAAACAAACTCTTCAGCTTTATAATATTAGTATAGATTTATATAAAAATCTCATGTCACGGTGTTTGTGTTCGCACTCCTCCGAAACGGCTTGACCGAGTTTTTGTATGTATATTTGGTAGGTATGAGAATAGGTCGTGAAGTATATTTCATAACGCTAGGTGATTAGGCTATAAGCCACGGGGTCGGAGTACTAACCATATACGAGGGTCAATCCGCGGGAACAGCTAGTATGTAATAATATTAATAACATCCATATACTTCTATTACAACATAATATTTTTATTCTTTAATGAAATAGAATCCTAGCCTCTCTTGTATGACGAAGTTTTATTTACAGTACACCGCAACCGCAGAGTAAATTATCACAGACTTATTAGTGTCGTGTCAGGACGACTCATCGTACTTTCAATATGACAGGACACGGTGCCAGATCACTGAACCTGGACCCTCGTGTTGGAGTAAACATACAAACCTTTTAATATGAAGAGGCATTCGAACGCGCCGAGTTATATTATCATGTTTAGAAATGTGATTCTTTTGGGTCAGTTTCAGCCGTATTGTATTGACAGGGGTCATAATGAACCCGTTTTAAACACGTTTAA
The DNA here is from genome assembly GCA_930367265.1 of Catocala fraxini. Lineage (NCBI taxonomy): Eukaryota > Metazoa > Arthropoda > Insecta > Lepidoptera > Erebidae > Catocala > Catocala fraxini. The sequence goes on along the minus strand of OV884049.1, from coordinate 15,405,760 downwards.
TTTAATTTTGTCTGTATATGTATATATGAATATATAGGATATTTAAATTCAATTTTCATTTGCTTCACCAAATAAATTGAAAACAATTCTTGGAAGTAAAAATATATTATTAAAACGTGTTTTAATAATTTATTTATGAATAAATATTTTTTTGGTTACACTGGTACTGGTACCAAAATAAATAAATTGTTCTTGACTTTGAAAAATTAAACCAGATACAGATAATGTAGCCACGTATTGGACAGTGAGCTTATTCAATAAAAAAAGTACGTTAGTTCCAACGATAAGGCAAGGGGCGCGCTTATGAGAACATACTGGCAAAGGATTTTCTTTTAAAATAATTTCCGAAGCATCTAAAACTCACACAATCTACTACTATCTTTTCTAAGAGCAGCGATAGCTCAGTGGGAAGACCAACAAACTGCAATGCAGAGGGTTTCGGGTTCGAACCCACGTCGCGCACCTCTGACTTTCGGAAGTTATATGACTTTTCGAAAGTATGTGCGTATTGATTGACAATTATCGCCTGCTCTGTGCTTCGGAGAGCACGTTAAGCCGTCGGTCCCGGCTGCCATGAACATCTATGGCAGTCGTTATTGGGAGAGTGTCGACGCAAAAGATCCCACTGGGTCGAAGTCTCGGCGGTCTGCATTGGCTGGCCCCCACATAAGACACATCTTTTCTAATCTTTTTAAAATTCTCTTTCTATAAACAATCAAAAAGCAACACACAAAGAAATAGATTACGCAAGATTAACTTAAAATATATCTTTGCAGTTCGCACTTAAAAGTTAAGAAATGTTATAGAAATCCGGGACACATTTTAATCCCGGAGATAGCGGGGAACTGCGGACTATAAGCTCCAAACAACTTGACTCAAGTAACTGGCTAAACCTGAAGATTCCATCACTAGATACCGACTTTATAAACTCATTTCTTCGGTATACATAATACGATTTTATAGATCTAATTTTATAGAAATGCTATTAGTTATAGCTTTAGATAGATATTAAAGTTTCGTATGCAGTTGCAATAGAGTAATTTACTCAATATTAATTTATTAATATCTTTTGCTCACCTAGGGACAGTTTTGTTTGGGTGAAAGGTATGTTCGTTTCTGTACCCCTGGCAACGTGTATGCGACATTTCTTGATGATCTATCGAGTAGTTAAGACACGAAAATATATCAAATAAACAAACTTAAATTCGTGTTTATAATGTTAGGTAGAATTACAATCGTAACGTAATATTTTCCGAAAAATTAATCAAACATCTCATAATTTAATATATTGGAAACTTTTATGTTCTGGTAAAAGGGAATATTGTCCAATGACAGAGAAAGAATACCCACATTGCAAGATACACATTGTCATTCATTCTCCCTAGCCTTTATTATTCCCAAGTCACTTGAGATTGGCTTTTCTAGTCTAACCGGGTTTGACTGGATATCAGTTATTACACGGAGCGACTGCCACCTGACCTCCGCAACCAGAAGGCTAACGATACCCTAAGGCTATACCAGTGTCAGGATATTATAGGGCCACTGACTTCCCAAATAATGCCTGCCATAGATGTTCATGGCGGCCGGGACCGACGGCTTAACGTGCTCTCCGAGGCACGGAGCAGACGATAATTGTCAATCAATACGCACATAATTTCAAAAAGTCATATAACTTCCGAAAGTCAGTGGTGCGCGACGTGAATTCGAACCCGAGACCCTCTGCATTGCAGTATGTTGGTCTCCCCACTGAGTTATCGCTGCTATTGCTGCATTGTAACGTAACTAAATGTAAACGTGCAATAGAGATAGCGACAGACCACCAAGGCCCCACCTTTTCCATGCCCAAATTGAAAATATTAATTGCCACCTCGCTTTACAAGCTATTTGGGTGTCGTTTTCATGAAAGTTTTGCTATGAATGGTTTTTGCTGTAGCGAATAACTTCAAAATGAAAACGAAGCCACTGTATGTTACAAACAACAAATGTAAATTTCCCTACCTAAGTTTCACCAAGAATTGCCGCTCATAGTCAAAATTCAAAAATCATTTAACACATATGAACGTCAAAATATAAAGGTTAAAGAATTTACAAGTAAAAAAACACTTACTAATTACTAGACATCTGGTAATTTGCCTAACCCAGTAATACACAGGCGCATTACAACGCAATATGATTATAAAAATCTTTCTTGAATCCGGCAAAATATATAATAATAATAATAATATAATAATAATAATAATAATAATAATAATATACTTTTATTTCTCTCAATAAGGCACAGTCATGTACATAATATGATCTTACATGTAACTTATAAGTAAGTATATTAAAGTTCCTTAGTGAGAGCTGGAGTCTGTACTAGGCTCGAAACCTGTATGACAAATCTCCAGGCCCTCCCCATGGCCCTACAATTGAATCTACCATTTAATATTACAATATTTAAAATTATGCACTTTAAAAACTAATAAATGAAAACTAAAAGGTGGGTAGTAATAAAAATTGTATATGAGACACACATAATAGACAATATCTAATGAATTCTATCGCATTCACACATCACCATCTAGTCCAAACTAAGCAGAGCTTGTACTATGGGTACTAGACAATAGATAAACATACATATATACATTTGTTTTTGGTAAATACATATATATTATACATAGAAACATCCAGACCAAGACAAACATCCATGCCCATGCACACAAATCTTTGACTTGTGCGGGAATCAAACCCGCGAACTCAAGCGTGGCAGTCGGTTACACTAACCACTACGCCATCGAGGCGGCCGAAATATAATCCTATATAATAAACAGTATAATAACCAGCTATGATTCAATCGCTATTCAATAATCATCAATTAATTCCTAACAAGCGGGACCCCACAATATTATATTTACCAAGAATTATAATTCAATACGGATCCTCCATAGTAAATAACGACTTAATCCCAGTACCATTCTATTATCAAATAATTAATATTGCTTACGTCATAGTCCACACTATTTTGACATAATCAATAGAGTGGCTATATGTCCGGATTACAGTGGACTTTAATATTACTGGTCCCCGTTGATAATTTATGATACGCGGTATTAAAATTGACACGCCGGATTAATTTATCGAAAAGGTTCTATAATTTATTGGTGATAATTAAATTTGCGGTAATTGAATATTATGTTTATGACGTATGTTATTGAGTAGGTACGTGTAAATATACATTAAGTTCATTATATATTATAATGAAATTAATGTATATTTTACTAGCTTTTGCGCGCGGCTACACCCGCGTGGAACCTACATGAATAAAAAGTAGCCTATGTCCTTTTCCAGATTTTAACTATCTCTTTATCAAATTTCATCTAAATCGGTTGATTGGTTTAGCCGTGAATAGGTAACAGACAGACAGATAGAGTTACTTTCGAATTTATAATATTAGTAAGGAAGTAAGGATTAGTTTTTGGTAACAATAAAATATTGGATTTCAATCGTGTAGGATTCCTATGTATTTCAATATAATGTAGCATCACAACTCTATTTTCTATAAAGGATTTAACAGAGCAATATTTTCCGTGGCGCAGCGGTAGTGAATGCGACTGCTGTGCATGAGGTCTCGGGTTCGAATCCCGGGTCGGGCCAACAAAAAGCTATTGGGTTTTTCTGTAAAGAAATCTCAATAGCAGCCCGGAGTTAGGAAGTTGGCGGTGTTAGACACCCCCGTGCCTCGGAAAGCACGTAAAGCCGTTGGTCCTGCGCCTGATCTCTCTCCCGGTCGTGTCGGATTGCCGTCCCATCGGATCATGAGAGTTAGGGAACAGAGAGTGCACTTGTGTTTGCGCACACACTTGTGCACTATAATATCTCCTGCGCAGATGGCCAGTCTCTGTTAAGACTGGCCGCCGTGGCCGAAATTCGGTCTGGAGGACATTATTATTATTATTATTTACATTTTGTTTGATTCACAAATCAATATCACAATAGTTTCTTGCACAAATAGTCGTCTTTATGTCACTAGGTCAGCGAGGTATTGAAATGTTTTTATTGTAAGGTATGTAATCCTACTAATAGAATGTTAAATATTGAGAAGATATTTATAATTAATGCGTAAACCGTTGAATGGATCTTGATGAAACTTGGCACACTGATAGATACTACCCTGGTTAACAGATACATAATTATAATACTTTTCGTCTGTATGTGTGCTACGGGAAACATGCGTATGAAACCGCGCGCATAAGCTTTTTTTTCATAATTGGTATTTCAGTTGCCTTGGTTGATGTTAAACAAATATTTTGTAGGTACGCTATGAACGCAAACGGAACAATATAGATGATTGCGCACGTTCAATTTCAATGGAAAATTTTACACAAAACGAATATGACAATTTTATCGCATATTTCACAAAACTGACAGTTTATATAGCGAGTGGTGTATTCGACATATTTTATTATAAAACACATTGAAATATGATATGCTGTTGCTGTACTTGTTCCAAATACATTTTGCTAACGAAATCATTAATTGAATCATATTAAGCAACGTAATATAAAATAGATTCATGCCTGCAGGCGCGTATTTGAAGGGTTAACAGGCACAAACAATAAGGCTGCCACACTACACACTACAACTGACAATAAGGCTGCCATTCAAGCTTGCATGTTCATAAATTTATGGCTTAGAGGATTATTTATTCGGGCTATGCAACAGTATCTTGGGAAGTCCATTATCGGATAAAGTTATGATCCTGTGTGCGATATACTTCGCAAGAATAGTATCATAAGTTATACCTTAGTTCCTATTGTCGTAATTACTTATAAGCATACGTGATTTTAATTATTAATTACTATACTTTGCCTGCGGCTACACTCGCGTTAATGTAGATTTTGTCACCAAATTCGTATCGGTCAAGAACAGTTCTTTTTTCTGGGTGAAAGGTACCTTGTACCCCTGGCAATATGTATGCAAGTTTCATAATGATCGGTCGAGTAGTTATGGCTTAAAAGCGTAACAAACAAACAAACTCACAGTCGCATTTTTAATATTAAATTAGGATTAGGATTAGACGACTTCATTAAACATAACAAATTTCCTAAAAACCAAGCTTATAAATATGATAAATGATTTAAGTGCGGATTCGCTTTATCTGTTAGCTAATTCTTAGCCTCTTGGTACAAGCATATGCTTAAAATTTTATCTATTCTATGCTTCGAGAATAACTTCACGTTTTGCCAGAAAAATCATTTAATAATAAACAATTTGGTTTAAAATTATATATGCTACGTAGACGTTATTTGAAGACACTACCAGCAATATACCCTAAAATATACACCTAGCAATATGTCTAAAGGTTTAATCTACCTCGTTGATAAAGCGCTATATACTTCTAAAACCATAACTAATGACAGAAGATTATATCCTTACAAACAAAATAGGGGTGGCAGAAACAAATAAAACTCCTAAGGCTATTGTGGCTGCCTGTATTAATGAAATACCGGGGGCACCCTAATCTTATCCATTTGTCCGCATTCTTCATACGTCATAATGACAGTTACGGGAATGTCCGCAATATTGTGGAATATATGGTTACTCTAGAAGGTTATGGGGAAAAGTGAGATCGGTTGCATGTTATGCAATATCGTAAGTTACGAGTTATGATGTGTGATTACTTTTCCATGGGTTTTGTGGTGTAGGGGAAAATATTATGCTCGTCACCTTTTATACGCTGAAATATCTTATTTTGTGGAGTGGTAGATAATGTTTGGGGTAAGGTGGCTAATAACATGATTAAGGTGCGTGGGGAAAGTTATATATCTAAGAGGTAATAGTTATACGCAGTGGATAAGATGTTATACTAATATTATAAATGCGAATGTAAGTTTGTTTGTTTGTTACGATTTCACGCCTTATCTACTCGAACGATCATCATGCAATTTCGCATACACGTTGTCAGGGCAACAGAAAGAGATATAGGTACCCTATATATTTTTCTGTTTCTATTTCATCCAGGAAAAAGTACTGTCACTAATCTAGCAACTAACTTAAATGTAGCTTCAGTAACTTAGTAAACTCACTAACCTATATATTTTGACGTTCATAAGTGTTACTTTGTGACCTAAATGAAAAAATGATTTTTGACTTGAACGTTATTTAACCTACATTTATGCGAGCTAAGCCGCGGGAAAAATCTATATGTTATATTGCAGTGAATAGCTGAATAGAATGACTTATTGAGTTGTGACTGATTGATGGGCTTTGTCATGATAGGGAGAAATCGATCGAGCAATCAATGTCTATATTAATTTATAGATACGAGCAACTCAATCTGTGTGTAACGTTTTCACTTCAAACAGATTTTGAAGATATTGCTTTGAAGATAGCTTGAATTTACAAACGAGCTGTCTTATTATCAACGTAGTTAACGTCGTACATATTATCACCTAATATTGTCTTATGTTAACGCGAAAGTTTTACATTGAAATTTAATTACTTGATCCCTTTTTAATTTTTCCGACGTTTCGGTTGCTTTACAGCAGACATGTTCACGGGGAGTCTCCAAAATAAAATAAGCAATAATGCTATGTAATTAAACTAAATATATTTTAAGTTTAATATATTATGGTAAAATGGTGGAATGGTAATAGTATTATTAAAAGCGGTTCAGTAGGTTTAGAGTACCTATGTCTATTACAAATAAATATTTTCCATCGTTATATTATAAATTAGCGATCCACCTCGACTTCTCGGGCGGGCAGTAAAAATACTTAAAAATATATACTCCTGAAACTTTCTCATGAATCACTCTATCCTTCGATAAAAACCGCATGAAAATACGTTCAGTAGTTTTTGAGTTTATCACAAACAGATAGACGCAGCGGGGGACTTTGTTTTATAATTTGTAGTGATATAAAGAGATATGCGTGATTAGCAGGTGAGTGGCATTAAATAATCTCATTCAATGCTGAAAGTAGAAAACTCCAAGTAGCACTACGAGTCACGCCTATATCTTGCATTTGGGAAGCTTTTTGTCATCAAAGTTTGTAATAAAGTGTCAAATAAACAACGCGATAAAATCCGTATATAGCAGTTTAATTTCAATCAAAGTTTGATTTCTATTACAATTGCTTCTAATTAAATTAGCTTGGATGGCTTCGTGGAAAAGGGATGCAAAGTCAAATTGAACGCTTGTTTACTAAAGTTACATTGCTTGACTGAGTGTAAACGAAGATTATGAATTCATAGTAATTTATTTAGTTATGGTAATGTGAATGCGTCTCTGTAATTAGGTTTTCCGATTTCGTTTAAATTTCTATTTTAATGATATTTGCAGTTCCTTTTTTTATATTATAGTATGTCTACTAAAGCCCGGTGTCTACAAGAAAAAAGTAGTCGTTTTACCTACGGATTATCTTTGTCTAATATGCTATGAACTTTTTTTAACATTTTTTTTTATACTATAATAGGCTTGCGTTTGACCACGATCTCACCTGATCTTAAGTGAAGATGCAGTTGACGATGAAGCGCGCTTGCCTAGAAGATACCTATTCACTCGTGACTAAAAGAAACCCATATTGTAATCATCAGGAAACACAGACTTAAGTAGTGAGTTACACTCCTTTGCGGTACGCTTTATAAAAGTGGAAGCAAAGCGCTTCGTGCGTAAATGTGGTATATCCACGATGTACCTGTGCCGCTGGTCTATTTGTCTGGTCGTCTGATGATAAAAAGGGGATGGCGGCATCAAATTAGTAGTAGTCTTGCTGATTTCAGCATCAATGGACCAGCTCGACCGGGGAAGGACTACCCTCTCATAGAATACCGACGTGAAATAGCAATATTCCTACTGTAGTACCTAGTTGTATTTCGTTCGGTGAGTGCTCAATCGACCTCTTTCCCCCTTCCCGCTCCTTCTCCTTCCTACTTCCTTTCCTAAAGGGTCGGCAACACGCAAGCGATGCCTCTGGTATTGCAGGCGTCCATAGGCTACGGTGACCACTTACCATAAGGTGTATGCTTGTTTGCCAACATAATTGTATAAAAAAAACACTAATGCTATTGATCTACCAACTCCACTGTATATTAGCATAGAAATTAATTAAACAATTAAGATGACTAATATGTTTCGTAACTCGGAGGTACTTTAATTGCTTCCGAAATTTAACTTGTTGGTTCTTTGCCAGTTCCCATTATTTACGACTACCCCCTCAAAGTCAAAGGCAAAAAACTTTATTTTCATTAAAATGTAAAAACAATTCTTGAACACGTCAAATAACTGATATTAATATTAAAATATAATAATAAAATAAATAATATCCCTCTGGGACAGTCGTTACCTCATCATGAGACTAACGCGATATCGGAGGGCACAGTACCTACTGTTCAAGTAACTTTAACTTCATAGTGTTGACGTAATACCGATTGGTGTCACTAGATGGCGCTGTGCGTGTGACGTCAATAATTAAAAGTCGATGTTAAGATTCTCCGGTGTTGAACCACCTCGACATATATTATTTGTTTTTGTAGACCAATTTTGAGCAGCGATAACCAGTTCTGTCGTTTACTTAAATAAATAGTTCAGATATATCCTAACAGGTTTTTTATTGAGTATCCTGTAGGATTTATATCCCGCCCAGTTTCGCACGATCTCGGCCATTATACAGTACACTGGCTCTTAAACTACCACCTTCGCCTTGTGATATAAACAAAAAATGTATCACCAGGTTAAATAAAAGAGCACAAACCACAGGGCAGTTTGTGGCGAGCTGAATGTGAGTGACGACACTGCGGTCCTGAATACCTCGGAGAGTCGGTTAAGGTCTCGTCCCCAACTTGCCGTTACTGGTTGGCTGCGGTAGAACTTCAAGAGCGCTGTAGGACTGTAAACTCTGGCTTGCCGCGGTCGGCCGGTCAGAGAGTCCGTCCCGGTTGAGCCGGCACATTCATGCTGAAATCAGCAAGGCTCTACTACTACTGACATGACTTGTTTACTTTGGTCAGTTGGTTTAATACTGGAGTTAAATTTTGCTAGTTGTAGAATACATATAGGTTATGTATATAGCCAAGTGGGAAGGCAAAGGATATAGGGCCATATTTCGTCAACTTTGTTTTCGATAAATGTACCAGACTTCCGTAGTTCATTGTTAAACAAAGGCCAATGTTATAAGGATAACTAAAAACAATATTTTTTGTCCGATGCAGTGACTGCAGTCACAACACTTCGCGTTTCAGTAGGTAAATGATCATATAAAAAGACTCCCAGACGACAATCTGTCAATTTGTACATGACATCACATTCTGTAGCCGCCATTCATAAGCAGGACTGTATCCTGCTTATGAATGGCGGCTACAGAATGTTAAATGGTCAATGGTCAGTGCCAAGCTATTAAACTTTAGGTAAGATTATACTTTTCAGTTCATACAATACTATTTCATGTAAAACACGCTTATAAAATAAAATTGCAGGCGATTAATATAAACACAACATAATGATCAGCCGTTCAAAAATCGACCGTACCGAAAGTCGCTTAACCCAGCTTATCGTTAACGATCTCATGAACACTACGACCGTGAATATTTCAACAATGAACTCTCGCAGACCCCTTAAAGGATTATTCAATAGTTATTTCAGGCGAACGAGCTACACCTGATTTCCATACGTAAATTTCGTCCAATTTCCTGCACTTTACAGCGGCATACAGTTCGCAATAAGTTCAGCTATTGCGAGTATGCCAGCTAGTGGCATAGGTGCCAATTATTTGCCACACCTGTGCTGATTATTGAATGCCAGACGGCAAATGGTCCAATTGTTCTGCTAACTGTACTGTTGGGTGTAGTCATTGAGAGTACCGTTTGCAGAGGAAGTGCTAATATGCCTATTTTGTATTTTCTCTAGAGTAGACATGCAATTATTAAAGCTTCTTCTTTGTTTTCTTTACTGCATGTGTGCTCATTTAATTTTATCAATATAAACTGGATTTTTATATTTCTAATATATTGACCCAGGAATATGCTCTACTACTAGTAAAGTTGACAGCTTAACCATATCGAGACACATTGATAAAAGCATAGTCCCTGTACAATAAGGTTCGGACGTCAGTTGACGAATTTATGTAACCTGCACATTAATCGTATTTCATATGGTTGTTTTTCTGTTCAAGAATTCTGAATTTCTGTCAATGAAAAAATGACATAAGCCAACGTCTCAGGATCTATGGGTCTGCTAAGCTGCACTAAGCTTACGTCTTGAAGCATCCGCGCAAGCCCGGACGGATGCTACTAGAACATAAGAAATTTTAAATTCATGGCGAACCACATTGCTCTTAAAATTCACGATAATTAACAGATTTAAAGATGTGTATAAGTCTAACATAAAATGAATAAGTTTATCAAGATCACAAGTCAAGGTAAATCACAAAGAGTCAATAAAAACTCAAAACTCCACTTCAAAACCTCAATCAGCCGTGGATGTAAGCAATAAGGTTACGAGATAAATGAAAAACAAATATAATACAAAAAACTAAGTTAATTTTTAATTTCGTTTTTGTCTGCTAACGCTACTTGTCGGCGTTGGTGTGATCAGCCAATTTGCGCTGATTGATTGCGAAATTTCTCTTTAATTATAACAACTCGCAGAGCTGTGCCGAAGCACTTTCTGTTGCTTCTAATATCTAATATAGTGGACATATCACGCTACAATGCTTCGGAGATTCGGTGCTTTTTTTATTTTGCTCCTCTAAATGACCACACTCCGCCATTTGAAGCCATAGTTTTGATTAAATAAATTAGATAAGGGTATACCCACCCAATCATTCAGGACTATATAGAGGTAATTAACATTTCTCTATAATTAAAATTTTACTTTACTTAAACCAACGCGCAGCGCTGTGCCGATGCACTTCTATTGCTTCTTACTTCAGTGAATATAGTGGATATAAATATTACTTATTGAATTTGAGTATTTTGAAGCGATTTTTCTAGAGTACCGTAGTTACTATTGGTATAAAAAGTTGAGCAGCGATAGCTCAGTGGGGAGTCCAACAGACTGCAATGCAGTGGGTCTAGGGTTCGAACCCATGTCGCGCACCTCTGACTTTCGGAAGTTATATGACTTTTTGAAATTATGTGCGTATTAATTGACAATTATTGCCTGCCCCGTGCCTCGTAGAGCACGTTAAGCCGTCGGTCCCGGCTGCTATGAACATCTATGGCAGTCGTTATTGGGAGAGTGTTGATACAAAAGATCCCACTGGGTCGAAGTGTCGCCGGTCTGCACTGACTGGCCCCCACATAACAATACATACATACTATTGGTATAATACTATCCTGCCTTATTTTTCTTGGGATCCATGGACGTAGCAAATGTTAACACGAACTGCCTAATACTATGTTCTACATAGTTTAATACATCTCTGCTTACCCTCTCGGATCTTAAGGCATGAGATTTTGTTTGAAAACACTTATACAGCTTGTTTTATTCTACATTTATGTATTGTATATACTACGATTTTTTATTTATCTTTTATAAGACACAAAAAAACGAATTTTGGATCGCACAAGTTTTTGTCCCGTGGGGGATTGAACCCACAAAAAACGGCGCTGTGGCAGAGGTGGCCATTCAAACACTACACCATCATCCATGCAGCATTACAACTAGTTTTAGTCTGATATAAACTACTAATAATTTTGTCAATTGTTGCAATTAAATATAACTTTGTACAAGGAGACAACAAACTGGCAAACAGGAGCTGAAAATAGTAATAGCCACCATCGAGGGCCAATTCTAGCTAAAAACAATTAAAAATATACTTCCGATCTCGTGTAATAAAGTTCAAATTAGAACTGAAATGCAATTTTTTTTCACGTTGGTCGTTTACTTTATTTTCGTGAATTCCGTTTGTGATAGCTATAACACTGAGACTAGATCAGGACTCTAAAGGATTTAAATTTAAAAAAGGATTTTAAGGGCTGATTCTTGTCAAAATGTAAACAGATTTTTCGTCAGAATTTGCCCTCAGAATCGTAGAAATATGTAGTTTTGTCACAGTTTACTTTACATGTAAATTACTTTACATGTAAAATAACAGTTACTCAAAAATTTGTATAAATGCATAATCAATATATAAAAGCTTAATAAACTGCAGTAAAGTCATGAACGTCGTTTAATTTCAGTGCGTAACATTCGCGTAAATGTTACGCGTTTTGTTAACTAAATAATTGGACATAAATTGGGGTCTTATTCAGCATTTTCAATTAGAATAGTTTTTAGCACTACTACTAAATACTAATAACAACTATTTTATGTATCATCCACGATGGGTCTGACTACACGAATGACGTAATGGTTTAAGTAGTCATCTCACCACTGCCAGTGTGCCAAATGTTGAGTGAAGGCCTACAGGAGACAAAAATTACACAAATACATAGTTGTTCCGAGTCTGGATGTTCTTGGTGTCCCTTGGTTCAATGTTTGTAAAGTTACCTGCGTCAAAGAAAGCAATTCTAGAACGGGAGTTGATTTTCTCTGACTCTAGAGCCAGAGGCAATGATGCTTTCAATGTATCTGCTTGCAAGCTCAGACTTTCTTCTTGACTATTGACTCATAAATCTTAAGTATATAATTAGCAAACCGGACCCGACAGGGGTTGCCTTGCCAGAAAATTCACAAAAAATTACAAAGTAAATCCTTAAATCTGAGCGCTGCGCCATACTGGGTACAATTATGAATCTTAACCAACACACAAAAAAATATTTTGTCTAAGTCGGTCCAGCTGTTTGGAGGAGTGTTTAGTGACATGCACACGCCCAGAAGAAACACAACATATAAAAAATTACTAATATCATCAGGATGCCTCGTTGCCACACTGATAGTGAATGCGACGATTTAGGATACGATTGGTCAAGTCTGAAAATTGTTTCAACTCGTCAAACGATTTTTCATCATCCATTTTTGTTTAAATTCGTCAATTACTAATTAAGTTTCGTTTCGTCAAAACAAGTAAAGGTTCTGATTGGACAAGACTACGAAAAGTCAAGGCTCGTATTAGTTCTGATTCGTCAGATCTATAGCCCAAACAGATTTCCAACTGGGTGAAACAATAATTTTAGAAATTAATAAGATGTTGTAATCATTGTACTGAACAATTATAATTGTCTTATAACACGTAATATGTGTATTGATTTAATAACTACAAAAACCAGATCAATACAAAATAGGAAAATATAAATGAACATCCAAAAAACAATTAAAACTTTCATTTTCTTATACCAAGCAAAAACTGAATATTGATATTTTTCCTTTGCAATATTTTAAGATTTAAGATTGTTAAGTATTTCGCTGATCTTTTATTACCTACTAATTTATTTAATTTCATTTTCCTTAATCTCATATCTTAAATGCTTAACTCGGTATTCATTATTTGTAAAAGGTGATAAAGGGCTGTGCATGAGTAGCCCAATTTACATACATATCTCACAGCTTTATCCCTGAAAGGGTAGATAGAGTTGTATTGCGGCTACATTTCTTCTATTATGATCTAGTGCCTGACGTATTAGAAGGCAAAGTAATTGTCGCCTATCAGGAACTGTGTGTATGTCATAGAATATTATTATTATTATTATTATCATCTTTATCCACCAAACAATAAAAATTACATTTTTAAATATATTAATAAAAAAAACACATTTAAAAATATAAAATTATGGAGACCCACCGGCAGCAAGACAAGGTCCAAGCTGTCGGTGGCTAGCGGTCCAGAGAGAGGAACTTCCTCACTATGGGTGCCGTATCTAGGAGGACCGCTTTCTGCATTTGACCCTTGACCCAGGCACCTAACGCGAGCCTCTTAAGATGTTGGTCGGCGCTCTTGGCTATTAGACCGTTCACCGTAACGACTATCGGTACAATGATTGCCGAGTCCACATCCCACATATAGACAACCTCGTGTGCTAAGTTCAGGTATTTTAACTGCTTTTCCTTCTCAGCTTTCACGAGGTTGCCATCATGAGGGATGGTGATATCGACAATCATTGCACGGCGCTCTGATCAATCTATTATTACAATATCAGGCTTGTTGCCAACAACAGTCCTGTCCGTGATAATAGATCAATCCCAGTACAGTGTGATGTGGTCCTTTTCGAGAACTGGTTCTGCTACATACCTGTAGTAAGGCACCTCGACCTCTCCAAGTTTGTATTTCAGAGCAAGTTGCTGATGGATAATTCTGGCTACTTGGTTATGCCTGTACAAGTACTCGCCGTTAGCATGACGAGAACAGCCGGAAACTATATGCCTGAGGGATTCACCGCGTTGGTGGCACGCCCGACATATGTCAATCGTACCATCCCTCAGGATATATTTACGGTAGTTATTCGTCTTGATAACTTCATCCATAATTGCACAGACAAACCCTTCGGTTTCGCCAATTATTATTACTGTTTCTAATCTCGCCCTGCTACGAAAAATTTCTTAACAGAAAGTCACAAAACCCCTTAGTCCGATCCCCAGGTATACGAAGTATTATTAAGTATCTTGGATTTCTAAATCAAACCTTAGACCTATCGCACAGCAGCCGCATTCTCTACTACCTATATTGCGCTACCGAGGCAATTAATTATCAACAGTAGTAATACTTTTTCTGTTTTACAAATTATCTTCCAGCATCGCCTAGAGTAATATCCAAGTAATGAAGAAAGGGCTATGACGGCAATCACAGAGGAACATTTAATTCGCCCAATTAACCATCAAAGGGAAAAACTATTTAATTAGTACGTGACCCCTTCGAACCCTTAACTCTCCCCTAACTTAATATAAAAGTCGGTAATTTATTTCCCGAACTCCCGGCACCTTTAATTTCTGAAGTGACTTAGTTGTCCAGTGGTGAAATTGCGCTGGTTTGCGGTTGGTCCCGAATTTTATTACTGAGTGGGATAGTGTAACTGGTAGAGACAGCACGCATGACTGGCATGGTGTAGTAGTTTAGGTGGTCGGTTCGCCATTGGAGCATGGGTTTGACCCTTAAACGAGAAAATGAATGACAATTGACAAATGACAAAACAACAACCATTAGCAGCAGCTATAAAGGAATTAAATGGAAATATATTAAAAATTAAGTTAAAATTCGTTAATTGAAAATTTTTCTTACAATCTGCAAGAGTACTTTAAAAAGCAAGAATAATGATATGAATTAATGTATAACATCCAGTGTTAGAGTTTTGTTGCCTTATGTCCTTACATGTCGCATGTCCGATATGGACAAACTGTTGGGTCCAAAAACTCAACTACCGTACATAGGTACGCAATAAATAAATCTTTATCTTAAACGAGACAACAACGTAACGGAAACAGCATACATTTAATGCAATTAAGAATTAAGATCATTGTATTACACGACTTAATTTTCATTATTTAATAAATTTCTTATTATAATGAATGGTTTTAATCTTTACTATTATTATAAAAGTGGATGTGAGTTTGTTTGCAACGCTTTAATTATCGATTGATCATCGTAAAATTTTGCATACACGTTGTCAGAGGAACAGAAAGGGACATAGAGTATCTTTCATCCAGGAAAAAGTACTGTTCTTGGGGAATAGAAATTGATTGACAAAATTTACATAAACCCGAACTAGGCTGCAGGTAATATCTAGTAATTTTATAAACCGTATAATTAATTATGTTACATATGAAATACAAGTATGTAAGAACAAGTATAATATCTACTACTAAACTAAGACTCTTAGTCTCCCCGTGACCATGGCTGCTGAAAAGCAACCGAAACGTCGGAGAAAGTGTAAAATTAAATTAAATCTAAATAGTTTTAATAATAATATAATTAGCTTAAAATTAGTAAAGTTTAATAGTAGTAATAGTCTCACATTTTTTTTAAAATTATGTAATAAAGTGTCAAATTAACAACGCGATAAAATCCGTATATAGTAGTTTAATTTCAATGAATAATATCGCGTAAACAGAAGACAATATTAAGTATAATATCTACAAAAGCTGAATTCGGTTTATGAGATAAATTACTTATAATAATAATAATGCAATGATCATCGATGTCACCATTTCGCATGACGAGAATCTTGTGAAAGCTGCAAAAGAAAAAGAGTTGGAATACTTGGACCTAGCTCACGAGATTGTCGACATGTGGCGTGTGGACTCGGCGATCATTGTGCCGATAGTCGTTACAGTCAATGGTTTAATACCTAAGAGCCTCGACCACCACCTGCAGAGGCTTGCGTTAGATGGCTGGATCAAGTCCTTGATCCAAAAGGTAGCACTACTCGACACGGCGCGTATTGTGAGGAGATTCCTCTCTCTGGGGCCTTAACCATCGGCAGCTTGGACCCTGTTCCTGATGTCAGTGGGTCATTTTAGTTTTTATATTTTTAAATATGTATAGTTTTTATACTTATATTTAAAAATGTTATATTTAGAAAAATTAATAATTAGGAGAATAATAATAATATCAGCCCTGTATTCAATTGTGTGGGACAATTGAATAAAGGGCTGATATTATTATTTGGCCTTGGCACGGACCTCTTCTGACTTTGAGAAGGGTTAGGCCATAATCCACCCCGCTGGCCTAGTGCGGGTTGGCAGACTTCACAGAGACTTCAAGAACATTATGGAGAAATCTCAGATATGCAGGTTTCCTCACGATGTTTTCCATCACCGTTAAAGCAAGCGATAATTAACTTTTAATACGCATATAACTTCGAAAAGTCAGAGATGCGCGCCTTGGGTTCGAGCTCGAGACTTCTACGTGGTAGTGCAACGGTTTCCCACTACCCAAAATGGCGACTTAACAAATAAATAACGATCATGACATAACACAGATGTTCACTCAGAACACTCAATCGTAAACAATGAACGTATTACTTTCCATTTTCCATTGTTAATAACTCAGTGTCTCCTAACTTTTAAACATAACAGAATTGCTTTTTATTATTTTGTCGTTGTGTTCAATCCATGCGTTTTTATTGTCGCATCGAGACAATCGCAGCGCGATAGGTACATCGACGCCAGTTACTGGGTCCATCACTCATGTTATGGCCGCACCCGAATTCGTGTACATTCGCGAGCAAGTATGCTTTAAAATACGTATTATAAAAAAAACACGTAAAATATTTAGTTAAAATTTTGTTAAGCTTTTGTAAAAACTACGTCATAATAACTTTGTTTCTTTTACAATTTAATTTTAGAATGAAATTGGTGTTTTATGGTAATTAAAAATGAGGTGTGTTTACTTAGAAGGTTTTATTTCATGAAAACTGTTAGTTCAATTATAACAAGGTACTGTAGAGTTTCATAATTTTATTGTCTATGAAGAATAATATAGTTATATCATCCTCCAACGTTTCATTACAAAACACCGAGCTAATCAACATAGTGCTCAGCTCATCGAGTGGGATAAGTACAACGCTATACTTACTAGTACTTCTCGTTCACGCGCGAGCTGTGACAACTGAATGACGCCGGCACTGCAGTACTGCCAGTCGTACTGCTGCGTGAGTAAGTGTCACTTCTTCAATAGTAATAGTTACAATTCTTTATTAATATTAAGTATACTATACTTATATGCATAAGTAAATTTGTTACATTCGTGTATTAGTGTAGATTAGTATATTATGTATGGCCTCTGTCTGTTAACGTTTTCACGTCTAAGTTTAGCAGAAAGAGAGCTTAGCAGGAAAAGCACAAGTTGCGAAAGAAAGCAAGTCGTTTATATCTCATAATAGTAATGTTATAAAAATATCATGAAAGCTTCAAAGACTTTGTGTTTAGTTTTATGGATCTTTGTCGCTGGGTTACTTTGCCAGATATATGTATCTGTTTGAAAGGAGCACGATATTATGTGATACGTATATTTGACCAAATGTAAGTTTTGGTTAACATCGTGCCATTTAGAGTTATGTACACATCTAACTATTGTAAAGAAATCGTTTATTTTTCGACGTGGTAGATAGTTATGTATTTTGCTGTGCAAGCTAAGTCTCACGTACAATGGGCGAGAGTGCGAGACATCGCCAATTTTATTACAAAAATTATTAAAAAAAAATTGATTATTTTCATTTACTTACAAGCTGGTTCACATCAGTTATGGATGTACAAGTTTTTTAAGTAAGAAAAATACTTGTGTTAGGAGTCCTCGCTTTTCACGTTCCATTCAATTATCATAAGTCAGTCCATTATAATAATAATAATTTATATTTATTGGTAGAAAAGTAATATACTACCTTACACTTCCTTACATTAAACAAAACTTAAACCTACAACGTCGACACCGTGCTTTTGCTTTCTTAATTCTGCTTTAAAAAGACAACTCCCGCACTAGAGATGGGTGGTGTGGTATTCTAATCCAGAACAATTGGTGCAGTGGTGGTGGCGAGGCGACTATGCCATCCGTGCAGGCAACCACGTATGATTAACATCCTACGTCAGCAATTGAAATTGGCCTGACTATTTAGCAACTCAAGCGATAATATTGTTTTATCTTCACGCGAATGTTATACATTGAAATTAAACAATTTATACGGATTTTGTCGCATTGTTTATTTTACTTTAAAACACTTTTATTACAGAATTTTGAAGTGCTCACTTCAGAACACTGAGACAACTACCATCTTAGTCTCCCCGTGAACATGGCTGCTGTAAAGCAACCGAAACGTCGCGTAGGGGCAAAGTGTAAACTTAAATATAAATAGTTTTAATTCAATTAAATAGCTTAAATAGTAGTAATGTTCAATAATAGTAGTGTTAGACTTTCAAAATTATCTAATAAAAGTGTTTAAAGTAAAAACTTTAGTAATCGTTGAGATTGTTGTGCTGAAAGTTCATTACTGCTTAAATGCGTGTTCAGTTGAGTCTCCGGATTCCTGCATGACTTTGTACTAGTCGAGAACCCTTTATTGTGTCTGTGTTGTTCTCGTGGATTATGTAGAACATTTTTACGACTATGGTCCGTATTCTGTGCTGCAAATCACATAATAATAACGGCCAAAGATGTCACGCTGTGTGAACTGTTCTGTTTCTTTGACATATTCGCTACCCCGTCAACAAGTCGGGGCGTGCAACGAATATTATGCTTGGAATGTTGTTTATTTAAGAATGTGTTACAATACTACAAAGAGAAGCTCTTGAGACCAGGACAGACCAGACCAGGTCTGAGAGGCGGCGTGCGTGTTCCCACGCGCGCCTATGTGTCGTTTTGTCAAAACGTAAATGAACCCCACAAAATAAATGTTTGTTTTTTTTGTTTTGAAAGTACATTATAGCTTCTCTTATATATCTAATATTTGCTCCTATACTTAAAGCAGCAGCGATAGCTCAGTGGGGAGACTAACAGACTGCAATGCAGAGGTTCCCGGGTTCGAGCCCACGTCGCGCATCTCTGACTTTCGGAAGTTATATAACTTTTCGAAATTATGTGCGCATTGATTGAAAATTATCGCCTGCTCCGTGCCTCGGAGAGCACGTTAAGCCGTCGATCTCGGCTACCATGAACATCTATGGCAGTCGTTATTGGGAAAGTCAGTACCCTCTAATATCCTGACACTGGTCTAGCCTTAGGGTATCGTTAGCCTTCGGGTTGCGGAGGTCAGGTGGCAGCCGCTCCGTTTAAAAACTGATATCCAGTCAAATCCGGTTAGACCAGGAAAGCCGACCCCAAGTGACTTGGGAATAATAAGAGAGAAGACTTAAATATATGCTGCGAAACGGTTCTCCTAAGAAAGATGGGCAATCTCCTTTCTAGTCTTTATAGAATTTATACCCACCAACAGACAAAAGCATATTTTATAATCACAACACTTACCTGCCACATTACACAACCCTTGACATCTTACCCCGTCTACTTTAAATATGTGATGATGAAATAGAATATTAATTACACATAATTAAATTAAAACTTTTGTTAGCAGCGACAAAGTTACCCTTTCGTAATAGGGGTGGGGCGACAGCCCCTCCTAAATAATAGGGTGATGATGAAATATTTAATTCAATATTGTTTCTCAAGAGAACAAACACTTTTAAGGCTTTCCATTAGCCGTCTTGCCATTACACCATACCCTGCCATAATAATAATAATGTCATTCGAATTTCAATCACGGCAACCAATCTTAACGAAGACTGCGCAGAAGATATTTTAGCGCACAAGTGTGTGTGCAAACACAAGTGCACTCTCCGTTTCTCGTAACTCTCATGAACCGATGGGACAGTAATTGATTCAATGGATTTTCGAGAGCAATGGCAGTCCATAACTTCCTCTGTGCCTTCCTTTTCTTTTACTCCTTCACATAAGCTACGATAACTTATCATCAGGCAACCGTGTGCTTGTTTAGCACGTATTGACTTACAAGACTACAAAATTGTATACAAGTGATGTGGAAAAAATGTACTATATAATCCCAATATAATAATACTACTTGGTAATACTTTAATTTCCTCGTTAGTTTTCCAAGGCAATTTGTTTTTAGGTAGGAGTAACATTTACATATCAATTTTAAACTGTGTTTAGATTTATATTAGTTATTATTGTATTAGAATTTTAAACGGGCAATTATTTAACTGGAATTATATGGCTATAGTTGAAAATAACTGCGTTATAGCTCGGGTAAGTCGAAACGTTTAAATTTATCGACAATACCAAACATAATTGTTTGGACAGCCATATGCAAAATATTGTCTTTCGCTTAGTAGGGAAGCGTCGGACTGTCACGCAGAAGTTTTTAATTCGTTCCTAAGGAATATAAATTTTTTTGAAATTAAGTGCATTATAATTATCGCTCGCTAATCTGCATGTCTGAGAGTTTTTCATAATGTTGTCGAAAAGATGTGTATCTACCAACACGCACTGGGCCAGCGTGGTTGACTATGGCCTAACCTATCCCTCACTGGAAAAAGGGTCTCTTTATATTATAAAGGAAAACAGCCTACGATAGCTTCGTTTAACATGGAACCATAAAATCACAGCGGACTAAATGTTATATTCTTAAGATATTAAGGGGTAAGGTATAGGTGTCAGAATAGGTATGCACGTTGAAATTGAAGCCTCGGGGAGACTAAACTTACTTACTTAGTCTTCCCGTGGACATGGCTGCTGAAAAGCAACCGAAACGTCAAGGAAAGTGTAAATTTAAGTCTAAATGGTTTTAATAATTTTAAATAGATAAAATAGTTTTATAGATTGAGTAGCAGTGTAATATTTTCAAAATGATATAATGAACGTGTTAATAAACAACGCGATAAAATCCGTATATAGTAGTTTAATTTCAATTTTTATCTATATTTGGTAGGTATGAGAATAGGTCGTAATGTATATTTCATACCGCTAAGTGATTAGGGTGTCCCTATCCAGCAGAACAACGTTTGCCGAGTCATCTAGTATTATTATGAATGTACTAAGCAAAGTTTTGATATTAAGGTATACTACGAAACAACCATTTATTACGACATCGAAGTAACTATTTCGAAATAATATCATCGTACAAACGTATTTTACCCGTAATTTAGAACAGCTATAAATCAGACTGTATCATAGCAATATTTTATATATGCCTGTTAATTGAAAACCTCTGAGCTATAAAGGCAGTATGTATATCTACTGGAATATAATCGGAGTTATAAATAATGCCTACTAACGTCATCATTTTTCTCGATAGTATGTTTGTTTTCTTTAGAAATTATTTTCGGGAATGTAGGACTTGTACATGTTTTTGAACCTACAACTTCAAAATTTCTAACTAAGACGCTTTTCTACCTCAGGTCACTCATAAAAAGTGCTAAATAGCACTTGCCTGCGATACCGTTTTATTATATTACAAAACAGCGGTTAAAGATTTTGTGGCTGTATATTAAGTTCCCTGTCCGATGAATCACATATGATACATAACAATAAATTTTCTATTGTGTCTATCACGGTACCGCGAGTTGGTTAAATACCTGCTTTACATCATTACGTATAAACTTCTTCAGCTGATTTTCTGAAACACTTACCTGAAAAGAAAAAAGAAATATTAATACATCTAACTACGATACAAATATATTGACCTCACTAATTATCAAAAAATAAAAAATATGATGGAATCCGCTGAATGATGAGCTAATCATGTGGTAGCGGTACGAATAAGCTGACCCGACTGGAAGCACACTGTTACTTGGCTTGAGAACTTTTGTATAGAGATGATAAGATCTTGTCAAGATACTCTGTGTAGAAGTACAGGGTTTGTCCTCTGTCTCCCTTATCTTGTAATATACGTGAGTCCTAATAAACCAAAACCACTAACATGTGGATTTAATAATCTTCTGCCTACTGTTTTAGAGATAACCCGAAGAGGTAGGTCTTTCGTTTATAAAGGCGTGAGTATTTATGTATGTATGGACCAACAATCCATATAAATTTTAATGAGTCTGTACGCCAGCAACCAGACATAATAAAAAAAGCATTGCGTCTAGACCCTAGGGTCTAAACTTTAGAAAACAGATTAAAACAGTACGAAATATTAAATATTTTAGGATCTAACTTTAAGGTCACGATTTAAGGTATACATTTGAAACCTAAATATAAGTTTATAATTAAGCGTCTAATATTTTATGTTAAACATAAATTAAGTTATGAATTAATTCAAACAATATCTATATGAAACAATAAATTGGTTTAGGTGTCTTGTTGGTCTCTTGAGGTCTGTTTACGTTTATGATTAAGTTGATCACGAGGTTTTAGCTTTGGTTCACAAGTCAGGCGATGTATCTGGCGTGTGTAATGGTTGAAGAAGTTCAATCCTCGCTTGGAGCAAAAAAAAATGAACCACAAATACTTATGAGAATACTTAAAAAAACTTTAAAACGACAGACACAAAGAACACCGGCAGTTTATAATGTCTGTTGTTTTAAAGATTTTAAGTCACCGCGACGCAATAATTTACTTAAAAGCAGTATTTTAAATATGCTCATTTTTATAAATAAGTCTCTTTCAATCTACTGCGTACCTAGAAGGTAGAGCAAAGAGAATCAATATTGTTAATTTGACATCTGTGTACATCTTTGTTCAGCAAATTTGAATTTGAATTTGAAAATCTCGTTGGCAATGTTTGATCGCTTTAACGCACATTACGCTTAATTTATATTCTGTTTTAACTCACTCTGCGGATCTAGTTAACTTTTGCAGTTTATAGTCGCACCACCTGTTAGTTATTAAGGTCAGAATACATTATTGGTAATTTCATTACAACTGAAATTTAATTCGATTTCAGACCAGCCCATAGTTCAGTCCCTTTTAGTCACTTTTTATGTTGTTAGTTGGTGGGTAGTTGTGATAAATTTAGTTGGTTTTCTGTGAAATGTTATTAGGATTTAGCAAGCGATTGTGTTCGTGACTGTATTAATAAGTAGTATTACAGGAATACGTTTGATTTTATATGAACGGAATGACAAAGATAATGATTTTGGAAGCACATATTACGGTCGCTGTATTCGTTTTTTTTTGGGATATTTGGCGACAGAATTATTAGCGTCTAAACTGAATAAATGTATTCTTGCTTTATTAAAAACATCAGTTGAATGAAAAGTAGCTTGATCGCTGGTTTAGGTATCAGGCTGTTAGACCAGATAAAATTATAGTCACAATTTCTTGGATTCGTGGACTGGATGGGGTAGGCAGTTATAGTTTTAAAGTGCCACATAATTGGGGGCAAGCCTATTGCTGTGTGGCATAGTTTCAGACACCAAGAGGCTTTTTGAGAATTTCCTAATGGAAACGACAACACTTTATCCGATCCAGGAAACAAAGCTAGAATATCAGGTCGCGAATAATCGCGCTAACTTATATTGCAAGATCAATATTTGTCACCTAGTCGACAATCAGCTTGTATCTCGTTTACTTTATGAAGTGCTGCATCCAATTTATCGCTTACTTATACTTCAAACTGTTACTCATTGTTCCCGGCCTGGGCATCTAACTTAATGTGAGTCTATTCGTTTGCTACGCTTCCACGCCTTAACTACTCGACCGATCATCATGAAATTTCACATACACTTTCTCAGGGGTACATACGAACATACCTTTCATTTAGAAAAAAGTACTGTTCCCGAAGGATAGAAATTAATTGACAACATCTAGATTAACGCGAGCGAAGCAGTAATACAGTAATAGCGAAAATCTAGTATGTCATACATAGCACTTTATGTACACACGTCTACACATCAAGTTAGATACCCTATATACGCATAACTATGCTACAAACAAAATAGAGAATTGTCGGAAAGGGACAGTGCATAGTGGTATCGATGTAATGGTAAGGATAGAGCGTCGCGTCCCGTTCAGCGTGAATGAGACAAAATAACAAAAATATAACGCACTCTCTCACCTGATTCGCAGCGTTCAACTTCTAATAGTTCAAAGTCCAAACAGTCTAGGTTGATGTGTCGCTGTGTGTACAAGCCCACGCTATTGAGCCCTTCAATAAAATTAATCACCATTGTTAAATAAACGCGTTCACAATTACAAACATATTAATTCACAATAATTAATGTTTCTAAAACAGCACGCATTACCAACTTAATATAAGTTACGAACTGCAACGCATTTTTCATTAGTTATCACAGCACTGGGATTATTTTCCACGCTGT
Organism: Catocala fraxini; assembly: GCA_930367265.1. Taxonomy (NCBI): domain Eukaryota; kingdom Metazoa; phylum Arthropoda; class Insecta; order Lepidoptera; family Erebidae; genus Catocala; species Catocala fraxini. Next base: position 15,381,138 of record OV884049.1, on the reverse strand, counting down.
ATGCACGCAATATGTAAATGCGTGCTTCGTTGTACAATATTGCTGCAGACTTGCAAGTCTAATAGACGAGACTTTCTTTTCATAATTTGTTTTTATTTTACTTAAAAGACTACTCTCGTTTTAAGAGAATAGAGTAGTTGCGAGCCTACTGCACAGTCAACCAAGAAAGTGGTCTACCAGTTTTCACAAAAGTTTCTGTGAGATCTAATTAATAATAATAATAGTTTATTAGCAACTAAAAAGGATTCAGAGCTGTATACATCATCATATTTAAATAAATGAAATAAGTCGGGTACATTTGAGGTATACAATGTGAGCAATGTCCCCCGAGCTAGGAAATTCCTGTGTTACGGGGGACATCCCTCCATCCTGTGTAATGTCATGCAAGTACAAAAATTATTTTTGATTATATACTGAGTTGTTGCAAAATGCGAGTTAAATGCTGTGCTTAGTAAACTAATTTTGAAACTAAATTCAATTAGACTTATTTACAGAAATTGAAAGAAGAAAATCAACAAATAATAAATAAAATAATTAAAGGAAATGAGGGCCATCTTCCTCCTCAGTATTTTATTTTTGTTTTGTTTTAAGTACGAGTGTGTATGTGTGAGTTGTGCGTGTGTTGTGCGTATGTGTATATGTGTATTATCGCTTAGGTTGAATTTTCTAGCTTGACACATGGCGTGACGTAAATATACATGATAAAGAGAGCAATGATCACTGCCATAATATTATTGCAAGGGAAAATCGACCTTTTCGTTTCATGACGTAGGGGTGGTAGACCACATTTTTGGCCGACTGTACAGTTTACAAGGCATACTTACAAACTAGGCATTTTCTAAAAACAGTAAAGTGATCTCCACTGCACAGATGGCGCAGTGGTTTAAGTATCGCCTCGCAACTGCCGCCGCGCTGAGTGTTGTGGGTTTGAACCCCATACGGAACAAAAACTTAAGCGATCCACAAATAATTGTTTCGAGTCAGGCTGTTCTTTGTGTCCGTTAATTTAAATGTTTGTTAAGTTCCCCGTGACGCAGGCATTGTTTCTAGTACGAGAATCGTCTTTATCAAAAAGAAACAAAATAATACGAAATTGTTCATATTCAGCGGCCGTTAATAGAAAGCAGACGTCTATGTTCTGCGGTATTTGCTTACTATCTGACAGGCCATATGCCTAACATATGTTAACCACCTCAGTTATATAACAGCCTACTTTTCTGTCAATAGACAAGCTTTAACTGAGGAATTAATTTAGCCTTTTAACAGCTTTTGTAAATGCTCGCTTCGTTGTACAAAATTGCCACAGACCCACAATTCTGACAGACATGAACCGAAGTATTTTTGATTATTATGTGATAGAAGGTAGTCTGATGGTATGCTGTTATTGTAGACTATGGACGCTTGTAACGCCGGGATTACCAGCATCTTCCCAGCCCAAAGAAAAAGATTCTCTAAGCTATTAGCGCAAAGGACAAATATTGCTTGACCATTGATAACTGAACGAGATCTCTTTTGAAAACCAGCTGCACCTTACTTCAAAACTAAAATACAAGGTTGTTGATGGTAAGTAGTTACCATAGACTAGACAACGACATTCGGTTACTATTATCAAGCAGGCTATATACATAGATAGGTATTTTACTTTTGTCGTGTTGTAATTTAAGAGTAAATGTTTCAATCACAGCTAATTTGTCACTTGGACAGATTTTGTGTAGACTATACCAGACAAAATTATTCCTTAATTTGTCCATCGGTATTCGGGTAGTATTATTGTCGCTATATGCTTAAGCTTAGGTAAAGTAAGGTTCTTAGATGAAGTTTTCTGCTGACTGATAAATATCATCTTATCAATTGAATGTCTATTTGCTTCACTGATCTGTGCATGACGGGAATTAAAATATTACTATATATTACATCAGTTATGTATGCATGCGATGCAAAATTGAAATTTGTAAAAGTGAACGCGTAAACGCGTTTGTTGTTTTGTCAAACAATGCTCTGTTGACGGTTTCATTTCAATATTTTAGTTATTTGTCTTTCTAATTGGATAGGCGAACTGTATCCTAGACTATATACATATGTAACTACACTGGAAGCTATACTTACATTGCACGGATGGCTTTGTATGTAGTTATTAACTATTACAGCAACGAGTGTTGTGGGTTTGATCCTCAAACGGCTACGAGCCCGTACGCCCCTTGACTTTCGCCCATTTCATAGAAAGATGCCAAAATGCCAAAAATGCCAAAATGCCCCGCTTTGCGAGGCTCCTATATTTGGGTGGATTTTATGAAGAAACCCAAGAAATATCTACTAGAGGGCGAACCTTGAGGGGCGAACGGGCTCGTAACCCCTCAAACGGGACAAAAAAAATTTGTGATCCATAAATAGATTTTACGAATCTAGTTGTCTTTGTGTCCGCTGTTTAAATGTTACTATGGTCAGAATAAAACTTAGGTCGGAAGTTGTCTTAATTTATTTTTAATCAACGGCTTTACTTATGGAATGACTTTATTCTGTCGAGTTATTTATGTCGTTGATCTTATAAGTTAGTTTAAATATAAAAATAAATAATTCTATTTTCTTTTCGAACTGCCACGTTGTACGCGTGGTATCATTTTGTGATTAAGTTTACGACCGACTGTCCGACCTTAGGTTTGAATACCTACCTGGTCGTATTTTTAATAGCAGCATAAGGTTGGACAATAGGCTCGCCCTCTACCACAGTGGACATAAAACAATGCTGATTAAATGAGAGCGTGATGTACCTGTGCCTACTTCTTCGAAGATTTACAACCATGGTATATCATTAAAATTTGCCTAGATTACTTAGAAATAGTGTAGCTTCCTATCAGTTTAAATACACGAACAAGTAAAATATAGCCACTTAATAATACTTACCTATACAGATTATATTTCTTAAATGCCTGCCTAAACCGAACTACGAACTCGGATTATTATTCGGTACAGTGTCGACATGAATACATCCCGCCATGGGGAATCACATTTCACTGGTGAAGTCGACGGCACACAAACATTTCACTTGATATACCTACCTCAACAGTATACATTAATTTAAACTAAAAGTGAATGTTTTATTCATAAAACAGATAAACGTAACTCAAAACAAAGCAACTTGGTCCAAATGGAAGCTTCAACATCTTATTTCAAGAAAGACTTTAAAGAAAATCGATAACATTTCAATTCCGCCCTAATGAGTCTATAGTGAGTTTATCGCCTTAATTTTCCATAAAAACGTTCTATTTGCATAAATAACACTTTAGGCCGATCACAAACTCGAGACAGCAGCAGTAACTATTTCAAAAGTAAATGTCGTCAAGATTATAAATTTAAATCAGCCGACGCTTTTAACGTGACGTATTTTAAATTTTGACGAACTCCTTTCGGGAATTTTTAATTTATGCAATTTTCTTCGTCATTTCGTTTAAAATTTTAATGCTTTTTGTTCAATAAATTTCAAAAGTGTTTACTTAAAAAACACGCGATACTAAAAAGTACGCTTTAAAATTTGAACGCGTTTTATTTTTAATATTCTTTTAAAAATAATATACACTCGAATAATTATTTTACCTGGCTATTAATAAGATGATGCTATTATTTCAATTAGATGTTTTTAATTATGATCTTTCGACCTTATGCGATAAACCATCTAGGTTTTAATTAAAAGTTGCTCTTCATTTTTAGTTAATTATTGTATTTTATAATAAAAGATGGAATGAATATGACCTAGAACAATTACTTTTGCAAACTAAATAATTTAAGCACTTATTGTAGATAAGCCGTTAAAGATAAATATCTTTTTTAGGTATATCGCTTATTTCTGTGCGTAGTTATTAAAATAAAAAAGCCCTTAAGTAGCAATATTCCACATAATTACAAAATATCGGTATCCGATATAAATAAATTTAGTAAGTAACTATTATTTAGTATAAAAGCAAACATTTCTTTAATGTTTATTTTTTTAAAGCTTTATTTTATTTTGCGTTGTTTATCCTTTATAACCCTATTATAGCTTATTACAGAGTAAATACATAATTAAAATAATACTCCTCTGGTGTTGCGGATGTCCATGGGTGGCGGTAATCGCTTACCATCAGGCGATACGTATGCTCGTATGCCACCTAAACAATTAAAAAAAGAACCTTAAAATTAACTTTTTAAATTGAGAGGTATTACTGCTGAGCAACTGTTACTAAATGGCATATTTATTAGCCTCCGATTTTGGTCTTGATAAAATGCCTTGGATATTTAATGGTTATTTAAAAGCTGAAATATATATTGACCCGTATATCCCCGAAGGGGTAGGCAAAGGTTTATTGCACCCACATTCCAACAGCTACACTTTTAGTTCACTCGTAATAAGGGACAAGCTTATTGCCATATTGACATAGTTTCAGAGTCCGTGCTACTACTGAAAATGTATTGAGAGTAAAACCCAAAACTATTTTGTCCTATCCGTAACTCGAACTCAAAACCTCATGCACAGAAACACATACACACCCGCTACGCGACTAAGGCAGATAATGTATATTAATATAAATTAAGATACGTTTAATGACCTTTTTTAATATGCCACGCGTGTGACGGGTGATGGCGGACAACACATTAATTGTTTTTTATTAAGATAAGTTAAGATAAGATAATATTTAAGAGAGATGATAGCGGTCTTACTACAATGAAATACATTAATAGTCTCATAAAAACAATACTATTTTAAATAAGATATTATAGATAATCGTGGTATAATTGAAAAGTAATATTATAACTATTTAGTCGCTTGCCAACTCACAAGAATATTATACATTAGTTTTCCCGCGGTTTCACCCGCGTACGTCCCGTTCCTGTGTGAATATCGGGTTTCACCCCTTTCACCCCTTTCAGAGTGGAATTTCCAAAAATCCTCTCCTAGTGCTCCCTAACACTCTCCAAGGAACATACTTGCCTAATTTCAGCTTCTTGCGTTCAGTAGTTTCGGCTGTATGTTGTCTGTCAGTCACACAGTAACGGAAGAGTTTTATATATATAGATTTATTATGTGTAATATAATATTAATTAATTCAAGTAGTACACTTCTTGAATTAATTTAACAGTATATATTATGTACATAGTTATTATATTTGTAAATATATCAGCCCTTTATATTGACTGTCCATGCTGACTGACTGCGGGGCACGAGCTTTATCTCAATGTGAAAAGGATTCAACCATAGTCTACAACGCTGGCCTAGTGCGGATTGGCAGACTTCACATATTTTCGAGAACATCATGGAAAACTCTCAAATATATGTATATGTTTGTGTTCATTTTTATTCTTCATAAATAAAGGTAAAAATTAAAACGTGACCACGAACTTACCTGATGTTAAGCAGAGGTCAGCGATAGAGCACGCTTGCCTAGAGTTTATATATTCACTCGCAACTTGAAGACGACGAAGAAGAAGATTGTATAGGTATGTATAGTTATCAATGTAACGTTATCCTAACAATGTTCTAAGAAAATCCTAAGCTGGACCGACAAATAAACTTTAATTACGTAAGATAATAAGATAATACATTTTGCCTGCGTATTATCGTAAATCCGTAGCCAGCCTAATGCCGTAGAAGGCCTCTTAACCAAATTCTACGCTCTGTTGCTGCTATACAGTAAAATATAAAACGCTCAAGTGGATAAAATCGTACAACATAACATATTATAAAACAAAGTCCTCCGCCGCGTCTGTCTGTCTGTCTGTTCGCAATAAACTCAAGTAGCACACTGATAGGTTAAAATAATATGGGTACGACTAAATATTTCAAGTATACTATACATCGCCGTAACGATTGTCAGCAATATTTATGATAACCGGGTACTACTAGATTATTTTGAAACGTAATAATATGAACAAATAATGATACACTTCAGACTTCATACAGTTTATCGACGTCAATGTCTAATAATTCTCAATATTTATTATATCATTGGTCCCTTCTATTTATTGCCAAATTATTAGATATAGACAAGTTTATACAATCGAGATATATTACGAGATTTGTATTGCAACTGAAACATTGCAGACAGAAAATTCCAATATTATTTTACCCGTTTAAATTTAACTTATTTTATATATTCAAATCTATTAAACTTTAAGATTCAACAAAAAAATTACTTATTAGTTAACCTGTAAATCTAAAATTATTGAAATATTATTTATAAATCAAAATCGAGTCTGGCTGAGATGGGTAAAGTATTATTTTAGGTTAATTACGCATTTAAATTAAAATTCTTCATACGGATTCTATCGCAGTTTGTTTTGACCTTTGAGTCGCAGCAGCACACCGCCGTCGAGACACAATAGGTTTTTAATTATGTTATTATGTGCCATTCCACGACGTGACAGGTTAGTTTAAAATTTCAGTATTTGACAACTCAAACCCGGCTCGTCAATAGACTATTGTTGTCAAGCATTACTACATTACACATTTATTTTTTTACTTTTGCCTGTCTATTCATATTAACATTAAATTTAGCACAACCAACGGCCATCATTCAAAACGCCTTCTTATTCACGAAGTCAATTGTGAAGCTGGCTTGAGTCGTGTGCGCACAGCATGCCCTTCAAGACTGCGATAAACATGTATTGTTATTATCAAATATGAACATATTTTATATTGTGTCGCAAGCAGAATAGTACGGGTATGTGTTGAGGATTTGTGGGACAGACTGCAGCCTTATTTTGGTGGCGCTAAAATAGTGTGCGACTGCTGTGCATGAAGACTGGCAGAATTATTGCGGCTTTTTTGGTAAGAGATTCTCCGTAGCATCACTGAATCTTGAACTGCGTCAGTTCAGTTCAGTTCCCTAATATTGCTGGAGAAATGTGGATGAAATAAATCTCGGCCTACACATCGGGGATAGAGACTTTAGACGATGTGTGTATGTAATATTGTCTTCTGTTTACGCGAATATTATTTCTTTAAGAAGCAAACCACAGCTAGACTTCATGATACTTTGAGCTCATTCTGCGTAAATAGAAACACCAATGATTAAATTATGTTCGGGTACTTTGAAATAACTACATTGGAACATTGAGACAACTACCATCTTATTGAAATTAAACTGCTATATACGGATTTTATCGCGTTGTTTATTTGACACTTTATTACAAAATGTTGAAAATTGTTACACTACTACTACTATTAAACTTTACTAATTTTTAAGCTAATTAAATTATTATTAAAACTATTTAGATTTCATTTATTTTTACACTTTCCCCGACGTTTCGGTTGCTTTTCAGCAGCCATGGTCACGGGGAGACTAAGATGGCAGTTGTCTCAATTTCATTCCATTGAGTCCATTGAGACAACTGCCATCTTAGTCTCTCCGTGACCATGGCTGCTGAAAAGCAACTGAAATGTCGGGGAAAGTGTAAAAATAAATTAAATCTAAATAGTTTTAATAATAATTTAATTAGCTTAAAAATTAGTAAAGTTTAATAGTAGTAGTAGTGTAACAATTTTCAAAATTTTGTAATAAAGTGTCAAATAAACAACGCGATAAAATCCGTATATAGTAGTTTAATTTCAATGAATAATATTCGCGTAAATAGAAGACAATATTAACTACCATCTTAGTCTCCCCGTGACCATGGATGCTGAAAAGCAACCGAAACGTCGGGGAAAGTGTAAAATTAAATTAAATCTAAATAGTCTAAATAGTTTTAATAATAATTCAACAAGCTTAAAAATTAGTAAAGTTTAATAGAAGTAGTAGTGTAACAGTTTTCAAAATTATGTAATAAAGTGTCAAATCAACAACGCGATAAAATCCGTATATAGTAGTTTAATTTCAATGATGTGTGTATGGATTTATTCTGGTCTTGTAATTATAACTGATTTTGGCTGGTTTGAGGCAGTCCTCAAATCAGCCATAATCAGTCATTTTATGCCACTAAAGCACCAGTGTGTTTCAGTGGCATAAAATTGTGCTTAAATGTTTACGGGATCCTGGTTTTGATTCCCAAGTTGAGGAAAGTTTTATTAGGATTCGTCGTTCGTCGTCGTTATCTTCGTTGCAAATTATTTGGTTATCATACAAATTAGGCAACTCGCTTAGAGAAGTACCAACCTCTTACAGGCAATAAGCGTAATAGTAGTAAAACTATTATGGTGTTTTGCCCAGTTAGTAAGAAATTTGGAGGCTCAGGTTTAATTTCTTTATCGACCTAAAATTGAAAAAGTTTCATCGTGAATCATTTATGTTGTAATGTAAATATAACTCTGTCGGCCTATTAAATATGTGAAAGTATTTGCGTGGATATTTTTCTGCCAATCACCTTGGCACAAAAACAGGCCATTTAAACCAGTCTGCTTAACCATATCGCGACGTGATAAAGGTATTGAATCTAAATGCCGTTCAAACAATAGATACTATGTTGAAAAATAAGATCTTATTACAGTATGTGTTTTAGTTTTGGTGGATTTACGTGGACGAAACCACAGGCATAAACTAATACGTAATAATAATAAATAGCATTAACTTTAATTAAAGTTAATCCGGGTTCGTAAATGACACGTGCTCACACTACTGAACTGATAACATTGTTGTGTCTGACATATATGTTGCATTTTACCGCTGTTTAGTAGATTCGTATACGATAATACTATTGTAGTGTCGAGTAAAATATAGGCCCACACACAAACTGACTGGATAATACTGTTTGTTGTGTAAATAGTGGTTTTGCTGATTCTCTTTTATTTTGCACCGCGCTGTTTATGTGTGGTGCAAATCAAAGTGGGCGATCAAATATTTTGATATACAGAGTGCAATAAAAGGTTTCGTATTCTCTTTTATTTAACGGTGAATAACATATTGAGAAAACCTGCATGTTAGGAAGTTAATGTTCTTGTTCTTAAAGATAGGTAAAATAATAATTTTGTAATGTGTCTGTAGATATCTCTTAGGCTCTCTACACACTTGTGTTTGTATAGTGGGAAGATTAAATCAAAGGTGGTAAGATAAACGTTTATTGTCACTCACACAGTTACATTCACTCCTAAGCTAACTTAATTATACTACGCGGATTGTATGCGCAACCTGACTCAGAGGCGGGCGCGGAACAACTGCTTAGCCCACTCATGAAATGTGCCTCGTAAGATATTTGCGACGTCACCCTGTCGCTACAGTGTCAGCCGTATATTAAACTGTCCCACTGCTAGGTACGGATGTCTTCTTAATGTGAGAAGTATTATGCCATAGTCCACTACGCTAGCTCTGGCGCTGGCTGGCTTCACACCGTGATGTGTAGTCTGTCTGAGAAGACATGCATCTGACGAACTTGTTCTCACTATGTTTTTTCACGCAAATAACTTTAAAAAGCTGGAGATGACCGATTTCAAGGCTTTTGCGTGGCAATTCAACGGTCTCCAACTAAAGTATCGCTAGCTATTGCGAATTCCACCATGCTGACTCAGCACCGGTTGAACTAGACCCCTATTACTGTGACCTAACACTATAACTAGCGAAATGTAGATCTAATACATCTCTACCTACCGTACCCCTTCGGGAATATCGCCATGAGACTATGCATGAAATAAATCTGACTATCAAGACATCAACAGTCCTAAAAGCTCATTCGTCTACATTTACTAGAAGTTGACGTAAGAAGCTTAAATGTAATGTACGCACACATCTACGTTCTCTTAAATTTGATACCATTAACTTTCAACGGTAAGGAGCAAAGGGTGACGACGCCAATTTTCGACAATCTAATTTTAATGTCAACATAATTTTAATCTACAGGCACATTTTGCTTAGGAACAAACTTTAATATAGGTTAGTTTTTCGCGACGGGAGAAAGACGGGATACGCACGTCGCATAGGCTAGCGGCGTTAGTCCAATGGATGAAAGATTAGACTAGGAGAGGTCGTGTGTTCGATTCCCGCTCATTGCATTAACATCGTGAATCTACTCACTACAGGTGCATGGAAGCCTCAACAATTAAATACATACTTAACAACACACAACACAGATCCTTAACCCTTCAACATATTATGTACTATATAATTATGCACTATATACATACGTGCAATTAAATACGAAATAAATCAATACAAAATCCATACGAATCCCAAATCATACCAACAAAAAGTAAAATGAGATATACAAGATAAATAGTAGCCCGGAGTTAGAAAGTCGTGCATAAGAAAGCAAGTAAAGTCATTGGTTCTTCTTTCTTCGCTTGTATCGGATTATCGTCTCATCAGATTATGAGAGTTAAGAACTAGAGAGTAGATACACTTGCGTACTATATTTTTTGCGCACACGTATAGTCCCCGTTTATAAAGGCTCACGAAACCGAAATTAATTTTGGAGAACCTTAACTAAATTAAACCGACATTATGGCGATAGTTACAATTATCGGCATAATGTCAGTTCACCCTAACTAAAAAACTAAATACTCAACTAAATTTATCTCCAAATGCCCTATTAAATACTAGTCCTTCTCACCCCGTTACAGCTTTGGATATTTTCTTTACAAAATTAAATGCCTAATTGGGTGAACTAAATTGTACTTCGTAATTTTCTACTTACTGGTTAAGAGCCTACGTAAATATGGGTAAATTCAATAAACTTCGACGTGCCGTAAGTAAAAGGAATACGCGGGTTGATCTTGAATCGAACCTATAAGCGATGAAGTAAGAAAGATACCAATTATTTAGCTCTTTCTTCGTCATTATTTCTTGCAGAATGTCGCAACCACAATAGGCGATATCACACCCACATTTCACCTGCTTTGTCAAATGGCTAGTAGTAGGTAGTAGAACAAGTGTATTGCTTTCTACGGGTATATTGCCAAAAAGGAGAATTGCTTAACAAAAAGCTCATTAATACTTTGCAAGTGAAACTAAAAATGCAGCTAATTACACTTGTCACTTTATTGCATACTAGATTTTTCTCACAGCTGTGACGCAAACAGTTATATAATCGAGAACTGTCGAACCAAGACATTTAACACAGACATATAATTGTACTAGATTTTGTCTGCGGCTTTGCTCGCGTAATTAGTACCAGTAGTAGTACCAGTACATTTTTTCGGATGATAATTACATTATGTCCTTTTCTATACCCCTGACAACGTGTATACGAAATTTCACCATAATAGGTTGCATATTTAAGGCATGAAAGCGTAACAAACAAACTTACATTCGCAGTTATAATCTATACTAATATTATAAAGCTGAAGAGTTTGTTTGTTTGTTTGAACGCGCTAATCTCAGAAACTACTAGTCCGTATTGAAAAATTATTTTAGTGTTGGATAGCTCATATATCGAGGAAGGCTATAGGTTATATAACATTACGCTACGACTCACTGGGGCGGAGCAGTAATTATAAACGTGGGTGAATCCGCGGGCACATCTAGTATTATATACTTAGGATAAAGGTAATGCCGATTCCTTTCTCGAACTCTTCCACCCTCAAACAATACATAAAATCGCTTCCGCCTATATTACCCACCGTACATGCAAAACAGCATAAATTAAAAATATAATTAACTCCGTACAGCGAACAAATTTCTAAGGTACTGATTGTAACCGGCTTCCCTTCATACAAGTACCTATCTAGACGACACGTAACAAAGTTACCTAGAGTAGCATGGAGCGTTCTTGCGTAAATGTGTATCATATGTAGCAAAGTTTGACAAAAATGTTGTAATTTTGCCATCACATATAAAAATACTAGCTGTGCTCGCCGGCATGATATTATGGAAAAAGGCCAGGCTAAAACGACAATCGTGCAAGAAAAAGTAATAAAATTCTTATCTTTTAACTTAAATTAAAGAGCATAGCGCCGCATTAAGGATCCTGGAAACCATATACCTCACCGCAGTAACACAAACCAAGTTTAATAATAATAATAATAATATTCTATCACATACACACAACACCATCTAGCCCAAACTAAGCAGAGCTTGTACTATGGGTACTAGACAATGGATAAACATAAATATATACTTTTTTTTTTGTAAATACATATATATTATACATAGAAACACCCAACCCAAGACAAACATCCATGTTCATGCATACAAATGTTTGACTTGTGCGGGCATCGAACCCGCGAGCGACCTCAGGCGTGGCGGTCGGTTACACTGACCACTACGCCATCGAGGCCAAGTTTGTTTGGATCTTAGAGTAAATAAGGTAAATTTTATACTCTAACATTGCGCTCTTTTGCAGGGCGGGAGTACTTCCCAGCCAGGCTGTTTGAGTTTGAGCGAAATGCCCGGTTTATCCAAGTTATCTAATTAGTGGTCCAATTATAATTTTGCGCGCTTGCCTCCTATTAACTGAATTAGCCTATTTTTTTATTCAGTTATATAGCACAGTCGGTTTTAAGTGGACATAAATACTCATAACACAAACGTAACTTCGTTTGCCAATTTAAACAATTCAAATTAAAGTTTAACAAAGCCTTATTTATGCATGTCAAGTAACATCAAATCGTCAAGATATATCTACTGTATTTAAACAGTGAAGAAGGTTGGTATATCCTTACTTCCTAATTCATTTTATAAATGTAAATCTGAGTTTGTTTGACCAAACATCATTAAATTTATATACATGTTGTCAGAAACATGGGTACCTACCTACATAAAAGGACATAGGGTACCTTTCATCCGGAAAAATACTGATTCCGAGGCATAGAAAATTGACATAACGTACATTTACTTGAGCATCGCTGTGGGCAAAATGGTATTTAATATTTCATTTGGCTGGAAAGATACAATAGACATTTTCATGGTACCCGTTTCTTGTAAACAGCGCATCTATAACACAGTACTAAAAGCGTAAACATAAGACAATATTATGTTATTATATTCTGCAAAATTGCTTGATGGTCGGTCAGTACTTAAGGCGTGAAAACGTAACAAGCAAACAAAAACTTACAAGCGCATTTATTATATTCGAAAATATGCGCTGCCGTGGGATTAACGCAGGCGAAGCTGCAGACAGAATGTAGTGAACCATTATCAAACCCTGAACTACAGCGACTAGCTCGGCCAAATCGATCTTAGAAACCATGCAATGACAACCTTTAGTAAGCCGGTTTGCACTATATTTAGTATCGAAACTTGATTAGTAGTCAGACCTTATAACTTTACCTAATGATCCTTCAATATTAACTAGTTAAGATGAGGCTGTATCACGGCCACCCAAGTAAAAACCAGTTTGTTTCCCTATTTCAAAACTTACCAAATCACTTTTTAATTATAAAAAGAGGGCCCTTCAATTACCTTTTAATTTGATCACGGGGTGATTTTTAATTTAATTTTTTTCTGTTTAAATGTTTACCTTACTCCTAATTGGAGACTTTGTTTATCACGTTTCTGGCGCTCAGTGTTTCTAATTTACATAGTATCACGCCTTTATCCCCGAAAGGGTAGGCAGCAATGTATTACCGCCACATTTTGCTAGTTAACTTTAAGATAACGCAATAGAGAGCAGCATAAATTATATATAGTACGGATAACGCTAGACATTTACTATGTATAGAAAAACATCAAACTTTAGTTAGTTTTATATGTTTTTCTCATAGAGAACAAGGCCCTTATATGCCCAATACATGTTTAATAGCTCACGAAGTATTCATCTGCCATTTGATTTATTAGGTTAGAGTGAAATGGGAATATAATAGGTCAATTGTTTTTGGTTCACATTGCGATGTATTGAGATTCAAGCTCAGTTAGTAAAACTAGTGTAGTTGAGCAAAGGGATACTCACTTTAGGTCCCACCCACGATACAAAGCAGCAAGATGGTACACCGTGGTGGTTTTAATTGGTAGGCCCGAAGTTTCGGGAAAATCCGACATAGCTCTCTTGTCTCCCCTTGTGGCAAGGGGGTATGCATAAGGAACATTTGCCCAAGTAAAAAAAAGGAGGTACCTTCTCGCTCTGCTCGTAGTTCAACTTTGTAGTTCTGCCTCAATACATTATGCATTTTATTAGTTTATTATCTTCTATCAAGTAGATCAGCTATTATGACCGTCGTGTGCTATATGTTGACTAGCATACTACACTGCTTCCGTGACCCAGCGGCGTAGTGAATGCGACTGTTGTGCATGAGGTTTCGGGTTCGAATCCCGGGTCTGGCCAACAAAAAGTTATTGCGTATTTTCGGTCAAGAAATTTCAAAATCAGCACGGAGTTAGGAAGTTGGTGCGGTATGACACCCCCGTGCCTCGGAAAGCAGGTAAAGCCGTTAATCCTGCGCCTGATCTCTCTCCGGTCATGTCGGATTGCCGTCCCATCGGATCAGGAGAGTTATGGAACAGAGAGTGCACTTGAGTTAAGACTGGCTGCCGTGACCGAGATTCTGTCTGGAGGACATTATTATTATTTTCTATCTAGTAGCTCAGCTTGTATGACCGTTATGCGCTATATGTATACTAACCTACTATATTGACTGCACGGATGGTATAGTGGTTTAAGTGGTGGCCTCACCACTGCTACTGCGCCGAGTGTTGTGGGTTCGTATCCCACACGGGACAAAACATTGTAAGATCAACAAATGGTTGTTGCAAGACTGGGTGTTCTTTGTGTCCGTTATTTGATTGTTTGTAAAGACCGCCGCGACACAATATAACAAGCGTGGGAGATGTCATTTAAAAAAATGAATAAACTCAAACTATCCACTAGTTTATAGCTCTGACTGCGCCCTCAGACCCTAACCAATATCTTTGGTAAAATAAAATACGTATTGTTCATGAGCAAACAAAATAATCATTAAGGCAGATTAATCAAATGAATAAATTGCTTATCCATCCCAAATATTTCTCAACCGAACCCACAAAGTAAACTAGTTTAAAATATCAAAATGGCGTCCAGAGCTCATCAATCAAGTCGTGATTTATTTTCATACTTAACCTCAAATGTGAAGAGATTTATAACAATACGATGCAACAATAACTTGTTTTAAAAATGGTTTTATTAGATCCACTTTAAAATTTAATATGTAAATTAGGTTATAACTTCATTTGAATATTTTCGTGGTCCTTTTGACCCGACGGTGGAATTTAAAAGGTTATGTTTGGCAGATGTTCGTGTTAAAGTTCGTATTTAGTTTGAACAGCTTGGAAAAAAGAATCTGAACCAATTTTTAAGAAATAACGTCACGTTGTTCGTAGATGCAGGTAGGAATAATCCTAACCGCATTTCAGCGATTACAGTTGGACCGTTGTAAGAGGCAGGCATATTTTCTTTCACAATGTACTGGCTACATGGCAGTTCCTTTCTTTTCCTTTAACTAGAAAAATATATCTCCAGTTCTAGGAATAATTCCTGAGTCGTGGGGGAAAGAAACATTCAGACAACGGACTCAAAGAGCATCCAGATACGGAACAACTATTTGTGGATGGCACAATTTTTTGTTCAGGTGGGGTCGAACCCATAACTCTCAGGGCGGTGGCAGTTTCGAGACGACTACTAAATAATAATAAATAGCGGTCGCCATGTGGTCGAAATTCGACCATAATTTATTAACATTTTAAGTTTGATCGTTGTTAAGGTTTTATTGTCCATAATCACATTTCGCGGTACTTAGGAAATGTAACCATAGTTACGAAGAATTCTACGACACCAGCCGAACAATGCCGGAATACTACGAACGCGATTCGACTGCGTGTGTCAAATGCATGGTTGTGTGCGTGTAGTGTTTTTTCATTAATATAATGTGTTGTTTATAAAAATATTCGCCACTCCTTCTCCATATTAACTTTAACTGTGCGAAATTTCATACTCCTCCGTCCGTGCAATTTTTGTAAAAAGAGATACATTATTTTTGCTTCACCTATTAATATATAGATAATTCATACGAAATATAAATAAAGATTTATGTTAAATTAAAATAGCAGAATTACTAAATGAATGACAGATCATCTGAAATGAACTTTTTATTTCGACACGTCATGTCTATTAGCCTGAAGGACGCTTTTTTCCTAATTATTTCATGAAAGATGTTTATTTGAATGATTGTATATTATTATAGTTTCTGTCCAATTAATACACTCATACATAACAATCAATTTTCTATTCCGTCAAAGTATCATAGTAGTTCGTAAGATTACTTAAGTTACTCATGTTACATTTAAGTTTATTATACAGGATGTCCCATAATATGTGAATCAAATTGTAACGGGAGATTCCTTAGGACCTTTCAAATGAGCTAAATAAAAAAATACAAACGTTATGTTGTGTTGTTGGTCAAACTTACAAGATTTTCTTTGGTGCAAAAAAATACACCAGAATAATGCCACGATTTCAAAATTGTGTCAGTTTTTTAAAAAAGTCGTTTGTAGTTTGACAAATCAATCCTTTACAAATAATAATAGTGGAATAAATTTAAAATTAGCCATAACCGCAGCACCTGTAGTTGAAAGTCTGAAAAACTCGTACTTTTGAAAGGTCCTTACCTAGGGAATCTCCCGTTACAATTTGATTCACATATTCTGGGACATCCTGTATATGAACTATTCTACTGCGACGCCCAGCCTCTACTCATTGTGAGCATGGATAGTGGCCTATCCATGCTCACAATGAGCCTACTACACTGGCCCAGTACTGGTTGGCAGACTTTACATATCTTTGAGAAAGTTTAGAAGAACACTCAGACATGCAAGTTTCCTCATAATGTTTTACTTTACCACCGAAACGAGCTATATTCAACTATTTAATACGCACATAACTTCGACAAGTAAGATGTTTGTGCCTTGGGATCGAGTTCGAAACCTCTGCGTGGCATTCCAACGATCTTTTTTTTTATACAATGAATGTGCCAAAAAATCGTACGTCCCACCTGATGGTAAGCGGTCACCGGAGCCTATGGACGCCTGCAACACCGGAGGCATCACTTGCGCGTTACCGACCCTTTAGGAATACTGCTATTTCACGTCGATATTCTGTGAGAGGGTAGTACTTCCCCGGTCGAGCCGGCCCATTCATGCGAGGCTCTTCTACGACTAATGTTGTAATGTAATGTAGTAATGTTAGAAATTGACTCACAGGCTAACTAAAAACAGTTCTCTTGGCTCTAGCCATGAATTTTTTAAAGAAAATGTTCAAAGCTATATTGTACGAGAAAGTCGGAGCAATTAAAATTGGCTAAGCGTTGTGGGCGACAGTAAAGATGCTAGCGTTACCTTAAGTGTCGGCTCAGAACCAAGTGAATTGCCTAGCGTCAGACAATAGCGGTCAGAAGTTCACTTTTATTGTCGATTAAGCAATACAAATCGTGGCGTGACATCCAACGTACATTCAGGCATGTGTGATTCGGAAGGGTGAGCAGAAGTATATTACAGATATATTTTTAGACTAGCAGACTTTGTCTGCTTCACATAAGAGAATTTCCCCGTTTCCGCAATATTTTTATTTATGCTCTGCTCCTATGGGTCGTAGCGTGATTTTATATAGCCTATAGCCTTCCTTGCTAAATGGGCTATACAACACTGTAAGATTTTTCAATTCGAACTAGTAGTTTCTGAGATTAGCGCGTTCAACCAAACAAACAAACAAACTCTTCAGCTTTATAATATTAGTATAGATATTACGTAATAGCGAGCAAGCTATTTATTCGGCAAATTAACAGATTCTGTGCTTATGCTATAAAAAATTATGTCATAAAATCGCAGTACTTTGCCTAATCCGAATACGGCAGAAGAATTTTGGATAAAGGGACTAGAAAGACCCATAAATCCAGAAGTAATACGTGATACCTACTAACGTACTTAAATATTTTCTTATTTGTTTTCAACTCTCGTACTTGGACTTATGCCTCTAACGCGGCGACTTCACAAATATTTAAACAACAAATCTAAAACAACCATTTGTGGATTACACACATTTTTGTTCTGGGTTAGTATTGAACCCACAACAGCGTAATGGCAATGGTGAGACCGCCACTTAATTCACTACTTCATCAATGCAGAACACCAAAATAATATAATATGTAGGTAACAATTAATGGCTGTCAGTATAATCATTGTAGTTAGGTTTCTTTATCCGACAATCGGCTGAAGAATATTAATAATCATATCAGCCTTGTATAAGAACTGTCCCACGGCGGGGCATGGGCCTTTTCTCAGTGTGAGAACAGTTAGGGTAAAGTCCATGTTGGCCTAGAGCGTTAATACTCACAAAACTTAAAAAAGGCAGAGGTGCATGGCTTGGGATCAAACTTGAGAGCTCAGCGTAACAGTGCAACGATCTCCCACAAAGCTATCGCGGCTTATGAAAGTTACTTACAGTTAAATTACATGTAAGTATATAGAGACTTTAACCAAATAATACGCCAAATATTACTTCATTCATAATAAATGATGGCGCACCTTATAACTGTCCAGCCAAAAGTTTTGTAATAACTCAATTATGTGTGTACCCTCATGCAGTATTATCAGTTATAAATCTGACCCTCAATTCGGGACCCAATAAATCAACATTTAACGTACTCAATTAAACCAATAAAGTACTGAAAATAGAGGTAATAAATTCTCATAGGATCCATTTTAACACCATTTTATCAACTTTCGTTTATCCCCGGAAGCTAATTTAAAGGTTTATGTCGATTTGGATATATTTTGTTAACAACTTTGTTGCAGAATATTATACACGATCACGTTGATTTATCCCTAAGGGTAACACGTAGGAGTTTTACACTAGGATTTGGGGATTTTACTAAAATAATGTACGTTAGGGGCTTCTATACGAGCAATATGTGGTTACAATGTTTTCGGCTACCTATAGCTTGGCACGCTAAAAAACATTTGAATGCGTCTTTTATTCCAAATTTAATTATTTGGATCTCCATATTAAAAAAATTGACGTGTGTTCAATAATATGGCTGTTGCTTTCGGCCAGTATTTTGCAGCCACACATTGTTGTAAAAATAATCCTGTATAGAAGATATGTTAGCACAATTTTAAAAATTGAACCGAAGGACGCGCAATTGTCAACGAAAAAATATTGAATGATTAGAGAAAAGTACGATATCACATTTAAAAATTGATTTATGTTTTGATCTCTATTCGAATAACGACCAAGTTTTGATGTGACATAGTAATACGTTTTTGTTATGACCAATAATGTAAGTACGAATAAATTGTCCTCTTGTATCATTTGAATCTTATATTTTTTACAATATATGTTGCACGCTAGACACATTTTCTAATAAAATGTAATACATTAAAATAAGGATATTATTCGAATACATTTGATTTATTTCAACAATTCGAATGTTTAATCGGTGATCGCATATCGCTAATAGAATTAGTACCGCAACGCTATGTGGAACGAAACGAACGTACATAAGTGCATCAGATTAACGGTGTTACCTATATCGGATTTCAAGTGTAGCTAGGTTTGACTAAATATCAATTACTGCATTTTGAGCTTACAAGTGACTATGTATACGGGTGCGTCGACCATACGTTGGAATATTTGAGGGTACCGATTACTGACCCACTTCTATCGCAACTGTTCAATACAGCCGAATCTGGCAGCTTTAGGTATATGCTCTCCAAGACATGGAATGGTGTGACCTTTGTAAATGTGTAGCCATCTAAGAGTGGTGGTAACTTGACTGAACAGATGGCGTCGTGGTTTAGGTAATTACATGGCGACTGCCTGCGCTGTGGGTTCTATCTCATTACAGGTAACGATGTCTTGTGATTCAACTAGGAACCTCGGAACAATTATTGTTCCTAATCTGGGTGTTCCTAGCGTTCCGTTGTTTTCATGTTTGTTAAGTACCGATACATAACGTATTCTTGATGGGAGGATACCTTAAGGTAACGTCCATTTTTACCGTTTTTGACAATATAAGAAAGCGCAGAGCGTTTTTTAAGTTAGTAGACCGATTGTTCTGCGCGGTCGCTGTTACGTCATAAACCTATGATAGACTGTACAAGCATTAGCCCAATACTGAGCATCAAAAATATTAATGTCATAATGAAAACACGACCCAATCCTAAACCGAGTTCTCGCAAATACGATAGTTCGGTTCACATGGTAAAGTTTCGAACCCAAATCCAGATATCGATAAGTTTGAACTCGAAATTGTGTATGTTTGAAATTATGTGATGTGATTGAACAGATTGTAGATAAGTAAATACTAAATTTCATGGGGTATGTTCGCGCTTTATTTAATTAGCTCGTATATTATTTCAATCAGGTGGGATTGTGAGGATATTGATGGGTTATGAAAAGTATGGCGGCAAAGTATCCGTCATAGATTCAATATGGCATAGGAATAAATAGGAGGAATTGTAAGGATACCAAGTAACTGAGACCTCATTCCTGAGTCAGGATTAGTCCTGACTGTATTAGTACAGTAGGTACCTACATGAACATAAAATTGCCTTGCCTAGGAATATCTTTTCCCTTAATATTTTAGAACTAAACTCAAAAATATTGTTTCGGCGTTAGCGTAGCTAGTCTAAAAATCCGTTTGGTAATACCTATTTAATGTATGTACTTATGTAGTTCCTATGTATTCGACAATATATCGCATATCTTTGTAACGTAATAATCTTGTGCTGTGGACTTGCGTAGTGGTCCAGAGTGATGACGCATGTTAGATAGTTATATCACAGATAATATAATACTCTAGGTTATATCTAACATGCGTCATCACTGGTCCACTATCTTCGTCTTATGTTCTAGTAACGCAACGAGTTCTATTGCATTAACGCCAACAATTCAGAATTAATTTATTGATTTAAATGGCATCCTTAGGATTGTAGAAGCTTCAGTAGGTTATGGTAACCGCATAAGCCCTATATATAAACTGTCCCACTGCTGGGCACGGACCTCTCAGTGTGAGAAGGGTTTGGCTATAATTTACCATGCTAGCCTAGTGCGTGTTGGCAGATTTCACATATCTTCAAGAACATTATGGAGAATTCTCTACATAATGTTCTCGAAGATGTGTGAAGCTCTTAGACAGCAGATTTCCTCACAATGTTTTTCTTCACCTTTAAAGCAAACGATAATCAATTTATATAATAAGTCATACAATAATTGCAAGCTTAGTTAAAATACATACAACAACTACTGTAAAATTTTTAAAAGACGCTTTAATATTTTTACGAACAATATTCTCTCCAGAAAATCATTTAAAGCAATGATGAAACAATATACAAAACACAAAATACTTAACTATTAATTTAACGTTAATAATAAGAATGGAGTAATATTGCCAAATATTGTGTAATAAGTGAACCAGTTCAAAGTATGTGTTCAATTAGTGGTAACTGAATATTTAATGGGAGAGGGAGATGGGTATATCGTACACGTAGCGTACACCCGTACGCCATAGTTTCCAACTTTTTGATGCGAGTCCCAAGTAAGAGCGGTTTTCGGGAAGTAAGAGCGTTTTTACAGAATTTTGTTGTCTTAAGAATAAATAGTTTAATAGTAATAATGTCTTCCAGACCGAATTACAGAAATTGCGAGTAAACTTAATACAGACTGGCCATCTGCGCAGGAGATATTATAGTGAACAAGTGTGGGCGCACACACAAATGCATCTGTTAAGGAATAGAGTGTCCTGTCTCACCGCTGCCGCTGCTACAGACACAACTATAAAAACAATTATGAAAGCGGCGGCAGCCCAAAGGATAAGGTATTAGACTTGCGATCGAGAGGTCGCGGGTTCGAATCCCACCCATTGCACTACTGACGCAAACCCACTCCTAATACAAGCATTCTAGCTTAGCTGGAGGGGTTAACAATAATACTAGTAATTTAAAACCCAAATTGATAGATATCTTTAAAAAAATTTTGGCCCGCAGTAATCCGGCCCAGCGATAGCTCAGTGGGGAAACTAACAGATTGCAATGCAGAGGGTCTCGGGTTCGAAACCACGTCGCGCATCTCTGACTTTCGGAAGTTATACGACTTTTCTTAATTATGTGCGTATTGATTGACAATTATCGCCTGCTCCGTGCCTCGGAGAGCACGTTAAGCTGTCGGTCCCGGCTGCCATAAACATCTATGGCAGTCGTCATTGGGAGAGTGTCGAGACAAAAGATCCCACTGGGTCGAAGTGTCGCCGGTCTGTACTGACTGGCCCCTACATAAGATAAGATCACTGCAAATAACATTTATTTTGGCATATTTTTACTTATATAATGCATGATGGAACAGGTCGTAACTTGTATAATTTGTATAATTTGTGAAGGTCGATCTCCACAGCCAACAGCTTTGTGTTTTATATCGTTGTATAGATTTCGCACCTAGACCAGTTCAGGTTGCGGCATGTGGGCGTGGTTTTTAATGATTTTGCTAGCCACATGATGTTCATCCCCCTGTTTGAGTGTTTTAAGACATACGTCACATTTTTTGTTGCACTTTTCAATACAGTGCTAGTAATAAACATTTTCACGCACTTTGTTTATATAATAAATAAAACCGTTCACAACTCATTTTTTTTTTCCTTTTCGTGATTTAATAATAGTACAAGAAGTCATTATAATTATCCGCCGCGATCTATAGTATGAAACACCGGTAAATCTTATAATATATAATAATATCAGTCCTGTATTAAACTGTCCCACTGCTGGGCACGGACCTCTTCTCACTGCGAGAAGGGTTAGGCCATAGTCCACCACGCTGGCCTAGTGCGGGTTGGCAGACTTCACGTATCTTCGAGAACATTATGGAGAACTCTCAGACATGCAGGTTTCCTCACGATGATTTCCTTCACCGTTAAAGCAAGCGATAATTAACTATTTAATACGCATATAACTTCGAAAAGTCAGAGATGCGCGCCTTGGGTTCGAACTCGAGACCTCTGCGTGGCAGTCTAACGGTTTCCCACTAGGCTATCGCTGCTTAAACGGTAAATCTTTGTTAGTCAATAAACACACTGATCGTTTAAAACAGCAACAATATTAAGAATGTCACACGTTTTTTTTTAATGTACCTACCCACAACATAATTTTGTAAGATTATATGAGATTTAGTCTAATAAATATATTTAATATTTAATCATAATTTACTAAATATGTCAAAGTTTAGATTTAAATTAATTATTTATTACATATTATAGGTATTTATCTAATAATTTCGCAGTAGCATCGTGTCTTAGATATGTCACGTTGATTTAAGATGTGGTCGGAGTACAGTATTTCAGAGTACTGTATGTCGAATTTGACTTATGTCGGACTAGCATTGTTGTGTAAGAAGAATGTCATCGAACTCACATCGTTTCTTAGTCAAGTCATGTCGAAGAAACGCTTTGTCAGAGTACAGTAGTGTCGCCCTTAAGTTGTTTCGTACTAAAATATTGTCGAAATGAAGACGTATCGGAGTTTTATGTTGTCGAAGTAAAATCTTGTCGTAGAACGATTTGTCGAAATGCAGTTTGGGAGTCCAGAGAACCAATTATGGGAATGGGTTGCTATATTTTTAACAGTCCTCTTGTGCTTTCGGCAATGGGTACAGTCATTAACCTTTACTGAAAACAGTGACTAACAAAACAAAAAGCAAAATTAACACACAACCTAATCCATTATCTGCGACAATAAAATCTACAAAAGCGATTAGAAGCAAACGCGCTATTTAAAAGTTTACAACAACAACACACACGCATGCACATAAACTTTTATTGTTATTGCTGTGTGTAATTTTAATATAAATGTATTGTCTACAATATGCTTTTTACGATACGTGTTGGTCTCCCCACGAGCAGCGATAGCTCAGTGGGGAGACCACCAGACTGCAATGCAGAGGGTCTCGGGTTCGAACCCACGTCGCGCACCTCTGACTTTCGGAAGTTATATGATTTTTTGAAGTTATGTGCGTATTGATTGACAATTATCGCCTGCTCCGTGCCTCGGAGAGCACGTTAAGCCGTCGGTCCCGGCTGCCATGAACATCTATGGCAGTCGTTATTGGGAGAGTGTCGACACAAAAGATCCCACTGGGTCAAAGTGTCGCCGGTCTGCACTGACTGGCTCCCACATAACATACATACATACGATACGTGAGATTCTGCTAAGAAATAACCGTGGCTGATTTTAGTGTGATATGGATTGGAATGTTTATTGTGAAACAATAATTTTATTCGTGTGTTTAATGCTATAAACTTGTGTAAGGTGGTTTGAATATAAGGCCTCAAGGTCGATGCCCGGGTAGTGTTAGTCGGTTCTTTTCGGATTTTCATTCATCTAATATTTTAGTGCAACAGACGTATTGTTGTATGCTGCGGTGTTTGTTATAATGTCCTCCAGACCGAATTTCGGTCACGGAGGCCAATCTTAATTAAAAGTACCCACCTGTGCAGGAGACATTATAGTGCACAAGAGTGCGCGCAAACACAAGTGCACTCTCTGTGTCCTAACTCTCATAGTCTGATGGGACCGCGATCCGATACGACCGTAGGCTGATTAGGTGCAGGACCAACGGCTTAATGCGCTTTTTTGAGGCTAGGGGACGTGTAGCACCGAAAACTTCCTAACTCCAGACTGCTGTTGATTTTGATAGAAAATCTTAATAACTCTTTGTTAGCCCAACTCGAGATTTGAACCCTATCCTATGCACAACAGTCGCATTCTACCGCTGCGCCACCGACGCAGTTAGGTCATTATTAACGTTACTGTTAACTTCAACGTAGGCTACTTTGAATAAGCCCACGTTGCAGATATAACTGGGACTCGACCCTTTCTCACAAGATTGGACAAAAGTTGTCGTTGTTCCGTGTTAAAACTGATAGCATTGTAACAGTAAGGCATATTGAAAACGCTTATGTGCCGCCTTATTGAACATACGTATGGGATACCAAAGTTTAGCCCCCATAACATGTTATGGTTGTTTTTGTCACCCATTAGATTAAATACAACAGTTTAATTTCATGGTTAACCAGCTTATCCTTGAGTTTTATCACTTAGTAGATTTTTCCCGCGTTTTAAATGTAGATTAAGTTATGTCAGGTTACTAATAGTACCTTTTTTCTGAATGATTTTGAAATGATTTTCATGCACTGTAAGAATTTTTAACATGAAATTTAACTGACACGGGCATCAATTATCAGACCTCATGCACAGCTTTCACGTTCACTAAAGCTGCGCCAGCGAGATGCTACAACTCGATACCTATAAATCGTAACTAATATTATAAATGCGAATGTGTTTTACGTGTTTATTTATTTTAGACACGCCAACAGTATATATTTACAACATTACACATAATACAGTTTCTTAAAACTAGTTCTTATACAGACACTAACATAGGCATGTACATTATGCACCAAGATTTGACTAAACATTTATGTCAGAAGCTAAAGTTGTACACATCTTATACACTAAACAAAACGAAATTAAAATATTAAAAAAAATGAAAAAATAAACAAGATATTAATAAGATTTAAGTGTTATTATGCGAAGGATTTCAGTATTCACGCTTTAACTGCTTGACTGACCATCATAAAATTTTGTATACACCTTGTCAGGGTTTCAGGAAAGGGCATTTAAAACCATTCGGAAACAAGTACTGTACCCGATCGAACGAATCCACGGTCAAAGTTAGTTAATAGAATATATATGGCGAAGGGAGCGATGGCTGGCCCACGAGTCGTACTCGTGAACGGATGCTACTAGTGTGACTGGTCGACCTTGGTATCGTAGAATTCGATGATTTACTTACTACATTTTTAATTAAACAGTTAGATTAAACTACGGACTACAATCATGCCTTGTCTTGATTATTTATGTACATGTAAGTGGATGCTCCTATTTACCATACTGCTGCTTTAGAGGCTACTAGCAAATTTTATTAAATGCTTGAGTATGTTCAGTTGTAGTTCATAGAGAAATGGTTGCAGCACCTTACAGCTCTTAAGATTTGTAAACAAAAACTTGGCGATTAAAAAGAGTGGCCATAAGTTACTTGCCCGTTCTTCTCATGAGCCCTACACCCTTGCTTTGCTGAACGTGGAAGTAAATGGAAATTCACAGAATTTTTTTTGTGTAACTTTGACATTCATAAGTCTTACCTTGTAACCTAACTGAATAAATTTATTTTGAATTAAAATTTATATATTCTCAATAGAACAACTCTAAATAAATAAAACATTTTCTGAATGGAACCATCTGGTGTATAAGTATTGAATTACATTACTATTCCACAGAAGGCGAGCGGTACTTTGAAATAATTCAGTTAATTTAACAGTAGAATCCAATTAACACTATTGGATAGAAATTTAAATAGCAATCAAGTTCAAATACTTTTCTACACTTTTGAAATGATTTCTTTGCAATAATTGGATTGAAATATAAAATAAGTGCTTGCTGCTGCGTCGGTTACTCAGCTGTATTGAATGCGATTGCTGTGCATGTAATCTCAGGTTTAATGCCCGGGTCGAACAAAATGTTATTGGTCTTTTCTGACCCGATTTTCTAGAAATGTAGCCGGTAGATGGCAATAGTCTACTAGATTAGGTATATAATTCCCGTTCAAGTGTGAAATTGGTGATAAAACGTAAATTACAACACTTTTATATACAGATGTAAAATTGTGTAAAAATGTGAAGTCTATTCATCAATTACTTTTCAAGTTTTGCGGACACAAACATAAAAAAAAAATATAGGTCCAATCTTTCCACAACTAAATAAACACAAACCAAAATATTTTAATTATATTTTTTAAAAGGCAGCTACCGCTCTAGGATTAATTCCTGTGTCACGGGGGACTTTACAAACAATCAAACAACGGACACAAAGAACATCCAGACTCGGAACAATAATTTGTGGAACAGACAAATTTTTGTCCCGTGTGTGATTCGAACCCCACAACACTTAGTGTAGAGGCAGTGGTGAGGCGACCACTTAAACCACTACGACATCCGTGCTCTAAACAAAAAGAAGCATCTAAAACACCTCTTATATAAAACCAACAGCATTAGAACGAGGTGGCAACTCTACTCTCAACTCAATCCACCTTTAAACTTGGAACTTTAAAAGCGCAAGTTCTGAATACTCGATCATCATTGAACTTGATTGGCTCTCACTGATACCGTTCAGAAACACTCAATCAATGGATCTTGATTATATAACCTTGTTCGCAACTTGATTCGTAGAGGTTGAGTTTTGAATGGAATTTAGGCGTACGAATTGTAAACGTGACTTCCATAGTGACGTGAGCTCTTCATTTGTATTGAGCTACAAGTTGCGTTTGAACGTTTAGAATAGCACCTCGTATGTGACGAAGGAAATATTGGAGAAAACTTACTGAGATATTATTAAGCTGATGTCTATCTTACTAATGTGAAAGATTATAAAGATGTCTGCACGTTCGCTTCTCAATCTCGCGTAAATGGTGAAACAAATTTGGATGAATGTCTCAAATGTAAAAGATATTTGATTGTGACATTTCTCTGGTATCTTGTAGGAACATAAATAAAATAATACAGTGTAAGTTAAGAATTTCTTTGTATTTGATTTTAAGGATATAAGGATTATATGGAAATATCCGTAATTCTAAGAGAACCCAGACTTTTAAAAATCTATTAGAAATTAACTGGCCCCCAAATCACTATGGTTTTATAATTACCTTGCGGCGTAATTTATTCTACAGCCCTGACATCCTAATGCATCCGCATACACGTTGTCATAGAAACAGAGAGTGCCATAGATTACCTTTCACCCAGAAAAAGTTCTGTTACTAACCTAACCTATATTTATGTGAGCGAAGCCGCGGGCAAAACCTATTATGATCATATTGTTTTGTTATTATATGCTACGTAATAAATACACAAACTCTTTTTCTCCAGCGTCGAAAACCCGTTCGCCACATCTAATATGGAAACCGACCAGCTGGACAAAGGGTTTCTTTTTTCCAGAACTGCACAGGAAAAATACGCTTATAATATGTGAAACAACAGGAAAACAAAGAAATTAATCTAATATTGACAGTAGACAAAATATTTCCTCGTATGAGCATAAAAATTTTCAGCAGTTGATTCTGTTTTCTAATTAAACAAAAGATCAACAAACCACATCATTTTACTGATTAAACCAACCAACCAAAACATCTATGCTAAAAGTTGAAAGGGCACAGAGAGCAATCCTGAAAGTTAGCAATTTCCTAACGTTCATGTATCCAACTAGGGACCTGTACGAGCTCATGGGTGTACTGACTGTTCGGAAACTTTTTATTCAAAATACGATCCTACGTCTGCATTCGCAACTTAAATTTAGCCACACCACGCTACAAAATAAACGTCGCAGGAACGCAGTATGTACAAAACACCGTTTCCGTACAGCCTTGGCTCAGCGTCACTTTCGATTTTTTGGGAATTACCTATATAATAAAATAAACATGAAATTATCCATATATCCCTTAACCAGACACCAGTGTAAACACATATTTGTTTAACTGGCTACAAAAGCTAGATTACAAATGTACTGAAAAATTACTTATCGTACCTTCCTAACGAATCCCTACTTATCTGAAATATACAGAAAGCAACACAAACACACACTCACATACACACAGAAACACATACACACACATACACACACACACACACACACAGACACACACACACACACACACGCACACACACACACGTACACAGACAGTCATACACACATAGCCCGTACATCTAAGAATTTTTTTTTGTTTTCTAGATGTACAATTTTCTCTTCTAGTAGATTATATTTTATAAATACTCGAATGACTACATTTTGCATTGTATAATAGTGTATATACTGTAGGTACTACAGTTCTGAGTGAGGGCCTGGTGATCCGTAACACATGGTTTCCCTAGTATGGACTCTAGTCTCTCACAAAGACTCATAATTCTATAAATATTTGTTTTGTGTCAACTGTGTTTTATGTATATTGTTGTGAACCTTTGTGAAGAGAGAAATAAATAAAATTTAAAAAAAATATATTATAGTTCGAATCACACACGGGACAAACATTTGTGTGATCCACAAATCGATTTTTTTGAGTCTGAGTGTTTTTCATGTCCTTTATTTGAACGTTTGTCGATCGATTGGTCTGGTAACACCCTTACGGAATAATGATTACATACTGATTTGGCCTGTGTTTCATCTTGAAGCAACAACATTTGGCTATAAGAATTGGACAAATAACAATAGTAATTAGCTACAATAATAATAGGACAAATTAGGGTTTGAGAAGTTATATACTATGCAAATAATTTTTTTACTGTTTACTGTTTGCTCAACTGCAAAATCGAATGGTGGGTACAATTATTGCGCGATAAGATATAATTGTAGCAGTATCTATGTCATTTTTAACTCTTTCGCTGCATTAAATCGAATGATTCAATTAGGTAATTAATTAATTTACAATTGACGCTACAATTGGGCATCACTAAAATGTCTATGGCCATGTCAATGAAACGTTTGCATACCTTTTTATTTTATTGGATTGGATAAGACTAGTCAGGCTTATAAATAACAATCATTACCATGTTTTCGACAAAATTTTGCCTAAAACATTGAGCTAATGACTAATTAAAATTAATGATTACTATCAAAATATTTCTAATTTCAGTTCAAAATCCAATTAACTTTCAAACAAAAAATGCCATCTGGGACCATAACTACGTCCATGATAAAACTCAAATAAGATTAATATGCCAGTATCAATTACTATTACATAATGGCCGATCGATACTAAACTAATTTAGATATAATATTAAAGCTCATTCGGTTAAAACTATTTAAGTCTGGCAATACCCGAGAGAACCATTCTTGTTACTAAAAAGATTTTACTCTGAAAAGCGTAATGTTTTTCTTTGAGTAAATTATGTTAGTGTCTGCGGTTCAAATGTGTATCGTGATTTGATTTATAAGTACCTACGTTAGTCTAGAGAATGGCTACTAGAGGGCGTTACGATCGCTACAGTGACTTAAAAGTCGTCTATAAATAGGGTATACTGTAATAAATGCGAATACATTGAAAATGCTTTTATTCCTCATATTTTTAGGATTTCGTACCTGAAAAGTAAGAAAACTGAACCGGATTCAGGATCACTGGATCACTTTGTTGTCCGTCCGTCCGTTTGTCAGTCTGTCTGTCAAGACCCTTTTTCTCGGGAACGCTACAGGTATCGAGTTGAAATTAAAACAATATACTCAGGTCTACAGTCTCTTGAGGGTATGAAAAATTTAACTACTAAGTTAACGTAAAAAATAGATACGGCCGTTTATGCCGCAAAAAATGTATATTTCGACACTCTCAAGTGAATAAAAATTTATAGGGTGTTTTCCGTTGACCTAGAACTATGAAATTTGGCAAGTAATACCGTCTTATACTATAAGTATAGGAAAAAATCTGAAAACTATACATGTGTAATTAAATCATAATAAAACAGGGTATTTATGCAAGGACAAAATTTTTTTATAATATGTACCTGCAAATTTGTACGGAATTTTCGATGGGCGAGTCCGACTCGCACTTGTCCGGTTTTTTTGTTTTAATGTTCATATAAAGCTTCGTTGTAGCTCTACAGAAGTACATGTACTAAAACCAAACTAGATTAGACTTATGAATAAACAATAAAAACTCATACCCCGAATCTAAACAAACATAAACGCAAATGTCACAGTGTAGTTATTTCAAAGTATCCAAACATAATTTAATCATTGGTGTAATAGTAGTAGTAGTGTAACAGTTTTCAAAATTATGTAATAAAGTGTCAAATAAACAACGCGATAAAATCCGTATATAGTAGTTTAATTTCAATGAATTCTTAACTAATATTATAAATGCGAATGTGAGTCCGTCTGTTTGTTACATTTTCATACCTTGACTACTCGACTCATCATCATGAAATTTCGTACACACGTTGTTAAGGGTACAGAGAAGGACATAAGGTATGTATCTTATGTGGGGGCCAGTCAGTACAGACCGGCGACACTTCGACCCAGTGGAATCTTTTGTGTCGACACTCTCCCAATAACGACTGCCATAGATGTTCATGGCAGCCGGGACCGACGGCTTAACGTGCTCTCCGAGGCACGGAGCAGGCGATAATTGTCAATCAATACGCACATAATTTCAAAAAGTCATATAACTTTCAAAAGTCAGGGGTGCGCGACGTGGGTTCGAAACCGAGACCCTCTGCATTGCAGTCTATTGGTCTCCCTACTGAGCTGTCGCTGCTATTCGAATGTTAATGAATATTGTGCAGAAATGAATTAGTCATTTAATTACAGTTTTGACTGCGTTTCTGGTTATATATATCGGAATAAGTTTTGCGCTTCGTTATGAGGTCCTAGTTTTTGTATGTGGTTTGGCGCATGAAGAACAATCATTGATCTTTTATTTAGAAACTATATTTTGCTCGCGGTTTCGCTCTCATTAATGTTCGTTATATGAATTAATTTCTATCAATCGGATCAGTAGTTACCGTTACCTTATGTCCTTTTCTGTCCCCCAGACAAGGTGTATGCGAAATTTCATGATGATCGGTCGAGTAGTTAAGGCGTGGAAGCAAACAAACAAACTCACATTCGCACTTATAATATAAGTTAAGATAACATATCCATGAAGAGATTTCTATAATCAATCTAACCCTACTATTATTACACCATGGTATAATAAGTTATTCGCACGTAACAGTGCTTCCCGCAACTAAGATCGACCCGAGAGATAAGACCCGAGACCCACTTTCCCAAGGTATAATTATTACTGGAAGATAAAAAATCGATAAAAGTTATTAATTGAAAGAGACGA
The DNA here is from genome assembly GCA_930367265.1 of Catocala fraxini. Classification (NCBI taxonomy): domain Eukaryota; kingdom Metazoa; phylum Arthropoda; class Insecta; order Lepidoptera; family Erebidae; genus Catocala; species Catocala fraxini. Next base: position 15,349,374 of record OV884049.1, on the reverse strand, counting down.
AAAATACACGAGCAAAAGGTTTTTATTTGAATCTCAACTGGGGACCTATTAGGCTCATAGTTAAAATGTAATAAAAAAGTTTAGAATTAAGGGCCGTTACTGACGTATCTTCTCAGCAGCGAAAGCTCAGTGGGGAGACCAACAGACTGCAATGCAGAGGGTCTCGGGTTCGAACCCACGTCGCGCACCTCTGACTTTCGGAAGTTATATGACTTTTCGAAATTATGTGCGTATTGATTGACAATTATCGCCCGTTCCGTCCCGGCTGCTATGAACATCTATGGTAGTCGTTATTGGGAACGTCAGTACCCTCTAATATCCTGACACTGGTCTAGCCTTAGGGTATCGTTAGCCTTCGGGTTGCAGAGGTCAGGTGGGAGCCGCTCCGTGTAAAAACTGATATCCAGTCAAATCCGGTTAGACCAGAAAAGCCGACCCCAAGTGACTTGGGAATAATAAAGGCTAAGTGAGAAAAGACTGACGTATCTTCTCTAACAAGCTGTATTTTTAAGATGTTAGATGTGCTGACCTTGGTATCATTATATATTATGGAAATTGGCATGTTTGTTAAAAATAATAAAAGATTCTTTACAAAGGTTAGTGAAGATAGTAAATTCTTAAAAAGGGACCCAACTTAACTAAGACGTGAATTGTGTAAAAGTACTCTTCGTTATAGAAATTGCTACATAATGTCAATAAAAGTTTATAACCATATCCCTCAAGTAATAAGAGAAATATCAATGCAGAAATTCAAACCAAAATTAAAATTTTGGTTACTAGAAAAATGCTTTTACACTCTGAATAAATGTTTTGTTTAATCGATTTTAACTTGTTTTCTTTTCTAATTGAATTATTATTTATATTATAATAATATTATATTATTATAGTTTGTTTTTCAATACAGGTCGAAAATTGTTAATACCTTATAAAATGTAAATTATAATACATACATACATAGATTCACGCCTGTTTCCCAGAGGGATAGGCAGAGACTACGGATTTCCATTTGCTACGATCCTGACACACTTCTCTGGCTTCATTCACTTTCATCACATTCCTCATACACGCCCGTCGGTTCATGGTGCTCTTAACCTGGCCTTTGTCCAGAACGCCTCCGATCTGATCATGAAACGTTCGCCTAGGTCTTCCTCTTGCGACTGTTCCATTCACACTAGCCTTATAAACTTTCTTAGTCAGTCTTACCTCGTCCATTCTTTCTACATGCCCAAACCAGCTTAACATACCCTTTTCTATTCTTGTCACTATATCAACTTTCATGCCGCATCTCTCTCTAATCACACTATTCCTTATTCTATCTTTCAGAGTCACACCACATATATTTCCCAGCGCCCTCATTTCTACAGCATTTATTCTGCTCTCATGCTTCTTTTGCCATACCCAACTTTCACTTCCATATATAAGTGTGGGCACTAATAGTCCTCTATGAACAGCCAAACGTGCCTTTTCAGAAACATTTCGACTGTTCATAAAAGCGCGTAGAGCTCCATTCACTTTGTTTCCCGCAATCGTTCTCCTTTCAATATCTCCCTCATGTTTACCATCCCTTGTAAACAAAGTACCCAAATATACAAACTCTTTCACTTGCTCCACTTTTTCTCCATCAATCATAATATTACACACCGTCACGCACTCTTCCTTTTCAAATACCATTACTTTCGTCTTGCTTACATTATAATAATGTATGTATACTAATCTTAAGCAAATATTCGCATGCCTGTTATAGGCGAATATGTCGGGCTGTTCCTTGATGTTACCATCTAATGTACCATATTCTTGGCGAATAAATATATTTCTTTCTTTTTTTTTCAGGACGGTAGCGCACTTGGTGAGATTCGAACACACGATCAATCTCAATCGCAAGTTCAATACATTATCCATTGCCTAAGAAGTACACAAATTTCTATCTAAAATCCTATAAAGTTATTCAGTACTACTACTGCACTTAATTTAAAGGTAAGTACTTACTAGAAATCATAATTTTTTTTACTATATCATAAACCATTTTAAACCCTTATAAGTATCGTCACGGCGGTTACTTTGCGGTTAAGTCATTCCCGCACTAAGAATAAATCCTGTAGTGCGGAGGACCTTATAAACACTTAATAAACGGACACAATACCCAGATGCTGGACAACTGTTTGTGGCCCACCCAATTATTTGTCTCATGTGGGGATCGAACTCACAACATTCGAAGCACTGGCAGTGGCGAGGTGAATAGTTAAACGACTACGACATCAATGCAATTATAAGGCATTTTGTTAAAATTATTATACAATTAAATAATAGAAAAGAAAATTAGATAACGATGTAAGAAACCTGGGCACAAGGTCTCCCAGCATTGAGTGGATACATTTTCAAAAACCCTTCTTTCTTGCCGACGTTAAAAACGAAACCTGTATGCAAAATTGAAGTGTGTAAGTTTGCAAACTATGCGATTTTAGAATAACGTAAGTTCCTCAGTCACTGAGTTTATCGGTGGTATATTAGTAAGCAGTGTTTTCACAATATAATTATGTACATACATAAATATATATGTATATGTACATATATAAATATCGGAGATTTGTATGTTTGTATTTTTGATTGTAATGAATTAACTACAAGACCAATATTAATAATTATTCTATCTTTAGAAGGCTACTTTATCCACAAGTAACATAATCTATATAACATCATGCTAGGAGCCACGGGAACGGACCAGTCATCATAAACTCTGAAGACACTAGTGATCCTCCGTGGCACCACCTAGGTGATAAAGATGGTGAGGATAACTAGTATTTTATACACACATAGTTTCACGCCTATACTTACAAAGAAGTAGGCAGATATGTATTACAGCCAAAATTCACTAACTATGTTTTTAAGTCCCATTATAGAACGTGAGTATATTGCCGTCAATATGGAGTAGTGCTAGACTTCATGTTACTTCTGTAGATTTCTTTACGGAAGACCCAGTTACACTTTACCTGACCCGGGATTCGAACCTCAACACCACATGTGCAGCAGTCGCAGTCAATACTACTGCGTCACCAACGATAGTCCAACAGTCGGTGACTGCCTTCTATATGTACTATTATTTAGGTTAAGATGTTTTATATTAGAAAATACATTCTATATTACTTGCAGTGTTGATATTGATGATTGTTGTTGTATTGAGAGATATACGTACCTGAAATAGAAAGAGAAAACAAATTAATAAATATTAAAAACGTGGTCGAGCATGTCGGGGTTCTTAAAATAATATGTACATGGCAAATGCTATACATTATCTATAGTTATTTGAGGAATCAGGACCAGGTTTGTAGGTACCTATGGTTAAGTAATTAGGCATAAACACTAAGATTATAGAAACATCTAAGACTAGCTTTTGCCCGCGACTTTGCTTTTGTTAATCTAGATTTTGTCAATATGTTTCTATGCCTCAGAAATAGTACTTTCTTCTTGTTGAAAGATCCTTTTCTGTACTTCTGAGATTTCATGATGATCGGTCGAGTATTAATGCGATCATGCCTCGGAGAGCATGTTAAGCCGTCGGACTTGGCTGCCATGAATATCTATGGCAGTCGTTATTGGGAAGTCAGTGCCCTATAATATCCTGACACTGGTCTAGCCTTAGGATATCGTTAGCCTTCGGGTTGCGAGATCAGATGGCTACCGCTCCGTGTAAAAACTGATATCCAGTCAAAACCGGCTAAATCAGAAAAGCCGATCCCAAGTGACTTGAGAATAATAAAGGCTAGGTAAAAGAAGAAGACAGGTATTTACGTGACATTGTAGAACGCTTGATATTTCAATCAGGTCACGCTTTAATGTAATAGACACAGAACATTGTTTTATGAACGCTCAAACATTAACGAAACTCCAGCTTCAAAAGTAAGGTTTCAAGTTGAATAAAGATCTAAAGAAAATTACATTTGTACTGACACTTGAGGGCGGGTTGGAAGAGGCCACTTTTCTCAGAAGCCACTTCTGAAGATTAGACTTAACCCACTTTGCGTAAAGAATATTAGAATAAAAGCAACATATGAAAGCATTAAAGCCTTTTATTTTCTGTCTAGGTTTCTGTCAAGTGGTTTCTATTGTGCTATTTCCATTCTTACATAGTTTCACGCCTATATAGTTAAAGATAGTAAGATGTAAGCACGTGTAGCCTAGTGGGAGACCGTTGGACTGCAATGCAGTCTCGAGTCTGATCCCAAGGATAATTAATACGCATATAACTTCGAAAAGTCATAGGAACAGGAGAATCAGAGAGATAAAACTCTGACTTTTTAACGTTATGTGTGTATTAATTAGTTTTTTCAACTGCCTCCGTGATGCAGCGGTAGTGAATGCGACTGCTGTGCATGAGGTCTCGGGTTCGAATCCCGGGTCGGGCCAACAAAAAGTTATTGGATTTTTCTGTAAAGAAATCTCAATAGCAGCCCGGAGTTACGAAGTTGGCGGTGTTAGACACCCTCGTGTCTCAGAAAACACGTAAAGCCGTCGGTCCTGGGCCTGATCTCTCTCCGGTCGTGTCGGATTGCCGTCGCATCGGATCATGAGAGTTAGGGAACAGAGAGTGCACTTGTGTTTGCGCACACATTTGTTCACTATAATATCTCCTGCGCAAATGGCCAGTCTCTGTTAAGACTGGCCGCCGTGGCCGAAATTCGGTCAGGAGGACATTATTGAAACAAATATGGCAAAAAAAAATTAGGGCAAAAATTAGGACATTATTATTAATTTGTTGATTATTGGTTGTTTTAACGGTGAAAGAATACATCGTGAGTAAACTTGCATGTCTGAGAATTCTCACCATAATATTCTCGAAGATATGTAAAGTCAATCCGTATGGGCCAGCGAGCCGAATGCCTCGTCTCACAACGAGAAAAGGCATTGCTTGCTTTTTGGTACAATAAACTACATAGCTCGCCTGATAATAACGGCTAACCGTAACCTATGCTCGTTTGCAATACCTCAAGTATCACTTGTTGTTATTGCCTCTAAGGTAAATTAATTAACAATGGGATGGAGGCACAGCAAAGTTAGATATGTGAGTTCTCTTATTCAACGGCCGAATCGTACTGCGTTTTGCCCTTTAAGCGTAAAAGACATACTGAGCAATGTTACTATTCTTACGCCAGTTTTCTATACGAGACTGAGGTTTACCCGGACAAACAGACTCATTCATATCGGGTTAACAAATAAAATAAATATATCGGTGGCCGCCACCCCACCACCAAAATTGATAATTGCAATCGCTATCACATAAAAAAAAACTTAAATAAATGAAAACGTTGATCCAAGCGTATCTCAATACAGCTATCTGAAAACTGCTGAGATTAGCGAGTATAGACGTACAGACAAACAGACAGAAACATGTTTACGATTGTATTATATGTATGTGTTGCAGTAAGTTGGTAGAAGCCGTGATAATTATATTATTAGATCGTGCTCATATGATAGTTATATTCCCAGTAGGACAGTTATGAACTGCTCTCATATAACAATTTATTTACTTATTTACTTTATTGGGACAAAACAGTTACACATTAAATGAAATGCAAACATTTTATACATGTAAAGAAAAGTGTTAACGCGTATCGCATACCAATGTTCGGGAATTAACATTAAAAAATATCTGGTAAAATAAAATAAAGAAGAAGAAGATAATTGAGAAAGGGAAAATCTAGCAATAATTATTTTAACAACTCATAGATATAGATATAGATTTACGCCTGTTTCCCAGAGGGGTAGGCAGAGACTACGGATTTCCATTTGCTACGATCCTGACAATTTTTAACAACTCAATAGCTTGTTTACGAAATTTTGAATACGGGAGTGCAAATATATCTAAGTCGATAAGGTGTGTGTTATACGTTTCAACAACGCGATGAAGAGGTGCCTATGTGCCGGCGTTGGTTCTGCACTTTGCAGTGTAGAACAGCTGGGGCACGCGCGCCTCTAGTCGCGATACTACTAGAGTTATAACTATATCACTGCTTTAACCATCTTACTGCAAAATACAGATAGGATATTATAAACACGCCTATTAGATCGCCGGCAAACCTTGTTCACCACACGAAATCTGACTTCAATGACTCAGAAGCAGTAAATTTGTGGTGTGTAGTTTGAGCTCTAATAAGATTATATGAGGGTTCCGTATCATATTTATTAGTATTAAAAGTGATTGCGAATGCTGTACATTGTTGTTTTTTCAGCACGGTGCCTGGCCCGGTGAACGGCAATTATGTTGCCCCTGCTTACGTGAAACCATCTCCATCAATCCGCCTACCCTTTCGGGTATACGTATATGTACATAAGTAGAAAATCATGGTACGAAGTTCAAGTGCGAATATATTTATTTTCACGACTTCTGCATGGCATAAGCATTGTTTACGAGCGGTGAATCTTATTGACATTAGGGACGGTTCAGTAGTTTAGGTGGTTGCAATGCTATTACTAGTATGCAGTGCGTTGTGGTTTCGATCCTCATACGAGGCAAAATCATAAAAGGTTGCCTTTACGCGTAAATATACGCGTTGTATGATTTATATAACTGAAAAAGAGTTACATATATTTTTGAAAAGTAAGCCTTTTGGCTTGGTCGTATTGGTTGTGGTTACAAGCAGTTGGACAGAAAGTCAGTTTTCAGTTATATGAATAAGAAGATCGTGGGCTAAAAGAGAGGTATTTGGGATACATAAATATCGATTATAAATAAATGTCACAGTCGGACTTCTGATCTGCACCATTGACAATTTACCTTAAGTTACGCCGCAAAAATATGAATGTCCTCTAGACCGAATATCCGTCACGGTGGCCATTCTTAACGGAGATTGGCCATCTCGCCGTCACAAAAGATATCATAGTGCACAAACTTGTGCGCAAATACAAGTACTCCCTCTGTTCTCTAACTCTCATAATTCGATGAGAAAGCAGTCTGACACGAGCGATCAGAGATGAGACGCAAGACAAATACCTTAGTACTGTGCAGAGCACGGCGAAGCGTAAAACGTCGCCGAAGTTCTAACATCAGGCTCCTGTTGGGATTTTTTTGGCAGACAAACAGCCCAGAATTTGTTGGCCTGACCTGGAATTCAAACAAGAGATCTCATACACAGCAGTCGCATTCACCATGAGGCAGACTATTAACACAGTCAATGTCATTACAATGGATTTCCGGTTTTACTTTCAAAAGTACGGAACCCCAAAAAGAGGGGAAATATTCAACAATGCCTCCGCAACTCAAAATAATAAGACATTATAATAGGAATTCATTTTTCCGTTCTAGTTTTTTTTCTGCTTAGTCACACACAAATGAAAGTAGGCCAATTTGGGGTAACCGTTTTTATTTAATGTTGCCGCACACTCTACTTGTATTGTGGGTTCGCTTTAATTTTTTACATACGGATCTTTTTATAATGTGGGTGTAGTCCACACCACAGTACTAAAATTAGTAGTATTAAAAAGATAGTAAGTAGCCAGAGGTGTATTCTGGAGCGTCTTCCTTAAAAAGACAACTCCTGCACTCGGAATAATTCCAGTATCGCGGAGGACTTAACAAATATTCAAATAACGAACACAAAGAACACCCAGACTCGGAACAACCATGTGTGGAACACACAAAGTTTTATCCCGTGTGGGATTTGAACTGACGACACTCAGCGCAGTGGCAGTATTAAATTTAAATTCCTCTGGCTATATTTTAGGTCTTACGTATTTAGGACGAGCTTGTTGCCGTCATCCGAGCACAGTTCCAGGACCTATGCTGCCAGTGAGAATATGTAGACAGAAAAAATAAAAAACAGTTGATAATCGCCAATGAATTGCCGTAAATTTTACAGTTCGAAAAAATTGTTCAAGTATATGCAAAGTTCACGTGATACCACGTGACCTTGACCTTGTCAGAGGTCAAATGTCATAGTTATTTCGGGGTATATCGACTATGTTGAGTTGAATGGCGTTGACCGCGAGTTTCTACCTCTTACGCTTTTTGAGTTGAAATTTGTATAACAGACAGACGGACGGACGGACAAAGCTGTTGTATAAGAGTTTTTTCGAACTCTAATAGCACTGACCGACCCTTATATCAAACAAGAAAAACAAAAGAATCAACAATTTAAAAATATAAATTTAGCCTTGATGAAATCCGAGGTAAGTATTCTAATTCAAAACATTCGCATAAACATGAGACAAAGTATTCAATAATTTAGACATTTCCAGGTTTCCATTCGTGACAATTTTCTTAAAGCCTTAAGTCTGGAGTCTGGAGTCCAATTGTATACAATCTTGGATTTCGCTGAAATTAAGCGTTGATTAGTTCAAATTAGAATTGCCGTTTTGATCTTTCAAAGTGATAAAATATTAATTTTAAAAAGACGCGGCTCGACACTAAAGATTCTGTCGATCAATTTGTGATTAATTAGTGTTTATGTTAAATATTTGGTAGGTACTGAAAATAATTACCTACTATTTAAATTTGATGCAATTCGAAATGTCGTAATTTTATGGTACCTAATATGTAAAATTTGTATTTTTGTTTGGGGTAATCTGGTATACCGTACATTTTGGTGTACTGTTGTAAAGGGAGAGAGAGAGAGTCACACGTCACGTTACGTCACAGTTTGTATTATGCATCGTTTATCTTTCAATCATTACTACTAGCCCTATCTATGAGACTTAAAAGGCTTCTTTTTTACTTTTGAATGGGAAAATATTTGTTACAGTTAATTTATATATAACTAGCTATGCCTGCGGTTTCACCCGCGTTTATGATTACTGCGCCGCCTCCGTGGGTCGTAGTATGATGTTGTATAGCCTATAGCCTTCTTCAATAGGCTATCCAACACTAAAATAATTTTCAATTCGAACCTGTCGTTCCTGTGATTATCGCGTTCAACCAAACAAACCAACTCTTCAGCTTTATAATATTAGTATAGATGCAGCAATAGCATAATGATAGAATGTTGTACTGCGACGCAGAGATCTCGAGTTCGATCCTAAGGCTCACCTCTGAATTTTCGTTGTCGAAGATATGCGAAGTCTGCCAACACGCACTAGGCCAGCGTTGTAAGACTTCTACTAGCCCTTTTTACGTCCTGGAGTGAGACAGTTTACATACAGGCCTGATATTATAATATTCATTTAATATATTTTGAGTACCGGTAACGAAAAGTAACAAAACCAACATACTACATTTCGTATGTTTTATGTTAAGCAATAATTCATTCTAGTTTCTTCTTCTCCCTTAGCCTTTATTATTCCCAAGTCACTTGGTCGGCTTTTTTAGTCTAACCGGATTTGACTGGATATCAGTTTTTACATGGAGCGGCTGCCACCTGACCTCCGCAAGCCGAAGGCTAACGATACCCTTAGGCTAGACCAATGTCAGGATATTAGAGGGTACTGACTTTCCCAATAACGACTGCCATAGATGTTCATGGCAGCTGAGACCGACGGCTTAACGTGCTCTCCGAGGTACGGAGCAGGCGATAATTGTCAATCAATAATTCATTCTAGTTTCTACATTTCCTTATTTGCACAAACATATGCACCCACCGCTTTATTATATATACAACCACAATAATATCTACCCATGCAAAATGTTTTGTGTTTGTTTGTTTGTAAATCAGGTTAGGCATACTTGCTCTTACAAGGCTTTATTGTTCAAACAATGCGGAATTACTGTGACCGCGTTTTATTTGTGAATATACCATGGTAATCTGGTAGTCGTGTTATATTCCAAAATCTTATAAATAACTAGCTAAACTTAATATTAATAAATAAAGAGATGAATTGGTAGTATTCTAGAAATATTACTCGGAATTTCGGTATAATAAGCACATAATACACTCATATATACAAAGACATCGTTGTGTAAAATTTTCAGATCAATTCATCGGATGTCTACGATTGATTATACAGGAAAGACTCCCTCTAATATCCCCTTGTGAGGGAAAAAAGACACGACACAGAGGCGCGCGTGGGAACATGCACGCCAGTTCACAGACCTGGTGCTGATCGGGTGGCGAGCAGGTCCACGAAGCCCACCACCCTCAGGTCAAACCTCAGGGTGGCTGGAGGTCATCTCGCACCCGGTTCTACGGTTGGGGAAAGCGTTTGTTAAGGCTCTATGCAATAACAGAAGGCGGGTTTAAACGAAATGCTTCTAATACTGCAAAGACGCTTATATGTATCAGTAGAAAAGAGGTGGGTCGTGCATGCATGGGAACAAGCTAAAGAACATTTTATCTCGTTCCGACACATGAAATAAAATGCTTAAAGTAATAAAGCCTCTTACATTACGTAAGCTAAAAATAAATGCGTCTTCTCTTGTTTTAATAGCAACAAAGAAAATAATAGAAAAATCTACGTGTCCACTACAAATACACACGGAAAAACTATCCGGCCAACAAAATATTTACAACAAAACTGTGTTATTGTAATTTTTTTTTTTTTTTTTACACAACACCATCTAGCCCAAACTAAGCAGAGCTTGTACTATGGGTACTAGACAATGGATAAACATACATATATACTTTTTTTTTTGTAAATACATACATATTATACATAGAAATACCCAGACCAAGACAAACATCCATGTTCATGCACACAAATGTTTGACTTGTGCGGGAATCGAACCGGCGACCTCAGGCGTGGCAGTCGGTTACACTAACCACTACACCATCGAGGCAGACAAAAAATATTTCATATTACACAAAAGATAAACTGTTTAGCGAAATGTTTGTCACCGAACTTGTTAGTGTTCTTGACCTTGACCGTAGAAGGGACGGGAGGGTATTCTGTTAATCAAATTTCGCAGCCTTTTTATACCGTGTGACAGTTTATGCGAGAAAATTTTGAAGGAAGGGAAAATTGATGTTTATAAAGAGTCTCAGTAATATTTTGATGATGCTGGGTTACGGCACAGTTTACTTTAGCTAAAATAAATTATTTACATACATAGATTCACGCTAGACACGACGCGGTAGATGTATATTGCATCTACGTCATCTATCATACTATTCCCATAAATAATAGCAGTAATAGTAAAATACAAATATTTTATACGAGTTCAAACGCATCATTTTTGTCGCAGGGATGTTGTATTTTATATAACAATGAAGATCATCCAATTAACACTTAAATGAAACGTGTACAGATTCTCCATAATATAGTTTAATACAACAGAGTCATGTGCGGATAAATCTGAGCCCAAAAATAAAACTTTGATTACACAATGAGTCATCGCCCGCGTCCTCAATACAGGGAGCCGTTTCCCGAAAGCATTCCTAGAGTCTCTCACTTGGCAGTGTTCAAGATATCCTTACTCAACCCCTCCTCGTCTTACACACTCTAAATCCGTATAATCAAGTGAGAGATAGAACATATATTTAGTATCTAGTGTTGTCCGTCGGTCCGCATTTGTAATTCGATATCCGTGTGCGGGTAACGGGTGACAGATTATAGTGACGAGCCTGTATCGATTTATCGTGTATCGATGCTGGATTAATTAGTAACGTATGTGGTCTCCGTGACTTGGAATGTAGTTGTGTAGAGATTTAGTTCACAATGTAGTGCTATGTTGCACTACTCAAATAAGTATTTCATGATAAGGTAAATAAATGGTTAATAAGAAAGTTTAAGTTTAAATTATAATGATTACTTAAGTAATCATTATAATTTAAACTTAAACTTTAAACAAGTCAGCAGCGATAGCCTTGTGGGAAACCATTGGACTGCCACTCAGAGGTCTCGGGTTCGAACCCAAGGCGCGCATCTCTGACTTTTCGAAGTTATATGCGTATTTAATCATTAGTTATCGCTTGCTTTAACGGTGAAGGAAAACATCGTGAGGAAACCTGCATGTCTGAGAGTTCTCCATAATGTTCTCGAAGATATGTGAAGTCTGCCAACCCGCACTAGGCCAGCGTGGTGGACTACGGCCTAACCCTTCTCACAATGAGAAGAGGCCCGTGCCCAGCGGGGACAGTTTAATACAGGGCTGATATTATTATTTTTTATATTAAGTTCTATAATTTGTTTGCAAAGATTATCGCATACAATTGAGGTGGTACATGTAAACTATCCTGCTCTATGGTAAACAGTTACCACAAAATAACTATTGTCTAGTTTCAATAATTATTTGGTTCTGCCTCAGTATTTTTGGTTATTTTGTCATCTTGTAATACATTAACTGCACTTTATACATATAAAAAGTATTAACTAAATAATAATCTTTTCGTATTGTATTAAAAAGACATTTGATTTAGCACGAAACACTGCTAACACTCATAAAAACTTTGAAATATCTGGCGTTGCAGTAATTAAAAGTATTGCATGCAAACTTCACCGGTTATGTATAAATACCGCGAAGAATAAGGCAACCATTTTGTCAGGATTAATAGCAGACTTAACTAAGATTTATTTATTCAGAAATAACGATATAAATCGCCCCCGAGAACAAGTCTGACCTAGGTCAATAGACTACTAAGGCAAATGTAAAAAAACGCGATAATTAAGATAAAAAACTAAGGGTTTTCTACGTACGTCCAATTTAGTAAATTGCCACTAGTATGACATAGATAACTTCAATAGCTAGTTTGCCAATTCGAAGTTTATTCACAACTTTTTGATTTGTTGTAGGGCATTAAAGGGTAATTCAAGTTTTCTGATTAAGGAAATGGTGTAGATAGAGAACGTAAAGAAAACTTCGAGCGAAGCCGCAGGCAACATCTAGTAGTTTATCATCCATTGTATTGGTGGCTGTTCCGTTTTATTCATTTGTACGACCTAAGTGTGTCTGGATACAAAAGTCTCCTAGACGCAGATTAAAAAAATATCTTAAAAAATTAATAACTAATATTTATACTACGAAGTACTTTGTATCTCAAGTCAGAACCTTTAACTTCAAAATGAAATTGATAAAACAGAGCGTCATTTATTTTAACCAAGGACTCTTGTCCAAAAACTCTTGTTTTACAGGCGACCTAGTTACTTGGTAAAAAATATTCATAGCAGTAATTAATACTTATCGTGCTTCTTTTATATAAATTTACAGGGTAAGGTTAAAATTGTCTTTGTTTTTAACAGAAAAGCTTTAACGAGTAACCACATTATCTATTATTAAACAAACAAGTATCTTCTAGTATTTTATAATGGATAGTGTTAGTATTAATGATTAAATATTTTCATATTCATTTTTATTTTAGGTAGTGTTTTGTCTTCGTCTTATTATTGGCGACGTGTCGTAAGATATGTTTATTTTACCAACTATTATTTGTTACATTTAGTCATCATCTAAAACAAACATTTGTGTGCATGAACATGGATGTTTGTCTTGGTCTGGGTGTTTCTATGTATAATATGTATGCATTTACAAAAAAAAAAGTATATTTGTATGTTTATCCATTGTCTAATACCCATAGTACAAGCTCTGCTTAGTTTGGGCTAAACGGTGTTGTGTGTATGTGGTAGAATATTAATATTATTATTATTATTATCTATTTATATCATCATTTATGTCATCATCTATTTATATCTATTTAGTCATCATTTAGTTAGTAGATAAATACCTCTCGATTTATTTACTACTAGTAATAACTATAATTTTAGTCCTGTTGACTACTGCAAAGGCAAAGAGTTTTTTTTTTCTATGGTATAATACGCAAACGAGCAGACGGATCGCCTGAAGGTAAGCGATTATGCCCATGGATACTTGCAATACCAGAGGAGTCACAAGTTGCGTTCCTTTTAAATCTGATCCGGTTGAGCCGGCCCATTCGTGCCGAAGCGTGGCTCTCCCACGGTAAACATTTTTTAAGCATTCTGTTACGATTAGTGCGCTTATTGGGTTATTACAGCATTATTTTTTATAATATAGCAGCGATAGCTCAGTGAGGAGACCAACAGACTGCAATGCAGATGGTCTCGGGTTCGAACCCACGTCGCGCACCTCTGACTTTCTGAAGTTATATGAATTTTTGAAATTATGTGCGTATTGATTGACTATTATCGCCTGCTCCGTGCCTCGGAGAGCACGTTAAGCCGTCGGTCTCGGCTGCCATAAACATCTATGGCAGTCGTTATTGGGAAAGTCAGTACCCTCTAATATCCTGACACTGGTCTATCCTAAGGGTATCGTTAGCCTTCGGGTTGCTGAGGTCAGGTGGCTACCGCTCCGTGTAAAAACTGATATCCAGTCAAATCTGGTTAGACTAGAAAAGCCGACCCTAAGTGACTTGGGAATAATAAAGGCTAGGGAGAAGACAGCATTATTTTTTATTATTGTGATTAAGTATATAAAATTTACACAAAATTAAGATGTCAACTAAAAAACAACTTTCTAATAGAAAAAGAATTAAAGCTCCTTCGTTTAACAATTAATTACTAATAAATTACTTCTATATAGAGAATCAGTGACCCGTTCAAACCAGTCAAAACCAGATAAATTAATTTAAGCCAGAAAAAATCAACGTATCGACAAACGTTAACAAATTGTGACGGGCGGAAGTCGGCACGGAATCGATAAAAATTCAATTAGTGTACATCACTAGTAAGTGACGACTTGATTCCGTTATTTCAAACAACACTACTACATGTCAATTGTCATGTATTTTTGACACGTGTTTTATATCAGGGTTGGCAGAAGTGGTTTTATGAATGGTGTTTATTGACTTAACATATTGACTGCTTTTTAATGTATTTGTTCGATTTATGCTCGGAGCTCATATTCGTGTGATCCACAAACAGTTTTTTGAGTCGGGGTGCTTGTATGTTTTTCTGGTCTCCTTTAAAAGGGCGTTGTACGGGACATATCCTCTTGCAAAAACTGACACATACGAGTAAATACTGTATGTTATATAACACTCCCCATAACAGAAGAGATTTAGTTGATAAATACAGGTCATCGCGGACTTTTTGCAGGAATTTCTTAGATATTATTTCATTAGTATATTATTTTGATATAATAATAATAACAATAGTAATATTCTACCACATACACACAACACCATCTAGCCCAAACTAAGCAGAACTTGTACTATGGGTACTAGACAATGGATAAACATACTTATATACTTTTACTTTTTTTGTAAATACATACATATTATAAATAGAAACACCCAGACCAAGACAACCATCCATGTTCATGCACACAAATGTTTGACTTGTGCGGGAATCGAACCCGCGACCTCAGTCGTGGCAGTCGGTTACACTAACCACTACGCCATCGAGGCCGACATAATATATGTTTTATGGTATAGGCTAGGTATACCATATTACATATATCAAAATAAGCAATTGCTTACGTTGTGTATTCCCTAACTATAAAAACAAATTCCTGTGTATGATGAATTAATACAAAACGTTTACTCGTCTTTCCTATTCATAAATTAAACTATCATCAGGCAGAAAATCTCGAAGGGACAGTGGAAACCGCATGGCAATCTGGCACATAGTCAGGAAGAACAAAGTTGATTAAGGCACACAGACGCATAATATAGCGACAATGTTATATAAAATTTAAATAAATAAACAAGTTCTTTTACTGAATTTACATAGAAACATGACGCACGTAAATAACTGACAAAATGACCCATCCTTCAACGCAAGCATACAGACATACGACGTACATGAATCATACTTACTCATAATAAACACTAGAGATAAAATCTAGACCACGCTCCCCTAGGACTGTTCAGATCATTTGTTTAATACCAGTACTGTTTTATGAGGCAGCACAAAATTACGTATACATGTAGATATTACAAGTTTTACGACAAACGCAAGCCGAGGTGATACGTGCAGCGTAAAGAGTGGTCCTTCTCAATGGTTCGCCCTTTATAGGGCTATTCAAACGAGCGACAATTTACGTACAGTCGATGACATTAACAGCTAAACAGTGAACAAAGTCTAAATTAATAATATAATAATATCAGCACTATATATAAATTGTTCCACTAATGGTGAATAGGCCTCTTCTCAGTGTAAGAAAGGTTAGACCATAGACCACCAAGCTGGCCCAGTGTGGGTTGGCAAACATACATATTTGAATAGATTCTAAAGTGCTCTCAGTCATGAAAATTAAGTCAAGACGTTTTCTTTAGCCGTTAAATCGTCCGATAATTAATTATTACATATACATATAACTACAACAAATTAGATGGATGCTTTGGGATCGAACTCGAGACCACTACGTGGCAGTAAAACAGTAGTCCACTATACTACAGCTGCTTATTTGCTTATTAATTGCGATCAATTAAAATATTTATTGAGATGTAAATTATAATAGAGGAAAAAGATAATATATAGCAATACATAAGCAGGATTTACTGCAGGATCACTAATATTCTGAACGCGAATGTGAGTTTGTTTGTTTGATACACTTTCACGTCTTAACTTCTGGACCGATCATTATGAAATTTCGCATACGCGTTGTCAGAGTGTACAGATAAGGACATTCCCTTCATCCAGAGAAAATAACTGATCCCGAGTAAGCAAAGTCGCTGGCAATACTAGTTTCTTATAAAACTATTATATTATATTATATTACGTTTGTAAATATATATTAGATTAATTCGATTTAAAATTAAGAATGTAAATATATTGTAAATGTTATCTATGTATCTTATAATTTCGGAAAGTCATATAACTTCCAAAAGTTAGAGGTGAGCGACGTAGGTTCGAACCCGAGACTCTGCATTGCAGTCTTTTGGTCTCCCCACTGAGCTATCGCTGCTCAGTGGATATATATATCTATAGATATAATACACAATCGGAAGATGTTTAGAATCAAACGACGATTGTAAATTTATTGAAAGATTTTCAGTAGAACTATAGGCGTCAAACTCGGGACTTACCTAGAAGAAAACGGTTTTGTTTCAGTACGATATGTCTGCCTACAAAAGGTACAATATCGATAATTCCATACCCGAAACAAGCATTAATCCTACAAAGCCAAGCAAACAATTACTTTATACAAATTTTACCGCGAATAAAATATTTCAATTCTTATAAATTATACTTAAAATTAAATATGTTAGTTGTACAAACAGGCCCTTTACCAGCCCTGTCGGTAATCCAATATGTGTTTGTACCATTTTTGGCTCAGGCCAAATATGGGGCGAGATTGGAGTGGCAGATGTGTAACCGTATACAATTTATTCCAAAGGCTTTTATATAAACAGTAATGCTGTTGAATTAGGATGGCAGTCAGCTTGACGTGCTTGTCAAAGTATGGTTTACGTAATATACCTGTAATGAAATGAGTATCTATCATTTCATTGATTTGACATTATTTTACGACTGACGTAAAGCGAGGTGATAGTGTCATGTTGTGCATGTCATTGTAATAATTGAGTTAGATAAAATACTTGAAGATTAAAGAAGACGATATTCGTGAAATTATAAGCTTTGAATGTTGTTTTATAAGATATATTTATTTACAGAAACGCAATTGAGTTTACTGACGAACGTCGGTTACCTTAAATAAGTTATCTTATATACCGCTGGAGTATGGCGGGAATAAATTGATTGTTACTGCTGTTAAGCTTGGCGGATGCGATTTTGAACGCAATTCTAACAAAATTTTGAATGAGAGTTTGCTTGTGACGCTTTCACGCCTTAACTATTCGATCGATCGTCATGAAATTTCGCATTCGCGTTGTATGGGGCACATAAACACAGCGACATAGAGTGACAAACATCCAAAAAGGTACTAGTTCCTTGTGAAGCCGCGGCCAAAAGCTATTTTAAAACAAAGAAAGAAAATATTCCTTTTATGAAGGATATCGATGTAAGTCTACTTATAAAAATAATAGGTTTTCCATCATAATAGCTTATTAATCTAACAGCACACCAAATGTTGGTTCATAAGCGTAAGTAAGCACTACCGTTAATTCTCGGCCTAAGTTATAGTACAAATTGGTACTTACAATCCCAACCATAAACCCTGCTCAGCCTACAACTTATAAATAAATTAACCTCCACACTCTTGCAGCCCTATGTATGTACAAATCTAAGTCTTCCTTTAATCTTGACCGCAAAACAAAGTAGAAACAAAAAGGCCCTATAAGTAAAAAGGTTCAATTTACACAGTTCCCACGTCAAAAGAAGACCTGTAGATATCCTTCATATCTGCAGATTCCAACTTGATAAGCGTTTCAATAGAATATTTGCATTGTAAATACTGTTATAAAATCTTAACAAAACCATCGCGAGCTCTTGGGAAATGCAAACTTATCAGTAAACAACTTTCGTCTCTATAACTTTAATATTAAAGCACATTGTTCTCTGTAAGTAGTTTGTCCAATAGTTGCCTGTCGTTTTATGGGAGCAATAAAATAAAATGACTGATTCCCACGTTTGTAGTTGGCCACCGATTTAGGTAGGACATAATACTAGAGTTAAAGATACTATGTCTCACCGTAAGCGAGTAAGCGAATTGCGGGTTTCTTGGACTAATGCAAAATAAGTCAGTAGAATAAAGTTTTATAGAAAGAAAAAGAAAAATCTTTATTTTGGCACACAAAAGGGCACACGCAAAACATGAAGAAAAAAAAAAAAAATGATATAAATATAAATAAAAACAGAACAATAATAAAACTAGAAAAAAAATCAAATACTAAAACTATGATTTCATTTCCGGGCATTTATGTGACTCTTGTATACGATACAAGTAATATGTGCAAATTTAGGTATGTTCGCGGGTCGTATGCATTTTGTAAACGACATACGCAAGCCAAACATATGGCTTACTCGGGTATAAATTCTGTGCAAGTAGCCTGTGCACGTATTCTGTGTTTCATATTCTACTCAAAAATAAAGTAGATACAAGAATTTTAAATCGGGTAAATGGCAAATGACAGAAACAAGATGAATGATACAAAATGAGAAAGATAGCAAGAAATCACCACTACAGACTCGCTTTTTCTTATATCCAAATTTACTGTCTTATTTTGCAAGCAACTTTATTTGATAATGTTATCACAAAAGGATTTTTTTTATTGCTCTTGTGTGTTAAGTAATTTTTAAAAATAAAAATCGGCAACTACCCTATAGTATTGTTGAAATATTATAGAATGTAATACGAATGGCATGTTTCACATAGCTACTAGTATAGTATTTATATTATCTGTGACATGGCTATCCGCTTCTCGCCGTCAGTACAGCCTATACCTCACCACACTGTGTCCACCGACTTAGATAATTCTGTGGTCAGCCTTTGGTCAGTCTGTGTATAGGCACATTTCCGTGTTCCGGTGAGATTGTAGTCGTTGTACAAACTAGGTGCTTGGACAGCGGGTAACTTTGTATAAAGCTATTTGAACCTTTGATACTTAATACGGTAAAGTCTCTTGAAAGTGGAAATATAAATTAAAATTAATGTGAATCTGGCTTTAGACCTTTTTAGGTATATAATACAAATATAATAAAAGTGCCAACATAGACAGAAAGAAAACGAAAATAAATATTATTTTAATAATAAACTGCTTGTTAGTTGCGCTTGTCATATGTGATGTGTCAGGTTCGATTCTTCTTCAGTTGCCCACGTGGTTTGGAAATTCGCCCGGTATATATACATATATCGTCCTGCTTCCTATTACATGGAACCTCAAAAAGAATACCTAGCTAAATGTGGGATTAATATAAGTAGGTACATCTACCGACCACTTCTGGGTTAATAAACAAGAATCTATGTTAGTCACGTACCTAAATAATAATAATTATTACGTTGACAATTAATTACTGCCGATAGTAAATTTGACCTTGATTGTTTGATCCAAATGATATTGTGTTTTCTACGAGGGAAGTATCCAAACAAAAGAGAAAAGAGCAATTTGAATTACAAAGATATTCCTGACGGTCAAGGGCGGAATGTTCTTTCTCCAATAACAAGATACAAACCCAAAGCACCCTTATCATTTGTGCCTTTTATCAAAATACCTTAAAGGTAGTTCGTGTTATCAAAGGGTTGGACAAGACAAGAGCTGATCCTTACAAGCCAATGCTAATATTGACTTAGGGTTCGGACCTTTTGGAAAGGACATATTCTGCATGAGAATATTTTCCTAATGGTAAAAGATTTTAAATTTTTATTCTTAAATAATTTACCTATTGTTTATTTGAAATTTATTTATACTGTTTTGGTGTATTTGATTATGCTATATTTTCCGCTCAGCTGTGGCGGTATTGTGATCTAACATTGCGGTATTGTATAATTTTAATAATTTACCACAAATAGATATTAAGATATTGTGTGTTCTAATGCCCTAAATGCGTAAAACAGGACAGATGGCGTAGTGGTTAAAATGGTCACCTCGCCACTGTTACTAAACCGAGTGTTGTGTGTTTGATATGGAGCTAAATATTGAGTGATCCAGAAATTATTATTTCAAGTCTCGGTGTTTTTGTATCCGTTATTTGAATGTTTGTTAAGTCCTCCGCGATACAGAAATAATTTCTAGTGCGAGGGTTTTATAAACAAAAACAATAAAAGATTGAAGAGATTAAGAACATTGGAATATGTGAATGTTGATGGTGTAGTAGCATTTCGTTTGGTGAGTAGGGCCACTTAAAATTCAATCTGTCTCTTAGATATGGACCAACCTCTTCTACTATTGAGAGGCCCATGCCTAGCAGTGGAAAAGTTTGTATACAGTGCTATTATTATTATGAGACATAGAACCCACCTTTTTTGCTAGCAAACCGAAAATCTCCATACCAAATCATTTTTATTGTTAAAACAAACACATTTAATCCGAATGCCCAATGCTGGGTACGTGCCGCCTCATCCAACATGCGATTGTAACCACCAAATTATGTTAAAATCCTCAATTTTCTGAAATAACTATTCATGTAAAATGAGCTTGCAACTTATTATTGGGAAATTAACGGCACCATTTACAGAGCTGGTAGCAACGATAGTAATCCAGATGAATCAGATGAGGTTAAAATAGAGATCGGTGATGTAATATACTCTCTAATTACTGCTAGTGGATGGAGGGATGTCCTAAATAGTGGGTCAGTTGGCTGCAGTGATATGGAGACTGCGTCGGCAGCGCAGCGGTAGTGTGTGCCGTGCATGAGGTCACAGGTTTGATAAACGGTTCAGGCATAGTCTTTAAATCAAATGGTTTATTGTGATTGTTGAGATTAAGCGCCAAGTAGACTACCAATTATCATGATTACATACATAATTTTATTTTATTTTTATTTTTATTAAATAGGTACAGTAACAGACAACAGATTAAATATTTACACATTACTCAATTAAACATTAAATAGTTGCCAACCTGAAGTCCAATTAAAACTATACACATCACTCAGTTGATATTTAAAACTTTAGTGAGCTAAGTAAATAATGGTAAAAAGATTATTAAAAAAAAAAAGTGAAGATATTTCAAACAATTTTCTTTAAAAGAACATTTTTAAAAACATTATACCTATCGTGGCAGATATCCGATTCAGAGCAAATGCTATTGTATTGTCTGCACATTCGTGAAACTGGGTTGTTAAATGAAACATTATTATTACTATGGCTTATAGTAAAAAGTTGCGGTGTGCGCACAGATCGCGTTGGAGTCTTAAAGTTTAACATTTCAACAAGCTGGCCATCCAGTGAACTATTCACAATCTTGTGTAAGGTACATAAGTCACTTACCCACCTTCTGTTCTCAAGAGTCATCATTTTAAACCATTGAAGTCGATCATCATATTCTTTTATTTTACCCCGCAGTCCAAACCTTGAACATAATGTTCTGACAAATCGCTTCTGAATTGCCTCTATTTGATCAATGTGAGTCCTGTAGATAGGCGCCCATACAGGTGAACAATATTCAATAATACTTCTTACCAAACTGTAGTACAATGTTAGTAAAGAGCTGGCTTGCCTGAAAGGTCTAGCATTTCGAAGCATGAATGATAGAATGCGGTTGGCTTTACTGCAGACGTGGTCGAAATGATGTCTAAAGGACATTTCAGAATCAAAAATTACTCCTAAATCGCGAACAACTTTAACTCTCTCCAGTGCAACCCCTTCAATATGATAAATGTAGTTAAGCGGCTTTTTATTTTTTGTGAATGTGATAACTTGGCATTTTTTTATATTAAGCGACATCGAATTTTTCTCACACCAATTAACTATTGCATTGATATCCGCTTGAAGAATTAAGAAGGGGTCCCAGGTTAGACCCTTGGGGAACACCAGATTCAGGCAAAAAAGGAACAGATTCGTATCCACTGAGTGCGACCAATTGCGTACGATTAAGTAAGTATGATGAAAGCCATCTATATAAATTGCCATGAATACCAAAGTGCTGGGCTTTTGCTAATAATCTCAAATGATCGACACGATCGAATGCTTTAGAAAAATCGGTGTAAATTGAGTCAACCTGCTTTTTACAATTAAATGAATCGCATAAGTAAGAAGTGTAGATTAAGAGATTTGTGGTAGTTGATCTGCCTGTCATGAAGCCATGCTGGAGTGGACTCAACTGGTGTTTTAAATGATTGTACATGTGATTGTAGATGTAACCCTCGAAGATTTTAGCAAACCAGTTAAGAACACACACAGGGCGATAATTAGAAATATCTTTTCTATCACCTGACTTGTAAATAGGTGTAATTTTGGCAATTTTCCAGAGTTCGGGGAATATGCCTTCATCTAACGACTTGTTGTAAATTATGAAAAGAGGTGTTACTAGCGCAGTTGCACAGAGCCTAATGAAAACAGGTGGAATGCCATCAAAGCCACCATTCTTGGACAGATCTATATTTTTCAATTTCTTTAGCAGGTCGTCTTTATCTATAACTAGTTCACCAATATTATAATTGGAAGTTGGCAATGTAGGAGTATAGTTATTGTTGGAACTAGAGCAGTAAACCGAGGAAAAATAATTTGCAAAAAGATTAACTATATCCTCACCGGAATTGCCTTTTACGCCCTGATAAAACATACTACTGGGATAGTTATTTTTGACACGTTTACTTTTTGTATAACGCCAAAAAGCCTTAACGTTGAGCCTAAGATCATCTTCGATTCGTTCAATGTATGTCCTGAAACATTGATCTGCAACAACTTTAGACCTGGCTCTAAGCGTAGAAAATTCATCATAATCTCTGGGATTACGGAAACGTTTAAATCTAGAGTGTGCCTTACTTTTAGCTTTAAGCAATGTAATTAAATTTTTAGTAAACCATGTTGGGTAATAACTGTTTGTTACTTTTATCTTTGGAGTATGTGTTTCTATAATTGTGTAAATACTGTTATAGAAAAATTGAACAAAACTATCGCATCCCAAACGCAAAGCTTGCTGTGACCAATCGATTCCGTTAATATCCCTTATACAACTTTCGAAATCTGTTTTTCGATAGCATAATCTCTTAATTGCCGAGTTATTGGTAAGACAAGGCGTATTAGTACGTATTATAAGTTCAAAAGGTGGATGGTGAGTATCCAAACGACTAATGGGCAAAGCAGGTATAATTTCTACAAGTTCCGGGCAATCTGTAATAGCCAAGTCAAGAATTCTTCC
This sequence comes from Catocala fraxini, assembly GCA_930367265.1. Lineage (NCBI taxonomy): Eukaryota > Metazoa > Arthropoda > Insecta > Lepidoptera > Erebidae > Catocala > Catocala fraxini. The sequence continues at coordinate 15,325,834 of OV884049.1, read as the reverse complement.
ATTCGTGTTTGTTATGCGATTGAGTTGACAAATTGTAGTTAGCTGAAATAAATTGTGTAGAGATTTAGATTTTTCGCAGTTATGGTTAAGAGGTAACCCTGTGGTTACCGAATAATGCCCCTCATGTATCTGTATCCTCAAAGGAGTAAGTAAAGTAGTAATATATTTTGCCAGCTCTGGTTTTAAGAAATGGAGAAATGGTTGCAGCACCTTATAGCTCTTATGATTTGTACACAAAAACTTGGCGATTAAAAAGAGTGGCCATGAGTTTTTTGCCCGTTCTTCTCATAAGTCCTACACCCTTGCTTTGCTTAACGTGGCAGTAAATTTAAATTTCCAGAAAAAAAATTGTGTAACTTTGACATTCATAAGTGTTACCTTGTAATTTAATCTGCATAAATTTATTTTGAATTTGGATTTGAATTTCGGTTGACCAAATATCGTTTACCAGGCACAGTTCCAAACTCCAAGCCGCGCGCAGAAACTAGTTTATATATATAAATATTGTATTATGTAGCCGCTATCCTTGCCCTCTCACACTGAGATGGGCCGGTGTTGAGAACGGGACCAATCGACAAATCCAATCTTTAGTAGCTACATCTAACGATGTAATTAATTAAAATGATTAACATCATTTTAATTAATTTACTTAAGACATGAACAGATTCTTCCGCTTTTACAAACGACTTTTAATTAATTCTTATTAGGTATCATAATTAAATGTTAGCCAAATAAGATTATTTGGCACTGTGACATTTCAGATGAAATGTCACAGTGAGGGGTGCTTACAAAGCTGTTTTTTGATACGCTATGCCAACGTTGATGTGAATCATGTTTAAATAATATTTAGTTACTCAGTAATATTTTATAATAGATTTAGCATGCGTCTTCGCTCACGTAAATGTAAGTTATGTCAATTTTTTATCCCTCGTTAACAGTACTTTTTCTTGATGAAAAATCAAAAACCCTGTGTCTCGTTCTGTATCCTGTCAACGTGTATGCAAAATTTCTTGAAGATCGGTTTTGTAGGTAACTACTGGACCGGTTTTTAAGATTTTTTTACGGCGTGATAGCGTACCAAACAAAGTAATATACAAACAAACAAAAGTACATTCGCCAAACAAAATTCGAAATAATTACTTTATTTTAAATGAAAATGTAAATGCATATATGCTTTGCAAATGAAATCTAACCAAACGCGGCAACACTAGTGTGTTGAAAAACCGGCGTTAGATTGCAAATGTTTTGTTTCATGTATTAATATATAGATTACTAGCTGCCCGGACAGACTTCGTTCTGTCAAAAGTATTTTTTTTTTTTTATGTTTACTTTATCACTAAGGGGTATAAAAAATATATAGTAGCCGATTCTCAGACCTACTAAATATGCATATAAAATTTCATAAAAATCGGTCAAGCCGTTTCGGAGGAGTATGGTAACTAACATTGTGACACGAGAACTTTATATATAAGATATCATAACATACAAGTAGATAAAAACTAAGCTTATTTGCTTTCAAGAAGCACACGATATTGTTATAATCGAAGCAGCAGTGTTCTTAAACTAGGCCGGATAAGACACGAGCGAGTATGTTCGCATAACACGACTCCTGTCCGCCCAGCGTAATTGAGGAGTTCAAGTGTAAATTAATGTCTAAACTAATTGCTGAGACATATGGACATATAGTTTGGTTGACAATTTTGTTATATAGGATTAAGCCTTGTGAACAGTAAAAGCCTATTGAACAATTGCTTGACTTGGGAATTAAACACGAGACCTAATGCACAGAAGTCACATGTACTACCCCTACGCCACCAAAACTTTGTACAAAAAGGATATTTTCGCTAATTAATACTTGGGGTACACTACATTAATACGACAAACTTTATTCCGACAGTCACAAATACGAATTACAAAATACCGATTTTATAATTCCGAATAGTTCAAAATTCCTAATATAACATCTCCGATTTATCATGAATCCTAGTTTTATAATTCTAAAATTTCAATATTACCGCTTACCATCAGGTGAGCCGTATGCTTGTTTGCCACTTTGTTGAGTAAAAAAATTAAAAATGAACCTTTGTAATAACTATTCTCAAAATACCGAGTTTCAATAGATCGAATTACAAAAACTCCAACTTAATGATAACTCGTAACATCAAAAATACGAAAAACGATTATTGAAATACCGATTAATTAGAATTCCGAAATAAAACGCTGTGTGAAACCGAATAGCAAGACAAATAAACACATAATTTCTTGTCTGAGAGAAGTATATTGATTCTTCGAACTTATGAAAAGCGGAAAACAAACAAACCGCATATACGATTTTCGGTAAAATAAATTTCGTAATTTTTAATAATAGACATTATAATTCTCACTACAAGTAGCACTCGTTCACGAGTACGTCGCATGGGCCAGCCATCATCTCCTTCCCCATATTGAAGGGAAGGGGATGACCTGGTCCATGTCGCCACCACAAGCAATAACATTTGAGTGAACATGACGATGGAGATAGCCTGATGGGTGGTTATAAAAAAAATAACCACGAAGGCTAAGGGTAATATCACTATATATTTATGAAATTCGGACTTTTGAAAATCGGAACATCGAAATTCGGAATAAAATATTTTGAAGTATTTGGTTGTTCCCGTAATACTTGAAAAACAAACTTTCCACAAAAAGAAACAACAATTCACTTCAAATATTTGTAAAGATATCCGGAAAAACCTAATTAAGTCTTATATCTGGAGTATTGCCCTATACGCTTGCGAAACGTGGACCTTAAGACAGAGAGACCGAACAAGGTTTGAAGTTTTTGAGATGTGGTGTTGGAATCGAATGGAGATAGTGCCCTGGACAGAAAAAGTTACTAATACAGAAATGTTGACAAGAGTAAATGAAAAACGTGAAATTTTTAAACACTAGAGAACAGAAGGAGTGATATGATAGGACACCTAATTCGACATGATAATATTATCACACACATAATGGAAGGGAAGATGGAAGCAAGAAGGAAGAGGCGAAGACTAAGAAGAAGGTACACCGATCAACTGAAAGAAGTTGAAAGTTTAAACTTATAAGGAACTGAAAGAGACGGCATTGGAAAGAGAAAGATGGAGATCGCTACACCGACAAGTGTAGAGCACTTAAGTTTAGAATGGATGTAATACTTGACTTGGTATTGCAATGAAGTTGCGTTGTTTAGTTCCTTCTATCTGATAACGTTCCCGTAAACTACTGTACGCTTTCAACAATAATTTCTTGCATGTATTATAGCTTTGGAAAGGACTATAGTATTAAATTCTTACTTGTATTATTAGATAACAATTAAATTCATTATATATTCAGTTACTACTATCGGATAATATTCATCCTAATCCTAAGTCCCAATAATAGAGAGTGAGAGTGTTAGTTTCTTTGTTTGTTCCACTTTCACGCCTGAACTACTCGACCAATCATCATGCCATTTCGCGTACACGTTGTTAGGGGCACAGAAAAGAAAAAAGGCTACGTTTAATCTAGAAAAAAGTATTGTTTCCGAGCGAGTGAAGCCGCGGGCAAACGCTAGTTTTCACATAAATAAAGTCGAAAAAAAAAAACGTACGACATTACGTAGAAATGGCTTTCTACATATTGTCTCTAGTTACTTTTACGCTATATTTGTTAACTAAGACACGTATGTAACAAAAATGAACTACATAATATACATACCGAGGCGCGTCCTAACGATATGACTTCTTTAAAAATAATTATGAAGCTTCTATCATAACAAGCAGTGGCGTAGCTATCTTTTCATAGCAGAGTATGTTCATGAGGAGCGGTTAGCACTTACCATCAGCCACTGTCTCGTTAGCAACCAGAATCAATTAAAAACATGTTAGTTTATCAGTCAGATATAATAGCAAATCAAATTCATACTTATGGAGGTCCTATAATAAATCACATGACATTTTTACTTTAACAAAGCAAGCCATATCCATACTTACATAGGAATACTATACTAAATCAGTATACCTTTTTATTTCTCTTCAGTACCAAAAACACAGCTTAATAAATTGCCGCGGCTCGAGGGAATCATAACCTAATTTAATATTCAGTTTAAACCTCAGCACTAGTTCCAAATACAACGATCGCGATTGATTTTCTTGAGAAGTCTTACATGACTAGGGACCTAGGGTTTAATAGAATATGTTTTCCAGATAAAAACCTATTTATAATAATATATATAATATCTGAATTTGCGTTCGCCAGAGAAGCACGTTTGCCAACTAAAAATAATATTTATTTGCCTTTTACCGCCTAAAAGCTATTACAAGATCGAAAAACGTGACCGAATGTGTTTTTTTATTGAGTTAATGAGGAATATGGTGTTGAAGTCTGCGGGTTTTGCGGTAAAATATGCTAGGCATAGCTTGGTTAATCTTTTTCGTTACTAAATGTGGAAGAAAATATTTCCTTTTTATGCACAATCCTAGTGGAAAACCGTTAGACTGCCGCGCAGAGGCATGTCTCGAGTTTAATCCAAAAACACACGTATTAATTACTTAATTATCGCTTGCTTTGATGGTGAAGGAACACATCAAACAACGGTGAGAAAAACCTGCATATCTTGCAGTTATCTATAATGTTATTCAAGATATGTAAAGTCTACTAACTCATACGGGAAGAGCGTTAGAGGTAAGGTAGACTATGGCCTAACCCTCCTCAAACTGAGAAGAGGCCCTTATCCAGTGCATAATGCATAATACAACCATATCTTCAATAAGTTAGAGATGCCTTGAGAACGAACTCGAGACCTCTGCTTGGCAGACCAACGGTCTCCCACTAGACTATCTCTGATATACACGACATAGTTGGGTATTTTTTGCCAGATACTAAATAGCTTGCATGCTTCAAACACAGAAAGAGTTCAATGCCTGCATGTAAATACCAATGCGCTTCGAAGTATAGAACCGTATGTCCTGTTCAAGTTAAAACGACGCGGCGCGGCGTACCGATGGTATATCATGCTGAGTTATTACGAGGATTAATGGGTGGCGACAGATTCATATACAAATCGCACTATTATTAAATTAACTTAGAGCCAGAACTGTTTGTTATAGTTGGGTTACTTTGCCTTCTGGGGACGTAGGATGAAATAATTAATGTCTGTAAAATTTTTAGATAGATTCCTGTAACTTGGTCATTTATTTATTATTTTTAATTCTTTAAAACAGTAATATTTTTTAACTTTCACGTTGCATTATATATATATAATATGTAATGGGTATTACGGCGTTCATGCATTGCATGATCGCGTTATTAGCCGTTACATATTATATATATATATATATATATCTTTAAAACAGCTCTTTCGCACTGAAGATAATTGCAAAAGAACACTAAAGTATTAGGTAAACCTAACAACTGTTTATGGAGCACACAAATTATTGTCTCATATAGGTTTCGAGCACTTAAAACTAGAAGTAGTGGGGCGATCACTTGGACCACAGCGCCACACATGCCATTTTTATTTATTCAGATCATAATTGTAATTTCAAAAATATCCAATGTTATCGTTTCGTTGATAATAACAATAATAATAATAATATTCTACCACATACACACAACACCGTCTAGCCCAAACTAAGCAGAGCTTGTACTATGGGTACTAGACAATGGATAAACATACTTATATACTTTTTTTTTTGTAAATACATACATATTATACATAGAAACACCCAGACCAAGACAAACATCCATGTTCATGCACACAAATGTTTGATTTGTGCGGGAATCGAACCCGCGACCTCAGGCGTGGCAGCCAGTTACACTAACCACTACGCCATCGAGGCCGACAAATGGCTAGATGGTCGTTCTCTTTACGTAGGGTATAAAATAACTGTGTAATTGAAGATGTACATAGAATGTTCAGGTGTGTGTCTAAGGTGAGACAGTACTTGGTGAGATGCCTGAACGTTTGATATTATACACTTAGTAAATGCAACTGCCATGCATGAGGACTCAAGTCCAAGCTTAAATCCCGGGCCAGCACCGTTATACTCGCCTCTATTACGTGAAAGCTAAAACCGCATTAGCCGAAACTTTGAATAAATATAACCTTCCTTATCCAAAATCTATGGATTACAAAAATAGGCCGTAGTTATAATAAATAATAATACCTAATAGTAGACGAGCGCATTGTCTTTTATGGGGCTCAAATCCAGACATTGTGTTGCTCCTGACAATCTCAGATTAAAAACCTTATAACACATCGCTTAACTTCGGAATTGAACTCAAAACTCCATGCACTGAAAAAAGATTTTGGATAACATGAATTATTATTACTGTAACCGTAAGTGGCCCCTTTATATCTATTATATGATTAAGAAAGGGTTAGGTTGTGTAATGATTGACAGTTCGTTATTTCGAGTTTGAATGTCTCAATATTTGCATTGCCGTGGCACTAGGAACGATGAGCATTACTTACATACACACAAAACACACATCGTGAGCAATGACTTTCCCACATAATAGATCGCCATCCCATTGTCGTCCACGGGGTTACAGACTTCGTGCTGGTACTTAACATTTCTTGATAGAAAACCCTAATAATACTTCGGTCGAATACAAGCATCGAAATTAAACATTTCTTTTTTTAATTTATTAGGTCAACCAGTAGTTGTTACATTAATACAGGCACATATAAAAATATCTTATGAAAAGGGTATAAATGCACAACATTTCAGGTGTCACAACATGCATAATGACTTAGTGAGATAACACTGATATTACTGTAACTTTGAAGTTATACAAAAGCAAAAATAGTTAAAAGCATTTGCAAGTATTGAATTTAGTAGATTTAGTATTATTATTGTATAATTAAAAGTAAGGTAAAAAAAGAAAATGTTTTAAAAGTAAAGTAATTGCAGACACAGTATATGTGATAACAATTCTAAAACAAAGTACGTACATAACATAAGTTTATTGCTTCCTTAACAACCTGAAAACAACTTTTTTAAATGTTGGCAATTTGTCGACATACACGTCCACCTCTCCATAAATAACGTTGTATGCTTTTGACAATCGGGATATGGTAGAAAATCGTAATAAATTGGTTCTAGCATATGGCTGATATAAAAGGCCTGCATTGACAATCGCACGTCTAGGTACATGACGAGGAACACGTAACTTGAATGAGCTTAACAGCGATGGACAGTCAATTTCACTCCTTAATATTTTATATAAAAATGTTAGATCATGTAGCTGCCTGCGAACAGACAGAGCGTCTAGCCTAAACTTTTCCAATTTGTCCCAATACGAAGGCAGTCGTTTGTGCAGTTTACAAGAGAAAGCAAGATGTCTCAAAAAACGTTTCTGTATTCGCTCAATTCTTAGTTGATGCACATTGTATTGAGGTGCCCAAACTACACAACGTGAACTTAAAATAATACCGATATATCCAAACGTTAAGAACCAGAAATTCTAAAAACTTCTCGAAATTCCCTAGCGTATTACCTAAGTAACCAGTAATTTGAAAAGGTTGGTTATTTATGAAAGGTTTTTACTGAGAATCAAAGGATCGAATTCTTTTGAAGGATGACAGTTATAGTCGTTTCTGTGGGTATATCATATCACGTAGACTTCACTGATGTTTCTACTTCAATATATTTTGAATGAGATCGGTAATTGAAATTAAACTGCTATATACGGATTTTATCGCGTTGTTTATTTGACACTTTATAACAAAATTTTGAAAATTGTTACACTTCTACTACTATTAAACTTTACTAATTTTTAAGCTAATTAAATTATTATTAAACTATTTAGATTTATTTTAATTTTACACTTTCCCCGACGTTTCGGTTGCTTTTCAGTAGCCATGGTCACGGGGAGACTAAGATGGCAGTTGTCTCAATGTTCCAGTGTAGTTATTTCAAAGTACCCGAACATAATTTAATCATTGGTGTTTCTATTTACGCAGAATGAGCTCAAAGTATCATGAAGTCTAGCTGTGGTTTGCTTCTTCTTGGGTTTGACTATTTTTATTACTGGATCCCAAGCTGGTGGTACATTCCAACCATCTTCTCTATTAAAATTAGGATGTTTTTTGATTTCAATAGCCTCGCGAAGCATCCTTGGTAGGAATCGGTGTTCTTTAGAGAGAATCTGTGGTTTGTCAAATCTCAGGTAGTGGTTGGTCCCCTGTTGCACATGTTCACACACAGCAGACTTCAACGAGCGTTGGTGTTTTACATCAGCTATGTGTTCTTTTATGCGGGTGCCTATGCTTCTCTTTGTTTGACCAATGTATGAGAGTCCGCAGTCACAATCTATTTTATAGACCCCTGCATCTTGTAAAGGTAGTTGGCACTTGACGGATGGTAAAAATTGACTTATCTTCGTTGGCGGCTTGAAGTATGTGTTGATTGAAGCTCGCTTCAAGATGTAGCCAATCTTGTCAGTGACACCCCTTACATAAGGCAGTAAAGCAGGCTGGCGCTCGACTGTGGCTGGCTTTTCTCGGGATCTGTGACAGCGGCGCGGCTGTTGGAGCTTGTTGTCTTGCAGTACTTGCTTGACATGTTGAAGCTCGGCGCCCAGGTGTTTCTTGTCACAGATCCCATGGGCTCTCTGAAACAAAGACATTCCCACGGTAGCTAACTGTTTAGGATGGTGGTGAGATTCACCGTTTACGTACCTATTTGTATGGGTCTTTTTCCTATATACAGTGTGGCTCAAAGTATGATCAGGATTCCTGATGACAAGTACATCACATTTTGTAATAAAGTGTCAAATAAACAACGCGATAAAATCCGTATATAGCAGTTTAATTTCAATGAATAATATTCGCGTAAATAGAAGACAATATTATGAGATCGGTAATTTAATATTTTATTTGGGAATATATTGTCATAGCAGAATATCAGACAAGTCGTATGTTTTATTGGATGTCATGGTTGAGTAAAACTTAGAAGGGTATTTGTCTGGTGTGTTTAGATAAGATATTTTATTTATTCACTCTAACACATGTGTATCTACATACAATAAACAATCGCATGCAAGATATAAATTTTAAGAAAGATCTAGTCATGTTTGCCATGTACAATAACGTGCAAATAAATATAATGTTGATTAATGAATAATAAATAGCAATAACATTATATGAATGTGTATATATTAATGAAGTAATTAGAATTATATTAAATCGAATGTTAATTTATAAATATTATGTCAAATGTTTAATCTAATTAGGTACTTAATTATATCAAATTAAATTTATCATTTAAAAAGTCACATACATTATATTAGGCTTTTGCAACAAAACATTATTTTACTTTTTGCTTAAATGCTTCGCTATTTAGATCTCGCCAACTTTTGTGAAATTTATTATAAACAATTGGAGCCATCTCATCATCGTCATCTCAATCAAATTGAAAGATAAAATATAGTCTCACTCACACGTCTCAATTATATCTCAAAAAAGATTTCCAAAAGTATCTACCGGGCACATATCCAAACAGAGTGCTTTTACTAAGAATAACGTAAAAATAAAAACGTAAAGAAAATAAGAACTACACTTACACTAAGCCGGATCTGGAAATCTGGCTGGTTTCTAATGATCTCAAGCTAATACAAACGCAAACTTTTGGCCAAGGGACCTTCGAGGCCGTCGGCAATAAAACATTAACCTTATTTTATAATGAAACTACACCTACATAACGTCTAACTATATTTAGTTTGGCAACATTCTGAGAAAGCAAATCAAAGTCTCTTAATGTAACGAAACCTTTTCAACTGCCAACATGTTACGTTATAAAACCTTTATTTATATGTAGGTAACGATATTGTTTATGTGATTCACGAGGAAATTGGTAAGTGAAGTGGAGGTGTATTTCTATGAAGCCTCGAGGGACAGTATATTCGAGAAAACATTAGTTGTCGATGTTAGATCACGACGACGGTCTGAATAAAGTCGAAATATAAATCTTATTTGTATAAAAGTATGAGAGAGTATTTTATATTGGAGAAGGTAGTGAATGAGGCTTCTTTGATGACCTAGGTTTGATTACTGTGTCGGGTAGTGTTACTGGTTTTTTCAGTCAAGTAATTTGCAGTAGCAACGTGGTGTTTGGAACTGTTCCATGTACGGCGAAAGGCCTTCTATTATGTGGGGCATAAAATAATAGTTGGCGAAATTTTGGTGTATTAGAACCCTGCCTACACCTTCGGGGATAGAGGCCTGAGAGCAGAGAGGCATTAAGCTAAACGCAGTAATAGAGTAATAACTCTTGCGGAGGTTTTCAATAAAAAGATGATACTGGTATGGTACCCTCACCAAAATTAAGAGCTGTTATTTTTTATTGATGCCAATATGATAGTAAGCAGTAAACCATGAGCAGAGCCCTACACACCACGTCCCGAAAAATGCCAAAAGGGGGTATCTTCACTCGTATACTTATTTACAAAACAATCTTCCAACATACTCCCAAAATGAGCTCCCAACATTTATAGGACAATATTTCGCGATTACCCCAGTTCTTTGCATAAGACCATAGTACACACTGTAATACATTTAATATTGCCGACTTAAGATTTATTGTTCCTTTTACCGCTACATTTGCGTATTATACGAGTGTTTGACGCGTATGGTTAGTGGTTAATATATCAGATATACGACTTTTCGGTCGCAGCGTGTGCTCTTCCCCTTAACACACAGAAATCTAAGGGTGTGACGGTAGAAAGAAAAAGTGTTGTAAAATTCCAAACAGTTTTGTGATTTAATAAATAATAGTTCAAAAAAGCTATGTTATCAAAATATCATAGAAAGCACCCCATGCCTATCCTATCCTATCCTATCCTATTATAAACGGATTTTTTACGGTTCAGACCACATAAAAAATCCGTTTATAATAGGAACTTTTTAGGCATGGCACCCAAAATATATAATAGACTACCATCATGTGTACTAGAAACTAACGATGTAAAAATATTTAAAAAACAGGTAAATGACATACTAATAAATAAGACATATTACTCAATTAACGAATATTTAAATGATAATAATATTATAGATAATTCCATTTGTTATTTTTAATTTTTTGGTGAATTCTTATTTTATGTACCTATTCAACTCATGACATTGTTTTCCCACAGATAGATCGATTTTAATTTTATTAATTTAATTTTATTAAAAATTTTGCATGCCTATAGTGGTAGAACATAGTGAACTGCGCATTCACTCAACAACCTGCAATGTAAAAAAATTATGTACCTATGTTCAGCAATAAATGATTTTGATTTGATTTGATTTGATTTGCTTTTTTACATTAAAATTATTAAATTATTTTCTACTTTTAAAGCGTGTTTTTTTGTTTTTTTAAACTATTTTCTTTTTCTAAATTATTGTATTGTCATCGGTCCTCGATAAGTGTGCAAAGTTCGAAATCAATCCGTCAGTATGAAAGGGGTGAAAATCACGTTCAAAGTTTCCATTACATAGATTCATAGATACATACCAAGTTAATATAATAATAAAAGCGTGTTAAAAAGGGACTTATAAAGGTTATTACCCATTGTAATTAATTTTGTTTGACTAGCTTTCTAAGTATAAAAAACATGTAATAATGGTAATATAATATGATTGTGTTAACATGTTTGAAAGTTTTAAGTTTTTGCCACTTAATCACGCGTAAACTGTTGAACTGATTTAGACGAATCCTCGCACAAAGATGGACCGAGTCCTGGATTATTAAAATTTTTACTTTTTCTTATACTATTTATGCATAACCGTAGTAACCATGCAGTAGAAGACGCGGTAAAAAAAAATCATTATATTATATAATTTATTGAATATTCTGTATATAACTGACTTTGACAGCAAGGATGGGACGCAGCCGTTTAAGTGATGTCTCGCCGCTTCGCTAAGTGTTAAATCACACACGGGACAAAACTTTGTGTGTTTCACAAGTGGTTGTACCGAGCCTGGCTGATATTTGTTTCAATTGCTTAAATGTTTATAAAGACCCCCGCGATACAAAATTTACTCCTAGCACATAAGCTATTTTTAATAAAAATAAAGAAAGACAACTCATCTACCACCTAAAAACCTTCGCTTCAACACTTCAGCTGAAACAAACTTTAAAGCCTGAATTATAAAATGTAAAAGTGCCAATCAGGGGCGTCAAAGTGAAAATCTCTCACATAAAAATGAAAGATAAAGAGTCGGGTAAATTGTTATGTGGACTTTTCTATTACCACTTAGTATTATATCATTAACATTTGGAACGCCCGAATGACGCCTATGACTATTGACTTTTAGGAAACTTCTAAATATTGCTAAATGTAATTTCCGCCTGTCCCTTGGAGCATACCCAGTCTCAGTAAGCCTACTCCTATAGGATATCCACACTTCCGTCGCTATATCCGATGGACTAGATCCATGGTCCATCAAATTTATTTCCGGTTAGTTTAACAATATACCTGCCCGTAAAACCGAACATTATTTCAGAGACGGCTCTGTGAACTACGTCACAAACGTTTACACAGTACAATGGCTCTCATTGATAAAGCACAATGAAATAGGATGCGAGCCACACGGTACAGAAGCGCCATTGATAAATCTCATGCGAAAAATGTCAGTAATAATACGTCTAGTATCCGTACTTACCTATAGTCTATATTTCTTAGCCGTTACTTAGTAAACATATATGTCTTACTGGTAACTTGTAATAATAGGGCGGGTCAATAAGTCCATGACTTTGAATTGAATGAAACAGAGGTTGTTGGATAAAATCATGTTATTTTTCAACTTAGTCTCCTTTGAGTTTTATACACTTTGTCCAAAGTATCCCTTCCAAAAAATAAGATTTGTCGAGGTCACCAAAATAGGTATTTGTTAGTGAGATGATTTCATCGTTGAAGTCAAATCTCTTTCAACCCAGCCATTTCTTCAGATTTGTAAACAAGAAATTGTCATTCGGGGTTAAATCTGGAGAATAGGACGGCTGTGGAAGCAATCCGTAGCCTAATTCATGGATTTTCGTCATGGAAACTGCACATTTGTGCACCCTTACATTGTCCTGGTAAATGCGGTCGTTTGTTTTTTAAATCCCCATTAAATTGACTCAATAAGTTGGCATTATATTCGCCATTGATTGTTTACACTTTTGAAATTAGTCAATGTGGATTATACCACGTAAACCCCAAAAAACGGTCGCCAAGACTATATTGGCTGACAAACTCACCTTGACCTTCTTTGGCGCCGATTCATTCCGGAAAACCCAGTGTTTTGACTGCTGTTTGGTCACTGGTGTGTTCTGGTGGGTCCCCGTTTCGTCCACGGTTACGAAACGGCGCAAAAACTCGTCCATTATGCGGTTGAACAACGCCAAACGCACCTGCGAAGTTGTCACATTGCGTTTTTGATTGCGTTTGTAGTAGATTGTGAGCAAACGCGGCACCCATCTTGCAGAAAGCTATCTCATACCCAATTGATCATTCAAAATTGAAACCACTAAACACGCGAGATGCCTATGGCTATCATAATCTCCACAATCTCCCGCACTTTCAATTTCTGGTCAGCCAACATTATATCGTAATTTTTTTATTGTTTCAGGTGTAGAGACCTCAACTGGACATCCAGAACGTTCGCCACCTTCCGTGCTTGTATGATCACAACGGAATTCAGTAATTCACTTTTTACCATTGAAACTGATGGTGCAGAGTTCCCACAGTATTTATCAAACTTAGTATTGGTTTGAGTGTTGGTATTCCCGCAAAAAAGAATGCTTAAGGAGCACATGACATTCACTTTTTCCATGTTTTCCTCAAATCACGCGGTAATCTGCTATCAAAGGCTGTGAAACACAGACTAAATAACGCAGCTTGTTTAAATTTTGTCACGAGTCAACTGCCAGATGTCTGTTGACAGGAGCAATACCCTATCAGTTAAGGAGCGGAATATTCATAAAGTCACGGACTTATTTACCCGCCTTAGTATCTAGAGGTCCACCTACGTAAATGAGGATCACGATATTTTCACTCACCGTTAAAACGAGCGATAAATAACTACGCATCATACGCACATAACTTCGAAAAGTCAGAGATGAATTAGACTACGAAACCACTACGTGGCAGTCCAACGATTTCCCATTAGGCTATCGCTGCTATATTACTACAAAATAAGCATTTTTTTTTATTAAAAACTACTACTAAAACTAAACGCTAAAGAAGGAAATCTATCAAATACAAAAAAACTAACTTCTACAAGATAATACCATAAATCACTTTCCGTTGTTCCCCTTTGCATAAGCATCTCCATATTCCCTGAACGCAATGTTGCAGAGCAAGACTAATATTACTCATCTCTCTCTCCGTCGAAATTAATTGCATATGCATAAGGAAGCGCAAATCGTCTTCAAAATTTCGCTCGAGAAATATAATAATTAAATTAGTGCTTTGGTTTGTATAGCGCAACTTATTAGGTTTAATGCACACCAACACGACGGCGTTCAGAGGCGCATCACTGGCTACTGATCTTCTACTTCACGAAGCTTTATGTTTATAATCAGGCTGAAATACAAAGAATCGCTTCTAGAGGCTTGTTACACGGCAGCGTTGCCAAGCATAATATTGTCTTCTATTTACGCGAATATTATTCATTGAAATTAAACTGCTATATACGGATTTTATCGCGTTGTTTATTTGACACTTTATTACAAAATTTTGAAAATTGTTACACTACCACCACTATCAATTTTCAAAATTTTGTAATAAAGTGTTAAATAAACAACGCGATAAAATCCGTACATAGCAGTTTAGTTTCCAAGCATTTTATGGAGTTTACGCGACTAGTAATTCTGCTAACGTTGTACAATCTGTAAAGATACCAGAATCCATACGGTTGCGCATACAATCAAGTGCCTGCGCTTGCCGTCGTCGCTTGACGCCGCTATGTGAGTGTGAATAGAGCCTTAGTTCCTCAAAACAGATCAAGTTTCTTGTGAGTTGGCTGTAGTGAGTTGAGTGGTGTTCTGTGAAGGTTCAAGTTTGGAAACTGAGTTCAGTTGTCAGAAGCGCTTAGCAAACTTAAAAGGCTTCGGTAAATGAAAGGAGAACCTTTCTAGGAATCTTATGAATAATTTACTATCTAACTGCATAATACAACTTTTGATTGTGTATACATGTTTTAAACACTGCAACAGAGCGACGGTCAAGTCAGAAGTCAGTCATGACTTCGAGGGTACTTCGTCGTTTGACACCACGAGTTGTTTACACCATGGTGTGAATCACACAAGGACGTTTTTTGAATTGGCTGTTTGGGACCATCGTGTAAAACAGCGAAGGACTCTTTTTGGCATCGTTGATTCGGACCGGTGACATTTTATTATAACTTAACAATCATGCACAAAAGTGGCAACAGAAATACACACTGTGAAAATTTAAACTCTCTACCTACTACAATTCATGAGATGCAGCCCGCTGTTGACACCATTCGGGTAAGAGGCACTCTTAAAATCAGAGTATTTTGAGTATCACTCTCAAAATTAAACAACCGGCCTTCCATAGGGGCTGCCGATTACGTCAAACAGCGTAAATGAATCTCCAGTACTCGATATCCGACACGTCAGGTCGGGCAAATTGTTATCGCGGTCAGGTCATTTTGAATAACAGTACAAAGTCTGGACAAACTGCGCAATCGCGTTACCCGGTATGTATTTTTGAGTCAGGTACTTCGTACTGTTACTTCGTATATTACCTGCCTCTATACTTACCCAGTAAACTCTAAAAGCCTACAAACTGGCGAAATTGTTAAAGTCAATGACCATTGTATTTTTATAACAAATTCTGTTTAGTCAATCAGCTTGTGATCACAGCCGGTGTATCCTGGTCGAAACGGCAAGCATTAAAAGTTCACATTATGTATGATCGCGTTAGTACCCGTTACGTAATATTTTTATATAATGCAATGCGAAAGTTTAAAAGTGATTTTTCTTCAAATGTCTTAGACTCTTCAAGACATTGAGACGGCCACCATCGTAGCCTGTTAATGACGATAACTGTTGCAAAGCAACTGAAACATGTGCAAATATGTTAAATTAAGTAGTTAGTGAATACAGTAGATGAATAACAGTTAGATACGAAATCGTGTTTTGAAAATAAACTGCGACGAATCCGTATAAATCAGTTTCATTTGAATTCAAATCTCTTTTTAATAGCAAATATAGCCGTCAGTTTAAAAACTAATTCCACTGAAAATCTCTTTCCAAAACCACGACAGTGACGCAAAAATAAACATGTTTTAAAATAGTTACGCTAACGAACGACCTTTTTATTTTTGTACAAAAAGAGTCTCACACTATTGTAGTCCCAAACGAAACAGTTAGAGTGACAGAGGGACGGACGTTTCTATTGGGTAGTTTTGTCGACCTGTCGCACATTTCAACATAAAAAGAATTTATTGCCTCAAATAATCGCAAACAGATATATAATCAAGAACTGTCGAGGCAAATAAATATAGCAAATATTTGACATTTAACACAGATGTACGTGTATAATTATTGTACTAGATTGTCCGCGGCTTCGCTCGTGCATATATAGGTGAGGTTAGTAACAATACTTTTTCTCCTTTTCTAGGAGTCTGCCCACTACACCGTCTCATAACATGACCGTGCTAGAAACGTATCAGACACGAAAAGCAACACGATGCGCCCTGCTATAGGAACTGCTGGTCGGTGACGGAACGGTCTAGTGGGCATAGTATTATAAATTTCCTTACAAAGAATATTTTTTTGCCTGACACGTTTCTAGCACGGTCATGGTATGAGACGGGGTAGTGGGCAGACTCCTTAATTGTGCTAATTGTATCGCTACGGAATAGTATTGACAGTTGGGTGTTAGTTGCTTCTAAACGGCCATTAGTTTTACTGTAATGTGTGAATGCAATATAGTAGCTGGCAACGTGGCCAACAATACTGTGCAATCACAGTAATGTTTTGCATTTGCTCGGCTATACAGGGTGTAACAGAAAGGTGTGGTCAAATTTAAGGGTCACATAATATAGCCTATGTACAATGGAAAACCGCGAGAATTAAATTTGTATACATTATTTTCACGAAGATATTGAATTTTGTTTTTTATCGATTTATAAATATCGGCATATTCTAATCGATACGTAAACAACACTATGCTGCATGCACGTGTATTTGTTTCTAAGAATTAATATTACATTTTTTTAAGTTTTTGTTCACTTTTGCTATCTTATTATGGCTATTGACCATTATACTGTGCCCCAGATGTGGAATACTGTTACCTATTCATTGTTTACAATACAGCTGGTCGTTCTAGCATAGATCGGTGACACCACAGATGTTGCACAGTTGTTGTTACTCGTTTTGTATCGATATTTAAATAAGAAAAAAATAAAATGATTAAAATTGTCATAAAATTTAAAATTTGATACTTTGATGTGGAGTTGGGGCACATAGGTTATTTATCAGATATACATAGCGACCCTAAAATATGACCACACCTTTCTGTTACACCCTGTATAGGCACACTGTAGATGAGAGTTTTAAATGGCTGGACTGGAGTTGAATTGCTGTCACTATGTACTGTATCTGATTGTACAGATGGCGTAGCGGTTTAAGTAGTCGTTTCTACTACTTACCAATCTCTTTTCGAACTCAAATCAAATCAGATATATACTAAGTGCCAATAGTTAGTGAAAACCAAATAAATACGAATTCCATTCAGCATAATTGACATTTGGTCATTTGGCACCGGAGTCTCCCGATCTTAATGTCCAATGTGACCTCTTTACGGCTGCTTAGGTAGGCAAGGGTGAGGAGATCCCAGAGACATTTAAAGCGAACTTCTTATAAGGATAATTAGTAAACTTTTTTCGGAACTTTTCATCAGTACCTACTGATGAAAAGTTGAATGAAAAAAGAATTAGTTGGAGACGTTTTGCTTAGCAATCGGCGGCAACAATAAATCGAAATAATACTATTACTATATTGAACACGAAATTATTTTTGAAAAGAGACACATCTCACACTGCATGTTTCCTGTATCACGGGGAACTATAAACAACGTTAACAAAGATCATCCAGACCCGAAACAACTATTTGTAGATCATACAAAGTTTTACCCTGTACGCGGATCAAACCCACAAAACTCGGCACAGTGGCAGTGACGAGTCGACTTAACCAGCTACGCCATTCGTGAAGTCGTTTTTTGTAATCCTGACAGCATGATGCGAAATTTTATGATGACCGGTCTAGAAGTTAAGGTGTGAAAGCGTAACAAATAAACTCACAACAGCATTTATAATATTAATTAGGACAAATAGAATTATAAGCTAAAAAATAAGAGTTACACAAATTCAGAAAAAAGCAGCGGTAGCTCAGTGGGGAGACCAACAGACTGCAATGCAGATGGTCTCGGGTTCGAACCCACGTCGCGCACCTCTGACATTCGGAAGTTATATGACTTTTCGAAATTATGTGCGTATTGATTGAAAATTATCGCCTGCTCCGTACCTCGGAGAGCACGTTAAGCCGTCGGTCCCGCCTGCCATGAACATCTATGGCAGTCGTTATTGGGAGAGTGTCGACACGAAAGATCCCACTGGGTCGAAGTGTCGCCGGTCTGCACTGACTGGCTCCCACATAAGATACAAACATACATTCATCTATTCCAAATTCCATGATGATTGATCGAGTAGTTATGGCGTGAAATAATCACAAACTAAATCACATGAATGTGATTCGCATTTATAATATGTATGTATTTACAAAAAAAAAAGTATATATGTATGTATCTTATGTGGGGCCAGTCAGTGCAGACCGGCAACATCGAAGTGTTGCCGGTCTGCACTGCACCAGTGGGATCTTTCTATATATGTATGGTTATCCATTGTCTAGTACCTACCCATAGTACAAGCTCTGCTTAGTTTTGGCTAGATGGTGTTGTGTATGTGATAGAATATTATATATTATATTATAATATAATATTAGTTAGGATGCGAGTTTCTTTTATCATAGGGTACCTTTCATCCTGAAAAAGTACTAACCTATCCTAAACTTCATTTTCGCGAGCCGAAGCCGCGGGCAAAATCTAGTTTATATCTAACTAATATTACTAAGGATTAGAATGATTGTTCGAGCTACGTTCGAGTTGGTCGATAGTTAATAACATTCGTAAGTTACATATTAAAGACAAAGAGCTGAAAATCGGGCGAGCAATATTCTAGTTTCTAGATAAATCGGTCACCCAACTTGACCTAAAAAAGTTGGTTTAAAATGAGGTCGCGTATTGTCTGGTCCGACCGCTTGGCAATATTTGATATTCTTTTTATGCAGCCGTTGTACCACGCTTGTGTTATCTTATAGGGTATAGCAGAATATATTAATTTCAACTCCAAAGTACAAGAATTACAATTTCAATGCTTATATTGAAATGTTCGTATTTTTCGCGGTTTATTTTAATAATTGGTCACGTTTGGCTGTTCATAGAGGACTATTAGTGCCCACACTCATGTATGGAAGTGAGAGTTGGGTATGGCAAAAGAAGCATGAGAGCAAAATAAATGCTGTAGAAATGAGAGCGCTGAGAAATATATGTGGTGTGACTCTGAAAGATAGAATAAGAAATAGTGTGATTAGAGAGAGATGCAGCATAAAAGTGGATATGGTGACAAGAATAGAAAAAGGTATGGTAAGCTGGCTTGGGCATGTAGAAAGAATGGACGAGGAAAGACTGACTAAGAAAGTTTATAAGGCTAGTGTGAAAGGAACAGTCGCAAAAGGAAGACCTAGGCGAACGTTTCTTGATCAGATCGGAGGCGTTCTGGACAAACGCCAGGTTAAGAGCACCTTGAATCTATGGGCGTGTATGAGGAATGTGATGAAAGTGAATGAAGCCAGAGAAGTGTGTCAGGATCGTAGCAAATGGAAATCCGTAGTCTCTGCCTACCCCTCTGGGAAACAGGCGTGAATCTATGTATGTATGTATGTATTTCAATAATTAGTTTAAATATTTTAGAGTAGATAGCCTTACGTCTGTATATTGGTAAAAGGGTAGGCAGAACTGTTTATTCGGCACATTTCCAATTTTGGTGTCATTACACATTTTCCAACCAAGAAGTATTATCTCAGCTGAATTTATAAGAAATCATCTTAAATCATAAAATGATAATAACGTTTTAGGTGAACATTCACGCACGACTCGGATATACAGATCCAATCTTTTAGTTTCTGAATTCAGCTAAAATAGTGACAGAACTACTTTCCATACAATTTGTCGGCCTCGATGGCGTAGTGATTAGTGTAACCGACTGCCACGCCTGAGGTCGCGGGTTCGATTCCCGCACAAGTCAAACATTTGTGTGCATGAACATGGATGTTTGTCTTGGTCTGGGTGTTTCTATGTATAATATGTAAGTATTTACAAAAAAAAAAAAGTATATATGTATGTTTATCCATTGTCTAGTACCCATAGTACAAGCTCTGCTTAGTTTGGGCTAGATGGTGTTGTGTGTATGTGGTAGAATATTATTAGAATATTATTATACAATATGAAACATATATTATGTTTCATATGAGCATTAAAAAATGAAAAATGTCTTATCTCTTCTCCCTAGCCTTTATTATTCCCAAGTCACTTGGGGTCGGCTTTTCTAGTCTAACTGGATTTGACTGGATATCAGTTTTTACATGGAGCGGCTGCCACCTGACCTCCGCAACACGAAGGCTAACGATACCCTAAGGCTAGACCAGTGTCAGGATATTATAGTGTACTGCCTTCCCAATAACGACTGCCATAGATGTTCATGGCAGCCGGGACCGACGGCTTAACGTGCTCTCCGAGGCACGGTGCAGGCGATAATTGTTAATAAATACGCACATAATTTCGAAAAGTCATATAACTTCCGAAAGTCAGAGGTGGGCGACGTGGGTTCGAACCCGAGACCTTCTGCATTGCAGTCTGTTGGTCTCCCCACTGAGCTATCGCTGCTGTTTTAATATAAATGAAAAATGTCTTATCTATGAAACATAATATATTCAAATAATATGACCACAAGAATAGACTGTTTACCCAAATAGCTATTTCACTAAAAGCACTGTCCAAAGAATGTCAACAGCAGATACAATCTTCGTTCATCCAACAAAATATATAAAATTGACAAAAATACTAAGTTTAAAATACCGATCCAATTTATTCAATTGCTAAACGAAGATGAAAAGATCTTTTCGATTCTTTGTATCGATAAATTAATAGCTTTGCTCATCGACCTTTCATAAAGAAGACTCTTAAAAAAACCTTTTTGAAACGGACATTTGTGTGACTTGTTCTCTTTATTTGTCACGGGACGTGGACGACACGATATGTATTATTCTGTCAATTATTGGAATACCAGACAAAATTTAAAACCTATTGTGTTTGGCCACTGGCGTGCCACTGCGACTCCATAGGTTAATATAATTAAATGTTCGTATGGGATGGTTATATGATTGCTTTACTGCATGAATGGGTCACAAGCGGTCGCTGCGTGACTGCCACCAGCTCTAGTGTTGTGACTTCGAACTTCACACGGCACAATTAGGTCTGTAAGCCAAAAAGGATTGTTCCACGTCTGGCTAGAATTTATGTCCGTTAATTGTTTGTTTATTAAGTCTACCGCGACTAATGGCTCATTTCAGAGTGCGGAAGATGTCTCAAAAAAACGTTATTAAATCATCGAACTTGTATAAGTGATGCGATGCTAAGCACCACTCTTATATTAAGATGGGTCTTCATTTTCAAAACAACTCCAAGTGCTTGCGCAAGACTTCTTTCTTATTTCCATGATACTCTTTACATACTGTCGTAATATATTATAACAATAATAATAATAATAATAATATATTCTATCACATACACACATCACCATCTAGCCCAAACTAAGCAGAGCTTGTACTATGGGTACTAGACAATGGATAAACATACATAGATACTTTTTTTTTGTAAATACATACATATTATACATAGAAACACCCAGACCAAGACAAACATCCATGATCATGCACACAAATGTCACGTCATATTTTCCACATAATAGAGACAAGCCTACTACCGTCTATTGGGCTCTTTCCGAGATGCCTTGCTGCTCCTGAGAATTTCATACTGAATATCCAATTACATTGCCCGACCTTAATGTTAAACCACACATATGTCACAGTACTAACGGGGCAATGAATTTATATAATTCGTGGTATAATTGTTACAACTACCATCTACAATACTCCACACATGCTATATTTTTACTACTATTTTGTCTAGTCAATGTCGTCGACAGCTAAAACCTATTACAGCATGCAAAAGTGGTGTCGTCTAATATAAAAGACTTCGCATTCCAAAAACATTACGCAATTGGAGCGATCACAACATAATTATTTCCACAAAACGTCGAATCAATTTCGTATTCAATTCCTATAATTCGGTCAAAAAACGGCATTTGGTAATTTCATTCGAACAATCTGTGTGATCGGTTTGTTTTTCTTAATCTAATTACATTGATTGAAAGTGATTTTAAGACATCAAGGTGCGGCGGTTAAAATTATCGGCTCTAAGCCGTACTTAAAAAAAAGCGCGTGTTTCCTACTTAGGGGCGACAAAGTAGATAATATATTTCGAGATAGGGAAAGAAAAGACTAATATGTCTCTTCGGTACGTCAGTGAATAGAATGGCCCTTATCTTTGGATATCACTGGATACCATCAGACGCCATAGAATATATCAACAGAAAATTCGATGAATTAAAAAAATTGCGATTAGATAAGTAAAAGGCACTACACATTCACACGCCATATTTTCCACATAATAGAGACAAGCCTACTACCGTCTATTGGGCTCTTTCCGAGATGCCTTGCTGCTCCTGAGAATTTCATACTGAATATCCAATTACATTGCCCGACCTTAATGTTAAACCACACATATGCCACAGTACTGACGGGGCAATAAATTTATATAATTCGTGGTATAATTGTTACTACCATTGTACCTGTAACAATTTATTTCGCCGCGATCCTCATCGTTAGCTAATCGAATATCGTGGTACAGGAAAGGCAGACGTGTTGAACCTCCAGACCGCAACAACCAGAGCGAACAATTTAGTGGAAACCAACAAGCGGACCGGATTTTATAAACTATTTTCGTTACATGCTTTTTTAGTCAAAAGTTTAAAAATAACACGGTATTGGTTCGACCGATGTCTGCCAACCTATGTTTTGTTAGCAATGTAGCTACGGCCCATTCGTAAAACTCGAGTTTAGGGTAATGTTTTAATTAGAAACTAGTACAAGAACACCATATTCGTTATAATAATTGGTATGTTTATATTTATGCGACTATAACAAGGATATGTAAGCGACTAGATCGTAGCAAACGGACTAAAATTTACAAAAGACGAAAAAAGTTAAAACTCTTTTACGTTTTCTTTCTTTTTCTCTTTTTGCCGCTCCTTTTTCTTCCCACTTCCTGTCCTAAAGGGTCGGCAACGCGCAAGTGCCTCTCATTAATGCCTCTGGTATTGCAGGCGTCTATAGGCTACGGTGACTACTTACCATCAGGTGAGCCGTATGATTGTTTGCCAACGAGGTAGTAAAAAAAAGGCAACAGGAAAATACTGTGACGCGGGTGACTTTAAAAAAATTCAAACAACGGAATAAAAAAAACACCCAGAATCGAGACAACTGTTTGTGGATCACACACATTTTTGTCCCGTCTGGTGATCGAACCCATAACAGTCGTCGCAGCAGCAGAGGCAAGGAGACCACTTTAACTACTATACGTATACCTGCAGTCTATAGTGCAGTTTGTTTTAAAATTTAGCCATAGATTAAAACCATCCTCTATAATACCTTATACAGGTAGAATGGTTGGATCTATGGTCTTTATCAGACCAGAGTGTAGGGCTTACGGGCTGCTAACTTTAAAACAATGAATACAGTTTAAATTGAAATTGTATGTTACTCATAAAGGAACTAATACAATTTTATGTGAACCACACCACAACGAACAAATAGTTATGATGCAAACACACATATAGTTTGAAGCTGTAAATACAAATTATGCACGAAAATTAGAAGCATATTTTTGTTTGCATAAAATATTATGATATTTGGCATGGACGACATAAGGATAGTATACTAAGCAAACTTATATGTAGGACTGCCAAAATTTTGCAGCTCATTATAGTATTTTTATGAATAAAGCTTCGTACTACCTAGATGATGCAGCTGTTTTGAATAATAATAATACATTTATTTCTCTCACAAGGTACAATGGGTTAACTACTTAAAATCAATATATTAAGTACAGTGAATGTTACATTTGTTTACCGAGACAGAGGAAACTTTACTGAGTTATTCTGTCGCGAAATGCTTAATAAAATAGAATTGGATCTCCAATTTTACCATTAAGCATTTCGTATTATTGTCGACTCCTAAGTAGGTACATACTTAGGAGAAGGCAATACTAACCTAAAAAAAGCGAAAGTTTACATATGTTCATTTATTAAAAGGCTCTCACAAAGTGCCCCGAGCCTTAGAAACGTACGTTTAATGGACACAAGGTACATACAGATTTAGAAGAATAATTTTTGGATCACACAAATAAGTGTTCCGTCGAATTCACACCAATCCGCGCAGCAGCATCGATGAGGCCGTGGCGACTGCTTAAACGTTACGCCAGCCGTGCAGTTAAGTGAATGACGGTACGCTAACAATCTGCTGCAAACTATATGCCTAATGCATTTTCGTCCTAACTTTAATAAAATCCGTTGAACTAACCAATAGTCGAATGTCGGCCATGAAATAATACTGTTATCACTGTAAAGATAATAGTATTATGTAAATGAAAATAATTACTATAAAATGAAATATATTAATACTGTAGTAATATTGTTTTAATATTGTTACATTATTATATTAAGTAAAACGGTCTATCATTGCGTAACTATAACTATCGATCGATTCATTATAAATGTGGAAAATACAATCAATGAAGCTTGATTTGCACTTGAGACCTTAAAAAGTCATAACATCGCTTTGCAAACTAAGCTTCTTCTCTCTTAGCCTTTATTATTCCCAAGTCACTTGGGGTCGGCTTTTCTGGTCTAACCGGATTTGACTGGATATCAGTTTTTACACGGAGCGGCTGGCACCTGACCTCCGCAACCCGAAGGCTAACGATACCCTAAGGCTAGACCAGTGTCAGGATATTAGAGGGTACTGACTTTCCCAATAACGACTGCCATAGATGTTCAAGGCAGCTGGGACCAACGGCTTAACGTGCTCTCCGAGGCACGGAGCAGGCGATAATTTTCAATCAACTAACTAAGCTATTCATAGTAATACATAATGGCGACATGATTCCTAAAATTACTTTTATATTAAGCATCGTAAACAAACATACATTCGAAAAAATGATTAAAATAAAAATAAAAATATTTTTAATTGGCATAAGTTTGTTTTACAGTTATTTGAATCCCTGAGTCCTGAGCTAGTTAAATACTGTATTACAGGAGTCAGTTTATAGTCCGAGAGGCGGCGTACGTGTTCCCACGCGCGCCTCTGTGTCGAGTCCGTCTCCCCTCTAGGGGGGACAGCAGGAATTATTTATGAGAAGTGCCTATAGGGTAGGTTTTTTGCGTAGTGGCCTGCCGTTTCATACGGCGGGCCTTAACCTCGACGGGGTCGCGAACGCATGTGCAAATGATTCGCGCGGCCCCGTCGATAGTGGTTTTCTTGAGGAACACCGTGGTAGGTTTAGTCGGTATTCCGGGAGATAAATTATCATCTTTACCATCTTTCTTTTAACCCGGCGAGTCCGACATAACCCCTCCGCCCGCCCCAGCAGAGGGGTATGCGTCATGCATTCACCAAAATTAAAGAAAAAAAAAAATTGACAGTTTATTCCACATAACCCAGTGTAGAATAATGTCAATACTGTATTAATGGACCATGGTAAGAAACTTATAAATTAAAAAACAAAACTTATAAATATTACCCTCCTTCTGATGTAAACATATCGTAATTCGATTCAAGAAGCGATTACATTCTCAAATGTAATAGCTCCATGTGAAAGCTACTTTCGCAGTCTGTATGCGCGAGAATCTTACGTGTTACTTAAGCGAGTAGCTTGCATTGGTCGTATACTCGAGGCATACGAACCACGCAAGTGCCTTAACTTGCATATTTTACCCGCGTCATGTTCACAAGCCATCAAAAAGAAACATGACCAAACGAAAAGACTCATCATATTGCAATTTTATAAAAGAGAACGTAACACAAAAATGACATAAAAATCATAAAATACCATTTATTTTGCTTGGAAAATGCTGTCTATATATCAAAGCTCAAGACAATGCCAGTCACTAATTATAGCCGCCGTTCCCGAGCATGACGCATGGACTGTTAGAGAATAGCCCTTCAAACAAGATTTAATTTATTTCTGTTGCTTTCAAAATATATTTCATAACATCCACTTATCCAGTGACGTCATATTTCAGTAATTATAGCTCGTTCGTCAGAAGGGCTTATTATGATATCTAGTCTTAATAGTAATCCACGTTCCTTACTAAATTTCTTGGGTAATTTTACATCAGTGACTTTGCATATGTCAGTGTTCAACAGACCTAGCACGGGCTAAAACAAAAATAAAAGAAACAATTGCTTAATTTATAATTCTAGTTAATATATAACCCAGGGCACAAAATCGACCGTAATTTGTTTTATTTTCTCTTCTCATATTATAAAGAGCTGAAAATGAACTATGAAACTAGTGAACTTATTTTAATCATTATTTCGATCGCCATTAGAAAGC
Organism: Catocala fraxini; assembly: GCA_930367265.1. Lineage (NCBI taxonomy): Eukaryota > Metazoa > Arthropoda > Insecta > Lepidoptera > Erebidae > Catocala > Catocala fraxini. Next base: position 15,298,978 of record OV884049.1, on the reverse strand, counting down.
TTTTTCATACAGAGGGTATATGTACCCTCTGTATAGCCTATGGGCTATACAACAACTTGCCTCGGGAGCGGTGCAAATATCATATACGTGTGTTAAACGGCGAAAAATGGTAGTACGGTACATTATTTTCCAGTGTTAAATTTATGGGTAAGACACATAACCTTTTGAATTTTAATAACGCTGAAGACACTATCACTACATCTCGTGGCATAAACTTGCTACTAAACGTAAGATGTCGGTTACGATTCTAGACTGGCTCGGTGGCGCAGCGTTAGTGCACGTGACTACTAAATGAGGTCTCTGGTTCGATTCTCGGATCGGACAAAGTGTAACTAGGTGTTCTGTTTTTATTAACTGTTTTTTGAACTGTGGCCGTTAAACGGCAATAGGCTTGACCCCCTATTACACGTGGGCACAATATAGCTCTGTTTACCCCTTTGGAAATAAAGACATATCTTAGGTGTGTAGGTATTTATTATTTTAAAATTCGTGACATAATTTTGTCACCAAATCCCGTGCTGTGTCTACAAGCTCTTACATTTTACAGTGAAACAGATTCTGTTTAATTTTCGTTGGTTTCAATTTGAAAATAGAACACCATGTAAAGTGACTACATGGAAAGTGATAAAGGCATTATTTTGGCTGTTTTTGGGGTGCGCAGAAGCAGTGGCCATGCAATTTTTATTTACCCGTGTTACTTTTCGGCTTAAGGGACGTTTAAAGCACTTTGTCGATAAACAAAATGTTCTTTTGTTGCCTAACGACGGAATATCGTGAAAACAATTTTATTTTCTTACGGAATGGTCTTTTGCGCCTTTAAAAGTCCATTGCAAATGTGTCCCTTTTGCATTCCCAATCTTATTATCTCTAAAATGGGTGACAATAATAGGAAAAGCTTTTCATGATAACGTTTTTTTGCCTTCATTTCTAAAGTGGTAAAGAAATATACGGTCTGTTGGTAAATATTTACTGTAGATTATTGATACTTGCAGCAGTAATTACTGAACTAATGTTTTACCAGAACGTTTATTTGATAGCTTATTTATAAATGAACTTATTTATCTTTATTAATATTATAAATTCGAAAGTAACTCTGTCTGTCTGTTACCTTTTCACGGCTAGACCACTCAACCGATTTAGATGAAATTTGGTACAGATATATTTTAAAACCTGGGGGGTACAGATATAGTTTAAAATATAGGCTACTTTTTATTGACATAGGTTCCACATCGGCGGAGTCGCGAGCAAAAGCTAGTATACTATAAAGATAGCAATAGATTAATACAAACGATCGATTTATTTTGTACTACTATTTAACTACCGTTTATTTTGAAATTTATACGGGAAGAGCCACGGGGCTCTTCTTGTATAAATTTCGTAGGTCACGGGACCATGGCTGCTGAATAGGAATCGAATATAGAAATATATAATTTAATATTAAATTTAAAAATATTATAAATCTCTTTTTTTCAAATAAGCCGTGGTAAGATCCAGACATAGTATTTTAATTTAAGTAAATGTATAACCTGGGATAAAATTATAAAAAAAACAATTATATATCTTACACGAACGCATCGACGTCCCTTTATATTACAGGCAAAGAAAATAATAAGAAAATAAATGTATATTCATGACTTGCGGCCGCCGGCTCATTTAAATCCAAGGGGGCCCTGTAATTTAATAATTGAATTTCGATGTAACTTCACGTTGGCGGAAACAGCCGAAAATAGCCGAATGTTTACGAATGACGATTCGTAACATTACTAGTGATGCACTGTGGAAAGCAGTTATTATAAAAAGCACAGTGCTTCAAAAGTTAGCTTAGTTGGAATAACACGAATACAAATAATTTGCTTTTTTTTCTTAAATCATTCCCACTCTGATAGAAATGCCTGTGTCACAGGAGTCAAGTTATTAATCAAGTTGTAGCTTAAAGTTAAGATATTTTATTTTTATCTTAATTTATATCAAGACATTTTTGTATAAAATAATGACAATGGCAATCACGTCAAACGTGCATACGGCACACGATTGCGTGCTCATTCCTCTTCTCATTAAACGAATTTAGATGAAATTTGACACAGCCCTTTGCCTGAACCTAGCAATTGACTTAACTCACTAAGTCATAAGATTGACGTTCATAAGAGTTACATACATTATGACCAAAACAAATAAAAATTACATACTTTGATTTTGACACATGGGTTTATTACTATATACAGATTTTATAGCGTTGATTATTTGACACTTTATTACATAATTTTGAAAACTGTTACACTACTACTAAATAGAAACACCAATGATTAAATTATGTTCGGGTACTTTGAAATAACTACACTGGAACATTGAGACAACTGCCATCTTAGTCTCCCCGTGACCATGGCTGCTGAAAAGCAACCGAAACGTCGGGGAAAGTGTAAAATTAAATTAAATCTAAATAGTTTTAATAATAATTTAATTAGCTTAAAAATTAGTAAAGTTTAATAGTAGTAGTGTAACAGTTTTCAAAATTATGCCATAAAGTGTCAAATAAACAACGCGATAAAATCCGTATATAGTAGTTTAATTTCAATGAATAATATTCGCGTAAACGGAAGACAATATTACATGGGTATATATTTATTTTACATTAAATAGAACAACTTGCGTCAATTACACTATGTAACCACAATAATACAGTATAAATTAAAAATATACCATTAACGCGCTTCTCACAATACCTCATACTTTCTAATAATAATACCATCTATTCATTCCCCACGATATAAATCTTCGGAACTGTTACTTACAGGGCATAACACAGGCAGAAAATGTCCTAGATTGGATACTTTGTCCTAAGGCATTGGATACTTTTTATGTCTGTAAGTGTCCCCGTAGCAATAACAATACCATCTATTCATTCGTAAAAATATGTATGGTATGTCCTGGAAAAACATGATGGTATTTTTGTATCCTAACATTAACAACTAGCGTTTGATAATATTCCTCGTATGTTACGAATCTTAATTGAATTTTTGCGAGAAGCTTCGGAATTATGCCAGACTCAGTGAATAGGAATCTAAGTGCCTATAAATAACAGATCCAATTGAGTTGGTCTTACGGATTTACGAACTGGAAAGAACTACATTTTTAAACACTTTTCAATGTGTAATTAACTAGTTACTTATTAACTACGTGAACGGTGCAGTGGTTGAATTTGATGCGGATGGTGTTGTGGGCTCAATCTCCAAAAAGAACGTGTCTGCATGGATGGCGTAGTGGCTTAAGTGGTCGCCTCTCCAGTGCCGCCGCGCTGAGTGTTGTGGGTTCGATTCCCGCACGATACAAAAAATTGTGTGACCTACATGTAATAGTTTCGAATCTGGGTGTTCTTTGTGTCTGTTGTTTAAATGTTTGTAAAGTCCCCCGCGACAGACGAATTATTCCTAATACGGGAGTAAGATACTTATCTATACTAATATTATAAAGCTGAATTCTTTTAGTGTTGGATAGACTATTTATCTAGGAAGGATATAGGCTATATAACATCACGCTACGACCCACAGGGGCGGTGCAGTAACGGTAAACGCGGGTGAAACCGCGGGCACATCTAGTAATAAATAAAGTACTAATGATACATTACTTGGGTAGTTGATTCATCCGTTATTACAGTAGTTGTGAAGCTGTTAGTGATACAGGTGTGGAGGAACAGGGTGTGATGTCCCTCCAACACAAAGGGAGGATCCTCCGACCAGGCTGGTTGATCGTTCCTGGCGGGCCGCGGCCCAATGGTTGATGTCAGGAGCTTGTATATATAGTTAGTCGCTGTGTAAACTCCGCTTGCGCGATGTAGGATTGTGACGTCATTTGGGCGTATTTAGCTCCATCTGTTAGATGTAGGCGGAACTTCTTCGTCTGTGCGGAGTCGCCACACAGGAATTATTTCCAATCCGAGAATTTTGTAAAGGGATCTTAGATCATTCCCTGTTTGCCTGTAAGATATCTACATATATAGTGTCATGCCTATATCCTCGAAGAGATAAGTTGTTGACTGTTATAGTTATAAGCCCACGTAATAAGCGTGGGTCTATAACTTAGGAGTATGTCATAATTGTTAATTGGAACTCAGATATGTAGGATCAATAAGGCCTCGATCTTATAACTAATTACTATTATTAGAGTGAGCAAAAGCTAGTAGCTAATAATTATAAAAATAATATGTCCGATTATCTCATCCTACGTGCAAGTGACGTGGGTTATAATATATTCAGAGAGAATGAGACACTATACTCTGACCCAATAGAATTAATATTTTATGTAAACAATCGTCTAATTAAATATAAAGTACGTAAATGCCTAATTAAATATAAAGTCATTTAGAAAAATCAAACTCTTTGAAAAGTAGTTAATGAATACAATAAGCCGTATGAAAGTCCTTTTTTTGATAAATAACCAGAAATTTATTTTACAGAAGAATATTGTATGATTAAAGTCACTAAAAGTTGTTTACCTTTTTCTCCAATTCTTTTGGGATAGACTATATATAGTTTAAGAGCAGCTATAGCTCAGTGGGGAGACCAACAGACTGCAATGCAGAGGGCCTCGGGTTCGAACCCACGTCGCGCACCACTGAATTTCGGAAGTTATATGACTTTTCGAAATTATGTGCGTATTGATTGACAATTATCGCCTGCTCCGTGCCTCGGAGAGCACGTTAAGCCGTCGGTCCCGGCTGCCATAAACATCGATGGCAGTCGTTATTGGGACAGTGTCGACACAAAAGATCCCACTGGGTCGAAGTGTCGCTGGTCTGCATTGACTGGCCCCCACATAAGATACATATATATTTTATTGCATCTAACGTCAATAGCGAACATATTTGATAAAAGACCGATGTGCACTAGGGTACTGCAGAGGTCCATTTGCATTATTAGAAATTTTGCAACATAACCCTGAAGGAATTACTAATTGGTAATATTTTTTATGAAATATTACCACACCAAAACATAAATAAAGTATATACAAAAATATAATTGTTTGTCCTTTCAAATCACAAACACAAGCGATTTGTTTTATTAATAGTTGGCTGGAGATATACGAACGGTGTACAGGGTAAGCATTCGCCTCGCTGCCACTGTACCGAGTGTTGTGGGTTCAAATCCCACACGGGACATCTATGATGAATGATTGTGTGTCTAGGTGTTTTTTGTGACCAGTATTGAATGTTTCTTAAGTCCCCTTCTACACAGAGACACCACAACAAATACAAACGTTTATTTCTAAAATGATTTAAATAAGTATTTTTATTATACTCTTTATCTGTCAGCTAGAGACAGTTTTAAGTTACTATGAATATCTGAATCATCATCATCGTCGGGCTATTAGCCCTCCCCTAATGAGCGCCATAGCGCCCTGTCTTCGGCTTGCCGCATCCAGCATCTGCCTGCAGTCTTTCGCAGATCGTCATCCCATCTGGTCGAAGGGCGTCCTACACTACGTTTGCCGAGTCGCGGTTTCCACTCAAGAAGACGTTTTCCCCAGCGGTTGTCGGTTCTTCGCGCGATATGGCCAGCCCACTGCCACTTCAGCTTGCTAATTGTCTGAGCTGTGTATGTTTATATGAGTAATATCTGAATGTACGCACTGAATCTTCTCATAGCAACTTCTCACCTAACAACTAACCTAAATGTAAATTCAGTAACTTTACTAAGCTCACTAACACATAAACTTTAATAATAATAATAATAATAATATTCTATCACATACACACAACACCATCTAGCCCAAACTAAGCAGAGCTTGTACTATGGGTACTAGACAATGGATAAACATACATATATGTATACTTTTTTTGTAAATACATACATATTATACATAGAAACACCCAGACCAAGACAAACATCCATATTCATGCACACAAATGTTTGACTTGTGCGGGAATCGAACCCACGACCTCAGGCGTGGCAAACGGTAACACTAACCACTACGCCATCGAGGCCGACTTTGACGTTAATTAGTATTACTTTATGGCTTAAATGAATTAATGATTTTTGACACAGACTTCATCTAATTCACACCAATCGTATATTATGATCGACCAGAACTCTCATTTCTGGTGAACCATTTTTCGCCTTTTTCATCCGTAGTACTTTTCTGCCCAACATTGGACTTGTCAACTATAAAACTCTTCGACATAACCGGGCAAAATCTCAGTCAAAACGTACTTTTAATATAAATTCACGATAAACTTAAGACGACACGTGTTTAGTTAAATTTACTAAAACCCAAATTAACCGTATAGACACCCTCATTACACCATAAAATAAATAATAAACAAACCTACTAACTTCGTAAAAATAAACCATAATATTAAGGAATAAGGTTGTGTTTCTTATGGCAATAGTGACCCGCATGGTCTTTCCTAATTACATAGAGGCGGTGTCTGAACGAATTTTGACATAATCCTGTTAATATTTAGTGTTGATATTTTGATGGCGACGGAACTTAATTATATTGAGGCATTTGCCAGTTTGTCTACATAAACATCTGTTACTTTGGGAATCGAAATTGTTACACGTACTTGATACTTAACTGTTGTGATCGTGGTAATTGTGCGTTTATTAGACACAAAGATGTTTTATTTTAAGCTTTTCGTCAATATTGAAATTACACTACTATATACGGCTTTTATCGCGTTGTTTATTTGACACTTTATTACATAATTTTGAAAATTGTTACACTTCTACTATTATTAAACTTAACTAATTTTTAAGCTAATTAAATTATTATTAAATGCCATGGTTACGGGGAGACTCAGGTCTCCCCGTGACCATGGCTGCTGAAAAGCAATCGAAACGTCGGGGAAAGTGTAAAATTAAATTAAATCTAAATAGTTTTAATAATAATTTAATTAGCTTAAAAATTAGTAAAGTTTAATAAAAGTAGTAGTGTAACAATTTTCAAAATTATGTAGTAAAGTGTCAAATAAACAACGCGAGAAAATCCGTATATAGTAGTTTAATTTCAATGAATAATATTCGCGTAAACAGAAGACAATATTATTTTCGTCAATATATACGAAGGGTATGCAGATAATACGCTTCATAGAATAGAAGTCTTGTGCCCCAAGGGACATAAGGCTTTGCGCTGCTTCTGAGAATTTCCAGACATAGACTAAAATAATATGAAATAGAGATGTCGGTGGCGCAGCGGAAGAGACTGCAACTACTGTGCATAAGATCTCGGATTTTATTGCTGTCTTGGCTAAAATGTTATAGACCCGCGGCAATTACGTGGGATTATAACTGTAACAGTGCCAAAATGTGAGAGCTATACATCTCTGCTTATCCCTTCGAGGACGTAGGCATGACACTATGTACGTAGATATCTTACAGGCGCACAAGGAATGTTCTAAGATTCTTTTACAAAAGTATTAGACTCGGCATAATTCCTGTATCACTAACGGCTTCACAACGACTGAAATAACGGATGAATCAACTACCCCTGTAATGTACCATTAGTTCTTTTTGAAGATCGAACCCACAACGCGCGCCGCATTAAATTTATCCACTGTACCGCTCACGTAGATAATAAGTAAGTAGCTAAGTACACATTAAAAAGTGTTTGAGAATAAATTTCTTGCCAGTTCGTAAATCCGTAAAACCATCTCAATTGGATCTGTTATTTATAGGCAACACCTTGTTGATATCAGTCGTAAAATACTGAAATTATATTTAATTGACGATTTAAAAGAGTGGCCGTGAGTTTCTTGCAGGTTTCTTTTTATAGTTTCAACTCTTTACCTGAACCTAGCAACTAACTTTAATGTAGCTACCGTAAATTCACTGACCTATATATTTTGACGTTCATATGTGTTACTTTATGACCTAAATGAATGAGTAGTTTTTGACTTTTGACTTTTATACACAAACTAAAACTACACTTATCAGAACGCAATATTTTTGTCAAAAAACTTGTTTACATACTCAAAACGCTTCTCCCTCCCCCAATCATTACAATTTACGTTTTCCGTCTATTTGCCAAAGCCAGTATAGAATGAATAAGGCCTTTTCCCGTTCATCTTATGGGACTAATAAACAGATACAATAGTAAAGAGCCTGGTAGTGTCAAAACTCCTCGATTTACTATTCCTACTTAAACAGTATTAGTTGATTAGTAGGTATTATTCCTATTAATTCAGGAATTTAGTACTAGAGCCTCGCCGAATTCAGCATGCTGGCTCGACCGGGGAAGGACTACCCTGTCACAGAATATCTTCGTGAAATAGCAGTTTTCCTACTGTTGTGTTTCGTTCGGTGAGTGAGAGTACCGGAGGCCCAAATACCCTCTTTTCCCCTTCCCGTTCCCTCTCCTTCCCACTTCTTTTCCTAACGGGTCGGCAACGCGCAAGTGATGCCTCTGGTGTTACATGCGTCCATAGGCTACGGTGACCACTTTCCATCAGGTGGGCCGTATGCTTGTTTGCCAACTTAGAAGTATAAAAAATAAAAAGGCAATAGCTGTATAAGTTATTTCAGATTGCAATTCTTTTTGTTTATGGAAGTTTATTTGTGCATTGAAGAAGAGTCTAATTATAGGTGTATTTTATGTAACAGAGAACCTTTCAATATGGCTATTATAACATGATCCGTGTTTTCACCCTTCGTGGACTTTGTTTGATTGAATGCTCGGATTGCAAAATAGATTAGACAATCAAATGACAAACAGACTAGGCCAAAATAAACTAAGTTGTCGCGTTTATTTTGACCCTTCAATGGTCATATTCGGCTTCTCAGTGGTAATTATTACCACTGAGATAGTAGATTAGTAATTGTAGGTTGTATGCTACTGTTTATCAAAATATTCTATTTTAGTCAAAGATATACATTATATTACGATTAGGTCGTACGAAATTTTAACATGGATATGACCTTTAAACCCGGAAATGGAGGTTAATAAAAAAAATCTCAAACTTCCGGGATTGATATTATTATCTTATAAATCTCTTTTTTCCTGTGTTAAACACAAACTAAGTAGCGTTACACGTAACATGCCGGCAAATAGCGCTTGACGGAATTTTAGTACTCGCCGCCTGGCGGCTTGATAAAGTTTAATTATTTTCTATTTTATGTGCAAAGAGAGTAGAGAGATGAAAAAATTAAACAAACTTGACTCTATGTATATATTTTTTTATTAAATAGTATCTACAAATCAATGAAATGAAATAACAACAAATCAATCAGAATCTATTTCAACTATGTTAGAAACACTGGTGGAAGCTAAAGGTTCATCGTCCACATCATTTACTAAAGAATTGAAATATATCATCATAATTTTTTCAATGTTTTCTTCTTTTAATCGGTTTCGATACGAGTGCAAGATCCACTTATATGATGAAAATGATCTTTCAACGTCAACCGATGTAAGCGAAGCAAACTTAAGCCATGTTTCTTGCCTTGTTAAAATATCGAAAATAAATGTTTTGTGTCCAAAGAAGGTAAACAAATTTAGAATACTATATAAATCAGACTCGGGATTAAAAAAGGCATATCCATATTACGATTTCGTAGTAGCATATTTGACGTCATTTGGTACTTAAAAACTCTACCTATTCCGACCCCTGGTCACTAGGGAGTCTTTGTTATTAAATATTTATTGTTTGTGATAATAACACTCCTTTAAAAATATTCCTGCCTGAATTTAAATATCTGAATTTGATACAACAATAATAGTTATTAAGTTAGCTTAGCGAGTAAGTTCTCCAGAGTAATAATTTAGAAACAGATCTTTATCAAAGAAAACACTATCTCTAGAAAATTAAATCGTAAGGAAAATTGTTGAATCTGATCTTGTATATACAGAGCCGTATTTATTTTCTATTAAATAATGATTAAGAATATAAAAACTGTACCTATCCGTTTTTGTTAAAGCCTCTCAATGAGCCGTGTTTATTCCTGAAGGGATACATATTATGGATATACCGAAAGTAAAATAAATACGTGCAACAAGTACAGTATGTTCGTATTTTAACCCAACCCAAATTTAAAATCGTATTAGGATACTTTTAGGATTGTCAAAATTTTCAACCCTAATATTTTTTTCGGTTTATAATAATGCATTTAGGTATATAATGCAGATACAGTTAATTTATTATGAGATAGATTATCTGATTTAAATTTACTGTACGGTAAGCTTAGTAATTCTCGAAAGTGCTGAAAGCATGTTTGAATATGTCCGAGGGAAAAATAATAAGCTATATTATTGATATTCACTTGCTAACATTATAAACGGTTAGAATTGTAGATCGCTAATACTAACAGATCATTGAGATAAATATTCTGATAACCAGCTAAAAATTGTTTTTGATGTTACTACATATACCCAATACTTACAAACCAAAACTAGATATATTAATATTTACACATTTTTATGTAATTTCTATTCGGCTATGTTTGATAGTTCTGGTAGGCACAACGTATAATATTTAATATTTATTTAATTCAGAAAATGGACATTACTGACGCTAAGCAAAAATATTATGAAGATGCTTTGTATATTTTTTGTAAAATGATATTTATAACCATATTTATATATATCGATAAGTTGTAGCACTCAAATTAAAGAGATATGTTTATTCCTAAAACGGTCAATAAAACTTATGTTACTCACATGATTCCTCAATAAGATTCTCCTGCTGACTCTCCACGCAGTACTGCAGGAGAATGCTAAAAAGCACTCCAGAGATCAAGTGCGACCTCGAAAACGACATTATCACTACACTACCGGTATTTAACGATATCACACACTTTTTCAATGCACATCACTAGCACTTTTGTTGCACACAATCACTTAGTTTGAAAGATCCATTAGGTTCCTGTAATAAAAAAAAACAGTTCGTTAATAACAATATCTAATATAAATATCAAAAAAGTTTGATACATTGATAAAAAATCAAATACCAAAATACACACAATAAAAAAAACAAAGCATATAACCTAAAATTTTACATTTCGCATCTTAAGTTCGCCATCCACTTAAGCGTAACAGTCTTATAAGATTTATCGCACACTATCCCTTACGCTAACGTAACTCAAAGCACGTGTTTCGAAACATTTGATTAAGCGCAGTCGCATCGCGGCACGCGAGCGCTGCGGAGCGGAGATGTGATGGGAATGAGTGGCCGCGTGGCGAAAAGCGGCGCGGTCCCACCCCGCCACCTGTTTTGATACAGTGCTTTATTAAGGCGCGGGCCCAGTACCTTTTTTTGGATGAAAGATACCCTATGTCCTTGTCTGTTCCCTTGAAAACGTGTATGCGAAATTTCATGATGACCGGACGAATAGTTAAGGCGTGAAAACGTAACAAACAAACAAATTCACATTCGCATTTATAATAATAGTTGGGACAACTCTGTCTCGTTGTGTCATATAGTAAAATTATAAGGCATTCACGAATATTGTAATGCTTCAAAAACATTGCTAATTTTTACTAAAATCACGGCCACAGTGCAGAAAACAAAACAATTTAAACTGCACCAAAAAATTCTTTACCAAAAACTTTCAAATATTTAGTTGTTTCTACATCCAGCTATAACTTTTTGCACAAATATTCTGTAAAACACTGCACGCGAATGTATGCATGCAAACTGCAAACGTTTTAATTACGACATTTTATCAAAAACTTGCAGGAATTTTCTCATAGGGTAATCCGTTGAATTTTTCATATGAATGCCCGAGGTGTGCTGAATGTTTTGTGTTCGTCCGTTTTTGTTGATGACACATCATAAAAGCAAATAGTTTTGTATAAAATATATGTATATAAATTTAAAACTAGAATATATTTTAATATTGTGTACTAAAGCGAAGTTATTGTGTTTTGTTTATAAGATTTATATTCAGTCTAATTATGACGGATTTTAATTTCTTTAAATGTTATCTAGCGTATCTTAGGCGGTGTTGGATAGCCTTATGATCATTATTATTGTTATTAATACAGGAAAAAACAGTATACTTCTGTACTCAAGCGATAATCTTAATTTACCTCTTCTTTAAAAACACAGCTACCTTTTTAGGCATTAGGTGTTTAGTCGCACTGGACGTTACAAACATAGATGGACACGAAATACATCCAGGCTTAGAGCAATTATATAAGTATATAGATCTCAAAAGTAATACTTCTGTGAACGATTAGAAACGAGCAGCAAGACACGACGACAGAGCGGCGGCGACCATTTGTCCGGTATCCATAAAATATTCGCAAGCGCTCATACCCGCATACTACCAGCCGTGTCGTTAGTTTATCAACAATCTCCGTACGATCAGAGTACGACGATATCCATCATATTATGCTGACTAATACAAGGATGCCACGAAGTGGACCGATCTCCATCTTTAATGTCATTTCATGTAATGTCAATCACACTGAGCCAGCGTAGTAGACTATTGCCTAACCCTTACACTAAGAAGAGGCCCGTACCCAACAGTGGGACTCTTTTATAGAAACTGATATCATTATGTACTATGTCATATTCTACCTGTCCCACGCTTGCTAGCCAGATTCATATAAATTTTTCCGTATGTTGTTTTAGCCAAAGTAGTCGAAACTAAACCTACTTATTAAAGCGAATGGAGTCCATTAGCTAAATGAGGCGATTAATTCTTGCGTGTTGAACTGTGTTGGATCTGTGCCCGTTGTCACCAGCCTAATCAAGTGTTGCTCTCTTTTAATCTGTTGAGTCTTAGTTGGAAAACAATTTGGATAGAAACAAGCTATTCATTTTAATTTATTTAATCACGTATGTACGTCGTAGGAAAATTGGTTAAAGGAAACTGCGGGAATTCAAGGACGATTTCGAAAGAGTGGCATTTTCAAATCCAAGACAGATTTTTGCATCATACAAGAGATAAATCATTGGAAAATATGACTGTAAAAATAAAAAACAACGGTTAATGTAGCCAATAATTACACAATGAGACAATCACCATCTTAGTCTCCCTGTGATCATGACTGCTGAAATGCAACCGAAATGTTGGGGCAGTGTACATATAAAATTAACTCGTTTAAAAATAGTAATAATTTTCTTTATCTATTTTGATAATGAACTTTCGCAACCGCACAAAATCAAATCCGTACAAAGTAGTTGAATTTCAATTAATAATATTTACGTAAATGCAAGACAATATTATGACGGTAAAACTTAGAACTTAGATAGACTCTAAGACTAGCAAGTCAGAGTTCAAGTTTATTAGAGTAATTGGAACTCATAGTAGGTTTCAGTTTAGCTACTTATTCATCAGGCCACCCTTGGTAATCAAGTTGTACATTCCCATGGTCTCAAGTAAATTGATTGATTACAATACAAGGTGGAGTCAATTAAAAGCCGTCGTTTCGGTAGCGCCTCCCACAATTTACAAACCGTCCACTTTACCCATCCATCCATAAAAACACTTTGATTGAAGTTTTAATAGGAGAAGCAAATTAAGCTGTCACTGTGACGTGTTCGTACCGTCGTTAATGATAGCGTACTCGATGTTTCAGGGACTATGTATACTAGCAACTTTATGTAGCTAATCGGTTGATTATATAATCGCAGGTTTCAAATACGAGTCTTAAACCTAAGAATAGACTAATAACAAAAAAATTCGTTAATTATCAATTGCGTTTCTAAATTTAAAACCATCATAGGCAGCAAAGCTGTTCATGTAAGCGATGGTAAACAAGTACGTACATAATAAAACGCAGCCTAATTAAAAAAAAGTAAAATCTATGCTAATCTATACTAATATTATAAAGCTGAACAGTTTGTTTGTTTGTTTGGTTGAACGCGCTAATCTCAGGAACTCCTGGTTCGAATTGAAAGATTATTTTATTGTATAGCCTATTTATCGAGGAAGGTTATAGGCACATTGCATCACGCTATGACCAATAGGAGCGGAACATTAAGGGAAAACGGTGAAATTCTTTTATGGGCAGCAGACAAAGTTGCGCGGTTCAGCTAGTGGAAATATATAGCTGAAGCTTATGGTTTGCTAGCATAGTATATAGAAATACAAATACATATTTTAAATAATATTTGCTTCGTATAATAATTTCTAAACGTTTGCCAGATGTAAAATGTACTTAAATTGTATTTCCTCAGCTGTGAGACTATGCATTTTTAAGGATGTATTTGTGATGCACGTTTGAAAGACTTTATTATTTTGAATCAAAGTTGGTACCCCAATATATAGAGGAGTTTATTATACTCAATCTGTTATTACAAGAAACTAGTTATCCTTTTGAAAAATATTGTTATCAACAATTGGAACTAGCGCTTGCAAAAAGTTGCTGGTCTGCTGCATTACCACCTACTGGCGGCTTAAAAATTCATAGAGCCTCTGACAGTTCCCTGATAGCACGTGTAAGCAGCTGTTGTGACTGTTAATTGGCTGGTAGGTTTAATTTGACCATATTACTTATTCTTTTTATGGGGTGCCAGCAGTATTAAAGGCTAGTTTCGCTTGCACATTCCTACCTGAGTAACTACGTTAATAAATGGGTGCTTTTGCTGTTAGGGTTAGTTTTTCAATATAATTCATGGATGACACTAAAAAAAATACGCATCTGTCTGCTGTTCCAATACCAGTTCTATATCCATATTTCATCTACATTTCGTCAGTTGTGTTTTAAGTGACAATGCTAACTAATATTATAAATGCGAAAGTGAGTTTGTTTGTTACGCTTTCAAGCCATCGTTCGTCAGCGGAACAAAAATGGACATGGAATACCTTCCGACTTCCATCCAGGAAAAGTACAGAAGTTAAAAACCCTAACCTAAGTAGGTTAGGGATTTCCTTTTCTGTATGTGTATATGTTTTACGTAAGTTAATTTATAAGTAGATTTGTCCGTTCATCCGTTGCTCGTATAAATGTTTACACGAGCAAAGCCACGGACAAAGTGGTGACCCTGGTGGGGTAAGCAGAGACTACAGATGACCATGGTCCCCCGATATAATACTACATTGTTCTCACTCTCCAATTACGTAATTACAACCTACATTTTATTCTGAAGTTTCCAATAACTTTAACCTATTTTTATTACCAGTTACTAAGGTCTTCACAATATCCAAAACCATATTTCTAAACATTAAATACTCATAAAAGTTGCCTGCTTGCGGTGTGCTCTGTAATTATTACAGCATTCAAAGAAAGTATAGAGGTGATCTTAATTCCGACCATAGCTTACGTGACTTGCTGACGTCATACGACGTGTAATAGAAAGACGTGGTCATGGATCTAATATAAAATAATGTCAGATCTCTTTATAAACTATCTCACTGCTGGGCACAGGGCTCGTTTCAAAGAAAAGGTATATGTATTGTAATAAAGACTACATCTGTATCGATGAAGAGGTGTATAAAAACTAAGTTCGCCTAAAAATACCTCCTTTTTACTAAGCAGGTATCAGGGTATTTCTGGAAGGTTACCCAGAATTGGGTTACATTAAAATTTTGTCGGCTATATCAAAGGTTGCATGTATGAGGGGATGGACTATTATAATAACGTCATCCAGGCCGAATTCCAGTCACGGCGGCCAATCAAAGTGCATTCCCTATTCCCTAACTCTCATAGTACAATGGGATGGCAATCCCACCGGAAGGAATTCAGGCGCAGAAACAACGGCGCAACGTGCTTTCTGAGGCATGTGTGTGTAACACCGTCAATTCCTAACTCCGGGCATCTACTGTCAGAAACACCACCCAGTAACATTTTGTTGCCCGACCTGGGATTCAAACCCTTATGGGATCTTATACACATCAGTCGCAATTAACTCGGAAACCATCAACGCAAATCAGTCGTATTCACTACCGCTGCGCCACTGAGGTACCTATTACATTGCTTATGAGGAACATTTCAAGCCACTCTTTTGTGTTAACCATTTGCTCGTCTGGGAAACCGAAATCCTTCTATTTCTTATTATTCTTCTCAATCAATACTAATTAAATTACTCGATACATTGCACAAAGCGAGCGGAAGCTACAAAATAATAGTATCAATAAAAGTATGGAATAACGAGTCCGCTACTAGAGTGCTCACTAATATCGGAACAATAGTTAAGTGGATCGAATACAGTTTAATTGATTCAGCAGTTATGTACAAACAATGTTCTATGAGTCAACGAAGACAAACTTATTAGCTTTCCTACTAATTAAATTAATATCAATATTGTTGTTTTTTTTTTAAAGCATTCATTAGAAAAGTAGTTAAGTTATTATTTTAGAATTCTGGAAAACAATTTTAATGGTATTATTTTATACCTCTTTAGCGAGAATAATAATAAATACGAATGCCTCTGGGAGTCGTATAGGCCATCGTAGCTTCATAGCTAGCCTTCCTAAAGCAAGCCAGGGGCTTTTACTGGTTGGTTGGGGTGGAACTTCCAGAGCGCCCGTAGAATCATCATCTCTGGCTTGCAATTAAATTAGAATCACTAGTGAACCACGTTTGAATCACTAGTGATTCAAATTGACTTAAACATATTTAAAACCTTTATTTCGGTCAACGTATTTTGTCCCTCCATATAACACACTCAACTGTATATAAAATATATTTTAATTGACTTTTGCAACGTATAACAATCCAAAAACTCAAAATATCAGAACTATTTGTAAAACATAAATTCCTTGACATTTTTGCCATACAATAAAAGCATTTTTCTACTTTACAGCGTCATTCAAACCAAAGAGCATAGTCAATGTGTTTCTCATCAAAAGCCATACACATCTACGAATCTTATATAACCAAACATTTCTATTCATGTGTATAAATAACAGTTACCGAAGGCAAAGAATATCAGAATTGGCGATACAAACAAATATTTGACAGCTGCGCTCACACCAAATTAGATGGGAGACCAAACCATACCAGGAAAGGGACTTTCATAACGGCGCCAACAAGGCCTCGTTTGGTTCAATTGATAGAACCACCTTATGAAACACGTACTGCTATATTCCGAAACTATTATAATAAACGTAAAATTCCAAGATTCGACTGTAAGGCCGGGGTCTGCCATATATACAACGAAATTCGACTGGGTCGATAAAAGTGGCGAAATTTGAGTACTTAGTGGGTACTTGTAAATCGTGAAATTTCCATAGGTTGATCTCGGTAATATTTAGAAAGCAGCACGGCCTTTGGAAAGAGCTATAACGCGCACTTTTTGCCTCGGAGAACGTATAGCAACTACTAAAAGCAAAAGGAAAAGAAAGTAAAGTTTGTTATAAGTTTGTGCGAATAAAAATTTTTAGACTATCGTAATTTGTACACATACCTAATATAATGATAGGTAACGGGTCTTACTCGTGATAAAGTATTTAAAAGATAATAAATGCCTATTGTTTTCCCGATGTTTCGACCGACTTACATCGATCGTGGTCACGGGTTGAGTGATGTTACCATTTAATTATATATATCAGGTTATGTAGGTAAAAACATATCAGGGTATTTACCTACATAGCTTGATATTTTAATGGCACTATAATTATGAAATGTATCCTCCTGGTTATGTTTGCTCAGCGTGGCGGATAAATAAACTAAGATACTACTAAGCATGCCAAAGGATAACAAAAATATTGCGCGCCAGAAGTTGCAGTGTAGCTGTTTATTTTCGTTGAGCCGCTGATGTTTTGTTCAAACTTCGCTAACCACACAAGTTTAAGCTTCGCAAACCTTTGTGAAGTGTGTTTGTTAGGATGCTAGAATAAGCTTTAGAAAAGTTGTAATTTAAAACCGTTTGTATGGGTTTTCACACGTTTAGTTGCTTATCACAACGGGCAAATAGTAAACTTTGGTCCATTGGTATAAAATCTATATATATGTAGTACAACGCGTAAAGTCGTTATGCCTATATTTAAAATTACTTGCCAATTTTTTTTTTGTACCTGTATGGTGGCGAACAAGCATACGGCTCACCTGATGGTAAGTGGTCACCGTAGCCTATGGACGCCTGCTACACCAGAAGCATCACTTGCGCGTTGCCGACCCTTTAGGAAAGGAACAAGAGAAAAAGGAAGTGGGAAGGAAAAGGAGTGGGATAGGGGAAAATGGGTGATTGGACCTCCGGCACTCTCAAGAACAAATCACAACAATAGGAATACTGCTATTTCACGTCGATATGCTGTGAGAGGGTAGTCTTTCCCCTGTCGAGGCGGCCCATTCATGCCGTAATCAGCGAAGCTCTACTAATCAAAAAATTTTTTTTTGACCGAATCTCTTCGATATACTTCGTCGCATGTCTGAGACCGGCCTTACTTGTAAATATTCGCAACTTCGTTTGACTATAAGAACACAAATGTTAATATTATCGAAGTTATCAACATTAACTATCCCAACATAGCACCCTTTGGTTACAAGCGGTCGTGCTCGCAATACAAAATATATTATAAATACAAATTACACTACATACAAATACAAATTATATTATAATGACATTAATTTGGCTGTAGGACTAAGAATACATATTATATAGTATTAACGGCATTGGATTTTCTTTATACACAGATTTCATGAGTTCGCATGTCTATTGAAATAATACAAGATATGTATTATTTATGTCAATTACATAATATATATGCTTCAGAAAAACAATAATGATAATATTGGGACATCTACAAACTATTCCGAAGTAAAATTTTAATAAATAATCATGTCCTCCAGATCGAATGTCAGTCACGGCGGCCAATCTTAGCAGAGACCGGGCCAACTGCGCAGAAGATATTACAATGCAAAAATATGTACACAAAAACAAGTGCACTCTTTATGTTCTCACTCTCATAGGCCGATGGGAGGGCAATCCGTCACAAAAAAAAACAAAGATGTCCAAGACCAATGTGTCTCGGAAACGATTTACATACTTTCCGAGGCACATGGGTGTGTAACACCGCCAACTGCCTAACTCCGGGCTGCTATTGAGATATTTTTACAGAAAAAACTCAACAAATTTTTGTACTCATACACAGCAGTCGCGTTCACGATCACTGCGCCACTGAGGCAGCAATATATTACTACTTCTAACAGTGTACTCATTAGATGGTTGCCAGCACAGCGCCTACCAAGGCGCCTGGAAACCACAAGCGTAAGATTTATACACAACTATGGCCACGATTTTCGGAAATTGACGGAAAAGTAAGTTATGTCTTAGATTTGTTCTACCTCTTAAAACTTTTATTTTCATATTTAAAGTGATGATAATAGGGTTGATAACTATATAAGTATTTAATTTTGTTTTTTACAAACAATAGCAAATAGCAAATATCAATAGAAATATTTTTGTGCAAACGGTATTAAATTTGGTTGGAAAATAAAGATTAACTTAATATTTTAAATTTGGACATGAGAAAAAGTGGGGCTACGCTACCAGATTTGGAGCGAAAATTATTAGTATCTTAGGGTTTGAGTAATGTAAATATTTGAAAAAAAAAGTAAAAAGATGTGAGTCGGCTACTGTCTGACTGACTGTACTGAATAGATATCTTTTGAAGTATATAAAAAGTAAATTCTGTTGACAATGATATCTGTATATATAATAAATAATATATATCTGATATACCATTACAATGAGTACATTGTAATGTTATATCAGATATTATTTATTTTGAGAATTAAATAAGTCTATCTTCATTTGAGATAAAACATCTTCAATAACCTTACTGTCGAATTCTATCTTAGTTAATACATCAAAATGAATGCACCTTTTAAGTGCAGTCTCTAAATGATACATTATTTATCATTTCAATAATTGATAAAATATTAGATGAAATAAATCTAGCTAACTATATTTCTATTAAATATTGAGATTAAAGAGGTCTTCGGTAAATGACATCAATAAATGTCAAATCATAAATTCTATCAGTTTTAGACAATAAATGTATTAATTGAATGTTTGTAAGGTCCTCTGTGACAAAGGTATTAAAAAATAGCAAAGAGACTTTCTTGACTTATAACCTAGTGGAGGCTTTCAACTTGTCTGTAAGATTGCCTAGTAGTAATATAATATAATAAAAATAATATCAGTCCTCTTTATAAGCTCTTCCACTACTGCACACTCGGGCCTCTACTGAAAAGCGCGCGTATAAACCAGCGAAAGGCCTTGCATATGAATTCTTTTTTTGTCAAATAAATTAATTTTCTTTCTTTCTATCTTTCTAAAAGGGTTTGGCTAAAGTCTACCACAGCCCAGTGCAGATTGGCAGACTTCATATATCATCCGAACATTTACAGATCCTTCAGACATACAGGCTTCCCCGCGATGTTTTTCTTCACCTAGTAGTACAAAGTATCAAATAAATTATACATAATTAAAGACACATTTTAAAGTAAGCCTTAACAGGAGTATCTCCAATAGAATGTCACATGACTGTAGGACTATTGTATGATCCTTATCTTTGCAATATACTGCAAAACTAACATCCTGATCATATGAAATATATAAAGTCAAATCTTTTACAAAGAATTTAGTGGCATATTTTGGAGAGGGACCATTCTACGGAATGCCCGCTCAAAGATTGAGCAGCTGGACTGAGAAATTTTACCTTAACAATTGCAACTGAACAAACTTGTATAGTATGCATTAGGTACTAAAGAAGAAATACACTATCGTTCTCTATCTTATAAATATAATGTGTTTTTCGCGCAAAGCTAGATTCAAATCATTCGATCCAATTTTTTTGCAGCAAATAAAAAAAATGGATATTGTTCACATCAACCAATACCTTAGCATCCAACTTTAGTTCGCAACTTTCCCTTCTATATTGACCACGACAATAGTTAAATCGAGCTATTTCGAAAAAAGTCACCGTCGTATTGTGTTCTGAAAGCAAATACGTCACTTTAGTGGATGCTATTGCCATCTTACTTTGACGAATGTGGAGTGAGGGATGAGGTCACTTGCAATGCCTTTGTCCGATTTTATATACTTATCGTTTTAAGGTGCCGTAGCAAAATGGTAAAAACGTGCGACTAGGTCTGTCTGTCATGTAGCTTTTCTCAGCAACTGCTAATGATAATAATTGAAATTTGAAATAGTTATAAATAATGTTGTCTAACTTGATTGCAAATGTAACATCATATTTATTTTTTTGGAAGTGTGATATACCTATATGTATCCTAATTAAATTATATATAAATAATTAAATATGATTACTATAATAGATCATATTCAATGTCTCTAACTAGGACATTTTTGGGGAATCAGCAGAGGGGTACTATAAACAAAGTTAGTTTTGCGTTCGGCATTCAAGCGATTGAAGAATGAAATATAGCAATTAAATCAATTAAAAAAAGAGCAGCGATAGCTCAGTGGGGAGACCAACAGACTGCAATGCAGAGGGTCTCGGGTTCGAACCCACGTCGCGTACCTCTGACTTACGGAAGCTATATGAATTTTCGAAATTATCTGCGTATTGATTGACAATTATCGCCTGCTCCGTATCTCGGAGAGCACGTTAAGCCGTCGATCCCGGCTGCCATGAACATCTATGGCAGACGTTATTGGGAAAGTCAGTACCCTCTAATATCCTGACACTGGTCTAGCCTTAGGGTATCGTTAGCCTTCGGGTGGCAGCCGCTCCGTGTAAAAACTGATATCCAGTCAAATCCGGGTAGATCAGAAAAGCCGACCCCAAGTGACATGGGAATAATAAAAGCTAAGAGAGAAGAAAAAAAGAAATAGTCTTTATACGGCCTTGTTGACGTAGTGATAGTATACACTTGTATTTTACAACTTTACCACCGAGATAGAGAGAATATACTCATATAACTTTCTATACGTTTTCTTCAAAGGTACGGCACCCTCATTGACAAATCCGACTCGCACGCATGTGCTCTGCTCACTATGCAAGCCTTGCGTCAGTTGCGCCAAAGAGGCGGACCAAACAATTACAGTAACTGCACGCGTGCCGCACGTACGCAGCTCGCGGGCGGTACGCGAGCGCATTTGTGGCGCATTCGCGGCGCGTTCGCCAGATCTGGACGCAACCTAAGAGAAAGCTCGTAACTTTTACCACACATAGTAAATATAGGCAATACTTAAAATAAACATGAGAACGAATCCCGTGAAGTAGGTGGTCTTTTTAGACTATAGACCACAAACAAAGCACCATATAGTTTATTTAATGGCGACAATTTAAGCCACGAGGTTATTAGACATCATAAAATGTAAGAAAGCTATCTTTTTAACTATTATTACAATGTTAATAGCGCATACGATTATTGCACTACGTGCCTACGACAACCTACTAAATATTTTATGCTTTCGGCAAATGGAAGTACTATAAAATTAGTACCTTGACTAATTATTCGAATGAATTCATTTTGATGACCGTGCAAATAGTGGATTGGTGAAATCGACGCTGTTTTGTGTGGTATGTTAACCATTTACGATGGTAGCTTAATTTATTTCATACACTCATAGCTGTATTTGTGACCCCCATACAGCTAAGTATGTGTGTATTTGACCCACAAATCACCAACAAAATATTTAAGTTCCTCGTAAGCCTATTATCTACCTGGTTTATTTTCAGATCCCAAGCTTCTACTGAGAATTGCCTTACAGAAAAATACGATAACACTGAGGGATAAGCCTGACACGGAATCGAACCAAACGTAAGTGAATACTTATGCCACAGGTCCAACGAGGTAGCCACATTATTCCACTAATATTAGAAATATGAAATATTGTGACGATGTTTAAGTGTTTGTTACTCAATCACGTGTAAACCGCTGAACATATTTGGATGAAACTTAACACAAATTGACCATTTCCTAGATTAATAATGTTATGTTAGTCCTGACTATAAGCTGCCCCACTGCTGGGCACGTGCTGTTCTTAGCGTGAAAAGGGTTACGCCATAGTCCACTACGCTGATCATTTCTGGATTAACACATAGTATATTTTTTGTTACGGTCAGCGGATGAAGCCGCTGACAGTGATTAATATAACATAAAATATGTCTTTCAAATCGGTGTATCTGTGAAATAAATGTCCTGACATTAGGTAAGATGTCGACAAATCTAAAGATAAAAGACCCTTCATTAATAATGAGAATATCTTTTTGCATGACAACAAAGAAACATATTTTGTGAACACATTCACAATGTATTAGAAACACTAATAAAGTTCATGGGAATAGGCATGATGATTCGCTTGATTTATTTTATGATTTGTATTCAAGAAGACATACTCTAATGGGAGACCGTTGGAATAGGACGCAGAGTTCTTGAGCTCCAAAGGCACGCACCTCTTACTTTTCGAAGTTATGTGGGTATTTAATAGTTATTGCTTGCTTTAACGGTGAAGAAAACAACGTGCGGAAATCTGCATACCTGAGAGTTCTACATAATGTTCTCGAAGATATGTGAATGTTTCAACCCGCACTGGGCCAGCGTGGTGGAATTTAGCCTAACGCTTATTTCGCTGAGAACTCATGCCCAGCAGTGGAAGAATTTGTATACGGGGCTGATATAACAATTATTTATTCAAGAAATGAGTGATCTTTGTGTCTAACTAGTTTCTCCAGCGGTAATCACACAGTAACACATACCGTGATAAAAACACCGAGTATCCTATGAGTAAATTCAGAGCATGATCTACTTGTGTATCTAGTTTCATTCAAATCTGTTCAACAGTTTACGCGTGATTAAGTATCAAACATCCAAAGATCTTCACAAACTTACACAATTATTATATTGGCAGGATTTGAAACTATGTGAAAGCACTTTCACTGTTGAACGGCTATTCCATAGAGGTTTACATAGCAATTAGGTTAGTTTCATCCCAGGCAATGCAGGCGAAACCGTAGGCATAAACCAGTTATAAATAACTTTGTTCAAAGGGTTGTCGTTGGAAAAAGGGCACTCTGCGGCCCAAATGCAATTTCTTAACGAAATTTTGTACCTATCGGGCGTAGACGAACGTAGGTTTTTAATCCAAAAAGACGAAAGAGGTACTCGTAACGTTGTAATGGATAGCAGTGTGTGTCTTTTGAATAATGGGTACGTCACTACTATTACGCTGTGTGTTGTAGGATCGAATCCTAAACGGGACAACAAATAGTGTGATCCACAAATTGTAGTTGACTCTGAATGTTCTTTGTGTCCATTGATTGTATATTCTCAGCGACACAGGAATCAATACAAGTGTGAGAACTGCCCACAAAAAACGAGTTTTAAATCGAATTATTTGATTTTGATGACGTTATATTTTATTTAGCAGCGATAGCTCAGTAGGGAGACCAACAGACTGCAATGCAGAGGGTCACGGGTTCGAACCCAGGTCGCGCATGTCTGACTTTCGGAAGTTATATGACTTTTCGAAATTATGTGCGTATTGATTGACAATTATCGCCTGCTCCGTGCCTCGGAGAGCACGTTAAGCCGTCGGTCCCGGCTGCCATGAACATCTATGGCAGTCGTTATTGAGAAAGTCAGTACCCTCTAATATCCTGACACTGGTCTAGCCTTAGGGTATCGTTAGCCTTTGGGTTGCGGAGGTCAGGTGGCAGCCGCTTCGTTTAAAAACTGATATCCAGTCAAATCCGGTTAGACTAGAAAACCCGACCCCAAGTGACTTGGGAATAATAAAGGCTAAGGGAGAAGATATATTTTATTTAATTATTTGATAGACTTCGCTCGCTCTCGTAGTAAATCCTGGGCCGCAGAGGCTTTAAAAACATTCAACCAACGGAAATAAAGAACACACAGCCTGATAACAACTATTTGTGGACCTCACAATTTTTTGTCCCGTTTGGGAATCGAACCCACAACACAGTGGCAGTGGCGAAGCGATGACATAAACCAGTACACCATCAGTGCAGTCAAGGTAAAGTCTAATCGAAGATATTTAACGCAGAAGGCAACAGCGCTATCGAAATTATTGACAGTGTGGGCGAGTTTTATGTAATCATTAAAAAAATAAACATGAGCCTAGAATTCCGTTTCAAGAATGTGATTTATTAATGTTAGTACTAATGAACACTGTTCGGATTTTATCGCCACATTCTATCGGCTAAACGGCCTAAGGTATACGCTTTCGGCTTGGACATAAAAGTTAAAGCTTAAGCTCATAGCGTTAATAGAACACAAAAATTATGTTTTAGATATTGTTCTTGAAGCATAAACGCAAGCGATTTAGGTCATTAACTTCAAAATAGAGCTATGTGACGCCATGGTTGTGTATGCGACTGCTGGTCATGGGGTATCAAGTTCGTTACCGTAGTGAAGCAAATATAATTCGGTTTTTTTTAAAAACTCTGTAACAGCTGGCTGATATTGTGCCTCTTAGATAGCAATCTCGCCCTTCATTACGTGGGATTTAAAATTATAGCTGGTGCAATGTAGTTCATCAGTAATGTTATATATCTTACATTATAAAAGGTAAACCTATTCCTATCCAGCATTTACATTTATAGACTCCAAAAAACATGAGACTAAAGATTTTCTAACATAAAACCATAAACACTTTATGGAACAATTACGTATGGTGAGTATATTATCTTATGTAGGGGCCAGTCAGTGCAGATTGGCGACACTTCGACCCAGTGGGATCTTTTGTGTCGACACTCTCCCAATAACGACTGCCATAGATGTTCATGGCAGCCGGGACCAACGGCTTAACGTGCTTTCCAAGGCACGGAGCAGGCGATAATTGTCAGTCAATACGCACGTAATTTCGAAAAGTCATATAACTTTCGAAAGTCAGAGGTGCTCGACGTGGGTTCGAACCCGAGACCCTCTGCATTGCAGTCTTTTGGTCTCCCCACTGAGCTATCGCTGCTCATGGTGAGTATAAACTGTAATATATGTAAGATAAAAAGGAACTTTACACGATTTCAAACTCGGTCCCTTATGCATAAAAAGACTATCACAAAAATTGGCCCCTAAAAAGGTTTGATCAGGCAAATGAAACCCAAGGTCTCACGATCTCCAGTCGCACTTACACATTTCTAAGTCAAAGGATTAAGAAGACGATCCATTAGTTTTAAGACACCCATGGGATATAATGTGAAGGCACTACGTCATATTTTATATATACCTACGTCATATTTTTCATTTTTTGGATAAGGGTCGTCTCCCTGGTGGTAACGGCAACTTTGACAGAATATTATATTACAGCAACACACCATTACTTACCTTAGGAGTCAAGCAGCTATATGTAATAATATAAACGCTGTATTAAACTGTCCCACTACTGGGCACGGGCCTCTTGTCAGTGTGTGATGGGGTTAGGCCATAGTAACACCAAGCTGGCCCAGTGCGGGTTGACAGACGTTATATACGAATATCTTTGAGGATATTATGCAGAACACTCAGACATGCAGATGAAATGTAATGTCTACAAAAAAGAATAAATTTGTGTCTATAATTATAAGCTTTTAACTAGTAGGTACTGTTATTATTGTAATAATGTAATAACTCATAATAATAATGTCGGTCTCTATGGCGTAGTGGTTAGTGTTACCGACTGCCACGCCTGAGGTCGCGGGTTCGATTCCCACACAAGTCAAACATTTGTGTGCATGAACATGGATGTTTGTCTTGGTCTGGGTGTTTCTATGTGTAATATGTAAGGATTTACAAAAAAAATATATATATATGTATGTTTATCTATTGTCTGCTTAGTTTGGGCTAGATGGTGTTGTGTGTATGTGATAGAATATTATTATATTACGAACTAAGTTAAACTTGTATTTCTCATTGTAAGCAAATCATTGTATTTCTGTTTGAGAAAATAAACTTCTCCTTAATTTAGTGCAGTAGTTTTTACGTGATGCGCGTTCAAACATACAGACCGACGAAAAATCTAAAATATAAGCATAAAATGTCGCAATATTTTCTTAAACATTAATATATGACTATGCCTTTCTCACACTGAGAAGAGGCCTGTGTTCATTAACAAGACACCTTATAACAGGCGCTGTGTATAATAGACGACCGTTTATAACTTGCACCAAACAAAACAGTGATTAGTATCTGACTCCGTTCGCTATTTGTTCTTATAATTACAAAACACTTTGAATTAATAATTAAACAGCCACGCTATAAGTTTTATGTTATTCATTAGTTAAAAATTGTTACAATACATGTTTGTTACTTATGCCTCGGGGTGTATATTTTGTTTTAACTTTTTATCGATTGTCCATTATGAATTTCAATTAATTCTGGGTAATTATTACGCTAGAACTTTTTGCAATATATATTATTATATTCTCATAGTGAATTACGACTATCATCACATATCAGTGATTTACTTAACATTGTGTATTTATAAAACATGGGACGAAAAGGGAGAGGAAGGCTAGAAAAAGATGGATGGACTGTGTGAGGATGGATATGAAAGGAAAAGGGGTAAATGATCAGATGACGGGTGACAGAGAAGTATGAAAGCGAAGGACATACTGTGCCGACCCCAAATAAATTGGAGGATATGTATTTATAAAATGTTGATATTTACAGAGATAATTATAATGCTTATCCTCAATGGAAAACACATAAATATCCTAAAAATGTATGATTTATACCTTTTCTAACTCTCTAGCTAAGCTAGAACGCTTGTGTTAAAAGTATTCACGTCGATAGTGCAATGAGTGTAATTTAAACTCACCACTCGATCGTTATTCCAATGCTAGGTATAATAATATGTATTGAGCATTATCACTTTCTTATATGAAAAAAACTGCATCTTGCAAGTGATAGACCTAACTTAAATCAAACTTTGGAAAGTGGAAAGCCCGATGATGATTTTTCCACCTCGATCTGATAAAAAAGCATTTTAAATTTATCCCCTAGACATCTACTAAATAGTAAATAAATCAAAGCACTGTTTCTATTAATAAAATTAATTAGACAGTGTCTAGAATATCTTAGCTGTTTAAAACTAATTTAGTCCACAAGTAGATCGAAAGTTTCCATTTTTTATGTCAAATTATATTTAGAAAATATGGCTTGTTAATGCGCCAATGGCATTGGAAAATCAAGTGTAATTAAACTGTATTGTTGTAGATATTGCTTAGCTCGTTCCGTGGCATAAGGTAGCACTTACGATTTGCGGTTGATTCTAAGGTTGCGGGTTTGATTCCCGAGTTAGTCGAAGTTATACAGAGCTTTTATGTTTAAACATTTTCGGTAACGGAACCGAGCCTGGTGTTAGTAAAATGTGTTCCGTAGATGCGAACAGGCTCGTCCTTTATTACGTGGGTCTACATAAATAGTCAATCTCTGATTAATCTTTTAAGGTTATTATGTAGGTATGTTTATAAAATATTCATATTAAGTCTTACTGTAATTAGGGTGAAACCACTGCTGCATTCACTATGTAAACGCGACAGTCATGCAGTTATCACATGACATGACAATATGCCCTTGACAATGACCTTCAAACCGCAACAAAACGAATACAAATGCTCAACAAAAGTCTCGCAAAGTAGAATACCAAGAAAATGGATTGGCCTTAGATTTGTCATATAAATCTAACTATTATTTGGTGTCTGAATGGGACAAGACGAGCGGAAAAGACACGAGAAAGCAATAATGGCTTAGCCTAGATATTGTGAGATGAGCGAAAATGATATAATGGTCAAAGATGATGGATGAAGATGGATCGAAGAAAATATTCGCTTTACTAATCAAGGCATACTAAAATATGCGTATTAGCAAACAAACTCGTCTATACTAATGTTCTCTAGACCAAATTTCGGTTACAGGTGCGAAACATAACGGAGATTGACAAAACAAGAGATTTGCATGCAAGCACAACTATCATATTCTCTAAAGCTTATAGTCTGATGGTAAGTCACTCATCATGATCAGTGAAAGATCAGATGCGGAACCAGCGGCTTTATGTACTTTTCGAGACACGGGCATGCAATATTGCAAACTTCTTAACTACGAGCTCCTACTGAGAATTAATTGACTCGGAGCCTCATGAACGAAGCATAATATATTAACTCTTTTTAACTGCCTTAGGTCTGTTCGGTCACCGTCGACTACACGGTGATAGCGGGATGACTTGAACGTGCTCGAAAGGGAGAGGCGGGGGATATCTTCGAATAGAGTGATTTGGAGTACAAAGGAGAGGCTTTTGTCCAGCAGTGGGACGTAACAAAAGGCTAATGAAAAACAAAAAATAAATCTTAAAGCTAGGTATGAACCACTTCTCAATATAAAAATGATAAATAGCTAATAACGCTGGCTCAATGCGATATAGAAAATTTCACACATCTTTTAGTACATTTTGAAGAATGCTGATACATGCAAACATTCTTACTAATTTACTTCCAACCTTAAAGCGGTCGGTACCAGCTATAACGAGACCTATAAATATAGTTTTCAGAATATGGGAATAATAGACTTCTGTCTACCTTTACTATATATAAAGGAGGGTTCGAACCCACGTCACGCACCTCTGACTTTCGTAAGTTATATGACTTTTCGAAATCACGTGCGTATTGATTGACAATTATCACCTGCTCCGTGCCTCGGAGAGCACGTTAAGCCGTCGGTCCCGGCTGCCATGAATGAAATGAAAATGAAATGAAATTTATTAATTATGGGAATATCTATGGCAGTCGTTATTGGCAAAGTGTCGACACAAAAGATCCCACTGGGTCGAAGTGTCGCCGGTCTGCACTGACTGGCACATAAGATACATTATACATACATATATAAAGGAGGCAGTTTTAGTTTAGTTAAGCGGAAGGTGTGATGTTGCCAGTGAGCAAAAATGAAATTATAGTGTTAGTATTTATTTTATTTTTTTAGTTATATTATTGTTCTGCTTTTTTAAAGTATGTAAAATTATTAAAAAAAAAATTTCTTCATGCGTTGCGTGTTGTGTGCCACAATAAGTATGTTTTTATTTCTTTCTATCTTTCATACGGTATATAAACCATAGGTAAGTAAATCTTAAGCGCCATTATACACATATACGCAATCTATCATCCCTAAACAAATTCTATGACCTAATTTACAAAGAAATGTGTGTCTTTTCAGAAATTTAATGAGGCATCAAATATTTTCTCCGTAAACCGAATTCGCATTCTAGCATCTAAATCAAAGTTAAAAATATTTTAAAATGGCGGCAGAATCACATCAAAGGCGTTAATAGCGTGCTTTATTCCAACTAAAAGAGATTTATGCCACTCTATTAGCAAAATCTGTAAGAAATATCTAAGACGGACAGATTTCGCGCGGTCACGGCCAAATTAACCCACAAAAGAGGTTAAAACAAGATATTTGACAGTATGGTGTTTAAAATGGCTATGTATAATCCGTTAATGGTGTTAAAGCCGACTAGCCACCATAAAATAAAGTTTAGTAGTTAAATCTTAAGGTAACTTAAAAGTTAAGATTTAAAAATATTAAAACTATTTTTTGATGAAGCACAATGAAATACCGGAGATTTCTTTTTTTAACATTGAAGAAGACTATACTATAAGGAACTATATTTAAACTAAAAAGAAGAAGACCTCAGCACACATGTAAAATTAGTAACGTTCTGGAAAATTCAAGTTACGAGCGCCCTCAATTTATGTATGAAATAAAAGCATACAATATTTACCCTTTATATTCCTAACTTAATGCTTAGCTCAGTGGGGAGACCAACAGACTGCAATGCAGAGGGTCTCGGGTTCGAACCCACGTCGCGCACCTCTGACTTACGGAAGTTATATGACTTTTCGGAATGATGTGCGTATTGATTGACAATGATCGCTTGCTGCGTGCCTCGGAGAGCACGTTAAGCAGTCAGTCTCGGCTGCCATGAACATCTATGGCAGTCGTTATTGGGAAAGTCAGTACCCTCTAATATCCTGACACTGGTCTAGCCTTAGGGTATCGTTAGCCTTCGGGTTGCGGAGGTCAGGTGCCAGGCGCTTCGTGTAAAAACTGATATCCAGTCAAATCCGATTAGACTAGAAAAGCCGACCCTAAGTGACTTGGAAATAATAAAGGCTAAGGGAGAAGAATTCCTAACTTAATGAATGTTCAATGGAAAATAATATATTTTTACTACTTTTACTATATATATACTACTTTTTACTTGACGACCTCGATGGCGTAGTGGTTAGTGTAACCGACTGCCACGCCTGAGGTCGCGGGTTCGATTCCCGAACAAGTCAAACATTTGTGTGCATGAACATAGATGTTTGTCTTGGTCTGGGTGTTTATATGTATAATATGTATGTATTTACAAAAAAAAAGTATATGTGTATGTTTATCCATTCTCTAGTACCCATAGTACAAGCTCGGCTTAGTTTGGGCTAGATGGTGTTGTGTGTATGTGATAGAATAGAATATATATATATTTATACATTATATTTATTTTCGAGAATTTTCATAAACATTTTAACCGGAATTTACCCAGATCTATTGTTTTAATGTTTCATTTACATCATAGCAGCGCGAATTACGTCTGGAATTCTGTTAATTTTTGTACGGAATGAATTTTTGTATTTTTATCCTAAATTTATGAGAGAGGGCTTTTTGATTATATTATATGAGAACAGGTTGATTTAGGGCTACACTTTATGTTGAGGTTATAAAGATGGCGCCCATTACGGCGGAATTAAACTTGTATTTTTGGCGGGTAATCTCCGAGGATTTGGCGGTATTTTTGGGGTTATGACGCCGTTAAATTGTTGTTGTTGTGATGATGTTTTAGTAAAGATATTGAAGATGTTTGAAACAGTGCTTTTGTTGCTTTGCCTTTTGAAAAAGGTAGCTTACTGGATTTTTTTAAAACCTACATCTGTCTGACTAATGAAATAATTCCATCCAATAAATCGCAACCAAATATTCCTCTAATGTATTTCTAACTTAGATTTCTAGAGCACATTACAACAGCGAAAATAATAAATACTCGTACCACCAATCCCAAAGTAGAAGTATAAATCAACATTATGACCAATGCTTCACAGATTCAATATCCATTCACCACCAGATACACTATATGTTAGCTTGTCTTTGTTACCTCGGTTATGTTAAAAAAGGGAAGTGTTTTTAAAGCTTTGGTCCTGTGTTACAGTCAACAATGCCTTTACGTGGCAATTTATCAGCCATAAGAAACGATTAGAAGTATCTTTAAGTCAACAAGTTTCTTCTTTGCGACTATGTCGCGAGAAACTAGAAAACCAATACGGCTCTTAGCTAGCGACCCGGCCTCTATTACCATCTAGAAAATACAGAGGCTTCCTCTTATAAGGCGCTTAGCAACACAAAGAAAATTCAATAGACTTGCTTGTATTTACAGATCCGTTACTAGCTGCGAACCGAATAATTTCTAACATCAACAAACAAATTTGAGCGAGCTGTTCTTTTGAAATAAAACCAGTTGCGAAGGGAATTACAGGTTGATGTTTCTTTTATTTTAATTACTTTTAGACGCATCGCGGAACACTACCGAGGCCATTTCGTTGTGGCTGTAAGGCTTGCTTGCATCCACTTTAGTGCTTTAGTTTAGTTGTAAGTCTACCTATATTTATACTAAAATATTACGAAGCGGAAAGATTTGATATTTCGTTTGTTTGTTGTAAGGACTGGTGACACGGTTGTGGCAATTATTGGAACTGTTGCTGGAAAGTTTTAAATATTAATCAGTCAAATGAATACGGAGGCGGAACACTGGAATCTAGTTAAACTTGTAGAGATCTAATTATATTTTTTATTTCAACCAACAAATAGTAGCCAAATATTGACGGCATTTAATTCAGTAGATGTCATTATGAATACAGGTGAAGAAAACGTTATGGTAATGATTGGAACTGTATTATGGATCTTGCAGGCAATCGACGATGGAGTCTTATAGGGAAGCTATCAGACTCCATAGCAGATCGGGGTCTAATAGTTTCTCTATTAGAACCAATTTGATCGCCGATCGGAGTCTTATAACTTCTCTATTAAACTGCAGTTGATACCTGAGCTAAGTTGATACCTTTCGAAGTGACTCTGTATATTGGTTAGTACTGCAAGCCATTAAAACATAGGCCGTAAAGTAATTAATATTAAAACAATCTGAAGAAGACAAGATTACAAACAATCTTAAAAAAAATAACATGTTTTGGAACAGTTATAAATAAATTATATTTTATTTGCAGAATGTAGTGGCAAGCGAAAAAATCACAGTCTCCTGTTGCCTACCACTGGTACCCGGCATCAAAGTATACTCCAGTTTAGTCTAAATGCATAACTATTCGGTTTAATAGTTAACAAGCTTTGACGTGTGGCTCCGCCCACGTGGTGCCTATGTCCATCCCCAGGTTTTAAACTATCTCTGTACCAAATTTCATTCAAATTGGTTCAGTGGTTTAGCCGTGAAGAGGAAACAGAAAGAGTTACATTCGTATATATAGGTAATATTAGTAAAGATATACTGTCTTCTTAATATTATATCTGTCGCTTATTACTAAACATAGATCTCAGTAACTTCACAGGACGTATACATATTTCATCAGAGCTCTTTGGTACGTGTTAATTACACGACACTTTACAATCCAGTACTGGATGATGACTTAATGTTTCCGAGAATACGATTCCAATTTAGGCGACCAAAGCCTCTAGGCGACTGCCTGCCGGAGGTCGAACTTTGAACTATTGCGGCGGTCGCACACTTTGATGTATAGATTTGTCCTTAATTTATTTCTATAAACAATAATTGACATGAAATTAAAGAGAACCTCTTTATTTTAGATTACGTTTTTAGACATAACTTCAACGGCAACTTCTTTAAAAGTACCTACACACACAATACGTATTACGTGGGGTTTAAAACATGGATAGCTACGTAGTACATCTCTGCTTACTCTTTTAAGGGCTAATCAGGCGCCAGTCTGTATTGGATAAGGTCCGGTTTCTATATCAAGAATCGAGTTAGGAACTCGTTTTAGCAACAGACAAAAAACGAAAAAAAAGCTATTGAATACATGTCAAATATAACTGTTCGTGGGTAAAAGGACTCGTTTCTTCAAATAGCAACTGGGCATAGGAGGAAAGGTTACGTAAGGTGTATTTCACTTACATTTTCACTTTCTGTATCCACTTAATAGGAGACCTCTTTTGTCAGTGTTAAATTATTGTGTAAATATTCAACAATATCGTGAATATGAAACAAATAATTAATAAAAAGAAATTACCCTATAAGAATATAAAGCTAATATGCCAGTATGAGATAATGAGGAAACTAATTAAACTACAATACTAATAATTAATATAATATATATAATAATATATAATACCTATTCGAAAATAGTAAGTCTGCCCTTGACTGCAATCAATTTATGTCCCATGTTTTATACATTACGAGGCATTCTATAACATAATTGCATCGATTTTGTGTCAATATTATTATTATTCGCCTATTAATTGATACATCGTTGCCGCTCTAAAATAAAACCTATATCACACAGGACTTTACAAACATTGAACAACACCTAGACTTGGTAAAAATATTAGTACATCACAGACTTAATTTTTGTCAAGGAACTTTTAAGTGAGTTTCAATGTTTTATCATAATTATTTTTCTAGGGTCTCCAACACGAAATACTTTACCAAAAATCACTTATAATTAGATGGGTCCTATACTTGACAACTTCGTTATACAAACAAACAATCACAGCTTTTTAACACGTTGCATTTCTATTAGGTTACAACACTAATATGGAGAAGGTAATGCTACCTTACCACCACTTTATAGCAGCGATAGCTCTGTGGGGAGACCAACACACTG
Source organism: Catocala fraxini (assembly GCA_930367265.1). NCBI lineage: Eukaryota > Metazoa > Arthropoda > Insecta > Lepidoptera > Erebidae > Catocala > Catocala fraxini. The sequence goes on along the minus strand of OV884049.1, from coordinate 15,264,248 downwards.
CAATGCAGAGGGTTTCGGGTTCAAACCCACGTCGCGCACCTCTGACTTTCGGAAGTTATATGACTTTTCAAAATTATGTGCGTATTGATTGATAATTATCGCCTGCTCCGTGCCTCGGAGAGCACGTTAAGCCGTCGCGTCGGTCTCGGCTGCCATGAACATCTATGGCAGACGTTATTGGGAGAGTGTCGACACAAAAGATCCCACTGGGTCGAAGTGTCGCCGGTCTGCACTGACTAACCCCCACATAAGATACATACATACCTTACCACCAAAAATGCTTTAAACATCTCACTCCAAATAACATCGAATAAAATAAAAATTAAGGTACCATAAATTCCCATAGTTAATTTATGATATCGACGCTAACATTTTCTATAGAGCGGGTACCACATAAAGATAATGCCACCCATGTACAAAAAAGATATAAACCCGAAATTCATAGTTTGAAGCAAACGTCACAAATGTGCTATTAAATCAATAATGCACTGTAATGTAAGGTTTAGTGTTTCTGTATGTTTGTACTGTAAAAGTTAAATCTTTGGGTTTGCCCATGTCTTAATAAGAATATAATCACCAATACATGACAAGAATCAAACATATTTTCTAAGTGTACTTGTCTTGAAAATACAATTGATTCTTATGGATGTCGTAGTGGTTTAAGGGGTTGTCTTGCTGCTTTCTTTTTATTTTTTTATATAACTAACGTGGCAAACAAGCATATGGCTCACCTGACTTGTTACGGCCCACTTGTTACGCGCAAAGTGTAGTGGGTTTGATATCCACACAGGACAAAAAAATGTCTGTTTAAGAAATAGGTAGAGTTCAGAGTCTGGCTGTTTTTCGTTGTTTGAATGTCTATAAAGGATTCACTTGTATAATCATACAACGGGAACTGCATTTACTTAAAATTTAAAAAAGGCAACTAAAGACGCTGGACTGCTTAGCAGATAATCCCTAAAGGACGATCTATGAGATCCCAGTCAGGTTCGACTTCAAGGTTGCAGTTATTGAGTTTTTCCGTTTCGAGTTCTTAGTAAAGATTAAGAATGATAAGAAAGAACAATCCGAAGTCGGGCTATGTAACCATTATACGACAATAACTATTACAACGCAAAGAAGCGACACGTAGCAGTACGACTAGCAGTACTGCACTGCTGACGTCATTTGAATGTCAACATTCCCGCGTGAATGAGATCTACTTTAACGAGGCTTACATAATATAGCGTTGTCCTTGTCTTGCTCGATGAGCCCAACTCTGCGATGATCAGCCCAGTAGTAGTAGATTAGGAAATCAGTTCACTTGTATGATGTGTTAAGGGTGTGGTGATAATCCTGTCAATTATTATGCGGGATTTAAAACATAGCTATCGTAGTGGTGCAAAAGACCTCTTATTATTTATTCGGTGATATAATATATTTCTTGAGTCTGTGTTTGTATGGGTTTAAAAGTATACATATAGGATTCGTCAATAAACGCCACCTACAAGCTTTCCATTGTCTTTAAGATATCATATTCTAACTATAATTAAAATGCGAATGTGAGTTTGTTAAAAGCCTTAACTACTCGACCGGTCACCGTGTAATTTCGCATCCACGTTTAGGGATAAAGAAAAGGTCACAAGGCACCTTTTGTCCAGAAAAAAGCACTGTTTCCGAGGGATATAAATTTATTTACAAAATTTACCTGAACGAAAGTCAAGCCGCGGGCAAAAACGAGTATGCTATAAGTCTAATAATTTTGTTACAAAAAGGAATATACACGAAGTATTGCCAAGGGCCTCCTACACATAATATTTCTATTTCTGTAGTTATGACGTTATTAGTTAATTTAACTGTTATATAAAGAGCAACAAGACAGTAAGATTAATAGAAGCTGTTATTTTTATCTTTTCCTTAATTAAAATTTATTAGTGCCGTCACAGACATACATAGACTCTCGTCATTACCCCATTGTGTATATGTCGGTTAATCTCGGAAATTTTCACTAAGTATATGTAAGATACATTATGCTTTTTAAAAATCTTTTACTAAAAGGTCTGTCTTTAACAATATTATAAATGTGTATGTGAGTTTGTTTGTTTATTTGTTTGCTACGCTGTCACGCCTTAACTACTCGTCGAATCATCATGTAATATCGCATACATGTTGTCAGGGGTACAGAAAAGGCCATATCGACATTTTCTGGATGGAAGGTACCCTCCTCCATCCAGAAAAAACGTACTGTTTCAAGCAAATCATTGCGCAAAAATTAGTACTTTGTATATAACCTAGCGAAATCAGAGCCGTCAGTAGTCAGTAATTATCGATTACTGGGTAGTTAACTTCAAAAATTCGTATGAACGATTCGATTTTTAAAATTGAAAATAGACGATCGAACATCGTGCGGCCGAACCGAAGCACAGTACGGTTAGCTAGCGATAAATAATGAGAGGGCATTATAATAGAAAGGCAAGAAAGGAAAGTTTCTTAGCTTACTGTTCTTATAAAAGTATTTTCCTTTGAAGTAGGTTTGCAACTAGTGCGTAAAAAATAGTTTCAGTCCTTTGACTCTTTACTTACTGTCAAAAGAAAATGTTTTATGAAAGCCCAAAGAGCACGCATTTTTGTTTCACTATAACGCAATGCTTTTGTTAACGTTTTCTTGTTACCGTCTTAACGAGCATCTCAGTGGGGCAGCGGTTGTGTACGCGACTACTGTGCGTGAGCTCTCAGGTTCAATTCACAGGTTGGGCTAAATGTTATTAGTTTTATCTGTAAATAAATTTTCAGTAGGAGTCTGGAAGTTTGTCCGGTAAAAAGCTACTGCAGTTTTTTATTTTTTTATGCTACTAAATTGGCAAAAGCATAGCAAACATACGGCCCACCTGATGGCACGTGGTCACCGAAGCCTATGGACGCATGCAACACTAATGCTTTTTTGAAGAACCCCATACTGTAGTTTTGTGGGAAAACCTGGGCAGTGCTTGGGACTTCATGTCACAACATGAGCGTCCATGGGAGAATATTCCTTTGGAACCGCTTGGTGCGGCACCAATTAGGTTGTAAGATATGAGAATGAAATCCCTGCCGATGGCGAGCGGTGCGATGATAAAAAGTACTAGTTGCTTTTATACTAAAAATGCAGGAGGCGCGGCGGCAGTGAACGCGACTACTGTTTTCACGAGGACCAGTCGCGCTAGCGGCCGCGTCGTGCGAGAGTGGTGGCCTCTTCTCTCGATTCCTCCTTCCGAGCGGTGACCGAGGACATATAAACAAGACCGCGCCAAGATGCTAGCTTCTTCCGCTGCGCTGCCTACTGAAGTTAAGTGGTCCATCCTACCCGGGACCACGTAACAAGCCTTCATCTTGAACCACGCCCTGAAATACTACTAAATATCTAGTCGAATTTAATTGTAGTTCTGTTATTCTTATACACCTGTTGTAAGTGAAAATGTATGCTTGTTGACACGTTGTTCATCATTAATTTCAATTAAAATCCTAGGTCAACCACGCCTCTAAAGCGGAATGACTAGCATAATGCTACACTGGGCAGAGGGTCTTAGGCCCTAAGAGGCTTATTCCGTTTATCATAGATAGATCATAGATTCATAGATCTGACAAAGCGTTATTAGGTTTTCAGTAGGAGTACGGCGTCTGAAACTCTGTCCAATAAACGCAGGTATGCATCCTATTCCGTATGTACATCGTAAAAACATAGTTCACAAATAATAAAATAATAATAATATCAGCCCTGTATTAAACTGTCCCACTGCTGAGCATGGGCCTCTTTTTAGAGTGAGAAAGGTTAAGTCATACTCTACCACGCTGGCCCAGTGCGGGTTAGCAGACTTCACATATCTTCGAGAAAATTATGGAGCACTCTCAGACATGCAGGTTTCCTAACAATGTTTTCCTTCGCCGTTAAAGCGAGCGATAATTAATTATTTGATACGCACATAGCTTCGAAAAGTCAGAGATGCGCGCCTTGGGATCGAATTCAAGACCTTTGCATGGCAGCGTCCAACTAGGCTATTGAAATGTAGGTGTAGTACTCCGTTGCCTACCCCTTCGGGGATAAGGCGTATCTATTTACTAAATACGTCAAATATTACTAACAGATAAACACACACCTCTTTCATTACAATATTGTAACGGCATTGAGGTCAGATGTCCTGATCATTAACAAAACCTAAGTATTACAAGTTGTCACATAAATTGCCTAAAATCCTGCCACAAATGGCACCATCATTTGTTGTTTTAATGGCATAGTAAATATATTTATGTTAGTTGTTACGTGAACATTTCTTTATCATCATCCCTTCGACCGATTGGGCTATTTAAGAAATGTTTAATGGAGAATGCTTGTTGATAACACTCCACGCTACTTGAATTGTCAGTACTAAAGTATAGCACATACATAGACTGCTTCTGATGTATTTGAGAAATGCACTTCTTGAGGTTTAGGAATGATACACAACTTCGGTGTACAACGTATATTGGCCGACAGACTTGTTACAATATTAGGATGTACTTATAGCTACGTACCGTTGTCGTAGCACCCGCTATTTACAATATATTACAGTTTTTAGATTTCTGCTACTTGTTTCTCGAAGGCGTAGACCTCTGCCTACCTACCTTCAGATTTGTACTACATAACCAGTAAGGTTTCGAGAGCACAACGCGCATTGGTTTTCTTAACATCTCAATTTAACACTATCTTTAAAAATATAACGAATAAACTACTGCCTAATACCGTAACAATTACTAACTTTAAACACGTATAAAAATGCGTCCTACTACTTCTTGAAAGGTCAATATCATCAATCAACTGTGACGATAATCGCCTAGATGCCCGGCGAACGCGGGCGCACGTCACTAGCCACCTCTCGCGACCGGTGGTGCGACACTATATAAGGACGGACGGCGTCAGTCGCAGTCTCCTTGCGGCCCGGCTTCACACTCCCAGCTAAGTGTCCTGATTATACAAGGACCACGAAGCAAGTCTTTAGCGAACCCCGCCCTGACTATAGTTCTATAAGTAAAGATTGTCACTTTTATTTGTATCTTAATTCATTAAAAGTGTATTTGTTATACCTTCTCTCATTGTACTTCCTAATTATTCTACATTTCTCCTAAAGTAAACCCTAAAGGTTACACAACATTTTACAGTAGCTGTAAATGTAGTAAAAAAAATTCATATTTTTTTTTTCTTGGGGAACTGCGCCTTGTGTATACCCTCTCGCTACAAGGGGAGGTGAGAGGGCTATGTCCGGCTCTCCCGTTCTTCGGTCCGTAGGACCAAAATCCCACGGTGTGCACGCTCGCTGCCTTAGTGGATGGACCGCTCTTTTTTTTTTTTATCATTGGGAAATGCATGACTCATACCCCTCCGCGGGGGCGGGCGGAGGGGTTACGTCGGACTCGCCGGGGTAAAAGAAAGATGGTAAAGATGTTAAAGTACCTCCCGGAATACCGACTAAACCTACCACGGTGTTCCTCGACAAAACCACTATCGACGGGGCCGCGCGAATCATTTGCACATGCAGTCGCGACCCCGCCGAGGTTTCGGCCCGCCGTGTGAATCGGCAGGCCACTACGCGAAAGACCTACCCAATAGGCATTTCTACCACTCCCTACTGTCCCCCCTAGAGTGAGACTAGTGGATGGACCGCTGGCAAAAGTTAGCTATGTTACTTAACCTCAGTAACCCATTACAACTCACCATAGATAAAATGCTTTTAAAACAGAAATATCCATTTAAATTATCAATAATAAAACACATTACGATATAATAAGCAATCGAAACCCGCGGGCAGAACTAGTTTTCATTTTATTATTAAGACATATTATCAATTTATTGAGTGTAGGAATAGTTGTACACCTACAAGCAAACCGAGAAAAGAAATAAAATTGGCTTATCTTCGTAATAAGGACGTTTTAGATATGTTTGTATGTTCTGATCTCGGGAATTTATGGATCCAAATTGGAGCGATCGTTGAGGTGGAATAGCATGTGATGTTTGTATAAAACACTATTATTTCAAAATTATGTAATAATAGTGTTTTATAAAACATAAACAACGCGATAAAATCCGTATAAATTTGTTTAATTTCAATGTATAACATTCGCGTAAACGTAAGACAATATAATCTAGTAACATTGTCTTCTATTTACGCGGATATTATTCATTGAAATTAAACTACTATATACGGATTTAATCGTGTTGTTTATTTGAAACTTTATTACAAAATTTTTAAAATTGTTACACTACTACTACAATTAAACTTTACTAATTTTTAAGCTAATTAAATTATTATTAAAACTATTTAGATTTAATTTACTTTTACACTTTCCCCGACGTTTCGGTTGCTTTTCAGCAGCCATGTGTAAAAGTCATATAGCCTATAATATCCTGACACTGGACTGGTCTAGCCTTAGGGCATCGTTAGCCTTCGGATTGCGGAGGTCAGGTGGCAGCCGCTCCGTGTAAAAACTGATATCCAGTCAAATTCGGTTAGACCAGAAAAGCCGATCCCAAGTGACTTGGGAATAATAAAGGCTAGAGAGAAGGACTTCCAAATTCCATGCGCAGGAGGTCGTGGACAAAAGCTTGTTTATCTAAGGTATTCCTTTATAACACTCTTTTAGTTTCTTAAGTAAACATAGTACCTGCATCCTAACTAATATCATAATTTGGGTTTGTTTGGTTGTTACGCTTTCACGTCTTAACTAGTTGATTGATCATCATGAAATTTTGCATATACTTTGTCAGTGTACCTTTTATGCAGAATAAGTTCTGTTATTAATCTAACCTAACCTAAATTTACGCGAGCGAAACCGCGGGCAACATCGCGCATCGGGCATATATTATATATTTTTGGTTGCTAATCTAGTACAGTTCATATGAATTTAGTTATTATTTTGAGGCTTACACGATACATATAACGCGAGCAAGTATCTCAACTTACGCGTGTTTCTCGCCACGTATAAGATCCATTAGTGTCAAGGCGTTCATGTTAAATGAAGCTGAAATAAATGTGATGATATTTCACAAGAATAGGTTTATTGTTCAATACACGTCATATACGATTAATTGGAACAACATTTAGTTTAATCTAATTTGACCAAGCAAAATAAGTTATTGAGAAAAGAATTCAATATAAAATGTTCTAGAAGTTTTGTTTGTGTTTTATTTTTATAATAAAGTTTTTTTTTTAAATAGTAATTAAGGTTACGGCTACTTATCTCTGAAGGGTTGAGCAGAAGCCCACATTTTGCTATGTTGAGCGTTACCTTCTTTTTCTAACTACGTGCGTGGCAATTCTGTTAAAACATTTCAGTAGCACTGAGAATTGCCTAACCTCTCAACCAACGCTAAGACGCTGACATCCGGCATTTGACTTCTTAGCTTCGCTAGGGATTAATCAAGAACCGCGGGGAATGTAACTGAAAACTCCTTGATGCAATCCACGCTTCCTTATAATGCTGACATTTAAAATAATGAGTTCAAAGGCATCTTAATGTCTGCCTTAGAGAATGTAATCGAGCCTTCTATTACAGGCGATGATCGTGTTACGTAAGTTCTACATAACTGTGCGCTTACAATGACTTGTTTAACAGAATTAATGGGACGCTTTTCCTCTCCATTTGACAAAAACGTGCAGTTTTGCTCGACTGACGTGATTTGGAATGTAAGACCAAATTGGATTGCTGCAATATTGTGGAGTGAAACGCAGAAAATATTAAGAAGTCTCGTTGGGGCCATGGGGTATATATGCGAGGGACACTTTTCATGTCTGAAAATACATCTTTCCCATTAAGATTAAATATTAGGACGCAGGCGACTGTTCAAGAATTCAAATCACGAGCACAAAGAAGAACACCTTAGTTTAAAAACTTATTGTGGATGACACAAAATTTTCTTCCGTGTGGGGATAAACCGACAACATTTATGTTGTTGGTTTATCCCCACAAAAAGGTTTTACTACGTATTGCACGTAACAAGGGAATCACGTGAACAACTATTTCGTTCGTCCGCCAAAACAAGTTATACTAAGAGAAAGGGGAAAGACGCTGTCTCGTTGATTGCATTGTTTGGACGATCGTATGGCGTCGGGTTCGATTCGGATCAGGTTGTTCGAAACATTTCTTAGACGCACCGAGTCTGGTATCACCGAGTATAAAGTCATACGTTGGGCTAAAAATGTGGTTACAAATATTTTATTAACACTTCGGGGTTTTGGTAACACTTATTTGCATAACACTTTGGGGATATACAAACGGGAGAGAGATGTATACATAAGACAATTGTAAATTTTAAAACATACATATAATCTCACATCTTTATTTCTAGAGGGACAGGCAGAGGCTTATTGCTGCCACATTTTGCCAGATGTGATATTAAGTCCCACGTAATAAGAGGACAGCCTAATCTTTGATGGAAAATTCTATCACATTGCTCTACCATCATCGAGACCTCCATTCGCAGCATTCCCTATGGCTGCGCCCTAAAACAATTGGCCTATTCATACAACTTGTTCAGCAATAAGATATCCTTCCGAAATCAACCCCTTCAATTAAGCTAAATTTTTATCAACATTTTGATACGTATTAATAATAGACTTCACAGTATTCACAACAGGTAAAACGATAAGACATTGTTCTAATTTATCACGAAGTTCAGTTCGCCCTCACGCGTGCACTAATGTATTAAGTACGTAGCTACTTATTTCTTTTGACATATTATTAAAAGGTACAATGCAAATTAAAATGTCATGTCTATTGGGGATTCGATTCTGATAATGGTTGACCGTTAACCGAATCCCCTATCGCCTACACACTAACAGCTGAATGTATGATAGTCATGTTTTTTGTAAATAATAATTAATTAATTACTTGAGCACGATAGAGTTGTCTTCTGTTTACGCGAATATTATTCATTGAAATTAAACTACTATATACGGATTTTATCGCGTTGTTTATTTGACACTTTATTACATAATTTTGAAAACTGTTACACTACTTTTACTTCTAAACTTTACTAATTTTTAAGTTAATTAAATTAATATAATATTGTCTTCTGTTTACGCGAATGTTATTCATTGAAATTAAACTACTATATACGGATTTTAGCGCGTTATTTATTTTACACTTTATTACAAAATTTTTGAAACTGTCACACTACTACTAGATACTATTTAACTTTACTAATTTTTAAGCTAATTAATTTATTAAAACTATTAAAGCCATTTATATTTAAGTTTACACTTTCCCCGACGTTTCGGTTGCTTTTCAGCAGCCATGGTCTCGGGGAGATTAAGATGGTAGTTGTCTCAATGTTCCAGTGTAGTTATTTCAAAGTACCCGAACATAATTTAATCATTGGTGTTTCTATTTACGCAGAATGAGCTCAAAGTATCATATAAAAGTAAAAGTAGTGTAACAGTTTTCAAAATTATGTAATAAAGTGTCAAATAAACAACGCGATAAAATCCGTATATATTAGTTTAATTTCCACGATAGAGTTGCTTATATTCTATCTTAACCTACATACCTATGTATATGTATCACAACCTCGGTAAATTTACTCTTAAAAGAGATTAATTTAGTTGCGAAGCGCCCGCTACTTCGTTCTCGTTTCCCATGTGTATGCAGCTTTAGGTACAGAGTTTTTTTCACGCGTAATGTCCCATTAGTGCGTTACCGCATTTCATAGAACATCAAGTGAAAATTTATTTCATTATATTACGAAGGTAATGTTATACGGCAATAATCATTAAGTATAAACCTCTTCTTGTTGTTTTCACGGAATTTCTGAACAAAACAGCGTTATAAAATGTCGTCATATAATTTTCTCTGTTGTTTAGAGTCGAGAAAATATAGAAAAGCTAGTTCAAGGCTTTTGTTGCAAAACATGCGTAATATACTTGCTACAGAAATGTTGTGAATATTGAACTGCTTCTTGAACTTAACTAAATATGAGTTTGTTAGTTGTTTTTTTTTTCACGGTCGCAAGAAACGAAGCGTTTAATATACATAACTCACTTGTAAGTAACATTCAAGATGGCGACATATGGACCGAAAAATTATATTCTTTAATGTTTTATCCAGGACTACACGAAATAAATTGTATGTTCAGTCTTGCAGAATTATGTAATAACATTATTTTTTAGTTGCTATATTAAATTGAGTAAATGTAGGTACCTACATTATATAATGTTAGTTACAGGTACCCAAAACTTCCACAAAATAAAATTCACATTTCAGTTGTGAAATGTTCTGTTATAAATGTAATTCTATTTGTTATAATATGTTATATAATATAACATACAGGTATTGTTTGGCTAACGTAATAAACGTTAACATAATATATTCAGCTAGTAAAATAATTTCACTATTCTTCAAATTACATAAACGTAAAGGATCATGGGCAAAAATGTATGAGCACAAATGGAAGTGATACCAATGTGTTCCTAAAGTATCCAATATTTGATTGAAATCTTTTTTTTACGTAAATCAGTGGGATAATATCAATGAAAAACAATAAGTAATTATTAATTAACGTATATTTTCATTTTACACTTGTAAGTTATTTTAACTTTACGGTTATATTACTGTTCAAAATATGATTTAGTAATTACACAAAACATATTAAATGTATTTTTCAATGATTCATATTCTTACAATACTCAAAGTAGGCAAATAAAAATAGTAAGTGTATTATTATTGGTCGATCAGCGATAGCTCAGTGGGGAAACCAACAGACTGCAATGCAGAATGAGAGGTCTCGGGTTCGAACCCACGTCGCGCACCTCTGACTTTCGAAAGTTATATGACTTTTCGAAATTATGTGCGTATTGATTGACTATTATCGCCTGCTCCGTGACAATTATCGCCTGCTCCGTGCCTCGGAGAGCACGTTAAACCGTTGGTCCCGGCTGCCATGAACGTCTATGGCAGTCATTATTGGGAAAGTCAGTACCCTCTAATATTCTGACACTGGTCTAGCCTTAGGGTATCGTTAGCCTTCGGGTTGCGGAGGTCAGGTGGCAGCCGCTCCGTGTAAAAACTGATATCCAGTTAAAAAGTTAAATCTGGTTATACCAGAAAAGCCGACCCCAAGTGACTTGGGAATAATAAAAGGCTAAGAGAGAAGATTATTATTGCTTGTCTATTATAATACTGTTTAACAGCTGCGCTGGCAGATTAAAATCTGTATGACGCGACGAACGAAAAAATACACGGACAAAACCAAAAGAATTGAAAAATTATAAACTAGCATATTTACAAGCAATTGCTACAAATATACACCTAAAATAAATAATTATACATAATTAAGGACCACTGTTCCAATCAGTTAACTTCTATCTGAGGAATAACCGCCATATTTATTTCTCATAATAGAAGTTAACTGATTGACATACTTTTTTATACAAAAACTGTCAAAACATCTAATATATTCTTCAGATAAAAGTTATCTTGCGATTGAAAAATCGTTTAAGTTACATAATGTTATGTACATATAATAAATCATTTGCATGAAAATTGTTTTTGTTATTTATATTAATTGTATGCCTAAATATTATTATGCTAATAGTCATTAGGCCTACTAACGTTATGCGAATCAAATTTATGCCAAAACAAATTAGTCTTTAAGATGATTATGCCAACATAAAATGTATGCCTAAAAAAATTATGCCGAAGTATTATTATGCCAAAACAAATTGTGCCAAAATCGTTATGCCGAAGTATATTAGGACAAAGAACATTATGCGAAAAGAAGGGATCCCGACGCGACGACCTATTCCCATGTACCACGTAATTAATATGATATGGGCACAACTTCCTATAGTGCGACTGTCCGTCAAGCAGGTACAGTAATAGTGTCCAATAGCATATCTGTCAGAAGTACGCCCATCATTTAGCATATACGAATAATATATGCGTAATATATATTAAAATATGTATTTATATAAGTTTCGTTACATAGTACTCATAGTACAAGCTCTGTTTATTTTAGGGCTAGAGAATTGGTGTCAGTACTTATTATTATTATAAGTCATCGCCCAATGATCGTCCAAGGTATAAAATGGCAGTATAATATGAAATGAATGTACGAAATGTAGGCATGCTACAGGACTGTCTACATATTATAAATATTTTGCAGTGAAACCTGCCTGCCGATAACGACGCGAGCGCAGGAGCGTGGGTCGGGGGACAGGATATTTTGTAGCCGCTTATCTCTATGTGCATGCGCCACCGCTGTGCACTAATAAATAGATAAATGAGTAAGTATTTTACAATTATTCGTCAATAATACGTAAACGAAATAATACGTAAATATTTGTATAAACGATAGATACTATGAGATTCCCATACGTTTGGAAAACCCCATACTAAAAATACAATTCATTTTTGTTGATGGGTGGGGACGATTCCACCTATGGTCCTTTATATTCTAATTATTAGGTAACATTTTATTTTATTTATATTGAGTTAATATGAACATGTAACTTTATATTTTTTGGACAATGTTAACAATATAATAATATCAGCCCAGTATTAAGCTGTCCCACTGCCGGGCAGGCTCTTTTTACTGTGAGGAGTCGAATTTAAATCAATTATTATTTTATTTCTGACGTCATTGATTGATTACACAAGAAAAAGGATAGACTGAAATCTACTTGTCTATCCTTAGCTTTCCTAAATAGATACACCTAACAAATATACTCATTTTAATGACGTCTCACCGAGTTTCGTAATTTAAATAGAATCATACGCTTTTCGTGATATCATTTGATATCTGCGCGCTTTTTACTTTAGACCTGTTAATGAGTGTGGAAACGTAAAATATATTACAAATGTTCCTGTTTGATTATAATAAATATTATATTTCCGCCAAGAATTTCTCCATAAAAGCATTTTCTATTTTCAAAATAGAACATAATGGTATATTTATTAAGGGTATGAACGTATGGCTTGTTGGCATTGTTTGCAATTTTAGTAGTATAAAAAAAAAAGATGGCCGCTGCTTTTCCTTATTTATAGATCTCATGTATTAAGTTAATTCTTACCGGTTATTGGTAGAAGATGACCTACATTTATCTAATAATATAACTTAATGGATTAGCGGTCGCCTCACCTCTATCACTACGCCGATTTCTGTGGGTTTGATCCCAATACCAGACAATAATTGTGATTCACTAATACCTAGTTGTTCAGAGGTTGGGTGCTCTTTGTGTCCGTTGTGTGAATATTGGAAAGTCCCTTGTAATACAGAAAATATGCCTAGCGCCGGCGTTTTTATTTAAAACGAAAATAATGCTTGAATTAAGGCTTTTGTGGATGGAATGTCATAGCAGATGTAGAACTCATATCTAAATCTTACACCATACAACGACATCATTCTAATGCCTTCCTACTACGTACTAAAACATTGATATTATGAACTAGGATAATATTGTATGTTATACGTTCATTACGGATTCACTGTTAAGCGATCTAATTTAGTTACGCCATAGAGCGCGCATTGTAAATCACACTGGCGACATTCTCACAACACAGTGATGAGGTATGTTGGTGGGGAAATTAGAGACTGGTATGTTCACGCTGCAGCTGAAAGCTAGTATACTATTAATATTAATTCCTGGTTTACTTAGTTTATTCTACGCGAATATTATACGTTGAAGTTAACGTGCATTTAACGTATAATATTGCGTTATTTCGTTAATATTCCAACTAATTTTACCAAAGTTAGTTTTAAATTTATAGATTTTAACTTAAAGCCATGACTGTAGGAGTAGTGGCTAGTTGTGGACGGTTAAAGCAATCTTGATTAGTCTCCCCCCCCTCAGGGGGACAGTAGGGATAAAATTAGTGGTGCCCAAAGGGCAGGTCTATTTGTGTAGTAGCCTGCCGTTTCATACGGCGGGCCGTAACCTCGGCGGGGTCACTATTACACGTGAAAGCGATTCGCGCGGCCCTGCCGATCGCGGTTATGTCGAGGAACACCGTGGTAGGTTTAGTCGATATAACCGGGATGTCGCTCACCATTTTTCCCCGGTGAGTCCGACATAACCTCTCCGTCGCCCCGCGGAGAGGTATGCGTAAAAGCAGATGCCGCCAGATGAAAAAAAAACTTAAGAAGTCTAAAATGTTTTTTTTGTATTCTAAATTATTGTGTGTGTATTGTGAATTTAATAACAGGTTACTATTTAAGTTTGCTGTTGCTTTGCCTCGTCAAAGGTAGATAGAAGATAAAATATTGGCTCGGGCACGCCACGATCGTGGCAGTAAGTCCCGTTTTTAAGGAGTGGCTGGAGAGGCGGCATGGCGCTCACTTTCCAGCTGACACAGGTAATGACTGACCACGGTTGCTTTGGCCAGTTCCTGTGTCGCATAGGCCGGCAAGAGACGCCCAGTTGTTATCACTGCGGCGACTGCCGCGACGTTGTTGACGACACGGCGCACACACTTTGGCGGATTGCCCCGCCTGGGCATCGCAGCGCCGCGAGTTGATCGCGGCAGTCCGTATGGTTGCCCTCTCGCTCCCGGCCGTTGTTCAGTCCTTGGTCCGGAGTGAGAGGTCGTGGAAAGCCGTGGCCTCCTTCTGTGAGGAAGTAATTTCCATCGATGGCAGAAATTAAAAAAAAACTTGGCATAATATGATCTTCGATACAAATCGGTGTTATTTTGCTAGTATCTGTAGTTTATTAAATCTCTAGTAATGGTGATCTTATGTCACTTGCGTTCACACAAACTTTAGGTTTTTATACCACCAAGGCGGTCCACCGGATGGTCAGCGGTTACTGCAACCTGGGTGCTGGCAACACCAACAGTATCATGCGCGTTGCCAAAAGAGATGTGGCAACGCAAGAATAAATTATCACATTGCCGACGCCATCTTTTCACGATAAATGATCACATTTTCCGCAGGTTCTTTATAAACACTAGAAACGTTCAGGGGACGTCTCAAAACAATGCGACTTCTTGCATAATGCATGTTGATATAATATTAAAACGTCGTCTACATCTGCTAGCTCATATTTATTTGCAGTATGCCTTGCATTTACTTAGTACGCTAGTGGAAACATACGGCCTACTTTTATGTATAGCCGCGTATGTCGATGTTCCTTGCCATATACGAAGTAATAGAGCGTAGCTAGTTTCAGCACTAATGTTCTGTACTGAGGAGATCTTATCCTGTCACAGAATATTCGTGTTCTTCTTATAAAAGACAACTCCCGCACTAAAATAAATATCTGTATCGTGGGAGACTTTATAAACATTCAAATAACGGACACAAAGAACATCCAGACTCGAAACAACCATTTATGGGTCACCCGCAACACGCGGAGGAGTAGCAATGGTGAGTCGACCACTTAAATCACTACGACATCCGTGCAATTAAAGAATATATGTATACAGGTGTCCCAGAATATGTGAATCAAATTATAACTGAGGATTCCTTAGGTAAAGAGCTTTCAAATATGATATATCAAAAAATTAATATAAAAAAATAAAGGTCATATTTTTAATTTTTTTATATAGCTCATTAGAAAGGTCGTTACCTAAGGAATCTTCTGTTACAATTTGATTCACATATTCTGGGACATTCTGTATATATATTTTATATTACTAAAGTGGCAAACAAGCATACGGCCCACCTGATGGTAAGTGGTTACCGTAGCCTATGGACGTCTGCAATAGCTGAGGCACCACTTGCGCGTTGCCAACCTGTTAAAACTATTTAACGCCCTTTTTGAAGAACCTCATACTTTAGTCTTGTGGGAAAACGCAGGAAGTTCATTCCACAACCTGAGCGTCCGCGGAAGAAAAATCCATAGAATTGCTTCTGTGATGTCAAGAAAAGCCAACCGTGTCCATGAGCGATAGTTACCGCTTACCATTATGATGGTGTTGTTGTCTATAACTTTGTGTAAAATGTATATCCTATACTATTCATTAAATTGCGTTAAGAGCATTCATGCCATGTATACCTGTCCCGAGTAGCAACTTCGCCAAATAAATTTCATAATTTGAGGTTTCTAAATGTATTAAAATTTAACATGTTCTAAAGACGGTAAAAGTGTATAAAATATATAAATTTTAGTCCTTTTATTATGCTTATTATGTAGCAAACATTTTTGTCACGTCGTAGAGACACGCTCTTAAAATTTAATTGCGTTTGTGCGCCTGAAAACGTCTGTCAAAACAAAAACCGAAAAGTTGAAAGAGGAATTGCAACACGCCGTGCGCCAGTTGGTAATTATATTTAAGGGAATTCATATTTTATTATACAGAATTATGTTACATACTAGGCAAAAGATCATACATCCTTCACGTATGTATTAATTAGTTTTAATCATACATAAATGATTAAAATGAATGTTACACACAATTTACATTTAAATCAACAGAAAACTGAAATCATATAAAATCTGTTTATAATTGATAGCCAACGTAATTTAATTATTTATTTCACGATGCCTTATTAATCTGATATTTTCGTTAACAGATAAATTTAATATCATCACAAACTTTATTAGTTTCGTTTTGACCCCTGGGTTGGCTCGCGATTTTGAGTCTGTCTGTTTCAATTCTTAGGAGTATGGTGTGGTAGGCTTGGTCTGTAAATCTGCAGGGCTAAGTGTACAAACATATTTTTTTTGCACTTGCAGTATGTTTAGGTAAATATGTTCTAATAACTATTTCTAAATATTACCTCATATATTATAATTACCAAGCTTTTAACTATGGCTTCGCTTCCGTGTCTTAAAAAAAGCATTGCATTTTTCTAAATAAAAGATAGATTTTGTCCCATCCCCTGAACCATATCTATACAAAAAATCACGTCGGTCCGTTGCTACGTGAATGCAGGACAAACCAACATAGAAATGTTTTGGTTTCTTATAAGCATGCCTATTATAAACCAACGCATACAAAAACTACCTTTATCGTTAAGTACTTTGTCGTTAATTTTACTGCACTCCTAATACCTACAAATTTTATCCGCCTTGATTCTGTTACAGCTAAAAATAAAACGACGTGCACCATTTTAAAAGTGTTACCGGTTCGGAACCCGATGCTCAGACATATCCGATGAGTAAAACTCTTCTCACATTTCTTTAATGAACTTCTAAATACACAGTTTAAAGGAATTTTAACTGGAACAATAGGATTGCATTTTGCTTTACAAAATATGCTGGCAGGAACGGTCATATGAAAGGAAACTTCTATTGCAATTCGCATCTGTTGTTTGAGAATGCTTTTGTTTTAGCAAATAGCAATAGTTAATAAATGAAATATATATATGTATTATATACGATTAAGCGTATCTTCTCTCTTAGCCTTTATAATTCCCAAGTCACTTGGGGTCGGCTTTTCTGGTCTAACCGGATTTGACTGGATATCAGTTTTTACACGGAGCGGCTGCCACCTGACCTCCGCAACCCGAAGGCTAACGATACCCTAAGGCTAGACCAATGTCAGGATATTAGAGGGTACTAACTTTCCCAATAACGACTGCCATAGATGTTTATGGCAGCCGGGACCAACGGCTTAACGTGCTCTCCGAGGCACGGAGCAGGCGATAATTATTTATCAATACGCACATAGTTTCGAAAAGTCATATAACTTCCGAAAGTCAGAGGTGCGCGACGTGGGTTCGAACCCGAGACCCTCTGCATTGCAGTCTGTTGGTCTACCCACTGAGCTATCGCTGCTTAATACGATTAAGCGTATAGCAGTCATAATTTGACATCGAGAAAGTGCTATCCCGGCCTAAGGTTTTTCTTATGGTAAGCGGTTGGTAACCGAAAGGCAACGATAGATAAACCTTACGTACTGGTTCTTATCGGAGAAAACACAGTGACAGTGTAACTACTCTTATTTATTTTTATTTATTATAAAACACTAACGATCAACATCACAGTACAAACCAAATCGTTGTTCAGTTGAAACATATATCTAAAATTTTATTTTACATTACATTATAATTTTTACAAAATAAAAAATATTGCCATCCAACTAGTAAAATAAAAGTTACATCACAGAAAAAAACTTAGGCTGGTTTCTATGAGAAGGTGGTTCGTTCCTGGACTAACTGGCTCATTTATAGTGTCACCAAACAATTTTCAACCACTAGGTTTATCACCATATTGTTTTTTCATTTTATAACTTTAGAAAAAATTCAACCAACAGATACAACAAAACAACCAATTGTGGATCACACTAATTTTATCCTCGAATTCCACACACCCTAATTTTATCCTGTGTGGAATTCGAGGTCACAACATTCGGTGTAGACGTAGTGACGAGGCAACCACTTAAAGAATCCACCATCCATGCAGTCAAAATCCTTACTAATATCCTTACTTAATATTATAAATGCGAATGTGAGTTTGTTTGTTTCTTATTTGTTACATGTGCAGAAAAAGACACAAACCACCTTTCATCCAGAAGAAAATTATGTTCCAGAACGAGCGAAGCCGCGGGCAAAATCTAGTATTATTATAAACTGTTTAAGTTATCCCTAGCACAAAATTTGTGGATTTAACTCAGTGCATTATTTACCAGCATATTCTAGAACCATGTTCATAGAATAAAAACGTTTGTCAACGAATTTCTGACCCGTATATTCCCGCATTCACCAAGTCACTTGCATTTGTGATTGTCTTGAAGCGTTTTGAGCTCGCAAGATATATAGCGGTACGTGGCTTCGCTCTGGCTTACATACGCAGCACTTACCTAACTACCTACTGTCGACAACTTGTTATAATTTATGCCCCACATTGTATTAAAGCATAGTTAACTAGATTTTGGAGTGAGACTAAGATTTATGTTATGTTGGAGTGGAAAGTTTTAGTTTTAACGTTTTGTGACGATAGATATCGATACTTGGTCAGTAAACTTGTGACAATGGTAAGCACGATCAAATTATTCCTTTAACCGACTAACCACAGAAGAATCTAAGAGAAAAGTAGTAAATATGCATGAGGTCGAGAGTTTGGATCCCGGATCGACTAAAGAATTATTGAGTTCTGACCGTACTGAGACAGCAATTGGCTCGCTTCCTACTACGTGGATCCTTTTTTGCATAGCTGGCGAAATGTAAATGCAGTACAGCTATGCTTACCCTTCTGGCGTATTGTGTATTTCACATTATCACGTACAGCATATATAAGCTAATTATACCGTAATGTGAAGAGCGAGGTCTCCGAACACAGGTAAATTTTGCCTAAAAGGAAATGATATAAACTACTTTTTAATTTATTTCATCATCATCATCGGGCTATAATAGTCCACTGCTGGACATAGCCCTCCCCTAATGAGCGCCATAGCGCCCTGTCTTCTACTTGCCGCATCCAGCATCTGCCTGCAGTCTTTCGCAGATCGCCATCCCATCTGGTCGGAGAGCGTCCTACACTACGTTTGCCGAGTCGCGGTTTCCACTCAAGAACACGTTTACCCCAGCGGTTGTCGGTTCTTCGCGCGATATGGCCAGCCCACTGCCACTTCAGCACTTTCACTTTAATTTATTTATTTGAGCCCAATGCTCGAATGTTTCGACTGGCGATATATTGCGCTACCGACCGTTAATCCATTCGGTAATGTGTGACCATTACAAGTTGTCATATATTTTAATAAATTCTATTATTATTCTGCTTGCTATTCTATTATTCTGCTATTTTAAATATATTTAAATATTAATTTATATTTAAAATAGCAGATTTCAGAAGTAATTTTATCGCATAACACATCGCAGCCAGAGATGCGGTCCTGCAATGAGGAGTCCTAGGTCTCTTTGTATTGGTGTGCATGCGTGTGTGTCATCAAATGCACAATTTTGTGTCTTGCCCGTCTTGCTCACATTGCACTCATGACAGCAACTTCTTTATAATTGATTTCGATGCCTAATGCTAGCCTTGTTAGTAAGGGAATATCCATGACTTAAATCTGACAAAAACAACAGGTACACTAAACAGGCATCGATTCAGCCTGAAAAACGAACATTGATAGGATTCGAATCAAGAATCGCTTCGTGCTGACTACAGCGAGAAGTAAATAAGACGTGCGAATATAAAACAATGGTTCTCAAGTGTTCGCGTTTTTATTGTAGGTAATAATGTGAATCGATCCGATTTGACGAGTGCTCAGATCAATTTACTAACTGCTGATCGCTCTGATCTATGTGTTTTCTTTAAGGGAAAGGTGTTTGATATTATCAGTATGGGGTCAAATTTCTTTGGTGCTACGTAACACTACCAATAAATTAGCAATTGAGGATCACTCTAAATCGATCCTGTGTGCCAGAGCGATTTAAAAATCAATTGTTTATGTCCTTATAGTCCATGCTTCGATTAATCGATTTCACATCTACACACGTCAAGATGGGGCTCGTTGAGAAAAAGCCCAGTCGAGTATCATGCTGCTGATTTCCTCTCTAAATTATTAATTCAATCTAATTAGCTATTCAATCAGCTGAAAGCTAGCTGATTTCCAACAGGCTTAGAATCTTCAGAGCCTTACTCCACTTGGATTTCGTAAAATCATCGTTGCTTCCATTTCCTAGGAGAAATTCATCTGGAATTACGTGAGGCAGTGTTAATTCCCATGAGCTGAAACTTCGGTAACTTGATGACTGACTATTCGAAGCTCGTAGCTTACGTCTCCACATATCATGGAGTCAGTGACGTCACTAAGTCCTTTATTCGGGACACTGGCTAGTGTTGGCCGCACTATGCTAAGTAAGATCTGTGCATGCAGCTTGAACTGCATGTCATGACGTAATTTGTGACATATGCGTTGTTGTTTTAGACGGTTGTGTTTTATTCTGACTGTACTCCACTTAGCTGTGTGACGTATAAATACATTATTTGTTTACGATATGGATATACTACTTACGTTTAAATGTAGACGTACGAGTCCATACATGTAGTATTGAAGTTGCGTACTGACCTGTAACAATATAAAATTTTATATTTTATCGTTTAGTCAAACTAATATATATGTATGTATACATAATCTTACGCCTATACCCCCGAAGAAGTAGGTAGAAATTTACTATATACATTTTGCCATCTATGTGTTTAAGTGCCACATAACACGGTACGAGCCTATGGCAGTTTCTGGGGCAATGTACCGAAAACCGGGGTGCTAATAAGATTTTCTCAAAAAAAACCTAATTATCTACATTTTGCCCGACAATCGAACCCAAGACCTCATACACAGCAGTTATTACTATCGCTGGGCTACCACGATGTCGTTGTTTTTTAAGGCAAATCACTATACGCATAGTCGTGGCAGACTTTAAAACTTGACTCAGTTTCGCCCGTCTTACGTATGTATATGAAATACTGGTAACCGAATACATGAGTCATAGCTAGCGAATGGGTGTGCGTAACAGTTCTACACAAGCTTTCGAGGTTATTCAAACATAAGCACATTCAGATCCAGACTCACGCCTATCTAAGTCAAGTGTATAAAATAGAGCAAATACTCATATTAAACCTGATTTGTTTCTTAAGGTTTCCCACACGAAGACCTTAGTCTGACTGAACTCCTAGAATTTTGTAACAAAAACATATAATAGCACATTGCTCTGCTAGAATCCAGAAGAAGGATCTGAAATGTCAGGATCGGCCATAATATAATAATAAATTACCTAATTTTGACTAAGATGTAGAGTTTGTGAAGTTAGGGCTTGTAGTATTAGGGTGTGTAGAGTTAGAAGCTTGGCTCTACATGAGATCTGATAACTTTTTGGCAGTGTAAGCCATATGGTCTCGTCTTGGCAACATTTTACATGAAAATATTTTTGGTCGGATTACATTTTACAGCACACGTCCAAAATTGTCCAACTTATGTTCCAACTGCCGTTGTCCAAATCAAAAACCTGTGTTCATGACAGCTTTTAAAATAGCGTACCAACAAAATTGGACCTTATTTATATGAAACAAAACACATATTGTATCTATCATAACGATCATAAAACGTTAAGTTAATAGTCCGGCATTCACAGCCTGTTTTCCTCTTAGCCGAGGAAACAGCCGTCGTAATCCGTAATATCCAAAGAGCGGGTTGTTTGTCTTCTGTATAAATATTTTATTGCTGCCAAAAGACATTTGCTACGTGCCATGTCGAGAATTCTTTATGTTGCAATGTATTTTAGTCATTAAGGAAATGGGGACTATGAGGTAATTGTGGCTTTGGAATTTGGCTCGCATTTCGACAATTTTTTTCCGATAGTCCCCAGTGCTCGACAGATTGTTGGTACTGTCATAGATTTGTTTTTTGTTTTTAGTATAATTTTTTATGGATATTAGGTTATTTGGAAATACTTGTTTTATTTTCGCCTTTACTGTAAATATAGCAATGAACCACCTAGCCGGAATCCAGATAATGAAAAAGTATTATTCGGGTCTCTAGTTCAAAGCGTCGGTCAAGAGCTTCAAAATGTGTTAAGAGTAAGTAATTCCAGAAAGATATAAGAGGCACCATATAAGCAGAAGTCCGTAGTCTCGCGCAACCACTCCAAGAAATAGGCTTGAGTATCTATATTCTCACACTTGTACTGTGGTTTCAGGAGAATATACCTAGGAACACTAATTAAAACACCTGGAGAGATAATTCCATATTATAGAAAATGAATATTTTCTCACTGCAGTTGGATAATAAATACAAATAATTATATTTTTTATTCTGATAATTGCTGGCATGTCTGACATTTAAAGACAATTCTGTCTCGCCCCTGACAAAAAACAGCAGCTCAAAAAGTTAATAATAACAGTTCAATCATTTGCATTTTTGTACTAATGGAATATCTCTGTGCCTTTGTACAAATATTTAAACAAGAATACCAAATACTTAATACAAATATCTGTATAAAACAAAGGTTTTAAGGTACGCAACGTACTGAATTTAAGCTACGGTAATCATTATATTGGTAATCACTACAGATTATTTATCCAGCCGGAATTGTACAATAATATGGCGACCAGAGAAAATTATTTAACTAAAATGAATTCAATTCCACTGCAGTAAAATGAAAGGCGAAACATAAATTATGAAAACAAAGGAGCACAAAAGGTATAAATGCAAAACATTTTGAATTCATGTAAACCTAGATTTTAAAAGTTATAACCGTTTTGAGTCGCAGTCGAGCAGTTACTGTCGTATTATACAAACGCTGTCTCCTAGACTATAATGTTACGTCATTCGCAGTACTACCCGACATTTGTATGTAAATGTGTGTCTATAGATACCCTTGCGTAAACTTCAACTAGTGTCGTGCCACGTACGTTATCGATATCGATACACTAAAATTTCTACATATTTTGCATTGTTATTTTTCTTCCCGTATTCGTGAATGTTTATTCGTAATGATACGTTTATTGATTGTATTGGTGCTGTCTGTGATATTTATAATGGGCTAGGAAAAATAAGAAAATAAAGCCAAGCATTTATGTGAAAAGTTTCGCATAAATGTTTACTATAAACGTAAATTTATAATATAAGTGTAAGTACGATAAATAATATACGAGAAAATCTATAAACACGACGCTGTTCCTCTATACTTTAGTACGTTGAAAGGAATATCCGTAGGTCATATAGATTCTTTAATTTAAGGATAAATTACTATTGCAATAAATCTACTGACACAAAAATATTATAAAACGTGCCAATACTTGAAGCAAGACATAAAAAAGTTAGACAGTAGCCCTTTACAGAATATGCTATCTAGAAAAATTACTTTATAAATGTCAGTTGACTGACATCTGTTACTAAAATGTTGCAATCGTCGAATATTCAAATAATAATTTTAATAAAAAAATACAAATTACAATTATCGATCAAATTGCGCTTGCCTTAAGATATGGTATCGATAGTTGCGATTACGTTTACCCCACTAGGTTAGTTAAAGACTACTAGCAATCTCTGGATCAAAAGTTATATTTTTTTAATTCATCTTATTATTTGCTAGCTTTTTCCCGCGGCTTCGCTTAGATACAGTATTTTTTCTAAATAAAAGGTACCTTATCCTTATCCTTTCTGTAATTCTGAAAACGTGTATAATTTTATATTGTTCGGGCGTGCAGTTAAGGCGAGAAAGCGTAACACACAAACAAACTCACAATTGCATTTATACTATTAGTTAAGATTTGCATTGTAACATTGATATCTACAAATAGGATAATTCGTTAAAACCACTACGCCATATGTACAACCAAGTTCCTTTGTGCTGTGCCTTGAGAGGTAGAAACGATATCTCTGAAGAAACGACATACCAACATACAATACAAAGACAGCTTGACTTCATTGGGTAACCTTGAATTCAATACAATATACAAAATCTATACTAATAATCTTGCATTCTCACCAATATTGTTATGATTACTATATTATGGTCCATATCACCGCTTTCTTTCAAACAAGCCTTCTCGTAACTATGTCACTCATTAAATTTATTGAGATGGAAACATACGTGCGATTATTATACCCGGGCCATTGATTATACAGAGTGCACCATAAAGAATTGATAATTCTGAAACACCTCATATTTTAGATATACCAAGCCCAAAATAAAATACAAAAAATAATGTTGCCCAGGTATATGTATTTTCTTTTAATAATGCCTATTTTCACAATACTTAGTTTTCCTGTATACCTAGGCTACAAATAAATGAAAACCATCTGTTTTTTATTATTTTAATATGCTTCATATATTATACCAAGAGACATGCAGCAGATCTTATGAATTGCCGTAGTTTAGTTAATTTGCAGCAGCAATCTATCCTTCAAAAATATTTTCAGTTCACAATAGCTCTACCATAAGGTGTTTCAGGATTATCCATTCTCAACAGGACACCTGTATGTAAAATCGAATTATGACGCAACGCAACGCAACTTGCAATATTCCATGACGAACATTGCGCTTTTTTGTTTTGATACAATAATATAAGGATCTATTAACACTGGCATATCAATACATCCATATTGAAACAGCATTTTGTGGATTGATCCGATTTTTCATATAGTGTGAAATCGCAAATCTATTTATTATGAGGTGACCTCTACAAACACTGTACATTCAATGATCAATCAAATAATGATTAACCATGATTTTTGAGCCATAATTGAACTGTAACTTACGCGCAATCTGTACTAAATCATAGTCGTAAATCTAAATAACATAATTTTACCAGCCGAAAACATGAAAATTTCATGCGCGACAGCCGTTTTATTTGATACCCTACTTTTATTGATTACAGATCAAAAGTAGGTAAAAAGCAAAATACAATTTTCATGAAACATAAACTTGAAAACGCGTATTTAATTTACGATAGGTATACAATAAAATGTATCTGTTTCTCCGAGATAAAAGTACTTCGCGTGTTCTTACGCAATATAGTTCCGTTCGTTTACACTGAGATAATTTTTTTGGGATTCGAACCGTATTTTATTAAATTTGTGTTTTCTGGGTTTGGACTATATCTATCTACGAGCCCATAAGAGATTTTACCCGAAATACCGCCTTATATTAGACATGTGGGTAGCCGGTTTAATCCCTATGGAACAAAAGGGATTGTGTAGAGGACGTAGATGGATAAAAATCGAAGTTCGAAGAAAATTTGCTTTTTGAATTCGGGTTTTCTCATGGACGTTTAACTTGTGGACCAATGACCTCCTTGATTCGGTTTGCCCAAGAGACTGCAAAATGCGATTATTCATTGTGGTTTAAATAGCTTCAATAATACGTGAATGATGCTCCCTATGTTTTTATGTCTATAAGCTACAGTATTGCTTGCTTGCTCTTAGGCTGGGTGGATATTATCTTGCCAGCAAGGTAAGTGTGCTAAGAGTCATGCCTACCAGGTACACCTCTGCCTACCCGCTTGCGTCAGATCTTTTTTACTGCCTAGTAGGTCCCAAGGCGAATAGTTACCTGCGGTCTTAAGGTTCCGAGTTCTATTTCTGGGCCGAACAAAGTGTTATTAGGTTTAACAAAAAAGGTTTTGTAAACAAACAAGAGGTGTCTCTCTGCCTACCCGTTTAGTATAAACAAAAACAAGAAAGATTTAATGCAATAAGCATTTCTTGTTAATGCTTATTGAATAAAAACTTTTGTTAGAAAACCGTTACTTTTTCTTATCGACGCCATCCAGTCACTGCTTCACTTAGTTTCCTTGAACCAGTCATCGAACCTGAAATCGGCAGTCACACTCATTCTTACTCCCCGATACTACAAGGTAGTCTACTATACCATCAAGCTTTAGTAACATAGAAAGTTCCATAAAGCCATACAACAAAAGAAAATACTTTTCCCTTCACAGTTCGTCTCCATATAAAAGTTCCATACATAGCACAATGCGAATCTCGATCCCCTTACCAATCATGACGGATTTTTCGCCAACATTCGGCATATAGTCATTAAGCGTAACAAAAACTAAAGCAAGCCGAACTTTCACGAACTTGCCCGAAGTTTCCTGAACGATGTTCCAACTGCCGAACTTAGGGGCAAAAACTACTGAACTCTGTACACTCCGATCTTATGTTGTGTAGTCGAGGACAGAAAAAGTGGCCTAGTATATACATATGTATATGAATAGTCCGAAGGTGATTGTTGGAGCAATAACCTATTGATTTAAGTGTCAAGCGTTCGATCATCGCTGGGGACCAATAACTGAATTGGAGATATCTACCTGAAGTACATTTTTCATACATTGTTACTAGTGATAAATATTTTAGTTTTTAATAACAAAAATAGTGTTTGTTGTTGTCTGGAGCGTACTGTGTAATCCATAAACATTTTGTGGCAGTTTGAGTAGTCAAGATGAAAATATATATGTACATACGTAGTCCTACGCCTGTACCACCAGTAAGGAAGACAGATGTGTATTACACCCACATTTCGTCAGCAACATTTTAGGTCTCACTTAGCAGGCAGCGATACTTTTTTCGTCTAGCGGACACAATTCCAGACTTTGTTCTGCTTCTATGATTTTTTTTATAACAATCCCAATGATATTATGCCAGACTCAGAAACCCGGCAATTGCGGCAAACACAGTAAGACTTCCGGAACTAAGGCAGTAAAAATAAAATACATTTTTATTTAGTGGATGGGAAAATACACATACATTTTCGAGCAAAGCCTTTGCAAAATAATGATCGGAAATCAGAACAGCGTTTGTTTGATCATATTGTTTAACATCAGCTGTGTGCTCGATGTTAATTAATAAGAGTCCTGAGCCAATTAACTGTTATAAAAGAACGACATAAATATATCATTTTCGGTAGATTTTCAATGCTGTGGTTGCAAAAATGCTTTTTATTAAAAGAGTCCATGCTAGCTACATTCGAATTAGAATACTGTTGAAGTCTTTTCGAAAAAGTGTTTGTATCTATTATTATAGCTAAAATTAATAAGAATAAACTTCTAACTAAGCTAAAACAGGGATAAATGTCAATACTGCGTTAGTTAAGGATCAAATACATAACATTTCAATTATAAGTTACTAGATATCCCTCGGACACAAGACTTTTTCTCTACCCTATGTCTTTTTTGTACCCCTGACAAAATGTATGCGAAATTCAATGATGATCAATTGAGTACTTACGGCGTTACAGCTTAACCAACTCGAATTTGCATTGAAAATATTAGTAGGGATTCCTTATCCATTGGTAAGCTAAACTTCAATACCTTAGCAAATGGCATTGGTATTTTTAATGGTAGAATTGTATGATATCAATTTAATAAACACATCAATTTAATAGACATTTAAGTGACATTTTGACATTTCGTTTTACTATAACTCCTGCGTTTGAGACAACGGGAATTACGGCCAAAAAGTTGCCAGTGGCAAAATTACGTCTGGGACGGAAAACTTATGACACATATTTCTATAATTGAGTATATTTATGACGAGTAGACCTATTTATATCTTCACATTTTGTAGGACCAATTTTTTTGCACCCCAGTGTACAGGTAAGCGCATTGCGAATAAGCAAACCGGGCCATAAAACTACACGAGCCATGCCTATACGATACGCACTTACGATCTTTGCGCACTTATCAGCATAAGGAAGTATACTTACATCACGTTAAGACAGGTACACACTAATGTAACTAATTTTTATTACAGGAACTTGTTTACCTGCTAATATCTAGAACCGGATCGAATAATAATAATAATAATAATTTTACTGACACAAATTAAGCTACAGTAATTTAGAATTCTCTGACCGGTCCAGTCTCTGAAAACTGTGTTGCAGGAGCCAGTGTCTTCCCCCTATTACAAGTTACAAATATTTTATGTCATTAAATTAACACAATATTAGGAATTATTAATGAATATTAAATTAATAATATATAAAAAATTAATAATAAATAATAAATTAATAAAACAATATTAGGAATTTTCTGGAAAATACTTTTTGGTAACGTATTGAAAACTACAGTTTAGCATGTAGATAAACAGCAATAAGATCACAGCGTAAAATATTGTAACATAACTAAAGCTTATTGCGTATAACGACTCATTAGAGCTCCCTTAATTTCAGAATTATCGGACCGATTGTAATTGAATTAAGTAATTGATCTTGTATGTGGTAGAATATTATTATTACTATTATTATCTTGAGAGTAAAGAAAGAAAATACTTCAATACCTGTAATATGAAATGAAAATATAAGAACTATATTCAAGTTTCAACAGATTCGCTATCGATTGTCACGTGTGATTATCGATATTTATTGAATCAACGTCTAATATTTGATTACAAATGTTTGCCTAACATTTATCCACACTCAAATACATTAACGAATTTAATTTTCCATGCGATATAATATTCACTACACAATTATTTAACAGCAGATAAACAGAGCAAGCAACATAAATTAATTAGAGTTGGTGTTCTGTTAACAAAGTTTTTGTCTTTAAAACTAGAACAAAAGTAGTTGAAGTAAACAATGTCGAACTTAGTATGGTTCGAGCAAAAGCTGTTGCTTTTCTTGTGCAATGTGTTGTATCCTGGGCTATTACAAAGTTGTTTTCTGGTTAAATTAATGCTTTTTGCATGGCTGCGCAAAATAAATAGCATGAAGCGATATTAAAATGACAAGAAAGTGCCGTCAAAAAGCTGATTTTGTATTGCATTGCTTGGATATATGCTACCGCTGGACTTGATGTTTTGTACACTGTACCATAATTGTTTACATATACTTCTGCCTGATTTCATTTGGAATGGCAAAATTGAATTTGTTTTTGTCACTGAAAACTATTTAGTGTATGCGACATCAGTAATGTCTGCTGAATCACTATCTACCACATAAAATTGTCAGTGTTAAGAAACTCACGAAAAATGAGCCCCAATGTTGGTTTGAATGGTAAAATTTATATTAGACGACTTTTAATTTAGTACTTTTGATCTGTTTTAAGGGAATACTGGGATTTTTCTTCATTTTAGTCCTTTAAGAAAGACAACGCCATCTTTTACAAACTGTGTGGCGGGAATTCAAAACATTCAAACAACAAACACAATGAACACCTAGACTCAGAACATCCATTTTGCGATGGATCACACAAACACTTGGCGTAGAGGCAATGGCGAGCCAACCATAAACTACGCCTTGCAGTTGTGTTAGAAAACGATATGACATTGGTCTGTCTCCACCTTTACGTACAGTTGTATCTTACTTACAGAAGGACGGGGACGTTTACTTTTATTTTATCTACTGATTTGAGGAAAATATCGTTTACCAGTAGTGATAGGAGAACTATTTTATAGACGTCACTTGATTTTTATGGAGCAAGTTGTATTGCGCCCTTAGAGGAAGATGTTGAGATGATAAGATACGGGATCGAAGATTGCTTTTGTAGCCATACGAATTCACGCTTTCGGGTAAAAATGGAAATGGCGTATTCTCTAAGTGTTTTTGTTGTTGAATCCATTACAGGATTCTAAAAGATAAAACAAGGAAAAGGAATATATGAAAGTATGACATTTATTGATTTTCGATTACTTAACCTCGTTTCTGCTTCTTTTCGAGAGCGCTTTTAAAATTTAAACGTTACCGTTAGTTTTTGAAAACGGTTGTGTCAAATAAATGGTGACAAAATTCAAACGTAGAACGTTTTAAATTTGCCAGTGCAAAAACTAACTTGATATTGGATTGTTTGAATATTGGTCGTGTTTCGAAACACGACATTTTTAGAGCCACGGTATTTAGGACGACACGAACCCTAGGTTTTCAAAAAATCAGTGACACAAGCCGTGCAATTTGCGACAGAGTTACAAATAAATAGCAATTTGTATTCAAGATTCTTAGGCGCTATAAATTTTGTTGACAAACTAACAGAGAGGTATCTTTCCAAAAATTATCCTCCACAAATTAGTGCCCATTTGTTGAGTAGATGGTGATGATGATGAACAAAATAAAAAAAAATACTAAGTCGAGTAGGCATTTTAAGTAAAATAGGCAAATAGGATACCAATGTATTATTATGTATTGACCCTACATTCAATTGAATTATTTCTAACTTATGAACAGTCCACATAAAAAAATATTTTATTTTCCTTTAAAGGGAGAATGATTTACGTGATTAACAAAATAGTTGTTGCGTGTCTTCTCGTAGTTCTTCGTGTCTGTTATGTCGATATTTATAAAGTCCCTCGCAATACAAGTATTTAGCTTGATCTATTTTTTGTCCAATATGCAGTACGGAAATATGCTTGATCATCATGTCAGATATCTTTGACAAGAGAACTGCTCGAACTATAAGAAAACTACCCTTTCATAATGGCGTGATGTTAAGTCAGAACAAAATGTCAGCAGTCAGAGTTACAAAACAAGCTTAAATTGACAGCTTTACATTGCAAATGCAGAGCTGCTCCACTTATTTCTAAAGATTAGCAATAAGCTTGTAACTGTAGAAGAAATGAAACTGTACCTACATTCTGTCAACAGTAGGGCCAGCATTAATCCCTTTTATATATCAGGATATTCTTCATTGTGAAAGGACTTTGACGCTACTTACAAAAGCACGTAACGAGAACATCCTAGCTGTTATTAGAATGTATAACAGTCGTTTATACTAATGTAGTTTAAGATACTACAATGAGAAACAAAATTAAATTAGGATTAAATTATCCAAAAATACAGGAATTGCTCTGAGATAGTCTGACAACTGATTTAAGTTTTATTAATTTTCTTACACGCTATTTAATATAACATTAATAATGTTGGATTTATTTTGTTATATACTTATTTAGCTATAAGAGACCATTAATGTAGCACGTTGGACGTGCTACATTAATGGTCACTCTACTCACAAGCAAGTTTGTTCGTGAAATCCACTGAGAAAACTGTCTTCTAAAAGCTTATCTACATTTCGAAGAAATCTCACCAACTAAACTAAATTTATATGAACAGCTTGTCCCGTGACTTCTCTTCAAGCGATCCCCAAAAGATTTTTTCTTCAAGCGATCCCCAAAAGATTTTTTCTTCAAGCGATCCCCAAAAGATTTATCAATTCCTCACTGTAGTTCGCTTTAAGGACTGAAAATAAAAGTATGTGCCAAGTTTTCCATGAATAAAAAAATTGTGTTATTCATGCTCTTGGTATCGAAGTCTTTAGAAACGTTCGTGTGTACTGTTAGTGATTGAAGCGGTTACCTTGTTATGGAAAATTCATTTTGTGCCGTGTAGATCGAACACACAATACTCGGTACACTGGTGACGTAAGCCCTTAACAAACAACGTTATTTATTATTTTTGTTAAATAAAATAATTAGTTGAAATCTTCCTTGCTCTTCTAGTTAATTAGATTTGAGGATTTCGCACACGACGCGGCGTCGTAAACGATTCTGCATAGATATTGCGTTTTGTGTGAACATGTTTATGTGTGTATTAAATTTTAGCCGCAGCTTTACTCGCGTTTTTCTAGATTTTGTCAATAATCGCTATCTCGCGCGAACAGTACTTTTTCTGGATGTAACTTACCCTAAGTAATTTTCTGTACCTTGACAACGTGTATACGAAATTTTATGATAATCGTTTAAGTGATTAAAGTGTGAAAGCGTAACAAACAAACGGACTCATATTCTCATTTTTATAATATTAGTTAAGATGTGCTTGTAAGCATTTATGGCCAGTTTCACAACTATCAAGTGAAACTTAACCGAAAGATAAATCGTATGCTGTCTCTTGTTAGGATAAAGGAGATGACTTTTATCTTATAGATAAATACTATTTGGAGGAGGTGGAACAGGCCCTCAGCGTGCGACGTTTATCTTTCTACTACGCCTAATGTGCGAAGGCCCTTACTTCTAATAATGTTTACCTACATGTCATCTTGAAGTGCCACAAGCTATGTTATGGTATACACAAATCTCGCATGCCATGGTAGGCTAGATATTTGTGGTTACCATTCAGCAAGTCTATGGTTTCAATGACTCGCATATCTACCACTAGCCTTAGCCTGCGGCTTTGTTCGCGTTAATCAAAATTTTGTCAATATATTACTATCTCTGGTGTAAATAAATTTTTTGATGGATGAAAGATTTTCTATCCCGCACAACGTTTATCTTAGACGTTGGCCCCACTGCGGGGGTCTAGCGGTAAGAGTTCCGAGTTCTGAGTTCCGCGTTCACTGTCATGTATGCGGAATGCGGTCTTAAAATCCTACACACATAAAAGCAGTCAGACCACGGCGGTCAAAGAGAATGCACATTCTGTCGGAGTTCTATATTTTTTCAAAAGCAGTCACGATTTCTGACGAAGTTAAAATTTATTGAATTAATGCTAGACAAACGTACTGAACTCCAGATACAGACTACAATAGCTTAAACTAAATTACAAAACAGTTTTTTAGTTAACTCGAATTAATTAAAAAGATGTTCGAGTAAGTATATTTTTATGTATATTTAGGAGCAGCGATAGGTCAGTGGGGAGACCAACAGACTGCAATGCAGAGAGTCTCGGGTTCGAACCCATGTCGTGCACCTCTGACTTTTCGAAATTATGTGCGTATTGATTGACAATTATCGCCTGCTCTGTGCCTCGGAGTGCACGTTAAGCCGTCAGTCCCGGCTGCCATGAACATCTATGGCAGTCGTTATTGGGAGAGTGTCAACACAAAAGATCCTACTGGGTCGAAGTGTCGCCGGTCTGCACTGACTGGCCCCACGTCGGCCTCGGTGGCGTAGTGGTTAGTGTAACCGACTGCCACGCCCTGAGGTCGCGGGTTCGATTCCCGCACAAGTCAAACATTTGTGTGCATGAACATGGATGTTTGTCTTGGTCTGGGTGTTTCTATGTATAATAAGCATGTATTTACAAAAAAAAAAAAAAAGGATATATGTATGTTTATCCATTGTCTAGTACCCATAGTACAAGCTCTGCTTAGTTTGGGCTAGATGGTGTTGTGTGTATGTGATAGAATATTATATTATTATTATTATAAGATAAGATAAGTATATTTTTTATCATCAGGCAATAAATGGACTATGGCTCGAGTTCGCCAGACGACGGAAGACAAATCGAAAGAAAGTACACTTAAAAATAAAAATCTTTAGTTACGATACTGTTTTGTTGGTATTCAATTAATTAACTTGGAAATACTTGAACAACCATGTTTCCTATTTTAGGATCTGGTCTTAATATCAGAAAAGAAACAAGGATTGACAAGTTTTACATGGATTTATTTAAATTACAACCTCACTGTTCAACAGTTCAAAGTGGAATGAATGTCATTATCTATATTTTAAAACAAATATGTCGGTGCACAGTGTTGCCATTTATATTTTAACAGTCGATAGAAATTACACGTTTTGTGTAATCGATTAGAAATCATTATTATTAATACTGACAACATCGATACAATAATATAGGTCAATGATAAATAGGATCAATTGATAAGTAAATGATTATACTGAGAGTGATTAACCTTACAGCTCGCCCATCATGTTTCTAGTGAGTCCCCTTACTTGCATAGGGCAAGAAGTATCATAGCTTACATATAACAGTAGTCGGATTAGAAAATTAATATTTCATTTGATAACCCGAACCTTAAGAAAGGATATCTATACTTATATTACAGAGAGGCAACATTTGATTTTTTTGTTTGTATGTTTGTAATGATTTAACTCAAATACTAATCAACCGATTTTAAAAATTCTTTCACTATTAGGAATGCTATATAACCACAGGTTAACATAGACTATATTTCATTTTCAAAAAACGGTACTGTTACACCTAAGCCAACCTACTTTTACGCGAGCGAAGCCGCGGGCAAAAGCTAGTCGTTACTATAGACAGTGCCGAGGCAAGTACTAACTAATCCAAGTCACCCGTTTTTCGTATAATACGATGAAAATAGTCCACATCTACCATGCTTTTCTACGTAAGAAAATTAAACATACCTACAGATCACTAAAAACCTACCAAACCAGTATGACAAAAATATTTAAGTATAGGATTCCTTAACGGGAAAACCTAATAAAACCTTTCTTGAACCGAAAATCAAACCCAAGACATTTATTTTAAAGACTACCTCCGCCTTAGTAATTTTGCAGTCGTCACCTTAGTAATAACGGACTGTATTCGCCCAATAATATGACAAGAATATTCAATCAACAGACACAAAGATCTTCCAGATGCGAAATAACAACCTCAGAATAATCACACAAATGATTATCGATAGTTGATCGAACCCACAACATTAGACCCGACAGTGTCGAGGCGACCACTACACATCCATTCACTAAGTAATTGTATATAAAAATCCTTACTTCAACTTGTTATTTCTTTCAAATAAAGATGAAAACTGAGTAAGATAATCGAGGAAGACTAGATTTTATTATCTGGCTGATCCAGAAATTAAAAGCAAACAGATTTTCTATTAGTACATGATTCCATTTCAGCCAGCTATTTGGCAGTGTGACTGTGATGGCAACACTGTTGTTCACGATGTATAAGCTCAGAACCATAGTGCGATTCAGGAACATGTCATTGTAATAATAAATTTCTTGTTGACAAAAAAATCTACCCGAGAGCTCGATAGATGGCGTTGTTCCTCTTTCCTGAATCGCGCTATGGTTTCATTACCGCTCCACGTATATATAGCCGAGGAGATATGTTTGAGATCGGAGGTCAAAATAAATTAGATCAAGTTACAGTTTGGTTTCAATTATTCACCTACTTGTAGCTCCATCATTAAAGATATCACCTCACACCTGGGATTTAGTTCCAAGTTAGTGCGAACTAATTCAACTGTTGTTATTATGTTATTATTATTTTGTTCTTCTTTACTTTAATATTACTTCATTGTTTATTTTGCAAAAAGATTAATAGACAGAAGAAAGATGATAGTTATAGAAACTTGTACCTATAGTGCGAGGTGTTTAACGTAATTCGTGCGTAACTCCTTTCCGCTCTTTGACGTCGTCCAGCTAAAACAGTACTCTGTGTCCCACTTTTTTAATTCCAACTCAGGGTGAGTATTTTGTATTACACACATAAAGTTGCAGTAAACGCTTAAGCGATATTGTGTAGAATAAAATTGCGCAATATTGTTAAATTGTTTTAATAAAGTATTTTTGTGAGAGTATATTTCTGTTTTGAAATAACGACTTTTATTATTAATAGAACGAGGTTAACAGAATTTTTAAAGCTAGAGTTGAAAACAAGCGTACAATCCAGCTGATGGATGATTATAGGGTATAATCGATTGTAGTAAAGTAAATCGGTTGTTATCAAGTAGGTACCTAAGTCTGCAGAATCTAAAAAGAATAAACATATCATGGACGTATAGGAGTGAGTGAGATACATGTATATGAGCACCTGAACTTGATGAAACAGTAACAGTGTTGGTACTCCTAATTTTCTATATACGTAACTTATATTCTGGTGGTGCCATACGTAAGCCAGCTTATTCGCACCAACAATGTTATCTGCAGTTTCTTCAAAAATATTAAAAAGCCAGGACCTACCGCTCGTAAAATTCTTAAAAAATTCCCTAAAATGTTTTACCGATTTAGCAACCATATTTTACGCACCAAACACATATGTTAATCAGTGCGCGTGTATAATAATAATAATAATATCAGCCCTGTATTAAACTGTCCCACTGCTGGGCACGAGCCTCTTCTCACTGTGAGAAGGGTAAGGCCATAGTCCACCACGCTGGCCTAGTGCGGGTTGGCAGACTTCACATATCTTCGAGAACATTATGGAGAACTCTCAGACATGCAGGTTTCCTGACGATGTTTTTCCTTCACCGTTAAAGCGAGCGATAATTAAATATTTAATACACATATAACTTCGAAAAGTCAGAGATGCGTGTCTTGGGTTCGAACTCGAGACCTCTACGTGGCAATCCAACGGTTTACCACTAGGCTATCGCTGCTGTTATTAGTGCGCGTGTATTAATATTAATTGTAATTTTTATGTTAATTTGTACTATACTATTACGTTATATTGCCAAGTCCGTCGCGTACTTATAACGCAGCCACGACCATCGCCTATTTATAACAAAGTCGCAAGAACTCTTTAGTAACCTATGATCCACAAATCAATTATTCTGATTTTAATATTATAATAATAATCATTTTAAAAAAAGTATATAGGTATGTATGTTTATCCATTGTCTAGTACCCATAGTACAAGCTCTGCTTAATTTGGGCTAGATGGTGTTGTGTGTATGTGATAGAATATTATTATTAGTATTTATGGTAGACCAGTAAGTACGTAACACCAGATCACTAATACATCATCCTAAAATTTGAAATTGACATATGTCACGTAGCCTTAATCTCAGTTCGCGGTGACATTGAGGTTCTATTCAACTTTGTCACAAACCATCTCCAGTATGAGTTGTTTTATATGACATACGTTCGCGGTTTTGAAGTAACACCTAAATAGCTTTAACTTAGCTGAATAAGTATTTTGTGCCATCTTCTTTTGATCTTGTCACCAGCTTGACCCAGGACAAACTCAACATTAGGAGCAGAAGTTTAGTATATACAAATGCTAGTTACTGCTTCGGTTTCGCCTACATAAATCTCATATTAAGATAAAATGTTTCTATGTGTACAACATAGTGTAACCGAAACGTACCATACCTCCTGTTTTGTACCTCTAACAAATCAAATCAAAATCAAACAAATCGGTTGAGTAGTTAAGGCGTGACAGCATAACAAACAAATAAACTATACATACGTACATACATACGCATTTATAATATTAGTAAGGATTTATCGCTGAACTCATTTGAATGACATTTGGAATGTTGGAAATTTATTACGTGGATTGGCAATCTATATAGACCATCTCTCTCTAATCATTAAGAACAAGTCTACCATCACCACTCTCTGCCAATTACTCTGTTTTGCCACCAATTGGCATCAGACAGGCAACACTCCAATATAACCGTAACTAATATCAAAATCCTTTGAGGAATCAAATAACTTCACCCTGTTCAGTCAATACGCTTTGAACCTCACGATAATCTCTGCTAACCCATTCATGTGTATAAAGCCGTGAACGTTACGCAAACATCCATCCCGCAAGCACAGCCGTTGCCAAAACTAGTGCAGAATCATTGATCTAGCACCCAAAGGCACAAGTACTGTATAAAGGAACTCAATTTCGCGCCAATTTAAACTTCTGCCCAACATCTTTATGACGTCAGAGGTCTAAGTTAATCTGATTTGAAGGCACGGCGTGAATATTCGTCAAACTTACCCACTTTGATCTTTGAATTAGCGGTCCAATGCGTGGCTGTTCGAAAACCCTGCTAACACTGACCGTCCTTTCGATTTGAGGGTTTGTTATGTTTTAACTGTATCCCTTACAAGTTTATCATTGCTAGGCCTTGATGACGTCATCAAGAGACAATGACGTCATTAAAGACATGGAAATGTGGAGTTTGTATTTTTTTTATAATACGTACAGATTCCGTTGCCAATATGGTTACAACACCAGGGCTATCAATTAAGTATTGTGTTTTTTCATTTGCACGTGCTAGAAATTAGTGGTCGCCTCGATGTTGACTGCGCCGAGTGTTGTGGGTTCGATTCCCACACGTGACAAAAATTTATGTTATCCTCAAATAGTTGTACTGAATCTAGGTGTTCTGTGTGTCCGTTCTTTGAATGTTTGTAAAGATTACCGTGACGACGCAAGATTTATTCCTAGAGCGAGAATACACATAAAAATTAATAATGTACAAATATTAGATTGATACTATGGTTGTCGGTTGTGGTTTCGTACCCCATGCATTACACTAACGATGTAGATCCTAGTTGACCAATGCGTAATTTAAAAATTACGCATCTGAAACTATGCATAGTAAGAGTTACAAATATTTCATTTCTCATACAGCTTTAAACTTAGTCTGTAGCGTTTAAGACTGCGCCGAGCGTAAGTCAGTTAATGACAGAGCTCGTACGGCGCATATTCAATTCATTACAGTAAAATGGTATGGTGGATTTGAAGTGCTTTCTTGATAAAATTGTATCTTTTTGTCAACTAATAACTAAAATATTTGGGACAGACAAATTGTAATATAATTATTTATGTTTCGTTTAAGCTGTAAAATAGGATAGATTTCTACTGTTATAATCTAAAAATCACGTAACACGAGCTTACGTTTTTGCAAATTAATGTAATTTTGTAGGCGAAAGTATTAATTATTTTAAGTTTTTTACACGGAGTAATTGTAAACACGTTCATTGTTATGGTAAATGTATATTTTATATTTGTATTAAACTAAAAGTGTTGATTTTATTCACTTAACTGTGACCACCTGTTTTGGCACATTTCACTCGGCGCAGTCTTAAACAAAAACATTTATAAAATAAAGTTCAAATCAATTAATTACATTTAAAACCTTTAATATTGACTACACAGATAACGTAGTGGTTTAAGTGGTCGCCTCGCCACTCTCGAGTGCCGAGTGTTGTGGGTTCGATCCCCACACAGGACAAAAATTTGTGTGAACCAGATATAGTTGTTACGAGTCTGGTTGTTTTTTGTATCCATGTTTGAATGTTTATAAAGTCCCCGCGGCATAGGAATTATTCCTAGCGCGGGAGTTGTCCTTTTAAACCAAAATAAAAGAGAAGATAATATGATTCTTATGTGCGACATTGCCACTTGAAATAGACCACAAGATCTAAAGCTTTTAATAATATTACGGAGTCAGATTTCTAACTTTTATATATAAAATATAAATAGAAGCTAGATAGACAATATCATAAATCACAATATTATTTTACTAACAATGAAAGCAAGATATAAATATTATAAAATAAAAATAATAAAAATAATAGAATATTTCACGTTAAAGAAAATAATATATAATATATATATAATATAATATCAGGCCTGTATTAAACTGTCCCACTGCTGGGCACAAACCTCTTCTTACTGTGAGAAGGGTTAGGCCATAGTCCACCACGCTGGCCCAGTGCGGGTTGGCAGACTTCACGTATCTTCGAGAACATTATGGAGAACTCTCAGACATGCAGGTTTCCTCACGATGTTTTCCTTCACCGTTAAAGCAAGCGATAATTAACTATTTAATACGCATATAACTTCGAAAAGTCAGAGATGCGCGCCTTGGGATCGAACTCGAGACCTCTGCGTGGCAGTCTAACGGTTTCCCACTAGGCTATCGCTGCTGATAAAGAAGATAATAACTCGACATTATCTAAGTTCCGTCCAACTACAGACTTCAAAAGAAATAATTAATGAAATTTCTCAACAAAGACACTCAGTTAGGTCGTTTAGGAAGAAGAACTAAAAAAATAAAAACCTATGAAGCGAGCTTCAATCAACACATACTTCAAGCTGCCAACGAAGATAAGTCAATTTTTACCATCCGTCAAGTGCCAATTAACTTTACAAGATGCAGGGGTCTATAAAATAGATTGTGACTGCGGACTCTCATACATTGGTCAAACGAAGAGAAACATAGGCACCCGCATAAAAGAATACATAGCTGATGTAAAACACCAACGCTCGTTGAAATCTGTTGTGTGTGAACATGTGCAACAGGGGACCAACCACTACCTGAGATTTAACAAACCACAGATTCTCGCTAAAGAACACCGATTCCTACCAAAAATGCTTCGTGAGGCTATTGAAATCAAAAACCATCCTAATTTTAATAGAGAAGATG
This sequence comes from Catocala fraxini, assembly GCA_930367265.1. Classification (NCBI taxonomy): domain Eukaryota; kingdom Metazoa; phylum Arthropoda; class Insecta; order Lepidoptera; family Erebidae; genus Catocala; species Catocala fraxini. Next base: position 15,224,082 of record OV884049.1, on the reverse strand, counting down.
GTTGGAATGTACCACCAGCTTGGGATCCAGTAATACAAATAGTCAACCCAAGAAAAAGCAAACCACAGCTACACTTCATTATACTTTGAGTTCATTCTGCGTAAATAGAAACACCAATGATTAAATTATGTTCGGGTACTTTGAAATAACTAGACTGGAACATTGAGACGACTACCATCAGTCTCCCCGTGACCATGGCTGTTGAAAAGCAACCGAAACGTCGGGGAAAGTGTAAACCTTAATATAAATAGTTTTAATAATAATTTAATTAGCTTAAAAATTAATAAAGTTTAATAGTAGTGTTTTAATAGTAACAGTTTTCAAAATTATGTAATAAACTGTCAAATAAACAACGCGATAAAATCTGTATTTAATAGTTTAATTTCAATAAATAATATTCGCGTAAACAGAAGACAATATTATATAAAACCTCTTTTAGCATTCAATTATTCTTTATGTTACACAAAATGGGCATTATTTTTATTTTATAGAACGACAACTGCCGCACTGGCATTGTATCAAAGATTCAAATAACACCGAAATTCAGAACATCTTTTTGAGGATCACACACATTTTTGTACCGTGTGAGGCTCCAACACACAATACTCGGGCCAGTGGCAGTGGAAGGCGACCGAACAAATCAATGACATTTAAGTACCTCATAATATGACACTTACTTCCGACGTGCCCTTTTAGAACAGGCCACATGATGTGAACACTTTTAACTTTGATATATAGCACGCACGATTAGTTCGCGCATGTATCAAGAACGTATAGCTTGCGCATGTATCATACACAAGCTTACGCATGTAAACTGACTTTGTTTACTATAGTTATAGTTATACAAAGTAATTAACAAAGCCAGTTTCACTATTGCGACCATGACTAGTTCGATTACATCGCCACGCAGTATGTTAGAAGGCTGCATTTAAATAAGGCTTATGCAAACTTAACACACTGTGCTATACTGTAAATAGTATGTGGGACATTAAATTCGGACTAACATTTAAATCAACTCGATGGCGTAGTGGTTAGTGTAACCAACTGCCACGCCTGAGGTCGCGGGTTCGATTCCCGCACAAGTCAAACATTTGTGTGCATGAACATGGATGTTTGTCTTGGTCTGGGTGTTTCTATGTATAATATGTATGTATTTACAAAAAAAAAAGTATATATGTATGTCTTCTATTTACGCGAATATTATTCATTGAAATTAAACTGCTATATACGGATTTTATCGCGTTGTTTATTTGACACTTTATTACAAAATTTTGAAAATTGTTACACTACTACTACTATTAAACTTTACTAATTTTTAAGCTAATTAAATTATTATTATTATTAATTAGTCTCCCCGTGACCATGGCTGCTGAAAAGCAACCGAAACGTCGGGGAAAGTGTAAAATAAAAATAAATTAAATCTAAATAGTTTAATAATAATTTAATTAGCTTAAAAATTAGTAAAGTTTAATAGTAGTAGTAGTGTAACAATTTTCAAAATTTTGTAATAAAGTGTCAAATAAACAACGCGATAAAATCCGTATATAGCAGTTTAATTTCAATATATATGTATGTTTATCCATTGTCTAGTACCCATAGTACAAGCTCTGCTTAGTTTGGGCTAGACGGTGTTGTGTGTATGTGGTAGAATATTATTATTATATTATTAACTAGCTATTTGAAACTAGATTTGTTCTGACCAAATATTGGTTCGAAACCGTTTGAATTGAAATAAAACAATGCACAAGTAGTAATATACAAACTTAGATTTTCGTTTTTATATTCCCGGAGGGGTAGTAAGAGGTCTACTACTGAGGTAAGAGCTAAAATAACGTTCTGTGTAAAATTCAAGTATTTTCACCTGATGTTCACCAAATTAGTTCATGTCTGAACCATCCAGGTTACCTCTCACTAAAAGCAGCTTGATCGAGCCTACAAGCAAGCCTGCATTGGCTACTTGGGTGGATCACTAAAGTGTATCAGTCCCTGCGTTCCACCCATCATTGAGAGCAGTCAGCAAGAAAATAAAAGAGAGAGGCGCTTGATATAAAGCTACTACAAGGGATATCAGTCGCGTGTTGTCAACGCTGCCAAAGACTAGTATTTTTGCTACCAGACCTCACAGCACGGCGTCTTCTTAAAAGCCACCCCACTAACACCCCACAACATTTAGTTATGTTTTTGCAGCCTTTTGGCATTTAGAGGTATGTACCTTTTTCCTCAATCGGGATTTTTTCGATCAGAAGAGACTCTCTCATCTTTATGTATATACATATGTCGGTATTAGAATAGAACAGAACCCGAAAGATAATATTGAATATCATATTCAGACCGATCTAACCGTTCATTTCCCAAAGGCGAGATAAGAACACAACCAATAAATGAAATAAAACAACACTTATTATTCTGTCTCATTCACTTCATTCACGAGTATTAATATCGATATCAGATCTAAATGTCGATATAACGCTCAATCACTATTATTACATTTATTAACTGAACAAATAATATCGATTGTGAGACGTTTGGAACAGCCTTACAAAATAACCAGTATGCCCTGACCTGTCATTTCATTTCATCGCCTCGTGTTTACGAAGTACTTGTAATCAAATAGAGGTCTAATTCTATTGGTACTGTATTATCTAATTAAGATTATCTTTATTAGGGACAAATGCCCCTTTCTATACTCTTTGAGGCTCAAAATTGGGATTAATGTAAATGAATTAAGTGGTCCTATCTATAAGTGAGGGTTAGAGGATGGAAGGGGTCATCTTTGAAAAATTACTGGTATTTGTTGATGTTGCGTCATTAGATCTTAGGAGTTATAGTCTAAATAAAGCTGTGGTCATATTTTAGGCCTGTTAAGTTTTGGGCACAAGAGTAGAAATGTTCGGATGTGTAAATGTCATCATAATTATCACTAACCTACAATTAATTCAAATCTACGTGTTATCTAAAAAGAAGTATCATATTATATTGGTATATTTTCAAATTTATATTATTCACACTTTAATATAATTGTTCTGTATTAAAACTATGCATTTCTAATAAATGTTGACAGTGGTACGTTAGCTAACATCACCAAATATTACTGTTCCACTTATTAGAGTCCGTCCGTCTGTTATATAACTTTCAACCCAAAAACCGTAAGAGCTAGAGACTCGCAGTCAACGCCATTCGACTCAGCATAGTCGATATACCCCCGAAATGACTATAACCTTTGACCTCTGACCTCAAGATCACGTGATACCATCTTTCAACTCAAGGACCGTAAGAGCTAGAGACTCGCGGTTAACGCCATTTGACTCAGCATAGTCGATATACTCCGAAATGACTATGACCTTTGACCTCTGACCTCAAGGTCACGGTATCACGTGACCTTTGCATATTAATTGAACCATTTTTTCGAACTCTAAGATATACGACAATTCATTGCCGATTCTCACTTGTATTTATGTAGAATTTGTTTTATTGATACTTAGCATTTCAACCATTCATTAAACATGATGCAGCTGAGTCTTTCATTCAGACAACTATGCATAAAGCTTGCAATTCAACTACTCTATACGGATATTATCGCATTGTTTATTTAAATACTACCAAGTAATACTTGCGTCATCGGCAGAAGAGTTGCAGGCGATGGTAACTATTATGCATGGTGCTTTTGAGAGTAAAGGAATGAAAATAAATGTAAGCAAGACGAAAGTAATGGTATTTGAAAAGGAAGAGTGCGTGACGATGTGTAATATTATGATTGATGGAGAAAAAGTGGAGCAAGTGAAAGAGTTTGTATATTTGGGTACTTTGTTTACAAGGGATGGTAAACATGAGGGAGATATTGAAAGGAGAACGATTGCGGGAAACAAAGTGAATGGAGCTCTACGCGCTTTTATGAACAGTCGAAATGTTTCCGAAAAGGCACGTTTGGCTGTTCATAGAGGACTATTAGTGCCCACACTTAGGTATGGAAGTGAAAGTTGGGTATGGCAAAAGAAGCATGAGAGCAGAATAAATGCTATAGAAATGAGAGCGCTGAGAAATATATGTGGTGTGACTCTGAAAGATAGAATAAGGAATAGTGTGATTAGAGAGAGATGCGGCATGAAAGTTGATATAGTGACAAGAATAGAAAAGGGTATGTTAAGCTGGTTTGGGCATGTAGAAAGAATGGACGAGGAAAGACTGACTAAGAAAGTTTATAAGGCTAGTGTGAATGGAACAGTCGCAAGAGGAAGACCTAGGCGAACGTTTCTTGATCAGATCGGAGGCGTTCTGGACAAAGGCCAGGTTAAGAGCACCTTGAACCGACGGGCGTGTATGAGGAATGTGATGAAAGTGAATGAAGCGAGAGAAGTGTGTCAGGATCGTAGCAAATGGAAATCCGTAGTCTCTGCCTACCCCTCTGGGAAACAGGCGTGAATCTATGTATGTATGTATGTTTATTTTAAAAACACTATCACTACATATTATAATACAAACTCTCCCACCGCGTCTGTCTATCTGTCTGTTCACGATAAATTAAAAAACTACTGAACGGATTTTCATGCGATTTTCACTTATAGACAGAGTGATTTATGTGGAAGGTTTAGGTGTATAATATGTTGAAGTTTTGTATAAATAGTAATAGTTGAAAATGTTCGCAAAAGTCAAGCCTCCTGAGAGTTTTAATCGAAAACGCTGCCTAATCCGTAAATTGAGATATAACAAAATATCCCCGTGCTGAGCTGGGACGGGTCGTTAGTTATTACATAATTCTGAAACAATTAAACTACTACTGTTACACTTTACTTCTATTTTATGCTATTAAAATTATCCAACTCATTAATCTGGTCTAAATGAGCAATATCGGTGCAATCAGCCATGAAATAAGCTCATTATTTCCATATCCTGTTAAGGATGTTTCTACATCATCACTCCAGGTAATTGGGCCTTATATAAACATACATAGTTACATACATAGTAACAGTATACAGCCAGGTCTCTACCTGGCTGTATACTGTATACTGATTTATATTAAACCTATATTTCGTTGTATTCAAGAATCGATCTCGAGACTTTATGTACTGCAGTCGTATTCACTATCATTGCAACAATATGGCAAAAGACTTTAAATCTTTAGACATATATCAATAATCAGTTTCTGTATGTTTGTGTCCGCAAAACTCGATAAGCAGATGATCGACTGACTTGATTTCTTTGCTCAACATTGTGTATATTTTGTTGCATTTCTATATAAGAGTTTGTTCATTGTGGGCATAGGTAAAGAAAAAGATGTACATATAAAAACATAGGTTCCAGTATGTCCTGCGGTTAAACATACAACATTTATTGAACAAAGAAATATCGAAAACATGCTTATTTTATATAATTAACAGAGTCAGTACCTAATTAGTGTTGTCATTAAGGAAATCTTGGATCGTGTAATATACTTTTTTAATCAACCAGTTATGTCAATTGTTTTTAAATATTTTTAGTTCTGGAATGTTTATTATCTGAGTTGGTACTTTACATATCTTTGATGCCATACTGAAGAAACTTTTATCAAATAGAGCAGTTTTATGAGGCACAGAAGAAACCTTTTGAATCTTTCTTTGACTTGAGCTCGCCAAATAAAGATTTATTTGTTTTTACAAAAACGACAACCTCATATACATACATAAATTGAAGCAAGTGTTAACATTTTAAATTTCTTAAAATACGGTTTGCAAGATTCAGGTGCAAATATATTTGTTATAGCACGTATACATTTTTTCTGAGCTTAAAATACTAGTTTTTTGTTACTAGCATTGCCACAGTATATAATGCTATACTTCAATGATGAAGATATGTAAGCATGATATGCAGTTAATACTGTTAATTGGTCAACAACTTTTGCTAACTTATAGAGTGCATAAAATTCTGAATTTATTTATTGCAAACTAAATTAATGTGCGTTTGCCATGTCATATCGCTGTCTATCTAGAAGCCTAAAAATTTAATACAATTTACATTTTCTATATTTGTATCATTACAATTTAATTTAAGAGGTTTCTGTAAATGTTTTGTATATGAAACTAATTTCGTTTTATTTAAGTTTATAACTTAGTTGTTAATGGTTAGCCACTTTATAATTGAGTGTAAAGAATTATTAATCTCTACTTCCATAGTTTTTATGTTATCGTTTGCGAATATGGCTGTGCTATCGTCAGCAAAAAGAATCATTGGATGTTGAGTGAGTATTTATACCGAAGTTTATTGAAAAATATGAAATTAAGAATATCAGACTGAGCCAAAGCGAAGCGGCGCTTTAGCTAGTGTGATTATAATTTTCATCTCATACTTCTTCAAATAATATACAAGGCTTATAATATAATATTGTAAAAAAGAAAAGGCTTTCCAGATCGATTTTCGACCACGGCGGCAAATCATTACGGAGACTGGCTATCTTCGCAGGAGATATTATAGAGCGCAAGGGTGTGCCTAACCATAAGTGTACTCTTTGTTCCCTAACTCTCATAATTCGATCGGACGACAATCCGACACGACCGAAGCGAGGTCAGGTGCAGGACCAACTGCTTTACGTGCTTGTTGAAGGTGTGTAACACCTCCAACTTCTTAACCCTGGATTACTGTTGATTTGTTTTTGTCAGAAAACCCAATAAGTCATTGTTGGCGACTCGAGATTCGAACCCGCAACGAAAGTCGCATATACTACCGCTGCGCTACAAGTAACGTAGAGCAATATTATAACAGTTAGTTTGAAATAATATATGACTAAGTATTCAAGTAATGTATTCGTACTAAATCGACATATATTTTAGTCAAACGCGACAGTCGAAAGACACAGAATTTTGCATTTTGCTACTTACTAGGCCGTAATGCATTAATTTACATTGTCAAAATATCTAAAAATACCTCACTAATATGATTTAGGAAATTAAAACCTAGTAAGTACACAATTATAATACAGCATATAAAACCATTTAAAACACAAACACCTACCAAGTAAAATTTTCCTTGTGTCTCTTGCTAACAAACGACTTAACGTGTAAGTGTATTACCAACCTAACAGAAAAAGAAAATGTCAGTAATCAATCAACACAAATAGAACAGTATTTTGTCCGCTCGAGTAATCTCATGCTAAGTATTAGTACCATATTACTGTTTGGTATTATGTGTACTAATATTTTTCTAACAAATATAAATAATTAAGTAAATATTACACTGCTATTTGACTTACTGTGTTGTTGGTCTACTGGCTAATGTATTTGGCTGCGAATTATAAGGTCTTGGAATCGAACTTTACATATTGTGTTTTACTTTCAATAAATACTCATTAGCAACCTAGAGATGATTGCATGGATGGTTTTAGTGGCCTCCTCAGTGCTGCCGCGCTGGGTGCTGTCAGTTTGATTCCTTTACGTGCCAAAAATTTGTGTGATCCACATAGTTGTGCCAAGTCTGAGTGTTCTTTGTGTCCGTTGTTTGAATCTTTTTAAAATTCCCTGTGATAGGGTTTACTACATGACCTTAAAATAAATGAAGTACAATATAATACAAAAAGTATGAAGTCCCATTGGTATCAAGGTCTAAGCTCTAATGTGGTTGGATTGCCAGAGACAAGAGCCTTCTCATAATACGTGCGTTTATTATTATATTACTTACATCTCCAGTCTTATCATTATATTAATCATAGTCGTAACTAGGTCTTACTTCCAAACGTATCTATTTTGTCAAAGAACATTCGCTGAAGCCTTGTCTATCCAACCGTAAACTCAGAAAAATCCTTCTTGCCCATCTCGGTATAGTGAATTAGGACAGAAACTTTAACTATATATCTTTTTCCTTGAAGCATCACAGTACACTTGAACAATTTAAACAAAACCGAATGCTACAAAAAGGAACAATCTCCAAATTAGCTGTACATAATTTGACAAAAACTTGGCGAAGATCTCAAAAACTTTGTGATAAAATTAACGTTAAAGCGTCTTATTTCGAAAAAAAGGCTTCGTCCGGCTATAAAGTACTTTTATTTGTAAACACGACTTAATCACCCTTTACCTTTTAGAATTAAAAGACTTTTAATGTCCCCTTTTGGATAAGGAGGTCTAACGTTCAAGGTTTTTTTTGGATAGATCCGCATTTCAGAATCACGCACAAATACATTTAACAACTGACTTATTTTAGGAATACTGGCCAGTAAGATCCTCATATTATATATTTTTGGGTGCACTAAAGCCGTAAATAGGCCGTCGAAACGTAGTAGATATAGTTTAAAGAATAAAGGGCATTTAATCTTCTGCCATCGCTTTGCGTCAATCTTGGCCAATTATTGATTAAGACTTGGACTATAACTAATTAAATACGCTGCCGGTCTTGCAAAACCAAAGAATGAATAAGATTCTAGCACAAGGGGATAATATCACTGGTGTAACAGGCAGTAGTACACATTTCATTTTTTATTTGACTGCAACCTTTATTTTATGAGTTAGACACATGTGTATCTGCTGCCAAGCTGATGCTAGTTTAAGGAAACCTTATCCTAACGGCTTTAAAATATGATTTAACAGCTGAACCATTCTAAACCACGTGAAAAAATATCATGAATTTTGTTTTTTTTTATTGATGGTAACCCTACTTTAAAGAGCTGATTATAACATCCTGAGTGCCAGTAATCACGTAGGCTCGGCTTTTGCATAATTATATAAAAACAACCCTTAAAATGTTCTCTAAAGAGAATAATCTGTTAATTTTATTCATAACTAGATGACCCGGTGTACTTCGTATCACCTATCCTAACGATTTTTCTATATTTTCTCACTGTTTAGAACTTCCCTGGACTACGACAAACATTTCAAAACCAAAATCAGCTAAATCGGCCCAGCCGTTCTCGAGTTTTAGTGAGACAAACGAACAGCAATTGATTTTTATATATATAGATTTAAAAGTGTTGTGATATAATACATAATACCATCCCTGTGTATAAACAGTCTTACAGCTGGGCACGGGCCTCTTCCCAGTGTAAGAAGTTTAGGCCATAGTCCACCATTCTGGCCCAGTGCTGGTTGGCAGATTTCTCATATCTTCGAGACCATAATGGATAACTTTTAGACTGGTTGCTTCACAATGTTTTCCTTTGACGTTAAAGCAAGCGGTAATTAACCAATCAATAGGCACTTCGAGTTTCAAGTCAGAAGTGCCATGGAATCGAACTTGAGCTCACTGCGTTGCAACCAAACGGTCACCCTTACACCCTTAGCGTGCAAAGCAAATCATTTGCAAATCACATATGAACATACTTTACAATTAAAAGGACAATACATAAAGTTGGGTCTCTATGTATTATCTTGAGCTACCAGTACGCCACATTTATTTAATAAATAAGGCAAGTAAACCGGACTAGATATATTACTAGCGTTAACAGTAAACATACTCTACAACATACAAAATAAATTTAAAAGGTCGTTGTTACAACAAACCTACGTAAAATTAAAACGACATTTACTACGTCAAGTAGGTACGCACCTACGTTTACGCTCCCTACAATAAAACACAAATAAAATAACAAAAACAAAGCGAGCCACAAGGTAAATTGAATTTAAACAACAAAACTCGAGTACAGATCTCGACAAAAGCACCAAGCATCCGTCGGCAGTCGTCCGTGAACCATATTTGTTTATTTGTTACTCAGGTCATTTAACAAAAGTGTTACGTATATATTTTTTGTCTCGCTCTATGCAAATATTAACGCTAGCGATTTGGGTTAGCGGGATTCCGAATGTGGGATTTAGAAAAAGAGATCGGATTAAAGTGAAGTCTCAACAATGTGTTTGGACAGGCGGTTTGCTTGTGAAGCGTGAAGGATTCAGCTCGATTGTCCGTTGTAAGGTCGCGAGATTGTAGACGTGGCCATAGTCGGGTTCGTGAGAGTATTAGTGGGCTTTTGTTGGCATATCCTGAATAGTAGAAATCTCAGCTTTTCAAGTTTGCAAGATACATTTCTTGTTGGGCGAAGTAACGTTAAAATCCAGTTCGGGAGACGATTAAAGCAATTTCAGCAATCAATGTTTTTGTACTGAATTTGAAAAGTTGTATTACACATAGAGATAACGCAACCACAAATATCAAGTACGAGTATTAGTTGTTTCATTCAATTTAAATTAAAGCACTTTTCATATTATATTATATAGCTATATACATATATATAGCTATATATATGTATATACATACTCTTAATGTGCATATGTATATTTATATTTCTGTCCAAGACATGAAAAGTGGCATCTGCATAATCTTTACGTGTTCAATTATTTTGTTCCTTCAGTATTTCTCACATGTGAGATATTATGATGGTGATAAAAACTGAAATCACATTTTCCAAGGATCGTTTATGGTTTTGCACAGGTACAATGGTCTACTTTTATTGGGGTCGCAGGTTTGACGATCGCTTGAGAAAAATTGTTGCATAAGCAAATTCATAAATGTGCAAATTAAAGCACTTGTGCAGGTTGTATGCGTAGTTTAAACTAATTTAACTGTTATATGATTCTTGTCTGTCTTTTGGTTTATATACATAATTATGTATAAGCTTATACAAAGTGGCGCAAATGTTATCACTTTAATTGATACCACCATGGTATTCTTTGGCGATTTACAAATTAAGAACCAAATGTATTTAGTAGTTTAGCCACAGGACATTTTTTTGTTTTCATAATTTATAACATCATGTGTAATGCATAGATAAAGTACTTAGGTGTCAAAGACCTCAAGCGGCGATATTAAAACAAAGGTTACCGCTTAAGATGTTATGTTCGCCGAATCTGTTTGAACGCGCCGACATATTATTGCTGCAAAGTTGCCGTTTCTACAGGTCAGTGAATTTTGTGTAGGTACTTATTACAATGGTGTTCCAATTTGTGTCTAATTTTATTTTATTTATTTTGTTTAAAAAAATCATTTCTTAATTTCTGCGAAAATAGGTTTTTTGTTTATGTTAACCGTCTTATATCAACCAGCTTAAAGCAGTATATCATTTAATGTGATAAGTTTTGTGACACTTTCTACATTTACCTCGCCAATCCAGCTATTATTATCAGCGACATATGTTATTTGATTAACATCGCATATAACTCAATTGACTGTCCCGAGCTTGTAGCTAAACTAGAATTACGTACCAATTTAATTGGTTTTAGGCGGCGTCCTATACTTAATGAACCCTTGGCAACCCTTGGTTGTTTTTAATATTCATAAGTGGAGGCTTGTTATTAGCAACATGTGTAGCCATTAAATGTATACTTTTTTATATTAGTCTGTAAACCTTCCTAAGATTAAATAATTAAAATCAAAGTATGTGTACAGATCAAGACAATAATTGTTTGATTGCAGATTCTAGCTAAGTATAATTAATGTAATTCTACCACATACACACAACACTATCTAGCCCAAACTAAGCAGAGCTTGTACTATGGGTACTAGACAATGGATAAACATACATATGTATATACTTTTTTTTGTAAATACATATATATTATACATAGAAACACCCAGACCAAGACAAACATCCATGTTCATGCACACAAATGTTTGATTTGTGCGGGAATCGAACCCGCGACCTTAGACGTGGCAGTCGGTTACACTAACCACTACGCCACCGAGGCCGACTATTTAGATAAAAAACCTCTCAGTAACAGTATGAAGTCTTAAAGGATGCATTATTCTTGCTTTACCTTTCTGAAGAATTCTACTAGACCTATGATCAAGGTAAACTTAAAGAACGCTTTAAGAAAAACTATAACAGGTACAATTTTTTATGTTTCTAAAGAGCTGTCTCATCTTATGTAGAGCCACGCTTGCGTCTCCTTAAACAGAAGCAGATGCGTATTTAGCCATATTTTACTAATTATACTTTAGGTCCTACGTATGACCATGAAATCATATTGCAAGAGTTTATAGTACTATTGTAAATTATTCTATAGAAAACCAGTGCCCTCTTTGTTCACACTTTTCACATCGTTCTATCAGGCTATTTGCTTTCAAGTCAAAACTGATATCGCTTAAAAATGAAAGTTTTCCTAATCTATATTCCTAAAAACAAGTCAACATCACTGCGGGCCAACAAAACAGATCATTTGAATAAAAACAATCGCAAACAGCTGACAGAGCAACCAGATTAGCGCTTTTATCTGACAATCGACGTGTCGGCATTCAATCGGTAGTTGTCGGCATTTGTCGGACTGTTGACTGATCATTAACCGACGAATTACGTGTAGAGGTATTCGCGTTTAAACAGCTATTTGGAGCGATTCAAAGAGTTATTTTAAGCGTCAACATGTTAGAGTAACGTTCGAACCACATGGTGAAACCCGTATAAGGTTTAGAATTGACGTGATCGGAATGGAAAATTTCTCTGAATTGACTGCTAGATGTAAACAGCCGAAGGGTAAAGGTAGAAGGGTAGAAGCCGCTACAATTTTGTTGTCTGTTCCGCTCTGACCGCCGCCGCACTGTTGACGTTTCTCAGCAAACTTCATTAACGGTAATTTTTTGAGCCTCTGCATAGAAGTACAAAGAGATGAGCTACCATATTTTGACTGCTTGAAACACTCTCGCAAGTCGTGCGACGATCCAAAAGAGCAGTACTGCTTTTTCAACACAAGAAAAAAAACGTATTTTTCTAAAATAAAGAAAGTTCAGTACTACCATAAGGCGCTTTGAAAACTCTTTCAACAGCAGGAACTTACCACAAGAATCCTCGGCTTAGGCTAGATTGCTGCTGTGTACCATTCATAACAGCGTTTTTGCCTAAACCCAGGATTTTAGTGGCACTCAAGCAACATGGTTGCGGAAATGCAGTAGATTGCTGCCAAAAGCTAGTATTTTGCTTTTATAGTAATTACAGGCTCTTTAAACATCGTGGCATCGATGGTTCTCATTTTACAAGAAATCATAGTCTGCGTTTAAAATTTACTTTTAAGCGTTTCGAATTGTTTGACATTTTCAGTTAATTTGAACTACGTAAGTACTATGAGAAAATATACTTTTGTAACACTCATTAGAGTGCATTATTATTGACTAATAGCGAATAATGTCGAATTAATATATAATATGAGTCTAAATTATCATTTTTGGGATTATATTAATGGTATTTTTTTTTCATTTGCTTGTTGGTATGTCTTACTTCTGGGTAAAAACCTCTCCCCTGTACTTCTAAATCACTTTGTAGTAATGTAATTTTAAATGTCAATGAGACATGTGGAAATTCTTGTATATTATTGCAGAAATGTTCAATCAGCCTTTTACTTAGAACTTTTTTAATTTATATAACAACTTTATCAAGGTCACATAAAATTTGGTACCATTCGGACGTCGCACTCACATCACAGCGTTACCTCAAAGATAATTTGTAAAGGCTTTGTACAAAATGAGTAAAGGACAGTAGCTGGCTAGTCAAAGACGTATTCTAAGGAAAGGCAGCGAATTGGAAAGCTATTGAGGTGGACGGGTCTTACTATGTCCTGAGAGATCGGTTGCGATTCCCATCCTATATAAATTAGATATGAGCCGTAAGTTTTTACAGTAATAAAAGAAATGGCTAAAGATTTGAATATGAAATTGAGTGAAAAAGCAATAGCGACAAGTATGCAAAGAATATAATAAAAAAAAAAGATATGTGCAAGTTTATAAGTCGCAATAAATCCGGGATCTTGGCCCACCCCTCTGGAAATATCAAATGTTAGAAGCATTTCCTGTGCTTATAGTTTCGTTAAAATGCAGATTAGTGATGCGCGAATGTCTCGTGAGAACATCTGTAAAATGGCGGTCGAATCCGCATGTTGAGAAGTCTTTGTACCTTAGAAGTAAATGCAGAGAAATATATTTATTAAAATCATCAATCGGATTAATCAAAGGCATAAACGTTGTCTTTTTAATTTTTTATTTTTAGTTAAAACTATGCGTCATCAAAACACTAAATAATAATGTTCAAGTAAAACCATTTCATTTAATTTACTAATTGCCCCTTTTTAATGTCCCTTCACACATATTTTGTAATATTTTTATTGTGATCTGGTTGGACAACTATTATTACAATAGATAGACGGTGCAACAGACAAATTAGTACGATAAGAATAAAGAAATCATTAACTTTCATTTTGGTTAGGGATCCTATAACATTTGAATAGTTCAAAATTGTTTCATTCCGGACACGAATATAATTTTACATAACAAAAGGAAAATAACAAGACCTTGTTTTCTTCCTTTTAGTAACCGCCTACCATGAGGCTTCTTCAAGCCTCATGGTAGGCGGTTACCAAAGCTTATAATCGTTTGCAATACAATCTACATTAAAAAAAGAATAGGCTTTAATAGGGAGTTATTTTAATGTTGCCATTTTTATTGCCACATATTTTATTGTTAAGACATACTATACATAAGGGAGCCAACTTTATTTACAGAGGCGACACAGCTTAGCAGCCGCACACTTGTATTTTGTTCGAGGAAACATATCAGCACTTAGGTACAAATATGTAGTTCTGTCAAACGTCGAGAATTGTCGTTACAAACCATATATTTTCCTAACAAAATATTGGTTTTGGCATACAATTCAGCAGTGTCTTCGATAAGGTGAATAATGTTCGAGTAAAGATTTGGGTCAGCACCTAAGCTTTGTTCTACCGATATTTAGCAGACCAATATGTATCCACGTCTTAAATGTCACCCGTTGGAGGAGTCATTTGGAATACTTTGTTTGGACTAGATATTAAAACATTAGTATAGTTTATAGGAAGCGATTTCAATTGCTTATATCGTTCAAAACTAAAACGAATGTTTATTTGCAATAGCTAAAAAATACAGGAGAATAATTTCAAAGATTGTTTTAATTAGATATTTTAAATCGAAAATAATTTTAAAATTTGTTAAATGTTCAGCTACTTTTATTACTGACTGTTTATTTTAGCACAAGCTGATATACGTTGCTATGACAATGTATGTATTGATTATTTTTGATAGTCCACTGTTGGACAAAGGTTTCTCGCAAACCACGCAACCAACTCCTAACTTTCGTCATGCATATTCAATCTACCCAATTACACTTCACAAGTCATCAGTCTACTTGGCTGGAAGCAACCAATATTTGATCCTGCAGTCTAAGACCAGTGGTCATAGTTATTGCGATATATACCTATATATTATATCATATATGCTCGCACGCTGTGCGTCTATTGTACTAAACTGTTTCATCCAGAATATATATATATATGTAACAGTTTTTATATTCAATATAATACTAACATGCCTTTGCATTGCACACGACATTACATTGAATAATAGAAAAGCGTGTCTAGGCACGCTACTGTCTAAGATTTGTCTTTTTCAATGGCCATCGGTCGGTTTTTGCAAACACTGAACGCAAACTGTTCGCAAGACAAAAGCAATTTATACCCAGCTGCGTCGAATTTAGGGTTATTTTGTTTTTTATGGTTTAGCAGCAGACGGATCGCCTGATGTTAAGCGATTACCGCCGCCCATGGACACCCGCACCAGAGGAATCATAAATGCGTTGCGTTCCTTTTAAATTTGCCCCCACCAGAAGGGGGGGGGGGATGGTTGGGCCTCTGGTACCCTCACTCACTCGACGAAACACATCGCAAGCGCTATTTCACGCCGGTTTTCTATGCGGTCGTGGTATCACTCCGGTCGAGCCGGCCAATTCGTGCCGAAGCGTGGCTCTCCCACGGTTTTTTGGAACTATATTCTTTTTGTTTAGGCTAAAAAGCATTATAGACATTGATAAAAAGAAGATTAAGAAATGGCTTTTATCACTAGATTACACACAAACAGAAAATATTTTACTTTAAATTATTAGTAACAGCCATTTACTCATCATTTAAGATTGGCAGGGCACACATGTTACTTAAACCACATACACACTTAGACGCTTATACGTTAACATACACACACCACACATACATGCACACAACACATACAACACACACACATACACATACACATACACGTACAACAGCATGCACTATTATATTATTTTATTGATAATTACGTAATTATGTTTTTCCTGGGGAAGACACTGTCTCCTGTAACACAGGCCTCGGCCTAGCTCAGGAGTCAGGGTTTCAATTTGTTCTTATGTACTGTACTTTTATTATCAATAAAAATTTATTATTATTATTATAAATGAGGTATTATTTAGATATACAAACATATATCTAAAATCTCCAACGGATAATATCGAATGTGACAATACTAAAACACTCATGACGTGCAAACCATTTATGACATAGAAAAATGTTCATCAAATAAAATTCTGAATAGACTGACGAGCATGCGTCTTTTCCACACATATTTGACATGACACGGCGACACAGTCCGTCACATATACGTACGGCCACAATATCACACAGCATAATCTCAAAGTACCTTCCCAACAAAGTGAGTATAGCCACACAAGCAAAACGTTCCTACCTCCAAATTCACAACACGCTTTGCCGATCAGCTTTTTAGATTAAGCTGACGACACAGTATTGTCAGTACAAATCATCCTGAGGATATTGCACCTGGAAACATGCTGCACATTGCGATGCCCGCGCATTAAAAAATTATATAAAAGTGCTTTATGTTTCTGACTCTGTAATATTACATTCGGCTAGTCCTTTTTTTATTCTGGCCAGTATTTTGCTGAAGAGCTAGTTAGGTTTGTATCGCAACCACATTTGTTAAGTCCTTAAAAGATGAAGGTCAGCTTGGTCAGTACAAAACACTTTCCTACAGAAAATGGTGGCTAAAGAAGCGCGCGTCGTATTCTTGCGGTCAGGGAACTTGTTTAAAGAGATTGTGCTATTGAAACAAGGTCAGTGTAGTCTTTAACCCTTATTTTAGAAGCAGGATGACCTATTTTAAAGGGTTGGCAATGTAAATGTTATCTCAGGAGTTGCAACGTCAGTCGAATAATGCCTACTATTAGGCGATCTATACAAGAAATTGCCAGTCCAGAAAGTATTAAAAAAATAAGAACGTTGCGCCATACAATCCAGATGCTCATGATATTTGTATTCCCGTCTTCTCCAAGCGGCAGACGTTCAACATTCCCTTAACAAACACTTACTTACACACACATTTAGAGGCCTAACCCAAAAACATAGCAAATCTTTATCAAAGGAAATATACTCACAGACCGTTGAATGTTTACGAAACCATTAGCGAAGCATACCTGAAATAATAAAAAAGATGTTATAGCCATGTAAAAACTTCACGAATAAGGAATACTTACGATGTTTCTAGATCACATACCTACATAAAGTTGTCATGATAAGTTACCGGAGTATTACATAAAATACAGTTGTATTCATTATTTATAAGCGTACCATCTTTTATGACCGAAAAAGAGATGAGTAAGTGATATAGATAAATCAATCTGTCTGTGGTCAAAATGGGAGTTCCTCAGGGTTCAATCCTCGGTCCGTTCTTGTTTTTAGTTTGTATTAATGACTCACCTCACCTTGTGAGGGATAAACATGAGATAGTCCTGTTTGCGAATGACACTTCCTTATTATTTAAATTAAAACGCCAGAAAATGTTCGGTACATTTGTAAGAGAACGACATTAATTTATTTAAAGGCATCTTTAATTTTTATAATAGGTGCTATAACTGGACACACATAATATAACATTATGAGAATTGATTTAGATGTACACAAGTATAATTGAACTTGTTTCATGTTCACAATTACCGTTCAAGAAACGAACTGGGACTGAATGCTCAATAAACGTGTGAGAGGCTAGGGGTAAGGTGCGACTGAGAAAGACTTTGAATTAGATTTTTACTATTTAGGTATTGAAAATAGTAAAAAAACAATTCAAAATCTCTCTCAGTATGACCTTATATTGTCAATTCATGGCCTATATGAAGTCCATGAATTGACAATATAAGGTCAAATGGCTACTGATCTCGTGGCCATAATATTAAACACGTCTTTTTACGAGACAGAAAGAGAAACACGAGATTGTAGCTATTCCAGCTATTAAGCTTATAAAAGATGGGCAACTTCCTTAATATTTCATTGCTTTTTAAAAACGTTGCCACCGTTATAATACTTTCTGCATTGTGGCGGACTTACAAACATTTAAACATAAGCACCAATAGCACCAAGACTCAAAACATAATAGCAGCACAGAGTTATGAACTGTGCCTGGTATACAAAAATAGGCTCGCCCTGTATTACGTGGCTCCTAAAAGCATAGCTGCTGAAATTTCAGGGCTTTAATCTGCCACTGTCGGACACTGGGCTAAAATCATCTAAAAACTGATGCCATCGACACGATAAGAAGAAGAACCTCTGCCTACCCTTTGGCGATATAAGCGTAAGGCTATCTACATGTCTGCAAATTAAACTAGGTTCGCTAGACGAATTTACAAACATAGGTTAACGTCTAATAAACCAAATACCTTAATGTATAAAAGCGTAATTTGTATAGATTCTATAAAAAAATGCTTAATCACATCATGATAATGACAACACGTATATAAATACAACTTTATTTGAATAAAAGTTAAGAAAATTTAGCTAGAAAAGGCTCGATGCAACCGTTTGTGGGCTCTAAGCCATTCGTAGGACTCTCTGAGAGCACCGTCAAGGCAGCTTTGAATGTACATACCAATGATAAACACAAGCTAGAGTGGATGGCCCTCAGGGGTCTGGAACACTCCAAGAAATTCATTGCAAACAGAGCCACGGGCTTCTTCCGGAAGCTGTGCATGTACAACAAGGGCCAAATACGCCTGCTCACTGGCCATTTTGGCACCAACGACTTCCTGTGCAGATTGGGATTGGCAAACAATCTGATCTGCAGAGCCTGTGGTAAACAGGACGAGTCCATATTACACCTACTGTGTGAATGTGACGCTTTGGCTGGATTGAGTATGGGTCTGATGGGATTGGAATATCCAAACCCCAAAGACTTCATTCTTCTCCCTCTGAAGTGTACGCTGCGGCTGATGTAGTACATTCATAAGGAGATAGCTAAAGGATAGATCTTAGGGCCGACACAAAAGATCCCACTGGGTCGAAGTGTTACCGGTCTGCACTGACTGACCCCCGTATTTAAGATAAGATAAGTTTATAAGAAAATTTATGAAATTAATGATTGATGAAGCATTATATAAGTGATGCTTTTCTTAATGACACATGTCTAATTGTATCTGACTATTTGCTAAATTATCATATTATTGACATTAGGCACTGTAATTACATTACTAATAGACTTTGAACTGTATTGATTTGATATGAGATTTTGAACTGTTATTATCTTACACATGTTTCTCTTTTTGACCTATTTACTTTTCGGACTATTTGTATAAGCCTGCATATTGTGTAAGCCGTCAGGCAGATTTTGGAATACGAACCTACCGATTTATGTGTATTATTCTTTTAAGAACTTATTGAACCTAAAATCTTTAATAAAATATTGCAATGCAGTATCTTCTATAATCTCTTTACACTAATAAACTCTCCCCACACTTCTTTCCTGTGTTGCGAACATAAAGTAAACCCAAACTAAAAACAACTATTTGTGGATCGCACAAATGTTAGTACCATGTGAGTTTCGAACCCACAACAGTCGGGACAAATATGAGGCAACCGTGTAATACCTTTTCCCTACTATCAGCAACGCGTGAGTTATTTCCAAGGCACTGCAAGCAATAACATAGTAGAGAAACTGCTTACAATTAAGCGGGCAGGATTGACTATAGTAGTAACAGTTTTCTCAATCCAGTAAGATCAAAAACTACATCCATAATAATTACGAACTAAGTAAATGATACTTTCTCATTTTACAAACACCTTTATAATCAAGACAGAAAGAGAAAATAACATTACATAAACTCTAACCGCCCACTAACACTCTAACCAAATCCTTATCCTAAAACGATAGATCTTGGTACCCATACTAAAAGAGGAAGGCTTGAGCATATTGTTCATTTGTTTTGCTACAACCGGCATTTACCCTGTTCCTCCTATCAATCGAACTTGTGAAGATAAGCTGCTTTTCGATAAGGAATTTTGTTAGATTACGTAAAAACAAGGTAGTATTTCCTTGTCGGACGTTTATTAACACTTCTGCTTTTCGTAGACTAACCTCTACGAAGTGTTGACTGCTACGGCTTGCTACGACGTGTGATATTTCGTAGAGATTTATTGCAGTAGATGAGTGATTTATGCTGTGTTTGCTGTGGTATGTTGAAGCGTAGATTATATTACTACGTGACTTTGAATTTACATTCGTCTCAGAACTTTACGTCTTTAAAAATTACTTTAAAATTACGAATACATTACACAAAAATATTTAAATACATCTCGAATAGTCCTGGAAAAACAGGTCTGTACTTTTAAAACGAGAACATGAATATAATTTTTAAAACAATTAAGTACACTTCTAGTTTATAAATAATAAAACGTTAAATAAGATAAGGTTCTGCCCTTAATATCTAATCATTCACATAGATATGAAAGAATATAAGTATATATACGTAAACTTATGCTTCGTGACAGTTAAATAGATGAGCAAAAGTGTACTACTCGCATATTCCTGAATCTATGGTTTAATTCTGAAGTGGTTGGGATCTTATCTATTAACATTTGTAATCTCGCCTAATAAAAAAATCAATAACACTTTCCCAGTTCCAGGCTTCGAAAGGACAGCCTCACGATTTGTGGAAAACATGACGAGGCAATCCTTCAAGGCCTAAAAATATATAATGGAAGTGACGCGGACCGGTCGTTGCTGAGCGGCCGTGCTCGCGGCGCCCCACCATCGGCTTCGCCTCCCCAGCGGCGGCCCTATATATTGGCAACGCGCCCTGGTGCCGGCCTCCTTCCGCTGCGCTGCCTACTGAAGTTAAGTGGTCCATTCTACCCGGGACCACGTAACAAGCCTTCATCTTGAACCACGCCCTGAAATACCACTAAATATCTAGTCAAATTGAATTGTAGTTCTGTTTATTCTTATACACCTGTGTGTTGTAAGTGAAAATATATGCTTATTGATCGCGTTGTTCATCTTTAATTTCGATTAAAATCCTAGGTCAACCACGCCTCTAAAGCGGGTTGATTACCATAACGTTACATGAATATTTATGTATTTCGAATGTAGAGAAGTAAAAGTACCTATGGAATCCGTTTTCAGGAACTAAATTTAAAAAAACTTATGTTAGTAATTGAACATTGTTCATTTAATAGATAACTCGACCGATAATTTTTATCTACTTTGATAGGTAGTAGGTAGATTGCCCAAATATCAAACGTCTTAAGAATAGCAATTGGATTATCTCATTTTATATACACACTCATAACCCTTAACCACCCAATTAAATATTATCAACCACGCACAATACAACCTAACATTCCAAATGCTCAGATAGTCAAGATAACACCCTTAACATTTGAAGAATCTTTGTCAAATGATATGCAAATGACACTTTGGTAACCTTTTGCGTCAAATTTCGGCAGTTTACAAACAGTTTTAACCCTTGCAAAGTTGGTGAGTGTGGGGAAACAAGCTGATGGGTCCTTTAAAGCCTTTTTGAAGATAATTGAGGTATCAAATCTCTGTATTCTCAAGTTCGTATAATGAGGGCTAGCTTATAGAAGTAATTTGAGAAGTAAGTTTAAATTAATTAGTAATTGGTGGACCAACCTTTTCGAAGTTAAGTTAATAATCTTATTACATAGATACCTATACACCCCCCTGAACTTGTAAATTAGAGTGTATCATACCTTTATTTATTCAGGTAGGCTTTAGGTCCAATGTCTTCTGCGATTCATTACCAGACTTGGTGTTGTTGCTAAAAATATTCAAACAGCAAATTCATTAACAGCCCGTCGCGGAAGTCGACGCTCTATATTACAAAAAAGACACGAATCTAGGACCTTACGTTGTGCTGTAAACTTAATCTACGGACTAGAGAGGCTCTATTATTACTTAACTTTAATTCAAACAAAGAGAAACCCACCTTGTTTATATTTTTCTATCGTATTTTTCATCGAGTGCACTTCGATGAGCGTTAATTGCACAGTTTGTTTTCCCAAGCCCATTTCATCATCAGACGATCGGCAAATGCTCTATTCTTTTAAACGGGCGCAAGCGTTGTTCAGCCTCACGCTGATATGTTTCAAAAGGGGTAAGCAGAATTTGTTTTGACCTACATTTTGCTAGGTCTGTATACTGCAAATACGTTGTGTATCATATAAAATGCTAAATGGCTTTATTAGCTATATTGTATAGCCTTGCTGGCCGATTAAGGAACGTTTAGAGTATTACTATATTCTAAAAGTCACGCTCCTATACCGTCGGTTCACAAAACTGGAGATAGTTCTGGGCTATGACTTTCCTTTCGTTCCACTTTAATTACCTTTTTCTCGGGTCTGATTAAGCATGAGTGATGGTAAAAAATAGAACAGAACTCTTTTGATATACATACATATGGTGAGATATTTTAAGAGGAACTGGATCTAATATAAATCATTATATAATTATATTTTTAGTTTTAATTCAAATTTTATTATTAATTTTAGAATCTGCTGTAGCTGTAATTCAGTCTTATGTTATTGCAATTTTAAGAACATTATATTCTAGAGAAGTTAATTAATTAAACATAAATTAATTTTAAACCTATGAAAATTACACATAATCACCCATTTCATTTAGTAGACTATAGACCATGACCCTTAACAGGGGCTATTGGAGTTATAACATTAGTAACCGGAATAGTTAAATGATTTCATAACTTTAATTTCAATTTATTTATTCTTGGATATATAATTATTATTTTAACAATATATCAATGATGATAAGATATTTGTCGTGAAGGAACTCTCCAAGGCAAACACACAATCTTAGTTACTAAAGGTCTACGATGAGGAATAATTTTATTTATTGTTTCTGATTTCTTTTTTATTTTATTCTTTTTTTGAGCTTTCTTTCAAAGGTCAAGGTCGACGTGTAATACATCCTCATATCATCAGCTGTTTAGTATCTACATCATGGACGGCTATTGCTGTTTGCTTTCCAGACTGCATGCTTTAGCTCAGAGTTTCTCAACACAAAAATCCAATGGCGAAAATCAAACCCTCGGAACTCGACTCTACGAATCACGAAGCATACGCGCAAATGTATGTCATAAGATTAACAAGACTATATTTACTACAAATAAAACAGACAAAATCCATTAACTAAACGGCCGTTTGTCAAAACAGCGCACGTCTCTGTATAATTAAAATTTTTAATATTATATACCTAAATAGTAGTACATATGAAGAAGAGGTCCATAAAATACGTAGCATGACATAGTTTCAGCACGTATTGTCAGCTGTTTCATCGTATATTTACAGCGAATGGTTTTCCACTACATTTTTCATTATTTCTAGAACAATCTACAGCTGATGCTCGGCGTATATTTGATCAAGTTTTGATTAAAATTGTGCTAGTTATATATGTATATATAGGAGCAATATACTATTATATAGGTACTTATAATATATTACTATATGTATATCTATATATATATACAAGTATCGTTCTACAAAATAATTTGTGTATACCTCAATTAACTTTTGCTGTATGTTGGTAACTTTAAAGAGAGATATATCCCTTAAAAGAGAGATATCTATACTAATATTATAAAGCTGAAGACTTTGTTTGTTGGTTGAACGCGCTAATCTTAGGAACTACTGGTTCGAATTGAGAAATTCTTTTAGTGTTGGAAAGTCCATTTATCGAGGAAGGCTATAGGCTATATATAACATCACGCTACGACCAATAGGAGCGGGGCATCAATGAAAAATGATGCAAAACGGAAAAATTCTCTTATGTGAAGCAGACGAAGATGCGCGGATCAGCTAGTATTTTATATGAAATAAAAAGAATTAAATATAATAATTAAATAAATATGTCTGACAAATTTGGACATAATATACTTTTGTCTACTTGAAGATCAAAAGGCGGGCGTTATCATGTAATTTTAGATTGATTTTCAGGGTTTACTTTAATTAAATACTATTCCATACATCCCTCGCTGACGGAGCGGTAGTAAATGCAATCGTTAATCAAACCCTCAGGTTTTGTGTTCGGGTCAGTCAGGCGGAGCGTAATTGGCTTTCTTTGTCAAGAATTTGTCAGTGGCGGCACGGAGTCTGGAATTGGGCCCGGTAAACGGTATATATATAATAGGCTTGCCACTATTACGAGGACCTAAAAGCGTTGCTGTAATACATTAATATAAATGTAATACAAAATGTAGATTTGATGCATCCGAGACGATACATATCTACCACATCTGGTTATAATTACACAGTCAACTCTAACATGCTTACGTTATCTTTATATGCATTGGCAAATCAGTAAAAACGTATTATGTTCCCCTTTATGCAGTACCGCTGAGTCAGGCTACGTGACTGGGTTGATTTTTACAACACCCTTATTTTGTAATATTACTATGTGTGTATGTGTTATAAATGTGTGTGCACTTTGTGATCATTTGTGGTTTATTTATATGTGTACCTGTTACAGAATGCGACAGAGAGTTTCAAGTAAAGAACACAATTTTCCATGACGCGGATTACATAAGCAAGTTGAGGCACTTGCGTTGTATGCATCGTATTAACAACAGACGTGAGAGGCTAGATCGCTTGCGTATGTACTGATGTAATACTCGTATCATATCAGTACATGTAGCTTGCGGTAGCTACTTGCGTCTTGTGTAAGCACTGTATTTTTTTTTGTACTACCTTTACACGAAGTCATAGTTACATAAAGTAACTAGTGATATGATTCGGTTTTCTTCAGATAGTTACACTGATTTCCTTTATTTTTTATGCAAACATAGACACGGCATATTTATATGGACCTGCCAGCTTGGTTCAGTAGGAGTATAACTTGTGTTTAAATAACCTTGTTTCTCGCAAATAAGCTGTCATTACGCTGACAGTGCGCGAAATACGGAGACCACTAATGCACACATTATGTAATCCGGACGCGGTAAAATCTGCAGTATTCCGCTACGAACACAAAATATGCGTCGACGCATGTACGCAAAGCATTCCCAGGATAACGATGACGCAGCTATCCTTTTTCAGAGGAGTTCGGTATTGTCAACTATTTTTTATTGCAATAGTTAGGGTGGATAATTCAACAATGCAGCTTTCAAAATTATTTTATCAGTTAAATAATTAAGCGAAACTAGACCACGCATCGCCGTGGCTTAGTCTGATGTTGATTATTAGGGTAGTGAATAAAAGTACTGTATTTCCCGTAAGGAACCTTTAAATAAAAAGTATGTAAAAACACACTCATATGAAAATGCAACGTTGCATAGAAATTTCAAGGCAATCCATCGACCACTTTTCATGTTTTGCGAGAACAAACATACGCCGCTTAAGTTTCATACATAAAGATTACTGTACTCATATTGTCACTTCACATTTTACACAAAAAAGTAGCACGTACTAAAGTAAGTAAGTCTTTAATACTTACTAACTTATTAAAAATTATACTGATAAGTTGCAAAATGTAGCTCTTTCTACTGAATTTCGTGTCAGAAATTCAGCCGGTTTTACGGTGGATTCCAAATAAAAACGAGTTGGATACCTGTTTTAAATCACTTTTAGTTTGCGGCAGCGAAATTGGGAAAGGAGCGACTGAGGAGACTTACGGTTGTAGTACTAGGCAGAGAAAAACTATATCTACACTAGTACAGATACTAATCTGTCCGTACTTTTAGCCGCGTCAATCCCCCGGGTACGCATACATGGGGTAAAAATATCTTTTGTTAACATCAAAGATAGTTTTTCCACGTCAATCCAGGTTTAATCCAGGTAATTATCTAATGCAAGCCAAGCTTCAACCAAATCAGCTCAACGGTTTAGGCATGATTAAGGATCAAACATCCAATAATATTAATAGGATTTACCAGGTACCATTTAGGTGTACATGCATACCTACATAGATTCACGCCTGTTTCCCAGAGGGGTAGGCAGAAACTACGGATTTCCATTTGCTACGATCCTGACATACTTCTCTGGCTTCATTCACTTTTATTACATGCCGCATATAGATGTAAGGTAATAAAAAAAAATTACAAACATCTTTGTACTGGGAACATTTGAACACACGGTGCTGCTACTTAGAATTTCCTAAAAATAAAAACCATTAACACGAATCTACCGCAGAATTTCACATTCAGCTGTTACATATAGATGAAAACGTATACCATGGAACCGACGTGGCAATTAAAGTACTGAAAATTGTCGATTCTATACATCTACTCCTTCGAAAGCATAAAAGCGTAACGCATTTTATTTGTTTAAGACTCGTGTTCAGAATATCCTACGAAAGTTCTAGAGAGTATTTGAAATGGACCCTATGTTTCCTAAAAACGACAGACCCTGAAAGTTGTATAACTTCGAAAGTATAACGAACTGGGATCCGCCACATTGATTTTGTTGTACCTATCTCCCGTGACCTTTGCAGACATAAGCTTACATACTAAATTTAGTAATTGAGCTTAAATAACTTTGCGCGTGGGGTGTACAAAACAAAAGAGCAGAAATAGCTTTTTATTTATATCTATATTTTTAATTAACTGATTTGGTAAAGATCTGTATAGTATGTAAGATAGTAAACCTTTATCATAGTTTATGGGTGCTTGTATTAGCAAAAGCAAAGTACTAACGCATTGGCGACCTTTAAAATGAAGTTGTTATACTGCCAGCGCATGAGTACATAATATTAATAGGAACTCACTAATATTATTAATGCGAATGGGAATTTGTATATTTCTTGGTTTGTTACGCTTTCATGCCTTAACTATTCGACCGACCTTCATTCAATTTTGCATACACAAAATACAAAAATACAAAAGATTTATTTCATTACCAAAAATGTAATAATAATATTCTACCACATACACACAACACCATCTAGCCCAAACTAAGCAGAGCTTGTACTATGGGTTCTAGACTATGGATAAACATACTTATATACTTTTTTTTTTTGTAAATACATGCA
This sequence comes from Catocala fraxini, assembly GCA_930367265.1. NCBI lineage: Eukaryota > Metazoa > Arthropoda > Insecta > Lepidoptera > Erebidae > Catocala > Catocala fraxini. Next base: position 15,197,028 of record OV884049.1, on the reverse strand, counting down.
TATTATACATAGAAACACCCAGACCAAGACAAACATCCATGTTCATGCACACAAATGTTTGACTTGTGCGGGAATCGAACCCACGACCTCAAGCGTGGCAGTCGGTTACACTAACCACTACGCCATCGAGACCAAATGTGTATAACAATGTTTGTGATTGCAGCTTCCTTTTAAGCAAACAATGCCTGTATTAGAAGGCTCCGCTCTTCCATAGCATGCTTGTTACAGAGTTGGTATATAATTGTGTTCAATTTATTTAGGAACTCAAGTTATAATAATAAAAATTATAAGTTACAAAGACACAATAAAAACTGTACTTATGTTTAGAATAGATCTTAAAATTATTACCTCCCTTTGATTACACTTTATTAGGGGAACAGAAAAAAGCATGGGGCACTGCTCATCCAGAAAAACATTCTGACACTAGCTTACATTTACGCAAGAGAAGCCGCGGGCAATATCTAGTAAGAATATAAAATGGGATTGAACTGCGATCATCAGTTGGACGAAAGTGCTGTTTCATCCAGCCTTCTCTAGGTTGAATAAACTCCCAGCTTTATACAGTGAGCCAGCTGATACCGCACTTTTTAGTGACGCCTTCTGCTCAGTCAACTTATCTTTATGTCGCGAAAGACTTAATAAAATACAATTAATGGACACACGATCGTATATGTATACTTGTAAAATTAACAGAACAATATTCATAAATTACTAAACAATGTTCATTAAAATTGTGTTGTGTAATAAATTTACAATAAAATGTCTTTATTGAATTCCTCAGAAGTACTCAAGCTCATAAAGCATTTTAATTTCGTAAAAAATGTTGTGTTACTTTCTATCTTTAAATTTTTTTTATTATACTTCATATTAAATTACATATATGAGCTGTCATCCGTATCCTCAATTGGTAAGCATCTTGAATGTCTACTTGCTACTAACCGAACCTATTTCTTCCTCTTAATTATTTTTATCACTTCATGGGTTGGCACCTTGGTTTCCCTGAATCGGGACTTTTACAGTGTATATGATCTTCATAGTTATATACAGATAGTTAACCCCACGTTAACTATCTGTTGATCGATTGAGTTTGATGTCATATATGCAATACTTCTTCTCTTTCTTCGTTCGTTTTTTTTAAATATTGGAAATTTTACGAGATTTACTTATATAATTATATAGTATGTACATGTTTTAATAATAAATAATTAACGTACTTTTCAATCATTGCCACCGTTGAACATCATTCCCACTGCTACCTACTGCTGTGCATGATGCCCACAGTTGGGCCTCATGTCCACTTTTGGGCATCTTTCCCACTGTTAGGCGTCATAACAACTGTTAGGCATTATGCCTACTGTTAGGCATTATGCCCACTGTTAGGCATCATGTCCACTGTTGGGCATCATGTCCACTGTTGGGCATTATGACCATTGTTGGATATCATGTTCATTGTTGGGCATCATGCCCACTGTTGGCCATGTCGTGTTGCAAAACGCAACATAAGACAAAACTCGACAGCAAACAGCAGCAACCAACTCGAATCAGCACACCACCACTCTGCATATAAATTAAGCCATTTTGCCATTTAAAATACATGTGACCTTGTGACCCCTATATCTCGCGGGTCTTTTGACCCACAGGGCCCATATTCAAACTCGACCGAGGGATAACCCCAAGGTGTCTGCACACCAAGTAACAAGTCAATCGGTTTAGTGTTTCCGGAGCTATGCCTGTTACTAACAGACAGATACACAGACCCACAAAGTGTTTTCATTAACCTCTTCGAAGAAGACTCAGAGGTTAATAAATTAATGCAATCAACATGTTTGCAACAAAAAATTATTTTAAATTATTTGAAATATTAACATAATTTTTACAGAATATGTGTCAAAAATTAACTGTCTGTAATAGGTAAAACGACTCGTTTCTTGATTTAGGGCACCGGGCCTACATATATAGTTTCCTTGTGGTTCAATGTATGAAATAAGTTCAAAAAGATATCGACAACACGAGAACAAAATGACAACGAGTCTTTTGATTAATTAATTAGTTATATGAGGTTTCTGAATCGCCATGATGGTCAGAGATTTGTCTGCTCTGCCCCATTAACCTTACTTCATATTATTTCTTCGTTTATATTAATCAACAAATCATATAGTTGCTTTCCAACGTCAAAAATAAACAAATAAATAAAAAAATATAAATGTGGCCTTAATAGATCACATTTAAAAATTAATAATAATATTAGTTAAAATTAAGTCTCGTTGCTTTCCAGTTCTGTTCTCTGTTATCTATTTATCTCTACAACTGATCTTGAGGTTCCAATTTGGTTGGGTGTGGGCAAAATGTTATTGAGATTTTCATTTAGAAATTTTTTTGTAGCAGGCAATATGTCCAATGAACGCCAAATGAGTCGGCTTCGTAATAACTTTCTGCACTGTCGACGATAGAAAGGCGTAAAGTTTATTTTTTTATGCAGTTCAAATGCTGCATGCTGAGCTATCAAAAGAGTAACATTTTAGCAGACATGTGTTTCGTAACCTTGAATAAATTGCCGTCTGATTCCATCTTCGATCGGTAGGATTCCAATCGACAGCTCCCCGCTAGAATCGAATTATGTACCGCAAGATGTTAGGAGGCTCTCAAATGTGGTGCGGTTTGCAGCCTCCCTAGATGGACCATTTACTGATCTATGAGTTTGAATGTTATATCAACGTATGGTAGGATAAGCCTCTTTTTAATAGTGATTCATACAATGATGACATGCCAATCTGTCTTTAGGAGGTCTTCGAAAAGAGACCTTTACTTCTGCTATTTTATTTCTCGCTGCTCGTATTTACGAATTTACGATGCGATGATCGATTCGGATAAATTTGTTCAATAATAAAATAGTATGAATATTATTTTAATTATATTTTATTCTGCATTTGCCATTTACAGTAAATTAAATTGGAATTCAACGTATTTCGTGGAATTTTACGTTTTCCAATCGTTGTGTAATTATTTTTCACTTTCATTTTATAATTTTCTTGGAATGCTTTTAATAATTCAAAATATAAACTTAACGGATGTGAAAATGAATAATTTATGTTTGTCACATAAAATCGATAAAAATCTGAATATATTAAAAAGCAATTTCTTTTATATTATAAGGTGCCCAATTTCATCAGTAGATATAATCGCGGGGCGGTAGTGGCTAAGTCAATTTACTATTTTAAGTACTTTGATTAGACTAAATCTTTGTCTATACTATGCATTTTTATAATAAAACCATTGATTGAAATGAAACTGCCATAATTGGCTTTCATCGCGATGTTTATAAACACCTTTATTACAGAATTTTGAAAATAGTATACTTCTACTGAATCTTAAATCAATTTTTTTTTTATATAGTTAAGTTGCCAAACAAGCTTACGGCCCACCTGATGGTAAGTGGTTACCGTAGTCTATAGACGCCTGCAACACCAGAAAAAAAAGAAAGGAAATTGGAAGGCGAAGGAGCGGGAAGGGGGAAAGAGAGAGAAACGCAACACCAGGAACTAGGAATACTGCTATTTCACGTCGATATTCTGTGAGAGGGTAGTACTTCTCCGGTCAAGCTGACCCATTCATGCTGAAATCAGCGAGGCTCTATTACTCATAAAGTATATGTACTATTTAACTATTTAAAATTATTAAAACTGATTAGATTAAAATTTAAACTTTCCCACGTTTCGGTTACTTTTCAGGAGCCATGTTCACGTGGAGACTAAGAACATTGAGACAACCACCATCTTAAGATCCAAATAAATCAGTTTTATTTCAATGTATAACATTTGCGTAAAGGTAAGACAATATTATGTAAAACTATTGATATTTATAATATCGAAATGTATTCGTGGACATTAAATTGAACAATTTATGCATACAAAATATGATCAGGTAAAGAATACTTTTATTTTACATATTTATTACACAAGGATAAAGTAATATCAGAAATTATTAAAAAAGTTGAAAGCTTGCTAAGCTTTTGTATGTTTTATCCCTTTTCCGGCATCCGGAAATTATATAAAGCCCTTATAAGCGATTAAAATGTTATGTATTTGTTATGTCAGTAGTGCTTTTTTGTTTAATAATCTGACCTACATATATGTATATTGATACGTGCAACCTTTGTACCCATACTGCGTGCACGGAAGACTGTGAGATTTTGCATAGTTAAAGTTAATATGAAATGAGAAGAGCAGAAACAAAAATAAATATAAAAACGAATAATAACGATTAGTCAAATTATATTATAAGGGTTATGACTAGTAATTTGTACGACAATCACACAACAAAATATGCATAACCCATTTATCATTTATCTATGATCTCTGAGGGCCAACTGGAGAGACCAACAGACTGCAATGCAGAGGGTCTCGAGTTCGAACCCACGTCGCGTACCTCTGACTTTCGGAAGTTAGATGACTTTTCGAAATTATGTGCATATTGATTGACAATTATCGCCTGCTCCGTGCTTAGGAGAGCACGTTAAGCCGTTGGTCCCAGCTGCCACGAACATCTATGGCGGTCGTTATTGGGAAAGTCAGTACCCTCTAATATCCTGACACTGGTCTAGCCTTAGGGTATCGTTAGCCTTCGGGTTGCGGAGGTCAGGTGGCAGCCGCTCCGTGTAAAAACTGATATCCAGTCAAATCCGGTTAGACCAGAAAAGCCGACCCCAAGTGACTTGGGAATAATAAAGGCTAAGAGAGAAGATCTATGATCTCTGAGTGTATGAGTCTATTTTTTTAACAGTTACACAGGCTCTATAGAACTGCACTATACAAAAGTTATTGTACTTTTGACTTAAACCCATTCATAACATATCTCTTATTATTCCTAAAGTATTAATTGAGGGGTCCTTAATAAAAATAATATGGTATAGTTATTGGGAAAGTCAGTACCCTCTAATATCCTGACACTGGTCTAGCCTTAGGGTATCGTTAGCCTTCGGGTTGCGGAGGTCAGGTGGCAGCCGCTCCGTGTAAAAACTGATATCCAGTCAAATCCGGTTAGACCAGAAAAGCCGACCCCAAGTGACTTGGGAATAATAAAGGCTAAGAGAGAAGATCTATGATCTCTGAGTGTATGAGTCTATTTTTTTAACAGTTACATAGGCTCTATAGAACTGCACTATACAAAAGTTATTGTACTTCTGACTTAAACCCATTCATAACATATCTCTTATTATTCCTAAAGTATTAATTGAGGGGTCCTTAATAAAAATAATATGGTATAACAAGAATGCTATACTTTCAAAATGAAAGAAAATATGCATGTGTGTATATACACACATGCATATTTTCTTTGTTCAATTTTGTCAATACATGTATAAATACATATACATATGTACATACATATATATTTATACATAGTAGCGATAGCCTGATGGGAGACTTAAAATTGAAATGCTACGCAGGGGTCTCTAGTTCGCTCCCACGGCGTGATCTCTGACTTCTCGAAGCTATGTGCGTATTAAGTAGTTAATTATCGTTCGCTTCAATGAAGTAGAAAACCATCGTGAGGAAGCCTGCATGTCTGAGGTCTTCATCATGTTCTCGGAGATATGTGACTTTGATTCATTCTTGCATATCATTCAATGCATTGCATATACTTGCCAAATTATAACCAAAAGAACATAAAGACAGACTGTTCTTGACAGGCTTATGCAACCGTAACATTTTTAGCGAAATTCAAAGTTCCATGACTAACTTCTCAAAAGATATATCTGCTTACAAACTTGGTGGAATTTCGACCCAGTAGGCCGAGGTCAATTTTGGATAATGTGGAGTGATAACTAGGGACAAAGTTTTCGAGAGATCAAATTTAAATGGAGATTAAATAAATTATAAACTTACCTTTATAAGTTGAGCCCTGGCATACGGCCAGTGTTTCAATACTACGTTAGTTTTATGAGTATTGAAGTGATATTAATGCAAGGCTGAATCGTGATTGAAGTTAATCAATACTTGGCTGCAAAATTGGCACTGCACATATAGCATGCGGTGAAAAATAATTCCTTATAACGTCAATTACGGTACTAGACCTAAGTTTTATATCATAGACTACGAACGAACGGAAAAACGGACACAAGGAATACTCAACATTTAAAGAAATGTTTCATCATCATCATAAGGCTATAATAGTCCACTGCTGGACATAGCCTTAAAGAAATGTTTACGACACCAAAATATTTCGTTCCGTTTGGTGATGGAATCTATAATCTTCAATGCATTGGCTGTGACGACATAACCATTTAACCCATTGCGTCATCCACCAAAAGTTCTTTGTCTAGGGAAAAACCTCAGCGATAAGACTCGGTGGGATTTTTGTCGCGTAATTTTGATAAATTATATCTGAGCAAGTAGAAATGTTCCGAAGATATCATTTCTGGATAAATAAAACGTCGTCTACCTTCGTCTTTCATGCATTTGCTATGTTGCCACATTTTGCAACTGTAATGCGAACCGCTGCCTATTCTCCGTAATTTTCCACGTGATCCGATCAGATTCCATGAGCGATTGATTTGGTCGAGGCAGTTGAGATTTATGATAATAATAGCATAAAAATTTTAGATAGGGATAGATGCTAGATTTGTTTCTACGTTATCAATAGACGACCTGTAAGTTTAGAACTTTAATCTGGCCAGGCAGCGACTTAAATTTAATTAACAATGAATTTAGGTTTCGCATAATAAGAGTAATTTTATATATAATAATTTTGTTTGACACGGGAATCGAATCTGAGACCTTATGCAAAGCAGTTGCATTTACTACTACTGTACTATCTGGGTATTCTAAAATATAACAATCCTAACTTATATTATGAATTCTAATGTTAATTTGTTTGTTACGCTTTCTCGATTTCACGCCTTAACTACTCGACTGATCATCATAAAATTTGGTCTACTGGGGTACAGAAAAAAACATAGTAGAGTCACCATTCATAAAAAATACTGCGAGCGAAAAGCCAGTAAATAATAAAAACAGGTCAAGTGGGAGTTTAGCCCGTGCCTTCCGTGGTATGAAACCATCGGTTCGCATATCCGAATCACACTTAGCAGACTTTTAAATAATACTTTAAATTTTAGAGCACCCAAAACATTATAGATGTTTAATGGAGTTCTCTACGTTTTTCTGCTTCATTTGCTTCATGTATACATTAATACGAGAAGCAAAAACTTTGTACCGCTTTTTACGAAAATTACGCGGTCGGAGGAGTTAAAATTTATATGGAGAAAGAGTGACGAATCCTAACATTTTTATAAAATATGCATTTGAAATACATTAAAATAATGAAAAAACACTACACACACAACGATGCATTTGACTCACGCAGTCGAATCGCGTTCGTAGTATTTCGGCATTGTTCGGCTGATGTAGTACTATTCTTTGTAACTATGGTTACATATATCAATATATAATTACATATATCAGCAATATCTTACAGGCAATCTTTGGGTGGATTGGAATGATATATATTATGTATATTATAATATATTTACGTATTTATAAGTAATAAAGCAAACAAAGTAGCAAGCTTAGGAATATCGTCAATTTAAGAATATAGTTAATAATAATTTGTTTAAAAAGAGGAAGTAAATTAACCTGTATAGATCGAAATCTAAATGAAATAGTAGTAATGTAGTTTAAGACAATAAAACCTTAATAACTATCAAACTTAAAATTCTAATCAATTATGGTCGAATTTCGACCACTAGGCGACCGCTAGTAAAACTAAATGCTCCTTTTTTGGTTGGTTGATTTGGTGAAAGCAGAATTAGTAATACATAAAAACACAGTCCTATTCAAGTAACAGTTTCTATAAAAACATTTGGCAATGCTATACAACGTATCACACAAATCAGCCCCTATTTGGTCTCATGCCAATAGTGTATAATCTACATTCAGTTAGCAGTTTTTTTTTGAGTAAACAAATTCCATTTTTTGAAGACCTCTATATTTCAAAAAATATATATTTAACATATATCAAGTCATACAGGTCGTTTCTATATGAATACATGACCAGTATTCAAAGAAAGATCTCAAAGTTGGTTTTTGCATGTCAAGCAGGGGTCTATTTACGATGGAGTTTGTTCGCTGTTTGGCTGAATGAGCCAGTTATTGTAGACCTGTCTAGTAGTAAACTGTTTCATTAAAGCACGGGTCAAGTTATTTTGGGTGTTTGCAGACCAGATTATTGAACTTGGCGAAATTACGAATTAGATTTTTGTCAGTCCCCGTATTATTATGGGTGTAACACTTTGTGTTCAAGTACCCACTAAGTTATTCAAATATTAATATGACAGTAAAAGATAAGTTTCACTTGTTTTTGGAGGGATGCCAAGTGATAAATCTGACATTTCTTATCTTATATAATCATGTTTGAGCTATAAACTCTTTAGTAGATCTTTCATCTTTGTTTGATGCTAAATAGGTTGGATTATTATTTGCTAAGCTGGCTGTAAGCCCGTGGAAGAAATGATGATAAGGTTTTTTTCTGTCATTAATTCTACTTAAGGTCTGGAAATTTTGTAGATTGTAATACGGCCTCCTATTACGTAAGACCTTTAATGACAGTTGGTAAATATGCGTGCAATACACCTCTGCCTATTCTTTCGGAAGTAGAAACTATGTACCTATGTAGTTAAGCTTTTGCTAGATGGTCGTTTTATAAGCAATATTATTTTCCACCAAAATTTGTTATCCAATGTTTGAGTATGCGTATTGGCAGAGTTAGCCTAGTGGGTAAACGTTTGACTACCACGCAGAGATCTCGAGTTTGATCCCCAAGGCGCATCTCTGACTCTTCGTAGTTATTTGCGTATTAAAAAATCTAATTATCGCTTCTATCTAAATCTAATACAGGGCTGATATTATTATACAGGCATTATGGTTTAAGGCCTTGTAGTGTAACTAAATATATTCTAAGGGTAAAATCAAAAACACTTTCAAGCTAGCAGAGAATCGAATCACATAATATAACATAGCATATGCCAAAGCCTATGCCATTAAAGACTTCACAGTCAAAGTAACAACCAAAAATAATTCAGATATTTTAATCCAAATAGTTCGACATAAAATGTTCAGACCCTACACTATCCTGTCCATACAGTTTTCTCACAATAAGGTGCCTAAGCCAGCGTGGCAGCAAGCTCGTAAATTACAAATACTACAGCGAGCATATTTGCGGCTATCATACGACAAACAACTATGTTGTAATACCTGTTTGTGGTTTGAAATATTGCCTGAATACATAAATATGTACACATAAAGAGACTGGACGAAACATAACTAGATACTCTTTTAGTGTAGAGAAACCCGCAGGAACGAAGTAACTAGGTTTAAAAGTATCCTATATTTTAGTCTAGGGTGTTTACTTGTGTGTAAAGTTTCATTTAAATCCCTATAAATTTTATTTCTTGATTGAGTCGAGAGTAAGTCATCTAAATCTCTGGCACAGAGAATGAATTTAGTTATATCATGTCCACTTTCTGGCACGGAGTCTTGTTTGTGTCAGAACTATACTACCACGTAATATTACACTCAGCAAAATGCCTCAACAACAGCGGTATACATACATTGCTCTTATTCTTCATTCGGTGAAAAAAATATTACAACCCTTAGCTAAACCCCGCGGTTTCACACACTTCGCTCCTAAGGATCATAGCGATGTCAAATAAATTTTGCCGAATATCGTCCTCTATTAATAGGCTCCTAAAATGCAAAAAGATTTCTCAAACCTGACTAGCGCATTCAAACAAACATTTTCGTCAACTTTATAAGATAAATATAGAAGACCATGCATGGATCTACCGTAAATTTTTGACTAAAGAAATAAAGAATAGTACGCTGTAGTTTCTCATATGAATAACCAGCTAAAAATATTTTTAACATAGAACACAAAATGCAATTTTTAGCTAACCACAAAAACTTGTGCACTGGGGTAAAATATAAACCAAAAATTCTTCATAACTGTATGACACGTAGAACATTTGATGCCTTCTGCCTCAGACGCTCACGTTTAACCCGCAAACTAAATTTTAAGCATTGTATAATTTTTGAAATCTATTATTTATTTCAGGAGCGAATTTTGGATCGTGTGACTAGCGTGGTGTTATGAGCATAGCTAAATGACGTAGAAGAAATTATGATAGAAAATTCGACACAGCTCAGAATAGCTATCCTAGCTGGCAAGGCACCAGCACGTGCTCAGATCGTTTGTACAAGTTATGTCTCATTGTTGTACTTTTACCCATGTCACATTAGTTAGTTTTCACTTTAGACTGCTTATTTAATTTATGCATTTGCTTAACAGCAGCACACAGTTCTGAATAGTTATCCCATTTGGTAAAACACCAGCAAGATATTGTTTGTACCACTTATGTATCATGGTTGTACTTTTACCCTTTTATTACATAATTTACTTTTACCGTTTATGATTTTCTTTTTAGCCTAGTGGTAGACTGTTGGACTGCCACGCAGAGGTCTTGAGTTTAATCCCAAAACTACTTCTCGTGGTTATGTACGTTACGTATGAAATAGTTAATTACAGCTCGTATTAAGGTCATAGCACACATATCAACTCGGAAAGGAATTATCACCCTACTGCCTTTCACCTCGCCGTCAAACAGGCGTCAACCTAACGTAACCAAAGCGGATCAACAGCTCCGGTACGTCGACTCGGCTACGGCTAGGCGACGCCGACGCCGCGCTTACGCCGCGCTCACTTAAATCATATTAATATGAATATTTTCTCACTTCTTCAATAAGATTATCCCTTTTCATCGTTATTTATGTTTGAAGTCTAACCTACAAATTCAATGACCGTTCAAACAAATTCAGAGACCGGTAGTTGTCTTGTGAGTGATCACGTTAGGCAATAGTAATGCACGGAGAGACGTAAGCGCGGGAACTGCAAGTTGACCGCGCACCGCACCGCGGTTCGTGAGCTTGTCCCGAGGCGAGGCGATTACGTTACGATTCCGATTAGTGTGCGTTGCAGTAGTGAGTTTCATACAAAGAATACTGCACGGTTCGAGTTGATATGTGTGCTATGACCTTTGACGGTGAAGAAATAAACTTATGTGTGTTGAAAGAGAAAGAGATTGTGAGAGTTGTCCTGTTGTTATGTTGTTCTGCAAGAATACCAGCGTTGCAATTTCAACTGCAACAATAATCTGACGCAGGTACCTAATTTGGTCTCCATTAATCAACTGTTCTGTATTTGTTTATATTTTATTGTATTGTATTATGGAGATACAAATTCAAATATATTACTTTATTTCTTTTCATAATATTCTTAAAGATATGTGAAGTTTAACGTCGTAAGAAACATCAGAGAAAGTGTAAAATTAAATTAAAATTTAATTAGCTTAAAAATTAGTAAAGTTTAATAGTAGTAGTAGAGTTTTTAAACAGTTTTTAAAATTATGTAATAAAGTGTAATTTATTTGATATAATCCGTATATAGTAGTTTAATTTCAATGAATAATATTCGCGTAAACAGAAGACAATATTATATGTGAAGTTTGCCAACTTAAACTGAGTCAGCGTGATAGTCTGTGGCTTAACTTAACCAGCCCAGCATTGGCACAGTTTATATATAGCGTTAATATAATTATTATTTATTTATTATGACCTTCATAGATATATGTATCATATGTTGGGGCCAGTCAGTGCAGACCGGTGACACTTCGACCCAGTGGGATCTTTTGTGTCGACACTCTCCCAATAACGACTGCCATAGATGTTCATGGCAGCCGGGACCGACGGCTTAACGTGCTCTCCGAGGCACGGAGCAGGCGATAATTGTCAATCAATACGCACATAATTTCGAAAAGTCATATAACTTCCGAAAGCCAGAGGTGCACGACGTGGGTTCGAACCCGAGACCCTCTGCATTGCAGTCTGTTGGTCTCCCCACTGAGCTATCGCTGCTCTTTCATAGATATATGCTTACCGTAGCTTAATGCTGCAAAACTTAACAAGTATCAAATAACTCCAAGCAAAACTGTGAAACGACGAACTTGTAAAATAATTCCTGGAAGCTGTCTTTGTTGTATGATGTTGTATTTATATACAACATCATACTACAAAGATTGCTTGCAGTTTTTATTATAAGGAAAACCAGTTCCACGTAAGTTTAAATAGCTTTACTTTACTAACGAAGTTTGAAGTGTTTACAGAGTCTGATAAGTTGAGGCACTTCTATAAGAAATCCTGCCGGTGTGCGAGTACATTGAAGCTTGAGCTATGATTTATATTTATGTCATTAAATTGACATCTTGTTAATTTAGAGTTCTGAACATTGTGAGAATGTTGTTCGAACCAGACCTAGTGTTTCGGTTGCTAAAGACCCAGATTTATTATTGACAGAAGTACTGCTCTCATCTCTTGATCAGCTCCGTATAGTTAATGGCTGAGTTGGGTGATTTAAATTTTCACGATTGATTTCACATAAGCGCGCATAAGTGACTATTTATGTAAAGTAATATACTATACGAGATCCTTTACATATGGCACAGTACAAACACATATTGAATACGTAATCCTTTATGTGTTTGTGTACGTTTTGTAATCATAATAATTGTCTTCGTACTACAGTCATGAGAATTTAACCTGATGCAGAAGTTGTCTTTTATGCAAAAGAAAACTTTTCATTAATAAATATTATACATGAGAAAGTAATTCATTCTGTCACGATTTTGCAGGTTCGGGCGTGCGTGCGTGCGTGTTTGTGTGTGTATGAAAGTGATATGGGCTACCCTAAAACAAATGCGAAACCGCGTATAGTGAAGTTTACAATGCCATGAAAATATGCAATTTTATCTTCAAGTTTATATATTCAATTTGATAATCTATGCGCAATCAACACGTTCTCCGCAGTAGCGCCTTAATGAAATCACTGCCTTACTTAATAAAACGCAAAGCACACATATGCCAGTGGAAGGAAAACAAAAATATGAATACATGAACAGTACGTCGAGCATTGCTTTACGTGCTTCGTTATACTGTGTCATTTGCACAGTCAGTTAAACAAAAAACAAGCAATTCATGTAGCACGTAAATTATTTCAGTATAAACATGAATTATGTAGATACGAGTGATAGTGTCTTTGCCAATTATTTTGTGACGCTATGAATGAACAGTCTCGGCAGGAAACCTTGTTAAAATACATCTTATGTATCTTATCTTATGTGGGGGCCAGTCAGTGCAGACCGGCGACACTTCGACCCAGTGGGATCTTTTGTGTCGACACTCTCCCAATAACGACTGTCATAGATGTTTATGGCAGCCGGGACCGACGGCTTAACGTGCTCTCCGAGGCAAAGAGCAAGCGATAATTGTCAATCAATATGCACATCATTTCGAAAAGTCATATGACTCTCCAAAGTTAGAGGTGCATGACGTGGATTCGAACCCGAGACCCTCTGCATTGCAGTCTGTTGGTCTCCCCACTGAGCTATCGCTACTCTGTTAAAATACATAGTAGCCATGTCATTGGGTTTCATTTTAAAAAAAGAGATCCATAGTCTCACATTCCTACCCCTACTAGTACTTTCTTTCTTTCTAAGTTCAAATTCTCTCCTTTAAGACGATAACCCTCGAGTAATACGACTATTACTACTAATAGTATGAAGTAGTAATGCAAGAGATCATAGACTACGGTAAAAGCTTGGCTCTAAGGAGACTGTATGCTTAATGCCAACCTTGTTACAAAACAATAAGATACAGATGGCTCGCATAACCTGTCAATTCTTGGAATGCCTGATATCATTGAAAACATTGTGTCTGACCGCGGTGTGCCGCTGCCACTCAATCAGTATACATTGAAATTTAATCAGTCACACACCGATACGAGGTTTTGAATCATTCTATCAAGTAAAAAGGTTCTTTAGATATTTTATTTAAGGAGGCCCTGGCATTTGTATATTATATAAAAAATTATATAAAAGAATCAATAAAAATGAAGATGCTTTGAAACCGTGTAAAATATGATCAGCAAAAAATTTACCAAAAGTGTATTATTTATTAGGACCTAGGCGAATATCATTTGATTAGATCGGGGACACTTTGATAAAGCGCCTGAAGCCAACGACAGTTAATAAAGAATGTAATGCGAGGGACTAAATCAGGGGCGACATGCCAGTAGCAAAAAAGAAACTGTAGTATCTGTCTACAAATCCAAGTTTACTGGCGAAATCATTTAAATGAACTTCTTCAAGTTTACATTACTATTGAATTATGTAAATGTTTACATAGCTATTTAGGTGTTGCGTGGTTATGCAAGTCTAGTGACGCCGTTCAGATACTTATGATATTATAGTTATATATATTATATATAACTATAATATACATATATTCTTGAAGCAGTCCATTACACGATGAAGGAGTGTTATATCATGAGTATGTTTTATTTACTCTTTAACAACGCCATTTTTACCGATTTTAAATATACTACAATAATGCAACAATCTACTATATAACTAAATGAGAATCCTTACTAATATTATAAATGCGAATGTGAGTTTGTTTCTTTATTACGCTTTTACGCCTTAAGACTGCGCCGAGCGAAATGTGCCAAAACAGGCGGTCACAGTTAAGTGAATAAAATCAACACTTTTTGTTTAATACAAATATAAAATATACATTTACTATAACAATGAATGTGTTTACAATTACTCTGTGTAAAATTAGTAAATATAAAGTAAATTAATGTTATCGCCTACAAAATTACGTAAATTTGCTCGAAAAATGCAAAAACGTAAGCCCGTGTTACGTGATTTTTAGATTATGACAGTATAAATCTATCCTATTTTATAGCTTGAACGAAACATAAATAGTTACATTACAATTTGTCCGTCCCAAATCTTTAAGTTATTGGTTGACAATAAAGATACATATTTATCAAAAAAGCACTTCAAATCCTCCATACAATTTTACTATGGCGGCCGCGCGTCGATTTGAATATGCGCCGCACGAGCTCTGTTATTATCTGCCTTACGCTCGGCGCAGTCTTAACTACTCGACCGATCATGATTTTTTTATACACGTTCTCAGGAGTATAGAATAGGACATAGAGTACCTTTCGTTCAGTAAAAAAGGGATACACATAACCTTCATTGACGCGAACGAAAACTCAGGTAAAATCTAATGACTATATAATTCTATTGATGTACATAATATACCAATTATTATACACATTACCATTATCATACACGAATTACAACTAATAAAATGGTATACTTATCTATTTTGTGTTGTTATCTATTAGTCGCTACAATACGTAAATTAAAAAAAAAATTCATTAAATATGAAGAACTCTGTAGCAAACACGTTCCTCAAACATATTTATACATTAACATGAGTTCACATTAAGTAAGTAAGTCACGAGTCTCCAACATACCGAAATTCTTAAAGCAACTTCAAAATATTATTTTCGTCTCATTTCCTTATTAACCTCGCGCGAAAACTTTAAAAGGGAAAATACATGCACCTACTTAAAAACAATATTGCTAGAGTAATTTTCGTTATAAATAAAGTCTTGAGCAACATGTTGCCAAACTTCTAACAACACATCGACAACAAAAAGCGTCTCTGCTCACGCCATAACATTAACTTGTGAGACTAATTTTGAGTGTGTGAACCATAAAATTTTGTCTCCAAACTTTGAGGCTCGATAAAGATTCCTTTGAACTTTAGTCCAGTGATTCCCAAACTTTTTAAATGGGTATCCCCATTTTGTTAATGTAGTCATTACCACCTTGCCTAACTTAATGTGAAACTTGTCTATACATAAAACTGAGTCTGACCTCTAAGACGATTTTTGGTTGTCATGTGTATTTTAGATATTGAAATAAGTATCTTATAAGTGTTGTTCTATAATAATAATATTCTACCACTATTTTGGATTCTAGTGATAATTTCAAAGGTGGCTATACCTACTGCTTGTGTGTTATTTTGACCACGAATCAATAAAAAACACTTACTTATCTTAAATAATAAATGATATTGTATTATAATGATATATAACAAATTATATAACCAAGTATGTCGTATGCCTTACAGAATATCAACTTTTGTCTGTCTTTGACGCACGGCAAAAAGCATCGGCACGCTAAAATAGCAAGGAGTTGGTACACCCTTACGATCCTAACTAATATTAAAAAGGCTAATGTGAGTTTGTTTGTTTATTTTTGGCAATTTTAAGCCCGAACTACTTGACCGACCATCATGAAATTTCGCATACACGTTGTCAGCGGTAGTGAAAAGGTTAAAGGTACATTTCATCAGGAAAAATGTACTGATCCCGAAGAATAGAAGAAATTTATTGATAAAATCTAGTTATATATGTTTCCTTGTAACTCTGAGTGGGACAACCCGACTCGCTATTGACCGGTGTTTCATTTACTTATGCGCTAACTTTAATTACATCCAACTACTAAAAACTATTAACTAATATCAGGACAAGAAATTAAAAAAAAAAATACTTTTCTAGGTAGGTATGTCCCTCGCTGGACTTAAAGAAGTATATTCGAAGCTTCTAGACGTCACTGGAATGTTTATTTCATTGGTGTTAGTAAGTTTTAATTATAGTTTGAAATTTCACGCTGTTTGGTATATATTTAAACAG
This sequence comes from Catocala fraxini, assembly GCA_930367265.1. Lineage (NCBI taxonomy): Eukaryota > Metazoa > Arthropoda > Insecta > Lepidoptera > Erebidae > Catocala > Catocala fraxini. Next base: position 15,180,369 of record OV884049.1, on the reverse strand, counting down.
TGCTATGCGGTTTTAATTAGTAATACGAAACGTCTCATCGGTATTGTGGTGAAGACTAAACTTGTTCTGAGAGAAAGGCGTTGAAAGCAGAGAGTAATTGTGAAATAATTTGTTCTTAGTGCTGTTTTACTCTGAGCTGAGTTTTGGTCCGACTTTAACGAAAGACAAGGCACTTTTTTAAGTTGTAATAAAAAAATTGTGTTAGAAAAGAATGAAAAAGATTGGCTGGTCTGCAAGAAAAACAAATAAAAAGTGAATTGTTAATGAGGAAGGATAATGTTGAATTATAGATAAATGGAGCGAAAAGTTTATTGGCCACTTAATATGACACAACGAATTGCTTAAAACCATCTTATAAGGAAAATTGACGGGAGGAGAGCAAGTGGAAGACTGAGACGTACCTTCGTATATCAATAAAGGAACAGACAGGGAGTAGACTCGTATCAAGGGATGTAAATAAAAACAGGAGACAGAGATACATATGTAGCGATTACTCTACCGTCAAGACCACCGTTTTTTGTCAAACAATTCTTAGTAGCGGCTGTGGCCAAGATTGTCAAGACAGAATCTTCTGGAGTAGTATGGAGGAGTATATAATACAATACTAATACTCTTCCTAAGACACACTAACATTACTAAAAAATAAAAAAAAGCAGAACCCTTTACAATTAGGATTAATTTAAATGTTTGTATGGTAGTATAATATAATTCTTAGTAGCATGGAATCTGGAATTGTGTCCGCAAACGGCTAAAGGCTCGCCCTCCATTACGTGGGATCAAAAAACGTAGTTTGAGAAATGTAGCATCCTAAGATAGGTCTCTCCATTACGTGGAACCTAAAACATAACTAGCGACGCATGTGTATAATACACATCTGCTCACCTCATTCAAGTTTGTGTATGTACAATTCATATCCCACAACGGTATTCGAATATCATTCGAAAGCATTTAAGCGTATTACTAGCTTAAAAACATTCGAATAACATAAACATTCGTCACATGAATAAAATGTTCATTGTTACATAATAAATGTGCAATAAACTGAAACGGGCGTCCAAAGATTAAGTGAATAAAGTTCAACCTACTAACAGACAGTTGACCTCTAGTATCTATATATATAATAAAATTGTAACAGGTTGATGTATGTCCTAACTAACACGTCCTGGGACACTAACTTTTTGAAAATGTCATGATATGACACTACAAAATCCCATACATTTTATCATACCGTCTATAACCGTGCTAACATATTACATATATTTTTAATTTTTTGATACGACAATTACATCCACAGACTTTGACGCCTAGAGGCGGAAATGGCTCAGTCTACGCCTTACGGCGGTGTGAATGTTTTGTTTTGGCGCATAAGCACTGCGTATGTATGCGTGTGTGTTGAAAAATGACTAGAAAAGTGTTTACTGTGTCACCTACGAATGAAACCGCGAGACTCAACACGAGATCACGTGCTTTTTAGAAATCTTATGGAAAAGCTACGTTATCAGGGGAACAGAAAAAGGACATAGGATTACCTTTCATCCAGGAAAAATACTGTTACTAACCTAACTTACATTTACGAGAACGAAGTCGTGGGAAAAAACAAGTGAGAATCGGCAATGAATTCCGAGTTCGAAAAAATGGTTCAAGTAATATGCAAAGGTCACGTGATACCACATGACCTTGAGGTCAGAGGTCAAATGTCATTTCGGAGTATATCAACTATGCTGAGTTGAATGGCGTTGACCGCAAGCCTCTAGCTTTTTTACGGTTCTTGAGTTGAAAGTTGTATAACAGACGGACAGACAAAGCTGTTCTATAAGAGTTTTTTCGAACTCTAAAACGTGAGGGGTCTTTATAAGAGATATAAATGTCAAAATAAATTTATTTTCAATGTTTTTCTTTCTATCTGTCTGTGTGTTTGTACGTGCGTTACGCTAAAACTACTGTTCTACACGAAGTTGAATACGGTTTCACAGTTCTATTGCTAAAAGCCGAGAAGCCAAGTATTATATGAGTAGATCAGCTTATTTTACATACAAAGAAGGAAAAATATATGTAGATAGGTGCTTCCAAATTCCACGCGTATGTAAGTCACGGGTAAAATCTTAACTAATATTAAAAATGCCATTATGACTTTGTTTGTTATGCTTTCAGGCCTCAGCTACTCACCAGTATGAAATTTCGTATACGAGTTATCAGGGGTACAGAAATGTAGGGTACCTTTTATCAGAAAAAGCATGTTTTCAAGCGAACGAAGCCACGGGAAGAAGCTAGTCTAGTAATAAATATAACAGAAGTAAAAACGAGAATGTACAACTAAGTAAGGTACCGTGTAACCAGGTTCGCGTCTGGGGAAATCAAAATAATGGTGAGTGTGTCAATTCCACAGATGTTGGTATTTTCACATAATTCAGTCTGTAATGTTTCTGACACCTGGATTTGCTATCTGGTATTTATTTAGTCAATTTTAAATTAATATTTCGTTCAAAATGTTGGCGGTTTCCAGCTAGTGGTAATTGTAAAGACCTGTCTGCATGACAAACTTGTCAATCGATGGACTGCTCCATTTCTGTTCCATTGATTTGTTTTAATCTTAGTTTCAGGAGTGTTCCCATTCTAATACATCAGTGGCTTGTCATCTAAACGGATCTTTACATTTTTATAATACTATAAGTCAGAAATCAACGTTTCCTTTAGTAAAGTAAGCAAAAAGTTAGGTCATTCAGTAAGACTGTTAGTAAACTGTAAAATTCGAACGAAAATATCGAGCTCTTTAGAAGTGGCTATAAATCTTAGCTGACAATTTTAGTGGACTTGGCGAACTATTAATTCTTTTCATCTTGCAACCAAGGAACAGGAATTGGCGCGACGACGGCAGACTTAGTGTTAAAGTGTTACACTTTGGCGTGACGTGTAACATTGTGACATTTATACATGACTCCGATTGACTTTGGACGTTTTAGTTTTACACATGGAGAACAAAAGAAATTGTGTATTTATTTGTAAAACGCATAAAAGGACATAAAAGAGCAAACATCTCGACTAAATATTAAGTGGTTACTACAAACTATGGATATTTTAGCCGCCAACCACCAGAGTAAATTTTACTAGTGGGATATTGATCCTTCAATAAAGGAGTCGTTGTACTACCGACGCCAGGATTAGCAATCTGTTGGTGGTTTGCTTACAGCACAACGGAGTCTAGTAAACTTTCTGCAGGAACACACCACACGGTTGTAGCATGGATCCTTATACAGGAGCCCGCTCAGGGTAGTAACCTTATGAGAATGATCAATCAAAAAAGGTCTGCTTTTAAGTCATCACCAATAAGCTTGAGATGAATAATTTGAAGCATTTCTTTTGGAACTTGGACTATCTTGATTGCAGGAGCACCTGCAGCCTGCTGAAAAAAATAGTTGGATAACCTACATATATAATATATAATGTTTTTAGATAATTATCTTTGATTTAAATTAAAAAAAAATCCTACTAAAAAGGAAAATATCCTGAGGAAACCAGCATATCTGAGAGTTCTCTTTAATGTTCTCGAAGACCTGTGAAGTCTGCCAACCTGCGATGGGCCAAAGTAGTAGACTAACCCTTCTAAAACTGACAAGAGGCCCATGCCATTGATATTAAATACATTTTAGTGAAATACATATATCTAAAATGTGCCCTAATTAATACGCTTATCTTCATGTAAATGTTACCTTCGAAAGAGTGACCTACTAAACCGATTTTAATAAAATTTCGTTACTCGTCGGTATACCAGTGGTGCTGCCAAAATACAGCTGAATAGCGTGTTGAATAATAGGTGTTTTAATAGTTAAAAGCCGAGCTAAGCAAATTTGCCTTGTTACTAAATGCTAGTGGGGCAAATGCTAGCGCTTGCGCAATTACCTACAGTGATTAAATTTTGATGTCGTTAAGTGACTTTTTTATAAGCTGGCAAAAGAGTATACGGCCTACTTGATGGTAAGTGATTAATGTAGCCAAAGCATGATTGGAATACCACGACATCAGTCGCGACTAGTAGACGCGTAAGAAATCAAGGTACTGCAGTGCTGACAGCACAGTATCTACAGATCCGCCAGAAATTGTGTGATCTACAAACAGACGTTCCGAGTTTTACTATCTCTCTATTGCAATGTTCATAAAGATTACCGCGATACAGGAATTATGCCTAGTGCAGGAGTCATATTCCACCGCAGTAACACATTACAACATAAGGCTGCAAGCTTTTAGCCTGGAGTGAACACTTCAACCATCAAGGTTTGAAGTGTATCAACCGGACACTCTTCTAGCAGAGCGCAGAGTAAGCGCCAATGGGCTCGCTCTTCATTACGTGGGGCCTATAGCTGGCAAAATATGTGTATATTACACTTTTGCCTACCCTTTTTGGAATAGAGCCGTAAGTCTATGTATGTATAAAACGAGTATAGATAAATTTCAATGGTTTATTACCCAAAATAAAACATGTCAATGACACACATACACTCAAAGACAAAAATTCCGAGAAAATACACAAATAAAAAGAGATAAAAAGATGAGAAATCAAATCAGATCTGTTATATATATTTGAGGATAGTGAAGCCTTTGTTTCTGCGCCGTTACATGTTCGTCTAATGGCTCCCTTATGCGCTTTGAGAAACGCTGTCCAACTACCTATAGGTTGGGAGCTTGCGGACTCAAAATGTGACTGCGTAATTTGCTTCAGAACATAGAAATTAATGCCACGTTTGTTGTGCGTTTATGATTATTGTTGATGGTCTTGAGTTTGATTGCAAACTGTTACTGAATTTTGCTAAAACAAAAGCTAAGTATAATCTAAAAGTACTTTCTCCTTGTTATTGGGCACCCTGAAACATGTACAGGTATATGTTAGGGCGCTCCGTAATAAAATATATCAAACAATTACCATTTTAAATTTATTTAAATAACTTCGGGGACTATGTTGTATTAAGTTGTGTCCTCATAATAGGACGTAAACCTATATCTGTATCCTCAGTAAATTACCAGACGCCGTGCTGTTAGAAATAATTTCTAATAGAAAACTCTACCCACGCTTTACTACTAGTTCGAAATTTGACCAAGAATCTCATGATTGACTCCAACAGCCCATAGCTAGCTACAAACTGGCTTATTACTTACTACTCCTTTATGATTTATTTATAACAAATTATATGGATTCTACCCCTATCTGTATCCCAAAAAATTTTTCTAGAGTTGTTTAGGTTTTAACTCAACTATAGAGACGAGGCGATCAAACGATCAGATGGTTGGAACCTGCAAAATTTTAAAGGGTATGATTGAGGCACCGATTCTTCACGACAAATGTTGCTAATTGTTTGTGCCTAACAACTATTCTCGTGGTAGAAAGCAACGATTGCTGGCGGTTCCAGCGTGCCGTACTGTGGCACGCTGTAACTCACCCATACCTCGGTCACTAAAATAGCTTAACGCTCTCTTGGAATTTAACCCAGAAGTTGATAGTTTTGCGGATGAATGGAAAGTATTATTATTAGAATGTACCTCATACAGTACCTCTACTGTGAGCAGAATGCGTGAATGCTAAATTTTAAATTTATATTATATTATTAAATAGTGTAATTGGCGCAAGTCGTTCTATTTGATGTAAATAAATAAATAAATGATAGTACCTTGTTTTTGAGTCAAATAAATATCCTAACTAATATTATAAATGCGAATCTGAGTTTGTTTGATACGCTTTCACGCTTTAATTACTCACCGATCATCATGCAATTTCGCATACACGTTGTCAAGACATAGATTACCCTTCATTCAGAAAAAAGTACCGTTACTTACCTAACCTACATTTACGCGACCAAAGCCGCGAGCAAAATCTAGTAACATATAAACGTTAAAACATCTACACAAACCGTAACATATACAATATTACTAAAATAAGTAAGATATCAAAGTTGTTTTAAACCACAGAATACACCGTTAAGCACTTTGAGGTCATCAGCTCTCAGTCTACACGTGTAACAGTATAATGTGATCGATCTGTCATTCCGAATACGATTTTTGTTTGTTTAAAGTCGACTTATTCCCGTGGATTCGGTGGGTATTCGTATGATATGTGATGTGCTTTATTTCCGGGTTAAAGTGATTTGGTTTTATGTATTTGTGTATGCGCGTTTGTGTGTGCCTCGCCTCTGCCGGTGGGAAGTGTTGTGGGTTGGATCTCCGCATGAGACAATACATGCATACTGTATGGATTTTAAATTTTTGTCATTTATTTGTTTTTAATAAGTTAACTAATAGTTTATTTTTCTCTGGTTACGTATCCTTGAAATTTTCTAATTTTTTGTTAGTTGTAAAATTGTATGCAGCTGGCTTGACATCCGTGCGTAATGATGGTCTCCATTGAAAATCAGCGTTGCGATATCACGTCAGTTTTATCGCAACATCAATGCTGAATGGAGACCATTTGTTGCCACAATAGCATGATGTGTATATATTTTTTAATTACGAACTATTTATTTAATTGTCTTTTTTATTATTTTGTCTATATTTTGTAAGAAAAATATGTAAGTAGTCATGTTTTTTTGTGGCAATAAAGAATGATTTCTTTTTTTTTTTATAGACGGAGCTGTGTTTGAATATGAAACGTGGTCATAGTTTTGTTGAATAAATGAGATTTATTTTCGTAAATATTATGACGGTAGCTGTCCTAATTTTTATGCTATAGATATTTGCTACGGTTGCGCAGCGGGCACAAAAGCCATTGCTGTGCTAGAGGCCCCGGGTTCGATTCTCAAGTCAGCCAAGTGTGATTTGGATTTTTCTGTCAAGAAATATTAGTAGCGTTATGAAGACTGGAATTGTACCGGTTGACGGCAATATAAGCTCGTCCATTTACCACATAGAACATAAAGCTAGTTGGCGAAATGTAGGTGAATTGCACCTCTGCCTCTGCTTTCGAGGATAAAGGCGTGTGATTATTATTTATTATGTACCTATTGTATATTTACTTGAACCATGTTTTATATTAATTGCTGTTATCAATTAATTTCTATAACGTTTAAAGTTTGATTCAAAGTTAGGTAACTTCTCGGATCTAAGTAATTAATGGCCTGGTTCTCTATTGTGTTACCTAACTTTTTTATCCATAATCTAAAGTGCCATAATTTTTTTTTGTACTAATCTTCTTTGGTCCAAATGTTAACTTGCCCGAACTTAATGTCACATAATATCACAATTCATAAAATTAAAATACCTAAACACAATTTGCCATAAATTTATTTGTCATAAATATTACAATCAATAATATACAAAAGATTTAAAACCGTTTTCAATAAAAGTTGTAAGTCCTAAATTCAAATTATTTAATGTTTATTTATCCTTTTTATGGTTTTACAACTACTTTGTATTACAAAGCTTGGCTTTTGTCACGGTTTCGGCGCTGCGGGTCTCCGGCAGTCCCACGCGTACTAATCGTCGCAGACGGCTTTCGCTCACCACCGGGGTTTTGACCAGCCTCAACCGTGGTGCCTCGCTCGCAGCCGCCTGCTCCTCAGCTAACAGGCCGCCTCACCCCTACGCTTTCTAAATTACACTCTAAGGGTAGGGCAGACAAGACTGCGTGGAGTCGGATTCACAGCGATTAGTTTCTGTAACTACAACCTACTTTTTAGCAAATGTTTGAGGACTAACAATTATAAATGAATATTCAGAATAATACACATTATATAATACAATAATTAGGACATATGATTCTCATGCAAAATTAGGAGATTAAATTATTATAGTACCCAATATTATGACAGAAATTTTGAACATTATGGTTACTGAACTATATAGCAAACGTGTTATGGATAATGATTTTCGGACAAACAATTTTAGGAGAAGAAATGGAGTACCTGATTGTCTGCATGGACGGTGCAGTGATTAGAGTGGTCACCTCATCACTGACAGAAGACATAGTTTGAAAGGTGCCATCCCCATACAGGATAAAAATATGTGACCTATAAATGGTATCATAGAGACTATTATATGGTAACAGGCCTTACTACGCGAGATTTAAACCATGGCCAAATGTGCATATTATAATTATACTTCTGGTTATCTCTTTAAATATACAGGTATGAGAATATCTATGTATGTACGTAACTAATATTATAAATGAGAATATAAGTTTGTTGAGTTTGCTCGCCTTAACTGCTCGACCGATCATCGTGAAATTTCGCATACACGTCGCTAGGGATATAGAAAAGGAACTGTTGCCCAGAAAAAAGTACTGTTCCAAAGGCATAGAATTTTTTTGACATAACCTACTTTGACGCGATCGCAGCCATGGACAAATCCAGCACACACACACACATAATTTTAATGCTTCGATTGCACGTTCGATACAATGAAATGTAAATGTTAGCCTAACCAACGACTAATATAGGGTATTATATAGATTCAGTATCAATGTAAAACAAAGGTGTAATAAAGAAAAAAATATCATCCAGTTTACTTCGTATTTGAATTTGATTGTATGTAATTTCAATGTTTACTAAGCCTGTCGCCAAATATTTACAGTTGCTTACTTATTTGAAATAGAAACAAAACAAACAGCTATTTGGTTACACAAAAACTATAACAAAGCTACATGAAAAGGCCAAGCACTATTGAAATTCATATATGCATCCGAAACTATGCATATTTCAAAACGTTTTTAATAAAAAATAAACTTTCGCATTTCCACCAAATCGAATAAATTTCTATACAATTCGGATGAGAATTTAAACTTTAAAGGCTTAAAGATAGAGTCCAAATTTGAAATTATTTGTTGAATATTGCAGCAGACATTTTGGCTTCTGCTATATCAGGAGTGGTACAAGCAAAAAGTATTGCGCGTCAGAGGTACTCTATTATGAAGTTAGATTTTTATTAAAAGTCTTATTGTCATTCTAATCGTTAGTAGAATGATTGCAGGATCAACGTTACCAATTTAAGTAAGGACTAGCTTTTAGCTTATAGTAAGTAAGTAAGTAAAAATTTATTGTTCAAAATATATGTAGGTACACGATCTAGTACAAATATTAGAACACAGAAAACAAAACAAAAAAAAAGTACATATGTCATGAAAAATGAGGTTACCACTCAGGTTTATTGTTGGTTTGCGGTTGATACCTCAAACCAACCCTGATATAATTTGGTAACCCCAAGTGACGCCCGTATATTACGTACGTTATGTTACTCGGTGATAATTTAGTTATGTAATGGTAAAAGAAATTTAAAAACCGGTTAAGTCGTTTTTGAATTAAATCCTTACAAACAAACAAATATCTAGTATTTATAATATTAGTATAGATTGACTCTGCTATGCACGGTTGTACTTTAGTGGTACGGTTCGATCCACAGAGCACGGAACCTGCTTAACCCTTCCTGGAGATACGCGCCGCGCTTGTCAATATTTCACTTAATATAAACGAGGAGCAGCGATAGCTCAGTGGGGAGACCAACAGACTGCAATGCAGAGGGTCTCGGGTTCGAACCCACGTCGCGCACCTCTGACTTTCAGAAGTTATATGACTTTTCGAAATTATATGCGTATTGATTGACAATTATCGCCTGCTCCGTGCCTTGGAGAGCACGTTAAGCCGTTGGTCCCGGCTGCCTTGAACATCTATGGTAGTCGTTATTGGGAGTGTGTCGACACAAAAGATCCCACTGGGTCGAAGTGTCGCCGGTCTGCACTGACTGGCCCCAAGATAAGATAAGAAGTGCTGCTGCACACTGTGTAAGCGATGGTACCGACCAAAGTAAAACCACTAGTAGGTAGCCGCCACAAGTTGTAGTTGTAGAAGAAGTTTTGCATACATATTGTATGGTACCGATGCACACTGAACTTTAGAGAGGCTACTTTAGCCACAAGTTGCGAGAGTAGTCAGCGTGTAATTGTGACCGCTTTTATTATTATTATTCTCTTTATTACTATTTTTTTTCTAATTATTACATTTTTAAATATAAATATAAAAACATACATATTTAAAAGTATAAAAACTGAAACGACCCACCGGCATCGGGAACAGGGTCCAAGCTGCCGGTGGTTAGGATTCCAGAGACAGGAACCTCCTCACAATGCGTGCTGTATCTAATAGCACTGCCTTATGCATCAAACCCCTGATCCCAGCACCTAACGCGAGCCTCTTTAGATGGTGATCAAGGCTCTTAGCAATTAGACCATTGACAGATATGACTATCGGCACAATGATTGATTTATTATTATTATTATTATTATTTTTATACTCTAATAGGCTTGCGTTTGACCGCGATCTCACCTGATCTTAAGTGTAGATGAAGCCGACGATGGAGCACGCTTGCCTAGAAGATACCTATTCACTCGCGACTTAAAGACACCCAGATTGTACTCATCGGGAAACACTTTGACTTAGGTAGTATTGACTTAGGTAGCGAATTCTACTCCTTAGCGGTACGCATTATAAAATTGGAAGCAAATCGCTTCGTGCATAAATGTGGTATATCCACCATGTACCTGTGTCGCTGGCCTGATTGTCTGGTCGTCCGATGGTAGAATGGGGAAGGAGGAATCAAATTATGCAGTTCCTCTGCACACTCTCCGAAATGTATCCGATAGAAAACCGAGAGACTAGCAACCTTACGACGATGCTCCAAGCTTTGGAGTCGTGTGTTGACCAGTTGGTTTTACACTGGTACAATGGTTTTATTAGCACGTCGTCTGCAAACATTGGAACAACAGCCGGTGAACTACAGTCACCGGCTTCTTCACCTTGTTCCAATGTTCGTTCTCAGTCGAATACTGAGAGAAAATGTAGATACTTTTAGTTACCAGTTGTATCCGCTAGGGATACAATACAACGAGTGCTGCAAACACTGATATTTGATTATAGTTGCTCGTTTCGGCTGCCGATCGTAGCCACGTGTGCGACAATGGCTCAGTGTGTGGCAGCAATTCAAAAGTAAAATATAAGAAAACGATACGATTCAAAATTGGAATTATATCCAAACAAAATTAATGCAAATTTAACATCGTAACACAGAATCCAAAGATAAAACATATTAAATGAGATTTAAATAGATCGAACGAATATTTGTTATCAACGATAACGTCACGGAGTAACTGGCAACTCGTGATGTCATCAATCATCATGAAAACGTCGTTAATATTAGAATATTTGTTCGGAAGGACCGAGTTTGAACGAAATAAACGATTTCCGATATAATATATTACAGTCTGCGCAGCGCACCGGTAACACCGGCACCAGTCTCAAATTCGATTACCGGGTTAGGTTTTTGTAGCAAGGGGCTGAAACTATGCCAGAGAGATGAAATACAGTGACCCTATTTCGTGACTAAAAATCATAGCTGTCGTCATTATATAATATTGTCTTCCGTTTACGTGAATGTAATTAAACAACTTTATATGGATTTGACCGCGTTGTTCTTTTTTTATAATATCCATTATTATATAATTTTGAAACTTTGAACTACTTTTGTTAAACACTTTTGCTAGTTACTGTTTACTTCTAATTTCGCTTACAAGACGATTCTGTTTTTTGTAGTAGTAATTATTGTGTTTAACTTTAATAAATATTCAATCAGCGAACACAAATAAAATAAGTATTTTTGTCTCGCATAGAGATCGAACCCAAAGCGGTCGGTACAGCATAATGACGAGGTGATCACTTGAAACATTGCACCATTCATGCAGTAATTATAATAGATAAACTGCTACTTATCATAACCATGATAGGCGTATTATTTTATTATGGGGTCTGGCACTTCATATCGACCGTACAAAGTTCACTTAACTACCAATATTCCCTAATGATACACCATAAAAACATATAGATGTACACAATAAAAATCTACCAAAGTTTTCTCATAAATATGGATTTATGAGAAAACTTTCAAAACACACTTTACTCGACCTTGAATCCAATATCCTCAACTTCGTCATAACATAATTCGAGAAGTATACCCTTCGATTTCTTAACCTTGAAAACTTTTGCGGCAATCCCCAGAAACTGGCCAGATTGCCGCAACTGCCTGCAAATCTCACCTATATATAATGACCGACATTAATTATTTTTGCACAAAGGCTCTCTTATAGCACACATCCAAGTAAGATCCTACTCGGTCGGTGCTTAACCACGATCAATTGGCCCCTCGACCCCATTTCTGCAACAACTTCAAATAAAGACTTCAAGAATTGAAAACCTCCATTCAATTTCATAGATATCGAATTTTCTCGAAGCTCTACTCGTCACCTAGGTTTCACAAATTGAAAACTAAAATGCATTTGTTACTGTTTGAAAGTTGAACCTCTTGGGAAGAAATGACGGAAAACGGTAATTTATTTACCGGTGTTATGCGAATCTCCAATCTAATGGATGACACCTTTTAATTCTAGGAAGCCATAACCCAAATTCTTTATTTGCTAAAACAAGCGTTAAGAATTTCTTAACCGCCCCAGTCCACTATAGATAGTCGATAAATTAACATATTTAGAAGAATGGTTGACTGACTGCACAGATGGGGTAGTGGGTTAAATGATGGCCACGCCACAGCCACTGCACCGTGTCACACAGGAAACACAAAAATTTATACAAACCGAGCGAGTTGTACCGAGCCCGGATATTCCTTGAGTCCGTTATTTGAACGTTTGTAAAGTCCCCCGCGACACAGAAACGACGCACAGTTCGGAAGTCACATTTATAAAAAATAATTACTTAAGTTACTTGGAGAACAGCTGCCTCCTTCCATCCAACAGGATCACTCGTCACTGTCGACCTCGCAAAGATCACTTGCAAGGGTACTTGAACGCTCCTACTCTGTGCACTAATCGAATGAATAAATATTCTTATTGCCCGCACTAAATATTTTCTGCAAATGTTATACAGTATATATATTATATATAGCAAAGAAATAAATATATCTAGAATATGCCGATGTCTTAGGAGATTTAATTTGTTTCTAATAAAAGTAACAAGAACTAATGCAACGAGAGGAAACGTCATTGGTGCAATTGCCAAAAACCTAATCCTGTTATATGCATACTAAAATCAGTTGCCATTCTAACTAGACAAGACTGCATACTACATTTGTTAAAGTCATCATCTGCCGCTATTCAAAGGAATAATGATATTCTATCCTAACTAATATTATAGACGCAAATGTGAATTTGTTTGCTTGTTTGTTACGCTTTCATGCTTAAATTACTTGACCGACCATCATGCAATATCGCATTCACGTTGTGAGGGTAATAGAAAAGGACAGGATGCCTTTCATCTAGAAAAAGTACTGCACCCGTAGCTAGTTAATTAATTATGTGTATATATTTTAATAAGCAGCGATGGTCTAGTGGGCAACCGTTCGACTGCCACGTAGAAGTCTCGAGTTCGATCCCAAGGCACGCACCTATGACTTTCGAAGTTATGTGCGTATTAAATAATTAATTATCGCTTTCTTTAACGGCCAGGGAAAACATCGTGAGGAAACCTGTATGTCTAAGAGTTCTCTATAATGTTCTCGAAGATATGTGAAGTCTGCCAATCCGCACTAGGCCAGCATGGTGGACTATGGCCTAACCCTTTTCATACTGAGAAGAGGCCCGTGCCCAGCAGTGGGACAGTTTAATACAGGACTGATATTAGTATTTTAAGCTACGTTCTGTGGGATATTTGAACGACTGATAGAGGTGTATAAGACATTTGTGATTAATTTTAAATCGTCCATCTACGATTCACGCTTGACCCAAATGAAATAACGAAGCTGCTTCTTACAAAAACATGCTAAAAGCATTCCACGCACAGTTTATCCCATGACGGATCACAAAAGAGATTATAAAAATTGTTAAATAACCTATCACCTCCACACTCAAAAGAGGTTAACCGCCGTGGAAGTAAAAAAGCCCGTTTTATAAACGTTCGAAACACATAAATCGAATACCGATACATTACTAGCGATTCCTTTATCGACTACCAGAAGTATCGTTACGAGATGTGTCAATATCTACCTGCCAAACAAGACTTTTTGATACAAAAGATAAGGCTGAAATTGGAATGAGCAGAGGTTCCTCAAGGGTCTAAATGACAGTGAATTCTTTGCAAAGATATCGAATGACCTTTGTTAGAAGGCCTTTGTATATTCAATCTCGTTATTTTAAGGCCTCAAGAGAATGTGTCGAGATCATTCATTGTCGTTGTATTTATTTTTCATGTACAGGAATGGTGTCATGGCTGAAATAACTACAAGGATGGATGAATACAAGTCTTTATGGAATCAGGCCAAAATAAGATTTACAAAAGATGAAAATTCTCTGAGGAGGCGCTGAATAGCTGCATTTATAAGCGTTGTAGATACGAAACATTTACTTGGACAAGCGTCCAGAGGGATTTAAGTATAAAAAATGTGCTTAGATTGCTTTTTATCCATAGTTGTTTACATCTTATAACGGATATCTCGAAGTGCTGTCACATAAGGTACGTGAATAGACAATTTTCCAACATTTAAAATGTTATATAATTATTTCCTATAATACTACTTTGTATTTTTTACTTTTTATTGCTCTGTTCGTTTTTATTCTGTCTATATGTTTATTATTATTATTGATATTTCTCTCTACCGAGGCAGTTCACACTTTTTTTTTAGAATGTCACCTAATAGTGAAAACTTATCTGTCTGGATACTAGAATGATCACTGTTATGTTAAATTAGCTGTAAGTTTTCCATATAATAATATAATAATATCAGCCCTGTATTAAACTGTCCCACTGCTGGGCACGGGCCTCTTCTCATTGTGAGAAGGGTTAGGCCGTATTCCACCACGCTGGCCTAGTGCGGGTTGGCAGACTTCACATATCTTCGAGAACATTATGGAGAACTCTCAGACATGCAGGTTTCCTCACGATGTTTTCCTTCACTGTTAAAGCAAGCGATAACTAATTATTAAAGTTTTCCATGTATAAAATAAAATAAAATAAAAATATCATACAACTTAATTTTTATACAGTACGGAAGTGCAAAAATACATTTCCTCATGTTATTAACCACAAAAATTTTAATGCTTGATATTAATAACATCACAATTACGCTCTTAATTAAATATTTTATAAAAAATACATTAATTTCATAAAACAACTATATTTTTGGGTTAAGCGATATTATTCTTGAATAATAATAACACATTTTAATGGCACTGTGTTAATACAAAAGTTCGTTAAGGAAACAATGCAAAACATAAATAAATCTTTGACGTTGTCGAAGACGGGATCCTAGCTGTACCGTGTATTTCATGCCATCAATTACTCCGAGAAACTAGTTTCATCAAATTCATTTTGCCTGTATGGCAACATGAATAAATTGTTAAAACTAGATGTCATCAATTTTATAAAACTAAATCACAGTAGGTACAATATTAGTTGACAAGTAATATTGTATTGTTTGGTTCAATATTACTTGTCAGTACATGCATGAAAAAATAAATATATTTTAAAGCTGTGTGATATTATTTTTGGTAGAATATCGCCCGTGGAACAAAAGTATTTTGATGCCACATCCTTAATCAAATCGATGTCATTACACTAATTTTGTGCTAATTATTATACATTTCAAAGGATTAGTAGCATAAAAGAATATATTTATTCGAATTCAAGAACACAAGCAATATTAATAGTAAATAGACCCATTTAAAAATGTCATACAACAAAAATAATTAATTATTATAAGTTTTGACCGTATGACCTCAAAAGTAATCAGCGTGAACAAATCTTAGATCTAAGCGATTAGAACCAGCATAATAATACTAATCACAGTAAAGCAATGATATTGCTATATAAAAATATTTACATCTACTATAAAAATGGGCCCATAATATGATGTATGATAGTGATCTGTGTATTTATAAATAAAAACACTATTTTGTGTTGATATATTTTCAATCACCTATATATATTTTGGAAACTTTTAAACGATAGCAATTATACTAAACTATCAACAATTTACTCGGACATTCCATTTCCGTGTATCGAAATGTGAAATCAGACCATAACTGTCGATTTTAATCGATTCCCGAGCATTCGGTTCGGATGAATGTTCGTCATTTTATGAGCAATGCACATGCCTCTTTTATTTTCCATGTACTTTCAAATTTATTTTTTAAATGGTTTGTATCCTGGGTTGCGAAGACCTTTTCAGATATTCAAACAACGGACACAAAGTATACTAACTAGCACTCAGATATATCAGACACAAACAAACACCCGGATGAGCAAAATATATTTTTTGATTATACAATTATTGCTGCTTATATATTATAAGCAGCGATAGCCTAGCGGGAAACCGTTGGATTGCCACGCAGAGGTGTCGAGTTCAAACTCAAGGCGCGCATCTCTGACTTTTCGAAGTTATATGCGTATTAAATAGTTAATTATCGCTTGCTTTAACGGTGAAGGAAAACATCGTGAGGAAACCTGCATATCTGAGAGTTCTCCATAATGTTCTCGAAGATATGTGAAGTCTGCCAACCCGCACTAGGCCAGCGTGGTGGGCTATGGCCTAACCCTTCTCACAGTGAGAAGAGGCCCGTGCCCTGCAGTGGGACAGTTTAATACAAGGCTGATATTATTACATTATTATACACAATTATTAAATTAATATTATTTGTCGCGTGTAACCTAGGTATAGGTATAGATATTGTACAACTACAATCGGCGCATTGACCTCTTGAATTAGGCCATCCGTGCAGTCGAATGTCTGTGTTCACTATTATTCACCTTAATTACACGTACCCCTAAAAGAGAACATAAATACTTGAAAGTTAGTTTACCACGAATTACAATGGTATAGAATAGAGCCCATTGTACGTAGACCACTACACAATTAACAGAACAACGTCACCGCAATACAATTGTCTTATGTGAATGCCTACTTAAATTAAACACCTGTATTGTGAACATGTTACTTTGTGTGGTTTTACTTGGGACATTTATTTTATTTTTAACTCTATAAATGATTCAAGGTCAATGACGCATAACCTTGACCTTGCGTAACAGTGTCAAGGGCATGTGGCATATGACCGTATGAATTAAAGTCAAGGTTCAATGACTTTAGATCTGAATAGTGTCTACTCACTCCAATCAAGGTGAATAATAATCTCTTGAAAGCTTCCTAGTGAAAATTGGTTAATTCTAAGAATTATTCATATTGCAATACGTATTTTTTATATATAATTATCCTCGGCATTACCGCAGCTCTTGAGCGGCGATTACCAGCTGCCTTATAAGCAATATAAAAAATCAAATGCCGTATATGTATGGAAAGCAATCCTATCTCAATCTAAGCCGGTCCTGGTATGGAACCAAAACTGTACGATTCGCAATTACGATTTGTTTTCGTTTATTTGAGTATATTCGTTGGCATTCGAAGCAATGTTTTATATTCCATCTTTGCAACTAAATTAAAGTTGCCGTTTTGTCATTACGATCTGGTATTTACATTTTTGTGGCATGCACGTACATAGATAATATTAATACAACGTCTTAAATAAGACAACAATATTATTCGGCATCTAGTTTTATATAAATATGTTTAAACAAGCACATGTAGGCTTACTTTTAAAATATCGCTGACTCATATTTAGCTGCATCTCAACTGAAAAGTTACTTAGCTATATTTTGACGAATATTTAACGTTAAGTAATATTTATGTATTTTTTTTTTACGTGGGGGAATGCATGACTCATATCCCTCCGCGGGGGCGGGCGGAGGGGTTATGTCGGACTCGCCGGGGTAAAAGAAAGATGTTAAAGATGATAAAGTACCTCCCGGAATACCGACTAAACCTACCACGGTGTTCCTCGACAAAACCACTATCGACGGGGCCGCGCGAATCACTTTCGCATGCGGTCGCGGCCCCGCCGAGGTTTCGGCCCGCCGTATGAAACGGCAGGCCACTACACGAAAGATCTACCCAAAGGCACTTCTAACACTCCCTACTGTCCCCCCTGGAGGGGAGACGGACTCGAAACAGAGGCGCACGTGGGAACACGCACGCCGCCTCTCGGACCTGGTGCTGAACGGATGGCGGGCAGGCCCACAAAGCCCGCCACCCCCAGGTCAAACCTCAGGGTGGCTGGAGGTCGTCTCGCGCCCTCCGGCGCCCGGCTCTGCGGTTGGGGAGAGGATTTAAACGCTCCCTCTCCCGCTCCGCCGCCTCCTTGATGGAAATGACTTCCTCACAGAAGGAGGCGACGGCGTTCCACGACCTCTCACTCCGGACCATAGACTGAACTACGGCCGGGAGCGAGAGGACAACCAATTCGACTGCCGCGATCAACTCACGGCGCTGCGATGCCCAGGCGGGGCAAAAGTAATATTTATGTATGAATTTTCCTGATCAATCGCCAGTTAATACATAGCTACCTTTTAAATACAGATTGGTTTATAAATAAGACTCCGTATAATAATTATTGTATATATTGGTATACATTTTTAAATTTTACCTACCCGGATTAAGCAGCAAACCCTGTATTGCAGAGGATTTTACAAACACATAATTAATGGAAACAAAGTACAACAATACCTGCTTAGAAATATCACAAGTGGACCACCAAAATAATAAATATGCTGCGTAAGATTCAAACCCATATAAACACTCATCGCAGTGGCACCGGCAAGGCGATAGCTCGCCCGCTACGCCATTTGTGTAGTCGAACTTAGCGTAAGAGTTTTACGTTTAGAAGGTAGATTGTATTTTATAATTTTATAAGCAAAGGTTGCCTAGATGTTAAATATATATATTTATTGCACTGCTATTTCTTCATTTATATTTTATCTTGAATCATAAAAACACTTCGTAAATACCACTCCAGAATATAACGATATAATATTCTAGAATGGTACTCTAGAATATTTATACTAATAACAAATTTTGAATATACTTTCTAATAAATAAAGACACCACGTGCCGTTTTAATACAATACACAACGATATATCTAGAAAAATGGTTAATTCCAAAAACCATTAACAAAGTTAACTTAGATGACAATTACGAAATGACATAATACATAATATTGTCTTCTATTTACGCGAATATTATTCATTGAAATTAAACTGCTATATACGGATTTTATCGCGTTGTTTATTTGACACTTTATTACAAAATTTTGGAAATTTTTACACTACTAAGTACTACTATTAAACTTTACTAATGTTTAAGCTAATTAAATTATTATTAAACTATTTAGATTTAATTAATTTAGTCTCCCCGTGACCATGGCTGCTGAAAAGCAACCGAAACGTCGGGGAAAGTGTAAAAATAAATTAAATCTAAATAGTTTAATAATAATTTAATTAGCTTAAAAATTAGTAAAGTTTAATAGTAGTACTTAGTAGTGTAAAAATTTCCAAAATTTTGTAATAAAGTGTCAAATAAACAACGCGATAAAATCCGTATATAGCAGTTTAATTTCAATGACATAATACATGTCTACTAAGCAAAAATTTCCAAGTAAATCGGCTTCTAATAAACTGGTGCTGCTGAAAAAATGAGTAACGTGCAAAATTAAATTACGTGTTAGGTAGCTGAAACATTGTATACTTTACTTATTTTTACTTTATTTCAGTTTTCTGACAATACGTAAGCTTGGTGCGACAAACAGCGATTATTAAGTCGAACACGGTCAACTATTCGAGAGAAAACACCAGAAGTTTTGAAGTTTCGACAGCTTTGGAATAAGTGCCCAAGTGTTATCGTACGCCCAAGATCTTCAGAAACGTTCTACATTAAAAATAAAACTTTATAAAACGAGGTTTTGTAAATACTACTGCTATGTATTTAAATACATATATACATTGTGTTATGCCTTTATCCGCAACCGTCTACTGGGCCCTGTTCCGGACTCCGTGCTACAACTAAGAATTGCCTGACAGAAAAACCCAGTAACTCTTGGCCGGATCTAGGAATATAACGCGAGACCTCATGCACAGCAGTCGCTTGCCGCTACGGCCCTGTGGGCCTAAGGTAATATATGACAGATTTGTTAGCATTATATTAAAGACTCGTAGTTTTCCCGCGGCTTCACCTGCGTAAGTGCCGTTCCCGTGTGAATATCGGGTTTCACCCCTTCAGGGTGGAATATCCGAAAATCCTCTATTAGTGCTCCCCTTCACTCTCCAAGGAAAATACATGCCAAATTTCAGCTTCTTGCGTTTAGTAGTTTTGGCTGTGCGTTGTCTGTCAGTCACTCAGTAACGGAAGAGTTTTATATACTATATATACAGATTAAGATGACGATTTCTTAATATAATTTATAACAGCATTCGTGAGAAATATTAACCCAATCAAAAACACAAAAGCGTTGGAATTTGAGGAATCTATGGCTAATAAGTTATGAATAATTTTAACGAAATAACAAGGCTACTAGATTAGTTAACTAATTTAGCAAACTAATTTCCATATAGATAACAAATGTATAGTTAAACAAAGTCTATATTACACATATGTACTTTAATATGCATAAATAATATTAGTTCTGTAAAATATACATATTGAAAACTTTACTTTTCGTACCGGTTGCTGATGAAATGAATAAATTATGAACCAGCTAATATATTACTCGTGTTGCATAATATAATGGTCATGTTATTGTAACTAACTGATATATTTTTCTTATATATTACCATATTTTGAATCCCATATATGTGAGTATAAAATTAGTGCTAGGCACAGAGTTTCTTCCCAGTATGAAAAGGGCTATGCTACAGTTCACTACGTTGGTCAAGAGTAGATTGGCTGACTTCACATCTTCTAGAACATTATGTAAAGCTCTCAAACACGCTGGTTTCCTTACGTTGTTTCCTTTCACCGCTAAAATGCCTAAAGTTTTAATTAAATATTTAATACGCACATAACCTTAAAAATCAGAATCATGCCTTGGGTTTGATCTTCTGTCTCTGTCTAACGGCGATTGCTGTTTTTAATCTATACTACAACAATTAAAAAGTACTGTTCAGTGTTTTAGCACCCTAAATGGCAAGAAACTGCAACGCGGCAGATCAAAAGAAAAATACGCTAGACTCCTTTCAAAAGGTCCCTTTCAGAAGGATGAACCCTGCCAACCTGCCAGGCCTGCAGTGGCTAATAATAATAATAACATTACAATTGGTAGGCAAATCTATCTACATAATATTATATTAAAATGATTAATAATAATAATAAAATAATAATAATATTCTACCACATACACACAACACCATCTAGCCCAAACTAAGCAGAGCTTGTACTATGGGTACTAGACAATGGATAAACATACATATATACTTTCTTTTTGTAAATACATACATATTATACATAGAAACACCCAGACCAAGACAAACATCCATGTTCATGCTCACAAATTTTTGACTTGTGCGGGAATCGAACCCGCGATCTCAGGCGTGGCAGTCGGTTACACTAACCACTACGCCATCGAGGCCGACAAATATATTGATTATTCGTATATTGGAAATAATAAGCAAAGGTTCGATTGGATTGTGTCAAAGATTGTACAGATTATGCTAGAACTACTCACACAATATATCATTCACGAATAGGTTTAAAGTTTGACGTCTACAGTGGGTGTCCAACCTACACTATTCAGAATAGCAAGTTAAGAAAAAAAATTATAAGTCTTCTTCTCTCTTAGCCTTTATTATTTCCAAATCACTTGGGGTCGGCTTTTCTAGTCTAACCGGATTTGACTGGATATCAGTTTTTACACGGAGCGGCTGCCACCTAACCTCCGCAACCCAAAGGCTAACGATACCCTAAGGCTAGACCAGTGTCAGGATATTAGAGGGTACTGACTTTCCCAATAACGACTGCCATAGATGTTCATGGCAGCCGGGACCAACGGCTTAACGTGCTCTCCGAGGCACGGAGCAGGCGATAATTGTCAATCAATACGCACATAATTTCGAAAGGTCATATAACTTCCGAAAGTCAGAGGTGCGCGACGTGGGTTTGAACCCGAGACCCTCTGCATTGCAGTCTATTGGTCTCCCCACAGAGGTATAGCTGCCTAAGAAAAAAAAATTACAAGTATACATACATAATATGTTGATTCTGACCTGTAAATTTACTAATGAGTAGACAGTGCTTCCATGCTTCGCGCCTTAACCGGTCGTATACCGCCGGCTCGCATACCAGCTGGCAGATTTGTACCCGTCGTAGGCCGGTGGCTCGCATGCGAGCCACCAAATTGGCGCCAAAACGCCGCGCGCCGCCTTCGCTTTAGCTTAAGCTAACGTAAAACCAATTTGGTGGCTCGCATGCGAGCCACCGGCCTACGACGGGTACAAAACTGCCGGCTGGTATGCGAGCCGGCGGTATACGACCGGTTAAAAGCCAACCCTAGCGTGTGACTCTCTCTATAGGTATTGCTAGCTACGTTCTAGTTCGTAGTAGGTGGTGATTCTATTTTGCTTTTAAGTAGCATTTTGTCTGACTCGGGAACTAAACCCAGTACCTCTACATTGCACGCAAACAAGAATAAATTTACGCCACAGGAACTACGGGGCGGACGAGAAGAGTTAGATATTAAGTTGATATTAATTATATTAGAACGCCTACGGCCTCTCTAAAACCTTTTTATTTAATTACTTATATTACTCGATTCATGTTTATACTGAAATGAAGTTTACATCGTACCTGTAAAGAAATGTAAATAGATAATTTATTTGAGTTTTCTTTTTTTCACAATTTATTTTATTCGAAATACGAATACGTTTGACCGATTACTATACTATACTCTTATGCCAGTTGTTCGTATGCTTGACCCTAAAAAAAACTTACCTAACTTAACTTACCTTTGATACTCAAATTAAACGAGTGCAATAAGCGAATTGAATTGAATTGAAATGATTTGAAACTACTTTATACGGATTTTACCGCGTTGTTTATTTAACATTTTATCACATAATATAGAAACTATTACACTACTACTGCACTGGTCACGGGGAGACTAGAGCCTCCCCGTGACCATGGCTGCTGAAAAGCAACCGAAACGTCGGGGAAAGTGTAAACTTAAATATAAATAGTTTTTTAGTTTAACTACTTTAATAGTAGTAGTAGTGTAACAGTTTCTAAATTATGTAATACAGTGTTAGAATAACATTCGCGTAAACAGAAGACAATATTACCTTTGATACTGATTAAGGCGTATTTAAACCCACTCTCATTCGAACCTCGGCCTTACTAAGAACGCATTGTATTTTAGATAAATGTCCTTTTGTAAACTTTGACCCTTTGTAGTCAACGCTACACAATTTATTATTGAGATGATCTTATAACTCGCTGACTTGAAAAGGAAGTAAATATCCATTGTAAACATAAACAAGTTTTTAAAATAAGTTTTTAAGGTTTTTGTGGCTTCTTATTACTGCTTTACCTCAACGCCAAGTTGACTAGAGACATCAGCATGAGTTTCATTTTAGAAGAAGAGAGAAAGTAATATGACCATCGTCAATCACGCTGTCATTTCTAAAATCGCTTATCTCACTACAAACATACAAAAACATATGCCTGGATCTTTGAATGAGTAGGCCAAGGTGTATTACATATCCACATTTCGCTGGTTAAGGATTTAGAGCTTAGACAATAAAAGGCTATGAGGTACGGAGATTTTTCGTAAGTACAGAATTTTCTTAATGGTAAATAACTTTATGCTTGATCGGAAAATCGAACCTAAAATATCATGATTAGCGTAAAAGATTTCCGCAAAATTCTGCCAGGGGATTAACAAGACCAAGTAGGTACTTAATCATATTAGTTATAATTGTAAATGTAAGTTTCTTTCTGTTGCGTTTCTCACAGCGAAACTGCTGATCCGATTTCGATGTAGGATTCAATTAAACTCCATACGAGTATAATTGAATCCTGCTGACTACCATAACTTTAAAAAATACTGCGAATTAAGTTGCGTATCAGCTGGCAACAACAACTGGCGATATAAATAAAATAATATGTAATAAATCCTTTGTGAACCTAAAATCTTATGATATATTTACAATATTTCAGTAATAAAAATGTATATTTTTCAGCTAACATATGAAAACCTCTAGATCAAAAATGCCCCTGTCAACCGCAGTCCCTATTAAAATACATAGTAGCGTTTTCAACTCGAGACTACACAATGATAAATAAAAAAACTGTCACCAATAAAATATACCGTACCCAACATACGCCAACCTCCAATATATTTGATCTAACAAAAAATATTGCGTCGGCTATCTAAGGGTGGATACTTTTTAGGCAAAATGTTTGTGGCTGAGTATATGTGCTGGGTTATCTTTACTCGTCGTTCGAGTTGACAATTACGTCTTAATTTTTTTGTGACGTAGGTAATCAAATATGACATTTTAACATCTTAAATTAAAATATACCTATATATAAGAAATTACTATAAGTCTTGTTAATTCATACTGCTAAGCCAAATGCAAATATTAAGAGGGGTGGATAGTGGATAGTGTAATGCCTAACGCCTTAGGCTGCCGCCACATTATGGGGTTCAGTTGAACTACTGTAATGAATGGGAATCTAACCCACGACCATGACTATATCAATGATGTCCAGCATACTAAGAATTGACGAGTTAAATTGCAATTAATAGGTAGGTATATAATTAAGCATAAACGACATTTTTGTTACAAAATGTCTGGATAACACATTTTTTATGCTAATTTAGATTTTATGCTTTATGATTAGTACACTTAATAATTTTATTATTGGCCGCAGATTGCTGGAAAAATAAAAAAGGCTTGAGCTAACTGAAGCTAATCTATATATTAATACGCGAAGCAAAAACTTTGTACCCCTTTTTACGAAAATTGCGCGGCCAGAGTAGAATGAAATTTGGCACAGTTAAAGTTTATATGGAGAAGGAGGGGCGAATCCTAATATTTTTATTAAATATACATTAGAAATATTTTAAATTAATGAATAAACACTACACGCACACAACCATGCATTTGACACACGCAGTCCAAGCGCGTAACTATGGTATTATCAATATGTAATGATATATATCAGCAATATCTTACAGGCAAACTTTGGTCAAATTTCGAGTACTAGGCGACCGCTAGTAATAATAATTACACCAAGCTACATTCTCAATCGTAAGTACCAAAGCAAAACTTTCGCCATATACAGTTCGCCAAACGCAAAATGAATTTAACATTACAAAAACCTTTTCTTTTTCTAAGTCAATATACGTTTGGGTGTCGATAACTCAAACTATATTACGTGCGATGGATCGGACAAATGACGTCATCAATCGTGCAGTGCGATGTGGCCGATATACCGTTACGTTACTGTGATACGTCACTGACGGATTCCAATGGAGTATACACACATCAATGTTTATGTTGTTGTATGTAATATTCTATAAGGAATTTTCTTGCGATTTTTCTTGATTTGTTTTGACGAATCTGTCGTGTTCGTATAGTGATATAAATGTGAACACTACCGATTGTGTAGTAGTGGATTCGATGTTCGTCTGGCATAATTGCGTTTTAAATAAGTTTTAGTAGGCGTCTTCAAGCTGTGCCCATCCACATTTCCTTAAGCAATTGCCAGTAACAACACGGAGACTCTAATGATGCTGGTTAGGCAACAGATTCACCTCCTATTACGTGGGACAACATAACTTGCGGTGTGGATGAAATACAATACTGCCTAAACATTCGATAGTAAAACTTAAAATTTCTATGAGTTAAGGTACATATATTTAGAACTAGACGTGTCTACGGTTTCATCCGCGTTTATGATTACTGCGCCGCCCCCGTGGGTCGTAGCGTGATGTTATATAGCCTATAGCCTTTCTCGATAAATAAGCTATCCAATACTAAAATAATTTTTCAATTCGGACCAGTAGTTTCTGATATTAGCGCGTTCAAACAAACAAACAAACAAACAAACTCTTCAGCTGTATAATATTAGTATAGATTAAAGCTGAGTTTTATTTATGACAATGACTTAGACTTATACCTGTTTTTTGGTTTTACTTGTTAAATTTATACTTACGTACCTATGTATCTTAACATCACGGAGGATACGGGTTTGCCCGATAGTTTAGAATTTAATCGAAGCTCTTATGTTGCGCCAGAACTTTGTGATTGTGATCAAGAACCCCGATAGATACAAAATTAAACATATACAAGTGAGAAACGGCCATGAATTGCCGTAAATCTTAGAGTTCGAAAAAATGGTATCATGTGACCCTGAAGTCAGAGGTCAAAGGTCATAGTAATTTCGGAGTAAATCGACTATGCTGAATCGAATGGCGTTAACTGCGAGTCTCTAGCTCTTACGGTTCTTGAGTTGAAAGTTGTATAACAGACAGACGGACGGCGGAGGGACAAAGCTGTTGTATAAGAGTATTTTCGAACTCTAAAATTAGAATAACACGTTTGAGTCTACATTGTCATATATAAACTTTAACTACAACACAAAACGTACATTCTCTCAAAAAAATTAAGGTTCATAATCGCATAATATCAAAACATATTTTCATCGGCACCGCGATGTGGGTAATTCTATTTTAAACGCCGTTCAGAATTTATATACCGCCTATCGCTATTTCAAAACTTCTTTAGTCATGTCATCTTTACTTTATGATCTTGTTAGGCAAGTGGTTGTTTTGATTTCAGAACAAAGGTTATGTCAATGATATAAGGTTTCTGGTGGGGGAATGCTTTGACGCATACCTCTCCGCGGTGCGACGGAGAGGTTATGTTGGACTCACCGTGGAAAGATGGTGAGCGATATCCCGGTAATACCGACTAAACCTACCACGGCGTTCCTCGACATAACGCTTGAGGCGCTCATAGCCAGTTGCACTCACTGATCGGTAAACGATTAGCAAGGTTAAGCAATGTTGGGTGCGGTCAGTCTATAGATGGGTAACCGCTTAGTGGTATTTCATCTGAGCGTCTCAGTGCTTCGGTGAGCAAGTAAAAAGTCGGTCCCGGTTGTTGTTAAATTGACAGCAGTCGTTAAGCCATGTCAGAGGCCTACGGGCGGCTTGTACAACTCTTGACAACAGGTTGGCCACTAACCACACGAAACGAAGAAGACATAACCGCAATCAGCGGAGCCACGCGAATCGCTTTCACATGCAATCGCGACCCCGCCGAGGTTTCGGCCCGCCGTATTAAAAGACAGGCCACTACATAAATAGACCTGCCCTGTGGGCACCACTAATTTTATGCCTACTGTCCCCCTGAGGTGGGACGGACACACGATACAGAGGCGCACGTGGGAACACGCACGCCACCTCTCAGACCTGGTGCTGATCGGGTGGCGAGTAGGCCTACGAAGCCCAGCACCCCAGGACAAACCTCAGGGTGGCTGGAGGTCGTCTCGCGCCCTCCGGCACCCGGCTCTGCGGTAAGGGAGAGGGTTTAAGCGTTCCCTCTTCCGTTCCGCCGCCTTTCACTCTGGGCCATAGACTGAACTTCGTCCGGGAGCGAGAGGGCAACCAATACGACTACCACGATCAACTCACGAAGGTTTCTGTAGATAGTGTAATTTATAACCTTTTAGTTAACGTGGCTTAACTTGTCTCTGCTTAACAGACTTAAAGTTAGGTATATTAGATAAAGTGACAAATTACATCGTTCGTTTTAGAGGTAGGTAAGTTTTCTTAAGGTAGGTCATATATTAGGGTAAAGGAGATCTGAAAGTCTGGACAAAGACTAAAGCGTTTTTGTTTAATGTCTACTAGTTTCTGCCTACTTTTTTTGCCCACATTTCTGCATGGATGAGATTAATAGTATTCAATGTGTTGATCTACGGTATGATCTATTTGTGCCAAGTATATCATTGTATCACGGTGGTGCTACAATGATATAAGTATGTTGTAGATGTAGTGTATAAAATACTGTAATATATTTGCTTAATGTTCACCTACTTATGTCGCTGACTGTACTTTTCATAGTTTTATATATGTAGCAAGTACAGAGAACTGCTATACATTACCCACTAGCTCTACAAGCATAATAAACGAAAATGCATACCCACTTCATATCAGATGATCTTCGTCAGCAAACTTCCTCAATCAATACTCCCTATAATGTTGTGGTGTTAGGTAACATGGCTGCCATTAAAACTATTTTAATGACTCTGAGCCCAGCCATTGAGAATATCACATAGCTCTCGACAACAGAGTAATTAATAAAAGTATTTTATTCAATTAAAACTAAGTTCTAGTTTATGATCTGTTCGGTATTTTGGCTCGTTTCGGGATAATGTATTCCTTTCAATATAGAGAAATTAATGATCATTATATTCTGAATGGAATGCTAATATGGATGCCTAAGAGTTTTGTAATAAATCCTACTTGTAACTAATGTTAGAGTAGTAGAGCCTCGGCTGATTTCAGCATGAATGGGCCGTCTCAACCGGGGAAGGACTACCCTCTTACAGAATATCGACGTAAATTAGCAGTATTCCTACTGTTGTGTTTCGTTCGGTGAGTTAGAGTTCCGGAGGCCCAATCACCCCCTTTCTCCCATTCCCTGCCCTTCCCTTCCCCATTCCCACTACATTTCCTAAAGGGTCGGCAACGCGCAAGTGATACCTCTGGTGTTGCAGGCGATAGGCTACGGTGACCACTTACCATCAGGTATTACGTATATGTAATTTACGTATGCTAGTTTGCCACCATAAGATGGAAAATAAAAGTTATCTAAATGTGAATGTTTTGGAGTGCTGCAGTGGCGTAGCGGTAGTGAATGCTTCTGTTTTGTGCGCTCATGTTTTACTACTAATAGTAGCATGAAAAAGACACTTGTCTACTCCGTATAGACACCCCGGTATGAAGATAAACGTAAAAAATTCCATTTCCATCGACGTAAAAGTGAATGATCAGTCGTGATCGATCGTAAACGAATTGATGCCCATGACACAAATAATGAGTTATTTGTTTCAAAATGTTAGCTGATATTTGATAATTAAAGTAACCGTGGATACTGCGAAGTATTTAAAACAAGTCAAGAAATAATTTCAAATTCTAAAATTTGTATAAGTTTAAGTCTAAATTATATCAACATCTTACCGTTCGAAATTTTAGATCGCTGTTTTTAGTTTTCATCATTACATATAATACTTGGAATTTAAAACTAAACGTTTTTTTCTATCTTTGCATGTCTAAATAAAAAAAGCATTAAAATAAGATAGGTTCTTCCGCAATGGAAAGAATAAAATCCGTTACGGTGTTCTAAAAAAACTTCTCTGTGATTAAATCATTGCGCTCAGAGAGAACGTACATATAATAAATAGAAACTTAATATATTTTCTTACAAATTATGAGAATCGTAATAAAAACTTGCAATGAATTTTGCCGGAGATATTTTCTTGCAAAACGAAGTGTGGATTCGTAGCGGTTCTACGTGAATCATACCCGCGTAGCCTGTAGCCGTAGACGTTCGTAGCGAGCGAAAATCACAATTTATACTACTTTATTTTCTTTCTTTCTAGTTATATTCTGTGTCATGTTATTACTTGAATAATATTAGAAATGCGATGGTAAGTGTACTACTTCTGTATTATTAGTATATCTTGCAACTTTGCTAAAAAACTGAGAACTCGATTAACTAATATTACTAGTTGGACAATGAAAATATGAAGAAGTAAAAATTAATAATAATATCGGATTAAGTTTGAGCGTGTTGAAGGCGGAATGTAGAAAACGGTATCTGTTAAAATCTGGTGTCTGGTTAGTCTGGCTAGCAAGCTGTTACAAGTCTTATGCCTACTCTACTCCCTTGAAAGTATAGGCGTACAGTGAGCTGCAAAAATGCATACCCATTTCAAAACTAAAATGGTTTAAGCTGGTAATTGACGCTATCCAACGTAAATCATTACAAGAACTGTTAAGTAGTTTATTTATATCGTGATAGATGGCAGTGCACTACTATAAAATAAAAATGAATAGATTTCTTAATAACTAAATTTTGATAAATTTACCTTAAACTATTTTTTTATCTCTATGCACAATAGTTTATTTTTAAAAAGAACACATTTCAGGGTAAAACAAGAGGCAAAGAATTACAAATGGATTTATAAATTTTTAGTGGGTATTTTATTTTATAGATACTTTCGATGACTCGCTATTAAGTATGTTCGTACGCAAACATTATTCTATCCTTTTGTACAAGTGTATTTTCGGTTGAGATTATAATTTCTCATAAATTTCACCTATTAGCTAAATTAAGTACGTGTTGCAATGTTTATAAAACAACGCCATTCATTCATATTCATTCTAATTAGAGTGTTTTTAACGAGGATTTTGGACCTTAAGATATCCATGCACTATTACAGGTGACTGTACATATTAGGGGCTAAAGTATGAAATTGCCGATTTGTACTGAAACATTGAAAGTCTTTTTTTCTAAGATATACCATATTTATTTAATCGAAATATTTACCCTCATTATCTATACATTGCTGCTATCTAAATTAAAGTTCATTTATGACTTGACGATAGAACTCCGGGAATCTAGATTCGACAAACTGTGAAAGCATTTTGTACTGCCTTCTAGGAGGAATTTCTTTTATCACGTAGAAAATTGTCCAAATCACGTAAAAAATGGTAGTCCGTTGGAGCAAGGTCCGCGAGTACAAAGGATGCCGTTTAGTTTCTAACTGCAGCTCCTGTATAGCTACAACGATTTCTCGTGCAGTATGAGGTCTTGCGTTATCATGGAGCAATAATGGTGAATCGATTCACGAATTGGGGCTGTTTTCACTGCCAGTTTCACCATCATTGCTCGAAGTTCGGCACAGTAAATATATGCTGTTATTGCTGGACCAGACCTGAGAAAACGATAGTGAATAATACCACGAAGAGACCACCAAACAGTTACTATTACCTTTTCATTGGTAAGCTTTGCTTTAGGGCACTGTTGCGGCGTTTGACCTGGGGTCAGCCATTGCATTTTGCGCTTAAGGTTATCGCAAGGAATCCACCTTTCGTCACATGTTACAATTCGATCCAATATTCCTTCATTTCTGTATCGATTCAACAACGCAACACAAGTTTCAACATGTATTTTTTTCTGCAGATTAGTCAAATCATGATACACCCATTTTTCATATGTTTTTATCTTATTGATTTTATGCAAATGAGCCAATATTGTAGGTAAGGTACCTTTAAACCACGTCGCTAATTCCTGGGTAGTTTGACTCGGATCGGCTTCCACCATCTCCTTCAATCCAGCGTTATTCACCTGTGTGGGCGGTCTTCCACGTGGTTCGTTCTTCAAGTCGAAGTTTCCATTAGCAGTCTCCTCTCCAAACGCAGCGTTGATATTGCGAGCCGTTTCTGCCGCGTTATTAAGTGCCGCGTCGGAACACGCATTCAAAAGTGACTCGGATTTTCGAATTATCCCTTTTTTCTGTCTAAGCTGAATAAAAAAAACAATTGAAAGTCAAAAATAAAATGTAGTACATTTTTTAAAAGAAGAATCTTGTAGGTATCATGTGAAAAAAGTTTAACTCGAAAATCTCACCCCATGAAGGTTTTATGTCAATTCAAAGTATCTATTACTATACAACGGCAACTTCATACTTTAACCCCTATACCTACATTTCGCAAGTTACGGTTTTAGGTCTCATCTAATAAGGGACGATTCTAATTGCGTATATCGGGAGGAGCTATACACTCCGACTTACTACCAAAAAATGAATAAAATTTTTGCTTCAATCCGACAATTGCGATTATGCGCAAGTAAGTTAACCTACACAACCGACTGACCTGAAAATCGGTCTATCGGGCAAAGCGATAATAAAATTATAAGTCAACAAATCTTCAGTAGCATCACGGAGTCTGTATATGTTCCCGATAGACGGCGACAGGCTCGCCCCCTATTACGCAGGGCTTAAAATCATAGCTGGCAAATGTCAGTAAACATATTATATCTCTGCCTAGGCCTTCGGGCAGAGGTTATGCATCAAGAATGCTTTCTAGTGTTGTATTCTTTTTTTGTCTATACATCATATCTATTTTGGCAACTTTTCAAATGTTGGGTCATAGTTTGCAATGCACATATCAGCCATATTTCAAATATGAATTTGTTTTGTAGAAAAATACTAAACTATTTTACGTTTCGAATTAGTGCTGATGTGAAAGTTTGGAAACCAATTTGAAAGTTTTTCGGTTAGTTTATATTTTGGACGATATGAATTATATCCCAATATGTAAATATTAATGAATGTCTGTTTTGCTAAATGTGTGTGTTTCGATAGCGTATATTTCTTAGATTGCGTTAAGATTTTGATGTGTGTAGGTAAAGGTTTCTAATACTTTCTTAGAGTAAGAGAATAATATGTCGTATATCAATTGAATTAGGGTCAGCACATGTCTTCTGCATCCAAATGTCTGTACCAGTCATCACCTCATCATTAACTTCTCTTCCTTCCATGTCATTGCATCCATCCATCTTTACTTTATCTTTTACCATTCTGTCTATTTACATCCATGCTTACTTATATATATATATACTTTGCACATGGGGTTACCTATGATGGACATCATGTAGTGAAATTTAAACATGCTTGAAATATACTTTGATAACTTTAGAACACTGGGATATATTCACTAAAAAGGCGATTTCGAAGTCCTGAACAATATTAGCATATTCTAAACAAGAGAACACAGGAGATGTTTCTTTATTCTTTTCCATAGCTTGCGCCTATATCGTCAAAGGTAAGTAGAGATATATTGTTATATATCTGAAAAATGAGGGTGTTCTCTCACTTCACCAATTTTGTTAGTGGGTGCCACGTAAAAAGAGTCGTCCTAATTGCAGTCTACATACACAATTCCAGGATATACTAAAATCAAATAACACTATGCACGTCTCGAACCTAATGCAAAGCACTCACATACACTATTTAAATCCAAAATACAAATCCTAAAAGCCCCTAAAAACAAATATGTTTTCCCCTAAACCATTCGGATCCACCACATGAAATTTTCACAGCCAGCTTTACGACTTACATTTTTTAAATGGCAGCACATGAATTTCACACAGCTACCTAAAGCATTGTTAGTACGCCTGGTTACCCAGCACTCGAGTGAAGTTAGGTTTAACAGAAAAATTCCGCAACATTCCGGTCCGATATAAGATTATGAAGGGTTAGGTTATATGGATCTGGTTTTAGCGGCAACACTTTTATAGTGATATTGAAAATAAAAAGTATGTAACTAATAATTGAATTAAATACAAATTTTATTATATATTCTTACTAATATCATTAATATGAATGTGAGTATGTTTGTATGTTTGTCACGCTTTCATACATTAACTAGTCGACCAATCTTTATAAAATTTCGTACACAGGGGAACAAAAAAGGAGAAATTTTCATCCAGTAAAAAGTTTTGCTGCTAATCTAACTTAACGTATAGGTTACGTTGGATCAGTAAAAGAACTTTTACGCGAGCGAAGTCGCGGGCAAATCTAGTTGAAAATAAAAAGGTGTGTAAAAAGTGGCTCAATCACGCCTCTAGACTACAGCCATACAGTGTAGCGCCGCATAGCGCACCATACAGTAACACGTTCAGCATGTAAAGCTTCTCAAAAATCTGTCTTGGATTTTCAGAAGCCCAAATGCGACAATTTTGCCTGTTGACGTAGCCTGACAAATGAAAATGAGCTTCGTATAGAAAAATATTTTTTCAGAAAAACCAACGGTTTGTTCTTAAATGAATTGAGCTAATCTACAGCGATGTGAATGATCGGCCGACTTCAGTTGTTGCACTGTTGCACCTTGTAAGGCTTTAAAGCTAAATCCTTAGGCAGAATTCGACATGTGGTTGTTGGGGATAACCTCAATGGTTGAGAACGTCGAGGAATTGACAAATTCGGCAACACTGGCTCACGGCTGCGATGTTGTCACTTGAACGACCCGATCGAACACGCGTTGGTGTTGGCACATTATGTACCAAGCCTGTCGACTCAAATTTATTGACCAAATTCTTAATAGCGGTCTCAGAAGGACGATTATGTTAACCGAAAATATCCCGAATTTAACGAAATGTTACTTTTACAGATCTACCATTTTCATAGTGAATTTTTAATATTTTAATGCGATTTTCGAGTGTAACTGTATAACTTTTGCGGGAGCACAACTTTACAACAAATTACCACCTAGTATAAAAAATGTAAATTCATTAAACAGTTTTAAGTTTCACTTGTCCAAATATATTATACAAAATAAAAACTTCAAATGATACTGTTAAGCGCGACCAATACACAGCGCACAGACTGTAAATTATTATACGCATCGACGACTTTTGTACCTACCTACATTATGTTTATTTATTGTTCTCATGTAAGTGGATTTGTGTCTTTTTATGAGAATAAATTCTTTAAACCTAAACCTAATTGAATTCATTGTAACAATTGCCCAAGCTTCTACTATAGATATATGAAAAAAAAACCAGTGAGAAACGGCAATGAATTGCTGTAAATCTTAGAGTTCAGAATGGTTCAAGTAATATGCAAATGTCACGTGATACCACGTAACCTTGAGGTCAGAGGTCAAAGGTCATAGTCATTTCGGGAGTATATCGACTATGCTGAATCAAACCGCGAGTCTCTAGCTCTTACGGTTATTGAGTTGAAAGTTGTATAACAGACAGACGGACGGACAAAGCTGTTGTATAATAATTTTTTCGAACTCCAAAAAGTCAAAACTGTCATGTAGTTCCGGTGTGACTATATTGAAAACAAAGTTCTTGTTGAAAACCCATTATATGTAGTTATATTTGTTTTAACGTTTAACTCAATATAGGGCGAGCCTGATAATTGGCTTGAATACGTTTCTTTTTAATGCCAATCATGCACATTAATCCCTATGTAGCGATGTACTTCATAAACATACAATATATAATTGTTACTTGTGAGATTCCAAATCACAACAGTTTGGAGGGTGGCAGCGGCCAAGCAACCGATTGCCCGCTGCCGTCCGTCTCCGTATTCGTTCAGTCAGCCAATATGACCTTAACGGCCAAAAAGCAACTACAACTAATTTTGCCTTAGATTATTTAATTTCTAACTACTATTAAAATTTAATAGCTTGTCAACGTCAGTACATGCTTTTAACGCTTTTTATATATTAGGCGTCTGAATACTACTTTAGGTAAAATAATTATTAATCCTTTTAACATTATAAATAGAAAAGTATTTAAGGAATGTTCGTTACTCGATCAAGCCCAAACCCTTGAACGGATTTCGATGAAATTTGATTTGACACACAAAGGATTTTTATCCCGGTGAGTGTTTTATAGTAAAGCTACTTCAAAAGAAGAAAGCTGAAGAAAAGAAGAGTGTGTATATTTGAACGCATTAGTTTTTGGAACAGACACTATCAATCGTGATGTCTATTTATTATCAATTTAAGTGTGAACATTATCTGGATGCTCTGCTTCGTTAAAAGCTGTGGAAAAGCTCCATAGCGTAAAAACACAACACGATAATATATCTTGTTTTACTTCAGTGAAGTTGTTTCTTTAATAAAGTAGGTATGCTCCCGCATTCGAAATGAATCATATATCGTATGGCAATGTACAAAGTATCAGATATTATATCGAAAATGAGCATCCAGACTCGGAACAACTTGTTGATCACACATTTTTTATCCCGTCTATAATCCTAACAGTGCGATGACCTATTAACCGTTGCGCTATTCGAGCAGACTCCATACGCTATTTTAATTAGTACATTCAATTTCCTAGTGCCAGCCATAGGGGAGACCGTTGGACTGCCACGCAGGGGTCTCGAGTTCGATTCCAAGGCACGTATCTCTGCATCATTTTTCGAAGTTATATGCGTATTAAATAGTAAATTATCGCTTGCTTTAACGGTGAAGGAAAACATCGTGAGGAAACCTGCATATCTGAGAGTTCTCCATAATGTTTTCCAAGTTATGTGAAGTCTGCCAACCCGCACTGGGTCAACGTGATGGAATATGGCCTAACCCTTCTCACACTGAGAAGAGGTCCGTGCCAAGTAGTGGAATAGTTGAATACAGGGCTAATATTATTATATAAATTACTTCCTAGTTCAGCAGCAGCGATAGCTCAGTGGGGAGACCAACAGACTGCAATGCAAAGGGAACCCGAACCCACGTCGCGCACCTCTGACTTTCGGAAGATATATGACTTTTCGAAATTATGTGCGTATTGATTGGCAATTATCGCCAAGTTAAGTTAAGTCGTCGGTCCCGGCTGCCATGAACATCTATGGCAGGCGTTATTGGGAAAGTCAGTGCCCTATAATATCCTGACACTGGTCTAGCCTTAGGGTATCGTTAGTCTTCGGGTTGCGGAGGTCAGCAGCCGCTCCGTGTAAAATTGATATTCAGTCAAATCCGGTTAGACCAGAAAAGCCGATCTTAAGTGACTTGGGAATAATAAAGGCTAGGGAGAAGAAGACTTCCTAGTTCAGTGTACAACGAGTTTGAGCGAATTAATACCCTATCTCTATCATTTTACTGAACTTTATTAAACTGAAGTACCTTACTATGTAACAGCTTATGTATGTATATGTATGTAGCAGCTGTAACAGCACACACACATACTCACATAGGAATTATTCCATGACGTGAATTGCATTAAAAAGTTAAACTGTCTTGATACTAACACCGAATTTAATCCTAACCAATACTATAAATGCCGATGTGAGTTTGTCTGTTACGCTGTCATGATATGTATTATTATTATCATCTTTATTCATCATCAATCAATAAAAGTTACATTTTTAAATATATTTATCAAAAAAAACATATTTAAAATATAAAAATTATGGAGACGCACCGGCACCGAGACAAGGTCCAAGCTGTCGGTGGTTAGGGGTCCAGAGAGAGGAACCTTTTCACTATGCGTGCCGTATCTAGGAGGACCGCCTTCTGTATTTATTATTATTATCTTCTTATTATTATTATTATTACAAATTAGAAATTCATTGCGCATAAATGCATAGTGTTTAATGTGCAAAATTAGTATTATTGTCTTACTTTTTTATCTGTTTTATTTAGCGGCTTTTACCTTATAAAAGCATATTATCTTATCTGACCGAAGCTGCTGACAAAAGCTAGTCAGTAATATATAGAAGGAGTTGGTAAATAATAAAGATTTAGTATGACCACCCACATAACTTGGTGTACATAGATGTCTAGTCTTTTAAAGATGGCGCCACATCCTCCATATTAAATTCTGTCACCCAGACAAGACAACATCGCATAACGTAGTATACAAATTTCTTTTTATCATAAAATTGAAAACTTAATGAAATTCAAACAAGTCTAGTCCGTCTTAGTAAATATAAGTCATCCAAAGCACAAGACATTTTGTATTTAGGGATCCGTCTATCTTCTCTCTTAACCTTTATTATTCCCAAGACACTTGGGGTCGGCTTTTCTGGTCTAACCGGATTTGACTGGATATCAGTTTTTACAAGGAGCGGCTGCCACCTGACCTCCGCAACCCGAAGGCTAACGATACCTTAAGGCTAGACCAGTGTCAGGATATTAGAAGGTACTGACTTTCCCAATAACGACTGCCATAGATGTTCATGGCAGCCGGGACCAACGGCTTAACGTGCTCTCCGAGGCACGGAGCAGGCGATAATTGTCAATCAATACGCACATAATTTCAAAAAGTCATATAACTTCCGAAAGTCAGAGGTGCGCGACGTGGGTTCGAACCCGAGACCCTCTGCATTGCAGTCTGTTGGTCTTCCCACTGAGCTATCGCTGCTTTTATATTTATAAAATATTACATAGTAGTAGAGCCTCGCTGATTTCAGCATGAACGGGCCGGCTCGTCCGGGAAAGGACTACCCTCTCACAGAATATCGACGTGAAATAGCAGTACTTCTATTGTTGTGTTTCGTTCGGTGAATGAGAGTACCGGAGGCTCAAACACCCTCTTTCCCCCTTCCCGCTCCTTCTCCATCCTACTTCCTTTCCTAAAAGGTCGGCAACGAGTAAGTGATGCCTCTGGTGTTACATACGTCCATAGGCTACGGTGACCACTTTCCATCAGATGCGCCATATGCTTGTTTGCCACAAAAAAAAAAAACTCCTTAATTCCTTTTTTATTTTTTACGCCTCCTTTTCTCTCTTTTAGGCTTTTCCCATTGTGCTTTGCCTTTATTAATTACTAGATGTACCCGCGGTTTCACCCGCGTTTATGCGCCGCCCTTATGGGTCGTACCGTAATATTCTATAGCCTATAACCTTCCTCGATAAATAAGCTATCCAACAATAAAATAATTTTCAATTCGAACAAGTAGTTCCGGAGATTAGCACGTTCAACCAAATAAACAAACAAACTCTTCAGCTTAATAATATTAGTATAGATAAATATTTATAACAGTAATTGACTATTAGACCAACTAGCGTAGAACGAAATTTAAAACATAAATATAGTCAGAACTGCAAAGATTGGACCTTCGGACCATCGTGGGGATCCTAACAGGACACTGTCCCCTGAACAAACATCTCTACAACATCGGAGCAACAGACAGCCCACTCTGTAGGGGATGTCTGACCGAAGAAGAATCTGCTGCCCATGTAATCCTAGAATGTGTGGGAGTAACAGCACAACGTAAGGAAATCCTCAACAATCAGAGGTCACTCCGCGAAGCCTGCGAAGACCCCAAGAAACTTCTGTGCTTCTGGGCGGAGTTAGGCTGGCTATCACCATAACCAGCCGACGCTCACGCATAATAGACCAATTTAGAGTACAAATGCGGAAAAGGGAGTCCAATCACATTACATTACATTAGTCAGAACTGCCTCGCATATCTTCAAAGTAGGCATACAGTCATTTAATTACTAGTATCCTATAAAAAATATACAAGTTAGTAGAAATCAACCCAAATCAATATACTATAAAGCAAGCAAACCATAAGCTTATAACTATAGTCTACCAACCAGGTACTCAATATTGGTTATTCCCAGTCGACAATGCACGCGGTACTTTAGCTCGCAATTGACCGTACCCGACCTGACGATTAAAGGTCACAACCCAATTTGAAATTCAAATCAAAGTCCGTGGTCGTGTTAAAAGATTCAGTGCCACCCCTATTACTAGGGTTGACAGCAAGAGGGTTGCAATTCTAAGAATTTTAACGTTGTAGTGAAATGTATGGGAGGGCATGGGATTTAATTGGTAAATGTAGAAAGTTGTAATGGTGTTAGTAACGATGGCCTTTGCTTTTGGGTGTTAAGTGGGAAATATTTTGCATGAAGTTGTGTGGAATGGTCTTCTTATTTTGACATGGACAGACCATGTTGAAATGTGATGAAAGTGAATGAAGCCAGAGAAGTGTGTCAGGATCGTAGCAAATGGAAATCCGTAGTCTCTGTCTACCCCTCTGGGAAACAGGCGTGAATCTATGTATGTATGTATGTACATATTTATAACAAACTGCTGCAAATTCTATTGAATGATAATAGCAATACTATGATTTCTTAAGAAGTGAATTTATTATGAACAATAAACAAAATACCAGTGTTCTTTAGTTTCTAATTGGTTTTGTTCAATTATATTTTTGTAATGTTTTTGCTATACCTATTTCATGATATGTGAGTTTTAATAATTATTATAATGTAGTTAACATCGAATCATTGTAATTATTTGCAGCTTTATAAATAACGATTGGATACTCATGATGGAAGTATATTAGCAAATCAGTATTTAAAATTTCCATCATACAGCGCATATTTTCTTTTATGATATGATATCTGATACGAAATTCTACATCGTAAAATCGTAAAGCGGATTCAACCACACTTTATAGATCTTCTTTCGTCTTCTCTAAGTTGTAAACTTTAAATTATATTTTGATGTTATTAGGAAAATCACGCAGTATGAAAAAAGCTGTGCTGAACCATTTCTCCTTGACGATATACCACCTATTTCATCTTTATGAAATTAATATTTTCGTAAGCGATTAACGTTAATGTCAAATCTGTCCCAGCTGATCGGAAAATCTGCCATATTGTCTCTTAACTATGCTTAAACAAGAGACCGGCGCTGTTTAGATTTCCTTACTGTTTAGCTAAATTGATAAACTAAGTCTTAGCACTAACTAACGTTTATAAGTAAGATTTCTCATGAACAGTCGCTATATACTAGATAACTATCTGTAAAATATTTTAAATGGGTTTATAAGATAAGACGGTCAATTTTTAAACTAAGAACTGGTTTTACTTGAACCACCTTTACCTCTGGTAAAAGCAAGCGATCATAAGCTACATTAACTGCTTTCCATCAGGCGAATATGCCTGTTACTATATAAAAAAACTTTACAGACACACAAATCACAAGCAACGCCTATTCTAAACTTAAACGAAGTACTAACATTTTAAAATAACGGCTTGCCAATCTTTCGACTTGTTTGAAGCTTCGTGTTATCAACCATCAGTTGGCAAAGTATTTAGCGATAGGCCCCATCTATGCCACCTATTATCTTAAATCTTAAAGCAAGTATCTAAGATAGCGCAAACGTGCTTGGCGTTTTTAATAAAGGCTACTTAGATGACTAAATTTCGTGGTGGAAATGTAATAAGGTGGGTTAATCTTTAGCTCTATGTAGTTATGAAGGTGAACTTTGATTGTAGACGAGACGAGTGTAACTGTTTTGTTGTTTCAATCAAATACCTAATAATAATAGCCCTGTCGGAGACCGTTGGACTGTCACGTAGAAGTCTCGAGTTCGATCCCAATGCACGCACCTCTGACTTTTCGAAGTGATAGGCGTATTGAATAGTTAATTATCGCTTGCTTTAACGGTGACAGAAAACATCGTGAGGAAACCTGCATGTCTGGGGGTTCGCCATAATGTTCTCGAAGATACGGGAAATCTGCCAACCCACACTAGGCTAGCGTGGTGGACTACGTGGTCAAACACTTCTCACCTTATATTATATTATTTTTTATTTAGCCACGGGAATTGAACCTGAAACAGTAATCGCATTCGCTATTGACGCGCCACCGAAGTAGTATTACTTATTCTTCTCCCTAGCCTTTATTATTCCCAAGTCACTTGGGGTCGACTTTTCTAGTCTAACCGGATTTGACTGGATATCAGTTTTTAGACGGAGCGGCTGCCACCTGACCTCCGCAACTCGAAGGCTAACGATACCTTAAGGCTAGACCAGTGTCAGGATATTATAGGGTACTGACTTCCCAATAACGACTGCCATAGATGTTCATGGCAGCCGGGACCGACGGCTTAACGTGCTCTCCGAGGCACGGAGCAGGCGATAATTGTTAATCAATACGTAAATAATTTCGAAAAGTCATATAACTTCCGAAAGTCATAGGTTGGAGACGTGGGTTCGAACCCGAGACCCTCTGCATTGCAGTCTGTTAGTCTCCCCACTGAGCTATCACTGCTGTAAGTAGCATTACTTATTATATATTTAAGGTCCCACTTAAACACTACAGTACACAGTCCGTTTCTTCATAACATTTTCTAATAAACTGTTAGCAGTCTGATTGTAAACACAAGGCGTTGCTAACTGAGTGTACTTTACGTTCAGCTAGCTTGCTCATTTCCACAACACCATGTATATATGAACACGAAACAATTAGCCGCATGCAAGGAAACGCTTAGCAAACATTTTTGAATCATAACAAGTGTAACAAGAATGCTAAGAAAAATTTATAAAGTGTAGTTCAGAACTGCATGTAAAATTTAAAGGCGGTTGTAAAGTTAATTTCTAACGGAACTCTGATTGCACGAGGAAACATGTTTTACAGTAGTTATAAAGAGTTAGCGATTGTTTCTGATAAAACCTGAGTCACTTGGATTGCATAAAATAAAATAGTTTTGAGTAGTAGAGCCTCGCTGATTTCAGCATGAATGGGCCGGCTCGACCGGGCAAGGACTACCCTCTCACAGAATATCAAAGTGAAATACCAGTATTCCTACTGTTGTGTTTCGTTCGGTAAGTGAGAGTGCCGGAGGCCCAATCACCCCTTTTCCCCCATTTCCGCTCCTTCTCCTTCCTACTTCCTTTTCTAAAGGGTCGGCAACGCGCGAGTGATGCCTCTGGTGTTGCAGGCGTCCATAGGCTACGGTGACCACTTACCACCAGGTGGGCCGTATGCTTGGTTGCCACCTTAGTTGTATAAAGAACAAAAGATTATTTGGAATTTCAGTTGCAAATTTTTTCTTTTCTTGCTAACATAGCAGCTAAGCTAAAGGGTTGGCAATCGAAGCCTTAACTTCTAGATTTTAATTCCAATGTCTTTTCCATTAGATTATCGCTACTAATCTACATATGTATTATATATACGTTTTATAATAAGCTTTTAACATGACCTGTATATAATTATATGTAATTGAATCGTTATTAGTCAATAGTTTTTTTCTATTTTAGACTACCGTAAAATATACAAGATTGTACGATTTTGACTTCTGTAAATTTGAGTCAACCTCGCGGAATGATTGAAGTATCATTCTACTTATTCTTTTTAAAAATATTACTTTATAAATATTCAAACAACAGACACAAAGAACACTCAGACCCGGAAGTCGGAACAACTATTTGTGGATTACACAAATTTTTGTTTCGTTTGGGGAACGAACCCGCAATACTCAACACAGTGGCAATGGCGAGGCGACCACTTCAACTAATACCACCCATGCAGTTATCATATCATATCTAAATAATATCAAAAGCACAAATTAATATATTTAATTAGAACAATATGCAAATGAATATCTTTAAGCCTTATGAGCCAAGTTATGACTTTGTTTATATTCTATTGCAAAGACTACTATTGTATTGTCTTGTGGGTGCACCTTATAAATTGAGGTCAGTGAACTTATATCTCTCATAATATAAAAGCTCAAGTATTTTCATAATTAATAAGCTCATTAAAAAGAACATTAGATTGGAGAATTATTTAAAATGTAATATTATATCAAGGTTCAATATTATGTATTTAAATTGAAGGCCTCATTACGTTAATAATGGAAAATCTTTAAATTTAAAATCAAACATTATTATTCGGACGGCAAACTAAATTTTATTGATATACCTAAAGATTTTGTCGGCCGCGATGGCATAGTGGTTAGTGTAACCGACTGCCATGCCTGAGGTCGCGGGGTTCGATTCCCGCACAAGTCAAACATTTGTGTGCATGTACATGGATGTTTGTCTTGGTCTGGGTGTTTCTATGTATAATATGCATGAATTTACAAAAAAAAAGTATATAAGTATGTTTATCCATTGTCTAGTACCCATAGTACAAGCTCTGCTTAGTTTGGGCTAGCTGGTGTTGTGTGTATGTGGTAGAATATTATATTATATTATTATTATTATGTTCTTGTACCATAAAAGTTTATGTGTTACTGCAGTGGCTTTCTGTTTGTGTCTACTGATCAATAATCAGCTGTTTTGTGGCGGCACAATTGTTCCGAACTGTTGAGGTTTGCGAGCACATATCTGTAAAACTGACTGTTTGGATAGCGCAATGGTGATTATCTATGCAATGCCGGAATAGCGACTGTGTCAACATTG
This sequence comes from Catocala fraxini, assembly GCA_930367265.1. Classification (NCBI taxonomy): domain Eukaryota; kingdom Metazoa; phylum Arthropoda; class Insecta; order Lepidoptera; family Erebidae; genus Catocala; species Catocala fraxini. The sequence continues at coordinate 15,136,783 of OV884049.1, read as the reverse complement.
TGTTAAAAAAAAATTAGAATCCAGAATTTATTTTGATAAGATTGTAAATGTAACAATCTAATACTTTTGTATGTGAGCATTCAAACTGACTATATAGTGTTATTGTAATCTCTATGGTGTACAATATGTACATATCAACAAATTACATAATATATAGATCATTTTTTTACTTGTCGTATTTAGTAAACAAACAAGCTTATTTTTAAACTATTCAGTTACTATTTTATTAGATTTAATGGAAATGACAATAAACAAAAAAAATATAAAGAGATCGATCTCTATGTTATATTGTCTCTAGCCATTAAGTCCACCACAGTTGTAAACTTAATAATAAAAGTATTAAAAAGGTAAGATTGATAGATAATTCCTTTTTGTGCGTCAAAACCTTTGCACAGACAATTAGAGATAAAAATAAAGAGTACACAGTATAAATTTAAAATACGTATGTAAAATGAGCGCGCTTATCGCTACGAAGGTTCTATTCTAAGCACTCTTAGGATAAGTACGCTCAAAATGGAACGGAACTAGATTAAAATGAAACTTGTGCTCGAAATACATGACATAATCTCACGTCTGTGTATCTCTAACGGGGTAGATGCCTACCCAAGGTGTATTGCATTCATTATTCGTCAGCTATGCTTTTATATTAATACTAGCTGTCCCGCGCAACTTCGTTTGCTTCATATAAGAGAATATTCCCCGTTTTTGCAACATTTTTTATTGCTGCGCTGCTCCTATTGGTCGTTGCGTGATTTTATATGGCCTATAGCTTTCCGCGATAAATGGGCTATCCAACACTAAAATAATTTTTTAATTCGTTCTAGTAGTTTCTGAGATTAGCGCGTTCAACCAAACAAACAAACAAACTCTTCAGCTTTATAATATTAGTAAAGATTAGTCCCGTATATAATCTATCCCACTGCTTGGTACTGATCGCTTCTCAGTATTGAGAAAGGTTAGGCCATAGTCTACCTCGCTGACCCAATGCGGCTAAGTAGACTTCATACATCTTGCACAACGTTATGGAGAACTCTTAGTAATGCAGGTTGTTACTCACGATGTTGCCTTGATCGTTAAAGCGAGCTATAATTAGTTAATTATAACTTGCGATAATTTTATTAATCATTTACAATTGCAAACTATGACTACTGCTGACAATTCTCTCAAATAACTACCAAATATCACTTTGCTTGACACGTGATTCGGATCCGCAATCACATGCAAAATTATGCCAGGGAAACCAAATTATATATATGATATCTAAATGTAACCTTTTTACCTTAAGAAATACATAAACATTTCACACGCAGTTTAGATCCTTCATAATATAAAAGCTACTTAATAAGGTTAACCCACTGGTTGCCAAACCATATAAGGCAATCTTAGTCTGGCACTACATACTACGTGATGCTTCTGAGAATTTCCTTAACTTCCTCACGCCAATCGATAAATTTTTTACCTTGTTGTCAATCGCTTTAGCTAAACTCGACGCCTCGAAGATAAATACATAAGACGCTGCTCTAAGGATTTCTACTAAACTTTACAAGGAAAACTGATCTCGATAAATGTACAGTCCACTTTATAATGAACCCGCTCAAAGAGACTGCAGACCGTCCGACATTTTTCCAGTAATTCTCCCTTCAGTGCGAGGAATCTATTTATTACCCGCATTTCCTTTTTGCTGGGTACTCTTAATTATTTTTTGCAGCCAATTTGAGCTGGTCGGTGTAAAAATTCACGGTTTTGTTTTCAGCGTAGGGTTGTTGCTTTATGGGTGCGGATTTTGAGGGAAAAGCATAATGAATCTTTGATAACGATTGGTCTGTACGGATATGTTAATTCAATACAATATTTAAAACATACGCAAGCGACTGCACGGATGGCGTAGTAGTTTAAATTCACGCCCCGCCACTACAACTGTGCCTAGTGAGTTGGATTTATAGAAACAAAAATTCGTGTGGTCAACAAATAGTTGTTCCGAGACTGGGTGTCCTTGGTGTCCATGGTTTGAATCAGGGATACTGCGAATATTCGCATCCGCACCCGCATTTGCGGTGCTTCCGCATCGATTTGAACATCTGCATCCGCATCCGCAATAATCAACGCGGATGTTAATGCGGATCCTGACATAGCGAAGGTTGCGACAAGAAAGAAAATCGGTGGGCCGATAAATGGCGCGATGATTCTGACGTGAAGATGAGAATCAAGGAACACTAGAAAATGGTATAGCTTCATTTATGAGCCTTTGCAAAACAGGCTTGAACCTGCAGAGGTGATATTAGATACTTTTTATTAAATATGATGCACAATTTTCTTTAACATCCGCATCCGCAATTGCGGAAAATCCGCAATTGCGGAAAATCCGCATCGATTTGGATATCCGCATCCGCATCCGTGGATGTAAAATAATCTGCATCCGCAACATCCCTGGTTTGAATGTTTATAAAGTCCTCCGCGACAAAGAAATAGTGCCTAGAAAGGAGGTAATTTTTGTTATACATATATTTCAGAATACATGTATAATCTCTAGCGGTAGGTATATATGGTTCATGGTCAATATTCCTTTGCCGCATCTACGCCTCAACCGCACTGAGGTCTCATCTATCCAGCTATCGAGAGCAGGTTACCTAACATATATATATATATATATATATATATATATATATATATATATATATATATATATATATATATATATGTATAAGTTTATAGATACTGCGCTTTGTAAAAAACATTAATGGTAAACAATCTAAGAGCTGACAAGTAGCCGATTTTCAAAATACTTTTAGAAATAATCGTCCTAATTTTAGTATATATATAGTTATACATACATAGATTCACGCCTGTTTTCCAGAGGGGTAGGCAGAGACTAAGGATTTCCATTTGCTACGATCCTGACACACTTCTCTGGCTTCATTAGTATATATAATTTGCTTTCCAGTTGCAATGCCTGCTGTCATTATATTGTATCCAAGCATTGCAGTAAAAGTAATTATTTTGACTTACGAGTGATCCTAAAACAGCTAACGAGTTATCAGTGTAATACACTAGCGATTTTCTTTACTATAATACGGCAACTCCCACACTAGGAACTATTTCTGTGTCACGGGAGACTTTACAAACATTCAAATAACGAACACAAAACTCCCAGACTCGGAACAACTATTAGTAGGCCACACAATTGCCTTAATTGCAATAGCCCACAATACTCGGCGCAGTGGCAATACAGCAAGACGATCACTTAAACCTCTACGCCATCCGAGCAGTCATGCATGTCATCTATGAATGCTTAACCAAAATTGCTGCAGTTGATTTAAAAGCTCTGTGATTGTGAATATTCGGCAGAACACATATGCAGCTCTAGTACATTTTACATTAGAAGTTCTTGTTCTAAATGCAGTAGGTTGTCTGAAAAGACTTATGGAGCGATCGGTAGAGCACTCGCTATGTGAAACATTGAGAGAGATACTGTTAACTCTCCAAGCTTTTGTTGTACGAAGTTAATGTAAAAGAGAATCGAATCAACCGATCCTGTTGTAAGAAATAAATGTTACGTACTATTCTCAAAGTAAAGAAAGCATACTCGCATTTTGTTTTATAAATGTTTAGTGTATTTTAGAAGGCAGGGCCATTGTTGTCTCTTAGGCACAGTCAAAAAGTCAAAAATCTTATTTTGTTCATGAAATTCAACATGCAAGAGGAAACTAAGGATACTTCCGATACAATTCGGCCTCCATGGCGTAGTGGTTAGTGTAACCGACTGCCACGCCTGAGGTTGCGGGTTCGATCCCCGCACAAGTCAAACATTTGTGTGCATGAACATGGATGTTTGTCTTGGTCTGGGTGTTTCTATGTATAATATGTATGTATTTACAAAAAAAAAGTATATATGTATGTTTATCCATTGTCTAGTACCCATAGTACAAGCTCTGCTTAGTTTGGGCTAGATGGTGTTGTGTGTATGTGGTAGAATATTATTATAAAAAAAAAATTTGATTTACATATTCTGGGACAACCTGTATATTTACAAGCCATTAGCATCTTAACATCTTTATTATTTCCTATGTAAATAGTTCTCTAAAGGAGAAAAAAAGAGACTAAAGTAATCCAGTATTAGAGTGATGCGTGTAACAAAGCAAAGGGATTATGGCGCCAATTTACATGCATAGAGAAGAAAAGGAACACAGACTATATCTTTACTCATTTATGTTCGAGAAAGTACTACAATTTGTCTTATTAACTTTTTATCATAAATAAAATGGAAATAAACTGCGGTTTCTTTGGTCGAGTGGAATAAGTTTGCGGTTATTTTAGAGTCATCTTTGAAGCGTTTAGAGGAAACACGGTTGGCGTAGTAGATTAAGCGATACCCTCAGCCCCTTCACTGGGCCCAGGGTTGTGGATTCGATTTCCACATGGATCAAAAATGTATGTCTTTTATAGTTCCGAATCTGGGTGTTCTTTCTATTCGTTGTTTGAATGTTTTGTAGTTTCCCGCGACTTCTCTTCTCTCTTAGCCTTTATTATTCCCAAGTCACTTGGGGTCGGCTTTTCTGGTCTAACCGGATTTGACCGGATATCAGTTTTTACACGGAGCGGCTGCCACCTGACCTCCACAACCCAAAGGCTAACGATACCCTAAGGCTAGACCAGTGTCAGAATATTAGAGGGTACTGACTTTCCCAATAACGACTGCCATAGATGTTCATGGCAGCCGGGACCAACGGCTTAACGTGCTCTCCGAGGCACGGAGCAAGCGATAATTGTCAATCAATACGCACATAATTTCGAAAAGTCATATAACTTCCGAAAGTCAGAGGTGCACGACGTGGGTTCGAACCCGAGACCTTCTGCATTGCAGTCTGTTGGTCTCCCCAACTTCCCGCGACACAGTGATTAATACTAGTGCAGGAGTTGACTCTCTTTAAAGGATTTTTTTCTATACAGCAATTTTTAGTCGTGAAGTGGGTTGAAAGCGATCAGCCTCTGTTATGTGCGACTTGAAATCTTGTGGTGTCTCACCTATTTCCCCAAAGAAATAGGTAAAGGTGCAATATATCTACATTTAGCAGCTATGGATTCATGTCTAACGTAATGGACGGCCAGCATTGTTTTTTTTTTTCTTGGGAAAATTCTTTTATGCATACCCACTCGCCACAAGGGTAGGCGAGAGGGTTATGTCGGGCTCTCCCGAGACTGCGGGCCTACCGACTAATCCGACCCACCCAGCAATGCCCAATGCAGAGATGTTGTGTCTGCGGGCGATGACTTCTAGACGACGCCCTGGCACAACAGAGGGCGTCGCTCCGACTCAACGGCTGGTGGGTGGGAGATCCCTGTTCTTCCACCCGTGGCCTTCACTACGGCGGCATAAGGCGCGCATATGCGCGCCTTCACCGGTAAGCCGGCGGCGGCTCGGATCCGCAAGGATATTTTCCTCACGGATCCGCTCCGCCGCCTCCTTCTGCGAGATGAGAAGACGTCCTTGCAGAAGGATGCGACCGCTACCCACTTCCTCTCGCTGTCGACCATGGCTTTGATTACGGCTGGTAGCAAGAGGTCCTTTCCCACAATGTCCTGGAGTTCACGGCGCTGCACCGCCCAAGCAGGACATTGCTCGAGCGTGTGCTGCGCCGTGTCCTCCTCATACTCGCAGTGGTGGCAGATGGGACTCGGTTCCCTCCTAGCGACCATGTGCAGGTACTTGCCAAAGCCTAGTGCTAACAACGCAAGGAATCCTTATTTTAAAAGACGGTCATTTTCGTGCAATATTCCTGGTGACGCAAGCGTCAATAGGCGACAGTAACTGCTTATCACATTCTGCAACACCATGCAGATAAAAATATGAAAAATCCAATGACAATTTTTTAAAAGGTTATGTCTCTTTCCCGAAAGTTTTTTGCCACAGCTCCCTTCAAACCTCTTGCTTGCATCTAACAACTGACCAGAATATAAGTTGTAAAATACCTAACTTTTAGATTCGATATTTGTTTGTGACTTAAATGTTCTTCGACCTAGGTCAAACATCATTTATGTTGCCCAGCGATAAGTCCAAACATAGTATATTCGAGTATATTTAATTTCATTAGTTATACATACGTTATGAAGCAGCTAATTAAACATAATTAAGTACTTTTGCAAGCCACGACGTTGGTTAAACTTTTCGTGAAAGGGTTTCTGAGTAGACATCATATTTTAATGATCATATAAAAGGCAAAAAGGCTCATTATAAAATTCTGAGAAAATTAAAGTCGAAGTTTGGTCTTATGTTTAAAAGTTAAAGAGATTTACTAGAATACTCTTAATGTATAATATAATAATATCAGCCTTGTATTAAACTGTCCCACTGCTGGGCATGGGCCTCTTCTTAGTTAAATAAGGGTTAGGCCTTAGTCAAATACGCTGACCCATTGTGTGTTGGATGATTTCACATCTTCGAGAACATTATGGAAAAACCTTAGACATGCAGGTTTCCTCACTATCACTATCACTTAGCTACAATTTACTGTTAAATACGCACATAACTTTGAAAAGTCAGAGATATGCTCCTCGGAATCGAACCTGAGATCTCTGCGTGTCAGTCTAATGGTCTCCCACTAGGCTATCGCTGCTGTTATGTCTTTTATACTTTTTTTTATGTTATAGGTGGCAAACGAGCTGATGGATCGCGAGCTGATGGATCGCCTGATGGTAAGCGATTACCACCGCCCATTGACACCCGCAACACCAGAGGCGTCGCAAGTGCGTTGCCAGCCTTTTAAATTTTCCCCTCCTCCCCAGAGGGGAGTGGGAGGGGAGGGGGGGATGGAGTTGAGCCTCCGGTACCCTCACTCACTCGACGAAACACAACGTAAGCGCTATTTCACGCCGGTTTTCTGTGAGGCCGTGGTATCACTCCGATCGAGCCGGCCCATTCGTGCCGAAGCGTAGCTCTCCCATACATACAAATTACATATTTTATTAAGCTGTTTATTACTAAAAAGTGAGGCAGAAATAATATAATATATTTAATTAGCCAATTTTCTTTTACAGAGTACCTTGGCTGTTTGTGACTGACATTTATTAACAGAAAACAACATACATCGTTCCAAACAAATCGAATCTATGACTCCAAGATCGACTAGCTACGACTACAAAAGCTATCAAACATTTTCCCCTAAACTAACAAGTTCGGCAGGTTTATAATCCAAATAGAATGCGGTTGTTTGTCTTTCGCTAGCCTGAAGGCTACCAACCTTTAAAACATACAAAATCGCAATAAAAATGCCAGAGAGCTTTGGCCCCTAAAGTGACCCAGTCATCGGGTGTTCCAGATTAATATAACACGGCAGGTGTGACAAAGTGCTTCCAAAATGGCTGAACAACTAGTATGCTAGATGAGACATGGCATTTTAAAAATGATGAAACGGATGGGGAGTGAATGGAACGGTAGCGTTGCCGCTATCACTATGCTGAATGTTGTGCGTCCCTGAGACAAAAAGACTGTGTGGTTCATAAATAGTTGTTCCAAATCTGTCATTGTTGGTATGTCTGTAAATTCACCAGAGACGCAGTAGTTATACCAATTAAGAGCGTTGTCTATCTTTAACCACTAGTGACTAAAAGTATCTATATTTTCACTCAGTATTTAACAGGGGAGGTTGAAGCCGGAGACTGGTCAGCTGTACGTTGACAGACATCTAATCGCGGCTAAAAGTAGCAAGCGCTGACTCCTTCCGCAGCTTGCGGCTCGGAAGCGGCCACTCCTATGATTATTGTGCGTTAGTAGCATACAATCCTACTATTAATATTACAAAACCGAATGTCAGTTTATTCGTTCGCTTTCACGCCTTAATTACTCGACCGATCATCAAGAAATTTCGCATACACATTGTTAGGGAAAACACATCCAGAAAAAACAAAGCTCCCGAGTGAAGCCGTGGACAAAAGCTGGTATATAACGTGAATGCAAAACTTCGTCTACAACTTGCAGCGGCCATAAGTTTCTTCACTGTGGCCGCTAAAAGGAAAAAGACGGGTAGCCTAGTGAACTAAACTAGTAACTAAACCACAAGGAACCCCTGTTTAACGAGGTGATTCGAATAAAATGTTATTCGAACGTGACTATGAGCATTACTAGTATTCTGTTCAAATCAAAATCAATTAAATATTCTATTTTTAAATCTTTGACGAGTATACAAAATCAATCTCAAATCTATATTTTTGTCTTACAATACAAGATTATTTAGAATATTTATATCTAAAAATGAATAAAAATATAATATTGTCTTCTGTTTACACGAATATTATTCATTGAAATTAAACTACTATATACGGATTTTATCGCGTTGTTTATTTGACACTTTATTACATAATTTTGAAAACTGTTACACTACTACTGCTATTAAACTTTACAAATTTTTAAGCTAATTAAATTATTATTAAATCTATTTAGATTTAATTTAATGTTACACTTTCCTTGACGTTTCGATTGATTTTCAGCAGCCATGGTCACGGGGAGACTAAGATGGTAGTTGTCTCAATGTTCCAGTGTAGTTATTTCAAAGTACCCGAACATAATTTAATCATTGGTGTTTCTATTTACGCAGAATGAGCTCAAAGTATCATGAAGTCTAGCTGTGGTTTGCTTCTATGCGTATCCTAAAAATATTTTTGGGATACGATAAGGTTCAAAAGAAAAACAAAATATTTCTAGTTCAAGGACTAACAAAAATTACTGTTTGTGTAACGATGCTTATTAAATTCCGAAATGTATGTGTATTTCTTAGAATATTAGACTTAATAAAGATTTAATCCCACTCTGCAAGTCTCAAGGTTATTTTCTTTTCTAATTTTAACGTTATCGTCGTGTATATAAAACCTGGATTCTTTGAAACGCACACAACCGTATTAAACAAATTTCAGAAAGATCAAGTAAACTAGAATTTTAAGTGACACTACAACTATGCATTTATTTTCTAAGCTTGAATAATTATTTTAGACTACATTATTTAATTATTTAAAATCTTAGATTTAAAATTTGCTATTTTAAATATTTAAGAATACATTTTATCTGAGTAAGATTCTGTAAATATAACATTTTAGTTGCATGCTGCAATTGGCAGGCAAGTTCTAAGTTGTTCATAAAATGCATAATAATAAAAAATAAAAATATTTATATTGCAGGTACATAGCGTTTGTTTGCGACTTCTGTTGTAAATTGATAATTATTATTCTGTCCCGGATAATTTTCAAAAATACAATAGTCATCAAAGATTATTATGACTTAATTAAGTGCCAAAATTAAGTCACTAGTAAATCAAGACAAATCGTTGATATATATATATATATATATATATATATATATATATATATGATATATATGTGTGTGTATACATATATTGAATCAAAATGGTGTGACAAACAAGATTTTTTATCCCAAAGAAATGAATTCTAAATTTAAAATATGTCAACTTCTTTTTTCTAATCACATCTCTTCCAGCCTGTTTTATATCGCTTAAATCGCCAGCCCAACCCAACAGAACCGATAAAATCACACAATGTAAATTGTGATTTATATCTTCGCATTAGAACACAAACTAGAATGAACAACAAACAATTATTATCTAAGATTTATTCGAGGAAAGAAAACGATTATTTATTGTTGTTTTCATTTTCCCTAATTAATCTTGGGAGGCCTGAAGGGTACAAAGACCGAAGATTGCTTTTTTGTTTAATGAAAAATTTGGTCCGATTTTATTGCAATACTCTTTAGTTGCAGCGTTCCGTTCTTCTTTCGTATAGTTTTAAAAAAGAGAAAAAGCGGCCATATTGATGTCGGGCGCTTTTGTTGAGGGAGCGGTTATTGCTGTGTTGTTAGTGCATTTTTTCTTTAGAACGATATTGAGGTTACATATGGCTTATAACGTACGTGGAGTCACGCTTATGTCCCTGAAGGGGTAGGCAGACGTGTATTCCACCCTTTTGCTAGTTAAGTTACTAAGATTTTCGTAAATAAAAAAAAGCATAGAACACACAAAACCTAGTAAAATAACAAAATTAAAGTTGCCAAAAATAAATACAATGATGATATCAACTTAATTAACACAGAACACAAAAATTTTGTAAATCCTTTTAATATAATTACTTACATTTAGTTACTCCTGTTAATTTATTCCGAGATGAAGAATAAAGATTACGTCGTACCTGTAAAAGAAAAATAACAACTTGTTTATTTGGTAAATATTATGAGACATTCGTTCCATAAAAAGTAGATATTTTCCTGTTTACTTAAGTAAAGTTAGTTTTCACTTGAAAGAATTTCATAGATCTTCAGTACAAACTGAATAACTGATCTAGGCCACTTCGCTCGTTCTTTCAACAAATTTTACACTACAAATCGTATTAGAACGGAATGGAACAACGTGAAATCTAGAAGTGCTATTGTTACAACAGGGGCACAAACCTATTTTGTAATTCTTTGTATTCTACTGAATATGTCGTTTAACATGCATTTAACCTGACAGTAAGTGAGTGTAGGTGCTTGTTTTTGACGTATGTAGATAACGCGAGCTACATGCGTAAGCTTCTCGCGTGGGCTATATGCGCAGATTTCTCACGTTGTTTCCATACTTAAACTACCCGTGTGGGTTACATACGCAAGCTTCTCCCGCGGGTTACATATATAAGCTAAGCCCCTTGTGCACGCTATGCTAGCTACTCGCGCGAGTTTCATGCACGAGATAATCATAAAGCTAGTTTCGTGAGTGGCTCGCGTCAACCGAAGCATTTAAATTGCACAGATATCATGTCTATCTCACCCAAAACATGTAGATACAAGAGCCATTAAAGACATACGTAATAGACTCATGCTCGTATCCCGCGCCTAATAATACATCCTTCCCTAAGATCGATTCCTAAATCCGGCAAACTGTTATTGAACTTTTAAACCAAAATGTTTAAAGGTTTCCTGAGAATAAAACATGTTTGGACACAATTATTGAAAACGACTGTTTTAGTGTATTACAATGCTAAAAATGGTGCTTCATAGACGGCAATTTTCTCGCTTTTAATTACAAGGGAGTTTTATATATAGCTAACAAATCTATATATATACATATAAAACTCTTCCATTACTGAGTGACTGACAGACAACGCCGAAACTACTGAACGCAAGAAGCTGAAATTTGGCACGAATGTTCCTTGGAGAGTGTAGGGGAGCACTAAGAGAGGATTTTTGGCAACGCCACCCCGAATGGGCTGAAAGGGGTGAAACCCGATATTCACACGGGAACGGGACTTACGCGGGTGAAACCGCGGGAAAACTACTAGTGTTGTTATAATACACCTCTGTCTCAGCTTCATATGTTTGTGTATCTAATACGTCAGATATACAAATTCAGGTCTACGTATTTACACGTCAGCAAAATACCAAGCGATCCAAAAGTATTCCCATATTCCAAATTCAAGCTAAACACTACAGCCAATTCCAATTTCAAGAGTTTTATACTAAAACGAATATCAAATATTTCTACAGCTCACATGCAAACCTGTCGAATGAAAACCACTTTACAGCTTCTATAGCTTATAGAAATATGTTTTCCACTGGGTCAGGTCAACCGAGCAAATAGACCACCAACACAAGTGTTATTTTTAGTACCCTCTTTTAGGGTGAATTTAAAGGCAAAGTTGTTTAAGTACGTTGAGAAGAGTTCGCTAGAAAAACTGTTTTCAGTTAAGTATTCGTAAGTGTTCTGGAAAGTTTACTGCCATAGTTTTCTGAGTAATATTTTATTTTTTCTATAAGTGTATTTTTCGTTTGGTTGATTGGTTCAGTGCGCTGGATAGTTTGACAAGGCTAAGTGATAATATTTTGTCTGATCTTTTTATATAACAACTAGCTGACCCACGCAACTTCGTTTGCTTCACATAAGAGAATACTCTCCATTTTCGCAACATTTTTTATTTATGCTCGGCTCCAATTGATCGTTCCGTGATGTTATATAGCCTATAGCCTTCGTCGATATATGGGCTAACCAAACCTGAAATATTTTTTCAATTCAAACCAGTAGTTCCTGAGATTAGCGCGTTCAACCAAACAACGCTTACGAAACGCTTACGTTCTAGTTTACCGATGATGGGCACTAAAACAAACAAGCAAACTGTTCAGCTTTATAATATTAGTATAGATGTTGGTCGCCAACGGCCTGATAGTAAACAGCTAACGAAGGCTATGTGCGCTTGCAATACCAGAGCAATATCTACCATATAGACACCAAGATGGAGGAATTTAAGATGGAATAAAAGGAAAGTAATAAGAGAAACAGGGATGTGAGTCTCCGAAACAGAACCATATATACAGAACAAACCCACTCTTATCGCAACAAGGATAAATCCTTACTCATAAATGCGAATGTGAGTTCGTTGGTTTGTTACGCTTCCACGGATTAGCTAATCATCATGAAATGTCACATACAGTTAAATTTACGCGAGCGAAACCACGGGCAAAATTTTTTCATTTTAAAACACGGCTCTTTAACTATTTAAACTTTATTGCCAATCTTTTCGCTTTATAGCAGAAATGGTTACGAAGAGAATAAAATGATATTCGTCTGACTATACTAAAAAGTAGTAATTTCATCATCATCATATTCGTGCTTGGACATTATTTCATTATCAATATAACTGTGACAAAAAAGCTTAAATCTAAAGCTTAAATCTAGACGGAAAAAGCTATCATAAAATATTCTGCTTTTACAAGGAAAATATTGAAGTAAACGACGTCGTATAAAAATAGCATCACACACTCTTAATACACGAACGATTGAACTGAACATATTATTGACAAAGCATCGGTTCTTCAGTGTACTCGCAACGTATTCGCATCGTCAGTTAATGTTTGCATGCCATTAGCAGCTGACAGTAACATGTGGTGGTTCAAGCACGTACTTTAGTTTGGAACAGATACGTGAATAATCTAGCAATCGATCCCGCTGTTCAGCCGCAGAAATTCACAGCATTCGAATGTGTAAATGCACTATTGCATTCGAATAAAATTCGAATGTGTTAACTATATTGCCCTTTTATTTTATTTTGTTGTTTGATATTTTTAATTTATTATTGAGACTTGGACTTGATTTATTATTGTGTAATGAATAATTATTAATGTTGTATCTAGTTTAATTATTATTTTCATTTTAAATGGTTATTAGTTAATTTGATTTAATTTTAGATTTAATATATGTGTAATTTTACTAAATTTAATATAATTAAACTTTTTTTTATTTAATTCATAGTTTTTGAATTTTATATAATTTAATCTTATTTTAATTAATTTGGTTTATTTTAATCTCGTATATACGACCTTGAATTTTGTGAGTGCTGTGCGCATCTGTAAGTAGCAAATTGACTCTGTATAATTATGTTTAACATTAAATTATGTTAGAGTGTATTAGTGAATAAGTCGTTGGAGTGCCATAATTAAATAAATAAATAATAAATAATATAGTGTTACTGATTATAAGAGAGATATTTAACCTGTCAAATCTTGGAATGGATCTATTGTGTCTTACTAACTTAAAACTTAATTAAGTTACATAAAAGTAAAAGATACCCGTGGTCTTTTTTTGTACCTTTGACAACGTGTATGCTAAATTTAATGGTGATCAGTCGAGTAGATAAGACGTGACACTGTAACAAATACACTAAACAGTATTTGCATTAATAATATTAGCCCATTGCGTTTTAGCAGTCATGGACATACACATTGTCAGATGTACAGAAAAGGACGTAGAGGACATTAATAAAAATACTACTACCCGAGGGAAATTTATTGACAAAATCTACATTAACGTGAGCGATGCCACGAAATCTTGTACCGAAATAAAATGGACAGAGAAACAAAATTTCTTAAATCCTTTGTTTTGGGTTCAGACCTCTCTAAATACGACACAAAATATTCCTAAAAAGTTTAAATTTTCGGACGCTATCTCCTTACAGTCTTACAAATAGACCTCTTTTAGTCAATGTCTTGTACCATTTTCTTTTGGTAATTACGGTAACATTTAAGATAAGGCGTGTCGAACTACCGTCGTGCGTCGATCTATCATCATTGATGACATCATTTGTCTAACTGACCCTTCCCGTGTACGCCGCGGGAATGCATACGAGAAATGGATTAAGGAGGAAGCGATCAGCGAGTTTTGGTGTGTGAAATGTTTGCGCTGTCGTTTTCTGTACTAGCAAACGCGACTAAAATAAAGCTCGCGCAACTAATTAAGTAAGGACAGAATTAGGGTAAAGTTATAGCTTGTTAAATTTAGAACAGGAAAAATATTACTTGGTAGTTTAATGAGATTGGATTGGGAGCTCACTTAGAAAATAAAGTTTTATGCCTTTAAGTGTAGTGCAAGCTAAAGAGTAATTTTTTTTTCAAACAAGTTTTATGATTTCATTATGAAGTCTGTTTTTACATTGTATTACCTGAACTAGGTCAGAGACCTGCGTTTCAGGCTGTTTCCAATATTACATTCTTATTCTACTGTTTAAAAAAGTAAGGGTGCTTGAAAAACCTAGTCATTTATTACTTAGTGTCATTTTATTGTTTTAGACTGTCTATTACATATATATATATATATATGTATATATATATATATATATATATATATATATATATGTAAATCTGTCTCGGTCAAATTATATTTACCTACGGAGAGATACAACTAATTTCTTTTATAATTTCCATAAATGGTCGTATCTCACGCTATATGTTTCTAACTTAGTCCACAAAATACCGGTCACGTACCCGATATTTATGGTATAGGATGGTACAGATCGGCCTATCCTCTATTTTCATAAGTAAATCACTACAAGTAGTGTTTGTACTGTTTTCTCTCACGAGCATATATCATATGTCCTTTTACTTATGTTACATATTTTGCTTTGTTTCTTTGTTTATTTTCCTTATTACCGTTAAAAGGATATTGCGGGTTGTTCCGGCGTCATCCTATGACGTTTCATCCTACACTTTTTTTTCTTAACTCATCCTATTTACGGGCTTTTTTCTTTTTTTTTTTTCGTGGGGGAATGCTTTGACGCATACCTCTCCGCGGGGCGACGGAGAGGTTATGTCGGGCTCACCGGGGAAAAGATACACCGGTAATACCGACTAAACCTACCACGGTGTTCCTCGACATAACCATAGACGGCGAGGCCGCGCGAATCGCTTTCACATGCAATCGCGACCCCGCCGTGTGAAACGGCAGGCCACTGCACGAAGAATATTTCCTCCACCATCCCCCTGAGCGGGGGGGACAAAGACACGATACAGAGGCGCACGTGGGAACACGCACGCCGCCTCTCGGACCTGGTGCTGATCGGGTGGCGAGCAGGCCCACGCAGCCCACCACCCCCAGGTCAAACTTCAAGGTGGCTGGAGGTCATCTCGCGCCCTCCGGTGCTCGGTTCTGCGGTTGGGGAGAGGGTTTAAGCGCTCCCTCTCCCGCTCCGCCGCCTCCTTGATGGAAATTACTTCCTTACAGAAGGAGGCGACGGCGTTCCACGATCCCTCACTCCGGACCATAGACTGAACCACGGCCGGGAGTGAGAGGGCAACCAGTCCGACTGCCGCGATTAACTCACGGCGCTGCAATGCCCAGGCGGGGCAATCTACCAAAGTGTGCAGCGCCGTGTCCACAACAACATCGCGGCAGTCGCCGCAGTGATGACAACCGGGCGTCGCCTGCCGGCCTATACGACACAGGAACTGGCCAAAACAACCGTGGCCAGTCATTACCTGTGTCAGCCGGAAAGTGAGGGCGCCATGCCGCCTCTCCAGCCACTCCTCTAAAACGGGACTTACCGCCACGATCGTGGCGTGCCCGATCCTATTTACGTTCCTTACTCAACCGACAGCAATTATTTTATTTTTAATTCTTATTCATACTGTAAGTATTCCTAGCTCAACCGATTACGAAATTACCCAAAAGCTTTAAGGTTTGGGTGACGGTCTGAACAAAAATTACTGTTTTCGTAATCTATATCTATATTAATATTATAAACAGGAAATACTTGTTCAACCGATTTTAAAATTTTTCTCCATTTGAAATCTTCATTATCACCGAGTACCTAGCATAGGCTATATATTTTTTTTAAAGTACTTTTACTAACCTAACCTACGTTACTTTTGCAAAGCCAAGGGTTGTTTTGCTGTCCATACTTTTTTCGGTAATATTTGCCACGATGCAGTCAAATTATATTAATCTACCGATTGTTTGACCCACTAGAGAGAAATATACAACATGTCACAGATATAACGCACAACCTCAAACACCAATATATAATCGTTAAAATGTTACTTTTAGAGTTCGAAAAAACTTTTATACAACAGCTTTGTCCGTCCGTCCGTCTGTCTGTTATACATCTTTCAACTCAAGAACTGTAAGAGCTAGAGACTCGCGGTCAACGCCATTCTACTCAGCATAGTCGATATTCCCCGAAATGACTATGACCTTTGACGCCTGACCTCAAGATTACGTGGTATCACGTGACGTTTGCATATTACTTGAACCATTTTTCGAACTCTAAGGTTTACGGCAATTCATTGCCGATTCTCACTTGTTATGTACTTAAATATTTTAATTTAACCAATTAGTTCTCCTTATTGTGCGCAGATAGTATGGGTATATTAAAATAAATCTAACATAATTGCCTTTATTGCATCAAAAACCTTATTGCCTTGAATTATTTTACATTTTTGTTTATTTCAGCCTTTTACTAAAGGGGTGACTATAATTTAATTCGTTTTTATTATTATAGGAATAAAAATTACCTATGCTAAAAATTGCCGGAATTGATTCAGTAGCCGATTTTGAACAAACTACTTTCAGGATGTGCGTTTATTATGTTACATGTTGTATATGTATGTCAGAAGGTACATATAATATTATATACTTTGTAATTATACTTTGAAATTATATACGACATTGCTCAATCTGTGTTAATATGAACACCAAAATTAAAATATTCGGTTACTTTGAAATGACTACACTTCAGGACAATGAAGTCAAGACAAGTTAGTCTACCCGTGACCATGGCTGCTTAAAAGTACTAAATATAAATCGACTATTAATAAGCGTTAAAAGTATGCAGTCTTTCAAAATAAATAGATGTAATCCAAATACAAAGTTTAACTAATATTGTCCTTTTTACGCGAATGTTATTAATTTAAATTAAACTGCTATATACGGATTTTATCGCGTTGTTTATTTTACACTTTATTACAAAATTTTGAAAACTGTTACACTACTACTACTATTAAACTTTACTAATTATTGAGCTAATTGAATTATTATTAACCCGTGACCATGGCTGCTGAAAAGCAACCGAAACGTCGGGGATAGTGTAAAATTAAATTAAATCTAATAGTTTTAATAATAATTCAATTAGCTCAATAATTAGTAAAGTTTAATAGTAGTAGTAGTGTAACAGTTTTTCAAAATGATGTCATAAAGTGTCAAATAAACAACGCGATAAGATCCGTATATAGTAGTTTAATTTCAATACAAAGTTTAAGTTCCATTTAGATAAGAAACTCCATAATAGGTAGTTATGTTAAATTTTACATTTGGTAGGACAAACAATCAAATGTATGTCAAGAATTTTGGCATTTAGTCTATAGAACGACTAACTTAAAATAGTAGGTACCTACTGTCTCCTCTAACTAAAAATAGTTACACTATACAAAACATACCAAAAATGTAGTCGCGAAGTAAGCAAGCGTAAGATTATTTATTACTATCTGCCAGCAGACCAACTTTATCTAATAAAATCATGACATTATTATAATGCAAGCATGCATATGTGCAACATAGCCGTGAGGCATATGCGAATGCTCTAAATATTTCATTTTAATAGCGCTGCTGACACTTGTAAGTGCCTAATAGCACATGGTATAATTACTTTTGCACAAGAGCATTATTTTCAGTACACCTGAGCGTTAAAAATGTGCCAGGTAGGCTAATTCATGAGCACTTTTAGTATCTTAAAATGATATTTAAATTTGTAATTATACTATAGTAAAAGCAGCGATAGCTCAGTGGGGAGACCAACAGACTGCAATGCACAGGGTCTCGGGGTCGAAACCACGTCGCGCACCTCTGACTTTCGGAAGTTATATGACTTTTCGAAATTATGTGCATATTGATTGACAATTATCGCTTGCTCCGTGCCTCGGAGAGCACCTTAAGCCGTCGGTCCCGGCTGCCATGAACATCTATAGCAGTCGTTATTGGGCAAGTCAGTACCCTCTAATATTCTGACACTGGTCTAGCCTTAAGGTATCGTTAGCCTTCGGGTTGCGGAGGTCAGGTGGCAGCCGCTCCGTGTAAAAACTGATATCCAGTCAAATCCGGTTAGACTAGAAAAGCCGACCCCAAGTGACTTGGGAATGATAAAGTCTAAGGGAGAAGAAGAATTATACTATAGTACGAGGAAATGCTTCATTAGATTTGTGGAGCCATCCGTTACGATACGAGATATATCTCCATATCCAATACGAGACTATATTGATAGATTAATGATGCGCTTAATCTCATTCGGAAAAATAGTTTTTGTATACATGGTACCAACTTTGCGTACCATGCATAATGGCTACCCTGGATTTACTGCAATGATAACGCACTTTACAACGATGAAAATAATCCGTCCTTTGATAACACAGACATGCTACAAGACATGGTCGAAGGGGCCTAGCACGCCCGGACCATAGTTGAGTGACTGGGTGAAGAGGCCTAGCACGCCCGACCCAAGTTACCTTGCAATGGCAGCGAATTTCAGTCTGGTCAGGAAGGACCGAGCGTATGTTAAAGTGTATCTTTATCTTTTGGTACAGGTCAAGATTCATTCACGTGCCAGTCTGTAGATGCACGAAACCATGCGCAACGAGGTCGTGCGATTATCAGGATTGGCCGTGTCGGCGCATCTGCTCCTCGACACATCAGCTGTCACTAAATTTGACATTGACAGCTGTCATAAACGTCAATTTCCATAGCGAACACCGAGCACTGGTGAGGCGGCCATCTTATATAATCGACACTTATCGTTTGACAGTTGTGAAGTGCGCACGCAGCCACGTGCTCGGTGGACGTTTCATTTCTATCCAAATTAATCTTAGTGATCTGTGATTGTTCGATAAGACTTTTGATTATGTTAGCAAGAATAATAAGTGGACTAATTATTACAACGGTTATTTTATTGAAATATCGTCTTCCTACCCGATAATCTACGCCTACTAGATAATGTCTCATAGTCCCGATTCAAGCCCCAAGTCTTTAAACATAATACAAATATACAATAATATTAGCTCGAACATAAACAAAATAAAATTTCAAATTTCATATTTTTATAAAATCTATTCGGAAATTGCAATATTATTAAAATATAATATCTAAAATTAACGATATCGATTGCCAGCTAAAAAAGCATATTGTTACGTGCTGGGTTCGACGGATAAGTATATAAACAATATTACCGACTAAAACACGTTTTATTCAAACACACAATTAAATTTAAAACACAACAAACACTGTACCACACTTTTTCACTGTACTGCTTCAAACTCCGTAGTATTTCCGCTTCCGTTCGCTTCGAAGAACACTTGACCGCTTACGATTGTAAACTGACTCGGCGGTGCGCGTGCGCCCTATTTATACGCGGGTAAAGCGTTTCTAGAGTTTTCTAGTAACGCTAAACTCGGTATGTAAACAGTACGATGTTTCGAGAAAGTACCAGCGTGATCTCTATGATTCTCGTACCGTACTACGTAGTTCCGTAAGATGTCAATAGATGGCGGTGTAAATTATTAGACGGAACTGCCGAGTCTTTCCCACAACGCCGAGAGATGTCACTGGGCGTAACAATATTAAAATCGAATAATATTATCGATTTAGTGAACATCGATCGACATCAATACTCTTTTAAATACATATTTTATTTTTTACTCTCCAATTGGACATTCACCACAACTTGGCACTTTTACCACGTATGTATATAATATGTACATATCCGATGGGTATGTACATATGTATATAGAAGAGGCATTATATGGCCTGTGGGGATTGCGTATTACCAAGGCAACGTATTACCGATGGTATTTCAGTGAAATCAGCATGAATTTGAATGCTGTTGCCCGTCCAACTGACATAATCCCCTTGATGCCTATTTTGATGCTAAATGAGTATGGCCTTATGTTGGTTTATAGGTTTATTTATAGTGTTTCGTTTACGTAGGTCAGGTTATATCAGAAAAGTATTTAAAACACTTAAATATAATAAAAATAATTAACCTATGTTATTCGGTGATAATATAGATTTATAATGGTGAAAGAATTTTTAAAATCTGTTGAATAGTTTTTGAGTTAAATCCTTACAAACAAACAAAAATCAGATCTTTCTTCGTTATAATATTAGTAGGTTTAGGTTTAAAGAATTTATTCTCAAAAAAGACTCATAAGTCAAAGCCAAAAAAGACTTACATGAGAACTTATTTTAGCTTAAAGATAATAGAATTTCATACAATGGTCGTCTGAAACGTTTATGTAAATATTTAATGAAATTACAATTAATATATTTTAAGTGAGAAACGAGCGGTTGTTTATAATATAATGAGATAATGTGGACTTAAATAAGTTAAATGTGCTAACATTTCTTACATGTGAGGGAAGACTGTTATAAAGTTTAATACCTTCAAAAGTTATACTCCTTTTTCCATAATTGGTTCTTATTTTTGGCAGTACAAGTAGGCAAACAGTACAAACAGAGACAGTTCAGACAAAGTACAGATATAGGAGCATAGATAATTCGTAATTATGTACACTTCAAGATGTTTCCTGCACAGATAGGGCTGTAGAAAGTAAGTAGTCATCATGTCACAACTAATTACTAACCTTAACAAAGTCCTAACTGTGATCGTTTTCTGTAATGGTATTGAACTATCTATATATATAAAACTTTTTCGTTACTGAGTGACTGACAGACAACGCACAGCCGAGACTACTGAACGCAAGAAGCTGAAATTTGTCATGTATGTTCCTTGGAGAGTGTAGGGGAGCACTAAGAGAGGATTTTTGGAAATTCCACCTTAAAAGGGCCGAAAGGGGTGAAACCCGATATTCACACTTACGTGGGTGAAACCGCGGGTAAACTACTAGTTATATTATTTAATGTAATATGACGCAATCTCTATACGTGAGTCATGTTACATTATATAAAATATTACAATTTAATATAGACTATGATATAATTTTGCCGTTAAAGTAGTTCAGTTTTATATATGTATATTGTTTGTGTAACTGATCGATCCCAAAGTCTCATCAAATGCGAGAAAAAAGGAAGAACAAAAATGGCCTCGCTTCCAAACCAGCGACGATGCATACGACGTTTATCTACACATTATATAGTCTTCTTCTTCTCTCTTAGCCTCTATTATTCCCAAGTCACTTGGGGTCGGCTTTTCTGGTTTAACCGGATTGGACTGGATATCAGTTTTTACACGGAGCGGCTGCCACCTGATCTCCGCAACCCGAAGGCTAACGATACCCTAAGGCTAGACCAGTGTCAGGATATTAGAGGGTACTGACTTTCCCAATAACGACCGCCATAGATGTTCATGGCAGCCGGGACCAACGAATTAACGTGCTCTCCGAGGCACGGAGCAGGCGATAATTGTCAATCCATACGCACATAATTTCGAAAAATCATATATTATCCGAAATTCAGAGGTGCGCGACGTGGGTTCGAACCCGAGACCCATTGCATCGCAGTCTGTTGGTCTCCTCACTGAGCTATCGCTCTTACACATTATATAGTCTTACAGAATAAAAATTATCTGTGCTTAAATGAAATATAATTGATCTGAAGTGTGTGGAATCTTGTACTAATAATAATAATGTCCTCCAGACCGAATTTCGGCCACGGCGGCCAGTCTTAACAGAGACTGGCCATCTGCGCAGGAGATATTATAGTGCACAAGTGTGTGCGCAAACACAAGTGCACTCTCTGTTCCCTAACTCTCATGATCCGATGGGACGGCACTCCGACACGACCGGAGAGAGATCAGGCGCAGGACCAACGGCTTTACGTGCTTTCCGAGGCACGGGGGTGTCTAACACCGCCAACTTCCTAACTCCGGGCTGCTATTGAGATTTCTTTACAGAAAAACCCAATAGCTTTTTGTTGGCCCGACCCGGGATTCGAACCCGAGACCTCATGCACAGCAGTCGCATTCACTACCGCTGCACCACGGAGGCAGCTTGTACTAATATCATGTCACAATAAAATTATTATCATATTTCATTTGTAACATTCTAACGTCAACTTTCTCACATAAGTCGAATAACATAACCACTGTGTTATCAACCCAGTAAAACCTAAGCTAGCACAAGGAGTCATAGATCATAAAACTTTAGTTAGACAGTACATTATATTTCATAAGTATAATCTTTCAAAAGTTTTTGTTCCGGCATAAAATCTGTCTTAGTTACACTATGCAGTTCAAATTAAAGTTTGTAACTCTATCTACCCCAGAAGAAAGTGGTGCTACCATTACTAGTACGCCCAAGATGTCATACTTGTCTGTACGCCTAAGAAGTATATACTAGTAGTAAAGTCGTATTATTAATTCCTCGAATAATACATTCTTAGACGGAAATTGGGTCCGATAAACGGTAATAAGCTCACCTCGTATTAGGCAATTCACATTATAAATATGGATGCTATAAAGTCTACAACGCAAACTTATTAAACGAAGAACCCTATTTTTAAACATTAAATTATATCGTGATCTATATCAAATAAATAGTTACTTATATATATTTTTTAGATTTGCCAGGAACTGAGTGGCTGTGTATATAACATTAGTTTAGTTATTGCTAAAACGTTACTAAACCAAGTGAGTGCATTCGTACGACGATCGTTTATTCGAACACATTTCAATAATCAATCGATAATTGCACATCGTTCAATAATTGGACTTATCATATCGACCTCCAATATGATCACCCATTTCTATTACAAGTTCTATGAGCAGAATTAATCAAACTGTTTCCGACTGGTACAGAGAATATGTGGACGCAAGCATATCAACTAAATGCAGTAGTTTATATGCAATGCGTTGCAAATGCGAATGAACGGAATATGAAGTCCGACAAAACGGTTATGTGACACACTGGTATAACGTACCCTAAGCTATTTTTTTAAATTATTTTTACTAGTGGCAACCTTTTGGGTTAAATGAGACTATTATACCTTTCTTCATGTAAAATGAGGTAAATATATTTACATAGTACGTGTATAGTTAGTGTAATTTTTAGTTCATAAGTGTTATTCTAACATAATATGAGTATCATATATATGAGTAGTATACATATAAAACAGAATATTTAACTATGTCCATTCCGTATGTCTCTTAAGCGCATAAAATAGGCGATAGACATTTTCTACCGCAGCTCGGAGCGCGCTTACCGTTTGAAAAGCTGGAAATTGCGCTATCATAACTTTCTAAGTTGTCACTTACAGGCTGTTCATGAACGTGTTTGATGACTGTTCACTCAAACATTATGTACCGTTTGAACTGCTGTTAGTGTTGTCTACCCATGTTTTTGTATTGTACTTACATGTACGTGTGTGGGAACTACAATTATGCTGTCATCCCTTCACGCTAGTAAAAGGTACTTGTTAAATCGCCTGCAATAGGCACAGGGACAACTCCAAGCCGATAGTCTGTAAAAGGAAACTTCCTTACTAATCGAGATATTCTTCATAAACGACACGCGAGCGTAGAACCGTTACACTTCGTCGTCACTCTAAGAAATTTCACACTTCAACGTAAATAAGTATAACTATCGAAACGTGAATTATGATGTCTTTGCTTACCCTTTGACAACACAAGTGTAATAACCACTATAACTGAGAACATAATCCCAACCAGATTCCTTCAAAGAGACGCGTAATTCTGTCCACACATGCTCTAGAAGTCAATTTAACTTGAAGTTTGTTTGAATAACTCATAATTTTCCACTTTTCAGTCGGTTATAAGTTGTATAACCTCTCCAAACATTTGTCGTGATAGGATTAAATAAATCTATATCATTAAGTTTGTTTAGTCCCAGAGGTTTATACATAGGTGTATTATCTTATGAATATTCCTTTCATCTACCGTGATTCATAGGTTACTTTTGAAACTCTCAAGTTCTAATTATCAATATATCATCTTTTAACTATAGCAACAAAATTTCGACCGATTTTATTTCGCACTTATCTCATCCTCAATCCCACTGCAACGCCTATGTAAAAACTTTTTTTTATAACCTTTATTCTATAGCAAATATGGGTTTTACAGACGCTAACAGGCCCGACTGCGAGCTATACCAGATTTTAGTAATACATAATAATAAAGCAAGAACGCCTAAACGCACGAAAATTCGTATAATCGTAAATACCACATTTTTGTGATATTTTGTATAAAAAGACATCTCCAGCACTAGAAATAATTCTTGTGTCGCGGGGGACTTTATAAACATTAAAACAACGGACAGAAAGAACACCCAGACTCGGAACAAGCTTGGAACAACTTTGTGTCATCCACACATGTAGATGACACAAAATTTGTCCCGTATGGGATTCGAACACTCAGCGCAGTGGCAGTGGTGAGGAGACTACTTAAATCACTACGTCATCAGCGCAATGATTGGTAAACGATTAGCGAGGTTAAGCAACGTTGGGTGCGGTCAGTCTATAGATGAGTGACCGCTTAGTGGTATTTCATCTGAGCGTCTCCGTGCTTCGGAGGCAACGTAAAAAGTCGGTCCCGGTTGTTGTCAAATTGATAGCAGCCATTAATCCATGTCAGAGGCCTACGGGTGACTTGAACAACTCTTGACAACAGGTTAGCCACTAACCACACGAAAAGAAGAAGAAGAAATGCACAGTGACGAAACTAAGTAAACTACACATCTGCTTCCCACTGTTCGCCTACTAATACGAATCTAACTCGCTTCTTGCTAATCGCCGTCGGTAAGACAAAAGCCTTACCCACAATTCGTAACCCACTTCACGAGAACAAATCACTACACACTAGATCTGGAGTGCGACATTAAACAATCAGCGGATATAGCTACGTTACCTATCTAAATGTATTGCAACAATGAAACTGTGCGTAGGTATATGTATGTCTGTATGTAATGTGTAGGTATATGTTTAATGGCAGGTGGGCGTTCAATCCCGTAACTATTGAGCTAAGGGGGGAGGTACTCGGTTGTTAGTGTGGTACAAGGCATAAGATGTGGAGTGTCGTTACTTTTTGAAACTGGCTAAGGAATTTGGAGATTTTCTATTAACACAGCTAAAGATTAGATAGCATTAGATGCACATCGTTAGTTGATAAGTTCGAGCCAAGTTTAAGCAAAGAAAATCGGGCAGAAAATTCAGTACCACTAATGTATACAAAACTGAAAACAGTAGAATGTTAAATACTCGTCCCCTAAGATATGGGACTTAAAAAAGATAGCGGCAGTTATATGTAAATCTCTGCTATTTCCATATTTTCAAGGCGTGAGTCTGTATTACTACAAAGAGACCCCAACGTACCACAAACAACGTTAAAGAATTAGCAGTCATACAAATTTTCATTCACCTTTAGATTGTACATACATACATACATAGATTCACGCCTGTTTCCCAGAGGGGTAGGCGGAGACTACGGATTTCCATTTTCTACAATCCTTCTCTGGCTTCATTCACTTTCATCACATTCCTCATACACGCCTGTCGGTTCAAGGTGCTCTTAACCTGACCTTTGTCCAGAACGCCTCCGATCTGATCGAGAAACGTTCGCCTAGGTCTTCCTCTTGCGACTGTTCCATTCACACTAGCCTTATAAACTTTCTTAGTCAGTCTTTCCTCGTCTATTCTTTCTACATGCCCAAACCAGCTTAACATACCCTTTTCTATTCTTGTCACTATATCTACTTTAGGTTGTATGAGCCATCTTATGGAATTCCTTTTTTAAATTATATTTACTAAAAAGCACGCTCTCTCACTAAGAATAAATCCTGTGTCACTGGTGACTTAACAAACATTCATATCATACAGGTTTTTGTTTCGTGTGGGAATCGGAAGCGCAGTTTTACTGGCGAGGATACCACTTAAAGCACTATCCATGGAGTCAATGATGATCTTCTCTTGACTGGCTTTCGTGGATGGTCCCGGATAACCCAAGCTTATCAATATAAACTAGCGGTCGCCTATTGGTCAAAATTCGACCAAAATTCCTAAGCTTGCGACTTTGTTTTCTGTTTTTTTCTATTACATATAAATAAGGTATAGGTAACCATAGTTACAAAAAATTGTACGACGTCAGACGAACAATGTCGAAATACAACGAACGCGATTCGACTGTGTGTGTCAAATGCATAGTTGTGTGCGTGTAGTGTTTTTTCATTAATTTAATATATTTCTAATGCATATTTTATAAAAATATTAGGATTCGCCCTCCCTCTCCATATAAACTTTAAGTATATCCTCCGTCCGCGCAATTTTCGTAAAAAGGGGTACAAATTTTTTGCGTCACGTATTAAGATATAGATAAGGTACGGGCTGATTCACAGACAAAACTTTAAACAGCGTCTCGTTGCTAACTTGTACCGATAAAACGCAAAATTTAAAGTTAAAATGAGCCACGTAAGCCTTTCGACGTGGTTACGAGAAAACTCAGTTCTGAAGATGAAACGCCCGAAATATACGTGTAATGTTTTGGAATCGGTGTAGGTACGAACATGTTGTCTACCTACATTATGAACGGTTTATGTAACATATTCGGCTACGGCGTAGCAGTAGTGATTATGGCTGCCGTGATGAGGACTTGGGTTCGACTAGGTCACTATGTTTTCCTTGATAAAACACAATTTAAATACGGCTTATTTATTATATTTATTAATCATATCAGTAGTATGGTTACTTCATTTTTTATCTGGACATTGTCGCTGTTATTAATATTCTATTTCTATGCTACGACGAACATAAAGCTCTTATCAGGTCATAACATCTAAAACGTATGCAATAAAGAGTAGTATTTACGATGTTACATGTTTATACGAAATATGTGTTTGTCTGTTACTCTTTGGTATATATAATATTGTCTTCTGTTTACGCGAATATTATTCATTGAAATTAAACTACTATATACGGATTTTATCGCTTATTTATTTTACACTTTATTACATAATTTTGCAAACTGTTACACTACTACTACTATTAAACTTTACTAATTTTTAAGCTAATTGAATTATTATTAAACTATTACAACTATTTAGATTTAATTTAATTTTACACTTTCCCCGACGTTTCGGTTTGATTTTCAGCAGCCATGGTCACGGGGAGACTGGCTGCTGAAAAGCAACCGAAACGTCGAATTAAATTAAATCTAAATAGTTTAATAGTTGTAGTAGTGTAACAGTTTTCAAAATTATGTAATAAAGTGTCAAATAAATAACGCGATAAAATCCGTATATAGTAGTTTAATTTTTTTGATATATGTTATATATTATTTAGTATTTATTATTTAGTATTATTTAGTATATTTAATATAGAAGCTAGGAACATAAGAAGCCTGTATACTCAAAGCTATAGGCAGGGGTGAATTAAACGTAGATTAGTCAGCTATGGTTATGGGCCCTACATAATAGGGGTAACCCTATTGTCGGCTTCAGGTCACAGGTGTGCTGCTATAGAGGATTTCTTGACAGAAAAGCCTAAGAACTCTATATCCAGTCGGAATTGATTACAAACCGATGACGTAATCATTGCCGCTACGCTAAGCTATTTTTTCAAAGTGGTCGCTTTATCAAGAATGAACACAGTCTAGCCGCTTCCTACAGGGTGTAATACTTTCTGCAAATCTTATTATAAGAAGAACAAGACTTAAGCGCGGTATGATAAAAAAATTAAATGGATATTCGTAGTCTCTGTCCACCCCTCCAGGAAATAGGCGTGAATCTTTGTATGTATAAATCTAGCCTTTTGTTGAAACCTCGAGTGGCTTATTCTGTCTGCCTGCAACCAGACCTTGTTATGAAACCTGTCTTGCATGTTGTTAGTTCAGGGTAATTCAGACATATGCATATCTAACGGACCCGACAGACATTGTCCTAACCGAACGTTAGCTTGCAATTCGATCGCAGCGCCATCTACCGGATCTAATTATGAATCTAAACCATCCAGCATCTATCAAACACACGGAAATATCACAAAAATGAGTCCAACGGTTTAAGAATTCCTCCTATCGTGATCCTAAGGCACGCGCCTTTGACTTTCCGAAGTTATGTGCGTATTTATTACTTAATTATTGCTTGCTTTAACGGTGCAAAAGTTAGAGGGGGAACGCTCAGACGACTGTTATGTGAAACCACACCCACAATAGGCCAGCGTGGTGGAATATGGCCTAACCCTTCTTACACTGATAAGAGGCCCGTGCCCAGCAGTGGGTCAGATTATATACAGGGTTGAAATTATTAAATTATATTATTATAAAGATATATCTACACTTCATGACTACAGCTTTAACTAAAGTGATGGCAAAGGCTGTAGTTCTACATTAAAATCGCCAAAGTTCCCTCAAAGATCTATCTTTATTGTTCTACTGTCTAACGTTCATAGCCTACTTACTCAACTAGCACAAAATTTTAGCCGGGAAAAACTATTTTTGTATCTTTTCATCCCCAAATTTATTACAGTATACCAGATTTCCATATTACGCCGTTCCACACAAGAAAAGCCAGGGTAAAAAGCTATTGTAAGAAATAAAATCTGGAGTTTACGATTCGCCATTTCTATATCTTTTATGTGGACATTAAAGGTGATTACAAAACATTTTATTTGCGGGTAGGCAACAAAATTTCAATAATCGTCGGGCCGCAGTTTGTGTCCTCATTGGACAGGTTTCAAGATTGCGCTATTGTCACGTTTAGGGCGTCGTGGATGGGTGTCAAGGTGTGTGCTGTGTGATAAAGCGGAGCGATAAGCGGTTTATATACTGATAACATAATATGTAGTTCTATTTCTTCAGTAACTGCACTTTAAACAGAGAATTGATAGTTTTAATTATGTAAATGTAAGAAATTCTGCATAGATTATTGAAGAACTATGAAAATATAAGTATTTCTGAAGTTCTTTACTAATATTAGAGAGGAATATCTCTAAAACTACTGATGCAGTTTTGAGATCCTTTCACTGGTATTAAGCTTTACTATACATGGGTAATATTGGCTTAAAGCATAGGCTTTGACTGCACGACTGCAGACTGCCACCGTGCCTAGTGTTGAGAGTTTGCTCCACACGGGATAAAAGTTTGTGTGATCTACAAATAGTTATTTCAAGTCTGGATGTTCTTTGTGTCCGTTGTTTGAAAGTTTGTAAAGTCCCCCGCGACACAAGATTTATATCTAGCGCGTGACATGTCGTTGTTAAAAAGAAAATGATATACCACACTAACTCGGATGAAGTCAGTATATAATAATTGCAATCATAGTATGGCTTCAATAGCTTAAAAAATAGTGTGCTTTAAACTTTAGACACCATTTCAATCACTAAAGAAACTTTCGCGTGTCGATATCTAAATTGTAGAAACTGTGCTCAAATAAAGCAATTGAAACACAGCCCCGGTCGACATGCAAATTTCTCAAAGTTGATTACTTTTCTGCTAGTTCATTTGCTTTTCTTTTTTTATTCGGGAAAGTGCCTTACAATTTCTCACTCCTATAACTCTTATAAGAACCTTCTGACCAACGGCGAGGGAGGTTTAAAGTAATTCGGACACAGCAGAATGTCTACTCTACTAGGGTATTAGGGGAGAATACTTCAATACTTTATTGCTTTTCCATAATGTGGTTACAGGTGGTAGATTTCTTAAACTGGATACAATTATGGACCCTGTTGGGCACAGCACAGTTTATAATAAAATCATTTGTACATAAATAACATTCAATAGATTACATTTTAAAATTAACAAATAGGTCTAAAAACAGGAGAGAGGAATATATTGTATGTATTTCAAAAGCTCACTCTTTAGTTCAATGAATATTTCAATTGGGAGGGTAGCTAACTATTTAAATGTTTAATTGTTTTTATTTAATATAATTAAATTATTTTGTTTTTACTTTTTAATGTTAATACTAAATCAATATGTCAAATATGTAAGTGTAAGCGATTTTTTTTTTTTTTTTTGAATTAGATATTGAGCAGGTAGTGGATTAGATTAGTAAGTTTTGATTGTGGTATCATTCATAAAATCTTTAACACTATAATAGGTTTTACTTTTGCAGAAATAGTTTTAATTTATTTATAAATGTATTGTTATTAGTTTCCTTGTTTATATTTTCTGGCAGCTTATTGTAGATTTTTATTGACATCACTTGAGGGCTTGTGCAATGCATAGTGAGGTGTGAAGATGGTAATACCAATCTATCTTTATGTCTAAGAGTTATCCTAGATTGTATATCTTCTCTTCTTGTGAAGAAGTCTGGGTGCTTTCGAACAAATTTACTTATTTCTAAAATATAGATGCAAGGTAAGGTTAAAATTTTAAGTTTATGAAAATATGGTTTACATGAGTCTGTTATTTCTATATTAACTAATATTCGTAGTAATTTCTTTTGTAGGATGAATATGGTGGCTGCGTCGGTACTATTTCCATCCAAATATATCCATCATATAAAAAATATTATAATAATATTAGTCCTTACCTGTATTTCCAGCGACTCCACTTATTTAGGACCTAGGACGACCACAAAAATGTATATCTAACTTCAGGCCAAAAGAAGAAACGTACAAGAAAGTTTCTTCAAATTTTTATCTTTCAAAATGACATTACTCCATTGTTCGAACTACTTCATAAAAGGGTTTAGGATAATCAAAACGCTGAGTTACGAAATTCAGAACGAATTTCGGAATAAATGTGTTACGTTGTTTACGTTATTGACCTACAGTAATATCGTTAAAGTAAATTTAACTAATATGTAAAAATGACGAGGCAATTAATTTTTAAAATCATTACTGTTAAATCTATTTAAAACTATGTATTAAAACTATTCATATTTATACTTTTTCCGACGTTCTTGGTCACGTGGAGACTAACATGCTAGTCACTCAAGTAGTGGTTGGCCCCCAGTTGCACGTGTAACAAAGCAACACTCATCAGAATTCATTGTTTTATATCAAAATTTGCGTAAACATAAGACAATATCAGTGTTACGTCAATGTTGTAAGCGTGCTTCGATAACCACGTAACATCAGGTGTTTACCTCGTATAAAAACAAGATAGGCTTCAAAACCGCTTACTATCAGGCGAGGCGTTTATCTCCTTCGACATATAAAAACAAGATAGCCACCGATAGGCAGACATCGGATACGTCTGTCAGTTGTTCCACGATAAATTCATAGTTTTCAACAGCCAACGACTACAAATGCGCCGTGATCAACCATTAACCAGATACATATCAGAAACGCTTTAGTACTGAATATCACGTCAGGCGAGGTATAAAAATAACGTTAATCTGGACTATGATCTACTTAAGGGGAAGTTTTAAAGGGTTGATAGCGGTGTCCAATTTTACAAGCTTCTATTAAGTAACATTTTTGTTTTCTAAAGAATATCAGGAGCAACTTTTTTATTGTTATGGCTCTTTTATACGATGCTCTTTCGACTTGTGTAAGGCTTGTGTGCATCACATCATTGATTGAAGCACTCCACGCGTTCATCAAGCCCAATGATGAATTTAATGATATAGTCAGGTTTTGTGTATTTAGATGCTACTATATACTTATAGTCAATGCATGGAGCAGCGATAGCTCAGTGTTGAGACCAACAGACTGCAATGCAGAGGGTCTCGGATTCGAACCCACGTCGCACACCTCTGACTTTCGGAAGTTATATGACTTTTCGAAATTATGTGCGTATTGATTGACAATTAGCGCCTGCTCCGTGCCTCGGAGAGCACGTTA
Source organism: Catocala fraxini (assembly GCA_930367265.1). NCBI lineage: Eukaryota > Metazoa > Arthropoda > Insecta > Lepidoptera > Erebidae > Catocala > Catocala fraxini. Next base: position 15,104,756 of record OV884049.1, on the reverse strand, counting down.
AGCCGTTGGTCCCGGCTGCCATGAACATCTATGGCAGTCGTTATTGGGAAAGTCAGTACCCTTTAATATCCTGACACTGGTCTAGCCTTAGGGTATCGTTAGCCTTCGGGTTGCGGAGGTCAGGTGGCAGCCGCTCCGTGTAAAAACTGATATCCAGTTAAATCCGGTTAAACCAGAAAAGCCGACCCCAAGCGACTTGGGAATAATAAAGGCTAAGAGAGAAGATATACTTATACTCAAGGGATTCAACAGAAGTCATATGATTAGAACAGGAATTATAAAGAAGGCAGTTCACCACTGCTTGCATGCCAAATGTTGTGTGTCCGAATCTCACACGAGATAAAAACAATATATAGTTTATCTTTAAAAACGACAGCTTCCCCTTTAGGAATAATTCCTATGTTACGGCGGACTTTACAAACATTCAAACAACGGACACAAGGAACATCCAGACTCAGAACAACCATTTGTGAATCACATAAAGTCTTGTCCCGTGTGGGGATCGAACCAACACACGGTGCAGTGGCAGTAGCGAGGCCATCACTTAAACCACTACGCCATCCGTGCAGTGATCTAAGTATCTCTATTTTCCAAGACTGGGTTATTCTTAATAAAGGTACTGTTGAGCCGAGAAGTTATCGGAGGTGGTGTGTTGGGTTTTGTTTGATTGAATAGACGCTCGTTCTTCTATGATGCCGTTTATTGGTAAGTACTACATACTTACATATATACTAACTAGGTAGATAGGTATACTATGCTTGGTACGTGTTTCACGGTCAATGATGAGAGCGAGAGTGAGGAGCGCGGCGCGGCAGCGGTGCGGCGGCGGTGCGGCGGCGGTGCGGCGGCGGTGCGGCGGCGGTGCGGCGGCGGTGCGGCGGCGGTGCGGCGGCGGTGCGGCGGCGGTGCGGCGGGTGTGTGGCAGCGGTGCGGCGGCGGTGCGGCGGCGGTGCGGCGGCGGTGCGGCGGCGGTGCGGCGGCGGTGCGGCGGCGGTGCGGCGGCGGTGCGGCGGCGGTGCGGCGGCGGTGCGGCGGCGGTGCGGCGGCGGTGCGGCGGCGGTGCGGCGGCGGTGCGGCGGCGGTGCGGCGGCGGTGTGGCGGCGGTGCGGCGGCGGTGCGGCACGGTATGTATTACACACGGAGATCGCTTCGACAGGTACTGCAAGTTTTGTAGAATTCTCTGCGATACACGGATTATGGCTAGTTAAAGAGTAGCCTATATAAAAAAGGGTTATATAAATAGTCTCATGTCTATATCGCCGAAAGGGCAAGCATAAGTTTATCACACACACAGACATACACATACACAAACACTCACACACACACACACACACACACACCAATTAACACACAAGACTGAACACTAATTTAAATAAAAGAAATGCCTTTGTGTAGACCATATATTTTGAACTATGTACTATCGGCTTGAGCGACAGATGACCACTCCTAAGGTTAAAATCGCACAGCAGGCCAACACTTGGTACCCGGGAGGGCGGAGTCACTTAAAGTCAACACGTGCAAGCGAAAATTTTTCTGAAATGATCAACCGTCGCTCAAGTCGATAGTACAAATATAAGCATGTATGACGTGTACGGATAAAATTCGACAACCAGTAGGGGGCCGGCACTGTACCTCCTTAACACAGGCTGCTCAGTAGCCTATCTAGGAGAACAGTACTCCACCCACCATTGTTGTAGTTAATGTATACATACTGTCATCGTGTATAGCAATAAGACTGTGTGTATAACTACAATGTAATTTCATTTTTAAATAAATTATTATTATTATCACACCCATTTTCCAGGTGTAGTCCTACTTACTTTTAGTTAAGAGCTTAGCTCTTGTCAGTGGAGTTATCGCTACATATCTTTGTCTTTTGCTTTCCTTTCAACCTTTAACCTCTTGATAGTAAAGTTTAGCTGCAACATAAAAGAGAGCGAACTTATTACCGTCTACCAGCCACCGTTATCGACTACGTGCTGCTACAATAATAATAACATTTTGTCTGATCCGGGAATCAATCCAAAATCCCATGCACAGCGGTGACATTCACCACCACTGAGGTAGTTTACTTGTCAATTTAATGTCAATCAGTTTAATCGTTTTGGCGGCACGTTTGAACAAGCCTCTTCTTACGCAAGTTTATAGCCGAAATTACTTCCCGGTTGAAATAAAGAAGACCTTTCCTCAATAGTTTGTTGTTAAAACCACTTAATTACCTGCTGTTAAATTAATTGCTAATCAAGTTAACTTGATTACCAGTTGTTAAACAATAAAATACTAATTAAACTACAACTACAGCTGTTAAAAAGGAACAAGAGATTGAAGTATAATAATTCAAGTATTTAATTATAAATTATATGTTTTATTACTATACTAGGTTTTAGTTACGCGTTAGTGTAGATTTTGTCAATAAATTACAATCGCTTCAAAACAGTATTTATTTTCTGGATGAAGAGAGACTGAGAGCTACTCTGTATCTTTTTTCGTACCCTGATTTATTTTAGAGTAGTAAGTAGTAAGAGAATATACAATCTACTAGTATCTTTGCTGACAGTCACGCGTATCCCTAAGTCAGTCTGGAATACCTATTCAACGCAGAAGTAGGTACAACAAAAGATAAAACATAAAAAAAAATTTCTTCACAAAGTTACACTGCTATACGTTAAAGTTTGTTGGTTAGTGAGATTGCTGAGGTTACATTTAAATTAGTTGCTAGGTTCAGGCAAAGGGTTGAACTCTATGAGAAGATACCTGCAAGAAACTCACGCTTACATTGTCACTAAAATATATATATTTTTTAATACCGCAACTCCTGCACTGCTAATAATTCCTGTGTAGGTGGGGACACAAAGCACACCCAGGCACACTTGCATGTAATACCTACTTTTACAGTTTGGTACTTATGTTTTTTTTACTAAATTTAATAGTTGTCACAAGCACACATCTCACTTGCACTCCTACGTTTCGAGGTCTGACGTCAGTGACGCCCCTCAGGACGCGAGGTTGCGGTCATTTGGGCTTAAACCTCATTGCGCTGCTCATTCCCAATTTACCTGCCCGACTTTCTGACCTACATCGGCGAATTGCTCTTTGGAGCGCAGTTAATTGATTGCCTAAAATAGATTGGTACAATACGAATATAGTTATGTAGTAGGGTAGTAGTCGAATGATTAGAGTGATAGAGAACTCTTTGGAAGACAGATTGAGTTTTTTACCATTTGGTAAGAGATCGCTGTGGAAACGGTTTTTAAGAACATTTGTGCGTGATTCTAGTATATAATATACTGATTGCAACGTTTATCGTTGACTTATCGCTGTCGTTGCGCTGAATGTTGTGGGTTTGGATCCCACGCGGGACAATAACATAAGAATTAAAAAAAAATAAAGTGGATGATCTACAAATTTTTTATGTCTCTACAAACATACAAGTTACTTGTGTGTTTGTAAGGTACTCAGCAACACAGAGATTCGTCCATCACGCGGAAGTAGTCCTACAAATTAAAAATATTTTTTCCGCAGTGGAATCTTAATAGGTAAATATAATAGTTACTATCGAAGCGACATCTGACTTCGAGATGAAAACTTTTACAGAATAGCGAGGCAACTAATTTTGTCGGTCTCGATGGCATAGTGGTTAGTGTAACCGACTGCCACGCTTGAGGTCGCGGGTTCGATACCCGCACAAGTCAAACATTTGTGTGCACGAATATGGATGTTTGTCTTGGTCTAGGTGTTTCTATGTATAATACATAAGTATTTACAAAAAAAAATGTATATATGTATGTTTATCCATTGTCTAGTACCCATAGTACAAGCTCTGCTTAGTTTGGGCTAGATGGTGTTGTGTGTATGTATTAGAATATTATTATTATTATTATTATTATTAACCGCTGATGAAAAGCGCTATGCGTGAGTCGTATGCATTGCAAAGTCACTTACTATACTTAACTATAAACATCACATACATAATTATGTCTTTTTGACCCTGTGCCTTAAGTTTTTACGTAAATATTTACGGCCGGTTGTAAAAAGTCTAGTGTACAAAATCTGGGACAGTGACAAAGATATAATTGTCTTTTGTCATTAAATATTCGGTGGAGAGTAACAGGGTGGCCCCTATTACGAGGGCCTTAAATTATACCTGGCGTATGTGAGCGGTATAAACCCCTTTACCCCTTCATGAAAACAATCGTGTAATTAGAAACACGGGTTCTAAATACTATCTATATTGCTGGAATATGTATTTGACAAGGTATTTAACCGCTATTTTGCAACCACCGTATCACAACCCAACATTCGGTTACACTGTCACGTTATCAGTTAACTGAACAGATTTCGGACTTTGTACGCACAATAAAACCGTGTGGTTTCCACAATAATGGCATTGACATCGAATTGAAAAACCGTAAACCGATTCTAATACCAGTTTTGTTCAATAAAAACGTAATTTTCAATCGGAAAATGCTTTGTTTCGTAATGATTGCATTGTTTTGCCGGATTTGATTTTGATTGGCGATGCGAATGAAATTGTATTTGTTTTTCGATTGAATTTCGGTGTTACGACTAGCAAAGAACGTATACATATCTATATGGAACAGCAAAATGTAACATTTTTGTATATATGTTAAAATTACCATTAGTCCCGCGGCATAAGGGTGTGCTTCTGTTTACCACAAATTGTGAGACTCGAGCTTTCATTCTTGGGTCAGGTAAAGTAGTCGCCGATTCTTTAAGACATTCTCAATAGCAGTATAGAATCTAGCAACATTTGCAGATAACAACAGGCTCACTCGCCATGTAAGAGTTAAAATGTAGACGTTACTGCCCCTTCGGCGAAATGCAGGCCCTAAGTAAATGTGTAGGTTTGCATATTTAGATTAGTACTTGTTTCATAAAAATAGATAGAGAAACTATAAATTGTCCCTTTTACATACTACTAGCTTCTACGCGCGGCTCCGCCCGCAAGGAACCTACATCAATAAAAAGTAGCCTGTGTCCATCCCCTGGTTTTAAACTATGACTATGACTATGACGATTCGATGGCGTAGTGGTTAGTGTAACCGACTGCCACGCCTGAGGTCGCGGGTTCGATTCCCGCACAAGTCAAACATTTGTGTGCATGAACATGGATGTTTGTCTTGATCTGGGTGTTTCTATGTATAATATGTAAGTATTTACAAAAAAAAAGTATATATGTATGTTTATCCATTGTCTAGTACCCATAGTACAAGCTCTGCTTAGTTTGGGCTAGATGGTGTTGTGTGTATGTGATAGAATATTATTATTATTTTTATTATTATTATTATGTCTGTGCCAAATTTCATTCAAATCGGTTGAATGGTTTAGCCGTGAAGGTAACAGACAGACAGAGCTACCTTCGAATTTATAATATTAGTACGGATATATGTATCTTTTTTGACCGATATCGGTCACAACGACCGCTTCAACTCCTTAAAAATTGACGTTCGTGTGCTTGCTTGTGGCTTACGTAGCCGATCTCATATTTAAAAAGCTGCGCACATTGCGGACATGGTAACACACTATCGACATTGTTATCTATTATTACATTACCTTCACGTATCAAACTCACTACAGCGATTATTTCCAAAATTGTTGACTGTACAGCCAGCGTCAAGGCCACACATCACGCTACCCCCTTTTTATTAGTAAACCATAAGCTCAAGGGGCCTGGCAGTCCCCCTAGACACAATCAGAACACATTACAAGGCTATGATCGTTTCTAAAGTGTACTGGAGACACTTTCCCATTAGGATTGCCCTGGTGTGTACGAAATCTTAGGTTTATGTGAAAATTCCACTCTCCCCTCTTGCATTTGTGATTATATAATAATTAATGTAATGGAATCTTTCGATCCAATTTTTACTTACTTCCGGACTTCCGATTAATAAAGAATTTAGCACACGTATTGGGAACCAAACACATTGAAAATATTTTTAAAGCTGGCATTTTAAATTGAATAAAACTCTTACGAATAACATTAAAAATGCAAGAAGCTGCGCTTTCTTTACATTAATATTTAAAGATATACATTAAGATCATTTTGAACTTTTTACTGATGCGGTAGCACAGCGGTAGTGAAAGCACAGCTATGCATAAAATCGCAGGTTCGATTTCGAACGGACAAAATCATATTAGGTATTTCCTTTAAAAAAATTTCAGTAGCTGCACGAGGTGTAGGTCTTTACCTCGTAGACGGCAATAAAAACCTCACTGTTCCGTGAGACCAATATCATAGTTACCTAAATGTGGGTTTAACTATGTAATGTATGTAGGCAGAGGTGCACCTATGCCTATCTGTTCGAGATTATGTACATGCGTGAGATTATGTATACATATATATGAAATCAACAGTTTTCTTAATTTTCTGATTTCAAATATGTATATATATATAATCATGATTGCAAAAAATGGCGCTTAAGCCTAATAGCCTTTCAACATCTGATGTTTTAACTATTACATTTACAATAAAGATTTTACTTTAAAAGAGATTGTAATTTTTCATTTTCTATAACATAATGGCAACACAATTATTAGGCTTACTAGACATCCCTTAATCCTAGGCTTACCAATTAAGCTGTTCTAGACTTTATAATTGAGTAGGCAATTTCTCAGAAGATATTTCTTAGATATAAGATGAAACATGATTAGACTGTTTTAACTAATCACCAATTAAATTTAGTCTTAAGCCAAGGGCCGTTTGTTACCTATTACATAGATGTATTTTCAGCGTTCGTACCTGAAAAGTAAATTATAAAATATTAATACTGAATCTTACAGTTTCTAAATATTAAATATTCATTTAAAAGTAAACAATTTGTGTAACAGACTGTCTCGAAAATCTAGTGGTATAAGTTTGTGTTTATGATTCGCTGCTTCGATTTCTAGGTCAAGCGTATGAATAATGGGTTTCTTTAGGCAACAACAGGGCATTTTGATTTGTGCCCATTGGACGACAATAGACTCGCAACCCCTTAAGTGGGAACTTAAAATCATAGCTAGTGAAACGTGGCTGTAAAACACTACTATCAATCACTTTAGAGTTACACACTGGCATTGTGCGGTTATCAATTAAAATTGGAATAATTAGATTTATTAGATACACTTTAATGCAGTAAAAAGATAGTTACCACTGATGATCGATCATGAATTATAAACGTAACACTATCGAATTGTGTTTTAAAATATTCAAAAATGAATTGAACAATAATCGAATGCAAGATAATACTACTATCGATTATTCGAATCAGTCATACCCTTAGAAATTACTTGTCGTAATACAGATGTAAGTCTTCATACTATGTAATATACATACAAAGGGAAACTTCTAACCATTACGCCATCAAGGCCGCCAATATGGACTTCATATTAATTTATGAGCGTTTAGAAAGAAGTTTTATTTTAATTCTGTTGACATCAAAGCATCTCCTTAAGGAATCTGGTGCCCTGGTCGCCGCAGGAATACATCTAAAGGCTTTTTGTTTCTATCACGTCTGATACACATAAATCGAACGGGCATCGTTATATTTAAGTATTGTATGGTTTATCCCACATAACACATATCCCATGAATAAGGTAAGCTCTGGAAAGGGTTTATTGATTGCTTTTACAGGAAGAGCAACTGATATGAATTAACTATAAGTAATAACCACTGAAGCGTTAAGAAACTACCCGAGTAGTAAGGATATAATATAGGATTGCAATTTTACCTATATCCCTAAAAAGTAGTAGTAGAGTATTATAAAGATGGCCGATTATCGATTATAAGTCGAATTTTAGTAATGTTCAACTAATTCGAATGCATATCGAATTATATTATTAGGCATTAATTGTTGATTGATTATATACCTATCTATGTATGTATCTTATGTGGGGGCCAACCAGTGCAGACCGGCGACATTGGGATCTTTTGGGTCAACACTCTCCCAATAACGACTGCCATAGATGTTCATGGTAGCCTATCTAGGTATACTATAGCATTTTAAAGCGAAAAGATTTGATATTTTGTTTGTTTCTTTGTAAGGATTGAACTCAAAAAGTACCCACATTTTAAAAATTATTTCTCCATTAGAATTTTATATAATCACCGAATAACATAGGCTATTGAAATTAAACTGCTATATACGGATTTATCGCGTTGTTTATTTGACACTTTGTAACATAATTTTGAAAACTGTTACACTACTACTACTATTAAACTTTACTAATTTTTAAGCTAATTAAATTATTATTATTAAAGCTATTTAGATTTAATTTAATTTTACACTTTCCTCGACGTTTCGGTTGCTTTTCAGCAGCCATGGTCACGGGGAGATTAAGATGGTAGTTGTCTCAATGTACCAGTGTAGTTATTTCAAAGTACCCGAACATAATTTAATCATTGGTGTTTCTATTTACGCAGAATGAGCTCAAAGTATCTATTAGAGGTTATTTATTAAATAGCACACTGTATAAATATTTTAACTATTTATTTTATACTTTGACACAAGAAAGTTTTATATGTCCGTTCACTTACAGCTCACAACAAGAAGTGATAGACGGCAGTATTGTTACGTCTTTTATAGCTAATCAAACTGTAAAGTATTTGACTACTATTTATATTGTATGATGTTATATTATACAATTACTAAGGTGCAATAATTGTAAATAGTTAAGTATAATAATTAATTAATTTTTGCATGTATAAATGTACATAATTCAACAGTATCATGTAGTCTAGCTGTGGTTTGCTTCTTCTTGGGTTTGACTATTTGTATTACTGGATCCCAAGCTAACATAGGCTATGTTTTATTATAAATAAGTACCTACTGAGTAACCTACATTTACGCGAGCGAAGCCGCGGGAAAAAGCTAGTCCACATTAAGTAAAAAAAATTTGCCGTGCCACGAATACTACGCTAGGTATAGAAGCCAGCAGTGCATGCGAGTGACAACAAATTAACAAAATCTCATCTACACGATTAGCTTACGGAAATGAAGGCCGAGTTTTTAAAGACAAAACAACATTGAAACAACGGACATAAAGAACACCCAGACCCGAAACCACTATTAGTGGACCACAAAAAGTGTCATGTCCAGGAATCAAACCCACGACACACAGCGCGGTGGCGTTAGACAGACAACCGCTTAAACTATCAAAGCAGTTACAATTCATTCGATCGTTTCGTGATTCGAATAACAATTACTAATTCAGTAATTATCAAAAGTGGTAGATACAATAACATTACGCTTAAACAAAACATCAAACTCAAACAACTTTAGTATCCAATACAAATTTATATTTCGGATAATTTTATTAGAACGACAACAATTTGGCCGATACTATCGTATAAGATAGGCATATTATCTGCCGACTCTTACGACACCCATGGGACCCTATAAAGTACCCTAATAATACGGGACCACAGATCACCGAATGTACGTGCTTCAATAAATAATTACATTTATTTATTGGTAGTGAAATTAAACTTCCCGTGTTCATATAAATGCTACGTGAGGCCAAGTATAATTTCAATACGTTCATCTTTACATATAATACAATTACTGTAACTGCTATCTGTACATAAGATATATTTAAGAAAAATTCTTTGTGAGTCATTTACAAAAGCACATCACATCACGTACATCTCACTTTTGCTTCGTGTATATACTAAAACCACTATGTAGGTAAATCAAATCAAATATCAACTATCTATCCCTATTTTACCCATTGTTTCGTTATTAAAATGGTACACATATAACATAAATGGTAGAACAATATTCGTAGAACAAAATACCCAATACAGGTATATGAACCGTAGTCTTTTCATAGACAATATCGCCGAAGTATTATAGCCACCTCGTATTTTTTTATTTGGCACTAACACAAACTAGAACACCCTGGGACTGGTCCAATGGACTTACTTTATATATAAAATGTTTGATAAAAGCTATAGAGATTCTATTACATGTAAAGTTTTACTTACATAACTGTTGATGATTTGTATCGATAAATTTATGAAAAATAATGTTCTTTAGACCAAATTTCAGTAACGTGGGCCTATCTGAACGGAGTCACTTGCGTTAAGAGATTATAGTGCACAAGTGTGTGCATAAACAGTAATACATTAACTATTTCCTTATTCTCAACGCTCGTTGGAACAGAAAACTGATCTCAAAGCTTGATGGAACAGAAAACTGACTTGAGTGGAGAGAATAACAGAGAGTAGGCGGTAAACCAACGGCTTTACGTACTTTTCGAGGCATGGGGATGAAACATCGCCAAGTGTCTAATTCCAAGATAGTGCTGTAAAGTTATTACTAGAAAAACCCAATAGCTTTTTTTGGCCAATCAAGGATTCGAACCCAGGATCACATGACCTAGAGACGCACTAGCTACTAGACAAATGAGTCAGTTGTATGAATAAATGTTTATTAAAAAAGTGAAAAGTAATAATGATAATAAAAATAATAACAAATAAAAATAGAAAGTACCTAGACTAGGAAAGATTTATTACGTATCACAAAATTTATACCATACGGAGATCGTACCAACAACACACGATTGACAAAGTAAGGCCTTAAACTGCCTCAGCATTGCAGTCTATACAGCAATATATGTAGACTGCAAGGATAACGCAGTGGTGACTGCAAACCAACGGAAAAATGCCTTCAGATCAGCTGATTTTGATTAAGCCTTTTCAAAGACGTCAAAGTCAATCCGCCATTTTTGTAAATTATCCTCGTCACCGTATGTATAAGTAGCGGTGTCAGACACAGTCAGGCTTTTTGTTTGTGTGTGCGGCCGAATGGATAGTGGCTGGTCGGTGGTTTTGTTAGAATTTTTAAATTTGACCATATTTTTTACCTTGGCTTGAGTTGATTTCCTCTTACATTATATGGCTATACAAGGTGAGAATTATTAAAAAAAAATTAAGAGTCTCGGCATTATTACCCAGATGGCCGGCTAAACTGGCTAGTCTGTCCGGATTTTCGGTTTTAAAACCATAGTCGCCAACCATTTGTCGCAATTTTCTATAATATTTCCGCCTACAACGAAATTGACTCCTTTGAGCCCAAAACTAATCAAATTTTCTCTTATAAAATTAGAGATAAAGGTGGGGTCTGGCGCATAATTGTGATTCACAAACACAAAGTTAATTAAAGTACATAGAAATGAGTCTTCATTAAAATATTTATTCTTAATTTCTTGTAGAGCTGTTAATTTAACAACTTGAATGAATTGCTCTGAAAAGTTCTTGTTCTTCTAGGTTTTTTAAGCGTTCATTAATGACGTCATTAGTAAAATCATTGTAACAGAACAGAATCATTGTTTAGAAATAACACTCATTTCATATTTCCGAAATAAGTATCTATACCTATTAATATTATAAAGCTAAAGAGTTTGTTTGTTTGGTTGAACGCGCTAATCTCAGGAACTAATGGTTCGAATTGAACAATTATTTTTGTGTTGGATAGGAGGTAGGCTATAGGCTATATAACATCACGCTACGACCCACATGGCACGGCACAGTAACCATAAACGCGGGTGAAACTGTGGGCACAGCTAGTTATAATATAATTTACTGCAGTACTTTGACTACAGCCTTCCCCCATTGAGGATATAAGGTCGTGAGGTAGCCACGTAGCTGTAGGGGCGTCTAATCCAAGCATATGTTCCATACAAATCTGTTCAACGGTTTATGCGTGATTGAATGATAAAATCTAAACATTATTAGCACAATTTATTTTATAGGTAACCTATATTATAGCCTCGCATTAGGGCTAAAACCTTGCGTCACGGGACACTTTATAAACATACAATTAACGTATACAAAGTACACGCCCAGACGCAGAACAATAATTTGTGAATCACAGAAACTAATCCCTAAAACTATACAAATCCCAATGTTTCTCAAAACAGTAAACATTTCTGTACCACGTCACTGCCTATCCAGGAATGCCCGCGAGCTAAATGTGTTCGCTCCAAGCACATCCAGATCTAATCTCGGCCGCTCAGAGCCTATGAACCGGTTGATGAGGACGTACAATGAGTACCAAACACGCTTCAATAGTATTGACATCTAACGAAACTGTTCATCAGGAACTAATTGAATTGGCCTTTTATTTTATTTTATTTTGTTGTTTAATATGTTTGATATTTTTAATTCGATATTTTTAATTTATTATTCTTGACTAGGAATTGATTTATTATTGTGTAATTAATAATTATTAATGTTGTATCTAGTTTAATTATTATTTTCATTATAAATGGTTATTAGTTAATATGATTTAATTTTAGATTGAATTAATGTGTAATTTTACAAAATTTATCATTTTTTACTTTAATTCATTGTGATTGGATTTTATTTACGACCTTGAATTTGTTAGTGCTGTGCACACCTGTAAGTGGCAAATTCGCTCTGTATAATTATGTTTAACATTAAATTATGTCAGAGTGTATTAGTGAATAAGTGGTTGGAGTGCCATAATTATATAAATAAATAAAAACATAGCGCGGTGTCAGCGGGAAGGTGTCCGCACTGCGCTATCCGTGCTGTCACTTTCATATTTATTATATTAATAGAATTGTTGATATTTTTATGAGAATACAAATAATTTCGTGTAATGCAATAAAGCGATATGAATATGCATGATAGGCGAAATCATAGTAAGTAGTTAAACTGCTTTGCCTCATACGTTCCACATATTACGTGAGACTACTATACATCTCTGTCTTACCCTAATACACAAAGGCGAGGTGTTACAAAAATAGGTTAAAAACAAATTCTATCTTTGATCAGATAACCGTCGAAATTTAACTTTTTAATGTCGAACAAACGTTCCAATCTTAAATAGAAAGGCTTCGAACGCTAATCAGCTGTCAATTGTTTATGTCAAAGACTCTCGGGCATTCAAATTAATTTTATTCAAGTTCGCTCAGGCATTAGAATAGATTCGATCATGTCAAAGTCTTTGATATTTGTGTTGCCTTCTTCTTTAGAATACATTTCTTTTATTTTTAATTCTAATAAAAATAAATAATAATAATAAAAATAAATAAATAATTTCTGTGTCGCGGGGTACTTAACAATTTTTTCTTTTTTTTATTACAGCTAAGGTTTCATACAACCATACGGCCCACCTGATGGTAAGTGGTCACTGTAGTCTATGGACGCCTGCAACACCAGATGCATCACTTGCGCGTTGCCGACCCTTTGGAAAGGGAGAAGAGAAAAAGGAAGTGGGAGGGAGAAGGAGCGAGAAGGGGGAAAGAGAGTGTTTAATTGGGCCTCTGGCTCTCTTACTTAACGAACGAAACACAATAGTAGGAATACTACTATTTCACGTCGATATTCTGTGAGAGGGTAGTCCTTCCCCGGTCGAGCCGACCCATTCATGCTGAAATCAGCGCGGCTTTACTACTAAAATTATATACATAGATTCACGTCTGTTTCCCAGAAGGGTAGGCAGAGACTACGGATTTCCATTTGCTACGATCCTGACACACTTCTCTGGCTTCCTTCTCTTTCATCACATTTCTCATACACGCTCGTCGGTTCTCTTTGCTGCTTTGCGGTTGCTCTAAACCTGGATTTTCTCCAAATTAATGGACACAAAAATACCCAGTCTCGCAGCGACTATTTATGAATCACACAAATTGTTGTCCCGTGTAGGGATCGAAATCACAACACTTGGCTCAGTGGCAATGGCAAGGCGATCACGTACACCACTACACCATTCGTGCAGAAAAATGTCATGTCAATATATATAATACTTGGGTTGCTTTTAGAGTTCGTAAAAACTCTTATACAACAGCTTTGTCCGTCCGTCCGTCTGTCTGTTATACAACTTTCAACTCAAGAACCGTAAGAGCTAGAGACTCGCGGTCAACGCCATTCGACTCAACATAGTCGATATACCTCCAAAATGACTATAACCTTTGACCTCTGACCTCAACGTCACGTGATACCATCTTTCAACTCAAAAACCGTAAGAGCTAGAGATACAGTGTAAAATAAAAAACGCGATAAAATCCGTATATAGTAGTTTAATTTCAATATATATATACAATATTATGTAATTCAATATATAATGTAGTATTAAATGATACTTCATAATATTTTTAAATAAATACCTTGAGAAAGTTTAATAAGATTTATCAATTTTTTAAGACAATCATCAAGTGACAATGATCTTTCTTTCCCTGTACATATGCATTTCGCCAGCTGTGGTTTTAGAACATACTTTATAGAAGGCGAAAGTATTATTATCTATCGGGCAATGCCCGGTTATAGGCTAGATGCTGCAACAGAGAATTATTTATCATAAAAATCCCAACTATTGAACCGAGAAACGAACTCAAATCTTCATGCACAACAATCGCATGTGATCTCTTTGATCGTTGACAGAATGTTTATGTCTTCTGCGACATAGGAACTAATCTGTCTGTTTAAAAACGACATAGAAATGAAATTAGACTCTATTGATGAAAATTTCATCAACAGTATGTAAGGCGAACACCAAAAGTGTTTATTTTTCCGACTGTGTCGGCCATCTCAAGTTTAAAACCACATCTTATTAAGCTGTAAAGGACCAAGTTGCGAACTCCATTTCCACAACCTTATTTTTCTTGAAATTAAATTGCGCAGGTTTCGCAACACCTTGGCTTTCATTACTTTAAATTATTGTACTTGTTGTGAAAACTTATAATTACTACGATTGGATTTTTATTTTTCCTTTTCTTTTGGAGTCATGGCGGCTTGTATTTTATGGGTTGGCAACATTTTAACGGGGGTTGCCTGACATAAATGAAAATCGACGTGGCCAACGTTCAGTTTAAATTACTTTGTTATTTCTTTACTTGTTTCTTTAGGAATGTTTCATTTTTGTGTACGATTTGATTTTACTTTTGCGTGTATTCAGTAAATAGTAAAATGAGACGCTTGTTTTATAAAGACGCTACACACCTTGGTTAAATCTTACTATAATGTATCATTGACTTACTGATTTGCAGCGGCACACCGGCGGCCAGCCACAATTGGTTTTCATTTAGAGTAAAAAAGAAAGGGCAGGTTTAAAAGTGTGTGGCAACCAATCAAGGAAATGGCAATAGTAGTATTATTCTAATAAGTCAAGAAATAGGTGAGTAGACGAGTGGGAACGTAAATTACTTTGCCGACAAAAGCTTATAAGAAAATATAAGAGTACTTATAAATGGATATCTTCGCCTAAATACCTATATTTAGGCGAGGACACGTTGTATACAAATTCTTACTTTCCACGAAACTAATCTTTATATAGTACTGATTTTTATTTTAAAATTCATCTAAATTAATTTTATTACATTTTCTTTACTTTCTCACCATAGCTACACTGTCCAGATATAATTTTTGCCACTCAATAATTAAACATTGTAACCACAAACCCCTATAGACTATGTAAATAAAACGTCACTCGCAATTTGTCAGTAAAGCATCGAAACTATACATTAACAGTCCCATTCGTGTCATTTAATTACCACAACAATATACTAACAAACGAAAATGTCACAAGCGATTAATTCAGCGAAGTAATAAATTTACGATTACAAGGGGACCTAAACAAATCAAAAATTAAATAACGCGGGCTAATGATGGTTGTGGTTGAACCTTTCCGAAGCAAGGCGAACGTTTCGCTTAACTGCGAAGCAAATTTGATGGTTCACATTGCTTCTATGACGCCTCGTGTTGTAATTTAGTACTATAATTTATATTTGGGCATTCTAGGAAGAGGAAATTTTAGAAGCAGTGACTATGATGAGTTGACATAGAACGAATTTTGTTTTGTAAATTCTACGAAAATTTATAACTTGGTCTCGTAAAGGTACTAGAAAATTGATTAAATGATTAAAATTCTTAAATGAAAATTCATAGAAGTACCAAGTAACATTTAGATCAGTGTACAAGGGCCAATATAAAGTAAGCTTTTGTTAACGTGGGATAATGTATTTACGCATGTGATATTTTCCATGGTCCGAGTGGGTTAGTCGGGCTCACGCGGGGGAAAACACTGATCCAACGAAATAAACTTACCACCGATGTGCCATCTCGCCACCTTAAATAATTGGTGAATCATTGTAACTGTAACTACATCAGGGATCCACCCAGCAGTGCCTTGTACAGCATGCAAGCAAACGCCTACAACGACTTCTAGGCGACCCACTGTGACATCTTAGGGTGTTGCCACCATGATAGCCCACATATTCCCAAATCACTGTGTTTTTTTGTAAAGCAAGTTAAACATATTATTTTATTTATTTATTTATTTATAACATACTCACATATACCATTACAGATTTACCAATACGGTATACGCAGACAATAATGTTATGCTTAAATGTACTAAACTAATTATTATAACTATTACTACCTATAACTAAGCACATGACAAGTAACCTTAGAGAGTTCGCTCAATGAACATGTAAATATGTCGACAACATCAGACACCGCGTTGAGCGCGCGCAACGCACGCGTGAGCGGCGCCCTTTGAAGCAGGTTGGTGCGCGCGCGAGGCACAGCAAGGAGCTCGGGCCTCCGTCGTCGTCGCACGTAATCATTCGGAACACATAGGTTAATCTGAGATAAAATAGGTGGATATTGTATCCCACCACGTAATACCTTAAACAAATAAATGACTAGTGCAGCTTCACGCCTTAATTCTAATTTATGATATCCTACCATACCGAGGACAAATAATGACGGATATAACAATGGATACCCGGGGTATACTCCATACTGTTTAAGATATATAAATCTGATATATTTATTCTGAATACGTTCAATCATAGATGAGTATTTAGTCTCACTAGGACTCCAAATAGCCGCACTATGTTCGAGATGGCTCCTCACAAGAGCCTCATATAAAGCCTTTAGAGCATTGATGTTTGTGAAGTCATTCGCCTGCCGTAAAATTATAAAATGAGCAAGTAATAACAGGCATTCAAATCAACAACTCATATGTGCGAAAAGTTTAAATATATTACAATGTACTTACTTCCTTTTTTTTATTATTAGATTCTACCTACGACTTCACTTGCGTGTACCCAATAATAATAATATTCTACCACATACACACAACACCATCTAGCCCAAACTAAGCAGAGCTTGTACTATGGGTACTAGACAATGGATAAACATACATATATATACTTTTTTTTTGTAAATACATTCATATTATATGTACATAGAAACACCCAGACCAAGACAAACATCCATGTTCATGCACACAAATGTTTGACTTGTGCGGGAATCAAACCCGCGACCTCAGGCGTGGCAGTCGGTTACACTAACCACTACGCCATCGAGGCTGATGATATGGCATAGTGTTTATTTTGGCAGTGAAAACACATTGCCAAAATAAACACTATGCATTCTGTTTGTTTGACGAAGATACGATCTATCTGTGTGTTTCATGCAGCTCCTTTTAACGTTTTACGCGTGATTTAGTAACAAACATCCTAACAAACTTTCACATGAATAATGATAATAGAATATATTATGGATGTTGTCGGACAAATGCTATTATATAATATTATTATTCGTTTTTTTTACTATTAAGTAAAAAATTGTTGTGAGATATCACATTTGTAATTACCTTATAATCTTTTGTATCTCATTTTTATTAATATTTTGCATTGAATATAAATAAATTAGGTATACTGCAGAACCCCTTTACTTTGCCTAACGAAGCAATAAGATAAGGTACATTCATAGTTTACTTTAGTGTAACCGTTGACGTTCATAAGTGTTACAATGTGACCTAAATTAATAATGATATTTTGATTTTGAACTAGGTTATAAGCCTGTACCAGATAATAAATAAAATCAATATATTTTTTATGAAACCACAATATAAATAATTTTTATCTAATAGTATCTAAAATGATACTATTAGATACAAATAGATTCAACTTAGAAGTTGTTGAAAGACATGGTTAATTCACATAAACGCAACCGAAAACATGGATCGTGGGTACTTTTTCATAAGATTGGCTTATAAGAGTTAAAAAACTGCGTTATACATACATTAAAGTATTCATTCGCACGGCTTTCTTAAGATCCCTCCGGTGAGCCATAGACAAGCAAACCATTTCCCACCAAAGCACGTAGTTTATGTTATTTCGACAGAAATTTAATTTTTGAACTCCACAAGGGAAATCAGAGGCACAAACATGTATATTTCGAACAAAAACAAAACACCATATTGCCACATGAATAATTTGAAATTAATTAATTTTCAAGTAAGTATTCCCATAATAGTAAAACTTCACGCAAACCAACATTTTAAAATACAATGACATGACATGAACTTCATTCTTGTGTTTATCTCTAGGGACTTTGATCTGTTATTCTTTATTTTAAAGATCACTGGTTTTTATACCAATTAGGCGACCAATAAGTACCACATAGATGTCTCGAGGTCGATCTTAAGGTACGCATCTCTAACTTAGACTAATAGTCTAGTCAACAAGTGCTTTTGGTCAACTTTTTTCAGCAGTTTCGGAAAAATATTAACGAGGTGTCATTTGATTCGGAATGGAATGTATATGATATTTGAAAAATTCAAGTCAAGCTTGCAAAAAGTGCAAAAGTTATAAACAATTAACTAATAAAAAAGGGGGTTTAGTTTATTGCAAATATCTCAAAAAGTAATTGAGATTTTCAAATGTAAAAAGAGATTCAAAAAAGAGGCAATTTTCTTAACAAGTCTTGACTCTCGGAATGGTAAGACCAATATTTATAATTTTCCTAGAGGGATGAAAATACGGCCAAAAAAACGGGTACTCTGGCTTGCGTAAGCTACGCCTACTTCGTACACTTTATCAATAAAAATTATTTAAACATATTAAATATAAAATTTAAGAATTGAAAAAATTCAGTGGCCTATTTGATAGATAAATAAACAATAATCCGCCAGTTTTTTTATCACAGTTTTTTATTAGTTATGCAATAGTTAATTAATATTTTTTTGCTGCTTGAACATGAACATTGCAAGTGTGATAATTGTTAAACTACATATACATTTGAGATTTCCTTTCTTGTTTTATTTAATTTTTCATTTTTTATGTAATAAACGATTTGTTATAAACAAATGAATTGTAATCTTATATTTTTCTCATTCTACTTACTGTAACATTTCAAAAAATCATTTTAACAAAATCATTTTCATGCCATTCTGAATCGAATGACACCTCGTTCATATTATTCCCAGACTGCTGAAAAAAATTGACCAAAAAAGCACTTGTTGACTAGACTATAAGTAATGTGCGTATTAAATAGTTAATTATTGCTTGTTTTTGCAATATGAGCCTAGATATCAAAGGAACTCATGAGCACCTATCTGAATGCAGTAAGCGTGGCAGCATATTGGGCAAATACAATGTAGACCATTGTCTTAATTCAAAAAGTTTGCACTATGCATCGATAGATGTTGTTGTTTCATTCGGCTGAATCGCGCTACCAGCCTTAGTACATGTATAAGTGTGAGACATTTTGGTGTTTAATAAGAGAATGATATTCATGTACCGTGTCTTTACGGATGGATGTAGTGTGTATTAAATCAGTTCAATTATTGTATAATTAATAAACAAACAAGCCTTTAACATGAAAGAAAAATAAGAACACTATTTTAAACTATTTCATTTTCATTTATCTAAATTCACTTTCTAGACGTTGCGGTTGCATTTAGCAGCCGTGATCAATGTATAACATTAACGTAAACGTAAAACTTTAAAATAATAAAATAAACATTTCTTTTTATTGGTGTTATTGTTGCTTGTATTTTTAGATTTAGAACTTTAAGTGTCTCGTTGGTCTTATGGCTAGTGTATGCGGTTGTGTATTATGAGATCCCGCGGTAGCATGCCAAGACGGGCCTTATTAATTAGACATTAACAAATAGTGTTCTTTTTATGTCTTGAATTCTCAGTACTTCAGGCATGGTAAGTAAAGGTGGCTGTGTTTAATCACCGTGCTATAGCAAGCATATATAGCCGTTGTTCTTGTATGCTGATGTTTTAGCACATAATTTAATATCTTCTACGCAGATGGCGAACCTCCAAAAAATATGGCCTTGACCGAATTTCTATACAGGACAACCATTTTCTTTAATAAATCACGATGAAAAACGTACAGCTACACTCTTATGCCACGAGATGAACGACGCAGTCGGCTTAATAACTAGTTAAACCGAAATTCTTCCTAATATTGCCTCGTTTTATACGTAAAGCTCGTATTTCAAACAATCTCATACCTTTTCACTTAACTTAGAAGTAAGGCGTATATCGTTTCATTTTAGCTTGGCATAAATATTATTTTATCGACGCTAGGAAATTGAATACCTCACTTTTATTTTCTTTAAAATAATTTGTTAAGCTTAAATAAAATAAAATTATTATTAAATTATTATTATTATTATTATCTCGTATTAAATACCTATAGATATTAAAGCTTTCTTGCATTTTTATAAAGTTTTCGTTTGTTACTTTATTAGCGTATCTGTCTATTTTGTGATGGTTAGTATCAATTTCAGTTTCGGGTAAGTTTCAATAATACTATGATAGAACTAGGATACGCCTGTATAAACCCAAAAAATAAATAACAACTGCCCTCTATATAAATTATCCCACAGCTGAGCACGGCTCTTTTCTCAGTATGAGTAGGGATAGAC
Source organism: Catocala fraxini (assembly GCA_930367265.1). Lineage (NCBI taxonomy): Eukaryota > Metazoa > Arthropoda > Insecta > Lepidoptera > Erebidae > Catocala > Catocala fraxini. The sequence goes on along the minus strand of OV884049.1, from coordinate 15,084,048 downwards.
CATAACCACCATGCTGGCCTAGTGCGGGTTGGCAGACTTCACATATCTTCGAGAATATTATGGAGCACTCTGACACATCCAGTTTTCCTCATATTTTCCATCATCGTTAAAGCGAGCGATAATTAAGTGTTTATAATATATAGATATTAAACTTAAAAGCGTAAACTGAATTACAGTTCCAGACGCCAAGCTGCTACTTATAAATTATTTACAGAAAAACATAATACCACTTAGGTAAACCGATCCGCGTATCGAACTCGAGACCTCGTGCGCAGCATTACCGCTGCTTATGTTATGTGTAAATTTACGATTGAGGTCAATAAAGACGTCAACTACGAGTATACATGATCCTGAAGTTTAGCAAGTCTTTCTATTCAACTCTATTTATTGCCAATCACTGACATCAATTTCAATCAGCTTTACCATCTCTGAGGCAGAAGCAATGTGACTCTTTTGAACTCCGTGCTAAAAATTTGTACTTAGAAACCTTAATACTACTTTAGACCCTAGGTCCAACCATTACCTTTACGTTAAACCAACGAAGCAGTCTAAAACTGTCACAAAATAACGAACTTAAAAATAATCTAACTAAATCCAAAAGAATCTCCCCACCAATTTAGTCTTACTACAAGAGAATTTCGACAATTTATAAAGCGTTTAAAATAAACGAGACAAAATCTGGCTTAAAAGATTCTTCTCACAAGATTGAAGCAAATTTTAAAAGCAGGCCGCGCTTCGGTGCTATTGCCATTTCTATATACAATGACTATAACGCTACGCATGAAAGGCAGCGGAAGATTATTTGGTTTGGCACAAGTGATCAGAATATAGAAGACTTTAATTTTCACTCGCTCATTCAGACAGTATTGCAGAGTATACGGCTTACGTGATGGTAAGCAGTTGGCGTAGAATATGGACGCTTGTATTATCAAGGTACCTTGCCGACTCTTCATAAGAAGAACAGGCGACGCATACATATACATATCTTAGGATGCTTTCTTTTCTAATAGAAGAGCGCAGTATTCAGTACTCTGTAATGTGTAGGTACCTATATTTTTATGGCTGGTCTACCAAAAATAGTAATAAAACAAGTCAGATTAAAATAGGTTCAAATTCTATAATTAATGTTTTGAATCGACAACTAACATTATTCTAATTAGTCTAATAATTTATTTGACTTTTGGAAGTCACAATTGACGGAAAATTAAGATGTAGGCTTTGATGTAATATAAATTGTACTAATTAGAAATCTTAAATCAACTTAGGACTAATAAATTACGTTGACTGCCCACGGATCCTGATTTTAAGGATCTCGTACCTTTGAACGAGGGTCCGTCGTGATAGCGCAGAGGCATCATTAAATTAATTTAACATTCGTGGTCACTACGATAAGTGGCACGCACGAAAACTTTAAGAGTTTTGCACCATCGGTCGACATACATGTGTGTCGACATACACTCTTTTTATAAGGTGCGGTTTTGACTGCACGTATGGCGTAGTGGTTCAAATGGTCGCCTCGCTACTGCCATTATGTCGAGTGTTATGGGTTTGAATCCCACGTGAGCAAAATTTTGTGTGATCCACAAAATAATAGTTATTCTCTGTGTCCGTTGCTTGAATGCTTGTAAAGTCCCCCGTGACAGAGAGCTTATAACGAGGGCGGGACTTGCCTTAAAAATGATAGACCTGAAACATATTATGATCAATATACCCTAAAAACATATCGTCGGTTGAAAGGCTATTTGACTTCAGCAAATTTTCTTTTTTAATTTTTTGCAAATTTTTTTGCGAAAATGGTATAATATATATATATGGTATAATGTATAATGGTATATGGTATGGTAAGTATAATGGTATAATAGGTATATGAGATCAGAAAAATTTGCTGATAAATGGCGCCTTAGTCGAAAGCATTTTCACCGTCGATACCAATTGTAATAATTAGGTGGTATACAGAGAACGTACTTAAAGAAAATTTGACGCAATATTTCATTTTCACCGCGGTAAATATGAAACTCAAGACTCCACCAAATAAAGGTAGATTGTTACGCTGCCCAACAAATGCTTACTTACGAATTCTTATAATTACAATTTCATTAGACTGTTACCTCACTTTCAAAAGTTCAACACAAACGAGGAAGGTTTCTTGCTTACGTAGCCTCCAAGTTTTGAAAAGTTTCCAGAGTTTATGGTTGAGGGAAAACTTCTAGTTTAAAAGCTGGAATGCGTTTGAGTTTGTTCAATTGGTAATTTAGATGAAATTATATTAGTTATATTTGCGGTACGGCATGCATTGGGAATAATATTACATTAATAAAGGCTCTAGTTTTAATTCGATTTATTTTAGCTTTATTTATATAGATACTTTGATAGTCTCATGCCTATATTCCTGAAAGTGTAGACATAGTCTAATCTTAATGACATAATACGTCGTGCACTTGTCACTGCTGGCGTTCCAGCTGTACTTGAACCCAATGGCTTGGTACGTGACGATGGGAAGAGACCGGACGGAATGTCATTGTTGCCTTGGAAGATGGGCAGGCCTTTGGTGTGGGACGCAACATGCGTTGACACCCTTGCGCCATCACATCTTCCAAGTACTGCGGGATGTGCCGGCGCTGCTGCTGCAACCGCGGAAACCCTCAAACGGCGCAAATATAGTAATTTAGTTGGAAATTACATTTTTGAGCCGTTTGGGGTGGAAACCCTAGGTTCATGGGGTCCGAGCGCTCGTATTTTGTACAGGGAGATCGCAAAACACCTGATCGACGTTTCGCGTGATCAGAAGGCTGGTCTTTTCTTAGCCCAAAGAATCAGCATTGCCATTCAACGTGGCAATGCTGCCAGTCTTCTGGGCACGTTACCAGTTGACAGCGATGCTGAAGAATTCTACGATGCCTAAACCATTTTTGTAAATATTTAGTATTATAATTATTTGTGTTTTTGTAATTATGTTAATTATGTTATCTTTTTTAGTACATTTGTAAATATAGGTTACATGCATATTGTATATAAATAATTTTACTTAAAATAAAATTTATAGTATACCAAATAATATTTAAAAAAAAAAGACATAGTTGTATTACACCCACATTTCGGCAACAATAGTTTTAGTTCCCATGTAATATTAGGCGAGTCTTGACAGAAAAACCCAATAAATAACACTTTGCCTGGCCAGGATATTGAACCCAAAAACTCATGCACATCAATACAATACCGCTGCGCTGCCGAGGTAGTTAATTTTAATTCAGACGATATAATTATCCATTTATGTCTTTGAACAATCGAAACACAAATAGTTGCCATGTTCATCATCATCATCATCATCAGGCTATAATAGTCCACTGCTGGACATAGCCCTCCCCTAATGAGCGCCATAGCGCCCTGTCTTCAGCTTGCCGCATCCAGCATCTGCCTGCAGTCTTTCGCAGATCGTCATCCCACCTGGTCGGAGAGCAGCTACACTACGTTTGCCGAGTCGCGGCAAACGTAGGCCATCCAAACGTAGGTATCCACCGGACCAAATCGAGTTTAGAACCATGTATAAATAAATACATTTTATTAACACTACCTGTTTTACAAATATGCCAAATTAACGACAATGAAAATGCCCTATCCGTGTTTTAAGGATTATACCGACCCGATACAGCTAAAAGGCGAACTGAATTCTTGGACCAGAAGAAACACAAAAATATAACGCAAGCCATAACATAGAAAAAACATACACAGTTTATCTCCTGCACTAAAAAAACTGCCTTTGTGCCTGGCAGCTAGACGTATTTGCTTAGAACAACCGCCAAGTTTACCCGCACCCGCTTCCGCTCAATCCTTGGGTAATAACACGGAACATTTTACGATACTCGTCTCGGCCAGGCAAGTACTCGAATTTCAGAGTACCCTCATAGTAAACGTTTAAACACATATGTATTTTCAAACAGAACATTACACACCCACTCATACGATTATATACGGCAATCTATAGGTTTTTATAGTCGCCTTTTCTTAGCAAGATTCTTTTGACGTCCGCCGAAGGCTTTTTAAAGATATTAGTATAAAAGTAACGAACGAATGAAAGAGATTTTCACGGTTTATCGGCTTGCTACAATTGATAGGATCCTTGGCTAATGGTACCTTAAAGCTACTTATGTTCTGTAGGTAAGTAGGTTGGGTTCTATCAAGGAAACTGGCAACGTAAATAGTATCCGTTTGCTTGAGATGTATTGTCGTCAAAACTAGGGTATAGATTTTCATGTTATTCGGTATACAAAGATTTCAGCATATGTTTATAGTTATACAAAAGCCAGTACGGTTACACTTTTTTTTTGGTTTGGTTTCTCTCCTGTGCTTTTAAAAATCCATCTTACAGGAACCACACTGTTCTGTGACAGGAACTATGCATATTTAAGATAAAAGTGTATATCACTCGTCGGCCCATAAACTATCTTCATAGAAAATTATCAGTCGATTCCTCTGTCGCTGAGTGTCAAGGACAAACTAACAAATAAACATTCGCATTTTTATACTAGTATGTATGTATCTTATGTGGGGGCCTGTCAGTGCAGACCGGCGACACTTCGACCCAGTGGGATCTTTTGTGTCGACACTCTCTCAATAACGACTGCCATAGATGTTCATGGCAGCCGGGACCGATGGCTTAACGTGCTCTTCGCGGTACGGAGCAAGCGATAATTGTCAATCAATACGCACATAATTGGATGTGCTGTGCATAATAATGCTGGATGCGGCAAGCCGAAGATAGGGCGCTATGGCGCTCATTAGCTTTAGCATTAGGAGAGCTATGTCCAGCAGTGGACTATTATAGCCCGATGATGATGATGATGATGATGCACATAATTTCGAAAAGTCATATAGCTTCCGAAAGTCAGAGGTGCGCGATGTGGGTTCGAACTCGAGACCCTCTGCATTGCAGTCTGTTGGTCTCCCCACTGAGCTATCGCTGCTTTTATACTAGTAACAAGTATAACGATTATTTATGATAAGAATCCATTCATTTTATGAAATGCTTTGTATCCTTATAGAGTAATAATTGGTTATTTCATTTCATTTTATTACTTAGACTTTTGTAATAGAATAAATTTATAACAAACTTTATCGTAACAAGTACCATACCATTTGCGTACCATACCATTTGCGAATTTTTTCACAGGAGATATTCGGCAGGCTTTTGAATTTATAATTAATACACTACCTAACAATATTATAAGTAAGTAGTAGTTTTCCCGCGGTTTCACCCACGTATGTCCCGTTCCCGTGTGAATATCGGGTTTCAACCTTTTCACCCCCTTCAGGGTGGAATTTCCAAAAATCCTCTCTTAGTGCTCCTCTACACTCTCCAAGGAACATACATGCCAAATTTCAGCTTCTTGCGTTCAGTAGTTTCGGCTGTGCGTTGTCTGTCAGTCACTCAGTAACGGAAGAGTTTTATAAATATAGATTCTCTTAAATTAGACAGAGAAGAATTATAAATTCACAATTATAATTCTTCTCTTCGATAGATTTCTGGGGTACAGAAATAAACATTTAGGACTTTCTTTAAAAAAAATAGTACTGATCCCGAGAAAAATAAATTTATTGACAAAATCTACATTGACGTGGCGAAATTATCGCTGTAATTCTGAAACCGAAATTCGGTCTGGAGTACATTGTTTCCTATACTCAAAGCCTGAAACAGTAGTTCAAAATTGGGTTTCCGTAAGTAATAATTCCAAGAAAGGATTCAATTTTGCGTATCTTTTATACATTAGAGTGATACGTAATTGTTTTTACAGATTGTTTATGTTACTCAAAAGTTTGCTGTGGATACAAATTTTACTAAGTTAACGTACGCCCTAAGGGTAGTACAATGAATTAAAAAACGCTGTTCTAGAATATTTATATATTTTTTGTTTTTAATTGTTAGTCAGTAATTTCTATCTACGTACTACATGGGATAGTCGTAATATTTCACTTAATCGTTACATTATTTTATAATGAATGAGTCTATTCACCGGCTACAAGTCTTGGAGACGACTTCGACGAAGCGAAAGGTCGCGAATTCAAGTCTCTCCCATTGCACCGACATGTCCACATCCTAGTACAAGCATTCCAGCTTAGCTGGAGGGTTAACATAACACTACAAATATGTAACTGAAATTGCTTGCGACCTTTAAAAATATAGGAACAACACAAGCCTTGGCAAATCTAGGCCAAAGGATTCCAGCGTTGGTTAAGATATTATTGCATATACGTCTCCTAATGATATCTGGCGAAATTTAGGAATAATACTAGTATTTCTAGTTTTCACAAGAGAACTGATTTAACGTATGAGCCACGTACTGAACTTATTTTCAGCCACAGAACTCATAACTCCACACGCGCTGCATAAAGTATGTAAATATTGAAATTTCGCCGGTATAAATATTCAATTAAACGTTCTGAGCCCGAAAGCTATTTAATCAAAAAGTTTAAACAACATTACGTATAAAATGAACGGCCGGAACGAATGGAGCGATTTAAACGTCCACTATTTACTTAGTCCACTTGTGAAAGCACGACCATGCAATTTAGGCTACTTATCTTCATATTATATTGCTTTTTTGAATTCATGTTCAGAACCAGCGATATTCTAGTAGTAGACTATTAGACTGTCATGTAGAGACCCAATGCACGCACCTCTGTATTTTCGAAGTGATGTGCGGTCGCTGGAATGGCGAAGAAATACATGGACAGGAAACCAGTACTTAAATGTAGTGTGTAGTAGAAATATTTATTAAGTTTAGGTACTACTGTTTGTTTTTCCAAGTTCAATAAATAAATAAGTAAATAAATCCTGCATGTATGTAAATTTGCCATAATATTCTTAAACATATGTGAAGTCTGCGAACCCGGATTAGGCCAGTGTGGTGGACGATGCCCTAATTCTTCTTACATTGAGAAAAAGCTCGTACCCAGCAGAAGGACAGTTTTATACGGATCTAATATTATTATTATTATTATTATAGGCTTGCTAACGATTACTTACAATCTAAAACCATAGCCAACATGAAGGTGCATCTCTCCTCTGCGTGTGTATGTGTGCCAATATTGTTTATTATTTTTTATTATGTCAAGATTCGACCTAGCATAGTTATCAAGGTTATACTCGGCGAGCCCATGCTCGCATAAACACCATTGTTTAAACAGAATCATTTGTAGCATCAGAAAACTTAATAATGTGTCATAATTCATTTGTTGATTTGCGAGTATGGATATACATTATTTGTAGATCTTATAACTAATATAATTTTAGGTTGTTTTACCATATTCAACCATTAGGCATGCGTTTTTTTGTTTTTATCATGTGATTAGGTGAGTATAATATTTAATTGACCATAGTATAAATAAAAGCTTTCCCTTTACACGTTTCTAAAATAAGAATCCAACCAGCCCATACATTAACTAAAGAACCATCACAGCTGTCAGAGACTTAATTATTTACAAGTAAAATAAGTTTTAACATAAAAGTACATCAATTTAAAAAACTGAGGTTAATCATAATTATATGTAATGCCATAATAATGACCCCGTCTTATTGTAAAAGGATATAATCAATCATTTTTACAAAATACTACGCAATAATACACGGGCAGACGACCTTTTAACCTGTGCCTATTTCCCATAAAAGATTTCGTTTACCATACATTTTCTGTAATTACCTCTGTCCCTTGGTACAAATGTGCAGCCGATCATGAGGTCGCGGGTTTGATTCCGTGTCTGGCAAAATGATATTCCATATTGCTGTTAAAAAAATCTGAGTAGCAGAACGGACTCCTATTTCTCTATGGCAATTTGTTAAGTAGACATCGACAACTATTTATGAATCAGACAAATATTTTTCACTTGTAGGGATCGATCCATAATCCTCGGCGATTTGGGAATGGCGAAGCGAGGCGACGCGGACACCTTAAACGCCAGTAAGCCATCCGTACAGAGGCAATCAGATACGGCCTCTTCTTAAGTATAACACAAAAAATTATCCGGCGTTTCACGATCACCGAATGACTGACACATTTTAGTTCGCGCTTTGATAAACAACTTAATTATAAAAATAATGCTCTAAAAGATTAAGTACCGTCCCTAACGTCCATTTAGGACGAAAACAAGGCTTGATTAATGAACAGCCTAGGCATTGGGGCAAAGGTGTCAGCAATCCCATTAACCTGTCCTAATACACAAATAGAGGAGCCACACGTTTTATTTTTGCAGGACGTCCCAAAATGTAGTCACGTTTGAAAGTCAAATAACTGTTATTTATAGTGAGAGCCTTATGACTCTTTAACTAAGATGACTTTCCTATAAAAGTTATCTTAGTCAAAGAGAGTTATTAGTATGTATGTATGTATCTTATGTGGGAGCCAGTCAGTGCAGACCGGCGACACTTAGACCCAGTGGGATATTTTGTGTCGACACTCTCCCAATAACGACTGCCATAGATGTTCATGGCAGCCGGGACCGACGGCTTAACGTGCTCTCCGAGGCACGGAGCCCGCGATAATTGTCAATCAATACGCACATAATTTCGAAAAGTCATATAACTTCCGAAAGTCAGAGGTGCGCGACGTGGGTTCGAACCCGAGACCCTCTGCATTGCAGTCTGTTGGTCTCCCCACTGAGCTATTAGTAAGTACTTAATTATACCACAGCACGCTGTACAGATGGCGTAGTGATTTAAGTGGTCGCCACGCCACTACCACTCCGCCGAGTGTTGTGGGTTAGAATTCCACACGAGATAAAAAATTGTGATCCACAAATGGTTGTTTCGAGTCTGGATGTTTTTGTGCCCGTTGTTTGAATGTTGAAAAAAAAACGTAACGTTACTTCTGTAGCAAATGAGATGTTAAGTTTCTCAAGAGGTACAATAACCACCAGACCTCGCTGCTTACTCATACACGAATTGTAACGCAAAAACTATTACGACAGTAATGTATAGCTACGCGATACAGGACAACAAAAACATAGACTGCACGGATGGCTTAGAGATTTAAAGGGTCGCTTTGCCAAATTTTTGTGTGATCCGCAAATGGTTGTTCCCGGTCTTATGTTTTTGTGCCCGTTGTTTGAATGTTTGTAAAGTCCTCCACGATACAGGAGTTATTCCCAGGGCGGGAGAAGTCTTAAAAAATCAAAACGTACCTTCTGTAACAAAGGAAACGTTTAGTTTCTCGAGCAGTACTATAACTAACAACGCATAATATAAATATTTTTATTTAATGACATGCTGTGTGGTCTTGACAAAAAAAGACTTCATCAGTAACGTCTGTATCATTAAGATGTATTTACGTATGTACCTATATAGATATTACCAGCTCAAGAAGATTATTGCACTGTCGGCGACATATGTAGTTGAACGTTAAATGTTATGATTAACTACAAAATCAAAATAATATTCCGTGAAGTCTTATTTTACTGCTGTGAAATAAATCCGATATATGTTTCAAATGTGAATTATTAAGAAAAAGCCTCAAACATTGCAAAATTAAATACATAAAGTACCTATGTAATGGGAGATGAGTTGCACATCCTGTGATATATACTAACAATCGCATTTGTTTATGTACTCATTAACAAATGCGATTGTTTGTAAATATCGATGCACTCCAATCACTTGTAAACAGTTACATGCGGGCAAAAACGCATGCAGAAGATACCAGTATTACATGAAGAAATGAGTAAGGAAATAGCTACAAAAAAATTACATTTTGTTAACTGTCTTATACTTAAAGCTACAGATAATATTAATTATCAGATAGGCTATGACCCCTCAAAACCTTTTAATTTAATTACTTAAATTTCGTGATTCGTATTAATTTCATTCTTAGATGGTGATTACATCGTATCTGCAAAGAAGCAGAATCATATTACTTATTTTGTAAATATTTAAAGATTAATTTATTTAATTTATTAATTAATTAGAAAAATCGCTTTCTTGATTTTTATACAACAACGGTGGCAGATAAGCTAAGGCTTATCTGCCACCGTTGTTGTATAAAAATCAATGATCACATTTTCAATATTTTGTATTATAAAATATAATATTATAAACACAATCTTCACTGGTTTGTTCTAGACATCAATATTTGAAATCTACTACAAACTGACCTGTGATTTCATTTAAATGTTAGCGGATCTAACAGGGTTGGTAGGAACGAGCCGATCTCAGCGCCACTACATTTGTAGATGTAAACCATCCAGGGTCCTACACAAACACACACAAAAAATTACATCATTGTCAGTCCAGCCTTTGGTTACACACATGCACACGTACAGAAGAATGATATAAATAAAGTTTAAGTTTAAATCTAATCATAAACTATGACGGCATGAATAGCAACAAGCCACTGCAAGGCACAAACTGTAACGGAATCAATACCTACGCAGAATCTGATATATGTTTAGTACGGGAGCTGTCTTTTAAATATTTTTTTATATTTCTTGTACCCATAGTACAAGCTCTGCTTAGTTTAAATGGATATAATATATAATGTTTGATAGCTAGATGGTGTTGTGTGTATGTGATAGAACATTATTATTAATATTATTATATAATATTTTTTTATAAAAGCGCCAGTCTTTATAGCACAGTCCCATTCACTATAATCCAAAACTGTTTCATCACTGATCCCGTTTTTCTCCGAACACAACTGGGTTACTCTACTTTAGAAGACAATAAAGACACAAACACAAGTTCTAGATTTTCTGACGACCAAGAATGCCTCTATCCAAAATTTCATTTAAGAAGTTTAACATTTCAAATGAGTTTGAGTAAGCTGAAAATGGCTGGGTATGTGAATTGTTAGACTGAATGTGTTAGAAGTTTATGCACTGGGTTTTATTTTAATTGAAGGTGTGTAAATGAGGGGAAAGGTGGGAATGGGGTAAGTACGGATTGGGGTAAGCCGATTAATTATTATGGTACATTTACATACAGGAACGTGGATAGTGTTGCAATTACTAAATTATAAGCTGTCGAATGAATAGTGACCGAACTATTCGAAAGATGATTAGTTCTGGGGACTCAAATATTTACTTCTCTAATTCCTTTAGTTTTATTCCATCTTGAGTTTATTTTCGCTATGGACGGTAACGAATTATTACCTACCTATATCTCTTGTATTGCAAGCTTTCAAATACCTTTATATTTACCATCAGAAGCCGCATAGCTACATGAAAAACAAAAAGTATGTTCGGAATTAGTGGATATTAATTTTATTACATCGAGGTCTAATCAAAAAAGTATTTAAATAAGTTCAATTTAGGTGCTACCTAATGGAGATTATGATATATACGATTATGAGATTGTAGTTCGTTTCTCAGCCATTATACTACCGTTGTGAACCGACTCCTAACGAAAGCTCAAGTTAGCTGGGTAATCAAATATCTATGTATTTACTATCAGAAGCCGAGAGATTCCTCGCCATATGTAACTATATTAAACTAAAGAATACGTTCGTTATCCGTCGATTTTTATGCAAGAAGTCTTATGAAAAAGGTATTTAAACAAGGCCAATCTTAAGAAATATAGTTGGACTAAACGGCTAATCAATACGATTAAGAGATTGTAGGTTCCAATCTCAGTTGTGGCTATCCTGACGTGATTCCCCTCCTAACAAAAGCTTGAAATTAGCTGTAGGCGTTAACAAGAGTATGTAACCCAAATTGGTAGAACGCTTTTCATTTTTTAAAGTCGTACATGTCCTAATTATTCTTAGCCGGAATTGACTATGAACTTTCTAAAAAGAACAAACACCCTCGTTCGTTATAAATACGAAAGCTTGTAGCAAAGCTTTGGTATCATGTGGCTTTTCACCATGCATTTTCATTCATTCGGAATTTTTACGAATTGAGCTGAAAATCTATGCACACGGCATAAAAACACTGCAGAACAGATGCCACGAATTGTAACGAGGGAAAAGTTTTGTTTATCCATTGTAAATGGAAATAGTTGACAAAACTATTTACAATACACAATAGCCAGATCTTTACACATATGTACACTAGTAAAAGCGCTTCGCATGCGCCCAAAAGCCAGCTTGATTGTCTAAAATAACTTATACCGGTTAAACCAGTATAAAACAGGTTTCTGAGAGGCATACAAGGTATATCTTGAGAGATGGTCAATCGTCTGTCAACTGTTGTGATTGGCTTACTGAATTTTCAACAAACAATCAAATGACTTATTATGAGCTTGAATGATTGGATCTTTAACTCTTGGACACAAATATGTGATCGGCTGAATAAATTAGCTACAGCCAATAAAATTACTTGATACAAGTTTGGATGTATAGGAATAGTGTGATTAGAGAGAGATGCGGCATGAAAGTGGATATAGTGACAATAATAGAAAAGGGTATGTTAAGCTGGTTTGGGCATGTAGAAAGAATGGACGAGGAAAGACTGACTAAGAAAGTTTATAAGGCTAGTGTGAATGGAACAATCGCAAGAGGAAGACCTAGGCGAACGTTTCTCGATCAGATCGGAGGCGTTCTGGACAAAGGCCAGGTTAAGAGCACCTTGAACCGACGGGCGTGTATGAGGAATGTGATGAAAGTGAATGAAGCCAGAGAAGTGTGTCAGGATCGTAGCAAATGGAAATCCGTAGTCTCTGCCTACCTCTCTGGGAAACAGGCGTGAATCTATGTAAGTTTGGATGTTTGGATGCTTGGATTTATTATTACTTTACAACAAAATATATACTTAAATTTTGTGGGCATAGCTTTATATATTGCAGTTTTACCATATTTACACTTACGCTATAATGCTATGGTTCATAATTAAGTATGTGTGGTCAGTAGGTATACCTTTAAACCTTTAAAACATAAGCTAAAATTGCGCGTGATAAAAATATTATGATATAAAAGATATAGATATAATCTGCACCTCACTCTCAACAAATAGATTTATTTTTTATTTTTAGAGCAATTTTTGAACAATTGACTAAAAAGAAAACTAAGCTTTTCTGAAAGTTATTTTTTTTATTTAGCGGCTTTTACACTATAAAGTTATGCTGAAAATTATTATACTTGTATGAACGTAAGCCAGTTGCACTCACTGATCGGTAAACGATTAGCGAGGCTAAGCAACGTTGGGTGCGGTCAGTCTATAGATATGTGACCGCTTAGTGGAATTTCATCTGAGCGTCTCCGTGCTTTGGAGGGCACGTAAAAGGTCGGTTCCGGTTGTTGTCAAATTGACAGCAGTCGTTAAGCCATGTCAGAGGCCTACGGGTGGCTTGAACAACTCTTGACAACAGGTTGGCCACTAACCACACGAAAAGAAGAAGAAGATCTAATTGTTTTCGAACTGTCATATTTATAATCAAACTAAGCAAATATTTGAAATATATAAACAAAATTAGCTCTAAGGTATAACTTCTATCTTATCTTTAACATGTTACTAATACTTTTACTTATAATTATGACAGTGTCAATTTATTTAGGACTAAGACAGTATCTAAGCACACAAAACTCTGAGATAGTCCATTAAATACCTGTGTGTATACTATTTTGGACAAATATTTATAAGTATACTTTATACTATTAATCTATATACTAAGACCTAATAACACAGTAAATAAAAAAATATAATGAACAATAGAGAATATAAATGTGAACCTGATGACAATGCTTTATTATTAAAACCTACACAGACCGAATTTTCAACATCGTCTTAAGTTTGTAAATGAAAGACATTTAACCTTAGTACCGACGTGACTAAGACAGCCGTCTCTAAGTTTTACCAAGTGTTTAAGCGAAGAATATTGTACATTATTTTATGCTTACCTTGTAACAAGTCAAAGGGTAAGGCAGTAGCGTATTACAATTAGGATGGTGTGGAAATGATTCGCCCAGTATTGTCAGCTGTATACCATGGGATCAAAGTCTCGATTTGAAGTATAGATCCGAACCTAAGAGCTAAATTCTGTGCTGTCATTTATTGATTCGTAACAAAATTATCTATAATAGATCCGTGTCTAACGCATAGAAGAGCGAAAAGCGGTGCCAGCCTGTGAAAACTTTTATCTTGAAATGGTGATCATCTATTGTTACAAATCTGAATGAAAATACGGACATCACATACTCACATTTTATTTTAAGTTATAATTCAATAATTTAAACAAATTACAATTCGCCATGACACCGAAATACAGCATGTAAGCAAGAGAGAGAGAGAGAGAGGAACATCAAGCAAATCATCCGTCTCAGTAACTATGAGAAAGTGACTTACCTAAAAGATATAATAATAATAATATTCTACCACATACACACAACACCGTCTAGCCCAAACTAAGCAGAGCTTGTACTATGGGTACTAGACAATGGATAAACATACATAATTATATACTTTTTTTTTTCTAAGTTCTTAGATATTATACATATATATATATGTTTGTCATTTAAATATTACAGTAATAGTACATAACAGTTACTATAGATAATACATTTAAAAGTAAGACAGCAACAGTTGCTGATTTGTTTACCAACAAGACGAAACTTAAAAGCTCTTATAGTGATGAAGAGCACCTGCAAATATTAAATGGAAAACAGAAACTCCACGAAAAAAATCTTTGAACAATCCACTTACCCGTATAAAAACAACAAAGAATTTTTTGAAAATAATATTTTCTAGCGTTTCAGTCATTGGTATTCTGTGGAGATATTTTCAAAATGCGAGTTTCCTGTTAAGGAGATGAGGTGGAACGTAGTCGGAAAACAGCCTGATTGGATTCGAATATAACTTCCACGAATTTTTGATGGAAATATTGTTTTAAATGAATACCTGGAAGGTCATTTACTTAATCACGTTTAAGAGTTTAAGGCGATTAAGTTTGTAATGTTACGTGTATATAATAATTGGGTTTAAAGTAGCGAAGTACCAATAACGAATCGTAAATCGAATCATTAGAATCAATAAATCGAGAAATTGAAGATATTGATAACAATTCGAATGCATTTATTCTTGATGCGATTGAATCGATTCCAATTATGGAATTATGGAATTACGAGGAAAAGAAGCCGGGCGAAAATTTCGTTCAGCCGCTACTTCCAAAGGACAGGAAAGGGTTTGTATTTCTGGGGTTGATAGAATCGAACTCGAGACCTCTGCGTGGAAGTCCAACTCGGCTGAAGCTACTTTTATTTAATTATATACATAAATGAACTGTGAGTTTAATTATAAGCATCTACATCTTTTATAATGAAACACTTGTATAAACGTGGAGGACTATAACGCTCTAAATAAATTAATAAAATTAAACTATAAAGTAATCCCACAAATTATTTCTCTTATTTAATTTAATACCATAATTTGATAATTTCATTTATAAAATCATCTACCATTAGTATCTGCATCTTAGAGCAAAGACTGGTATGAATTTGAAGGAAATACTCCTATTTTAAAAGGTCTCAAAGTAAACTATTTATTTATTTATTTACTCAATTAGAAAGGCCGCAGGCCACTTATACTGATTAAAGATGCAACTATCATACTACCTTTTCAGAATATTCCTTACTCACTGAAAGTATCTTCTTCCATTCGTCCGCAAACATATCACACTGAGTGTTGTCCACACTATAAAGTGATAATCAAAAAGGGACTTCTTCTTCTTTCATTTACTTTTTTTACATACATACATACATACATAGATTCACGCCTGTTTCCCAGAGGGGTAGGCAGAGACTACAGATTTCCATTTGCTACGATCCTTACACACTTCTTTGGCTTTATTCACTTTCATCACATTCCTCATACACGCCTGTCGGTTCAAGGTGCTCTTAACCTGGCCTTTGTCCAGAACGCCTCCGATCTCATCAAGAAACGTTCGCCTAGGTCTTTCTCTAGCGACTGTTCCATTCACACTAGCCTTATAAGTACTTTTTTTAGTTTATAATAACTCTTAAACAATATCATTAGCATCTTGATGTTTGATCAAACATTATAAATGTGAAGTAAATTAAAACTCCAAAGCGGTTTCCAAATAATACTTTGCTTTTTAAGTTTTCTACAATCAATTCCATTTCATTTAAAACCATCAATCAATTTCAAATTACCAATGCCAAAAAAAAATGGAACGTGAAAATACAATGTGTATTCCAAAACTCGTTTTGTATTTAAACTGTCACGTTTTAGTAAATATCTACACCTAATTCAAGGGGAGACGAGAAAAAATGCGCTTCCCTTTATAAAATAAGGAAATGGCGATACAGTAGGAATTCTGATGAGCGAACAAGATACAAGAAAAATGTATAGAGGAAACTTGAAAGTGGGTGTAGAGTACTCGCGAGTAATTATTGTTGTGGAGAGGTCAAGGGTGGAGGGAATACCAAGGGTGCTGGATATCTGTAGATCTCTTTATTGTTTGAAATATGAAGGCCTCTTTGACTAACTCTGGACGCATTATGTTTTCCTCGAGGCAACACCACGTGCTAATTATGATCTGTCTCGCGGGTGACTTTATAAGCCAATGCCATTGCCATTGTTTCAATAAACAACGGACATAAAGAACACTCAGACTCATAACTACTATCTATGGATGATATTTTTTTTTGGATGCAATTCGTAGGGTCGTAAAGTATCGATGAGATCACACCTCAACATCATCGAAGGGTAGGCGGAGTTGTACCACATCCGTTTTTTGCAAGATGACTTTAAATAAATAAATTAAAAAATTTCCACGACGAATTGATAAGCCGCTACAGTAGTCTATTGCAATCACTTTTCTAGACCTAACACAGAGTTGAGAGCTTCCTTACTCAAACAACAACAACATCTATTTCATTTTAAAATCAATCCCGAAACCTGATTGGCGTAAAATCCATGCTACGGTATCAAAAAGTAGTCAAACAGACTGACTCTAGCTCAAGACTCATCACAATATTTCTACGACAAGAAAACATATCTAAAGATATTAAGATTTTCTTCTTTCTCTTACAGGTTACAACAATATCAGATTTCTCCATATATCTAAAAGGTTTATTGACGGACGAAATCCTTATACTGCATATCGGGATATAACTTTATCCTTTTCCCCAAATAGTTTTATGAAGGTTTTACCAAAATCAAATATATATATATATATAAGCATGTCGTCATGGATCGGGGATACAAGTTTCCATGGTTACTATTAAATATATTTTCCTATGTACTTATATAACGGAATACGCTAGCGTCTTACACGAGACGTTGACATCCTTACTAATATTATATGCGAATGTGAGGTTTTTCATTCACTTTGAAGTAAAAACTTCTTTAGGCGCGATGAGCACTTTTTGGGTGAACAAAAATCATGAAACTCGCGTCTTCGTCAAAGAACACACACAAAATTAAAAAAAAAATCTAATAGCTCGAAAATTACACAATTCACAATTCACAAGTTACTTAGTTTTCACTTCTATTGGCAGTCCCCAAAGAATGCCCCGCATTATGTTGTTTTTACGCTTTCATGCCATAACTAATAGACCGATCATCAACAAAAAAGGACATAGGGTACCTTTTAACTAGGAAAAAGTTCTGTTACTAACCTAATCTATCCTACATTTCCGCAATCCAAGCAGCGGGTAAAATATAGTATTATATACAATCCGAGGCTTGACAGGAAATATAAATATGACACTTAGAGCTATTATTTTATGACACCAATTTTTTTTTCAGGCGCGCTCAATGAAATTTACAGCCAATAACACTTTGCCTGACCCGACAGTCGAACCTGAGAACTCATGTAACTAAAAGCGCCACAACTACCGTATTTTGCAGTAGGAATATATTGGTGTTCGTTGTACTAGTTCACACTGTCTTAACATACATACATACATACATACATACATACATACATACATACATACATACATATGTATGATATGACAGCGTGAACTAGTTAGTAATATGGTTCCAGAGTTGTCTATTCTAATAGACAACTATGGATATATTATTGCTATATCTATGTATTACACCCATACTTAACCAATTATGGTAATAGGTACTACGTTAAAAGGGGCGCCTATTCCCTTTTACTGGGCACTGTTGGTACTGAGAATTAAATTAAACGCAATAACACTTTGCTCGACCAAGATATGGAACCCGAGACAATGGGGTCTCGGGGCATGGGCACAGCAGTCCTTAACCCTACTACTGCTGTACAGGGACAGTTTTCAGCGATATATTAATGACGCATATTCACCATTATCATGACGAAGTTCTACCACATACACACAACACCATCTAGCCCAAACTAAGCAGAGCTTGTACTATGGCTACTAGACAATGGACAAACATACATATATACTTTTTTTTTTTGTAAATACATACATATTATACATAGAAACACCCAGACCAAGACAAACATCCATGTTCATGCACACAAATGTTTGACTTGTGCGGGAATCGAACCCGCGACCTCAGGCGTGGCAGTCGGTTACACTAACCACTACGCCATCGAGGCCGACATGTCAGTTCATTAGCACACGTTTCCTATGGGTTTGGTCTTGTGTTCAATCTATTTTTAAGGCCTAATATACTATAACGAATGATGTATGGTCATTGTTGTACGGTCATCAGCCTGCTCGCTAGCCGTGAAGATTAGTCCATTATTTCGCCAAGGCTGTCTGAACTATGAATACACATTGTTTAGGATTTACAATGCGAATATTCGTCTGAGTGTCTTTAGTCATACATACACACATCAAAAAGGCTGCGTTCACTTGGAACAGTTGAGACATTTTTCTCGTGTCAAAATAAAGTTAATAATTGCATTATTTATAGGTTTAAAAAAAACACAATTTTAATATGAAAATAGACTATTACAAGTTTTCTTTAAAAAAAAAAATTTTGAAATCTCTGTGGAATTTGTAATTTAAAGAAATGCGAAGATTTCATTAAAGTTAATAAATTTATTCATTTTAATATGCTTTATATACAAATTTAATACAAAATGACTCTTCCTCTGCTTTGAAGGCATGTGGAAATCCTCCTCGCCATGCTGTAGATCAAGTTGTCCAAAAGTTCTAGTGGTAACTTGTCCCATTCTTGAATGGCGGCTTGCTTGATCTCTGACAGAGTTCTTGGAGGTGGCTGATGACTCCAAACAGCTCGCTTGAGAGCGTCCCATGCATGCTCGATTGGGTTTAAGTCCGAAGAGTCGGCAGGAAAGTCTTACCGCGTCTTGTCGACCAATACGAAATGGTTACCATAATTTATCCTGAATGGTCTAGTGACGCCACCAATAACAGCTGTCTTGTACAAATAGCTGTCATAGAGACTTGGTACGGGATCAAAGGCGTTCGAGCTCCAATCATTATTTCACCCCAAAAAGATACTGATTTGCCACCTTGCTGAACGGTTCCAGTGCAGTTCTTTGCATTTCGATATTTCCAGGCCGTCTCCAAACTCGGACACGTTAGTTATCACGGACCGAACCTATGCAAACAGTACTAACACTATTTTTCTGTTTTCCCAATGCAAATGTTCAAGTTTACCTTATTCAGTTCGTATTTTTATGTCCAACTCCAAAACTACTGGATGGTTTGCAATCAAACTTTGTCTTTTGAGCCATAGTGTTTGTATATGGCTAATGAACGTATAAAGGCTAAATACAGCCTCGAATCCCTAGAATCGAGCATTGAGAGGCAAGCTAGACAATGAATAAAACTTTCTGGATGTTTACACGTTTCGAGTTTTAGTTGTTTGAGTATAAAAGCAAACCAAGCCCGGTTTGTTTTAGCGTCACACGGTGCGTTTAGCATTGTAATTGCTGCGTACTGTAATATAATATCAGCTCTGTATATAAGCTGTACTATTGCTGGTCGTGTTCTCATTTATTGAGAAGGGTTAGGCCATAGTCCACCAGGCCCAGTGCGGGTTGGTATACTTCACACATCTTCAAGAAACTTATAGAGAACTGTTAGATATTATATTTTACCTAAATATTAAACGATAACTGACTGACAGACATATCAATGCAATTGACATGTCTATCAAGGAGTCTAAAGACTTGAAATTGAGCACAAAGGGATCCTCTGTGCTCAATTTTATTAAGCAACATAGACAATCACTAAGAAATTATTGTTTTGATTTTTTTTATGTATGTTTTAGTTCAATTTTCTAATTTATTAAATTTACATATAAGAAATAAAAATAAACATTAAAATAAGGATATCGAAATAATTTTCTAAATTAAACATCTAAAGGTTTACACCTATACGGGGTTGCAATGTAACCAAATTCTACGTCAAAATAATTAATTACGCTTTGGTTTTTGCGTTATATATATCATTACGACGCATATGTGGCAAATGGTGTACATAGTAACTTACGCGCTATTTGCATAAACGAACCTGGAGCTTAAAACTAGGAATGAAAAATGTCGGTATCACATTTCTTTTGTTTCTTTAGAAATCTGACTGTGCATATTGAACATATATGGTCATTTTCACATTGTTCAAGTAACAGTTATGTGAAATGTGTGTCAGTTATAAATCGTTTGCTGTTTTCTCTTGTTAGTTCAAATAAAAGTTAGGGCGACATTTTTATCTTACTTTACAATTTCTACTCTCCACCTATGACGGTTCATGAGATAAAACCCGCTGAAAGTTAGACGGACGAAGGCTTTCGATACCCTTCCGATACAAAACCCTAAAAACGATGACACTACAAAATATAACTCGTCGTAGATATACAATCCACAAATATTGTGACGTCTTACAGGTGAGTAGTACCTACCTAATACAATCTGGGTGTCTTCAAGTCGCGAGTGAATAGGTATCTTCTAGGCAAGCGTGCTCCATCGTCGACTGCATCTTCACTTAAGATCAGGTGAGATCGCGGTCAAACGCAAGCCTATTACAGTATAAAAAAAATACTATTTTCAATCACGATATCTAATCTTTAAACTTATTGTCATGAACCAGACTTGTTCACTCGCATTTTGATTGAAATATATGCTTTCCAGAACAAACATCAAATGTTTGTCGTACTCGCTACTGTTTAACTTTATTTTCAATTATATAATTTAAAATAAATTTCGTTTTGTGCGTGTTTTCATAAATACAGAAAATTGCTATGAGTTTTCACCTTGCGGTATTGTGGATGCGTGGTATTAAGTAGTCTCGTTTTATTTAATTGCTACGTGGTTATTTCAATAATTGCCTGGTAAAATAAATGTACTTTAATTAAATTATTCGGTCAGAGGATACTCCGCCACACACCCTCGGGTTGCCCACCTCAACTTTTGCATATTTTGTATTCGAAGCGGAATACTGCAAGTTGTAGTACGCCCGGGTTCCACGTAGTAAGTCCCTATCCTGAGGAATTCGGTATTGTCAACCGTTTACTATTGCAAATAATTTCCGTTTACTATTGCAATTTTTTGGATTTCCGCTAGGTAACGCCAATTCAATATGAATGTACTTTGCTTGATGGTAATTCTAACTATTAAAAATGCGAATGTGAGTTAGTTTGTTAATAATAATTATTATTATTTTATTTCATTAACATTTACATATATATATATATATATATATATATATATTACATATATTTTAGTCGGCCTCGATGGCGTAGTGGTTAGTGTAACCGACTGCCACGCCCGAGGTCGCGGGATCGATTCCCGCACAAGTCAAACATTTGTGTGCATGAACATGGATGTTTGTCTTGGTCTGGGTGTTTCTATGTATAATATGTATGTATTTACAAAAAATAAAAAAAAGCGTATGTATGTATGTTTATCCATTGTCTAGAACCCATAGTACAAGCTCTGCTTAGTTTGGGCTAGATGGTGTTGTTGTGTTGTTGTGGTGGTAGAATATTTTGCGTGGCATAGATGCATAGATAAATACCTTATAGACTAACATCCATACAATTTATGTTAGTATTAATATAACTTATTAACTATGTTAGTAAAGCTTCACTTGCACTTAAGGTTTCACGCCTGAACTACTCGACCGATCGTGATAAAGTTTTGCATACATGGTGTCAGGGTTTAAAAAAGGTCATAGGATACCTTTTATGCAAAAAAACAAATTGCTTTCGAGGGATAGCAATATAATGACAAAATATAGATTATTTATTTATTACCCATATTAACAGAATAAACACATACAATTACATAATTTTTATATAAGGCAAGTTCGGGTGCTTACGCGATTTACAAATATGCACAGCATTCACTTACAGACAATATATTATTAATAATACTTCGTACTTAATTAGGCTTTGCTTGCTTGAATATCTAGTAAATAATAATAAATTTCTTCTGAAATAAGGCTGTCACGCTTGCATTTACCGCTAGAGGTGCTAGTGGGTAGTAAGGTCTCTAGACGTCAAACTCTATATTCACTTCAACAGTAATCATAGTAACCTACAATTATTACTGCCAAATACGGCTTTTGACAGTAGCTGTGACAAGACAGCACTTCTCTCGCTAGTGGCGCCGACTGATGAGTGCAAAAGCGATAGGCCCGATTGCGGTGATAGGTATTATTCAGAACATCAAGGTCAAACGCCGACGACTAGCCATCTACGTAGGAGATATTAAAATTCACAAGAGCATTCTCTAGTCTCTTAACTTCGTAGTCCAATGGAACAGCAATCCGAAAGTAAATCAGTCTCAGGGTTTACATACTTTCCGAGGCACAAAGTAATGCAACACCGCCTACTCCTTGATCTGTCAAGTTTTAGAATACTAGACATAATTACAATATATTGTGCCTGGCTGCCGGTGTGCCGCTACGACTCAATAAGTTATTTCCTGACTGCTTTAAAGAATTTCTTGACAGGCAAACCTAAGCCCTTTCTTGCAATTAAACTAAAATATAATCTTTTTTCTGTTAAAAGATCTACACAAGCCCGGAGTTAGGAAGATGGCGATGTTAGACACCTCAGTACCTCAGAAAGCACTTAAAGCCGTTGGTCCTGCCCCTGATCTCGCTCCGGTCCTGTCAGATTATCCGTCCTATCGGATCATGAGGGTTAGGGAACAGAGAGTGCACTTGTGTTTGCGCACATACTTGTGCACTATATCTTCTGCGCAGATGGTCAGTCTCTGTTAAGACTGGCCGCCGTGACTGAAATTCGGTCTGGCGGACATTATCATTATTATTATTATTTACCTTCTTGACATACCCATACCAAAAAATACCCAGTTTTGACACTAATAGCAACATGTATCAAATACCTACATACATAAGTCTCATGCATGTCTCATATATTTTCTTAACGTTTCTGTCACAAATTAATCTTAAAACTAATATCAGCTAAGATAAATCCAAGGAACATGAAGCCAATCAATTAAGTACACAGTAAGTGAATAACTTGTTACTGTATACAAGGTCTCAAGTTTAGCCTCTGTTATATAATTTATCAAAAGGCCTGACATTGTTAGCGACGAGTTTACACTTCAAGATATACTATTCTGTAATAAAAAACGATATTTATTGTTAGTAGTGTCTCGTTAACTAGAGAATGCGGATGAATGGGGAACTGTAGCTTTCATGGCGTCATGCCTACAACTCCCCGAAGGGGTTGGTAGTAATGTTGAATGATATTACATCAGCTATGTTTAGGTCCCTTGTAAGTGGGACAAGCATATTGTCACTCTTTCGGAATATCATTGTATTTTAAATAAAGACAACTACCGCTGTAGGAATAAATTCTGAGTCGTGGAAGACTTTAAAAACATTCAACCAATGGACATAAAGAACATTTAGACTCGGTACAGCTAGTAGACATGTATGTGTACATATTATACATAGAAACACCCAGACCAAGACAAACATCCATGTTCATGCACACAAATGTTTGACTTGTACGGGAATCGAACCCGCGACCTCAGGCTTGGCAATCGAGGCCGACAATGCCATATGGAACATTTTTCTTTATATAGAATTAAAGTAGCAAACAAGCATACAATTACAAAGACCGCCTAATGGTTAAACAACTCTAAACAATAGGCAAAAGGGATTAAAGATGGACTGAAAGGTAAGGAGAGTTACGTGAGCCTTCGGAATTCTTACTGATTGGGTGATACGTAGTTACAGTCTTTTCCTTAGCTTGCCAAGTCTTGGAACTGGTTTTAATTGTCTGTCTATGATTAGGAAGCTATTGTGTCTGGCCGTCGGGGTGCCGCTACGACTTCATAGGTCAAGAGAGGGTTAGCCAGTGCATTCGTAACGTCTCCATATAAGTGGCGACGGCGGATTATTTTCCCTTCGTCAGAACTAGCTATAAATATTGAAGAAGCTGCCAATGTATGAGATGTTAATATCGATCGTATATTACTGCACCTTTGTGTGCCCAACAGTTGTCTCTTTCTATATAAACGTACAGATTCAGGATTAAAAGAGCAATGTGTGCAGTTCAAATCGTTCATATGACGAGTTTATACCACGTAAAGATTATGTGTGGATATCATGGTCTGTCGTAGCTTAGAAAGATTATGATATTGAATGCTTGGGCTTTCGTTATTTCATGACACGTTGGGAACAGTTATACCCTGTATAAGTTGTATAGGTATGTCACATGGGAAAATCTTTAGACTACCTAACCTAATCAAATATATTGGACTTAACCTGGTATTTATAATGTAAGCATATCAAATATATTTAATTTTTATTTAACTATATAATGCATAATAGAATTTTGTTTTCCTTTGGTTAGCGTTGGATATAACTATCGTCGTTTAATAAGTTTAGTTGTTAATTAATACAAATATAATGAAAGAAATGATATAGATAAAATGCTATAAACTATCGTATGACAAAGCTCGGCAAACAAAAGATTACTCAATTACCAACAAAACCATCGAATCATCATCTCAGCCGAAAGACGTCCAGTGCTGAATATAGGCCTCCCCCAAGAATACCAAATATTATATTCCATTCTTCTAAATTAAATAATTATGTAATCTGACTCATAAATGCGCTTTATATGCATTGTCAGTGAAACTTCACTTGTGCGGAACGATTCGCCAAAAATATATATTAGCTACATGTACAATAAATTTCGCAACAGAAAAGTAACAAAAGCTTATTTGCCGACAATTTCCTCCTATAGAAGATGTATCTTGAGAAGTCTTGTCCATTTTTAAGAGTCTCAGCTCAACCAAATCAAATCAAAAATAAAAAGATTGACAATGTTTAAAAGTTCTTTAACAAGTTTTGAAACTAAATTGAAGCGAGTGTCAAGCAGAATAAGGAAAATTGTGTCCATAATATATGTAAGCTGCCGGCTAGATTTGTCCCAGAGGGAATACACAAAATATTTGACTTAATTGCCTAAAAATAGTAAAATATAAATACATAAACGTTATTAAATAATATAAGCTTCTTTAAAAAATCTTAGGCATTTTTTTGTATATAATTATACTACTTCTTCTTCTCCCTTAGCCTTTATTATTCCCAAGTCACTTGGGGTCGGCTTTTCTAGTCTAACCGGATTTGACTGGATATCAGTTTTTACACGGAGCGGCTGCCACCTGACCTCCGCAACCCGAAGGCTAACGATACCCTAAGGCTAGACCAGTGTCAGGATATTAGAGGGTACTGACTTTCCCAATAACGACTGCCATAGATGTTCATGGCAGCCGGGACCGACGGCTAAACGTGCTCTCCGAGGCACAGAGCAGACGATAATTGTCAATCAATACGCACATAATTTCGAAAAGTCATATAACTTACGAAAGTTAGAGGTGTATGACGTGGGTTCGAACCCGAGACCCTCTGCATTGCAGTCTGTTGGTCTCCCCACTGAGCTATCGCTGCTATTATTTATATACTTCAATAAAAGAAAAGATTCGGATCTGTAGCTTAGCACTGTGCAACATACCCAACGGAATACTCCTAAGATAGTATTCAAGCAAGATAGGATTAGGTATGATTTTGTACTAAAACATGACGTATATTATTCATGCGTACAGAATAGTTTACATAAATGTTTACAAGACGGACGCTTCCTAACTAAGTTACAAAGGAACTATTGATAGTTCAACAAGAACAGTTTGTGTTCAGCTGAGTTGATATGAAATAATCATCAAAGTGCCTCTAAACTATTTGATAATAAACGTTTGCAATAATAAGCGTTGTTTATCAATCGGTTTAAGATTTTGTCGGTATAAGTAGCTAAGAAATTTACTGAATTCTTGGGCTATTTGAAGATTTGACATTCTAAGAGGTGGTTTTGTTTAAACTGGGGTTCCACGCGAGGGAAGTATCTCTATGATACAGAAGAACCAAACAACTTGTGTTGTGTTTCGGTAAGAAGGGTTTGCTAATGTTGAG
Source organism: Catocala fraxini (assembly GCA_930367265.1). Lineage (NCBI taxonomy): Eukaryota > Metazoa > Arthropoda > Insecta > Lepidoptera > Erebidae > Catocala > Catocala fraxini. The sequence goes on along the minus strand of OV884049.1, from coordinate 15,057,748 downwards.
CCATCAGCAAGAGCAAGAACTAGTAATCCTTGTTCTTTACGATGGAAGCACAGCGATTGATAGCTTTTAAGATAGCCCGTTAGTTTTTGATTGTATCTTGTAAGGAGCTAGTACCATCAAAATGAGAACATTTTGATCAACCAGAAGGTAAATATACCTGTAGTAAAGGATTAAATCTACCTATAGGTTTGACAAATGAGATTGCTGTGCTTGAGGTCTTGGGTTTGATTTCCGGATCAATAAGGGTGTCTACGTCTGAAACAGTACCCAGCAGATGTTGATATACTCGTCCGCTTTTACGTAGAACCTACAACCATAACCGGCGATATGTTGGTATAATTCTGGGATATAGGAATGATGCTATACATGTATATATTTTACAAATAATAACGAAAATTTCCACCAAAAAGTTCATCAGAGCTATAACATACAGTTACGTGATCTTATTCCAAAAGGGGGTTTACCAACATACAAAGAAAAATACAGCCTTAAAATGTTAAGAGTATCTCAAACAGGGATCGGGCAATTTATTTAGTGCATTACAAGCAAAGCTGACACTTGGAGACGCCCTTATGTATATGTACTCTGCTATGAATTATTCCGAACGCGTCGTAAGGAAGAATTCACGGTTTTATGAATCTGCGTGATGAAAGATCGTACGGTCTGGATAAGTCGAGACAGCGGATATTTTGAGGAGTCCAGCAGCCAAAGTCTTTGACTAAGTAACCTTGCCACTACTACTAGCCTGAGTCTTACGGGTTTGATCACTACTCGGAAAAAAAGTTTGTATGTCGACAAATTGTGGTTCCGAGCCTGGGTGTTCTGCCATCAAATGTAATTCAGTAGAAACAAGGATAGATGTCATTATATTTCAAGACGTTGAGACCATCAGGTAACTGAAACGTCGAGAAAAGTGTTAATTTAATTATTGAAAATATGTGTTTTAAAATAAAACGCAATGAAATCTATAGAGCGTAGATTGATTTTAACCATCAATCATGATACGTCTAAAACTTTTATAGATTGTGTTACTATTTTGAATGTTATATAAATATGTACTAATCAATACATATTAAAAAACAAAGTCCCGCGCCGCGTCTGTCTGTCCGCCATGTTAGCCCACTCCGAGTTTGCAGACTTAACACTCTGGGAACATTATAGATAGCTCTCAGACATGCAAGTTTCCTCACGATATTTCACTTCACCGTTAAAGTGAGTCATAAATAACTATTTTTACCTGAATAGCTTTAAAAGTCAGAGGTGCGCGACATGAAATCTAATCTAAGACCTCTGCGTGGCTGTTTAATAATCTCCCTTTACTACTAAGCGATCGTTTTACAAGTCTGTTTAATAATTATAACTGATTTTTTTTTCTATTTACGCGAATATTATTCATTGAAATTAAACTGCTATATACGGATTTTATCGCGTTGTTTATTTGACACTTTACTACAAAATTTTGAAAATTTTTACACTACTACTACTATTAAACTTTGCTTTTCAGCAGCCATGGTCACGGGGAGACTAAGATGGCCATGCCATCTTAGTCTCCCCGTGACCATGGCTGCTGAAAAGCAACCGAAACGTCGGGGAAAGTGTAAAAATAAATTAAATCTAAATAGTTTAATAATAATTTAATTAGATTAAAAATGAATAAAGTTTAATAGTAGTAGTAGTGTAAAAATTTTCAAAATTTTGTAATAATGTGTCAAATAAACAACGCGATAAAATCCGTATATAGCAGTTTAATTTCAATGAATTATAACTGATCCAATTATTATCTTCCAAATTTTCACGCGGCCGAATTCAAGGGAACAGCTTGTGTCAAACAATATAATAGTATCAAATACCTTTAACAACCATTAGGAGACAGCCCTGTGCAATAAAATTATGTTTAAGCTTTAATCCATGAGGTTCCAGCTTAGATACCCGGTTCGGTTCGGTCTTTCTAGTAAATAATTCTTTATAGCCGCACAGCGTCTGGAAATGTACCTCGGAGACAGCAATAATACGTGTTACCTAAAACCGCAGCCGGAGAATGTAAAGAAAATCTAACAGCCTTTTCAATATTTTAAAAGGAATTACTATTTATGTTAACCCTTTTACGAAAAACGATTGTCTAACACATCTTACGCCATCCATAACGTCCAAGATTACCCCGCAGGAGGCATCAGGCTCGATAGAAAATGGTACTTGACAAGGGGCCCCAAATCGTGAAGATAAACGACATTACCTAACCTCTATTTTAAGTCTTAGTGTCAAATAAATTGCAAAACGTCCTTATCTAAGCATTTCTATCTGAGTAACCTTCAACTTCGCTATCCAGGTTAGGAAGCGATGCTGAATCAATAGTGAAGTACTTGTAGTTCTTTCGTCGACTTGGAAGATTGTCTGAAGCTCCTTTCCTTAGTTCGTATCTGTAGGTAAAAATAAGTCTAATTCGCATAAGCTATAATTTGGTCAGTTGTATGACAGAATAGTAATTTAGTATTGTCTTACGTTTATGCGAATATTATACATTGAAATTAAAACTACTTTATACGGATTTTGTCGTGTTGTTTATTTTAGAACACTTTTATTAAATCATTTTGAACTATAACACTACTATTATTGAACTCTACTACAATACAATTTCTAAGTAGTAGAGCCTCGCTGATTTCAGCATGAATGGGCCGGCTCGACCGCGGAAGGACTACCCTCTCACAGGATATCGACGTGAAATAGCAGTATTCCTACTGTTGTGTTTCGTTTGGTGAGTGAGAGTGCCGGAGGCCTAATCATCCTCTTCCCCCTTTCCGCTCCTTCTCCTTACCACTTCCTTTTTCTATTAAAGGGTCGGCAACGCGTAAGTGATGCTACTGGTGGTGCAGGCGTCCATAGGCTACGGTGACTACTTACCATCAGGTGGACCGTATGCTTGTTTGCCAACGTAGAATATTTAAAAAAAAATTAAGCTATTTAAATTAATTAAAACTATAAGTACTAAATAAGGCTACTGCTAAATACCAGCAGTGGTACAGTTTATATACAGGGCTGATATTATTATTATAAGGAGAATTTTTTTGTGTGATAATTATTTTATATCACAAACTTCTCTGCCCGTTACTCCACCTATGTGAATCCCACAGGTAATCATACTGGGATAAAACAGGACAAAACAAAGCATTGCGACACGAGTCAGGCGCGCACCGGCTAAGTACTTGATTAACAGGTACCTATAATCTATTAAGTATGTTGTAAATAATTTAATGTAGAAACAAAATTGTAACAGTATAAATTACGAATATCTTTAGCTACAAGCTCTAAAACTGATTTTAAGAATTCTTTAACCATTAAAAAACTATTTTGTCCGGAAATAACATAGTCTATATAACAAAACGACGAATCAAGGAACCGACAATACGCGAAACCACGAGGGACAGCTGTCCCTAGTAGTTTAACTCTCGGTTTTTAACCATTCAATGATAAGTTTGACCTTCATCAGTAAATGTCAAAAAAAAGGCCTTCCGAATATATATAGCTTATGACAAATGAATGTGGCGTCTCAAAATCCAGGAAGGACCGTTTTCTTAGTTATGTAAACCATAGGTAGCATTTAATGAGAAGATTCACAAATACCCTCCTTATACTCAAAAGAAACGAATCCATTTCAACGAGTAAAGAGTGACTTCAGATGAAGCCAATTTGACTCTGACAAAATGTAATAGAACAGCACGCTTGTTCTTCGCAAAGAGTGTAAGCTGAAATGTACATTTCCTTTTTCTTCAGTTAGTCTGCAGACTTACTGCTTGATCTTTTTCTTTTTCTCTTTGTTGCCATTGCTTTTCTACATTAGAAATAATTTATTAGATCAAATACTTTCCCTTCTTTTATAATATATAAAGTCTAATATATATTTATTTCCATAAAATTTGTTAACACTACTTGGATAAATAACTAATATATTCATAAAAATATATAAGACTTAAAGCACATACCAATTTTGCATTGAAAAAAGCCTGTTCGAGGATTACTTCTTAATCTACTTTTCTGTCCTACATATGACCATATCAAAACCTCACCGAAATAACGAGACAATTTCGTCAAAACAGTTTAAAATTAACAGCATCTGTTGTTCTATATTTTTTACTACCCAAGGCCACATAAAATAAGTGAAATATTAAGGCAATGAATAAAATAATATATTATTGTTTACCCACGCAACGACGGGCGATCTTTTCATCAAGATCAAGAAACCCTTTCTTTATTGCGTCCATAGGTTGTTTGTTCTTAAGAATATGTCTGGTGTTTATTTACGGTAAAACAGATTTAAAGGACTGCCTTGAAGGTTCAAGGATAGCAGCATTATGTACTGTACATATTATTTGGCTAATATATTATATATGCTACTTTATCGCGTTTTTTATTTAAAAAGAACCACTAACCTACCTATTATTATAAATACGGATGTGAGTTTGTTTGTAACGCTTTCACGCCTTAACTACTCGACCGCTCCTCATGAAATTTCGCATACACATTCTCAGGGATAAATGGCGAAGGACATTGGGTACATCCAGAAAAGTACCGTCCACCCGCGACCGAAGGCGGGGCGATTGGGATGCAGTAATTTAAATAGTCAAACCCAAGAAGAAGCAAACCACAGCTAGACTTCATGATACTCTGAGCTCATTCTGCGTAAATAGAAACACCAATGATTAAATTATGTTCGGGTACTTTGAAATAACTACACTGGAACATTGAGACAGCTACCATCTTAGTCTCCCCGTGACCATGGCTGCTGAAAAGCAACCGAAACGTCGGGGAAAGTGTAAACTTAAATATAAATAGTTTTAATAGTTTTAATAATTTAATTAGCTTAAAATTAATAAAGTTTAATAATATGTAGTAGTAGTGTGACAGTTTCCAAATTATGTAATAAAGTGTAAAATAAACAACGTGATAAAATCCGTATATAGTAGTTTAATTTCAATGAATAACATTCGCATAAACAGAAGACAATATTATTTAAATAAATTGATAATAAATAATGATCTGCCTTATTCAGTTTACTTTTATATAAACTAATTAAAATATTTATGAAACATATTTTACACAAATTATTTTTGGCATACAAGCTATGGTTTGAATTTTTGGCTATGTATTTAACACTGATGTAAAATAAATAGAATACTTGTAGATACATTTCTAACATATAGAAATTATCTACGTATAATAAAATTAACCCAACAACATTATACCCAACACGGGAACTGAAACTAGGACCACGCGATCACACCATAAACGTGAACTTAAACCACGGCACAAACAAGGCTGCGTCGACACGACCTTTAAATATAATTACACGTTTCAACCACACGCTGTATTTACAAGAGCATACTGTATTTCAACGTGACATATGACCGGTATTTTACACGCAACGACAGCGGCTCGGCCTTCACGCCATAACAAACTTTTAATAGCTGACGTACAAACTATGTTCATTCACGACACATTACTTTGGATGACTTGCCACCAGATATGTGGGGAAAAGGAACTGTGTTACCATAAGAATCGCTTAATTTTCATAGTTAAGTCTAGTGAAAAGGGTTTAATGACGAGAAGATACTTTAAGCATCTAAGTTGAAATGCCATTTGAAGGGTAGATTAACAGTTCATATAATAAAATATTTTTAAATGACTGCAAGGATGGCGTAGCTTTAAATGGAATGTCTCGCTGCTTCCACTGTGCCGAGTGTTGTCGGCTCGATACTATGTCGTAGATGCTCATAAAGAATATTATATGACTAAAGTGTTAGAATACGAGCAGACTGGGAATTATAACTCTGAGTGGACGGCGGTATATACATATGTCATTTCCGATTTGGAACATGGCGAGGGTAGAATCCCAAGTATTGACGGTAAGGGCGCGGTATAATGAATGGTTTTGAACAGGGTTTCTCCCTAGAGAAACCGCCGAATATTTTCGTGGAAAGGGAGCAAGCAATATAGTTGGCAGATAAGAATCGATACACCTATTTGTGCAGTGTTTTAAAATAAGCTGTATAAGTTTTCTTTTATAGTTAAAGTTCTCTCATTGTTCGATGATGTAGTGCATAATCTCAAGCTTATATCACAGAAGTGGTAGCCAGAGGTAATACTTTTACACCGGGTCTGCCGTGGTTTTCAGACCGAATTGACGAAGATTTTGCCATTTTTCGGGCATAGTTCCAGGTTTCGTGCTACTTCTGAGAATTTCTTGACAGAAAAGACGGCAATGATTGCACAAAATCATAAAAAACTTGGCGAGCTAAAGTTTTAACTATTAGTCTAAAAACAATTTTACGATGTAACATTTACTAAAAGTTTTTTAATTATCTATGATCCAATATGATTACTTCGTTGGTCTCACGACCTTAGAGATCGCTTGTTTGCAAAAAGAATCTAGAGATCGAGTTGAATATTTTATTGGTGATTTAAAAGATTGGCTGTGAGTCTTTTGCCTGAACCTAAATGTAAATTTAGTAACTTCACCTATTCATTAATTTGAGGTTCATAAGTATTATTTTGTTACCTAAATTATAAATGACTTTTGACGTTGACTATTTCTAAAATCAATCTATTAGAAAAATTATATTATCATTAGCAGCATGAAATCTGAAAATGCGTCCATTATTGCCTCCATTACGTGGGATCTAACACAGACTTAACAAAATGCCCACTTCTAGAGATACACAAGCGAGAATATATTTTTATGGTCCAATGTAGGTACTTTTTTTAATACAACTAAGGTGGCAAACAAGCATACGGCCCACCCGATAGTAAGTAGTCACCTTAGCCTATGGACGCCTGTAACACCAGAGGCATCACTTGCGCGTTGCCGACCCTTTAGGAAAGGAAGTAGGAAGGAGAAGGAGCGGGAAGGGGGCAAAAGGGTGATTGGGCCTTCGGCACTCTCACTCGCCGAACGAAACACAACAGTAGGAATACTGCATTTTCACGTCGATATTCTGTGAGAGGGTAGTCCTTCGCCGGTCGAGCCCATTCATAAATAGGATTTTCTCGCTATTGTTAATTTCTACTTCAACTTAATCAAAGATGGACTTACCAAATCTTCAGAATCTTACTATTAAGGTTTTGAGTTTCGTGTTGATGATACATCGTCGTCTAATTAACCTAACAACAGTGAGCTACTGTAACTAAGAGAGCCTTTTGCTGAAGCGACAATGCAGCGTCTTGCAAAGGCGGCTTAAGAACCGAGATGTGCTTTGTGTGCAATTCAGATACTAAGTAACAACAAATATTACTTCGCCAAAGGGATGGCTTACTACGTCAGAAGCTAACATCTGCATTACATCTAGAGACTTTGCTCCACGAGCACAAAGCTTCAAATTACATACACGTCTTGTTGCAGGAGAGGTAAGTACTTGATAAGTATTATTGTAAGCCGCTTGATGGTCTTAGTTCACTTATGATACCAGACGTATTATTCATCGCTTGTCAACCCTATAGAAAAGGACTAAGGATAGAAGAATAAGGTTTCTGTGTTAGCACTCTAACGTAATTTGCTGTAAGCAGAAGCTTCGCAATGGCTAAGCAAACTTTAAACGAAAAGAACATCTTTCAAGCAAATATAAATGGCAATATAAGAAAACGGCTTAATAAAATACATATTAGGAGCATAGTCTTGTATGGCTGCAAATCTTGGAAGTTAAACAAAAGGGACAGAGAAAGGCTAGCGGAATTTAAAATATGGTGTTGACGAAGGATGGAAAGGATGAGCTGGACGAAAAAGAAAAACAAATAAAGTGTCACGTATGAATAATGAGGAAAGACAGTTGTTGAGAACTATAGAAAACAGGAGATAAAAGTTAACTGGCCACCTTATACGACACGACGAATTTTTGAAGACCATTTTAGAAGGCAAGACTGAAAGAATGAGAAAAAGGGAAAGACTGAGACGTATCCTTGTCCAACAAGTAAAGGGCAAAGTGGGAGTCGAGTCATATACGTCGTAAGCAGAAGACATACATAATATGTGGCGATTGCTCTGCCGATAAGAGCTACGCTTTTAAAGTAAAGAAGAAGAGGTGGTACTTTCTTAGATCGAATCGGTTACATAACCAAATATTCAAAAACGGCGTGCTCATAAAAAATCTTTTGCTTCATCCACTCCAATCATATTCATACACGTTCATCGGTTTAGGGATTCAAGAATCCCTAGGTCAAGACCTAGATTGTTTCTAATATTTCTCTGATTTGGTCAAAGAACATTAGCTTAGACCTTTCCCTACAGACTGTGTCTATTGTAGTAATGTGTGATTCTATTGTAGTAATCCACTACAATAGAATTCATGCACGTTCAGCAGCTTAAAGATTCTTAACCTAAAATTTCTCCAAAATGTCTCTGGATTTGTCAAAGAATGTTTGCCAAAGTGTTTTCCTTCATATAAGTCTCACAAACTATTATATGAATTAAGATTTTTTATGGCCCGCGGTTTCATAGCAGCTAGTACTACTATAACTACTGGTTTTAGCAGTTTCATTTGTTTGCGTTTAAACAAGCCATATCTTCAGCTTTGTAATATTATTGTATAATATGTAGATAGACATATTATAATAATTCTGTCAAGCTTCCTTATGCAACAGCCCTATCTTTTTAGGCCCTTTTTCAATAGTTCTCTAAGGCCTCCGTCAGCTTTAGTAGTTTCTTTCTAAAAAGAAAAATACTATCTATGTACGACTTGAAGACACTCGCATTCTTCCTCGTTTCCTTTGCCTGTATTTTCGTAAAACTGAGCTTATCTACAGATAAACATTGTTTTTTAGTGGATGGAGGTAGGGTGTTGAGCGAAGATAGTTTAATTTAATTTACTTTTTCTTTCTTAACAAATTGTAAATCACTACCTTGTTAGACCTCTGGCATAAGCTTGCGGTCATTTATTTGCTCCCGGGACATGTGAAGATTTACTAGATTTTATAAAATATTTTAGTATGACTGGTTCCAAAGTTTGTAGTAGCAGAGTTAGAGTTTGGCTATGTGGCTGAACCACAGTGGATTCGCAACCTCCGTACTACGTGGGTAATACGATCTGGCTGCCTTTTTGTAAATGTATGAAAAACAAATTAAGTTTACGGTAACCACCAGGCGTTGGCGTCCAGGTACAATGTTTTTATCAGTATGTTGCTTGTTATTTATCAGTGCAACTTTCATTCACTGGAATTATTTATAGTTCGGCAATGATTTTATAAATATTATAAGCTGTATATATAAACTGCCCCACCGCTGGACATGGGTCTCTTCTCAGTTTAAGACGGTTTAAGCTATTGTCCACCACGCCAACCCAGTGCGGGTTGGCAGACTTCACACATTTTAAAGAACATTATTATTGTGTGGCAGTTCAACGGTCTCTGAGTACCGTCGCTATTTAATAAAAAATTGTAGTAACCACGAATTTCGTTTCTGTGCGAGGTATAATCCATGTGAGCAAGAAAATATCCTGCGCACCTAATTTATGACCTTTCTCATCTTAGATTTTTTTTACAAATCATCTTAAAAGTTTTTATGATACAACTTGTCTCACACATCGGCTTTTACGCGCGAAGAAAACCCACAATAGTGTCTCCAATTTAATAGTCTCTCTGAGCTGTAACGAGACGCATATAAAGCTGCAAAATATCAGCTGGAGGATTTGGAGTCAATTGAGCGGAAGGCCAGGAGACTTATCGGCGATGACCAACTGGTCAACACACGACTCCAAAGCTTGGAGCATCGTCGTAAGGTTGCCAGTCTCTCGGTTTTCTATCGGATACATTTCGGAGAGTGTGCAGAGGAACTGCATAATCTGATTCCTCCTACCCCATTCCACCATCGGATGACCAGACAATCAGACCAGCGACACAGGTACATAGTAGATATACCACATTTACGCACGAAGCGCTTTGCTTCCACTTTTATAATGCGTACCGCTAAGGAGTAGAATTCGCTACCTAAGTCTCTGTTTCCCGATGAGTACAATCTGGGTGTTTTCAAGTCACGAGTGAATAGATATCTTCTAGGCAAGCGTGCTCCATCGTCGACTGCATCTTCACTTAAGACCAGGTGAGATCGCAGTCAAACGCAAGTCTATTAGAGTATAAAAGGAGCTGCGTCAGCACTGTAATACGTATAATGAAACTCCTATAAAAATACACTACACTACTGACACTAGCTTGTTGCTATCAAAGACAAAGAAAATCCACTTCGCTAGTTATATTGCTTGCTATAACTGCAGTTTATTACTCGGTTTTCCTGCCAACGCGAGGACTATTCGATTTACTACGCGAAATTATATTATATAAATATTATATTTATATATTTACCTAACAATGAAAATTAATTATATAAGTTAGGTCTTGGAAAGGTACAGAGGTTGGAAAGTAGAGCGATAGCTCAGTGGGGAGACCAATAGACTGCAATGCAGAGGGTCTCGGCTTCGAACCCACGTCGCGCACCTCTGACTTTCGGAAGTTATATGACTTTTCGAAATTATGTGCGTATTGATTGACAATTATCGCCTGCTCCGTGCCTCGGAGAGCACGTTAAGCCGTTGGTCCCGGCTGCTATACACATCTATGGCAGTCGTTATTGGGAAAGTCAGTACCCTCTAATATCCTGACACTGGTCTAGCCTTAGGGTATCGTTAGCCTTCGGGTTGCGGAGGTCAGGTGGCAGCCGCTCCGTGTAAAAACTGATATCCAGTCAAATCCGGTTAGACCAGAAAAGCCGACCCCAAGTGACTTGGGAATAATAAAGGCTAAGAGAGGAGAAGAAGTTCTTGGAAAGGCATTTGTCAAAGGGTATTTGGGCTTACCATAGTTTTATTGAAATTTAAATACCGAAGTTTTTGGCCGATTAATCGAAGTATTCGTACCATGAAACAAATAAACTATTTTTTTGGTCGTACTTAACCATATCCTATGCATGCCAATGAACGACGACAGTATCAGGCCTTAACTTTGTATCCCATTATAGCGGTTGTCTCTCCTCTAGCAAGCCGAGGTTACGTTTTATATTGTGTTGTATTTGTTTTTGACGTAACTTTTTAACATTATACATACCTATAAGAAATGTATGATTTTAGAACACAGCTTTATATTTTATTAAAAACAGTATAATTTTAGTCAAATTATAATGATTTTATGAAGAATAAACAAATAAATTAATAAATTGGATTGAACTTTTAGAGTGACATTGCTCTGTTGAGCAATGTCACTCTAAAAGTAAAAATCGGGAATACACAATGGTAGGTCCTTAATATTTTGTTTGCACCGAAGTTACGTATAGACATTGTTGAGGTAAGCCTACTGGTAACCATTTTGGTTACAACACAGCTGTGATATTCTGTTAAATTCTAATACCAAACTAACGTCCGGGTCGACTATCATAAATTAGTCTATTCCTATGCGTTCTCTTTATTCGGTCATGTATGTACAAAAACGTGTGTGTGTGTAAGAAATAGTTACATTTGTTTTGTGGCAAAATACTAAGGTAATTGTTTCAAAAGTATACGCGATAAGCACATTTATTGTCTTTGAATTATATATTTGAGTATATCACGAGTAACAATGTTCTACATTAATGCATGCGCTGCGTTCTTAACTACGCAAAGTAAGTAACTCGTTGTGCAGAACTTTATTCGAATGAAATTATGCGAAGCGCTAGAAAGTATACCATTCTCGAAGGAGTCGTGGATATACAGAGGTCAGTCAATACATATGTATATAAATATTATTTTGCCTTAAATGTATAAATCTCATGCAAAATTTTGATTACACATACAAGTGGTAAGCCCGCAGGCAATTTCACAAGAGCTGTTTTTAATTTGCAATATGAAGATTTTGACACGCGTAATTACTTCTGTATACGCGTATAATGAACGTATTTTTATGGTTTCGACGTCAATATTCAATGATTTTATTTTTACTAGTTACCATCTGTGTCATTTCGTACGAATACGAAAACCTATATACTTACTACATGCCTTTTATATATATATGCAAATAAATGATTATTATTATTATAATTATATTATTATTACTCTCAATTAAATAACTAAATCTAGGTGTAAGGCCGCGCATCCCGCGGGAATACAAATCGGGCTAAAACCATGTCCAAACTTAACATAGTATAGTATTATAAAGATTGCTTGCATTTCACTTATTAAATACCTTGTGTTACGCTTAGATTTATTTTTGAAACACTCAACGGACACAAAGAAGACCTAGACCCAGATCAACTATTTGTGGTTCAAACAATATTGTCTCGTGTCGAGACCGAACCCACAACTCTCGACGAAGTGGCAATGGTAATCCACGACCACTTAATCCACTATGCCGTCTTCGCAGTCAAGTATGACCAATAAGATTAAATATGACAGTTCTTAGCGTGAACTATACAGCCTTTATCGTTTTATTAGTCGAAAAAATCAGCACAACCCAACGTAGCAGCCCCAAGGGACCCTAAAATCCCACCAAAGAAACATACCTCAGTTACCGCGAGGGTTGTCAAGGAAAATTGGCAACACTTATTCGCCTCTTGCTCGAAGAATCCATTCAACTGAATAAATTGAAATACCTGAAATATAAAATACTTCAGATCAAATTAAAAGCACAGATAGTATAAGAAAGGAGCTTTATTTTCTATAGTTATTGGAAATAGAAATATATCTTTTCGTAAAATAGTTATTCATTTCTATAAATGTAGGATGCTTAGTTAAATAAATTGATCTGAATCAATATAATATTTATTGTTACAATTCGAGTATTTGATATGTGATACGATTTATTTGATTTATTTAAAAGGTTGGGTATTGTTACCTATGCTACGTATAGATAATAGCCAGATAACCGAGACAGGTTTTTAAAGATCGTGTACTTGGTGTTACAATGCCTCTGGTGAAAAATAGTCAGATGTGCTGGCATAACAGACCAGTTCTAGCAACCTCTGTTCTGATCGTTCTATTCCCCTAAAGGTTTCTGAATTAAGAAAAGTAGCAAATCTAAACTAAGTATTGTCAGCGATGCTGAAGAATTCTACGATGCCTAAACCGGTTTTGTAAATATTTAGTATTATAATTATTTGTGTTTTTGTAATTATGTTATCTTTTTTAATACGTTTGTAAACAAAATAATCTAATATACCTAGTATTAGATTATTTCGTTTTAAAATTAATTATGTAAATATATATTCAGAACTTAAAAAAAGTATTGTCAAATATTATTTACAGAATCGAATTATATCAAACCCCACTGAGAATTTATGTTGAAATACCTACTTAAATCCTCACTAACAATATACATGCAAATATAAGTTTGTTTGTCACGATTTCAGGCCTTAACCAATATACAGCTCATCTTGAAATTTCGCATACGTTTCATCCAGAAAAAAGTACTGTTCATCATTACTTGATGGTGCTTTTTCATTTGTCAAGTTGTCTTGCATTTTCATTGCAACTTTTTCTTGCAAGCGAAGGCACGGGCTTGATCTTTGTTTTATTTAAATAGGTACCTAAATAGAAAAAGTGTACACTTATATATATTAAATATAACCTTTATGAACTTAAATATATGACTGCGCCTGACTCGCCAGATTTTCCAGAGGTTTAGCTCGCATTAATGTAGATTTTGTCAATACATTTCTATCCATCGGTAGCGGTACTTTTTTCTGAATGAAAAGTGTCCTTTTCTGCACCCCTGACAACGTGTTTGCAAAATAAGGTGATAATCGGTCGTGTACATAAGATACAAACACGTAACAAACAAACTCACAATCGCATTTATAATATTAGTAACATCATAGAAATAAACATAAAACAGTAAAATATATAGGTACCTACTAATATTATAAAGCTGAAGAGTTTGTTTGTTTGTTTGTTTGTTTAGTTGAACGCGCTAATCTCAGGAACTACTGATTCGAATTGAAAAATCTTTTAGTGTTGGATAGGCTATAGGAGGAAGATATCGAGGAAGGCTATAGGCTATATAACATCACGCTACGACTAGTAGGAGCAGAGCATAAATGAAAAATGTTGCGAAAACGGGGAGAATTCTCTTATGTGAAGCAGACGAAGTTGCGCGGGTCAGCTAGTGTGGTAATAAATAGTTATGTGTTTAGGTCCCACGCAAGAGACCAGCACAGTTCAAGGCACTGAGCTGCTATTGAGAATTTAAGTTACGAATACAATACAAATAGGGACAGAATCGAATAACAAATTATAAACCCGGGACCGACCTCATAATATCGGTCAAATATACAACCACTGCGTCAGTTCTTGAAAAGACAATTCTCGCACTAGGCTTAAATACGGTGCTGCTGGGGACTGTAGAAACATTCAAACAACGGACATAAAGAACTCGGAACAACTAGTGTAGATCGCACAATTTTTTTTCGAACCCGTACCATCACCGCGTGGCAAGTAGTGAGGTGACCACTTAAGCATTGGTATCAACATTTAAGATTTAAAACGTTCATCTTTAGGTTGGAATTTTAATAGCTAACGGTGAATTTCTCACCAATATTACTCGTATAATTGTGAATGTGAGTTTGTTTATTTGTTGCGCTTACCACTCGACCGATCACCATGAAATTTCGCATACCTACACGCTGTTAGTGGTACAAAAAAGGACATAGTGTACCTTTTATCCAGGAAAAAGTAGGTATTTGGGTGGGATAGAAAATTTACATAACCTACATTTACTCTAGCGAAGCCTCGGGCAAAATCTAGTACCGCATTATTTAATTAAAGATAAAATATAATATACTATCTCTGTTGATTCTTAACGGCTATGTATTTATTGGCGAGCAAGCAAGCCGATGGGCTGTCATCGTACCGAGGACATAAATTATTAAGTGACATATCATTACTTGTTCGGGAATGGTGGTTTGCGGCAGGAAACCATTGATTAGCGAGAATAAGGCCTAGCGTCCCGTTAGTCCAGTACCGTAACCAAAGCACCCTTGATAAGAGTCTGATGTTCGCTTGACAAGGCAAAAAATAGTCTGTCAGAGCGGCGAAGCTTAGCCATTGGAGTAAAATATATTATAGTGCACAAGTGCACTCTCTCTCTATTCCTTCATTCTCACTATACGATGGGATGATAATCCGACAGGACTGGAGATCAGGTGAAAGACAAACGGCTTTACATGCCTTTCGAAGCACGGACCTGCAACAATACCAATAACATAACGCGAAGTCGTTTTATAAAAATTCTTTACCTAAAACCAAATAACTTATTGTAGGCCTGACCCGGCATTTGAACTCAGATCCGTAACCCTATAGCACTAGACAAAATTGAATTATCTATTACACAACGTACATCATCATCCTCTTGCCCTGGTCCCAATTTATTTGGAGTCGGCGCAGTATGTATTTCGCTTCCATACTTCTCTGTCACCCGTCATCTGATCATTTACCCCTTTCACTCTCATATCCATCCTCACACAGTCCATCCATCTTTTCCTTGGCCTTCCTCTCCCTTTTCGTCCCTCTTCCCCTCATATTCATCACTTGCTTACCTACATACGTATCATCTCTTCGCATAACTGTCCATACCAAGCCAAGCGATTTCCTTTCACCTTCTCGTCTATGGGCACCACTTTCAGACTACCTCTTACGGCTTCATTCCCAATTCTGTCCATTCTCGTCACTCCACATATCCATCGTAACATTCTCATCTCTGGTACATGCAATAGTTTCTCATCCTTCTTTTTAGTAGTCCAACACTCAGCTTCATACAGTACCACAGGTCTTATAACCGCCTTATACATGCGACCCTTTAATTTCAAAGGCAGTTTAGGATCGCATATTGTGCCCGGGATCTGTCGCCATTCGCATGTCGCAAGTTCGCATACACAACGTACACATTGGTTCAATATACAAAAATAAACATGTATTTTCCGACGAGGTAGTCATGTGTGGTGTTTGTTATTACACCCAATAGATGTCAAGCTTTGGCCATCTACCTATCACAAACTTCATGATGCTGTTAAGAAATACTCTAAAACATCGTAAACGAGTTTGAGTGTTCACCACGCCAGTAAGTACTCCGCATAATGTGGATTCCATAGCCAGTTGCACTTACTGATCGGTAAACGATAAGTGAGGTTAAGCAACGTTGGGTGCGGTCAGTCTATAGATGGGTGACCGCTTAGTGTTATTTCATCTGAGCGTCTTCGTGTTTCGAAGAGCACGTAAAAAGTCAGTCTCGGTTGTTAAATTGACAGCAGTCGTTAAGCCATATCAGAGACCTACGGACGGCTTGAACAACTCTTGACAACAGGTTGGCCACTAACCACACGAAAAGAAGAAGAAGATTCCCACACGTGACAAATCTGACCGTAATCCATAAATAGTAGTTTAAAATTCCGATGTTATTTGTGTCCGTCGATTCAAAGATTGCTAAGGTCCACGCAACACTGGGAACATTCCTATTGCTTAACTAAATTATTACATAATATTTTTTCCTGTATCGATTTATGCAACCATTCACGTTTACCCCACTAGTCTAACTACACAGTCAGACGACATGACCCATCAAAATAAAAGCCTTTACAGTCATCGCATTAATTTTAAAACAACGTCATCGTTATTACTGGTACTTAAACCGGCTTGCGACTGTATTCCACTCATATCCATACAACTACAAATGACAAGGAAGTGTCAAGAACTAAAGTACGCCTGCAAGCTAAATTGTTTTCTTGGAAAAAAGTGCTAAACATAAAAGTTAGACTGGACTGTATCTCGTGATAGGATTTACGGATTTATTTTTATGTGTATAAGGTTTATATTTAAATGGATAGTAGTTTTAAAGTATTAAAAATGATTTCAGATGGCGACAAAATGGATGCGCTTTTTTTTATTAAATATAATGGATTTTAAATTAGTCTTTCTCTACATATTTTTTATGATTATCGCCGTGTTTATAAGCGCTTGACGTAGGGACTTTTGCGGAACATTACTACAGCGCCATCTGTACTATAGAGGCTGCCATTGCTGTTTTGAAGAAGGTACCAATAAGCCGGCACCGAGCGAAAACCCTCTCTTAAATGAAACCTGCAGACAGTGTTACTGAGATTCGACAGGTAACTTCGCCAGATGCTGACAAATCTACCTCTCCCATTCCTTTCCTTTAATCTTTAATTTCTTTCCCTTAGCGTTAAAAATGTAGGTGTGAATCGCGGGTATTGCTAGCAAACACAGAGTACGGTAACCGGTTGCCCTCAAAACCGTGGGCTTGCTTGCCACCTTTTTAATATAAAAACAATATTAAGTAAGCAGAACTTGACTGCGGCGAGTAGGGTTTCAAGAGCTGCCTAAAAGAGATCTTTGTCTGCCTTGGTCAGTCTTTTTTAATGGTGACGGCAACCTGTGCCTTTTTAAATTTGCTCAGTAGACGTCTACCGAGCAAATTTCTAGATCCCTATACGTGCAACCTAAAAATATAACTGGCGAAAAGTGAGAATGTTTTCTCTGCCTACCTCTTCGGAAAAGAGACGTGAGGCTCTTATGTATGTAAAAACATCATAAAACAACAAGATAACTGTTGTTTCACATACAATTAACTCTGTATACCGGATTCGGGTACCCTAACACAATCAGTTGAAATTACTCCCGAAAACTCCAAACTCCATTACACGAAACAAACGTGTCCTGTTATATATTCAAACCTGTTACGTCACGATTGTGACGTCATATGGAATTTAATTAATCAAGCGATTTCCTGACACGTCGCTTCCGTTCACGTTGGATTGATATGCGAAACTTCGGATCAAGGTATTATGTTACTGGTTTTGCATAAATTGTTCTTGAATATATTATCGTTATAATTGAACTATATTAATTTTGCAATATAGTTTAATATCTTTATTGATACTGACAATGTACATTGTCAGTATCAATAAAGATATTAAACGTTATAACAAGCACACAGAATTACGATAAATTCTATGTTAATTTGTAATTATGTCACGTTTTCTCGGCTAAACTGCCGATCCGATTTTGAAGAAATATGTTACACAACGTACACATTAGTTCAATATACAAAAATTAACAAATATTTCCCATTTATGAAGATAAATAATAATAATATTAGCCCTCTATTTAACTATCCCACTGCTGGGCACGGACCTCTTTTCAGTCTAGGGAGGGTTAGGCCATTGTCCACCACGCTAGTCCAGTGCGAGCTATCTTCATATACATATCTTTGAGAACATTATGGAGAACTCTCAGACATGCCGGTTGGATAATTAACTCTTTAATACGCACATTACTTTAAAAAGCAACATATACGCGTCATGGCGAACTTCAGATTCCTCTGCGTGGCAGTCCAGCGGCCTCTCATTGCGCTATCGCTGTTTTTACATAAAGATAGGTTTTACATAAGTTGCCGTTATAATATTTTTCAATGCAATTAAATATATTTATTGATAAAAATGTTTTAAAGGCTGAATTAATTCCGTTTGTGTGTTATGGTTCCATCTTTAAATTGCAGAACTGATTTTAATTAAACTAGGTATGAAGATAGATAGAATTATGGAGAAAGACAACATATTATATCCATCGTTCCTTCCTTTTTCTGAAAAGACAACTACCGCAATAGGATTAATTCCTAGGTCGCGGGGAGCTTTACAAACATTCAAACAACGGGTAGGTACAAAGAACACCCAGACTAAGAACTACTTGAAGATTGCACAAGTTTTTATGTGTGGATCGAAACCCCACCACTTGACGCGATGACAGTGACTACTGAAAGCACTACGCCATCTGTGCAGTCTTTAGAGATGCAAACAAAAACGTAGGGAACAAATGTGATGATGTAACGATTTTTTGTTCTAAACTCATGAAACTGACTACTTCTAAGGTGGCTGGTACGAATAGTAACCGGCTGACTCACCAGGCGAAACGCAGTAGCCGTTGACCGTGTTTGGCCTTGTAAGGGTTCTGAAGACACAAACGTGCCTCTCCCGTTCTTTTCCTTACAGCTCATATTTAATTCCTTTTTAAATTATCGCCGAGTGTGAATGATACTTTTGCTATTTCAAGTGGACATTGGCTACGGGAACCGCTTATCCATCGCTTTAATAAGTATATTGTTCTATTACAAAAAAAAAATATATTTAGCAACCGGTTCTGGAAGTTCTACAGTATTAATTAAATACGTCTTTTATGGAATGGATTGTATTAGGTAAAATAAACTGCCCCCACGTCTTCGCAAAAACAATCTCCCAATAACATGTAGTTATTTTTGTCAGCGGTATTAGCCACGTAAAATATGGATCCAGTTCTTTACATCTGGGACCTAATATTTCAAAAAGGAAGTGCATTTTTGAATGTTGATATTGTTTATTGTGATGTTTCGTTTTTCACAAAAGCTGGGCTTAAAGCCCATTACTTTTGGTGCTATAAATCTATGAATATAAATTACAATTTGTACACGGATATTTAAAAAAATGTCGTCCTTAAATAGATGATCTGTGTTTCAGCGTTTTTGGTACATGTTGTTATAATTTTGTCAAGTCCCGGCACCGCTGGGGTAGTCTTTTAAGCTTCGTTAGTCATCTAAAGGCGTAGTCTTGAATTACAAAATCTGTCGTCAGCCTTTTCTCGACAGTCGACGTCTCAGATCAGATATATTTTTAATCACAGATCTGTTAACAGCAACACGACGCCTGGCCTATGCGCCAGCAACAAATTAACCCCTATACGTGAAGCAAAAACCGATTCGTAAAATGATCTTACGCTGTCTAACTCTTAAACTGATATAGACGTGATATCAATGAAACGTCCCAATTAATATCCAAAGACAACGTGGTGTGTCATTCGCTATGACGTCATCCTTAGCCTGACAAATTTAATTAATCATACAAGTTTGAGCGCGCGACAGCTCTCTTATTTAATTAGTGTAATTATTACATACATTCTGATTGAACATGACACTGTAATTATATATTGATTGGATTTTGGTATAAATTAGTGCAATTTGCTTCAAATCAATTCATATATTCATAATAGGAAGATATTCTACACCCAGACCATGGATGTTTGTCTTGGTCTGGGTGTTTCTATGTATAATAATAATAATAATAATAATAATATTCTACCACATACACACAACACCATCTAGCCCAAACTAAGCAGAGCTTGTACTATGGGTACTAGACAATGGATAAACATACATATATACTTTTTTTTTTTTTGTAAATATATACTTATTATACATAGAAACACCCAGACCAAGACAAACATCCATGTTCACGCACACAAATGTTTGACTTGTATAATATGTATGTATTCACAAAAAAAAAAGTATATATGTATGTTTATCCATTGTCTAGTACCCATAGTACAAGCTCTGCTTAGTTTGGGCTAGATGGTGTTGTGTGTATGTGGTAGAATAGAATATTATTATTATTATTCTTTTTCTTCTTCTTTTCGTGTGGATAGTGGCCAACCTGTTGTCAAGAGTTGTTCAAGCCGCCCTTAGGCCTCTGACATGGCTAAACGACTGCTGTCAATTTAACAACGACCGGGACCGACTTTTTACGTGCCCTCCGAAGCACGGAGACGCTCAGATGAAATACCACTAAGCGGTCACCCATCTACAGACTGACCGCACCCAATCGTTTACCGGTTAGTGATTGCAACTGGCTATGAGTGCCTCAGGAGATATTAATTTTCAGGTTTGGTTTCTTTTGGGGTAAGCAAATGAACGTATGCACAAATGTAACAATGTAATCTAGATGTAGAATTAGAGATCTAATATAGATTAGATCTTTTATTCTATATTTACGTACTAGTAAACTGAACGTTAGCAGCGATAGCCTAGTGGGAAACCGTTGGACTGCCACGCAGAGGTCTCGAGTTCGAACCCAAGGCGCGCATCTCTGACTTTTCGAAGTTATATGCGTATTAAATAGTTGATTATCGCTTGCTTTAACGGTGAAGGAAAACATCGTGAGGAAACCTGCATGTCTGAGAGTTCTCCATATTGTTTTCGAAGATATGTGAAATCTGCCAACCCGCAATAGGCCAGCGTGATGGACTATGGCCTAACACTTCTCAAAGTGAGAAGAGGCTCGTGCCCAGGAGTGGGACAGTTTGATACAGGGCTGATATTATTATTATTATAAACTGAAATTCTTTTGGTGCTGACTTTAACTACTTAAGAAAACATTTCTGCCATAAATACACAGTTTATTGAAAAACGACTGTAAGGAATAAATCTACTAAAGGTGTATTTTTATAATAGAAAGAAAAAAAATATAGTTTTCTCTTTTTATAACTTTAAAAAGGCATAATACGAAAATTAATTCCTATGGCACAGAGGTCATGAATAACCCTGAGACAACAGACAGAAAGACCGACTACACTCTAACTAGCGTTGGACCACAATTTTAAGTACAAATATAACTTATCAGGCTACTACCAGCTCAGTAGTAGCACAACTGCCATTTAACGCGAGTAAAACCACAAGGCACACCTAGTCTGGCATAAATAGAGACATGAACTATATAACACGATGTATAATAAACCCAATCTGTGTTCGGTAGACCTTACATTATTATAATTGTCACCAATATAATGACAGCTCAGTCACCAAATAATGATTAAAGGTAGGTAACACCTACTTTAAAGACTCTTAAAATTATGTCCCGTATTTATAAGTTACTAAAGTTTAAAAAATGTGCGGGCGGATCTTGTTGGCTTGTGGATCTTTACATATACAATCACGTTTATACATACAACGTATTGATGTACAATCAGAATACGTCATCATACAACATTATTTTAATAATATTTTCTTACGATTACACAAATGTTAAAGATTTAAATTAAAGTAATTTATTTTATCGCCGTTAATATAATTGAACTATATAAATTACCACTTTCGCCGACGTTTTGGTGGTTACCTTTCAGTGGCCATGGTCACGGAGATACTCAGAACAGAGTGAATCAAGATTTATAGGAGAAGACCTTAGTACAGTTCTATAGCGTTAGCAAATTCTTACATACCGTACTACCAATGTGAAACCAGTAATAGGAAAAGCATATTAGCTTAGTTGGCGGGGTTAATAGAAATACTAGTTGCTTGTAAATCGATTCATTTTATTAAACAAGTATATATGACGTGACTTCTAGCTGCAGCTAAGACTTTCCTAACAGAAAGACCTAATAAAACTACGCACAACCCGAGAACTTAACCCTAGAAATCGCAACTGAATGGGTTACTAATGGTGTACTAACACAGGTAAAATTTACTGAATAATAAATTTACTTATAAGTACTATTTGAAATTAAATGAAATGAAATGAAAAAGTTTATTTACCAACATAAACATACAGTACACAAACAATTAAATTATTTAAATAGAGGTGGTAAAATAGGCATCTGCGTCAGCTATTGTTGATGTTGGGGTACTTTTTTTACGTGGGGGAATGCTTTGACTCATACCTCTCTGCGGGGCGACAGAAAGGTTATGTCGGTACAAAGATGGTGAGCGACATCCCGGCAATACCGACTAAACCTACCACGGTGTTCCTCGACATGACCATAGACGACGGGGCCGCGCGAATCGCTTTCACATGCAATTGGATCCCGGCCGAGGTTTCGGGCCGCCGTCTGAAACGGCAGGCCACTACATAAAATCACTTCCTCTATTGTCCTCATGTGGGTGGACAAGTTGGGGTACTTACCCCAAGTACATAGTATGTAAGAAAATAATCATTAATTTTTGAATTTTTTTTAGTTTGGCTGTGGATTTTAACTGTTGCGTGCGGAACTCTCAAATTAAGAAGGTGCTTGATGATATAATTGTATACTTAAAGTTGGTTCACAAATAACTGTGTTGGATAGGCAGACAGGTTCACTCTGACACGCTAATTTTGATGATAAGATTGCTCGTACAGTCGGCAGCGCGAATACTTAAGCATTTAATTTGCGTTTTATTTGAGAACTACCTGGCTGTCTGTAAGACGACGTTTAGATGTTTGTCAGTACTTACTCAATTAACCGTAAACTCTTGATACTGACTCTTGATGTTATATAGGACTTTCTATCCTGGTATAAATTTTCGTTGGATTTAAGCGAGCGAAGCCGTGAGCGGAGGGTAATATAACATAAAGCATAACTAGATTAAACTCTGCGACAACGTAAGAGGTAAGCGATCAAAACCTAAGAGGTAAGGCGTACTTTATTGTAAAACATTATTTTTACATATTTACTATTTTAAGCGATGTTTATTATAAAAATAGGATTTTCTAAATTAAACAATGCGATAGAATCCGTATAAAGTATATTACGTTTACGCAAATGTGTATAACATTCGCGTAAACGTAAGACAATATGACCGCAGGTAAAATGTTAGTTAGTCATGCCATGAAGATAATTTTATACACGGTGAGGTTAGCTATCCTTGCGATGTAATTTGCTAACCGTCGGCAAACAAATAACATGTCAGCGGTGAAGCCAATCAGACACGCACAGGCTAATTTTAAACTTGCTAAGTATACTCAGCATAATGAAAACAAAAATATGGGCATCAAATTTTACTAAGTCGCCGTATAGAGAACATGGTAGGTATGGCTGATAACCATGATCGCGTTTGTTCTAGCTAACGGCTAGTCATTAAAATTGGTTAACGGTTTAAAACGTAACAAACAGACTGAGATAGTTTTATATTTGTAAATAATTAAATAGAAATTCCATAAACATTTGTTTATTACTTAATTTGAGGAGAGTAAGGAGAAAATTCTAGTTTGAAAGAAAGTAACCTTGCATGCTTCATACGAAAATTTTCTTTATCCTCTTGACGATCAAGATCTGTAAACATACTTAAAGCCGACTGTCACAATATGACAAGCGGTTTGTGATTATTGTGAAGTTCAATATCTAGAATGGGACGTGGATCAAAAGGACATTATGCCACCTCTTGAAAGCATGGCAGTAGATGCCTAATATTCGAAGATGAAGACTACAGTGCTGCAACATAACTCGGATACAACTTATAACAAAAAAAAAATGAACTCTATTCCTAACCAATATTATAAAATCGAATGTGAGTTTGCTTATTTGTTAGGCTTTCATGCCAAAACTATTTGACCGATTATTATGCAATTTCGAATACACGTTGTCGGGGTTGTTACAGAAAGGGAGCGAAGCCGCATCTAGTAGCATATACATTTTATACCAAATCTTTCACATATAACTGATGCAATTTTGAACACTACACAGAATTTTTTATCCCGTTCTACTGCTAATTTAACATTCTAACAGGCACTTGAATAAAAAATGCCTATTAACAGCATTGAGTTGGAACCGTGCCCAGAACAGCGCCGATAGGTTTTCCACCGCATTAGGATTTACTGACGACCATTACGCACAAACGAGATGTTGATAGCTACATGAGCGGTGGAAATATACGTGAGCGTGTCAAATAACGTCATAGCACATGGGCGTTTGAATGTCAGAAATTGCGGTGTGGAAATTCTGCTTTCGATGTCAAAGGCTGAATGATTGTGTTAAATCGGTAAGGTCAAAGTAAGGCACCAATAATAGATGATATTTTGTATGGTACTTGTGGATATATTAGCAACTTTAGAGAAGTTATTGCATACAAAAACCATTTTCCTTTTCTTTTGCCTCTAGTGACAGACGAGTCAACCATTGGTATTTCGCAATTTCAGGTTCGATTTGTGTCTGTTAATCGTATATTAATAAAGTTCCCGGCAACATAGGGCTAGAAAATCTATTAAGGGTGTTGCATTTAAAAAATATATTTCTTTACTAGGTTCTACAGCTTCCTTCATAAGAAGATCTGGAGATACTACTCATTTGAAGAGTATAAAATAAGCTTGTTTTATTAGTTTTTCGAAACACCGATTTAAACTGTCAGCCGCGATGGCGTAGTGGTTGGTGTGACCGACTGCCACGCTTGAGGTCGCGGGTTTGATTCCCGCACAAGTCAAACATTTGTGTGCAAGAACTTGGATGTTTGTCTTGGTCTGGGTGTTTCTATGTATAATATGAATTTATTTACAAAAAAAAAGTATATAATATGTATGTTTATTCATTGTCTAGTACCCATAGTACAAGCTCTACTTAGTTCGGGCTGGATGGTGTTGGGTGTATGTGGTAGAATATTATTATTATTATTATTATTATTATTATTAACTAACAGTCAAACAAGAAATTTTAAGAGTTGTTATTCTTGTCTTGGATAATTCCAAGATTTTACGGCATGCTTGTGATCCTAAGTTTTGTTGTAACTGTTTCCTGCTATCTTTAATCCTGCGACAAATCCTACATTTCTACTTGAAAAGCAAAAACCTATTAGGAATAATATTTCCGCACAACTCGACGTAATTCTGTCTTCAGGCAAACGTACTTTATTTAGGGCAAGCTAAGTTATTGCCCTTCGACATAACTAATTATCCCGATATTGGAATACATGCCAGTTCAAAGGCCTCATATATGGATGATTCGTATTTCGATACTGCGAAATGGAAATTAACTCGGTATATGATGGATGGGTAGACAATTCAAGGCATTTAATGCAGAATCAGCATCAGCTATAGTGAGCCTAGTGGGTTGACCGGTGGATTGCAATAATTGAGGTTCGAAATGGTAACCGTGTTAAGTCATCAATGATGTGCGTGTTAAGACTGCACGGATGGCGAAGTGGTTTAAGTGGTCACCTCGCCGCTGCCATTGCGCCGAGTTTTGTGGGTTCGAAACCCACACGGGACAAAAATTTGTGTAATCCACCAATGAATGTTTCGAGTCTGGGTGCTTTTTATGTCCGTTGCTTGATGTACGTAAAGTCCTCCGCGACACAGGAATTATGCCTAGTGTCGTGGTCGACATTTTAAAACAAAAAAATCGCATCTATACTTAATGAAAAAGCTTTGTATCTGGGCCTTGAAGTACGAGCGTTAGTCAAGAGATTAATTAGCTAATTGGTTGGAGACCTGGAGTTCTAAACAAGCCTTGAGCCTAGTATTGGCGCAAGTCTCCCACACCATGTATGCTGACTTTTCTTAAATATATATAAAAAGTATAGCACATTATAAAATAACAGCATATTATTTTTGCCATTCAACGTGGCAATGCTGACAGTCTTCTGGGCACGTCACCAGTTGACAGCGATGCTGACGAATTCTACGATGCCTAAACCATTTTTATAAATATTTAGTATTACAATTATTAGTGTTTTTGTAATTATGCTATCTTTTTTAATACGTTTGTAAATATATATTAAAATAATTAGTTTTTGAAATTAAAAATGTAAATATATTGTAGATGTTATATAACTAATAAATAAATTTGTGTCATATCACAGTAATCTAAAGTATTTCATCCTAAATATTTAACTAATATTATTTCAATTATATATTGTGGTGAGAAATGAAAAATTTTTCGTTTTTAATATTATTTTATTAGTAGCATTGCGGGACCAACAATCACATTTCTTTAGTTATATGGTGAAATTTTGAATACTATACAATTGCTATGAATGTTTAAGGAAAGAAGGCTTATATTCGTTTCATCTAGAAAAACATGCTGCACATAAATTTAAGTACACAGTTAAAAATACTAATCAAAATATTTTAAAGTAATGAAATATTTATATCATCTCGTTAATCATTCATCGCCTTTGACAGTTCTACCGTATTCACAATTTCACCATACAACCAAAACACCGCGATTGCGCATCACCTGTAAACTGTGAAAAGTAGCATAATTATTTCTTAACCAAATACCATTAAAATATTAAAACCTCATTTGTCCGACTGTACTTAAAAAAGGCAAGCAACGATTCACAGAAGTGAAAGAACAATGTGTATAAATTAGTCGTTGGCTGTTAACCTTAATCACTGTAATCAAACAAATAAGGTATTAGGGACCACAGCAAGTGTTTTTTTTTACACCAATGGTGGCAAACAAGCGTACGGCCCACCTGATGGTAAGTAGTCACCGTAGCCTATGGACGCCTGCAACATCAGAGGCGTCACTTGCGCGTTGCCGACCCTTTAGAAAAGGAAGTGGGAAGTAGAAGAAACAGGAAGGGGGGAAAAGGGTGATTGGGCCTCCGGCACTCTCACTCACCGCACGAAACACAACAATAGGAATACTGCTATTTCACGTCGATATTCTGTGAAAGGTCCTTCCCCGGTCGAGCCGGCCCTTCATGATGAAATCAGCCGACCTCTTTGTATACTAATTTTATGAATCTCCCTTAGGCGTTAATTATTAACTGACTATACGGCGCCCTTTTATCCTAACTAATATTATACTCGTAAACTAGATTTTGCCCGCGGCTTTGCTTGCGTTAATCTGGATTTTATAAATAAATTTCTATTTCTCGGGAACTTTTTTCTTAATGAATGTCCTTTTCTGTACCCATGACAATGTGTATGCGAAATTTCATTATAATTGGGCAAGTAGTTGACGCATATATCTTCTCCCTAGCCTTTATTATTTCCAAGTCACTTGGGGTCGGCTTTTCTGGTCTAACCAGATTTGACTGGATATCAGTTTTTACACAGAGCGGCTGCCATCTGACCTCCGCAACCCGAAGGCTAACGATACCCTAAGGCTAGACCAGTGTCAGGATATTATAGGGCCCTGTATTCCCAATAATTACGGCCATAGATGTTCATGGCAGCCGGGACCGGCGGCTTAACGTGCTCTCCGAGGCACGGATTATATAGTTAACGCATATATACGTAACAAATATACTCATATACATGTACATATTTATAACTTTCACTCTCACTTCTGAATAAAGTAGCTTCCATATTATGTTGAAAGATTTTGATGTCCATTAGATTTTAGGATATAAACAAAATAAAAATCTCATAAATTTCATAATATTATATTTATAACATAGAATTATATATTCAGTTTCCTTGATTTGTTATTCTTTTTATACTTGCCAATACGAAATAAGTTAATAGTCATGTATGCTATCATTAAAGTGTAGGTATATAAAATTAAAGATACGTAACACTTATACAAAATCTTTACAATACCGAATTTGAATACCTTACAACAATATACATGTAATCAAATTTATATTTTATAAGTACACGTTAAAGCAAAGTAATTTTAATTTGAATCACTGCTAAAACCACACAATGTGATTGGTTCAAATTCCAACAAACATTTATAACATTACATGTTATTGTACAATTCCAATTTAGCACAGCAATAAAGGTACCAAATTGACATAACCTTAAAATTTCTTGTATGAAGAAAATAAAATTTCCCGAATTCCTCCCCCATTTCAATGAACTCGCTTTCCTCCATATATGTGATTTTCTGTTTCTGCACTGTTCAAATACAGAAATGAAACACGGCATTAAAAAGTCAAATGAAAACAAGAAACGTTTGAAGTAATTCAATATTTGAGGAGTTAAATAGCGTTATACTCGTCTTTTATAACTGAAGGGACAATGTTAAAGTAAATGGACGGTTTTCATTAGTACATGATGAGAAAAATGGCACTTTTATCCTATGTATAAATATATAATTACGCTTATGTTTCGTTACAATGCTAGATAGTACAACATAGTTACACTTCAATGGTTGGTGGGTGTTTTCGAATGATATTCGAATACGATTATCATTAACGCGTGATTCATACTTTAGTGTATAATAAATAATAATATCCTCCAGACCGAATGTCGGTCACGGCGGCCAGTCTTAACGGAGACTGGCCAACTATGCAGAAGATATATTATAGTGCACAAGTGTGTGCGCAAACACATGTGCACTCTCTGTTCCCTAACTCTCATGATCCGATGGGACGGTAATCTGACACGACCGAAGAGAGTTCAGGTGCAGAACCAACGGCTTTACGTGCTTTCCGAGGCACATGGTTGTCTTACACCGCCAACTTCCTAACTCCGGGCTGCTATTGAGATTTCTTAACTGAAAAATCCAATAACTGTTTGTTGGCTCGACCCGGAATTCGAACCCGAGACCTCATGCATTCACTACCGCTGCGCCACGGAGGCAGTTCAGTGGCGCTGTATCAGTTTAAAAAATATGTTTGTTAAACCTACATATACGCGAGCGAAACATCAGGCAAAATCTTGTAAATATATTTGTGAAAATTTGGGTGCCACGAAAAACGATTTGGGCCGTTTGGTTTCAATTTATGAAAGTTATGATACTAATTAAATTTATACAAGAAAACTAAATAATTTGCCTGACCTAGGGAAATGTAAATGCACAGATTTAAATCGTTGGAGTTTATATATAGATACAGAATATAACCACTCCAATATCTCAACAAATCTCTACTTTTTTACTTTCATCACATCCTTCACGCTTCCATGAATGTCATAACAAAATTGGCAATACAGAACACCCTTAACATGGCTTTTCGCCAGAAGATCTGGAATTTTCTAGCTGGTTTTAGTATACGTAGCGATCTATACCGACAATATAACTACATTTTATTTGACGGTGACATATACATATTTTTAGACACAGTAATGGAAAGACAGACGATCTTAATAAAATTGACATGAATTTGCACTTTATTTGATCACGAAACAGCGTAATAAAGTTTTAGTCTACATAAACAACAGTACCTATAAAACCCTCTATAAAACTGCGATGACAGCTGATAATCCCGAAAACTGTGCGTATTTATGGATTTTCTAGAATATTTTATATGAAACTAGGCTGATGGATACCTAACGAAGATAGATGGCAGCCTCAAAGGGTTACATCTTAGGTACTTTTAAATTACTTCGTTGAAAGTGTTACTGATAGTATGACATATATTGAGGGGCTACATAAATTACATAAATCTGTTTGAAATACACATCACAGCACAAAACCGTTCTCCTCTCCCAATTTTGTGGCCTAAATTGCCATTTATTTATGGCTATTAACGAAAGACGAGCTAGCAGCTCGCCTGATAATAAGAGGTAACCGCCGTACATTGTTGTCAGCAATGGCAGGGGCTTACAGAGACAAGCCATTACTTACAGTAATACTCTCCTAAAACCTCGTTTGATCTGATACTCAGAAATCACCGCGGCAGGTGGTTTCTTCTATAGCCTGCACATAAGTAAGAGAAATGATCGCTTAAAGCGGTCCGTGCTGTAAAGGTATGTTGACGTCTGGTGTTGACGATTAGTGCGTTGGAAAAAAAGTTGACTATGGTACCAAGCCATGACGGTAGAACATGCAGATAGGTTCAAAATGTCTCTGTTACTCTTATGTTTTTAATTCGTACGTGAACTTGAGACCTTTGACGTTTGATAAAGCTCGTTTAGTGCGTCGACGTTGTATTTAGATGAATCATTATAAAATGATCATAATTAAGTGGGACCAGAGTACCAAGTTTTCTAGTATGATGTCGAATAATATAACAATAGATCTACTAACCGCTTGAACAAAACAAATTTCGGATGTCACTAAAAATAATTGAACTGACTGCACAGATGGCGTATTGGTTTAAGTGGTCGCCTCGCCACTGCAATGCAATGTTGTGGGTTCGAATCCCACACGGGGCAAAAATTTGTGTGATCCACAAATGGTTGTTCCGAGTGTGGATGTTGGATGTCTGAATGGCAACGTACTCTACGTTGCCATCTCAATGGAAGGACAGGTGAACAAGTACCATTTGGCTCTCTTTAACAAATATTTATTACTCGATTTTGGAGTTGGTTTTACTGGTGTAAGGCAATGATTACTGGTGAAAACTAGGAGTTCTAAAAACCAACACTAAATTATTGGGGTGCAACGGTAAAGGACAACATCATGGGGAAACCTGCATATCTGAGAGTTCTACATAATGTTCACGCAGATATGTGAAGTCAGTGGACGAGCGTGATGGACTATGGCCTTACCCTTCTTAAACTGAGAATAGGCCTGTGCTCAGCAGTGGGCAAGTTTATATTCAGGGCTGATATTATACAATTATTATTAAATCTCTGTAGGATGGAGTGATCTAATGAATTAGAAGAAATAAACACATTATAAATTTTACAGGTTCTTCCAATACTTTAAAATATATTTGAGTAAATGCCAAAGCTTAAAAACAGGCTATTCTTGTCTTTTACGCTTTCGCAGTTACTGTGTGTTACAAAATACAATAAAACTTATAAAATGTTTTATTATGCAGACGGAAATAGCAGAAACAAAAGAATCTTAAATAAAATATCTACTTAAACAAGTTGTTTCGTTTACATTGTTTTGTATGTTAGCCGCTATAACATTGACTTTTAAGTGAGCAGGCAATGTAAATTAAACAGGCCGCCGTGCTCACAAACGGATGTAGATCTTAATACAAAACCTAGCTTTTCTGAATGCCAGTAAAGCAAAGATTAAATCAAGTATATCCTGATTCAATTTTATAGCTATCACATTAGTCGACTGAACTTAGAAGGCATGTCACTGTCAAGCAACACAAATTGAATGTTGTACCTAAAGCGACATTACAAAGTTTAACACGAGCCGTAAACATCAACATAACTTCCAGCACTGACAGCTTAACATCTCAAACACGCTCTTAAAATAGGCTATAGACCAGTAGCTCAGAGCCGACATGACATTTAATCAGTAAGTACCTACTGAAGTAAATAAGGTTGCGACTTAGTGCAAGCGTTCAGCGGTGGATGCTGAATCGCTATTAGCGTTTATTAACATGTATACGAAATAATCGGATTTCGTAAAAACATTTATATAGCAAGCAGATAGATGAGATTCAGAATCATTAATAATCCTTTTAAAATTTCGATCGTCCTAGTCTCACCGCTTATAAAATACTACTTTATTAGTTTAGACTTTTACTTTTAAACAGAAGGGTATGATAAAATGGCAGGAAAATTTACTTATAAAACAATAACGAAACAACAGCATATCCGGACCCTTCCTTCCTATTTTGTGTCCAGTCAGACCAATCGAGCACATTCATATTCATCTCTTTCGGATCTTTAGGTATTTCCTGGCTATCACGGCCTGCGTCCCCAGCGTCCCCAGGCTGGCGGATGGGGGAACGGTTGTTAGTACAGCCTAGGTAAGCTAACCGGCTAAGTCCGATGGACTCGCTGACTTAAGTAGGGTGTGGTCCTCCAGGATTTCGGGGGTTGTGCGTTGGGTCAACAACCCTCCCGCGAAAAAAGACCATTGTTATGAAACCAACAAAGAAGTATAAACGATCCGATCCTATTAACGATACACACTTGCTAGATTTAAATTGCCTCTATTTTCAAAATAGGGCAGTTGTCTGTGAATGATTTTGTTATTTTACACACAAGAGCAAATAGCAATGAATCTTTTTTGTGCAATTGTATCAAATTGGTTGCAAAATAATGCAGAAACTCATATTTTAAATTTAAATATAAGTAAAAGTGTGACTGTGGTAAAGATATGTCGCTATCTCCCTCTGATGGCAGCGGTTAAATAGTTGTTACGTCATAGTTCGTATCGTGTATCCTTTTTCTGTCATTTGACATTTAGCATTACTACCAAATTTGAAAGTCTTGTATCTTATTAATATCGAAGTAAATTTCAAAAATTATTTTTATTTTAGAGTTTGTGTAATGTAATTATTTCACATTCATAATAAAAAATAGTTAGTCAACTACCATATTATAACAAATGTTAATTTTTATAGCAGTAGTAGTCTAAGGATAGTTAAAATCATAGGCAAATAATACAAAATACAACTTTTACAAATTTCTTAAATTATCAGCTACTTATGTTGCTGACTATGACACTTTTTATTAATATTATTGTCCGATTTTGATAGTTAATAATTAGAAAAGAAATAGCTTTTTACAGCAGTTAGTTTAAAATGAGTTTTACGGCACGGATGGCGTAGTCGTTTAAGTGATTGTGGGTTCGATTTCCACACGGGTCAAAAATTTGTGTGGTCCACTAATAGCTGTTCTTAGTTATTAGTCTGACTGTTCTTTCTTTCCGTTGTTTGTAAAGATCCCCGTGATACAGGATATATTCCTGGTGCGGGAGTCCTTTTTAACAAAATACGTTGATTTATACGTTGTCAAAAATACAGAACAATACTATGCCTATTTTTACAAAGTTCAATGTTAAGCTACTTATATTGTCGACTGTACGATTATGTGTTCCCCATGTAGCATTTTAAACGCAAAAGCTCGAGTTATTTAATAATATATCTAAGTACAGTCACATATAAAAGCGCTTGTGTAAGGTCTCATAACAGTATACATTTCTGTCTGCTATGTACTGTACTCGCAATTCTAGCACATATTTTATTTATAGTATTGCTACTATCACTTACTGTGAGAAAGAATCCTTTTTTGTTCTGTATTCTTATTGCACTGGACTATGAATACATGACTGCATGAATGGTATAGTGGGCAAGCGGTCACCTAGCCGTTGCCGCTGCGCTGAGTGTTTAATAGGTTTTATTTTATTTTGTTGTTGTTTGTGTATTGTAGGCTCGATTCTTACACGGGACAATTATTTGTATGGTCTACAAATAATGTTCTGAGTCTGGGTGTAGTTTATGTCCGTTAAATATTTGTAACTTCCACGCGTCACAGGACGGATCCGGATACGGTTGTTCTCTTTTAAAAACTGAATTGACTGCGCAGGCGGCGTAGTGGTTTAAGTAGTCGCCTTGTCACTGTCACTGCGCCAAATGTTGTGGGTTCGATTCACATCCAGGACAAAAAATTGTGTGATCCACATTTGTGGACACAAAATTAAAGAGAATGTTGGAAAACTTAAAGTACTTAATGAGTATTTATCGGAATAACAAAATTTAGTTATTCCGATAAATACATCCAACATTCTCTTTAATTTTCTGTGCCTAAATAATAATAATAATAATAAATAAAGTTTATTTATTTTCTTTCACAAAGGTTAGGTACTTATACTAGGTATATGTTATTATGACATTAATTAACAAGATGTACCTTTGTGAGAGACTGGTATCTGAACTAGGAAAATCCTGTCAGACAGATTACCAGGCTCCCTACATACATCGAATCACAGATAGTGGAAACTAATATATGCATAATATACGGCTTTGTTTATATTTAGTAATATCTTAATATACAAGTTTACTAACGCGGTTTGTTCGCATTGTATGTCTTCAAACCCCCGTGCTTTGGAAAGCACGTCAAGCCGTTGGTCGTGCGCCTGATCTATCGCCGGTCGATTATGAGAGTTAGGGAACAGAGAGTGCACTTGTGTTTGCGCACATGCTTGTGCACTATAATATATCCTGCACAGATGGCGAGTTTTCGTTAAGATTTGCCACCGTGACCAAAATTTGGGCTGGAGGACATTGTCTTCAAAACATAACTTATGTTATTAGGGAAAAGTTACACTCTGTATTGATCAAACAATTTTATAAACCGGTTCAGTAGTTTCAGAGATAAATGCCTATATACTAACGAGATACCTATACCTATACCTCGGTGGTCTTTTGATCCACAGGACCCATATTCAAACTCGACCGAGGTATGACCCCAAGGTGTCTGCACACCAAGTAACAAGTCAATATTTATCCATTTAAAATATGTGACCCCTATATCTCGGAGGTCTTTTGACCCCTATGGCCCATATTCAAACTCGACTGAGGTATGACCTAAGGTGTCTGTACACCAAGTTACAAGTCAATCGATCCAGTGGTGCCGGAGCTATGCCTGTCACTAACATCAATCTGTCACTAACACACAGACCATTACAAAGTGTTTTCATTAACCTCTTCGAAGAAGATTCAGAGGTGAACAAACATATGTCCCCTCTTACATAGCCTTTGTAACTTAGGAATAGGAATGTTATAGGAATATTCTATCACTTAGTGAACATTCTTTAAAACTGTCTTGGCTGCGCAGCAGGAGTATTTGCGATTACTGCTGTGCATTAGGTCTCGATTCGGTTCTTGGTTCGAGAAACTTGTAATTCGGTTTATTTATCATAAAATTTTCAATAGCAGCGCCGAGCATCAAACTGTTCCGAAAACTCTCACGCTTTCTGGAATCTGCTAAACGAAATTAGACTTGGTCCCTATTACGTGAAACCTAAAATCATAACTAGCGAAATATATGTGTAAGAGTAAATATTCTAAAAATCGATTACGTAGTTCTAAATATTACTCACATAAACAAACACAATCTACCTCTTCATAACATTACTATAGATTCAATAAAAACGCCATTACTACTCAATAATCAAAACATTCATATCGATTATCGCATCGACTAATCTATTAATAAGATTAAGGTGTCGAAACTACCGTATATTTTTATCGATCGTTACCGTGACATTATCGATCGGTAAGATGTTATTATAATATCGTTGGAGGCCCAATTTATAGTGATTATAACAAATTTATTTTTCCGGTTCAAGCTATAAACAGAAAATTTAATGTAAACGAGCACGCTGAACGATAAAATTTTATAATTTATGTAACTACTTTTACAGGGTCTAAGATGCGTGGTAACTGCGGTTCTGTAGATGTTTAAAAGTGAACGTATAATAAAAGAATGGGGGTATTCACTAATTTATATATGACTTAAGTCTGTTAATCCTGGAAAGTGTAAGCAGGTGTATTGGACCGATATTATAATATCTGTCTTTTGTTTGAGGTTCCATGTAATAAGGGCCAACATATTGTCGCAAGCCAAGTAGCCAAGCAAGCCAAGTAATATAATGAATGCTAATGTGACACTGTTTGTTTGTTTGTTACGCTTTTGCGCCTTAACTACTTAGCCGATCTGCATGAAATTTCAAATATATACTTTCAGTGACAGAGAAACAGACATAGGTTATATGACTTCCAAAATAAAGTAACGTTCCCGAGCGAAGCCGTGGACAAAGCCAGCGCTTTATACAGATTTATTATGTAATTTTTTAATTGATCGAAGTTTGGAGATGACTGTCTTGTAAAAGATCGTTGGAATGCCAGGCAAAGGTTTTAAGTTCGATCCCAAGCCACCTGACTTTTTAAAATGTTAATTATCGCTCGCTTAGTGGTGAAGGAAAACTTTGTGAAGAAACCTGCATGTTACAGACATGCAGGTTTCTTCACAAAGTTCTCCATATTTAATATTTTCGAAGATATCTGAAGTGTACCAACTTGCACTGAACCAGGGTATTGGCGTAGCTCTTCTAACATGGAGAAGAGACCCAGCAGTGGGACAGTTTATATACAGGACTGATATTATTATTACATCTGTATAACTCCAAAAAGCTAGACAAAAGTAGCTTCTATTGGTTGCATTTTACATCTACTTCAATTAATACATTAAATTTGAGATTTACCTATAGACAAAACACACAAACATTTAGATAAGACTCATGCCGTACCATGTACAAGCTTGCATTTACAACACAGAAGCCAAATTTTAGCCAAATTCGATGAAAGCTTTCAATTAATCTAATGGTATCGAAGTAGCGTATATGCACATATATTAATAAGATAGTCTTCGACTTGTATACAGGGTGACACATACAAGAGAAGTGAGATAGAATAAATATTGTTTTTATTTTATTGTTAAAAAGGAAGACTCCGGTACTAGGAATAAACACACACACACACACACATAACTGTTGTCACGGTACACTTTACAAACATTTATCTAATCACACAATTTTTTAGCCCATGTGGGTGTCGAACTTACAAACTCGGTGCGGTGGCAGTGGAGTGGCAAGCACTTGCACCACCATCACGTGCAGCCAAATCTTTTATTAATAAAGACCACAAAGAAATGCTTATTAACGTAAAAGGTTCTGCGTTTAGTAAAATAACATTGTCAAGTCAAGGGTTGATCCTATGAGAAGATAACTGTAAGATGCATACGTTCACTTTTTTAAAGCAACATTGTATTTTGACTGAAAGTGCCTCTGCATCGAGTGTTTTGGGTTCGATCTCCACACGGGGCAAAAAAATTGCTTGATCCACAAATAGTTGTTTAAGTCTCGGTGTTAATTGTATCCGTTGTTTGAATGTTTGAAAAGTTCCACGAGATACAGGATTTATTCCTAGAGCAGAAGTTGTCTTTTTAAACTCACATAGAAGAAGTAAAAGAAATTTGAAATCCTTTCTAATATTGTAAATGCGAATGTAAGATACAAATATGTTACGCTTTTTTACACTTTTACTCGATCGATCATCATGAAATTTCTTATACACGTTACCAGGAGAACAGAAAACGTCAGTACTTTTTCCTTGTACCTCGGGGAATGCTTTGACGCATACCTCTCCGAATCTACGAATAAACGAATCTAACCTAACCTAGCTCCCATTTATGTGAGCGAAGCCGCGGGCAAATTCTAGTAGACTATTTAATTTTGTTGAAACAAAAATGTTTTCTACTAACTACCGCACTAACGCATTTTCTAAATAGGGACCATATAAAGACTTGTGAAATATGTGTGTACCATACATAGCTCACAGGTTTTTCTTCAAGATATTTTCTGAACATGTATTGAAGCTACATGAAGCACTCGAATAACAGTAAATACGTGAGCTTATGTGAGAGCGTGTCAAGCAGACTACAACTGAACGGTACCTGTGACTATAATTGTTGTTTTTTATCGTATTGCTGGCGCTCTAAAGCGACCGGTAGTGAAATCGTTCTATTCACACACATAAACTGCTTTAGAAAACATGGTATTTGAATAGTATCGCGTTCAAATAATCACTGCTGTCAAATAGCGAAGATTTCAGTGGCAGATACTTAACTTTGTACCAACTGAATCACAATGGATCGCATACTGGGATAATAAGTCGTACATATGTATGTGTTAATCCAAGATAAGGGCTATATGTGTGTGATACTTTTTGAATCTGTTTAGCAGTTTAAGCTTGATTGATTTACAAAGAATCAAATATCTTTCACATCTTTTTAGCACATTGAATACCAAGTAGCGGACACAATAGAAAATCTATTGTACGCGGGCATTTGTGACCGTTACGGTGTTTAATGTGTTAATATGTAAAAAACAGTTTTCGTATGTTTGTGTCCACAAAACTTAAAAAGTAGCAGATAAATTAACTGATTTCTTTTTTACAAAACGTTGCATTTTTATATAATTTTATACAGAAGTTCCCACGAGAACGGGCATTTAAAATATCTAGCCTCAGGTAACCACCGAATCTAGCTGTTTTTTTATGCTATTAAAAGAACTACTAACGTCGTATGAATAATTTCTTTATCACTAGGGACTTTTTAAACATTCAAACAACGAACACAGAGAACAACCAGACAAAAAACATGTATTTTTGGTCACACAATTTTTGTCTCGTGTGGGGATCGAATGCAAAACACTCGTCGTTAAATCATATATCATTCGTAAAGCTAGTATTCTCATCAAATTAGTACAAAAGATTTAAAAGATGCAAGCACCCTGTATGCGACGTTTCAGATGGCTATATACATAAGTACAGCGTTCAATATAGCATGGCTTTCTAAGGCCTAACTTTTGCTCTATTGCATCGGATGAGTACATCACTCCATGCATTGATATCTAATGGCGTCTTCAAAGAGGATCTACATATAATACATTCATTGATATAATATACATTGCTTTGCATCCTAATTAAATAGTGGCACTCACACTAAAATTTGTTCATGCTTTTGAAACCTACAGGACTGCATGTGGTATAAAAATATCCCATGTGTTAATTCAAGACTTGTCTTGGATTAGAGATGGACAGCTTCGGTGGTGCATCGGTAATAAATAAGACAGCTGTGCATGGAGTCTCAGTTCGATTGCTGGAAAAAGTATTATCGGGTTGTCTGTCGATAAATTAACAGGTAGGTATTAGGAAGTGGCAATAAGCTCGCCGCCTATATGTGACACCAAAAGAAGAGTTGCCGTAATATGTATGTAATGTACAGCTGCCTAGTTCTTCGGGGATAAGGTCTGTAGAGGAACAGGGTGTGATGTCCCTTCAACACAAAGGGAGGATCCTCCGACCAGGCTAGTTTGATCGTGCCTGGTGGGCCGCGGCCCGACGGTTGATGTCGGGAGCTTGTATATATAGTTAGTCGCTGTGTAAACTCCGCTTGCGCGATGCAGGATTATGACGCCATTTGACCGTATTTAGCGCCATCTGTTAGATGTAGGCGGAACTTACTATTCCCCTCCAATCACTAGTAGTTTCTTTAAATTTAAAATGACAACTCACGCACTAGAAATAATTCCGGGGGACCTTACAAATATTCAAACAACGGACATTAAGAACACCCAGACTCGGAATAACATTTGAAGATTTCACAAAGTTTTGTCCCGTGTGGTATTTGAACCAACAACGCTCGGCACAATCACAGTGGCAATACTGACTCAAAGGAAAAGGAATGAAATTAAATCCATACTTATTTTATAAATAAAAAAGTTATTGTATATTTGTAACAACTATACGGCAAAAATGCTGATTCGATTAAGATGTCATTTTGTATGGAGATAGCACAAGCTTTGGCGAAAGCCAAAAAGTCACGCTAACAGGTAGTTCAATATATTTAACTAAGTATAATAGTTATATCGATTTGTTCTTTACCTCATCACACACAAAATGACAAAATACTCTTCAGATAATTAATTTGATTACTCCAAAACATAATTTTCCTGCCATAAAACGATATTAAACTATTTCTTAAACGTTTATTACGACATCACACGACAACATTAACAAGTGCGTAAAATTAACGCAGGGTTCATTGCGCAGTCGTTCGACATTCATCGAGTTTTACGGTACCAACTAACCATGCGTATCTTATGTTGCTGATTGTTTGCCGGCCGTATATCAATTAGAATTATTAGTAGTCTACCATATTGCCGCACTCTGTGCA
This sequence comes from Catocala fraxini, assembly GCA_930367265.1. Lineage (NCBI taxonomy): Eukaryota > Metazoa > Arthropoda > Insecta > Lepidoptera > Erebidae > Catocala > Catocala fraxini. Next base: position 15,017,919 of record OV884049.1, on the reverse strand, counting down.
ACAAAAGTTTTTTTTGTTTATTTGCACTTCCCGGATTACGTAGTGGTTTAAGTGGCCGCCTCGGGTTCGAATCCTACACGGGACAAAGATTTGAGTGATCCACAAATGGTTATGGTGTATGTTAATGGGTATGGTGTGTATAAGTTACGTAACACCGTACCATGTTCGATCGACTATTTGCATTATTAAACAAGACGACTATTAGGACGCGTTCTTATTAACGCATACGGTTAGCTCAATGTGAATACAGCCTTAAGTCATCATCACAGCTATTACTACTAGATGGATGAAGTAAAACATATCGTGCGGTGCTACACCCCGCTGTGAAAGATATATCTATAATAAATTGCTTTAGCCAACAAAGGAAAAACTGTTGGATTATAATGTTACTAAACAAAATAGGCAATAAAAGTCGAATACTTAACAAAGTGATCTCCCATTGAGAAGTATAAATTAAATTGATGATTGATTTTATGGTCCTCCGTTTTATGATCGTTACCGCAGCTTAAGGCACACACGAATGGCTGTTAAAAGAATGCCGCCGTCATTGAGTTGTATAATGGCCGTGATCGTGCGAAACTGGGCGGGATATAATTCCTACAGGATACTCAATGAAAAACCTGTTAGGATATATCTGAACTATTTATTTAAGTAAACGACAGAACTGGTTATCGCTACTCAAAATTGGTCTACAAAAAGCAAATAATACACGTCGAGGTGGTTCAACCCCGGAGAATCTTAACATCGACTTTTAATTATTGACGTCACACGCACAGCGCCATCTAGTGACACCAATCGGTATTACGTCAACACTATGAACTTAAAGTTACTTGAACATGAGTTAAAGGTCTGTTTACTGTTTAACTAGCAAATTCTTCCAATTTTCGGATAAAGAAGTTTAAAAAAGCACTTTAAATTATGCAAAATACAATACAACTCAAAGTTAAAATGGATTGTTTTCGATTACCAAAAAACACTCTTCCATAAATAAAACCTATATATAACACAACTCACTACAGTCACAGATGCATCCGTAACTAGTTGATACGACCGATATTAGAATCAATGTTTGTCAATAAGTAAATTTGGTCCCAGCGACCAATCTTAACAAACACTGGCCATTTGCGCAGAGACGGAAACCCGACATGACCGAAGAGAGATCAGGCATAAGACCAAGGCCTAGAGATTTTCTGTGCTTGCCGAGAGGTTATGTTACACCGTCAACTTCCTATGCCAGGCAGCTACTGAGAATGTTTTGTTAGAAAAACTCAATAACTCTTTGTAGCCCGGTATTAAACCCGAGATCTCATGCATAACAGTAGCATACACTATATCTGCGCAACCAAGACAATCAGTAAAACAATAAGTACAGTGCATTAGTTTCTTTCATTCTAAGGCTTGCAGCACCAAAATATGAAATGACACGATAATTTTCATCTACTCTATCTGACACAGTTTATATTACTCGACCTAACACCTGTGCGAGTAAAACCCACAATGGCATCTCTAGTCATTATTCCGACAAGTGTCAAAAGAATGAAAAGAACTGCCGCGAACTAAAGCGAATTTTGTGATAAAAATCTTCGCTATTCAACAACAGTGATTATTTCAAGTCCACACTATTTTCAGACCACCTTTCCAAAGGTTTATGTGTGTGAATAGAACGATTTCACTACTGGTCGCTTTAGAGCGCCAGCAATACGATAAAAAGCAACGCTTATAGTCACAGGTACCGTTCAGTTCTAGTCTGCCTTACAAAGTCTCACATAAACTTACATTTACTGTTATTCGAGTGCTTTATGTAACTTGTATTACATATGTGTTTAGGAAAATCATCATCTTAAAGAAAATGACGTAAATCTAAAAGAGTGGCCATAAGTCTCTTGCAGGTCATAGGCTCAACCTTTTGCATAGCTGAGGCCTGGAGTTCGATCTCAAGCGCCTGCTTGAGATCAGGCCTCAGCTTGGCAGTCTAACGGTCACCTACTATGCTATTGTGGCTGTCATTGTTAAATTGCATATTAGTCACTATCTAAATGTGTATACATCGAAACCCAACATATCTCTATACAGATAACAAAAATACTAAGCGAGGAACTACATAAATATACCCTCATAGGTTGGAGATACGTTCAGGTTAAACGTAAAACAGGTCACGCGTTACACCAAGCGCCACGACTCAACAAATACCAAGTAATTTAGCTGTATGTACATAAGGTTCGAATCTCGGAATAATGAAGATGTATGACGTAGTATACAGTTGCTATGCATGTGTATACTTCTTGGGCCATGGTTTAAGAGAAATGACGTCATCAGATATGTGCTTATAGTAAGAACATATATCTGGTTAGAAATTATACTGCAGTACTAGGATTATTCCTAGTAAGATAATTCCTAGTTTTATAAACGAATGAATGAATGAAAAAAGCAGCGATAGCTCAGTGGGGAGACCAACAGACTGCAATGCAGAGGGTCTTGGGTTCGACTTTTGGAAGTTATATGACTTTTCGAAATTATGTGCGTATTGATTGACAATTATCGCCTACTCCGTGCCTCGGAGAGCACGTTAAGCCGTCGGTCCCGGCTGCCATGAAAATCTATGGCAGTCGTTATTGGGAAAGTCAGTACCCTCTTATATCCTGACACTGGTCTAGCCTTAGGGTATCGTTAGCCTTCGGGTTGCGAAGGTCAGGTGGCAGCCGCTCCATGTAAAAACTGATATCCAGCCAAATCCGGTTAGACTAGAAAAGCGGACCCAAGTGACTTGGGAATAATAAAGGCTAAGAGAGAAGAAGATCCATATTTAATTTTGTATTTACTAAATTGCATGTGTAAAATAATCTAATTCAAATCCAAATTTCGTGGCAATTAAATTTCTGTTTACGCATTTTGTCGAGGTTCATTTGAAAAACACACTACTTTTAGACAATTTAAACTTTGAACTATTATTATTTGAACTATGAATCTTAAAATTTACTCTTTTACCGACGTTTCGGTTGCTTTTCAGCAGCCATGGTCACGGAGAGACGAATTTCGTTTTAACTGTAAGTAAAGATGTATTTATTTTTGGCACTCGTTTCTTTTTAATAAAGTATAACACTATTTTCTTTGACCTATTTTTTCGATGCTGTATTGGTTCAGTTAGTTAAAGTAAGTAGTCATAAGCTGAGCTGAACAGTGGGTAAGTATTCACGTCTGTCCTTGTCTAAAGTGGTAGGCAGAGGTGCATTAAATTCATATTTCAGTAGTGATGTTTTTGCATCTAACTTTTGCGGTCAACCACGTGCAATAGCAGACATGTTGTTATTTAGAAGATGCTATTATAAAACTTAATATAACGATTCCTAATCCGAGAATGGAAACCGAAACCTCACAATCAGCTTGAAGTCTAAGCGCAATTGTAATTATTTGAATGACGTAGTAGTTTAAGTGTGGGGTGAATGTTCTCGCTTCGATCCCTTGCGGGACTAAAATAATCTATCCATTCATATGCAAAAATACCCTTTTCAACATACCTTAGTAATTAGAAACTGATTTCATTTAATTTTAATAAGACAATTAACACTCAAGTTATAATTCCATTGTTGCATATTTGGAAATTCTTACAAACATCCAAACAAAGGACTCAAATAACACCCAAACTCGAAACAACTATTTGTTGATCGCTCAAATGTTTATCCTGTGTGGGGATCAAACTCACAACACTCGGCATCGACCATCTAAACCACTACACCGTACATTCAACTATATATAGTGGTGTGTTATCGAAGTAAACTTTCACAGAAACGTTTCATTAAAAACAACCAGTTTGCTAGAAACATTTAAATAATAGCACCCTATCTAATCATGATACGAAGTTATTGACTATCCCTCATAATTTAAAATCTAGAAACTAGAAATTAGTATGCAAACTGCTCCTAATTTGCACCTAGAAGCAAGATTTGACGCTTCGAGTTGCAAATAAAATTTGCTTTCTAAGATAAGGGGGTATTATCTTACGGTGTTTACGCATTTGTTGGCAAATACAAGTATTATAGGGGAGTGTGTAATGCATGGCTAGGTTCCGAAGTAATATTGTTTTTTTAGTACCTATTGCTTGAGATTAGATTGTTTATCTCTCTATTATTCCTGATGTAGGTATTCTTCGTACATACATAGACTCACACCTTTACGAAAGGTGGGTAGAGACGTATTTCAATTGCCGCCTATATATGGTTTTTGGGTTTCATGCAATTTGGCACGAGCCTATTGGCTAATACGCAAACTATAAAACACCGCGGGACTATTTAAAATTCCAACAAAAATATCCAATAATACATTGCCTGACTCGGGAATCGAATCAGAGACCATAGGTACAACAGCCGCATATACTATCGCTGTGCCACCGAGACAGTTCTTTTCCAGTTTAAAAATAAGTGATAACCAGGAAAAGCAGGCGCATCGATAGAAAAAAAAAAAATGAAACTCAAAAATATTTAAATATAGTCCTCATTATAGTAATTTATGCTCTTTATTAAGGCTTTATTCCGACCAGGTGGGATGACGATCTGCGAAAGACTGCAGGCAGATGCTGGATGCGGACAGCTCAAGACAGGGCGCTATGGCGCTGATTAGGGGAGGGCTATGTCCAGCAGTGGACTACCATAGCCTGATGATGATGATGATGATGATGATTAAGGCTATTTTATAGAGCAGATATAACTTGTATACAAATAGACATCGATTTTCATTACTATTATTATTTTTATTTTTTTTTCTAAAAGTAACGCATGTCTAATGCCTCGATTAGAATGAAAATATGAATATACTTAAAAAAATATGGATGTTCTTAAGTAGTTACGACGTGAAATATTAATTTTAAAGCCATGACACAATTACATCAACAAGCTTATTAACATATCTATGTATGTATGTATCTTATCCTCTAACATATAGTTAACACCCTTCAAAATACCAACAGCTGTACTTGTGTGTCAACCAAGCTTTAGCCAAATTGGCAACTGAAAATAAACACAACAATTAAATAATATTGTCTTCTATTTACGCGAATATTATTCATTGAAATTAAACTGCTATATACGGATTTTGTAAAGTGTCAAATAAACAACGCGATAAAATCCGTATATAGCAGTTTAATTTCAACAACAATTAAATTTAAAAATGTTTGCCGATAAAAACGTCATCTATCACATGCCCCCAAATGAACTTTAAATTACACACATACATAAATCTCTAGCCGCTGAAAACTAAACTAAAATCGTTTATTTATAACGTGCAAAACTTCATTTTAATCTATAGTTTGGGGACTTGACTGTAAAACTGTTGTTGCAAAACAACCATTCTGTATGATCTATGAGAGGTTAACTTACACTTTGGTGTAATAGACTCACATTTGTCAAATGAATGGCTACGTCACGGCCTTTTTGTGACCACAAAGAATATTCTAATAGGTGTGAGTGAAGTTGTGTGTATTTGTATGTTTGTATGAATGTTATATAAACGGCGTTCTCTAGAATTTGGCTCAGAAATTTTTTACCAACAGTGTTCTACCGATGGTAAAAATTTCTGGAGATTTTGTATTGAGGTAAATTTCGAGATATATTTGAAGATAGACATCCAGGTTCTGAAAGGGTTTTTTTTGTCTAAGGTGGCAAACAAGCATACGGCCCACCTGATGGTAAATGGTCACCGTAGCCTATGGACGCCTGCTACACCAGAGGCATCACTTGCGCGTTGCCGACCCTTTAGGAAAGGAAGTGAGAAGGAGAAGGAGCGGGAAGGGGGAAGAGGGTGATTGGGCCTCCGGGTAATCAATGATGTGCCAAAATCTCTGACAGCCTCGATGGCGTAGTGGTTAGTGTAACCGACTGCCACGCCTAAGGTCGCGGGTTCGATTCCCGCACAAGTCAAACATTTGTGTGCATGAACATGGATGTTTGTCTTGGTTTGGGTGTTTATATGTATAATATGTATGTATTTACAAAAAAAGCATATATTTATGTTTATTCATTGTCTAGTACCCATAGTACAAGCTCTGCTTAGTTTGGGCTAGATTATGTTGTGTGTATGTGATAGAATATTACTATTATATTATTATTATAAAATGAAAGTCATGTTTAGTGATTTGGTTGGCTATTGTTAATTTAGTTGGTCAATCAAAGTAGTTGACATGCGTTTTACTGGCTGTTACCAAACTTTTGTTGTGTAGTACCTTTTAGAGACTGGAGTGGCCTATTGGTTGTTTCGCATGAATCTGTTTGCAAGTAAAGTGCGTAACGAAAAATTATACAATACAATATCACGACAATAATTTCTCATGAGTCATTAGCTAGCATAATATGTGTTTAAACAATAATATACACCGCACAAAGATTTAAGTCACAGATGTGCCCGCACCGTACTTTAATCGCACTGAAAAGTCCTGCGGCGCCCGGCTCTGCGGTTGGGGAGAGGGTTTAAGCGCTCCCTCTCCCGCTCCGCCGCCTCCTTGATGGAAATCGCTTCCTCACAGAAGGAGGCGACGGCGTTCAACGATCTCTCATTCCGGACCATACACTGAACTACGGCCGGGAGCGAGAGGGCAACCAATCCGACAGCCGCGATCAACTCACGGCGCTGCGATGCCCAGGCGGGGCAATCCGCCAAAGTGTGCAACGCCGTGTCATCAACAACGTCGTGGCAGTCGCCGCAGTGTTGACAACCGGGCATCTCTTGCTGGCCTATACGACACAGGAACTGGCCAAAACAACCGTGGCCAGTCATTACCTGTGTCAGCCGGAAGGTGAGGGCGCTATGCCACCTCTCCAGCCACTTCTCAAACACGGGACTTACCACCACAATCGTGGCGTGCCCGGCACTGGGGTGCACAAGTTGCTCCTTCCAATTCGCCACTAGGACCTGGCAGAGCTCGGAACTTGCCGCCTCGAGAGCGGGTAGACCTAGCTAGCGCCTCCTGGCGCCAACGATAGAGCGACGCCAGGAGTGCTGCTTCCAAGTCCCATGGCATCGATCCGGCGAGGAGGCTCGCAGTCACCAACGACATCGTGCGGTAACCTCTTATCAACCTGACGGCCATGGCGCGCTGTGGCGCACCAAGCGCCGAAATGTTTCGGGCCGTCAGGCTGTCCGGCCAAACTGGTGCCTCGTAGAGGGCCATGGACTGCACGACCGCCTTGTAGAGCCTCCAGCAGGAGGTGAAGAATAGTAAGCTAACACATTGGATAGAGAACGATTGTATACAATGCCATATATGTATTTCTATACTAATATTATAAAGAGGAAAGATGTAATATTTGTTTGTTTGTAAGGATTTAACACAATAACTAAAGAAACGAATTAAAAAATAATATACATTATCCTTAGAAAGCTATATTATCATCGAGGTATGTATATATATTTTTTTAAAGTACTGTTTCTAACATATCCTAACCTACTTTTAGGCGAGCGAAGCCGCGGGCAAAAGGAATATATCTGCTTTAAAGCATGTTAAAATGCATGACACCGAAACTAACGCACCGGAAGTATTCTGTTCCAACTGTGTGTCGGGCTGAAATACATTGTTGTTCCGGACACTAACATTATTCTCGCGTTAATTTCACATATGTTTGTTTATTGAATCGAATTAGGCGTTATTTGGTGATATATATGTATGTATCACTTCCGAATGCAAGTGTGACGTCACAGTGTGTCATGCTCGGCGGTTGAAACTGGAGTTTGTTCCAAGCGGACGTGTCTGTTCAATAACACTTCGTTATTGTATAGTGTGATTTTACTTGTTATAACACATGTTGACTAATTTATTTTCGTGGTAATTATGGCTCGAGGGTACCGACTGCTCCACTACTGGGCACGGGTCTCTTCTCAGTGTCAGAACGGTTAGGCCATAGACCACCACGCTAGCCCAATGTGAGTTGGCAAACTTTACATATCTTCGAGAACATTATAGAGATCTCTTAAACATGCAAGTTTGCTCACGGTTTTTCCTTTACCGTTAGTGCAAGCGAAAGTATATTTTTTTTTAAATTGATTGTCTATCGAGTCTGGCCGCCAGTGTACTGCTGCGATTCATTAGGTTAATCCGGAAATCAAAGTCATCCCAAGTATGCGTTGTTAGTAACAAGTTGATGAAGTAGACTACGGCGCAGTCAAGCGTACTATCAAGAGTACCCCTTCGCTCATAAAACAAAGTCCCGTATACTCAATAGTAGTAAAAGCCGTCTATCCCTATAAATTGAACAATTACTAGAAACTATTTGCTATTCTAAACTTAGTACAAATACCGCATAAATATCCAAGGAACTTAAATTGAAGCTCGCTGGGGCACCAAAACACCCTGGCGGCACATTAATAGGCAGTTACAAGATGATTCTATGCGAATTTATTACGCAGATATGCGAGACGCGAATATTATGAAGCCAATAACGTTTGGAAAACCTACCCGTTTATCCCTTGTGTGGGTAGTCCGGCATGCCGGAAAACGATAAAGGTGAACGCAGACACGCTTCAATGGGACATAGGTTTAAGTGGTAACTTATTTAATAACTATCTGTTAAACAGAGAGATATATGTATATATATCTATTTAAGGCGTATAGTATTGATGAAATCTGTGTATTTATAAAGGCTCCTATGACCCAGGGGATATTGTTGGAATCTGAAAATCAACCTTAATTAATAAAAAAGAACTCCAGCCCCATTGTGTATTTATTTGAATACGCAACGCAATCGTACGTATATATCGCCTTTTAAACGCGAGTCAACAGTCAATAGTAATGGTAAGTTGTAACATCCATTCATGATCATAGCTGTGTTTCAAAAACAATTTGCTTCCCAAGAAGGTTGTAAAAGTAGATTTTCTTGTTCTCCCTAACCTTCATTATTTCCAAGTCATTTGGGGTTGGCTTTTCTGGTCTAACCGGATTTTGACTGGATATCAGTTTTTACACGGAGCGGCTGCCACCTGACTTCCGCAACCCGTAGGCTAACAATACCCTAAGGCTAGACCAGTGTCAGGATATTATACCGCACTGACTTCCCAATAACGACTGCCATAGATATTCATGACAGACGGGACCGATGGCTTAACGTGTTCTTCGAGGCAAGGAGCAGGCGATAATTGTCAATCAATACGCACATAATTTCGAAAAGTCATATAACTTCCGAAAGTCGATGCGCGACGTGGGTTCGATCCCGAGAACCTCTGCATTGCAGTCTGTCAGTCTCCCTACTGAGCTATCGCTATATTGTAAAAGTAGATAAGAAATATATTATAGGAACGGCTATTATACTCTGCACTCTATAGTCGAAACAGAAATCTGCTTGCCAGAGGCATTAGGTGGCCAATCCTAATCAATAGTGGACTCTACCAATTATAGATTGCAGAAAAATTAAGATATGAAAACCATGGATGGGATAGGGTGTGCATTGTTCGCCGCTTCGGAAGCCGCGAGTAACTAATTACATAATAAAGCTTATTTTACTGCAAGGATGGCTTACTAGTTCAAGTGGTCACTACGTCACTGCCACTACACCGACTGTTGTGGGTTCGAATCCCACACAGGACAAAAATTTGTGTGATCCGCAAATGGTTGTACCGACTCTGGATGTTCTTTGTGTTCGTGTTTGAATGTTCGTAAAGTCCCTCGCGATTAAGGAATTATTGCTAGTGTGAGAGTTATGTTTTTGAAATAGAATAAAAAATATCATGTTATCGGTTACTTGCGGTTAAAAGCCAAGAGCGCGTTCACTTTTAGGAATTTAAAAATGTTGGTCATTTGCTACGTTATGAATAGAGGAAAGATTTTTGGAGCTTAATTTCATAAATCAGACTTAAGTGGCTTTTGATATTGTTTGTTTTATAATTTTATACACAGTTATTTTTTTAAATAGCTGGACGTAATATCGAAAATATTTGTTAGTAAAATATATGTATTTCATTCACGTTTTGTAAATAATTTATGTATATATGGCGTACATTGCTGATTGATTTCGAGAAGAATTCTGAATGGCGCGTTGTGATTCCACAATAAACCATTATCAATAAAAATTCAACTTTTACACGTGTTAAAGCAAGTCGAAATATACGATTAAATTCGAATACATTCAATATTGATATTTATTGATTATTTAATTACTGTATTAACGATACGCAAAGACGCGCTTATACGCTGTTTATGGTACAGGGGCACAGTAGTAAAGGAAGATCATTGTCATGCAGTATGTTGGGTACGGAAAGTACGAGATACGCTGAAAAAACAGTATTCGCTGTCGGTCAGTCTATAGGTACATCATTTGATCGATTTCAATAGTAATCAGTAACGACATGCTGCTCAACTTTTGAATGCGGAATCATACAAATTTTAAATATTCGTAGTAATTGCACATGGTTTATGTAATGCTACTAGCATTCAAAGCAATTTTATTTTTCGTTAGCTATCGGTCATCTATACTAGTATTATAAAGCTGAAGAGTTTGTTTCTTTGTTTATTTGAACGCGCTAATCTCAGAAACTACTGGTTCGAATTGAAAAAATATTTTAGTGTTGGATAGCCTATTTATCGAGAAAGGCTATAGGCTATATAGCATCACGCTACGACCCACGGGAGCGGCGCAGTAACTATAAACGCGGGTAAAACCGCGGGCACATCTAGTTACTAATATGCGGCCAAAGACATTCAATGCTTGCACGCGCCCACGTTTTTGTGTCAAGTTGCCAGCTATTCTAGTAATATAGTACTTAATATCTTTCGGACCTAGAAACTCATTATTACATACAGACATTCAAAGACCCGCGCCTATGTCTCGAAGGGGTAGGCAGAGTTGAATTACACCCTACACTTCGCCCGTTGTAGGTTTAAGTATCACGTATTAGACAGCGAGTATATAAGTAAGACTTTTTGTGTGTCTATACTTAAAATATATTTAATGTATAGACACGGTCTCGTTCGATATAGTTTCATAGTCCTTACTAATATTTGTCGGCCTCGATGGCGTAGTGGTTGATGTAACCGACTGCCACGCATGAGGTCGCGGGTTCGATTCTCGCACAAGTCAAACATTTGTGTGCATGAACTTGGATGTTTGTCTTGGTCTGGGTGTTTCTATGTATGATATGGATGTATTTACAAAAAGAAAAGGATATATGTATGTTTATCCATTGTCTAGTACCCATAGTACAAGCTCTGCTTAGTTTGGGCTAGATGGTGATGTGTGTATGTGGTAGAATATTATATTATTATTATATATAAATGATAATGTTAGTATGTTTATTTGTTCGTTACGCTTTCACACCTAAAACACTAAACCGATTATCATGAAATTTTGCATACACGACAAGCGTACAAAAAAGAACATAGGCCGTATAGGGTTTAAAGGGATTCATCCAAAAAAATATGTATAAGCCTACCAACTCGCACTGGACCAGCGAGGTAGACTATGGCCTAACCCTTCTATAAATTGAGAAGATCACCATGCCAAGTAGTGCGACAGTTTATACAAAGTATACATCTACGTAAGAAGGTAGTGCAAAAAGTATTTCCTAAAGGTAACTATTATTATTTAAAGCGGCATTATTAAGGCTGTGAAACCAGATGAGGTGCAAAAAGTAAGGAGTACTTGACGAAGCTCTGTGGGCCGCGAAATTAGACGCCGAACTAATTATATCTTCGAGGTCAAGAGTACAAAGACGTATCGATTGCAGTACGGACAACAGTTAATTTAAGAAAAATATAGGAAATAATGCTTGCTGTATCTGCAAGTCATTTCAATTAGCTGGCAGTTCCTTTTTTCTTATTAGTTACTTGTTTGGTATAATGGTATTTTATAACAGTAAGGTTGCAAGGCTCGCTCGAGAAAGTAATAAGTTGTATGATTAGAAAGAAGAAAGAAAGAAAGAAAATATATTTTTATTTCTAAAAAACACGAAAGCCTTCAAACAATGTTCAGAAAATATGTACCTATATATTATTTCAGAAGATTTAATTAATACAAGTGACGGCTGTCACGCGCGCCACAAATGCCAAGATTCAAACATCAGTACATATTAATAATCTGTGCCTCAGACGTGGCAGGCAACGTCTCATCTACGTGGCGTTCAACACGTGTCAACCGTCAAATGTAAAATTATGTTCAAGACTTATTTATCCTAATATTATATGAATAATTACAATAATACTTAAAGTTATTAGCGAAAGATACGTTCGTGTTTAAGAAATCTGGATGGACACTCAGCATACACTGAGTTGGGCATAACCCCCACCTCAGTACTGATTTTCAGTTCCAACCACGAGTATCGTATCACTTGACGTCGTCGGCGACGTCCACAAATATAAATTACAACAAATGAGACAGGTGTAAATAGACAAATCAGTACAAACTATGATAAAAAGAAAGGGAAATAAAGGGCAGAACAGTGCTACATGATATACTTAACCTATGCAAACCATCATGGTAAGTTTTATTATATTGAATATAATAATATACACACATGTACATATATATATACATACATACACACATATACATATATATATATGTCTTTTCAGTTACCTATTCTAATACTTATTATTCTAAAAAAAAAAAAAAAAAAAAGTAGGAAGGAAAAGTAGCGGAACAACTGGAATGATCTACCAGGCAGAGGGGCCATAGCCTTCAAGGTACTGATGACTGTGACTGTGTGACTTGAAGCAGCGATAGCTCAGTGGGGAGACCAACAGACTGCAATGCAGAGGGTCTCGGGTACGAACGCACGTCGCGCACCTCTGACTTTCGGAAGTTATATGACTTTTCGAAATTATGTGCGTATTGATTGACAATTATCGCCTGCTCCGTGCCTCGGAGAGCACGTTAAGCCATCGGTCCCGGCTGCCATGAACATCTATGGCAGTCGTTATTGGGAGAGTGTTGACACAAAAGATCCCACTGGGTCGAAGTGTCACCGGTCTGCACTGACTGGCCCCCACATAAGATACATACAGATACATGATTAGATGTTTCTAGAGTAGGTCTTATGATCAGATTTGTGGAATGCTTGTGATAAGTGCATGCCCTCCCGTATCCTATATTCTGTAGTCTTCCTTTTATGAGTGCAACTAAAATATGTTTTCCTTCTAAAAGAGTATTATTTTGTACAAGACTAAACCTTGATTGTACTGTTAGCGCAATGATTTAAGTGATCATCGTCAGCGCATCGAGTGCTCTGGGTTTGATTCTCAAACAAGACAGTTAGTTCGATTAAATTACTACATTATATTTTTCGATGTTGATTTACAAACTTTTGTCCAAATTGAGTGTCCTTTGTGGCCAATATGTAAATGTATTGTAATGCTAATATTTCATTTGCCTTTTTTTATTAAATAATGTATGTATCTTATGTGGGGCAGTCAGTGCAGACCGGCGACACTTCGTCCCAGTGGGGTCTTTTGTGTTGACACTCTCACAATAACGACTGCCGTAGATGTTCATGGCAGCCGTGACCGACAGCTTAACGTGCTCTCCGAGACACGGAGCAGGCGATAATTGTCAATCAATATGCACATAATTTCGAAAAGTCATATAGCTTCCGAAAGTCAGAGGTGCGTGACGTGGGTTCGAACCCGAGACCCTCTGCATTGCAGTCTGTTGGTCTCCCCACTGAATATTTGTTAAATTATTAAATAACACTTGTTTTATTTTAATATCTGTCGGAAAATACGGCGTGCCTTGCTCTCTGGGGCGCGACAGAACATCAAGGCCCATCTAAATTGCTTACCGCTAAGAGCCATAAACCAAACTAATTAAATTAATTCTCATACATTAAATATTTTCGTACTACTTAGCGATCTGTTTTCTGATATAATATTTGAAATAGAAAAAGTTGAGGACTGCAAAAGATTCTGAACTTTTAATTAAGTATCCTTTTATAAAAAAGTCAATTAGTATATTTTGTGTTAAATAAATTTTAAGCATGTCTAGAGAAACATATATTTTCTTAGAACGTTTTTTTGTATGAAACTAGTATTAAAGTCGAGAGGGAAACATTTGAACGTTATTATAATTTCAACTTATTAACTTTTTAATTGCATTCCTGTTTTTTTTTTTTACTTTTTCTACAAAAAATTGTTTTGATAAAAATGCCTTTGAAAAGATGGTACAGTTAGCATTATAAGTGAACAAACGTCCGCGAGATTTTGAATGCGTCTTCGGTCGTGTAAAAGTAGGTGAGGTAGGGTGGATAGGTAAAACAACCTATCCCTTGCCTATGCTACTCGGTGATAATATAGCTTTCTAATGACACCATTAGAAAGCTAGTAAGGTGGTTGTGTAGTTTTTGAGTTAAATCCTTACAAACAAACAAGGAAAACATCAAATATTTTCTCTTTATAATATGAATTTAGATAATGGTAACGCATATCTTAATGCACTAAATCAATAAAAGTATTTTGATCACAATTTATGACTAAAGAACATGAATAAATAAGTATATCAATATGTTACTTTTTCAGCTACTTATTTAACTTACTATGTATGTATGTATCTTATGTGGGGGCCAATCAGTGCAGACCGGCGACACTTCGATCCAGTGGGATATTTTGTGCCGACACTCTCCCAATAACGACTGCCATAGATGTTCATGGCAGCCGGGACCGACGGCTTAACGTGCTCTCCGAGGCACGGAGCAGGCGATAATTGTCAATCAATACGCACATAATTTCGAAAATAAATATAACTTCCGAAAGTCAGAGGTGCGCGACGTGGTCTCGGGTTCGAACCCGAGACCCTCTGCATTGCAGTCTGTTGGTCTCCCCACTGAGCTATCGCTGCTCACTTACTATACTTTAGCTTACTAACCAGTAAGTGTATAAATCTGAGAATCATGATCTCTCGGATTTAAATCTCGCGAGGAATCCAAAAAAAACATATTGGGTTTTCTGGAAAGTACGCAAATTAGTGAGGTTCTATCGCAATTCGTTGTCAAGCACGTAATGTTGTTTATCCTGCGCTTGACATCTCGTCAATCGTATCGGATTGCCGTCACATCGGACTAAGGGTGTGTGAAATTAGAGAGTGTACTAGTGTTTGCTTACACACCTGTACACTCTAATAAGTCCTGATCAAATAGCTAGTCTCTATTGGCTGCGGAGATCTAAACTCGATCTGAATATTATTAGATCAGTTCACAAGTCACAAGTCACAGGAATAATTTTATATTGTACTAGGGAGACCGTTGGACTGTTAAGAGAGATACATCGAAATCTATATAATAATAATATAATATAATATTCTACCACATACACACAACACCATCTAGCCCAAACTAAGCAGAGCTTGCACTATGGGTACTAGACAATGGATAAACATACATATATACTTTTTTTGTAAATATTATACATAGAAACACCCAGACCAAGACAAATATCCATGTTCATGCACACAAATGTTTGACTTGTGCGGGGATCGAACCCGCAACCTCAGGCGTGGCAGTCGGTTACACTAACCACTACGCCATCGAGGCCGACTAACGATCTAATATAATACCTGACCTTTCAAATCTATTTTCGTAATAATGCAGCCTTTCGGGCCAGATGTCATGCAGCCATCGGCCGTCGCAGTCGGTCGAATATTTCAGATTTAAAACTGATGTGACCTACATTTTATATTTAATTCCTACGTTCTTATTTTCTGATACATATTTCTAACCTTTACCCGTAGGATCGTTTCCATTTCTATGTTATAACTATTCGAGAACAATGCATTTTTCGGGTTAAAACGTATGTAAAAGTGCACTGTTATTTCTGTCAATAAATTATTTCTATACTATCCATTTTACTCTATAGCCTTCTGTAAGATAGATAAACCAACAAGCTTACAAAGATGTTTTATATTATAGCCCTATAAGTTGCCAGCCTGTAAGTTATTTCTATCATAAGTTCCGTTTTGATCCGTAGCTTTGTAAAAGGAAGACAAACTAACAAGCCAACATACACACTTTAAAAAGATAAGGAAGTAAGGATACATATTACAAACAATATTTTCTTTTGTTAGAGATGAGAACTCCCGCACTGTAATTCCTGTGTCAAGGGATGTATCTTATGTGGGGGCCAGTCAGTGCAGACCGGCGACACTTCGACCCAGTGGGATCTTTTGTGTCGACACTCTCCTAATAACGACTGCCATAGATGTTCATGGCAGCCGGGACCGACGGCTTAACGTGCTCTCCGAGGCACGGAGCAGGCGATAATTGTCAATCAATTCGTTTATCGCGAAAAGACGCAGTGGGGTAATTTGTTTTATAATATTTAGTAAAAGTGATTATAATATATCATTGACCTAAATAACTACACACCATTCACAACAAACCCACAGAAAATAAAACGCTGTGTTTACATCCTAACAAACATTACACAAACTGAAAAAACACAAGCTCTATTTTATCATTCCGTTAAGTTATAAAAGTCTTCTTCGCACAAAATATAGCCTTGGAATGTTTTAAGGAATTTGCCATGGAGTGTTCCATAGCTTTCATTACTTATGACAAGCGCTGTTACGGAGTAGGGGAGTCGCCGTACTTTTATTAATGAACGCCATTTTTATGCGACGTTATTTATTTAAGTTCACGGTTTTTTGGTGTAGGAGTTCCGTAATGTTATGGTATTACCATGTTAAGACATTTTTTGGCCTTTATTTTAGGAAGAGTACGAAGCATCATTAACGGTGTTTATAGACAAGCAAGTAGCTGACGTGGGTTACATGCGCAAGCTAAACGACCTGGCTACATCCGTAAACTACTCGCGTGGACGACGTGGGTTGCATGCCAAGTTAATCCGTCGGACTACATGCACAAGCTATAAGCCCAAGTAAATGTTTTGTGTGTTTTTAAAGAGACAACGCTCGCACTAGGGGTAATTCCTATGTCGCGGAGGGCTTTACATTTACACAATAGGCACGAAAAACACTCAGACTCAGAACATCAATTTGAAACAAGTAACATATTATATTTAAAAAAAAAGGATTTTAGAAGGTTTTTAACATAACCTAATCTAACTTACTTCTACGCGAGCAAAGCCGCGAGCAAAAGCTAGTAAATAATATAATGATCGTTTTGAAGAATAAAGGTATTACAAATCCAATTTCTTGTTAGATAATAATATGTATCTAAAACTGTCTATACCAACACAACAGAATCGTTTTCCTTAATACTGAGAACACACTGAAAATCCTGTACCCAAAAGTAATTAAATGATTTAAGTACCACCATTGTGGTTATGGAGTTTTTAAACACCAAGACGTTTTAGTGTGAAACAGGAAATGGTTGGAACGATCACCGGAAGTGTTTAATGTCTATTACATTCGCTAACAGCCGGTTTGGGTAAAGCACTTTTATACAAATTGTAAAAAATTAAATGTCAAATGTTTTTTTTATTACCATTTGTGGCTAACGAGCAAGTGGCCCACCTAATGGAAAGTGGTAACCGCTGCTCATGGACTTCAGCAATGTCAAGACACAGCAAAGCCACTGCCTACCGTGAAATAAGACCTCTCTTTAAACCTCGTTTGAAAAAGGACATATCATAGCGCTCGGGCAACACCGAAGCGGGCTGTTCATTTTAGAGCTTGCTCGTATGTGGGAGGAATGATCGCTGAAAGTGTACCGTCTTGGATTTAAACGCCTCCAGGTGATATGGATGAACCCTGCTACGTTGTCGAGTGGTACGGTGATAGAAAGGGGCCGCTGGTACCAAATCAAACAGTTCTTCAGAGCGCTCCCCATGAAAGAGTCGGTAGAACACGCAGAGAGATCCAGTCTCTCCGATGCTCCAACGAATCCAATCTATCCGTGAAATTGGGATCATCGACACTTTAAACTGCCCGACTTTATAAGGAGTCAAGTGGGTCGAGTTGCCCTGCCCAGAGATTTGAGCAGTACTCCACGTGCGGCCGGACCTGTGCTTTGTAAAGCACAAGACGTTGACCTGTTGTGAAGTATAACCTTGTTCTGTTCAGTACACCCATCTTTTTGCTCGTTAATTTAGCTTTGTTCTTCAAGTGACTCCCAAACTAGACTTAACTCGAGATTTCCATGCCTAAGGATACTAATACTCTCGAAGATACGGAGAATAACTCCTTGGAACTGTGGCGCCATGATAAAAGGGTCCTTATTGGCAGTGAACGCGCACACTTGGTGTCTTCGAGGATTAAATCGAACTAAGTTCTTTTGACCCCATTCGCAGGCCCGCCCAAGAGAGTCCTCGACTTCGAACACAAGTTGTGTTCGACTTTCCTGTATCATACTCCGAGGGACATTCTGATAGCTGGTATAACGAGCATCACCCGTGCTGTCATCCGCACATTTACTAAATTTGTACTATATTATGTCTTGTTTATATGCCTTTATACGTATATATCTGCCCACATCCATAAGAAAGTAGGTTGAAGAGCAGTACATCCTCATTTCGATAGCTATGGTGTTTGGTAACATGTAATAGAGAGCGAATTAATTGCAACAAACATCGATTTCAGAAACCCCGCCTGTTTCTAAGAATTTTTGTTTAGTAAAATCCAATAACATTTTGCCCGTCCCCGGAATCGAACCCAAGACCTTATAAAGATCACAGTAGTAGCGGTTACGGCCACTAAGCCACCAAATGACAAAATTTTATTTTATTGTTATTTTTGAAGTGATGTTTACGTTTTCTTGTAAGTTGGTTAAGGTAGAAGAAATATGAAGCTAGAATAAATGAGAAGTACGGGAATAACTTAACGATAACCCGATAACCGCTGGGTTAAACGTCTTCTTGAGTGAAAACCGCGACTCGGCAAACGTAGTGTAGGACGCCCTGCGACCAGGTGGGATGACGATCTGCGAAAGACTGCAGGCAGATGCTGGATGCGGCAAGCTGAAGACAGGGCGCTATGGCGCTCATTAGGAGAGGGCTATGTCCAGCAGTGGACTATTATAACCTGATGATGATGATGAAGGGAATAGCGCCGGTTGCATGCTTCATGTTAACGACCGACGCAAATCGCTGTTAATTTGCGCATGAAACGCGAGCGAGTTGCTTGCGCATGTACCTTGCGTCTTGCATGTACGCACTACAAGACTCGAATAATGTCTGTATAATGAAATGGCTGAATATTCTTCGCCGCAATAAAACGCACAGAAACGAACAATTTCTATTATTTATCATCACTATAACAGCCCGAGTTTCTACAGTACGACGTAAAAGTTGCGTAATTATAACATAAAGTATATTTCCTTCCCTTTCCGGCATAAAGGGCAAAATACGCTTAATAGCTTAGACAAAGCAGGATGCCATATATCCTGTACCGTGAGGGCAGTATTAAGGGCTATACTCGTAACATAACTCATAATTAAGTCCCATTATTATACATCTCTGCGAATCCTTGAAACGGACAAAGAGGGGGATTAAAAATATTGTTGTTAAGAGCTCCGCTTCCTTTTACAACAATTAGAATCATTGTTACAAGTATAAGCTTTAAAAATAATGCAAATCTTTTCATAAATTATAATAATGTCAGCCCTATATAAACTGTCCCACTGCTGGGCACGGGCTTCTTCTGAGTGTAAGAATGGTTACTTTAATGTTTACGCCATAGTCTACCAAGCTGATCCAGTGCAGGTGGGCAAACTTCACGTATCTTTGAGAAAATTATGAAGAGCTCTCGAACATTAAGGTTTTCACGATGTTTTCGTTTACCATTAAATAGAGTTTCTTGCCCGTTCTTCTCATGAGCCCTACACCCTTGCTTTGCTGATAGTGGCAGTAAATGTAAATTCGCAGAAAAAATGAGTGTAACTTTGACATTCATAAGTGTTACCTTGTAACCCAATCTGAATAAATTTATTTTGAATTTGAAAATATAGCGAAGATATTAAGACTAAGAAAACGAATAATCATAGCTGTTGGTGTCAAAGTAGATATTTGCCACCTCTAGCTATTGTTTCAAGTCCTGCATTATATATGCCCAGCCACTTACTATGCATATTTTGCATGGAAAATTGCCGACCAAATATTACATAGTAAAAGGTATAATTATATTTCATCTATGATACACTTTATAGCAGCGATAGCATAGTGGGAAACAGTTCGACTGCCACGCAGAGGTCTCGAGTTCGAACCCAAGGCGCGCATCTCTGACTTTTCGAAGTTATGTGCGTATTAAATATTAATTACCGCTCGCTTTAACGGTGAAGGAAAACATCGTGAGGAAACCTGCATATCTGAGAGTTCTCCATAATGTTCTCGAAGATATGTGAAGTCTGCTATCCCGCACTGGGCCAGCGTGGTGGACTATGGCCTAACCATTCTCACACTGAGAAGAGGTCCATGTCCAGAAGTGGGACAGTTGAATACAGGACTGATATTATTATTATTATTATGATACACTTTTGCCTTAGTCTATAAAGTGTATTAAAACATTTTGAAAATAAAGTCTATATATTTTCTTATAGTTTTGCAGTTTACAGTTTGTCGATTTATTTGTTTGATACGCTTTCACACCTTAATTACTCGGCCGATCATCATGAAATTATGCATACACCTTATCAGGGGTACACAATATATCTTTCTAAAATCTAGTCAAGTCTATACACTCAGCACAGCTCTGATAAAAACTAAACAATCCAGGCATTTCTACAAAAGCTAGCCCACCATTTAAGACTATGATTAGTATTGTCAGTACAAAATCGACTAAAAGAGCACAGCTTCATCCATTACAGATTGTAGTCTGTTCTCTAATTGGCACTCCAGACGTATACTATTTGTAATTAATCAACTACATGCACTTTCACTTCACACTTCACAACTACTTAATGCTTATATACTCACGTCGGTTGCTTGGGTAAACAGAGTTCAAGGAATTTGGATTGCTACGATTTTACGACAAACATAAACATAAACACTTTCAAATAAACAACGCGATAAAATCCATATATAGTAGTTTAATTTCAATGAATAACATTCGCGTAAACAGAAGACAATATTATGTAAATTGGCACAATTAGTTGTTCCGAGTCATGGTGTTCTTTGTGTCCATTGTTTGAGTGTTAGTAAAGTCTCCATGCACTTCTAATTCTCATATAAACTCACGTGGGTTGCTGGAGGGGTAGGCGGAGAACAAGGATTTCAAATTGCAACGATCTTGATCGTTATTCGCCATGTGTTACTTTAAGTATACTTATGTTGGGCTGTGGCAAAAATTATTTTGCTACCCATCAACGGATATTATTGATGAAGGTTTAAATTGATAATATTAATATGTTAACAATTTCTTGATTTCATTTTCCAGGCTTACTTTTATGGAATGCGTGTGAGGATCAATAGTAGGCTTACCCTAATTTTCTTTGAAAACATATTGGTGTAAACATCTTCTAGTAAAGCATATTGAAATTAATACCAGCTTCAGCAACTACGCTTATGTGACAATTTGAAATACGGCTTGTGTAAGTATGTAAGTAGTAGTAAGTATGCAAAACACAATTTCCCCTACAAGCCCTTTTAATTGCTTAAGAAGTTTTAATACCATCGGTTCCGTTTCCGTTCTGCAGATTTATAATATTATCAGACCCGTTGTATAAAATCTCGCACTACTGGACACGGACCTTTCTAGCCATGCTGCCCCAGTGCGAGTTGGCAGACTTCATATTATTATATCTTTAAAAACTTCATGAAGAACTCTCTGACATGCAAGTTTCCTCACGAAGTTTTCTTTCACCGTTAAAGCGAACGAAAATTAATTAACTGTTTATTACGCAAATAACTTCTAAAGTTCAAGCTGTGTGTGTTTAACGCCACCTTTAGACCTCTGCGTATCAATTTTTTTTATGTTGCTTGTCAATATGATCACCCTCCGCCTGATGGTAAACAGTCATATGACTGTATGGGGACGGTGTGGAAGCCACTGCTCTTAGACCATATGGTCTAAGAGCAGTGGCTTCCACACCGTCCCCATAGCAGCTGAGGCGATGCTGAGGTCTCTACTTTGACGACCTGAGAAGGTGCTTTTTCACGTCCCACTTAAGGGACCCAGGATTGAAGAAAGAAGGAAACACGTGCCTTGGCAGAGAATTCCATGCCTTGTCTCAGTCCAACGATCTCCTCACTAGACCATCACAACTGCTACAATAATATTAAACTAAGTTTATTTTACTAACACGGTTAGCCCGGATTGAAAAGGTTATATAAAAGTTTTAGCTTGACCACATATTTATTTATTGCACACTAAAGATTAAAAGCTTGAGCCACTTAAAATTAAATTTACTGCTCGTCTAACCACAAAGAAATACACAAACAAACTATCATAAAGTAACCGGTAACCATTAATTAAGTGGCAACACTGTTAGCCTATAACGAGTGGAGTCGTAAACTTTACACCTATAACCTAATTATTGCCAGCTCTAAAAATATTGTACTACACAAAGTATTAGCTTTAAGAAAATTGGGCGTTAAAGTTAATTGATTCTAACAATGTGTACGGAATAAGTAGCACAATGTAAACACCAATAACATATAATAATGCCTTCTGTTTACGAGAACGTTAATTATTAAAAAAAAATAACTAGACAACTACCATCTTATTCTCCCCGTGACCATGGCTGCTGAAAAGCAACCGAAACGTCGGGGAAAGTGTAAACTTAAATATAAATAGTTTTAATAATTTAATTAGCTTAAAAATTAGTAAAGTTTAATAGTATCTAGTAGTATTAGTGTAACCGTTTCTAAATTAGTACATTCTTTAGCTTGTTTAAGAGATAATTTACTTATTTTAATATTCAAGTCTCCAAGCCTCTCTCTTTACGATTATTATATATTGTAGGGGTTAAGTACTTGTTGGTGGTAGTCAATGGTTTTAAGGTAATCCTAGTTTAGCCCAATAGACGGCGAGAATAATGTAATGAGGGCATTTAAAAAAATAAAGAACGCGATAAAATATGTATAAAGTATAATATTGTCTTCTGTTTACGCGAATATTATTCATTGAAATTAAACTATTATATACGGATTTTATCGCGTTGTTTATTTGACACTTTATTACATAATTTTGAAAACTGTTACACTACTACTACTATTAGTAGTAAACTAGTTTAAATTTAAGTTACTAATAGTAGTATAATTTCAATGTTTAAACAGAAAAACATAAACTTCCTATTCACCACAATACTAAACCGATAAATATTAGGGAGTTATAATGGACAGTAAACTTACTTTCAACAATCATGTTGATGGTATTGTTAAAAAATCTGCACAAATGCTAAACTTCCTTAAAAGAGGCACAAAAGATTTCAAGTTAGAGCGGACTAAAATTACACTATATAATGCACTTGTTCGGAGTATCCTGGAGTTCGGCAGTGTGGTGTGGAACCCACATTATGCGATTCACTCACAAAGAGTTGAAAGTATACAGAGATACTTTACTAAACACTTGGCCCACACTACAAACAAAACATCACCCAGATGCCCGTACGATCAGCGCATTGAATGTTTTAAAACGACCTCTTTACGAGAACGTCGAAGATTACACGACAACATGTTTCTTTACAAATTGATGAACGATAAATTCGACTGTAGTGAGCTACTTGCACGCATATCTTAAAACATCCCTAGTAAAATACCCAGATACCCTATAGTCAAACCATATCATATTCAGCATTGTAACACTGATATAGGAGTAAATTCACCACTAAATAGAATGTGTAGAGAAATGAACTCATTTATAAAACTAGTGCCTAATGCAGATATACATCACGATTCTATGAACTCATTTAAATCCAATATCCTGGAATCCCGGACAGAAAATGTAACCACTTAACCACTGATACCCATTATACTCTTTACCTATATTATTATATTCAGTTTTTAATTTACGTAAATTGTAACACATCACAATATTGTTTAACCTGTTGGATATTTAATTATGTTAGTTTTAATTTTTAAATAGTACCTAATGTTACTTGATGAATATTGGTTAGCCCGTAATTGGCTAGTGTGTAAGCCTGTAACTTTTAAGTTATATAAAAATTAAAATACATTGTATGCACAAGCTGTGGGAAGACCTGAATAAATAAATAAATAAATAAATAAATATTAATAAACTCACGTCCTATTACTTTACACGCAGTAATTGCGAAAATGTAGCTGTAATCCGTCCCTGTTCACCCTTTCGAATATTTACGTCTGAACGTAAATATTCGAAACGTAAATTAAAAACATAGATACTGCAGATATAACCTACTTTTTTTACGTCGGCTGAAACCAAACACGATGCAAGCAAAACTAAAAACGGAAGTGAACCTTTTATAACAGCTTAATATACATATGATGGTTGTACCCGACATATGCGGTTTTAGACATTGTAAATGGTAGTCCGGAAATAACTCCGGAAATCACATGCATATGTATGGATAACTGTTTCCTCAATACATGAACTTGCATGCATTATCATACCTTCATGGCAAATACGGCGTAAAAGGGAAAATACTGGCTTATCCCCACACTGTTTTTCAAGAATTGTTAGC
Organism: Catocala fraxini; assembly: GCA_930367265.1. Classification (NCBI taxonomy): domain Eukaryota; kingdom Metazoa; phylum Arthropoda; class Insecta; order Lepidoptera; family Erebidae; genus Catocala; species Catocala fraxini. The sequence continues at coordinate 14,993,409 of OV884049.1, read as the reverse complement.
CAAGCAATAATTAAATTAAATTTATTAGGTCATTAACTCCATTAATAACAGCGTCGTTGCATAATTTTTAAACTAATTTTTACCCGCGGTTTCGCTCTCGTAAGTAGAGGTAAGGTTAGTAACAGTTTTCCTGGATAAAAGGTACCTAATGTCCTTTTCTCTTTCCCTGACAACGTGTATGCGAAATTTCATAATGTTCGGTCGAGTAGTTAAGGCGTGACAGTATAACAAACAAACTAACACACTCACATTCGCATTTATAGTATTAGTTAGGATTACTTATTTAAAAGATATTACTCCAACTGAAACAGTCCGGCTGAAGAATTACTTCAACACTACAAAAGACCGTAGACAAAGAACTTTGTAGTGAATTCCTGCTGTGAGCTAAATAAACTCAATAATACGCTTACAGTCAATATACGACTCTTGAGTCATAATTATGTTACGCGTCTGTATATTCTCGAAGTGGTAGAAAGATGTGTATTACATTTGCACATTTCGTCAGCTTTCTTTTTATGTCCGAAATAATATGGACACAACAAATTGAGATATACCATCTTGCAACTTATAATTTTCCAACAGAAAGATCTAATAACACTTACCATGACTGGAGAAGCGAACCACAGTCTTAACGATCGCATGAAAACTCATTGCACGGGACCAACAAGGCAGGCTACAAAAATATATGAATCCAATAATACCAGACCGCGTCAAAATTGCTGAACTTCACTATAGCCAGCCAGTTATTTAAAACTGGCTGGGTAAGACACCTCAGTGGCGCAGCGATAATGAAGGCGACTGGTGCATGAGGTCTCGGGATCGAATCCCAGGTCGGGCCAGCAAAAAAATATTGGGGTTTTCAAGAAATCTCAATACGAGCCCGGAGTTAATAAGATGGCGTTAGACACGTCAGTGCCTCAAAAAGCACGTAAAGCCGTTGGTCCTGCGCCGGATCTCTCTCCGGTCGTGTCGGATTATCCGTCCCATCGCATCATGAGCGTTAGGGAACAGAGTGTGCATTTGTGTTTGTGCATACTTGTGCACTATAATATCTCCTGCGCAGATGGCCAGTCTGCGTTACAATTAGCTGCCGTGACCGAAATTCGGTCTGGAGGACATTATAATTATTTATAAGCTCTATTATGTAACCACAGCATAAAACCATTTATAATAACGTAACGTATAATATATAAAGGCAAATTAGCTCTCCATACGCGCCTGTAGCTAATTAATTAATTACGGGGTAAATTGGGATATCCATTTGCTAGCTCGTCGGCCTCGGTGGCGTAGTGGTTAGTGTTACCGACTGCCACGCCTGAGGTCGCGGGTTAGATTCCCACGCAAGTCAAACATTTGTGTGCATAAACATGGATGTTTGTCTTGGTCTGGGTGTTTCTATGTATAATATGTATGTATTTACAAAAAAGAAAGTATATATGTATGTTTATCCATTATCTAGTACCCATAGTACAAGCTCTGCTTAGTTTGGGCTAGATGGTGTTGTGTGTATGTGATAGAATATTATTATTATTATATTATCTATGTATATTCTCCAAATTGGTACTATTAGAAATTAATTACAGAACTAAATGACACTAATACAAGTGCGGTTTATTAATAATTAAATGAGCTGGTTATGTTATGTACGTGACTATGGCAGCCGAATCTTCTATTTACATTCAAAGTATGTCGGCTATGCCCAGAGAGGTAAGCAGCCCCTTCATAAAGTATAATATGTATGTAAATTAATCTGTAAAGCCTTAGAATACCAGATATAACCAAAAAAATATTGTGTCTGGCCACCAGTGTGCTGCTGCGATAGAATTATTTCTACATTGATAACTTGAGCACTGAGTATGTTATCCCTAAATCGCTATAAACCACCAAATATTTGATATATTTTTTGTTATTTATAAAGTAAAACTCTGGACAAGAGATCTCTATGTCATGAGGGACTTTATAAACACAGAATTAACAGACACGAAGTCCACCCAGATGCAGAATAATAAACAGAAAAAAAATTCACGTGTTCTAACTTACAACGTCGCACTCAGCACGGGAGAATCTCACGACGAGATCTCATAGTCGTGACGACTTATTTTAGATCACCCAATTTTATTGTCTTCAACACTGTATCGGTTTGTGATTGTTAGTGTAACTCGTTAAGGTTGCCAGTAACAACAACTGTAGTACTTACTTATGCTCTCGCTTCTAGCAAACACGAGTTAATCTATGTATATACGATTCTCAGCAGCATCATGGATGTCCAGATCTACGTTTAGTAAACGTCATTAATATCAACATTATCGAAATTTCACCGAGGTGAAACTTGCACAAAGCTGTTCAAGTTTCACCTCGGTGAAATTTCGGTTCAATATAATTCTTCGAGAGTACTTTATTCTGAAGCCATGCTATTATCATCATAAGTTATTCGTACATCGGCCGGAATTTAGCTGTCACTGACTAGAATGATAGTATAAAATTCTTACAGATAATTTTTCTAGTAATAATTATTTATATATTTACAATAAGACTAATCAGATGTCGGCGTCCGTCTAGGAAAAGCATTGATTTCTCTGTGTTATTTTATTAAGTGTTAAAAATTAAATACTAAACTACTTGCTTACTCAGTCGGGAAGAAAGTCTTTAAGGAAAGTTTAAGATTAATTTCACCAGGCAAACAAATAAAAGTCTGAACTTATTAGAAAATTGTCTGTAACCCAGTACAAAACTGAAGCTCCCTTTTGGATTGCAAACCCCACAATGAGAAGTACTCCTTTGATTTGACTTTTCTATTTTTCTTGTGCTCGACGACAGGATGGCATTTCACTAACTTTTGAAACTCTTTGATAAAATTTCTAACTGACTTATTTAATCGCGAAACTCGAACACTCCGAATTCCAACTACGCAGTAATTCAATCTATTCAGTAGATATAAAGCGTTAATTTAAAATAAAACTCATCAAATTAATGAAAACATCAGTTTTAAACTGGGAACTACAAGCAATTTTCAAAAAATATCTCCTCTTAGAGTATAGAAAGGAATTCGAACAATTGCAAAATTTTATACTCGAGTGGATTCAATTAATTGCTAGGACGATTAATTCTGATACAATGACATGGAGTATGCGTCGGCGTTTCTTTCCTCCGACTTGGTAAAAGTAATTAAAACTTAAGTGCTCAAGCGACAAATAAAGTGAAAAAGTTCTATCATGTAATTTTATCTTGTGTGAAGTGTATGCGGAGAAAAGGAGGGATCGGTCCGGGACTTCCAGTACATTTGTTTACTGAAATAAGTAAACATTGAGGTAATTACTTTATTAAAATGAAATTACAAAAGGTTTTTTAAATGGTGATTAAAGGAAAACAAGGTAATGGAACGTTATCGGCACGAGCTGTGGTTATACTGCTTATGAGTCTTTTTAACGTAATTTATATTTAGAGGCGCTCATAGCCAGTTGCACTCACTGATCGGTAAACGACTAGCGAGGTTAAGCAACGATGGGTGTGGTCAGTCTATAGATGGGTGATCGCTTAGTGGTATTTCATCTGAGCATCTCCGTGCTTCGGAGGGCACGTAAAAAGTCGGTCCCGGTTGTTGTTAAATTGACAGCAGTCGTTAAGCCATGTCAGAGGCCTACGGGCGGCTTGAACAACTCTTGACAAAAGGTTGGCCACTAACCACACGAAAAAAAATAATAAGAAAGGAATGTAATTTCGAAATAAAAGAGTATCGTAATTGGTATTTATTTGTCATCGCTTGATCGTAAGCAGGTATGTGTACTATATATTTTTAAATACAGTATCCGTAAACAAGTAGATGTCGTGTATTGACGGTGTTTTTTTAAATCTCATAGATGCGTCTTTGAAGTCTAGTAAATTGCAAGCTCTTGGTCAGATAACGAAAAACATATGGGCGATATTTATACTGCAATATCCAGCTACAATGTCTTCAACTATAGCCCAGCCAGAACAAAACATTAATCATCACATCATTCATATTATGCAAAATAATGACATGTAATTCTATAACATGCTGTTATTGCCAGCCAGTATAGCCAGCAATAAATTGCAGTAAAAGAAATGCACATTTAGAAGACCGTCTACTGGTGCATATGTACTTCGCCGAGTATTGCTTATTCAAACATAAGATGGGATAAACCTGCGACCTGTGTGATTCTCAAGCAATTGTACCGAGTTTGAGTTAGTAATATGCGCCCCGGCTTTGAAAGGTAGCATAAAACCTTAACAAATTATATATAATACACATAAACTTCCTCATGAATCACTGTGTCTATTGGTAAAAACCGCATGAAAATCCGTTCAATAGTTTTTGAGTTTATCGCAAACAGACAGACGGACGCGGCGGGGGACTTTATTTTGTAACATGTAGTAATTTATAACACTACATTAATACATGCAGTGTCCATACTAAGTCCACAACTACATTATATTGAATATCATTTGAATGAAATTACATACATCACTAGTCTAGTCTAGTAAATGTGTGTGGTACACTTATCTCTAGATATGTCAAAAATAGTAGTGGTAAATAAAAGTGTAGAGATTTTTCGCCAGCTTTTAGGGCTAATGCAGGCAGTCCCACCGAAAACATTTAGAATTTTGTAATTGACTACCATTACTGACAGATCAAACTCAATAACGCTTTGCCCAACTAGAGGTATTTCTACCATCTCTAAAATCATCATTATTGGGCCCAGAAATCCTGTCCAGCAGCTCACTATCATCTCCAAAAGCAAGCTAATCTCATCTCACAGTACCAACTGGAAAAATTATCCTCCATAATGAATAATTCATCTTATACCCAAACAATCAATCATACAAGACAAACAACATACAAATCCCTAAAAATATGCACATTATGTGCTAACGTTCTGCTAAAACACGTGTACACACATACCATAGTTAACTCGTCCACAAGAGGCCTAAGTAAACAGCTCAACAAAGTTTTGCAGAAAGGACTTTTATAATACCTCTGCTAATATGTTCTGCTTCGCGTCGGCTGTGATGGACGGCATTAAAAGGCATTAGGGAAACCTTCGCAAATATTAAAGGTAACACAACATTTGCATATTGTTTGCTTGTTTCCTGAAGGGACAGGTAGACTACATTCCAATTTGATTTGGCTTAAGTGTCCTGGCATTTCGCTCTTATAGAACTTATTTACATCAAATTCTTCATGCAAGATTTTTGCCTTTTCCAGGATTATTTCGATTTGATCCCAGCTAGATTTTAAATAGGACTCTTATAAAAGGCTTCTCGCGCACTAAGGATAAATCTTCAGTCACTGGGGACACTTTGATCCAACACAAGACTCTGCGCAGTGGCAGTGACGAGATGACCACTTATAATTCTACGCCATCCGTGTAGTCAAGTTTGCCTGGGTCTTCCTACTACTCTTTCATCTGTCTCATTTATATTTGCCATAATTATTTTCTAGTCAAACTTTTGTCGTCCATTTCTTCCACATGCTCTAACTATCTTAGTACATCTTTCACAATTCCTGCCCTCTTTAACATTGCAACACTCTCTTATATTTTCTGCACTGGTTCACGTGCTATAAGTGTAGCCTGCACCTCGATAACCACACCAATTTGGAAGAGATCAGGTTTCTCAGAGAATATGTAGTGCAAGCGTCCACAACTTTGTCGTACGGACATAGGTGACCGAAATTTCACTTACCCTGACGCCTGACGCCGAACCAAGGCCCTCGTTAAGCTAGATTGGAGATATTTCGTCAACTTAATTATTTGAGTATCATGAGTTAATTACTAAGCACACAAATTAAAATAAAAGACAAATTTGATTGATATGGATAATCGCCCTATAAGGTCTCCTCATTATCCTCACTAATATTGTAAATTCGAATGTAAGTTTATTTGTTTGGTTGGCCGTTTGTCATTACTCAAATATTATATAATATTTATATGGAAGATGAACAGACAAAAATTATTCAAAATGGCTAAACTTACCGTGATAAAATTTCGTGCAAAGGTCAGAGATACGGTACCATACGGTGAATGTTCAAGGCTATATACATGTTTTAATAAATTAGCCAAATAGATTTTAATTTTAGGAAGGCAGTCTTACCATAAAAGCTGGTGGTCTTACCATAAAGGCTGGAATACTTGAATTTTCCACCATACGAACGCATACGCTGATACTACGGTATAAGCCTGGTAAGTGCGTTTTGGGTATGTTTACCAGATTAATCATTTGTTATAATAATAACAATAAAAATAGTATCAGCGTATGCGTTCGTATGGTGGAAAATTCAAGTATTCCAGCCTTACACCACCAACAACACAGCGTACAACTACGCGTTAGAACGAGGCTCATTAATCCAACCACAATTACGAATTTTCCGTCATCACTACTACACAAATGCGTGCAACCAATTCCTGCCAAAGCCATCGAGGTCGAATGGCAAAGTACCAATCACGATTTTGCATAACCACTTAATAAACCGAAACTTGATTCAAGTGCCACCGGCCCTCAATTAGCCAGAATTTTGCCTATTTGAAGCAGCTCGTTGTGGTCGGGTGTTTAATACATTTGTGTCACTCAGATATAGCATTTTTTATTCTATTGACCTATCAATATCATGCAGTCCAATCGATACTTAAACAACTCTAATAAATAGCTGACTCGGGTAATCTGCATTAACCCGAAATAATAAGCTTATTAAAGATGGTTTTGAATATTAAATGGAACGACTAAAAACAGACAGGCAGGTAGAGAACTCCGTTCAGAGTTTGTCTACCTGCCTGTCTGTTTTTCCGGCATTACGTAAAAAATATTTACAAATATTGATGGAGTTATTATAGTTTGATAGCTAGTGGTCTAACTGAAAAGGCCGAGATTCCTCTAATTCTAGTGGGTAGAACTGGATATATTTGTGCCTGCCTTGGGATAGAACTTGAGATCCCTGCGTGGCAATCCAACGGCCGCCCACTAGGCTCTCGCTGTTGCATAGATAGCTACACGGTAGTATGTTAGCCCAGATAAATTTAGCTTATTGCTCTCATCCCGGCTCTATGCCTGCAGGCCAGCATAATGTAACCCAGTTTCAAACTAACTAGCTGTAAGCTAAAACTTCGTTTGCATTTAGATAGTTTCATTTTACGCCTAATTCGAGTTATAGCCAAGCCAATTTTTACGTTACCGATTTATTCGGGATCAATTAGACTATTCTAAAGTTATTTACATCAAGTATTCTTGACTATTATATAAATGACAATTGATCTTAGACCCAAGGCGGTATATCATAATGGTTAAATAAAATAACCGTTAAGAACGATGATAAACAAAAATCGTTAATAATTATATCAATGCCAAAATGCAATGTCAAAGGTGAACGAAACCGAAAAGAAAATATCTTTTATGGACTTTGAACAAAATCGTTTTAAGAGTTTAAAATTGTTGGACGATGTCTTCAACACTTTTCGCTTCGCTTTACTAATTATCTATACTTAAATTAATGATGCGGAAACAAGCTTATCCATTTGTTAAACTTTTTGCTAAACTACTGAACAGATATTGATAAAATTTTGTATGAAAGTAAATTGAAAATTTGCATATACTTTTCAGGCAGTATGCGTTTCTATGATTTTTACGCGGGTGACGACGTCGTGGGCAGAATAACTTAAAACAAGTTTATAATAAAACTTACATATATAGCATTCTTACAGCGCTAGGAAAGGACAAGTTCATAGAAATTTTTATGAATTAGAACACTGTGGACGTACACCTAATTGGCATTGGCATTAATTTGCTTTTATTTGAATACGCTCAGCGTATTTTATTGTGACATGCATTCGCTTCAAGCGAATGTTTCGTAGCCCTCGTGTAACCGTTTCACGAATCGTTTTGTTAATACGGTTTTAGTACGTGTCAAAGTCCTATGATCAAAGAATAAACGCGCAAATACAAAATATGAAGATAAAAGATAAACGTATAAAGACTATAGGCACAAAACAAAAGTATTACCTATATCACAGAAAGCATGACTCATAACATGAAGGTTGTAGAAACTCCCCTGAGAGGCTCACGTCCGGTAGGCAAGATATATGGAAGGAACGCTTACCTGTAACAAAAAAAAAACATAATCGTTTAGCAAAACAGGCAACATTTTTATCTATTCGCTATAGTAGATAATCATAAATCAACTTCAAAAAATATGGAAGCTTAAGGTCTTTGTAAATTTTAACTTTATTACGTAATAATAATGCCCTCCCGACCAAATTTCGGTCACGGCGGCCAATTGTAACGGAGATTGGCCTGCGCAGGAGATATTATAGTGCACAACTATGTGCGCAAACACAAGTGCACTCTCTGTTCCCTAATCCTCATGATCCTATGGGACGGATATTCCGACACGACCGGAGAGAGTTCGGGTGCAGGATCAACGGCTTTACGTGCTTTCCATGGCACGGGGGTGTCTAACTCCAGTCTCGTATTGAGATTTCTTAACAGAAAAACCCTATACGTTTTTGTCGGCCCGACCCGAGATTCGAACCCGAGACCTCATACACAACAGTCGCATTAATCGTTCATTAAAATCTTTGAATAATTATAATAATATAATTATATTTTTATTCCAAAATTTCATGATTTTATTTTCAATTATAATATAATCATATCAGCTCTGTATACATATTAACTGTCCCACTACTGGGCACAGGCTTTTCTCGATTTGTGAAAGGGTTAGGCCATAATCCACCACGCTAGCCCAGTGCGAGTTGTTGGACTTTACATAATATCTTCGATAACATCATGCAGAATTCTCAGACCTACCTTAATGACAATGTTATATAATTAGGTAAAAATAAAGATAAAGATTATTTATTTAGTCGGCCTCGATGGCGTAGTGGTTAGTGTAACCGACTGCCACGCTTGAAGTCGCGGGTTCGATTCCCGCACAAGTCAAACATTTGTGTGCATGAACATGAATGTTTGTCTTGGTCTGGGTGTTTCTATGTATAATATGTATGTATTTACAAAAAAAAAGTATATAAGTATGTTTATCCAGTGTCTAGTACCCATAGTACAAGCTCTACTTAGTTTAAGCTAGATGGTGTTGTGTGTATGTGGTAGAATATTATTATTATTTTGTGAAATATGAGTATACAATACAAATTACATTAGCTTGCATGTAAGGTGGTCAGTCAGAGTAAGTTCCACATGTTTTCACCATACGGCGTACAAAATTAAATAATTGCAACAAACATTCAAACATTAGAATTATACAAAAAGTATAAAAGTAACAAAATTCGTAATAACATGTCACAAATATTTTAATTTAATTATAATCCTATTTTTAAATATAAGTTCGTTAATTTGAAAGAATCATGCATATTATTGCAGTAATATGAAGAAAAATAAATATGTGAGTCACAATTATGTCCAAACTTACCAACAACACAAACTAATGTCACAGCTTACATTTTAAAAAAGAAAAGGCAATAATAGTAATAAAAAAACATTGTAAACAAAAACAACAATAATATAACAATCAATAGCCATGGAATGGTAAACGAAAACTGACGAATATAGTTATAATTCATACAGTTAGTATTAATTGCCCAAAGGCATAGAGTACAATATTGGAGGGCTCAGCCCTACCGAAAGATGGCATTGGGGAGAAGAGGGGACCACGGGCAGCTCGAGGCCCTGCGGAGTCAGCGCCATTGCTGATAACTACTGAATTTTAAGCTATTTTACAATGCAAACAGTCAATGCGAAGGCTAAAGGGCAACGTTCTAATACTAAGTAATAATTTTAATACTGCAAACAAACGCAAAAGCTAGTTTGATACCTCGAACGAACAAGATCCATTCGAAAAATCACCAATTGTCACTGCTGGAAGTAGCATGAGTGCTTACACTTCAACTCTCAAAACTTTTAGCAAACCTGCCTTCTTATTTGACGTGTATAGTAACCAGAAACTGTATGATATTATTACAACTGTGAAGCCAGCACTTCTTTAGCATAATTACGTTTATCTACGCTGGTTAAAATGAAACACGAGTGTTTTAGTTACACTGAATTAGCGTAGTACGATTATACGGTAATACGTTCCATTTATTCGAATGTTTAAGTTATGCATTAAATATATTCGAATAATATTAAACGTGATTTAAAATATACATTTGCCGGGTATGCATATGTACAACACAAAATATTAAAGAAGACTGGAATGACAATAAAAATGATAATTCGTTACTATTGATACCAAGATGCCTAACTCCTTATCATGCATGTGTCGTTAAAGCAACTGATCGAATATTCAAATGTTTTTCGAATCTATGGTAGCGAAAAAGTCAACATTCGATGTTACAACTCCACAAAATAAATTAAGAAATCTTTACTTTTGTGGGCCATCTACAAAGACTTATTCCTTATATAAAGCTTTTGTAGATGGCCCACAAAAGCTTTATATAAGGAATAAGTCTATTAAGTAAATTACGTCTCATACAATGTGAAAAATGAAAAAAAATTAACATTAATTTGAAATAAAACACCCTAATAAATAAGTTAAAATTTCAAGCTGAAGATGATTAATTTGACGATTTCGAAACTTAAATTATCTAAACTAATATTATAAAGAGCAAACATTTGTGTTTTTGTATGTATGTTTGTAATGTTTTCACACAAAAACTATTGGACCGATTTCAAAAATTCTTTCACCATTAGAAAGCTGCATCTTCACTTAGTGACATAGGCTATATACATTTTCAAAAAAATAGGGATCCTTAATAAAATTGCAATAATATAACCCAAGGGGTAAAAAAATTAGTCATAAAAAATCTGTCATCACGTGCGCTGCGGAAACTATTGATGATAGAACAAAAAAATGTTCTACAGATCAGATTATAGAACGTATCAATATCTACAAAAAAGTCCGCGATACCATATTATGTCCAACTACTGTAGTTATGCTACTATAACTACTCTTCTACATTTTAAAAGTTGATAAAAGTGCCGACAATAATCTAACCATATTATTCATACCTCTGTATTAACCCTTATCCCATTAAATGATATTTTATTATAGCCAATTTCAATACCCGTAAAATACATTTTAAATGATTAAAATCGGACATTTCATTCAAAAGATATAATTCTTTAGATATCTTAGGTAGTTTTTAAATATTAGCTAACTGCACCTATATAGGTGTAGTTAGACTTATTATTCTTTAGTTGTAGTGTTATATATTAAAATTAGAAAACAAGTTAAAAGTAGGTATTGGGTAATAAATAAAAGTCCACGCGGACGAAGTCGCGGGCAACAGCTAGTTCTAAATAAACATGAAAGGGAAGCGAGAACGATATACTACCATGACATATCGGCACGGTTACAAGGGTTTTTATAGCACTACTTGAGAAGTAACTGTTGGTTATTTTGTATTTTTTTACTCATACTTACTACCTTTACTTATCGTCCTTAGTAAATATATGGCATAATGGCAGTAAGTACATATGAGTTGCAAATACTAAAATTATTTTTACCTGCCAGACAAAATTAAAAACCTATTGTGTTTGGCTGCCGGTGTGCCACTGCCACTTAATACGTTAACAACAATATAAAATAATAGCTTTGAGCTTCTTGCAGGTAAGGTAAACCTTTTTCCTGAACCTTGCAACTAATAGAAATGAAAATAATATAATACCTAACATTAGTACACTCACTGACTGATAAAATTCAACGATCTTAAGTGTTACTTCTTGACTCAAATGAATAATAAAGATAATGAAGTAAGAACGATGTATAACATTTGCATGCCGCCAGAAAGGCGAAACATGACGTACATATGATACGATACGTCATGTTTCGCCTTTCTGGCGGCAAATAGCAAATAGTCATAATTTGACTATTTTTATAACAACTTTGTCAGACATGTTAATGGCGAATAAATTAAAAAATATATAATTTATCCTATAAGTCTTTTTTGAACTAACTTTAAATTCTCAGTTGCAGAGTTTAATAATGTGCTGGGTAATAAACAACCTTTAGCATTATCACCCTATTATCTAGGACTTAAACATCTTCTCCCTAGCCTTTATTATTCCCAAGTCACTTGGGGTCGGCTTTTCTGGTCTAACCGGATTGGACTGGATGTCCATTTTTACACGGAGCGGCTGCCACCTGACCTCCGCAACTCGAAGTCTTAGGGTATCATTGATAACCTAAGGCTAGACCTTAAACATAATGAGCATAAAGTAGGTGCAACATACTTCTGCCAACCCTTCAGGGACATGGCATCAGGCGTGAGTCAGTGCATCTCAAAACAAATGGTAGTAACTTCCTAAAATCAATTCAGTGCCGGCCATAAATGTTCGATATACATTATTCAGCATTCGCAATAGGCTGATCAATGCCTGGTCGCAGAACATTAACATATCAGCAATAGAAGAAGAACAGTGTTCATAAAAGTGTATGGGTCATATTGAAGATCCCTGAAGATTGAAGATCCCCGGCAAGGTAATAATTATACATAAAAAGCATTTTAACAAGACATCGATTTTGTATCCACACTTGTACTTAGACTGAATCTAAAGCAGTTTTACCGAAGACCAACACTTCCAACCACCTACAATATCAGCCCTGTTTATAAACATCTCGACTGCTGGGCCCGGACCTACGGGTTGGTAGACTTCACACAAATTCAAAAACATTATAGAAAACGTCTACACGTACACGTCTCCTGACGATGTTTTCCTTAACCGATCACTGTTTAATACACATCATTTCTAAGAATACGAGGTGCGGGCAGTACTTGCACTCGAGCCCTCTGCGTGTCAGTCCACTATCGCTGTTTCTCTTTCTTACCTTTTAATTCGCAAACATAATGGAAGCGAACCATTCATTAACCAGAGACCTAATGGCTCATTTACTCACATAGCCACCATAAATCAAGTACGCAGATCACAAACCTCATTATCCCACACTTTCCTTCCAAGGCTTCAAGCATGACGTATACGCGATGCAGTATTCATAGTAAGAACTTCATAATGAGACGTCTCATGACTATGAATACCGTGTCGTCCTGTCATTAAAACTGCCAGAGCCAAAAGTTCTTTACATAATTGAATATATTTTGTTGCGAACATGAAGACTTTGTTTTATACAACTTATTTGAATTAACATTTCTATAAAGTACAGCTGCTTTAGTAATAGGGGTTAAAGTATGAAGTTGCCGTTGTATTGTAATATATATTTTGAATTGACTTAAAACCTTCATGGTGTGAGATTTTCGATTGAAACTTTTTTCACATGATACCTGAAAGATACTTCTTTAAAAAATATGCTACATTTGATTTGCGGCTTTCTATTGTTTTTTTATGCAGCTTAGACGGGAAAAAAGGAATACTTCAGAAATCTGAATCATTTTTGAATACGAGTTCCGACGCGGAACTAACACAGCAGAAACGGAGCGCAATATCAACGCTGCGTTTGGAGAGGAGACTGCTAATGAACGCACCGTGAGTTTTTGTTTAAACGCTTTCGTAATGGAAACTTCGACTTAAAGAACCGACCACGTGGAAGACCGCCTACACGGGTGAATAACGCCGAATTGAAGGAGACGGTGGAAGCCGATCCGAGTCAAACTACCCAGGAATTAGCGGCATGGTTTAACGTTACCCTACCTACAATATTGGCACATTTGCAACAATACAATAAGAAAAAAAATGCCTCATGATTTGACTGATCTGCAGAAAGAAATGCGTGTTGCCTTGTTGAATCGGTACAAAAATGAAGGAATATTCGATCGAATTGTGACTTGTGACGAAAAATGGATTCTTTACCTTACCTATCTTTGGATAACCGTAATCGAAAAATGCAATGACTGACCCCAGGTCAAACGCCGCAACAGTGCCCTAAAGCAAAGCTTACCAATAAAAAGGTAATGGTAACTGTTTGGTGGTATTTTCATGGTGTTATTCACTATAGCTTTCTCAGGTCTGGTCATGGTGCCGAATTTCGAACAATGATGGCGAAACTGGCAGTGAAACAGCCCCGACTCGTGAATCGATCTTCACCATTATTGCTCCATGATAACGCAAGACCTCACCCTGCACGAGAAACCGTTGTAACTCTACAGGAGCTGCAGTTAGAAACCATACGTCATCTTCCGTACTCGCCAGACCTTGCTCCAACAGACTACCATTTTTATCGTGATTTGGACAATTTTGTAGCTGATAAAAATGTTACTCCCAGGAGGCATTATAAAATGCTTTCACACAGTTTGTCGAGTCTAAATCCCCAGAGTTCTATCGTAAAGGCATAAATGATCTTCCGTTTACATGGCAGCAATGTATAGATAATAAGGGTAAATATTTCGATTAAATAAATATGGAACATCTTAGAAAAAAAACAAGTTGCAATTTTAAAGTATAAATCGGTTCAGTACAAAAAGTGCATCCTTTAACCCCTAATATATAACGTGTATCTTAAAGGTGTGATCATGAGCTTAGACCAATAATACGTTTTTACCTATTATTGGTCTAAGCACATGATCACAGTAGCCACATTTGGCTAGCTTATTTAAAATCCATCATCATAAAGAGCAAATTTTTAACTGTCTTCTGTGGTCAAACAGCACCTTACTGAGAATTTCCAAACAGCCTATCTATTGCTCACGCACACTTTTTAATCTATGGATCGAATTTGGAACCTCGCGATCAGCCGTAAACTTAAACTTATATCAAGGAATCAATGAGACGATTTTATATATTAGGTATACAGATCTTATAATATAATTAATAATTGTATCAATAAAGATAGGCAGACACTAGATTTTCTCTTGCTATTGCTTCAAATCGTCGTTTAAAGCTCTTTTAATACAGCATCTTTGCAGCAAAAAAGGAAGCTATATTTTCCTCTGATCCTAAAGATCACAGCCACATAACCTGCATCTGCCTGTAGTTCTAGGGTATCGGGTATAATTTCCCATCAATATTTCTCTATTGCGCTGCCAACACAGTGACTGTTTTTGCAAGGACAAATTACCGTGCTGTTCCTGACTTGGAGATGTTACTGAAAAGCTCCTTACAAAAAACCGGATGATATATTTTTTTAAGTCAAGAACTGAATCACATGCGCAGCAATGACCAGTAAACACACATTACTGAACAAAATGGCCGTTATATAGCAACAGTATTTTCTTTATCAGAAACTCCATTCCGCATCACAGGATGCCCCTTAACCCCAATTTAAACTTAAAAAATGCCCGAAGTAGCCTTGTCTTGTATCAAACTCCTCAGAAGGAAAGCAAAGTTTCCACATAATTGAATTTATTCCTTAGTTAGGAACAACAAGTCTTGTAATAATGCAGCCTCCGTCCGTACAGTTCATTCACTTAAGGCTACGTTTTCACTGACGTGTTGAGCAAACATTTTATGTTGAAATAATAGACTGTTGACTGAAACGAAAGTCCAAAAAGTTGCCAAAAAGCCATTAACGACCGAAGCAGATGCTAAACTTGTACCAAAATCAAGTCCGATACTGCATTGAGTACTGTTCTCACCTATGAGATGGTACCATTATACTTTGTTGCACCATCCTAGATACTGCGATTTCAGCAGAAGTCTATTGAGAGGAAGGCTAAGAGGCTCATAGGCGATGACCAACTGGTTAATGCAAGTATGGACTCTTGTGCCAAACTTTAAGCCTGACATCATTGTAAGTTTTCTATCAGATCAATTTGAAATACGAAACGGATCTCTACAGTTTGTGTTATTTCACTCGATTTTATCATGAAAATACGGACAAATAAATAAGTGCCAACAGAACATGTTGGATATTTTAGTTACACACACGAAGTGTACTTTGTTTTCACTTTCTTATTGTGGACCACCAGCAATTGGAACTGCAGCTTATATCTGTATGTCCAGTTGAATAGCATCTGAACGTTTTTAGGACGCAAGTAAATAAATTCTAGGCAAACAGGCTTCATAGCTAACCACATCCAATTCCAATTCAGGTGTCCATGTGGTCAACCGAAAAGCTTGCAACGGTTGCTTAAATCGGAAAAAGTCTCATCAATAATGCTAGTTTAAATAAAAATGAGACGACGTCTTCGCGTAAAATTCCAACACATCAGGTGTCCACCGGCCACCTTCAACATCGACTGAATACTCAGAGCAGCTGCTCGCTCATAGATCCAAATAAATGACCGAATGAACAATCGTTCGCCGAAACTACCCATTCACAAATGAAGAAACATTTATACTCGGTAGAATTATTTTAATTTACCGAGTGAACAAATGTTTGCTGCTTCGATCTGACCGTAGCACTGAGTGGAAACACGGCTTAAATTTATTCAGAATGTTTTGTCCAAACTTCACCCAAAAAGTTTCGAGGAGAAAATACTTATTGATTTCTTTAAGAGGCTTCTGTTTACTCAATTAATCTCTTTTGCGTTTACTGAAGTTCATTTTATTAATGGGCTAGTCTTATTTATAGAAAGTTGTTTTAGAATTCAAAAATCTCTTATACAACAGCTTTGTCCGTCCGTCCGTCCATCTATCTGTTATACAACTTTCAAATCAAGAACCGTAAGAGCTAGAGACTCGCTATCAACGCCATTCGACTCAGCATAGTCGATATACCCCCGAAATGACTATGACCTTTGACCTCTGACAAGAGGTCCAAAAGACAGTTTACAGAAAGAAAACTAAGAAGCTACATGCCATGACGCATATATCACCAAAGAGGAATGTATTTCCAGATTCCTACTTAGCTAACGGAAAACTTAAAAACGCTTTGATAGATAGTAAAATCAAACTTCACTCACTTGCACCCTAAGCATAAGCGCACACTTACCCTTACACTACCGACATAAATATATGCAAAGCCCCAAATCCAAGACATCGTAATCACCAGAATGCAGAATGACACGCGAAAACCACCCCCGAATCGTTCACATCGAAAATTCTATCGTCTATAAGATTTCACTCAAAAATCGCTTTAGGCCGAACCATTATATCCAGACAATACGGTACAATACCAAAGAATAACTGAATATAAGTATTCAAAATGGCCAATTTATATCCCCTATAAGTTATATAAGATAATGTGTCTCTGCAATTTATTGGTTCGTTTCAATAAGATGAGAATAAAATCCTAATAAAGCTTACGTTTTATCTCGTTGAATAAATTACTAGAACGTTGTGGCGCCTGTCTTGTTTATTTGGGACTACAAAATATGTAGATTGTTGTATGCAATCGTAATAATTCTACTAGTCATCTTAAATAATATTCTAAATGCGAATGTAAGTTTGTTAGGTAGTTATGCTTTCACGTCTTAACTACTAGACCGATCAACATGAAATTTCGCATACACGTTGTCAGGGGTACAGAAAAGGACATAGGTCATATAGAAAAACAGTCATGTTCCCGAGGGATAGTTCTTTTTATAAATAATTCTCAGTAGCAGGATGGAGTATGTAACTGTCTTCGGTTGACGGTAATAGGTTTGCCCAGTATTACGGGGGATTAAAAACCATAGCTGAAAAAAATGTGGGTGTACTAAATCTCTTTATACCCTTTGTGACATAGGCGTGCGACTTTATAATATGTGTGTACTACATACATATTATGTAGTAATAAAGTTCAGATGTCTGTTACTAAATCACGCACTACCCGCTAAATGGGTTTTAAAGACATTTGTCATACAGGTAGACTTAGATATTGAATAACGTGAAGGATATTTTCCATCACTAAAATCGGTCTATTCTATAAATTTTTAGATATGTTTCACCTTGAAAAGTGATAATTAATGGTACTGTTGCCTCGTTGATGTCGATGTTGCATCCGCAAAAATAACTAGTGGTAAAAGCTAGTCTATACTAACATTATAAAGAGTCAAGATTTGATTTTTTGTTTGTTTGTTAGTAAAGATTAAACTCAAAAACTACTCAACCAATCTTAAAACACCGAGTAACATAGGCTATATTTATTAAAAAAGAGTAGACTACGCGAATGAAACTGTGGAAAAAAGCTAGTAAATAATAATAAGGGGTTAAATAAGAAGTTGCCGCTCTGTATGAAGAAAATCGGTAACGTTGTGGTTTTCATACTAACTTTAAATGATGGTGTATGTTTTTGTTAATTTAAGACGGACTATAGTGGCTTAAATATAAACAACTAAACATGAAAAAAAATACATAGAATTCGAATTGGCCATTCGAGAAATATTGATGAAATACCGGGCCACTCAGAAAGTATTGCGAAAAAAGTTTTATGTAGACTGGAGACTGGCCGGTTATAATCTATTTTAAAAACATGATAATAATTTATAAGTAAAAGTAGCTACGTTCCAATTCCAAAATTTCACTCCACATTGTTTGCAAGCTAATTAAAATTATCGTGTCTTATTGGAAAATGGATCTGCACCGGGAACATTTTCGCGCTAAGGTTTTTACCATTTCAAGTATCGCCTGAAACTGGACTAATACTACGATAGTCTTCAAATGGCATTCATAGATGAAGGCCCGTCCACAGCAAAAAAAGGAAATAAAGCTAGTCCATAATTATGCACTATGAAACTTTATCCTATTTCCCTTATCATAATATACATACTCGCACATACTCCAACACAGATACTATTAAAGAGTAAACTAAACTACCAAAAGGCTCTTTACAATTGGCATAAGAAGTACCAATTAGCAAAGCTGAGTACATATTCTTCGCAACTGTATACACGAGAAAACTGCAAGACGACATTATAACGAACCCAAATTGCAATTACAACACTCCTTATTGTTCTTAAACTCACAACTACAGAACAATAGTCTTCCTTAGCAAGTGTGAACACTTAAATATGCTTAACATCTTACACCTAATTTCCTAGGTGATAAGGTTCAAAGTTAAGCAAGCGGACCGCTGAATTAATTATTAGAACCGTACGTACTAATTGCTTTTATCGAGTATTAGGTGTGATTATTTATGTATCAAATACTTTCCACGAACCCGTTTTTAAGTAAAATGTAGATGTTTGAATGTATTCAAAAACACATTAGTTTAATGCTCTCTTGTGTTGGAATTATCTAGTCCATATGCTTTAGATTCAGTGAGTTAACGAGTTGTTTTCGTGTGATCAGTGCACTGACCTGATTGTCTCATTGGTTGGGTGGTATCCGTCGCTGCCGATCGTAAGATTCCGGATACCAATCTAGGCAACATATTATCTGGTTTTTCTGTGAAGGATTTCCTAATAGCTACTTAGAGTATGACCTCATGCGAATTGGACGACAATAGACTCGCTATATTTTAGGTACCAGGGATTTAAACAGCCAACAGCTAGCGAAGTGTTGAAGTGAAGTAAGACATGTCTACTTATACTTTCCGGGATTTAAAAGCGTGTAAATGTATTTTTAATCTATTACCTTCGTATCTTTATACTATTCTAGACTTTGCCTACTGTAATTTAGGTTAAATTAGTAACAGTACTTTTTCCTGGATAAAAGGTAACCTATGTCGTGTTCTGTTCCTCTGACAACGTATATGCAAAATTTCATGATGATCGTTCTGTTACATCCCTATGATGTTAACGTAAATGCTGACCAGAGTCCTTAGTCAGCAACCCCACACCTAGCTTCAGTATGCTCAGCCATAGTTAGTCAGTTCGGATCGGAACGTGAATAATATAAGACGCTTACCGAATTTTAACAATATCCTTTATTCGAATAAATTCTTTTTTAAAAAGACATTCGTATTTTCCATTCTAACATTTGGTGGCAGCGGTGGGATACGGAAATTCCCCCAAAAACGTCTCGCGAAGTGTGTCCAAAAACCCTATAAGTGCCAGTGAGTGCGTTATTGTGCAACCTAAGGATAATCTCAAGATCTTAGCGTCTCCCGATTCGAATTCACAAGAAGGTCGAAAACCATTACCGACCCGCCCCAGGCCGGATGTATCCCGGTATCCAGAGTAGAAGTCCTTGAGTCCACCGTGCAATAAGTGGTACCGAGCCGTGGGTCACCTATGTGACCACGCAACCTTGTATCCAGCACCGACCAGGCAGCGACATTATACTGACGTCATACCAAAGTTCCTGAAAGGTTCCTGTAAGCAATAAGCAATTCGCAAATCGTCCCCGAGATGAAGTGTGGTGAACTATTCCTGTGAGTTAAAACTATTCTATTAACCTATATCCAGAGATCTTATTGAAGAAACGCCAAGAATCCTAAAGAAATCAGACTTTTACTTACCATTTAATAATTTTATATGTTAATTATAGACATTGTAATATTTATTTCAACATTATAATAATCATCTAAGCGAACAAAGTTGTTACCAAGTTGCTCTTATCTGTTGTGGTTAGTATAAACATCCGCCGTTCTGTACTGCGCCCACGTATTCGCAGTATCACACCTGCGTTGTACCAGTACATTATCTTAACTTCGAATACTATACAAGCGTTTGCCTTTGGGTTTGTCTTAGATTAATATTACTTTTATTTTTTTGTTTTTACTCTTTCAAACATAAAATATGGCGAAAACCGATTCCAAAAGGGAATTGAAAGAGGTTAAAACTGAAGAGGAGATCTCATTAAACGTAGTACTTAAATTTATTAAGCCTTTTAACGGTGATAGAGACAGATTAACAGCTTTTCTTAGAAATTGTGACAGTGCAATTTCATTAGCGTCTCCGCAACAAGAGGATGTTGTTTTAAAATACATATTAAGTCAATTAGAGGGCAAGGCCGAGACCGCTTGTTCTATTAAAGATTTTGAGACATGGTTATCACTTAAAGAGTTCCTGAAAAACCAATTCGGTGAACGTAAGCATTATGCCCACCTCCTTACCGACTTACAAGACTGTAAACAAGGAATTCAAGAGACCGTTAGTCAATTTTCGCTACGCGTAGAAACCTGTTTACAAAAACTTCTGACTGAAGTAACTGTTTCGAATTCCAAGAAAAGCGAGCTTGTAGGTAGGCTAGCCGCTATGGAGGACCTTGCACTCCATACATTCACTTTGGGATTACATCCCAGAATTGCTAATTTGGTTAGAACTAGAGATCCTAAAAATTTAAATGACGCCATAAATTGTGCCATTTCAGAGGAAAAGATCCAACAATTCTCCTTCCGCAATAATTCAAATAAACCCAGACCTACTGAACCACTATTTAAACGAAATGATTTTAATAATCGAATTCAACAAAGGTCAAATGTCAGCAATAATCAAGGAACATCTGTTTCCCGAGATTCACCCTTTTGTAGGTATTGCAAAAAGATAGGTCACGTCCTTGAACATTGCAAACTTCGTGAATACAATAATAGAAGGTTTTCGAATGGAACACAACCATTCACCCCGTTCCAACCTTCGACATCAACCTCTAAACCATTACCTTACAAAGCTACGCCCCGCGTAAATTTCACTGAAAACAACGAAGAAAAAGAAAGTAGAGATGAAGTAGATGAATCAGCCGACAATTTAAACTACTAAATGTCCCGTATAGGTGTCGCACGGGGCAGGTCCCTACCATTCAAGTCGATACCAATTGTAAAACCATGACCAATGGACAGGGTAACCAGCCCCAAACTCACGGTCATTCCATTCCAAAGGCCAACGGACAGGGTAACCAGCCCCAAACTCACGGTCATTTCATTCCAAATGCCAACGGACAGGGTAACCAGCCCCAAACTCACGGTCATTTCATTCCAAATGCCAACGGACAGGGTAACCAGCCCCAAACTCACGGTCATTCCATTCCAAAGACCAACGGACAGGGTAACCAGCCCCAAACTCACGGTCATTCCATCCCAAAGATCAACGGACAGGGTAACCATTCACAAACTCAAGGTCTCTCACATTCCACTAATAAACAAAACCCTGAAATAAAACATAATCAAATCTTTGAAATAAGTTCACAAAAGAGATACTTACCTTACGTCACCCTCCAAACATCTGTAAATCCGAAACCACTTACCTTCCTAATAGATTCTGGTGCATCTATTTGCGTGCTAAAGAATAATTCTATAGTAAATCAAGCACTTTTGTGTGAAAGCGATGTAAAAATTAAAGGTATAGACTCAAAAGATGATCCATTAAAAACCTTAGGCAGTTTTCAACTACAATTACAATTCAATCCACAGTTAAAATTATCCCATACATTCTATGTTTTTGATAACATTAACTTACCTTATGACGGCATTATAGGAAACGACTTCTTTGTACAACACGGTTGTCGAATTAACTATAATTCGGACTTTCTAGAATTAAATAATTATAATATTATGCTATCTTTCGATGAACCCTCTTACAAAGTCGAACCTCGAACCGAAACAGTGATCGAGTGTTCAGTGAGAAACCCTGAAATGAAAGAAGGAATAATTTTCGATCAGCACATATCCGATTCACTCTTAATATCAAATTGCTTAGTAAAGGTAAAACCTAATAACAGGGTGAATTTAACCGTACTTAATACATCCGAAGAACCCATTCTCATTAATGCCAATTTGCTACTTACCTTATACCCATTTGAGCACAATCAACAGAATGCTTTACAAAACAACGCTGTAAACAATAGCATCGAAAGAACCCGACATCTATTTGATCTCTTAAGGATATCCCATTTGAACTCAGAAGAGACAAATTATCTAAAAGAAATATGTAGCCAATACGCTGATATATTTCATCTACCAGGCGACCAGTTGACATGCACAGATGTCATACGTCACGAAATTAAAACTACCTCTTCACAACCGATTAGCGTGAAATCATATAGGTTCCCAGAAATACATAAAGACGAAGTTAAAAATCAAATAAGCAAGATGCTAGAACAAGATATCATCAAACCTTCAAAATCTCCATGGTCATCTCCTATTTGGATTGTACCAAAGAAGCAAGATGCTTCCGGGCAGAAAAAATGGAGAATTGTAATCGACTATCGCAAATTAAACGATATTACAATAGGAGAAACATATCCAATCCCTCAAATCAGTGAGATTTTGGACCAATTAGGTCAAAGCAAATATTTTTCAACCTTAGATCTAGCATCAGGGTTTCATCAAATCCAAATGGATCCTGCAGATGGAGCTAAAACAGCCTTTAGTGTCCCACACGGACATTTTGAATTTAATAGAATGCCTTTTGGCTTGAAAAACGCTCCTGCAACCTTCCAAAGAACCATGAACACTGTATTATCAGGATTACAAGGCCTTCACTGCTTTGTATACTTAGATGACATAGTAATTCATTCCCATAATCTATCCTCTCATATTGAAAAAATTTCTCTCGTTTTTGAAAGACTTAGAAATTTCCAATTAAAATTACAACCTGAAAAATGTGAGTTCCTTCGAAAAGAAGTTGCATACTTAGGACACGTGATTAGCGATAAGGGTGTTAAACCTAACCCCGAAAAGATAAAAGCAGTCGTAAAATTCCCTATACCTACATGTCCCAAAGACATTAAATCCTTCCTTGGATTAGCTTCATATTACAGGCGTTTTATACCAGAGTTTTCTAAATTTGCTAAACCACTCTCAGCTCTCTTAAAAAAGGATGTTCCTTTCCTTTGGACCCACAACCAACAGTTAGCTTTTGAACAACTTAAAGATAAATTAGTTACAGCCCCAGTACTCATATATCCTGATTTTACGAAAAGATTTATTTTAACATGTGACGCTTCCAATTACGCTATCTCTGCTATATTATCACAAGGTGATGTCGGCAAAGATAGACCGATTGCTTTTGCCTCTAGGACGCTAAACAAAGCAGAGTGTAATTATAGTGTCACCGAAAAGGAGTGTCTAGCCATCATTTACGGCACGAAAGTTTTCAGACCATACCTCTTCGGTCGCCAATTCAAAATAATTACAGACCACAAACCCTTAAATTGGCTGTTTAATTGTAAAGATCCCGGATCCCGATTGATCCGCTGGCGTTTAAAGTTAGAAGAGTACGACTACGAGATCCAATATAAAAAAGGGAAAATAAATACAAACGCAGATGCCCTCTCACGATACCCGGTAAATCCTGTACAGCAACAAAATCCCGACGAACCTACCGACGATACCTTACCTGTAAACCCTAACGAAATACCTAACAATGAAGCCGGCCCTTCTCGTCTTTCTCTGCCGTGGAATCCCGAAACGTCAGAAAATAATCCTGAGACTTCAAGCTTACCCGAAATACTTGAATTACCTGATGATTTTGTACTCCCAGACGACGTAGAAATCCCAGATGATTTCGATATTCCTACTCCACCGTCCATTGAATCTGTTAATGATAATGATACCTATCATAAATGTTTGAAGAGCTTTAATAATAAGTCAATGACATTCAACACTAAAATCCAAGAACATAATGAAAATTTATTAAAATCAAAATGTAAACATATCATCATACCTACGTCTATTGATCTTGATGAGTCAAATCACTACGTCTCTGAAACAGTTAGTAATATTCCCGAATCCACAGAATTTCTTGCCAAAGAAAGAACGTTGCATTCATTTATAAAAATTGATAAAAATGATGTCACTTACTATTTCCTTTTTACTAAAGTATATTACTATGACGCGAATAGTTATGATGACATTTTTAAAAGTCTCAATAATTTGAAAACTGAATTAATATCACAGAATATTAATGAATTTAGTACAACAGATTTCCGAAATACTTTTGATTCTCACTCTTTTACAAAGATATACAACATAATTATGTATTTATTTCACAACACTAACATAAGTGTGCATATATATAAAAATACTATAATATATCCAACTATGACTGAAATAGTTAGAATATTAAGAGAAAATCATGACATTCCCGTTGCAGGGCATCTAGGTTCTAATAGAATGTTAAGTAGGATCCAAGAGAAATATTACTGGCGTAATATGCGCAGTGATATCGAAAATTATGTTCGCAAGTGTGAACTTTGCCAAACAAACAAAGCCTTACGTCAAATTAACCGTGCGCCTATGCAGATAACTACAACGTCAACACAACCCTTTCAACGAGTAGCTTTAGACATTGTTGGCCCACTTCCTGAAGCTGGTAATGCTAAACTAAAATTTATTTTAACACTTCAAGATGACCTTACAAAATACTCAGCAGCTTACCCGATATCAAACGCAACAGCCGAAGAAACTTCAGAATGTTTAGTCCATTTTATTGCTCAGTTTGGTATCCCAAAAACAATCCTAACCGATCAGGGGACAAACTTTACTGCTGAACTGTTCAAGCAAACATGTACCTTCTTAAAAATAAAGCAGCTTTGGTCTACTCCGTACCATCCCCAAACACAGGGTGCACTTGAAAGAAGTCACTCAACTCTGAAAGAGTATTTGAAATCTTTCACAAATGAAAATCAAACAAATTGGCCAAGATTCGTCTATACTGCGATGCTCACTTATAACACAACAGTTCATTCCACTACAAATTTCACTCCGTATGAACTAGTGTTTGGTCACAAAGCTTTCATTCCCACATCCGTTTATGAATCTTCTCTAGAACCCACTTATAATAGTTATGTTAGAGTTTTACAACAACGTCTGCAACTTTCCAGAGAAAAGGCAATAGAAAACATATTAAGGTCCAAAACGACCTCAAAAACTTATTATGACAAACATTCTAAACCACTAAAATATGAAACAGGTGATATGGTATATGTTAAAAACCATTTGCGACTACGCAAAGCATTATCACCCATTTGGAAAGGACCATTCAGAGTTGTCCGAATAAACGGCAACAATACTCTCACTTTATTGATGAACCGAAGACATGTGAAATATCACTATGACGAGATTAAATTGGCAGAAGTCAACGAAACTTAACATTTTTTATTTTTACATATATACACTTTTATTTTTACATTACTTATACATTTTTATTTTACATTAGGTTAAGATAAAATTATCTTATAGTAATTTCAAGCTATAGAGTACTTAATGTCGTATTTCAGAATTGCTGCGACGAGCATCTACGTTCTCGCATTGGATGTTATAGAACAGATTAATGAAAGCCCTGGCATATATTTTGAACCAATGGGTACTGTCAAAATTTCTAAGGATTATCTACATGTATTGGTTCCTGTAGATATCGGATATATCAAACCACACATTGAAAATATTAAAACTGTTTTAGGAACCGCGAGATACTTTTGTCAACAGAACGAAGCTACTAATTTAAAATGCCAAAATTTTCTACAACCCTTAGTGCCACGACTTGATAGTATTCAGAGAGATTATAGTGCTATATCACATCTCATTTCCGACAGAGATAAAAGATCAGCATGGTTTGCAGGAATTGGTTCTATGTTTAAACAAATCATCGGTACAATGGATGAAAACGACGCAATGAAATACAATAACGCAATTCAAAGCCTAGATGACAATAATAAAAAATTAACATTACTCCTTAAAGATAATATTTTAATGACGAATACGGCGTTACACAATTACAACGAAAGGCGCTACTTATTCGGAATTACGACAGTCTGAAATTAATGATTTAATTAACGTCTCTATAAATTTAAACTGCCAATGTTATGGCGTATTGTTTGTAAATTCGATAGTTTAGATATTTATTATCAAAATGTACGCGGTATTCGCACTAAGACAACCAAGGTGTATGAGAATGTGCTCCTATCAAATTACAACGTTATTGTACTGACTGAGACGTGGTTGAATTCAACAATTTGTAATAGTGAGTTTATAGATTCCAGGTACATTGTATATCGTAGAGACCGCTTATGTACCGAGGGTTCCAAGAAAGACGGTGGAGGGGTATTAATAGCTGTTACTCGTGATATCCCATCTGTTCGTATGAATAGCTGGGAATGTGATTGTGAGAATGTATGGATTACGATTAATTTAAATGTTAACAACTCTCTAAAAAAAATTGCTATCTGTGCTGTTTATCTACCCCCACCCATAAAACTGGAGTCGCTCGATGGATTTCTCGATAATGTGAGCAATGTGATGAATGTGGTTGATGACGTATTAATACTGGGAGATTTTAACCTGTCTTCGATTAACTGGTCCAAAAATGATAGTTTTCCTTATGCTGAGCCATCGAATTATAGCAGTTCCCTGGGTTATTCGCTTGTCGATTTCATGTCCATTAATAGCCTTCGTCAATTTAACAGCATTAAAAATGTGGATGAGAGAACATTGGACTTAGTCTTAACCAACTTGCCCAATGTGAAAGTAGAGGAACCACTAAATCTTATTAGCAAATTAGATAATAAACATCCTGGGTTAGTGGCAGTTTTCTCATACTCCAATCATCGCCATTTTTTAAAGGCTAAGAGTTGTAGTCAGTTAAACTTCTTCAAGGCGAATTATACCGCTATAGTTGCCGAGTTAAAAAATGTTGCTTGGAGTGAGAAGTTCCAGAATCCTATGGACTTGATATCATATCAGGCCGTGCGAGACCACTGCAATAAATTATACAGGATCTGCTACTCTCAATACAAATACAATATAGAACTGAATATCACTAAGAACCCGCGAGCGTTCTGGCGATTCATTAAAGACAAGAACAAAGGTTCATCCTCAATTCCATCTAGCATGTACCCTACCGGCCAAAAGTTTGAGACCACAAGTTAAAATATTGTTTCACAATAAAATTTGTTAAAAATACATATGATAAACAATTAATTTGCACACCTGCATATACAATGGATATTTAACTATTTTTCGAAGTCATTATTTCTATTTATTTTTATGTAATCATCGTACAAAGGTCTTTTGTCTAGAAACATCAATGGGCGCCGCGTGCGGACCGCGCGCTAAAGTCATTGTAATATTATTGTTACCTGACTATTATTCATTATTTGGGCTTTGTTTTGTGTTAACAGAATTTTAGAAAATTTTAACTTCCTAAAACACTGTGAACACCTGAGTTTCCATGGAGTAAATATTTCTTAATCTTGGTTAGTCCGAGCTCGTCATTCTTACAGTGAAGACATCTCATTATGGGAAAAGTACGCCAAATTAGCGGTGAAACTCGTGCTGTCATCATTGCTTTACACAACGAAAGCAAATCTGAACGTGCGATTGCTACTCAGCTCAAGTTGTCGAAGACTTGTGTTCATAACCCAATAACCCGATACAAAGAGACTGGCAATAATCAAGATCGTTCGCGGTCGGGAAGGCCGAGAGCTACCACTTCTAGCGAGGATAAGTTCATCGTGGTAACAAGCAAGCGGAATAGACGCCTGACAGCACCAGAAATCCGCGCTGAAGTGAACAAATCCCGGTCTACACCTGTGTCATTGACCACAGTGAAAAGAAGACTAAGAGACGCTAAGTTATTTGGTCGCGTAGCAGTGCGAAAACCTCTCTTAAGGCCACAAAACAAAAAGAAGAGAATGCAGTGGGCCCTTACCCATCGAGACTGGAGTGAAGAAGACTTCAAAAGAGTTCTTTGGACAGATGAGTCCAAATTTGAAGTGTTTGGGAGCAAAAGACGTGTTTTTGTTCGGCGGAGTGCCGAGGAAAAGATGATGCCAGACTGTGTCCTGCCCACAGTGAAGCATGGCGGTGGTTCCGTTATGGTTTGGGGTTGTTTCTCGAGCCGTGGAACTGGAGATTTGGTACGAGTCAAAGGAATTATGAAAAAGGAGCAGTACAAAGCCATATTGGAGTGTAATGCTGTACCATCGGGACTTCGGCTAGTTGGAGATGGCTTTATTTTCCAACAAGACAACGACCCTAAACACAGCTCCAAATTACGCCGGGGTTATTTAGATACAAAAGAAGCAGAAGGGGTGTTAAAAAACATGGTGTGGCCCGCTCAGAGCCCCGACCTTAACCCTATAGAACTTTTGTGGGAAGAGCTGGACAGAAACGTGCGCAGTTGTTGTCCCAGCTCACAAGAAGATTTGTGGAGAGCATTGCAAGAAAGCTGGAACAATATTTCACAAGAAACAATCGACAAATTGATTGCCCGCATGCCAAGACTTGTCAACAAAGTGATTCAATGCAAGGGAGGGTTTTTTGATGAAAAAGCTGTTTAGCTTGTCAACATATATTTTAAGTTAAATTGTCGAAATATTTAATATTATTTATTTATATTTAATTGCATTTGCCATACTTAATAAATATCACAATAAATCCTTTCATGTTTAGTATATGGGGGAAAATATTGCCGACACAGGTTCTACAATCGCTAACTTGTTTGCTTGCCAATTTTCATCTGCTTACAACACCAAAAATGAGTTACTTATTGATTCTGACCATCTTAAACCTCCTTCTGATAGATGTATTGCCAATATTAAATTATCTGAACGTGACGTGATCAACAAAATAAAAAGCCTCGATATATTCAAAGGCGCGGGTCCAGATTGCATACCTACCGTTTTCATTAAACGATGCGGGTCGGCACTAAGTCTTCCGCTTACTTTAATATTTAACCGTTCATTGAGCGACGGAAGCTTTCCGGAAGAGTGGAAAAAAGCGAGGATAGTGCCAATACATAAAAAGGGTGACATGAATAATGTCAAGAATTATCGGCCCATAGCAATACTGTCAAGCTTTTCAAAAATTTTTGAGTCGCTAGTTTGTCCCATAATAACGAATCATGTTGATGTTATGTTATCACCTACTCAACATGGTTTTCATAGTGGTCGCTCAACAATTACCAACCTGTGTTGTTTTGTCTCTGACATATCTGAACATCTCGATCGTGGTCAGGAAGTTGATGCAGTATATACAGATTTTGCCAGTGCATTTGATAAGGTCAACCATAAAATTCTTTTAAAAAAACTAAACTTCCTTGGCATTACGGGTTCTCTATTACACTGGTTTCAATCGTATCTGGCAAAAAGACTACAAATAGTTTCCGTCACCGGCTTCAACTCATACCCTTACTATGCTGTGTCTGGGGTGCCTCAAGGATCGCATCTTGGACCAGTTCTGTTTTCAATATTTATTAATGACATAACTTCTGTCATACGGAACTGCAAATATCTACTTTTTGCAGATGACTTGAAGCTTTACAGACCTCTTTTGTCACAAAACGATGTCAAGTTAATGCAAGATGACCTATATAGAATAGAGGAATGGTGCAGCCTTAATCAAATGCAACTTAATGTAGACAAATGTTACCACCTTAGATTTACAAAGAAAAAACACTCATTAGAATCTAAGTACAAAATTGCCATGACTGAAATACAGCTAGTCACTGAGATGAGAGACCTGGGTGTGATTGTTGATGGGCAGCTACGATTCACTTCTCATATTGATACAGCTGTAGGAAAGGCGGCCCAAATGCTTGGTTTTTTGAAGCGAAACTCGAGGGGTTTTAGACAGGCGCGAACTAGAATAATATTATACAATGCTCTCGTTCGCAGTCACTTAGAATACGGATGTGTAATCTGGAGCCCATTTTATACCGTACATTCTCAGCGTATAGAAGGAATTCAACGAGCATTTACTCGACACTTGGCATTTGTCTCGCAAGGCATCACACATCGATGCAGTTATGGCCAGAGATTACGATATTTTAAAATACTATCTTTATCCAACCGTCGTAAACTGCATGATATGCTTTTTCTTCACAAGTTAGCAAATAATATTATTGATTGCAGTGATATATTGAGTCGCCTATTACTATCAGTTCCTCACAGACCTCCACGGTACCCCATCACGAAAACATTTAACAAACCGGCATTGAGAACAAATGTTGGCCTAAATTCGCCTTTGGTGCGTATGGGCGCTGAATATAACGCTTTTAATGCTAAGCTCGACAACATGGACATCTTTCACAATTCCCATTCGAGTTTCAAACTTAAAATATTGAATTCCTTCGCATAATTTGCCCACTATAATTTAACCATTTTTATGTTTAAATTGTTCGACAATTGTAATTCCGTGTTACTGTTTTAAATCTGTTATATTTGTTGTTTAATTTTTAATTAATGTTTTAATTTATTGTTGTAATTATTTGTCTCAATTTTAATTTTTATATTTCATTTTAATTTATATTTCATTTTCAATTTTATGTTTTGATTTTATGTTTTGATTTTATGTTTTAATTTTAAGTTTTAATGTTATATTTTAATTTTATGATTCAATTTTGATTTTATGTTTAATATCTGTATATATTTGTACTAATATTATTGTATGCTGTGCATGCCTGTCACAGGTGTACATACAAGAACCAAATTCAATTTATAAAATATTCTGTCTATATTGTGTATGTATACTGTTGGCGTGTCTAATAAAAATAAATAAATAAATAAATAAACGAAACTTTGAGATTAATAGAGATCAATGAAGCGCGTTTGAATGGCGTTATTGAATCTTTGATCTAGTGATCAAAGATTCAATAACGCCATATATATTTTAATAATATATCTGAAACTAATTCCAAATTACAGGTAGAATCAAAAACAAATGAAATTTATAATGAATTGTCGTCAAGTTTACTTACCTTATCTTTTAAAGTAGAAAACATA
The DNA here is from genome assembly GCA_930367265.1 of Catocala fraxini. Lineage (NCBI taxonomy): Eukaryota > Metazoa > Arthropoda > Insecta > Lepidoptera > Erebidae > Catocala > Catocala fraxini. The sequence continues at coordinate 14,961,969 of OV884049.1, read as the reverse complement.
GTTAACGCTATAATGTTTACGAAAAGTCACTCTATTCATCCATCTGTTCTTACACCCAAGCAACTGTATGACGAATTAGTTATCAATGTTAGAAATATAGTTAGTCATAAGGAATTACCTATAAGCTTAAGTTTAAGTAACATACATACTATAGTCGATGTAGCAAAATTATCATGCTATTATACTGACAATAAAATAGTTTTTGTTATAAAAATACCCCTAGTGAATAGAATAGAATATGATATATATAAACCTATACCGATACCAATTCCGCACAATAAACATTATCCTGATTCTTATGCAATGATTTTGCCACTTTGTAAGTACATAGTTATAAGTAGGGATAAGGCAACATATATATGCCTTAACGATTTAAGCAACTGTTTAATAACTATAAATGAAATATATATTTGCAACAACTTAGATATACGATCTGCTCAAAACACTCCTATTTGTGAAACAGAACTGTTAAGCAGAATACAAAATAAATTACCACATGAATGTAAAACTAATTTAATCCTTGGGCAATTAGATATCTGGCAAGAACTGAAAGGAAATAGATGGCTATTTGTCGAATCTAAACCTATTAAACTTACCATTGAATGTCAATCGCAAATATCAGAACATAAACTATTGGGTACCGGAATATTGAATCTACAACCAGAATGTAAAGCATTTAGTAACAATAAAGAGTTTATAGCAAAACCTTATATCACAATAACCGTTAAACCTTTAATATCAGATTTTAGCTTAATTGATGATCCATGCTGTGACAATAACACACTAACTATAATTAAAGCAAAGTTAGACCCAATAAATTTGCTTGATACAAATTTGGAAATACTTACAACTGTAGCAAATAATCAGTTAATGACAGATATCGAAAAGCTCATAAACGAACCTAATCCTCGGTTAAAATATGAGTCTTACTACCCAATAGTAACCTACTGTATTAGTATAATAATAATATTGTTTGTATTTTATAACTTGTATAAGAAATTCGGTAAATGTCTAATATTCCGTAGACAGATAAATATTTCTGATTCTGGCATAGTACCAGACAACGATCAAGAATTAGAACAAATACCTGTTCCCAGAATTAGAATTGATTCTTAAAAACTTAGCACAAAAGTGTAAGTTTCTTCTTGTTCGGGGGGTTGTTACATCCCTATGATGTTAACGTAAATGCTGACCAGAGTCCTTAGTCAGCAACCCCACACCTAGCTTCAGTATGCTCAGCCATAGTTAGTCAGTTCGGATCGGAACGTGAATAATATAAGACGCTTACCGAATTTTAACAATATCCTTTATTCGAATAAATTCTTTTTTAAAAAGACATTCGTATTTTCCATTCTAACAGTTCGAGTAGTTAAAGCATGAGAGCGGGAAAAACAAACAAACTTACATTCGCATATGTAATTTTAGTAAGGGTATAAAAACATAATATCTTTCCTATTTCTTAACTGTGCTACTGCAGGGTTAGGTCTAAGTATGAATAGGGTTAGGCCATAGTCCACCATGCTAGCTCAGGATGGATTGGTAGACTTAACACATCTTTAAGAAATCATTACAAACTGTCAGATATGTAGCTTAAAACGAGCGCTAAGTTATTATGTATGCACATAACTTCGAGTGGTGCCTTGGGATTGAACTCGAGAGCTCTAGCAAGCAATCCAATGATCTACTTACTAGATTATCGCTGACTGTTGTGGGTTCAAAACCCATACGGCCAAAAAATTCTGTATAATCCACAGATACTTGTTTTGAGATTCGTCGCCATACAGGTATTATACTCGTGCAAGAGTTGTGTTTTTCAGGAAATTAAGAATATTGATTGTTTAGATAGCAAAAGCGTATTTTTGATAAAGGTTTTTGTTCCTTCATACTAAGCATATTTCTACATGAACTTTACATGCATATATTAAGCCATAACATTTCTATCATACGTGTACCTTGAAGATACTTTGGAGAGAGAATATTAGAATTTTTCATATGCATGATTCTTACGGCGGGAATGTGTAAATAATAGTTCTAAACCATTATGATGCGGACTCAACATTAACGTTTTCTTAAGGGTTTTCGTCTATATTTTGCAAATTATCAGCGAATTGGTGATGGCGTAATGGTTAGTGTAACCGACTGAAAGCCCTAAGGTCGCGGGTTCGATTCCCGCACAAGTCAAACATTTATGTGCATGGACATGGATGTTTGTCTTGGTCTGGGTGTTTCTATGTATAATATGTACGAGTATGTATTTACAAAAAAAGTATATGTGTATGTTTATCCATGATCTAGTACCCATAGTACAAGCTCTGCTTAGTTTCGGCTAGATGGTGTTATGTGTATGTGATAAAATAGAATAGAATGCTACTACTACTACTACTCGTTGATACTAGAGACACACACTTTGATGGCTCGGCCGTAAACGAGGCTGTTGTGCATGAGGTCTTACGTTTTATTCCCAAGTCGGGCAAAATGCTAGTAAAATTGTCTGTGTAAATAATGTTGATAGTAGCACGAACTCTGGAACTGCGCCTAGTAGACGCTTGAAACACTTAACTCGAAAATTACAAAACCAATTTTTAAGAATTATTTCGTCATATAAAGTTGTATTATCACCGAGTAACAGAGGTTATATTTTATTTCAAAAAGTACTATTAGTAACATAAACTGACCTAACCTAATTTTAAACGATCGAAGCCATGAGCAAAAGCTCGTTGAATAAACAAGTGAGAATCGACAATGAATTGCCGTATATTTCAGAGTTCGAAAAAATGGTATCACGTGACCTTGGGGTCAGAGGTCAAAGGTCATAGTAATTTCGGGGTATATCTACTATGCTGAGTCGAATGGCGTTGAGCTCTAGCTCTTACGGTTCTTGAGTTGAAAGTTGTATAACAGACAGACGGACGGACGGACAAGGCTGTTGTATAAGAGTTTTTTCGAACTCTAAAAGTACTTTCAGAATTGGTCACTCAGTAACATAAGTAGCTAAAACCAAATTCACCTATTTAAATCACTGACTGACACAATAAATAGAATGTCCTCTGAACAGATAACTAATTCAATTACTCCACTCGAAACTGTCATTATACAGTCGTTATCTTTCTGTCCTATGGAGCAAAGAAAGGAAGGCAAAGGATTCTGTTCAATCGCTTATCAATTGAATCCAATAACTATATACGGATTTTATCGCGTTATTTATTTGACACTTTATTACATAATTTTTATACACGGGGAGTCTCCCCGTGACCGTGGCTGCTGAAAAGCAACCGAAACGTCGGGGAAAGTGTAAAATTAAATTAAATCTAAATAGTTTTAATAGTTTTAATAATAATTAAATTAGCTTAAAATTTTTTAAAGTTTAATAGTAGTAGTAGTGTAACAGTTTTCGAAATTATGTAAATAAGTGCAATTGATTGAACTTACATGTTTAAAAATAATTAAATGAATGTATATATTTTTCTTGTAAAAAGACCACTCCCGAACTAGGAATAATTCCTGTATCGCTGGGGACTTTATAAACTTTCAAACAAAGAACATCCAGCCTGCGGACAATTAGTATAGATCACACAATTTTTTGTCCCATGTAAGGATCGAACCCATAACACTCAGCACGGTAGCAGTGGCGAGGCGACCACTTAAGCCACTACGCCATCCATCCGTGCAGTCATATTATATATATCTCTGTGGCGTGATTGTAAATGCAAATACATGAGGTTTCGGGTTCTGAAACCGCATACCCCATGCGGTTTCAAAACCCGAAACCTCAATTTTTCTCCCTCTCCTAATCACCGAAATTCCGAAAAACCGTTCGGGTATATGTACATATTATGTATGTACATAGTATAGACGGATTCCGCTTATTTACTTATGTACTAGAACTCCGTGGTATTTCCTCGTTATTGCGCCCGATCATATTCGGGTTCATGGAGATCACACAAGTTAACTGTTAGCGTTGTTTAAGTATCGACTAGGATGTATGATATTGATAAATCCATAAAAAAGATAATGCTATATCTTAGTGAAAATAATGTATACGGATATATTCGTCGTGATTATCCAATATACAGAACTATATTATATGACACTCCAATATGACTACACATTTCTGGTACACGCTGTATACTGAAACGTATGGTATCTAAATCGAACCGATATTTATTTCTTTTGGTTTGCTCAGAAAATAACAATACAAGTGCACAATTAAAGGACATTGGGTACTGTACCTTTCATCCAGGAGAAAGTTTTGTTCCCAAGGGACAGAAATTTATTGATAAAATTAAGCCGCGAGCAAAATCTAGTTCCTGACTAAAATATGAATTTCCTAAAATAGAGTTATACCGACTATTACGCCGAATTAATTTTCTCACTCTATTTAACAATGGGGGTGACATAATTCATTGTTATGAGTTCTAAACAAATCACTTTCAATGCCTTCTGTCTTTGTGTAAAAATATTAGTTAATTAAACGACAAAGCTATTCTGGGACGCAATTGGTTGATCAAGGGGTGTACTATGGAGCCCGGTTTAATTTTATTGTTGAATAAATACAAAGCATTTTAATATCGTTTGGGAATTTCAGAGGCGTGTTACCTGCTGTTTTTACCTCGGCAAATAGGAATAAATGTTTATTTATGGAACTGATTGTGAGGATGACGAAGTTGTTTAAGTAGTTACCTTGCCAATGCCAGTGCTTCGAGTGGGATGGGTTTGATATGGGACTAAAATGTGTATGATTCACAAATAGTTATCTCGGTATTATTGGTCGTTGGTTTAATATTTGTTTGGTCCTCTACGCAGTAAGTATACCTAGATCGGATAATAGGAAAAATTTATTGATACATATAAAGTAAAAAATAAAAATATTCAAACCATACATGTGGTAACTCTTGCAAATGTAGAAGGATATGCTTGACTAAATTATTCTTGAAGATAATTTAGTGCATATTCTTCAAGATATAAGTACATCTAAGAAACTAATTGTCGACAGGGGTGCTTGTGAAATGCGTTTATTTACTTCTATGCAGATACTTCCATATTTTTACTACCTTTGGTGGCAAACGAGATAGAGACTGTCATGACATGTATCTATTATGTATGTATCTATTTCTCCGAGCATAAAAACGCCCAAGCGTCTATCAAAAATACTCAACATAGCAAAATTATGTACAACCTGGTAGTCAAAACCGGTACGGACAAAATATTGTTTGGTCTTTCTAGAAGAAAGTCTGGATATGTAAATGGCCGGTAAATGGCACTAAGCCCGCTATTATGTGACACTTAAAACATAACTATGTTAGTACTAGACGTACAATTCGCTGCCTAGTGTAGTGGAATGTTAATATAATATTGAAATATTACTTATTGCATGAGTGTTTTATGAGTAGTAAGTGATTTAATGGTTGCAGTTCCTTACAGAAAAGATTTATAAAATAACCAATACTGTAAACTTGACGATTAAAAAGAGTGGCTGTGAGTTTTTTTGCCAGTTCTTCTCATTGGTGCTACTTCCTTGCTTTGCTGAAGATGGCATCAAGTAAATGTAAATGTAAATTCGCATTAATAATTGGAATTTATTTTTGATTTTCATTTTGGAAGTAATTTCGGCTACAACAGACACGAGTATATATGTATGCATGAGTAAATAATGTTTGTTTGCTTGTTTTAAATAGCATTGCCATTTAATTCCATTCGTCTCATCCTCGTTTCGTTGAACAGCACACTGCACATCAAAGCACTCTTCACTTGTGTATGCCTTAACAGATTCTCGCACTAATTAAAACATTTATCCATTACTCCACTGAAGATCTAATACCAGAGATAAATTGTCGCCATGATCAGCGTTACTGCACCAGTTATTGGTCAGGCGACAGGAAACGAGACTCTGTATCTGATCTGACAGCTAATTAAACTGGGCGTGGATTCAAACTGCTGTACGACGAAGTTTTCGGTATACGAGATGTCACATGCATCTATGCGTAATATGATTGGATTACTAGGAAATAGTTGGATCAAACCGGTGGAAATGTTGTTAAGTTGCATAAATACGGCACTTAATATCACATACATAAATACAGAGCAGATAGCAAAAGATAGCAAGGCAGCACACAATGACAGAAAATATCACAATCTTTGGATATACGCATTGAGTTGATATGAATATGGGTTTAAAAAATAAAGTTGCCACAAGAAAATCGGTAACATTGTGGTTTTTATACAAATTATTTCATCAATACTTTTTTTAAGACTGCGCCGAGCGAAATGCGCCAAAACAGGTGGTCACAGTTAAATGAATAAAATCAACACTTTTTGTTTAATGCAAATATAAAATATATATTTACCATAACAATTAATGTGTTTACAATTACTCCGTGTAAATTTTTTTAAATAATTAATATTTTGTCAACAAAATTACGTAAATTTGCACGAAAAATGCAAAAGCGTAAGCTCGTGTAACGTGATTTTTAAATTATAACAGTAGAAATCTATCCTATTTTACAGCTTAAACGAAACATAAATAGTTATATTACAATTTGTCCGTCCTAAATATTTAAGTTATTGGTTGACAATAAAGATACATATTTATCAAAAAAGCACTTCAAATCCTCCATACAGTTTTACTATGGCGGCCGCGCGCCGATTTGAGTATGCGCCGCACGATCTCTGTCATTATCTGTCTTACGCTCGGCGCAGTTTTAATGGCCGATATGCCAGGTCATGTATAGTTGCTTGTATTTAGGCTACTATGGTTTGTCTGAAATAAGCAAAAACATCAACCATCAATCACGGCAAATTGTAACAACGAATACGGGAGACATCTAGCGATTTAAATAAAATAAATACATATTGTATAAAAGATTATTGATATTTACTACTAATAATACATGTTAATAATAACTAGCTATCGCCTAGTGGTCAAAGTTCGACCAAAACTCCAAAGCTTGCTACTTTGTTTTCTGTTTTCTCTATTACATATAAATAAGGTATAGGTAACCATAGTTACAAAGAATTGTACGACGTCAGACGAACAATGTCGAAATACTACGAACGCGATTCGACTGCGCGTGTCAAATGCAAATGCAAAAAAACACTACACACACACAACCATTGTGTGTGTAGTGTTTTTTCATTAATTTAATGTATTTCTAATGCATATTTTATAAAAATATTAGAATTCACCCCTCCTTCTCCATATTAACTTTAACTGTGCCAAATTTCATACCCCTCCGTCCGCGCAATTTCCGTAAAAAGGGGTACAAAGTTTTTGCTTCACGTATTAATATATAGATATACTTAGTCTGGCCATAAATGCTATTACAATTAAAAAAAAACATAATATTACATTTGAATTTTGAATCTGTCATACTTATATGAATATTCATCCTGTTTTCTCCTTTTCGCGCCAATCGGTGTTAAATATTTTTGTGATTTTAAAATGGAGTCGGGTGATAAAGAGAACCGAATTGCTGTGATAAAAACAAAATTTCAAAAGATTGAATGGCAGCGGCACACCGACGACCAGACACAAAGTATGTTAAGTTCTGTCTAGCATTCTAACATTTGACAGGTTAAACCACAAAGAGAGTTGAAACCAGTCTACTAAGCAATCCTAACTTATACCATAAAAGCGAATGTAACTTTGTTACGCATGAACGCCTTAACTACTCGACCGATCATCAATTTTCAATACACGTTGTCACTTGTCACGAGTACAGAAAAGTACTTCGGGTACCTTTCATCCAGAAAAATAGTACCTACAGTTCCCGAGGGACAAGAAAATATTGATAAAATCTGCTTTATCCTGACAGTAGACAATTAAGTATATACTTGTTTTACAAACAATATGACAAACTGAATACTTAGGTAGTTAAAACTCTTAGATTAAATGTCGAAAGCGTGAGACTTACGTAATTTTAGCAAAGCTAAGGTAATACGTAGGTAGACAACGTATGCATACTAGTAGTTTGAAAGTAAGGTTGTTTCTATTATATTCTGCTTTCTTTTGTCTAAAATCTTATAGTAGAGTTGCTAACATTTTGTATAAGAAATAAACTTACCGTCGGCAAAAAAAAAAATCTTGTTTTTGGCATCACAAACATAATTTATTGCTTTAGTGGCGCCCTGGCCGTGAATGCAGTCATGAGGTTTCGAATTCGATACCAGGAAAAGGAAAGCGTTATTAGCTTAGTCTGAAAAAAAAAATGTCACGGTGTCTGGTACATGGTAAAGGATAATAGCCAATTACATGAGACCTTAAGGCATAGCAGGTGACAATTATATCATAAAATTCTAACGTCACTTTCAGTAAAGAACGTCGAAAGACTGATCCACACTATTTTACTAAAAACAATTAAAATATGAAAGAGCTTACGTGAAAAAGAAAGCTTTTAAGTCGAACAATTACGCTTTGATTATTTTCCGAGGAACTTTATGACATCGATTTCGTTTTTAAAACAAAAAAATTCGCGTGTTAGTAGCATATTTACTTATTCTTCAGTATGAAAGTGTAATGTTCTTCTGAATGTAGATATGCTTATTTTATTATTTACAACTAATCTAAGAAACATCCTACAAATATTCAGCTGTCTGCAACGTTGGCATTCTTATAGTCAGTTTAAGTCTCGAATAATACATACAAAAGTAATTCCAAAAATAAAATGCGAAGTGCACCGAGCTAGGAACAGTTCATATTTACATTTGTTGCAGTTTTTACTGTTCGGCTGCAGTTTTGATGAGATACATTTTTATCTAGCGCTGCCAGGTACAGTTGAAGGTTTTCTTTACACGTAAGCATGAAAAAAATTTAAGATGCAACTATGCTAGTGTTCGGGTACTCCCTTTTATCTATTAAAATTGTTTGTCCGAAAATAATTATCCATAACACGTTTGCTATTAACTTCAGTAACCATAATGTTCCACAATTCGAAATTTTGTTTTACATAATTATCTTTACTATTAATACAACCCTGACATAATATCGAGTATATATAAAATAAAGTCATATGTCCTCAGTATTGTATTGTATAATGTATATTATGCCGAATATTCATTTATAATAAAACTGTTAGTCCTAAAACATTTGCTAAAAATTAGGCTTTAGTGACAGAAACGCATCACTGTAAAACTAACTCCATGCAATCTTGTCTGCCCTATTTCTACAGTATAATTTAGAATCGCGTAGGTGAGGCGGCCTGTGGGCTGATGAGCAGGAGGCTGCGAGCGAGCCGCTGCGGCTGAGACTAGTCGGCAAAACAGGCCAGCAAGCCGAAGGTACGGTGGCGAGTGAAAGCTGTCTGCGACGATTAGCACGCGTGGGATCGCCAGAGACCCGCAGCGTCGAAGCCGTGATAAAAGCCATATTGCTTTTGCATCTATACTATTTATGTACTGTATCAGTTGAATTAGGTAAAAAAAGCGTTGTAATACAAATTAGTTTTAAAAACATTATTAGGATAAATAAACATTAAATAATATGAATTTAGGACTTATAACGGCTGAAAGTCTTTTGTATATTATTCATTGTAATATTAATGACAAACAAATTTAGGGCATATTGTATTTAGAGATTTAAATTTTATGGCATGTGATATTATCTGACATTAAGAACGGGCAAGTTATCATTCGTGCAAATGATGATTAGGACAAAAATAAAAATTTATGGATATAGATTATGGATAAAATAGTTAGGAAACAATAGAGAATAGATTCTCTATTGTGTATCCTAGCTTTTAGCGGCTCCAGCCTATTTCATATCAAACACTAGAATGTTTGATACAAAATAGGCTGGAGCCGTGCAGTTCTAAACTAAAGGAATTTCAATCCAAGACCAAGACTGAGAACAAGGTATTATACGAAACAAAACTTAAAAAAAAAAGTTCTCTCATTCGCTTTTTATGCAACACTGTTAAATTTAAATAATTGAATATAACATTTTTACGGTTAGAATAAAATATTTTGTCTTTGTAGTTCATTTTCAGCTTAATTTACATTAAGACATATTGTACTTCTATTTATTTTTGGTTAGCACCTATTTTATAAGCTTACTACCAGTCGACTGTGATACGGAGGAATTTTATGACGCCTATTGGAGGGGTTAATTTCCTTTTTAGCTTTCTGTTTTAAAATATTTTAGGTATAACTTAGTTTTAAAGAATTGTGTTTATATGTAAATTCTTAAAAGTATATTCCACTATTAGTATTGCTTACATTTATATTTAATTGAGTAATCAGTTAATTCTTTTTCATTTTTAATTATACTGTATTTTTATCGACTACTATACATACATAGATTCACGCCTGTTCCCCAGAGGGTAGGCAGGGACTACGGATTTCCATTTGCTACGATCCTGCCACACTTCTCTGGCTTCATTCACTTTCATCATATTCCTCGCACTCGCCGGTTTAAGGTGCTCTTAACTTTGCCTTTATCCAGAACATCTGATCTGAGAAACGTTCGCCTAAGTCTTCCCCTTGCGACTGTTCCATTCACACTAGCCTATTAAACTTTCTTAGTCTTTTCGCGTCCATTATTTCTACATGCCTAAAGCAGCTTACCATACCCTTTTCTATTCTTGTCACTTTATCCACTTTCATGCCGCATCTCTCTCTAATCACACTATTCCTTATTCTATCTTTCAGAGTCACACCACTACTATCGTCTACTACACGTTCGCAAAATTTAAAGTAAATTAAACATAGGGAAGTAAGTCAAATTTAACCTGCAAAATATATTATATACCGAACACCGAGAAGCAAACATAGCTTTTACAAATCGCACCCTTAATAAAACAGAGACTTATCTCAGTATTTTGGATTAAACAAATTTGAACTCTATTGCAAAGATTTAACACAAATATAATATTATAATTTAAAATATACAATTAGAGTTCAAATTGCCTTACTTTCAAATTTCGAGTTAAGTCGCTGTTTTATTAAGAGTGTGAAATGTATAAGTCATTCGCCTTTTCTTCCGCTTCTAAGATAATATATGTATAACGTTATACTAAACAAAAGCTGAAACGTGAATTAAAATTTTATTGTATCATACTTGATAACCTTGAAGGCTACTAATAACACACTCGAATTTTACTTACATTACAACATTGCCTACAGTTCATAAGTTAACTAATGTCAACTCATGCGTAAAAAGTAGTATATATGTTAATCCAATACATTTCTTTCTATGTGTACAGATTAGTTCAAATACTTAAAACGGTTTACGCATTATTAAGTCATAAATAACCAAATGTGATGAAAGCGAACGAAGCCAGAGAAGCGTGTCAGGATCGTAGCAAATGGATATCCGTAGCCTCTGCCTACCCCTCTGGGAAACAGGCGTGAGTCTATGTATGTATGTATGTAAATAACCAAACATCTTTACAAACATTCTCATTTATTATATTAGTAAGAAATGTAAGGATTAATTACACCAATTTAACCTCAATTGCGTGTGCATAATAAGTTGTTCTCATAAATAGCTAGAAAACCAACAAATTTGAATAAATAAAAACAAACAACAGTACAAATAACTAAATATGTAAATATGTACTGATTTGAGTTAACTTTTACATTCATTGGAATCGTATTTGTAAACCTTTAATGTATTCTTGATTAGAATTCTAGTTGATTAGAACCCTACGAACACACGCTAACTGCTTTACGACATCGTGCAGAAAGGATCCAAGAAAATATTTAACTACATACATAGATGCCGTGCCTTTATCCCCGACAGGGTAGACTGGCATCACTGGCTATATTTTAAGTCTTATGTAATAATTAGCGAGCCTCGGTGAAATTATTTTTCTGGACTAGACCACAACTGAATTCATACAAAATCATCGTGCGAAGAAAGTCTCAATGTAGATTCATGCTCTCAATAAATAATATAGAGGGAAATTTAAATGTAGAATGTCCATATTCTTATTTTATGACATTTATTTTTATAACCTAGTAACAACCAACCAGTATTTAATTGCTAAAATCTTCCTTTGGAAACTTTATGGGTGTCTTGAATTAAAAACATAACTGATATTTTAGCACGGTAATTAGTAACAAAATATAAAAGAATTATTATATTTAAATTGTATTTGTATTTTGGTCAAGAAACAAACAGAAAATCTAAATGTTCCAGTTTGTTATGATTAAAATATATAGTATTTATTATTAACTGTTGTTACAACAATAACAAATATTGCAATAATTACAGACTACGGTTATAAATGTATAATAATAAGGCAAATCATATTCAATTTGTAATTACAAGATTATACACATTTTATCGACTTCGGTCGAAATGTCTTGACAATCATCACGCATTTTGAGTAGTTACCGTGTTGCCTTATAATTCTGTTGTCCGTAATTTAGTAATTAAATGTGTTCCGCCTATCCCTTTTACTAAATGCTGTGCCAGATCAAACGCTGAGGCGACAATTCACATCTACAACACTCTAGTCAAGGTTGGAGATCAGCTGCTTCAAATTTTAATAGATTCGAAAAGGAATTAGACTGACAAAGGCATCTAATATATAGTGGTGAATTTAGCTTTATTTATGACATTATGATTTTTATATTCCCAAAATAATAGACACGGACGTTCACCGACATGTATGAAATGTTATTTGAAGTTACCAAGTAAGTAAGTGACTATTGCTAAAACGTTTAAAGATACCACTAAGAACGCAGTTTTACCCCCGTTTTATTACTACTGATTCGCTCCCGTAGCTCATAGCGATACGTTATTAATAGCTTATGTTACTTATGGAAAAAGTAGCTTTATAATAGTAAAATAGATTTTAAGATAGGACAAGCAGTTTTTGAAAATATTTATTAAAAAACAAGATACAAAAGCACATATATTCCCTCTTTATAATAACTAGCGGTCGCCAAGTGGCCGAAATTCAACCATAATTGATTTAAATTTTAAGTTTGTTCATTATTAAGATTTTATTGTCTATAACTACATACCCTTATAATCACATTTCATTTATTCACCTACTCTACATACATACATATGTAACCATAGTTACGAAGAATTCTACGACATCAGCCAAACAATGCCGAAATACTACGAACGCGATTCGTCTGCTTGTGTCAAACGCATGGTTGTGTGCGTGTAGTGTTTTTTTCATTCATTTAATGTATTTCTAATGCATATTTTATAAAATTATTAGGATTTGTCACTCCTTCTCCATATAAACTATAACTGTGCCAAATTTCATACTCCTCCGTCCGCGCAATTTTCGTAAAATGGGGTACAAAGTTTTTGCTTCACGTATTAATATATAGATAGAATAGATTAAAACCGTTTCAAAATTACACTGTCTTCATATACGTATATATATGTACGTACGACTTACACCTATATACCCTAAGCAGTAGACAGAGGTGTATTAGGTAAGTCCTCAAAAATGTTTATGCGACGAATAGAGGGCGAGCCTATAACTGTCTACCGGACAAACTAAGAATTTTCTAACAGTAAAACGCAATAACACTTCCGTGACCTGAAAATCGAGCTCAGAAGCTCATACCTCAGGAATATTACAAGAGCCTCATAGCTCCCATAAATATAACAAAGCGAAAACGCTATCCAAAATGATCACAACCCAACAAATAAAATATAGAACGTATTTCCTTTTCTCCAAAGACCGATGTGTCTATTACTTACCAAGATGACGTAGTTATTTCCTAAAGAAACTATGTTGGCATTCAGTAAAGATATTTATATAATAACTAGCTGCCCGGACAGACTACGTTCTGTCAAAAGTAATTTTTCTTTTTTTATGTTTACTTTATCACTAAGGGGTATGAAAAATAGACAGTAGCCGATTCTCAGACCTACTAAATATGCATATAAAATTTGATAAAAATCGGTCAAGCCGTTTCGGAGGAGTATGGTAACTAACATTGTGACACGAGAATTTTAAATATAATACTAGGGCTACTACTAACTTTTAACTTTTTGCCTGCGGCTTTGCTTGTAAATTTTGTCAAAAATTAATAATTGTAGCCCTCGGGAACAGTACTATTTCCTAGATTAATGTTACTATGTCCTTTTCTGTAGCCCTGGCAACGTATATATGCGAAATTTCATAATGGTCAGTCGATTAATTAAGGCGTGAAAGTGTAAGCAATAAATAAAGTCACATTCGCATTTGTAATACTGCTGGTTAGTACAGCGATCTACAGCTGAAAACCTAAAGCTTAACACTCAAATAAAATATACAATTTGAATGTTTGCACCAACAATTTTCTGACATCATTGAAACTGGACGTCTAAGAATATAGAAGCTTTTAATTTATCTGACGTTTATAATTAAAATAAAGAATTAGAATAATTACACGCTTTCAAGCTATTAGAATTCTGCTCTGAAGTTTTATTTTGTTTGTTATTTCGGCATTGGTATTGCTAAAAGCACTTAAGTTAATATTGTCTTCTGTTTACGCGAATGTGATTCATTGAAATTAAACTACTATATACGGATTTTATCGCGTTGTTTATTTAACACTGTTAAAATATTTAAGTTTACACTTTTAACTATTAAAATATTTATATTTAAGTTTACACTTTCCCCGACGTTTCGGTTGCTTTTCAGCAGCCATGGCCACGGGGAGACTAAGATGGTAGTTGTCTCAATGTTCCAGACTCCCGACTTAGAAGATAGTAAACTCTTTTTAAATTTCCTCTATAACTCGGAAGTTTACCGTATACTAGTAAATACATCTTGTAAATGAGAGCAATGTAATTTTAGTAAGGAGCAGTATATATATTTTTTTATCATTAAATTAAGTAAATTCTGGGAAAAATCATCTAGATTTCAGTACATATTTTCGCTTGGTTACTTTACTGGTTAATAGTTAATCGTTTTAAAACAAGTGAGAAACGGCCATGAATTACCGTAAATCTGAGAGTTCAAAAAAATTGTATCACGTAACCTTGAGGTCAGAGGTCAAAATTCATAGTCATTTCGGAGGTATACCGACTATGCTGAGTCGAATGGCTTTGACCGTGAGTCTTTAGCTCTTACGGTTCTTAAGTTGAAAGATGGTATCACGTGACCTTGAGGTCAGAGGTCAAAGGTCATAGTCATTCCAGGGTATGTCAACTATGCTGAGTCGAATGGCGTTGACCACAAGTATCTAGCTCTTACGGTTCTTGAGTTGAAAGTTGTATAACAAACCGATGGACGGACAAAGCTGTTGTTAAGAGTTTTTCGAACTCTAAAAAGGAGTTTCTTTACGCATTTTTATGTATTTTACCTAATTTCGACTGCACGGATGACGTAGTGGTCTAATTGATCACTGCCACTGCGCCGAGTGTTGTGGGTTCAAATCCCACACGGGACTAAAATTTGTATGATCCGCGAATGGTTATTCCGAGTCTGGATGTTCTTTGTGTCCATTGTTTGAAAGTTTGTAAGGTCCTCGCGATGCATAAATTATTTCTAATGCGGTTGTTTTTATTAAAAACACATTAAAAATACAATGTCACGAATATTTATTTGTCAGCCGCTCTAAATGTTTCTTTTATATGGAAGAATGTATTGAAAGCAAAGTCTCATATAAATTTGATTAGGTTAGGTTTGATATAGGGGAAGCGAACACTATAACACTATACTCTACAAATAGGCTGCCTATCTAAATATCTAGTTGACATTTAGCCAAATAACATAAACAATATTTTACTGCCGATTTACTTCATATTGCATAACACCATCCATTCAAGTACTACCAGCATGTACCTACTGCCTGCCTCTGAAATGAGTACTGCTCACGCAAAACGAACATTGGATACAACAAAATACCGCGGCTTTACTTATTCGAAGAACGTTGTATTTTTAATTTATTTTACTTAAGCTTACGATATGGAGCATTAGGGGAATATTGTATAGTCATTATGAATTTCTACAGTATTCGGTGAAATTAAAGAAAAGTGTTATACTACTAATATTAAATTAGATGTTTGTCAAGATGTTTGCAGGTTTGAATTTTTGTTATTTAATGTAAGCGGGTTGAACGGTTTCGGAAGAGTAGATGACATTTTGATAGTGACAATTTTAATAATGAAAACACTTGTCTGAATGCCAAACACAATTAAAAAAACTTATTGTGACTAGCCGCCGGTGTGTCGCTGCGACTCAATAAGCTAATAGTACCCGTTAACCATATTTTCTGCAATAATTAGTGTGTAAAAGCCTATAGTATTAGTTTTCATTTCACATAATATATTGCTAGTGTAGGTACTAGGTAAATGTGAATTCTACAGTCGGAGATCGAAGGTGTTCTGGAGAAGTCAGGTTAAAAGTAAGCCTAAATCGGCTGGCGTGTATAAATAAAACATTTATCATATTTTTTTAATTCGATATTCATTTTCGTTAAGCAATAGTAATATATATACAAAAATTATATAATTATATAGCAAATCAAAAGTAGTTTATAAACTGCTCCTGGATCTTTTTATTTTCTTTTCGTGTGGTTAGTGGCCAACCTGTTGTGAAGAGTTGTTCAAGCCACCTGTAGGCCTCTGACATGACTTAACGACTGCTGTCAATTTGGCAACAACCGGGACCGACTTTTTACGTGCCCTCCGAAGCACGGAGACGCTCAGATGAAAACCCACTAAGCACCCATCTATAGACTGACCGCACCCAACGTTGCTTAACCTCGCTAATTGCTCCTGGATGACATTGATAGATGTTTATGTAAATCATATTGTTATGACTTACTTTGCATCACAGAAGTTCCAGCTAAATCCTATTATTTGCCTTGCCAGCCATATACGAACCACAACCAGCACCAACGTCAGAAAACACTTTTTCCAAACACTCATCGAAGTATTGCTTGTGGTACTATCGTCTACACAAAGACAACTGAGCAAGGATCCCTCACCCACTGTATTACCTGTAATAAAACAAATGTATTGATAAACCAAATAAAGCTTTTAACCGAAACCTTAATTTGTAAATCACTTTAAAAGTCTTATTCGTCGTAAATCATAGAAATACATCAGGCTGAATAGTCGCATGCAATAACAAAATGACGGCTTGGCACGACAGCCAATATTAGGGACAAGTAAATCTTAATAAAAATTGACGTAAATTGCCTTACGTTGAGCTCTTAAAGGTTATTGTACATATTTTCGGTATGATATAAAAAACATGGTGTTCATCGATAAGCAGAAGTTGGCCGGCCAATTACCCATATTCAGTAAAAGCACCACAAATATTTTGCATTATTTAATCATCTGGATATGATTGATTAGATAAAATTTGCAGCGCTAATTACTTCTACATCCATAACATATTAACATCCTAATTAGTATTCTGTGTACATCACAACCTATAACACCAAATACTAATGTGTTAGTAATGCATAAATTGTTTAACATGTATTTAGATAACAACTGCAATTTTACCCTTCAACGATAAAAATCATTCATGCATTTAAATCACAAGGTACCTACAAATGTAGTACTTATGAACGTCATAATCTATTGGTTAGTCAGTCAACTATGTTCCAAAGTCCAGAACTCACATGGAGAAAAACGAATTGTATAGAAATTTAAATGCTCAGTGAGAGTTATGAATGGTTCAACATTAGTATAATAGCAGCCCTGTATATGTATAAACTCTTCTACTACGGGCCTCCTCTCAGGGTGGAAAAGGTTAGGCCATAGTCCACCACGCTGGTCCGATGTGGATTCATTATTAACAATCAAGCAAAGATTGTCACCGATTGTAGTAATATTAAGTTTGTTTGCGATATCCACAGCATTTTTATAAGCTAGAAAAGCGGAAAAGCTAGAAATTTCGTTTGAACATGGGATTGGTGACAAAAAGGGTTGGTAAAGTAAGTAATGTTGCGAAGGCAAACAATTAAATGGAAAAGTTTTAAGTTGATATTTTACAGAACTTTGAGTTGATCGCGTTTGACTTTTGCTGATAATGTAAAGTTGATAGCTTTAATTGTCTTGGATATGAAGAATCTCGAAAGATAGACAGATGGATTTTAAAATGGTTTTATGATTAAACAATTATTTTTATTGAAGTATTTTCTTTTATTTATTATATACTGTTATTTGGTACTTACTGATATTAAAAATGTCTAGCTTGAAAAACCCAATAACTTACTGTTAGCCTGACCCGAGATTCGAGAGAGGCCTCGAATGCACAGCAGTTAAATTCACTACAGAGAAAGGTTGTAAAAAAAGTCTGAACTTTCTCGATACAGAGTAAATAAGATATCTTTAAAAAGAATACAATGCTTCAGGGAAAAATATATACTGATCAATAATTTCTAAGTAACCTAGATCCACACCCCTCCGGGAATATGCTCCTGGGCACATTCTCTTGCGACAAAACAGTGAAATAAATACATCGCTCAATAGTTCACCACAATTGGTCTTGATATGGATCGTTTATTTGTTCGTTCCATTCGCGAAAATAATTGGATCAGTCATTCAAACTCGTTCGATTTCTTCCTTTATTCAAACTTGCATTGTATTGTAAGTAAATATCAGACCCTTCCTGCACGGACCCTAGTAAGGGGTTGAATTCTTTCATAAGATGTCCAGTCTTTTACGTAATATTATTGTAAAAACTTATGTGGGAGAAAATCTAGTTTCCGAAGGCAAACCTAAATAATATGTATGAGTCGAACAGTTGGTCCAGATTGATTATTTATAATTTTTTTATAATTTGATTACACCGCGGCGTTTTCGCTTTAAGCAATGCTCCGAAATAACGTAACCTTCTAAAATCTTCTCCCTAGCCTTTTATTATTCCCAAGCCACTTGGGGTCGGCTTACGTAAAAGGGACAGCTCGCCTTATTTTATGTGGCCTAAGTCATACGGTCGTGTACATACCTGGTATAGTTCCAGAATCCGTGCTGTTAATAAGAATTTCATAATAGTATAACTCAATAACGCTTTGCCGGGCCCGGGAATCGGATCTGAGCCCAACAGTTGTAGTGCACCACACTATAGACTTAGAAATTACATCAAAATTAATCAAAGTTCTATTAAGAAGTTCCATAGCGCGCCTTGCCTTGATTTTTAAATCACAATAGCCAAATAGGTACTAAATGCGGAAAACTGTACTAAACCAACTAACATGCCTTTCTGGATTGTGTGAGTTAGATGGCAGTCGCTTCATGAAAAAACTGGTATTCGGTCGTTTCTGATGAATTTGGAACCGCCCCAATACCCTTTGCGATAATAATGCTAAGACGATAGTATTTCCATTCACAAAAGCCATTCGTATAGCAAAGGTGGAGAAGTAGCATATGGCCCGTCCAATGGCCCGGTTAACATAGCCTACATATTACTTGCAATGCCACGTTACAAACATTGAAACAACAGATACAAAGAACAACCAGACTGCGAACCGAACCCACAATACTCGGCGCGATGACAGTGGCGAGGCGACAACTTAAACCACTACACCATCCATGCAGGTTACACTGGTTTCTCTAATCGGCTCATTTCCTCCTCGATTCCAATGTTTTTGTGTCACTAAATAATTGGCAATGGCAGGCTCTTCTACTTATAATACAACAAGTAAGAATCGGCAATGAATTGCCATAAACCTTAGAGTTCAAAAAAATGGTTCAAGTAATATGCAAAGGTCACGTGATACTACGTGACCTTGAGGTCAGAGGTCAAAGGTTATTGTCATTTCGGTGTATATAGACTATGCTGAGTCGAATGGCGTTGACCGCGAGTCTCTAGTTCTTACGGTTCTTGAGTTGAAAGTAGTATAACAGACAGACAGACGGACGGACTGACAAAGCTGCTGTATAAGAGTTTTTTCGTACTCTAAAATCCTTACCCAGGTGAGTAACGGAAAGTTAAAAAGTTTACAATTTTTTTTTTTTTTTTTTTTTTTATATTTGTGATTATAGGCATTACAAAAGGCAAACACTATTCTCATTATTTAATTTGTTTATAAGGATCAACAGCCGTTATTGAATAATATTATAAATATAGAAGAGAAACCCTAACTAATATTATAATGCGATTATGAGTTCATTTCATCATTTGTTTGTTTGTTACGCTGTCATGATCTAAATACTCGACCGATTATCGTTAAATTTCGTATGCTCGTCGTTAAGGGTAAAATACCGACAATGATAAACAGTACCGTTCTCGAGCGAAGGAAGCTGGGGGCAATAGCTGGTACATAGATAAAGACGTTGGACGTTTGAGATATTGTTATTCATACATACGTAAACCGACTAATTTCCCCGTAGGGATTGGAAACGTAGGTATTGTACCCACATTAGGCCAGCTATGTTTTAGCTCACTCGTATTGGGAGGCGAGCTTACTGCCTCCCTATACGGTGTACAGTCCTTTCTTGGTTTTGCCACTGGCCAATTTATTCAAAAATATCCCCTATAAGGGTTTGGCCAATCCGGGACTCGAACTCAAACCCCTCATGCACTAGCGGCGCAATCACAACCGTTGAACCAGTAAAGCTGAGTAATTGTTATAGTAGGATATTTTATAAGGTTGAATAAAGCTCTGAACACATTAAGACTGCGCCGAGCTTAAGACAGATAATGACAGAGCTTGTACGGCGCATATTCAAATCGGCGCGAGGCCGCCATAGTAAAATTGTATGGAGGATTTTAAATGCTTTTTTGATAAATATGTATCTTTATTGTCAACCAATAACTTAAATATTTGGGACGGACAAATTGTAATGTAACTATTTATGTTTCGTTTAAGCTGTAAAATAAGATAGATTCCTACTGTTATAATCTAAAAATCACGTAACACGAGCTTACGATTTTGCTTTTTCCGTGCAAATTCACGTAATTTTGTAGATGAACATATAACTATTTTAAGTTTATTACTCGGAGTAATTGTAAACACATCGATTGTTATAGTAAATGTATATTTTATATTTGTATTAAACAAAAAGTGTTGATTTTATTTATTTAACTGTGACCACCCGTTTTGGCACATTTCGCTCGGCACAGTCTTAAGGCGCAATATGATGTGCTATGTGTCTAAATAAATGTGCCAAGTAGAATAGTCTTATATCAATTAAATTAACCTCATTAAAAGCACTGCCAAGATTTTATTTTATTGACGTCTTAATAGGTAATTAAGAAACGTCGTTACTATTCTACTAATATGAGCTAAATGAATCCTTTTACGAAAACATTTTGCTATTTCAAAAGAATGTTAGATGTGATATAATTAATTGTTTGCGACGCATCGCAGTACCGCAGACTTCATTTATTTTATTTTGTCTCTTTATATTTGAACACATCTACTATACAATACAAAGTATAACGTATAATAGGTAGAACAATTACGATATGCGCAGCATGATTTTCAAATTCTACTTCGGTTAATTACTTATTGGTCGCATTTCTCGCTGACAAAACGTTATTAAAAAGATAGTGTGCAAAAATTGCATAATAATGATAGCATTTAGTCCAATTAGCTAACTTTTCTATTTACAAAAAATAATTTACGTAGGTACTGCAGGATTTTCTTTTTTTTTTCGTGTTGTTAGCGGCCAACCTTTTGTCAAGAGTTGTTCAAGCCGCCCGTAGGCCTCTGACATGGCTTAACGACTGCTGTCAATTTGGCAACAACCGGGACCGACATTTTACGTACCCTCCGAAGCACGGAGTTGCTCAGATGCAATCCCACTAAGCACCCATCTATAGACTGACCGCACCCAACGTTGCTTAACCTCGCTTATTGCTCCTGGATGACATGGACAGGTGTTTATGTAAATCATATAGTTATGACTTACTTTGCAT
Organism: Catocala fraxini; assembly: GCA_930367265.1. NCBI lineage: Eukaryota > Metazoa > Arthropoda > Insecta > Lepidoptera > Erebidae > Catocala > Catocala fraxini. The sequence goes on along the minus strand of OV884049.1, from coordinate 14,940,190 downwards.
GTCTAACACCGCCAACTTTCTAACTCCGGGCTGCTATTGAGATTTCTTAAGAGAAAAATCCAATAACTTTTTGTTGGCCGGACCCGGGATTCGAACCCGAGACCTTATGTACAGCAGTCGCATTCACTACCGCTGCGCCACGGAGGCAGTTAGTTATTCAGATTTTAGTATATATACAGACTGCGTTCTTGGTATAGTTGGTAAGTTGTTAAACGCTTTAAACGTTATGATGGTCATTGGTGTTCGTAAGCAGAAGACTGATTATTAAGTCTGTCGCACAGCAAACAATAGTGTTTACCAGCAAATCCACAATGTGAGTACGTGATTTTGATGCTCAGGTTGAGTTTAACGCTTGTAATTATTAATAAAAGTAGTCTATCGTATCGGGTTCACTTTATACATAGTTATACAAATTGAACCGAGGTCCAAAGCTATAATATCAATATTTCAATGTTGATCCATACCCAGTACCAGTATTTATTGTTCTAATCTTCTAGTAAACCTAGTATATAAAAGAGCAGCGATAGCTCAGTGGGGAGACCAACAGACTGCAATGCAGAGGGTCTCGGGTTCGAACCCACGTCGCGCACCTCTGGCTTTCGGAAGTTATATGACTTTTCGAAATGATGTGCGTATTTATTGACAATTATCGCCTGCTCCGTGCCTCGGAGAGCACGTTAAGCCGTCGGTCCCGGCTGCCATGAACATCTATGTAATGGCAGCCGTTACTGGGAGAGTGTCGACGCAAAAGATCCCACTGGGTCAAAGTGTCGCCGGTCTGCACTGACTGGCCCACACATAAGATAAGATAAGATAAGAAACCTAGTATATAACTAGGTTAATATCTTGGTTTTATAATAAAAACATGATGTAAAAAACGCCACACCGATACAAAGTTGGGACAAAGAGTATCATAATTATTGTTATGTATATCACTTATATATATATATTATATAAACAAATACAGTCACCGTTTATCCATCTAGGAAGAGTAAGAGAGAGAAGGAAGATCTTCGAAAAATCCTTTCTATCCTAGGGATATGAAATCTCTGAAAAGTGGGGTAAAAGGGAGGTCGACATACTTGCGTTCAGAACACATCAGTAGTCACGGCGTATACGGAATCCCATTACACTTGTCGCTGGTGACACCATACTGAATCATTTTTAATTTGGACAAGTCCTAATGTACGATTTTAGAATATTATTTTATGCTTGCATTAACGATCTACGTTACATAAATGTGAATATACTTCTGAGTGAAAGCAAATGTAGTTAAGTTTTGTGTGTTTTACAGAGTAGTCATAAAAAATGCATTTTCCTCACGGTATACGAACTTCTATGCGATATACGAATGGTATATGAATTTAATTGAACTTTGGCATACTGATAGACCATGATATACTGGATTTCGTTGAAAGCTACCGTGAGATTCACGACGGTAAAGCCGCTGGCAGATGCTGCATATAAATATTTAACGCCGTAATTTAATGTAATCTACAGATGAATTCCTGGTTGTTCTTCATATCGTAATATGTCAATGTGTGTATCTTACAACACGGTGGGAGCCCTTCACACGAGGTGCAAAAGTGGCCTATAAAAATCTCAAAAGTGGGAATGATCCGAAAAATAATTAAGTCTGGCAACCCTACATTAAGCACCTTCCATTTAACTATGTGCGTACCTTTTTTATGGCACATCCTACTTAATGGTAAATGGACACCATGGCTCACAGGGTTATAGGGGTCTCTCGGTAAAAATGGGATAACTACGATGCAAACCGAGAATTTAAATTATGGGGTGTAGGGTAAAAATAGGCTGTCATATGACGTGAGTGACATTAGGGGGTGGATAATGTATCCTTCTTTTCTGAGATTTAAATATATTGAATAACTTGGAACATAAAGAAAGCCCTTAAGGCGTGTTTTACATGTTACTTGTTACCGTTACAAGAGAAAATTGTTGGTGATACCAAAGGATCTAATTCATAATAAGGTAGGTAATCCACTAGAGAATCAAAGTCGTCCAGCTCATTATTTTTTTCTTTTACAATTCTTGATGTAAGCAAATTCTGTCAATAGCTAAATATAAGCTCAGTGTGTGTGAGTTTGGAAATAGGTATTCTTGATTGGAGACCGTAGGTCACCAAACCTAAAGGACGACCTCGAACTAGAAGGAGCGACAATCATATTAATCGATTCACCTAAAGCTGGATAAGAAAGGCCGCGGATCTCGCTCAGAGTGCAGTCGGAAAGGAATAATATAAACTGATAATGATAGGAAAACCGAAATAATATTTTGTTATGGGCAAACTATAGTAACGAAGTTTAGAAAACGTTCCTCCATAAAATGATCAAATAATCGGTGAAATAACAACATAAAGAATGGATCCTCCAAACAGGCGCGACGACGGACGATTGATGTCGGCATATAGTTATTCGTAGCAAACTTCGATAGCGCGATTCCGAATCTGTTACAAAGTCATTGTATTGGCACTAATGTTCTTAAAATCATTATTTAATCACTCCTGTAGAGAATTTTAAGCCTCTTGCATGATAAAAGAAGGCTATGTTCTCTTCTTGCGTCTTCACATAAAGTCACGTACATTCCTTATTCTTTCTACACTAAAAAATGAAAGACAAACAAAATACAAAATCGTATTCGCACTGCTACTTAAAATTGTTCTTTAACAAACACTAATAAAAATCCAGTTGCACTGTGCACAAAGATTTAGTATAATAACTATTTGTACAAAATTCTTTGTAACACTACTTTTCGCCGTGTTCTTTCTTAGAAAACAAGCTAGTATTTGAGTTAAAGAAAAGAAATAATGTTAATTAGTTTTGTAGCGGCGACTTGTTGCTACTTAGTACTAATATTAAGTCAGTACATACAGATTTCGTGTGTAATTGGCTTTTGTCTTTCCTGTTGACCATGTTATTGTAGCTTTCGTGTTCAAGCACTATGTCGCAATTAAAAGCGTTTTTATTTTCGTTTTCATTAGAAAAGCTAGAAACTGTTGCAGTCGTTTCGTTTTACTAGTTTTAATATAGTATTGTCTTATGTTTACGTCTTCTTCTCCCTTAGCCTTTATTATTCCCAAGTCACTTGGGGTCGGCTTTTCTAGTCTAACCGGATTTGACTGGATATCAGTTTTTACACGGAGCGGCTGCCGCCTGACCTCCGCAACCCGAAGGCTAACGATACCCTAAGGTTACACCAGTGTCAGGATATTAGAGGGTACTGACTTTCCCAATAACGGCTGCCATAGATGTTCATGGCAGCTGGGACCGACGGCTTAACGTGCTCTCTATATATGCGCGCATTTTAAAACGCTACCTGCTCCCTTTTACGCCAAACTGGCACGCCCAAATTTAAGGTAATTTAGTAGCATTGTGGAAATTAAATTATTGGGTAATTCTCTGTACCTACTGTCCATTTACGTTTGATTAAATGTTGTCTGTGTACGCACGTTTTGTTATAACATCGAATAATGAGATCAAAGATACAGCAACAATTTGACTTAGATCAAAGGTAAAAACGGTTGGATGTTCTTAGAAAAAGATGGTAGAAAGCGGCCCAAATACCTGTTTGCATGTGTATGTCACTGACTTTGTATGTATATATGAAGGTAAAACTTGTTATGATTGATGACAAAAGGGTCGAAGGTCGTTCATTATTATCTAGAATTATCTCCCTTACAGGCAATGCTTGCACGTTTGCGATTGGAATCACTATCGCAGTTGACTTAACACAGATAAGACCTGGACTAAAAGCAACTATATGTACATCACACAATACAGATAATACTTGAATTAATAACGGCCTCATTAGTCAGACAGCTATTATGATGTTTTCTATTGTGTTATATTTCTAAAGGACTCAAGAAGCATCTCTTCCGAAAGCTTACCACGAGATGGGTCTCCATGTTAAATCTGTTAACACTTAAGCACCGTACAACAGATATTCAAAGACGCTCGAATATCCACGGGCAGAGAAGTTTATTTAGATTCAATCGTCTGTAGAGTTAATACCTATCGAAACCAATCGAACTGCTCCATAAATTATATCGTGGTGATAGTTGATATCCATTTAGTCTCTTATAATTGCTGGTGGCAGACAACCTAGTCTTTTAACCAACAGTTTACATAAACTGCCACAACCAAACCACTGTCAGTCGAAAATTATCTACCTATATTGTCCCTACGTTTAGACGCATCAGCTAATAAAATACACAGGAGGACAGAATGGTCGTGGGTTGCTGTCACCAGAGCAAATGCTTTTATTTTATTTATTACCATAAAGTAGTTGCAGCAAGGGATATAATTTGCCGACTCGTAAAAATAAAGCTGTATATTACTGTTGCACTATAGACAGCACAGCCATACCCAAAACTAACAACGGCGAGCGCGTCAGTAACTGAATGAACGTCCTACCTACCTATCTAGTTAATTCATTACGGGCAGTGTAATAAATTTTCATTAGATTCAATTCCTAGTCGCATCGTTAATGACTTGTGTACTAACTAGGTAGCGTAATAAGAAACAGTTTAGTTACAATTTGAGTAGTTTGAAAATATTTTTTTGTGTAAACAGTAGTTGAAATATCATGCAGAATATAAAACCTTCATTCTTGTATAGTAAAGGAAGCGAAGAACTTTAATTTGGCCAAGTATATTTAGATCATACATAATTAGGATCTATTGTTGCCTGCTCAGCTCCACACTTCGTGCTTTTACTATGACTTAACCAACAGAAATTCTCAGAGAGACTGCCCGGCGTGCTAATCGGCCGGGGACCTTACGAATGGCAATTGCTTACACACGTACTACTTACGAGGTAATTATACAATGCAATATAAATACTCGTACAATGGAATAATAAAGTAATTATTCACCCGATTATGTAGCATTCTAAATCAATAAACCAATGTGTGTAAGTAAAAACATGACATATTAAAATTATTACAGCAAAAATAAATTTGATGGATGAACGTGAATGCGAAATTTCACGAAGCTGGGTCGAATAGTTAAGGCGTCAAAACGTTTCAAACAAACAAAAAATCTCACATTCGTATTTATAATATTACTAGTTAGAACTAGTTGGGATGTATCAAAAGCCAAAAATACTCATGTACCACTTAAACACACGCTAAGTGCTACCAGTCAAACAACGCATGACATATGTAAATGGTATTATTATTCCACAGAAGTGACAAATTGTAAGCCATCACTGTGACAGTGTCTTCCCTGCTGACTGTAACTAATGAACTGAAGCGGTCTCGAATATTTAGTATGCACCTGTCACCCTAAATGGAATGACAAGATAATGACTTGCCGTTAATTTGTAAACGGAATAAGTTTAATAATATTACAAGTATTAGCATAACGTGGTCATAAATGAAAGTCAAAATAACAAGTGAGAAAAGGCAATGAATTGCCGTAAATCTTAGAGTTCGAAAAAATGGTTCAAGTAATACGCAAAGGTTACGTGATACCACGTGACCTTGAGGTCAGAGGTCAAAGGTCAAAGGTCATAGTCATTTCGGATCTGGAATCGGCTTTTCTGGTCTTACTGGATTTGACTGGATATCAGTTTTTATGCGGATCGGTTGCCATCTGACCTCCGCAACCCGAAAGCTAACAGTACCCTTAGGCTAGACCAGTGTCAGGATATTAATACGCACATAATTTCGAAAAGCCATATAATTTCTGAAAGTTAGAGGTGCGCGACGTGGGTTCGAACGCGAACCCTCAGCATTGAATCGAGACTAAAAATTTAATGACCCACAAATAGCTGCTCCGAGTTTGGGTATTTTTGATGTTCGTTGTATGAATGTTAATAAAGATCCCCGCGACACAGGTCTAAAGCCCAGTGTAGAAACAGTGTTTTTGTAAAAAAATAATTTTGTTGTCAATGGGGCACCAATAACTATTTGCCATGGTAAACAAAAGCAAGACACATGCAACTGGTATTACAAAACCACAGAAGTGATATACCGTTAGACATTATTACGACATTGTCTTTCCTGTTGACTGTACCTAATGAATTCAAACTGTCCCATATATTAAATGAACACGTGTCACCATTAATGGACAGAGAATATAATCGTTTGACACACATTTGTGACATTGCATGACGATAAATAACAATATATTTGGCAAGTTATATTGATACTGTTGTAGCAATGTCACATTTTGATTTCGAGTCGACGAAAAATATCGAGATTTCAGCTAGGAAAATGACATTAGCCACAGGACCCAAAAACTTATTTGGGACTAATCCCAATCGCTTTTCCAACAGTATAATATCTGTGTAGCCAAGTTTAGAAGTGGTGATCATGGAAAACGCCGAAATTCGGCTCTCATGAAGTTCTGGGGAAAGCCGAAAGGAGGAGTTGGTAAAATTATTCCACTTCACTCCTTAGCAAAACATTGTAAGAGTTGTGTAACGAGTGTGCTGTTGTCAATTATTTGGTGACAGTATGAATGATTCCAAGGGCTCGCATACCAAACTGTCACATTCCGTTTCTTTCATCCTGTCTTCATTTTTCCTTTTTTCCTATAGTTGATAATGCGCGAGTTTTGCAAGCGATCATAGGCTTATGTAGCCTATCTTATCAATTCAATCAGAATAACCGTATGCTTGTTTGTGACCTCTGTTGAATAACAAAGCAAGTTCTACAGTTATGCGTCCCAAACACACTTAAGTAAATACTAGGGAACTAGTAAAAGAAATGGATGGAATTTGTTTGACGAAGCAGTGTATGTGCCCTTGACTGAAAATGGGTCTTCAACTCACCGCCAACCGGGTCATGGAGCACGATAACCATCTTGAAAGTTTTTACTACTGAAGCTGTAGACATATTTACGGCTTAGACTGCTATATCATAACAAAGAAAGCGTTCAGCGGTGCGAGCAGCCGAGCGATTTGTCATTATGCTATCTACTAGCGGACCCGATAGACGATGTCCTGTTGAATGTTAGCTTGCCTGTAGCGTCACCTATCAGGTTAAATTGTGAATCTAAACCATCCAAGCACCCACTTAAACACAAAGTTTGACCCAAATCGGTGCAGCGGTTAGGATGAGTTTTATGGATCACATACGTACAGAAGAATTACATAAAGACTGCATGGCTGGCGTAGTGGGTTAAGTGGTCGATTCGCCATTACTACTACGCCAAGTGTTGTAGGTCTGATCCCCATACGCGACAAATATATGGTTCAGAAACCCAAAGAATACCCAGACTCGGAACAACTGTTCCGAGTCAGGGTATTCTAAATATAAAGTCCCCAAGGCACAGGTTTTTCGTTGGTGTGAGAGTAGACATTTTAAGATTTTCAAGAAAATTTTGAAATGTCTACTCTCTTTTTTTTTCGACACGAATTTCCTTCTAAACGACAATACCGATATTGGTGATATTTTTTGTGTGTGGTAGAGTAGGTTCCAGGATAGTTTAAATTTAATTGGACTCCGTACCACAGCATAAGTGGCGCTGCGTTCGGACAGGACGACGGGTCCGCTAGTAATATATAATTTTATATTCAATCCGGCAAATATTATATTACATAAAAATAACGCTCCACTCACCGCTCCGCTCACTAATAAAACACAACTTTACTGTTCCATCTTTATTTTTTGTAAACAATTTTATGTTTACAATGAAATAAATTCAGTTTTATCCGACAACAACTTCCCATCTATTTTAGGTACTATTTCGTAAATGATATAACCAACCTTATAGCCAACCCATCTGGGTTACCACGCTTTTGTGGTTTTAGCGTTGTAAACATTGAATAGTGATCAGTTTAATAAAACTGATATTAAACGTCATATATGTATGTATATAGAATATTGTCTTCTGTTTACGCGAATATTATTCATTGAAATTAAACTACTATATACGGATTTTATCTGATACTTTGTTTATTTGATACTTTATTACATAATTTTGAAAACTGTTACACTACTACTACTATTAAACTTTACTAATTTTTAAGCTAATAGAATTATTATTTAAACTATTTAGATTTAATTTAATTTTACACTTTCTCCGACGTTTCGGTTGCTTTTCAGCAGCCATGGTCACGGGGAGACTAAGATGGTAGTTGTCTCAATATTCCAGTGTAGTTATTTCAAAGTACCCAAACATAATTTAATCATTGGTGTTTCTATTTACGCAGAATGAGCTCAAAGTATCATGAAGTCTAGCTGTGGTTTGCTTCTTCTTGGGTTTGACTATTTTTATTACTAGATCCCAAGCTGGTGGCACATTCCAACCATCTTCTCTATTAAAATTAGGATGTTTTTTGATTTCAATAGCCTCGCGAAGCATCCTTGGTAGGAGTCGGTGTTCTTTAGCGAGAATCTGTGGTTTGACAAATCTCAGGTAGTGGTTGGTCCCCTGTTGCACATGTTCACACACAGCAGACTTCAACGAGCGTTGGTGTTTTACATCAGCTATGTGTTCTTTTATGCGAGTGCCTATGTTTCTCTTGGTTTGACCAATGTATGAGAGTCCGGAGTCACAATCTAATTTATAGACCCCTGCATCTTGTAAAGGTAGTTGGCACTTGACGGATGGTAAAAATTTACTTATCTTCGTTGGCGGCTTGAAGTATGTGTTGATTGAAGATCGCTGCAATAGCCTAACCCTTATCTTGCTGAGAAGAGGCCCGTGCTCAGAAGTGGGACTGTTTAATACAGGGCTGATATGATATATATTATATATTTTTCCAACTTAGTTGATTAAACCACAATTAATTAAAATCAGTTAAGCAATTTAGCCATGAAACCTGCTGCACAAACAAATTGCTTAAGCATTTATAATAACAAAGCACTGTATGGATTACATTCTCAGTTGACGCGAACATTAGAATACATAATCTCACTTATTGATAGGAGATTCTAACTTGTAATTGCAACGCAACAAACAAACATTAAATAAAGGGAATTATAAATGAAGTGACTTATTTATACATAAGACGCTTTCACCGTTCTTGGTTATAAGGATTTGCTGCGGGTAGGGGCGATTAAGGCCATAGATTTAGAAGCATGTCATTGGAAGGCAGATTATTTCGTCACTTTCTGTATAATTTATTATTCATAGCACTATCTTTAATGGTTATTCATAATTATAGTCTATTAACTTCTGTCAAATATTGTATTGAATGTACCGGAGATAGTGATGTATCGTGGAATTTCTACTAGAACGCCTCAGGTAGAAATTCCACGATACACGTAGCACTAAATCCGCCAAAGACATGTTATTTTTCTTCTCCTTGTTATAAACTATTACTATTAAGCACTTACTATAAATTTTCATAAACTATTAGTGTTACTTATATCAAGGTGAAATTAAAAGCCTGTTTTAACAAGCATACCTATACAAACTTTATCTAAAGTTATTTCAAAATACGATTAATAAAACTTCGTACAATAGAATTTGCTACGAAATTAACTCTAAATTTTGATTAAAAACATTGATACTGATATGTTGTATAGTATAGAAATTAAAAGTCTTCGCAACAAAATACATAGGTATACAACATGTAACATAATAAATGCATAGATTGTTCAAAATCGGCTACTGAATCAATTCCAGTAATTTTTAATACAGGTAATTTTTATTCCTAAAATATTAAAACGAATTAAATTATGGTCAGCAATTTATTAAACAGCTGAAATAAACGAAAATGTATCATAATTCAAGGCAAAAAGGTTTTTGATGCAATAAAGGCAATAATGTTAGATTTATTGTAACATACCCATACTATCCGCGCACAAGAAGGAGAACTTGTTCGTTAAATTAAAATATTTAAGTACATAAAAAACATTTTAATGATTATATTATTATTACGATTTATTTCAATAAAAGCTCTCTTATTACGTGACTTTGTCACTTAAAACGTTTAATTCTGAGAACGGTGATTTTGTTATAGATCTATGGTGATACATAGTAGCTCATTAGATAAAATACAATATCTGCTGTGTGGGGCCTAATGGTCCTTAAATCAACAAATCGCAAATAATCCTGGAAACAATAAAGCTAGAATGTTGATGACAAATAATATAATTATCAGGCATGTATATAAACTGCCCCACTACTGGGCACGTGTTTCTTCTCAAAGTGAGAATGGCTAGGCCATATACTGTTTCACATCTGTCAAATTTATGGAGAGCTAATCTTAAAGAACATCATGTAAAACTCTTAAACATGTAGGTTTCCTCACGATGTTTTCTTTCAACATTAAAGCGAGCCATAATTTAATTTAATTTAAAGTAACACATAAGGTATATTAGATACTCATTACGGTTTCCCAGATACGGTAACCGGATTGACTGGAAATGTAATTTGTATTTGTTAAAACAATATTGTAAACAACTTACTTAAATTAAAATATGACATCAATCTTAGTTTCAACAAAGTTGCTCTACAGAAATAGCAACATTAAATTTTTAAATTACGATTGTGTAGTGAAGGACTTTAAGTATTTATGTATGTATCTTATGTGGGGGCCAGTCAGTGCAGACCGGCGACACTTCGACCCAGTGGGATCTTATGTGTCGACACTCTCCCAATAACGACTGCCATAGATGTACATGGCAGCCGGGACCAACGGCTTAACGTGCTCTCCGAGGCACGGAGCAGGCGATAATTGTCAATCAATACGTACATAATTTCGAAAAGTCATATAACTTCCGAAAGTCAGAGGTGCGCGACGTGGGTTCGAACCTGAGACCCTCTGCATTGCAGTATGTTGGTCTCCCCACTTAGCTATCGCTGCAAGTATTTAACTATTATATATTAAAAGTTATTTAATTATCGAGGTTTATTTTGATAGCATTGTTTTCCTGTTATTGTTGGTAACGAAGTAGATAGTTGAAAAAAGCACCATTAATAATAAATAATGGTGATTATTTTGAACTATCTATGTACTTCGTTACCTATAATATACCCTAGACATAGTATAATTTAATATATGAATGCTACCGTACCCTTAGTTATGCGCAGTGTCATGTGACACTTTACAGTCTTAACTGTTAGCAGTTTGCAGCAGTAGTGATTGCAACTGCTGTGCATAAAGACTCAGGTTCGAACCCCAGGTTGGACCAACAAAAAGCCCAGAGTGAGGAAATTGGCGCCGTACCAATGATTTGCCACCTAATGCCTTTGCTTCTGCGCTTGAACTCTCTGCAGGCGTGTCGGTATGTTGTCCTATCGGTCTATAAGAATGGGAGCTCAGTTTTGTTTGCGTCCCTATTTGCTAACTATAATATCCACTATGCGTAGAGCCAATCTCCGTTATGACCGTCATTATAGATCTACGGTTTATACTATATCTATCCTGATCTAACGGCGTCCAGTCATGAGAAAACAAGCAGTAAGTTAAATTGAAATCTTGACTGCTTATAGTAGTTGCATCAGTTCATCACGCTTGCGAAATACGAGTTGGTTGATTTCCTATACTTTTGAGACCATTATTGAGACCTCCGAAACATGCAATAGACAAGATTTAACTTAAACTCTAAAACTCAAAGTATAACTATTTCCAGCGTGAATAAGATGGATTGACCGGGCAACTGCCGTCTTACAAAATATCGTCATCAAGTATATGTACTGGCATGATTACTTGACGACGACGATGACGACGACCGGACGACGACGACGATGACGACGACCGGACGATGACGACGACTATGTGATTTGTTCGGCTAGTGACAGCATTTAACGGCTCAGCCAGGGTGGCTGAGACTCAGATCTCATCAGACTCAGATCCTTCCATCCTGACTTACTCTTTCACCCTACCTCCTTCAAATAGGCTACGGTAGCATACTATGCGCTTGTATGTCATCTATGTCACGACCTCGATGGCGTAGTGGTTAGTGTAACCGACTGCCACGCTTGAGGTCGCGGGTTCCCGCACAAGTCAAACATTTGTGTGCATGAACATGGATTTGTCTTGGTCTGGGTCTATGTATAATATATATGTATTTACAAAAAAAAGAAGTATATATGTATGTTTATCCATTGTCTAGCACCCATAGTACAAGCTCTGCTTAGTTTGGGCTAGATGGTGCTGTGTGTATGACATAGAATAATAATTTAAAAAAAGTTTGTTGTGTTTTATAATATACTGCAACTGAGAATATCGTTTACAGTATAACCAGCAGTTAAGTAACGTTCCCTTGAAATCACTTCTGTGAAGCCAAGAAACGTTTATCGCTGACCATAAGCTGGTCCACTAGCCTTACTTCTAAATATTTCCCCAGCTGGGCTGCTAAATATTTAGGGGTACCCTGCTAAAATCCTATATCTTTAAGATAACCTAACTCCAAAAAATCACAAAGACATCGTACAGATTCGTTATTTTATCGACAAATCGATAAACTTCATCGATAACACCGATACTACTAAGACTTTTATTGATACTACGAATAAAGTAGCAAATTGTAGTAAAGATCCTCGTAAAGCCAATCTAAACTTTAATATCTGAGTAACAAAGCTTAAAATATAACTAAGTTTGATGTTCAATTGCAATTTCAACTTCGAACGTGTAACTAGAACTGACGTTAAAGTTTAGTTACGTACTTAGTCATAAGCGAAACGGGCGGGTTCTAGAACATTATTTTTAATATATTAATATTTTAAAGAGACATTGTTTGTTTGTAAACAGTTTCTAGAATTATTTCACTAATAAAATGTATGTTATTCCCAAGTAACAACTATAGGCTATATTCTTATGTGAAACCGCACGCCGTGGCTAATCTTAACGTAGATTTTGAAAATAGTTCCAACATAAACAAAGAACTCGTAAATTGCAAAGAAGTCAGAAATTAATTGATATTGGTATAGGAATGAAAAAGTGATAAATTAATGCAATGCAGCAATCATGTTGTCAATAGTTTGTGTAACATGAGAACAAGGCACACTACAAGGCGCAGATAATGATGGGTTCAACAACACTGCACTCGGTAAAAATAGAACAATAACGGAACCGCTGAACGTTTTACTCCAAGATTTTGGGGAAACGGCTACATTGTTTGCTAGCACTTACTGTGAAATGTATGTAGTACCAGTAGACACCTAAGTAGGTGTCTACTGGTACTAGTTGTAGGCCTATGTCAAGCAGTGGACGTCTTTCGGCTGTGATCATGATGATGGAGTAGCAGTCTTTTTATACAACAATGGTAGCAACGAATCGTGGACTGCCTAAAGGTTGTAGCGTGATGTTATATAGCTGATGTTACTTTTGGATAAAGTAACGTTCTAATGGTGAAAGAATTATTAAAATCGATCCAATAGTCATCATCATCCTCTTGCCCTAGTCCCAATTTATTTGGGGTCCGCGCAATATGTCTTTCGCTTCCATGCTTCTCTGTCACCCATCATCTGATCATTTACCACTTTTCCTTTCATATCCATCCTCACACAGTCCATCCATCTTTTCCTTGGCCTTCCTCTCCCTTTTCGTCCCTCTACCCTCCATATCCCCCCGTCCCTCATATCAATCACTTGCTTACCTACATACGTATCATCTCTTCGCATAACATGTCCATACCAAGCTAAACGATTTCCTTTCACCTTCTCGTCTATGGGCACCACTTTCAGACTACCTCTTACGTATTCATTCCTAATTCTGTCCATTCTCGTCACTCCACACATCCATCGTAACATTCTCATCTCTGCTACATGCAATCGTTTTTCGTTTTTCTTTTTTTTCCATCTTCTTAGTATTCCAACACTCAGCTCCATACAGTACGACGGGCCTTATAACCACCTTATACATGCGATCCTTTAATTTCAAAGGCAGTTTAGGATCGCATATTGTGCCCGAAATCTGTCGCCATTTCATCCTGTGTTGATTCGTTGCGTAACATCCCGATCAATTTCGCAAAAATAAAATTTTATACAATAGTGTTTGAGTTTATTAATTACAAACATAAATACGAATCTCTTCTTTTTATAATATTAATATAGATGTAGATTGTAGTGAAGCTTCTACCTTATAAAAACAGGCAGCTTTCAACAAACACCAATTATATCCTTTTTACAGTGTGGACAATACGCCAATGACACTCAAGTTTAAGAAAGAGAGCTACTGTCAATATTAATGAAGACAATGAGAGAAAATAAAACAAACACACACACACTGCTGACTCATTAGTTTTGTATAAGTAGTCAGTATGCGATACTGGCAGTCTTCTCCCCGCAACCACTCAATTAGTCGTAGTTTAACATGTATTTTATAAGTATTAGTTACTAGCCAATATAAGTCTATATTTTGCCGTGAAGCATTTTACTTGGCTATTCACAACATAAAAGATCAAACCGTACATAAGTGTAGTAAGCGTCCGCTTATAATAAGCTGGACTCAATGAAAGATTTTTACCATGAAAAATCGCACAACAAACACCAAAAATTACATAAACGCTACGGTTACTTTTAAAATTCGCTACATTGTAAAATAATGTTTGCTCCATTTAAAATGATGTCCACTACCAACCGGTCAATATGATAAGCAATTACTTTACTCTCTTCGGTTTACATTAAAAATAAACCTTATTTTACATAAAATGCAGGTTTATTTTCCCTTTTCCGTCTGATGTATTTAAATATTCTTTAATGTTGGACATTAGGGTGAGGGTGTTTGTTATGTGGCGTGGTGAATTAAATTTAGAAATTATTTTAGCAGGATTGGATGGTACAAAAAGATTTCATAGGCCTCGACAAATCTCGGTATGTTTTGCTGAAGACTTTATAAAAGAGCATTTAGCGAAAAAGTTTTTATAATGACGTTAAAATAAAGTAAGAAGCTAATGATTGAATGGTATATTTTGACAAGGACATGTTGAGAACGGGTTGATTTACATCCTAGTATTATGCATTTCAGAGTTCATGAAAAACAATTAGACCCTCTTTATACATGCATACATAGACTCGACGTCGCCGTCAGTTAGTCCCTAAAGGGTAGGTAGAGATTAATCATTATATTCAAATGTAGCCAAATTGTCAAGTCCATATATTGTGGAGTAGGTTCTGTCTTACAGGTTGAGAAATAATACGACGATAAACTGTTCACAAAGGGAACTGTCCATTATTGGCTCAGCGTGAACAGAATTCATACATAAAAACAACGACGGGTCGACGGACAGTAGGTTGCTGCGCCCATATAATGACAATTATTTGGTTTTTGAATTGGGCAAGATATTAAAACAATTTAAATCCATTGAAATTCACCAGCCCAGTTCCTAGATAGCATTTTAGTGACATATGAATCAGAATAATAAAAAAAAATAACATAGAAACAATGATTTTTTATTACAAATACCTTTATATAAACCACCACAACAAATGAATTGGGAACACCTGGACACAAAACTTTGTTATTTTCTAATACCTACTAGTTAATGCTTCTAAATAATATAGAATTATTATTCTCAGTGACTGTCCATTCCAAGCCAAAACCCCCATTAAAAGTGGACGGTTCCCTTTATATTGTTTATTCACGTTCACAATAGTTACAATATTGTATGCACGTAAACGTCCTACGTTTACGACAGCACCGTTCGACTCCGCGGTACAGAACTTACTGACTATAAATTCACATATATGCACGCAGTGCAATGTTAGATATGCTGACGTGGGCAAGTTCCCTTACAATATTAATGTTTGTTTACAAGATACAAGTTCGATATCAAAGCATCTGCCTTCGTTTCCTGTCGTTATTTACCTTATCCTCAAGACAACCTGTCAGGCCAACGTGCTCTTTAATATTTTAATAGGAACGATGCACATCGCTTGGCAAGATAAGATCAGATACCATCTCGCATTACTATGCACACTCCACATCCTTATATCTGTAATGATGTTAATAAAGATTTCTATTAATATTATCTTTATACATATAGAAAGAAAGAAAGAAAATAATTTTATTTGTTCCACGCTCATTATATAAGGTAACAGAAAACACAACCAAAAGTACATATAGAACAAATAAGGTCCTGCGTCAGCAATGTTGCAGTATATCCACAACGCTGGTATTCTCGCAGACCCTGAATGATTTCGGTGCATGTAGGCAGTAACATACATACATACAACTCAATTAAAAACAAAATATCAAAAAACAAAAAAAGAGTAACTTAAATAAATAGGCAGAAGGTGGATGGCAGAAAGTAATTTCATACTAAATAATAATATTGGTATCTATATAATATAATACTTATATGTATACATACATATAGAATTAAAAGTACCTTGAAAATAATAAAAAACAGATAATATAAGATAAATAATACATAATAAAGACATTGTATCAATAAAAACGTTATATTACAACGCAGCATATAATGTTGTGTTACATTTCCGAACGACCCCCGGCTCTTGTCAACAAAACATGACACTGATTGTCATCGATGTCATGTGGGTAGTAATAATTCTAAATATCAATTGCAAAATAAAATAAGCATCCATCGGCGTCTGCGCAATGAGAAAAAGAGGCTGGGATGATATTTTATAATAGATTATATTTATACTTATCATGTATCAACATAAATTTTCACATAACAGACAGCTATGTAATGCAATCTACGTTAAAAGTTTATTATGTATAATTCTTCTGTACGTTACCTAACTCCTTCTAAATGGCAGGACCGATTTTGAAGATATTGATTATTTCCGCAGACAGGAAACAAAAAGTACAGAAAATATATCGAACTACTGACTACTGACTACTGACTACTGTGCATGAGGTCCTGGGTCTCATTCCTGGTTCAGGAACGGTGTGATTAGGTTTTCTGTCAACTGTGCCCAGTAAAAGGAAATAGAGTTGGTCTTAATACGCGAGACCTTAATACATGCGTATTAAGACCGCATAAAATATCATTAAATATCTCTGCGTGCTCCTTCGGGAATATAAGCGTGAGATCATGTATATTATTATCGTCTGATATCTTCAAATGTTTTCGAAACTAATCGAATGTCGATGAATTTACTCAATATACCTTTTATGAGTAACTACATATTTATAATATTCTCTTACACGAATGTTATACATTAAAGCTGAAAATGTTTGGTAATTTTTAAAAGTTTGTAGGTATTCCCCCTTATATAATAAACTCTTTTTCTATTTCATAATAAATTAAACTATTGAGCCGCAGCGGCACAACGGCGACCAGACACAATAGGATTTATTATGTTTGGCATTTCAAGATCTGGCTGTTTATGCCCCGTTTTATGACAAAATCTTTTTGTTATCATTTGAAACAGTTTCAAAGTATGCTCGTATTACCTTTGCAAATACCAAGGCACATAAGCTCACACTAACACTACGATAAGTGGCTAGTCTACCAAATCCCAGAGTCGAAAGTTACAATTTCTTAAATCAAAATTGACACATTTCACAAGATGCCCCAAGCGCGGTTAATCCGGGGTATTCGAGTTATTGTGTTGAACTAGGTCAAACTCTCCGATACTTTATAAAAAATATTTCGATAATTTCTAAAAGGGTATGGTTAGAATTCAATTTAGGGATCATTAAATGCGGCTGTTGTGAGCAATGTTTGAACGAAACTTTCATGAAAATTTGAATTTTAATGTCTTAGGGTCTATTATATTAATTTACGAAACCACGATACTTTTTAATTAGATGGTTTTATAATTATATATCTCTTTTATTTTCTTTAGAAATAGTCAATGTGGCTGCTGTCCATGAGCTTTTGAATCGCGAGGTTGGCAAAGTGTAACTGGGATTTCAGAAACTCTTCGTAGACGAATGAAGTCTGAACTCTACTCGGTAGACAGATATATCTTATATATCAATAGTCTCTTGTCCTATTACGAGGTACCTAAAATCTTAGCTGGCGTAATCGTATCCTACACCCGCATTTAACCAGTTACTTACTGCCTAGGTGGCGCAGAAGGGGTGCATGCAAGTGCTATCCATGAGGCCTTAGCAGTTGCATGCACCCCTTATACCGAATCGATCAATGTGTTATTTAGTTTATTGTCAGTCTTACCAGCAGCACGGAGACTGTAACTGTGCTTGATAAAAAGCAATAGGTAAGCTCGCCCTCTATTTCATAAAACCTTAAATGTTATCTGGCGTAATGTGGGTATAATACATCTCTCCCTACCCCATGGGGGATAGATGCGTGAAACAACGAATGTATATTACAGCAGACGTTTCCACTATACTGTATACTTTCTAAACACTCCGCTGTTACTTACGATTTTGTAACAGAAAACTCGATAGCGCTTTGCCCTTTCAAGTTGCGTTTAAAAGTTAACTATTGATCGCTTTAACTTCAAAGGAAAACTTCTTGTTCACTTAAACTTCGAGACGAAAGGTGTTTGATGCTAGGCATGACTTAGTTGGCTGGCATGACTATATAATCCAGATGGGTTATATAGTCATGCCAGCCACATAGAATAAGATTATTCTATGTGGCGATCTTAGGAGTCGTTTAATAGGGTTATATCACAATATAGTCATCTTGATTGTCATGTGTATGGCTGATTTTGAAGACTTAGGGTCTAGGGTCGTTTCAGCATGACAGATTATGTGAAACCTCTCTTATCCTGCGAAGCAGGTTTCCAGCAGGGCTAGTATTATCCTACCTAATATTATAAATGCGAACCTTAATTTGCTTGTTTGTTTTGCTTTCACGCCTTAACTACTAAATCGATCATCATGATATTTCGCTTACACGTTGTCAGGGGTACAGAAAAGAAGATGGTGTACCCTTCATCCATAAAAAAAGTAGTTTTCACGAGGGAGCGAAACCGCGGGCAAAAGCAAGTACCGCATAGTTTCATTCACTACCTTGTAATGTTTGCGGTGAATTGTTAGGATCCGGATTTGATTACTGTATGGTATAAAGGGTACAGTAAAAGAATCTAATAATAAAAATCTTAGTTGGTACTAAGATTTTATTTTAAACTTTGCTCACCACATTGAAATGAGTTCAGTAAAGTTTTGAGAGACCTAATATCACAAAATACTCATAAGTACTATAAATATATACACATCTATTTTCTGTCTATTACATAATAGACAGAAAATACATGTGCTAAATACCACTAATCCCTTCTTCCCACCTAATCCTTCGGAAATGTGCATTACTGTATGACACAAAAATGTATAATAATATGTGTTACACACACATAGGTATCTATTTTTGTGGTGTGATACTGTTTTAAAATAATAAAATATCGGGCGTTTATAAGCAATCCCACTACCGTCAACTGTCTCAAACGGGCCTTTGAATAAAAAAAGGTGTAGTCCACTGTGCGATTGACCAGATATTACATAATATATAACTTTGTTCAAGAATATTATAGATAGATACCAAAGCGTTTAGATATGACACATGTAAGTTTTATGTTGCATGCTGTTAATCTAACTTGCGTTTTCTGCGTAAGAAATGGTCTCGACAATAGGTATTACTGGAAAAACAGATATTATTTTCGTTTTCAGACACTAAACGTGATTCAACGACTTACGATCACAATGTCTGACTCACAGCCTACCCCGCTAACAAAAATAAATGATCGTGACAAAACAACATTACCATATAAAATCCACATAAATCATGTCACTGAAGGAATCCATCTCTTTCGTACCACAGTGGTTTTGGCAAAAGAAAAAGCACGTATATTTTTCATTTAGCACAGGTAATGTTATCATATGTACCAAAAACAGAGGCATTGAAATCAATCGGCGGATCATATTTGACTCCAGCGGGGACCGGGATTTTTTATCACTCAGGAACACACATACGTAGCTAAGGTGTGTGAAATAGAGAAAAATCCGTATTGGGATTATTTGGGCTGCATGGATAGCGTAATGGTTTAAGTGGTCGCGTCGCTAGTAAGTCGAGTGTTGTGAGTTTGAATACCGTGCGGTATAGTAAATTGTGTGATCCACAAATGGTTTTTTTGAATAACAAGCCTTTTAGGCAGATATCGTGGTGGTTTAAGTGATCGTCTCGTCATCGGTACTGCGCCGAGTATTGTGGGTTCCCCACAAACATTTGTGTGATCTACAATTAGTTATTTCGGGTCTTGGTGTTCTTTGTGTCTGTTGTTTGAAAGTTTGTACAGTTCACCGTGGCAGAGGCAGTGGCAGTGCCGAGGTAATCACATAAGCAACTACACCATTCGTGCAGTAGTTACGATTTACTTTCTTATAAGCCCAAAAGCCAACTGAAATATCTCGATGCAAAATATACAGGTACATCCTGTATATTTTGGATACTACAATATGTTCTCATGCCTCGAAAAGCACGTAAAGTCGTTGGTCTTGCGCCCGATTTCTCTCCGGTCGTGTCGCAATACGAGAGTTAGGGAACAGAGAGTGCACTTGTGTTTGTGCACACACTTGTGCACTATAATATCTCTTGAGCAGATGGCCATTCTCCGTTAAGTCTGGCCGTCTTGACCGAAAATTCGGTCTTGAGGACATTATTATTATTATTAATTTGCGGTTTTTAAGGGCGTATCAGTGGATGGTATGTGATGGGTGCCAAAGTAAATTTCTTAAATTTAATAAGAATCATAATTGGTAATACAAAATACATACATACAGGCATAAGCAGAGGTCATAACTGGCGAAATATGTGTGTAAGGGTTGCTACACACATAAGCGGGCCGGCGTTAATAGACACAGCCGGGCGGTAAAATCGAATATATGTAGATGAATGTTCGGGAATCACAAACCACTCGGCTGCCGCACATAATCACTCGGCTTGGCAACTGCCGACTTATGCCGGTTAGCTTTTTCATTCTACAAATACTTCTGTACCGAATGATGTGTCGACCCGAATGAACTAACCGATCGCCACAAGCCGATTGAAACCGAACAAGTGCAGTAATTGCTTCGGGTCGGCTCTGTTGTTCGAGAAATACTGCCAAACCGACAATGCCGGCCCGCTTATGTGTGTAGCAAGCCTAATACACAGACATATTTCGCCGCTATGATTTTGGGTCCCCTGTAATAGGATACCAGCCTATTGCCGATGACCAGGCATTTTGACAGTTTTTTTTTCTCTTTATTTGTTAAACTAACAACATCACAATAACACATTTTAAAATTGTGTGGTTTTAAACAAAATTTTCTAAACAAAATTTTCTAAAAATTTCTTGATAGAATATCTCAATAAGACCCACCCAGCCATTGAACCCAAGACCTAACACACGATAAACCAAATTTTAAATATCGCCAAGTCCAAAACAAACAAACCTAGTTCTATTCACGTTAATACCGCTTTAGTCTTCACAATTCTACAAATCAACCCTTCAAGTAAAAAGTCAACCCTTTCTAAAACAATAGGTGTCGACGAGACCCTTTGCCCTACAAAAACGGTACCCTCTGAAGGTGGCCATTTTTCATGCCCCGCAACATTTGATACGTTGTGGGTCAGAAACGAAAAAGATTAGTGATGTTATTATAATTAAAGGGGTGTTTCCGGGTAACCCCCCTTTGAAGGGGGTAAGCAAACACAGCTATTAAGATTTAAGAATTAGATTATTTTTGTAGATTAGCTTGGTGGTGCAGCGGTAATGAATCCGACTGCTGTGTATGATGGTCACGGGTAGGGGAGTGTTATTGGATTTTTCTATCAAGAAACTTTCAGTAGTCGCACGGAGTCTGTAACTGTTTCCAGTAGGTGGCAATAGGTTTGCTCTCTACGTGGGAGATACCGGTCCTAGGCCAGCGTGGCGGACTATAGCCGAATCCTTCTCACACTAAGAAGAGACCCTTGCCCAGATCTGGAACAGTTTAGGTATTTACATGGCTAATTTATGTGCGTATTATAACGCAAATAAATAAGAAAACTCAGAGATGCGTGCCTTGAGGTCGAACCCGAGACATCTGCATGGCAGTCCAACAGTGTCCCACTAGGCTAGCGCTACTGTTCTACGTATAATGCTCCTTCATTTTAATTATTACTTTATTTTACAATTTTAGAAAAAACATACTGTTTAATTAGTATCATACACAGATTTGATACGAAAAAAGAAGGCCAATTAAAAGTTTTCACATATAGCAGAATAAATAAGTGTAAAGTTTTCTAATAGAAGAAGACATTAAAATAACAAGACATAGACAAAATCAAATCTGGTTTCTAGATATAAAAAAAGAGTTACACAAAGTTGTTTTGAGTTAGCTGTTACTATAAGTGCCCGAAATGTCAAAATAAATGCAGGCAAAAAGCAGTATACGAAATACAACGCGACAATATCCTCAAAAGTAGTTAATCTACAATGGCACAAAAATAGTCTTGCCATTTTAATAAAATGCTAAACGCGCAGTACAAAATGTGAATCAGCGTCACTGGACGAATGAACTAAAAGAGCACTTCTTATTGCATTAAGTCTGTCGGAACTCATCGGAGCAGCCAAAGTTTCTGCGTCTTGTAAATATTTTAAATATCAAATAAAATACATTGGAACTTCGAGAGGCGGAGGTGGAATAAAATGTAGTGATCGAATGGTTGAGAATTCGAATCCGATCTCTGTTGATGAGTTTTTATTTTGAAGGGAAATCGACTGCTGTTGCCAATTATTTGGTTTCAGTACGAATAAGCCTTATATCCTCTTAAGCTGCTGTCAAAGAGCCGGCGTGAACGAGACGAGTGCGCAACGTGAGCGGGACGAGTGCGCGGCGTGAGCGGGACGAGTGCGCGGCGTGAGCGGGGCGTCTGCATGTGCATGTCCCATCATGTTTGTGAGTATTTTTTTATTGACGAGGACAACTCCTTCCTGCACATGAAATTTTTCCTGTGTCGCGATGTACATAGATACATATATTATAAACATTTAAACAACGAACACACAAACTCCGAACAATTATTTATGGTATACACAACTTTTATACCGTATGGAGATCTAACCCACAACACCTGGCGCACTGGCAGTGTGAAAGCTACCACTTAAACCATTAAACATAGCTGACACTCAGGCGTGAGTTTCTATATTATATTTTACCTTTAAGAAAATAATACATAGGTATAATTTATAAACTGTAAATATAATAAAATATGCAGGCTAACGTCCCAGTGAGTAATTTAAAACGATGTAATCTATAGAAGTGGTTTTTAGGAGAAAGGTCACGAACTGTTGAGTGGAAACAACGTCTTGTAATATTAAAGGATCGCTTTATTGAGTTCAAGTGCGTATCTACAGCGAAATATCTCAAATACTCCAGAAAAGGTAGACGTATGTACATAATTATATTATATAAGACGAAGGATTTGTTTTTCATCTCTTTTTATTATATCGAAATGGAATGGAACGGCTTGTTATTATATAACATATTTTTACCGGATTGCGCGACACTAAGGAGGGTAATGTGCTTTTTGCCGTAGTCTCAAGCATATAAATACGTTGGGGTGTAGGCAGAGGTGTATGGTTACTACTGATAATTTCTTAACAAAAGAATTAAGAACACTTTGCCCGACTCGAGAACCGCTGCCACCGAGGCCTTTTTACATAACGCTTTTTTACATAATCTCAAAAATAGACATATCTCTGAAGAGATAGTGTGACGTCATGGTAGCCAACCCGCTTTAGAGGCGTGGTTGACCTAGGATTTTAATTGAAATTAAAGATGAACAACGCGATCAACAAGCATATATTTTCACTTACAACAGGTGTATAAGAATAACAGAACTACAATTAAATTCGACTAGACATTTAGTGGTATTTCAGGGCGTGGTTCAAGATGAAGGCTTGTTACGTGTTCCCGGGTAGAATGGACCACTTAACTTCAGTAGGCAGCGCAGTGGAAGGAGGCCGGCACCAGGGCGCGTTCCGAATATATAGGGCCGCCGCTGGAGAGGAGAAGCCGATGGAGGGGCGCCGCGAGCACGGCCGCTCAGCAACGACCGATCCGCTCACAATAGGCGGACGAGCTGGTTATGGAACAACACACATATGCGGCCACCAATGTGGGTTGTCTATGAGTCAATTTAATTCTGACAGCTGCAAACTCTGAGCAGCAACTTTAAGGTCATAGCACACATATCAACTCGGAAAGGGAACGTAACCGTATCGCCTTTCGCCTCGCCGTCAACCAGGCGTCAACCTAATGTAAACACGTAACGAAAGCGGATCCAGTACGTCGATTTCGCGGATAGGCGACGCCGCGCTTACGGCTCGCCGACCGCGAGGCGAGGCGATTACGTTACGTTTCCAATTAGTGTGCGTTGCAGTAGGGAGTTTCAAACAAAGTATACTGCACGGCTCGAGGTGATACGGTGCCGATCCGTTTCCGAGTTGATATGTGTGCTGTGACCTTTAATGCTAACAAAGTCCAATAACAATTTGCTCGCTCGGGAATAGAATTAGAAAACTGCAGTCAAATTCAGTACTTTGGCGATTCAAAATAGTGGCCATGAGTTTTTTGCCTGCTTCTTCTCATGAAAGGCTGTTTGGGCTGAGCTCCCCAAACAGCCTTTTTTGGGTGCAAAATTTTATTTCCTTATATTTATTTTTACTAGTATACAACTTAATTAACGTGTCCAATAAGTGTTTACACATTTTTTATAGAAAAATAATTTTGACAATGAGCCAAATCAAAAACATTAAGGCATTAAGAAAAGCTACGGAACTGACAAGACAGTCTGACATTACAAGAGCGTCGTAAATATAACAAATCAGTAATTTTACTCCAATCCTTATACAACCAACCTAAACCTAAACCACCCTGAACCCTCAAGAACTAAGAATTACACAAAGGTATTCAAATTACCCATCAGCCGAGAGTCACATAACCAAGGACCCTTCATTACATAAACGGGTCACATAGCAAAAATCTGAGCTTTTGGTCATCCTGCCCAGTGTTACATCCGTAATATTGAATTTTGGGTACCCTATTTTAATATTTTACTCGTATACGGCATCACAAGGGTTCAAATTTATACGGATCTGCCTTAGAGGTATTAAGGATACAAACAACAGTATAGTGACCTTAAAATATGTGGATTTTATTAATAAGAGTTGTTTTATAAACACTGCCACGCGTAGCAGTATTAATGCGAGTGCTGTGCTTAACCGTGTCGGACGAAACGTTACTTGTTTTTAGGGCATAAAATTCATTTAGCGACCACATTCAACTTTAAAATGGCTTGTTGTCGGTTCGGTGGTGTAAGCGTCAGTTTTACTGCCTTTTCGGAGGTCCGGTAATCAATTCTTGAGTAATATAAAAAGTTTTTTTAATCGTAGCGAAAGGTTAATGGGCGGCCGTTGGACTACCACGCAGAGGTATCGAGTTCGATACCAAGACACGCACGTCCGATTATTTAAATTTTTGTGCGTATTTATTAAATAGCTAGCAGACGTTACATATTATCTACAAAAAAATATGGAGATCTCTCAAACAAGCAGTTTGCCTCACGATGTTTTTCTTCACTGTTAAAGCGATAATTAACTATTTAATACGCACATAACTTCGAAAAGTCAGAAATGCGCGCTTTAGGATCGAACTGGAGACCGCTGCGTGGTATTCCAACGGTCTTCTACTAGGCTATTACTGCTAGATGTATGTCTATATGACCGCAATATTGGAGAAAAGTAAGAACATGAAAACAGTTATTTTCTAAGCGAATGAAACATTTTTTTAATATACCCGGTAATCTTACCTATTTGCATAAAAGCCGAGAAACGAATAAGCTTTTTCATTTTATAATACATTTTCGACGTCACTGGGACTGTATACCCAGTGACGTCGAAAATATCATACAACCATAGTTATGAAGTATGAGCACTGCTTAGCAACGGTGAGCTTATAAGAAGTGAAGATCAAAAGCGAAGGGCAATATTACTTAGCAAATACTTTCATGTTGTTATTCAAAGGTTCTTAGCACGCTTACAAGTGTAAATAGGAGTCATTTGATATGGAAATAAGTATATATAATTAATATGATATTTTTTTCTTATGTAATTGATTGTCATGATTCTATAGTATGAATATGGCGTGAAATTTTGCAATCAATAATCAGTTGGGCAAAGTTTAAAACTTCTTTAATTAGAAAATTCTATAACGTGAGTCCTTGCAGGACTCACTATGGCTGGCGAAATGTGAGTATAATACACCTCTGCCTATCCTATCAGAAAAATAGGTGTGCGGCTAATGCGACTATGAATGTTTGTATGACCTGTGTTATTGTCATTGCAGTGTTTGTGTTATATACAATACTAGCTATCCCTAAGATCCTATGTCCTTTTATGTGATCCTGACGTTCTGATCAGTTTAGTACTTAGTTAAGGCTCGAAAGCATAACAAAGTCACATTTGCATTTATAATATTAGTTTCGAAGGCAAGTGGGGCGTATTTACTAGTAAGCTAGTGTGTTCCGTGCACTGTGTCCAATACCAAATCCGAATAGATGCATATTATGACACATCGTATTCCGTAAACTTCATCATACTTGAGTTTGAATCCAGTTTAATTAGCCGTCAGATCAGATACAGAGTCTCGTTTCTTGTCGCTTGACTAATAACCGGTGTAACGCTGACCACTGCGTCAATTTATCTCTGGTATTAGATCTACAGTGAAGAGATGGATAGATGTTTATATTAACGCAACATTCTGTTAAGACATTAACAAGTGAAGAGTGCTTTGATGTGCAGTGTGCTGTTCAACGGAGCGAGGATGAGAGAAATGGAATTAAATGTCAATGGTATTTAAAACAAGCAAACAAACATTTACTCATGCATATTAAATATCTTATCTTATCTTATGTGGGGGCCAGTTAGTGCAGACCGGCAACACTTCGACCACCCAATAGGATCTTTTGTGTCTTCATTCTCCCAATAACGACTGCCATAGATGTTCATGGCAGCCGGGACCGATGGCTTAACGTGCTCTCCGAGGCACGGAGCAGGCGATAATTGTCAATCAATACGCACATAATTCCAAAAAGTCATAACTTTCGAAAGTCTGAGGTGCGCGACGTGGGTTCAAACCCGAGACCCTCTGCATTGCAGTCTGTTGGTTTCCCCACTGAGCTATCGCTATATTAAATATACTCGTGTCTGTTTATCCACACTTTCCAGTACACTGAAAAGAATAGTGATATCAACAAATAGTTGTTCCAACTCTGAGTGTTCTGTGTGTCCGTTGTTTGAATATTTGTAAAGGGAGTCCCCCTTACAAACATTGAAACAACGGAATTATTTATTGATTACATATTATAATAATAAATGCCTTACATTGACATCAAACCCTAAACCTACATATACAGGGTGTCCCAGAAGTCGACGTCAAGCCGGAATCAGGTAATAAGCTAAGTTATAATAGCTATCAGAAAAATATAAAAAAAATGCTTTTGCTCTTGATTTTTTAGTAACAGGAGTGAGAAGACCGTCACAAGGTATACCTTGTGACGGAAATTTACGAAAATTTAGGAAATTCTTAAAGAATTTCCTAAATTTTTTTTTAATGCCTATAATTTTAAAGTACTTACCTAATTTAGTTTCTTTTTCTGATAGCTATTATAACTTAGCATGTTACCTGATTCCAGCTTGACGTCGTCTTTTGGGACACTCTGTATATTCATTAATAGCTTAAGCCATAAGCATATTATTATCTAATAGCATTACCTACGAAACGAAAGAAGAAAAAGTTATAATAGTTTGTCCCTCAAGGTTTGCTCCCTGGTAGGTATTTGTTAGGTTTCTTCTTAAAATCCACCCAAAAATAGGAGCCCCCGAAGCGGGGCTCTGTCTTTCTATGAAAGGCGCGAAAGTCGAGGGGCGTGCGGGCTCGTAGTCGAAGAAAACCAACCTTAATGTCTAAATGCTGCAGCGTTATTTTTTTCGTCACTTATGTTAACACAGCTGCAGTATTATAACGAGCAAATCCGTAAATAAAGGCTATTATTATTTAAACAACATTCGTATTGAGCAAGATTTAAATATGAATAATAAATCAAACACGTCCAGCATAAATCTTGGCTCGCATTTAGGTTAAATTATAAGTAATATTTGTCATTCTTCGACGTGATAATTGCCACCTCAAACGAACAGACATTAATACTTCTCTTAATGTATTTAAATGTTCGCACAGTGGTCGAAAATCGACCACTGTTGTTTAAGTGACCGCCTCGCCATTGCCACTACGCCGAGTGTTGTGGGTTCGAATCCCAAACAAGGCAAACGTTTGTACAAATAGTTGTTCCGAGGGGGTGTTCTTTGTGTCCATTTTTGTTTGAAAATTTCTAAAGTCCATCACGACACAAAAATTATACATTGTATAGAAGTATATTATATTATAGTATAGTATATTATGAGCAGCGATAGCTCAGTGGGGAGACAAACAGACTGCAATGCAGAGGGTCTCGGGTTTAAACCCACGTCGCGCACCTCTGACTTTCGGAAGTTATATGACTTTTCGAAATTATGTGCGTATTGATTGACAATTATCGCCTGCTCCGTGCCTCGGAGAGCTCGTTAAGCCATCGGTCCCGGCTGCCATTAACATCTATGGCAGTCGTTATTGGGAGTGTGTCGACACAAAAGATCCCACTAGGTCGAAGTGTCGCCGGTCTGTACTGACTGGCCCCCACATAAGATATATACATACATACATAGTATATTATAGAAGATACGTAATCTCTTTTCTATACCGTCAGACGAAAACAAAAACCATAATTGTAATTCATTTATAAAAGCAGATGACTTCTAGACTACGAAAATTTTAAGTTAATTATAATTGAATGAAAGAGCTAAGTTAGTTCCATTCGAATAACTATTTAAAAATCATTCTAGAGTTCTCTGAAAGTAACTAACTATTGGTTATTCATAACTAGTTACTAATTCAACTCTCAAACTATTCTATAACATTAGGTATTCGGGTACTTCAAATTTTAGTATTAGTTTTATTACATAGCAGCGACAGCTCAGTGGGGAGACCAACAGACTGCAATGCAGAGGGTCTCGGGTTCGAACCCACGTCGCGCACCTCTGACTATCGGAAGTTATATGACTTTTCGAAATTATGTGCGTATTGATTGACAATTATCGCCTGCTCCGTGCCTCGGAGAGCACGTTAAGCCGTTGGTCCCGGCTGCCATGAACATCTATGGCAGTCGTTATTGGGAAAGTCAGTACCCTCTAATATCCTGACACTGGTCTAGCCTTAGGGTATCGTTAGCCTTCGGGTTGTGGAGGTCAGGTGGCAGCCGCTCTGTGTAAAAACTGATATCCAGTCAAATCCGGTTAGACTAGAAAAGCCGACCCCAAGTGACTTGGGAATAATAAAGGCTAAGGAAGAAGAAGAGTTTTATTACATAGAAAGTATCACGATTTTATCTCTAAAGAGAGGACAGAGATACACAACACCCTTACGCCAAATTTGCATTTCAGTTCTAAATACATACATATGTAGATTAACACCTGTTGCCCAGTGGGGTAGGCAGAGACTAGACTGTTCTAAATGAGGCAAGCTTATTCTTTTTTATCAGGTACCGTTTCAGGTTCCGTGATGCTACAGAGAATTAACACTTTGCTAGATCCAGGACCTCACACAGAGTATTCGCAATCAAAACCTCTGCGTCACCGAGGCAGTACTTTTATTAAGTCTCGATTATGTGTCGCATATCGGGTATTTCTTGATATATAGCCCAACAATATCTGATTGGCAGCTGCACCTACTCATGCTCACCTTATCTTATGTGGGGGCCAGTCAGTGCAGACCGGCGACACTTCGACCCAGTGGGATCTTTTCTGTCGACACTCTCCCAATGACGACTGCCATAGATGTTCATGGCAGCCGGGACTGACGGCTTAACGTGCTCTCCGAGGCACGGAGCAGACGATAATTGTCAATCAATACGCACATAACTTCGAAAAGTCAAATAACTTCCGAAAGTCAGAGGTACGCGACGTGGGTTCAAACCCGAGACCCTCTGCATTGCAGTCTGTTGGTCTCCCCACTGAGCTATCGCTGCTCCATGCTCACCTTACTAGACCTACCACTAACATAAATAAATAAGACTATCTATCAAATCCATCACAACCAGTAGCAATAAACACACTAAAATAGGCTCAGGAATTTCCATAATGTAAGATTTTATTAATGAAATTAATTTAAATGTTGCATAGATTAACAAAATTTTGTATTTTGGCGTTGCCATTTGTAAATTTATGATTATTCATATTAGTCTCAGTGACTTTTGACTATTTGTTTTGAAGATATAACCTACGCTTTAAGATTTTATATGCTTTAAAATGATATAGGCACTTATACAGAATATTACTTATAGTTTAATTTGAGGTTTTTTAAAATTAACTTTAATAACGTTTTCGGCAGTACTTTGATGGATGTCTGGTATTCAATTATAATAAAATTAAACAATATAACCAATCTATTAACTTATTATGAAGAGGCATATCATAAAAATATTGTCTTAAGTTTACGCAAATGTTATGTATTCAAATTAAATACACCTGTAACCAAGGCGGCTGAAAAGCAGCTAAATCGTCGGAGATAGTGTAAATAAAAAACTAGATTTAGCCCACATTCGCTTTCGTTAATTTAAATATATTTTAAGATATATTGTTTTAGTAGCCTAATATATTATTCTGATGTATGTATAAACAATAATACGGTAAAGTTTTATCAAAATCCGTTCAGTAATTTTTGCATGAAAGAGTAACAAACATTCATCCATCCTCACTATTTATTTTAATACGAGTATCTATACTACATAGGTATACTATTATATTATAACGCTGAAGAGTTTTTTTTTGTTTTTGGCATTAATCTCAGAAACAAATGGTTCGAATTAAAAAAATATCCTTTTCTGGATAGCCCATTTATCAAGGAAGCGTATAAGCTACATAACATCATACTACGACCAATAGGAGCGGAGCATCAATGAAAAATGTTGCAAATACGGGCAAAATTCTCTTATGTGACGCAGACGAAGTTGCGCGGGTTGGCTAGTCGATTTATAAAGAACTAGAAGTGCCCTCGGTTTCACCCGCGTTTATTATTACTACGCCGCCCGCGTGAGTCGTAGCATGATGTTATATAGCCTAAAGCCTTCCTCGATACATGAGCTATCCAACACAAAATATATTTTTCAACTCGGCCAGTAGTTCCTGAGATTAGCGCGTTCAACGAAACAAACAAACTCTTTAGCTTTATAATATTAGTATAGATAATTATATAGTAAATCCTGTGGCATAAGCACTACTAATATGTATTCGTCGGCTTCGGTGGCGTAGTGGTTAGTGTAACCGACTGCCACGCCTGAGGTCGCGGGTTCGATTCCGGCACAAGTCAAACATTTGTGTTCATGAACATGAATATTTGTCTTGGTCTTGGTGTTTCTATGTATAATATGTATGTATTTACAAAAAAAAGCATATATGTATGTTTATCCATTGTCTAGTACCCATAGTACAAGCGCTGCTTAGTTTGGGCTAGATAATGTTGTGTGAATGTGGTAGAATATTATTATTATTATTATTCCGTTGCATGAAAAGTCATACAAATAGAAACCTATTTGTTATGCGACCGGTTTACGGCGATCATAGTGTTTTCTGTCAGGCTATTCTTAGCTGCACAGCTTTAGGCTATGTCAGTAAACGACATTAAAAATGATAAATTCATGAAAATTTATATCACGACATGTATACACAACGATATGGGCCGTTAGTCTTCAAGGTCGGTTGATACATATTAGTGTTACATAACGATACTTGGGTACATAATCGCCTAGGCTACAATCTAGATCAGAGGTTCCCAGACTTTTTTCTCATAAACCACTTTCAAAATTTAGCTGGTTCTGGTGGACCCTCCACAGCTACAGTTCTACCATATTTCTTGGCAAAAATTTTAAAAATTGATCAAATCTCTACGAGCTTACCTTTCTTGTTTTTTAATTCTCGGTTCTAAACCTTCTACGATAGGAGGGCTGGTCTTTAGCGAGTGGTATTCCTCATAATATCCGTCGATCCACGTTTATAGGTGAAGTCAAGCCAACATTTTAGTTCTTCACTATCGAAAGCAGATACATTTTTGTGGACCCCCGCTTACGAATTGTGAACCCCCATTTTTTGTCACGCCAACGTAGACCCCCGTCGAGTCTCCCGTGGACCCCTAGGGGTCCACCTGGAACACTTTGGGAACTACTGGTCTAGATTCTAGACAAAGATAATATTGGATAAAATCTTAATGCACGGTAACTAAATTATATATACTCGCGACTATATCCCTGAAGGAACAAGTAGAAGTGTAGGTATTACACCCATATTTTGGCAACTATGGTTTTAGGTCCTACGTAATAGGCAGTGACAAAACACTGCGTAGATTTGCCAGATTTTGCATACAATAAAAAGTAAATCAATATTCTTAATAATATGTATTAGTATACTGGTTGGCTTAGTGGTCGTTACGCACGAATTGTGCGAAACGAGACTTTTAAATTATATTTTTTTTTAGTAGTCGATTTGCGCACATCTAAATCATTTGAGTGCAAAACTAGTGCAGACGGGATCGTTTCGCATTTAAATTATTTTGATTCATGCAAAACGATCACTAAGCCATATTGGTTATGTACTAGCCAACCTGACGTCGCCCGGGTTAAACATACATAATTAGGTATCTTATGCTATATATATATTTTAATAAATGTTTCTTTTAAATAGTGAGACTATGAATGGCCCAATCACCCTCTTTCCACCTTCTCGTTCCTTCTCCTGCCCATTTCCTTTTATTCCTAAAGGGTCGGCGCAAGTGATGCCTCTGGTGCTGCAGGAGTCCATAGGCTACGGTGACCACTTACCATCAGGTGGGCCGTATACTTGCTTGCCACCTTAATCGTATAAAAAAAAAACCTACGGTAACAAAGCTGGCAAAATGCGAGTGTGATGCATCTCGGTGTGTTTTGTTTTTCTTTTTATATTTTCTTTTAATAAGGCAAAGCCTGCACTAGGTGTAATTCCTGCAAGGGGACTTCACAATAAATGAAACAACGGATACAAAGAACAAAAAATTGTATCTCACAAAGTTTTTGTATATAATAGTTTATGTAGATCGAACCCAAAATACACGGCGCGAAGGCGACGAGGTACCTACTAAAACTACCAGTGTCCGTTAAGGTTTAATTTCTAAACTGTTAAACTAAATTTGAAATATGTTGTAAATCGTAGGAATTAGCTGTTCTTGAAACACTATACCTGTTTCAAGAACAGCTAATTTGAATTGTTTAAATTTAAATTTAAATTGTTAACCGAAGGATTTTATTTTTCTTCAAGGACATGTAAACGAAATCGCAGATCACAAGGTCACAACTAATAAAACAAAAACGTTATATTAAACTACTAGCCCAAAAATTGTTCGAAAAAGAACAGCCTCAATCCGAGTATTTGATCTAGATTGATTATTAGTTTCCGGCGACGACAGATTACGCTCAAGGTTGGAACTAATCAAGCTCGCCGATTAACTGTGACTTAGAGCTTTGAACTCCTAGGGATTAAAAAAATATACGAGATTTCGTAATTAAATAATAGTATATTTTCTTTTTCTCTAGGAACTACTCTTGAAGGTATAATGCAGATAGAATAAATAATTCTATTTACGGCTGAATTTCAATCGTCACGTAACTTTTATCTAAGGAATAAACATTGCGGTTAGACTTACTTCCTTTTCCCGAACGAAGCCACGGTTAAAAGCTAGTGCGGAATAAAGATGAAAATAAAAGGAAATCTCCTAATTAATTCATTGGCATAACCCCAAAGTGGCCCTAGGGGTCAACGGGAGACTAGACGGGGGTCTACGTTGGCGTGACAAAAAAATGGCTCACAATTCGTAAGTCCACGACAATTTATTTGCTTTCGATAGTGAAGAACTAAAATGTTGGCTTGACTTTCCACTCGCTAAAAACAAAGACTACGAAAAAAAAAGGTCAGCCCGTCTACCGTGGTCGGTATAGCCCCGAGAATTTCCAAAAAAAAGAGGATTGAAAAAAAAATTTTTCGCTAAGGAATATGGTAGAAATGTAGCTGCAGGGGTCCACCAGAACCAGTATTTTTCTACCTCGTTAGCAATGTGGTTGTGCATGCATCTAACTATTCGGTCTCGTTCGCGATTCGTGGGTCGGACAAAGAGCTATTGGATTTTGCTGCAAAAATGTGTAGTAGGTAGTAGCCCGGCATTTATACTATTACATTGGAACTATAACATGGCTTGCGAAATGTGGGTGTAATGCACCTCTCCCTACTCCTTGAAACTATGTAAGTATGTATTTAGATTAATCTCGCCCGTGTGCGTGCCGGTGTGCCTACGGGAATGTATTACCGGGATGGTAATGCATTCCCGTAGGACTCACGCGAGAGACAAAAGTTATTTATGTATTAATTGAGTGAATCACAGCCTAGATAATGATATCTATATCCTTTGGAATGTCCAGGACGCATACAAAAAAAAATGCTTTCGTGCGCGTCCGTGACCCCTACGGGGGCCAAGAAAACTTGTTGTGATTGAAAGCAAAAAAAATACCAAAGATTTTCTTGACTCTCCCGTAGGGGTCACGGACGCGCAACGAACTCAACGTTCATGACGCCACCGTAGGAGTCATGGACGTTTGAGAGGATATTATTTTGCTTATATTTTCATATTTTGCATTTCAAAACAACATGCCTAAGTATATAACCAACCTGTCTTAAAGAATTTGAATCTATTTTGTATCGGGTAGTTTTCGTTTACAAGGTTATAATTATGTTTAAGCCTACAACGACCCAATACTTACTAGGGTAAAACACCCAGTAGTCGGCCTTTTAACGCAAATTAAAACTTTATTTAACTGTAATTTGAAAGTTTATTACTATTACTATGAATTAAACCACATGCTCTTAACGAAAACATTATTTATTTAATTTTCGAAAAACATCAACAAAAATACATTAATTAATATTAATCAAAATATGGCAGTTTTAACCAGTATTCAACCTCATTTTGCCAAAAGTCAGCCTTATCTTATCCAATAGTCAGCCTCTTAATTACTATAATTGCATGTTTGACATATAAAACTTTTATTACGGGCGTCCTGTCAGCCAACTCAGGATTTCATCTCAAAAAAGGAATTAGGAAAGGATTAGTCCTGTTTTCTTCGACAATAATGTTGTGGGCGGCATTAAGGAGACCATCATATTTCATAAAAAAAAACACATTTAGCTAACGCTATGCATCAGTCTTTGAGAGCCGACTTTTCTTCTTTTGTAAGAACTGAGGCTGGACTCATTTTACGTGGCATTTCTGAAACTTTTATGGTTCCCCGCTGTACCCTAAAACTCGACTTACTTCTCATCTTCATGTCATTTCTAATCGCCGTCATAGCCTGTATTAATTGTTCCTTTTTGTATGAATGAATTTTTCGACATGATGGTATACTAAGATACAAAAATATGACCCTTACAATGGAAACATAGAACTATACTATTACAGAACTTTTGGCTGACTACTGGATTTATAGTTCCAATAGTCAGCCATTGCGACATTGAATATTTAAATACGATCGACTAAACGAAAAAAAATTTGTACTATAAGAGTAATGTTCAATGTGTTAACTTATACGTGAACTATACGATATATAAATTTCAACCATATATTCGAAAAACACACCAAAACCAATAGTCAGCCTCTCATGGCTGACTACTGGATTTGCCTTACAAAATTGAAACCCAGTACTCAGCCACCCAAGTGTATATGTAATATTCAAATAAAAACAGTTTGAGCTATTATTATAACTTAATAAACATTTTATAGTTACAATACAAAATAATATTCAACTATTATATTAAATCAAAAGAAATACTTACCAAACTCTCGGACACGTCGTTTCCTTACAAAAAAATTATCCATCGGCACTTATACGGACGGACATAACGTTGACGGCAGTGCAAATGAACGGGTATAACTCAATGCTCTGTGATGCTATTAATTCGTAAAGTTACGTATTAAACAATAAGATACTACGGATTTTAACAAATATTAAAGTTAATATAATTACAATATTTATATAGTATTTATATCTGTAAATGCCGAGTACTGGAGCGTGGCTGACTACCGGGTACTTTAACCTATATTAAATTATTATCTCACCTTTAAAAGTACGTAACCACCTTTTACGTAGAGAACGCAAGGATTTTCGTAAAATCGGCCTAGGTAAACAGAATCAACACACCTTGTAAGAGCGTCCGATGGCTTATCGGGCAATCATACAAAGATAGACAATTTCATGATTACTGTCCTGTATGACGAGGCCGGTCGGGTCATAAGCCTAACTAACTAAAAATAAAAATTTAACAAACTTACCTGTTATACTGCACAGATACTAAGATTTTCAGAATTTTTCACCACAGCTAACTCAAACACAAACCAAACTAATAAATCTTATTTCACATAATCCCGTCACAATAAAACATTTTAATCACACATCAAACTCTATAAAATGTCCTATATGTTAGTGAAAACTTCACTCAATGTTTGAAACACTGAAATCCAACTTCAATTTTACGATCGTCGTAACTCGGGAACGAGAGCGCGGGTGAAGTGACTTACACGTCCGCGCACCACGAACAAGCAGGCTCGACTGACGAGTGACGTGCGTTGTTACCATTTCTTGTAAGCTCGCATAAAAAGCACAGAGCGGCATTTGTGGATACCTATTTCAAATTCGAATTTTTAATTAGGGTGTAAGCAACTGTTGGCTTCCTGACAAATGCAAGCTATCACATTTTCAATGAATATTTTGCCCGTTAAGATTCGTTTATTTGAATAGGACATTTTTGGGATATAAATATCTAATGAAGGAAATTTCGTAACGTACCTAATAGAAAGGTACGATGTTTTGTTGATTGAATTATTAATATGTGCTTAATTATATTACTACAAAATGAAAATAGTATTTTATATTGAATATACAGTAAATTGGTAACCTATTTCAGATTTCAAGCGGAGCAGTGACGTAAGTTGACAGTTTGATGCTGTGGAATTCCAGTTAGTACTTTTCGCGTGTTGGTAAAAAGGGGGCGAAAATGGTCATGGGCGTTGGAGGATTTTATTTCTATGAGGCCTAAGTAAAAAACATTTAAAATTACTAACATTTGTAAATTTTACCGAAGTAATGTCCACACACATTTGTCAAAATATCTACTTTACTCACTTTTGCCCGCAACTTTATTTGGGGAAAGTATTTTCCAGTTAAAAGGTACCTACTTTATATCCTATTATGTAACCATGTATGCGATATTTCATGATGATCGGTTGAGTAGTTAAGGTGTGAAAGCGTTACAAACAAACAAACTCACACTCGCATTTATAATATTAGTTCAGATTACAAATTACAATCAGGGATGTTGCGAATATTCGCATCCGCATCCGCAATTGTGGAGCTTCTGCATCGATTTGGACATCTGCATCCGCATCCGCATCCACAATAATCAAAAATGTTAATGCGGATTCAGATATAGCGTAGGTTACGAGAAGAAAGAAATCAGTCGTTCAGTAATATGTTTTTAATTTATGACCTTTTGCAAAACAGGCTTGAACCTGCGAAATTTTAATAATAAAAATTTAAATAAGATGAACAATTTTATCAACATCTGCATCCGCAATTGAGGAGCTTTCGCATCGATTTGGACATCCGCATCCGTATCCGCATACGCGGATGTGAGTCTTCAAATATCCGTATCCGCATCCGCATCCGCGGATATCATAATATCTGCATCCGCAACATCCCTGATTACAATGTCCTGTTAACTAATTAGTCTACATTGTATTTACACGCGTTATATTTATATGAAGGTAGAATGTTATACAAGTTAAATAGGTACTCGGAATAAAAACTAACGAGGGACATCTCTAGAGTAAACCCTTTTATTCAAGAACTTTTTGTGACGTTAACTTTCCAGACGTTTTTATCATTAAACTGAACAAGGTGAGGGTCAGATTATCTAATATTAGTTATTAGTTAACTTTGTTAGATCCCGGTACGGGACTTAATAAGGCATGGCGATGATGATGGCGTAGTGGTTTAAATGATCGGCTCGACACTGCTACTAGCCCGAGTGTTGTGTGTTAGATTTCCACATCTTTATATTATCTATTCTATCTATACTTATATTATAAAGCTGAAAACTTTGTTTGTTTGTTGGGTTGAACGCGCTAATCTCAGGAACTACTGGTTCGAATTGAAACATTATTTTAGACCATTACGACCCACGGGGGCGGCACAGTAATCATAAACGCGGGTGAAACGGCGGGCACATCTAGTGAATGATAAAGTCAACATAGAATTACGTTTGTATATCACCGAAAAGGTTGGCAGAGTTGTATTACACAGATGGCGTAATGATTTAAGTAGTCACCTCGTAGTTGCCAATGCGCCAAGTGTTGTGAGTTCACTACACGGAACAAAACAATGTTAAGTTATTTCAATGTTTATAAAGTTCTTAGAGATACAGTTCATTTATTTTTATTAGTGCCTAGTGCACTGTTGACCGCGACTTCGTCCGCGTGGACTTTAATTTATTACCCAATACCTACTTTTAATTTGTTATCTAATTTTAATATATAAAACTACAACTAAAGAAATTAATAAATCTAACTATACCTATATAGGTGTAGTTAGCTAAAAAAATAAAGATAAAAATACATATGGTATCGCGGACTTTTTTGTAGATATTGATACGTTCTATAATACTGTAGAACATTTTTTTGTTCTATCATCAATAGTTTCCGCAGCGCACGCGATGACAGATTTTTTATGACTAATTTTTCACACCTTGGGTTATATTATTGTATTTTTATTAAGGATCCCTATTTTTTTTGACAATGTTATATATCCTATGTCACTCAGTGAAGATGCAGCTTTCTAATGGTGAAATAATTTTTTAAATCGGTCCAGTAGTTTTTGTGTGAAAACATTACAAACATACATACATAAACACAAATGTTTCCTCTTTATAATATTAGTTTAGAAGTTTAGATTAGGTCTTATATCATACCAAAGAAATTGGAAGTAAAATCAATCTCTACGACTAGGAAATAAAATAAATTCCGAAAAATACCTGCTGTTGAAAAAGGGGTCATTGCTGTCTACCGGACTTAATTTCAGACACTAACCGAGAATTTTTTACTTGTTTACTATTTAAAACTGCTCGACCCAGGCATTGAACCGGATACCTCACATTAGTCACAAGGGTAAAAGTAAACCTATACTTTTCTATTTCTTTTTAAATATCTATTACATCTACGAATCGAACGCGTAAAATACTTTCGGTATAGGGATCCGAGTTAAGGTTGTGGTAACATCCTTTCTGGAAGTCTTCCAAATGCAAGTGGGGTAAACAGGTAAGCTTATATTAATTTGTTTTTTATTGGTTGGGTAATTAGTTAAATCGTTGCTTAAATAACTTGAATGTCTAGTGATACTGAAAATTGTAGAAAGAAGAAACATTATTTTATACATTGAGGATCATATTATGTATTATTGCATTTGTTATTTATTTGGTACAGCTTACTATTATTTACACATTTATATATATATAGATTCACACATACATATAGCAGCGATAGCTCAGTGCTCAGTGGGGAGACCAACAGACTGCAATGCAGAGGGTCTCGGATTCGAACACACGTCGCGCACCTCTGACTTTCAAAAGTCATATGACTTTTCGAAATTATGTGCGTATTGATTGACAATTATCGCCTGCTCCGTGCCTCGGAGAGCACGTTAAGCCGTCGGTCCCGGCTACCATGAACATCTATGGCAGTCGTTATTGGGAGAGTGTCGACACAAAATATCCCACTGGGTCGAAGTGTCGCCGGTCTGCACTGACTGGCCCCCATATAAGATACATGTATATACATTTTCAAGGTAAAAATTTGTTTGTTTTACCATTAAAAGTGTGTTGTGTAAATAACTGCACGGATGGCGTGGTAGGTAAAGTGGTCGCCTCGCCACTGCCACCGCGCCAAGTGTTGCGAGTTCGATCACCACACGAGACAAAATTTTGTATAATAATAATAATAATATTCTATCACATACACACAACACCATCTAGCCCAAACTAAGCAGAGCTTGTACTATGGGTACTAGACAATGGATAAACATACATATATACTCTTTTTTATTAAATACGTACTTGTCATACATAGAAACACCCAGACCAAGACAAACATCCATGTTCATGCACACAAATGTTTGACTTGTGCGGGAATCGAACCCGCGACCTCAGGCGTGGCAGTCGGTTACACTAACCACTACGCCATCTAGGCCGACTAGTATGATTCAATATTAGTTGTTTCAACCTTGGTTGTTTTTGTCTGTTGTTTGAATATTAGTAAGGTATCGTGCTTAATTATGCCACTACGTCATAATAATATGTTCATCCCAGAAAATTAAGTTACGCATTGTGTACAATTGTATTCGAATATCGTTTGCACATTTGCAATATAATTTTGAGCATCACTAAAATGATACTGCTCCTCTCTAAATAATCCTAACTAATATTGTAAATGTGAATGTGAGTTTGTTTGTTTTTTACGCTTTCACGCCTTAATTATTCGACTGATCATCATGAAATTTCGCATACATGTTGTCAGAGGCA
Source organism: Catocala fraxini (assembly GCA_930367265.1). Lineage (NCBI taxonomy): Eukaryota > Metazoa > Arthropoda > Insecta > Lepidoptera > Erebidae > Catocala > Catocala fraxini. The sequence goes on along the minus strand of OV884049.1, from coordinate 14,899,566 downwards.
CAGAACAGGACATAGGGCACCTTTTATCCAGAAAAAGTACTTTTTCTAATCTAACCTAATCTATATTTACGCGAGCGAAGCAGCGGGCAAAATCTAGTAATATCATATTTAAGGTTATATGTCTTGCAAACATTACACAAACAGCGGTCAACGATCTAGTGGTTTAGGAGAAATATAATAATAATAATAATAATAATATTCTATCACATACACACAACACCATCTAGCCCAAACTCAGCAGAGCTTGTACAAGACAATGGATAAACATACATATATACTTTTTTTTGTATATACATACATATTATACATAGAAATACCCAGACCAAGACCACCATCCATGTTCATGCACACAAATGTTTGACTTGTGCGGGAATCGAACCCGCGACCTCAGGCGTGGCAGTCGGTTACACTAACCACTACACCATCGAGGCTGACTGTATATCATTAGAAACATACAAACAGCATTACCTTTGTAAAAAATTCTTCCGTATTCCTCATTAGTATAAACAATTACATTAATTCTCGTAACAAGACATTCATTACAACAATATTAACGGAACATATGTTTGGTTTATGAGCAGAAACTTTATTTACACGATCTCGGGCGTCGGTTACGGTTCAGCCGTTTCTGAGATCTGTTGGGATGAACGTAGGAATATAATAATTATCATGTCTGAATGTAAAATTAACTGTATAGCAAGAAGCTGTTTGTTATTTTAACGAATGTAGAAGGGATAATCAAAGAGGTCAAGCAATACAACAACGGTTGTGACGATAATCGCCTAGACGCCCGGCGAACGCGGGCGCACGTCACTAGCCACCTCTCGCGACCGGTGGTGCGACACTATATAAGGACGGACGGCGTCAGTCGCAGCCTCCTTGCGGCCCGGCTTCACACTCCCAGCTAAGTGTCCTTATTGTACAAGGACCACGAAGCAAGTCTTTAGCGAACCACGCCCTGACTATAGTTCTATAAGTAAAGATTGTCTCTTTTAATTGTATCTTAATTCATTAAAAGTGTATTTGTTATACCTTCTCTCATTGTACTTCCTAATTATTCTACAGTTCTCCTAAAGTAAACCCTAAAGGTTACACGGTTAAAATCTTGGATGGGTGACCAATTTGCTGCTGCCATCATTCTATCTTATGGCCTCTAAGAACTTCTTAAAACAAAAATTATTGGCTCGAAACGGAATTCTATCTCTCCATCCATAGCTCACGGGACAAAAAATTGTGATCCACAAATTGTTGTTTTGAACCTGGGTGTTATTTGTGTCTGTTTTTTTAATGTACTCCGAGTTAAAGGCTTTACACTAAGAAGACGCGCTGTCTTTTAAAATAGCAGAAAAGATTTTGCACCGAGAGTTCTGGTTTCACACAAGACAAAAAATTGTGTAATCAACAAATTGTTGCACCGGTTCTGGTGTTCTTTCTGTCCGTTCTTAAATGTTTATATAGTACCCGCGATACAGGCATTAATATATCAATGTTTATTTGCCACAAAAGAAAATACATAAATTATTCCTAAAGCATGCACTATTTTTAAAAAATGACATGGGAATTATTATTTTTGTCCTGGTTAATGCACTGTATCGTCTGTATCTGTATGAGAGACCTGGTGAGCGAAGGCACGAGTAAATCTAGAGCATATATTTTTATCTTTATTACTAAGAAGTTTAAAAGCCGACCCCAACTGACTTGGGAATAAGAGAAGAACAAGAGAAGAAGAAGACTAAGTTTAATATACTTCATAATATAGACAGTGGAAGCGCTTAATTAAAGTGTACACATAAATATCTTGGCCTGAGTGCAACTTTAATAACAATTTTAATTATTTTCATAAACGACAACGGATTATCAACAGCATCCTTACAATAATAATAATAAAAAAAATATTGAGTCCAACATATGAATTTAAACATTTAAATCCCACCAAACTGCTCACCAGTTCTATGTTTAGAGTGGCCGTCATTGCATGCGCGGGAATGAGATAACGATATACACTACAATCGTTGTTCTTTCTTGTGTGTGCAATGACAATGTTATAAGAGATGGCGGTACATTCCAAGGTGGAAAAAAAAATACGGTCGTCTAATTGTATACATTTACTGTGTCCTATAGACGCTTGTATTTTTTAAATTATGTACGTATTTTCGCCCGCTATTTCACTTTCGAATTGGGGCAGTCCAACAATCTCCCACTTATACATCTCACACTTATAAATAATCATAGGTAAAATTATTTTTCTACCAGTGGTTTCGAAAGCACATTATACACGACGGTATTCTCTGACCCAGATCACACGCTTCCCGTACTGACCTGTGTATAATTTAAACAAACCATGTCAAAACATTAGCACAAGACTAACACAGACCTCATGAAATGCGATACCGTTATAAGTTAAGTACTAAATTATTCATAGCATGCAATTATAATACTAGTATATACCGGATAGTTCATGTACATTACATTAAAATTTATACATTATTTGATTAACATTTAGTAAATTCTACATATAAGTTAATATATTCGCAATTGGAACGATAAGAGCCTTGTATACTGAGAACTTATTCGAGCGACGGGAGTTTGTTATGTCATTCGAATGATCGGTATAGGTCTGTACATTCGAAAAACAATCTAATATGACTGCACGGATTGCGTAATTGTTTAAGTGGTTGCCTCGCCACTGCCACTGCGCTGAGTGGGTTCGACATCCACAAATGTTTATTACTAATCTGGATGTTCTTGTTTGAATGTTTGTAAAGTCCCCCGCGACACAGGATTCTAGATGACTATTTAAAAAAACAAAGAAAATCGGTGCACATCGGTTCTTGAAAAATAACTTGGTTGTGCGTGCATCGTGTTCTTACTGCGAAAATAATATTCATGCTGCGTGTGTTTTTTTCGTTTGCTAGACAAATGAATTAAGCTTTCAAAATGGTATCAATCCACTTTAGATTATTGATTCGACATTTTCGACATTCCAATAAAACCCTTGATTCGAATGTAGGTATAATCCCACAGTCTTAATTTATCCTTTTTTAATTAAGGCATCAAGGAATATATAAGGTACTTAGCAATCAATTGGAATAATTTTATGATAATGACAATAAATTCACGGCGCTGCCTGGGATGGGCAGGTTGAATTAAATTACACACGTGTGCTAGATATTAGAATATTAATACTTTCCCAGACTTCCGTGAGACGCAATTGATAACCTATAACAGGTATTAATGCTGATCTATTAGGTGATTCACAGACGACCGACAGCTTTTTGCCGAAGGATAGAAAAATCGGCCTCTGGCCGTTGTCGTCCGCGGCTGCGGGTACGGTAGCCAGGAGGGCAGTAGCAGCAGTAGCAATTTTAATGTAGTTTAATGATGTTTGCAATTCTACATATAAGTATGCAATGCTGGTCAAATAACCTGGCTCACCGTTGTCCGTCGCATGTGGTACGCCTTAGTAGAGGTATCTAAGAATTTTACAATCAGAGTGTTTACGTTTAAATAATGTTTAAGTAGATTAGTTTTATAAAAGTATGTACGGATCAATTGCATAGATGGCCTACGTAGTCCTCAGGCCACTGACGAGTGTTTTAGGTTCGATCCACAAATATAATAAAAAAAAATTATTCATATATTATTCACAGAGCGAGAATTATACTTAAAAAACTTAAAACTGTAAATCGTCTAAAGTCTAGGCAGATATGTGACACCCATATTTAATTGTTTAGATCTCTTGTAAAAGCACGTGTTGCTTCTGAGAATTGCCAAACAGTAACATTCCGAATCCGAGACCAATCGTCGCAGCAAGCTTATATTCACGGATCCATCCTACAATCAGCTGGCAGTCTGGAAAAGTTAAAAGACTCGCCCCGTAATCGAACCAGGGACACCACGATCAACCGAAAAACCGCAAACTTATGTATACGCTAGTGGTATACTTACTTATCGGCCTGTTTTATCCATATTCCATATATTTAACCGAGAACAAAAGAAGAAGCTTATAAAATAACGTCCAGCTGAATAGCAAAATTAACATTCTGGCTGGCATAGTATAGTAATAGTAATGAATATCGATAACGAATTTCGATAACATAAGATATCAATAATATACGATTGCTAGAGAAGTATAGTATACACATAACGATATGAGTGGGTTTACTTATGACCTGGCGATATACTATGGGTTTGTTTGCAATACTATAGTAGTTTATAATCTATCTATAGACATACAAGCCTACCTTTATCCCAGATCAGGTAGGCACCCACATATCGCTAGCTATGGTTTTACGTTCTACGTGATACGGGGAGAGCCTACCGGGCTTCAAACAGGGCAAGGCGTATTAAGACTGCGCCAAGCGTAAGACAGATAATGACAGAGCTCGTACGGCGCATATTCAAATCGGCGCGCGGCCGCCATAGTAAAATTGTATGGAGGATTTGAAGTGCTTTTTTGATAAATATGTATCTTTATTGTCAACCAATAACTTAAATATTTGGGATGGACAAATTGTAATATAACTATTTATGTTTCGTTTAAGCTGTAAAATAAGATAGATTTCTACTGTTATAATCTAAAAATCACGTAACACGAGCTTACGATTTTGCTTTTTTCGTGCAAATTTATGTAATTTTGTAGGCGATAATATTAACTATTTTAAGTTTTTTACACGGAGTAATTGTAAACACATTCGTTGTTATGGTAAATGTATATTTTATACTTGTATTAAACAAAAAGTGTTGATTTTATTTACTTAACTGTGACCGCCTGTTTTGGCGCATTTCGCTCGGCGCAGTCTTAATATATTTGTATATTATTTTTTATATTGTTTCCTCTTCCTGATTCAATACTTAAAAGTCACACGGCATACTTATACTTCTTATTTTGACTACATTTATTCCGATTTCATGCTTTGTTCCAGCGAAAAGTTAACTACAGTTACTCATAGTAACATTATGACTAATGTGATTTGTGTTAGTTATAAATAATTTATTTTATTTTACGATTATGGTGATTTGAAGATGTTTATTTATTTATTTAATTCGACAACCAACAAGGTATACACTGTAACATGTTCTTATGGCTAGTACTTATAGCTAGTGTTTAGTGCTACCTTACTTAAAGGTTGCCACGGCATGCATATTATACAGTTAGAAGATGCTCAAATATAGCAAAGCATAACAATATACTATAATATAAAAAGTTAAACAGAAAATAGTTATGCAGATCTTTAAATAATTACTTTAGAGAATACAATTTATAATTTCTAAACAATACTGTAAGCTGTATTTAGAATTGTGGCCTTAAATTTATTTATGTTTTGTCCAAAAATATCAATACAATTATTAGATTTAGTAAAAGTGTTATACTGAGACTGAAAATGTTGCAGATATCCCGTGATCAATGAATTGACAATTGTATATTATGATAGAAAGTTTGTATGTATATTGCACTGTGAATTGTAATAAGGTAAATTATAATAATAGGTTTGGTGTAATCAGTGTTATCGTCACTTAAATTTTAATGAACTACTGCGACTCATACCCCTTCCATAGCAAGCACCCATAGGAAACCATGTAAGTCTAGACGAAAATACGTGGTTGTAATTTATGCCGTCATAAGGAAGAAAGACGTATCTGCCGAAAAAAACTATTTTACATGAATATACTGGCAGATGCGTCTTTTTTTTACTGATTCTAAATACGTGAGAGTTCGAAAAAATGGTATCACGTGGCCTTGAGGTCAGAGGTCAAAGGTCATAGTCATGTCGGGGATATATCGACTATGTTGTGTCGAATGGCGTTAACCGCGAGTCTCCTAGCTCTTACGGTTCTTGAGTTGAAAGATGGTATCACATGACCTTGAGGTCAAAGGTCAAAGATCATAGTCATTTCGGGGGTATACTGACAATGTTGAGTCGAATGGTGTTGACCGCAAATCTCTAGCTCTTAAGGTTCTTGAGTTGAAAGTTGTGACAGTGTAACAGACAGACAGACGGACGGACGGACAAAGCTGTTGTATAAGAGTTTTTTCGAACTCTAAAAGTACTACCAAGTAATTGGGCCACAAACTACTTATACTCTTATTAAGATCTGTTTAAGAAATATATCCATCTCATTAGTAGTGACCATAGGTACCCGTGTTAAAGATTGAACCCATGACCTTTCGATTTCAAGTCTTATACCTTAACTACTAAGCTACCGCTTACACTAATAACGCCTGATCTCTCTCCAGCCGTTTCGGATTACCGTCCCATTGGATCATGGGTTGGGGAACAGAGAGTGCACTTATGTTTGCGCACATACTTGTGCACTATAATATCTCCTGCGCAGATGGCCAGTCTCAGTTAAGATTGGCTGCCGTGACCGAAATTCGGTCTGGAGGAAATTAACTACCTTAACTACTCGACCGACCATCAAGAAATTTCGCATTCATGTAGACAGGGTCAGTGATACAGAAAATTACATATGGAATGGTACCCTATGCAATTTTCTGAAACACTGATCCTGTTTCAGAGAAAATAACTGTTTACGAGCAAAAGCTAGTGATGTCATATGATTTTAGATGGCAAAGACTCTAAACGGTAATGACAATATCTTGGCAGAAAATTCCTTTTACACTTAACTTGGCAATCAGAACCTCATGTCTGTGCTTGTGTGTGCAGTATTCGCATTCAATAAGCACATTCGATAATCAATTCATTAGTTAGTAATAATTGATTAAAACATTCGAATATCAACCAATAATTCCGTAATTCGCGTTCGAATAATCGCACTTTAATAGTTACTAATTTTCACAACGAATCTCAGGCAATCTTATTCCGTATTTTAAAATCCTTTTCGAATCCACTAATCTCTTGATTCTTTAAGCTCAGCAGCTAATATACTAGATTTTTCTCCGCCGCATGCAAATTTAGCTAGTCAGCTAAAAGGTTTGGCTACCCTTAGTAAATTAGTTCGCCGAACAAATTTAGCAGGTTGGAAAAAAGGGGATTATGGCTTGCAGTAAAAGTTCTAACGTGGGCCTAGAATTCAGGCACTAGCGGTAATCGTGCTGACGTTGGATAGGGTGGGTTTACCTATCTATGTCCGTGCCTTTGAATTCTCTTTATTATTTTTTATGTGGTAAAGTTTTCTCGCCGACTTCGTAGTAAAAGTTTACGATCGATTGCCATACTGGACGTAAGGCTGGGGTTATATACAGAGTATAGGGGTTTTCCATTGGGTTATACTTAATACTAGTAGGAAGAATATGCTTGGTAGACGGTAATATAATATCAGCTCTGTTTATAAAGTGCTACACTGCTGGATATGAGCCTCTTCCTGTCCTCCATGCTGGCCCAGTGCGGGTTGACATACTTTGCTTATCTTCTTTTACTTGTTTGTAATTAATAAACTCAAAAACTACTGAAACGATTGTAAAAATTGCTTTACCTTTAAAAAGCTATTTTATCCAAAGGTAACTTAGTATATATAATACCATGTTATAAGTTAATTGAATTTTTAATTAATTACTTAATTTCTATAAAGTTTCTATAGCTATATTGTATCTAATGCCAAACTAATGTGTCCTAAATGTGTGTATACATAATTTTAATTTGTTAATTTTAGTTCGCCAACAAACTGTTACACAGTTTAGCGAAATTATGTAAAAATGTAAAGATAGCACATTTTTTTTAAAATAAATAATTCAAATCCTAGTAGATAACCTAGTGGGAAACCGTTGGACTGCCACGCAGTGGTCTCGAGTTCGATCCCAGGGCACGCATCTCTGACTTTTCGAAGTTATATGCGTATTATAATAGTTAATTATCGCTTGCTTTAATGGTGAAGGAAAACATCGTGAGGAAACCTGCATATCTGAGAGTTCTCCATAATGTTCTCGAAGATATGTGAAGTCTGCCAACCCGCAGTAGGTCAGCGTAGTGGACTATGGCCCAACCCTTCTCACAGTGAGAAGAGGCCCGTGCCCAGCAGTGGGACAGTTTAATACAGGGCTGATATTATATAATAAAAACTAAAATGAAAGAGACTAGCATTGCCAATATTGCCATGACAACTTCGTAATAAAAAGTATACAGAAAGAAACACTTATATACTGATGCATCGTTGTGTAAAAATTGCAAGACAATCCATCGCTGAAGTTTTGAGTTTTGCGGACACACATACATTTTTATAATCATTTCTAATTTTGTAAATTTGAATGTTAGTTTGTTTATTTAACTATTACTACTTCACTACAGTAACAAGTACCATAAAGGATAGCGGTCGCATCCTTCTGCGAGGACGTAATCTCGGGAAAGGAGGTGGCGGAGCGGATTCGTGAGGAAAGTATTCTTGCGGATCTGAGCTGCCGTCGCCGCGGCGGCAGTCCGGGCGGATGATTTGATGCCGCCATAGCGAAGGCTGCGGGCGGGAGAACGGGATCTCCTAAATAGTATGCTATGTCCTTTTTATTTTTTATATCCTGCCCTTATATCCAGAAAAAAATACTGTTACCTCATGGAGCCCCGGGTAAAAGTTAGTAATATATAAGATTAAATTTAGTCCGTGGCTTCGTTTGCGTAAATGTAGGTAAGATCCAAAAAAAAGTACTGTTGCTAACCAGCAACAGTACTGTTTTCTGGATAAAAGGTACCCTATGTCATTTTCTGTTCCCCTGACGACGTGTATGCGAAATTCCATGCTGATCGGTTGAGTAGTTAAGGCGTGAAAGCGTAACCAACAAACTCACATTCACATTTATAATATTAGAGATTATATGCTTAACAGTTAACTGGAGCTGCCTCCCTGCTCACCCTCTACATACACATCGTTAGTCAACATAGTCAGAGTGAACTTTACGTTCATGTAATAAGCTCTTTGTTCGCTTCGATGTAATGCACACACTGAATATATTCGAGAGACTTTGTAATGCACTATTCCAGCTTAATATTCAAATTCACTTTGAGAAAGACTTATGATGGCGTAGTGGTTTAAGTCGATCCACGAGTCCGAGTGTTACGGATTGGATCTCTACACGACATAAAAAATTGTGTGTTCCATAAATAGTGTTTTGATTTTGGGTAGATATTGTTTGCAAAATCTCCGAGGCACAGGAATTATACCTAATATGAGAGGCACCCTTAATATTTTTGTCTTCTAGACTTAGACATTCAAACAAAAGCATACTATGTTTCAAGCTTTATTCTATTAGTATGTAAATTCTTTAAATCATAAAGTAAGAAAGAAAAGAAGAAAGAAAGAAAGAAAAATATTTATTTTGGCACACAAGGACACAAGTATATAAAATAAAACAATAATAAAATAAAAAAATAAAAAGAAAAAAAAATATACACTATAAATTAAAAACTGCTCACTGGCAACACCACACCTTCCGCTTAACCAAACGGAAACTGCCTCCATTCAGTTCAAGGTCACGTCAGTGTGCAGCGATACAAACAATAATGAAATAAAAACAATAATAAAATAAAAGTATTAAAATTATAGTTCAACACAAATTGAAACAATGAAAAAATGTGTGTCCCATCAGTGCCAAAATTTGGACATCGCTCAGCGTACGTTGCGATTGTAAAATCGCAACACTGGTATTCTGCGAAATCCAATTTGGTGACGCCGGCGCCTAGTGTCTAAACATATAAAATAAAATATACTTAAATAAGTAAATATACGTGTAAATAGGATATAAACATAATTACTAAATATTATAAAAAAGTGTGGAGTAAGATAATATGATATAAACATTTGAGTGTATTTTTTAAAACAAGCGTCAGTGTGATATAGGTACCTATGTCGCATCCGCCCTATTGTACGCGCGATGCCAGCAATTCTAGGAATTGTGAACAAAACTAATGCGCAGTGACATAAGCAACCAGATCACAGAGCATGTCAACAATGAAAGGTAATCAGTACAGTCATCTTATTTGAACACTTAACAACTTTGTACATATTTAAATTGTCAATTGAATAATATATATGGGTAATAAAAATGCAAGAATTGAAATTAAAAAAACAAAGAAAAACAATATAAGATAAGTTAAAAGTAGGTAATCAAAAACAAACCTGTTTTGTTATAGGACTAAGGAATATAATATAAATACAAAGCAGGACCTCAAGACGCCTGAAGTGTTGAAATACACTGCAATAACACAGACTGGAAACCCTTCCATCCAATACCTGACGGCCAAACCCAAGAAGGTGAGTAGATGTTTGTGAGGATTAGATATAGAAATTAAGTGTTATAATATTAACGCATTGAACTGAAATAAAATGTTCAGTATCACTAAATAGAATAATAATATTTAGTAATTGGAATGGTGTGATTTTATATATATTATGTAGCTTTTTGTGTTTGTAGCAAAAACTTTTTTAGATGAAAAACAAAGGAATTTTTTGATTTTAGGCTGCGGACTGGTGGTGGAAGGTTATTCCAGCAGCGTGATGCGGCATACTTGAAACTACCTCTAAAGGCAGCCGTCCTGTGCTCAGGAATGGAAGTAACACTTATAAATATCAAATTTCAGTGATCAGTGAATTTACTTCTAAAATAAAACACTTTTTCTATTTTGTTTAGCGTTTTCCGCAGACGATGGACTGGTGCGAACCGCGTAACTTGACTGGTGTAATAGAACATATAACATCCTATGCCGCAACGCATACGACGGATAAGGACAAAAATACCATTACTGCTCAGCGGAGTCCGGTGCACGTAAGCCGACGAAACAAACTACGGCAATTCAATGAATAATATTCGCGTAAATAGAAGACAATATTATGTAAACTACGGCTGTTCCACGACCATACCGCGCTCAGCCGTGGTCCTGCACGGCTGAGCGCGGCATGGTCAACGGACAGCTCCTGTTTTTTTATCCGTCGTCTGCAAAACGCCTAACACATTTCTTTCAGTTATCTACATGATAAGGTGGCCGGTCCACAGGTGGCTGTGATATACCACCAATCCGCGTAATAACCTTGTCGCTGATCTCATGTTACGATACGTAAGTAAAGTGTTATTTATGACGACATATCGACTTAATTTTATTACAAGATACAAGTTACCTACTAATGTTTCGTTTAAGAAAACAAATAAATTATTTTATAATATACAATATATATTGTGTATATAATATACAAAAGCTTCTTAAAAGCAGAACTGTGCCAGGACAGTGCCCAGTAGACAACAACGGACTCGGCCTTGATTATGTGGGACCTAAAAACAGAACAAAGTGTTGATTTAATACATCTCTTCTTACCTCCCAAGCGCGACCGCCTAGTGGAAGATTATTGATGTGCCACGCAGAGATCTCGAATTCGATCCTAAGGCACGCACCTTTGACTTTACGAAGTTATGTGCGTTTTCAATAGTAAATTATCGCTCACATTAACAGTGAATCAAAAATATCTTGAGGAAACTGTGTGTGTGAGAGGTTTTATAATAATAATAATATTGTATGACATCCACACAACACTATCTAGCCTAAACTAAGCAGAGCTTGTACTATGGGTACCTGGGTAACTATGGGTACCCAAATATATACTTTGACTTGTGCGGGAATCGAACCCGCGATCTCAAGCGTGGCAGTCGGTTACATTTACTAATGTAAGAAGTCTGTCAATCAACACTGGGCCTCGTGAACTATGGCCTAATCCTTTGCACACTGAGCAGAAACCTATGCCTAGCAGTGGGAAAGTTTATACGTATATAGAGCTGATTATTTTTACCCCTGTCGTTTCCCTTAAAAGGTAACTCATTAAGGGAGATACAGTCAGCTACGTACGACTAAGTAGCTGAACATTAAATTAATTTGTAATCGTATTTTATTATTGTTAATTTACTTATTATCGTTCTGTAGTAATTAATTGTGATTAAAATAACAATTCTTTAACTGTTACTGCACTAAAAGATGACCAATTAACATTAATGTGTCTAATAAATCAATACAACATTTCGCGGATGTTTAATGATTTATGTTGTTGACTCTACTTACGAGAGTTTATGTTATGTACGATATTATTATTATGCGTAAGATACAAAGAATACTTAAGTATACATATCAACATCCGACTATTCTTTTACAGGATTACTCTGGAAGCCTGTGAGGAAAAGAGTTCGTCGACCTCGTCATAAGACAAACGGGCGTATATCCGGCACTTGTTTACGATCAGAAGCGTTTTTTATGATGGAGCTACTGGATATGATATTGGGTAGATACAATTCGTCCTACTGCTGGACAGATATTGGCGTGAATTGATTTACAAAAAGTATTGTTAAATTTGCTATAACACCATCACTGTAATTATTGATAACTAGCTTCTACCCTTCGGGAGTAGTACATTTTTCTGGGTGAAGGGTACCCTTTGTCCTTTTTTGTACGTCTGACAACGTATATGCGGCATGTCATCATTTTATGACTGATGACTACCAAACACAGTAGGGCTACCGATTACTTCGTAACAGAAATATCCTAAAACCCTTTGCTCCAGAAACCAAACCGCAAAAAACATCGTCAATTTATCTTTCTCGGTATACACACTAAAAACCTGAGGTGAGCAGTCCCTCCGCCGACGGAGTGGGTCGGGATGGGGTCGCGTTAGCAATCACCATCCCGCCCCGGCGGTTGGCCCGGCTGACGGTAACCGGGCCTCAGCACCTGTGGAGGGAAGGCCTTGCTCACGAAGGCCATCCCCCAGACGTGTAGGGCCGTGCAAGCCGGTAGAGAGTCCCCCGACTCTGTACCAGTGACCCCACTATACAGGAGCGAAAAGGCGGGCAAATTGCCTTCTTCTCGCTCCCGTCCGTCTGCGCCGGAGAGGGTCAGCGAGGAGGTTGTTCTCTCTGACCCTCTCCGCGGTCTCCTTCTGCGCCATGACAGCTTCGCAGAAGGAGACCACTGCCTGCCACGATCTATCTGAACCTAGAACATCCTAACTTAAGCAATCATTCGTATATCACATATATTTTAATCCCATATGAAGATCAGTTGACAACTTATCGAGAACCGTTTCTTAAAATGATTTAAATACTAAGGCTTTTGTAAAACCTTTAGCGCTTCAGAACAGTTAAAACTAACGGTAATCGCCACTATATTTTATTGCTACTACACTATTTAGTAAGTAAAAAACGTTTATTCATTTAAATCACGAAGTATGACCTTCAAAGTTCTCTAAAGTTATATAATACCTATCCAGTAAACCCTTACCTCTTTGTAACCAAGAAAAAAGGTCAAATTTTTCAGCTCAGTTCGTCTATGCTCGTTTGTGAGTGAAGAATGTTGATCCCCGCGCCTCTTTCTCACCATATAGGTACCTTATATACCTTTTGTGTTATTCACGCATAATTGTTCATTTAGGATACTTGCATTTCCTCGGCCTACTGACAAATAATATATCAATTTCATGTTGTATAATTAAGATTATATACTTCATATTAAAATAATAAAATGTTTGTAAAGGTGTGAGCACGATGTTGGCCCTGGTTTAGGAAATTTATTACATTTAATTTAATTCACTTTTGGAACTGACACCTAGCTTTTGACGTTTTAAAAGTGCTTGTTACTCAGGCCTATTTGAAATAAAAAAAATTGACTTTGACTTTGACTTTGATACGCTGCCTTATGTTCCACCTTACCAACTCAATTCGTTGTCAAGGTCAATGCCCACCCATCAAAATATCTGATCAAACACAGCAATAAATCCAGAGTATTCTCTCAGTCAATCGTCCCATCAAATCCTCTGTTATAAATGCGTATCTACCCCACTCTGACAGCGCTAAAGAAATACTATTTTTTACCAGCTTCGACCACTTTTGTTTATCGTATAGTTTTATATTCGGGTTCACTTATCTACTAGAATCATTTGTCACCCCTATCTATATAGCTCTAAAAAGTCTAGTATATACTAAAGCGCTTTTTAGAGGTATATCACAACTATGTTTTTTATTCCTATTATACTAATATCATTATTCATTCTTGAGAAATTCAGTAACCTTTGTCCACGAAAGCGTATTCTTTTTCGTTTATTAAAATAGTTAACTGTCGCACTATGAATAAAACCTGTGTCACGGGGAGTATTGCAAACATTCAAACTACAGAAACAAAGAACAACTAAACTCGGAACTCAGCCAGATTTTATGTCGATCACACAAATTTTTGTTCTGTGTAGGACTCGAACCAACAACATTCGCGGTGGCAGTGGTGAGGCGTCCACTTAAACCACTACGCCATTTGTGCAGTCGAATATAATACACATATCCATAGGTTACAATAACAACGAACAATCTGGATACAAAACCTTTTCAAAGCATCAAATACGGATATACCAACTTAGCCTCGCTGATTTGAGCATTAATGGGCCGGCTCGACCGGGGAGAACTACCCTCTCACAGAATATCGACGTGAAATTGTAGTATTCCTACTATTGTGTTTCGTTCGGTGACTGAGAGTACCGGAGGCCCAAACACCCTCTTTCCTGCTCCTTCTCCTTCCCACTTCCTTTCCTAAAAGGTCAGCAACGCGTAAGTGATGCCTCTGGTGTTGCATGCGTCCATAGGCTACGGTTACCACTTTCCATCAGGTGAGCCGTATGCTTGTTTGCCACCTTAATAGTATAAAAAAGAAAATATCCACGGCGATACTATAGATTAATCAAATGGCAGTATCGATACAGGCAGACAAAAATATTCAGCGCTCCGTTGAGCGATGTGTTTTGTGTTGGGTCTGAACAAACATACTCAATCCGGATCATCTACGGTTATGGCTCATATGGCGACGGATCGACTGGGAACGTTGACCAGCAGTGTGAACAGAGGGTACATAATGTTTAAGCTGTCGGAATAATAAGAAAGAAGAATACATGACGCTGTATTATCATTACATCTGACGGGTTTTGTTTAGAAGTTAGATACAAGGAACACCTACATGCGGTTAAAAATAATCATCCAGATTTTGGTGAACATTTGCTACAAGAGTAGGTAACAATTTAAATGATAGCCACATTGAAATTTTTCAGAGGATAATTCAGAGTTTCTTAGTTTTTATATTACGTCTTTCTTGTAATATTTCTATATCCTCGGTGCATGACGCATGGCAATGATCCCGTCAGTCAACCAGATTTTTCCGTAGACGTAATAAAACGTAATCGTACGAATCAATATCAAGGAATAATATTTAGATTAACTAAAAATAATCAACGCGACAAAATCCGTATAAAGTAGTTTTAATTTCAATGTATAAAATTCACGGAAATGTAAGACAATATTATGTTAACTTAAAGATTCTGGATTTTTGGATTTATTATCGATTTTCTTCCATCGCTACTGCATACGCCATATACATACATATTTGAGCAGACACCATGCAATGTCTAATGAGCGGAGTGTTGTAAATTTGATTCTCACGTGATATAAAATATAGCATGATACACCAATGATGGATCCGAGACTGAGTCTTTGGTTTTTTATTTCTTTGATCGTTGTTACGACTCGTTTTTGATATACATTAATATCAAAAACGAGTCGTTTTAACTACAGACAGTAAAATGTTGAGGTATTTTTCATAGAACACATAACAACAATTAACTGTCCATAGGTAAAACTATTAGTTTTTAATATATGAGCCGGGTCCAAGTCCGCCTCGGTACAGAAATTAGTCCTATGGTATGAGCTGTCTTTTTATTATGAAACATAGAGTTTTTTAAATTAACGATTAAGGAAACATAAGTCTTTGAATGCAAGGATTTGTTAATGTATGAGTTTTAGACTAAAATTTTGTCATAGATCATGTCCATGTCCGGATGAACTGTCCAAAGGCCACATTCTCGGTGGTCCGACAACGCTCTACGCTCCGATAGAGCTAAATACACCACGCTCTATTAAAATGTTCGTGTACAGATTATACCAACTGATTAGCAGAGACAATTACAATGTAGGTTTTATTTGTTAGCACTGTCATGACAAGCTATATTCTATTAACATTATAAATTAGCAACATTGTGAAGATATTTTAATATAAGATGATTAATTTCAACGTGTAACATAAGATGTTTGGTTGTTCGTAACTCAATAAGTCGCAAACTGCTAAACGGATTTAAATGAAACCTGGCACAGAGATAGACCATGTTCTGGAGATACAGAATATTTTTTATCACTATAATCGTCCCCGTAGAATAAGGGAGGCGAATGCGCAGGCAGATGAAGGTCAATCATAATCAAAATAATTATTACAAATACAATACTTATTCTACTTTGTTGGAATCGAGACAAAAATTTTGGGTTTTTAACACGAGTCCCAAACAAAAAAGCAAAATTGAGCCGCGAATTCAATAGCTTTTTTACAAAATACTGTTTTTATGTTGACTCAAGAAAACATAACTAAATTAAAAAAAACCGGCAGTAGATATTATTATCCTGAAACACATATGGCTCAGGAGCGTGGAGAGACATTTTTATTCCAGCACGTTCATGAACCATATGTGATACAGGGAAGTTATTCTCTGACACATATGGTTCAGGAACTTATTAGTGCTTTATAAGCGCAAGTTTCCTGAGCCGTATGTGGTTCAGTGAACAGGAACCGTGTTAAAGAGGAAATTTTTAGTAGCAATTCTGAGTCTAGAAATGGTCGGAGCTCACCTCCTCTGACGTAGGATCTAAAACTGAACCTAACGAAACGTGGGCATAATACACTATTGCCTACCCAATTGGAGAAATAGGCATGAAGCTGCTGTTTCACGGAGTTAAGCGCCTCATATCTGTACAAGCAGCAAAATGGGACTCCCACGTAATGTGACAACGGAACAGTGACAAGGCCTCGTGTCATTAATTTCTCACTATTATGTAAAGTTCAGTGCAATTGAAATAGATACCAGACGCGACTAGATTTTACTGATTAAAAACAATGTTTTAGATAGGCTAGCACCAGTTGAGATATGTATATAAGTCATACCTATAAATGTATACACCTTTTATTACTTAGAAATTATAGTTCTACTTTTTAAATAATAAAATACGTCTCACACGCTAGAAATAAATCCTGTGTCGCGGGGATCATTACAAACATTTAAACAACGGACACAAAGAACACACACACTAACTATTTGTGGATCAAATAAACTTTGGAGCCGTGTGGGGATCGAACCCGCACACGGCGCAGTGGCGGTGTTGAGGCGAACAATTGAATCACTACGACATTCTTTCTATATCAGACTAGGCAGTGTGGCGTGTATCGTTAAATAGACATACTTACCTATAGATAATCATGCCTGAATCCCTAAAGGGGTAAGCAGCGAATTTTTTACCGAATTACCTCAACTATGATTTGAAGTCAGACGTTCAGAGTTACTGCGTTTCGCCCGGTATATAACTATGTATTATAGGCATATACCGGGCGAAACGCAGTAACAATAACGTCACCCGTCATAATGATGATAGTTGCGCACTAATAAGTTTACATATAGTCACCTTTTACAAAATCTCGTATATTGCTATTATAAAGGCACCGTAGGTATCCAGTTTCTGAGTTTACAGAACTCAGTTTAAGCAAAATAATATCGACCTTTTTCATTTAAGACCCAAGGCTCGTAATAAATACTATTCAATATAGAGTGCGCTTTTTAATCTGAGTGTCATAAATATCACAAGTGATATTCTTCTGAATTAAAATAAACGTCAAATGTGAAAGCGGCAGGTAGACGTGTATCAGGTATTCCTACATTTCGCCAGGTATGGTTTCCAATCCTCCATAATAGCGGGCGATTCTATTGCCGCCTACTGGGTACAGCTCTGTTACTTAGAATTACTGGCCAGAAAACCTCAATAAAATTTAACGCGACTTGTTTGTTTTTCGTGTGGTTAGTGGCCAAACTGTTGTCAAGAGTTGTTCAAGCCGCCCATAGGCCTCTGACATGGCTTAACAACTGCTGTCAATTTGACAACAACCGGGACCGACTTTTTACGTGCCCTCCGAAGCACGGAGACGCTCATATGAAATACCACTAAGCGGACACCCATCTATAGACTGACCGCACCCAACGTTGCTTAACCTCGCTAATCGTTTACCGATCAGTAAGTGCAACTGGCTATGACCGCCTCATAAATTCATTTAACGCGACTCAGGAATTGATTCCAAGACCGCATGCACAGTAGTCGCATTCACTACTGCAGCTCCACCGAGGTAACCTGGATCAGAAAAATTACAACCTACACTACTAACTTTATTTAATCGAGTTTATAAATAATTCATAGTAGTGAAAGCAACAATCATAATTTACAACTTAACTAATATTAACAAAACTAACCACTTATAAATAGAACAAAATGAAGAGTAACAAAATATGGGACTGTAAAAATTAATAAAAACGGATGGCCGGTTTAGGCAGCGTCGTAAAATTCCTCAGCATCGCTGTCGACCGGGAGTGTGCCCAGAAGACTGACAGCATTGCCACGCTGAATGGCAATGCTGATTCTTTGAGCCAAAAAAAGTCCAGCCTTCTGGTCACGCGAAGCGTCGATTAGCCGCTTAGATATATCTCTAAAAAGCGCACGAGCGCCCGGACCCCATGAACCCAGCGTCTCTACCCCAAACAACACTACTTAATTTTATTATTGTTTCACTTGCTAATGCAAGTTATTATGCTTATATTATAAATGCAAATGTGACGCTTCCAAGCCATAACTACATAACGGATCATAATGAAATTTTACCTCCACGTTTTCAGGGATACAAAAATACATAGTGTACCTTACATCCAAAAAATACTACTGTGCTTGAGCGAATATGCGGGCAAAAGATAGATCTGTATAATCCAATGTTAAACATTTAACTACAAAGATGTTTAGATAGATTAAAAGAAACGATTCCAACAAGTGTCGCATTCAGTTAAGTTTATAATACTTTATTATAATGAATTTCGCTACTCTAGTGATGTACAAACTAGATTAGTAAAAAAATCGATAATTTTAATATATTTAATTTTTATAGTATTTAGTTCTTGCTTATTTTATGGACTGCCTTGCTCCCGCAGCGCTTATCGCATAATTCTATTGGGTATTCTTTCAGTTATTAGTTTGCGTGTGTAGACAGTAAAAGGTTTGCTCTTTATTATATTTAGGTTACAACATTATATGGATATAAGACTTCTACCTATCTATCTCTTCAGGGATATAATATAATATAATATTCTACCACATACACGCAACACCATTTAGCCCACATTAAGCAGAGCTTGTACTGTGGATACTAGACAATGGATAAACATACGTATATACTTTTTTTGTAAATACATACATATTATACATAGAAACACCCAGACCAAGACAAACATCCATGTTCATGCACACAAATGTTTGACTTGTGCGGGAATCGAACCCGCGACCACAGGCGTGGCAGTCGGTTATACTAACCATTATGCCATCGAGTCGCCAATAGAGAATCGAGTCAACAATAATATAGGTGAGCGTAGGTCTATCCTTACCAATTAATATTGTAAATGCGAATGTGAACTAGTTTGTTCGCTTGTTACGCTTTCACGCCTTAACTGCTTGATCGATCATTATGAAATTTCGCGTACATGTCGTCAGGGTAACAAAATATTCATGCAGAAAAAAGTAGTTACGAAGGGATAAAAAAATAACATAACCTTAACATAAAAATTACGCGAACAAAGCTACGGGCAAAATTTTGTGACCCGTAAAATGATCGACGTGATTTTTGGCATAGACGTGGTTTAGACTCTAGAGAGTGACATAGACCAATAGTTATTTGAACAAAGCAAATGTAAAGCAAATTATGTGTATAAGCTAGTTTTAAATTATTTAATTAGTATATGTCAAATAATTTCAAATACAAGTTTAAAACATTTTAACCATTGCATACTTGAGCTTAAATTCGAATACAGATTATTTGTTGTTATAATAATCTATACACAGCGAAGGCAAAGATGATTGGTTATTTAATTAACAAACTGCATGCACTGTGCATTACTCATGTTTTGTGCAAACAAATAGTGTTGACTCTTTATTTATCGTACCTGGTGAGTGTGGGATACCAGATGTGCCTAACCAGGCAATATATAAGTACGAAGATAGCGGTCATATACATATGTATGATATTATGTACTAGTTCTTATCTTATCTTATCTTATCTTGTTACGGGGGCCAGTCAGTGTAGATCGGCGACACTTCGACCCAGTGGGATCTTTTGTGTCGGCCCCGAGATCTATACCTTAGCTATCTCCCTATGAATGTACTGCATCAATCGCAGCGTACACTTCAGAGGGAGAAGCCTGAAGTCCTCAGGGCTCGGATATGCCAACCCCATCAGACCCATCCTTAGTCCAGCCAACGCGTCACATTCACACAGTAGGTGTAATATGGACTCGTCCCGCTCACCACAGGCTCTGCAGATCAAATTGTTTGTCAAACTCAATCTGCACAGGAAGTCATTGGTGCCAAAGTGACCAGTAAACACTCCTGTGAGCAGGCGTATTTGGCCCTTGTTGTGTTGTATGTTCTAGTTACTAAATATATCTATATATATAATAATATAATATATAATATTCTACCACGTACACACAACACCATCTAGCCCAAACTAAGCAGAGCTTGTACTATGGGTACTAGACAATGGATAAACATACATATATACTTATTTTTTTTGTTAATACATACATATTATACATAGAAACACCCAGACCAAGACAAACATCCATGTTCATGCACACAAATGTTTGACTTGTGCGGGAATCGAACCCGCGACCTCAGGTGTGGCAATCGGTTACACCAACCACTACGCCATCGAGGCCGTCAAATAATATAAAACTCTTCCGTTACTGAGTGACTGACAGACAACGCACAGCCGAAACTACTGAACGCAAGAAGCTGAAAATGGCATGTATGTTCCTTGGAGAGTGCAGGGGAGCACTAAGGGAGGATTTCTGGAAATTTCACCCCGAAGGGGGTGAAAGGGTTAAACCCGATAATCACACGGGAACGGGACTTACGCGAGTGAAACCGCGGGAAAACTACTAGTATTATATAATTTTACTCCGATATCACCGAAGGGGTTTGTGTGCATTACAACTACTTTTCACTAGCTTTAGTTTTAGGTTTCACATAATAGAGGACGAATCTAACGTTGTCTATTGCATTAGTTTTAGACCCCGTACTACGCTAACGAAATTTTTTGACCGACAACCCAAGAATCTTGGAACCCGACAAGGCAAACGAACCCGAGATTTTATACACAGCAGATACATGTACTACCGTCGCGTCAGTAAGACAGTGTTTTATATATTTTATAATATCAGTAGGATTAGACCTCTTTAAAATAATTAAAGCATATGACAACATAGCGCCTCAGACATCTGAAGTTAAACAGTTGTTTTCTTATAAACGTTTAAATTACGGTGATACCAGGTTCGCGTTACTAACCCTGCGATAGCTCAGTGGGGAGACCAACAGACTGCAATGCAGAGGGTCTCTCGTTCGAACCCACGTCGCACACCTCTGACTTTCGGAAGTTATATGACTTTTCGAAATTATGTGCGTATTGATTGACAATTATCGCCTGCTCCGAGCCTCGGAGAGCACGTTAAGCCGTCGGTCCCGGCTGCCATGAACATCTATGGCAGTCGTTATTGGGAGAATGTCGACACAAAAAGATCCCACTGGGTCGAAGTGTCGTTGGTCTGCACTGACTGGCCCCCACATAAGATACATACTAACCCTGGGCATAGGACATAACAAGAGATATACACCTCTGGTCTTTGGTGATAGCATTAATAAAGTCTTCTGGAGGAGCGCAGGAACTATACATACCAGAAGAAACACAAACATATATTTTTACTAGGAATAATCCCTGTATCGAGAGGAACTTTACAAACAAATAATGGACACAAAGAACATCCAGAATCGGAACAACCATTTGTGGATCACACAAATTTTTGTCATCTGTGGGATTCGAATCCACAGCACTCGGCGCAGTGATAGTGGCGAGCACTTAAACACCTATGCCATTCGTTCAGTAAACTCTGACTGAGATTTTCTGTAGAAAACAGTTGATCTCCAGCCAGGGATTCAGTTTATCCACTCTCATGTGTCCAAATATATTGAAACATTTCCGTAGATATATATTTTGACTGTGACTTGATTTGTTGCTCCAGTTATCAATTATTGGCGCACGTCAAAGCGCCGATAATGCTCATGTAACGCAACCTGATACTGAGCTCTACAAAAATATTACCTTAATTACTATGCCATTGATTTGCATGAACACCATTTAGCATGCCGCTTGCCGAGAAGGGCTCACAAAATAATTATACCGATAAATTAATGCGCAATAAAATGAACGTAACTTAAGGCAATAATAATTTTGCGCAGTCACGTTTAAAAACTTTGTATGTGTGTGTTATAATAAATCCTACTAGTTATATAAATGTGAACGTTTATGAAGTTGTTTGAATGTTTGTAAACACGCGTAAGCCATTGAAATACGTAACTGAGACGAAACTGAACACACATATAAAAGACCATATCCTGGATTACCACATAGAACCCCATTTATCCTAGTGGGCAATTTTAGAAGACGCAGGCAGAAAAGAAGGGTTTCAATAGATGTTGTATTCGTTATATATAGATTTATAATTTATTTATTTTTTACTTAGATCTTAACATTTATTATCAACAATTGAAAATAAGTCTGACAATGCAGTGGCGTTCCCGCAAATCGATTGATCTTGCAGATAATTTGCAGTTGTGATTATTATACTTATAGATAAGAGACCATTAACTAAAGTCACAACCTTCTGCACCTCAGAGACTACGAAAAACGGCCCTACTAACTTTAGTACATGGTTATTTGTCCAAAGGGATTTGGTTCATGGGCATAGGATTAGTGTCGCATAACCCGTTTAATATATTTTAAAAGTTACTCTACCTATAATCAAGAACATGATAAATAAATAAGCAAACAAAATAAACTAATGAAGACACATGATTTGAAATTTTCAAAATGTTCTTCTTTCAAATTTGACGTCTTCGACAATTCTAAACATAATATCGACAACTTAACCCCACATGAATAACTCCTAAAATATCGACAACACTTTCATCGACACAGCGCATCCCTAAACTGCGGTAAGCTAGAGTGACCACAACGCTTCCGTAGATTGTTCCGAGCTCTGATTATAAATTGTGGGCCCTTTATTATCGTTAAATAGTGCTGTGCATAGTGTGGTCACCCTACGACGTTCTGTGGTCGCCAGCGTAAGCTTATCGTGGCATAAGAGTAAATTCTGGTAAATAGGTAATCGTGTTTGGACCATATAGTTTGTATTGTTATTGAGAAGATGGGGTGCGTCTTGAGTGACCTTTTTACTGGGTGAAGCTTTATCTACGTAATGGTTTTCATATATATTTCGCTCTAGAGGGTATTGTGTGTAGTATATAAACGGTTCCAAGCCCTACATCCGATAGGAAGAGGTGTTATAGCTTATGATGATGGAAAAAATGGTGGTCTACCTAGTTTAGATTAGAAATTGAACATAACTATCACATACATATCGAAATATCAATTCACTGGGGAAATGTGGGCATATGTATTATGCCCAGATTTCGCAAGCTTTGATTTTAAGTGTAACGTATTAGAGGTTTGTTTTTCTATGAAATATAATAGAATAAAATACTATGTATGTATCTTATGTGGGGGCCAGTCAGTGCAGACCGGTGACACTTCGACCCAGTGGGATCTTTTGTGTCGACACTCTCCCAATAACGACTGTCATAGATGTTCATGGCAGCCGGGACCGACGGCTTAACGTGCTCTCCGAGGCACGAAGCCGTCGATAATTGTCAATCAATACAAACATCATTTTCGAAAAGTCATATAACTTCCGAAAGTCAGTCGTGCGCGACGTGGGTTCGAACCCGAGACCCTCTGCATTGCAGTCTGTTGGTCTCCCCACTGAGCTATCGCTGCTCAAAAAATAAAATACTTACTAATATTATAAATGCGAATGTGAGTTTATTTGTTTGTTTGTTACACTTTCACGCTTTATCTACTCGACCGATCGTCATGAAACATCGTATACACGTTATCAGGGCAACAGAAAAGGACATAGGATACCTTTCATCCAGAAAAAGGTTTTATTACTAACTAACCTAACCTACTTTTATGCGAGTGAAGCCGCGGGCTGTGTAGCTTGGCGAGCAAATTTATGTGTTGTACTATTATTATTAAAAGTAAAAAAAAATAAAAAAAAAAAAAAAAAAAAAAGCTAGTTGTGTATAGAAGTGTAAAAGTGTTCCAAGTGAAGTATCAATTTCTTTATTAGAAAATAAACTCATTAACCAGAAAGATGAGTAGTAGAGCCTCGCTGATTTCAGCATGAATGGCCGGCTCGACCGGGGAAGGACTACCCTCTCACAAAACATCGACGTGAAATAGCAGTATTCCTACTGTTGTGTTTCGTTCGGTGAGAGAGAGTACCAAGGGCCAAATCACCCTGTTTCCCCCTTCCCGCTCCTAAAGGGTCGGCAACGCGCAAGTGATGCCTCTGATGTTGTGATCATCAGGTGGGCCGTATGCTTGTTTAACAACTAAGGCGTATAAAAAAAGTTGTTTATTTCGAATGATAGAAGAATTTAAACTCCTATAAATACGTAACTCATGTCGTTGACTGTACTACTATCAAAATAGATGTCTCACTCTATTACATAAAGCGAATGGTGTACAAATAGCCCAAGTTCTGGTTTGTTGGTACTTCAGAGGTCTGTAAAAGTACACGACCTCAGCTAAAAGTTCCCGTGAGTGTAGCTTGGGACCAAAGGGTCTGTAATGAGCGACAGGATCTAACAATAATCTTGCCATGACAGAAAATATGTTTTGTTTTATAATGGACGAATGGCTTAGTGATGTTAGTGGTCGCCTCGTCATTGTCGAGTGTTGTGGGTTCGATCACACCACGGGACGAAATTTACCTCCTCGCTTCCATTAAAATTTGGCAAAATTTATTTATTTTATATTATACACACAGCGACACATCAACCTAGACTGTTTGGACTTTAAACTATTAGAAGTTGAACGCTGCGAATCGTACGAGAGAGTGCGTTATATTTTTGTTATTTTGTCTCACTCACGCTGAACGGGACGTGACGCTCTATCCTTACTATTAGATCGACATCACTTTGCACTGTCCCTTTTCGACAATTCTCTATTTTGTATGTAGCGTAGTTATGCGTATATAGGGTGTCTAACTTTATGTGTAGCCGTGTGTACTAGATTTTGCCCGCGGCTTCGCTCGCGTTAGTGTAGGTTTTGTTTGCGCCGCTCCTATTGGTCGTAGCGTGATGTTATATAGCCCATAGCCTTCCTCGATAAATGGGCTATCGAACTCCAAAATATTTCTTTTTCGTAGCAGTAGTCCTGAGATTAGCGCGTTCAACCAAACAAACAAACAAACTCTTCGTCTTTATAAAATTTATTTATTTAGGCATATTTACAGGGTAAACACAGACATTCACATAAAATTAACAATTATCAAAGTCCATGTGCTACCCCAATTACTATTAGTATTAATATAGATCAATATTAGTAGATAGTATATATTCAACCTGTTTAATTCTTGTCAAATAAAACTTTCCTTTTTAGAGTTCGAAAAAACTCTTATACAACAGCTTTGTCCGTCCGTCCGTCCGTCTGTCTGTTATACAACTTTCAACTCAAGAACCGTAAGAGCTAGAGACTCGCGGTCAACGCCATTCGACTCAGCATAGTCGATATATCCCCGAAATGACGAAAAAATGGTTAAAGTAATATGCAAAGGTCACGTGATACCACGTATACCACGGTCAGAGGTCAAAGATCATAGTCATTTCGCGGGTATATCGACTATGCTGAGTCAAATGGCGTTGACCGCGAGTCTCTAGCTCTTACGGTTCTTGAGTTGAAAGTTGTATAACAGATAGACGGACGGACGGACAAAGCTGTTGTACCTATAAGAGTTTTTTCGAAGTCTAAAAAATGACAATGGCTGTCTCTTCCACTTTTAATAGTTACTGCACTCTAATTACAATTTTAATTGCATCTGTTATGACTTAATTTGCAATATGATTTAATGACTTTAAATCAAATTTTTATGTACCTTTTGAATATTTTAAACGTTTCGTCATCTTTAAACCGAACTAACTGAGTATAAAATATAATGGAAAGCAAGACTTCAGACATTTTATAGCTCATGTCTCTTTCATTAATGGCCGCGTAATGTTTTTATAACTTACTTAATTAGACAATACTGGCCAGAGTACAAATTAAAAGGCAATCTAGGCTAAGGTCTTAAGATTAAGAGGATTTGAAGTGCTTTTTTGATAAATATGTATCTTAATTGTCAACCAATAACTTAAATATTTAGGACGGACAAATTGTAATATAACTATTAATGTTTCGTTTAAGCTGTAAAATAGGATAGATTTCTACTGTTATAATCTAAAAATCACGTAACACGAGCTTACGTTTTTGCATTTTTATGTAATTTTGTAGGGGAAAATATTAATTATTTTAAGATTTTTACACGGAGTAATTGTGAACACATTCATTGTTATGGTAAGTGTATATTTTATATTTGTATTAAACAAATAGTGTTGATTATATTCACTTAACTGTGACCGCCTGTTTTGGCACATTTCGCTCGGCGCAGTCTTAAGTAAAAGATGTGACTTTAAATAACTCGTACCCTGTGGTTTCACCTCTGTTGAATTATGTTAACTACTAAAAGTTAAAGGGTTACCAGAATAAAAAGGATTCCATGTATTAATCCAGGAGTTTATCTGTCGTCTCGATGGGGTCTCGATTGCATGTGAAAATGATTCGCGCGACCCCGCCGACTCTGGTTATGTTAAGGACACCACACCATCGTGGTAGGTTTAGTCGATATGACCAGGACGTCGTCGTTTTTACCCGGGTGAGTTCAATATATCTCCTTCGCGCGCCCCCGCAGAGAGGTAAGGTTCAATGCGTTGCCCAAGGAACAAAAAAAAAATGATTGATCTATTTTCGTTAATCCAATCCAATACAGGTGCACTGCAGTCGATATACAGCTGTGGACTGGACAATTATACGGGAATAATTCTGTCTTTTGGAAAAATACTGTTTCGTCTGTGGAACGGCCTATGATTTACGCATAATTGATTAACAATCAACATCTAAACAGGTTACGACTATATTTATAATGGGATAAGTAATATACAAATACAACAAAGATAGCAAACGTGGCTTCTTGACAAAAAATCCTTTGCTCAATCCGGCAATCGAACCCCAAGCCTTCACGCACAGTAGCCGCATATTATACTGTCGCTGCGCCTACGCCAGTCACACTACGGCTACAAAGAGACAATGCGCACAACAACATCACAAAACACAACTTCACAAGAATTTCTTGCCGTTCAGAAAACCGCAATAACGCTTTGTCCGACCCGGGTATCGAACCCGAGATCTCATTCACAGGAGTTAGGCAGTCATAAATTAAATTCAACAGGTCAATCCACACAATCACATCACAAAACATAACTCCACCTATCAGGAACTACCATATAAAACTAACCAAACACGATCCTCTGCGCATTTAAATCGTTCAACATCAATAGCATTAAAAATACCTCATCTACAGTTTAAAATAAATGCATAAGGCAATTTTACAACAGAATTTATAGCTTCAGTACAAAGGGATTGATATACGCACAGTTAATCTTAGTGAAACGCGGTCAGGAACTGTTTCGGTAAATATTTAATTTAATGCTATTATGGGATAATGTTTAGTATACTGATATAATAAAAACGTATTGTCATTATTGTGTTGGTAATGTGGTGTTACATTTTCGTTCGGTTTTTAAATGCGGTTGGGTTGCGCGGACGCTTGTGATTAGATGTCAACGACATGTTTTGACACTAAATTATATTAATTAGATGTAAATTAGTATTTTTTTTTATTGTTCTCAACAATTATATTTGTGTTTTATGCATAACATACAAATTTGAAACATAGACTAGATTTTGTCTGCGGCTATGCTCGCATAAATTAGTAAATCTGTATAGTAGCAGAGCCTCGCTGATTACAGCATGAATGGGCCGGCTCGACCGAGGAAGGACTACCCTCTCACAGAATATCGACGTGAAATAGCAGTATTCCTACTGTTGTGTTTCGTTCGGTGAGTGAGAGTGCCGGAGGTCCAATCATCCACTTTCGCCCTTCCCGTTCCTTCTCCTTCCCACTTCCTTTCCTAAAGGTTCGGCAACGCGCAAGTGACGCCTCTGGTGTTGCAGGCATCTATAGGCTACGGGGACAACTTACCATCAGGTGGGCTGGTATGCTCTTTGCTATCGTAGTTGCATAAAAAAAAAGGTTAACGGCAAGTTTTACGGCAATGTGTATAATGTGAAATACGTCGCAAGTGTTTCTAATTATATATCCACCACTGTATACCTAAATAATAATAATAATTTATTTATTTAAGTATAAATTCTTAGTTTTACAATTGCATCTTAACAATAACATAAATTGCACTTATAGATATTTGCTCGAACTAGGTTAAACCTGTTTCGAGCGAAGCGAGTATATAGGTAGGTATAGTGCGCTGTATCTTAAACTATTCCTGTCTTTAGAATCACGTGTTATCGCAGCCGCAGCTCGCCGTAAACAAAATCAAACAAGCACTGTATCATAATATTATAATTTGAATAATTTAAGGTAAAGTTTGAGCGCTCCTTTGTGTGTTATTGATAAACACCAAAACACACATACAAACATTCACGTACTTACTAAGTATAAACTCATATTGACTAAGTTTGCCTGAGTTATAGATACATAATACATTATTTATATTCAAAGATTTAAATCATGGATACTGCCCTCACCGTACTTAATCAGACGAAAAAGTGTTCACCCTAAAAGTGAGTTCACTTCACATATTAGATAGAGAACGATAGTGTACAATTTTTAATATCAACGAGCATGATAATGCTATATGTATAATTCAATTCAATTCTTTATTGCTAAACTTCAGATAGCATGTTGGCATTGTGTGTCAGATGACAACGATCCAAAAAGATGACCATATTTAGACGTAGAAGGCAGAAGAGCGCATCCATTATTCAAATCTTTGCATATGATAGATATTTCTTTTATGGATACTTTAATTACATTTGATCGTTTTCAATGTTTGGTGACTTAATTACTTTTTCTTTCAAAAGTTTTTTTATTAATTCCAGTTTTAGTATAGTCTCCTTATAATTTTAATTACTTAAGGGATATAAAAATACATCGATCTTCTGGCCGACAATTAAAGTTGGCTTTTATGGTACATCGAGATTTTTGTTAAGAAATTCTCAGTGGCAGTGAGGAATCACGAAATGTGGAGGTTAGAGTAAAATGGCCTCATCTCCTCCTCCTACTATGGAAAGTGTAGGTATAATGCACATCGCCTACCTTGAGAAGGATTTTACGAGAGTATGTTATTTACTTACAATTATACATACGTACAATAATTTAAGTCTTGCAAACTGGATTACGGTCACGGCTATCAGTCTGGCCATCTGGACAGGTAATCTTCTCCCTAGCCTTTATTCTTCTCAAGTCACTTGGGGTCGGCTTTTCTAGTCTATCCGGATTTGACTGGGTATCAGTTTTTACACGGAGCGGCTGCCACCTGACCTCCGCAACCCGAATGCTAACGATATCCTAAGGCTAGACCAGTGTCAGGATATTATAGGGCACTGACTTCCCAATAACAACTACCATAGATGTTCATGGCAGCCGGGACCGAAGGACGGAGCAGGCGATAATTGCCAATCAATATGCACATAATTTCGAAAAGTCATATAGCTTCCGAAAGTCAGAAGTGCGCGACGTGGGTTCGAACACGAGACCCTCTGCATTGCAGTCTGCTATTGGTCTCCCCACTGAGCTATCTGGACAGGTAATATTAGATATATATATAGAGTGTGTGTACAAACTCAATTGCACTCTTTATTCCCTCACGCCCATACTCCCATGGATTAGAAACTCGACACGACCCATAAAGTGTTCAGGTGCAGGACCAGCGGCTTTGCGTGCATTCTGAGATACGGGTTTGCAAAACCGCTAATTTTTTAACACCGGGTTGTTATTGAGAATAACTATTTCCCTTACCAGGGCTAATGCCCGAGGTCTGAAGCAGAGCAGTCGCACTGTCAATCGCTGCACCACGGAGGCAGCAAACCTGTTTAATCAAAAATAATTAAACCATAAACTTTTTATCTTTTTAATATATGTACTAAACAAGAAATGCCTTCCATACACCATCTATGTTTATAGGCCCCATAAAACTGGCTTACTCGTTGTTTTAAGGGAAATTTATAGCCACACCCTAGGAGGTCATGCGGTCAGGTACTTTTCTATTAAATGTAGCATTTTATTTATTATTTATTTCTTTATTTTGTGACTAGTAAACTGTCCTGAGGAAACTATTTAGATTTGAATGAATCGTTTATTATTTGTGTCCAAAATTGGTATACTAATTGTTTGGTTGGTAGTCTTCTGGGCACGATATCACATGACAGCAATGCTCAGTTAAGCAGCTGTAGAGATTGCGATTGCTGTTACTAGAAACGACTAAGATAAAATGTCCTCCAGACCGAATTTCGGTCATGGCAGCCAATCTTAACTGACTGGCCCTCTGCGCAGGAGATATAGTGCACAAGAGTATGCGCAAACACAAGTGCACTCTCTGTTCCCTATCTCTCATGTTGCGATGGACCGGTAATGCGACACGACCGGAGAGAGATCAGGTACAGGACCAACGGTTTTACGTGTTTCCGAGGCAATATAGTTGTATAGTTAATAGGTATATACTTATATATGTACATATGTACCTATATGGTGAAATAGTCAGTATTCTTCATACAAAGCGGCAACTTCATATTTAAACCCATAATATTAAGCTAGCGCAACGTACGTAACGTAAGTAGCTAATGAAGCAAATGAAACATCATAAAACCTCTCGTTGTATTTTTGTTTACAGAAGCAGCTACAGCGGGTACCCATCACATTAGCAGCCGGCACCCATCGGTAGCAGTTGATTGTAAGCGTCATTAACGCCGTCGTTATTTTAAAGATCATTAAGAAGCAGTTGTAAGGTCTACATACGTTAAGGGGTGGTCTTGATACGAGTATGTTCGCCGAATAAGGTTGTGAATGTTTGCCGACATACTTTCATACGAACGTATTGAATGCATAAATGAATCATCGCAAAAGGATAAAGAAAATTGAAATCTCGCAAGTGTTTATCAATTTATGTTCCGATCTGACTGTACCGATGCTCGCTTACTTACATACCTCAATTATTATTTTTTATTATTATTGTGCCATTACTTTCCTTTCATACCATATTTAATTCCTTTCATGTTACAAACGAACATATGCTTTGGAAAATACTTACCAAGAGTTAGACTGTATATCTACAGCCTACCATGTGTGCTGGTAGTATGAAAAAAAATAGTTTGTCACTTCGACGTTGAAAAAACGTGCAATGTATAATGTAGGTCTTGAGTGCGAATCCAAGGTGGAATGGGTTATTGGATTTCAATCAAGAAATGTGAAAAAGGAATTACAGCAACTCGGAAGAAGAAGTTGAAGGTGTCGCATACTAACTTGCTTTAGATGTTAATCCGTTGGTCCTGCGCCCGATCTTTTTCCGGTTGTGTCAGATGGCCGTCGCGTCATATAACGATAATTTGGGAATAGAGAGTGCACTTGTGCACTATAATATATTCTGCGGCGATGGCCAGTCCCCGTTAAGGTTGGCTTCCGTGACCTAAATTCGGTTTTTGGGACTTCTTCTATTTTGTACTTTCCTGTTTCGAGAATCCTCCTTTTAATATATAAATAAATATAATGTGTAAAATGATTCTCTAAATGGAAGTTACTTTCAATATTTGACGTTGCCCTAAATTCAGTCTACTTTCTTTCCTTCCATGCACGAGTCATAAGACTCGTCATTCGTCGTTAACAGATCGCCCCTTTAATAGAATCCTCGCTGTGAATGTATGATAACGAGTGGGATTTAAACGCAAATACGTTTTGAAAACAAATGTCTCTCGCTAAATTGAGCAGGGAAGTTATATTGCTTTGATACATGCCTTCAAGAAATATTGAATTAATTAATAATATTAATAATATTTTTTTTTATTTATTTAATTCGCGTATATATTAATGTTTTGGGTGAATGTGTGTCTGTTCGGATGGTACATATAGCTTGCTTCGGTAGAGGTACATACCAACATATATAGCGTGATGCCTCTACCGCCCAAAGGGGCAGACAGTGGTGTATAACACCCACATTTCGCTAGCTAAGGTTTTAAGTCCAACGTAATAGGGGCGGGCCTGTAGGGGTTTACCAGTCACAGTTCCAGATTAAAATGAAAATCTCTTCAAAAATTTTAATAAACCAGGAATTAAACCGCCTTCCTTATGCGCAGCAATCGAATTCACTACCGTTGCACCACCAAGATACCCCTAACATTATATTACAAAAAAATACTTTTCTTTTTATAGCGGCAGATATAAATTAGTCTATCAAGCGTTCAAAGGTTCTTGGTGATAAGCTATTTATCAAGCAAATAGACAGCAGCAAGCAAGCAGATAGACCAAGATGAAATGCTCTCTCGCCACATGGGGAGGCGATAGGGTTATGGCGGGCTCTCCCGAGCCTTCGGGCCTATCGACTAAAACCACCACGGTGTGCCACCTCGCTGCTTTGTATGATAAGTGGATCCCTGAAACTGAAACTACATCAGCGACGCAGTCCCCACGCAGAGATGGCATTTCTTTCTTGTTTGTGTGGTTAGTGGCCAACTTGTTGTCAAGAATTATTCAAGCCGCCCGTAGGCCTGTGACATGGTTTAACGACTGCTGTCAATTTGGCAACAACCGGGACCGACTTTTTACGTGCCGCCCGAAGCACGGAGACGCTCAGATGAAATACCACTAAGCGGTCACCCATCTATAGACTGACCGCACCCAACGTTGCTTAACCTCGCTAATCGTTTTCCGATCAGTGAGTGCAACTGACACTATACATATTTTATGACAATGTAGGCCGCACATAACAAGCTGCATACACGCAACCGTAGTTTTCACTACAACAATTTTCTATCCTTCGGAAATATTACGTTTTTCTAAGTGAAGGATACTCTATATCCTTTTCTGTACCCCTTAGAATCGGTCGAGTAGTGAAGTCGTGAAAGCGTAACAAACAAACAAGCTCACATGCGCATTAATAATATTAATAATAATAATAATAATATTCTATCACATACACACAACACCATCTAGCCCAAACTAAGCAGAGCTTGTACTATGGGTACTAGACAATGGATAAACATACTTATATACTTTTTTTTTGTAAATACATACAGATTATACTATTGGTTCGTATAGGGCGAGTAAATTGCCGTTTATCGTGCACAGTTCCAAACGCCGTGCTGCATCCGAAATTTTTTGGAAAGAAATCCTTATAACACTTTGTCTAACTCAGAAATTGAACCCGAGACCTCATACAAAGCAGTGACAAACTCCCGCTGTACCACCTAAACAACACAATGTGGTTCGGGTGAAACTTCACGCAGACAAACTCGCAGGCGTGTAGTGTTATTCTCAGCTTATGAGCTCCAGTATTACTACAAAATATTCTATGAGAATATTGTGAACTTTCTCATGAATACCTTTTATGCTTACAAGTACTTAAAGATGAAACTGTCTTTGTATACATGAGCTATTACTAGATTTACAACCTATAAAACTTTATATGTAGCTAAGCGTTGAATGGCTTAGAGTGGCGTTGAATGTAATACCTTAATAAGTGTACTTTATATACACAATGTTTATGGGAGACTGCTTCTCAAGGCAAATGTGAACTAGTAGATGTGATACAAGGTTAAAACCTAACTAATATTAAAAATGCGAATGTGAGTTTGTTTTTTACCCTTTAACGCCTTAACTACTCGATCGATCATCATGCAATTTCGCATACAAGTTGTCAAGGGTCCAGAAAAAGACATAGGTTGCCTTTGTAATTTCATATCTATACAGCGTGTAATAGAAAAGTTTGGTCATATTTTAGGGCTATAATGTATATCTATCTGACAAATATAATCAAACTGCCCTATCCCCGGTTCAAAACAAATTATTAAAATTTTATGATAATTTTATACAGTTTTTATTTATTCATTAAACAGCGAAATCTAAAACAACGCATTAAATCTCTATCAAAATTGCCACTCCTCATTTTCGGGTTCACAGAGGTCACCAAGTTAGCTATTTAGTTTTGTTTAAGTATCGATAGATAGAATGTGCTGATATTTTAAGTCGACCGAAAGGAAAATGCTATATCTTAGTGAAAATAATCTATACGGATTTATTTGTCGCGTTCTCCTATTGTACAGGCTAAGCGCTCGAGTACACGATACCGCCGCCGCGCCGACACCGCTCCGTCACCGTATCTCTCAACTGTGTATACGTTCGCGACCGCACCGCCCCCGTACCGCCGCCGCGCCGACACCGCGCCGTCATTCGCCCCGCCATACGACCGCCAACGAATGCGCTCGTATTAACTTTTTAGTAATCTATCATGAATAATTTTAATTACGAAACATTCATAACTTTAGTGGAGGACAGAGCAGTGCAATGTATTACTAACAACTGTTTAGTGGTATATTAAAATCCAACGGCGGGACCGCGGTGGCGGAGTGGTGGCGGCACGGTGACGGTGCAGTCGCGACCGTATACACAGCATAGAGGTGCGGTGGCGGAACGGTTACGGCGCGGCGGCGGCATCGTGTACAGGAGCCGTAATACTATATGACGCTTAAATATGAACACACTTTTCTGTCACACGCTGTATAGACTATCACTGATATATCCCTAAAGAGTGAAAGCAAGACTGATTAGCCGTCCAACGTCTAATTAGACCATCGCTATTGTTACATACAGCCAATATTATAATAATATGATATTGCTTTCCCGTTAGTATATCGACCTAATTCCGAATATATTCCTAACACAAAGCTTTAATCCACAGTTCAATTAGATTTTGCATAGCTTTGGAATATCATAGGTATACTAGATTTTGCCCCGGACTAACGACAATATTAACGGAAATTACTCATCTGCGTAATTATAATGCACAAGTGTGTGCGCAAATACAAATACACTCTCTGTCCCCTCAATTTTATAGTTCGATGGAATGGCAATCCTACACAGTGCAAGAGCGATCAGGCGTAGAAGGAACGGCGTTACGTACTTTCCGAGAACGGGGTTGTGTAAAACCGCCAACGTACGTATCTACAGGCTGCTATTACGAATCCTAATTAATATTGTGAGCTTGTTCTTTTGAATATCTATAATTTAGGTCTACGAGATTCCGTGAAAGATCGATTTAAGGAAATAGGCATACTTACTGTTGCGTCGCAATATATATTTGCTAACATTATGTTTATTAAACATAATATTCACTTAGGTATATAATAAGAATAGTGATATTCATAACGTACACACTAGAAATAAGCATAAGTTCGTTGTAAGTGTATGCGCCATCATGCCATCCTACTGCCTATTTTAGATTTATATTGATAAATATAACTATACCTAAATTATTTTATCTCTATAATATTATTAACTTATTATTGTTATAATCTTTAGTTTTTTAAAGTCAGTAGCATATGGTATAATGGTTGCAACGCCTTATTGATATGAGTTGTAAAATACTGAAATTATATTTAATTGGCGATTTAAAAGAGTGGCCGTGAGTTTCTTGCAGGTTTCTTCTCATAGGCAGCTACTCTCTACTACTATTCCACCCTTTGCCTGAACCTAGCAACTAACCTAAATGTAGCTTCAGTAACTTAGTAAACTTACTAACCTATATATTTTGACGTTCATAAGTGTTACTTTGTGACCTAAATGAATAAATGATTTTTGACTTTTAGGTACGTTGTCAGGGGAACAGAAAAAGACATAAGATACCATTCGTCCAGACAAAGTACTGTTTCCGAGGGATAGCAAATTAACATTAGGTACCTAGATTTACGCGAGTGATGCTGCAAGCAAAATCTAGTTTACTATAAGGCAACTCTCGTATTGGATATAATACCTGTGTCGCAAGCGACTTTGCAAACATTTAAAAAACAGAAACAAAGAAAACCCGGGCCTGAAACAACTATTTGTGGAAATTTTAGGCGCGTGTGCGGATCGAACTCGCGACACTCGACGTGCTGGCGACAAAGACACTTTGCTATCCAATCAATCACAAATATTTCATAATAACCGTCACACGTAACTATTTACTCACGATTATTACAAGCCTATAAAAGAAAATTAGTCCTAAACGTGCCCTAATAGCTGTAGTATTCAAATGATTTGAAGTCTTCGTGTTTCAAAGGTATGAAAGTAAAATTTTATGTATGTATTATAACAGTAATGTTAATGACGAAACTTTCAGGTGTAGAATGTTCTCGAATTGTACTAAAGAAACTTATATGCCACGAGGCGACGTATTTCTGGGCAAACGCCAGCAATGGGTACCTTATACATTGTACCAGTGCCTTATAGTTTTTCAAGGCCCGTGATAGGTATAAAAACAGTGCGTAATAAATAAATACTTCATTCGAGGGTAGGTGTTCTGTGTGTCCGTTGTTTGAATATTTGTAAAGCTTTCCGCGACACAGGATTGAACCATAGTGCGGGAAAGTTACTCTTTTAATAAAAAATACTTTTCAACAAGATCCCTTGCAAAACATTAAAGCACACTTGTTCGAATGTTAGCTATCTTCACGTACGCTCCTCTTATCTATTGTGCTACTTATTAGTTTAAAATATACCGTTAATATAATATTATAATAGTGCCGTTATAAATAATAAAATAGTTGGTCGCCAGATTGTCGATGTCCATTACTTCGAAAATACTCATAAGTTAATTAATTGGAATGCAGTGCCAACTGATGTTAAATATTCATTAATTTTATGTGATAAATGTGGCAGGTGGGAGGGTTCCCAGGCTAACTAGGGCTTGATAATATTGACAGAATGCTTCGTTGGTCCCTTGACTTACGTTTGCAAGTATATTTGCGTGCGTTTGTGAGGGTCAGGGTTCAAATTCCGGGTCGGAAAACTAATATAGGGTTACTATGTAGCACCGTGTCTGTAACTGTGTCCGGTAAATAGCAAAAGGTTGTCCTATTGCCGCTTACCGGGCACTACGACTGTTACGTAGGACCATGGCTGGCGAATTGTGGGTGTTATACTTTTGCACATACCCATTTGGGGACGCTGACCCTTTTTGACTGGTACAAAAAAGTGGCTAGCATATTACCCGAGTCGTAATAAGCCCAGAATTAAGAGATATAAGTATGTATTGGGAGAGGTAAGTATGTGAGTAATTGATAAAGGCTCGCTGTACCGTGTGACTAAACCAATTATCAAAGCGTATAGCCACATTGATGATAAGCAATTAATTAAACCTTTGAATTCGTGCTACACCTATATATTACTCCTACAAATAATACTTAGATTCGGCAGAACAATTTATGCGTCAAACTTTTTATTCATTAGGGATGGAACCCACAGCATTCGGCGCATTGGCAGCGGCGAGACAACCATTCAAACTGATCTACTATCTGTGCAATTTTACCTTACGAACTACATACATATAAGGGCTAACGCCCAGAGATGACAAATCAGTCTAATGCCCGTTTTCACCAACAGGCCCCTAGGCTCCACCTAAGTAGGTGTCTTTTAAGCTAAGGGCATCCCTTAATCGAATACTTACCTAAATTCAATTTCACCATATTAGGTATCACATACGCAGGAATTTCGTAAGTAAGTGACAGTTAACTTTTTCTAAAGTCACGCTTCTGACTTCGATGTTTTATCGATAAAATGAAAATTTCTATATTTCTTTTCAAATTAATGGTATTAACAGTAGTATTATTAATATATTGAAAACATTTTTTTTTACATATTTTACACTTTATTCAGTTTAATTTAAAAATGAAAATATTTTCGGTGCATGCGTATAGGCTGTAAGACCCGTGTTCCTTTGCTTTTTTTGGAAAATTAACGAGGAACCTTATGTCATTTCTTAACATACGTCGTCATGTGATTATTTGGAACTACGATTCGTGTTATTTATTAATTAAAGCTTACATCTTTTGTTAGCTTTGAATTCTAAATGACAATCAATTTTTTTAATAAATATAGTACACTCTGTTTAGATAACCTATATTTTATGAAAAAGTCGACATCTTCGTATTTATCGAAGTGGTTGACTCTTTCATGGTGAATGCGTGGTCTTTTTATTATTTGCTGAATGTTCTCTAGAGTCTCAATAGCTTCTAGACTTTCTATAAAGTGCCCTAAATCATTTTTCATGATAGAAAATCACTCGTGTGTCGCGTATGAATAAACAATATTCTATTAGTGGTGTTTCTATGTATAATATGTACGTATTTACAAAAAAAAAGTATATAAGTATGTTTATCCATTGTCTAGTACCCATAGTACAAGCTCTGCTTAGTTTGGGCTAGACGGTGTTGTGTGTATGTGGTGGAATATTATTATTATTATTATTATTATTACCTAAGCATAAGAGTAGTTTAAGGAGCCAACAATCTGGCCCTTAAATATAAGAGCTTCTTTAGAGACTTAAGTGATTCCTAAACGTTGGTGAAAATAAATTTTTTGTTAGGGGTTCCCTAAAAGCTGCTAAGGGATAATTATCTGTTGGTGAAAACGGGCATAAGAGACACAACTCCACACTTAAAACTAACATATACGGATTTTTTAGCGTTGTTTATTTTAAAACACGTTAATTACATCATTTCGAACTGTGACACTACTATTTAACTTTAGTACAATTAAAGCTATTTAGATTTTTAATTATGTAATAAAAATGTTTTAAAAAAGTAGAACATTCGCGGAAACGTACCAAAATATTATATACCACACAATTTAAAAATACTTGTGACACATTTTTGCCTGACACTTTACCGATATAAATGCGATTTTATACTCGGATAAATACAATAATGTGTAAAGGAAATACGTGGTTCACATTTTATCTATTTGTTGGATGCTCAGTGTAACACAATGGGATCAATGGAACGTGAAAGTGAGCGAGGGAGACGACAGATATGGGACACAAACATTTATTACATGATTTTTCTAATACAACGACATATGAGACAATACGATATACGCTGTGTATGTTTATCTTATCCTTTTTTAAAAGACGATTTTGCACTAGGAATGATTCGTGCATCGTCACTGTACTATTATAAAATTTAATCATCTCCCCATTTGGGATAGAAGTTAATCCACAGATAGTTTTTGCAATTCTGGGTTCTTGTGTACGTTGTTTGATTGTTTGTAGAGATTCCAATGACACAGGATATATTCCTAGAGTGGGAAACGTCCTTTTTAAAAAAACATAATTGAATAAAAAGAGGGTGCTGAAGGCTCACGTCACGTCTATTTTCGTGCGATCTTAGTTCGGTGGGGTCACATATAAAATCATAATCTTTGATTGCAACTATATGTACCAATTAAGCACCTGTGCATTGACGGCTTTAGATAATAAGAATTCAAAATGTGATCAAAGGACTGGGAGTAGTATGTGCGTGTATGAAACTCTTACTTACCGAGTGGAACATGGATTCATCACCTTATCAAGCGTCTGAGTTAAGTATGATGCTTGGAACATGTCCCGCGTTCTTCATTAATTACTTGCTAAATCGCAATTTCTTCGACCACGTAAATCCCACAGGAATTAATATTAATTTGAGCCCTACTTATAAAATGTGCCACTGTTGGGCAAGGGCCTGTTCTCGATATGTTAAGTGTCTACCACGTGCAACCTAGCAAAATTCATAAAAATCATTAGTAATACTCTCAGACATGCAAGTTCTGTCACTATGTTTTCCTTCACCGTTAAAGGAGGCGATAAATAACGATTTAATACGCACATCACTTAGAAAAGTCAGGGGTAGATGTAGGATCGCACTTGAGACCCCGTGGCTATCCACGTGGTGGATTGCCACGAGGTGATAATTGGAACATGTCATCTCCAACATTATCACCTTGTGGCAATCCATACATACATAAGTATAAATACTTAAAATACTTTTATCTTTATAAGTATATATATCCAAAACAAAATTAGGAACAGGAGTCGGAGTCTTCTCCCACGACCTAAACATCAATTACTCAACGACCCTGGGAAACCTCAACACTATCTTCCAGGCAGAATGTGTTGGGATTACCCGGGCCGCAACAGCGGTTACATCAAGAGGTATAAGCGATAAGTCAATACGCATTATCTCGGATAGCGCCGCAGTACTACAAGCTCTTAAGAGCAACTGCTTCAACAGTGGACTCATCCTGGAGTGTCACCGTGAGCTGCAAAGTATTGCAACAAAAAATCGGGTAACGTTGCAGTGGATACGCGGTCACAGCAACTCTTATGGCAATGATGCTGCAGACCAACTGGCAAAGAGAGGATCGAACATCAAAATGGTAGGACCCGAACCGATTGTCCCGATACCCTTCTGCCAACTCAAAACATAGTTATGCGATAGAACCACGAAACTACACGAAAAACAGTGGACAGAAACAAAAGAATGTAGACAGACGAAGGAAGCCCTTCCATCCTTGGACAGGCATCTGTCACGCAGACTGCTACGTTCCACAAGGAAAAACCTACGTCACCTAGTGGGTATAATAACGGGCCACTGCTCACTTAACAAACACCAGTTCAACATCGGCATCACTGACAGTCCTTTATGTAGAGGCTGCATGGAAACCGAGGAGACATCGGCTCACGTGCTCCTACATTGCAAAAGCGTGAGCAACCAACGGGCGAAACTCCTAAACAGTCCAGAAACGATGAAAGAGGTACTGCGCGACATCGGTACCCTATTATCATTCTGGACGGAGCTGAGGTGGTATGAGTAACCGAACAATACTTCGCGTCGGCTACTTACGCACAATGGCCCAATTGTAGGGCTAAGTGCGGGTAACACACGTCCAACTAACTAACTAACTAAGTATAAAGATAAAAATATTTTAAGTATTTATTTAGGACATAGTCTATCTGTGTCTTATCCAAAAACTAACTTAACTTGTAACTTCATCCAAATTATTCCAACCGTTTACGTGCATCTAAGTTACAAACATACAAACATCTTTCCAAACTTTCACATTTAAAATACTAGTACAACATACCTCGGCCGGAAACTCCACCAAATTAAATTAATCATCCGCCATTATGTATAAATAATTAACTAAACACAAATAAATTAGTTTTCACAATGCAATACGAAAACCTTTCGATTGTGAATTGTAGGAAGGGCCACAGACTGTCCATCGAACGAATTAAATCGTGTATCCAAACAGATTTCTCTGTACACAACAATACATGGCAACACAGCAGCAAAAATAGCAATACACACAATTGAAACGCGATTGATTTGTTATTTGAGAGCGATTGGGGCTCCACAAACAGCGGGCGAGGTAATCATTTAGGTCACAAAATATTTCGCGTCGGCTACTTACGCACAATGGCCCAATTGTGGGGCAAAGTGCGGATAACACACGTCCAACTAACTAACTAACTAGGTCACAAAGTAACACTTTTGAAAGTCAATATGATAAGTTCAGGGAAGTTACGTTTTGGTTACTTGTTAGGTTGGGACAAAGGGTTGAACCTATGAGAACATACCTGCAAAAAATTACTGTACTCATTTTAATACGGTTTCAGAAAGTAACCACTACTCGAAATAATATTAAAATAATCAATTCAGTTAGGATTAAATTCATTACAATGCACTTGACATCTATCATTACTGATAGTGGTACGACGAATTTCGAAAGAAGATCCAACCCTCTGTGTACGGGACAACTTTAATTGATAGAATTGATTGATTATAACAAAGTTTATTGATGAAAGAATGATTTACAAGATGATTAATAATTGATAATGATACAATGAGTACTCGCGGTGATGAGCGAACGCGAACTAACCTAAGTTTTAATGTAATTATGCACGCGGTACAAAAATGCTGACAAAGTGGAAAATTGTACGGTTACACCGTACAGTAATTATGCACGCGGTACAAAAATGCTGACAAAATGGAAAATTTTACGGTTGCACCGTACACTCTGTGTTGGTAACTAGTTTCGA
The DNA here is from genome assembly GCA_930367265.1 of Catocala fraxini. NCBI lineage: Eukaryota > Metazoa > Arthropoda > Insecta > Lepidoptera > Erebidae > Catocala > Catocala fraxini. Next base: position 14,857,310 of record OV884049.1, on the reverse strand, counting down.
AAACAGAATTATTTTTCTTTATTGGAAATGCGGTCTCGACGAAAGAGAAATAATTATTTTTTCAAAACTGGTTTCGAATAACTAGTTTCCAAAGTGGCTGAAGAGGACCATTTGATTATAAGGTTTACTCACAAAAATAGTTGCGGTATGTAGTTTTCCCCACCTACTACTGCATGAGTATCGCGTGGCGGTAGGTCGGGCCATCAAAAAGTTATTAGGCTTTTCTGTCAAGATGTTCTTAATAGCTGCTGGAGTTAGGTAGTTGGCGTAGTTGTTGCACAACTCCGAGACTCGGGAAGCTCGTAAAGCCGTTTGCCCTGCACTTAATCACTCGCTGGTCGAGTCAGATTGCCGTTCCGGCAATTTCATAATAAAATATTTTGTGAAATTTAATCCTACATTATGTCATTACGTAAAAGCTAGTTTGAGCGCTTGTTTAAAGGCCCAGCCCATCACGTTGTCAATTTGTATACCTTTATCAAAAGTGCTACCTACGCAAATTTAACGTAAACAGTTTTGAACTCTATGCCCTTGCAATAAGACGTTGTTTAAGTATAAATTATTAATATCTGTTCTGATGTTAAAGTTCGGTATCGTTCGTGAGAAATTTAGATTTAAAAGAATTTTGTTGATTTAATTTTAACTCTATTTGGTGCAACATAAAGTGTATTTTTCGTTAATATATTTTGTAGTTATGGTCGTAGGTGTGAGCAGTAGTTAGGATACTAGATTAAGAAGTTTATAGATGCTGTATCTTGTGTTAGATATTGGAATAGACATGTTTTCTTAATGCGGTATTAATTCTGTAGAGATTTAGATTGTAGTCATTTGAACCTTAGGTACACGTGAACTATGAGGGTGGGAACAAGGATAGCCTTATTTGAGAATATTTGATGAGCACATACAGTAAACAGACACACGGGCACAGATTAATACTTGATTTGTAGATCACATAAATAATAAATATTTCTTTGTGGGATTCGAGCCCACAACAACAAGCATGGGAACCCCCTGTCCGTACGCCATACCTCTATACGCCACCCGTGCGAAAAGCACAGCGGCCTCGGATCATAATCTTCTTCTTCTGTTTTAATTATTATTCTCTATAATGTCAGCTCACGTTTGAAATAAGCATTTAATTGGTACCCATTAAAGATATGGTGTCATTCCTAAATAACACGAATTCGCTGCACGCGTGTACACTGAAATAAATTTAGCTGACCTGCTATATAAATTGATTCGATAGGGTCCTTCTAATCACCTAGCGGTATAAAATATACTTTATGACCCATTCTCATATGTATTAAATATAAATAAAAAGAACATAAAAATCGGTCGAGCCGTTTCGGTGGCGTGCGACCACAAACACCGTGACACGAGATTTTTATGTAATATATATAGATAAATAATTAGAGATATTACGTAAACATTTTCCTAGATGTGGTTTAAAAACCCATAGCAGGTCTACTGGACATATTTCTACACTCCGAACTAATACTATCAGAAACACCAACAATAGTGCTTCGGGAATCAAAATCAGGACCTCACGACACAGTTGTACCAAATGAGTAATATTTTGTTTGCAGTGACTAGCAATGTTAATTGTCACTAAATTCAACACAACGTTACAAGACTTTATTAAAACACAATAGCCCGACAGCAAAAGTCCTAGCAGAGAACGTCTTTAAGGCACAAAAGTGTATGGTGTACGTCGTAAACAAAAATATACAAAAACTATTGCTAATGCGGTAATAAGCCTAGTAGCCGACGATCGCCATAACACATAAGTGTTAGTACACACGGCTACACATCAAGTTAGACACCCTATATAGGCATAACTACGCTACATACAAAATAGAGAATTGTCGGCAAGGTACAGTGCATAGCGGTGTCGATGTAATGGTAAGAATAGAGCGTAACAATGTAATGCACTCTCTCGCACGATTCGCAGCGTTCAACTTCTAATAGTTCAAAGTTCAAACAGTCTAGGTTGATGTGTCGCTGTGTGTACAAGTTTATACGATCGCCCACAAGCCTTAGTACAAGCTCACGGCACGAAACCAGCAAGATAGCATAATTAAAATAAACTTTATATCAATAAAAAGAATAATTCCTCTTTCTAGGTACAACTTTCCAGATACTATCTGCGAAGTTTAATATAATTAGTCTTTAAGCTCCGTTCGCAGAAGTAATGAGAAAACTTACTCTTAAAGTTTATTACAGTCAGTATATATATATTAATAGCTGCCATATTCCTCAAAGGAAGTATATAAAGCAAATGTAAATGGGGCAAGGAAAGATTACAGAATACGGAACACGATAGCTTCCTACTAAGATACCCCGCTTTTCATCTCATAACTAATATTTTTTTTTATAAAACTATGGTGCAAACTAGCATACGGCAAACCTTATGGTCAGTGGTCATCGTAGCCTATAGACGCCTGCAACACCAGAGGCATCACTTGCGCGTTTCCGACCCTTTAGGAAAGGAAGTGGGAAGGAGAAGGAGCGGGAAGGGGGAAAGCAAGCGAGAACCGTGGCTCATAAACATGGCTGTGTTTTCTTAGCATTACAGAAGCAATGTCAAAAAACACAACCAAGTCGCTGCCTACCGGAAGGAAAAGGGGAATGGAGCAGGATGGGGTTCGGTAAGGGAAGGGTGATTGGGCCTCCGGCACTCTCACTCACTGAACGAAACACAACAGTAGGAATACTGGTATTTCACGTCGATATTCTGTGAGAGGGTAGTCCTTCCCCGGTCGAGGCGGCCCATTCATACTACTACTACTACTATAAATGCATATATATTATAAATGCGAATGTGATTTTGTTACGCTTTTAACCCTTAAATACTCGAACGATCGTCATTAAATGTCGCATACTCGTTGTCAGGGGTACAGAAAAGGATATAGGTTGCATTTCAAAAAAAGAAAAGGTACTGTTACCAATATAATCTAACCTATACTTACGCAAGCAAAGCCGCGGGTAAAATTTAGTATTTTATACAATCAAAGCGTAATAGTGATATTTACACAAACGATACAAATATGACGCTTATAGGGACAGTGGCTTGTAGCTGTAAGTGTCAAACCGTGGAATTGCTTCAGTCACGTCAAGAAATCACAACCTTGAGCCGCGGTTAACACATACCACCATGGTGGCTGCTAGCTCATCTGTCAACAGCAGCGATAAAAAAGTCTTTGGATTTTCTTACTAGTAGCATTTGACATAATTTCTATGATCTTGTCTTTCAATCTCTTGAACAAAACAACAGAAAGCTCGCTTATTGGCTACCGCCGTAAATAACCCTTAATCGTAAACGGCTTGTAATAAGATCGCTCCACATCTGTGTTACAAAATGTTATCCAATTTCTAATACACAACATTAGACAACAAGTTAAAAATGGCACAGAGAATTTTTCAAAGAAAATCTAGCTTATAAAATATTTGTAACAAGCATTCTGGTATCATGTTCCTGTCCTTTGGAGGCGAGACTACTCGATGGAAAGATATTTTCCGAAGTATGGAGCCCCAACAAATTGTTGCTGGTATTCTGCCAGCCGCGAGGTATGTTAATACTGTATTACGATGATAAGTGAAGCTTAAGGTACAGTAGATGAGCGAGTAAATGAGCGAAGCGCGTAGCGATTTTTATAAAATTCATGTTAGTTGGAATGTCTTTGATATTAGTCAGTATCAAAATTGAATGTATTTTCTTATAAATAATACTAGCTGTTGTCCGCGATATCGTACGCGTGAAATTTTCAAACCTTTATTTTCTATTTAACTCCACTTTTTATGTTACGGCTTCTAGGCGGCAGTTCTTTTTGCGTGATGTGCATACAAACAGATAAATATTATATCTTCTATAGCTCTTATAAAGACTCCTCACATAATTTTTCTTAATTATCCTATACAGACATCGACCACTTAGAATTTTATTATATACATTTAATTACAGGTTTGTTATAATAATAATACATACGCATAAAATCACGAACTAAGTCGCAGGAAATATATAATGTAGACCGATAATTAATTTGGTCGGTGTAATATAACCGAACACCTTAGTAAGCAATAAGCGAGTCACGCGTTAACCTAATTACATCAAACGCAAAAAGAGTCAGTGCACTTTCAGTGACCGCGACATTCGGGTGCATTCAATGCAACATTATAACATTTTCATCAACATAACATTTAACTAACATTTTTAACATTTAAGAACTTATTGTGGAATTGAACAATAAACTATTAGTGTGTAACATTTAAAACATATCTTTTATTCAACAATCACTGCAAACCTCGCGCTACACCGTACATATTTTTTTTGGTCCTTCGAGGCTCGCGCGGCTCGTATACCTACCGTAAAGTCGTAAAGTATTCGGGCGAGGTGTTGAACTAGTTAACGTTTAGTGCTTGTTATGGTGTGTGTGGGTGTCTGGGTGTAAGGATTGCAGTGCTAACATTGGAGGAGCAGCAGCCGCAACAGAAACAGTGGAGCTAAGTACAAATCAACGGGCAAGCAAGTAATATATTTCCATATTCTTAGCAAACATATATTTAACACTCAATCGTCATGGCAGAGATTATTGATATTCAAGCGATGATTTATGACAGCATCGTCAAGCTTGGCATTAACATTAAAAAAGACAGCGCTGATAGAAAAACATTAGACTACTTCAAGAGGCGACTGAATACTTTGGAGGAATACTGGACGGAGTATGAGGGAAATCATGACAGGATTAGCGGCGAAGTAAGTCAATCTCACTCTTATTTCGTCAATCGAAAACTGGAGAAGACATCAAAGGCATATGAAGAAGTGAAAGCCTTGATCAACCAGCAGTACCAGAAGTTCTTGTCTAGGACGGCTAATCCGGGTGAACAAGAGAGGTCACCGTATAAGACAACAGTAAGTGCTTTCCAGCCGGAGGAGGAAGAATCTACAACGCTGGCAGAACCCAGCTCGCAAACCCATATTTTAAAAACAAGTACGGGGACAAACAGTAAATTCGACGATCTGTTACGGCGTCAACAAGCAAATTTCAAAGCTTTTTTGCGAACAACTTCAAACATTGATGGAGAAATGGGAATTTGAAGACGTTTTGAAAAGTCTTGAAGCGAGATGGTCAACAATTGATACTCTTCACTGGGAGATTGAGAGTGAGTCAAACGAAGAAAATGAGTCATATAACTGCCTATTCGATAAGTATGAGAAACAATTCAACAGCTTAAAAAAATCTATAAATAGAAAGATGTGGTCCGTAGTACATAGGAACAAGTCGACTCCCCAACTCGAAATTCCGGTATTTTCTGGCAATTACAATCAGTGGGTATCCTTTCGCGATCTGTTTACAGAAGCTATCCATAACAATCCATCATTATCTAACGGCCAGAAGATGCAATATCTCAAAAGCAAAGTTCGCGGCGAGGCTGAAAAGCTTATACAACACTTGCAGATTAGCACAGATAATTATTTGGTATCTTGGGATATTCTTACGCATCGCTATAACAACAAAAAACTGATATTTTCTTCTCATATGAACATTCTCCTGAACCTTCCTAACATGCAGCAGCAATCGGTGTATCAAATTAAAAGAATTCACGATACAACATTGGAATGTCTAAACGGCATAAAAAATTTAGAAGTGGACATAACATCTTGGGACCCTATCGTGGTCCATATTTTAGGCCAGAAGTTAGATAATGAAACATATACTGACTACATAGAGTCATTGAAAAATTCAAGAGAATTACCTCTACTTCAAGAATTTCTTGGATTTTTGGAAACCAAATTTACGACCCTTGAAACAGCCCATAGAAAACAAGACACTGGATCGCCGAAACATTCTCATACAAAACATTATAATGCCTTACCCAATGTAAAGAAATCTATTTATAATTCATATAATAAGTCGAACAATACGTACAATAACCCCAATAATTCCGTTGCGAAATCTATGCACGTGACGAACATCAAGTGCCCGATGTGCAATAGTCAGCACGGCATTTATAATTGCAAAAAGTATTTAACTCTAAGTGACGAACAAAGAGCAAAAACAGCCAACAAATTGAAACTCTGCACTAATTGTTTATTTAGTCATAATGGCAATAAGTGCAATTCTACATTAACATGTCGTAAGTGTCAAGAACCGCACAATACGCTTCTACATGACGCATTTAAGAAACACCAAAATTTTCCAACACCGTCGTCGAGTCGTAATCATATGACACAACAAGATCATGAAAATTTCGCAGCTACGTCACACACTTCCCAAATTGACAACTCAGAGATACTGCTTGCGACAGCGTTATTGCAAGTCAAAGCCTCTGATGGTTCATACTATACCATGCGAGCTTTGGTAGATCAAGGCTCCCAAATATCATTAATAACAGAAAAGGCGGCTCAGTTGTTAAACATTAAAAGACAAAGATGTAAGGGAGTTATTTTCGGTGTAGGACAGAGAGAAAGCAATTGCAAGGGAGTAATTTCTATAGAATGCGCTTCGTTATGTAACAACTTTACGTTCGAAGCGGAAGTTTTTATTATGACCAATCTTATAAAAAGCCTACCAAACAAAAGCTTCCCAAAACCAGATTGGTCGCATATAGCTAACATACAGTTGGCAGATCCCGAGTTCAATAAAAGCCGCCCCGTGGATTTGTTACTTGGAGCTGACATCTATGCGAACATAATTCTCAGTGGTATTATAAAAAGTGGTAACAACTATCAGCCCTTAGTACAACAAACACAGCTAGGTTGGTTGTTATGCGGTAACGTAAAAACATATCAATGTAACGTGGTGCTGAATAACCTCGAAGATGTAAAAAGGTTTTGGCAGGTGGAAGAGATTAGTGAGACGTCAGACCTATCACAAGAAGAACAAGAGTGCCTAATATTTTATGAGTCAACAACAAAAAGAACAGAAGGGGGCCGCTATGAAGTTAGAATACCACTGAAAGAAGACTTGAAATACAAACTGGGTTCGTCTAAAGTTATGGCAATTGCTCAATTAAAAAATTTAGAGAATAGATTTAAAAAACATGAACATCTGGCGAGTAAATATAGGTCATTTATGAGCGAGTATCTCGAGTTACAACATATGAAACCCGAAGAAACAAACACAATAGCAAGCTTGCAATGCTACCTACCTCATCACGGTGTACAGCGTGATGAGTCATTAACTACAAAGTTACGAGTAGTATTCAATGCGTCCGCAAAAACATCAACAAAGTTTAGTTTAAACGATATAATGTATAAAGGGCCAAACATGCAAAAGGATTTACAGTCGTTGTTATTACAGTGGCGACAGTATCCTTACGCTTTTACCGCGGACATCGAGAAGATGTACCGCCAAATCTTAGTAAACAGTACAGACCAACACCTTCAAAAAATCGTTTGGAGGGAATGCCCAGAACAACCCATACAAAGCTTCCAATTGACTACGGTCACTTATGGTACCAAAGCAGCGCCGTTTTTAGCCATCAGGACATTAAAACAGCTGGCGACGGACGAGCGCCTCAAACATCCTGAAGCAGCAAATATCCTGGAAAACTCATTTTTCATGGATGACTTGCTTTATGGCGCCTATAACATTGAACAAGGAAAATACCTTATTAATGAATTAAACCAACTATTAAAATTAGGTGGATTTAATTTAAGAAAATGGACTTCGAATAATCACGAGTTATTGGCGAGCGTAACACAGAATTCGAAGGAAGACATTTATAGCTTCAAAAACGAAGATACGTCCAAAACATTAGGCCTATGCTGGGAGACAAAACAAGATCATTTTACATTTAATTGCAATTTCACACTAAAAATAGAAAAACTTACTAAACGAACACTACTTTCGGAAATTTCGAAATTGTTTGACCCATTAGGCTGGTTAACACCGTTATCTACAAAACTAAAATTACTTTTCCAAAAATTATGGCAAACCGATATGCAATGGGATGATGCGGTATCTGGGGACGTATATAAGGAGTGGTCTAAGTTAACAGCGGATATCGAAAACATCAAAAAATGTATGGTGCCGAGATGGATTTTAACACAACAAGATAGTGTTATTGAATTCCACGGTTTTTGTGACGCTTCCATGGAGGCCTATGCATGTGCAGTATACGCCCGAACAAAACACAGTCAGCAAACTATATTAGTAGCGGGCAAATCTAAACTTGTACCACACAAGAAAGCGATAACACTACCGAGAATTGAGCTATGTGGTGCACATCTATTAGCGAAACTCATGAACAAAATTAAAGAAAGTGTTAGCTGTACATATGAAATTTATGGTTGGTGTGATTCTATGGTGGTGCTGAGCTGGCTGTATGATGAGTCAGCACGCTGAAAACCGTTTGTGGCCAACAGGGTAAACGCTATAAAACAGATTATGCCGAGTGACAGCTGGCATTACGTAAAATCTGCAGAAAACGCGGCAGATTGTGCTAGCAGAGGGCTAAGAGCGACTAAACTACTAGAACATTCCCTATGGTGGCATGGACCATCATGGTTACTATCTTTTGATGCGAAAATAGAACAGAATCTTCAGCTGTTATATACAACAAATGAGGAAACAAGAAAAAATAAACATGTCAACATTATTGTGCAACAAAATATTAGTATTATTGAAGATTTATTGAACAGTTACAGTTCGTTTAGAAAAATAGTACGTATATTGGCTTGGATACTTAGGACATTGACACCGATTGTGCAGCGTAAGTATTTGCCGCCGTACCTAACATTGCAAGAATTGCGTAAAGCTAAATTAACAATTATAAAGTACGTACAAAGAAATGAATTTGCTGAGGATATCGATAGAATTATTCGGGTCGGCAATATTGGGTCTAAAAGTAAATTATTAAATTTAAATTGTTTTATTGATACAGACGGTATTTTGAGAGTGGGAGGACGCTTAAGGCATGCAAATATGAGTGTTGAAATGAAACATCCCAAAATTATACCTAACAAAACACGTTTGGCGGGACTGCTTATTGACGAATCCCATTTATTAACATTTCACGGGGGCCCTAAGTTGACTGTGGCTACCCTTAGACAACAATATTGGATACCGGGTGGAATCAAAACAATCAAGACGCAGTTGCGGAATTGTGTAGTTTGCCGGAAGCACGACTCAAGAAAAGAACATCAATTGATGGGAGATCTTCCCGCGGCTAGAACAAACCCTGCCCCGCCATTTTACCACACGGGAGTAGACTACACTGGTTTCGTGGAGGTGAAATCCAACAAGGGCAGAGGTGTCCGTACAACAAAAGGATATGTCGCTGTGTTTGTTTGCATGGTGACAAAGGCCGTGCATCTGGAGTTGGTATCTGACCTTACCAGTTCTGCATTTTTAGCTGCACTCAACAGGATGGCAGCTAGAAGAGGAACACCACATCACATGTACAGTGATCAAGGTACAAACTTTATCGGGGCAAATCGGATGCTGCAGGAAGAATATGACGAAATAAAACAAGTTTTTTCTGACAATTTACTCTCGGAGGTTGTAGATATGAATATTGAATGGCACTTTAACGCACCATCCTGGCCTAGCGCTGGAGGGTTGTGGGAAAGAGCAGTGCGTAGTTTGAAACATCACTTGAAAAGAATTATCCGGTGAACATACTTTGCGGGGAACAAATTAGTATAGAACATTTATCTCAAGCTGGAATTATAAACATAAAGCCTGGTTGTTTGCTAAAAAGTAACGAATTTACCCTGCATATTCCAAAGAACTCCGACAACAAACTCAATTTAAGTAGCTCGGTTTATAGCCCAGATATAGACCAAATAAATTTTTTGATGAACACCTCTATGACGTGGACTGATCTATCAAATGTATCAGAATCGAGTGATATAGAATTTGAGCTAGATAAATTACATCAGCGAATAGAGGAGATGAAAAACAGCAAAGGAGAATTGGAAGATTCACTGTCATCCCATGATATTCATCTCTACGCGGTGAGCTACATACTGGTGGGAGCGGGAATCACGGCGGCTGGCGCCCTGTGGTGCCGTCGTTGGCAGCGGATGCGAGCACGAAGAGCCCGCATATCACCGGACATCGAACTTCAGCCTACAGTGGGCAGTAGTGTAGTGAACAATGCGCGGGTGGCTGACCGACAGCGTAGTCTACAAATGAGTAGTGCAAGTGCGCGTCCAAATTTGGCTCACCAACAGCCTAGTGTCCAAGCTATCAGTGAGAGTGCGCGATATTATATGGGTTATCAACGACCCCATCCGGATCATATTTATGGTGAAATAAACAAATGTGCAGTGAAAGATCAATCGTGTTCACCCATACCTAGAAAACATTTAGAATTAAGATCATAAATACTTTGTTTTTATCCTTATTCATCATTTTGTAAACATCATTGCCATTACCATCTCATTTAAACATTTCCTAATCTCATCTTTTCATTCTTTGATGCCCCGGAATATGTTCGGTGTAATATAACCGAACACCTTAGTAAGCAATAAGCGAGTCACGCGTTAACCTAATAACATCAAACGCAAAAAGAGTCAGTGCACTTTCAGTGACCGCGACATTCGGGTGCATTATTGTGCAACATTATAACATTTTCATCAACATAACATTTAACTAACATTTTTAACATTTAAGAACTTATTGTGGAATTGAACAATAAACTATTAGTGTGTAACATTTAAAACATATCTTTTATTCAACAATCACTGCAAACCTCGCGCTACACCGTACATATTTAGCATGCTGAAAATGGTAAAATGGTTGTTTTCTTAATGGTGCAACATATTTTTCCATTTTGATAGGATTTTGCAATTATTTCGGTCAAGTAAAACGCTTGCGATTCCCGTAAAGCAAAAATAATTACTTTGACCAAAAATTCTACTAATCAGATTCGAAAACTGCATTGTCTATGCCATTTCTGCGACCATATTTTACTCGTGACAAAGTCTGAACAGAAACTTTAACATTCATTGCCGCTGACAGGTGAGCGTGACATTTATTGCATTTACCTACCAGAGATGGATAGCGAAAGCATCTTTTTCGACATCTGTCCACAGAGAGGAACATCGTGTCAAAAATCTGCCACTTTACCTGTGTGATCATGCCTTCAACTTTTCACTTTGTTTTCACGCAATTAGTAGCCGGCTATTTGTATGGGAAATTTGTGAAAATGTGTAATAATCTATTGACACACAACTAAATATTTAAAAAAAAATTATTATTATGAATACACAAGTAAACAACCTTGTTTTGTGTCGGGTAAGAAAGGTTTCCAGGCTCTTTGAGGAGTATGCGTAAAAGACCAGGAGGCAGACCTTTGCCACTTATACTGGCAGCACAGAAACTCCATTTTTAAAAGGTGGGCAACACTTGATGTACTTTCTAATGTTGCAATTGCCCATAGGCAACTGCCTATGGGCATAATATTAGAATGTAGTAAATTTACTAGCAGGCAAAATGTAGGATAGCTGTCCACGTAAGTTGCCTGTAAAATATATACGAAGCCTTGTATGTGTTTGAAAAGCGTAGCGAAAATATTCTAAGTCTATGGTTTGAAATGTCTTTAGACTACGAAAACGGATTGCATGAAGCGGTACCATTTGTTTAATAATTGGTATATCTTAAGCATAAAAAAATAGCCTAAATATTATCTAAATAATATAATCATAAGTTATCTTCCATCATAAAAACTAACTTACGAAAAGTATTCGGCATACCTCAAAGTTTTCAAACCAATACTAAGATAAGTTATAATACCCTACCTTCATACATCATGGATGAGGACCCTTTAGGCATTATTTTCTTCTAAAAGTAATACTTTTCTTGCCTATGAATTATGATTACCATTCATGGATTTATACGTAGGTACTTTATGATAATGTACCAATGTACCAAAAAAATTTTCTAAGTACATTAATATGTACCGTACTTGTCATCTCATGCCTGCATATCTTTAAGAGGGTAGGCTAAGATAAATGTATTGTATAATTTTTCGACAGCGCTACCCCAGTAAATACCCTCCTTTTACGGAAAACCGGCGTTTAAGCAGTAGGCAGTGTGTGTGCGATTGCCTAGTAAGTAAGAGCGCGAGCAGTTCACAAAAATGCTCCCATTCCTTTGAATTCATCCCATCTTTAATTCATTTTACCAGGTCGGTAACGCGTCGGATACATCTGACGTTGCAAGCTATCATATAATAATGTCTTCCAGACGGAATTTCGGTCACGGCGGCCATTCTTAACAAAGACTGGCCTCTGCGCAGGAGATATTATAGTGCACAAGTATGTACGCAAACATAAGTGCACTCTCTGTTCCCTAACCCTCATGATCCGATGGGACGATGATCCGACACGACCGGAGAGAGATCAGCCGGAGGACCAACGGCTTTAAGTGCTTTCCGAGACACGGGGGTGTCTAACAGCGCCAAATTCCTAACTCCGTGCTCGTATTGAGATTTCTAAACAGAAAAACTCAATATCTTTTTGTTGGCCCGACCCGGGATTCGAACCCGAGACCTCATGCATAGCAGTCGCATTCACTACCGCTGCGCCATGGAGGCTGTTATATTATATATATTATAGCAGGCTATCATATAATGTAACTGTAAAAAGAAAACCTTATTTTATCGGCATACCCTCTGTATGAAAGGAGAAACCTACATAGCATTTTTGGAATTCATGCCTGGGTCTTCTTCGAATATATCTCGATAAGCTGTGACTGTTTGTCAAATTGTATACCATGGCAGCGAAGAGCTACTCTGTTACACATTGTAACTAAAGATAACCTAGATATCCCGTTGTAGCCTAGAATCTTGTAGAAACCAGTTCCATTCCAATTAGAAGCCGGCTATATGTTAACGATGATGGTGCAAATTACATTGGAAGATATAAGCTGTAAATGCATTCTTACTTTGTTTTTTAGTGTTAATATTTGTTATAATGCTTAATGGTATTCAGTTCAGTTGTAGGTAAATGGTACCTAATGGTTTTAGCTCATAAATAATAATGATAGGTAGCTTACATCTATACGAGCACAGTCCTATGCAAAACCATTGGGTTAGGTTACTATGGATAAAAAACTTGTCATTGTAATAACTGTATTGCAATCAAAACTTTTGTCCATAGTTATCAAACCCACGTACCAATTGTTTGATATGCCACAATGTTGCGTTTATTTGCGTTCTATAAAATATTATCTATTCATGGTCGTTGTTGGTGACAATGTATAACAAATTTCATGTGGTTAATAAACAATGTTTGAATGGATTTGCTCCAGTTAAGAAACCGGACTCGTTACTGTGTTTTTGATCCAAATGCTAAAATATTATGCAGCTAGTCGTGTTTTGTCTAAGGCTTAGAATACTAATGTTATGAATGTTTGCTATTGTGAATCAATATGGTTTTTTTATAAGGAAGATTGCTTGGTCAATATATTTAATACATACTGATTCAACATCTCCCCTATACTATGTACCCAAATATATATATTTTTGTACAACAGACTCTTCTCCCTTAGCCTTTATTATTCCCAAGTCACTTGGGGTCGGCTTTTTTAGTCTAACCGGATTTGACTGGATATCAGTTTTAACACGGAGCGGCTGCCACCTGACCTCCGCAACCCGAAGGCTAACGATACCCTTAGGCTAGACCAGTGTCAGGATATTAGAGGGTACTGACTTTCCCAATAACGACTGCCATAGATGTTCATGGCAGCCGAGACCAACGGCTAAACGTGCTCTCCGAGGCACGGAGCAGGCGATAATTGTCAATCAATACGCACATAATTTCGAAAAGTCATATAACTTCCGAAAGTCAGAGGTGCGCGACGTGGGTTTGAACCCAAGACCCTCTGCATTGCAGTCTGTTGGTCTCCCCACTGAGCTATCGCTGCTATCAAATCAATATTTATCACACTAGACTATGGTGTAATAAATATTGATTCACACCTTATTTAAAACGCAAAAGGTGCAGAATTCATCGTTTCGCCAATGCCACACACATCATCATTGTCAGTCCACATCAACTTATTATTGTGTAGACATATGTGTCTTATTTATTACGCCGATTCTTACAGTCCTCTGCCAGTGGATTTCCATACGAACTAAGAAATTGTAAATTAAAATCGCACATTGTACGCTGATACCTGTCTTTGGAGCCTTATCCACCGATTGCTTGGACCCTGTGACCGATAGGCCGATATCGATAGGTTGCCCAAACATCATAACTTTTGTTTTTATATTTTAAAATTTAAGAAAGAATCGTCTAGAGCAAAGGTTACCAGACTTTTTCTCATAGACCACTTTAAAAATGTAGCAGGTTCCGGTGGATCCCTTGCAACTACATTTCTTCCATATTCCTTGGCATTCGTATTTATATTGATGAACAAAGAAATATTTTTTTTTAGATCTTGGGACTGAGCCTACCACGGTAGGCGAGCCAAGTTATTTTTTTTTAGAGAAATTCACAACCGAAATATCGGTACTGAATATGGAATATGCAGCTTCTTAAAATATTATCTGCCTACAGTGATAGGTGAAGTCAAACCAACATTTTAGTTCTTCATTATCGAAAGCAAATACATTTTCGTGGACCCCGCTTACGAATTATGAACCCCCATTTTTTTGTTACGCCAACGTAAACCTTGTCGAGTCTTCCGTGGAACCTTGAGAGTCCACCTGGAACACTTTGGGAACTAACGGGCTAGATGGTCATTTAAAAAAAACCTAATCTAGTAATTATGGTTTCAACAAATAATTGTGCTTGTTATAAAAAAATAACCGCAATATAGGGAAGTTATGCCTAGTGCGGTAATTATGTTTAAGACTGCGCCGAGCGTAAGACAGATAATGACAAAGCTCGTGCGGTGCATATTCAAATCGGCGCGCGGCCGCCATAGTAAAATTGTATGGAGGATTTGAAGTGCTTTTTTGATAAATATGTTTCGTTATTGTCAACCAATAACTTAAATATTTGGGACGAACAAATTGTAATATAACTATTTATGTTTCGTTCAAGCTGTAAAATAGGATAGATTTCTGCTATTGTAATCTAAAATCACGTAAGCTTAAGATTTTGCATTTTTCGTGCAAATTTACCTAATTTTGTAGGCGAAATATTAATATTTTAGGTTTTTTACACGGAGTAATTGTAAACACATTCATTGTTATGGTAAATGTATATTTTTTATTTGTATTAAACAAAAAGTGTGACCGCCTGTCACAGTTAAGTGAATGAAATTGGCACATTGTTTGGGACATTTCACTCGGCGCAGTCTTAAGAAGAAAAACGCGCTTCTCCTTACCAAAGCCCAACTCATAACACTAACAAGTAGTAGTACTTAGTTTCTCGAACAACGTATGGCGTTTTTTGTGCTACACATGTTATACGACGCCCTTATAATATAATTCTTTGATATATCGCATGATATACTTCGTAAACTTTCGTGCAGCATTGAAGAAGAAAATACGTGGTACGTCTCGAAGATCCAGATTAATTGGTTCCAATACACGAGGCTTAAGTATAGGGAGGAGGAGCTCTGAATGTCTGGAAAGCTGTTTCTATTTAAGGAATGAATAGGTTGTGTGTTGTTTATCTTGAAGTGCGTAGGAGCCTGCAAAAGGCCTTTCCTAGCAAAAGATTTCAGAGTTATTATAAAAGAAGAAGTGCGTATATCTTGTGCAACCGTCAAATGTCTAATTTATGGGAAATGCTGTGGTTATGCATTAATTACTAACAAAACAAATAAACTATTTAATTTATGTAATGTAATAACGTTTTTCATCCCTAATTAAGTAAAATAAAAAATGTCATCGCATCATGGCATGTACGGTGCAAAAATAAAGTAATTTTAAATAAAGTTATTATAATATTCTATTATAATTTAAGATCTAAATGAATTTAATCTTTTATTTAAAAAAGATGAAGCCCGGATTAGCGATAATTATTGTGTCGCGAGAGACTTTACAAACATTCAAACAATGGAGATAAAGAACTATAGTTAGATTATCAAATGGGTAGGCATGTAGCCAATAATACCTACATTTCGCCAGCACAAGGTTTCCAAAATAATTTTGTGATTATTACCACTATGATTTTCCTTCCTACTTTTTTTTTTTTTTTAGAGTAATAAGTATTAGAATAGGTAACTGAAAAGACATATATATATATGTATATGTGTGTATGTATGTATATATATATGTACATGTGTGTATATTATTATATTCAATATAATAAAACTTACCATGATGGTTTGCATAGGTTAAGTATATCATGTAGCACTGTTCTGCCCTTTATTTCCCTTTC
This sequence comes from Catocala fraxini, assembly GCA_930367265.1. Taxonomy (NCBI): domain Eukaryota; kingdom Metazoa; phylum Arthropoda; class Insecta; order Lepidoptera; family Erebidae; genus Catocala; species Catocala fraxini. The sequence goes on along the minus strand of OV884049.1, from coordinate 14,841,022 downwards.
TTTTTATCATAGTTTGTACTGATTTGTCTATTTACATCTGTCTCATTTGTTGTAATTTATATTTGTGGACGTCGCCGACGACGTCAAGTGATACGATACTCGTGGTTGGAACTGAAAATCAGTACTGAGGTGGGGGTTATGCCCAACTCAGTGTATGCTGAGTGTCCATCCAGATTTCTTAAACACGAACGTATCTTTCGCTAATAACTTTAAGTATTATTGTAATTATTCATATAATATTAGGATAAATAAGTCTTGAACATAATTTTACATTTGACGGTTGACACGTGTTGAACGCCACGTAGATGACACGTTGCCTGCCACGTCTGAGGCACAGATTATTAATATGTACTGATGTTTGAATCTTGGCATTTGTGGCGCGCGTGACAGCCGTCACTTGTATTAATTAAATCTTCTTCAATAATATATAGGTACATATTTTCTGAACATTGTTTGAAGGCTTTCGTGTTTTTTAGAAATAAAAATATATTTTCTTTCTTTCTTTCTTTCTCTGTAACTACGTTTATAAAATACTTACTAACTTACTAATATTTTAAATTCGAAAGTAAATCTGCCTGTCTGTCTATCTGTCTACCTGTCTGTATGTTACCTTTTCCCTGCTAAACCACTTAATCGATTGGGTTGAAATTTGGTACAAAGATAGTTTAAAACTTGGGAAAGGTTACTTTTTATTGATGAAGGTACCACGCAGGCAGAGCCGCGCGTAAAAGCTAGTATATAATAAAAAAGCAACTGAGCATAATTATAGAACAGATATAATTTTTTTGAAAGTTTGTTTATATATTATATTACTCTTTAATGAGATGTCGGGGCTTCATTGTGTGTTTAATTAAGCTTGTAATAAAAATAACAATGCCATTAATAAGAAAGAAAGGGGCCGTCCAATATTGACGTACCTACTCATTTATTTGAATTATACTGATAATACACTAGACTTTATTTTAAATATAAAATAAATGAACCTAGTGTAAAACATAAAACATAAAAAATATTACCTATTACAATTAAAAAAAAAATAACTAGGTACTTAAATACGTTTTTGGGTCATTGATAGATTAAAAACAAAAACTGTAACTTATAAGATTCACTCATGATCGTGCTACTGTTATACTTATACTTTATTTTTATTTATATTGTATGCTCAGTAAGTGGACTGTAATGTTCTTTTTGAGTACAATAAAGATCTTTAAACCTAATATGTTTAAAAGATGGCGTAAGTTATTAATAAGATTCTTTATAAATATTTGATCTTAAGTTATTAAATAATATTATTCGAATGTAAATAAAACTTTGTTTGTTTGTTACGCTTTTACACTTTATCTACTCCGTCGATCATCATGAAATTTCTCACCTACGAGCGAAGCCACGGTCGAAATGTAGTAAATAAATAAGAGTACATAAAAACGCGTCTGTGTATTCCTAAAGAAGCAGACAAAATAGTATGACTAATACTTTTTACCAGCTACGTTTAGTACCCTCGTATTAGAAAGACTATGACCGTTTGTCTTGGTCTGGGTGTTTCTATGTATAATATGTATGTATTTTCGAAATGTAGTAAATAAATAAGAGTACATAAAAACGCGTCTGTGTATTCCTAAAGAAGCAGACAAAATAGTATGACTAATACTTTTTACCAGCTGCGTTTAGTACCCTCGTATTAGAAAGACTATGACCGTTTGCCTTGGTCTGGGTGTTTCTATGTATAATATGTATGTATTTAAAAAAAAAAGAAAGTATTTAAGTATGTATGTTTATTTATTGTCTAGTACAAGCTCTGCTTAGTTTGGGCTAGATGGTGTTGTGTGTATGTGGTAGAATATGTGGTATGTGGTACATTTCGAGACTCTGTGAGACTGTGACTGGGAAGGTTTCTCCAGAAAACGCCTAAAAGCGTTTGTTTGACTCGGTTAAGTTAGTAAGTACTTTTTACTGTATGAAAGGTACACCATGTCCTTTTCTGTACTTCTGACAAAGTGTATGCGAAATTGCATGATGTATGTATTTTATGTGGGAGCCAGTCAGTGCAGACCGGCGACACTTCGACCCAGTGGAATCTTTTGTGTCGACACTCTCCCAATAACGACTGCCATAGATGTTCATGACAGCCGGGACCGATGGCTTAGCGTGCTCTCCTAGGCACGTAGCAGGCAATAATTGTCAATCAATACGCACATAATTTCGAAAAGTCATATAACTTCCGAAAGTCAGAGGTGCGCGACGTGGGTTTGAACCCGAGACCCTCTGCATTGCAGTCTGTTGGTCTCCCCACTGAGCTATCGCTGCTCATAAATAAGCATAAATTGCATGATAATCGGTCTAGTAGTTGTACCGTTAAAGTGTAACAAACAAATTCACATTCAAATGTAGGTATATTATTAGTTAGGATTACAAAAGTCGAACTTTATCAAATTGCCAACAGCCAACTTGGCCATATCCGTCAGTTGATCACGGAAAATAAAACAATTGGAAGTAAACCTTGCGCATTACCGCGGCGTCTAGGTAAGACTCCTACAGCCTACAATAAGGCTCTGTCACCGAAGATCTGTTACTCAGAGCCGCAGACAAATACTCGCCATTGTTTTGTGGTGAATTTACGTTAGAGATGATTGAATAGTTGGAATAATTAGATCTGTTTTGATGAGATTATTGCGGTTAGATTTATATGCTTATGATACAAATATTAGAAGATAAAGTATGAAATTGCCGATTTGTACTGAAAAATTGAACCTCGCTTTTTTCTAAGATGTACCATAATTATTTACTCGAAATATTTAGCCTCATTATTTATACGTTGCTGTCATCTAAACGGAAGTTCATTTATGCATTTATGAACTCTGGGGATCTAGATTCGACAAACTGTGTGAAAGCATTTTGTACAGCCTCCTGGAAAGAAAATTATTTATCACGTAGAAAATTGTCCAAATCACGAAAAAATTATAGTCCGTTGGAGCAAGACCTGGCGAGTACGGAGGATGACGTATGGTTTCTAACTGCAGCTCCTGTAAAGTTACAACGATTTCTCCTGCAGTGTGAGGTCTTGCATTATCATTGAGCAATAATGGTGAAGATCGATTCACGAGTCGGGGCTGTTTCACTGCCAGTTTCACCATTATTGTTTGAAGTTTGGTACAGTAAACATCTGCTGTTATTACTTGACCAGACCTGAAAAAGCTACAGTGAATGACACCATGATGAGACCACCAAACAATTACCATTACTTTTTTATTGGTAAGCTTTCCTTTAGAGCACTGTTGCAGCACTGCACGCAGCAAGCCGCAGCAAGCACTGCGGCGTTTGACCTGGGGTCAGCCATTGCATTTTTCGCTTACGGTTATCGTAAAGAGTCCAGTTTTTGTCACATGTCACAATTCGATACAAAATTCCTTCATTACTGTACCGATTCAATAAGGTAACACAAGTTTCAACACTCATTTCTTTCCGCAGATCAGTCAAATCATGAGGCACCCATTTTTCATATTTTTATCTTATTGATTTGATGCAAAATTACCGAATATTGGAGGTAGGGTAACGTTAAACCATGCCGCTAATTCCTGGGTAGTTTAACTCGGGTTGGCTTCCACTATCTCCTTCAATTCAGCGTTATTCAACTGTGTGGACGGTCTTCCACGTGGTTCGTTCATCAAGTCGAAGTTTACATTACGATAGTGTTTAAACCAAAAACGCACGGTGCGTTCATTAGCAGTCTCCTCTCCAAACGCAGTGTTGATTTTGCAAGCCATTTCTGCCGCGTTAGTTCTGCGTCGGAACTCGTATTCAAAAAATATAACTCGGATTTTCGAAGTATCCATCTTTCCCGTCTAAGCTGAATAAAAAGAATTGAACGTAGAAAACTGAATGTTGCACATTTTTAAAAGAAGAATCTTATAATTATCATGTGAAAAAGTTTCACTCGAAAATCTCACACCATGGAGGTTTTATGTCAATTCAAAGTATCTATTACTATACAACGGCAAATTGATACTTTAACCCCTATTACTTTCGTAAAATTGGCGAATAAAAAGAATAGCCGTGAGCTTCATGCCCGTTCTTCTTATTGGTTCAACGCTCTTGCTTTGCTGAACCCGGCACCAGGTAAATGTAAATATCAACTCATATTACTGTTTAGTAAGTGTAACCTTGATGTTCACCAGTGTTACTTTGTGACCTGAATGAATAAAGATATTTTGATTATAAAGTTTGCACCTACTTATTGCTTATGCTTTAAAAAAATATTCTCGTACTATGAATAATTCCTGAATCGTGGGTTACTTTACAAATATTTAGACATTGGACTCAAAGAACACCTGCCGCTATTGAGAATTTCTATACAGAAAAATCAGTAACACTTTGCCTGACCCAGGAATCTAATCTAAGACTTGCAACACATCAGTTGCTTTCATTACTGCTGCGCCATCGGCAGCTAAGTTATAAAACTTGCTAGTCTTAATTACAAAAGATAAAAACAAATTGAATTGCGCGCCTTCTTTACGCCGTATGATTGCTTTATAGAATACTTACGAAACAGATAAAATATGTTACGAATGTAGACAAGTGCGCGTTACTTATAAAACTTAATAGTGAAGTAACATCGTATAGACATGTAAAGGGTTTTCAAATAAGTGCGGGTAGATGTTGAAATGAAATAAAACAAGCTGTGTGTGAGGTATTAACAAAATTCTTTTTTTATCGAGAGGCCCATATATTCCGTTTAGTGTGGAATATGACATCGTTAAAATTCCCGCCTCTGCTTCTTACAGTGGCACGGATCCGAGTGGTCCAATTTTCAATTACTCTTCCGCATAGATCCGGTTAAATTTGAGCTATGGCCTGTGTTATCATCTTTACTAAATTACAAGTCTCTCTACGAAAAGTGTACTTATTTATAGAGTTCCGTAAAATAAATAAACACTGATGCTAGAACTGCACGAAATGGGTAGTTATATAAGCGGTTGCCTCGTCACTGCCATTTCGCCAAGTGTTGTGGATTCGCGTCAAGGCAAAAAATTGTGTGATACGCAAATAGTTGGACCGAGTCTCGTTGTTCTTTATGTCCGTTGTTTTTATGTTTGTAACGATCCCCACGACACAAGATTTATAGCTAGTACCAAAGTAGTCTTTCTTAATAAAAATAGATTTTAAAGCGAGGTAAGAATATCTTCTTCACATCACACACACGAACTCACACAACACACACACACACACCCAGGCACATACAACTCTCCACACACACGCGTCCATACACACTCACACGCACACACACAATACATACACACACGCGAGCGCGCGCGCACACTCACTCACACACACCCATAAACACATTAGCTTAGTTAAAAACTTATTATAATTTAAAGCTGTTACTTATGTTAAACCACGGCAACATTACTCTGTGTAACCTTTGTTATGGAAGAGGGGGGGTATCCTAATACAGGTATCATTTTATACTTAAAAGGATACCTCCCATACCTAGATAGAAGTACTTATGTATGTGATATTGAAATAAAACATTTCTAATTTTAATTTTTAATTTTAATTTCCTGTAATTGAAAATCTCTATGGATGAAGTTGCTTGCACCTTTTAACGGTACCGCTAAGCCCAAAAGCACCGCTTACCTATGTAGGTACCTGTGTCTACGTAGGCGTGAGAATGTGTATGTACACAATCTCACGCCTAGGTAGACACAGGTATCTACCCTCGTTTCGCCAGGTATTCTTTCAGGTTCCAGGAATAGGAGCCGATTTGGCGTCTATCGGTCTCAGTGCCAGACACGCGCTGCACCTGCTATAAAAAAAAATATTGACATACATTTCTTCCAGCCCAGCTGCTGAAATATTGTATCTACAATGATCATATCAAAGTAGTCAATGTATTTTGTGTTGTATCGGGCATGCGTTTTTGTAGCATTCACACAGGCGAACGTGCGGAACAAAACTAGGCGTTAATAAAAATACATTTTTCTTCATATCACACATACGGAACCATCATTTGAACCTATACACTCTTTCGACGTATTTATTTATCAAGGTAGAAAACTAACTGGTTCACAGTTAAAACATCTGGGGTATCATTCATTTAGACTCAATAAGGCTTGCCCTGAACAAATTCTAGGTCTTTCTCATCATTAAAGAAGTATACGCGTTTTTATTTTTTGTCTCGAAGTTTTATTAGTTATAGATATGGAATAGAACAGGTGTGGTCTTATTAAAAGATCTGAATGCTGCTTATTAAAAATTCCAGTTATACCAGAAAGGGACTATGGCGGATATGTGACGTAAGGTTGAACGCTTGCGCAGCTGTCGATCGGGAGGTACCGAATTAGAATACTGCATACATAGTATGGAGGAAACATTGGCTTAAGCGGAGGTGCATAACACCATATTTCGTCAGGTATTGTTTTAGGTACAACGTAATAGGAGACGACCCTGTTGACGTATACAGGGTACAGTTGCGAACTCCGTGCTACTATTGAGAATTAATAAAACAATTATACTTTGTCCGATACGGCAATCGCACCTGAGCCTTCTTGTATTAGTCGGATTATAATACAATAAAATTAATGGACCGATACGTACCTATTTATAATAGGTATGATATCTTTAAAGTGTTATGAATGTTTTAGCATGTCAGCTGTTGACATACCAGACATAATTAAATCGTATTGTGTCTGGCCGCTGGTGTGCCGCTGTCACTTAATAGGCTAATAAACAGTTTACGGATCTAATATATTGTTAAATTGGGTTTTTTATAAAACATATACAGGAACAACAGATACAGTTCCTTACCAATTGGTTAGGAACTGTGTCCACTATATAGCTCGCAAAACGTAAGTGTGACGCACCTCTGGCTTTTATTACGTAAATAAAAGCGTGTAGCTATAATATGGATATTAATTATAGGGTTTTATCTAAAGTCATTCTAAGTAATAGCACGGAACCTCGTAGATGGCTACATTGCTACCAATAACGTAGAATTCAAAACGTAGCTGGTGATATGTAAGTGTTAACTTATATATCTCTGCTTATATCTTCGGGTGACGTACATTTGTAAGTATGTTAAAGTTTCTGATCGGAAAATCAAACCTAAAACAAAATTCAGCACCACTGGATTAGCAGCAGAATATAATTATACAAAATCAACCCAACATCCAAAAAATGACATCAAAAATATTCAGTCTGTTGCATTGAGTTGTCTCATTAGATACCACTATACACCCAAAACGCAAACCCGCAACAAAAATAAAAGAGTTTTTTGCTAGCCGAATAAATATTCAATATGGTGTATATTTACAGAACCTAAAAGTCTAGAATCTAGGTCATCCAATAAAATAGAAACAATAGTAAACAATACGTATTCATGCTGACGCGTGTTGGATACTGGTTATTATATCAGATATGTTTTGGCTTAAGGAAGATTTTACACTGGGGAGAAAGATATTTTCTTTTGTCATCTTTGCAGTAAAACATAAAACAAGACAAAGTAGTCATCGCGTGTAAAGAACAGTGATTTAAAATATCAGATATATTTCGACTTAAGGCAGATTTTACACTGTAGAGAAAGATATGTACTTTTGTCATCATTGCGGTAAAACATTAAATATAATAGAAAGTATTATGTTAAGTATTAATTTAATATATCAGACATGTTTCGACCTAAGGGAGATTTTACACTGGGGAGAAATATACTTTCTTTTGTTGTCTTTGTGGGAAAGGATAAAATGTACAGGGATGTATCCATATCAACGAATGTGAAAGACAGTGGTTATAATATTAGATATGTTTCGACCTATGGGAGATTTTACACTGAGGAAAAAATATATTTTCTTATGTCATCTTTGCGATAAAATAATTATTTATTTAGTAGAATAATTCCTATAACGTAACAACCAAAACCTTACAATATGTCTATAGTAGTTTGCTCAGTATTGTGTAGATGAAAGTAAATATTTTTTTTAGCATTGGTCTTCGTCGAACCCGACTTCGTAACGATAGACCTCGGAACAAGTACATTAATAGAATAGCAGCTCAGTAGGTAACCCAGTTTGATTCCTGGTAGTATTAATGTTTAATGACGTCGGTTTAAGGGCATGACTTAAATAGGAGTTCTTATTTCTTAGAAATCGTTTAACGAGGGGAGGTTTAAGTAAAGTTGGTAAAACTATGGTTATATAGATAGCGTGTCTTTAATTACGACAATTTTGTCGCAATTAAAGGCAAGCTATTATAATTAAGCTATTATTATATTATCTGTGGTATATTAGTAACAGTTTAAAACAATTTCTTTTTTGTTTTCAATGCCTTTTTTGTGGATGATTCTCGTGGACTTCCTCCGCATGGGAATAGAAGACGGGATGTAATGACTAACTAAATCACAACTGTGTTCCTGTCTTTGCCTATGGTTGGGTGTGAGGGGTCGGTCCACCAATCACCGCTTTATAAGGCTACTGTCTGTCTATTGATAATCACTTGAGCCCGGGATTTTATAAGCAGCTAGCTTTTGCCCCACGGCTTCGCTCGCGAAAAAGTAGGTTAGGATAGGTTATGTACGTAAGTTAGGATTAGTAATAGTACTGTAAAAAATATACATATACATATATCGAGTGACATATAGTCTATGTTACTTGATGATAATGAAGGTTTCTAATGTTGAAAGAATCTTTAAAATTGGTTGGGTAGTTTTTTAGCTCAATTCTTACAAACAAATAAATAAAAAATCAAATCTCTATAATCATAATATAGATAAAACGTGAGAAAGAGAAAAATGCACACTGCCCGATCCAAAATACGAACCCGAGACCTTAATGTGATACATATCAAGTTTAAAACGAAGCTAACCATTTGAACCGTACGTTGCGTTTTATGATTTTTTTATGATCGTTTTGTGATCGTTTTGTGATCGTTTTGGTTGCCTTTATTTTATTGTGTAATTGAAGCAGCCCCCAATATAAATTTGTTTTTTATACAGTGTAGTTTTGTTAGTAGTAGCTAAATACAAAGTTATAGGTTTGCATTGCGAGGATAAGTGCACAAAACCACACGCCCAACTAAATACCCGTTAGAGTAGTAGAACCTCGCTGATTTCAGCATGAATGAGCTAGCTTGACTAGGGAAGGCTACTATCTCACAGAATGTCGACGTGAAATAGCAGTATTCCTACTGTTGTGTTTCATTCGGTGAGTGAGAGTGCCGGAGGCCCAATCACCCGCTTTCCCCCTTCCCGCTCCTTCTCCTTCCTATTTACTTTAATAAATTAATAAAAGGGGGGCAACGCGCAAGTAATGCCTCTGGTGTTGCAGGCGACCATAGGCTACGGTGACCACTTACCATAAGGTGGGCCGTAGGCTCGTTTGCCACCTAAGGTGTATTAAAAAAAAAAGTGTAATAATGAAATCATAATGCAAATTTAGATTTGTGACTTGAAGATTTCGGCATAGGAGCATGACAACACAAGATTCGTACCTGACCTTTGAGCCGCCTGTTCTACGTCTTTTTAGGAAAGCTTAGATTTCTGCCGTAAAATGTGTAATAATTATGATTATGTTGATATATCTATGTGTTTTGTTTTTTTCGAGTTTTGGGGCTGATCAAATCTTGGCTTGGTCGCTTGCAAACGGTAATTGCTTTACAGTCTAACTTAGTTTCATACATTTACACACACATACACATCGCTTTTATCGTCTTACGCTTATATGACCAGGCACAGGAATATCATACCCACCTTTCGTCATGCTTCTACGTCCACCATACCTACCCTATTGCTAATTAAGACTGTTCCATACACAATGGTGCCACTGAAAATATCTAGGTAGATAAACAATTTACTTGATATAAGAATCGGACTAGAGACCTTCACAGCACCAGTCGCATACGCTGCTACACCACCGTATTAATTGTATGAGCTACTATCAATTCTACACAAAGCCTTTATGTGCTATATAAACTTAAACAACTCACCTTAAGCCATCCATTTAAGATCACCGTTGACCTTCGTCTGTACAGTTCAGACTGTCAAGATTAGAGCCAGATTGAGAACCTCTTTAAACACAAAACGTTGCCTTAAACTTTAAGCGTATCCAAACCTCGTAATCTATAACATCAATTTTAACCAAAAAGTCTTTCAATCTTAACTATTAATCAGACAATTTTGAATTATTTAATGCACTAACTTCCCCTGGAAAGTGATTACAGAGATCTATATAAAATTAATGGGAATTCTAAAGGGATTCATTTGTCCACTTCGGTTAGAGTAGGATGGCTAGGTTGAGGAATTTTGCTGAGATTTATTGTGACTACAGTTTTGTTGGCCTGCCGTCTGAGTATTAGATATTAATCGTCATTATATTGTCTTCGACTATCCGTTGTAATATTCGACTAATTTTGCATAGGCGCTTTACGGATTTTCTTGAAATTATTTTGTTTACTGTGTATGTGGGTCCCATGGCGTAGGTTTGCATTTTGAATACCAATTATCGCGTAATTGGCCAAGTAGTTAATGAATAAAGTATTTGGAAATGTCCGGTACGACAATTAGACGGTAATTGGGGACGATGCTATTATCGTACCAGGCACATTTCAAAAGTTTTGACGCTGAAGCTATTCCTGGTGCAGTAGTTGGATTATATATTTAAAAAATGGAGGAAACTACTTAAATTTGGATTTCTTGGAGACCACTAGACTCTAGAGGTTATTGATCCTCAGGAAAAAGAAAGATTAAAAAAAATTTGTACATGTTTGTTTGGGTAGCGTTATTATGCGTAGTGGCCAAGTTTTGCGTAACCTCGCGGGGTCGCGATTCGCATATTCGCGCAGCCCCATCGTCCCATCTAAGGTCGAGGAGCACCATCGTAGGTTTAACAGGTTCCCTGTCCAATGAATCACATATGATACATAACAATAGATTTTCGATTGTGTCTATCACGGGACAGCAAATGGGTTAATCGGTAAGACCCGGGGCTTTCGGCTTTCCCCGGATGTGCCCTACACAGCCTGTCCGCTGCCCCGCAGAGAGAATACCGCAAATGCATTCCCACACGTAAAAATACTTCTCTAGGCAACCTTCTTCGAAAACGAATATAATATGCATGGGCATACTTACGGTGATATAAAATATACTATGAATAAACAAACAAAAATGTATTGTTAAAGTAAGCGCTTTCTAACACACGTATTATTGCTATAAAAGCATACAAATTCGACCCTATTCGGCGGTCTGTACTTATATTTAATTCCCCACAAAATATCTAATAAAATATTTGTGTCGACTGTGAGAGAAGACAGTTTGACTATATTTTAATATTGACGAGCGTTTTACTAACGAAATGTCGTAATAATTGTAGATGGATAAAGTACCTACCTAAAATAACAGTGACTATATTTTTAGACAGATTTAAATAGAAATACTTACATTGATTTTCAGACTGTTATGATGGTATAATATCCATTGGCTGGTTGTTTACTACATACATAAATACATACATATATAGTCTCACGCCTCTATCTCGAAGAGGTAGGCAGAGGTGTATTACACACACATATCCTCAGCTATGATTTTAGGTCTCATATTATAGAGAGTAAGTCTATTGCTATCTATCGGGAACAGCTCTAGACATAGTGCTGGTAACGGCTAAAATCCTAATAATACTGACCGCAAATCAAACCCGATATATCCTGCACAGCAGAGGCTTTCAACCACTATACCACGCAGGTAATTGTTTTATATATTACACTAACATTTCGCAATCTATATATATCTACCTACGTCATACAGTCCATTTATTGGACACAGTTCTAGACTCCGTACTGCTACTATGAACTTTTTAGGCAGGAAAATCCAATAACACTTTGCTGACACAGGAATTGAAGCTGAGACCTAACAGAGTATTAATATTCACTACCACTTAGACACCAAATAGGTCAAATTAAATAAGAAAATCAAATTAGGTGAGGAAAAGATTATTTATCAGTTTATGGACTGCAATAAAATAAAATTGCTCAAATCTAGTCTAGATAATTTCTATTTATTATTCATATGGCAATTATTCTATTAACAATGGCAGTGCTTTTAAATCTACTTTTAATAATAGATACGATTCATTTATTCATATCAAACGGATTTCAAACGGACATCGAAACATATTTTAGTGCTTTCAATATTATATTTAGTATGAATATTTTCTGCCAATATAAACCCAGTTATGATGACCGACGTTTTAACCCTCAAATAGCCACTTGCGCTGGTTATCAGGCGATTTTATAGGGCTGTAACATTTACCGGGCTGTCATTCTGAGGCACCCTGTGCCTGTGCAAACGTTAATGTTACATTGCCGAACGACTTACTCATAAAACGAATACGATATAATTTTTGTACGATTATTATTTTATTTAGATTCCGTTGGTCGGCGTTAATGAAAGTTTTTTATGATGTCGATGAAAACATCTGCTTTCTTGAGGTCGTTCTATAGACTTTATTGAGTGTCCTTATTTGTAAGTTAAATGTAGAAGTAAGGTTTTACTGTTTTATTATAAAATTTATGGAAGATTTACACAGGATTAACGCATAAGACAATTATGTTTCTGTCACATTTATCTAAATATATCTTTAGCAAGCACGAAGTTTATTCTATTGACGTTATATATAATATACTTACATTATTAATGTATTACTATACCTATATTGAGTATTTACAAGTGTATTAAAAATAATTAGTTAATTAAATTAATAAATGTAGGACATGGAAATGTTCGAGATATATTATACCTGAAGGTCTGAAATATAGGTTTCTGCCTAGTTTAAGCACCAGCCTCCTACATTATTTTTTCCATTTAAACAATAAAGACTGATTTTGTAACCTTATTTATATTGAGGTTAAAATATGTGTTATTTCTATTAATTATAAAATTGTAACATAATTAGTATAGGACGTGAAGAATTTGTCAGATAATTAAACTAGTTTATACGAATTTTATCGCGGTTTATTATAAATACATCTTAAAATATTACTCACCGTGGTGCTCAGTTGCTTTGAAGATGAGTTGACTCCTTGACAGGTGCACCTGCAAATATACAGGGTGTCCGGTAATTAATGGATAACCTTGAAATATCCTATAGTAGAACTAAAGGCCGTTCAGAAAAAATCATATCTCAGGTAGTCCTGAGATATGATTTTTTTTAATTACCATGTTTAACTTTCTTGTACAATACGACCATAAATATTCATATAATATCACAGAATTCATTCGAATTCCATCGGTTTTTTGTTGTTTTATTATTAAACACTAATTACACTAATAGATAGACAGTCATAAGTATGACTGGCTTTTGCACTTTTAATTATTTTTTCTTCTTTTTCTGAACCGTCATCAGTTCTACTACAAGACGTTTCAAGGTTATCCATTAATTACCGGACAACCTGTATACAATAAAGTTTTAGGAAGTTCTGCTGTAGGAGATTTCTATATAAAACTTTAAGTAGTTAATCTAGTAAAATATCTTCATGCAACGCGTCTTTCTCCTTTAACTAATTATAATATTATAATAATTTCAGCCCTGTTGGGCACGGGTCTCTGCCCAGTATAACCTTAGTCAATCACGCTGACCCAGTGTGGGTTGGCAAACTTCACACTACTTCGAGAACATTATGTAGAACTCTCAGACTATATAATACGCAGACAACTTCTAAAGCATAGAGATGCGCGCCTTGCGATTAAACACCAGACCTCTGCGTGGCAGTCCAACGGTTTCCCGCCAGGCTATAGCTGCAATATATAGCTAGACCAGAAATCGATCCCGTGACTCTGATGCACAGCATGTTGACACACATCATAAATCCTCAGATTCAAATCGTTATACATAATCGTAATGCATAAACACAAACAAAACAGGACTGATTTAAAAAAATATTTCACTCTTTGGAAGTAACATAGGCTATATAACATTACCCTACTAGTTACGGGAGCAGATTAGTAATCATAAACATGAGTGAAACCGCGTGGGCTGCTAGTCGTAAGTAATAGTTATTATAAATGCGAATGTGAGTTTGTTTGTAACGCCTCACTACACTACTCATCATATCATTAAATTTTACATACACGTTGACAGAGGTCCAGAAAAGGATATTATATACTTTCATATAGGAAAATAGTACTGGTTCTGAGGGATAAAAAATTGACATAACCTACATTTATGAGCTGAAGCTAAAATTACATACAAACAGTCTCATGCCTATGTATGGCTGGAATAGAACTTTGCCCACCCCGAAAACATTCTCGGGTTGTATTCCAGCCATACTTGGCCAGCTTCCTTTCATAATATTGTCTTCTGTTTACGCGAATGTTATTTATTGAAATTAAACTACTATTTACGGATTTTATCGCGTTGTTTATTTTACACTTTATTACATAATTTAGAAACTGTTACACTACTACTAAGTACTATTAAACTTTACAAATTATTAAGCTAATTATATTATTAATACTACTAAAACTATTTATATTTAAGTTTACACTTTCCCCAACGTTTCGGTTGCTTTTTAGCAGCCATGGTCACGGGGAGATTAAGATGGTAGTTGTCTCAATGTTCCAGTGTAGTTATTTCAAAGTACCCGAACTTCTTTCCCTAAATAAGGACTGTTTTCGAGGGACAGAAATTTATTATCAAAATCTAGTAACAAATAAATCTACAACCATTCCTTTTCTATTTAATGCCATAGTTAAGATTCTAGCTAAGCTACAACGACAATTATAAACATTTTACAACTCAACCCGGGATCGTTGAGAAAGACTTGTAACTGGAAAAGGGTTGAAAGGTACACATAAATATTATTTCACTTGGTTGCTTAATAATAAACAAATATCATGTGCCCAGCCACCATTCTCCGTTACCCAGCCAATAATTAATCCAATCGGCTATCTGATTGATCAATCATGCGATCAACAGCGATCCTTTGTTTTGGATCGGTGCAGTTGATTTATATGCCTGGCACCCGGCAGCCTATTTCCTTTCCCGTGTACTATAGGAGGAAGTACTGCCATGAAACGCACACGGGGGTTACGCGGTGCTCCTATTAAAGGGTGGTCACAAAAAAAAACCACGATGGCTACGGCGCGGGAGCACAGCTCCCGCCTCCGCCTTCTAACATAGCCTGTCCAAGTCGGAGTCCTAAGAGACGGGACTCGGGGCGTTATCAATATATCTTCTAGTTCTATAATTTTGTATGTATTTAATTATTTGAAAGCACGCTAGTCTCAAATGCTGCACAGTGAAAACACAAACGAATGCTATAACTCACAGTCAACTTACAGTGCTAACTGGCAAACTGCGAGACGCGAGCGGTGCAGTTTATTACGCGCGAACTTCATGGCTAATTTCCATGCTTTGCCTTGAGCACGTGTTAAGTAGAACTGTTTGCGTTACAAAACCGTGCGCGATTGGTGGACACGTGCCTTGAGTAAAAACACGAGTTTGGAAAGGGAATTAACGCAACAAACCCGCGCACGTTTTAAGGCAGTACTGCCAATCTTGTAGTATACGGGAAAGGAAATACACCACCCGGCACCCGGCGTGCCTGGGTTATCCGGGTGAGATATTGTTCAATTTACTATAAAACTATTTGTTAAAAGCGTTTAAAATCAGTCTCTAATAAACATTTGCAGTGACAGCACGTTTTTTAGTTGAAGTGACCCTAACGCAAGCAAAACTGAATCCTAACACCAACATATGGTCTAAAACGAGCCGGATTGCAAACGATCGAAGATAACACAGGTCGACCGCTTAGAGCAAAAGGCCTTCATTCCAATGCCCGATGCCGAGAATTAGCACCCATTTTTGCGTAAACAACTTTGAATAGTTTAATATAATAAAAGCTGTGATATCTACACGTGTTACGAATATATTATTAACGTTAAAATGAGTTCTACGAATGAACAATTACTCTGTTTACTTAAAGAAAATGCTTGTTTGTTGAAGAAAGCGCAAGTAAAACTGAAGAAATGTTCTAAACAGCCGCTGTCAAAGGACTATATCGAAGGAAAGGTTGAAATGTATTGAGGAATATTGGCAATCTTTTAAAACTGCGCACCAAGAATTAGTAAAGTCCACAACAAAACAGCAGCGAATGGATATACAATATTTTGGTAATGAGGATTATTATTATTATTATTTTTATCGTAGAGGATTTATACTGTAGCGCCCCACATATTGTGATGACAATGCATGTTGTACTTTGTAGTGCCACGGCACATAGGCTAAGCTCGCCAGTCGCTTCGCGGCGCGCGTACAGTGTAAACACGTAATTATATCTGAATAGATCACGCATTAGTACTTGAACACGTCTTTTATTCCTGGCCTGAGAGAACCCGCACACATAGTGATACATACACCTAGATATTGAACATTGAACATTTAGGCTGCACATTAAAGAACCTTTACAAATGGTGACCCCGAACTTAAGTGCTAGTGCGTGAAACTGTAGTGAAACTGTAGTGCAGTGACATCTTTGGACTATTAAAAATTTCGTACGGTGGAAGCGACTCCCCGTTGACATAGGCGGTAAACGGACCAATCTCGACGGGAAATTTCAACAACATGAATCCTACGCCGATAATGCCTCCAGGTACACCGCAAGCAGTCTCGGAATTGGCTTCTATAAGCGTTTCCGCGAGAATACCGGAGTTTTGGGCGGAAATGCCTCGTATGTGGTTCGCTCAGTTCGAATCAATTATGGAACCTCAGAAGCAGAGTGATGCAGCCAAGTTTCACATGGTAGTGGCGAAGTTAAGTAAGGATGCTCTACATCAAGCTCATGACCTGATTCTAGCGCCACCGGAAGAAAAAAAATATGTGACCTTGAAACAACGCCTTCTGACCGCGTTTGAGGACAGTGCGGAACGCCAGTTTCAGAAATTGGTTGGCGAAATGGACCTAGGCTCTCAACGTCCTTCGCAGTTACTACGGCGAATGGCGGAACTCGCTCGTAACACGGAGGTATCAAATGAATCCCTACGGCGTTTATGGTTATCGCGGCTCCCAGGCAGCGTAAAGGCAGTGTTATCGGTATGTCAAGAAACGAAGTTAGATAATTTGGCTGAGATGGCGGATAAGATTATGCAGAATCTGCACACAGAGGAAGTAGCAGCAGTTGCGACACCCGAAGTTACACCAGCTACGGAAATGACAACGATGTTTGCCAAATTATCGACGGAACTGAAGGAAATGAGACAAGAAATCAATGAGATAAGAGGTCGACATCGAAGATACAGGCGAAATTGGAACAGGCAAAGATCTCGATCAAGATCAAGCGGATCACGGCGTACACCAGATAGTCCAGATTGGCTGTGCAAATATCATTTTCGGTACAAGCAGCGAGCGCGAGCATGTGAAAAACCGTGCAACTGGAAGGAGCCTACCACGTTCCAGGGAAACTGAGCAAGACGCAATCTTATTCGGTGGGAGATTGCGTAGCGGCTGCAGGTAACCATCGATTATGTATTATAGATAGAAAGTCAAAAATACGTTTTCTCGTAGATACAGGCGCGAACGTTTCAGTGTTACCGGTAAATAGTGTAAAAAAAAGTGATTGTGTACCAAGTGATTATAAATTATTCGCAGCTAATAACACAGAGATAAAAACGTATGGTGTAAAGACTTTAGAAATTAATTTAGGGTTACGTAGAGTATATCGATGGTCATTTATAATATGTGATGTCAAACAAGCTATTTTAGGAGCAGATTTTCTAGAGGCTCACAAATTAATTGTCGATTTATATAATAAGAAACTTATGGATAGTGTAACTAGTTTACGTAGCAATGGGTCCATCGTAATGTATGACGAACCATCTATTAAGAGCATACAGGACACAAACTCCTGTCGCGATTTATTAGAGGAGTACCCAGAAATTACGAAACCAGTAAATTTCAAGGATGCACCTTGTCATTCAGTAGTTCATTATATTAATACTTGCGGTACCCCGGTATACGCGCGTCCTAGGCCGTTACCGCCGGACCGATATAATAAGATAAAGAAAGAATTTCAACTAATGTATGAAATGGGTATATGTAGGCCGTCACAAGGAGAATGGTCGAGTCCATTGCATGTAGTTCCAAAAAAGGATGGACAATTGCGACCCGTTGGTGACTACAAAGCCTTAAATGCGATCACGAAACCCGATCGCTATCCGATCCCTAGGTTAAATAACTTTACATATATTTTAGATAATAAAGTATGTTTCTCACGCTTAGATATAAATAGGGCCTATCATAACATAGCTGTTGCAGACGAAGATATAGAGAAAACTGCTATCGCAACTCCTTTTGGTCTTTGGGAATTTCCGCGCATGACGTTCGGGCTAAGGAACGCAGCGCAGACTTTCCAGAGATTTATGGACCAATACGTACTCAGAGACATAGAGCGCATCAAGGGCACAGACGAAGAAGGTGAGTCAGCATTTTTTTGCTACATTGATGATATTATAATAGCGTCTTCTAGTGAAAGTATTAATAGAAAACATCTCAAATTGCTTTTTAAACGATTTAGCGAAGTAGGTATAACAATAAATTTAAGTAAGTGTATGTTTACGCAATCTAAAATAGAATTCTTGGGTTATGAGGTGACGAAAGACGGTATAAGTCCCTTGCCGGAAAAAGTTAGGGCTATTACAGACTATCCTAGACCCGATACGGTAGAGCAACTTCGGCGTTTCTTAGGAATGATTAATTTTTATAGGTCACACTTACCGCACGCTGTTAAATATCAATCTGTATTAAATAATTTTTTACATAATGCGAAGAAAAGGGATAAGACAAAAATTCAGTGGGATGACCAAAGTATTACATGTTTTGAGCAATGTAAAACGCAGTTACAGAACGCCATTACATTGTCTCACCCTAGTGTAGATGCTCCTTTAGCACTCATGACGGACGCATCTGACTTATGCGTTGGCGCAGTTTTGCAACAAAAACAAAACGGTGCGTGGAGACCTTTGGGTTATTTCTCTAAACAGTTATCTGAAACGCAAAGAAAGTACAGTACCTATGATAAGGAGCTAACCGCTATCTATCTAGCTATGATACATTTTAGGAGCATGTTACAGATCACAAACCCTTAATATACGCTTTTACAAAGGTAGCCAGTCAGAAAGAAACACCTAGAAGAACTCGCCAGTTATTATACATATCGGAATTTACAAGTGATATTCAGTATGTAAAAGGCATAGAAAATTCGGTAGCAGACGCTTTATCTAGAGTAGAGTCAATTGTTTGTCCCACGGTAGTCGATTTCGACGAATTAGCACAGGCACAGGAACTCGACAAGCCCACACAAGACCCAAGTAGTAACTTAATATATAAAAGAATAACAATGCCCGGTAGCGGTAAGAAAGTGTTCTGCGAAATGTCAACAAACAATGCTAGACCTTATATACCAGAGAAGTTTAGAAAAGTAATATTTAACAGTATACATAATATTAGTCACCCAGGGATTCGTACTACGCGAAAAATGATAACGCAACGATATTTTTGGTACGGAATGAATAAAGATATTAATAAATGGTCAAAGGCGTGTATAGCTTGCCAGAGGGCAAAGGTTAGTCGGCATACAATTTCAAAATTATCTAGTTTTCCACAGTGTAACAGAATGGATCATATTCATACGGATATAATCGGCCCATTGCCCACATCGCAATATGGACACCGCTACTGTGTAACCATAATAGACCGTTTTACGCGTTTCCCCGAGGCTATTCCCGTTTCAGATATTACGGCGGAGACTGTATCTAAAGTGATATACGAAAACTGGATATGTAGGTTTGGTTGCCCGCTTAGAATAACAACGGATCAAGGTAGACAATTCGAGAGCGATTTGTTTAACAACTTGTTGTCATATTTAGGTATACAAAGAATTAGAACCACCCCCTATCACCCCCAGAGTAATGGGATGATAGAGAGATGGCATCGTTCGTTAAAGAACTCTCTGACTGCACGTTTAATAAATAATAAAGATTGGGTAAATGAACTACCAACAGTTTTGTTAGGATTACGAGCAGCTTGCAGAAACGATTCAGGTATCAGTGCTGCTGAGATGATTTATGGCCAACCCATCAGGCTTCCCGGAGATTTTTTCCAAGTTCGAAATAGCGAAGTTGGCAATTCGAACATTTTTCTAGAACAGTTGCATCAGAATATTCGTAAGTTAAGGTCCAAGTCACAAGCGATTAGCGATTCACGTAAATTTTTTGTAAACAAAGATTTAAAAACTTGTACTCATGTTTTTATTAGGAATGATTTATTGAAAAAGACATTTAATCCTACATATGATGGCCCATTTAAAGTTATTAGTAGAAACGATAAAGTTTATAAAGTTAAATTACCTAATAGAGAGATTGACATATCAATAGACAGGCTCAAACCAGCATTTATGTTGTATGAAAACGAACAGGATAACTC
The DNA here is from genome assembly GCA_930367265.1 of Catocala fraxini. Taxonomy (NCBI): domain Eukaryota; kingdom Metazoa; phylum Arthropoda; class Insecta; order Lepidoptera; family Erebidae; genus Catocala; species Catocala fraxini. Next base: position 14,820,569 of record OV884049.1, on the reverse strand, counting down.
GCATCCCGAACATTGTACGTCAAATACTTTAATAAATAATGATAGTATAAAATCGCCTCAGCTTATGGTTCGTACCTCACGCAGTGGACGTCATATCAAGCCACCGGTACGATTTTTGCTTCCGTAGCATTTAAATGTTTTGTTAACGTTAGATACATGTAAGTTTAAGTATGTCAAAGAATAAGATATTTTAAATAAAAATGAAAATCACTGTATCATATATCAGACATAATCTTTAGCAATCCGAACTGAGACAGTAATAATTACAGTGCGTTTATAATTATATTCGATACAAAATGGGCAACTATCACACAAAAAATGAAGAAATTATAATCGCCCAACAAGGAGCGAATCAGGCAAAACAGCTTGAAATGGAAAAGAAAATGGAAAATTATGGAATAATTATTATAGTAATTGCTAGCGCCCTTGCATTACTTTGTTTGTGCTTATGTGGTAAGCACTCTTGTTTACGTCTAAAGAAATGGGCAAAGAAGGAGTTAGAATCTTTACGGCCTGCAGGACCAGCTGTTCAAACGACCCAGCAACCTGCCCAACAGCAGATGCAAGCGTCGTACGCTTAGTATAATGGGTTAAATATAGAATTGTTCAGGTATAATTTATATGTTTTTAATAATTTGATAAAGTTGTTACAGTGATTTCAATTTTTATGTTGCTTTAGGAATTACTCTGTTCGGGGAGTTATGCATTAGTGTGTAACTACGAAGAAAGTTTAATAGGTATATAGCAGTGTGTTTGTGCGATGTCTGATTGGTAACCATAAGAGTGAATGTTTATTTTTGCTGGCGTCGTCATGCCGGATATTGAGGGCCCTAAGGGGTGTTAATTCTTTTTTGCAGAGTAGGTCGGCATGACACCTACCCTTAGACTTAGGTAAGACACTCGTTAGAATAGAAATATAAAACCGGCATCCATAAAAGTTGTCCGCAAAATTACCCAACTGCGCAAAAGGGAGTGTTATGTATGTGTGTGGTTGATTAGTGATCCCAAGACAAAGTCGTAGGGCAAATTCGCACTAACAGCCGCACAAGCATGCTTTGTTTATTATTAAGGTATACGTTTTATCTATGACTCTTTTGATTCTGATTTTGTAATGTGTTAGTAATATTTTAAACATAAGGAATTTATTTGTATTTCATGTAAGGAAAGGAAATAGGTACTTAGGTATTGTGAAATACATATTTGCTGGATATAGTTAAACAATTGTTGTAATTATATACATATTTCCGTTCCTGGTATTGCAATCGGATATTGTAGGTGACAACATTGTATTGTATCAAAACAACTTTGTAAGCATAGCGATTGTGTAACGTAACTCTGTGTAATGTATTTATAGAATAAGTTAACCAGGTGTGATAAAAAGAGGTATATTGTTTTATAACTTTAATGATTTGTATTACATGTTCAACATTTTTTTCAAAAAGGGGGAGGTATGTAGCGCCCCACATATTGTGATGACAATGCATGTTGTACTTTGTAGTGCCACGGCACATAGGCTAAGCTCGCCAGTCGCTTCGCGGCGCGCGTACAGTGTAAACACGTAATTATATCTGAATAGATCACGCATTAGTACTTGAACACGTCTTTTATTCCTGGCCTGAGAGAACCCGCACACATAGTGATACATACACCTAGATATTGAACATTGAACATTTAGGCTACACATCAAATACCTTTACATATACATTTGTTTAGTTGCCGATTTAAGTGATATGTTGAATGCGACTAAATCTAACCAAATGGACACGAGTGATGTAACAGATGTGCATCCATCTCAGGTAAAATTACCCAGAATACAACTTGTAACGTTCGCTGGTAATTATGAACATTGGCTCACATTCTATGATTTATTTTATTCACTTGCGGATTCTAACACTACATTGAGCAATGTACGAAAGCTACATTATTTGAAGCTGAGCCTCACCGGAGAAGCTGAAGCCTTGCTAAAACATATTAAGGTAACGGAGAATTATTATGAACAAGCCTTAAACATTCTCAAACAACGTTATGGCAAAAAAGGACGATAGTTAATTCATTATTTAAACCTGCATTCTTGCTAGAAATATGTATGGACTGACTTCGCAATTGTTCTGTCTTGGCTGTGAGGTGATCCTGCTCGATGGCAAACATTTGTAAGAAATCGAATTGTTTCCATTTTAGACAACATTGGTAATCAATGGTACCATGTGCAGTCCAGTGAGAATCCAGCAGATGTCGCTTCAAGGAGAATGCTTTTACCTGAGTTGGAGACCTGTAATCTCTAATGGCACAGATAAGATAAGATAAGATAATACTGACTAGCGTGGCTGAAAAATGAAGTCATAGAAATAAGTGAACAAAGTAATATATCTACAGATTTAGAAATGAAGAAAGAATTTTTAAATTTTTTAAATTTTAAAATTAACGGAGACTGAACATTACAGGCGCCTAATTCAATTTAAAAACTACAACTCAATCCAAGAACTACAAAGAACAATAGTATATTGCAAGAGATCTCTTAATTACAAAAGATACACAAATATGGACAAGAAAAACAAAATGTTACTTACCATACTACAAAAGAATTAGACAAAGCATTAGAAATATGTATTCGAATTGTTCAGAAGGAAGATTTAAGAACAGAAATAACAGATCTGAAAGAGAATAAATCTATAAGAAATAAAAGTAAAATTAAAAACTCAAATCCTTACCGTCATAGCAAAAACATCCTCAGGGTGGGCGGCAGGTTCACACAGGTTCCTCTGGACGAAAATACTAAACATTCAGTCATTCTAAAATATCGGAATGGTCTACTTACTTTGTTGATTGCTGATGCACATAAGAGAACCTTGCACATAGGCAGAGATATACAATTAATGATCAATTATTTACATTATTTGCCACCATTATGTAATTTTCAATTAAAAAGTAGATAACACAATGCAAATCATATGTCTAATATAGTTATAATATATTTAGATTTAATTTTACACTTTCCCCGACGTTTCTTTCGAGACTAAGATGGTAGTTGTCTCAATGTTCCAGTGTAGTTATTTCAAAGTACCCGAACATAATTTAATCATTGGTGTTTGTTGCGTGATTTTTTTTTATTATTACTACATCTAAATCACTATCAATCTCGATAACGTAAAATATATTATTAAAAAAGATTGCTTTGTGCATGCTTTCACAATTTTATCGCAACACTGCTAGCTAAAGGAATCTAGGAATCTAACACTAAAACTTCAGCTGTGACATAGATTAATGTGAACGAACGTGTGATAAACTGAACACGTATTTCGTGGAATGAAATAACAAATTACCAATCGCTATAAATTTTAACAGCTCCTGTATAAATCGATACATGACATCGATTCAGATTAAAATATGATTGATAACGACTATTACATATAGTGACAGCCCTATCCAACTTTAGTATTAATACGAAATTGCTGAAATAGATAAGTGATCGATTTTGATCGATTAGAATCGTGGTGCTAAACTTGTTGAAGGTATTTTCCTGAGGGCATTTCTGCTCCACTTTTATGTTACTTTTAAATATTTTTATTAGACGGTTGTCTCCATAATTTAATCTTTATGGGGTGGATTAATACGGTAAATGCTATTAGCCAATCAATTTACATAATTGCTTGGAGTTTTCTTGTGGTTTTATAGTTAACTGTTCTGTCGCATGTCTGCCTGCATAGTAATGAAGCAAACAAATTGGCGGCTATTAGTACTGTGTCATTTACCTATTATCGTCTGTGTAATTACGAGGACAAAAGGATCCTTTATCTCAGTTAAAGGGAGATTGGGCCTTATTAATTTTAAACAACAATTAACCCATTAAGTGGCATCGGTACAATAGTGGCCATACATAATAGGCTTTTAAGTATGTCTGGCATTGCATAAATTATTAAATAAGATAATAACTGGAGAGAGGTAAAGATAAATAGATATTCCTAATTCTAAGTAATATTATAAATGCGAATGTGAGTTTGTTTGTTTTTGACGCTTACACGTTGTCGGTGGAACAGAAAAGGACATTAGGTATCTTTCATGCAGAAAAAGTACTGTTTCTAACGTAACCTAATTTAATCTATAATTGCGCGAGCGGCAACATCTAGTCGAGTAATATTATGTATTTATAAATAAATCAGGGGTAACCTATATGCTGTTTTTGCGAACATAGTTGAACATTCTGTCTCTTTTTTGTAAGTACAACGTAAGTTACAAACGTATTTCATTAAACATCTATAGTGCTGTCATTGTCTCATCAATAATGTAAATCGAAAACAATATCACACTTTTAAAAATTTTCTTGTTTTTTGCGATGTCTCCTATGTATAATTATCTTTTTAAATAAAAGTAACTACTTAGCTTTAACTACGACGCGGCGCCCGTAGTTCTAAGAAAGATATCTCAGTAGTATAATAATATCATCCCTGTATTAAACTGTCCCACTGCTGGGCATGGGCCTCTTCTCAGTGTGAGAAGAGTTAGGCTAACTATAGCCTAATCCTTCTCACACTGAGAAACAACCGCACTAGGCCATTGTGATGGACTACTACCACGCTGGCCTAGTGCAGTTGTTTCTAGTTGTACCCGTAGTTCTAAGAAAGATATCTCAGTAGTATAATAATATCAGCCCTGTATTAAACTGTCCCACTGCTGGGCACGGGCCTCTTCTCAGTGTGAGAAGAGTTAGGCTAACTATAGCCTAATCCTTCTCACACTGAGAAACAACCGCACTAGGCCAGCGTGGTGGACTACCACCACGCTGGACTAGTGCGGGTTCTCAGTGTGAGGGTCTAATCAGATCAAAAATATAACTAGAAACTCGAACAGTGTTAGAGTATACTAGGGGCGAGCTTGTTAGGGATGCTTTACTTCTAGATCTCTACTTGAAACTCTCTGTATAAGCCCAACTGCACCCCACATAGGTGAAGTGGTGTAAGTGGTACCCTGCTGTCACTACGCCGAGTGTTGCGGGTTCGAAGCCCACACGGGAAAAAACGTGTGATCCTCAAGTAGTTGTCTGGGGTCTGGATATCCTTTGTGTACATTGTTTGAATGTTTGTATAGTCTCCCGCAATATAGAATTTATTCCGAGAGTGGGCGATGTCTAAGGGCTTATACCCTTAGTATAAACCCTTATAATTTATAACCTTTATCTTCTTTATAGACCTATATATACAAGAAGATACCAAACGAAATAATCTACAGCGTACATATTGGCAAGGCAGCTACCCTTATTGACCCATGTAAATAAAATAAGGGCTGTATTCATAAGGTTACACAAAACCGCGCATGGCCGGACGCGGTGCCCGTATGGCCGCCATAACGCGATTCGTATTATTAAACGTGATTACTTATTCCATAGCACACGGTTCGGTGATTGTGTTCAATATTGCCCTTGCTTGATCATCAATTATATAACAGTGTTATTATTCTAAGGTGGAATAATTAATTTGGTGTCTCCACAGCAGCAAAAGCCTATGAAAAGTTGTTTAACGTTCTCCCACTAGGCTCAATGCCTATTTGTGGCAGTCTAAGACTAGAAAGAGGCCTGAAAACATATAGGTAGTCTCTCTGTTATACCACGGGCATGTACCTCTGTTTTTATGATTTCCGTATTATTGAGGTAATTGGCAAGAATCTAGGCACAATGAAAAGCATAATTAATTTTAAAACGAAATAATCTAATATACCTATATTTACAAACGTATTAAAAAAGATAACATAATTACAAAAACACAAATAATTATAATACTAAATATTTACAAAAATGGTTTTGGGCATCGTAGAATTCTTCAGCATCGCTGTTAAATGTCAAATCATGAAAAGCATTATGTCTTATATGCGAAGTGTGCTGCCCAATCCGCGTTTGTAGTCAATCATTTTTTTTGTACTTGGTGAAATACTATACTTTGACGCCTCCGGCGGGTCCTCTCAGGGCGGCAGAGAGGTTATATCGGATTCACCAGGGGAAAGATGGAACATCTAAATCCTACCGACTAAATCTACCACGGTGTTTCCAACGTTACCAGAATCAGTGAGGGCCGCAGGAATCCGTCTCACATGCGAACGTCGATAGTCGATAGTCGACCATGACCGTACCCTTCTCTCACTGAGAAAAAAGCATGAGTGTCTTCAGCCCAACATTTATAGACAGGACTGATATTATTAATATTTTTTTTTTCCTTTGGGATAACAAACAATTGTGTAATAAATCTTAATACTATTACATAGATCTTATAACAATTTAAGTAATTACACAACCAGCACCTTTGTCCACAAAATAATGCAAAGTACAAGTAACTAGGTGCAAGCAAACCTTAGCAAAAAATATTCAATTTTTTATTTAAAGCAATTTACAACTTATTTTGAGTTTAATTAAAAATATATCTGTTTTGCGAGTTGGATATCAAACTAAAGTTAACCATGAATATTAACTAATTTGTTTAAGATACATTTCTTAAATTATGCATGTGACAAAGCGAATATATCAGCTTCGGGAAAATGATCATTATAAATTTTCATTAATCGCCGTAAAGGAGCTCTTTCATACATACCTATGCTATTAGCAGCGATAGCTCAGTGGTGAAACCAACAGACTGCAATGCAGAGGGTCTCGGGTTCGGACCCACGTCGCGCACCGCTGACTTTCGGTAGTTATATGACTTTTCGAAATTATGTGCGTATTGATTGACAATTATCGCCTGCTCCGTGCCTCGGAGAGCACGTTAAGCCGTCGGTCCCGGCTGTCATGAACATCTATGGCAGTCGTTATTGGGAGAGTGTCGACACAAAAGATCCGACTGGGTTGAAGTGTCGCCGGTCTGTACTGACTGGCCCCCACATAAGATACATACATACCTATGCTATTACTGTATTTCTGGCGGGGCAGTGGTGCATGCGACTGCTGTGGATGAGGTTCGATTCTAGGGTCGGCCGAAGTGTTTTGACGTGAAAGTAGCAACACACATTCTGTAGCTATGCCACGTTATCGCTAATAGTTTCCTAATCTCATACACAACTGACGCATTCACTATCGTTGCGGAACGTTTTAGTCGTTGCGACTGCCTCATTAGTCCAAAAGTGTTACTTTGCAGCCATGAAAACCTGAGTTTGAATTCCAGATCAAACAAAATGTTTCTGGGCTTCTGTTAGCAACATTTTAGTAGTACCAGTACGGCTGACTACGTGCTTAGCGGACGGCAAAAGAATCGCCTTTTTAGGGATGAATTAGAAAATAGCTGTAATGTACCTCCACCCAACCTATTAAAACATATGCGATAGTTTACATAAATATAACAGTTCTAATTTTAACCAAACTGCATCATTAATAGTCTGTACGTAATACAATGTATGTGACATAATTTTCCATTAAACCCACCGTCCATTCATCGACTTCATATACAACAATAATTACATACTCCCTAAAATCACCAGTCAATCACGTTCGCATTAATCAAGCGAGCATAAATAAAATCGCCGACGAGTATATGCGTCGGAACGCTAATGGGACGTAGTAACGCGTCGGAATACGCGATACACGATTTGTGTAATTCGCAAAATGATACGCGTTACGTATTTATTCGTTTGATGACGTATTTCATTATTTCGTTTCCCATTCGCCTGTGGGGACGAGCATTGAGTAAGTGCTATTCGATTTTTATATGGATGTTGTATTTTTATGATTAATGTTTATATGCTACTAAAGTGGTAGGTATAGCAGCGATATCCTAGTGGGAGACCGTTGGACTGCCACGCAGAGGTCTCGAGTTCGATCCCAACACGCGCTTCTCTGACTTTTCGAAGTTATGTGCGTATTAAATACATCATTATCGCTCGATCTAACGGTGAAGAGTTCTTTATAATGTTCTCGAAGATATGTTAATTGTGCCAACCCGTCTGGGCCAGCGAGGTAGACTATGGCCTACCCCTTTTCACACTGAGAAGAGGCCCGTGCCCAACAGTGGGAGAGTTTAATACAAGGCTGATATTACTGTATATTGTATTTTTATGATGGATATTTGTATGCTACGCAAGTGGTAAGTAAATATACAGCTCGCCTGACAGTAAATGGTTGCGTATAGACCCTAGTAGCTAAAATAAATAATTTGCTAAAGATAACCTCTGCTAGGTTTCTTTTCAAACAATAAGTCGCTATATCTACAAGGCAAATCGCAATTACATAGGGTTCTACAAGCGATATATTTCTGGGGTAGGTATATATACATAGTAGCAAGCAGACGTGTGATGTCCACTTTTCGCCAGTTACGATTTTAGATCCCATATAATAGGAGGGCGATATCATTGGCATGTACTGGGCGTAGTACTAGACTCTGAGAATAGCTTGAAAGAAAAACTTACATACAACAAATGGCCAGAAAACGGGACGGAACCGGACAGATACGGTACTAGAGCCCGACACCTTACGCCAAGCCGTCGCATATACTACCGCTTCGCAACAAAAACAGCCTTTCTTAATGAACCCTGCCCTCGTAATTACAAAAAAAGGTATTCAGGCGTGCTTTACCCTTTGAGATGCTACTTGAGTTAGGACCAGAATCCTGCTGACCAATCTCCACGCAAAGCTATACATGTACATATATACATAGTGTCACGACTGGGTATACCTTCGAATTGGTAGGCAGAGTCGTATCAAACCCGCATTCTGCCGGCTTTAGTTTTACGTTCCACGTAATAGAAAACGGGGAAAGTATTAAAATACATAAAATTAAAACGGATACTATTAAAGGTAAACCTTGAAACTGGAATTACCTAAACCCTGACAAGTTTATAAAATAGGAAAGATATAAATTATGTTTCAGAATTATGAATGAGCGGCATGTCTCCGGTGTGCCAGAACATCCATATTCATAGTTAGGTACTCAAAAGTATGTTGAAATGTCAAAGCTAATAAATTAATATAAAACGTGATCCAACTACCTAAAAAGTAACCCAGACCAGTACTATATTACTGACTGATTGTTAGTGACTCGACTTTAGCTAAATGAAATCAATGAAGAAGGCTATCTTAATTGGCAATACAGGCTACTTTTTACTCAATCACGTGCTAATCAATAGAACCAATTTTTAATAAATTTATTTTATGACGAATTGATAACATACTTACTACTACAACTAACTTTTCGAAACTCCATCAATAACAATATGGTCACAACTTAAAAAATTTATCAGTTTATTCGTTTTCATATTTGATTTAGATTTGCAATCTCTGTTTACAATAATTAACCGATTATTATATTATTTTAAGATACTTATATTCATGTACAACCATTTATTTACAAAAATTGCCTGTATGTAGTTTCTAATTTAAATTTGTATGTACAGTACTGTCATTATGTGCATGTTGGTTTATCCGTAATTGGCAAGTGTATCAGCATAATTATTGTCGACTATATATATTCTTTTTAACCATGTATAATACATTTGCTGTGGATGAACCTAAATAAATATATAAAAATAAAATAACATATTGCATAAAGCATGGTTTAATAAAACCCTTTCATCCACATTCGTAACTGAACTTGCGTAACCAGCTACGAACATAGAATTATTTTCTTGTTTGATAACTAGCTACGAAAACAGAATTAAACTGTTTTTGTAACAAATAAACAACAATAAAGATAAACTCTCGTACTGAATGTTACGTTCGTGTGTTATTTTTGTGTACAACCAATTTATGGAGTATTTTATTGTTCAGGAACTAATTGCTTTAGTTATTGCTTGTGTGTGATTGCATCTCTTTGAGGTCACCGCAAAGGAAGCTTATTAGGGCTACCTTACATGGTCAGCTGTTGCCGTTAATCTTTCAAGGATTAAACCATTCCAGATTCGATCCTGCGGTGAGATTAGTGTTGGGAAGTTTTTCTGTCAGGTATTTGTCATTGCAAAAGAGTTTATTCCTCAAAAAAGAACATTACATATTATAGTTCACTTAAAATATAATAAACTTTAAACAATTTATCACAACACACAACAAGTACATACTAACATTTTATATTTGATCAGTCAAGTTTAAGTTTGTTCACAATCATTTTTGTTTAATAGGTACAGGTACGTGAGGTAGTTCTATATTATTTTTGTTTCTTATGTGATTTGTATTTGAATGTAACATCAATATAAGTCGATTTAGTTAATATCTGCTGTAGAGATTAATCATACCATACTGGCAGTCAACTACATGTAATAAATAGTATTATGTGGGCCTGCCACATAATACTAGGGTATTCAAACTTCATGCTAAGTTATATGATGAAGTGTTTAGTTAACCTCTTGATTGGCAGTTCTTGATCGCCGCACACCGGCGGCCAGACACAAGAGGTATTGGATAATGTCTGGATTTCCAACAATTGGGACGTTAAATAATCATCAATTAAAGCTGCATGAATGGTGAAATAGTGTAGTGGTCGTGACTACGCTAAATTCTATCAAATTCAATCTCATAAAACTTGTCTCGTGAGTCAAATTTGTTGTCCACTTATTGTTCTAACTCTGGGTTTTCTTTGCGTCTCTTGTTTTAATATAAAGTATATACATAAGGAGAGGAAGCGGATGATTGACGCGTCACTTACTCGAGCAAGTGAAGGAAAAGTGGGCGTCCAATGGTATTAAGAGGTTAAAGGAATGCAGTAGACAGACATATGTGGCGAGTGCTCTACTGAAAAGAGCTACACTCTTAAATTAAATAAGTAGAAAACATTCATAAGTATATACCTCACAACATAAGAAATAGCCCTAGTGCGTACTTTGTCTTTAACAAAAAAATATGTGTAGTTTTAACGAAAAAATATCTGAAATAAGAAACAACATCTTTCGTGTTACGAAACCCAGTATTATTTTAAAATACTGTTTTGTGTATAACTCCATATACATGTTCAGGTTCTTGCGATTCTTTCAAAGGGTCTTATAATCATAAGTTATTAAAAAAAACAGAAGTCAGATAATTATTATCATACAGAAGTCAAAACTCCAATAGTATAATTCAGTCTTTCGTGAAACAATACCACCCACTAATGAATCAAAACGGCGTAAGTGCCACGTAAAAATTCCAACCAGTTTTGACCTTTACTACAAACATGCTGCTTATAAAAAGGCGCGAAAATTTAATGGTATGTGTTGTAAGTACAAAAATTCTTGACATTTTACAATGCTGCCATTTAAATCGAACGTTACGTCGTATGTCGCAATATTTGCTACGCTAATTTGAACTTAAGTTGCAAGTAATACGGTGGGATTTGTCTTGGTAGGTGGTTGTTATTATTGTTATACTTTTGACTTGTTATGCCTCCCATTTTCTCGTCAATGAACAGGCGCCAGCGACTAGTTTGACCGATCATGCGTATTGTCCTTTGATTGTAAAATTTTGGAATGGTAACTTTAAAACAGAGGATGGCAGTGGAAATGTAATAATATGTTACGTATCATACTTGTTTCTTTATACTTATAAAGTGAGATCCTTTCAGAAGTGTAAAACTGTTAAAGTACTGTAAAACTACCGCTCTCATCTGGTATACTGCCTCAATGGCGCAGAGGTACTGAATGCGACTGTTGTAAATGAGAACTAGGGTCCGTTTCCCGAATCCTGCAAAGAGACACAGGATTTTTTTTTTAAAAATTCAAGAGCACTGAGTCTGTAATTGTGCTCGTTAGAAGGCAATAGACTCTCCCTTATCACGTCGGACCTAAACTCATGGCTGTCAATGCAGATGTTCACCATATCTACCTACTCCTTCAGGGATAAAGACATGAGACTATGTATATATGTATGAAAGTACGGCACTCGTTCTTGCTTCATCTCTCTTTCAAACACTGATAAAGTAGTAAATTCTACTTTCTATTCGAAGTCAAAGTCAAGTCAAAGTCAACATTGTTTTATTTCAAATTGGCCTGAATAACAAGCACTTTTAAAACGTCAAAAGCTAGGTGTCTAACTACCAACTAACCGAACTAGCTGTACCCATGGTTTCACCCGCATTTTTAGTTACTGCGCCGCCCTCGTGGGTCGTAGTGTGATGTTATATAGCTTATACCCTTCCTCGATAAATAAGCTATCCAACATTAAAGAATTTTTCAATTCGAGCCAGTAGTTCCTGAGATTAGCGCGTTCTACCAAACAAACAAACAAACTCTTCAGCATTATAATATTAGTATAGATATGTGTTTCTCTGTGCGGCAATGATGAACAAATGGTCTTCAATATGCATGACGTGTACAAAAATAACGACAATTTAAAAGCAATATATTATTGTCGCTTCTACTGTTGGTTTCAAAACTAAATTTGAATAAAAAGTGTGATTTGTTTGTAATATGTTTTTCTAGTTCATCCTATCACCTGTAATACAGGATAGATACAATACAATACAATTCATAATGGTGTTATACGTGGTTAAATAATTTATTAAAAGCATAATTGTCAAAAAAGCCAACAGAAATAACACTTCGCTTGACCCGGCAAGCAAACCCGTGACCTTAAGTACAGTCGCTGTGTACACAACACAGAATACAGAACACAGCAACCGGATTACAACCTGCCGATAATAAAGCCTCTGTGCTCATTACCGTGAACATTCAATGGAATAAATTGGTAAAATATTCCCAATAAGCGTCGCAGTCAATAGGGAACCAATCTTTTACCATTTTACCCCACATTTCCACGACATAACGACGCGCGACGCTTTATTAAGGCCCGTGTACGTTTATATAAGGTGTCGGGAGATTGTGACATATTGCATTGTGAAATCAGCTTTAGGATTAAGATAACCTGTCACTGTGTGTTGTGTTTATTGTTGGTGTATTTACGAGTTGATGGCGTGGGTTTTTTTACTGTGGAAGTGAATTTACAGAGATTATAATTCTCTGTGTCTGCCGGTTATGTAATGAGGGAAAGTTCAAAGCGGAATCTTTACTGAAGCCTGCGATAACTAAGATTCATAGAATATCGCAACCAAAGCACGTTTTGACGTGTGCCTGATGAGTGAATTTGAAAGCTCTCCAAAATTTATGTGCTGATTACAGGGTTTCACAACACACAACTCCTTTTTTAAAGAGCGATTTACCTTTGAGTCTTATATTATTATTACTGTTGCTTTTACCAAGAACACAGCCTTTCTAAAAGATTCCTCAGGAATAGAAGGATAAGTGTCTAATGTCACAATTTTGTACATTTAATTTGCACAACCTAGTGTCTAGATTCAAGAACAGGTTCGAGGTAACTGCTTTAACCTAACCTTTTACTACAGACATTAGAAACTATCTTCGTGGTGCAGCAGTAACTAATAAACATGCTGTGATGCATGAGGTCTCTGGTTTGTTTCCCGTTAGGTACAATGTAATTGAATTTAGCTGTAGAGAAATTCTCAGTAGAAGCACGGAATCTGGAATTGGGCCTGGTAGACGGCAAAAGCTTCCCTATTACGTGAGACCTAACCATAGTCCATGAAATGTATGTTATAGACTTTTGTCTACCTACATAGTTATATAGGTTCATACATAAGTAATAGGTAGTACTCGTAGAGTGCTTGGGGTCAAAATTCAGAAGGTCAAGGTTACGTGAGATGTTTGTTGGCTGTCTTTACCGCTAAAATGTATGTCAATCTTAACATTTCTTATATACAAGATACCTGCTATATATTTCCGTTCTTTGTACATACCCCGCAGCGGTGAAATCGGTAACATGTTTTTCACATCGCCAATTTTTCTTTCTCGATATTTTGCTGTTTTGTTAGGTATCGGATTGTTGATTATTTTGTGTTTCTCAAAGATAAACACAGTTTTTAGTATCAGAGTAGTCTCCTTACGTAAGCATTCGTACAATTTTACAAGGTTTTCGATGATTCCCGTTCATCTCTTGTATGTATGACCATAGACAAGTAGAATTGCCATATTTTTGACGTAATCGCCATTGAAACATTCTGGATCTCCATGTCATCCAAAGTAAGCAAAGCAAAACCCCTTGAATGGGTGCTAACGTTATACTGGACCGACTCCTGAAGTCTGTGATCCGATTCCCGGATCGGGTATTATTAGGTTTTCTGTCAAGAAATTCTTAGTGGAAGCAATGAGCCTTGGACAAATACATTCAGGTAATTTTAAAAATAGTTGGCCTTATTTAACTATTGTCCCTATACACGCCACTACAAATTATGCCTACGACAGAAGATCTCTTAAAAAAGGAAAAGGAATATATCTACACTTCTTCAACGAGAAATACAACGTAATATAAAGTAAGCCAAATAATTTAATCAAGGATGAAGGACAATTTTTATTCGCGCGAATTCTCGTCACGCGATCTATTCTTGTATATAAAATGGGTATGACAACCGCGTGACCTGTCAACAGCCGAACCGTTAACGTTACTTGTGACAAATTTACTAGAAACGTGTCTCCAATGTATTTTATATTAGAAAATATGTCTTAGTTTTACTTTAGGTGACGCAATCTGGTTATCCTTGGCCTAATAATATTATAACTCCGTATTAAACGAGGTGGGTGTAAAAACCCAGGATTCAACTACTTCGATTTCATGTGACTTTTTTTCCATCAGCTTTTTGTAATGTCCCACTGCTGGGCAAAAGCCTCTCCCTTGGACTTCCAAATCACTCTGTTGGTGGATATCTCCTGACCTTATGACCTTGTGAACCCTATATCTCGGGGGTCTTTTGACCCACAGGACCCATATTCAAGCTCGACCGAGGTATAGGTAGTCCAAAGGTGTCTGCACACCAAGTTACAAGTCAATCGGTGGTTCCGGAGTTATGCCTGTCACTACAGATGCCGGTCAGTAACAGACAGGCACACAGACCCACATAGTGTTTTTATTAACCTCTTCGAAGAAGACTCAGAGGTTAATAATATAAATATCAGCTCTGTATATAAACTGTAAGGACACAGGCCTCTTCTCAGTGTAAAAAGGGTTAGTCCATTTACCAAGCTAGCCCAGTGCGGGTTGGCAGAGTTCGCATATCTTCGAGAACATTATGAAGAATTCTCAGACATATAGGTCACTTAGTAATGTTGCGATCCTAAACCTAACTAATATTATACATGTGGATGTGAGTTTATTTGTTTGTTTGTTTTTTACGCTTTCACGCCTTAAGACTGCGCCGAGCGTTAGACAGATAATGACAGAGCTCGTGCGGCGCATATTTAAATCGGTGCGCGGCCGCCATAGTAAAATTGTATAGAGGATTTGAAGTGCTTTATTGATAAATTTGTATCTGTATTGTCAACCATTAATTTAAATATTTGGGACGGACAAATTGTAATATAACTATTTATGTTTCGTTTAAGCTGTAAAATAGGATAGATTTCTACTGCTATAATCTAAAAATCACGTAACTCGAGCATTTTTCGTGAAAATTTACGTAATTTTGTAGGCGAAAATATTAATTATTTTAAGTTTTTAACACGGAGTAGTTGTAAACACATTCATTGTTATGGTAAATGTATATTTTATATTTGTATTAAATAAAAAGTGTTGATTTTATTCACTTAACTGTGACCGCCTGTTTTGGCACATTTCGCTCGGCGCAGTCTTAAACACTCGACCGATCATCATGAAATTTTGCTTACACGTTGCCATGGTTACAGAAAAGGACATAGGGTACCTTTCATCCAGTTACATTTACGGAAGCGATGCCGCGGGTAACTGCACAGTTAGCGTGATGGTATATGTGGTCGCACTATCACTGCCACTATGTCAAATGTTGTGGAATCCAATCACAGATCATTTACCTTACAAGTATTTTATATACGTAAATACGGGTAGGGACATACATAATCTCTGCCATGTATGTTTCTGGTGATATTGTTCCTTTTTCACCGTTTGACTCATACATTGCAATGTATCCAATGTGTGTCAGCGACAAACTTCAGATTCACACATGTTGTCGATGAATAATCAAATAATTGAATTTGGCGGGTGATACAAACCAAGAATTTTCTAACAGCAAAAGGCAAAAACACTGCCCGATTCAGGAATCGTTTTTTTTATTAAATAACGCATTGCTGGTTTCTGATATTGGAACTGGTTCCTGGCACAAAAATATATGTAATCTTATACTCTAGGTCCAGGGACGCAGTCCTGTAGTTTTGTCAACAAATTAATTCATTTGCTGATGGATTGTGCTCGAAATAGGAGTGAACGTAATTCATTAGTTAAGGAATTAAATTTAAATTTACTAGATGCGGGCCTGATACAAAGTATTTTAAGTTATCCGAAGTCAGAAGCCGCCAAAAAGTTGTGTAATTTGGTAAAAATAATTCAGCAATGATTATGTTATCCTTAGTTCTAATCTCTAGTATCTAATCTATTGTTGTACCTCTAGTTATATCTAACAGTGTACTTTTAATTTTAATGTGTGTATCTAGCTATAAGGTACAATGGGATTGACATATCCTTATGGATAAAAATCCCAAAATAAACACTGAAAAAAAATATAAAAAATTAATTCATATTATAATTAGAAATAGTTCTGGTAATAAAACGTATGGGATGGACGAGACTTACCTTAGACTATCTAGTGCCACCGATTTCCTTTGCTTTGCCAAAGACAAGAAGAAGTCTGTCTGCCAACTTTGACTACTCTGGCTATAGCCAAAGACTTCTTAATTAATAAAATAATTATATTTTTATTTCTTTGTATCGCGGGGGACTTTATAGATATTCATACGACGTACAGTAGTGACAATGGCGAGGCGACAAGTTACACCACTACGCCATCCTTGCAGTCTGACATAAATACTACAATTAATTGCTTTTTCTGGCCAAACCAATATATCGTTATTGATTAAATTGAGTATCGAAACATGTTTAAATCTTTAGGATAGATAAGGCGAACGAAGTCGCATATGATATCTTATTACGTCTTCTTCTCCCTTAACCTTTATTATTCCCAAGTCACTTAGGGTCGGCTTTTCTAGTCTAACCGGATTTGACTGGATATCAGTTTTTACATGGAGCGGCTGCCACCTGACCTCCGCAACCCGAAGGCTAACGATACCCTAAGGCTAGACTAGTATCCAGGATATTATAGGGTACTGACTTTCCCAATAACGACTGCCAGTACCTGATAGATGTTCCTGGCAGTCATGATATCTTATTAGGTAATAAATTATTGCCGCGTATTTACCTACTGGTTCATAGATTTAACTTAAAGTATTATGAATTGTCTTATTGCGTATGATTGAAGAATATAAAACGTAACACATTCTATGACTGGTAGAAAAGTTTCGGATTCGCATGTGTGCAGTAGATATAATAATGCAAAAGTGTGTGCGCAAACACAAGTGCACTCGCTATTCCCTTTCATAATTCGATGGGATGGCAATCCGACACGACTGGGAGAGTTTTTTAGTCGCTTTCCGTGGAACTGGGTGTAAACACCACCAACTTCTTATGCCCGGGCTATTATTACGGGCAAGAGTTACTCGAATTCTTCCCGACTCGGGATTTGAACCCGAGACCTTATGCACAGCAGTGGCATTCATTACCGGTACGCCACTGCGGCTGATTGGACCCATTACCCCACAAGCAAGCGTCTATACAGGCATCAAATAAATTGGGCCAGGGAAACAAAACCAAAAAAAAATATTTGAAGCGGACCAGCCTAAAAAACGTTAAATATTTCGTCCCTGTAGAATATAATATGGATTGTCAGTGTACAAGTGCCGAACAATACAGAAATAGACGCGACAGGCATACCTCGCTCCGGTAAAATAGAAAAAGAAAGGTACAAAAGTGCATTAACATCGTTAAAATAGAACAGGCTGTGCGAATTGTTTTTCCATGTTAAAAAACTTTAGAAATAAGGCTGTATTCTATACTAATATTATAAAAAGGAAAGATTCGAATTTTTATTAGTTTGTTTGTAAGGATTTAACTTAAAAACTACTTGATTTAAACAAATTCTTTCACCATTAAGAAGCGATATTATCACCATGTAACATAGGCAATATCTTTCTTTTTTAAATACTGTTTCTAACGTAACTGAACCTACTTTTAAGCGAACGAAGCCGCGAGCAAAAGCTAGTGTTTAACAAGTTTGTGTATTACCCAGGTTTGTAGTTAGGAACCAAGGTCGTGTGTCAAGGTGTTTTTGGAATTGCCTGTCAGGAAATGTTCAGTAGCAAGAGCTTTTGAAATAGGTCCAGTAAACAAAAGGCTCGCCCAGTATCACGTAGCACCTAAAACCACAGCTAGACAAATGTGAGTGTAGTACCCCTCTGTCTACCATTTCAAAGATAGCGTAGTAAATGTACTCATCTATAATACTAATATTATAAAGCTGAAGAGTTTGTTTATTTGTTTGGTTGTACGCGCTAATCTCAGGAACTACTGGTTCGAATTGAAAAATTATTTAAGTGTTGGATAGCCTATTTATCGAGGAAGGCTATAGGTTACATAACATCACGCTACGACCCACTGGGGCGGCGCAGTAACGATAAACGCGGGTGAAACCGAGGGAACATCTATGTATGTATATTTTCTTTTTTACTGGCGAGAGCAGAACTTTTGGTAAAGGTTAGGTAAGCAGGTACATAAATATAATCGTTACAATACCATGGGTATGTAATACGATACTTCGTGCTGCTAATAATAAATTTATGACAGAAAGGCCTTAAGTATTTTGCCGTCGTTTAACAGTCGTCGCATACACTACGGCTGTGAATATTCATAAGTATGTTGTTAATCCATCTCTCTTCAATCCTTCGTATATTAAAGGGCCTGTGTACACCATGTTTTTTAAACGCGTCGTTGACGCGCGTTTTCGAAACGTGCGTCGACGGCGCGCTCCTATCCTACAGAGCAGTTTGTTGTGTGTATCGATACACACGCGCGTTAGCATTGCGTTTGTATCGATTCAAACGCGCGACTCCGGCGCGTCTGTATCGATACACACGTGCGTTAGCATTGTTCTTTCGCCGATATACATGATCTTAGCACTGTATTTTGGCGAGTTAATTCCGGTTTAATAATCGCAAGAAGTTCTTGAAATAATGAATACGATTTGTCCTAAAGTATGTCCTATTAATTTTCTCAACGTTGTTGTCCACCCAACCTTCTCTCGCTCATAAATGGGTGTGCCCACATATGTCGGTAATTTTTAATCCTCCTTTTTTTTAAATTAATGACAGAATGCATACATTCAATACTATCTCGATCGACGCCATCTTGCTACTGTTGACGAGGTTCTGCTTAACAACGCAATACTTTTTCTTGCTTAGCAACGCGTTTGTATCGATACATACGCTGTACCGATTCAAACGCGTGTTTGAATTTATACAGATGTGCAAAGGCTGCAGGCTGCGTTTGACTTGCGTGCGTATCGCGTCTGTATCGTAACAAACGCGCGTCGACGGCGCGATTAAAAACGTGGTGTGCACAGGCTCTAAGAGTTAACATAATAAAAATTTTGATACTTTTAGTTTCAACTACCATATTCAGAATCATAAGCGATAACACGAAAAAATAATATTTTTCAGTTATGCATCGGCAGTATAAGCGACTTCTGTGCATGAAGTATTAATGATATTTTTAGTTACGGAATTCTCAGAAATAGCATGAAGTCTAGAACTGTGACCGATAACATCAACTGGCTTGCCATTTATTACGTGGGACCTATACTTAACTGGTGGAAAGTGGGTGTAATACACTTTCTGCCCTCTCTGCTGTCCTTTTTATGCATATAGGCGTGATACTATGTACATATGTGTTTCTATGTATAATATGTATGTATTTCCAAAAAAAGGTATATATGTGTGTTTATCCATTGTCTAGTACCCATAGTACAAGCTCTGCTTAGTTTGTAATATTGTATAATATATTGTATATAATATATAATATAATATTATATTATTATTATATTCAAAATCATATTTACTTTTAGAAAATATTTTCTCGTTATATTCAACTACTATAGCAGCATAAAATTATCAGATGCTATTTTTGTATTCTAATAACTCATATGTCACGACCCTTGCATATATCAAAGTATTAAGGCTGTATTTTACTTTAAGGCTTAGAAGATTTACTAACACACCTTTGAGCGCCTAACAGCTTTTTATGTTAGCTTTTCCCTTTCACCATTGACCGAGTTCTTATATTTCCATATCTGAATAGATTTGAATTTATATTAAGATAGTTATTCGTTAAAAAGGTATTTTGTAAAGTGGTTTTACAAAGACCTGTTCAAGTATGGCACCGCTGAAAAAGCTACTGTACTTTTAAGACTGCGCCGAGCGAAATGTGCCAGAACAGGCGGTCACAGTTAAGTGAATATAATCAACACTTTTTGTTTAATACAAATATAAAATATACATTTACCATAACAATGAATGTATTTACAATTACTCCGTGTAAAAAACGTAAAATAATTAATATTTTTAGATTATAAGAGTAGAAATCTATCCTATTTTACAACTTAAACGAAACATAAATTATTATATCACAATTTGTCCGTCCCAAATATTTAAGTTTTTGGTTGACAATAAAGATACATATTTATCAAAAAAGCACTTCAAATCTTCCATACAATTTTACTATGGCGGCCGCGCACCGATTTGAATATGCGCTGCACGAGCTCTGTCATTATCTGTCTTACGCTCAGCGCAGTCTTAATGGTTAGTTAACCAAAAATTTGTAATCGATGGAGATGGAAAATTTATCACAATATGGTCCTTTAGACCGACTTTATTTACGACGACCTTTGCACAAATTGTGCGCAAACAAAAATGAATTTTTGATTTGCGCACTTTTTCGATACAACCAAAGGAAGATCGTGCGTACGATCAACGATTTACGTGCGTAACATCACCAAGTTTCTAACTCTAGGATGCTTTGGAGAACTCACGTTGAATATTGCATTTATAATAGCAGTCTAATATAATAAATTTAAATAATAACAAAAAAATATGCTAATCTATACATATTTGCCCAAACACTGGTCAGAGTTTTATAAGACTCACATTCTCAGATTTCGTTCTTTTTTACTCTTTCGATTATCCTTATTGTAATAAAATTTGCTTTTATATATTATGTTATTAATATGTAAATTCAGTAAAGATAAATGAATTTATATATTCAGACATACATATTTACCACCATGTCATTGATGACAATTATACATGACTATGTATGATTGTGCCTATCTCTCTTGGGACGCATGAGACTTCACGCATCGCAGATATTAATCATCCCCACATATCGCTAGCTTAATTTTTAAGCCCTATACATCTACGGGACGCAGTTGCAAACAATTTACTTAACATTATGACCGACGCGGGAATCGAGTCCAAGATCACAGCAGTTGCATTCATTACCACTGCGCCACTTAGACAGTTGAGAGCAATTCATATCTACCAAATCATTTTTGTTCGTTTGTGAGAATACAACAAACAATATCTATATATATAAAACTCTTCCGTTACTGAGTGACTGACAGACAACGCACAGCCGAAACTATTGAAAGCAAGAAGCTGAAATTTGGCATGTATGTTCCTTGAAGAGTACAGGGGAGCAGTTAGAGAGGATTTTTGGAAATTCTACCCCGAAGGGGGTGAAAGGGGTGTAATACTATTCCACGTGGACGAAGTCCGGGCAAAAGCTAATTATAAATATGTGTCTCGAGGCTCTTATTTTAACAATAAGGATTACATTTCCGCTAAGTATGCCCGGTGCAATTATTTATTTACTTAAACATAACACAAAAACCATACCTGTATTACGTTTTAATCCCGTCAGTTGTACAATACACTGACCCAATTACAAATACGATGTTGTACAAACAGTAGAAAATTAAGTATAGATAATCCTATAGTATCGAGGTCAATACGGAAAAGGAAAACAAACACGACTTACGCTTGACCGATTTGTTGTAAATATATGTTGTTCGTATAAATTGATTGATTTGGCATCCTTCCTTACAGTGTAGTTGATCTAGTGGCGAAATTGCGCTAATGATATTTGCTCGATGCAAGAAGCTTATACGGATCATAACTCTTCGATACTCCGGACTATTTACGTATGCTAGCCGTTATAATAGGGATACCGTGAGTGTAGTTTGTGACGGTACATGGACAAACAAAAATATGCCAAAAGTGAGGGTGAATTAAGATTCTTCTGCCTCACAAACGGATACATGACATCGCAGCACCAGTCAGCTTGTGACCACGGCCGGTGTAACCTGGTCGAAACGTCAAGCATAAAAAAGGTAAACATTATGCATGATTGCGTTAATACCCGTTACATATTATATATATCATGCAACGCGAAAGTTTAAAAGTTATTAGAAAATAAGATGCCCCGAATTCATAAAAAGTTGACTGAAAGTACGGGATGGTAAGTACGAACCACTTGGCTTGGGGCCACTTTATTGTACCAGGTTACCTACCACCTACCACCTTCCTATAAGAAAGCAGTGTAAGAGTAACAATACTATCACTGCATTCCGCCTGGTATGTAAGAATTCTAAAGGCTTTAATATACCTAGTATTCTCATTCCTTTCTTTTCATCATCGAGTTTAATTCTTTTTTATTGAGTTGAAGCCGTGTGAATGGTATCCGCAGTATTGCAAGCGATAATAATACATATATTTATAGATTCACGCCTGTTTCCCAGAGGTGTAGGCAGAGACTACGGATTTCCATTTGCTACAATCCTGACACACTTCTCTGGCTTCATTCACTTTCATCACATTCCTCATACACACCCGTCGGTTCAATACGCGATAATAATACGCTGCGGTAATTGATTGATAAGAAATATTTAGCATTATTTTTTAACACATATTGCGTTGTGTTTCTGTGATATGCAGAATTTCAGATTCCTTAAGGCGACGCGACGGTGTTCTGGAAGGGAATTATGATATTTTCTCCTTCTTCTTGCATAACACGTTTATTTAAGTTTGACAACATACAAACGATTCTTTTGGTTTTTTAAATGCCAGGAACTGTAACCATCTACTCACCGTCAAGTAAGGCGTTGATTTATTTGCACCCTTTGTAAAATGAAAGTGTTTGCTATTCAACCAAGCGTAAGCCCTTAAACGGATTTGGATAAAACTTAGTACGGAGATAGACCATATCTGGATTAACACATAGCATACTTCTGGTAAGCGTTCCCATGTTTCGTCACACGCGCAAAACCACTGGCAGTCTACTTTTATTATATAAAGCATTATTTTGTACTGTTACTGAAACGTAACATTTTTGGTTAATAAACAAAGACTGGAGAGATTCCAATAGTACGAAACAATTTGCAAAGGCATTTGAGTCTCAGCGGTTGCAACGGAGACATTCAGCGTCGTTTTAGAGATTTGTTTGTGACATTTTATAAAACGCTAACCCATTGTGCCGTTTTTACTTGACATGTTTAAAGTAGCCTACATTCTTTTTCAATTTTCCAAATCCAAATTGTATCAAGATTGACTTGGCGATTTAGTTTTAAAGCGTATTAAAAAGACTAAGCAAAGATTTAGATTTTAATTTGATGTTAACGTGTCAATGGTTGGAATGCTAGACATATTTGCAAATCTATTGTGGCTGGCCGCCGGTGTGCCGCTGTCACTCAATAAAAATAAATAAGTAAATTTTAGCAGCAGCAGTTTAAATTATCACTGTTACCGTTATGTGGCTTTGATCCCTACGCGTCACAAATTATAACTTAAATGATTAAATAAGTTTAATAAAAACTTCTTCCGCGTTAGGTTTAGTTCCTGTGTCATAGGGGACTTTACAAACATTCAAACAACGGACACAAAGAACACTCAAACTTGAAACAGATACATATTTGTGGACCACACACACACACACACACATTTTTATTGTCTCGTGTGGAGATTAACCCCAAAACACTCGGCGCATTGGCAGAACATTCAACCTCTGCTTACCGTGTTGTTACAGTCGTGACACAACATATTATACTTTGTATCAAAATGTATTACAACACTTCAGTTTATTAAACATCTCCCTCGTACAAGTATCTCTTGAGTGAAAATACAAACAGTGTTTACTAATAACTATAATGCTATAATATTCTCTTACGTTTAAGCGATGTTATACATTGAAATTAAAACTACTTTATACAGGTTTTGTCAGGTTGTTTATTTTAGAACACTTTAATTACTTACATAATTTTAAACTATAACACTACTATTATTAAACTCAACTACAATATATGCTATTTAAATTAATTAAAACTATTTACATTTAAGTTTATACTTTTCACAGACGTTTCGGTTGCTTTACAGCAGCCATGGTCACGGGGAGACTAAGTAGTTGTTTCAATGTTCTGAAGTATAGTTATTTCAAAGTACCCGAACATAATTTAATCGTTTGTGTTCCTATTTACAATTTAATTTACCTATGTTTTATAATAGTAGTGTTATATTTCAAAATTGTGTAATAATAGTGTTCTAAAATAAACATCGCGACAAAATACGTATAAAGTTGTTTTAATTTCAAACTATAATGTTCTGTATACATTGGGTCCGTCGAGACGCAACGAAATGACCGCACTCCGAATGCCAGATAAGAGCCGATTCGAGGATACTCACACAATACAGTCGTCCAACTAATGGTACTACTACTGCAGTGGTTTTAGAATTCTCAAGAATCGTACCTAATGCATTTTAATACGATATAAAATTATTTTTAATATAATTCAATATGCTGTCTCATATTTACAGTTAGTTGGCGTTTTGATGATAAAAAATCTGTGCACACAGATCGATGAAAATCTTATCCACTTACTTAGGTACTTGGTTTTCTATTATTTTTCTTTGAGAAGGGACAACTCCGGCACTAGGTATTAGGTAAAATTGCGCTGGATACGTTGTAAATCAATTAATGAACATAAAGTATACTTAAGGTTAGTCTTCAGGCTTCAGTGGTAGCAATTTTGCAACTGCATAAGGCATAAAGTAAATTATCATTGGGTTTTTCGGACAGTGGAATCTCAGAAGCACTTCTGAAATTTTTCCATCACGTGGGCACGATAGACGCTTTTTTTAATACGTGAAACTTAGACACGGTTGACTATATATAGATATAATACCTAGCCCCTCTGCATTATACAATCCTGATGTTATATCACTATATCATTATATAGCATGAAGCCTATATAATGCTGTATAATGCACAGACACAATTTAAAAGTATTACCTAATTCTTCCAGTCGATGGTAGACAAAGCCAATTCAGTTCGGAGTCCGTCGCAAGACCATTCTTTTTGCTTGTTAAAATACCTGCTTTGAGTGAACGAACGAGTGAATGGGTGAACGGTTGAGTGAATGAGTCCCGGCGGGACATCGGCGCAATTATCTTTTTACTTAAAACGCGTTGTACGGAAGCGAAACGGCTTTATAATTTGAGCGAGTCGGCTTGATGAAAAATCGTAAACGTATCGTATCGTTTATTTTTATTGTAAATTTAAGCTTTTAATAGCTTTGTTATTAGACTCATTAGTCCCACAGATTAAGTTTGCGCGTGATCTTAAATCCGATTCAATTTTCGAGTCCGCAAAGCGTTAACGTAATATTTACCAATAATATTGGCAACCGACTTCGAGTCGCCAGTGAAGCCGCGATTAAAACTAGCAAAATATAAAATTGGTAGCCAAAACTATGCAGACTAAATTAGGTTCTCCCTGCTTTTTTAGCTATAAGTGTAACGAAATGACATAATATTTAGGGTAATATAATCAATGATATCCTTAGATCAATAGATTAATGGGAGACTGTTGATCTGCAGCGCAGACGCTTCGAGTTAGAATCCACGGCGAGGACCTCTGACTTTTTGAAGTTAATAAATTGTTATTCAATAATGAAAGAAAATATATGGAAACCAGTATGTCTATGAGCTCTTCATACTTTTCTCAAGCATTTGTGAAGTCTACCAGACCGCACAACACCGGCATATAGACCATTGCCTAGCAGCGGAACGGCTTATAACAAAGGCTGATATAACTGATATTACTGTCTTATATTTATATACTTTCAATATTCCTTACGGGGTGTCCTGCGTGAGCGACGAACGCGATGCGGTGAGACGCGATGCGGTGTGACGCGATGCGGTGTGACGCGACACGACACGATGTAATGCGACGCGATGCTACACGCGACAAAATGTCCTATGTGATTTTGGTCATTACTTCTAGAATCAGTTCAGTTTATACTTAAAGTAGAGACTTTTAAAATAAACGATTATAAAATGTTTAAACAATATTGTGGCGTGGTACCGTCTACTTTCGATTACATTATTGCTGCTATTAAGTCTGAATTTGAGAATCAACCATTTCGTAGCACGTGGTGTTGCGTCTGGTCGCCCACAAAACAGGTACGCGTCTCGCCACAGACTGTCACATAGGCCGCAAGATGGGTAGGCCGTTGTTTTGATCGCGTTCGTCGCGTTTGCAGCGTCGCGTCGCGTCGTATTCGTCGCTCACGTAGGACACCCCGATAGGCCACAAGATGGGTAGGCCGTTGTTTTGATCGCGTTCGTCGTGTTCACAGCGTCGCGTCGCGTCGTATTCGTCGCTCACGTAGGACACCCCGATAGGCCGCAAGATGGGTAGGCCGTTGTTTTGATCGCGTTCGTCGTGTTTGCAGCGTCGCGCCGCGTCGTATTCGTCGCTCACGCAGGACACCCCGTTATAAATTTTAATACACTTCAACGACGTACACATAGAAGACACATAACAATTATTTGTGGATCTAACAAATGTTTGTCCCGTGTGGATCGAATCCATAACACTTGCCGTTGGCAGTGGCGACTTGACTACCTTAACCACTACGCCATCCATCTAGCCAAAATAAGATATGAAGACCTATCGGCATTGAGAACAAGATCTTACCGGAATCTTCATACTATGCGCATTATTGTTATCGTTTGAATACGATCAACCATTATATCACTCAGTGTAATGTACGAGAACCTTCGACGAATACACTATACCAGTAATCGAATGTGCTCGGAAGATAGTCCGTCTATCGTATCTCTTCATATAAATGGTCAGCTATTTGTTCTCGATCTCAATAGAACTGGTCCATTTTAGTACTATCATTTATCTGAGGCATTTCAATGACTACTAAATTGTATACTCTATTGGTATTGGTATCGTGAATGTAGTCTTCACCATGAAATTGAATTTATTAGTTACTAGCTTTTATCTGCGGAACAGTATTTTTTCTGGATGTTGGAAGCTGCATGGAAAAATACACATAAATTAGATAGATACATAAATACCAGAGTCATCACTACCACAAGCGAGCAAGTTGGAATCTAGATTTCACTTTTGACTTCGAGAGCGCAGCGGTCCAGTCATTCTGTCAGTTCCTTTCTTCGGCAATTTCGCCTACTCCATCCCCTTTATATAGTCTACGGTGAATGGTAGTAGGTTAGAATTGGGGGTTCTGTATCACTTGCTCTCGCTTCGCTCGAGCCGTGATACAGAACCCCCAATTCTATTTCGGTCCTACACATCGTATTGCAATTGTTGACTCATGCGCCGATGAATAGCGACCGCTCAGATTGCATTTGTTTCATCGGGTAACGGCGCCTATCCGATATCGATGGTGCGATGCAGTGCCTTGCATCATTAGTTATACTGTCTGTTCATTTAAACCCACAATACTATAATTGAATTCTGTGTATGTTATGACACGTTGCCTCTCGATGCGGTCGACTAACTGTTGACTGTTTTGAATTGTAATCATAATAACTTATTATATTTACATCGACCCATCTTCGTAAAGAGTCTTAATCTTAAATTAATGCGTAATAATATACAATTAATTTGATATAAGCGGAACTCTGTAATTTTATTGTATTATAGAACTTTACTTTCGCATCTTGGACATTTATTTTATTGAATCATAGAGTATTCTTAGTACAGAACTCTAATTGTTACCATGTACGTGCTGACTGTTCAAGCCCCAGAATTATCGCAATGTAACAACAAAAGCAGATTATCTATTCTTAATAAGAATTGTTTATTTCTTAACGATGTAGGTAGAGTAGAGATACAAGATTATTATAGAGTCTTTTATTGAGTAATCACTTAATGTGTCAGTTAATTAAGCAGTGAAAGCTTAGTGGTATGGCTGGGGAATGCTAATTATTAGGTTTGATGATGGAAGTCAAGGCATATCCGACTTTTCGAAATCATGTGCACATAAATAATTTATAAATGATCACTTGGTTAAACGGTAACGGAAAAATATCGAAAGAAAACCTGCATTCGACACAGCTAGTGTAGAGTACCAATCTGTGCTGGGTTTGTGTGGTAGACTATGACTCAAGCACTCTCATTGTGAGAGGAATTAATGAATTGATGATGAATGTTTCATTTTATTATATGTATTTTATAACGATGTAAATTTTTGAAAAAGAAAGAACTTCGCAATCGGGCGGTATACAGCATTATGATGTAGACACAATAACTCTATAACATATTTTTATATAACATTTTAATTTGTATATTTATTTCGAGTGTCATATTTATTTTTTAATCATTACTGATCAATTATACGATGCTTGAGTATTTAACAGATGACGTATGAATCCATTATTAGGTATTACGAGAGAAGGTAAAGTATTCATTAATATTGTCACTAAAATAGGAACTTAAAATATTTAAGTGCTATAAATCTTAACACAAACACAATATCTCAATAATAAACTATACAGATAATTTTAATATTATTTACGTAACATTTTCTTTTAACTTTATGTTTCCACGTATACTAAATAAACTATAACAGGCTTCATAACGATGCAATTTTTAGAAACCACGTTCTGTTTAATAATGTTTTTATTTCTATAAAATATATTTTTTTACGTTTCAATAAAATATTTCAAAGTTCAATTTATAAAAGTAGTTTCAATGTTAATATGAAGTAACCATTTGTAGTTGGTCTCCAGCATTGTTCATGATAGAAAGATCATTTGTATGCAAGTACATGCGATTACCTTATAAAAATTTCGTCTCAGTTTTCATCGACAGCGTGGCGCCGTATAATGTATATTATACCTCTAAAACCTTATTTATACCTCCTAAAACGGTAAGTAAAGGCGAAGTTATAATTGAGTACCAATGATGTTTAAAAAAATAAGTGATTATAAATCTTATGTACTACATGCATAAGGATTAAAAGTGTTTGTCAGCATGTATGACTTCTTTTAAATAAATTGTAACTAATTATCATTTCTCAAGTGTGTATACCGTTTTACAATTTGGAGGGTATAAAATCAGTGTCATTTGGGATCCCACAGAATATTTTTAACAGCGCATTCTGCAGGCAGTTCTTTATAGATTTACATCTAAATAGTCATCTATATAGTTTAATCAGTGTGTTTAATAAATAATAAAAACAGTAAGTATGTACGTGTCATTTAACTCTATTAATTTTGTGATCAGTGTATGCATATTGGTGTGGCCGCGCCTCATAAGCTCAGAGGTCGCGAGTATATTTAGTGAGAGTGATTTTATGAGTTCGATTCCCATGCAGGAAAATAGCTTGTCTGGTTAAAGGGGTTTAATATTATCATGAATACGGGGGGGGGGGGGGGGGTTATAACAGTTGTAAACAAATGAATAAATGTAAGTAGACCTGCTTTTTAATGTTTTATAATTTTGTTTTATTTCAGGTTTTCCAATCCATTTGACTCCGACGCTGAAGTGATCCCTATATCACAAAAGCGGAAGCCTTCAAAGCCTTTAACACCTAAGCCGTCCAAGCCGAAGGGAAAATCTAAAAAACGGGCGCAAGAACAACTGTTGCCGACTGCGGCCGGAAGTGAGTCTGAATCAGAGGCTGACCTTCTGATTGCGCCTGCCTCTGTGTCTACTGATAAAAAGAAAAGAAAACGAGCCATATTCCCTGATTCGGAGGTAAATTTATTGTCATTTAATAATTCATGTAGAAAAACAGACCAAACTTTTTTTGTGCGGTAGTGTAAAACATAGTTACCTACTAATAAGTATGAAGTCTGACCAAGAGTAATTGGATTAACTTTATAGAACAATTTTTATAGAAGCTGTTTGAATGTTATAAATCAAAAGTTTGAGTCGACCTAATAACTTATAATTTATCAACGGAGTTCTGTACGGTTTACCTATACTTTTGAAGATCTACAAGATTTAATTTATATCTACTAAGCCGATTTAGGTGTATGAAGCACAGAGAGTAAAGCGCTCGGGTGTTTTGGCCGGTGGGCTACTGCCTGACAGTTTTTGTTGGAATGTTCTATATAGGTTCTAAGTTGCGGAGAACTTTGCTTGAGCGATGTAGGATTTGTTATGGCACTGTAGTTGTAGTGCCGCTACACCGAAATAAATACATTTTAAATGGAGAATGCCAATGTCCTGAGATATTATTATGATGGCTTATAATAATAATCGTCTGTTTGTGTCCCAAATACTTACCCACATTAATTGGGGACTTGATGATTGTCATGAATCATCAGATTATGATACAGTTAGGTATTTATTTTGAGAAATTGTTTTGTTACATTAACTAATGTTTATTATTTTATTTGTTTCCAGGATGAAGAGCAACGTGAACCAATTTGCGCAGCAAAGCTGAAGAGCTACCTAACTCGACGAGTGGGTTCTGGTTACACTATGCAAAGTGACCCCACAAGACGAGGAGAATTTTACGTTGAGGTCCGCATCTCGAATTGTCGGGAGTTGGAGGCTATTTCAACTAACCGCTGGAAACATTCACTGCTGTGTTTCAAAACAGCGATGAATGACGATAGTCCAACTTGGAA
This sequence comes from Catocala fraxini, assembly GCA_930367265.1. Classification (NCBI taxonomy): domain Eukaryota; kingdom Metazoa; phylum Arthropoda; class Insecta; order Lepidoptera; family Erebidae; genus Catocala; species Catocala fraxini. Next base: position 14,789,768 of record OV884049.1, on the reverse strand, counting down.
GGCGGTTACTCAGTTGGTTGGAACAGTTAAAGAGGATTACTCCTCTATCCACCCAATTTTGTACCCCCAAACCCCTTTGTGAGTTTTTTATAATTATTTTATATTGAGCCATATAATCGCCACATAACCTAACCATGTATTTTTATATAAATCATTATTAATAAATGCATTGCTCTCTTACAGAATCTATTTGATACATAAAAAATACCATATAGAGTTAGATAAAACTATAAATAAGTTAAGATTCAATCCTAATTTTACGTGTATTTTCTTACAGAATCTACTTAGTAGATAAAATAAAAAACTAAATTAAAAACCTAAAAATAAAACCAAAACTTAAAAATAAAAATTCTGATTAAGAAAAAATAGAAATACGTACCTAAAGCTTTTTTATATTGAGCCATATAATAGCCACATAACCTAACCATGTATTTTTGTATAAATCATTATTAATAAATGCATTGCTCTCTTACAGAATCTATTTGGTACATAAAAAATACCATATAGAGTTAGATAAAACTATAAATAAGTTAAGATTCAATCCTAATTTTACGTGTATTTTCTTACAGAATCTACTTAGTAGATAAAATAAAAAACTAAAATAAAAACCTAAAAATAAAACCAAAACTTAAAAATAAAAATTCTGATTAAGAAAAAATAGAAATACGTACCTAAAGCTTTTTTATATTGAGCCATATAATAGCCACATAACCTAACCATGTATTTTTGTATAAATCATTATTAATAAATGAATTGCTCTCTTACAGAATCATTAAAAACCTAAAAATAAAACTTAAAACCTAAAAATAAAAATTCTGATTAAGAAAAATAGAAATACGTACCTAAAGCTTTTCTGAAATTATTCAAAATGTTTTTTTGTCAAGCTTGTAACACTAACGTTCACAATTATTCTTCTCACAAAAAGACCAACATCCATAAATCTAATAACCTCATAAAAACGCAATTTGATAATATTCGTATAATAGCTTGTGCTTTTAAAAACAAAATAGTCAGTTATAGAATAACCCCTCAAAGGTTTACTATTACTCCTGAAATGTTTTTAACTGAAATTTCAGACACATGTTGCTATCTTATCAAAGAGTTATTAAAACAACATGTTTCTTTAAAAGTCAATTTCGAACTTTTTGTTTCGTACAATTTACCTAAAAATAACGAAATAAGTCTTAAATCGTTTAACACGAGATATACAGTTATACTTCAAAGCACAGATATATTATCCACTTATCATGCATTTGCGGAAAAAATATTAAATAAATGTTCAGAGTTCGAACTAAGTGAGTCAGGATGGACAATTGAATCCATAAGTCATTTAGAAATTAATTTTGTTAAATACAGTCCTTTGAGAGTCGGTTCTTATTTCAAATTACCTAATCGAATTCAAAATACAAAATCATGTCTAAACATAGTCAATAAAGACAATTATTGTTTTCTTTGGAGCATTGTAGCTTATTTGTACCCAGCAAAGCATAACTCAAATAGAGTAACATCATATCCTCACTATTCAAAAGTGTTAAACATAGGAAACATGACATTTCCACCCACTTTAGACGATATAAAATTATTTGAAGACTTAAATCCGAACATAAGTGTGAATGTCTATGGTTTGGAACAGAATGACCATGTAACAGGACCGTTATATAAAACTTTAAAGAGAAAACTTTTTCATGTTAATTTACTTTACATCAATGAAAAGTCATTTCTGTTTAATTAAATATTTTAGTAAGCTTGTACACCGACAACTTACAAAACATAAGTCTAAAATATATTTATGTGATGAATGTTTTATGTATTTTGAAACATCAGAAAAACAATTGAATCATAGCTGTGCAAGAGTGCAGACTATACTTCCCGAAGAAAACTCAAAACTCTGCTTTTCAAATTTTAATAGGACTCAAAGAGTTCCAATTGTTATATATGGCGATTTCGAAAGTCTATTACGGGAATATTCTGATAAAAATAAGTCCCCATGTGTTGAAAATATACAAATCCATGAGGCAAGTTGCTATGGATATTACATTTTTTGTCAGTCTAAACCTGAATTAAATAAGTTTAGATCATATAGGGGGCCAGACTGCTCCAAAAAGTTCATTGAAACTATAAGTCGGGATGTAATAAGGCTTTATAAACTAATGACAGAGATAAAACCCCTGATAATTAACAAAGATCAACAAGCTGCTTTAAAAAATGCTAAACAATGTCACATATGTAGAAAATCATTTAATGATACTGACTCAGTTGTTGCAGATCATGATCATTTCACTGGAATGTATAGAGGACCAGCACATAATACATGTAATTTAAATGCAAAATCTTGTCCATTTATACCTATCATATTTCATAATCTTTCTGGTTATGACTGTCATTTGTTTATAAAGGAGCTGTCAGCTGTTTGCGGTCGTATAAATCTCATTCCAAAAAACAAAGAAAAATATATTTCGTTCACAAAATTTATCCCGATTGATAAAAAAAATGTAGCACAGTTAAAGTTTATAGATTCTTTCAATTTTTTAAGTTCAAGTCTAGATAATCTTATAAAAACCATGAAAACGGAAGATTTTCAAAATTTACGAAAGTTTTTTAAAGATGATTATTTATTTAATTTAGCATGCAAAAAAGGTGTATACTGTTATGATTACATGAATTCATGGCATCGGTATAAAGAAACTGAATTGCCAGGTTCATCAAAATTTTATAATAAACTCACATCCCAATCTATTTCCGATGAAGATTATAATCATGCATTAAAAGTGTGGAATGCATTTAATATTTCTAATTTAGGGGAGTACACAGACTTATATTTGAAATGTGATGTCCTACTATTGTGTGATGTTTTTGAAAAGTTTAGAACGATGAGTTTAGAATATTATAACCTTGATCCTTCTTATTATGTATCATCTCCATCATTGAGCTGGGATGCAATGTTATTATACACTAAAATTAATTTGGACTTAATTTCTGATATTGATATTTATCAAATGCTAGAAAAAGGCATAAGGGGTGGCCTTGCCCAGTGTTCCTTAAGATATGCAAAGGCAAATAATAAATATCTTCCAAATTATAACGATAAGGAACCTGATAGCTATTTAATTTATCTTGATTGCGTAAATTTATATGGACATGCAATGATGCAACAGCTTCCTACTCGAAACTTTAGATTTTTAAACAAAGATGAAATTAATAATTTTAAAGTAATGCATATTTTAAATGATAGTAAAACTGGATTTATTTTAGAAGTTGACTTATGGTATCCCTATAAAATTCACGAAGCACATTCGGATTTACCATTTGCCGCTGAAAAATTTGCTCCACCAGGTAGTAGAAATACTAAACTAATTGCTAATCTCTATGATAAACATAAATATATCATTCACTATGTTCATTTAAAAGAATGTATAAAAAATGGACTTATTTTACTTAAGATATATAGAATACTATCATTTGAACAAAGTGCATTTTTGGCTCCCTATATTCTGTTGAATACTACTCTCAGACAAAAAGCGTCTTCCGATTTTGAAAGAGACTTTTTTAAAAAACAAAACAACTCTATATTTGGAAAAACTATTGAAAACAAAAGAAAACAAGTAGACATCAAACTAGTTAATGTATGGAAAGATATTTACAATAAAACTAACAAAATTTGTGGAGCTGAAAAATATGTAAGTGCTCCAAATTTCAAAAACGTATCTATATTTTCCGATTCTTTAGTAGCAATTCAGTTACAACAAACGAAAATCGTGCTTGATAGACCAATTTACATTGGTTTCACAATATTGGAATTGGCTAAGAGTCATTTGTATTCTTTTCATTACTCTGTGATGAAACCTCTATATCAAAATCGTATTCAACTATGTTATACTGACACAGACAGCCTTTTGTACTTAATATATACAGAAAATTTTTACGAGGACATGAAAAAAAATATAAAATATTTTGATACAAGCAACTTTGAAAATGGAAATCTATTTAATATACATAAAGCTAATTCTAAAATACCTGGATTTTTTAAAGACGAAATGGGTGGTGATATTATATCCGAGTTTGTAGGTTTAAGAGCAAAATTGTACTGTATAGACACACTGGCTTCTTCAGTTATCAAAGCAAAAGGTGTAAAAAACTCGGCCGTAAAAAAACTAGATATTAAAAAATATAAACGAGCTCTACGATACAATGAATGCTTAAGAGATGACATGTGTATTATAAAGTCGAAAAATCATAATATTTTTACTCAAAAAATTAATAAGCTTGTTTTGAGTAGGGATGATGATAAAAGACAAATAATGGAAGATGGTTGTAAAACTTTGCCTTGGGGGCATCATAAAACAGTATTTTAACTGAGTGCTATATAACGGTGAGTTCCACCATTTAACTATAACTATAACAAAGCCGTTAACAGTTGTCAAATTGTCGAAATGATCAATAGGCGATAATTTCACGGCTGGTTATGGATTGGTTATCGTTAAATGGTGCAACTCACCCTAAGATTGCAATGTATTAATTTAAGGTAAATAAGCATGTATAAGGCTAAATGTATTTTTATATTATATGAAATAAATGATTTGTATTAAAGAAAAAGTGTTTAAATGACTTATTTTATATATTCCTCGAATGTGAAAACAAGTAAAAAAAATAAATAAAACACTGTAATAGTTGATAGCCATAACATTTATTATTTTTTGACAGACATACGTCCCTTTTAATCTTCTTAGTTATACCTATAAAGATAATATACAATTGGCTTACTTATATAAAATAAAAACTATTAAAATAATAATTCTTGACTTATTAAGTACAGCATAATTTTAATGATACAAACTATGACTAATTAATAATTACTGTACAAAAAATGACTTAAAACTATTCAGGGTCACATAACTTTTTCCCAATTTTTTTAATAAGGGTCTCTGTCGCTTCCATAACATCATCATAAGTATCATGCACCACATATTGTACATTTAAACACGCATTGTCACTATCACTATAATCGTTTTGATTCTTAGAGTCTTTTAGTTCATGCACTTCTATTTTAATTATATAACCTCCACTACCACCTCCACCTCCACGACGAACAATGTATGATAATGTTGACGATTCCAATGAACATTTTCTCTTTTTTTTATTCTTTTTCAAGGTTTTAGCTTGATCATTTTCAGTGAGCAGCTTTTCAGTGTTATCCCTCTGATTCAATACACCTTCAAAATATGATTGGTAGTTGCCTTGGGAGTAAAAATATGGGCTAACTGTAGGATTTTCATCCAGGACCTCAGAGTTCCACTGCAAAAGAAATAAAAAATAAATTACAACACGAAAAAATATATTCATGTACTCACATAAAATAAAATAAAACAAAAAGATTACCTCGCGTAATTGGGGTTGTTCAAGTTCGACAGATATCACATTTTCGCCGTCCAAAATGCTTGGGCTGTAAGATGGTGATCTTGGTGTGAGTGACATAATTCTGAAAAGAAAAAACTATTTATAAATAAACATAAAAATATATTTTATTTATTATTTTTGGTTGACTGATTATTATTCTAATACTTACCTTAATACTGTGAACTATTATTAAAATCGTAAACAACAGTATATGGTCCTACTTTGACCAGCTACTGCAATGAAGTGAGATGTTTAATTACTTTAACGTACCTAGAATTGGAATTATTTAAGCATGTAATACGAATAGGTTCTCATTTCAGTTACCTGTTAGTCACAAATATGTAAGTAAGACGAGAATATCATTTTAATTACGATGCAGGTTCCAACTCGCTTGCTTGACTATTGTCTCCTTTAAAAATCTTTATCTATAGATGATGCAACAGTATAGTGATTCATCTTATCGATACAAGTCTGAACCTGTCAAACTGTAATGTGTTTTAGGATGCTAAATATGTGCAGTATTGAGTCTAGATAGCTCAAAATAAAGTATATATGTCTATGTTAGGTAAAAATGAAATTAATTGACAAGATGAAGTTGATCAAACAAGCCATATCACTTAACGTTAAAAATATAAATGTTGGTGAATCTCCTCAAAAGATTAGACACAGCGCTTTATTACCAAATACGATTCGGTGTATAATTTGTGGTCCCTCAAACTGTGGTAAAACAAACGTTGTGATCAGTTTGTTATTGCATGAAAATGGGTTAAAATTTCAAAACCTGTACCTTTACTCGAAGACTAACTTTCAGCCAAAATATTGTTTTTTACGAGAAGTATTAAGAAGAGTGCCTCAGATAAAATTCAATGAGTTCAATGACGATAAAGATGTCATATCTCCGAGTGAAGCTTTACCAAATTCTGTATTTATATTTGATGATGTCGTATGTGAAAATCAAATAAACATCCGTAATTATTTCTGTATGGGTAGACATAAGCAAATTGATTGCTTTTACTTATCGCAAACATATTCAAAAATCCCGAAACAGTTGTTACGCGATAATGCCAACCTTCTTATAATATTTAAACAAGATGATGTGAACTTAAAGCACATCTATGAAGAACATGTTAACTCTGATCTAACGTGGAATCAATTTAAAGATATTGGTAAAACTGTATGGAGTAATCCTTATAACTTTATTCTTATTAACAAAGAGTCATCATTAAATAATGGAAGGTACAGACAGAATTTTGATATATTTCTTAAATTTGAATGAAAGCAGATACGTGTAAGTATGTATATATAAATGAATTATATACAAAATTGCTAGTGTTATTCCTTTCTTAGTTGAACACAGTTGTGGTTCCGTAAAATGGAGAAAAGTATTAAATTGGAATTAATGAAGTCTGTTGACTGCATAAAAAATAAAATAAAAGAAATGAAAAATCAAGAACATGAAGTTAACTTATCCTTGGATAAAATGTTTAAACCAGTTTCGGAGCCTCTAAAAACTCTTATAAATTCTAAACGATTAATAGAAAATATTAAGCATGATCAAAATGTATCTGAAGGTTCTATACCTATAGAATCAGATACAAATTGTGAAAGCACTTCTACTAAATGTGAGGATTTTCATGACGCTGATATAAATTTTACAAGCTCTCCTAAAAAAGAAGTAAAAGATAATTTAGAAATGTCATTAAAAATTGAAGATGTCTATGGTATTTATGATGGTGTAAATGTACCATTTGGAATAAGAACCGACAATAAAACTTTAATGATGGGTAACTCCGTAGTATCATTTTCTAAAGTTCAAAATATTGGCGGCGATAACTTAGTTTTGGTTAAAATTGGAGATAAAAGTTATGATTTAACCCCTGGACTAAAAGAACTTTTACTGCGGAAAAAACCTGATTTAAAAAATATAACTGACGTTGATAGACTTGCCTACAAAGATATATTACATTATACCAACGCCCATAAGAGGGATTTTAATCCTAGCGGTCAAATAAGAGGTGACAAAGGATTCAAATATCGAGAAATAATCAGACCATTATTTTCTGAGTCTTTGTTGGAAAACAATCAGAATAAAATTGGAGGCAGTTTGCCAACGCTTAAAACATATAAAAAGAATACTGACTTAATATATTGGGACGATCCAAATAAATTGGTTGAAAGATTAAAATTATTAATAGCTTCAAGAGATGCAGGTAATACAAACCATGACAATGAAATTTTATCAATAATTGAAGAATTAAAAGAAGCTAATATAATTAAGAAATTTAAGAATAAATACTGATTATCAGGAAGCTTTTCATTCAGTATTGCGATGTCATTCATTATGAACATTTAAAAAGTTGATACGTTCTGTAATATAAATATAAAAATTATTGTAGAGTTTACCCAAAATATGTATAGGTATAGACATAACAATATCTAAATAAAATATATACATATTTTTTTAAAAATGAGCAAAGCGGATGTGGTAAATGAAATTCATAAAAGCGCTAGGGTGAATTTTCCGCGAAGACAAGTTATTATGAAGGATATAGATGATCTATGGCAATGTCGAGAGAAAATAATAATTATAAATATATTCTCACCGTAATTGATACATTTTCAAAATATGCTTGGGCGCTCCCTTTGAAAAGTAAGAACAAAGATGAAGTGTATAAGGCATTTGTAATTTTACTGAATGATAATCGCATTCCTAAGAATTTACAAACTGATAACGGTACAGAATTTTACAATAACAAATTTAAATACCTTATGCAGTCTTACAATATTAATCATTATTCAACATTTTCATCAAAAAAAGCTTCGATTGTGGAGAGATTTATAAGAACATTAAAATCTAAACTGTACAAAGAGTTTAGTTTAAAAGGTAATTATAATTGGATAAAAGATACTCTGGACAATGTTGTTCATAAATACAATCATACCTATCATCGCACTATTAATGAAATACCAGCAAATGTCAATAATGTAAATAAGAAAGAAATATTAAAAAGATTCAATAGATTAGTGAAAAAGCAAGAGAGTATAAAATGCAAGTTTAAAGTGGGTGATTACGTTCGTATCAGTAAGTACAAAGGAACATTCGAAAAAGGTTATACTCCCAATTGGTCAACAGAAATATTTAAAATTAGGTACAAGCAGAATACTACTCCTATCACTTACTTGATTGAAGATACGATCAGAGGACAGCCTATCCTAGGAGCATTTTATGAACAAGAACTTCAGAAGACAAATCATCCCAATGTATATCTAGTCGAGAAAGTTCTTAAAAGGAAAGGCAATAAAGTTTTTGTAAAATGGCTTGGTTTGCCTTCCAATGAAAATAGCTGGATAGATAAGACAAACGTGCTTTGAGATATAAATAAATCTAGGTGACTCGTTAAACTCCTTAATATATTATAAAGTGTTGAGTCTTTGGTTGGTCAGTCTTATGATGTGTATTGGAGAGAGTAGTCTTCTTAACTGGCTAATAAACCACCTACCTTTTGAATTACATTTGCCGGGTTATAATTATTGTGGTCCTGGTACAAAATTAATTGAGAGACTTAAACGTGGAGACAAAGGTGTTAATAAATTGGATGAATATTGTAAAGATCACGATATTGCATACTACAAGTCGTCAAACTTGGAGGATCGTCACAGCGCTGATCTAGTTCTATTAAAAATGGCAAAAAAACTATCACTTGCTCCTGATGCGAGTACAGGAGAGAAATTTGCAGCACGTTTAGTAAAGAATGCGATGTTAGCGAAAATTAAAACTGGCACTGGCTTAAAAACTCGTCGCCAAAACTCTTCACCAAAAATTACCAGTAGTAAAAGTCTTCAAAAGAAATTGAAAAAAGTAATATCTGTTACGAAAAAACAAATTAAAAAATTAAAACCACAATGCAAAAAAACTGCAATAGCATTAGCTATGGCTGCTGCTAGAGAATTAGCTAATGATTCATCCATTAAACTTCCTCGGATTATTCCAATACCAAAAACTGGTGGAGTATTACCTTTGATTCCTATTTTTGCTGGATTATCAGCTGCGGGAGCTATAGCAGGGGGGGCAGCTGGTATAGCAAAAACTATAAATGAGTTCAAGATGGCTAAAAAATTGTACGATGAGTCGAAGAGACATAATGAAAAAATGGAAGCTCTTTGCATCGGAAAAGGACTACATCTTAAGCCACACAAAGATGGCCTTGGAATTTTTGTATCAAAGGAAAAAAACTAATACATCGGCTACCCAAACGAGCTCTAACTAACTTCGACATTTTAAAATATGGAGCTAATATTCCCTACTTTAGAGGTGTCTTTATGAGAGATGAACTCCCTAAGCATCCTTATAAAAATGAATGTGGAGTGGTTAATTTAGATAGTTCTAAAAATCCTGGTTCTCATTGGGTAGCCTATGCAAAATACAGTGATTATATTGAATATTTTGACAGTTATGGAAATCTAAAGCCTCCAAAGGAATTTGTACAATACTTAGGCTCGAAAATCTACTATAACTATGAAAATATACAGCGTGATCACCCTTACAAATGTGGGCATCTATGTTTACTTTTTTTAACAAACTTTTGGAGTAGACATAGAATATAATAAACAAAATTTATGAAAAGTGTTCAGTATGCAACTATGTCTATAACTGTGACTATCTCTGGACACAAAGCAGAATTAGAGTCGTATTTTCAACCACCTCTTAGTTTATCTGAAAAATATGAGTGTGGTTTGCTGTACTATTCAGTATTAAACTCTGTATCAAATGTGCTTTCTAGTAATACTCCGTCTGTAATCAGAATTGAATGTGATTTAATATATGGTTCTTATACTAACGGTATACCAACCCATATTATTCATGAATTTGTACTTAATACTACTGCAGGACATCACTACCTAGAAACGCCTCAGAACATTATTTACTTCCCAGTGAACAAAAATATAATTACATCTATATCTATTAAAGTCGTTGATCAGTTCGGCCGCAGCATCCCTTTTATAGAACATATTCAACTACGTCTTCATTTAAGAAAAGTAAAATGATATTATACAATATAAAACCTCACCTCAAAATAAAACACCGTACTTCTTCTACAACCAGTAAGGTGCACAGACGTGAAAAAAAAGTGAACAAATTAACTAAAACAAATAAAGACTTTTTGAAAGCATTGGGTTTTAAAGTATGAATATACTACAGATTAATGATTTACCGCACTTCGATACTTCTATCGAAAGTTATGAGATTCATTCTTACAATCCTTACAACAATTGCTTTAGAGAAAACGATGAGATTAGAATACCCATCCACCAGCAAGACATATACGTGTTACCATCAGCCAGTTCAATATACATCGAGGGTCACGCAAAGCTGTTCGGAAAAGATGGAAAACCGATTGAGAAAGCTGTTAAATTTACTAATAACCCTGTTCTGTTCTTGTTTCAAGATATCAGATACGAAATAAATGGCATTGAAATAGATCGCATAAAAAATTCGGGTATAACGACAACCGTAAAGTCATACGTTTCATTAAATGAAGCCGAAAATAAAGTTGCAGCCTTATGGGGTTGGAACTTAAACGGATTTCAAAGTGATGGTCACTTTAGCGCTGTTATACCATTAAATAAGATATTAGGTTTTGCAGAGGATTATAATAAGATTGTGATAAATTGTAAACATGAACTTATATTGAACAGAAGTAACTCTAATTTAAACAGTGTTACACTGACGGATGATATTTCTCACTTCCAAATAAATCTTGATAGAGTACAGTGGAGAGTACCGCACATAAAAGTATCAGATCGAGAACGTCTGACACTTTTGAAACATTTAGAAAAAGATAGACCTATTCAAATAGCATTTAGAAATTGGGATTTGTATGAGTATCCTTTACTACCTAAAACAACAAAGCATTCATGGTCAGTTAAAACTGCATCACAATTGGAAAAGCCTAGATATGTTATTTTCTGTTTACAAAGTAATAGAAAAAGTAATAAAATAAAAGATAGTTCTCTCTTCGATCACTGTAAAGTAACAAACGTTACGCTCTTCTTGAATTCACGATATTATCCGTATGAGCCATTAGGTTTAAATTTTTCTGAAAACAAATACAGTATATTATACGAAATGTATGTGAAATTTCGTCAGTCGTATTACAACTGTCTAGCGGATCCCTTACTTAATCTAAAGGACTTTAAAGATAAGGCTCCTCTGTTCATCATAGATTGTTCAAGGCAAAACGATACTCTCAAAACAGGTCCAGTAGACGTTCGTTTGGAAATTGAATGTTCAGAGCCAATACCAGATAACACTACTGCATATTGTTTGATTATAAACGATCGACTTGTGGAATACAAACCTCTGAGCAACATAGTGCGTCGATTATCATGACTGCCATTGTAGACGTCCAAGGCTTTAAAACGGAAACAAATGAATTTGTGCTAAAAGAAATTGCTATATTGTGTAGTGATAAATTGCAAGTGTTTTTAATTAAGCCGCCATTTCCATTTTACAATTTGACTAAACAAGAAAGACGACAAGTTGCATGGATTGAACGTAACAGGAAGATATATTGGGGTGAAGGGTTTATACCATATTCAAATTATAAGTGTTTAATTTTAGATTTTTTAAAAGATAAATGTATTTATATTAAAGGTCGTGAAAAAGTGTTATGGTTAAAAAATATTTTAAATAATAATAATAATAGTAATGTGATCAATTTAGAAGATAAAGGCTGTCCTAGTTTTCTAAGTCTGTATGATCGATATAAATATTCTAAAGATTTGTATAGTTGTATTTATCATAACTCAATATGTGCTTTGAAAAATGTTTTGTGTTTAAAAATATGGTGCTCTGATAATAAACTTTTTGTATAATATACATATTTTTTTTCGTTTTTCTCCTTAAATATCCCTTCCTTCCCACTTATCTTTGTAAAATTATTTATAAATATTTATAAATTGGTTATATCAGCTATGAGATTTCATTACACTCTCATAATTGTAATAATATAGACCACCTTTTTATTATACACTTATCATAAATACATAAAATAATTCAGAGAAATACTATTGCTTTTCATTATAATTCTAAATCTAATTGGTTTTAAAATGAATGAAGTAGACAAAGAATCTTTGTCCATCAAAAAGTATGAACAGAATATAAAGGATGTTTTATTAGACCTTGAACAACAGACGAACATTCTAAAAGGAAAGAAAGAACCAAGACTAGCTGATCTTTTTAAGATTAAGCGACTGCAGGATCAGCAAATACAGCTGCTTCAGGAGCTGCTTTATAGCCAACGAAAACGAAAAGCTGAGCAAATCTGTACTGCAAAACATGAAGTTGTACAGTGTGCAGACAATGAACTACTCGTTTTGTTAATTATTAAAATCAATCTCTGTCAAATTGTGTTTGAATAGATATATTACGTGAGGGATAGTAGTATATAATTATTGGCGGTTTCCAGATCGTAAGATCTAGACATACATTTACTTCAATATTTCTATCGAAATAGAATTGGGGGTTCTGTATCACGGCTCGAGCGAAGCGAGAGCAAGTGATACAGAACCCCCAATTCTAACCTACTAATGGTTACCAGAAGATAGAACTATCTAGTTGTTGATAGACAATGGATTGATTATGATTCTGCCGATTTGCTTCTGTGATCACAAAAAACATAACTATATTCATGAGCGGCGTTGACCGCTTACCATAAGGTGGGCCAAGGACTCGTCTTCCACTGCCAACGATAAAGATCTTAAAATGTCCTTAGTGCATAGGCTGCACAAAAATGAATAGCACATTAATTAAAAAAAAGAACTAAAGCAAAGATTAATCACGCAACCACTTTAAAAAAACTGTTATTTCAGCACAGCTAACAGTAGCACAGTTAGAACGAAAAACAAAAGTGCTTACTGCAAATGAAACGTTTTCGCAGCGGTGGTACGAGGCACGATCTAGCTACGTATTAGTGAACGCCGAGCAGTTGTAGTACGGACAACGAGTAAGAAACTAGTTTGGTCGAGAATGTCGAAGAAAACTGCTGTATTTCGACGCTTAGCTTCCGTGGAATGCCTATAGAAATACGTCTCTCAGAGTCATATACCACTTAAAAAATAATCGAGTAGTTGATGTCTTACGACACGAGTCTAAATATGTCTTAAAAAATCTTAACCCAATATATAAACTGTCTAACTGCTGGGCATGGGTGTCTTCTTAGAGTGAGAAGGGGTTAGCCATAGACCACTCCGCTGGCAAATTGCAGGTTGACAGATTTTACATTTTAAAATTAACCTACTTTATATGGATTTTGTCGCGTTGTTTATTTTAAAACACTTTAATTACATAATTTAGAACTTTAACACTACTATTATTAAACTTTACTACAATTTAAGCTACTTTAATTAATTCAAACTATTTATATTTAAGTTTACACTTTCCCCCGTATTTTTGGTTACTTTGCATTTCTGGTCATGGTGGTCATAGTCACGGGGAAACTCAGTCTCCCCGTGACTATGGTCACCTACTATGACTATTACCAGGAATATTTTCAGGCGCTTCCATGGCTCATTCTGGCTAAGCCGTAAAAGATACATCAAAATAATATAATAAGATATTTTAGCTGACTTTGTTATAATTCTTTCAAAGTTATAAAAATCATCATTCTATTATTATATAAATCTCCACCAGCACGTTTAGCAATATGTGATTAACGTTTATACGCCGAACCATCCAAATGTGCAAATAATTCAAAGTATTGGAATTATTAAAAAGGATTTGGGGGTAAATTAGACAGATTATGTTTGATTATATTTGCATGCAATTGTGAGGTATCGGTCTCGATTTCCGGGTTGGCGAAGGTGTTTTTTGATTTATTTGTTAGAAAATTCGCAATAGTTACACAGCAAATGTCCTGTAGGCAGCAACAGGAATTACAACATTTTAAATAATAAATAAGGGACAAACTATTAAAATTCCGAATTGGTACAATGCCCAAAATCTAAAAAGGGGGCACTTTTTAGCCGACAGCCACAATTACGGCCGTTACGCCATTCAAACATTATATCTGATCAATAAATTGAATTCATATTTCAAAACAATCACACGTAAGAAGACACGCACAGAGGAAAAACAGGGATAATGGTTCGCAGAACTGATTGTATTACGAACGGCACGTGCCGAGCCAGAACTAATTAATATATACGAAGAATTAAATGGATACAGGTGATGCATCAGAAACTAAATAAAATATAAACGGTACATTTAGTTTTTATTTTATTTAGTAGTTCCGCACGACCTGGTTGGATAGGCTTTGTAGATCAATAAAATTCAGAAATGAAAAGTAATTATTTAAATTATTAAACTATTTTTACACATTTCACTGACTCTTCAGTTTCTTTTCAGCAGCCATAGTCACGGAACGACAAAGATATTGTTTCTTTTCTCGTCTTATTGTTTTGAGGTATAATTTTAAAGTACCGCCACATAATTTAATTATTGGTGATCCTATTTCTAAACAAAGAACACATAAAACCTATAACTTAGCAAGTAATTAAAGCTTAGATTAGTTCAAACACAGTCGTATACGTCATACAATTAAGTGTGCCTTATTTAGCAATGTAACGTTCTGCATTCGAACCAAGCAATGTATTGTTACAGTTAATTGTCTTGTGTTAGTACTCCAATTAATTAGAAACGGAGGTTGTGATCTGTTGGAGCATAAATACATATATACTTTGTCTCACGTTTCTATCTCTGAAAGAGTAAATGGAGTAGTACAGTTTAGGATTAACAAATTCGTCATTGCACCAAAACATTTATACAAATGTTGACTTAAGCCGTGATTTTCGTTAAAATTGTTACAATGTTTTACATCACTCATTCCACATAATAACCACATGACTGCACGGATGCCGAAGTGGTTTAAGTGGTCGCCTCGTCACTGCCATTGCACATAGTGTTGTGGGTTCGAACCCCACGAAAAACTTCACAAAACTTTGTGTGATACACAAATCGTTGTTTCAAAGTTGGGTATTTTTTCTGTCCCTCGTTTGAATGTTCGTAACATCCCCCGCGACACAGTATTTATTCCAAGTGAAGTAGTAAAAAAATTAAAGACAATTGGTCTATAATATTTTTAGGTCTTAATTAATTCTAGTCCTTGTGTTGCTACTGAGATAATAACAGCAATCGCATTTTCAGCAATCTCATATTTAGCAATCTCATATTCAGTAATCGCATTCACTAGCACACCACCACCGAGGCAGTGAAAGACAACTCAAATCCTAACTAATATTTAAAATTTTGTTTGTTCGTTTGTTACATTTTCACGCCTTAAGTACACGACTGGTCAATATAAAATTTCGCATACACGTTGTCAGGGGTACAGACAAGGACGTAGCGTATCTTTCATCCAGAAAAAAGTGTACCCGAGCGAAAGAACATTGACATAGCCCACATTTACGTGAGGGAAGCCGCGGGCAAAATCTAGTACATAATTATAAAAATACAAAAAAACGTTTGTTTGTATGATATTGGGCTTAAAGAACTTTATTACTCAAAAATAAAACTTTACAGTTCACTTAAATCTATCTTAGTAAGATTAACTATCATACACATTACATATATTATTAATTATGTAAATATATATTTATGACAGTGGCAATGACCCAAAAAAGAAATGAAATCTCAAGGAAATGTGTTTTAAGTGGTCGCAAGTTAGTGTTACTGTATTTATTAGTCAACGTTTTCACAAAAGAGACATACTATACAATCTTTTATTCCGTTTAGTACGTCATTAAATATTTTTGTACCAGCATGTTAAATATTTTTCTTCCCATATTCAGTTCTAGGTAAGTATTGTATAATTTTATATGTATTTCTTAGGGTGTGAGTAAAGGTCTTTTTAGTTAAAACTCATTGAGTGTGAATGAGTTCATTTATTTAATTAGAATGCATATTGTATAAGTATATGTTCACTTTATGTTGAATATTTTTGTTTGTTTATATAATATGTATGTGTAAATCTATCATGTTGGAACAATACCTCAATTAATTTATTGTGAGCGGTTTGTAACGGATTTAAACTAAGTTTCGGGGTGCAGCCCCATACTTCAATTAAATAATCCATGTAAGATTTGACGAATGCATTCTAAATAATTTGTCGCGTTTTATGTAGAACACAGTAAGAAATTTTTTTTTTACGGACATGTTTTGCGAGGTAATGATACGTATGTAGGTAAGCAAGTGATGGATATGAGGGTAGAGGGACGAAAAGGGAGAGGAAGGCCAAGGAAAAGATGGATGGACTGTGTGAGGATGGATATGAAAGGAAAAGGGGTAAATGATCAGATGACGGGTGACAGAGAAGTATGGAAGCGAAGGACATACTGCGCCGACCCCAAATAAATTGGGACCAGGGCAAGATAATGATGATGACAGTAAGAAATTTAAGACATAATTTTGTTTTTTAATTTATTTATATGTGGTTTCCATGTAAGCTTAACGTCTAAAATTAATCTTTATTATTTTTCTGTATGAGATATATTTTGTACGTCGTTATCAATTGTTAAAGGTATAAAGTTAAAGATCCATTTATTATATGCACTGAATATCATGAAGGATGTTTCTTTTTGTATTAACTGTTAGTTAGTTACATTTATACCAGGTGTTATATTTAACTAAATCATCTTGTGCTTGAGGAGTTAAAGTTTGTATATATTTCTCATAATAAAAAAGTCGTCGATACATAAAGAAATATGGCCAGTCAAACCAATTTTGCTTATATTAACATAAATCAATAAAGTAAAGGACCGAGGACCGAGCCTTGTGGAATATCGCAAGCTATGTCCCAGGAAACACTTGAGTAGTTATTTTTTTATATTTTTGTTTTCTATCTTCTAGATATGATTTTAGTAATTTATGGACTGATCCAGAGATTCCTATGTCTTGTAACTTTAAAAGTAGGAGTGAATGACTTATATACTATAAGTCATTCACTCCTACTATCCATACGTATAGATATTATTCCGTATATCGGTATTTACATTATATATTTATCATCGCTATATTTGTTTGGTAGTAATAGGTGTACTTTTCTTATTTCCAAGGTGTCAAACAAGCGGTTATAGTAAGCGTTTACCCCACCGTATGGCCACTTGCAACACAATGAGTATCACTCGCCAATCCTTTGCATGAGGTCGTTTTTCTGCAGACAAGGAGCTATTCCGTATATCGGTATTGACATGATATATTTATCATCGCTATATTGGTGTAGTAGAAGGTGTACTTTTCTTATTTCCAAGGTGTCAAACAAGCGGTTATAGTAAGCGGTTACCCCACCGTATGGCCACTTGCAACACAATGAGTATCACTCGCCAATCCTTTGCATGAGGTCGCTTTTCTGCAGACAAGGAGCAAACATCCAATAACACTATCCGACCTGTCAATCAATCCTGAGACGTTACCACCATTCACAAACAGGCACAAAATTATTACTCACGCTGTAACTACTTATGCGTCATAAGCCTTAGCAATTGCAGCATTGAAATGAATACGTCACTGAACAAACATTTAACCAAACTAGCTCAAAATATTATTTCTGGAGCTAAAAAGGCAAGTATCGCCATATTTCTCAGTACAGTCATGTCTAGGACTATACATATATTTGAACACGGTTAAGGTTTTTAACTAATAATATAGGCCTTCGGAGGCTAAATCAGCTCTTTATATAAATACATAGGTCTGTTACCTATAAGGAAATGTGTCTTTATCATATAAAAGCAATCGATTGCGATTGCAGTTGCTGTTTTGTTATACATTGATGTAGGCGTGAGACCATGTATGTTTATATGTACGCTAACTAATGTTCAGGGAAGTAGAAAAAAATGTTTCTCTTTATATGTATGTAAATAAATAATAGACGACAGTCAGCAAGTCGTGGTTAGTGGAAGTAGATACTCAATCATTCTGTAAGTGATTTGATCTGGAAATCCTAGTTTTAAGTGCTATTTGTGTTTTATTTGATGTCATGTATCGTAAAGCTAGTGTCTAGTACTGTTGTCGCCTGCTGTATACAAATATTGTTTTGATTTGTGCTGGATTTAGAAGGTTCTTCTATTTTGCTGTATTTTCCTTATAATATTAGACCTGTCTATTGACTGTACAACTGCTGAACACAGGTCTCTTGACAACTTGAGCTAAGCAAACTTTTGAACATAGTCCATGGTCTACCACGCTGGCCTAGTGCGGGTTGGCAGACTTCACATATCTTCGAGAACATTATGGAGAACTCTCAGATATGCAGGATTCCTCACGATGTTTTCCTTCACCGTTAAAGCAAGCGATAATTAACTATTTAATACGCATATAACTTCCAAAAGTCAGAGATGCGCGCATTGGGTTCGAACTCGAGACCTCTGCGTGGCAGTCCAACGGTTTCCCACTAGGCTATCGCTGCTGCTAGTTGCTAATTTTCGACTTAGGTTAGGATATTTCAATCCAAACGTAAAAGACCAATAGCACTTTGACTGACTGGGTATTGGATTCAGTGTCTCACTAAGGCCCACAAACATAATCCACTGGACCAATAAGACAATCTTTGACACGGTATATTATAATGTAATCGTATTCAGAGAACTTACTTACAGTCACTAAATAATTTTTATATTCATTGAGCAGCCTTTTTTAATTCAGAATTAGATCGTGTATTCTTTCAACGGTTTCATCACTTGCACACTCATGCTATGCGTCTTAACCTATTGAGTTGCACCGGCACACCGGTGGCCAGACACAAAAGATTTCTAATTTGCCTGGTATTCTAAGATTTAACAGACTAGTAGAAACGCGGCGCTCAGTATTCTGTTCTTTGTTATGTTTAGCAATAATTGCACTACTACCACACATTGCAGATACACGATAGCTCCACAAACCACATAAAATAATATATCTATTCTTAACCAGGCTACATTAGAAAGCTTGTTTCAATTATTTGTCCTTATATGCGAATTATAATTGATTCTTTCGTTAGTCTAACAATACGACCGGCCATTATTTGGATTGCCCAACAAGAACTCGCATTAGTTAGTCACTAATCAAGTAAGGAGGCAAACATTTTCTTTGTTCAGCTCTGATTGGATTTGTACGACTATTTCGAACGTTACTGTTTTTCTGAGAAGTGAGGCGGAGTTAAATCTTCGATTTAACCTGGAATTTTAACTGACATAGTCCGCTTTCGATAACGTGTCCATGAATATTGTAAATATTTTATGAAAATTGAGTTTTTGACCACTTGTCATCAGACGCATAAAAGCACGCTAATTTGCTATGATAATAAAAATATATGCAGTGTTAAGCCTGCGTATTCTCGTCAACAAAGTTAAATATTGCTACATCTATACTAATATTATAAAGATTTGATTTTTGTTTGTTTGTTTGTAAGAATTTAACTCAAAAACAGCTCAACTGATTTTAAAAATTATTTGTTATTACCATTAGAAAGCTATATTATCACCGAGTAACATAGGCATTTTTTTAAATACTGTTGCTAACGAAACATACTAATACGCGAGCTAAGCAGCGGGCAAAAGATCGTATAATACGCTTTAAAAGAATTTGAAAAGAAAAATGTTTGGATTTGCTGTAGTTGTAATATTAAATCAATGTTTTAGTGAGCAAATTAAAGGTTTTTTTCTTAAATCTTGCAAGAAGCTTCTTTTTCCAGAAGAAGTTTGTGTTGCAAAACGTTCTATCGTCAGAGCTTAACCGAAAAAATTCTGAAGAAAGCTACCATCATCATACATACATACATACATAGATTCACGCCTGTTTCCCAGAGGGGTAGGCAGAGACTACGGCTTTCCATTTGCTACGATCCTGACACACTTCTCTGGCTTCATTCACTTTCATCATCATCAAAAGATATAATAAAACCATTATTTACGTTTAAACATCTAATATCCAAAGCAAAAAGTTTTTAACAAAAGACTTGAGTCGTTCCCCACTCGTATTCAAAACGCATTCAATAAACGAATTTAATATACATTTAGAGAAAGAATTCACATGTAAAGGAGAACATAAAACCGCTTCAATACACACTCTGTAAACGGTAATGTTTACGTATAAATTGTATGAGTTTGTGTGTGTTTATTGAATGTTTCTATACACAAAAAGTAAAGGCTTTTAGGTAGTATTAATGTGGCAAAGAAGTCTACAGCCGGATGGTAAACAACTGCGGAGCGAAGAAACGCAGAAATATTAACCAATAGGTTTGCATAAAATCTCCACTCCGGTCCAGTATGCAATCCTATTGGTTAATATTGAGATATTAACCAATAGGATAGAGAAACGGTGAGCCGTTTCTATGCTCCGCAGCCTCACTCCGCTTCAATGGACGGGCAGCCATAGTAGCCTTTGATTTTTTTCAATACTAGAGGTATCGATCGCGCTTTGCCTGCAGAGTTGGCAAAATGTATTTTTAATAAGAAAGTGTCACAGTAAATGCGACTGCTGTGCATGAGGTCTTAGGTTCGATTTTTGCGTAGGGCAAAGTGATATTAAGTTTTTCAGAAATCAAGAAATGTTCACTAGCAGCACGGATTCTGCAACATGCACTTAAAACGGAAGTAGGCTCGCTCCTTATCTGGCGACATGTGGGTATATAATCACTCTGCCTACCCTCTCGGGGAAGCCAATAGGCTTGAGACTAAGTATGTATGTAAGAGCAGCGATAGCTCAGTGGTGAGACCAACAGGCTGCATTGCAGAGGGTCTCGGGTTCGAACTTACGTCGCGCACCTCTGACTTTCGGAAGTTATATGACTTTTCGAAATTATGTGCGTATTGATTGACAATTATCGCCTGCTCCGTGCCTCGGAGAGCACGTTAAGCCGTCGGTCCCGGCTGCCATGAACATCTATGGCAGTCGTTATTGGGAGAGTGTCGACACAAAAGATCCCACTGGGTCGAAGTGTCGCCGGGCTGCACTGACTGGCCCACACATTAAGATACAAGATACAAGTATGTATGTAGTACAGACTCGCTAGTTTCAGCATAAATCATCAACCACTGATCAAAACTACTGGTCTAGACTTACAATAACCTCAAAAAAGAAGAAAGAAGAACCACTCGCTATAACTAACACGTTTGAAAAGGCGTCGTTTTTAAAGGGTGCCCAAAATTACTTCATTTTACGTCTCGAATCGACCCTTTACGGGTTTTATTGATATTGACGGATTCCATATGTTACGAGGTCGGATATACAATACCCATTTACGGGTCTTTACTTTTAAGGCCTGCTGATAAATATCTTTTCATGTTGGTACTTTGTTTTGGAATATGGGATGGCGAGTCGCTTTCTGTATACAAAGAGTGTTTTGATTTGTGCTGTTTTTTTTTTTTTTTAATCTTTATTTAATGGAACTTCTTCAAAGGAAGAAGGTTCTTCTATTTTGCTGTATTTTCCTTATAATATTATACCTGTCTATTAACTGTACAACTGGTGAACACAGGTCTCTTGACAACTTGAGATAAGCAAACTTTTGAACATAGTCCATGGTCTACTACGTTGGCCAAGTGCGGGATGACAGTCTTCACATACCTTCTAACAATATAAAGAACTCGCAGACGAACGAACATTTTGTTTTGCATTTTAATTGGTGATATAGTCATCAGTTCAAAACGTTGTTAAAATACGGGAAATATAAGTATATCTAAACATAGGTAATATTTACCTATAGCTTTCGTATAATTAAATTTGTTAAATACCGTTCCATGTTCCGCTATGGGTAAATATTCCACTAGAAGCTTTTTTATGTCAATCCAACATAACTTAACTATGATTTCTGGTAGACCAAGATTATATGGTGCTTCAACAAACTTCTGTAACGTAGATACGAGCAGTATTAATAATACACGAAAGCATACTTAAACTTGTAATCAACCTACTATCTATTGATTTCCTGACTGCTACAAGGATCCAAAATAAAATCTGACAACGGTAACTCATAGGAGAGGTTAAAATGTATGAAAATTTTGGTTGAAAGATATTTCTGTCATGCAAATATCATTGTTATATAATCTGCATCTTGTCTAGCAATATGAAATATTGATTAACGTGATATTTCATCTGCCTCGCATGTAACACGCACGCATGTTTCGAGGTTGTAAATCAAAATTCGATCCCAGATGTGATATCGAATTTTAGCATAACTGCAACTGACTAGGTTTTCCCCGCACCTTCACCCGCGTTAACAAAGACTTTCAATAAATTTCTGTCCCTCGGGAACAGTACTTTTTTCTAGATGAAAGGAACATTATGTCATTTTTTATGCCCTTGACAAAATGTGTGCAATATTTCATGATGATCGGTTGCATGGTTAAGACGTGAAAGCGTAACAAATAAACAAACGAACTAACATTCGCATAATATAAATTAGGATTAGATAGTTAGGATAGAATTTTTTCTGGATGAAAGGTGCCCATATCCTTTTCTGTGCCCTCGACAACGTGTATGCAAAATATCATGATGATCGAAGCGTAACACACTCACTGTATACTACACAGATGCAAGTGTGAGTTGTATAAACATGGTACTACTTCGTACAAGTAGTGAAATACATAATATAAATTTTAAAATCTGCAATGTGGAGTTGTACAATGCTTTATGAAACCTTAGATGTTTTAGTCAAGACGTATACGTGAAGTGCGTGAGGTTTTTTGTAGATATAGAACTAGATTAGTATTATTGAGTCGTTTTGATTTAAGGATAGATCAATTTAACGTTACGTGTAGTTTTGTTACGATTCTATATAGAAATAGCTATGACATACTAGCTATACTGTGATCACTTTAAAATGACGGACATATATATGTACATAGGTACATAGTTTTACACCTACATCGCCGAAAAATTATAAAGAAGTATACCTATTCTATCAATATTTCATCAGCTATATATTAGCTCTTACATAATAGTCGGCGACTCTATTGACATTTACCAGACAACAGACCTCATGCACTAATTGAGAATATTTTGAACAAAACACCCAGTAACACACCCGAGAATTCAACCAGATATCTCTGTTGTGGCCTGACAACGTCTATCGAGCGAGTTCTATTCAAGTGCCAAAAATTTTTCACTGTATTACTTTCACTCACACATATATAAAACTACCACTACAAAGATATATATACCGTATATGTATGTTCGTCTCGTTGAGATATCTTTCGTGTCCAAATTAAGCCCCGGCCTAAAAGACACATTTAACATAATACATCTCAGCAAATACAGCTTCATCGCGACGTCAGAGCTAAGTGAAAATTGTGCGTTAGCATAAGGGTACAATTTGCCAGCGTTCACATCTTAAGGCGGGAGATTTAGGAGACAAACCCAGACTGATCACGCCACGTATTTAAGTTGAAGACTCGGATTATGTTTGGCTTTGCTTGTTCGTTTATATTCGAATATAAATAATATTTTTTACTTACAATAACATCCTCGGTAATAAATGCGACTACTATGGACGAGGTCTGGAGTTCATTTTTTGGGTTGTGCAATATTAATTAAGATTAATTAAGATATTTTCAGACACCGTGCGGTTACTGGAAATGTCTTGTATCTATAGTTAATAATCCATATAGTCTATCAACGATCGTTATGATTGGAGTAAGTACCGACTAATCAAGCTCTAAGTCGAAGCTTCTTCTCCGTGATTTCTGTGATGCATACTTCTTTAGCAGATTGTTCAAATTAGCTATAATTAGACCGTGGCTGTCCTTAAAATCGTGCCTCAATTGCAATATTTAAAACACACAGACAAACAAACAACCATAAAGCAAGTGAAACGAATGCAAATGTTCTGGGAGCACAAACCCTTCGCTTTCAATGAGAGAGTTTCTTTATATGAATGTATTCGCGAATAAACTGAAGTGTTGAATTATTCAGCGTCGCCACAAAGAATGGCTCCGTCTGATATTTGACATTTAATTTAAAGGTCTTCTCCCTTTTTTCACTATCACTCTTTAGATTATTTTGTTAAGTGTTTTGTAAATTTCTATTAATTTCATATAGAAAATTAACAGATTATTATGTGGTAGCTTTTGCCTGCTGGCTTTGCTTGTTTGGGAACAGTACTTTTTTTTTCTAGATACAGTTACACTATGTCCTGTTTGGCACCCATAACAACGTGTACGCGAAATTGCATGATAATCGGTCGAGTAGTTAAGGCGTGACAAATAAACAAACCCACATTCGCATTTATAATATTAGTAAGGATTGTTTAATTGGCTGTCTTGAATCTTTTCCTTCTGAATTTTACACTACACTGCGAGGAAGATATCCAATAGACCATTCAGTAAGCTGATTATTAGACATCAATTCGTAGCATGTTCCTAATGTTGTATTCAATAACGTTCAATAATATCTCAGTCACTGTCGACATTTACGACATTACATCAAACCCGATCCATTTGGCTCAAACATTCTAAAACATCCAATATCCTTCCTTATATCTCGAAAATACACTTAAAGTGTACTATAAAACCTTATAATCTCGTGATACACGATATTAAATACGTACTGAGATCTCCTCTTAACTCGTCAGCAACCACTCATTAGATAAACAAAACCATTCTTCAAAGAACCCAAACTCACATTAAAATTCTATGTAACCAAAACAAGAAGAGATCTCTACGTAAACTGGTAAGCCCAAAACAATAACCATTGTTATTTGATCTCCGGCTCTTCTGTTTCTTAAGTAAAGGTAGCAGTAAGCAGCTGTTAAGTAAAGGTTCAAAGTAAATTGGCTTAAAATAAAACGATAACTATGATCGATCGTTTAATTTATATCCGTTGTAAAACAAGATTAACAAAAGATATTATTGACAAAAGATATGAGTTTCGGTAACCCTTGTTTTATTAGATGACACAGGGTAGGAAAAACATTGTTTTATACAAGTAAACTGTCCAGTATGACAATCGTGCTTCCGTCAAATTTAATTATGCTGTGGTTGTTTATAGGGAAGAAAAGTGGGCCATAATTCAAGAAAAATGTTAAAGTTTTCATCAGTATTTCTGACGTATTCGATGTTTAAAACATGGCGAATGTTTAGCGTTTAAAACAACGCTGAGATAAGGGGTTGCTGTGCCATAGTATACACGGCAATATTTACAAATGACAAGTGGAAGTATCTTTTTTAACTACAAACATACATGTCCGTGTATGTTTGGTTTCCGCGACACAGGATTTAATTGTGAAATTGTGTCCACAAAGAATATCTAGAAGAATAAGAACCACCTGTGGATCGGTAAATTTTTGGTCCCGTGTGGGGTTCAAAACCAACAATATTTGGTATAGTAGTGTAAAGAGTTGACCACGTAAGCTACACCATCCGTGATGTTAAAATTATGTGTGGAATGGTCGATACATTCAAATGTTTTCCAGCTAGGCGGGCTGTAGTCGAAATCATTGTGGCCAGAAATGAATATTGCTCAATTAGAAGCACCTTTACGCGAATTGTTTTCTTGAAACCTATACGAAGAAAGTCAACTCTTGAATGAATAACAATGTACTTGATTAAATAACATTTTACTAAAGGATTAATTGCTAGTGTCGAATTGTAAATTTGTTATAAGTGGCTCCATGAGGGATTAGTTAACATGATTTAAAATTACATTCACCGTGACGTCGTCCGCTTTTATAAAAGTTGCTTAAGTCTAACGACTTAAACCCTGAGTAAGTTCATAACATTACGTCTTAATTTTCAAAATCGTTGATTTAAAATCATTTTAAGTAACTTTTATTATAAAGATACTGTTGGTTGCGGAATGCGACGTAAACAAGTAACGTCACGAATAGTCCGATCGAGCGGGTTATAAAAGCGTGCTCGGCGCGCAATGACTCACTTTGACATCGAGCGGCGGACGGAACGGACGTACTGTGTGATCGCTGTCGAGTAATATCAATTATCTTTTACTTTATTTGTTAATGCATTTTTTGAATAATTCAATGATAATTTAAAGGTGAAAGTGCGCCTGTAATTTTTTTAAGCTGTTTCCCTTCTGATTCCTAGCAATACATTTTTTGTTCTTCACTCTTTATGTTTCGCACCAATATTCCCTAAGAGGAGTATTACACCCACTTTTGCCAAGTATCGTTTTAGATTTCACATAATTAAGGGCGAGCCAAACTTCGTTCTGCTTCTGAGAATTCATACTATATAACATTAAATTACCACTCACTCACTCACTCACACACTAACTCACTGACTGACTTAGAGAAATAGAAGTCATACAAGGGGGAGTCGTAGGGAAAAAGTAAATATAGCTTCGTATAGAGAATCGTTCAGAAGGCCCGAAAAAAATGCCTGACCTTGGGAAGGTTAGCTCTTGGTGGTGATACCCTATCGGATCTCGAAAACTGTGATATCTACGGGAGTCGTTCTCGAACAAAATCTTTCTAAAACCCTGGGAGCTTTTAGGAGGGGCAAAAACTATCTGTCTGACTTTCCCCCCTCGCTGTACACTCCCCCCTCGCGGATCGCTTGCGGGTCGCGCAACCATGCGAAATACTAGTTTCTTTATATAAAACCTAAAGTTACTCCGACTTAGTAATCGCACCTAAGACGACCAGATTTTACATAATTAAGGCTTCCAGCAACTATTATAGATGTTACAATATTTGCCAGGCCAAGCCAAGCCTACCTATACAGCTAATTGTGCAGCACATTATGCAGCTAATTGTCTGACTTCTGGTATCTGTCTAGCTAATGAAAGTGATCAACAGTACCTTTGTAAATCCTTCTTGTCTCTTACTTAATAGCTTGACTGTATCCAGTGTATTAACAATTATTAACCGACTGCCACGCCTGAGGTCGCGAGTACAATTCCCGCACAAGTCAAACATTTGTGTGCATGAACATGGATGTTTGTCTAGGTCTGGGTGTTTCTATGTATAATATGTATGTATTTACAAAAAGAGAGGATATATGTATGTTTATCCATTGTCTGGTACCCATAGTACAAGCTCTGCTTAGTTTGGGCTATACGGTGTTGTGTGTATGTGGTACAATATTATTATTATTGCTAGTACTGACTTATTTATCTCAGCTTCGTTTGTCCTGTGGTACAGTTTTGCGCATTTGATTCCTCAATCAGGCAAAATGTTTTTGCTTCATTTAAATTTAGGTTATTAAGGCTAGTATAGCATCTATAAAAAAACAAAACCTTTATTACATAGGATGTATCTTCTTCTCCCTTAGCCTTTATTATTCCCAAGTCACTTGGGGTCGGCTTTTCTAGTCTAACCGGATTTGACTGGATATCAGTTTTTACACGAAGCGGCTGGCACCTGACCTCCGCAATCCAAAGGCTAACGATACTCTAAGGTTAGAGCAGTGTCAGGATATTAGAGGGTACTGACTTTCCCAATAACGACTGCCATAGATGTTCATGGCAGCCGGGACCGACGGCTTAATGTGCTCTCCGAGACACGGAGCAGGTGATAATTGTCAATCAATACGCACATAATTTCGAAAAGTCATATAACTTCTGAAAGTCAGAGGTGCGCGACGTGGGTTCAAACCCGAGACCCACTGAATTGCAGTCTGTTGGTCTCCCCACTGAGCTATCGCTGCTTACATAGGATGTATACGAAGCTAAAAAAGCAGCGATAGCTTAGTGGGAGACCGTTTGACTGCTACGCAGAGGTCTCGAGTACGATCCCAGGGCGCGCATCTCTGACATTTCGAAGTTATGTGCGTATTAAATAGTTAATTATTACTCGCTTTAACGGTGAAGGAAAATATCGCCATCGTGAGGAAACCTACATGTCTAAGAGTTCTACATAATGTTCTCTAAAGTATGTTAAGTCTGCCAACCCGCACTGGGCTAGCGTGGTGGACTATGGCCTAACCCTTCTCACATTCAGAAGAGACCCGTGCCCAGCAGTGGTACAGTTTAATACAGGGCTGATATTATTATATACGAAGCTGGCAGAATATGCCTATAATACCTTGACCTTAACTTTGGGAATATAAAAGTGTAATATAAAGTTATATTACAAAAATATAACAAATTAATTAGACTAATTTAATTATTCACTTATATTATGTGGTAAAATGTTATTAGATCTGTAAATAAATTCTTAGTAGTAGCACGGAAATTACATATACATAACTGTGCTCGGTATAGGTCTATAGACTTGCTTCATATTACGTGGGACCTCAAACCATATTAGTTGAAACTTATTTGAGTAGTAAAGCCTCGCTGATTTCAGCATGAATGGCGGGCTTGACTGGGGAAGGACTACCCTCTCACTGAATATAGACGTGAAATAGCAGTATTTCTACTGTTGTGTTTCGTTCGGTGAGTGAGAGTGCTGAAGGTCCAATCACCCTCTTTTCTACTTTCCGCTCCTTCTTCTTCCCACTTGCTTTCCTAAAGAGTCGGCAACGCGCAAGTGATGCCTCTGGTGTTGCAGGCGTTCATACGCTACGGTGACCACTTACCATCAAGTGGGCCGTATGCTTGTTTGCCACATTAGGTGCATAAAACAAATGTAGATGTAATACATTTCTGCCTACCCCTTCGAGATAGAGGCATGACGAACTATGTAAGTATGTAAAGATAACAATTAACAGCATTTTAATTAAGGCGCTCTTCGAACCTTTTGAGTCTGATGTTACAACGGCCATTCATGTGGAAAAGCGCGCTTCACGTTGCACCCACTCACCCGGGAATGAGCCGATCAGATTATGCATTCATTGGCGTTATATTGAAATTCTCCCAGATTTCGACATATTAATGTATATACAACTAGTCCATCAAAGGTTTCGATGTTATTGAGGGCTTCTGTCTCTACTTAACTGATTAGAGCTTTGACCAAAATCGTTTAATATTACAAATCAGTTTTTATTTCCTGTGTGTTTTGCTAGCGACTTCGTACGCGTGGAATTTGGAATACACATAATTAGACTTCAGGCGGCGCACCAAACATGCACCAGATTTTAAGTTAGATCTCGAGTAATACTATATGAAAGCCGCATTTAATTACGTGCAGTAGTTTTTGCGTGATGCGCGTACAAACATACAGAGAGATAGAGAAATGTTCTAAAAATAATTGTTTCTGCTTCTATAGGTCTTATAAAGAACCCTCACATTATATTTTCTTATATAACTCCAAGGTAAAGACATCGACCAGTTACAATTTTATTATACGTGTGGATAATCATACATAATTAGAGATGAGAATCACCAAGAGACAATTTAGGCAATTTTTCGTATTGATTCGTTATCTTTACAATGTGCTGGTAGGATAAACAAACACATTTCCGTATAGTTAATTAGTATAGCACAGTACTGTTGTAACTACTGCCTCAATTAGTTGGTAATTGACGGCCGCTTACCGCTAATTACTGTGAAACAATTAAAATTAATTAGATTTTACTTTCCTGCTTTACAGAACGTTGTTTATGAAGGGTATATCTTAAGATACATTAGATATATAAGTATACATAAGAATAAGGTCCTCCAGATCAAATTTCGGTCACGGTGGCCAATCTTAAGGACATGGCCATCGGCGCAGGAGATATTGAAGTGCACAAGTGCACTATCTATTCTCTTACTCTCATAATTCGATTGGACGGTAATCCGATACGACCCGGTACTTACCTGGGGTCCCCCAGGTCGGTCCCCCGTGGGGTACCACGAGCAAATTTTCTTGCCCAAGGAACCCCCTGAATAATAATCTTCTTATTTAATATATTTTTATTGCCCGTGGTACCACATCTCAAACATTATAATCTATGATATAAATATACATATATATTATCATAATCACTAAATGCATAAAGTATAGAGATTGTATTTGCATTTTATTTATTTGGCGAGTAGCGCCATTAGTGGAGGTACCCTGGGCCAAATAATTTGCTCATAGTACCCCTTTGTCCCCCTTGGGGGTTCCTCGGTAAGAAAATTTGCTCGTGGTACTCCACGAGGGACTGGCCTGGGGGACCACGGGCAAGTACAGGACACGACCGGAGAGAGATCAGTAACAGGAAAATCAAAGGCTTTACGTGCATTTTGAAGCCGTTGCCGTTCATCTGCTACTGGGCATTTCTTGGAAGCAAAACCCAATTACACTTTGCCTGACCAAGGATTCGAAGACAATATTATACACAGCAGTGTCATACATTAGAAGCAATCAGATCAGTCTTAAAACAATATACAGGATGTCCCAGAAGTCGACGTCAATTCGGAATCAGCTAACAGGCTTAGTTATAATAGCTATCAGAAAATATAAATTTATCGTATTTAAAAAATTATAAGAATTTAAAAACTAAACAAGTATATCTACATCCTGTGACGGTATTTTCACTCCTGTTACTACAGATATGTACTTTTTAATTATTTTTATTGTTATGTAATCTCAAATAATCTAAAAAAATTGAGAGCTTAAAGAAGCATTAATTCGATTCATTATAATACGATATAATATATATAAAAAAAAGCTAAGTAAATATCTGTAGTACTTAACAGGAGTGAAAAGACCGTCACAGAATGAAGTTTTTTTTGGTAATATTTTTCTGATAGCTTAACTTAGCCTGATATCTGATTTCAGCTTGACGTCGACTTCTGGGACACTCTGTACATGCAATGTATAATTATGTAAGCATTACTACTCAGTGACATAAGTTAGCGCTTTAGGCCAGATTGGGCAACAAATATTATTGTATTTTCAGATTGGATATTTTAGTAAAATGGATTCTGGGAATGTTGTGGGTTAATGGCAATATTTTCAAACCCTATTACTTAGGAAAACATAGCTTGTGATATGTGTCTCTAATGAAACGAGTTTTAAACTATGTTTGTTTAGTGTTATTTTCAAACAACACACTGGAACACTTTTTCAGCAAGCAGCGATAGCTCAGTGGGGAGACCAACAGACTGCTATGCAGAGGGTCTCGGGTTCGAACTTACGTCGCGCACCTCTGACTTTCGGAAGTTATATGACTTTTCGAAATTATGTGCGTATTGATTGACAATTATCGCACCCTCCGTGCCTTGGAGAGCACGATAAGCCGTCGGTCCCGGCTGCCATGAACATCTATGGCAGTCGTTATTGGAAAAGTCAGTACCCTCTAATATTCTGACACTGGTCTAGCCTTAGGGTATCGTTAGCCTTCGGGTTGCGGAGGTCAGGTGGCAGCCGCTCCGTGTAAAAACTGATATCCAGTCAATTCCGGTTAGACTAGAAAAGCCGACCCCAAGTGACTTGGGAATAATAAAGGCTAAGAGAGAAGAAGACACTGGAACACTTTTTGTAATTAATTAAGAGCCTTTCTATAATAAACTACCACAAAAAATATTCTGTTGGTTTTAAAATCAAATAAAACAAAATGTAATAGTAAAATATTTTGTCGCGTTTATTACTAAAAGCTTACCGGAAGTCGGCTAGGGTTGCTTTCATAGAGCATCCGGCACGCAACCGGAAGTACACATCTACACATGACTAAGAGACAGGAAATTACGGTGGTTTGTCGCCGCTAGTTTTATGAATAAAAAGGTGTCAAGTGCGAGTTTGTAGCGGTGTTACCCTTTAATGTTATACGACCTGTGATGTTTTTGTAATTGAAATATACACTACCAGCTTGGGCTCGCGACTTTGCTCGCTAGGGAACAGAAAAAGATTTTTCTAGATGAAAGGTATAGGTATAGGCTATGTATCATTTTTGGTACTTTTGACGACGTGTAGGTATACGAAATTTAATGATGATCAGTCGCATAGTTAAGGAGTGAAAGCGTCACAAACAAACAAACTAAACTCAGATTCGCATTTATAATATAAGTAAGGTTTAAAAACATGCAACGAGGTTGTATTTGGGCATGATAGATCTAACTGGAATTGACTATTAAACCTGTGAGCTTAACCATATCGATGTATAATGCATTGCTTCTGGATGTCGGCGTCCGAACGCCGATGCACGAATTAAAGAAACTGAATTGTTCATTTTCAGTATGTTTCTTTGTTCGTCAGTTTGTTCCACCGTAAAACCGCTAAATTAATTTCGATGTGGTTTTTACAGCTTTCGGTTGAACTTATAAGCTAACCCACTTGTTATCTAATCGTCATAATTATCATTTATATCATAATCTTATTACATTAGTAAAACCTTTTCAGTTTACTAAATACTATACATATGGTACACCGCATTTACAGAAGTAGCTCAAAGCTAAAGAAGATCGCAGCCAAACAATTACTATGCGCCTTAGCTATCTAGTCACTCAAAAATCTCGCTATTGCCTATCTAGTTACTCAAAAGTCTTGCTAGATGCTATGTAGTTGCTCAAAAGTCTTGCTAGATGCTTTCTAGTCGCTCAAAAAACCCACCATTGCCTATCTAGTCGTTAAAAATATCGCTATTACCTATCTAGTCGCTCAAAAATCTCGCTTTTGCTTATTTAGTTTGTCAAATGTCTTGTTATACCTAGCTCGTCGCTCAAAAATTTCTATTAGCTACCTAGTCAGTTAAAAATCTCAGCATTGCCTATTTAGTCGTTCAAAACTATCTGGCCGTTAAAAATCTCGCTTCTGCCTATCTAGTTCAAAGTCTTATTATTTGCCATTTTGCCGCTCAAAAACGTCGCTATTGCCTACCTTGTTGCTTAAAATCACGCTATTTGCTATAGAATCCCTCAAAAATCTGGTTAGACACGCTTATACCGACGTATAGCTGAAACGCGATGCTTACATACTAACCAATCAAATAAAAGGCTGAGACAAATCACTAAACACACCCAAGACGGGCTGCGAACAAGATTTGTGTACCCAGAAACTTAGTCAGATCTATCCGCTTTCCGAGTTAGTACCATTGTGTTTGTAACTAGCGTTTAACTTATCTGCAACTTGGTACTGTGGATGAACTGCGTCTGCTTAGATATTTGTTTATTCATTCGTTTGAAACGTGTTTGGGAGCGTCACGGAGAGTTTGCCAATATGGTGACGTTAGTGAAGTTGTTCTGAGTATGTTACACACATCACGTCTTGAGTATTCTCAAAGAGCTAGCCATGCCAGCTGAGTTTAATATACTTTTGGATAGGGGTGATCCCATTGCCCTTTATCAGGCAGACTTCGTTTCGACTTCCGTTCTGGGTCAATGTTTTGGACAATGTACTTTTCATACTACGAAGCATGCCTAGCAGTGGGACAGAAGTATAGTTGACTCACATCTTTTTATTATTTAAGTCAAATATTTTCATTACAAACGCCAAAAATTAAATATTTTTTGATATCTAATTAAAAATAGTAAAGATACAAGCGTTTTAAATCTGTTAGTAGGGGTATCTGTCAAATGGCAGAAAAAGAATGCAGGATACAAGTTGTAAAGTAATCGCTATTTATTTTATAGCAAGATAATTTTTTCCCATATTTTGCAACCAATTTTGATACAGTTTTCACAAAAAGTTTATTTTAATTGGTATTTGCAAGAGCAAATACCAATTAAAATAATAACAATAAAACGCAAGAGCGTGCAAAAAAGGTATGCAAAAATTAAATAAAACACACAAAACTATCCTTTTTATAAACAAGGTTGATATTATAACAATAATATACTTGCAAGTTATGACACATTTCAAATGGACATCTCTCTTAGTACTTTGAAAGTGTGACAATATATTTACTATTTAATCAGAAAAAGGCTTTTGTTACCAACATTCTAAGCCTCATTGGACTCCCAAGACCGAGGTACAAACATAAAACTCAAACAAACCTCACATTGAAATACAAGAGAGCCCTTACAGAGCAAACGCCTCTCGGACCCGCAAACTTCTGAATGACCATTCCGATACAAAATTAGTATGGACTCTCATCCAACCCCCTGAATGTCGAGGACTTTACATGTAAACCCGTAATGTGACATCCCGAAGGCCACTCGAAGAGGGGTGTGGAAGAGTGTTCCTTACTATTTGTAGGGTTGAATATTATTTATTTCACTAGTATATTTTGTCTCGATGGTGCAGTGGTAATGTCTGCAACTGCTGTGCGTGAGGTCTTAGGTTCGATTGCTTGGTCGTCTAATGTGTTATTGGGTGTTTCTGTCGAGTTCTTAGTAAAAGCACAAAGTCTAAAACGTTTTTCTTTCTTTTCGTGTGGTTAGTGGCCAACCTGTTGTCAAGAGTTATTCAATTCTGTAGGCCTCTGACATGGCTTAACGACTGCTGTAAATTTGGCAACTACCGGGACCGACTTCTTACGTGCCCTCCGAAGCATGAAAACTCCCCTCTAAAACTATGCCTAGTAGACAGCAACATTCGCATGCCTAAATTTCCGAAAGCTTAGGCAGAAGTTTTACATCCACATTTTGCCAGCTTTAAATTTAGGTTCTTCGTATTAGGACGAGTTTATTGCATCTACTGAGCACAGCTAAAGACTTCATACTAAGAATTCCTGGCACAAAAACCCTGTAAGACTTTGTTCGACCTGAAAATCAAAACCTAGACTTAAGGCACAGCAGACAGCAGTATTCACTATCGCTGTGCTACCGAGATAGTGGCGCAGGATTACACTATATTATTTTCGCAAGCGGAACCTCGGCTAACAGATAGTATTGTAACCTTTATAGGTTACAATACTAACTTGTAGCCGTTCCATAAGAAAAATAAAACTATAATTAAGTTATTATAGTGATTAGCCTCCTTGGACGTTAATTGTGGAGGCTAGTTTCACCACGGGTGGTCAATCACAAATTACTGTGCTTGATCATTGATTGATTACATACGAGATGTTAATACGATTATAGATACTGAGAAATGTAATTGAAATATCGAGTTTATTGAATAGATATATCCGTACGCCAATCAATGTTAATCTATCTAATATATTTTCTATGTTAAGCTTATTGTTACCTAGAAGTAAGATCACAGAGCAATTCTTACTAATATTACTAACGCGAATCTAAGTTTGTTTTAGGCGCTAAGGCTTAACGACCGATCATTATGATATTTCACCTACACGTCAGGGACAAAGAAAATATATAGAGTATGTACTCTATATATTTTCTTTGTCATGTTTGTCATGTGACAGCCAGAAAATGTACTGTCTTGGGCGAAGCCGCGTGCAAAATCTATCCTAACTAAATATTTTAAATGCAAAAGTGAGTTTGTTTGTTACGCTTTCACGTCTTAACTACTCGACCGATCATCATGAATTTGCGCATACACGATGTCAGCGGTGCAGCAAAGGACAAAGGGTAATTTCATGGTAAGAAACTTTCATTCAAAAAAGTACTATTTCCAAGGGATAGACATTTATTGAAAAGTCTACACCAACGCGAGCGAAGCTGCGGGCAGAATGTAGTTTTTTTTAAAAGCAGCACTCTATCTTTATATCTATGCTTTGTCTGTACTCCTCAAAAACGGATGGACCAACATTGATAAAATAAATTGTTTGTGTTTGAGTGGGCCTTTGCATGGTGTAGATTCACAATTGGACCCGTTAGGTGGCGCTGTGGTGCGTTTCGCCCGGACAACGTCTGTCTGGTTCATTAATTTAAGTGTGAAACACAAACAAAGCCTAGATAGCATATTATTGTCTTACGGGTCCGTTATTTAACTAGTTAATACGGATTTTATTGCGTTGTTTATTTGAAAAACACTGTGTTTCCATCATTTTAAAACTATTAAACTACTACCTACCACAATTAAACTTTCTTACTATTGAAAACTATTAAAATAGAGATACAAACATATTTATTCCCGTTGGTTGCTTGTCAGCAGCCATGGTCACGAGTAGACTAAGAGATTGTTTTCGAGAATCATTCTGAAAGCAACAAATGGTAGGCGCCGTTCTTGGATTTGAGTGTGACCACTCGCGGAGAGGCTCCAGCCTTACGCGACGGACAATGTATCATCTACTACACACATGTCATACAAACTTGACCAAACTGTAATTTCGTTGTACAGTCATGATTTTGTTGTTGGTCTTAATGACTTTATTTAGGATCATTCGAATAATTGTTGAGTGATTTGAAAGTATTCGAATAATATTGTAAATACATGTTGGTCACGTCGGTCGTTACTAATAGAGCGTCGAGTGTTCAACGAGTGTTCAAAGGTCACGTGGTATCACGTGACCTTTGCATATTACTTGAACCATTTTTTCGAACTCTAAGATTTACAGCAATTCATTGCCGATTCTCACTTGTTGTGTATTACTTCTGTAAAATACATAGATATAGCTTAATTGCTTTTTTGCTTTGTATATATAATATATAGCAATGTTTAAACGTAGTGCTAATAATATTATTCTCTTCATGGGGGGCACACAGCTCTGTGTATTGTTGATTCTCAATTAAGACTTTTTAATTATAAATACAAACTTCCAACGGAAACAACGATGTGTTGAGAGCAAACATCGTTATCAATTTAGTGAAACATCCCCGATGTTTTTACGGTTTTAACATTTTATGGTTTTAACACCTGTTTACGGATTTATTGGTAGTTTAAATTAAGCTATCCCATCCGTTTGGTTAACGATTATTAATATAGATACTCACAACCAGCCATATTATTCGATAGGCAATTGAAATATTTTGATTCGTTTAAAATAATAATGTCTCCATTGTTTGAATGTTTGTAGAAGTCTCTCACGACACAGGAGTTAACAACAATGCAGAAATTGCCTTTTTCAAAAAATAATGTATAAATTTTGCCAGCTATTTAATTAATTGACAATTCATAACGAATGGATAAATATAACATTTTAATATATATACTAAATTTAGAATTTTTTGAACGGTTTCTGATGTCGCTGATTGTACAAATGGGCATCTTGCTTATCACATAATATTTCACTGAAATTTCTAGCAAACCGGCCAGTCAAGAAAATATCGCCGCCCAACAGAAGCAAGCAGCTGAAAACCTTAAGTTGTGTTCTTGCCGTTCGTGCCTATTCCAGAGTCCTCGAAAAGCACTGTGCTGGTAGCAGGTGTGCTCCGCTATATCTTATCTATCGTCAGGTCACTCAGAACAGAGACAATTTAACTTAAAACGTTGGCAACAGCAAGCATCCATAGGCTACACATCTAATATCAGGTAAGTCGTAAAACAAGATTCTTTCCATTCATTTTCTTCAATCCCTCATCTTTGGTGACGTTACTATCCATATATTGCAAGGCAGGCTGTGTGCTTGTTTGCCGCCATGTGGTAAACCACATGTAAACCACGGTAGGCAGTTGCTTGGTTGTCTATCCTTCAAATTGCTGCTGTAATATCAAAAAATCAAATGATCAGTTGTCACCGCCAAAAGTCAGCTAAGCTGCTGGCTGGATAGGCCTCACCAGCAATAAAAAAGAATTCAATATAAGCTTACATGTTAGTTGTGTATAAGGTAAGATAAGATAAGATGATGGGCATTCGTAGCCAATCACTTAGAATTTTTAAAGATTATCTCATAGACCAAACACAGTGCGTAAAAATAGAAAACTACATTAGCACCGATCAGTCTGTCACTTTTGGCGTCCCGCAGGGTAGCGTGATTGGTCCAACCCTTTTTCTAATCTACGTCAATAGACTCTGTAATTTAAATCTCAAAAACGGAAAAATCACAGCTTTTGCTGATGACACCGCTCTCACTTTCTCTAGCGACGACTGGACGGATACCTTCTCTTCAGCTCAAAAAGGTCTAAACTCGGTTACACAAGTTCTCAACACCCATCTACTGACGCTAAATACAGATAAAACCAAAATACTCACTTACAGTCTCCGGAGTTCCAATCAACCACCAGACTCATACTCCTTAGTAGCGCACTTATGTCCTCTGCCTGGCTCCACAGTGTGTACCTGCCCTAAACTAGAACTTACTAACACTACTAAATACCTTGGACTGACACTTGACAATAGATTGAACTTTACACCACACGTAGAACTGCTGGCGAAAAGAATAAGAAAACTAATCACCGTCATGTCGCAGAATCTCTAATAATAAGAAATACATATTTTGCACTTTGTCAATCCCTATTAAGTTATTGTGTTTCCGTTTGGGGTGGGGCACCCAAAATGGTCATGTTAAAACTCGAACGAGCGCAAAGAGCGGTTCTGAAAGTCGCCACTTTTCGACCCATTATCTTCCCTACTACAGATCTGTATAAAAATTGCAAAGTACTAACAGTCAGACAATTGTTTATCTTAAATACAGTACTTCTGCAACATCAAAAAACACCGTATCAAACACTTACCAAAAGACGTAAGGATAAAGCATGTCAACCCTATTGTAGTCGGTACACCACTACACAAAGACTACTGTGTTTCCAAGGACCTCATCTCTATAATAAACTTAATAAAATACTAAGTTTTTACTCACTTCCGAATTCATCGCTAAAATACACATTAAAAAATTGGCTGCTGACTATTAACTACAACGACACGGAAAAATTATTACAGACTTGACGCTCTTTTCACTACATAATCTCAATCACGCACTACTCATACACACACACACGCACACACACACACACGCACACACACACACTGACACTCACACACACACACACACACACACACACACGAACACACACACACACACACACTGACACACACACACACACACACACACACACACACACACACACTCACACTGACAAACACACACACACACACTGACACACACACACACACACACGCAGACACACACATACACCCACAGACACACACACACACACACACACACACACACACACACACACACACACCCACACACACACACACTCACACACACAGAATGAAATAAGTAACGTAAAAATAAATGTTTGCTTGCATAATTACAATCAGACCCAAAAAAAAATACAAAAAAAAAATTTTTCGCTTGTGCGCTACTTTGTTTATTTTTGTTTTATCACTAATGTACAATCAACAAAAGAAATGTAATATAAAATAGAGTTCTCCCAAGGGTCGGGCCCAACACCTTTAATACAAGTTGCTGTTACAACTTAGCAAAGGTGTTGGAGTCAACACACAATTTGTAACAAATATATTCTTTCTTTAACTGTAAGTATAAAAGTGTGTAAAATTGTATATCTGTTTTGAAAATAAATATTATTATTATTATTATTAAGATAAGCTTTATTTGCATACACATGTGTGTGTACATACAAAGAAAGTGCATACATACAAGATGACAAAATAAATTAAGTGCAGACATGTTTGTCACAGTATGACGTGCAAAATAATTAGATTAAAACAATTATAAAAAATAAAAAACGATACATGTTACAGTATATTATTTTCTTGTCCAAATTATTTAAATTTAATTAATTTATATTTAAATTATAAAATTAATCAGCATTATTATACAGGTCTAAATAAATTTAATTATGTCAATACATATTCTTTTTCATTAAGGAACTCAGTTACGCTATAATATGCTCTGGCGGTCAAAAAAGTACAAGGTTTATTTTTAAACATAGATTGAGGCAGTTCCTTCCAATTTTTTGGTACTTTGTTATAAATAATTGGTGCCATGCAGTACCTACACACTTTTGCGCATCAGGAGGGTCGTCTTAGCGGATTGGAGACAAAGTTGACTATTGTCGCGTCTATTGCGTGGAAACTCGTCGGCTCGACGCTTATAGTAATGCGGGTTCGACTTAACAAACACAGCTACTTCTAATATGTACAAGCACGGTAAAGTTAACATTTTGTCATTTTTGAAATAGGGCGCGCAGCTATCTGTCTTCTCAAGTCTAAACATCGCCCGTAAACATCTTTTTTGAGATTTGAATGCTGATTCTTTTTCCGTCGTAAGGTAAAATACCTTTCGATTAAGTTGTTCCAAGTTTTAACGTAAATATCGATTTTAAGCGCACTTCTTGTAAATAAAAATACGTTTTACATTCCCCATACAAAAAAAAGCAATTTAAACATCTAATATTTATTTAAAACATTTCCCTTTCGAGTTTGATCTTACAATAAAAACAATTTGACAGGCTTTTCATACTATTCGCCGTTATTCATGGTTCTATTGTTCATTTTTATGGATCTCTTGTTCCTTTGTTCCAAAGCCGTTTAATTTTAAACAAAAGAAATGTTGTTCTATGAATTAGAAACGAGATTGTTTTTCTTAAATAATGAATGAAGTTATCATAAAGTGAAATAAACTATAATAAAGAGAAATCTGTAAAATATGTATTTAAAATTATTGAATGACTCGATATTGAGCCTCGCTGATTTCAGCATGAATGGGCCGGCTCGACCGGGGAAGGACTACCCTCTCACAGAATATCAACGTGAAATAGCAGTAT
The DNA here is from genome assembly GCA_930367265.1 of Catocala fraxini. Classification (NCBI taxonomy): domain Eukaryota; kingdom Metazoa; phylum Arthropoda; class Insecta; order Lepidoptera; family Erebidae; genus Catocala; species Catocala fraxini. Next base: position 14,749,081 of record OV884049.1, on the reverse strand, counting down.
TCCTACTGTTGTGTTTGGTTCGGTGAGTGAGAGTGCCGGAGGCCCAATTACCCTATTTCCCCCTTCCCGGTCCTTCTCCTTCCCACTTCCTCCTTTCCTAAAGGGTCGGCAACGCGCAAGTGATGCATGCCTCTGATATTGCAGGCGTCCATAGGCTACGGTGACCATTTACCATCAGGTGCTGTATGCTTGTTTGCCACCATAGATGTATAAAAAAATGTAAAAAATACGAAAAATGGATGCCCTCAGATATTAAAATATATCTGAACAGTTTTATTCGCCGAGTATTATGGTGAGCAATATTCGTTCTATTACGTGGGATCTAAAACCATAATTGGTACTATGTGGGTGTGATACCCTTCTGCCTACACCTTAATGATATAGGCGTGAGGCTATGACTGTATGTATTGTTGTGATTACAAACTTAGTTAGGGAGTTTCACATCTACAAGTAACTGTGCCGTTCTTTGTAACCACTGTTTAAGGTTTATAACTTATAACTATTGTTTACGACGTGGGTAACAGGTGCAAGTTAAGGCACTTGCGCGGATTGTATGCATCGTGAAAATGTCACCAATCACTCAAGTACATAATTCGGATATACCAGCGCATGTTATTATTAACAATATATGACGTAAACATTACTATGTACTGAACTTGATTAAAAAGGGGTTAAAGGTGGAATAAAAGACAGCAATGCGTTAAGTAAGTAGGAAAGATGCGATGTGAGGCTTCGGTACGAATTTTCGATTGGAGAAACCCAATAGTATTACGTCATGCGCCTCTAAGTGGCACTTCATTGTTCGAACTCATTCATAACGTCACCAAATATTGGCAACAGTACCGCGGCTAACTTTTCCATTCATCAGGACAGTTTAGCATTCAGCTCATTCGTTGCCACACTGTCCTGAAGATGCCTCGAAATGAGGCAAAAACGTATTGACGCAAATTGTGTGTTTGAATTAAAATACTGCAAGTTGGAGTACTCTCGGATCTAACAACTTGGATGTACAAGTATCTTCAACATTTTTTTTTTATGAGCAGTGATAGCTCAATGGGGAGACCAACAGACTGCTATATACATATGAAAATACTTGCAGATACGACATTTTTCCTTATGACGGCAGTATACACTTGCCTTTTCTTTTAACGTGGAGGAATATTTTTGCTCATACCTCTCCGCGACGCGACGCGACTGAGAGGCTATGTCGGACTCACCGGGCAAAGATGGTGAGCGGTATCCCGGTAATACCGACTAAACCACGGTGTTCCTCAACATAACCGCAATCGGCGGGGCCGTGCGAATCGCTTTCACATGCAATCGCGACACCGCCGAGGTTTCGGCTCGCCGTATGAAACTGCAGGCCACTACACAAATAGACCTGCCCTTTGGGCACCACAAATTTTATCGCTACTGTCTGCCTGCCTACCGTTTGCCTACCCTATGTCCTTTTTCGTACTCATGATGAAGTGTATGCGAAATTTGATGATGCATGTAGTTAATACATGGAAGCGTAATAAACAAATTCTAATTTGTAATATTGTCTCTGTTTACGCGAATGTTATTCATTGAAATTAAACTACCATATACGGATTTTATCGCGTTGTTTATTTGATACTTTTTTACATAATTTAGAAACTATTAGTATTAAACTTTACAAATTTTTAAGTTAATTAAATTATTAAAACTATTATATTTAAGTTTACACTTTTCCCGACGTTTCGGTTGCTTTTCAGCAGCCATGGTCACGGGGAGACTAAGATGGTAGCTGTCTCAATGTTCCAGTGTAGTTATTTCAAAGTATCCGAACATAATTTAATCATTGGTGTTTCTATTTACGTAGAATGAGCTCAAAGTATCATGAAGTTATAGTATACTCAAAGCAATCACTCCGAGTACACTTTGCATATACTATTTCGGTGATGTACTGCGAGAGCAAACAAAGAAAATCTCAAAACATTGACAAAAATAGTTTTGTTTTCCTTTAATTTCATAATTTCGTGTCCACGCGCCGGCTTTTGGAAGGTTTCCAAAAAGCATTTTAGGGTGACCATGATTAATTGGTTTACAGAGATAAAGTTCCACAGCGTATCGCTGGAAATTGAAAAATGTGAAAGTACGTGCCGTTAATGAAGTGGATGGATGTATTGGGTGTTATTGTGTTCGATGCTCGCATTTGTCAATAGCGTGCGTTGTCCATAAATATTTGTTCTTTGTGTCTATTATTTTAATGTTTATGAAGATAAGAGGGTTATTCCTGGAATAAAAGTAATTTCATCAAAACAATAAAATATATGTGTTTTTGCAAGCTACCGGTCAAGACACTGGTCACACATCGATTTTTCCGTAATCTACATATAATATATTGTGATATTATATATTTTCATGTGTCATTTTTCATCATAAATCGATAACTCTTCTTCTCTCTTAGCCTTTTTATTCCCAAGTCACTTGGGGTCGGCTTTTCTGGTCTAACCGGATTTGACTGGATATCAGTTTTTACATGGAGCGGCTGCCACTTGACCTCCGCAACCCTAAGGCTAACGATACCCTAAGGCTAGACCAGTGTCAGAATATTAGAGGGTACTGAATTTCCCAATAACGACTGCCATAGATGTTCATTGCAGTCGGGACCAACGGCTTAACGTGCTCTCCGAGGCACCGAGCAGGCGATAATTGTCAACCAATACGCACATAATTTCGAAAAGTCATATAACTTCCGAAAGTCAGAGGTGCGCGACGTGGGTTCGAACCCAAGACCCTCTGCATTGCAGTCTGTTGGTTTCCCCACTGAGCTATCGCTGCTCATCATAAATCGATAACTATACACCATAAAATAAAATAAAATAAATTTGATCCTTTCATATGACACATACCACACTTGATCTAGTAAATGCACTGTAAAATTCCAAACGCGAAAAAAATTCGGTGCTTATTATTTTTAATAGTTTTTATTTTTATTGCAGTAAACTTGTCATATTTACAAATACTTTATTAATAGTTGCTGAGATAAACATCTGGACAGATACACGAACAGACAGCCGAAGTCGCACTCAAGGGGGTACGGTTTTATTATCTTGGTAAGGAAACCTAATAACGAATATTAAAGTAACCCTAACAAATAACAAATATTAAATTTATCAATAATTTATAATATTAACTTATAACTCTGCCGATACTGCAAATGATATTTTAAATGGAACATTCTACTTCGATAAATTGTAGATAGTTGAGCTTTCATAATAAAAATTACGTTAATTTATAACAATAAATTAATAATAATAATAATAATGTCCTCCAGACCGAATTTCGGCCACGGCGGCCAGTCTTAACAGAGACTGGCCATCTGCGCAGGAGATATTATAGTGCACAAGTCTGTGCGCAAACACAAGTGCACTCTTTGTTCCCTAACTCTCATGATCCGAAGGGACGGCAATCCGACACGACCGGAGTGAGATCAGGCGCAGGACCAACGGCTTTACGTGGTTTCCGAGGCACGGGGATGTCTAACACCGCCAACTTCCTAACTCCGGGCTGCTATTGAGATTTTGAGATTTCTTTACAGAAAAACCCAATAGCTTTTTGTTGACCGGACCTGGGATTCGAGCCCGAGACCTCATGCACAGCAGTCGCATTCACTATCGCTGCGCCACGGAGGCAGTAAATTAATAACGGAATAATAAACTACATTAAAAATGAAACAAATACCATAATCTGTAGTGTAGGGTAAGTATTTTTGTACACCATGAAAGATGATTCAATCACCGTTAACACGAAATGAACGTGGAGTTTATTAAAGGTCTCGTATAAGAAGCCTGTAAAAATGGTAAGCCAAATGTCAAAAGCCTTATTGCTAACTGATGTTTGAAAATCGACACATGGATAATAAACTAGTTCACGGCTTGTCTGCTGGTAAGCGGTGTCGGTAAGTTTTTTTTGGTAAGATTACTAGTCATTTAGGTTTACAAATGACAACAATAGCAATTCTTACTGACCTATCGAGTTTTGGTGAATGATTGTTTCCAAAGTGAGTAAAAGTACCCTCAAACTTAAACCCTGTGTTGCTGGAGGCTTTAAAAATAATAATGTTGAATCGGTGGACCAAAAAATACCGAGTCAAGGCAAATAACCTACCCACATTAGACAAAAATTTATATAATGTAATGTGGGGAACAAAGCCCGAACACCAGTAACGCGTTGAGAAATTATATATCATAGATGTACCTAGTTTTGCATTACTAGTTATTTCACTGTGTCATCGAGGTAATCACAATATATTTCTAACCTCGTGTCTCAGGATATTCAAATTCATTGTTCCTGTAACGACAACAGCTTTATCCCCGCTAACCAATAACTGTATGCAAATCGGAGACTATTTTTAAAAAAGGTTGTATTCGGATATAACCAGGTGTAATACAAAGAGATCAGCTATGACGCACATCCGGTGATTACAGGCCTGTCATCACACAAAAATAAAAGATTTTATATAATGTAGGGCATTAGCTTATCCCTGCGATTGTACTAACTGTACAGTGGTTATCTCGTCATTGGACATGCCTAAAGTTTTGTAGGTTCTGTTATCTATATGAATTTTCTCGTGTATTGTAGACGCCAAAGTCTTAAGTTGCTATTAAATATTGCATCAAATCAAATTAAGAATTTCACCTCAAGAAATTAAGTCAGGGACATTTATTAATTACTTAAGTGATTCCTTTGTAATAAATATCCAACGTAAACCTTTACTAAGTAATCACTTAAGTACTCAATGGATGTCTCTGAATACATTGTGAACATTCAAGAGATACAACAGGTTTAGAATCTTCTAAGCCAACGAGTAAGCTTGCAGAATGTACTAAAATTAAATGAAGCAAAAGTGATAAGTTTCACGGTCGTTAGAAAACGTGAATGTCTGAGAGTTCTCCATAATGTTTACGAAGATGTGTAAAGTTTGACTGTACGTAATGCAGGCTGCATTGGGCCAGCATGGTAGACTATGGCCTAATCCTTTTCAAACTGTGTAGAGGCCCGTGCCCAGCAGTGGGACGGTTTATATAGCCTGAACCTAGCCACTAACCTAAATTTAACTTCAGTAACTTAGTAAACTCATTAACCTATATATTTTGTCCTTCATAAGTGTTACTTTGTGACCTAAATGATAAATGATTTTTGACTTTGACTATACAGGGCTGATGTTATTATAAGAGTAGTATGCATTTTGGTATACTACGTAAAAAAAGGCAAGCTGTAGTATCTGCTTATTGCTCTGGGAAACAAGAAACTCTACAGTAAACAGGTTTTCTTTTTATACAACTAAGGTGGCAAACAAGCATACGGCCCACCTGATGGTAAGTGGTCACCGTAGCCTATAGACGTCTGCAACACCAGAGGCATCACTTGCGCGTTGCCGACCCTTTAGGAAAGGAAGTGGGAAGGAGAAGGAGTGGGAAGGGGGAAAAAGAGAGGGTTGGTGGGTGTGAGAGGGTAGTCCTACCCCGGTCGAGCCGGTCCATTCTGAAATCAGCGAGGCTCTACTACTCTAGAAGGTATGTCGGTATATTAGCGGGCCATGTCCTTAAACAAACATTATAAATTTTATCGCCTTAACTTTATCACCGATCATCATAAAATTTCGCAAACACGTTGTCAGCGTTACAGAAAAGGACATCTTAGGGTACCTTTCATCAAGAAAACAGTACTGTTCCCGAGGAATAGAAATTGAATAGCAAAATCTACATTAACGCGAGGAAAGCCGTAGGTAAAATCTAGTTATGAATAAGTCTAAATTTACACCCGGTTTCCGAACGGTTTTAAACGACAACACATAAGTACAGTACATTAATTAATATACTGTGACATGAGTTCCATGTTGATACAAAAAAGACGTTTCAAATCAAAATCAAGACCCTTTGATTGAGTGATTTGATTTCCCTGTGACTGTACGAAAACTACCGTATGATCGGCAAGGATTGTCGTACGTGCTTTATCGTGATTAAAATGGAGTACCTCAGATATAGGTTGTACATCATAGTTTGATTCATCTCTTGCAATTTTACAGGTGATGCAATCAGCGCTTTTAACATACATATTATTATATTCGAGCTTTTGCACGCGGCTTCATTAGGAAATATACCCATATATTTTTTTGTACCGCTGACAATTGACTATTGTTATTGAAATTAAACTACCATATACGGATTTTATCGCGTTATTTATTTTACACTTTATTACATAATTTTGAAACTGTCACACTACTACTACTATTGAACTTTACTCATTTTTAAGCTAATTAATTGATTAAAGCTATTTTACCTATTTATATTTAAGTTTAAACTTTCCCCGACGTTTCGGTTGCTTTTCAGCAGCCATGGTCACGGGGGGACTATTGTTAATTCAGCCAACCAATCACAACAGTTGACATGCGAACATGCGCAGTTGAAATATTTATGTTAATTTGTCTACGGAAAGAGTAGATGAACCGATAACTTTTAAAATATATCGTACAAAACAAATAAAACAGAAAAATTCCGTCTGTATCTATGCATAAATAAAAAAAACAACGGAAGAACGCATAAAATACTGAACGTTTTTAAAACACAGCAAACAAAACAAGAAGAAGTATTAAAGTCCTTATATTTTGATAAAACATTCCCTTATAAATATTGCAACGAGAAACTTTGTTCATTCATAATAATTGGATATTCTGGGCCATGTTCGCACGGAGCACCTCCCATCCGCCTCCAAAAGTGCGGAATAAATAATATCATGGCAAAGATAGTATTGCATAAAGCGGATCGACTGTGAGGTGCTTAACGTGCCGCAATTTAAATCATTGCTGGCATTTTTACATCTTTAGCCGTTGTATTAATATGCATGTGGTAATAGTCACTAAACTATCATATATAATATTTCACAGCTTATGTGGAGATCCATAGATAACGCAAACAGCGGGTCTACCGTGAAAATGTTTTTACGCAATGACGTGCCGAAACGAATTACGAACGAAATAATAAGCATATACCTAACATGAAAACACTTCGGATTTTTAGGACGTACAAATGTCATACGACGATATTCGTGGCGAATGATGTTTCATGGTAAGCATAAGCACGAACGAACGTACGCAATTGTGTATAACGCGTTTCACGGTAGACCCCCAGATCTCGAAGCTGTCTCCGCGATACATGAATCACATATTTTCGATATGATGTACTAAATTAATCATTTTAATGATGTACGACATTTAGGAAAGGTAATTTTAAAAATACTCTTAAAAGTCTATATTCTTGCAGAAGTTTGAATTTTCTTAACCTGCAGATGGCCGGTTTTGTAATAAAAAACAAAACGATACAAGATGCCATCTCGGCCTCGATGGCGTATTGGTTACTGTAAATGACTGCCACGCCTGAAGTCGCTTCGATTCCCGCAAAAGTTGTTGTAAAATTTGTGTGCATGAACATGGATTTTTATCTTGTTTTCGGTGTTTCCATGTATAATAAGTGTGTATTTACAAAAACAAAGTATATATGTATGTTTAACCATTGTCTAGTACCCATAGTACCAGCTCTGCTTTGTTTGGGCTAGATGGTGTTGTGTGTATGTGATAGAATAGAATATGGACAGCAAGCCTTACGATCGATTTCCATTCAAATTACGATCTAATTGAAATTGGTAACTGCCCTACATTCAAACTTTATCTTAGAATCAGTACAAACACGATAAATCAACAAGTAGGCCGGCAATAATTCACGACAATAAAATAATAAGAAAACGATTCCGCCGTCGCGTCTTTTCAGAACAGTTTCATGCCATAGACAAATAAAAAATAAATTAACGACATGGCGAGGAAGTTGACAATTCGAATTCAAGATAGCGTCCATATTTCTTTATTACGATTCAATCTGTATATTGCGGTTTTATGGTATTTTCACGCGATCATATTATTACCAAAATAATGTTTTTGATCTGGTTTCGTTGCCAAATGCAAATGGGTCGACGAATCATCGCTGATATTAAAATGTCGTTATAAACTCGTGTAGCAAATACGAGATCATATTAAACGAGACTATAAAGTTGATTTACCTTTATATAGGGTTGCCAACATTTTATACAATAAATAAAGTAAATTAGCATCTGAAAGGCAAGTAATTTTGTTGATTATTGCATGTAGTAATATATAATTATAATATACGTACACTCAGAAAATGTAGCGAAAATTAAAAAAATATCTATACGTAAAAATTTTTTAATTAAATCTTTTGTAAAGTACTTTCCATCAGCCCCTATACAAAGTTTTCATGCGTCTGAACCTGTTTTCGAAACACTTTTTCTAGTCCGACGCAGATACCTTGTTTACAACCTGCTCGAACGCTGACAGCTCATCTTCCGAATAATTCCGAATCATCTTCGGGAAGTTCTTCGTTTTGAAAGCGGTGTGCGCAGGCGCGTTGTCGTGGTGGAGCAGTAGCCCGTAGAGTCCTGTGTTTGGTCGCTTGTTGCTCACAACAGAGACAATTTCTGCACAAGCATTTGGTAGTATAGCATTCCGTGTTGATGCTTTTTTGCTTCCGTAAAGGAATTGACACCAAGTAGCAAGTCAAATTGAAAAATCTTGCGATCAAAATTTTCCCCCCGCTTCTAGATCGCTTCACTTTGGTTGGCGTTGTTTCGTTTTGAAACACCCAAACCGTCGACGGATGCTTCGTTTCTTGATTGTATTGATAAATCCAGGACTCATCACCAGTAATTATGTCGTAAACACGCCGAGACGAGTCTGCTTCAAATTTGTTTATCATATCACGGCACCATTCCATCCGGGCCTGCTTCTGAGCATAGGTGAGGCTGTGCGGCACCCAGCGTGAAACTATCCTCCTCACGCAAAGATGCACGTGTAGAATCTCGTGAAGGCTTCCCGTTCCAATCTGCAGTATGTGCTGAATCTCCTGATACGTAACTCACCTATTGTCTTGGATTAAATTTATCACTGCTAATACGTTTTCTTCTGTAACAGTCATCTTCTTTCTTCATCCCCCAAAGTTAGTCGACCGCGCTTGAATTCGTTAAATCAACGATACACGGTTACCTTGGAAGAGCCTTCACCCATGAATGCCATTGAAGTCTATCGTACGACTCATCAGATTTCAGGTGACAAACTCCTAGCCTGATATAAAATCTTCTTATTTATGTATATTCACAATAATAATAGCAATCTTCAGCATTTTTGCAATCGTTATAACAAGATATATGGTTTTGGTCGCCATATATCTTCCTTACCATCATCGCTTACTCCTAAAGCCGACAATAAGATTAAATCTCAAGTAAAAATAAATGGAAACTTTTAAAGATCGAATCGATGCGCAACTTTAAAATTAAATTATGATTCCATAAAATTAAATAATCGCCGCCATTAAATTTCGCAACCGATAAAAGCTACAGTATTTAATTATCCGCTTCGGTACCATAAATCATCTATTTTATTTCTTAATTTCACACAGAATACGCAGAAATAGCTGTATTTGCTTCTGGGTATTTGGTAAATAGGTGTTCCTGCGTTGCGGTGTAGCATTGTTAGGGCAATTTTCCCCGTAATTGTTTTATTATAATAGTATACATATATTTTGTAGTATTTATAATACTATCTTATCTTATGTGGGGGCCAGTCAGTGCAGACCGGCGACACTTCGGCCCAGTGGGATCTTTTGTGTCGGCCCCATCTATATATAATAGTATTTATTATAGTATTATAAATGGACGATGTTCTGCTCTTTAAAATCCGTTAGACTAATTTGTCTTTTACATTTAAACAGGTTTATTTGAATAATACTAATACCTTTTATCCGTGACTTGTGACTTATTTATACATTACTTAAGAATTTTTGTTCTACTATTTTTCATAATTTATTATTTGATTTTTCATTTGATAATACGAATATTGAAATTTATTGCTCCTCGCATTAAGACTACATAGGATTGCAAAAGAAAGCAGCGGTGGAAATAAATACCGTGGGGAGAGACGTGTTATGCGACAGGCACCTGCAATTTTAAACTTGTTAAAATATGTGTTTTGGATAAAGTATTGAGTTTTTGATAAAGTGGCAGGAAAAAGTAGTTAAGTATAACGTAAAAAAGACACTGTAAATGTGGTGTAACAATTATGGTAAGCATAAAAACACAAGTTTTTTTTCAAAAATGGTGACACCTTTTTCATAAATCTCAATTTCACGGCGTCTAGACGTGAAATTGAGATTTATGTGTGAGTGTGTGCGCGTTAGACGCCCTATTAACTAATTGGGACCTATTACATGCCCGGCAAAATGTATTTATTTTACACCTGCTACCCCTTCGAGGATATACAGAGAGTCTTTCTACGTATAGATACCTTTATTGGTGATTCAAGTGAGATCGAAAATATTATGAACCTATCTGTCAAGTCTTGGAATGCCTGCCATAGTTAACAATTGTGTCTGGCCGCCGGTATACCTTCGCGACTTTAAAGGTTAAAATAATTGTTAATAGAGCAAGATAGCTATTAGCTGATATATTTTACAATTAATTTACTTGCTGCTAACATTAAAAACTCAAATCCATCAATATAATTATGCGTTACTACAGCGATACCGCTTAGTTTTATTAAACCCCACCTTCTTCTTCTCCTTAGCCTTTATTATTCCCAAGTCACTTGGGGTCGGCTTTTCTAGTCTAACCGCGTTTGACTGGATATCAGTTTTTACACGGCGCGGCTGCCACCTGACGTCCGCAACCCGAAGGCTAACGATACCCTAAGGCTAGACCAGTGTCAGGATATTAGAGGGTACTGACTTTCCCAATAACGACTGCCATAGATGTTCATGGCAACCAGGACCGACGGCTTAACATTATTAAACCCCACCTACTTTTTATAAATGCCGTGGTGCCATATTGAGCGGTGAGAATACTTCCATGTTTTATTTTCGTTCAAAACAGAATTTATACAATGAAAAACGTTACTAAGCCTCAAGCTGGTATAATATTCGTTACAATTTTAATTTAAGTTTGTTACTAAGAACTATATTTCTGTATTTTAAAGTATTTTTACAACGGTACTCAAAACTTAACTTACTTTGCCCTTCCTAAGAATAAACGATATACAACAAAGCTTATTTGTGTATGGCTATGAAAAGTGTTCGTCTTACTTCAACTTTCAAGGTAAGTAATTCAAGTTTGTACAAAAATTGCTTTCAAAGAATTTCCGTAATTCTTTTTTAAATCACCTATCAACAGCACTCAGTGTGATTGGGTAGATGTTTTTGTAAAGAAGCTATGAATAGTGACCTTTTATACTTTACTTCTTTTAAAGATATTTCGTGTATAAATTACTGATAAAAACTAATTTCAAAAACACATTGTCTCATTAATTCCTATTCACCTTTTTCAAAAGATAAACACAGTGTTATTGTTCTCTTAGAAATATATTTTTGGAAAGAATATACGCTTTATTTTAAACATGTCTATCCTAACTAGCAGAAAAGTAGTTTAATGAACTCCATTTGTGATAAAATAAGCCTTATCAAGAGGTATTGTTGAGTACAGCAACAATTTCTCTCTATTGTTATACTGCAACAGAATAGGGGTAAAAGTATGAAGTTGCCGTTGTATAGTAACAGATACTTTGAAAAATAAATTAAATAACGCTGAAGGAGATGGTGGACGCCAATCCGAGTCAAACTACCCAGGCATTAGCGGCATAGTATAACGTTACCCTACCAACATTACCTCATTTGTATCAAATCAATAAGATAAGAAAAATATACAAAATGGGTGCCTCATAATTTGACTGATCTTCAAAAAGAAATGCGTGTTGAAACTTGTGTTGTCTTGTTGAATCGGTACAGAAATGAAGGAATTTTGGATCGAGTTGTGACATGTGACGAAAATTGGATTCTTTACGATAACCGTAAGCGAAAAATACAATGGCTGACCCCAGGTCAAACGACAACAGAGCCCTAAAGGAAAGCTTACCAATAAAAAGGTAATAGTAACTGTTTGGCGGTCTCTTCATGGTGTTATTCACTGTAGCTTTTTCAGGTCTGGTCAAGCAATAACAGCAGATGTTTACTGTGCCGAACTTCAATACTCAATACTCAATACTCAATACGTTTATTGCACACCATAATGTTACATAGATGTTATTAGACAGGTACACAGTTCATTATGGACCCTGTAGGGCACGGCAGCGTAGGAGAGAGGATGAAGTCACATAGAACTCAAAATTCAATAAAGTACTTATGCAATAATTTTAGTTATGTTTAAATAATTATATATTTATCTATTTTCTTGCAAGTATTTTACAATCTGTATAAACTTTATGCTCTTTATAATAACAAATTGTGTATCCAATTTAGTTCCTATATATATGTAGGTATATGTATTGATTTTAACATAATTTACTACAGTATATGCTTATCAGTTAAGTATTCATTTATGGTATAATACGCTTTATTTATTAATATCTGCTTTAACTTGTGTATGAATTTCTTATCATTTGGTTCATTTCTAAAATGTTCTGGGAGATTATTGTATATTTTTATAGACATAACAAATGGGCTTGTTGCGTGCATAGTTAGTTTAGATGCGGGTAGATTTAGTCTATTTTTATGGCGTAATGAATATTTAGTTTGGATGTCTTGTCTTTTACTATAAAAATTGGGATATTTTCGAACAAATTTACACATTTCTAATACATATATAGAAGGTAAGGTTAGAATTTTATTCTTTTGATAATGGGGTTTGCAGCTGTCAGTTTCATGTATGTTGACCAGTATCCTAATAAGTTTTTTTTGTAATGTGAAAAGTGTTGGTGTGTCTGTGCTATTTCCCCAAAGTATGATGCCATAACTTAGCCATGAATAGGCATATGCGTAATATGTGATTAAGGCCGTTTGCGTATTTGTAGTTTTCTTAATTTCACGCAAGGCATAAGAAAATTTGGATAATTTGAGTCTGAGTTTCTTTATATGACATTTCCAATTTATGTGTGTGTCTATGTTTAAACCCAGTAAAGTAAATTCTGCAGTTTCTTCTAATTTTATATTATTATATGTGAAATTTAGATGTAAGGGTGGTTTTTGACGGGGATAAAAACTCATCAATTTGGTTTTCGAGAAATTAATGGCTAGGTTGTGATCTGCCATCCATTTCGATATTTTTTCGAGGATAGAGTTTAGAATAAGGTTTATATTTAAAGCGTTTTGGCATGGGACGAGTAAAGAAATATCATCCGCGAATAGTACACACGGCCCTTCTATACATTTAGGTAGGTCGTTTATATATAGTAAAAAAAGGAGGCAGCCTATTACACTTCCTTGGGGGATAGAAGAATTTATTGTTTTGGTGTCTGACCTAATATTTTCTATAGTGTGGGTTGTGTGATTAAAATATTCAATTTCGAGCAATTGCTGTCTATTATGTAGGTAAGATGTAAGCCAATCGTGTGCTTTACCACGTATTCCTATTTTGTACAGTTTATTTAATAATATATTATATTGTACTTTATCATATGCCTTGGTCATATCCAGTAGTATGCCTACTGCATATTTTTTGTTATTTATTATGTTTAAGGCTTCTTGAACATATTTATACACTGCTAAGGTAGTCGACCGATTTTTTCGAAAGCCGTTTTGACATTCGCTAAATATTTTATATTTCTCGCAGAATTTGTATATGCGATCACACATGGCTTTCTCAAACAATTTTGATGCTGTGGGCAAAAGAGCTATGGGGCGGTAATTGTTTACATCATTTTTGTTATCTTTTTTGTAAATAGGCTTTATTAAGGCTCTTTTCAGTAGGTCAGGGAAAGTACCCTCCACAAATGATTGATTTATTAATAGGTAAAAGGGTAGGGTAAGTTCGTCAGCGCAGCGTTTGATTAGGAACGGTGGTAGTTCATCTATACCGCAACTACGTTTGTTTTTCAAATTTTTAATTGTTCTATTTACTTCATATGCTTCTACTGGACTGAGAAACATTGTATTTTCAAGGTTTGGCCCGCTCCAATTGGCGGAGTCTCTGCTTGAATGATTAGAGGTCTGTTGACCTATTGAGGCAAAAAAGTCATTTAAATAATTTGTTATTGCTTTGGGTTCTGATGAAAGATGATTATTTATGTATATTTCTAAGTTTTGTTTTACGCGCCTTGGTTTATTGTTAGTTCTTTCGTTTATAATATTCCACATGGCTTTAGTTTTATTTTCTGAGGATTTTATTTTATTTATATATTGATTCTTCTTTGCTATTATTACTGCTTGTTTTAATATCTTTTCGTATTTTTTGTAATATTTTATTAGAATGGGATTTTTTGCTTTTAGTATTAGTAATTTTAATAATCGCTTATTTTTACAAGATTTTTTTATTCCTCGTGTTAACCAATGCTTTTTATGTTTAGTTTTTAGTCTTATTTTACAAATGGGTATGCATTTATTTAGAATATTTATTAGTGTATTATTAAATAAATTGTAGTTGCTATTTATATTATTATTTTGTGTTATAATGTCTTGCCAATTTTGTAATTGTAATTTAGACTTAAATAGTTCTATGTTTCTATTATTATACAGTCTTTTTCTTGTATACCATATTTGTGATGGTTTTCGTTGCGGTAGATCTATTTCTATGATGGTTCCGTTATGGTCTGAAAAACCTAGTTCTTCAACAAAAGTAAAGATATTTTTTGTATTGAAATTTGTAAATATGAGATCAAGGCATGTTGACGTATTTTCGGTGATACGCGTTGGTGACTTTATATGTTGTACAAAGTTATATTCAAGCATGAGATCAAGAAATTTGTTTGTTTTTAAGTTATTTTCTAGCATATTAATATTAAAATCACCTCCAATTATGATATCATATTTTAAGTATTTGTTATTTAAGTATTGTAAAATAAGTCGTATTTGGTTGTAGAATACTTCTTCCTCTCTTCTATTCCAGTATATGGTAATTATTATAATTTTATTTTTTAGCAACTCAATTGCACATATTTCTAATACATATTCAATAGACATTGCAGTAATGTCATTTCTTTCTATACTTTCAATATGGTCTTGAAGAAGAATGCAGACCCCGCCGCCTGTCCTTGTTTGACGACAATAGGAAGCCGCCACTTTGTAACCGCTGAATTGGACGACCTCCAGTTTTTCTTTTGAGAGCCAGGTCTCAGTTATACATATTGCTTTGTAGATTGGTCTTTGGAGTATAAATGCTTCTAATAAGTGTCGCTTGTTGTACAAACTTTGAATATTTTGATATAATATATTAAATTTCAGTTCTTGTGTTACGAAAGGAGTGATTTTTATCAGCGATACATTTGTTAGACGATAGACTTTGGTCGTAGTTGTTGCTTGATATTATCTGGTCTCTAGTTTCATAATTTATATGGATTAATAAATTCTGCATAACATTTTGCATTCCGTAGTTATTTAGTTTGCCACTATATTTGAAAAACATGCTATGGTCGTAAGATAACTCAAGGTTTGAATCAAGTACTGTGGCATATTGGTGTGTGTGAATATCAAGATACAATAAGCTGTTGAATGTTTCTATTCGCCAGTTAAACATAGCAGAGTAGTTGTTGCACTTGAACGTAGGCAAACAAAGTATGATATTAGTATGCTTAATATTTTGTAACATTCTTCTCATTTCTATGACTATATCCAGATAATTATTGGTTCTTTTGAAATCTTCTTCTCCGATCAATATTACGCAGTAATCTTTGTTTGTGAAGTCTGATATTTTTTTGTCTAAGCCGCTCAAAAGTTGTATTATTCCGCACTGCGGTGACACATAATGGCATATCTCAGTATCATTGAAAATATTTTCTGCTGTGGATAATACATTGTTCGTCTTATTAGCACTGATTAAACATAGTTTTCTCTTAGTAGGTTTCAATATGGGGCGAGATTTTTCTTTTTCTTGCACTGTGTTTATTGCTTGTGGTGTAGAATAGTTAATTTTAGGTGGATTTTTGGGTGTGTATTGGTTAATCAGTGTGTTACAAGGTTTACTTAGTCTCTTTGGTGTTATATAGGTAGGTTGTGAAGATTTATTTCGAGGCGTCGACATCTTGAAGCTCTCTATATCGCTCGATAGACATTTTGTAGCCTTTTTAAGAATGTCATGTTTTGTTGTTAATTCCTGCACCGTTTTCTTTAAGTCGTGGTTTTCAATAGATAAATTATCAATCTCTTCGTGGGCTGAATTTAGCTGTGAGGTAAGTTGTTCTATTTGATCCTTTAATTCTTGAATCTGTGTAATGTTTTCGTCAGCTGATAAGTTTGGTAAGCTACTAGTGGTGCCATCTAGTTTTGAGCTACTGGTACTACTATCGTCACAGGTAAGAACTTCTGTCATAGATAGTGTACGCGTTTTTCTAAACGTTATATTATCGAAGAAATTCATAGTTCATCTTATTTGAATTGAAATAAACCTCAAAAAGTGTTCTATGTAACTCAGATTAGATCTTGCGACTTTTCTGCAGTGTAACAGTATTATCCACTGTGCCAACTGGGCTTTAGACAATTAGTTGAAATTGATGTTCATAAGCTAGTTATGCAATATTTATAATAGGGGGTATTTGCGACGCTGGGATTGGTCAGATTGTTATCACAGTATGTTCAAATAAAATTAACGAACAATATTTTTCACTGCTTAACGTACTCACTGTTTTAGTTGGTAATTCACTGTTTAAACATACGATATTTGGCAGTTTTTAAGCACTGTAGATAAAATCAACTTTAGTTCAGTGTATTATTGTTTATTTATTTCACTGTTTTGTTATTAGCACTATTACTTCAAACAATGATGGCGAAACTGGCAGTGAAACAGCCCCGACTGGTGAATCGATCTTCACCATTATTGCTTGATGATTACGCAAGACCTCACACTGCACGAGAAACCGTTGTAACTCTACAGGAACTGCAGTTAGAAACCATACGTCATCCTCCGTACTCGCCTACTTTGCTCCAATGGACTATCACTTTTTTCGTGATTTGGACAATTTTCTACGCGATAAAAATGTTCTCCCCAAGAGGCAGTACAAAATGCTCTCACACAGTTTGTCGAATCTAGATCCCCGGAGTTCTATCGTAAAAGCATAAATGAATTTCCGTTCAGATGGCAGCAATGTATAGATAATGAGGGTAAATATTTGATTAAATAATTATAGTATATCTTAGAAAAAAACGCGTTTCAATTTTTCAGTACGATACGGCAATTTCATACTTTAACCCCTAATATGTAATGCAAATTGGTTTTTGCAGTGAAATGAGATAAAATACAGTATTTTGATATCTTAGGACAGAGGTCGGCACAATACAAGACTCCGTATCGCTGCTGAGTATGTTATGAAAGAATAACCAATATGGAACCCGAGACCTGCTACCAACCGAGAGAGACCTCGTGCACAGAATCGCATTTAATACCGCTGTGCAACCAAGGCAGACATAAACAAGGTCACTAGAAAGAATGAGGGAAACCATAGAGTAGGATAGTACCAACGTAAAAGGCAAAAATCTTTAGTCTATGCTATAACCAGAATTTATAGATTTAATCTTACTTGAAACAGTCTACTATCTTTCTCTTTCTCAAAAGGTCCGATCTTCACTTTGCCATCCACTATGTCTACTACACGCCCCGGGCAGCACTGTTAATAAATATAAATGTATTATAGTCGAATATTATTAGTATCTTTCGTTCATCGACCTGTCGAAAGCCAAGTTTTGCTGAACATGAACGATGTAATGTTGCCAAATTATTTTAATAAATTGTTCTCGAGCTTTAATTAGGTTATTATTGTCCCACCCTTGGGCATTTCTACCTTAAGAAGTTTGTAAATTATATTATTGTGACAGTTATCAGAGAAACATGCCGAGGGCTTGGACAATGTTGATCATAATCGATTATAAAATAACTTTTCTCGATAATTGATCTCATTGCTATTTGAATAATTATTGTATTTAAATTTTCTACACTTTAATATTCGCATTTTAAATTGTTTTCAAAGGAGAGTGGACATCGTTCATACGATTTTGGGCCTAAACGTAAAATGACAAAATTGGTATAATTGGATAGCTAATATTTTATAATATCATCACTGAAAATTCAAAAGACTTTAGCAGTTTGAGAGCTGAGCTATAAGTTTTATATAAAAACATGCAAGTTCAGTAAAACATACAAGGTCGATCGTTAATAGCAAAACGCACGTATACAACGACAAAACAGTGTTCTTGTAAACGTCATTAAAGGAATATACAAGCATAATCCTGATTTTCGTTGTAAAGACACAGAATTATACAAAACGAAAACTAACTAATGTTGACGTTTCCATTTCAAATTAACTGTGATATATCTTGACACTTCAAAGAAAAGACAGATAAAATGAAAATTACAGTTTTCGTACCGTTTTCGTTTCAGATCACCACTGTCTAAAAGTGTATTCGACAGTTTTAAATAAATGCATGTTTTGAACTTTTATAACATTTGACTTTTTAAATATTATAATTCTTCATAACCGAAAGAGTAAAGTAACTAAACCACAAACTACTCAGATGTCTAAGGTCCGAACTATAACTATCCACTCATCCGTTTTGTCGGCCTCGATGGCGTAGTGGTTAGTGTAACCGATTACCACGCCCGAGGTCGCGGGTTCGATTCCCGCACAAGTCAAACATTTGTGTGCATGAACATGGATGTTTGTCTTGGTCTGGGTGTTTCTATGTATAATATGTATATATTTACAAAAAAAAAAGTTACATATGTATGTTTATCCATTGTCTAGAACCCGTAGTACAAGCTCTGCTTAGTTTGGGCTAGATGATGTTGTGTGTATGTGGTAGAATATTATTATTATAACTCAGATATAATAAATGCATGGAATCAATTATACAGTTGTTTTTCTCAATATTTATTTTTGTGCTTTCTATATTTTAATATATTAGGAATTAATTATTTTGTTTTATTTACCCATGAAGTGGCCCTTTTTTTTTTGTACATTATAATTGATTAAATTAATCGATAGTGTTTTACTGAAGTAGAAAATAAGTATTTATAAGATATCTCATTTCCCAAACTGCGGTTTGAGCTGCATTTTTGCTTATTTATTAGGAAAAAACAACGAATTTTTTAAGCCATAATTTATCTTATTACATTTGGACCCAAAATTTCCTCTCTCCTTTTACACATTTTACTCTTATATAAAACGTTTCAAGGGTTTTATGTTATGTTATTCTAATAATAATAATACGATTATTAGTTTAAGTCAACTCGATTTTTAATTATTAAGTTAAGGGCCTCAATAAATTTAATATCACTATTCGTTCTACCAATAAAGTACGATCAAACAATTTTTGCTTAAATTTTCATATCATAAAATAATTATGGATCTTGACGGGTGTGTGTTGGATGACATCTGTCACAGGACCCAAGCTACATTTTACGGAGTATAGATAAAGTTACATTTAAAAAGTATTTGGGCGAGTCAACACGTGTAGATTCCAGTCAATATATCTCAAAAGTTAGAATGTAGGACATCATCGTTGAAGTAGTTCCAGTTACGGCGATCCACCCACCATTCAAGGCAGGCAGCGAATTGACACACCATTGTTGGTTTAGTCGGTAGACTTTCATATTGTCTGGGTAAGCTCAGCATAGCCTCTCCGCCGCCCGTTTCCCGCGAAAAAAGATTAAGTTATCAACTTCGTGAGCTATGTTTTATATCCTAAGCAAAAAAGGGGCAAGTCACAACTGGGCCACTCACAAAGTGCATTTAGAGAGTAGCATAAAATTACTATTCCAGTTGGGCCGCAATATGCTTACAGACGATTTCAATGTATTACTGTAACTACATTTATATTCTAAATACACGCAGGCTATCGATACTTCATCAGCAATTAAATTCATTCATTTTTCATTTCATTTTATTTTCTCTCAAAAGGTGCACGCTTACTTTTAAACACAAAAAGAGTATAGTAGCAGTTACAAAATCAACCTTTGTGAGAGCTGGAGTCTGTAATAGGTTCGAAACCTGTGTGACAAATCTCCAGGCTCTCTCTCTTTCGAAATCACATAATATATGGTAAAATATATTATGTGATTTCGAAATAAAATATATTATGTGTGTGCCTCTGCATGTGTGTGTGTATTTTTGTGTGCGTGTGTGTGTATGTGTGCGTGGGTGTGAGTGTGTGTGTGGGTGTGCGTGTGTGTGTGTGTGTGTGTGTATTGTTGTACGTGTGATGTGTATATATGTGCATGGTTTAGGTGCGAATACCAGTTAATCCGTTTATTTTAAAGTAACAATGAGACTCTCAGTCTCATCGTAATCAAGATTATGTAATAACAACAACAATCAATGCCCGGCGCGAATCCAAGCATGAAACAATTCTTTACATTAAGTAATACATTAAATACAAAAAAAATGCGTAAACAACGTCGAGACATGAGTAGTAAACCTAAAACAAAAAGGATACGATCGTTTATTGACGTTCGAGCGCTACCATAGTCCTCCATTTTGTTCCGGCGGGACGGCCGCGCACCATTTTTTTACTTTTCATATCGTTCCTTTTTTAAAGTTTAAACATGGCCGCAGTAATTGACAGATGCGGTTTTCGATTTGTGATCTCCCAGCTCATATCTTATATAAAATTTATGCGGAATTTAATTTAAAGTGGCAACCGGAAAGGCAGGTTTTTATTTATGATAGGATTAAAAGTTAATATTTTTGGTTCCCATTGCATATCAGCTGGAGGAATAAGATTGCTTCTTTTATATATTTATTGCCAAGATAGCGAACAATCAAAACACTTCACGAGCTTGATTCGACACGACATTGATTACTCTCTCATAAATCATGGGAATATATGTAGATAGGCAACATAGCTTATGATTCTGAGTCTACCAGGTTATGCAGAACAATTATTATTTTTTTATATAGGTAAGCATGCTTACCATTAAGAAGTCTGTATTGTCCATCTCATTAGTCTTTATATAATAATATAATAAAACATTTATTTCGGACATAATACATATGAGTTAGTAAAAATTTTCTTACAAACTATGTTAGTAAAAAAATATATATGTATGTAATTGTTGCGTATGTCACTGTATGCTTTCTAAACGGCTGGACTGATTTTGATGAATATTTTTTGTGTGTATTCGAGTGGCTCCCGTGATGCCACCGGGTCTAATATTTACTATTGGACCCGGTAGGTGGCGGTGTAATCAAGTTGGAAGCCAACGTTAGGCACAACGTCTGTCGAGTCTGCTAAAAATGTTATAAATAAACTAAAATATAATATATATTTAAACAAAAAATTATACTAGCGCGATAATATAACATTTTAAGCGAAATGTCTCCTTATAATTTAGAGACCATACGTGTGATAATAAATGGTGATAAGCGATATGAGTTCGCATCGTCGGTCTTCTTTACCATTCTGTTTATGTTCACGGAATAAAACGAGTCACATTAAGTAAATTTTGAAAGTAATTTTATTTTAGGTGCACTAAATTTTTAATGAAGTTTTCCACTATGTTATAAGTGTTTTTATATTTATAAGCTTTAGTATATATGTACATACGAGTATATTATACATAATAAACACAGCAAAACAATTTTAAATTACT
The DNA here is from genome assembly GCA_930367265.1 of Catocala fraxini. Taxonomy (NCBI): domain Eukaryota; kingdom Metazoa; phylum Arthropoda; class Insecta; order Lepidoptera; family Erebidae; genus Catocala; species Catocala fraxini. Next base: position 14,727,433 of record OV884049.1, on the reverse strand, counting down.
TTGAGCAATTGAAAAGTGTTATTTAGTTTTAAATTATGACAAAGCTCTTTGAAACTTGTTTACATTGTAATTACATTATTATAACTTAATTTTGTTTTTATTTGGGTTTTCCACAATTTATTTGGAACTACATATTTGCTAAACTATACAGGCTGTTGACAAATGGTCTACTAATCTATTCTGAAATATACAGCAAGGAGTTCCTAAATATAATAAAAAATCATAATAAATAAATAAATAAAAATCGGTTAAATTATTATTTATTTATTTATTATAAGGTCTGCTAATAGATTTTAACTTTTAATTTATAAACTAACATGAAGGTACACTCTATCACTCTGTGTATAAAGTGTATCTAATAATAGGTGGGTTCTACATACACCAGTAGTTACTAACAAGTAGACCCTATGACAATTTATATAATAGATAAAAACTGAACACCTATATATACTGAAAATTTCCTGACAAAAAATCCTAAAAACATCTCCGATAAGCGTTACTAGAACGAATTCTGCTTTTGTCTTCTCTGTCCTACTTTAAATATTACTCTATATTTGTTATTTTCTATTTTACCACAATAGGTAGATGGCTGAATGTTATACGGAATGTGTATCTGTGTATTATGATGGCAGATATCCTGACATTGAATACTTAAATAAAAACATAGATTACTAAAATCGTAATTCTTTTATTTAACTTAATATTGTCTTCTATTTACGCGAATATTATTCATTGAAATTAAACTGCTATATACGGATTTTCTTTCATTTAACTTTATAAAACAAAAGTAAACAATTAAAGACAGTCTTCATAGAAGATTATTGTTTTTGTTATTTGTCAATCGTGTAAACTATTACACAAACAAGCTTTAAACATATGTGTGATTATAATGTAAAACACTAAGATAATACACCTGTGCTATAAAGGAGAAAAATTATTAAATCCAGGCCAGCTTGGCTTGACGGGACTTTCAGTGTGATTCCGGCTCGCACTTGACCGAATTTCGTTATTTTGTTCTTTGCAAATTGTTGCAATTGACAAAATAATGAAATTCGTTCACAATGAAATTCGGTAACACGTATACAGGGTGTCTGGTAATTAATGGACAACCTTCAAATGTCTTATAGTAGAACTGATAGCCGTGCAGAAAAAAATATGAAAAAACATATATCCGAACTACTACATACCTGAGATATGATTTCTTTTTTAATTACCATATTTATCTTTCTTGTAGGCACTCTACAACCATAAATGAATGAATTCCATCGGTTTTTTGTTGCTTTATTATTAAACACTAATTATGCTAATATATAGACAGTTAAAAATATGACTACCAATTGCAAGGTTTTAATTTTTTTTTGTTTTTTCCCCTGTACGGCCCTCAGTTCTAGTATAAGACATTTCAAGGTTATCCATTAATTACTTGACACCCTGTATATTGCTAAGCTGAACATAAAAAAATATTTTCTCATATAACTTAGAAAATGAGTTCCTAGTTTTCGCGGTACTAAGCTACAAGTAATAACTAAGAACTGAAAATACTAAGAGATAGACGTATTAGTAACGTATATATAAGATAACATGTATAGGTAATTACATTTGCTACCACGAATTGACTGGAAGACCTCGTGTACCAAACTTCTAGACTTGTTTAGTACTAATGTCGCCAGGCGTTCTGGATTTTGTTGGACATGCCTATGAATTTTTTTTGTGATTTGTGTTTGCACAGCGGGGTTTTGGGTTAAACCTGGAACGCCGCTCAAAGTAAAACAACCCTGCTGGGGACCATTTGCTTTCTAACATGATACGTATGTATAAACTATTATGTAGTATGTATAAAGTTTATCTTAATTAGATTCAAAAGCTAATAAAATAGTGTCAAAACTAAACTTTTAAAAATAGCAAAATAAACAACTCCTCCTTTCTCCTAATAGTGCTGTGCCCGACAGGGTCCATTTTGTTACTTATTTTTAAGCCTATCACCTATAAATGTACATTATGGAATGCAATAAATTGAATTTGAAACATACCTTTCTTCGGGAAAGAGGGAGGGCGGAGGGGGTATTTCGAGTTCACTCTGGGGAAACACCGGGTCCTACCGGCGAAACTAACCAAAGTGTATCGACTCGCTGCCTTGAATGGTGGGTGGATCGCTGGAACTGAAACTGCATCAACTATATATCCAAACCCTACTGTAGACCTAAAAGAAGACCTTGCTATTCGGATGCTGTAAGTAGAGTTTCTAGGCTTCTTCAGAAGGCTGTGCTGTTCACCATTAACAAATCCTTTTTAAAGATTGTTTTTAGCACAGCAGCTCCAGAATATTGTATCACACTAACTTTCAGAGCCTGCAGAGCGGTGGCAAAGTCAACATAAAACAATATGGATGCAGTAACCAGTAATTTAATTTTATGCTTTGTGTCAACAGAGTAGCTCGTTTTGCAAGGTCGGCAACGAGCCAACAATACCTGCTTGCAGCGATGATGTAAGCATTCACTTGTTCAATTTTACTGTCAAGTGGGCCGTACGTTTGTTTGCCAACTTATAATATTAATAATATCAGCCTTGTATATAAAATGTCTCCCTACTAAGCACGGGCCTCTTCTCAGTGGTTCATATTCAGCCACGCTGGCCCAGTGCGGGTTGGCAGATTTCACATCAGTTTTCCTCATGATGTTTTCCTTTACCATTAAAGTGAAAGATAATTAACTAATCAATACACACATAGCATTGAAAAGTAAAGCGTGCGTGCTTTGTGATCGAACTCAAGATCCTGCGTAGCTCTCTATAGGTTATCACTATTTGCCACCTTAGCGTCATAAATACTCAGTCCTCACTTGTTGCAGGTTGATATGGACCCCCTTTTATTAAGTAGGTACTTTCAGAACTTTATTCGTCTCTGAGAAAGGACATGATTTCTAATTAGTAACTTTTCTGTTAACGTTGTCAATGAATGGAAACGTTGTGATCTTATGTGATGTGATAATATAACAATGAGTATACTTACTCAACGTATTCATTATAATGTTATTTATGATACTTTTCTATTGAACAGAAAGTTTTCTATAAATAGAAAGAGTAATTGTATGATTCTTCTTTTATATAATTATTTATTATTAAAACACTGTTATATAATTTTGGCAGCATAAAATATCGTAACTAATATTAATATAAATGCGTATGTGAGCTTGTATAAAGCCACATGCGCAATTATAATATAAGTTAAAACTACTGGACCTATTGTCATGAAATTTCTCAAACACGTTGTCAAGGGTACAGAAAAGTATATACTATCAACCAGTAAAAAAAATACTGTTCCCGAGGGATAGCTTGTATAATAATATATTATTAAATATTAAGCCGCTTGATTTATCATGTAACTGCTGAATTTAAATATTCACTATACAAAATTATTATTTACACGAGAAGACTAACCGATAAATAACACAAAAACCAAATTTCTCAAAACAGGTTTCAAATATGCAAATTAATATTTGAAACATGATTAGGTTAGATGTTCAAAACGAAAGTAATTTTTTGGTCTACCGGATTTATTTTTGACTTGACGCATATTGCAGCAAATTTAATCTGTATCGTGAGGAAATTAACAAACATTTAAAGAGCAGACACAATAACCATATTTTGTATAACATATAAAAGTTTGTCTTATATAAGATTCGAACCCACAACATTTAGCTCGTGGCGAGCTAATAGTGACCGCAATCGATGACCAAGACGCTCAACTAGACGTTGGAGAACCAGTCGTAGCCTGGTCGTGGTAGGCTGGTCGTGGCTACCAGACCTAATGACTACTTGTGATGGTCACTTACTATAGCCACCACAGCTGACCAAGTGTATAGCAGCACGTACATAATATCAGACCTGTATACAAACTGTCTCTCTGCTGGGCACGGGCCTCTTCTCAGTAGCAGAAGGATTAGGATTCGGGTGACAGATGGCACATATCTTCGAGATCATTATGGAGAACTCTCGGACAAGCAGGTTTCCTAAGGATGTTTTCCTTCAGCGTTAAAGCAAGCGATATTGAACTATTTAATACGCACATAACTTTGGAAAGTCAGAGGTGCGTGCCTTGGGATCGAGCTCGAGACCTATGCTTGGCTGTCCAACGATCTTCTAATAGGCTATCGCTGTTTGTTATTAAGTTTATGAAATTCTATTGCAATTTGTATTTTATTTGATGATTAGTGATGATGCCATTGATGTCAACAAAAGCATATTGTTTACGTTAGAGCAAAAGGTTCATGGAAATAAAAACAGAACCGCGAATAAACGCGGAGTGAAACTTTATACAACTCGTATCGATTTTTCTTACAAAAGAAACTTACTAGGGAGTTTTTGTAATCACACACAGACTCGGTAAGCTAACAACGGAACTATCGGTCGGAGTAAATAAATAGAACAGCCCAGTAGTCAGCTTAGTGGAATGCTACTTTAAGGAATAATCGTAGCCGATATGGTAAAATACTCTATAGACATAAGTTCATATTAATGATCAAAATTCAACTACTTTAAACAGCTTTTCCGCAGGTTATTATAATAACACTATTTTAAAATATTAATAAATATTAGCTTGTCAATCAATATAATTGAAAATCTATGTTACTGGCCGCCGATGTGCCGCTAACACTTAATAGGTTAAAGGAGTCTGCCCACTACACCAAAAGCCACACGATACGCCCTGCTATAGGAACTGCTGGTCGCTGACGGAACGGTCTAGTGAGCATAGTCTTATACATTTCCATACAAAGAATATGTTTTTGTCATACACGTTCCTAGCACGGTTATGGTATGAGACGGGGTAGTGGGCAGACTCCTTAATACTTTTATATTTACCTATTCCCCAACGTTTTGATTGCTTTTCAGAAATCATGTCACTTTTATATTGCAAAGTGTAACTTTGACCAGTTTGTGACCGATGTGATATGAATAAAATTATTATCATTAGATGAAAAGCCTATAAGTGTTTAGACTTAAGGTAAGTATAACTCAAAATGGCTTTTTTTTTAATATATAATTTACTAGCTTTTCCGCGTATTCGCTCGCGTAAATGTAGGTAAGGTTAATAACAATACTTATTTCTGGATGAAAGGAACCCTATTTCCTTTTCTGTTTCCCTGGCCACGTATATGCGAAGTTTATGATGATCGGTCGAGTAGTTAAGGCGTAAAAGTGTAACAAACAAACAAACTCTATAATATATTACTTCATTCTTATATACCTCTTATAAAGATCGTTTATATGTATTATTCCTTTTTAATATCTCCTATGTCCACACAGGCACAAGTTACAATTATATTACAAGTATAGATTAATGGGAGGGTTTGAAGTTAACACAGCCACGAAAAGTTGAGGAACAGCTAATATTTTACGCACGTAAACACCACACCACACACACACACACACACACACACAAACACACACTCATACACGCACACACACACACACACACACACACACACACACACACACACACACACACACACACACACACACACACACACACACACACACACACACACACACACACACACAAACACGCACGCACACACACACAAACACGCACGCACACAAACACATACACATGCACACACACTCACACATGCACTCATACGCACACATAAAATTAACCTAAATAATTAAATCTATTGTTTAAGTACGTTCAAAACTATGTTTGTTCCAATGTTTATTGTAACAAATTTGTGGTATCACTTGTTTTTGGGGGAGAACTGATTGCCATTATACAGCTCACGCTAGTTTGGGAATCAGGGCTTACACTTTAATTGTATATCACTTTTTGTTACAATAAATAATTTATTATTATTATTATTATAGTTTATTAGTGTTAGCCACCTTTCCCAATCAATTATGTTGGCGAAAGAAATTATTCTTAGTGCAGGAGTTTTTATTAAGACACAAAAAGAACTGGACGCAATTGTAGAAATTTAATAAATACGCATTTGAAGTTGCGAGGCAGTTGTAAATAAAAACGTATGTAGCAATAATTATATATCACAGAACCTACTTTCACCTATTTATAATATCAGCATAAACCGAGGGCAGCACAAAAGAATATGTTTCCAACGAGGCATGGTTTTCCCCGTCAAAACTTATTTTGACGCCGACTTTTAAGTAAATTTATTTTTCTTCCTCCTTTAGGAAATATGAGTGTTATACAAGTTATGCCTTAAGCGTTACTAACTTACATAACTGACAATATTGGGCTACACCCTCATACATACATAGTCGCCGAAGTGGTAGGCAGAGGTGTCATATTTCGACAGCTAAGGTTTCAGGTCCTACTTACTAAGAGGCGAACCTATCGCTGTCTACCGAGTTGAATTTCACACTCCATGCAGAGACTAAGAATTTTTTGATAGAAAAATTTAATGAAACATCACCTGATACGGAAATTGAACGCGCGATCTCATACACAGGCGTCGCATATACAACCAATGCGCTACTAAAGTTAAGTCAAGTAACCAACATACCAAAATAAACCCATATCATTAATCTACTTCCAGACAACGCAAATTGGCAGACTAATAAAACCGAAAGTCAACGAAACATTTTATTACAACTGCGAGATAACAGAAAACAATTTCCGATGGCATTACCCGACTGCGTCGTAATAAATTAGTATTGTTATCATTGCCCCAGACATTAAAGCCACCCATTCACGGGTTTATCTTGTTCTAACAAAATCTTACGTCGACTATTAAAATTAAATCTACGTGAATGCTTGAATAAAGTCGTGTAAAAGATGAAGGACGATGGTTGGTTTTACTGAACCAGCTAAATTTATTTAATTTTTATTAATTATGCTCTTAAATACAATTTCATTGCTCGGCGCATAGACGAGGTTGTCGTCGAGACAGCTTGACGAATGACGAAGACCGCAGCGCTCATTGTACAGTCCCGTGTTCAATTCCCAACCGTGCATAGTGGTATTGGAATTGTGTATTATTTGTTAGGCAATACACAGTATCAGCACAAACTCTGTAAAAACATGTCACTTATAGAGCAATAGGCTCATAATATAATATTCAAAATTTAAAGCTATAAATAATCCCTTATTTCTGGACGTTCCGACCGACTTAAATAATAATATTCTACCACATACACACAACACCATCTAGCCCAAACTAAGCAGAGCTTGTACTATGGGTACTAGACAATGGATAAACATATATATATATTTTTTTTATAAAATTTATCCTTATTTAATATCGTCTTCTGTTTACGCGAATATTATTCATTAAAATTAAACTACTATATACGGATTTTATCGCGTTGTTTATTTGACACTTTATTTTCGAAATTATGTAATAAAGTGTCAAATAAACAACGCGATAAAATCCGTATATAGTAGTTTAATTTCAATGAATACATATTATACATAGCAACAACCAGACCAAGACAAACATCCATGATCATGCACACAAATGTTTGGCTTATCCGGGAATCGAACCCGCGACCTCAGGAGTGGCAGTCGGTTACACTATCCACTACGCCATCGAGGCCGACAAATCTAAAAAACTTGCATCGAATACAAATCGCGTAAAGTCTAAGTCTAAAACTATGTAATTAGTTTCGCTTAATATTATACGAATTTCATAAATTAAGCTAGATCTTGTTAGATAAAAATGGCCGAGTCTTGAGAATAATAAGTCTGATTAAATTGCAAAAATGAGAGCGTGGTATCATTAAAGTTGCAAGTGTTACCATCAGGCCAATGGTATGGCTTTTGGCCATACCATCAGTAATCAGGTTTTGTGTTTGCCACTTTAACATTATAAATAAGTACTGTTAGCTCATCTGACACTAAAGTACACACGACTTCGATTTGCCTGAATAATTACGTCACAACCCAGGTGCATTGTAACGTAAATTTATTACCTTTCATGATTAGTATACCGTCTTAGGTAGACATATCATATAATATAATGAGTAATTTCAGTTGCAGATACGAGACGTCAAAAGCAATAGTTGCTAATAACCGCTCAAGTTACGTGAGCCAACAAGTTACATCACACACTAATTATAATTAATAATCTCAATATAATTATTATTTATAAATTTTGCCGAGCCTGAAAACCAATTAAAAGCTGGTCGATGCACATAATAGCAATACACAGTGGCCATTTTTTTTCACTCAATTTCTAGACTGTTATCTTTTTTTTTTATTACAATTAAAACACTCCTTTTTAAAGTATGAATTTGTTTGTTTATTGACTTGTTACGCTTTCACGCCTTGCTTACTTGCCCGATCATCACTGAATTTCGCACACACATTGTTAGGAATGCAGAAAACGACATAGCGTACCTTTCATCCAGAAAAAGTACTATTCTCGAGCAAGCGAAGCTGCGGGAAAAAACTAGTTAATATATAGTTGAATGTTAAAATTACCGTGTGTGTGCGTGTGTGTGCGTTCTCTGGACTAATTTGCTTTGCACCCAACTAGATAGCTTCGTCTAGTGCCTGCAAGTCAATGTAATGATGATAGACGTAATTACGTCTATCACCTATCTTGTTTAGAGGATATATAGAGCGAGGAATATTGTTATAAATTCTCCAGAGGATATGTTTGACGAAATATCCCTGTGACAAACTCAATTGTCATCTCGGGAAATGTAATGCCTATCGTCAACTTAATCTTATTCAAAGTCAAAGTTCAAATCTTTAACAAAATATCACTTACGTACGTTAAAGGCTATGAGTTAGTGAGTTTAGTAAAATTACTGAATTTCTTTAGGTTAGATGCAAAGGGCCCATAAGAAATATCGTATTATTAACAAATGTCCGGCACTTTTGTCTACCCACATTAAGCTGAATATTAAATCAAAGTGACCGTATCCGTAGAAGAATAATAATTCTAGACTCCGTGCTGATTCTGAGAATATCCTTACAGACAATCCTAATATCACTTCGTACAGCCGGTATTCGAACCTGAGACTTACGCAATACGAAGTATAAGCGTAAACTTATATTATGCCACGGAACTAACGAAGCAGTTACGTTAATCATCTTGCATAAATGAACTATAAACCATTCTTGATATTGTCCATTATACATTTTAAAATTAAAACAGCAAACAGACGACCACGACTTGGGAATATTTATGCTTCCTGCTTTAGTGGCGTAAGGGGATTGCTGTGCATTAGGTGTCATAGATAAATCATTCTTACGAGTAATGCTATCTTACTTTTATGCATTTAAGATAACATTCTCATAGGTGTCTATTAATCTATTAAAATATTTAATTAATCAAATATATAATAATCTTTACAGGACAATCCAATGCGATTGTGAGGTGAATATACACAAACAAAAAAAAAGAATTTAAAGTAAATAAAATGCAAGCATTTATAATTTAAATTATAAAACTAAAAATTCACAAACTTACTGCAAGATCTCATAACTTACTCAATTACAAATACATTACACATTATACACACATTAAGCATAATGTGTATATGATACAACACATAAAGTGATTTTTGCGAGTTCACTCAATTTAGAAGGAAAAATTTTATTTTTGTGCTGACCTCGTTAATTAAACGGATTTCGCGGGTGAGTGGCGCTTTCCAAGTAAGTTTGTTAAATTAAGTTAAAAATAAATTTATTGATTTATGTAGCAAACTTATGAACCTCAAAGTCTGTTGGTTAGTGAGTTTACTAAGTTATTAAAGCTACATTTATAATAATAATTATTATTACTGAGGTTAGTAATAATCAAATTTACAACAAACGCTATGAGGTGAAATAATTTAGGTAAACAGTCGAAACAGAGCAGTCTTACATAGAAATTTCTAGAACAATTGTCCCAAACGTGGCTCGTAGGCTTGATGCATTAAAGATAAGAATGTAAATAAGTCATTTTGATTGAAATCACCGAGATAGTCATTTAACAGTTCAATCGCGACACCATTGTTGCTTGTTTATTATTTAAATTGGGCTGCAGTGCCGTAAATTATTTATCTAACAACCACAAATGTTTCTGGCATTTCGGCACAAATTTGGTTAGAATCGCAAAACAACAAACGGACTAGAATATAAACATTTTGAAAACTGATCACAACATTAATTTGCATTTTATACATACATTAAACTTCGGCTATATCCCTTACGGGGTAAGCAGAAAAGTATAATACACCCACATTTCACCTATATTTCCTACATTTTGAGCTATTGAGAATTGCTTAACAGAAAAATTCAATAGCTCTTTGCCCGGAGACACCCTAGGACTCTATGTACAGCAGTTTCATATGCTACCGCTGCGCCACCGAGACAGTCATTTTATAAACGAAGATATATTTGCCCATAGTGTGTCTTAGTTTTAAAAACATATAAGACAGATAAAAGTAGATTACACCAACATGTCACAAGCTGAAGTTTTACGTCCCTCGTCATAGACAACGATCCTATTGACATCTACCTGGAGCATCTCCAGACTCCATGTTGCTAAATGCTAAACTTCTAAAACATTTTGCCTGATCTGGATACCGAATCATATACCTCACGCACAGCAGAGGCATTCAACCGCTGTACTACCTGGGCATCTTGCCTTGTATTAATCCTTACAATTTCCATGACTACGTTTCAATTAACCCTCCATCATAAAATACCGGCATCCATCATTAAACTTTGGGTCCATTAAATCCCAACGCCATTATTGATTCAACCCTAAGCCGTCCAATTGAACCAGTTTACCGATCAAATTGGCTGAACCGACCTATGGCTGTAACCACACTATTAAATATTACCGGGTACCGGTCGGTATTAGGTATGCTTGGTTTGAATCAATTTGGTTCGGCAAACACGCTATATTGCATTTGGAAGAGTAATTTTAGATGCTGCAATTAGAATCGGCTTTGGAAGCAACGAGATGGCGATGCTATTCTCATAGCTTTTAGTGTTCAGAATCAAAATATGTTATTAATTTAAGATATCTTCTTTGTCTACCACTTTTTAAAGTAGGTACTCTCTATGTGTGAAGTATATGGTGGGCACAGTCAAAGCGATTGCACCATTTGGTTTTCCATTTGCTTTTTTTTTTGTATTGTGTTGTAAACTGATAAAACAAGAAAATAAATAGTCGGTGTAAATTAAATTGTTTTTACTTGCACGATAATTTATGCGATATACATTTTATGTTATTATTGTGAGGGGTGCCATGGTCTCCAGAACTCCACGACCTTATTTGTACATTTTATTGGACGCAAAAGACATTTTATGCGTCTGACAAGACGCACAAATATTTACATATTATTTTCCTACGATATTCTCTACAATATATTAAAAGAAGAAGGTTAGCGATTTCCAGGCCCTAGCAAGATAGTGGTTCAATTACACCAAGAAACACAAAACTCTCAAGTTAACGAGCACACCAAATCCGGTAGAATATGAAACAAAGTAAATTAATTAAATCAAACTCTTTTTATATTGCTTTTAAAGCAAGGTTCACAATAATCCGCACAAGTATAAAATATCACTAATACGTATTTTTCTTCTTTTTTGTTATGTTTTGGTAGGCAAACGGGCAGATGGATTGCCTGATAGGAAGCGATTACCGCCGCCCATGGCCACCCGCAACACCAGAGGAATCGCAAATGGATTGCCAGCCTTTTAAAATTGCCTCTACCCCCAGAGGGGAAGGGGTTGAGCCTCCGGTTCACTCGACGAAACACAACGTGCGCTATTTCACGCCGGTTTTCTGTGAGGCCGTGGTATCACTCCGGTCGAGCCGACCCGTTCGTGCCGAAGCGTGGCTCTTCCACAATAAAAACTACCTGCCATCTACCCGCATCATGTATGTACAAGCATATGCCCAGTAAAACTACAATATAAATACCTAAAATGATCCTGTGACATGCCTGCAAACGAAACGATTTACAAAAGCCCAGAATGTGAGTACGTGTGTTTGTATGTTTGTTACGCTTTAACGCTTTAACTACTGGACTGATCATCATAAATTTAACATACTCGTTGTTATGGGTACAGAAAATAACATAGGGTACTGTTGCCGAAGGATAGTAAATCGACATATCCTATATTTACGCGAACGAAGCCGCGGGCAAAATCTAGTCACAAATAAAAACACCACGGCTATTACAATAACTCTACGACAAGTACATATAATTATATCACTGTTACACAAAGGACTTCATAGGAAATAATGCTAAGCAATTGTGAGCTAAGCTCACGTTTGCATATATAATAAACTTTAGCTAAAAACACAATGCAGCTAGTTAGTTATGTAGACATTGCACTAGTTTATTTTATTAACGCGACGACATCGCTGTTCGAGCTGAAAATTACGTTGTACGATTATTTAAAGAGGTATTTCTATATGTCATATCTTTTATTGAAATACACGGAAGACAATTGTTTAAGTAGTGATCACATACCAGTATAAATTAATTAGTTCTCACTAGAGCTGGTTTAAGCCTAGATGGGCCAACCCAATACCATAAACTGCGCTTTAACAAAATATCGACATTAAGATACATTAGGTATATGTACTGCGTTTCGCTTGGTGAGTGAGAGCGTTGGAGGCCCAAATAACCACTATGGTTATTGGATCCCCTCCTCCCCTTCTGTCTCCAACACCCTTAGCCGCTGTCTCCTTTACACAAGATATAACAGACGTGTCAATGGTTACCTAAAAATTCCTTTAACAAAAGCCCACATTGGCAAGATCGAACATTCTACTGTGACAGCGAACCGTGACTGCAGTAATTCACCGTCAACGCTTGTAAGAAAATGCTTCCACATGTCACGCGACTTCTATACGACAGGATAAAATGTTTGCTGCGTTTCAGAATAAATTTAAATACGTCGCTTCCGTGTACATAATCTGCCTGAAACATTTTACCGAGATTGGGACCTACGTTTAAATACAAAAGAAAATGGCATACAACTCAAGGCAGCATAACTTAAATTTCATAACCTAAAATGCGATAAAAATATATTTGACATATCTACTAACCTACTTTAAATCCAATGAAAATAATTATCATTATAAAACTATAGAAAATAAAGAATTTCTTTAGCAAACTACTTCGTTTCGAAATACAAGGGAATCCACTTCAATGAGCCTAATAATAGAACCTGCTGAGTAGAATAATACATACATTAACATATAAATTAGATACTTTATATATAAACAATTTAATACATTAACAGCAACAGAGGCAGCGATAACGAAGTACCAGCTACTCTGTGTTCGTACAACTTGTGGCAATTTTATAGGTTTTGTATGGTCCCAGTGTGAGTGGATAGCAAGAAACATATTTTATTATATTAAGATGGTATACCTGCAGTAAAGCCGCAGCGTATTCCTAACTTTTTAAGTCATCTGCATATTTAACAGTTTATTATCTTTCACTTTAAAGGCGAAAAATATCGTGAGGAAACCTGCGTACCTGAATACTAAGTATTTTTTATTTTCTTCTTTACCATCTAAATATTTTCCATAGGATGTATGCCATCTGCGTAACTGCACTAAGCCAGCGCAGTGGACTATTGCCCAATCTTTCTCGACACAAGGCGCATGAGGCGCATAGCATAGCATGAAGTTTATAACAATAGGACTGATAATACAATCTCTTTCCGCGGTAAGTGAAGATTTTTTTTCGTCAATCATAACTTTTTTTTGTGTGACCGATTTTAGACCATAATCTTCTAAACAGACTGAGGAACCATAGTCTACCAATAGTTTTGTAATTGTAATTGTTAGCGCGATAGATGCAACATAGCATAGATTTGAGTATGGCGCCATCTCTTACCAAATGCTGTAAGTATTTTTTATTATGCGGCTATTTTTAGATCTCCACAATCTCTAAAACACTCAGCTCAAAAAATCGCTAGTAATGAGACTACACTTCACTTCAAAAATGGATAGACGAAGGCAGTTCGCGGTTTAGCCTAATGTTTAGTAAACACGCTGTCTGTTACGATCGTATTTAACGTAAATTACCCCTAAGCCTTTGATATTGCATTATTTATTTGACAGTGGCGATAATTATAGTTATATAAGAGTTGTTTAATAATATATATTCATCTTAAATCAAACTACATGGATGTTGCAATAACCATAATAATATCAGCACTGTATGTAAACTGTCCCACTGCTGGGCATGGGCCTCTTCTCAGTGTGAGACGGGTAAGGCCATAATCCACCACGCTGGCCCAGTGCGGGTTGGCAGACTTTACACATCCGCTAAAACATTATGGAGAACTCTCAGATATGCATGTTTCGTCACGATGTTTTCCTTCACCATTAAAGCAAACGATAATTAACTATTTGATACGCATGTAACTTCGAAAAGTCAGAGGTGCGTTCCTTGGGATCGAACTCGATGCCTCTGCGTGGCAGTTCAGCGGATTCCCACTTGGCAAATATTTAAATTAATCACAATACACGTAACTGCATAAACCAACCTATGTGGTGGACAGAGGCCTAACTCTTCTCATACTGAAAATAAAAAAGTATCCAGCAATGAGACACTTTATAAATATGTATAATATAATTATTCATAAACACTAACTAAACCTACGCCACGCTTAACTGAACTGTGTGTTATTTTTAATTTTCACAAACGCTGTCCTATATAAATTGCAAGGTTGTAAGTACATTTCAAGTAATCCCGCGACAACTTTTTCAGTTTTCGGATACAAACATACCCACGGAAGCTGATTTTTTTAACATAAATATGAAATTATTAACAGACGGCTAAATGACAGAATGAATCCAAAGCTATTTCACTCCAATATGCAAAGTTAAACCTAAAAAATGGCATCACATATCGATGCATTATTTAGGAAACTAGATCAAACGAGCTTGTGGAATAAGTTATTTACATTGTGCACAGCACAGTACTAACAGGTACTTCAATATGGATGAGTGACTTATACTAGCTGTTTGATACAGGTATAACATGTCAATTTCAAAGTAATATTTTCCTCAGGTAGCTATCTTTATATATATAAATAGAAAAATAAACAAAAATAAAAGAAAAATTATACATATACATACATACGTATATGTATAATTCTTCTGTAGGTACAGTGAGCTGCAAAAATGCAAAAACATGTCAAAATTAAAATGGTACGTGTATTTGACACCATCTAACGGTAATCGATACAATAACTGTTAACCACTGTTGGTGACCACTTACCATCAGGTGGGGCCGTATGCTTGCTTGCCACCTCAGAAGTATAAAAAAAGAAAATAAAAGTTGTTTTGTTACATTTATTACATAATAAGTACTGACGAAAACAACTTTAATTTTATACATGCACGAACATTAGTTACGAAGTTAGTTAGAAACGAGCTGTTTTTTCGGATAAGTAAAGTTGTGAGTCTGTGGACAGTGACACAATTAAGGACTGAAAGTGTTTGCAGTGACTTTAATTCATTACTTTTATTATAAACTTACATTAAAACTTACGATCTAATTAGACAGTGATAAACTACCCTTGCTTATAAAATATAATAGTGATCTCAGTTGCCAGACATAGTTGGTGTTAAACGTTATACGTGGTGCTTAGCGCGGTGTCAGTGGCTGAATGTTTCAAATCCCGCGTGCCGACGTAATAGCGTAGAGCCTTAATATAAAGCCTTTTCCATCAACCTGAGCACAACGCCATCTGTGTGCTCGCGTTTGAACTATTGCACGATCTGTCAGTTTTATTACTTATCCACTTGAAGTGCAATAATAACGCCATCTCTGTGTTTGGTTGCGCACTATTAGGAACTCAATCGATCATAGAATGTCGCGAAGCTGTGGTCATTGTCGTCGCTTTCTGTCGCCGGGCGAGGCTGCAAGATGTCGCCACTGTGATAAATATTTTCACCTGCGATGTGTTGCCCTGCCTCCAGGAACCGTGTCTCCATCTTGGCAGTGCTCAGGTTGTATTAAATCCAAGTCAACCAAGGATAAGCCTGAAACAACGATCGCTCGGGAATCTTTCGTGCCAGCTACTAGCCAGAAACGTGAGGATCCGCTAAGTGTCAGCCCTCCAACGAACTCTTCGCTCGAATCTACCCAAGAGTTGACACTGGATATTACGGAGGAGCTTAAAATCTTTAGGGATCATCTGCGCTCTGTAAACAGAGACCTGCAAACATTTAGAGATGAGCTAGCCGATATCAAAATCAATATTATAAAATATCAACAAAAAGTTGACACTCTTGAGGACAGGATCAGTATTCTCGAAAAGAAACAACCTCCTCAGACTGATGGTGTCGACGAAGTAATTGCTCAGCTCAGACAAAACCTCCGTGAGCGAGACCAGGAGTTGTTGGCTAACGACATCGAGATAGCAAACTTCCCGGAGGTGAACGGGGAGAATCCCGTCCACGTCGTGTTGCAGATAGCTGCGAAAATAGGACTCAATTTAGAGGAACGCGATGTAGATTTCGCCGAGCGGATTGGCGGACGGCACATCGTGGCGACGGACTCTGCGGGACCCGAGGCGCGTCCGCGCCCCCTATCGGTTCGTTTCACGCATCGCGCCAAACGGGACGCGATGCTGCACAGCGCACGAGTTCGTCGAGGAGCGACGTCGGCCGACCTTGTGCCCGGGGAGCCTAGGCGCTTTTACGTCAACGAGCGGCTTACCAAGGCGAATCGTCAATTATTTCGTTTGGCGCGTGATGCCGGCCAGCGCTCGGGATGGAGGTTCGTTTGGGTCAAACGTGGTCGCATTTTTGCACGGAATAAGCCTGGTGATAAAGTCAGCTCGATTGGAGAGGAGTCAGACATTGAACAGGTTTTCGGTTTTAACTCCACATAAATGTAATCCTGAATTATTAGTATTAAGTATATATATGTTCAAACAATTTGGATAGTCTAATAGTAGTAGTAATAAAACTAAGTATGTAGGATGTATTGATATCATAAATTATTATATTCTTATTATCTTCAATCATTACTATTTACATGTATTGAATTCAATTATTTATTTCCTATTTTTATATAGTATATCTTTAAAGACACAGTATATATTACTGATTATAATCATTCAGCTATATTACAGAATATATAGGTATAATTATATATTTCATACACATACAAGAATTGTTTTACCATTTTTACATATACTAACTATACTACAAAATATTCACATAATATATTTACATTATATTTACATATTACACGTAATTACTACACTACTAAGTATATACACACCCATAATCATATATGTCATATTCCATTTAAACTCTGCACTAGTTAAATTACTATGTAGGATGGTAAAATTATTTTCACACAGTAGTAATGACTAGAAGTAAATACTTGAAAGTGGGTTTATTTAACGCTGGTTCACTAGGAACACGTCATGATGAATTTTTGTTAGCAATGGATCAACTTTCAGTAGATATAATGGCGATTAATGAAACATGGCTGCGAGATGGGGAGGAGAGCCGTGCACCGTCAGTCCCTAATTATCGGCTTAGACACGTACCACGACCGTCTAGTGTGCGGGGTGGCCGGGGCGGGGATGTCGGTTTCTATGTGCGCCGTGATCTCAAGGTTCGCACCATGGTACACCCAGTCTCCTCTAATGTCGAGCAAATGTGGCTCAAACTCACTGTCAACTCACAAACAGTTGTCATAGGTACTGCATATAGACCACCATGGCTAGACATCAACACCTTCCTTGATGCGATCACAGCCTCTCTCACATCATTCCATAAAGCAGATAAAACCATACTTCTTGGTGATTTCAACATTAATTGTCTAAAGACCAGTGAGAACAGTACCATATTGTTAAACAATTTTTTACAGTATACCAGTCTTGACCAAGTGATCCAACAACCTACACACTTTACGGATCACAGTGAGACACTTATTGATATTGTGTGCACCAATGCTCAAGTTAACAATATTTCGGTTGAATATAAACCAGAACTAGGACAACATGCCATCTTATCTGTGACTTGCCTATTCAGAATCAACAAACCTTCACCACAGTGGATTCATTATAGACCATTATCTCATATAATGCCTGATATTTTTCAGGATGACCTGTGCAAATTAGACTGGCCATATTTAACAACTTTGGAGAATGTGAGTGACATGGTTACACTTTTTAATACTTTCATCATAACTATCTTTGATATTCATGCACCACTCACTACAATTGTAATTAGAGAGAAGTCTCTCCCATGGATTACAGACACAATCAAAGAAATGGTGAAATTGCGTGACAGGTACCAAACACGGTACAAACTTAGTAAATTGGACATACACAAAATTAGTTATAAAGAGATGAAAAAAATTGTATCAAGTGCAATCGATAGCGAAAAACGAGCCTATTTTGAATACTACATCAATAGACACATTTATAATCCTAAGAAACTATGGCACAACTTAAAATCGACCATTAAGATAGGTAAACAAGGAATACAAGATTTGCCATATACACTTAATAATCCTGAAGACCTTAATAAACATTTCCTAAATATCCCGGGCAATGATACAGTTTCTTTATCAGACCTGATATACTTTGAAACAAACAGGTTCCACACTGATATCTTTAGCCTTGAGCCCGTAAGTGAAGAAGTAGTCAGTTTGCATATCAGGTGTCTTATATCAAATGCCCTGGGTACTGACAACATTTCACTGGAAATGTTGATGATGACGCTCCCTCATAGCCTTCCTTACATTACAGCAATCATAAACAAATCTATTACCACTTCTACCTTCCCTGTTGTATGGAAAACTGCTATGGTCAAACCTATACCCAAAATTCCCAATCCAACGGTCGCCAAAGATCTTAGACCGATTAGCTTGCTTCCTTGCCTATCTAAAGTCTTGGAACGGGTGGTCAACAATCAGTTGAGAAAGTATCTTGAGAAACATAACATCATACCACACACACAGTCAGGGTTTCGACAAGGCCACAGTACTACCACCACTCTTCTAGATGTAGTAGATGATGTTTTGGAAGCTAGAGACCAGGGCATGGGTACTCTGCTCACTCTACTTGATTTTTCCCGTGCCTTTGAGACAATCAATATTTCTCTTCTTCTGGCTAAGCTTTCTTACTATGGGTGTGATTCAGGTACAGTGAAATGGTTCCATAGCTATCTGACTGACAGATCTCAATTTGTCCAACTGGATAATGGCAGGGATGGTAACAAGGTCAACTCCTCTTGCTGCCAGGTGTCTCGTGGCGTTCCTCAGGGATCAGTGCTCGGCCCTATCCTCTTCATATTATACAGTTCTGATGTTACCAACCATATCCACAATACTAAATTCCATATGTATGCTGATGATCTTCAGTTATACATATCTTTTCACCCAGATGATTCTCAAGAGGCTGTAAATAAAACAAATGCAGATTTAGACAGAATATCAGACTGGGCAAGAAAGAACTCATTAGTACTTAAACCTGCTAAATCCAAATTTTTAATATTAGGCTCTAAAATATGTATCAAAAGGATACAAGAATTGAAACCTGTATTAATGGTTGAGGGATGTCCTATAGAGCAGGTCAATGAAGCTCGCAATTTGGGTTTAGTTATGGATGGTGAACTGCATTTTGAGACACATATTCTTGAAGCTGTCAAAAACTGTTTTTACCGTCTCAAACTGCTATACCGAATTCGCCAAAATCTCAGCACAGATATGCGTATAATGCTTTGTGAGTCTCTTATATTATCCAAACTAAATTATGCAGATACAGTGTTTGGTCCATGTTTGTTGCAAAGAACCCAAAATTTAATACAAAGGGTACAGAATGCTTGTGCTAGATTCTGTTATAACATCCCACCCCGTTCCCATGTCACTCCATTTCTAATCAGTGGGGGCCTCATGAACATGTCTACCCGTAGACACCTTCATTTGGCAACTTTACTTTTTGGCATTGTTCTGAATAATAAGCCCAAATACCTTTTTGAAAAGTTGACGTGGTCTCGGAATATTAATCAATACAGCACAAGGGGCACTCCACATCTTTTGATAATTACGAGGCACAGAACGACAGCTTTTAGGGGTAGTTTCAGGTACGCCGCTACTAAATGTTGGAATGATCTGCCGCCGCCTTTGCGTAGCCTGAAAACATTACGTACATTCCAAAGTAAATTTAAAGAAATTCTGCTATTCCAATAAAAATCATAATTACAATGAGCGGAACTTTTCTTACCTGTATGGTGCCATTAGTTATAATTTTTGTATATCATAATCTTCTTCTTCATAGCAATAACAAAATTTATTGCGTTAGCGCAGTTATTTGTCGTTTTTCACTGTCAGTCTTGACACATGGGGATGCGTTCGGATTCACACATCAGTTATTTATTATAGCTTTTGTCAAATAAAATTAGTTTAATTTAAACATAAATATTATAATATCATTTTATTAGTATTATATATATTATGTATTATATATTATTATTATAAACAGAGTCGCAACGGAAGACCAGCGCTAGTTGTTTACAACTAGCATCTTGCTGAGTTGCGACCTATTTGCTGCAGTAATGTTATTGTTCCTTTTTACTTTACTTTTTGCTAACCATATTTGTAAGTGTACTGTTGCAAATAAACGTATTTTCTTTCTTTCTTTCTTTCTTTTTGTTATATCGTAAAAAATGGCGGTGCACTACTATAAAATAAAAATATATATTTCTTAATAACTATATTTTGTTTAAACTTTAACAAATTTTAATCTCTATTCAGTGTTATTATATTACTTATTCAGAAATAAAAATATGTAAATAGGTAAGAATTACATTTCAACAGAAGTGTACCGTCGATACCTAACATATCCCGTAATTTATAAAACCAACGCTATCTAGTTCATTCATATTCATTCTAATTCGAGTATTCGCAGAATTTTAGACCTTAAGGTATCCATGCAATATTACAAGAGACTGTACGTATGTTGGTTCTGCGATCGGGTTACAAGACAACAATCAACGCTTGTTGCGTCCGCTAGTACTAAATGCAAGTGCGTTTGTTAGGTTGCTCTTCTGTCACACATGAAGCTACGTCATGTTCTGATAAGCATACACATAGTTCATGGTTTGAACAATGACTAATAATAGCAGTATATTAAGCGCTGCAAGTTATACAGTTTCCAGTACGATAGCAACGGAGAGCAAATTATAGATCGTGTTAGGAGTCTAAAACTACTATAGGATATTACTAGCGCTATTAGTAGTTTTCATGATCTTCTTCTTTCTTAGCCTTTATTATTCCCAAGTCACTTGGGGTCGGCTTTTCTGGTCTAACCGGATTTGACTGGATATCAGTTTTATACGGAGCGGCTGCCACCTGACCTCCGCATCCCGAAGGCTAACGATACCCTAAGACTAGACTAGTGTCTGGATATTAAAGGGTACTGACTTTCCCAATAACGACTGCCATAGATGTTCATGGCAGCCGGGACCAACGGCTTAACGTGCTTTCCGAGGCACGGAGCAGGCGATAATTGTCAATCAATAAGCACATAATTTCTAAAAGTCATATAACTGCCGAAAGTCAGAGGTGCGCAACGTGGTTCGAACCCGAGACCCTCTGCATTGCAGTCTGTTGGTCTCCCCACTGAGCTATCGCTGCTACTAGTAGTTTTCATGATATTGGTCTCTTAACTCTGCCGTCATAGGGAAAACCAACATATCGCCGAAAAAAACAATTCTTTTTCTAAGTATACTAGCAGATGTGACATTTTTTACTGATTCCAAATACGTAAAAATGTAAAAAGGTACATTTCGAAAACAAAAAATTAGATATGTCTTTTTTCCTTACGACGGAAGAACTGTCCTTCTGCGGTCTGCCATTTTAAGATAAAATGTAAGAAATTTACCGTGGTTCAAGTCATAATTAGAACTGCAAAAATATGCAAACCACATTATCGTAATACGTTATATAACTTTGTTAGTCAATTGCGATCAAATTGTAGACCGGATTTCGGTCAAACTTTACACAGCTAAACCATGTCCTAGATTTACACATAGGAGAGCCTCTCCCGAAATTTCTGAATCGCTTTTAAATTGTATGCTTATTATAGGGGTCAACTGGAATAGCTTGATTGTATATTTTATAAATACATATAAAATGCTACCAGTGTATGTTATAAATAAAATAAATACATGCTGAACTACGACGTAACTGAGAGGTTGCGGAGAGACAATTCAGCGCGAGGCTATCGCATAACTGCGCCTGACTACACAAAAAAAAAGGAGAACGATTGCGGGAAACAAAGTGAATGGAGCTCTACGCGCTTTTATGAACAGTCGAAATGTTTCCGAAAAGGCACGTTTGGCTGTTCATAGAGGATTATTAGTGCCCACACTTATGTATGGAAGTGAAAGTTGGGTATGGCAAAAGAAGCATGAGAGCAGAATAAATGCTGTAGATATGAGAGCGCTGAGAAATATATGTGGTGTGACTCTGAAAGATAGAATAAGGAATCGTGTGATTAGAGAGAGATGCGGCATAAAAGTGGATATAGTGACAAGAATAGAAAAGGGTATGTTAAGCTAGTTTGGGCATGTAGAAAGAATGGACGAGGAAAGACTGACTAAGAAAGTTTATAAGACTAGTGTGAATGAAACAGTCGCAAGAGGAAGACCTAGGCGAACGTTTCTTGATCAGATCGGAGGCGTTCTGGACAAAGGCCAGGTTAAGAGCACCTTGAACCGACGTGTATAAGGAATGTGATGAAAGTGAATGAAGCCAGAGAAGTGTGTCAGGATCGTGGCAAATGGAAATCCGTAGTCTCTGCCTACCGATCTGGGAAACAGGCGTGAATCTATGTACATATGTATGTATGTACTACACAAAACTAATGCGTCAGTAGTGTCCCTACACTTATAAATTATAATACTAGGACACCAAAAATTTCTCGACGGAATTCCATGATCAATGCCTGCGTAACTTGGCGCTCTGCCTATCTCAGAATTCAGATATCCAAATACTTGTTCTCCTTACAGTTGACCAATCTCAAAGAAACCTTGATAAAAGAAAATCGTCATGTCCACCGTTTTATTCAAACGACTGTTTAAACTTTTAATTAGCAAATTCTTGTCTTGGCTCGTTTCCAAGCTATAAGTAATATGCGATTTGTTCTTTTATCATATTTGCTTGACGGCGACTTTTATAAAAGAAATCTCAATCCTCTGTTGAGAAAGTAGGCATGGTTTAATTAAGTCATTTTGGCAGCGGATACGGTGACTGTCTTGTTGATCTAGTAACTAGTATATACGACTGCGTCTAAATGTGCCCTCTCCGGTTTCAATATCGAGCCAGGTCAACTATTGTATTGTATTGTAATTGGACTCCCTTTTCCGCATTTGAACTCTAAGTTGGTCCATTATGATTAGCCAGGTCAACTAAAATGTTATTGACTTTTTGTCAAGGAATTTGACATAGTAAACTAGCACTAAAAAGTTAGTGCTTCAAACTCTTGCTTGACGCTCGAAAAAACTTTGCGTCTGATTGTAATAAGTCGGCGTCCCGCCCGTTGCTGTTGTGAGTGTGACGAAATAGAGAGTGCACGCTTACTGGCTTGTACACTAGCGATATTATAATATCACCTGCGCAGATGACTAGTCTATGTTAAGATTGGCAACCGTCAGTGAAATTTGGTTTACAGTACATTATTGTTATAGCTGGTGAAATATAAGTATAAAATGCAATTCTAAAAACACGCCTTATCATGGAGTTAACTAACGAATGCGGCATTAAATGGTTATGGGCTAAATCGCCACCTATGTGTATACATGAGCAGCGATAGCTCAGTGGGTAGACCAACAGACTGCAATGCAGACGGACTCGCGTTCGAACCCACGTCACGCACCTCTGACTTTCGGAAGTTACATGACTTTTCGAAATTATGTGCGTATTGATTGACAATTATTATCGCCTGCTCTGTGCCTCGGAGAGCACGTTAAGCCGTCGGTCCCGGCTGCCATGAACATCTATGGCAGTCGTTATTGGGAGAGTGTCAACACAAAAGATCCCACTGGGTCGAAGTGTCGCCGGTCTGCACTGACTGGCCCCCACATAAGATACATACATACATACATGTGTATACAGATGATATAACTTAAGAGATTTTATTCTGACGTTAGACGAATTAATCCTAGCAAATATCGACCACAGTGTAAATATAAATAATTTCAAAAATTTGGGGTCTATATCAACCGCGTTAAATCTATTTAAATGAATCGAACATACATTTTATTTTGTGATGACAAATCTTTTACGTTTAATTTCTTAAACTTGGGATCAATAGGTTGTGAGTTCTAGCAGGTTAAGCATTGAGCCTTATCCATCAGACTACCGCGATGTTAAATACAGCAATAATGCTGTAAAATATTTGTTTTATTTAATTCATAAACTTAGGTAAGACATGTATGTCGGTGAACAATATAACTTTTAATTACAATTACCCGCAATATCTTAAAAAATGTACCACAACTTATCCAGCCCCTGCAAAAATTGCGTCCTTTTGCCTTATATACATACATACATATACCTTTGTCAGTTTGTCACTTTGGAAATTAAAATGTTTCAATTGTGAATGTTTGTGCTCTCGTGAGATTGAGCGGAGAATTACCTACCTTTTTTATTTACATCCGATGTACTTCATTAGGAGCTATTGACGAGAATATATAAGATACATATATAGCGCTTTATAGATGTACTTACCTTATGAATAAAAAAGTTTGTGAAGATGTCTGGATATTTGTTACTCAATCACGGTTAAATCATTTAACAAATTTGAATTATAATTAGCGCACAGATGTATACTATCCTGGTTTGTTATTTATATATAAGTATATAGGATAAACTACACCCGCGCGAGGACTTATTCCTCGCGCGGGTGTAGCCTATGTCGCTAGGCACTTTACAAACAGTCACACAACAAAGAACAATTAGACTCGAAAGGAATAATTGAGGATCACACAAATTTTTGTGTGATCGAACCCACATGTGACACGTAGCACTTAAGACTGCGCCGAGCGTAAGACAGATAAAGACAGAGCTCGTGCGGCGCATATTCAAATCGGCGCGCGGCCGCCATAGTAAAATTGTATGGAGGATTTGAAGTGCTTTTTTGATAAATATGTATCTTTATTGTCAACCAATACCTTTAATATTTGGGACGGACAAATTGTAATATAACTATTTATGTTTCGTTTAAGCTGTAAAATAGGATAGATTTCTACTGCTATAATCTAAAAATCACGTAACTCGAGCATTTTTCGTGAAAATTTACGTAATTTTGTAGGCGAAAATATTAATTATTTTAAGTTTTTAACACGGAGTAGTTGTAAACACATTCATTTTTATGGTAAATGTATATTTTATATTTGTATTAAATAAAAATTGTTGATTTTATTCACTTAACTGTGACCGCCTGTTTTGGCATATTTCGCTCGGCGCAGTCTTAAGCCACTACGCCAAACGTGTGTTGTGTTAAACTTAAGAGATTTTTATGCCGCTATACATTTCCGTGAGATTCAAGGGAAGCAGGGAAAAGAATTTAAGAGTGTCTGCTGGACGTGGTGGAGTTTACTGGAGTGAAATGAATGAACTTATTTTCTATCGTATTTCTTGTAGAGGTTTTATAAGACACCTTAAATCTAAGCGCCTGCAGTATTATTTTGCGTTTTATACAAGGATCACGGCGATGATTCGAATGACGTATTATTACTGACTATTATTCGAATACATGTTAAGTTATTAACCCTTGGCGGGGCGGGCCTACGTCAGCAAATAAACCATCAGGAACCGGGCCATATGTTACGTTATCGCCCGTTATCGCCGCGTGCCACTTGAGCTTTTGTTATTGTGAATTACGTCGCTCTCATAGTTCGTAGAATGAAATAAATGGTACTTCTGGGAAGCTTATGATGCTAGCTACATTATACAATATAAACAAGACCATTTGTGTTCAATTGTTTATATTATTGTCCGGTTGGAATGAGATAATGTAAACAAATGACGACTCATATGATGTGTGCTGATATATAAGTAAAACTATTATATTTAACCTATCGTATTTATATTTTCGTAATACCTTATGATATTTCCTTTACAAAACATAAAATAGGGACTACACTTGTCTGAAAAAATGTTACGATTTTAGCGTTTGAAAATTACAGTAAAGCCGCCGTTATTTTTATTTCGCTTACGTTGCGTTAATGTTTTTAAAAAATCATCGTAAGCGAATTAATTCGTGGATATAGTTAATTTTAGGTTTTTTTTGTATGAAATCTACTCAATTATGATAATCAAATAAATAAATAAAGAAATACAGCTTATTATTCTATCTAAAAACACATTTTATGAAAATAGGTACATAATCATGAAAAAATCGACGGTTTATTCTCTTCGTTTTATATATCTAGAAATAATACAATTTACTACTAGTTATATTGTTTCTAAAAGTAGAAAAAATAACCTTTCTAACTATGTAAAGCACATATATCATCTCTATGCAAAATAAAATGAAAAAAGGGTGCCAACCTGTGTGTCAAGGGTCCGTTTTTTGTTTAGAGAGGGTCGTTTTTTGTTTAGTCAAATAATTCATATTTCTTGATATATTTTATAATATTACTTACAAATTATTACTTACAAATACGTTAATATTATTAGAATTCTAATAACAATACATAAGAATCTTATTTGTTTAGATCTTATTAGCATAAATACGACACGGCGAAAAAAACAAAAGAAAGCGCCGGCCACTATTTTGTTTTAAGTTTTTATAACGTATACATTGTTAAAACATTACTATTGCTACTATAATCATTACAATAATAAATAAAATAACAATTACTTACGTTTTAATGTACTTCCAAGCACTGAAATCCATCAAAAATCACTTAAATACACAACACAAATACATTCACAGCGGCCATTATGGGCGTGCGCGTCGACTAAACTTTAGAATTTTATTTTTAATATTTTGCTGTCCAAAGCAGGCGTTTTTATTGGTCCGTGGTATAGCGTCATTCGTTCCAAAGCCACCTGTAGCCAATAAGCAATCAGTTTTAAACAAGAAGTTTCTTATATTGCCGTTTTAAACGGCGGCGACGCGCGGCGTTTTCGCGCCAATTTGGTGGCTCGCATGCGAGCCACCGGTCTTTGACGGGTACAAATCTGCCGGCTCGCATGCGAGCCGGCGGACAACGACAATTCAAATTAGTATTTTTGATGAGGACTTGAAGTTTATTTTATAATAAATTTAAAACGAAATAATCTAATAACCTATATTTACAAACGTATTAATAATGATAACATAATTACAAAAACACAAATAATTATAATACTAAATATTTACAAAAATGGTTTAGGCATCGTAGAATTCTTCAGCATCGCTGTCAACTGGTAACGTGCCCAGAGGACTGGCAGCATTGCCACGTTGATTGGCAATGCTGATTCTTTGGGCTAAGAAAAGACCGAAGTATTAGTCAAATTAGTTAATGTTACATTGTTTTACAAGCAGCTCCAGACTCATTGACTTGTGATCAGCATTGGAACGAAGGCTTCGTACGTTGGAGTGGAATACTTTATAATATATCAATAATTGTATGTATATAAAAATTTCGTTACCGCTTTTTCTGCGTATCCTAACTAATATTAAAATGCGAATGTGAGTTACTTTGTTACCCTTTCACGCTTTAACATCATCATAAAATTTCGCATAAGAATACGTTGTCCACGTTAAATTAAAAAATAATAAGAAAAAAGGGGAACAGAAAGGGACACAGGGCCGGTACCTATCATCCAGAAAAAGTACTGTTCCTGAGGTATAGAAAATTGTCATTACCTACATTTACGCGAGGAAAAGCCACGGGAAAAATCTAGTATTTCATAAACGTAGCAATAAACTAAAAAACTGATATGTGGCTGTTAATAAAATGCTAATATCAAAACAGCTTTGAAATATCGAGACAGCTTTGAGCGGTTAGCCGCCATCTATCTATACTATAATAAAATTCAAAGAGCACTTTGTCTGTACATTGAATATTTTCGAATACATACTTAATTAATTACATACATACATGAACCCTAAAACATAACACTCCTTTTTTGGGCAATCGTGTAAAAATTATCGCGAGTACACTTAACTACCGAAAGTCAGTGTGCTGCAAACAGTTGTAACAGTCGTTAAAGAATGAGATGAAAGGAAGAGCTAAGAATTGAAGCCACGAGCTAATTTCTTTTCTAATACTTCTTACCAACATTAAAAAATTTGATTTTCTTCAAGAGATTATCTTGTGACTTTGCATGCATGTAGTCAGGGGTAAATAAAAGTATATTGTAAACCGATATCCATGCGCGCGAAGCCGCCGGCACAGCTACTGCTAACTATAAGTGGAAAGATTCTGCTTATGAAAAACGTATGCGATATTTTTATTTTGCTTATGATATTGTAGTAAATTTATTTAATCTTTCTATGACCGGCTGTCATGTACATCTATGACAGTATGAAGTCAGATTTCTTCTGTCTGTCTTTGATCCGTCGATGAGATGCAATTTAAAGCTAAAGATTGATTCTAACGTTTTAATCATGCATTTCAAATAGATTGCAGAAGAACTTTTGTATTTATTTATTTATTTGGAATAATAAACAGTTACACAATATGTCCTTATTACTAATACATTTTATATAAAGTTCGATTAAATGTGCACCCACACCGTTATTCACAGCTTACATAATTATAAATTTATAACAATTTTTGCTAATAAAATATGAATTAAGATTTTGAAATTTACACAATTTTTCTTACATATTGAACTCAGTTTCTTCAATGGTTGTTTTTAATGTATAGCGAAATTTACTAGCAGGCCTACTAAATACATCCAGTTTAATGAAAAGCTCATTGTATTTTTTACACATACGTCGTATAGGTGCGCTGAATCCAGCATTCGTTTTACACGATGATACAGCAAAAAAGGGGCCGATATCGCACCTCTCGTGTAACAACAGTTCTAGGTACTAGATAACATATCTTGTTTATTAGGTCGCTACAGTCATATTTGTTACGGGTAACACCAGTAATGCGTCATCATCATCATCATCTTAGCCGAAAAACGTCCACTGCTGGACATAGGCCTCCCCCATGGTTTTCCACACAGACCGGTCTTGGGCCACCCGCATCCAACCGCTTCCCGCGACCCTTACCATGTCGTTGGTCCACCTTGTGGGAGGTCTACCCCTGCTGCGTGTTCCGGTAATGCGTGGATTTGAGAAATTTGCGTTGAACCATCTCCAGATTCTCAACATATTTGATGTAATAAGGGTTCCATATGACTACAGCATACTCCAGTTGTGAGCTGACCAAAGTTTTGTACAAATAAATGTATGTACTTGCATGCTTATAGTCAATCGAAGATTGCAAGACAAGCCATACATACTAAATGCTTTTTAAGTTATAGCGTCAATATGTTGATCATATTGACGCTATATTATATTGTTGTTGCGGGTGGCCCAAGACCGGTCTGTGTGGAAAACCTTGGGGGAGGCCTATGTAAGCAGTGGACGTCTTTCGGCTGAGATGATGATGATGATGATGATGTTGATCTAGATGTAGTTTGCTATCCAGCTGTACCACAAGGTCTCGGACAATAGACATTTTTGACAAAATGGATTTATTAATGTTATATATATTATCTTATCTTATGTGGGGGCCAGTCAGTGCAGACCGGCGACACTTCGACCCAGTGGGATCTTTTGTGTCGACACTCTCCCAATAACGACTGCCATAGATGTTCATGGCAGCCGGGACCGACGGCTTAACGTGCTCTCCGAGGCACGGAGCAGGCGATAATTGTCAATCAATACGCACATAATTTCGAAAAGTCATATAACTTTCGAAAGTCAGAGGTGCGCGACGTGGGTTCGAACCCGAGACCCTCTGCATTGCAGTCTGTTGGTCTCCCCACTAAGCTATCGCTGCTCTTAATGTTATATTAATAATTTATGTATATCACTTTAAATAATCTACGTTAAATACGGGTTTAATAGCGTTGTTTATTTCAAAAACACTATTATATTACATAGTTTAGTAACTATTAAACCACTGGGTACTGCTATTATAAGAAACTTTACTACCTACTATTTAAATAAAAAAAAAATATATACTATCCTCGACGATTCGATTGCTTTTCAGCAGCCATGGTCACCGTGACCAGTAATAGTGTTTTTAAAATAAACACTGCGATAAAACCTGTACAAAGTAGTTTAATTTCAATGTATAACATTCCAAATTTTATTATTATTATTACACTGTAATAAATTTTATAAATATGTCATTATAACAGACTTCAAAAGTTGCTACAACATTTAGCTCGTTGTATGCCTCACGTGAGAGGCAAAGCTGTTGTCTATTGAATATCGGCATTTTTACCGTATTATTACAGTGATTTCATCTCAGATTGTCTTCTACTACGCACAGTGTCAGACTTCGAGCTGCTACTGACAATTTCATAACAGAAAATTCTAATAACACTTTGCTTGATCCGGGAGTCGAATATAAAACCTCAATCACAGCAGTTGCATTTAATTCCATTGTGCCATTAAGGCATTTCTTAAATTCTTTATTCATTTATGTCACAAAGTAATACATTTAAACGCCAAAGTTTAGTAGTTAGTAACTTACTGAAGTAGAATTTATATTAGTTGCTAGGTTCAGGCAAAGGCAACAGCTCCTAAATTTAGGCAGTTAAATAATCAAACCCTTATAATTACTACACGATAACTCGTCAATAATATTATTAAAACAGAAAATGAAGAGATAATAACAAAATTACAACTCCAAATACAAAACTTAAGGATCCTTCAGTTCAACAATTCAGCATGAAACAAATAAATCCTCACAAAACACGAATTGAAATGATTTACCGAGCGTACCTTAGACAATTAACGAAGGAAATGCATCTTTTTGTTTGTCACGATAAACAAATAAAGATGAACGATGCCAGCGTTGTTTGAGAAGGTTATTACGTAATGGAGAATTGTGAATGAAAACCGATGAATTTGTTTCTGTATCACCATTCTGATAAGCCGCCACAGATTAGGTGGGTACAGATTGCCCGACTAATAAAGTGTGCAGCGGCTACAATCAGCAGGCGGATTTGGTCGAATTCGGTTGCAGCTCGTTTATGTTGATCGACTTGCATAAATTCAATAGTTATTGGCCATGCCCAATGTGTGTCGCATTTAGTAATAAACGGACGAGTGTTTTATATAAACGCTTTCGGTTGTCATTGTTCGTTAATACGGTAAACTTCGGCGCCCGGTTGTTGCATTCTAGGTTAGATCATTAGATCTAACCTAGAATACAACAACCCGGTTTAATTGAGTCAAGCGGATTAGCGTCGTGTATATAAACTACACCACTAATAAGCACGAAATTCTTCTCAGTAAGAAAAGGGTTAGTCCATAGTCCACAACGATGGCCCAGTACGGATTGTCTGGGAAACTATATAATATAACTGTGTATACACCGTTCCATTGATAAGCACGGACTTCTCTGCAAGAGAAGGGTTACGATATAGTCCACAACGCCAGCCCAGTCCAGTTTGCTAGACTTCATACATATTCGATAACATTTAGAGAACTCTCAGGCTCACATGTTTTTTTCGCCGTCAAAGCAAGCGATAATTAACCGATTAATAGGTACGCATATTACTTCAAAAAGTCAGAGATGCGCGCTTTGGGATCTGTTTCCTCGTTCCCGAATATTTTTTCGGCACGAACGGGCCGGCTCGAGCGGAGTGATACCACGGCCTCACAGAAAACCGGCGTGAAATAGCGCTTGCGTTGTTTCATCGAGTGAGTGAGGGTACCGGAGACCCAACAGGCCCTCCCCTCCTGGTGGGCAAATTTAAAAGGCTGCCTACGCATTTGTGACTCCTTTGGTGTTGCGGGTGTCCATGAGCGGCGGTAATCGCTTACTACCAGGCGATCCATCTGCTCGGAAGCCAGCTATACCACAAAAAAAATTTATAAAACGACAGCTCCCGCACTATGAATGGTTTCTGTGTCGTGGAGCGCTTTATATACATTCAAACAAAGAACATCCACAATGGGTACTACTAATTGCGGACCATAAATATTTTGTCCTGTGTGGGGATCGAACCGACAACTCTCAGTGTAGTGGTGAGGCGACCACTTAAACCGTTACGCCCCTCGTGCAGTCAATACCTCAGAAATCTTAATTACATACGTGTTTAATATAATTAGTATGCTTAAAACAGAGACGACTAAGATTACATCATTGTAGCAGTCAATCGAGCTCAATAATATAATATGAAGCATATATTTTATCAGCAAAACTTATATATCTACATCTTCTTAAATATATAGATTTAAAAAAATGGAGCAACGAACACTTAAGAGAGAGCGAGGGTTCGATGCCCTTTAAAAGACAAATACGTGAAGCTTAGACATTTATTCATTCTAAGTCTGGATATTGCTGTATTAAAAATCACCCACGACACAGCTAAGTCTAAATAAATAAATATAAAGCGTTTTTTCAATTTAGCTAAAAGGTATCGATTTTACGAATGCCACGAAGATTTATTTATCAGCAAGAGATATTTTATGTACAGTGCGATGACCTATAACACTTTATTATGTATCGCGGAGAATTATGCTCATTTAAACAATGGACATTAATAATACTCAGATTATGAATAACTATTTGTGGATCACACAGTAATTTGTCTCTTGTATAGATCGAAGACATAACACTCGGCTTGTAACATGCGACGAAGCGACACCTTAAACACTGTGCCACCTGTCCAGTCTTTGAGTCATTTGCGTCCGTTAATTGTTAGTTTGTGAAGTACCAAATACTATAACTAAAACGATAACTTGTGGAATGCATAGAAAATTTGGAAAATTCTCGTTTAGGCTTTGAACCAAAAACATTCAGAGCAGCAGTAGCGGATCCGGCATGGCAACTGTTTGCCCGCCGCGCCATACATGCAGTCCATATAATATGTATCTCACAAGATATATCTTAAGCTTGACTGTCATACATTCACACATGGTCATTTCTATATCACTAGGGAACACAAAGGTATGATATATATAGATATATATATAGATAAATATATAGATACATATATTTTTAAGGCTTGACGTTTCGACCAGATTACACCGGCCGTGGTCACAAGCTGACTGATGCGGCGATGTCATGTCTCCGTTTGTGAGGCGGCAGAATCTTGATCCACTCTCACTTTTGATATATATTTTATTTGTCCATGTACCGTCACACACTACACTCACGGTATCTCTATTCCGTATGCTAGCCGATGTGCTCGTATTCTGCGATTTACCCGACTGTGCAAACAAGCGAAGTTACGTATTATTAATCACGGGATATAACATCGCGGATAATTTAAAACCATCTTCCCTATTGAAATTTTTATGTTTTTCGATTTTAGTAGCTTCACGCACTACTCTTGAATAAAAGTGGCGATCGGTGAAGAGGACTTCCGGGCGATGAAATTCTATCCAGTGATTTGTACCTGTTTCTAGTATATGCTCTGCAATTGCTGATTTGCTAGTCTGCCGGTTTTTCACAGCGCCGATGTGTTCTTTGACCCTCTTAGCAATAGAACGCTTGGTTTGGCCTATATAGAAACTCCCGCAACTGCAATTTATTTTATAGACACCTGGTGTTCGTAAAGGCAATATGTCCTTTAGTGTACCCACCATGTTAGTTACTTTGGCCCCCGGTGTAAAGATAGTGTTATACATAACTTATTTATTTATCATGCAACGCGAAAGTTTAAAAGTTTTAAAGTTATTACAAATGTATGTTGCACCCACATTTTACCAACTAGGTTTAGAACCCACGTTATACGAGATAAACCGACTGTTGAATACCAAGAACAGTTCCAGACTCCGTCCTGCTACTACGAAATTTCGTGTCAGCAAAACCCAACACCAATTTGCCTAATTCAGTAATCTCACTCAAGACTTCATACTCACTAACGTAATACTACCAAATCATCAATTTTTACACAAAAACCATCCAAAAACCCTATCACCTGTGCTACTGGTGATATTTCGTTCTCATTTGTAAGTGTTAAAATGGTTTCAGTAGCGTTGCGCGATAACGCCACCCGCCAGGTTCAGCCGCGTGTATCCCAAATTAACGGATTTTATCTCTGATTTATGTAGCCGAAGTATTCGTATTGTAGTGTGTTTAATGTACTGAAGCTAGTGTGAGATCGTTAAATACTGTCCGAATTCAGTAGTAGTAGTAACTCGTCAGTAATAAATGACAGTAGCCCGACGGATAAGGTATTCGAATCCCACTGAACGAAGCGATTTCACTCCTTACACAAGTATTCTAGCTTAGCTGAAAAAGTTAACAAATTAAAAAATGTCTTTTATAAAAGACATTTTTTAATTTGTTAACTTTTTTTTCGTCTCTTTTTTATAAAGAGGTGGAAACGAAACACGATAAAAATACCATAGGATCTTAATTGTTCTCAAATAATATAATAAAGCGTCGGAGCGAGTTGGCCAAGGGATTATTTGAGAATTAATTATTGCCTCGGTGTCGCAGCGGTAAATTCGATTGTTCTGCGTGAGACCTCGTGAACGATTTCCGGGTCGGGCGCAGTGGGTTTTCTGTCATGACATACTCATAACAGCACGAAGTTTCGAAGACTTCACTCTTTAACCCTAGGTTATTGGTAAATGACAATTATCTCACCCTTTTTAACGAAGTAGCTAAATAAGCTGACAGATTGTGGGCGTATGACATTACTGCCTACCTTTTCAGAGATATAGGCGTGAGACTGCAAGTGTTACTACTTCCAAAATACTGATTTATCATCATAGTTTTAACCCGTACCTTTTTGAATGAGAATGCTAATAATCACTCTTCAAGCCGTTTGATCTTGAAATAGAGTAATGAAACAAACTCATACAGTCTAACAACCATATGAGGACATACACAGCTACGTAGCCGTTTTTATGTTAAGTTTGCCTATGTTTTGGCAATAGGTATAAAGAGACAAGAGACTCAGATGGTGTTATAGTCTGTTTTATTTCAGTAAAAGTAAAGCTTATATACTAGTGTGGCGCGTGTATATTGTAGACTTTACTTATCGTCTTACTTATCTTATGCTTATGCTCTATCGGAAATACGTGTAATAATGTAGTCGCTACATTAAGCATATCACCAATAACAGAATTATTTAACGTCCTAGATTTTGAGCGCTGGAAACTGCAGCAAACCTATTAGTTTAAAAATACAATTCCCGCAGGATCGTAGCAAATGGAAATCCGTAGTCTCTGCCTACCCCTCTGGGAAACAGGCGTGAATCTATGTATGTATGTATGTATGTTCAATTCCCGCACTAGGAATAATTTTCGTGTCGCAGTGGTCTTTACGAACATTCAAACAACGGACACAAAAAATATCCAGTCTCAAAACAACTATTTGTGGATCACCAAACTTTTGTCCCGTGTAGGAATTAAATCTACAGCTACTACAGCACTTGGAAGTGGCGATGCGACCACTTAAACAATTTCCGAAGCCAATATCAGCACGGCTTGATTATTAACGAGATGGGTGTTAAAACCCAGGGTTCAACCTCTTCGTCTTAAATGTAAAAGCATTTAAAATACATGTGACCTTGTGACCCATATATCTCGGAAGTCTTTTGATCCCCAGAGCCCATATTCAAACTCGACCGAGGGATGACCCCAAGGTGTCTGCACACCAAGTTACAAGTCAATATTTTCCATTTAAAATATGTGACCCCTGTATCTCGGGGTCTTTTGACCCCCAAGGCCCATATTCAAACTCGACCGAGGTATAACCCTAAGGTGTCTGCACAAAAAGTTACAAGTCAATATTTTTCCATTTAAAATATGTGTCCCTGTATCTCGGGAGTCTTTTGACCCCCAAGGCCCATATTCAGACTCGACCGAGGGATGACCCCAAGGTGTCTGCACACAAGTTACACGTCAATCGTTTCAGTGGTTCCGGAGCTATGCCTGTCACTAACAGACAGACACACAGACCCACAAAGTGTTTTCATTAACCTCTTCGAAGTAGACTCAGAGGTTAATAAGACTTAAGCACGTACTGTAAGACCGACTAGTATATGCAATTATAAACCTAATAATAACACAATTACTATAACTTTATTCATAAATCTAAGCAAATATACTCAGAACATACACGAGAAGGTAGAAATTACGTCATGGAAGTCCATTAATATGCCAGCGAATGTCGTAAACTAACACATGTCGAAATAGAATAAGGTATGTATATCGCCGAAACCAATTAGACATAGCACTAATTGTCTGCTTCAAAGCCGAAATATAACTGATTAAATTAATAATCGACCGAAATTTAATCCTGTCGAGATATTTTAGAAGTGTTATTGGTTTCTTCAGAATTAGCATTCGATATTGATTTACTATGTCTAGCTGTGGTTGTTCTAAGAAACGCCACTTAGCGTGAACGTAGTTTTAGAGTATTATATTTGAGTTATATTAATTATTGAAATATTTGAATGGTATTGGCAATAACGTTGGGACGACTGTGCAAATCGATCGGCCATGTTGGCTAAATTGAGGCCAAATTCTCTTTATAAAACTGTTTAAATTAAATTTATAAGTCCTCTATAACTTAAGGAGTAGACAGAGAATTTCTGGACAAAAAGCTAATAACACTATGCCCGTCCCGAGATCGAACCTAAAGGTATATATGAACTAAATTCCGATCTAGTTTATAAATTCACATTATCAATAAACATTTATGTATGTATATATATTATATGTAAGAAATTGTGTGATAATGATAAAACACCGCTGTGATGTAAAAAAAGATAATATCGCGATTTATATGGAAAATAAAAATAAAATCAGTACGAATCACCGACGAAAATATGCTGATTAACAGATCTACAAACAAAGCACGTAAGATATGTCACATTTTTATGTTTCTTGATACGATGTCCTTATCAAAGTCATATTGCTACGTGTGTCGAGACATCAACCAAAGAGAAAAATAATTTTAAATAGTTTCAAAATTAAGTAAAATGTGTGTTTTACAAATAAACTGCGATGACATCCTTATAAAGTAGTTTAATCATAAATCACTACGATAGTTAGGGCATCTAGAAAAATCGATGGCGAAAGACCGCCCAAGAAATTATGTATGTATGTATCTTATGTGGGGGCCAGTCAGTGCA
This sequence comes from Catocala fraxini, assembly GCA_930367265.1. NCBI lineage: Eukaryota > Metazoa > Arthropoda > Insecta > Lepidoptera > Erebidae > Catocala > Catocala fraxini. The sequence continues at coordinate 14,690,206 of OV884049.1, read as the reverse complement.
GACCGGCGACACTTCGACCCAGTGGGATCTTTTGTGTCGACACTCTCCCAATAATGACTGCCATAGATGTTCATGGCAGCCGGGACCGACGGCTTAACGTGCTCTCCGAGGCACGGAGCAGGCAATAATTGTCAATCAATATGCACATAATTTCTAAAAGTCATATACTTCCGAAAGTCAGAGGTGCGCGACGTGGGTTCGAACCCGAGACCCTCTGCATTGCAGTCTGTTGGTCTCCCCACTGAGCTATCGCTGCTCTAAGAAATTATGTAAGGTAAATGTGCACAGACAGCCGTTGGCAAATCTTCTCCAACCATATTGGAGACACCTGTAAAACGCCAGGTTAAGTGTAGCCTTAGCTGATAAGCGTTCGTGAAGCAAGAAGAATGCTAGGTTTGGTGAAAGTGCAAATGCATGCAATTCTTAGAGAATACATAATGAATAGAGCACTCCTAACCAAGTATGAACTGTAAGCACGGGTATGAACAGCTCGAAAAATTACACTTGACGTTCATTAGTCACAAATATGCGCGCGCGTTGAATCTTTCTCCCGGCGGTATTTATTTACAATTAGAGTTAAAGTGGTGAAATGTGCAGTGTTAAGTTGTAAAAATGACTCAAGGAAACAAACGAAAATATATATTGGTTTTTCATAGGTAAGTATTATTAAACAGAAAACACTGATGTTAAAGCAATACTCAAGGCGTGAAAGGGGATTGCGAGAGGCGCACGGGCGGGTCAACTTCGCACGTGCTCCTGCGCCTCCCGCTTCACACTTTCCCCGCTATAGGATAAGTGTAGCGCCACGCTGGCCTTGATTTGTGTGTAAAAATATAATTTCCTAATAAGTATGTAGTAATAATGAGATATTACCGTAATTGAAAAAAAAATATATTTCGGTGCCTAACCACGACAAATCTTTGTGTGATAAGTATGATTATTTCTGTGGGAGTGTAATTTATACATTATAATATTTTACTGCACTCTATGTATAGAATTCTATAGGATAATATTTTACACGACTGCCAAAAAAGGAGTGTAATGTTTTTAGCGTTCATGTATGTATGTAAGTACATATGTATGTATGTGAGTTTCTTAGTTAAATTATCCTTTTGATGGCGTAATAGGTAATTACTTTTATATTTTTGTTTTATTTTTGATATTTAGTTTGATGATTAAATATTGTTTACCTAATAAGTACATCACTGTGTTTTATTAAATTTATTTTCACGTTATTAAAAATCCAATAGCATATTTACTAATGACTAAAAGTGTTCCTGAAAACTGTGGCGCATCACTATTTGACCGCTACATCTATTGTAAGTATCAATAAAACATCTGCTCACGTTTGGCACAATGCACGAAATGCGATGTGCGCGCACTATTGGTATGTAAGTATATTTACAATTACAGCCTTTATCTTTAAAAAAAGGCGTGATCCTGTGTATGTATATATAGAAAACAGTAAAGATATGTTCACTCTGAAGATAGGGTGCTAACAGACTTTAACTACTGACACCTAGTACCTGTGCAAAATGTAATTCCTTAAGTTCAACCATACTACAACAATACTTCCAAATACCTTGAGCCCGTTTTGCGTAAATTGTAACACCAATAATTCAACGATGCTAGAGCGCTATTGAAGACTTCTCGGAATCGGTAAGAGCTTTCTGGAAGTTTACCATTATTGGAAAATGGACTGCCGTCCTATTAGCAATCATTTCTTTACTTTGACTGATCATACGATCCACGTTTACCTAAAACAAAATTCCGCCGAAAAGTGCGACGTTTACACACAACAGCTAATTATTAAACCACTTGATTTTTGCCGCTGCTTTGCTCGAGTAGGTTAGGTAAGCCTGTCACACCATATCTGAGAGTCCTCATTCATCTCATTCCAATTGCGCGAATTACTTTTACACTGTAAAATCCTTACTAATATTATAAATGTGGGTGTGAATTTGTTTGTTTGCTTATTACGCTTTTACGCCTGAAATACTTTAGCGATCATCATGAAATTTCGCGTACACGTTGTCAGGGCACAGAAAAGAACATACCTTTCATGCAGTGATAGAAAATTTATACAACCTACATATAGACGATCGGAGCCGCGAGCAAAATCTATGTATGTAGTAACAAATATTCTTTAGGAATTAAGATTTCTGTCTTGTTAATGTATAACATCACAAAAATATTTTCCTTAAACTATCCGCATATTTTGCCAAGCCTAGCGAAAGCCACGAGATTTCTATCGTTGAAGTAGCGACAATCCTTTAAGTAGCTTACCATACTTAATCGTGTACCATCTTCGGTACACTAACTTATTTACCACTTACTACAATATACAGAGGAAATTTCTGAGGTACATTCAATTCCGATCTAATTGCTATATACCTAATTATTATAGCAGGTGTAAAAAATTCCATCTCCTTCCGCTAGAGGAACGAAGAAAGGTTGCGGATATTTCATTACTTTTAAGAATCACGAATGGGTCGGTAGACGTTAGTGAACTAGTGAGCAAAATAGGGCTGCGTGTGCCATCTGCATTCCTGCGCAAATCACACCTACTACATACACCAACAGCTAGTACAACCTACAGGCAAAATTAATTTTTAATTCGAGCGAGTCGCATGATCAACACCGCTTGCCAGAGTGTTGATATCTAGACTTGTTTACTTATGGTAACTGAAGTGGTTAGGGTTCGTATCCTAGACCACTCGTTGTGCAGGTCTACGTGACGTGTAGTGTACTGGGGTACTGGTAGTAATCAAAAAACGTTAGACTTTTCGTTACTATGTAATTAGTTGCACCAGAGCTCAAGAGACAATAATTATTAACGATCGTGCTTGACACATTTAACAATTAATACTAATAATGGTTCGGTCTTGACCATTAGGCGGAGCTTAGAACAATAGCCGCGCGGCGGCCATGTTGCGCGCGCGCCGTTGAACAATGGCGTCGACAGCCATCTTGCGGTAGGCGTGGCTAAAAATCTTCGCCGGTGGTCTGACGTCACGATCACCTGATCGGGTGGCGTGATTTTACAAGGCGCAAAGTACAAATGATGGCGGTTAATTGTAGTAGCGTTTTGGTGTTAGTCGCTACACTACTCCCCCCCCGAGACCGTAACTACGGGCGAAAGTAGTCTGGAAACTTGACTGTCCGGCCGCTCCTTGTTTTCTTGACCGTGTCTTTGGGTAGTTGGCTTTGGCTATGGTTCTGGACTTGGCCTTCTGTTGTATCTGTAGCCTGTTCTCGCGCGATATATGCTGGCTTTAGGCGGTCTATGGTGACCCTCTGCTTTTTACCTTGTACTTCTATGTCGAATGTCTTTTCATCTCGGCAAAGAACCTTGTATGGACCTTGGTATGGAGCTTGTAGTGATCTTCGTACCGGACCTTGGCGTAGGAATACATGAGTTGCTGTCTTCAGGTCTTTGGGCAGGTAAAAAGGTCGACTAGTGCTGGAGTGCCAAGAAGTTGGCTGTGGGGTCAGCTTCACCATGTGAGCTCGAATTCTACTGACCAAGTTGTTCGTGTCCACTGGATCTTGGGAACTGGAAGTGAGGAACTGTCCAGGTAAGCGTAATGGCTCACCGTAGACCAGTTCTGCAGCAGATGTTTGTAGATCATCCTTGCACGCGCTGCGAATGCCTAAAAGTACCCATGGTAAGGCTTCCGACCAGCTCGATGTTGCATGGCAGGTGATAGCAGCTTTCAGCTGTCGATGTAATCTTTCGACCAGGCCATTGGCTGCAGGGTGATAAGCGGTGATCATGTGGTGTGTGGCGCCAGTTAGTGCGGCTAGTTCCTTGAACAAGTGCGAATCGAATTGCCGTCCGCGATCGGTGGTGATATGTTCAGGACAGCCAAAGCGCGCAATCCAACCTGAGGTAAGGGCGGACACGGAAGTCTCTGCAGTAATGTCCTGAAGTGGCTATGCTTCAGGCCAACGTGTTGCTCGGTCGACGATTGTCAGGCAGTATTTGTAATTGCAAGATATCGGCAAAGGCCCGATTAGATCAAGGTGGATATGTCGGAAACGCCTTGATGGTGGTTCAAAGGCTTGTAACGGAGCCGATGTATGTCGAGTCACTTTGCTTCTCTGACAAGCTTCGCATTCCTTTGCCCATTGGCGACAATCTCGTCTTACGCCAGGCCAGACAAATCTCTGCGTTACTAATTTAACACTAGCTTTTGCGCCTGGGTGACTCAGGTTGTGTAGTGATAAAAATACCTGCTTGCGAAATGCCTTAGTAACGAATGGCCTTGGAGTTTCCGTTACATCACAGTAGATCATAATGCTGGATTCGGGTATCTTGACTTTGTTAAGTCTTAGTGAAGATCCGTTGTTCAACAAATCGTGTAGCTCTGCGTCAGTTTCCTGTTCCTTGGCAAGAGCCACGTAGTCCAAGGGCAGCGTAAGCTCGTTAATACGCGAAAGAGTGTCTGCGACTACGTTCTGTTCGCCTTTGATGTACCTTACATCTGTCGTGAACTGGCTGATATAATCAAGATATCGAAATTGCCGCGGGGAACAGTTTTCACGATTTGTTGCGAAGGCGAATGTCAACGGTTTATGATCGGTTACAATAAAAAAAACTCGTGCTTCAACCATAAACCTGAAGTAACGTATAGCCTCATAGATCGCTAAGAGTTCCCTGTCGTATGGGCTATATTTCTTCTGTGAAGGGCTGAGTTTTTTAAAAAAAAACGCCAGTGGTTGCCATTCGTGACCACTGTTCTGTTGCAATACAGCGCCAATCGCTGTATCTGAAGCGTCTGTCTGTATTGATAGCTCTGCCTTTGGATCTGGATGCACCAGCAATGTTGCCTCCGACAAACTTCGTTTGCAGTTTTCAAATGCTTCTAGCAGTTGAGGCGTCAGGCTGATGGGATGGGATCCTTTGGTTTTAGGGCCAGCGAGCATACTATTAAGAGGCGCTTGAATAGAAGCTGCGGCCGGCACGAAGCGACGGTAGCAGTTAAGCATGCCTAAAAAGCGTCTCAGTTCCTTTATAGTTCTGGGAATAGGGAAGTCCTGGATGGCCTGGACCTTGCAGTCTAAGGGTTGAATGCCTGCTGCAGAAACTTTGTATCCCAGAAATTTTACTTCTGCTTCTACGAATATGCACTTGTTGGTGTTTATTAGGACCCCATATTTTGTCAGTCTTTGGAAAATCTGTTTCAGATGTTCTTGGTGCTGACTGCTGTCTCTGCTGCTGACCAGAATGTCATCTAAGTATCCGTAGCAGAAGTCTAGACCTTTAAGAACTTCATCCATGAATCGCTGGAATGTTTGAGCAGCGTTACGAAGTCCAAACGTCATGAATGGGAATTCGTAAAGGCCAAACGGAGTTGTAATTGCGGTCTTCGGTATGTCTTCTTCAAACACAGGGATTTGGTTGTAAGCTTTGACTAAATCGATGGTGGAGAAGATGGTACAGCCTGTCAGTTGCTGAGTAAAGTCTTGCAAATGGCTGACAGGGTAACGGTCCGGAATTGTACGGGCATTCAACATTCTGTAGTCGCCGCATGGACGCCATTCGTCATTTTTCTTTCGAGCTAAATGTAACGGTGAAGACCATGGGCTCTCTGATCTGCGTGCTGTTCCCTGTTGAAGCATATCCTCGAACTCCCTCTTTGCTATCTTCAAACGTTCTGGATCCAAACGACGTGGACGACTGCTTACTGGCGGTCCTGAGGTAGTGCGGATGTGATGCACAGTTGAGTGTTTGACTGTGTTACGTTTGCCAGCCGGGCGCGTGACATCTGGGTATTCCCTTAGCAGGCGATGGTATACAGAGTTGTCCTTTGTGGTGCGGATCGATGTGATAGTTTCTGCAGAAGTCTGACATGGTGCAGCAACTGTAAGTGCTGTAATGCCATCAATCAGACGTTGGTTGCGGCAGTCGACTAGTAGGTTGTAGTAACCGAGAAAGTCGACGCCGATGATAGGCTTCGTAATATCAGCTATAACGAAGCGCCAAGTGAAACTACGCCGTAATCCCAAGTCCAACGTGAGAGGTAGGTCACCGTACGTGGATATGATCGTTCCGTTAGCTGCAAATAACTCATATGGAGTTTTTATTCGTGGCTCCCGAACAGCGGATCGCGGAAAGACGCACAGGTCTGAACCCGTATCTACCAGATATTGCACCTTCGTTTTGCGGTCCGTAATGAACAGGCGGCTCGTGATTGTGAGGCAGTCATGTACCGCCACTATTGACTGCCGGGAAAGTTTCCCTTGTTCTGATAGGTACAGGGCTGGGTGCATTTGCGCGCTTGATCGCCAAACCGGTAATGGTAAAAGCAAAATGGGTGATCAATTGGGCGTGACCGAGATCGTGGGTATCTTGGACTTCTTCGTCCACTTGGGCGTGAACGGGATCGTGAGCGTCTGTGATGTTCCATGCTCATAGTCTCTAGTTTTCGGCTGAGTTCCTCTACCTTTCGAGTTAGCACCTCGATAGCGCTCTCTGTTGCTGCGGCTGGTGTTGATGTACTAGCAACTTGATTTGTACCGGTCACTAGCATAGTTGCTGGTACGACATCATTGACGCGGTCTGCGAGCTCGGCTAGGTCTTCTAACGTCATCTTTGTTTGCTGTGCAGCAATGCATGTCTGTAGATGAGTAGGGAGGCGGCTTGCCCAGATGGTCCTGATGAAGTCGGTGGGAACATTTACGCCAGCTAAGAGTTGCAGGTGCCGAAGAAATTGTGTCGGTTTCCGGTTGCCCATCTCTTCATGCATTAGGAGTTGTTTTATTTTCCGTTCCTGAGAAGCCGATAGTCTCCGTATGAGTTCAGCCTTAATGGTCTCATATTTGTTGGTAGTTGGTGGGGAGACCACCAAATCTCGGACTTCAGCTGCATGCTGCGGTTCTAGTTGTGCCAGCACATAATAGAATTTGGTAGCATCTGCGGTTATGTTGGATAAGGTGAACTGCCCCTCCAGCTGGGCAAACCACAGCTCAGGATCATCGGGGTTGAATTTAGGTGTCTTCACTGCAACCCGGTTGGATTCTCCCAGCAGGACATCTGTAGCGACTCCGGAATGCATATTCCCTGCGTTCTGTTATAGATATGTAATGCACCCTTTCTTGCAAACCACACATTCCTTCTGCTTACTTAGCATTTATCTTTTCATAGCCGAAGCGCCCATCCATTCAATCAGTCTCATCCTAAAAGCCATCCTAGACGGTTGTCTCAATCCAATTATCGAGTTTCTTTTTTTAAAAACCTAACCTTGGCGAGGCTCATAACATTTGGTGGCAGCGTAAAGGGATTTGGAAAAGTCCCCGGTACGTCTCTTATACTACACCTAAGCCCGTCGCGTGTGTTCGAGTGTAAACGCCGACTCCGCTGTGCATATCATACAGTGCACCGAGTTCCGGCCCGGCCCTCTTAGACGTCAGTGTTCGTGAAAACCCATTGCTGCGCACTGTTTGTGCTGTAGCCGGTCTCTGTTCAGAACCAGCAAGATTATACCCAGTGTCGTGCACAATTCAGTGCCGCGACCGGTATAATCTCCCCGACGACGCGCTCCCGTGGCTTATCAACACTAACATTACGTCGACACCTGCGAGAACTTCCAAGAAATTATGATCACCCTTATCGCGCTATCCGCATTCTAGTAAGTGAATTTATGTATTTGGTCATTGCTAATATCTTATTAAGAATATTGTGGTTTTAATTAGTACATTTCAATATACACTGTATTTTACCATTGTCATTGACGTAGTAAATAGATAACTATCATAATGGCCGAAAGATCTCATAGTCCAAGGTTCGAAAAACCCGAAATTGCTGTAACCGATACTGAGGAGGAAGGTCAAGGCCACTGTCCACCCCCTCAAGGACCCTCTACTAGGTCTGTCTCTAAAAAGAGACCAGTTATAACGAAACCAGATATTGAACTTTCTACTTTACTCAAATTTATAAAACCTTATGACGGTTGCAGAGAAAAATTAAATTCCTTTTTGGTTAATTGCAACAACGCCTACGACTTAGCTTCAGATTCTCAAAAAGATATACTTTTTAAATATATACTATGTCAACTACAGGGCAAAGCGGAAACCGCTTGCTCAATAAAGGAGTTTACCAATTGGCTACAACTTAAAGAATTCCTTAAAACCCAATTTAGTGAGAGAAAACACTACGCCCATCTTCTCACAGATTTACAGGAGTGTAAGCAACAAATAAATGAAAACGTAAGTCAGTATGCTCTAAGGATTGAGACATGTCTAAGCCAATTATTAACTGAGATATCTATCTCACACGGCCATAAGAGTCGAGAGATGATAGGACGAACAGCAGCTATGGAGGAATTAGCCCTCCATCATTTCCAAATGGGGTTGACACCCCGTATCTCCGATATTGTTAGGTGTAAGCCTATAAAAACCCTGAATGAAGCTATAAATATGGCTATTTCAGAAGAAAAAGTTCAGCAATCTTTATCCAGACAAGGCTCAGGCGCGTCCAGTAGTCAACAGTCACGACAAGATAGGCCGAACACCTCGAGGCCGAACGCTCAATTTTCGCGTCGCTACACAAATTATCAATCACCAAACTCAAGTCAGTCTAACTCAAAACCTACGGTTAATGTCAACCGACCTCATAATAATTCCACTGCTCCGTTCTGTAGATATTGCAAAACTCCGGGGCACACCCTGGAACAATGTAGAAAGCGAGAATACAACAACAATCGCTTTAAGAACATTGAACAAAACCAATCGAAGACGCCCCAACGCGTGAACTTTGTATCAGAGGAAATTGATAACGATGAATGCCATGCGAACTCTGTAGAAAGCTATGACACTGTTGATGCTGATCCAAAAAACGAGTAACCGTCTCGTCCCGGTGTCGTACGGGATCTCGTAATTTAAAAACCGGCATCACATACCCAAGTTCCAGATCAATTATTTCATCGCAGGCATCGCTACATGATCGCCCGCCAAAATCCTCTGTATCCGTGCAGCAACGTAACAACGTTGATCTGCCAAATTCCTCTGTATCCACACAGCAACTGTTTAAGGTTGACCTGATAAACCCTACTAAATCCAACGTTTTTGAGATAACAAGTAACCCCGCAAAAACGTTACTACCTCATGTCCTTGTTAAATCCTGCGTATCCGACGTGCCATTGTCCTTATTGGTCGATTCAGGATCTTCTGTATGCTTATTAAAGCACTCTATCATAAAAAAATATCCTACCCTTGTGAAAGAAACCATCCAACTTAAGGGTATTGACTCAACGGAAGAACCAACTTTCACTCGAGGCCATTTCCAATTAAAAATGTTTCTTCCAAATTCTAAAATATTACATCGGTTTCATGTTACTGATATAAAACACTTACCTTACGATGGCATTATAGGGTCTGACCTACTCAATGCACATAGTTGTAATATTAATTACAACGATAACCTGCTTAACCTTGGGCAGTCATCCTTAAAAATGCACTTCCATGACCCTGCCTACATCATTCCAGCCAGGACCGAAACTGTTATCGAATGCTCTGTTTTAAATCCTGAAATAAAAGAGGGATTGGTCCTGGACAAGAAACTATCAGAAACATTACTAATTGCCAACTGCCTAGTATGGGTTAAAGATAATAATAGAATCAACATAACCGTTGTAAATACTGCCGAACAACCCATATCCTTAAAATCAAACCTGAATCTAAAGCTTGAAGCCATCGATCCCCTAGAATTTCAAAGACACACTCCTAGTTCAATGAACCATATAAAAGCAACAAATAACAGCGTTACACGTACCGAAGAAGTGTTAAAACTACTACGTGTCTCACATCTGAATACCGAGGAGAAAGACGCACTTTTGCAATTATGTTCGGACTACTCAGACATATTCTATCTCCCCGGCGAAAATCTTACCCATACGAACGCCGTTGAACACAAAATTCAAACAACAACGGACGTTCCGATTTACACTAAATCATATAGATTTCCTGAAATCCATAAGGCCGAAGTTCGGAAGCAAATTGATAAAATGCTCGAACAAAACATCATAGAGCCCTCTAACTCCCCTTGGTCATCACCCATATGGGTAGTCCCCAAAAAACTCGACGCCTCTAATACACAGAAATGGCGAGTGGTGATTGACTACCGAAAATTGAACGATGTTACAATCGGAGACACTTACCCTATTCCTCAAATCACAGAGATTCTAGACCAGCTTGGCAATAGTAAATACTTCTCCACCCTAGACCTGGCATCTGGGTTCCATCAAATCGCATTAAACCACGCGGACAAACCCAAAACTGCTTTTACTGTACCAGAAGGACACTTTCAATTTTCAAGAATGCCATTTGGGCTGAAAAATGCCCCCTCAACATTTCAGAGACTCATGAACTCCGTCCTGTCCGGCCTCCAGGGTATTCGGTGTTTTGTTTATTTAGATGACGTAGTCTGTTATGGATTTGATCTTAAATCCAGTATACTTAACCTGACAGCCATATTCCAAAGAATCAGAGATTTTAATCTCAAACTTCAACCCGACAAGTGCGAGTTTCTGAGACGCGAGGTCTGTTATCTAGGGCACATAATTACCGAACAAGGTGTCAAACCAAACCCAGATAAGGTCAAGGCCGTAACCTCCTTCCCAGTCCCAAAAACACCTAAGGATATAAAATCATTCCTTGGGCTTGTCTCATATTATCGCCGTTTTATCCCTAATTTCTCAAAAACTGCAAAGGCCCTTACCTGCCTATTAAAAAAGGATATTCTATTCAAATGGGAGAACCAACAGCAACTCGCCTTTGATTTGTTAAAACATAAATTAACAACTGCTCCACTTCTTATCTATCCAGACTTTTCGCAACGTTTCATCCTTACCTGTGATGCCTCGAACCATGCAGTCGGCGCTGTTCTGTCGCAAGGAACTGTCGGTAAGGATCAACCCGTGGCTTTCGCTTCACGTACACTAAATAAAAGCGAATCCAATTATAGCACTACAGAAAAAGAATTATTGGCTATATTATATGGATGTAAAACATTCCGTCCCTACCTTTACGGACACAAATTTCTTATTGTTACCGACCATAGACCTCTTAAATGGTTATTTAATCACAAAGATCCCAGCAGCAAACTCCAGCGATGGAGGTTGAAGCTTGAGGAGTATGATTACGACATAGTGTACCGTAAAGGCAAACTAAACTCTGCCGCCGACGCTCTTTCTAGATACCCAGTTAACCCTATATACCCTGACAATGAAAGTCCTTCAAACCTTAACCCTAATGATAATAATAACACCAATTACGAACCTCCACTACAAACGTCACAGCCCTCGGGCTCACCTAACGAAGTAAACAATGACTTGCAAGATCTTCTCGTATCCCCACCATCCAGTCTTGACGCAGATCTTATAAATCCTGAAATCGAAAACGAAGTCATGGATTATCTGAGTTCTATTCCTAATGAATCGCGTGTTGAATCCGAACCTCAACCTTCAACCAGCTGGCAGAATCCTGAAACCTTGCCTGTTTCAAATCAATCTAGCTTGAAAAGCCCTCCGGCACCTGAAAGCTTAACCTTACCTGAGGTGACATATAGTCAATTTTTAAAACTACCTATAAGGTCGTATGACACCTCTATCTCTGAACACAACCAAAACCTACTTAAAGGAACTCAGAATTTAATAATTATACCTACCTCGATAGATATGGACGAGTCCATGCCTTATGTCCAAGAAATCCTAGATAATTGCCCGGAGCCTCATCGCAGTGAATTCTTGAACTTAGAAAGATCCTTATACACCTGCCTACCTCTTACTATTGAGAATAAAACTTACCTGTTTCTATTTACGAAAGTTCACTACTTTGACGACTTCTCGTACCAAGATATATTTAAATCTTTAAAATATGCACGCAACGAGATAATAATGTCTTATCCTACAATATGTGCAATCAGCACATCAGACTTTAAAAATCCTTTTGATAAACATTCTTTTGTTAAAATCTATAACATGTTTAACTATCTATTTGACGGGACTAACATAACAATACATATTTACCATAACAACGTCATATATCCTTCGCTCAGCGAAATTCCGAAGATCCTTAAGGAAAATCACGATATTCCCGTTGCGGGACATTTAGGATCCATCAGAATGTTAAACCGCATAAAGGAAAGATTTTATTGGAAAAATATGCGCGGTGACATTGAAAACTATATAAAAAAATGTTCATCGTGTCAAACGAATAAAGCGTTGCGTAAGATAAACAGAGCGCCCATGATAATAACATCCACCTCAACGTCTCCATTTGAGAGAGTATCTCTCGATATTGTAGGTCCCTTGCCTGAGTCTGGCACAGCCAAACTTAGATTCATTTTGACTATGCAAGATGACCTTACGAAATTCTCGTTAGCTTACCCTCTTCGTAACAATACCGCCGAGGAATCGTGTGAATGTGTCCTTCATTTTATATCTCTATTCGGAATTCCTAAACACATACTTACCGACCAAGGCACAAATTTTACAGCCGATCTATTTAAGAAAACATGTGAGTTCCTGAAAATCAAACCATTATGGTCCACCCCTTATCATCCGCAAACGCAAGGAGCTTTGGAAAGATCACATTCCACGCTCAAAGAATACTTGAGATCTTACACTAACGATAATCAAGACAACTGGCCCCGATACGTATATACAGCTATGTTAGCATATAACACCGCCGTACATTCAACAACACACTATTCACCGTTTGAATTACTATTTGGGCATAAGCCTCACATTCCAGACTCTGTGTACGACGATGCTTCCAATACTACTTACCCCGAATACGTTAAGATGTTACAACATCGAATGAAACATACACGTGACAAAGCCATAGAGTTTATTCAAAAATCTAAAACAAGTTCTAAAACTTACTATGACTCCCATACTCGCCCAGTGATATACAAAGTTGGTGATTATGTTTTATTAAAGAACCATCTAAGGCTACGCAAGGCCTTATCACCCGTTTGGAAAGGGCCTTACAAGGTCGTTAAGATACACGGTAATAACACATTATCGTTACTTATAAACAGACGCCATGTGAAACACCACTTCGATGAAGTTAAGCACGTGGACGTCCAAGATGCATCTGCTATAGACTAAAATAATTAATTGGTACACTCATTTATATTTAATATTTTTTTTTTTTTTTTCTTCCTCTTTACTTATTTACATCTTTATTATACAAATATTATTAAATAATTAGACATAGCATATAGTATAGTATAGTAGTGTCTCTTTTATTTACAGCATACTGGCCCAAGGTCACCCAGAATTTGTTCAAAAAATCAACACCAGCTCCGGCATATATTTTGACCCAATTGGTGAACTCAAAATTCACGTAAGCCACTTAGACATAGTCACACCGTTTGATATCTCTTACATTCAACCGCACATCCAAAACATTAACTCCATCTTAGGCTCAATACGACATATATGTAGCCAAATTGAAATCCAAACTTCTAATCATCTAGAATGTCATAACACATTAGAACCGCTAACAGTTAGATACCATGACATTGTTGCCGCGTACTCTGCTATATCTCATTTAGTAAACAAAAGGTTCAAACGAGGGGCATGGATTGGTGGTATTGGCACTCTGTCCAAAACTATTTTTGGCACTCTGGACGAGGACGACGCTGTCAAATATGATAACGCCATCCAAAGCATTCAGGATAATGAAAAAAGACTGGGTTCATTAATGAAAGAAAACATATTAGTAACGTCTTCAATTTTATCAAAATTTAATAACACCTTACACGAAATTAAGTATAATGAGGCCAGCCTTAACCAAGCTATCGACAATTTCTCCATAAAATTAAAAAATATGTCAATAATTACTAACGATTTAAATATTAAATCAACCATTAATTCAATCTTGAACAGTTTAGAAGCATCCATGCTTAGCTTATCATTTCAGTTAGAAGATATAACAAACGCTATTATGTTATGTAGCCAAAACATCCTGCACCCGGCCGTATTATCGCCTGTGCAGTTATACCAAGAAATTGTCGATAACTACCAATACTTACCTGTAGATTTTAAGTTACCTGTAAGCTTAGCATTAAGTAATATTCATAGTTTATTGAACATATCTAATGTACTGTCCTACAGTTTGAATAGCAAGATAGTTTTTATTTTAAGAATACCCCTAGTATCCCCTAAGGAATACAGTTTATTTCACAGCATTGGCTTACCGACTCCTCACAACAGTGTAAACCCAAACTCTTTTAGTTTTATAATACCTAGTAGTAAATACATAGCAATGACCAAAGACAAATCAGAATATTGTGAACTCGACTCACTTAAGGAATGCATAGCGATAAGCTCGCGCGAGTACATCTGTGACGTCATGACGGTGTTCCCGAGCACCGCGAAGCCGAGTTGCGAAAGTGAGTTAATATCGAATGTGATAAGTGTTTTACCAGTGCAGTGTCAAACAAAATTCCTTCATGGACATATAGACTTGTGGAAACCACTTTACAATAATAACTGGATCTATGTCCAATCTATAAGTAATAAACTTTATATCGAATGTCTAAACCAAAAACTTATTGACATAAGTATTGTCGGTACAGGTATTCTAAGTATCCCAAACAACTGTATCGCGTATTGTAAAAGTACAAAATTATTACCTAGATTTAAAAACATTAAAATCAACGTTACTGTTATACACCCCGATTTTAACATTATAAATGACTCTTGTTGTAATTTAGATAAGTTTAGAGATATAATAGGTAATGAGCCTCCTCTTAAATTACAAAACATTGATTTAGACGATTTCACGATGGAAACTAAATCAAAATTAAAATCGATGTCTGATGAAACTGACAAAATTCTAAATCAACATCCATTAATTAGATACGAGACTCATTACTCAATCATTATTATTGTACTCATTTGTGTTATTTCTATTTTCTGTATTTTTAAATTGTTTTTATACATTAAATCGCACAACCGTCTCTCCCATCGCTTTCCCATATTCCCTCAATCAACTTCAGTAGACTCACCCATAGACCAATCCCCAGATCCTGAAGCAGTAGTTTCTATAAAGATTAATAAACGAAATTCTGAAACTGATAACCTGCCATCTCCTAGTATTAGACGAAATATATAAATTTTCTAAATTACCTCTCCTAAACATCGAAATTACAACCCCGATGTTTAGTCTACCCCTGGGAGGTGTTATAGATATGTAATGCACCCTTTCTTGCAAACCACACATTCCTTCTGCTTACTTAGCATTTATCTTTTCATAGCCGAAGCGCCCATCCATTCAATCAGTCTCATCCTAAAAGCCATCCTAGACGGTTGTCTCAATCCAATTATCGAGTTTCTTTTTTTAAAAACCTAACCTTGGCGAGGCTCATAACTCCCCTGAATACTAGATAGACTAGGTCGTCGAAAGGTCACCAGTGAAGTGGTTAGGGTTCGTATCCTAGACCACTCGTTGTGCAGGTCTACGTGACGTGTAGTGTACTGGGGTACTGGTAGTAATCAAAAAACGTTAGACTTTTCGTTACTATGTAATTAGTTGCACCAGAGCTCAAGAGACAATAATAATTAACGATCGTGCTTGACACATTTAACAATTAATACTAATAATGGTTCGGTCTTGACCATTAGGCGGAGCTTAGAACAATAGCCGCGCGGCGGCCATGTTGCGCGCGCGCCGTTGAACAATGGCGTCGACAGCCATCTTGCGGTAGGCGTGGCTAAAAATCTTCGCCGGTGGTCTGACGTCACGATCACCTGATCGGGTGGCGTGATTTTACAAGGCGCAAAGTACAAATGATGGCGGTTAATTGTAGTAGCGTTTTGGTGTTAGTCGCTACAGTAACAGCTAAATAAAAAAAAAATTGTGTGTTCTTTCTTTATGGTTAAAAACCAGATGTAATGATGTCTATTTCTTGCTATTATCTTGTTATTTTTTATTTTTTTAAATGTCTTCTTCTATTATTTGCACTTTATCCTGCTATCAGTGGAAACTTTTAATTGGCCTTCTTTTCTCGTATCAAATCTGTCTATGATACTAATTTAGCTGTAAGTTTTCCTAAAATTGTAAAATAAAATAAAATAATATTTACACGGGTTTCGGACAGATTCTTCTGTAAGTATTTAGTTGGAAATATTTGCCAGATGTCTGTTACATAAAAACGTAGTTTAGGCTGGAGCGATATATCATGATGATCAAGTATTTAGGAACAATATTGATGCTACATGTTTTGCGTCTTTGTCGTATCAAAGATCCAGAGGTTAGGAGGTACGATCACCATTCTTTGTGCTATCGATTTGAAACCCACTTGTTATAGAAGCATGTAGCTTAGCTTGAGAGGTTAAAAAGTTATTCATTAATATAATATCAGCCTGGTACATAAACCGTCCCGCTGGGCCCGGGCATCTTTTCAGCGTCCACCATGCTGGCGCAGTACGGATTGGCAGATTTCATATATCTTCGGAAAAATTATTGAGATCTCTCAGACATGCCAGTTTCATCATGATGTTTTCCTGTACCGTTAAAGTAAGCGAAAATGAACTAATTTTTTATATGCATATTGGATATAAATTCGAAAAATTAGGGGTGCGTGACTTGTAAACGAACTCTAAACCTCTGCAAGGCAGTCCAAAAGCCTTCGACTAGGCTGTTTAGAAAAAAGAAAGAAAGAATATTTTTATTTGTTCCTTATTTACAATACAATAAAATATAAATATATAACCTGACCTAACCTGTCTGTTTATGCTTGATATCTAAAACATAAAAATGATGGTAAAATAAAATATAATATTGACCTCTTGACCGTATCGTCGTACAGCTCAAAGCTGTAAATAAACGAATCGAAAATTGCAGGAAAAAGCAACAAATTAAATAAATCAACTTCTAAGTATTCGGAAATGTAACAAGAATCCGGCAACAGAAAAACACGGCGGAAGCGACTTCCTGTCCAGAGGAAGGCCAATCAGTATTATATAAATAAATTCGAGCTTTAAAGGTTGCATTAGCGAAACCTTGCTCTAAGTGACTAAAACAATGCCCCGAAAACCATAATTTTATGATTGATTTTCATAATCCCCGAAAGAGCAGGCAAAGATGTATCACACCCACATTTCGTTAACTATGCTGAGCTAACTGAGCCTATTATCAGCTATCGGGTACAGTTCCAGACTTCCTGTCAGATAAAATACTTCTAAGGAATTGTTGACAGTAAAACCAACAAAGAAATTAGATTTTTCTGGCAAGCCAGCATAGAGTAGCCATTACACTTTTACGTAACAACATCTGATTATGTCTTGTTAAAGTAAACACATCCAGACACAAGTATTTTCATACTTAAAAGGAGACCTTAGCGTGTTATATAAGCATGTAATCAACAGGTACTAAAATAATTATTTTCATTTTATTTTCCATTCTCACATTTTAGGCCACGATCGACCATGCTAGTCAAGTAAAGGTCACCCACAAGTTCTTTTGAGAACCAACGCGTTACTTTTCTTCAGCAAAAGCGAAACTCCACAGATCTTAAGAAAATATACAGCTACATGAATACAAATTATAAACATAAATTGTAAAAATGTAAACTTGTACTCTTTAGTTGTAAAACGTAATAATATCAGCCCTGTATTAAACTGTCCCACTGCTGGGCACGGACCTCTTCTCACTGTGAGAAGGGTTAAGCCATAGTCCACCACGCTGGCCTAGCGCGGGTTGGCAGACTTCACGTATCTTCGAGAACATTATTGAGAACTCTCAGACATGCAGGTTTCCTCACGATGTTTTCCTTCACCATTAAAGCAAGCGATAATTAACTATTTAATACGCATACACCTTCGAAAAGTCAGAGATGCGCGTCTTGGGATCGAACTCGAGACCTCTGCGTGGCAGTCTAACGGTTTCCCACTAGGCTATCGCTGCTAGCTGTAAAACGTGGCACAATATAAACCGGCGAATCTGGCAGTCACTGCTCTGGATATATTTTTTTATTCGTTTTAAGATAAAAATATTTGTATCAATTTAAAAGATGTAAGCGTTTTTACATCCTAATTCTTTTATCGAACATTTGTTTCATGATTGAAATTTGTATATGTATTACTAACGTTTGTCTGCGATTTCGTCTGTGTACAGAACGATTAACCCACGATTTAACTAACGTAAAACATTATGTGCATCATCTTTACTGAACAAATTCAAAATAATGTAACATGGCTTGAAATGTAAGTTGGTTTCAAAGCTACTTAACTATCATATCGCACGTAAATCCGTTGTGTTTTTTTAAGGATATTAAAGCATAAATATTGTCATAATTCTAAAACCATTGATTTGAGTCCAAGCCCTTCTAAATATAATATGATAAAATACAGAGAGCAAGCTTCGTTGCAGTTTTATAAAAATACAGATACATAGCTAGATCTTCACAAACATTCAAACAACGTGCAAAAAGAAAATCCAGACTCGAGACAACTATTTGTGAATCAAACAATTTTTTTGTTCCGTATGAATACCGAAACCACAACACTCAGCGTATATACATATATATTTTATAGGTCCTATCTATCAATACTAATATTGTTCTGTTTTTATGCTTTTGTAAATGGTCTAACATCATTACTAGAGCTTTATATTTATTGGCCACAGAATTAAATTGCGCTCGCTGGAAATGCGTCTACTATTATATGCTATATAACTACGGCCTATGACTTGCACTTCAGAAAAAAATATTTTTATTTTAAGACGGCTGGATCTCAAAATTGCTAATTCATGTCTCTGGCCAATAATACCAGCGCTTTCGAGGGTTAATTAGGGTCCACACTGACTGTACCGTTTTTATGCTTTTTAAATGGTTCTGTAGCATTTCAGTACTTTTTCTTATTACTGTTTGCGAGATATTATATTTTAATGTATTTACTTTCATAATTTATTCTTTCAGTTTTATTGTATTTATTTATTTATTTATAAACACATCCCACACAATGTTTACAGGACAACCCAATGCGATTGTTAGGTAACAATAAAAGAAAATAATTTATACAAAATAAAATTGCATTCATACATTTATAACATAAAATAAAACTAAAATTCACATGCTTACTTCAAGATCACATAACTTACTCAATTACAAATACATTACACATTATACACACATTACGCATTATGTATATTATGATACAATATAATTTTCATCAGCGCTGTGAAAATCCAGTCTTAAATATTTCTAACCAAGGTGTTACC
Organism: Catocala fraxini; assembly: GCA_930367265.1. NCBI lineage: Eukaryota > Metazoa > Arthropoda > Insecta > Lepidoptera > Erebidae > Catocala > Catocala fraxini. The sequence continues at coordinate 14,670,970 of OV884049.1, read as the reverse complement.
ATTGAGTCTACAACCATATCCAAATTCTTAGGGATAATTATAGACAGTAAATTAACCTGGAAACCTCATGTTGAGGAAATATGCAAACGATTAAATAAGACCGCATAAAATACGTGTTTGATATTTGTATTTCAATTACTTCCTTAAAATGTAATTAGTAATTCGTATTACAAATACCTGACGCTAAGGTATTTTGTAATTAGTATTTCAAATACTTGAGGCTTCAAAATACATTTTAACATTAAAGTACATTGAAATTAATAATAATAATAATAATAATTCTTTATTTAAGACAACATTGATCCATTGTGTTAGTAACATTTTCTTAAATAACTATGTTAGTTTTATTCTATTACGTCGTATTCCACAGATGTAGTTTATTATTTATTCTATTATTAAACTGCTATATACGGATTTTATCGCGTTGTTTATTTGACACTTTATTACAAAATTTTGAAAATTGTTACACTACTACTACTATTAAACTTTACAAATTGGAACACTGGAACATTGAGACAACTGCCATCTTAGTCTCCCCGTGACCATGGCTGCTGAAAAGCAACCGAAACGTCGGGGAAAGTGTAAAAATAAATTAAATCTAAATAGTTTAATAATAATTTAATTAGCTTAAAAATGTGTAAAGTTTAATAGTAGTAGTAGTGTAACAATTTTCAAAATTTTGTAATAAAGTGTCAAATAAACAACGCCATAAAATCCGTATATAGCAGTTTAATTTCAATGAATAATATTCGCGTAAAATATAAGACAATATTATATTAAAGTACATTTAACCTTCATTTAGCGATCGTAAGTGTGACTGCGAGGTGAGAGTGTAATGATTGTAAAGCAGCTATTAGAGTTGGCAACACTGCACCTGTTATGTATACTGTACGCTATGACTATGCGTCAAAAGTGGCCAACAAAACGCAAAGTACGCACTAGTAAAGAAGATGATGATTTTATTGTTTTTGAGAACAGAGACAGTGATCAACTACATACATCTAAAATGGAGTTAGAGTTGGTCAGCTTCCTAAATGATATAAGCAAACAGCTTTCAATTCTTGAGCGCTATCCAAATATATAAAATGTGTTCATACAATTTAACACAAGTTTGTGCTTATCAGGACCTGTAGAAAGATTGTTTTCTTTAGCAGATTTTATTCACTCTCCAACAAGAGGCTGTTTGTCTGACAGTACATTTAAAAATCTAGTGTTCATGAAAGGAAAATCTGGTTTTACTGATTATTTAATCTTGTTTTCCTCTACTTTTCAGCCCGTGCTTGACTAGATTACATATTTTGTATTTTGTAATTTGTATTTCGTATTTTAATTAAAAATAGTTAAAATACTGTATTTTGTATTTTATATTTCAAATACATTACTTAAAGATATTTTGTATATTGTATTTTAAATACTTGCGATACAGTATTTTTTAATTTGTATTTCAATTAAAGCAAAGCATGTATTTTGCCCAGTCCTGATCATACGTGACTTATTTAATATAAGTTGTTCCGGTCGTATTCCACAGATGTAGTTTATGATTCAATTGAGTTTCAATAAACCTATTTGAAAGTTAATATAGTTGTATTTAATATACGTAGTGTGTGACCCAGATTGTTGATATTATTCATCATGGAATATTTGTGCTCTTTGGAATATAGTTGAAGATTTCTGTGGCTTTATGCGGTCACATGAATGCAATTTATTTGCTTTTTGGAAGCTATATGCGGCGTTAGAAAGCTGCACTGCAAACATACATACATGTGTTATACTTATCTCTTTCTACAGCGTGTAAGGTGTGGTCATTTCTTTATAAGGTGTTTGTTTTAAGGTCGTGTTTTGGATTCATTTATAAATAATTAATAGTAAAACCAAATCCTAAATAATATTATAAAGGCGAATGTGAGTTTGTTTGTTACGCTTTCATGTCTTAACTATTTGACCGATTATCATGAAATTTTGCATACACGTTGTTAGGGATACACAAAAGGATATAAAGTAGCTTTCATCCAGAAAAAAAACTGCTCCCGAGGGATGGAAATGTATTGACAAATCTACATTAATGTGAGTGAAGCCGCGGGCAAAATGTTGATATTCCTAAAGTGGTATCGGTGAATTATACCAACACTGCGCCACCTATGATTTTAGGTCACGCTTTATGGAGGGCGAGTTTATTTTTGTTATTTTACCAGATAAAGTTTTAGACTCCGTGCTGAATTAAGAATTTCTTGACAGAAAACTCAATTTACCTGGGTATGTAATCCAGAACAAATGTCGAATACGTTCCAATTATGCATCAGACCAATGATGCAGTGTGTAGTAAAAATGCTTCGCTAAAACCTGATACAGTAATTGTTATAGGCTTTGCATTTAAGATGAACTGATAAAACAGCAGTATCGGTAAGGAGATCTTTAGTATGGGCTTGGCCCGGGCTAGGAGAGGTAAGCGAGTATCATCTAGAAGTAATAGAAATAACACAAAAATAAGTGTTGTAAATATTTTGTTCAAAAGCGTTCTGAACCCACAAGTAAGATTTAAAATTACTTTTTACAATTGATAGTCTAATTTCATGTCATCTCAGTTAAGTGAATAAAATCAAGACTTTTTGTTTAATACAAATAGAAAATATACACTGCACATAACAATGAATTTGTTTACAATTACTCCGTGTAAAAACTTAAAATAATTAATATTTTCGCCTACAAAATTACGTAAATTTGCACGAAAAATGCAAAAACGTAAGCTCGTGTTACGTGATCTTTAGATTATAACATTAGAAATCTATCCTATTTTACAGCTTAAACAAAACATAAATAGTTATATTACAATTTGTCCGTCCCAAATATTTAAGTTATTGGTTGATAATAAAGATACATATTTATCAAAAAAGCACTTCAAATCCTCCATACAATTTTACTATGGCGGCCGCGCGCCGATTTGAATATAAGCCGCACGAGCTCTGTCAGTATCTGTCTTACGCTCGGCGCAGTTTTAAGGAAAGTTATAGGTTATAGAGCATCACGCTGCAAGCCACAAGAGCGGAGCAATAATCATATCCGTGATTGATACCGCGGAGCATAAACAGTATAACTAAATAAAATTTGTAAGACAAAATATTTAGTGACAGTATTAAATCATCTCGTGGACCCCATGACCAAAGTTTAGGATTACGATTGTGAGATCCTGTGTTCGATTCGATCGATGGCCAGGCAATGTGAAGACTTTCCCGAAACGCAGGCAATCGTAAAAGCTTCGTACATGAGTAATTGTGTTACTATTCCTACGCCAGAATCCTATAAAAAGTAATTCCCGAGCGAGCTGGTTTATTAATACCTATTCAATCTGTAATCAACATTTATCACCAAATAGTATCAACGGGGAACTCTGCCTATCATATACTATCAGCCCTTTATACAAACTGTCTTAGTGTTGGGCTTCATCTCATTGTGAGAAAAATTAGGCTATAGACCACAACGCGGGCCCATAGCGGTAAGCAGACTTTATAGATCTTCAAAAACATTATGAAGCACTCTCAGACTTACAGGTTTCCTCCCGATGTTATCCTTCACGCTTCATTAAATCCGTCAAACCATTAACTAATTACATACATGTATATGATACAGACATGTAGGCATATTTAGTACTAAATCTATAAGGAAATAGTTACATATTATGTTACTAAACCGCCGGTAACATGTACTTTAACACCATACCGTAACACTTATTGGACTTGGCTGATGTTATTAACGACTAATACAAGCTACAACAAAATCCATAGTTACATTTAATATATGCCGCAGGGGTAATGTATGCAACTGCTGTGCATGAGGTTTTGGGTTCGATTGCCGGCTCACGTTAATTGTTATTGGGCTTTTCTGTCAAGAAATATCTAAAACTAAACAGTGATGAATGACGTAGTGAATTAAGTGGTCGCCTCGGCATCTCTGTGTTGTAGCTTCGATCCCCACATGGGACAACAATATGTGTAATCCACAAGTAGCCATTCTATGTTTGGCTATTCTTTGTATTCATTGTTTTAATATCTGTAAAGAGCCTCGCAACACAGGATTGATGCTTAAAAGAGCCAAAAAAAACGTCTCATTTCGGTCATTTTAAAACTATACAATAAAACCCGAGCACTCTCCTCCATCCTCTTCGCAATATGAGAAGGGTTAATAGTATGGATTAACCCTTCTTATATTGCGAAGAGGATGGAGCGCATATAGAACGTGATAAACTATGTAGTTTATCACGCTCTATATGCACTTACAAAATATATACATCTTTCACATTAAGCGTACCTGCTTAGGCATATTAAATGACAGATCACGATAAGCAAATTGAAAAGTGAGTAAAGACCAGCGATAATCTTCTATCACTATGGCTTTAATAACTGGTTACGGACATGGTTCGCCTTATTACGCACTTTGATTTTATATCGATAACTCCATATTCTCCGTAATCAAAGGCTGGACCACCTACGTATATAAATTGATTATGCATCTAGATAATCTACGCTTATCTATGTAAATAGGAGGTTAGTAAAGTCTAGTTGATCAAGTTGTGTGAGGTTGAGGTTTGATTTCCGGGTTGGATATAGTGTGAAAAACATTAGTGTATGTATAAGTGTGAGCAGTGATAGCTCAGTGGGGAAACCAACAGACTGCAATGCAGAGGGTCTCGGGTTCGAACCACGTCACGCACCTCTGACTTTCGGAAGTTATATGACTTTTCGAAATTATGTGCGTATTGGTTGACAATTATCGCGTGCTCCGTGCCTCGGAGAGCATGTTAAGCCGTCTGTCCCGGCTGCCATGAACATCTATGGCAGTCGATATTGGGACAGTGTCGACACAAAAGATCCCACTGGGTCGAAGTGTCGCCGGTCTGCACTGACTGGCTCCCACATAAGATACATACATACATGTATAAGTGTAGTGTCGCAAGCATTTAGTTTAGAGAGGTTAACAAGAATACTTGCCATTTGCAATCCAAATTGCAAGTAATCGTCAGCAAAAAATGTAGTGCTTCCAATTTCGTTGGTCCTAAAACTGAGAGAAAAAATGCGTGTGAATCGCCTTGGATTACTACTTCGAGGGATGTAACCATCCTGCCATTTTTATAGAATATGTATAATCACTATTCTTTATAAATGATTATTTCCAGACTAGGTCTATTCCTACTCTGGAAGTGATCATTTATATAAAACCACCGCGACACAGGATAAATCCTGTGTGTGGTTTTACAAACATGAACAATGAATTATTACATTCAAAGAACCGACACAAGAAACAACCAGACTCGGAACAACGCAAATGTTTATCCCGAGTAGGGATCATACCCAAAGCACTCGGCGCAGCAGCAAAGGTACAACGACAACTTTAACAGAGAAGAGAGCTTTGGCTTAGGTATTTCTCTTCCCTAATCTTTCTATACCGGGTTGAGCCTACAAAAAGTTATTGAGTTTTTCAAAGATTAAAATTTTAATAGCAGCCCGTATTTAGGAAGGTGGCTCGGCAATTAGTTGGTACCGCACCTTTTTTTCTTTTTATATCATGGGGAAATGCTCCTTATGCATACCTTCTCGCCACAAGGGGAAGCGAGAGGGTTATGTCGGGCTCTCTCGAAACTTCGGGCCTACCGACTAAAACCACACGGTCTGCCAACGTGCTGCTTTGTATGATGGGTGGGTAGCTGGAACTTAAACTGCATTAGCTACTCACCCAGCAGTGCCCAATACAGATAGAAGGTCTGCGGGCGACGACTCCTGGGCGACGGCCCGACACGACTAAGGGCGTCGCTCCAACTCAATACCTGACGGGCGGGACATCCCCGTTCTCCCACCCGCGGTCTTCGCTACGGCGGCATAAGGCGAGCATAAGCGCGCCTGCGCCGCCCGGTTTGCCGGCGGCGGCACGGATCCACCAGGATACTTTCCTCATGGATCCGCTCCGCCGCCTCCTCCTGCGAGATGACGTCCTCGCAGAAGGATGCGACCGCTACCCACTTCCTCTCGCTGTCGACCATGGCTAGTTGGTACCGCACCTGATCTCTCCCGGTCGTGTCAGATTGCCATCATCCCATTGGCCAATGAAAGTGAGGGAATACAGAGTGCACTTGTATTTGCGGACTATAATATCGCCTGCGCAGATAACTAGTATTTGTAAGATTGGCCGTCGTGACCGGAATTCGGATTGCAGGACATTAATTAACCTTCTCTACCCAGTGTCCCATTGATATCTACTTTAAGTGGTATATCCACTTTCCAAAAACCATACGGGCTTATATCAAATACTTTCAACAAACTCATATTTAGTCACAAAAACAGAAAATATTAAAAAAAGTCCGCAAACGACGGCGAGCCTCAGATAAACATATTCAGGTTTTCATCCCTTCGGAAACTTAAATAGAGCCAAAACCAACCTACCTTATACCTTACATATTCGTTCAAATACGTTGGAAACAAAGGAACGTGTGCTACGTTATTGCGTCATCCAATCTGGCATTATGACGGCATACAGGTGGCTGAGTTCAGAGAGGGACTCCTAGTCCAATTATTCTAGACAACCAATTTAGGATACAAAAATAATGCAATTATTGTGCAATTAGTCATGTGATAGACATGATATATGAGTAGGCACAGATACAACCGAAAGCAAGAATATCAACACTTGGAATAACTATACGACTTTTTAAAAACTGTGGTGGCAGTGTAAGTGTACCTTGTGTGTATTCGAATCCCGGATCGGGCGTATTGTTTTTGGGATTTTCTATGAAATTTCTTACATTGCATTTTCCTATAGCTGCTGATAGCTGCACGGACTTAAACATTGTAGCTGGTAGATCCCAATAGGCTCGTTCTCTATTAAGAACAACTTTGTATATTGTCATATATGTATTATTGCCGCAGAACAAATTTGAAAGATTCTATACATTAAAACTGTGAAAACACCAAGTGATTGTAAATCGCCGCTAACTAATACTAGGCAAAAACCTTTCACACTCTTAATTCAATATTAACTAATAGAAAAATTTTTACGAACTACAATTTATAAGTATAAATAGAAATCATTCTAAATATCAGCAAAGCATCTTCTGAAAACGGCCGGATCACATCTGAAACACAATATAGCTCTCCAAAACACGCACGGTTGACTGCTCACCCCAGGTTTTTAGTGTGTATACCGACCCCCTTCAGGGGCGGAGAGTCTCACATAACCACCCTTCCCCCCCCGGGGCAGGGGGTATCCATAAAGGATTTTCCTGGGTCAAAAAAAAAAAAAAAAAAAAAAAAAAGGCGTTCTTTCCGCTTGCCCGCGAGGCGTGGACAGTCGCTGGGTGGGCCGCTGATGTTGTATCAGGTTCCAACGGCCCACCCGTCACGGCGAATTGACGGTGCACAGGGGAGTTTTAGTCGGTATTCCGGCCGTGTTGTAGGCCGGTGAGCCCGACATAACCGTCCCACCACCTTGGGGTGGTGGCTTGGGGCGGTATGCATAAGGAGCATTTCCCCCGTCAAAAAAAAGAAGAAAGGCGTGCATTCCGCTAGACTGAAGTGAGACTAGCCGTACACGTATCTGCCACATACCTAAACTCCAAGGAACAAGCTCATATTATTCCAGTGTACGAAATGATAGCTCCCTACTACAGACCAACTTGTCTTAATCTATATTATAATCCACTCGTGTTATTAACAACTAAACATGCGATAGATATATTATTTGGAGATTATTTATAAAGGAGTTTGGAACTGTGCCTAGTCGATGGTAATATGGTATTTAAGTGAAACATAAGAACATAGGTGGCGAAATGAGCGTGTGATCTGTCTACCACTTCGAGAAAATAGACTAGTTGGAAATTTGTAATTGTAATAACTGTGAAAACTTTAAATTGGTCTTAACTTTATTACTCACAATCACACTGTAACCTTATTAGCTGTAAGTTATGCTAAAACATTTGTTTTTACTAGCTTTTACCAGTGACTTCGTCTGCGTGGAATAGTGTTTTCGCGACAAACTAACTTTTTTCTAAAATAAAAGTAGCCTAAGTTACTTTTAATAACATCAGTTATCTGCTGGTGAAAGTGTCCGTTAAAATCGGTCCAGCCGTTTCAGAGATTAGCTGGAACAAACATCAGACAGACAACAATTAAAAAAATGAATTTTCTATATAAGTACCGTATATACTTTCATGTGCATTCAATAAAGAGCTGTAATTTTATCATTACTAACATACACTTGTATAAAACTAACTGATTATCTACATATATGTAGATAATCAGTTAGTCTCCTTTTTTAACTTAATCCGAAAACAAGAGTGAAGGTTCGGTATAAACAAGTACATACATTGACGACTCGATGGCGTAGTGGTTAGTGTAACTGATTGCCACGCCTGAGGTCGCGGGTTCGATTCCCACACAAGTCAAACATTTGTGTGCATGAACATGAATGTTTATCTTGGTCTGGGTGATTTTACGTATAAAATGTATGTATTTAAAAAAAAAATTATTTGTATGTTTATCCATTGTCTAGTACCCATAGTAAAAGCTCTGCTTAGTTTGGGCTAGATGGTGTTGCGTGTATGTGATAGAATATTATTATTATTATTATTACATAGGTACATAAATATGAATATATCAAATCAAAATCAAATATCAAACGTTCCGGCTCGTAAAACAAGCAATTCTTTTGATTAATTATTGCTTTATTTATTAATATTGTGGCTTGAGAATGGAATTATTGTTGGTAGGCTAGTAAATTATACTTTTAACTATTTGTCAGTATCATTGAATCCATTTTCAATTACTCGCTATTGTGAACTATGAAAGTTGCTAATTGCATTTTCGCGTTCAATGGATAGATTAATGTTCATTTTATTGTGTTTTAAATGTAATTTTTATACTGCTTCATCGGTTGCTTACCGATGTGCGTCGATAGTGGCTGATAAATACAAGTTCTATTCCCGAATCAAGCAAGATCTTCTTCTTTTTTTCCTTTTTTCGTGTGGTTAGTGACCAACCTGTTGTCAAGAGTTGTTCAAGTCGCCCGTAGGCCTCTGACATGGCGTAACGACTGCTGACAATTTGGCAACAACCGGGACCGACATTTAAGTGCCTTCCGAAGCACGGAGACGCTTCGATCCCGCTTAACACAGCATGTTCGAATCGCGCATCTAATAAACGGTCACCTCGTGTTGAGGTTTCGTATCACACTTGGGACAATTTTTTTGTGTGATCCACTAACAATAGGTTTGAGTGTAGGTATTCTTTGCATCAGTTAATTTGGTGTTAAGAAAATGAAACGTTTAAGCCTGTGCCTTTGAATAAAATGAGCCTTTAAGAATACCCTATGCTCAAATTGTTTGTTTGAGGTCAAGTTTGTATCCTTTTAATAGACCATAGTGACAATCAAACATACTTCTTACCACATAGTGAAGGGTGTCTGACGTCCATAGACGCACCCAATAGCATGATTATTACTTGCGCGATTTTTGTGTATATATTTATTATTTTAGTCAATTGGAGATTACAGCGATTTTTGAGGCCATTTTAAAAGGGGTTCTCTCGCTTTCAGCACAGTATTTCTGTATTTCAGCTCCTTCTTTCTCAATCAGGTCGTTCGTTCTGCAAATTTGATCGATTGTCTAAATTTGCAGAACGACCTACACGTTATTTCAGATTGGTGCAATACGAACAAAATGTATTTAAATATCAATAAATGTTTATCAATATCTTTTTCAAATAAACGCAACAAAATTTTACATTACCATTTTACATTACCTTATTGATGGACACGTACTTAATAGGTCTAATGTTGCCAAAGACTTGGGTATACTCTTTGATGATAAACTTTCTTTTCGACCTCACTACCAACATATAATCTCGAAAGCTAACAAACTCCTAGGTTTCGTGCTACGGACAACAAAAGGATTCAAAAAAGCTCAAAGTGTGCTTTATCTTTACTATGCCCTGGTAAGAAGTGCCTTAGAATATGGCTTACCGATCTGGTCACCATATTATAGAGTGCACATTAACGACATAGAGCGTGTTCAAAAGAAAAGCCTTAAAATTATTTGTTACCGCCTAAAATTAGGTCGTAAGTACTTCAATTACGATCAGAGGCTGCAAAACTTTAAGGCCCAACCATTGGAAGGTCGTCGCAAATATTTTGATCTGGTTTATTTATATAAAATAATTCATTCAATTATTGATTCACCCGAATTGCTTTCGCCTATTTCTTTTAACATTAAATATAGTTTACGTAGATCGAACCGTGTTAATCTCTTTGCCTTGCAAATTTATAAAAACAATATTTCTTATTACAATCCTCTGGTAAGAATGGCTAGACAATATAATGAATTAGTAACAAATAATTTACAGTTAGACATTGTTCATCCTCGATTTTACACATTTTTAAATACTCTTAAGGATATCCTCTATCCCAAATAGATGTACAAATAGTTAATATTTTTTTAAATATTGTATTGTTGTTGTTGTGTTACGAAATTAAACCTATATATTCTTATATGTATATTTGTGCATCTCTTCTGTCTGTTAACTTGATGTTTAATTGTTTCAATGTATGCACATGTGTTGAGTTGCAATCTAGAACTAAACATAAGCTTTGAATGTTTTTAATTTTTAATAAGATTGTAATTTGTTTTGTGCAATAAATAAATAAATAAATAAAAATAAATCAGTATTTAGAGAAAAGGGAACTTTGGAGCGATCATCGTTGACTTTGACGCGACGCGTAGAAGTGATTGACTTACTATAAAGAGTATTTATTCATACTGTGTAGTTGAGAAACAGTAATATAGAGTTACTTTCTTACGTTGACTGATCACTAAAAGATAAATGAATGATGAATTGATCAAATAATAAAGCCTAAACACAGCGTTTTAAAAAGCCATCGTTCTTTCTTATTGCGTTTCTTATATAGCTATACCAATAAAGACACAAGTAAATTGCTTTTTATTAGTTACGTATTAATATGCGTTGAGCGTTACAACGCGTAGAAAATCATCGTGTGCATGGACCTTAAAATTAGAAGCTCTGATGTATGTAGTCGCACATTCGACTATTCGTTTAGTTGTCGGAGAAGAGAAAATGTTTTAGAATAGGGAATAGAATAGACTAGTTATAACCTTCGACTTTGCTCGAATTTTGAAAATAACCTGAGTCCTTTTTCTTCGGGTGCCTCTCGAATTACTGAAGTGGCTAGTTGATGGCCATAGTTTTTGGATATACGTAGCAATTTAGTCGTCGCATAGTTTGTAACTTGCAATATATCTAATGAATCGAATTGCCTAACGGTCCTGCGGATGCCTCGCGCTGAAGCGAAACACGTGTCCTCGCATATTTTGTGCTCGAAGCGGAATATTGCAAGTTGGAGTACGCCCGGGTCCCACGTCGTGGCTGTCCCCATCCAGAGGATTTCGGTATTGTCAACCTTTTTCTATTGCAAAAGTTGGAGTGGACAATCTAAGGGTGCGTGGCGGGTTCCTCACTTCCCATTAATTTTATTACTTGCGACATATGGTTATTATTTATTATTTATTTATTTAATCAGCTTTGTTTAAAAATTGTCTTACTGCTGAGTACTTTTCTGTAGCAGAAGGTTTAGACAATAGTGCAGCACGCCGGTCCAGTCCTGGTTAGCATAATTGACGTATCTTCGAGGACATTATGCATGTTTCACATGCAGGTTTCCACATATCACATACCTACATTATAAATAATAACTCCACACGATACCCTTGACTTATAAACTTAATACAACTTTTCACATTACGACCATTCGGATGTTCGAGAAAATTCTATTTTCCTCTCTCCTTCCCGCCCTTTATACAAAACTTCGCCACAAGTTTAGAAGTATATTTAATTATAAAGGACAATTTTAATAAGGTTCGACCGCAAAATTTAATCAAATCGACTTTATGTATAATTTCTAATGTGTTATGTACTCTAATGTATAGCCTAGTAAAAAACTCTCGGACTACCACGCAGAGGTCGCAAGTTCGAGCCTCTGCCAAGACTTTTTTGCAAATTAAATAGTTAATTAAAGCTCATTTCAACTGTAAAGGAAAATATCTAAAAAATACGTATGCCTGAGAGATCCCTTAATGTGCTCGGAGATATGTGAAGTCTGCCGTGCCGCCCTGGGCCAGCGTGGTGGCCTCTGGCCTAAACATTCTTACTGAGGAGCTCGTGCCCTGCAGTGCTACAGTATTAAAGTGTTATATTATAATGTACTAGTAGTTTTCCCGCGGTTTTACCCGCGTATGTCCCGTTCCCGTGTAAATATCGAGTTTCACCCCTTTAACCCCCTTCGGGATGGAATTACCAAAAATCCTCTCTTAGTGCTCCCCTACACTCTCCAAGGCACATACATGCCAAATTTCAGCTTCTTGCGTTCAGTAGTTTCGGCTGTGCGTTGTCTGGCAGTCACTCAGTAACGGAAGAGTTTTATATATATAGATTACAAGGATTCATAACTCTTGACCTTTAATATAACCACACGTTTTAGTTACACCCGTATAAACTAATAGTATCATCACCGCTACACACATGCTAGTTCTATTTGAGTATTAATTTATTAGTGCACAACAGAAACCGTTCTTGGACGCGGAAGGGTGCCGAACAATCGCCGGATTCCTTATTCAGCAAAGGAAAGAAAACGTGTCAAATAAAATCTTTCCTTACAAGTGTCGCTCGGAGCTACGAAGCAACGGATGCTTTGTATTAGAACAAGAACTTAGGGCACCTAGACCTATGCAAAGATGTGTTTATTTTCTAAAAAGACGACGTCCACCCTTATACCTGTCTTGTGGTCTTTACAATTATTTTTTTTACAACTAAGGTGGCAAACAGGCATTCGGCCCACCTGATGGTAAGTGGTCATCGTAGCCTATAGACACCTGCAACACCAGAGGCATCACTTGCGCGTTACCAACCCTTTAGGAAAGGTAGTAGGAAGGAGAAGGAGCGGGAAGGAGGAAAGAGGGTGATTGGGCCTCCGGCACTCTCACTCACCGGATGAAACACAACAGTAGGAATACTGCTATTTCACGTCGATATTCTGTAAGAGGATAGTCCTCCCCCGGTCGAGCCGACCTATACAAATAACGGACACAAAGAACACCCACACTTAGCACATGTCACAAATTGTTGTCCTGTGTTTCTTTGGACTTTCTTTGGACCTACGCAATTTTAGGAAAGCTGATATTTCTACAGTCTTCTTCTCACTTAGCCTTTATTATTCCCAAGTCACTTGGTGTCGGCTTTTCTAGTCTAACCGGATTTGACTGGATATCAGTTTTTACACGGAGCGGCTGCTACCTGACCTCCGCAACCCAAAGGCTAACGATACCCTAAGGCTAGACCAATGTCAGGATATTAGAGGGTACTGACTTTCCCAATAACGACTGCCATAGATGTTCATGGCAGCAGGGACCGACGGCTTAACGTGCTCTTCGAGGCACGGAGCAGGCGATTATTGTCGATTAATACGCACATAATTTCGAAAGGTCATATAACTTCCGAAAGTCAGAGGTGCGCGACGTGGGTTCGAACCCGAGACCCTCTGCATTGCAGTCTGTTGGTCTCCCCACTGAGTAACATACATAATAATATATACATAGTCTCACGCGTATATCCCCGAAAGGGTAGGCAGAGGTGCCTCACAGCTATTTCACCTGCTGTGGTTTCAGGTGTCACAAAATAGAAGGCGAGCTGTTTGTCATGCACAGATTCCGAGCTGCTACCTCAAATTTCTTGGCAGAAACCCTAATTAAAAATTACCTGGCCCGGGAATTGAAACTGACATCAGACGTAACACGCACGAAGTCATAAACTTTAACTGGTGAAGGGCGAAAAGTGCCGTGTACCGGGCACAGTTCCAGACTTACTGTGACTGAAAATTTCTAGAACGAAAATCCCAATAACACTTTTTCCGACCTGGGTATCGAACCCGAGACCTCATGCACAGCAGTCGTATGCACTACTGCTGCGCCACCGAGGGCCTAACTTACAAGCATAATAGATCTATACTCACCCAAACATAATTATTGGGTTTTTGTATACACAAACAAACAAATTTAAAACCACTCATTAAATAAATATATGGATTAATAATTGATTACCTGAGTCACTCAGCCGTATCGCATTATAGTAATTAACTCGATTAACTTTTGTTCAATCATTCGTTCCATTTGTTCCGATATTTGTGAAGTATATTAGCGTTCATTTATTCGTAATTTATTTACACAGCCGAACCGCTCGTATTGTACGTCTAATTAAATAATAAATGTAAATTAAATTTATCGTTTTCTACTTATCAATGATTTTATATCGGTATTGTTAAGTATTGCGTGAAAATATAATATTGTATTTATTATGTAAAGGATCATAGGTGTAAAATAAATGTTATTAATATTACAGGTAATCTAATTAGTTTTTGCCCGCGATAGTGTAAATTTGTATCCCTCGAGACCAGCACTTTTTCCCGGATTAAAGGTGCCCTATGTATTAACCTTAATTAAAGGTCCTTTTCTGTACCTCTAATAACGTGTATGCGAAATTTCATGATGATTGGTGGAGTAGTTAAGGCGTGAAAGCATAACAAACGAATAAACAAACTGAGATTTGCATTTATAATATTAGTTAGGATTAGTTTTTTGGATTTTATAAACTCGGCAGCAAAGTTTTGATGTACAATTTTGGGAGGAGCATAAGGATGTACCCCGATTATTGGCAGAAAACACAAACCATTGCAGTCTGTTGGTCTCTCCACTGAGCTATCGCTGCTAAAACAATACTAACAAAAAATAAACCATAAATTGCCGCATTTTTTGAAGACGGTACATCAGTGCCGAAAAAATAAAGTAACGTAAAATAGAAGTTACAATTATAAATATTTCAGTAGTTCCTTACACATGTCAAAGTTAATGCCAACTCTATTTGTTCTGCACTCCAGTCCATACCGAGGATATTAGATAAGGACCATCTTGGCGTATCGCGTGTGGGTTGAAAAGGTTGCCCGACTTGGCCGAAACGCCCTGATTAGGACCTGAATCCATTCCTGAGATATATTGCCTTTATTTCTACCTATTTTATTATGCCACCCCGTAAAAACATCTGTTTGACTTTTATTGCAATTTACTTACTGAACCTTTCTTGTATGCTTTTGTTGAAATTTTGCTGCCATCCATTTTGCGGTGAACGAAAGAATGAGGTAGTGAATGGCGCAGATTGACGGGTTGAAAGATTGAATGGGCTCGCTGAAACGGTTGCCAGTTGCCGTACGTTTTTTATGTGTTTATATTTTATGCTTTTATTTAAATTGTGTTTATAACTGTTTTGTGAATTTGCCGTCATGAATTGGTCGTCGTCAACTGGTTTAGGCTTTTTTCAGAAGCTACAGTATAGCGTGGCCGGATTTAGATAGTCAAATATTATCATAAATCTATACTAATATTGTAATGTTAAAGAGTTTGTTTGTTTGTTTGGTTGAACGCGCTAATCTCAGGAACTACTGGTCTGAATAGAAAAAATCTTTAAGTGTTGGATAGCCCTTTTATCGAGGGTTGTGCGAGTCTGCTAGTATTTTAATAAAAGATTAAATACTTATATTATATGGAACGTTTATCCATCATGCATATAACGAATCTTAAATACAACCTATTTATTTCACACATAATTTAACTGTAACGTACCTACATCCTTCATTACTTAATTACATTTTCAAATACTCTACGAAACTTAGTACTGCTTCGTAAACATTGCTAAAAGTATGGCATTTGCGAAATGTACAAATTTAGCGAGTAAATACTTTACACCGGATGCTGAGCTCCAACATTACGCTGTGAAGGAACGATACAAATGCTACAAGATTCTGTTTACTGTACATTACCATTTCAGATGCTTTCTCGTTTACTTTACTCTAATACTAGGTGTTCCAAACGGTTTCACCTACATTTATGATTATTATCAGTTTTGCTCTCGTGGCGTGTAACATCTAACCTTACTCAGTCCTCAATATTTCGTGTTTAGCCAGTGAGTAAACGAGTTCATCATTTTAACATAGGTATATTTTACCTGTACTAATATAATAAAGCTGAAGAATTTGCTTGTATATTTGTTTGAACACGCTAATCTCTGGAACTACCAGAATGTCACAGTGCGACAATTGTTTATTCTGAGAACATTACTACGCTGCCACTCTTTACTCCCCCTTGACAAAAACATCTCAAATAGACGTTAAGGTCAGGCTGTCTGTAAACCCGTCCAATGTCGTACTTCTTTCGCAAGTCGTCACTTCATAGCTCAAAGCGCACGAATATATAATAAAATCAATCGATTACTTGACATATACACTTTGACTAAACACAAATTAAAATTAAACTTACAAGTTGGCTTCAAAAACTGTCATACAAAGATACCGAAAACGTTCTTATCATTAACTCATAGACTCATTGATACATACTGATAGTCTTATAAAAATATATGTATATACACACAAACACACGTCACGCATATATACTCACGTTTCACTCCCAAACACACTCACAAACACACACACACACACACACACACACACACACACACACACACACATAAACACACACACACACACACACACACACAAATACATACACACACACAAACGCACACAGGCAACTTTTATAATACACTTAGCTTTAGTACGTAATTATTAGCCACAACTGTAATTCGGAGCGGAGACCTGGTGATCTATAACACAGGTTTCTACCTAGCTTAGGCACCAGTCCCCCACAATATTGTCTTGTGAAACTATATTACTTACTAAGCATAATATTTGTAAATACCTGAAATATTGTGGTGAGAAAATAAACATATTTTTATTATTAGTGAAATGAAATGAAATGAAATGAAATGAAATTTTTATTGCATCAGATATGGTCGAGAAGATATTACAATTTCATATTATAAGTTTCACATATTTGGCCGTTTTACAGCATGCAATATAGGACTTAGCCTAGTAGTGAAATAATTATATACACAATATACTTAGTACAAAATAGTAATATTTTTAGATTATTTATACAATATAAAGCCTTACCACATAGATTATATCACTTTCTATTACATGAATCATCTACAATTTTGCATTGAAATATTCGTTAACACTGTAGAATGCTTTGTTCATCAACATCGTTCTTAAGCGACATTTAAATGTTTTTATTGGTAAGACTCTGAAGCTTTGAGGCAGTTTATTAAATATTTTAATGATCATGGGGTAACAATTCCTACGATACAGTTCAGTCCTTATGCTAGGTAACATTAGACGCTCAGGATACCTGGTGTTGAAGTTACAATTGTCTTTCCATTTATTAAAGTATTATTATTATTATTCAAAAATGTTTGCCTTTAGTAGCCCAATTCTTTAGGAAGATTATAGAGCTATGTAACATCACGGTATGAGTCACTGAAGCGGTAAAGTTATAATAAACATAGGTGAAACGGTGGAGGGCAGCAAATCGCGCCAAATTGAGAATATTTTAAACTAATTCAATGTCTTGTAATAACGTGATGCATGTTACCCTTACTAATATTATAAATGCAAATGTGAGATTATTTGTTTGTTATGCTTTTACACCTTATCTATCTTATGTGGGGGCCAGTCAGTGCAGACCGGCGACACTTCGACCCAGTGGGATCTTTTGTGTCGACACTCTCCCAATAACGACTGCCATAGATGTTAATGGCAGCCGGGACCGACGGCTTAACGTGCTCTCCGAGGCACGGAGCAGGCGATAGTTGTCAATCAATACGCACATAATTTCGAAAAGTCATATTTTCCGATAGTCACATCTGCGCGACGTGGGTTCATACCCGAGACCCTCCGCATTGCAGTCTGTTGGTCTCCCCACTGAGCTATCGCTGCTCTTTTACACCTTAACTACTTTACAGATCATCGTGAAATATCGCATACACGATTTCAGGGGGTACAAAATGGGACATAGGGCGTACATTCAGAAATAGTACTGATCCAGAGGGATAGAAAGATGATAAAATTTACATTAACGCAAGCAAATCCGCGGCCGTAATCTAATATATAATAATATAAGATCCAGATCAATTACATTAATAATAATTAACATGTAATGATACAAATTAGTTTGGATAATTATCTGGATTGATACAAAGATCAACGTACTTTAGTTATCAATTCCAGGAGACTGTTTCGGCATAAACTTGACAAGATAAAAATACTTGCCTAAAATATTGACTTTTGTATATGTCTACCTCATTGGTTTCGTGGTATGAGTATTTGCTATGTTTTTGCAACAGGTCGTGAGGGGTCGGATTCGATTCCCGGGTTGAGATAAATGTTACTTATTGAGTTTTCTGTAACAACCATCGCAGTAAATAACAACGTCTTATCTGGGCTCTCTAATATGCATCACTTTAGGCAAGTGATTCTAAAACTAACTGACAAATTGAAATTAAATTTATAAATAAATTTAAATATTTAACTAATCAAATTATAAATTTTGATTAGTTAAATATTTAATCATCTGAAAATAATAAAATATTTTATTTTTGAATAGCAATAGCTAATAACCTCTAAGTTGTCTTTTACTTCTACTAAATTCGATACACAGCGACACCTACGGCGCGGCGCGGCGCTATGTGGAAGAATATTGACAATAGGGCGCCTGAATTTTATCGTTTTTCTTAACTACACTACGACACCGAACTCGGTTTTAATCATTTATCCAGACTTGAAGGCTCTAGCGTAGAGCCCAAGTAACTATTATTTTTACAGGTGCACTTTCTATACAAAAGTATAAATATAATAGTTAGGTTATTTTTAAAAGCAGGAATAATTCCTGTTTCACGAAGTGTATTGTAGTGCATAAACATCGAAACTCAAAGAACACCCAGAATCGGCACAACTATTTATAGATGAGAAAACTTTTCACGAGGAGATCAAACATACACTAGGCGCAACATAGCAGGTAAATGATTACTGAAACTATTGCGCCTGAACTATACTTGTATCTTGTATCTTATGTGGGGGCCAGTCAGTGCAGACCGGCGACACTTCGACCCAGTGGGATCTTTTGTGTCGATACTCTCCCAATAACAACTGCCATAGATGTTCATGGGAGCCGGGACCGACGGCTTAACGCGCTCTCCGAGGCACGGAGCAGGCGATAATTGTCAATCAATACGCACATAATTTCGAAAAGTCATATAACTTCCGAAAGTCAGAGGTGCGCGACGTGGGTTTGAACTCGAGACCCTCTGCATTGCAGTCTGTTGGTCTCCCCACTGAGCTATCGCTGCTCTTTTAACTGTACTTAATAGTAGCGAAGCAAGCAATGTAACGAAAATTAACTAAATATTCGTCTCCAATAATTCATTTATTTTATAAAACTGTCCGAATCCTGACTTCCAAACTTTGTTGTTCACTAATTAATTCAGCTTCAGCACACACAGCCTGTCTTCGAAATAGAAAACTCAAGAAACAATAGATTACGAGTTAGGCTGTTTATTATTAAATAAAGTATTTTTTATCAGAAACTTTGGGTTAGCAGATGCTACATCAAATTATTGTTTTGATTCTTTATCGGTTGTTATTTAAAGTTGTAAACAAACTGTTTTCATAACTTGCTAGCATAGTAAGTAATTAAGCCATGTAATGTTAGACTATGTTTTTATAGAATACATTTCAATTTAGATTACAAAATACTAGTAAATCTTGTTAATGCATTCATCTAAGCTAATTTTCTTGTGTTGGGAGTAGATTTGGACATCGTAGTGCAAATATCTAAATCCAAGACCTCTCGATCGCACATTAAATACTTTATCGCACATTAGGCTACAACTAGTTTTTGCCAGCGGCTTTCCGCGTAAAACCCACGTAAACGTGTACCGGGATAAAAAAGGATCGTCTATGTTATTCTAAGTAGCTAATACACGTATGAATCCCATGAGAACGCATATCGGGGATAAAAGTATTCATTATGATATTCTTGGACATGGTCTATCTATAATATAATATTCTATCACATACACACAACACCATCCAGCCCAATTTAAGCAGAGCTTGTACTATGGGTACTAGACAATGGATAAACATACATATATACTTTTTTTTTTGTAAATACTTACATATTATACATAGAAACACCTAGACCAAGATAAACATTCATGTTCATGCACACAAATGTTTGACTTGTGCAGGAATCGAACCCGCGACCTCAGGCGTGGCAGTCGGTTACACTAACCACTACGCCATCGAGGCCGCCAAAATATCGGGATAAAAGTATTCTCTATGGGATATCTCTATATTCTTGGACATGGGCTATTTGTGTGCCAATTTTTATCCAAATCCGTTTAACGGTTTACGTATGATATACATTGAATGCACGAATACCGTAGTGGTTAAAGTAATTAATAATAATAATAATAATATTCTACCATATACACACAACACCATCCAGCCCAAGTTAAGCAGAGCTTGTACTATGGGTACTAGACAATGGATAAACATATATATATACCTACGCAGTGGCAATTGCCTCGCCATTGCCACTGCGCTCAGTGTTACAGGTTCGATCCCCACACCTCCAAGCTTTCTTTGAATCCTTTGTTTGAATGTTTGAAAAGCTCCCAGCGACATAGGATTTATTCTTTAGCCCGGAAGTTATATTTTACTAATAAAAATCGTTCAACGTTTAAGTAGCAAACAATCCAACACCTTCACATGCGTTCTTTTGCGTTTACAATATAAATAGGATTGTGAATGTTGTTCCATCAAAATCGTTATTATAAACCCTACAGGTATTGTAATATGTTAACCGATTTTATGGTTCCCAACGGACTCTGTGCTGTAACTGAAAATTAAATCAATTAATTATTCAACATTTTTTAGTTTACTGCAGGACTGAGAGAATTCGGAATCACACCATGAATTGCTGTATTAAGTTAATAAGTTTTCGCCCGACGACTGAAATGTTAAAGTAATAAAAAAAGAAAATATCGAATCCGATATTTTTTATGCTATCTTGGTAGCAAAGCATCCACCAGAGACAACTAGGCTCAAAATTTGGCAGGAAAAGGTTTCTCCGCCAATCAACTATTAAAAAGTTAGAAAAAACCTACCATCTGTGTCAAAATGAACCATAGCCAATATGGAAATCCCTAAATCAACTTCATACTCAAGTCGGCCGCTGTGGTTGCAACCTGGTAAAATGGGGAATTAAGGAACCTCACAAAGCACAGTGTAAATGTGGTGATACCAATCAAACCATGTCACATCTGTTGACATGGCCAAATTGTCCCATCCAAATGCTAATGCAATTGCCGTAGCTATACATTGAGCAGGACATATTTAAAATAATTGTACCATCGACTCGAGGAGAAGAAGCAAAGCATTTTGTCTGATAGCCATTCTTCCATAAGCATACAGCCCGTTTGTTGGTAAGCAGTTATCGTAGACTATGACCAGAGGTGCCACTCGTGGATTGACAACGATAAGAAAAATCATTAAATATAATATTAATAATAATAATAAAATAAAAATAAACCCCTCTGGAACAGTCGTTATCTCATCATGAGACTAACGCGATATCGGAGGGCACAGTACACTAGCTTTTAAACTATCACCTTCGCCTTGTGATATAAACAATGTATCACCAGGTTAAATAAAAGCGCACAAACCGCAGGGCAGCTTGTAGCGAGCTGAATGTGAGTGGCGACACTGCGGTCCTGAATGTCTCAGAGAGTTGGTTAGGGCCTCGTCCCAAGCTTGCCGTTACTGGTTGATTGGGGTGGAACTACAAGACTGCCCGTAGGACTCTCAACTCTGGCTTGCCTTGGTCGGTCGGTCAGAGGGAGGTCGCTAGAGCTATATGCTTGGGGGTGGAAGTGTCAGTTTCAAGGGCATAACTAAGGGGAAACCCGATCTGGGTCTCCTTTGTCACCAGACCCATGATGATGAAACCGGCGCCGCACCGCTCGACACCCCTAGCCACTCGCACCGGTGTTGCCTTCTGCTGCTGGCGTGTATGCCTATAGTTGCTATTCAGGGGGCCCATCTAGTGCGTTGGCGAGTCACCGTCTTCCCATTGCATTGATGCTATTAGAGTATTCAGGACAGATGCCGTTTTTCATCCATAGTTATCAATATACCGGTCCACCAGACACCCATACCCATAGCCCATATATTAAAATCCATACGTAGTAATAGTCCTATGCCTGCTGCGGCTAGTGCCGCTGTAGATGTTCCATCCCACCTTTGATTAAAACTCTCGAAGGGCCTCTTCACGTTGGACCCATGTCTCCGTGTAAGCCTCCCAAAGGGACAGGTATTTTCTAATATAATATGTTAGAAAGTACCTGTGATAAGAGAAACATAATAATAATATTCTACCACATACACACAACACCATCTAGCCCAAACTAAGCAGAGCTTGTACTATGGGTACTAGACAATGGATAAACATACATATATACTTTTTTTTTGTAAATACATACATATTATACATAGAAACACCCAGACCAAGACAAACATCCATATTCATGCACACAAATGTTTGACTTGTGCGGGAATCGAACCCGCGACCTCAGGCGTGGCAGTCGGTTACACTAACCACTACACCATCGAGGCCGTAATATATGATGCAAGGAAAGAAATGTGAGCCAAAGAAACCTTTACTTATCTAACCTAACTTTTACTTAGTCAAACGTAATAGGTTTCTTGTAAAAGAGCTACTTTCTTGCGCCAGCAGGATTATTAATATTGAAACATCCGTTACATGGTACAATTATTTATTTATAATTAACTAGCTAAAACTAATCACGCTTAGCTGTAGCTCAGTTTTATATGATTAATTGCCTATTTCCGTAGGATTTACAGGATTAAAAGTATATAGAAATACTCTCGTATAAAATGCAAAATTCTGTAAAAAAAATCGATTGAATCCAGCGTTTTATTTTTGAAGTTTACGGTACACAGAAACTGAATTTATAATAAATAAAAATACATTAAGAGTCCACCAGTCAGCTATTGAATTTGGCGTAAGTACCTACTTAACCTACCTTTTACCTACCAAATTATACCTATGATCAATACTTAAATTTCATTATTCAATTAATTACTATCTTATTTATAATGCACATGGGTTAAATCTCAAATTTCTAAGTCAACAATAATAGCATCGCCCGTTTTAATATTTTATGCTGTAAACGAATATTAAGGAATCATAACCCTTTTAGGGATTTGTATAAAGGGAGACAACAACTCATACATACGAAATCATAAGATAAGTAAACAAACAAGTGAAAATCCATATTCTCTGCTTACCCCTCTGCAAAACAAGCGTGAGTGTAGACTCCGTAGGGATTAAGCCGTAAAGAATTCCTAATTGATGCATACAATAGCATACGGCGTGGATTTCTTCAAAACGCATACTGGGATAAAAGTATCCTAAATATTCATTTAAAACGTGATACATAGATCGACCTTATGATCTATCTGAGTATAGGTGTTGGCTATCAAATCCGCTTATCATCAAGCAAACTTTCCGTTTTGGCCAAATTAAAAGACTTCAAAAAGACTTTTTTATTATATTCATTAATTAATTATTACAATCATTCTTCCAGTAAGCTTTAGGTGCTGTTATTCTAAATTTCATATCTGAATAAAGTTTAAAAACCTATGTATAATCCGACTACATACGACTACTAATACATTTTCGTAAAATTTATATAGCCTATGTCACCCGAGCCATTATTACGAATCTATTGACACCTCATTAATTAAAATCGGTTCAGTAGTTTAGGCGCTACGGTGGAACATACAAACATATATACTCAGACTGCCAAAATTATTACCCTTCCTTTTGGCTTCGCCGTAGTCGGGTAAAAAAGCATGGCACTTTGCGCGACTCAGAAATCTATCCATAGACCTCATTGGCCCTTAAGTGCAAACATATTCCATGGAAACCACGAGGAAGTCTGCTTCATTTCCAAGAAGCAGGCAAACGTGGATTACATCTAGGTTTTACCAAGTATGGTTTAAGAGTATGGATACGTTAATCATAACACTAAAAAAAATTCAAAACTGTTTTTTAAAAAGCTTCGGCGACAATTCACCTTTGCCATCTACCCACAAATATTTAAGTTAGAATAGGGAACAAAAAGGCAAATGGATGTGCCACCATTTTCAATATTAAGCAGCAGTTTTGAGACCCGCCACTGAATAGCGAAATAGCAAACGGGCGAAGGTGAAACTGTTTTGTTTGTAAAACATTTTTATGTTATTACCTGCTTTTTATTTATATTTATGTTTGTTTTCCTTCGTTTACCTGTAAAATAGATTGATGTCGTGTATTTCGATTCGGCAGTTTTTATATAGTGTCTTTGCTGAGAAAAGTTGTAATTCCGAGTCTGCTTGCCATAAGATTTGATTTAAATCCATACACAGTCCCACGCCTTTGTTCTTTGTTGGTATTAATATAAAATTAGTAATTAACTTTACATTCGCTAGCTACAGTTTTAATCCTGAGGTTTGACCTGGGGGTGGCGGGCTTTGTGGGCCTGCCCGCCACCGATCAGCACCAGATCCGAGAGGCGGCGTATGTGTTCCCACGCGCGCCTCTGTGTCGTTTCCGGCTCCCATCTAGGTCACAGTAGGGATTTTAAAAGTAGTGGTGACCAAAGGGTAGGTCTTGTCGTGTAGTAGTCAGCCATTTAATACGGCGGGCCGAAACCTCGCCGGGGTCGCGACTGCATGTGAAAATGATTCGCGCGCGTCGGGTACAGTTCAAAATATCATGCTACTATGAAGAATAACTTGACAAAAATCTAATAACACGGCTCAGAAATCGAACCGGCGAACTCATACACAGTAGTCGCTTTAACTGCCGCTGCACCACCGAGGCAATATACTTACGTAATGTAAGTAACTCAGTTAGTATGTATGTATCTTATGTGGGGGCCAGTCAGTACAGACCGGCGACACTTCGACCCAGTGGGATCTTTTGTGTCGACACTCTCCCAATAACGACTGCCATAGATATTCATGGCAGCCGGGACCGACGGCTTAATGTGCTCTCCGAGGCACGGAGCAGGCGATAATTGTCAATCAATACGCACATAATTTCGAAAAGTCATATAACTTCCGGAAGTCAGAGGTGCGCGACGTGGGTTCGTAACTCAGTTAGTAACGTTGTATGCCTACTTATGTAGGTATAAACTTCTATAATGCCAAAAATTACGACGTTATCACCAAAGTATTACTTGACAATGATATCCACAGTTATAAAATAAAACTAATACTATACCAAAAGCTAGCAAGTTCCACTATCCGGTAACAAGTGACATAAAATGGAGAATCGTAACTTTCTCGGCAGACTTTTACGATAACTTGCAGCTGGTACTTTCAACATACTTTTAGCACCATACTATAGTGACATAAAGGCACCGAACTTTCTATTTATAACCCTATTATAGGTAACTGATGTGCATGAGGCCCTCACCACAATCGCCAACAGTGTATCAGGGTTACGTATAATGCGATTACAATACGTTAACATAATAAGATAAGACGATAGAAATAAGACTTTTAATCGGGCTTCAAACTATCTGCGGCGAAAAATCCAGGGATTACAATAACACAACCTCTCTATGAGTTAAGGACATGGTTATTGTAGTACGGAGGTTCCCTTTTTTTTACAACTTATTTGGCAAACAAGCCTACGGCCCACCTGATGCTAAATGGTCACCGTAGCCTAAGGACGTCTGTAACACCAGAGGCATCACATGCGCGTTGCCGACCCTTTAGGAAAGGAAGTGGGAACGAGAAGGAACGGGATGGGGGAAAGAGGGTGGTTTGGCCTTCAGCGCTCTCTCTCACCGAACGAAACACAACAGTAGGAATACCGCTATTTCAAATCGATATTCTGTGAGAGGGTAGTCGTTCCCCGGTCAAGCCGGTCCATTCATGCTGAAGTCAGCGAGGCTCTACTACTCAGAGAAAATAAAATGTCAATGTAGATAAAAAATATCTTCTTCAGAAACGGAGATCTGATAACATCGTACCACTGCTTGGAACCACGGCCGATGCAACCTAGCCAAAACGTCAAGAGTTTCAAAGATATGCAAATACCAAACATGGTCGTGTTAATCCTCGTCACCTATTGCATAAACCATGTAATAGGATATAATTAAAGAGATTATGCTGTTCATGTGCGCAAGATCTTGGGTTCAATTCTCGATACGAGCAAATTTTTACTGTCGGGAAATTATAAAAGTGCTGTTCATGTGCTTGGTGTTAATTCCCGATTCAAGGAAATTTTGATTAAGTATAAGCGGAGTCTGGAATCGCCCTCGTAATAACCAGGGACGTAAAAATAGCTATCGAAATACATCACTGCTT
Source organism: Catocala fraxini (assembly GCA_930367265.1). Lineage (NCBI taxonomy): Eukaryota > Metazoa > Arthropoda > Insecta > Lepidoptera > Erebidae > Catocala > Catocala fraxini. The sequence goes on along the minus strand of OV884049.1, from coordinate 14,644,537 downwards.
ACCCCATTCGAAGGTATAGGCGTGAGACATGACTTTATTCTCTTTAGTTCATTTGTGCTATTCCCATTTAATTGTGACGTCGACTGGTCTGGCTAATTAATCCCGTTCCATGTCTCGTCGCTGGCTGATTGAAAATTTATGAACAGTTTAATACATTTACATGTATGAATTAACTCATAATTGACTATCAAATTATATCCATATTTGGTTGACCTATATTCTAAAGCTGGATTATTACGTGAATTCTAATAAAGAACGATCAAAGACCGACGACAATGGCAGTCTCTCGTATTGAAAGCCAAGATATTTTCTGGGTATCTAAGTCAAAAATGTAAGTAAATAAGAAACCGCTGAAACAAAGAGCTCGCTGTTGCGAATTATTTGTTGATGGCATGTATGACCCTTCGCAGAGAAGGCCCGTGCCCAGCAGTGGGATAGTTTGATACTGGGCTGATATTATTATTTTATATGTATAAGCTGCCTTGGCTGCTTGGGCACTTACATAGGATCAAAGCTTTAGAAAGCTAAAGCAGAAAACTTCAAACGTAACAGCCGGTAAATATAAGTTCCATTAACACGCATACTTAACGGGCCCATCCCTGTATTTTATCCCATCATTTTCGTACGAGCTTCATCGCGTGAATGCCTTGGATTGTAGAGTACAGAAACTTCTTACTATCGAGCAAGTTATATTCTTGTATACTACCTTAATATATAAAAAAATTTATATAGACGGATAAAGTTCCATCTTATCTTCTTCTATACATTTAATTTTGGCATTAAGATTGGCGATGAGTTTATGGTTTAGTCAGCGATCCACCAGATGGTAATTGGTAACAATCGCTCATGGATATATTTATAATCCCAATTTGGAATAACTATTCTATATTTTTCTGTATCGCAACTGGGCAGGCTACAGTCAGGATGAACATCTGACTGATGGTATATGCGAACAATGGTGATTGTCCTTTCAACACAAAGTAGTGTCTTTATTTAGTTTAAATGTATTTATGCAACGGTATTCGCTATGAATCTCTAAAAAAAATTACTAAATCTCACATCACCAATATCAAATATAGGACATCCGTATTTGTCCTAAGTAAAATGGTTGGAAATAACGATCTTGTTTGTAAATCAAAAGCACCGCGGCCTCGAAGTCCTGCCCAAATTGCAACATTACAATTCGAAAACATTTTCCTTCTTTTAAAAATCAACAGTAAAACTAAAGCGAAGATTTTGATTAAGTAAATAATATCGAATGGAATACACGGAGATAAAAATCAAGTAAAAAATCGATGAATAAACTGGATTATCAACACATTTCTAATTATTATTATGGCTATCTTGGTGGCACAGCGTTAGTGAATGCGCTTGCTATGTCATTATACCATGAGGTCTTGGATTCGATTCTCTTACGTATACTTATATATCGTTAAGGTCCTGGTAAGCTGACATATTAGGTACACCCACATTTCGCTAGCTTTTAAGTGACATATAAAAGAGGAATTTGAGCTGCTTTTGAGAAATTCTGAACAGAAAATTTAATAAAAATGTTAATGTTAGGAATCGCACTCGAGTCCTCATAGAAACGCACAGCAGTTGTATTCACAACCGCTGTGCAGCCGAAGTACTAATGAGGACTGCTTTGGCGTTTATATCTATTCAAATGATGTCTGCTAGTCTAGTATAAAGGCTACCTCGCGAAAACAGTACTTACTTGTCGGATTCTTTTTATCCGCAAGAAAAGCTTTTATGTAACCCTGACAACATGTATGCTAAATTTCATGATAGTCCATCGAGTAATTAAGACGTGAAAACGTAGCAAACAAATAATCTCACGTTCGCATTTATAATATTAGTTATATCTTGACTACATCAAAGTAAAGTATTTTCTCTAATTCTTCATAACTTAACTTTCCTAACTTAAATTTCCAGCACAAGTTTTACACACGTATGTTTAACAAAAAATCAATACCATCGGAGCACCAATACTGAGCCATAATCGCGCTTGTTCGAAAGCAATCCGACGAGACTTCTGCAGCTTTTTCAATAATACCACAATTCTAAGAAATATTGTTGACTTACTCTAAATAAAAAGTGGAAATATTGTTTTTGGCAGTAATATGTCCGCGGCTGGCGCGACTCGCCTCGGAAAGACGTAGTGAATAGATAGCCTATGTCATATTGAAATAGGTATCTATACCAATTATAGTATAGTTTATAGGTATCTACATTCAGTTAATCCGAATGGGAATAAGACAATCGACAGAAAAAGAAACATTGGTAAATGTTTCCTGACCAGATCAGGGACTTTATGGAGAAAGATTAGGTTAAGAGTAACCTAAATCAACGAGTATATCTGAATAATGGAATGAAAGTAAATGAAGCGAGAGAGATTTGCCTGAATTGGAGATGGCAAGATCTTCGTTACCAAGAGGTTGTTGTTGTTCGCTTGTTACTTAGAAGGGTAAGTAACAAGCGCGTATCTATGTATATAAAGGATCTACAGAATCATTACACGCAGGCTTCATCATAGAGCAGGGTAAACAATCAATAGGCGTGAGTAATCAGGCGAAGCGAATAAATGCACTTTTCACTTGATCAACTTATTATAATCTCAGTTCAATATTACATTAACAATTGAAATACAATCTCTATCTATTACGTCCAAGATCCATTAGTCAATTTAACACGACACTCCACCGAACACGTGGCGCACTCCTTCGATCACGAAGGATTTCAACTTCATGACCGCCTTCAACAGATTATTTTTGCAACAGCATGCGGTGTTGCATCAGAGTGTAAGTGACGTAGCAGTGTTGCCACTAGAAATATTCAAGGCGCCGTCATATATGTAATAGTAATTTTTACCTGTCTTATTTAGTAAACAAATATAGCATTATTATAGCTATAAATACTACGTAGAAACCCATTTCTAAATATCGTGTTTTATTGTTGTCATCTCCATTTATTAAATGACAGAATATAGTCTGAAATTATGACTGAATAATTTTTATGGTGACTTTGTACTTTACCATATTTTTATAGTAGAAATATTTACTTTATATAAGCACAAACATTAATTACACGAAATTGAGGAAAACCAAATAAAATAACGCAACGTATAGTAACATCAAAACACAACATTAAAATTATCATAATTATCTTCACAATCGTATCAACTATTTTTTAGTACGTTGTTATAAGCGTTGAGTCTGTATTGCTAATCACTTTATGTTTTAAATATAGAGAATATTCAGTGCTGAATTCGGCTGCCAAATTCATTTGATTCTCTGAGTGGCAGTGTCAATGCCTCAGAGCACGATATACTTACAACTGTCGCTCGAGAATAATAATAACAGATTATTTCTACCCAGTTTAGTTAAGGCCTCCCCTTTGTTTTACCACGTTTTGCGATTCCGTGGCCAGCTGCAACTTTAATGATACCGTCTGACCGAAAGACTGTTCATTGTCTTTAGCTTGGCTACAGTTCAGATCTACTTTTCGTCTTCCCCTCGTTAACGCAATTTTAGTCTAATCTGATGGGATCCGTTTTGCCACATCTACTCCTACCACGATAGTGACATCATAATATCTAGACATTAGGTACGTGATCTTTTTAAGTTACTTTCATAACATAGCTCCCCTTCATTTCGCCACGTTTTGCGATCCCAAGGCGACCTGCAACGTTAGATATACCGCCTGACCGACGGATTGAAATCTTAACTTTTCATCTTCCCTGCGCCAAACTAGAAATTCTACATCGTCTACGATTAAATTATAATTATGATAATATCGGCTCTGCTGAGCAATTATTATTTGGAAAGGGTTATGCCATAATCCACTACGTTGGCCCAGTGGTTGGCTAATATCACATATTGTCTTTGAAAATATTAAAGATCTTTCAGACACGCAGTTTCCCTCATTATGTTTTCCTTCACTGTGCACAAAGCGAGCGCTAAATAGCCATTTTAATATTATACATAATTAATTTATTTATTTAAACCCGTACGGTTTAATGGCTTGCATAAGCTTAATAAAGAAATCGATCATGGTCTGTTTTCCAGTTATATTTATAATTTTTTGGAATGGTTCATCCAAATTTTATACATACAACTTTATACAAACAAATTTATACAGTATCTCTGTATGGGGTGGTGTCTGCAAAACAAGTTTGATAAAGGTGGAAAGAGCCCAAAGGGCAGTACTTAAGGTTAGTCTCTCATTACCATTCCTATATCCTACCAGAAATCTCTACAAAATGGCAGATGTACTGACAGTACGTCAGCTCTACATTCTGAACCTTATTTTAAAACAGCATTCCTTACTCACTTATGTCCCAGAGTTTAACAACAAAAGATTAAAGTATAAAGTCTGTTCCTCAATTGATAATCATTGGTCCACATCTTTCTCTGGCAAGTTTTTTGGCTTTTTGGGAAGATATATTTACAATAAAATTAATGAAAAATTGCATATATATCCATTAACTAGATATAGATGTAAATTAGTACTCACTCCATGGCTGAAGTCACTTAATTATGAGGAAACTGAACATATGCTCCATGTTCCCTCTTAAGTCATAAGTTTTCTTTTTTCTTCTTTTGTTTTCATCAGTATCACACACACACACACACAAGCACGCACACACGCATGCACACACGAACCCACACACGCACACACACACACGCACGCACACACGCACGCATGCACACACACACACATACACACACGCACACATCAAATCTTTACACACGTAGGTATGTATTTATTTATTTTTATTTACTTATACCTAAATCTCACCTCACATAATAATTGTGCACCAATATAATGTAATTTGACTGCACACGCAACCCTCTTATCTGGAGTCAGGAGAGGCTGGTAATCTGTAACACAGGTCTACCTAGTATAGATACCAGTCTCTCATGCAGATTCAATACACATATTTAGTTTTACTCATAGATTAAGGATTGAATTTTTGTAAACCATTTCTGTGTGACAGAAAAAAATAAAATAAATAAATATTTCACATTTATTTTTGCATAACTTTAAGCTTATTATGTATTGTCTTAAATAATTGTATCTAAGTGTTCTATGTCTACGTTGTTTGAATGTTTGTAATTGTATAGACCTCACGAAGTTATTCCTAGTGCGAGGTTTGTATTTTGTCTAAACAAACGACTTAACTACTTAGTAATTTCTCTTTACATGTTCAACCTATAACCGATTGCAATAACGTTAAAATCTTCCTTAAAATTTAAAGACGTAAAGTCAAACAGCACGGGCATCTTCGTGTTAAGCTTTAGATCTTATATTATTCTAGCCAAGAATATCAGTGACACAAGCGATACAAATATGTCACTTACTCTCGACTTTTGGCTTTGCTTGGCGCCGTACGTCACTTGGCACGAACACCATTAATACTTTTCCCTCTAGGTGCTCCATGTCTATTTATACCGAACACCTGTATCACACCTAGTGTAGTATAGCAGCGATAGCTTAGTGGGGAGACCAACAGACTGCAATGCAGAAGGTCTCGGGTTCGAACCCACGTCGCGCACCTCTGACTTTCGGAAGATATATGACTTTTCGAAATTATGTGCGTATTGAATGACAATTATCGCCTGCTCCGTGCCTCGGAGAGCACGTTAAGCCGTCGGTCCCGGCTGCCATGAACATCTATGTCAGTCGTTATTGGGAAAGTCAGTACCCTCTAATATCCTGACACTGGTCTAGCCTTAGGGTATCGTTAACCTTCGGGTTGCGGAGGTCAGGTGGCAGCCGCTCCGTGTAAAAACTGATATCCAGTCAAATCCGGTTAGACCAGAAAAAAGCCGACCCCAAGTGACGTGGGAATAATAAAGGCTAAGAGAGAAGAAGACCTGTATCACACCTAGTAAAAAGATAAAAACATAAAAGATTCTTTTTCCATCTCATTTTCCTACTGAGTAAACATACTTCCTGAACGGATCTTTATTTTCTCTAGTGCTTTTAATTTAGAACCGTGGCGCCCACTAGAGCTTAACTTAGTAAACTAGAACCTTTGTAATAACGATCTTACTTTACCTTTGAGCCATGTCCTTTATTGTGAACAGTTCCTGAAACTGGACAATTTTTTATCGTTTTTATTTAGCTATGTCAATATTAAGTGTCTTAATTCTGTAGTTTCGTCTTTGTGTATATCGCACGAGATAAAAGCGTCCCTATGTGCCATTAAAGACTGCCAGAAATATCTGTTTAATATTTATTATTAAACTACTTCCCAATATATTAAAACCGCATTATTTTTTTACTACCTGGTGTATTTTGGACACTTTATAAATTATGACTCCTTCGCAGATGCATTTTGCAATATTCTGAACGAGCTATGTCATGCTTCGTAGGCTTGGTTGGATTTTTCTGCTCACAAGTTCTTAGAATGAGCACAGAGTTTTGAATCATGCCTAGCAGACGGCAACAGATCTGCCCGCTATTATAAGTTAAAAACACAACTGGCTAAATGTAGTTGTAATATACTTAATACCTACTCCTTCAGTGATATTCTTTTTCCGATAACTTTACTTATTAAAAGACAACACTCTTTTAAGACTACTGTGTTGTTGGGCGTTTATAAATATTCAAACAACGGATACAATAATCTTCCAGACTCAAAATAACTACTTACGTGTTTTTTTTATCCCGTATATTATTCGATCCTACCACAATCGGCGTAGTGGCAGTGGTGGCTTAAGCTAGGACGCCATCTATGGAGTCAGTGTTTTTGGATTTTGCTGATCGGAAATTTTTTGTAACGCCACGGTCTCGGGTAATATGTCAGGTAAACAGTAGCAAACATCAAACACGCCGTCTATTACATAGAAACAAAGGTGACAAAATATAGTCGTAATGATCTTCTACATAATACCGGGATACCAAGGTCCCGGTATTATTACATAGCTTATGTATATGTGATTAAGTACTAAGCTTGAACAACTGTGGCAAAAACAAAGCCACTTACAACACGGTAGGAAGGGAACCAAATAATTTTCCACATACAGCTACATCTATCAGAGACGAGATTCAGGGTGCATAAACAAACACCGGTTCACCATTCTGCTACTCAATAAAATGTAATGGTCTCCGTTTTCAGGACCGTTGTCATGCTTGCACTACGAATGCATTGTTCAACATCGTGATACATACGGATAGGGAAGGCTGTGTACTTGTTGGAAGATGTATTTTTTGTGTTGTTACTGATGAGCTAATTGATAATTCATACATACATCTAACGTCCTTATTACCAAAGGGTAAATTAAAGGTGTACTGCACCCTTATTTCGCCATACATACATAGTTTGATTGATGTATTTTATTTCCTCAAAGGGATGTAGAGATAAGTAGCGGAGCATTAACAACACATTTTGCTGGCTTTAGACTTACGTCATATGTAAGAGGCGGCGAGCTTTGATGTCTACCGGCGATATGCCAAAGCCCGTACTGCTACTAAAAAAACTTACGAGAAAATCTCAAAGGCAAATGAACCTGAAACTATGCAAAACAGCCGCATTCACTACCACTGAGCCACCTCAGGCAGTTAACAACAAAACTGCAGTATAATTTCGTCGATAATGGTTATCGATCAAGTTTGGTACAATTGAGATCACAAACATAAGCAGACATTTTTGCCATAGAATCAATCAAGCATAGGAGAGTGGCCCATGCCACTCTCTTATGCGAACGCTTAATTGATTCTACCCTAGAGATCCAGACAGAAGTTACAGAAAGCGACAAGAGATGGCACTGTACTCAATAACACTTTAGTTCATACAACTTTAATTGAAACCTGAGTTGCGTTAGCAACGCTGCACCGCGAGTAACTATACATACAGTAATCGTTGTACTGCGACTAAAACAATTAGACAGAGTCCTCCCATTGTGTTGGAGGAAAATCACATCTCGTTCCTCCACAGTTTCACAACTGCCACAGCAGAGTGTATAATCAAACGTAGTGTTATCTTTGTACAGACCGGGTGCTGCAAGCTGTACAGATTACTGCCTCAAGATTTCGTCTCCTTAATAGTGTTTGCTCGATTTGAGTCGTGTTTATCTGATATCGATTAGCACAATAGCGCCTACTAATTATTTTCAGGACAATACCCGTTTAGTGATTAACAGCTAGTAAATGTATCATCGATCACCCAATTGGTCATTTAAATCTAAAATTTGGAACTTTGGTAATCTGATTTCTTATTAGCAGAATCGATAGATCAGAACTCATCTGTTAATTGTGCCATCCTCAGATCAAATTTCGAATATTCGATTATGTCTTTGAATATCCAAATTTCTTTTTTTATAGCAATTACAAGGAACTAATTCTTTCATTAATAAACAGCAACATTGCCTATAAGTAACTTATGCTATGTTTTAACGACTTATCACATGAGTGAAGAATAGCTGAAGGCTATAATTTTGTTACATTTAGCACATTATGAAGCTTGTTCAGAACTTTAGGCTTCACTGATTTTAGACTATGACCAGCTACGGAACTAATTCAACGTTCATGAGATACTTGCATACCAAACTTTAAGTCAATTCTTCACGTTGTCTTGCGTCCTATACTGTGTATAATTTCTGTTAACTATAGTTTAGAAGGACATTTGTTATTAACTTCTGCCGTTTCCAAAATAGTAACAGATTGAACAAATCAATTAAACATACTTTCACGCGTCTCGCATGGTTTATTCTAAGAAAGTCACTATTTCATTTTATATAATAATTCTGGCAATTATGCATACGACTGGCGCGGCTAATGGTTAGCAGTTCTTATAACCTATATCCACTTTCAAAAACAAGAGTTTCACACGCCCGGTATCTATTCGAGGAAAAGGTATCAGAGATGGGAATAAAGAAAAGGTATGTGAGCTTCCAGAAGTCTTATAACTCAGAAGAAAAGCAGTAACAGTGTTATCATTCAGACGCTGATTTCTTTAAGAGGGAACTACTTCCCGAATCAGCTTATTCGTACCGTACCTAAAATATTAGCTACAGTGGCCTCTTCCAATAGATGAATCAATAAAACTGTTATTATTCAAATAGTATTGCATATCTTTGAAATATATGTAGGTATACATACATTTTGGAAGACAATAAAACAGCGAAGAATCTCTTTCAATATGTCATTAACCTGTCCATTGAAAATGCCAGACATAATTGAAAATCTAATGTGTCTGGCCTCCGGTGTTCCGCTGCTATTTAATAGATTAATCCCAGACCATAAGTATTGAACCTACATGCTAAAGAATTCACTAGCCAACAAACCATCAGAAGCCAACCATTCTCTCTATCAGAACAAGCCTTTACTCAATAAAGAGACCGGCGCTTCGAACTCCGTACCAATTAAAGATTTTATTTAAGAAATAATTGATTTTAATACTCAAAGAATCAAGCATCGGCAAGTCGTGCTTTATTCATTTGTTCAATTTATTAGACTGATTCGTTCGTCTTGTGAAATAAGATTACCGGTTACCATTAGGTTGTAACTTATATTTTTTCGAACAAAAAATTACGATAATCCTTTGCCAAGTGTTATTGGATGTCTTATTAAGAAATCCTCAGCACTATGCGTGGAAATGTAAAATATAAAGTTATGTAATATAGGTCCGCCTATTATGCTGAGCCTACTGAAAACATTTGTAGACCCAGAACTGCTACGAAGAATTTCCTATAAAAAGAATCAATAACTTTTGCCTGTTCTAGGTTTCAAGGCCAGATGATGCCTACACCATAAGCGCAAACTTATGCCACGAGGCCAACGAGGTAATCTCGTTTTATATTCCCCTCGTTATAAGTATATATCGTATATAAAGCATTAATTTATTTTAACATACGTGCATACACAGTTCTTTTTTTGTACTACTAAAATAGCAAACAAGCATACGGCCTACCTGATGGTAAGTGGTCACCGTAGCCTTTGGACGCCTGCAACACTAGAGCATCACCCACGCGTTGCCGACCCTGTAAAAATATTTAAACACCATTTTTGAAGAACCCTGTAGTCTTCTGGGAAATCCTCGGCACCATCTTACGCTTATATGCCTGTTGGGTAGGTAGAGGGTGGTTACGCCTATATTTTGCTAGCAATTTTTTGGTGGCATGTAGATATTAAGGAACGAGCCTAATGTCGTCTTACGGGCATAGCCTCAGTCACTGAGAATTTCTAAACAAAAACATACAATAACACTTTGCACAATCCAGGAGTCAAACTTACTGCACGATAGTCGCATTTACCACCGCTGTGCAACCCAAGTACCGCGTAAATTTTCGTCTTTTACCGAACCACATCAGTAAAACAATTTTACTCCACGAACCACATAATATACCTACAAGAATAACTCAACATAAAAGTACTCACAGGAACAAATTACGAACTAATCCATCTCAAAAAACCTTTTGCTTCCTTCCCATAAAGCACCTGATTTTATTAAATGGCAATATCGCATGTTGCATGTCGTTAACCACAGGTTTTACGTATAACATATTAATAAATGCAGGATAAATTGAAAATAAAGGAAATTAACAAAATTGCTACCCTTGATTGCACAATTGACTTATTGATTACAAGCCAATTCTGCCCGCGACTTTTCAAATTCATATTCAAATCTTTTTTGATTTGCCACAATGTAGTTGGTATAAAATATAATATTTTTTTAAATTTATTTCCTATTGTAGACTTATAGCTATGAATAAATTGTGGATCCTGTTGGGCACAGCAAACTAAATATATTAGGAGAGATAGAAGTAGGTCCCTATATATATTTTTCGAATTCCATACGGCAAATCAAGATGAACTGAAGTGGCCATGACCAGATTTATAAGTTAGACCTTCAGCAATACAACTATTAAAACCGCATTCAATTTCGTACTGTATTTTTTGCGTGATGCGCGTAAAAACATACGGAATTACAGATAGACAGACAAAATTCGAAAAAAAAATATTTTAGCATCTATATGTAGCTCTTATGAAGTTATTACCCCACACATTATATTTTGTTAAACGTCTCCTATGTAAAACATTGAGCACTTAAAACTGTATGATAAATATAGCTGTACACTGTCAGCTATGACTTCATTACATTTAGCAATAAATATAATCTTGCCCGCGGCTTCGTACACGTGGAATTTGGAAGTAGGTACCTATATATATGACTTGAATTCTAGGCGCCATGTCAAGATGAAACATGAACCATGATTTTAAGTTAAACCTCCAATAAAACAACTGTGGAATCCGCATTCAATTTCATGTAGTATATTTTGCGTGCTGTTCGTACAAACACACAGACAGACAGACAAAATACTCTAAACTACCTGACTAGCATACCTAACATAAATTTTCTTAAATATTATTTGTATGTACAGACATCTACCAATTATAATTTTAAAACATATATGTAGAGATGTACCTTGCTAGCTATAAATTCAAAGGTTCTTTTAGAGGGTTTCGCCTCACTAGCTATAAAAAAATATCTATTTTTTTTGTACAACTATGTTGGCAATCAAGCGTACGGTCCACCTGATGGTAAGTGGTCACCGTAGCCTATGGATGCCTGCAATACCAGAGGCATCACTTGCACGTTGCCGACCCTTTAGGAAAAAAAGGAAGTGGGAAGTAGAAGGAGCGGGAAAGGGGAAAGAGGGTGATTGGGCCTCCGGCACTCTCACAAACGAAAAACGAAATACAAATCACACGTCTATAAATAATGTCAGCTCTACCGGGCTGATATTTATAGATGTGTCCTCGAAGATGTGTGAAGTGTGTCAATTCTATATAAAGTGAAAAATGAAGATGTCTGACAATTCTATATAATGTATATATATATACATTATATAGAATTGTCAGACATCCAATTTTTCTGACCAAATTTTCGTTTACCATTAAAGCGTGTTGTACTTAAATATTTAATACCAACATAAAACCACCAACTTCGAAAAATCAGTGGTGCCTTGGAATCGATCTCGAAACCTCTCGTGGCAGTCTAACGGTAGCCCAATAGAATATTGCTAGCTGTAAAATATGACCAAAAACAAGTTTTCCGGAGTTATGTAACTGAAAGGTGTCAACAAGATCCTATAATTAATTTTACGCGGTATGTTTTACCTTTAAAGAGTTCTTTTAGACGCCTAAAATAGGCCTAAGTCTGAGAATTATAATTATTCAGAATGTTGCACAATTCTACGAAGCTTGCACTTGAGATATTTTTACTTCATCCAAATAAAATTATTCTAGATTTAATGTCTGCGATATACAAAAAAGATACCAGGTCGGTACCATATATAAAAATAATTGTGACTGGTCGACGTTTGCACAAAGAGAACCTAAAAATTTGGTGCAAGTTTTGTCTTAAAACGCCGCCTTCTAGTCAAGTATTTGGCGTGTATATCATATTCGCTTACATGCAAAGAAAGAATACAGATACTTATCTACTGCCAAATTCCTCGCATACAAAGTGGCAAGCAAAAGCTAGTAAATTGATAAAACAAGCATACGAACCATTTGGTGGTAAGCAGTTACTTTAACTTGTACCAAACCATTACTCGTTCATAGACCTCTCAAAAACCTTTCAATGAAAGTTTATTTGATTGATTATTACAGCGTTTAATAAATTAGAAAACCTTATCATCTTATACACTTTAAATAATTAAGTAATTTACCAAGCGCTGGCAGAATCAAACATAATAATAAACTTTTATGGTATTCAAACTAGGCAAGCCTTCCCCTAAAGAATATACATATGTTTATAATATCACGCTATAATATATTCTCTAGAGAAACGCCAGAGTCTTCGATACATTTAATGACCAGGAGCCACTAGCGCTGTTTCACGTACGTCCCATTTATCTGCTGTTACCCGCACAGTACTTAGTATACGAAGCATTTGTAGGTAAGTTGATACTTTACAGTCGCACTTTAACTTAACGATTGCCGCACCGATAAATACACAAGGATACATCCACCGACATCCTCTTTATTAGAGAGCATGTTTAGCCAACAAATAGCAAAACCAGATCGTCTATACTTTTAGGACACATCCCAATTTTCCATAGGATGTCGACTTAAACATATCGCACTCTTAATAAAACAGCGACTTAACTCGAAATTTGAAAGTAAGACAATTTGAACTCTAATTGTATATGTTAAATTCTAATATTATATTTGTGTTAAATCTTTGCAATAGAGTTCAAATTTGTTTAATCCAAAATACTGAGATAAGTCTCTGTTTTATTAAGGGTGCGATATACTTCAGTATAGTTTATTACGGATTTCAATAACCAGCCGCCAACGGGTTTTAATTTACCAGCTGTCCCCCGCGGTTCCACCCATGGCTTGTAGCGGGATGTTATGGCATATAACAGGTACTGAATATGCGTGAGATTAAGTATGTGTTTCTTATTATTGAATCATAAAATTTTATCATCCACTTTGCCCCGCTCAGGCCTCGTTTCAGTCAACTTGTTACTGACAGTAACAAGCAGTAACTTACTGCTGGTACAAGTTGCTTATATGTCCTTCTGTGGCAATACAGGTGGACGATTGTCTTGTATGTCTAGGACACCACCAACGGGCAAGGCTTTTGAACTCAGTCCTATACTTTCTTCCTAGAGTTGTAACCGACCATCGTTGCGTATGTATGTATGTATCTTATGCCAGTCAGTGCAGACCGGCGACACTTCGACCCAGTGGGATCTTTTGTGTCGACACTCTCCCAATAATGACTGCCATAGATGTTCATGGCAGCCGGGACCGACGGCTTAACGTGCTCTCCGAGGCACGGAGCAGGCGATAATTTCAATCAATACGCACATAATTCCGAAAAGTCATATAACTTCCGAAAGTCCGAGGTGGCGACGTGGGTTCGACCCCGAGACCCTCTGCATTGCAGTCTGTTGGTCGACCCACTGAGCTATCGTTGCGTAACTGGCACATACAGTCAATTGTAAAGCCAAGTGAGGAAAAGACACGCGCAACTAACTACCACTGCAAAAACTAACAAGGCAGACAGGTAACCTTTCTTTTCCAACATATCCCGAATTCAACTAACGCATGGAGTCTCCAGAGGGGAACATACGAAAACCCACTGAATGTAAATTGTACACTTCTAAGAAGGTATTAGATTGTATCGTTCGCTCCCATTCCCTTTCTTTTAATTTCACCCCGCTGAATTAGTAATGTCCCCGTTTGAATCGTTCGCTCGTTCTCCTGAACTGAATGTACGACGATGTTTTGTTTGGAAAGAATCGCTTCGAGTATAATTAAAATGTTGAGCTGTAGTGTTTTAGTTTCAAGAGTTTCAATGTGCTACTGAATGTTTAAAGTTGCGTTAAAGAAAGAAGAAAGGTAAATTTTAAATTTTGTTTGTGTTGTCAAGAAAAGTTTTATAGAACTTATACTCGCTAAAAAGGTAGACAGATATGCATTGCACATTCGAAATTTTGAGGTGTTGCGTAATAAGAAGCGAATCTATTGCAGATTGTCTCCCGGCTGATGATTTTTCTAATAGTTCTAATCAAGCATTTGATACGCCCGCCAGTAAGCGGTTACTCAATAGATGGCAATATAAGCTCGCTACCTATTAGGTAGAAAACTCCTATAGCAGATAAAAGAAATAAAGATATCTATATATTTTTGTCTGTTATTATACATATATTCAATTACTGCACTCCACTACTTTTTAAAAGTAAAAAATAAAAAATCAAAATTTCTTTATTCATTTAGGTCTCAACACTTAACTAATGAACTAACACTTATGTACGCCAAGGTATTTAAATAAATTAGCTAAACGATAATATGAATTTACAATAACATTTACCTATCCCCTCGTTTAGCAAAGCAAGGGCGTAGAACCAATAAGAAGATCTTCTCCCTTAGCCTTTATTATTCCCAAGTCACTTGGGATCGGCTTTTTTAGTCTAACCGGATTTGACTGGATATCAATTTTTACTCGGAGCGGCTGCCACCTGACCTCCACAACCCGAAGGCTAACGATACCCTTAGGCTAGACCAGTGTCAGGATATTAGAGGGTACTGACTTTCCCAATAACGACTGCCATAGATGTTCATGGCAGCCGAGACCGACGGATTAACGTGCTCTTCGAGGCATGGAGCAGGCGATAATTGCCAATGAATACGCACATAATTTCGAAAAGTCATATAACTTCCAAAAGTCAGAGGTGAGCGACGTGGATTCGTACCCAAGACCTTCTGCATTGCAGTCTGTTGGTTTCCCCACTGAGCTATCGCTGCTATTAACCAATAAGAAGAACCGGCAAGAAATTCACGGCCATTTTTTTATATCGCCCATTTTACAATTACTTATTATAAAAATCTATCAAAACGAAACCGATCAGTTCGCATAGCCCACAATCGTGCTCGCATATTAAAATGTAACTCAGACTCTTTACAATTATATAAAGGAAATTTATCCTCTTTCGTACAATATTTAATACGATTCCTTCTACTCTTACAAGATTGCAAATTAAAGCGAGCACCATCAGCGAACCCAAGAATCGTCGTACGTAAATTTTCTAACAATATAGGTTCCGAAAATTCTAAAAAACAGTGCAAATGATAACTTACTCGGTTACTTGTCCGAGACTCTTCAAGAGCAACAACGTATGTAACAAGGCCAACAAAGTTCTTAATAATATTTTCTCGACACAAGACATCGAACTTAATAACATCGAAAGTTAAAAAAAATAAATGGCCAGGACGAACAACCGTCTTACGCCTCTTACTACTAACAGGAGAATGACTACGCGGGCCAAACCCATCAACACCATCTGCAAGAGCCCCTGCTGCGTTCCCAGCGTACGCGCCGGTAGGGTGTTTTAGACCGGCGCACTGTGGGCTGAAAATCGACCTCCATAGACATAGAAATGAAAGTTGCTAGATGTTCGTTTTGTTGACAGATATGGCTTCTATTAGCTATTATACACATAACAATGTCGTCTGAGCTAACTCTGCACAGAAATGAATTTAATATAAGGTTTTTTCGAAAAAAATGTATGGAGCTAGCATGAAAAATCTGAATATCTCTGAACTTGCAAAGAAAACCGTAATATCCTCAGAGATGGTTATAGGACTAATTATTTGTGATTTTTTGACATACTTCATATAACGGTACCTGCTGCAGATTTTTTTTTAAAAATCATCTAGTTTTTAATTAATTTTTTTTAACATTAAACGATTTGTTTTATTGTAAAAGTAAAGAAACAACACGTTATATGCATATAATACTAAATCTTCGCCAGTTATTTGTTAAAATATCAAGAAAATTATTTTTGCCTTACAATTATACTATGTAAATAGTATATATGTTTTAAAACAGGTAATTGGATACCATTACTAAACTTTGCATACAGGTAAACTACTGAATAATAAATTAGCCTTCTAATGAGTTCTGAATAAAAGATTAAGTGATTTGCAATATCGCACAATGGTAACTACGGATTACACTAATTAAATTCTTACAGGTAAGTACATAAGTAAACTAATTAGTTAATTAGACATGTTACGAGTTCTAAGAAATATTTTCGACAACTGTCTAATTATTTTATTATTATGTCTAAATGAAGGTATTTTTTAAATCATTAAATTCTACTAATGTCAAAGTAAAGATCAATCGATAAGTTAGTTATTTTATTAACGCTAATAATAGGCATTAAATAAAAAGAAAAATAAATTAAAAAGGTATTTTTTAATAGTTGATAAAATTTATATAAAACAAAACATAGGTACAAAAGTATGCAAAAATATAAATAGGTACAAGAATAGTAATATAAAATATTTAAAAATAAATCAATTGCAAAACATAGTTACGTAGCAAAGCTAAATAACGAAAGATCATGAAAAAATTACATTGAATAGAATTATAATTAAAAGCACAAAAAGTTTCTAGTTTTCCTTATCACTCTCGTCGATTTCTGAATCAGAATCTAGATTGCCTACAAACTCAAAGTCAGTTTCTTGAAACTGAATTAAATTAAGGGTTTCAGGAAATAAATCCTCCTTTTTCTTGGCATCTAACTTGGGCCTTTGTACATTTATAAAAGGATCCGAAGAAACAACTAACATATTAAGGATATCATGATTCGAATCTTGCCTGCTCTTTTTCAGCGAATGATGTTCCCGAAACCTCCTAAAATCTTTATTGCGAGACTCGGATGCTTCTTCCGAGAGACTTCCTATGGGTACAACATCATTCTTCTCGATTATGTCTGCCCCGTGTATAAGTAATTTGTGGACGGTTGATGACATATAGTACCAGTCATATAATTCCACGTACCTCTCTGCTGTTTTGAAGGCATAATCTTTAAATTTAATTATATCTACTTTTTCCCCGGAAGTTATTGCCTGTAAAATCACAGCAAATCTTCTTATTAGTTCTTCGTCCAACCCAGTAATGGCTGCAGTTTTATGGGGAAATTTGAAAAACTTTCTTGCAGTGTTGCCGTCATTAGTAGTTCCGGAACCTTGTTTAACAATGTCAATCAATAGATTTAATTCGTCTTTAAATTTGTCTTGAATAATCTTTTTTCTCTTACTTAGCATTTCTTTGTGCTCGTTACCTCTCGCAGCCCACTCTTTAAAATCTAGTCTATACGAAATATGTAGTAAACATTCCATACAATTTATACGGGCGTGTAGAGATGACAATCCAAACTCGTATATGTCAGAAGATACGGTCTTTGCTGTTACTACACCCAAACGGTTCATTTCTGTCGGTTTTGCCAAACACAAATAGCATGATGAACTTGATCTGGCTTGAGACAAATACGTGCAGACTTTACCATCGATCATTGTCATCATTAGGTGATGATTCACCCTGTTTCTATTATTGCACTCTGTAGGAATGAGAGCCTTAATTTCTTAATCCATTTGTCGTTTGTGTTCGATGACTACTGCTTCGCATTCCTTCACAAAAGTAAATTGAACTGGACGATAATACATTGCTGAGCATGGTTTTGGGTTCATCCACAAAGTATTGTCTCCATCAGTCAGTTTTAGTGGCACCAAGGAAGTCATGAAAATACTTGAATCGTCTTGATCGCTATCCATTTTCTGCTTGTATCGGCTTTGGTTTGACGCACCATCGAAACCCCATTTAGATATCAATTTTAAATTCTTATTTTGCACATCATCGTTAGGAAAACTTTGGAGGATTCTTTTGACCGTAATGTCGAGTAAAACTTGAAGGGTTATTCTTGCCGATGAATCGGTCACTAACACTGATTGCTTCGGAGGATAGCATGCCAGCTTGGTTTGTTGCACTTTATAGTAGGATGGATAAATATCCTATCTACCTTCCCGAATAGCTGACTCTCGTAAAGTGATGTATTACCACTTTGATAATTTTAATGAAAGGAGTAATCCAAGTGCTTTTTCTGGTGTAAATAAGATAGTTTTCACCGGTTGCTTAAGCGTTTCCTTAATTTTAGAGGCTGCTTCAGGATGTTTCAGCATATATTCGATTACAGATGCGATATCCTCACAACCTTCTTCCTTAAAACGCGCTGCTGCTGTATGTGCCAATTCACTGGGATTGTCAGTTTTATGCTCATCAGATCTTCTCTTCTTCTGTTTGCTTCCCAGATCTTCGAATGGTTTTCGTGACCGCTTTGTCATTGTACCAATAGAGTATGATGTTGAGGGTTCTGGAGAGATTGATCTTGATCCCTCAGCAACAGTTGGTTCTTGAGCGACTAAATTTATACAACTTGGCCAATCGATAGTTGCTTGCAGCCAAATTTCGTATTGTTTTCTAAAAGTATCAAGAATTCGGTGAGATTTTTGCCACCTTTGTGATGTAGCTCGTACAAATCTCCGACAAAATTCTTTTAGAGTCACTTGATCTTCAACGGAAAGACAAACGTCTAGGCGGGATATAACTTCACTAAACAATACCTCATGATCAAATGAAGTACTCTTACATTTTAGAAGAACGAATAGGTCTAAATTGGTATTTAAACTTTCCATTATAAAATTTCACAGTGATATGTTAGGGGTAACAAAGCTTAGAATAAACTAAATTATGATGCAAAATGTTAACCCTTTTATATTTCAGTCCAACATTAGTTAACGACCTCATTAGACAGTTGTCGAAAATATTTCTTTATTACTTATACACCAAAACAAATCGTTTAATGTTAAAAAAAATTAATTAAAAATTCGATGATTTTTAAAAAAAAATCTGCAGCAGGTACCGTTATATGAAGTATGTCAAAAAATCACAAATAATTAGTCCTATAACCATCTCTGAGGATATTACGGTTTTCCTTGCAAGTTCAGAGATATTCAGATTTTTCATGCTAGCTCCATACATTTTTTTCGAAAAAACCTTATTATAAATTCATTTTTGTGCGGAGTTAGCTCAGATGACATTGTTATGTGTATAATAGCTAATAGAAGCCATATCCGTCAACAAAACGAACATCTAGCAACTTTCATTTCTATGTCTATGGAGGTCGATTTTCAGCCCACAGTGCGGCGCGAAGCGGCGATGACGTCATTATCTATAAATAGAAAGGACTCCATCAGCAAGTACGGACGTGAGGCGAGCTCGCTTCGCTCGCGAAAAAAAAATACAGGCGTGGACGTCAGCGATGTCGCCGCTAGGCCCCGCTGCGGCTACTGCTGAACTGAATCGTTATTATGATATGGGTAAAGTAGAGCAGGTGAACAAACATTTTTCTGATTTGCGTGTTGATCCATTGTTTTGTCAAGGTACGTTTGAGGTATGTACTCATTTTGTAAATAATCATGCTTCTTTTGGTACTCCTGTATTGACTGGTTCTTATGAGAATATGAAACGTACTCGTTTGCGAAATGGTGCCACTATTAAGTGGACTTATTATCCTAGATGTAAGAAATAATTGTTTTATTATCAAAATGATATTCAAAGATAATTGTTTTAGAAATTATATTTGTCAGGAGCTGCAACCATTATACCATATGGCTACTACTGATTTGAACATACTAATTCTTAAAAATTAAAATTAAAAAAAAGGAAACAGATTATATATTTTTATCTTAGCTTCTAATATTAGGCAAAGCAAATAGGAGCATCTACTCACATGCACATAAGGTAACAAAAACAACGAGTGACCATATTATACTAAAACTACTATATGATTTGTTCGTCCAAAATAAAATAATTAAGATATAAAATTACATATATTGAAAATAGATCTAATCGCATTATGACTACAAGCGGTTACAAAAGAAATCAGCAGCGTACAAACACAGTGCGAGGGGGAAGCGATGTTCGGGAGATAAGACACGCTTACAATCTTTTAATTTGTATTTTGTAAAAAGTATTGAGTTATGTATGTAGAATAATGCTAGAACAAAAGTTATTCATCTGTAAGTCGCAGCGCACACCGACGACCAGACACAATAGATTTTCATCTTGTCTGCCATTCCAAGTATTGACAGATTAAGTATGATGTAAAAATTATTAGTATTTTTCATTTAACCCTGTATTATATATTCAAACATTAAAAATTCCTGAAAATTTTTACTCCAAACAAGTATTCAAAACAACAATTTACTTCAATGTAAGCACACTAACATATCTTAATTCACCACCTTAAAAGCACAAAAGACTTAATAAGTAACTCCAACAAAGCCGCTTATGAAACATTAGAAAGAAAACAAAGCACGATACACACATGAACATACACATAAAAAACACATACATAAACATACACACATTGTTAGCTCAAAGAAACATTGTAACGCGTTTTGAGACGAGGAAGGCTTGACAAAGCGACACTTCTCATAGCTACGCAAATATACGTATCTATGAGAAGTGTCTAGCCGGGATCTAAAGATGCTGGAAACGAATGTTTTGTGAATAATAATTATATTTAAAGACTATGGATTTTCGTTTCTGTTTAAAACATTAACATATTATTATGCAGAAGATTTTTAATTTTTAATTACTTTAGGAGCACTTACTCTTTTCATTTTTATTTTCGTTATAGACAACTCCTGCACTAGACATATTATTATTATTCCTGTATCGCGAGGGACGTTACAAACATTCAAACAACGGACAAAGAACACCCAGACACAGAACAACCAGTTGTGGATTTGATTTGTGAAACCCACGACACCCGGAGTAGTGTACAGGCGACGTGGGTTCGTTCACCATTGGGCAAACAATTGCGTGATCCAGAAATAGTTGTTTGACTCTGGGTGTCCTTCGTAGCAATTGTGTGAATGTTTTTTTATATTAGTCCTCGGTAAAATAATAATGAATACTAGTGCGGAAGATGCCATTTTAAAAATAAAATATTTAATATTTTTCACTAGCAATAAGGTAGGAAAAGCGTTGTTATAATATAACTAAGTATTTCAAATTGCTAGTCAATAACATTAGTAGTCTGAAATATTCACTTGATTTTATTACTCTTACATTGTGTAATTATTTCACAAACATTTTATTTACAGATATATACAGGATTAAAAATCAAAAGTATAATAATCTCCTCCAGACCAAGCTTCAGTCACGGCGGCCGATCTTAATGGAGACTGGCCATCTGCGCAGGAGCTATTATAGTGCACAATATATAATAATAGGATACTTGTATAAAAATTACAAACATACATACAGTGCTAGTTTCATTTAGCAGACAGTTGCTATAAGCAGCTGAAATAGACAGACGACGGGAAGGACATAGTTACGTAGGTACCATAAGGATTTTGGTGCTCAACCGTAAAAACCATTATATCTCGCGTGGAGCTCTATCTTATCTTATCTTTATAATATGCAACTATCGTTAAAGGACATAAGCGGAATCTTATCTTAGCAAAACAAAATCGAATTATATAGGTACATTTCGTTTTCTAAGATATATAACAACATATACAGGTTGTCTCAGAATATGTGAATCAAATTGTAACGGCAGATTCCTAGGTTTCGAGGTAAGGACCATACAATTAATATAAAATAAATGATGACGTTTTCTTTTTAAACATACGTAGTTTTGAAATCGCAGCATTATTTTGGTGTATTTTTTTTGCACCAAAACTTAGACATTTTTATTTTTACACAAACGCCATAATTTTTTTTTTTGCACATTTTAATGGTCCTTATCTAAGTAATCTCGCGTTACAATTTGATTCACATATTCTAGGACACCCTGTATATACATAGTCTCAATCACTCTTACATCTGTAAAGGGGTAGGCAGACATTTCTTCAGCTATGGTCATAGATCATACGTAATAGAGGGCATGCCTATTGTCATTTACCGACTACAGCCTAGAACTTTGTGTTACAACTCTTGACAGGTTAATCTAATAACTGGAGAATTACATTATATCTTACGTTTACGTGAATGTTATACATTGAAATAAAACTACTTATCGTAAAATGAGTTGGAAAGGAGATAATTTGTAATAATGTTAAAAAACTGCTATCTGGCGAAATTTTTCCAATATGGCGGCGCGAGCGGCATAGGTACGAGGTGGCAAAGTTGAAATTCTGAAAGAGTACATCAAAATCTATAAAACTACTAATTTTCAAAACTCCCGGAAAACTTTCCAGGTAAAACATTTATGTCGGACCAAATGACTGCTCTAATACAGGAGACCAAATTTTTTTGTATCGAATTGCTGCCTTAAATTATGGGTAGTTCGCTAGAACTGAAACTACATCAGCGATACACCCAGCTGTGCCCAAGCTTACTTGAGACCTAAACCATATCTAACGAAATACGGCTATAATGTACCTCTGCCTAACCTTTATCGGATATACAAAGGCCAAGTTATACTAGTGATATTTTAATCAGGTTATTCCCAGCTAATTTACATCTTTGCGCACTAGTCAAACACATAGCTACGACAAAGGCTAGACGCGGCACACGGTGTTGTTCACTCTTACTTACCGCCTAAGTTGACAGAGCCTACATACAGATGGAGTCTGTATTGTTCTAACGCTACTGTGACAGCGTGTTTCATTGACGGAAAACTTCTACTTAGGAACAGACCCTTGACAATATTTTTGAGATATATACATATGTTTAGTAGGGCTATTTCGGTCTCGAAATATTTATTTACATGTACAACGGCAAACATCATTACATACATCTTAACTCATATTAACAAACCTAACTAATAAGTAACACAAAATAAAAAGGAATTGTACAAAATATTATATACCTATAATATCAGCCCTGAATTAAACTGTCCCACTACTGGGCACAGGTCTCTTCTTACTGTGAAAAGGAGTAGGCCATAGTCCACCACGCTGGCCCAGTGCCGGTTGGTAGACTTCACATATCTCATATTTTCATAGAGTAGTAGAGCCTTGCTGATTTCAGCATGAATGGGCCGGCTCGACCGGGGATGGACTACCCTCTAACAGAATATCGACGTAAAATAGCAGTATTCCTACTGTTGTGTTTCGTTCGGTGAGTGAGAGAACCGGAGGCCCGATCACCCTCTTTCCCCCTTCCCGCTCCTTATGCTTCCCACTTCCTTTCCTAAAGGGTCGACAACGTGCAAGTGATGCTTCTGGTGTTACAGGCGTCCAAAGGCTACGGTAATCACTTATCATCAGGTGGGCCGTATACTTGTTTGCCACCTAAATAGCATAAAAAAAACTCTGAGAACATTATGCAGAACTCGCGTACATGCAGGTTTCCTCACGATGATTTTCAGCAAGCGATAAGTAACTATTCATTACGCACATAAAAGAGATGTTTGAAAAGTCAGAGGTACGTGCTTGGGCCGAACTCGAGACCTCTGCGTGGCAGTCCAACGGTCTCCCACTAGGCTATCGCTGCTGTTGCTGCGCTGGAACAAAATAGGCGCCGAGCGCCGGACCCCACGAGCCTATCATCTCCACCCCAAACGGCTCAAAAACGTAACCACTAATTAAATTACTGTATTTGCGCCATTTGAGCTTTTCCGCAACTGTAGCAACAGTACCTACCGGTCTCGTAGTATTAGTGTTTATACGACCGTTATGCTCTCATGTTCGATTTTCGCGTAGAGTATCGATGTTTAAAGACTGCGCCGAGCGTAAGACAGATAATGACAGAGCTCGTGCGGCGCATATTCAAATCGGCGCGCAGCCGCCGCCATAGTAAAATTGTATGGAGGATTTGAAGTGCTTTTTTGATAAATATGTATCTTTATTGTCAACCAATAACTTAAACATTTGGGACGGACAAATTGTAATATAACTATTTATGTTTCGTTTAAGCTGTAAAATAGGATAGATTTCTACTGTTATAATCTAAAAATCAAGTAACACGAGCTTATATTTTTGCATTTTTCGTGCAAATTTACGTAATTTTGTAGGCGAAAATATTAATTATAATATTAAATGTAAACAAATTCATTGTTATGGTAAATGTATATTTTATATTTCTATTAAACCAAAAGTGTTGATTTTATTCACTTAACTGTGACCGCCTCTTTTAGCACATTTCGCTCGGCGCAGTCTTAAGGTGTGATTGAATTTTTCTGCTAGGCAATTTTAAGTAAGAATCTACTACTGGCTACATAGAATGTCCTAGCAATATACCTTTACGACACAGGACAAGGTATAAGAGTCATATGTCTGTCATTTACTAGTACCAGTCAAGTATTATTACTCCATAAAATTCGGCGTGTGCTCAAGCAACGTTTGAACACTCGCGGACATAACGAGGTGCGACGTCGCCACCCCTAAGTAGAATATGTTCTTTGCCAATGGTTACGACACGGGTGTATATTAGAGCAATACCTTTTTTTTTATTCTCCATTCACAAGGGGATACACAAGAGACGAACATCTAAACTTTGTTTTTCAGTTTTCTTTATTGAACACGCCGTCGTTCAAATCATCAACAACAAAACTTAAAAGTTAAATATAATATATTTGAATGCATTCAATTACACCAAATATATTGAATATGGAGCCCGATAAATGCCAATGGCATCGAGCACTCATTCGAATTCACATTAACTAGAACATTCGAATAATTCGAATTGTTAATCATATTCGAAAATTGCTTGTGTTTCATAAAATTTTGCTGCTTACTTCTTTGCGTATGTTTGTGTACTCACACTATGTCCATATTCATACACAAAAGTCTATCAAAGACGCGCTCTCTCCATAAACACGACCACCAAACTGATACTATTATCTCCCACACCAACCCAATTATTGATGAAACCTAGGCTAAACTACATAAAGCTGATCTGACCTTAACATGACCAAGGGAATGCCATTTGCCTAAGCTTATCCAAATGAATTTGTTCAATTTGGCGTGTCTCATAACAACGCCCATATTTTGTTTAGTGAAATTTAATGGTTTAGCTTAAAACATATAATTTAATTAAACACGCAGCTACACTCATTTAAATCTATTTAATTTGGAACATAATTCAGCTGCTTTTAATTGAGAATGCACAATGAGATCTTCACTGAAAATTAAAGCAGTTCGGAAGTACTTTCATCTAAACAAGATCGCAAATAATTGTCTTTGTGTTGTGTTTCTGAAGTGAGTACGCTGCATGCCCCCCGGGGTGAATGAGATGCTGTGAAGTTTTCAATCAAATTAAATTAAGTTTTCTATTAAGTAATTCTCAGTAGCAACTCGGTGCCTGGCACCCGGTACATGGTAATAGGCTCTATAATAAAATAATTTAATATGGTATTTGCTTACGTCTGATTTGTACATTATTTTAGAGGAAATACCAATTAAAAAAAATCTTTTTGTGCAAACAGTATCAAAATTGCAAAATAAGGTAGTAACTAATATAATAAAATTTGGATTTATAAAAAAGTGGTGTTTTAGTAAGTGTATCTAACTATCTCCCTCGAACAGCTGCGTTTAAATAGCGGTTACGTCATAGTTTGTATCGTGCATCCTTTTTCTGTCATTTGACAAATACTTCTACTATCAGATTTGAAATGAAATCTTATTTATGTGGTAGTAGATTATAAAATTCTTTGTGTTTTAGTGTTACGGTAATGTAACTATGGGACTTAAATATTAAAAAATGTAAGTCAACTACCCTATTCTATCACGTAAGAGCTTAAGATATAACTGGCAAGAAATGGGTGTAATTTATCGTAACTATCGCTTCTGCGACAAGAAACACCGTAAATCTTTTTTTAAATACGAATTGAAACATGCTATAGCATTTTACATAGCATGCAGCACATATCACGCAATTGAAATTAAACTGCTAGATACGGATTTTATCGCGTTGTTTATTTGACACTTTATTACAAAATTTTGAAAATTGTTACACTACTACTACTATTAAACTTTACTAGGTAATTTTAAGCTTATTAAATGATTATTAAACTATTTAGATTTAATTTATTTTACACTTTCCCCGACGTTTTGGTTGCTTTTCAGCAGCCATGGTCACGGGGAGACTAAGATGGCAGTTGTCTCAATGTTCCAGTGTAGTTATTTCAAAGTACCCGAACATAATTTAATCATTGGTGTTTCTATTTACGCAGAATGAGCTCAAAGTATCATGAAGTCTAGCTGTGGTTTGCTTCTTCTTGGGTTTGACTATTTGTATTACTGGATCCCAAGCTGGTGGTACATTCCAACCATCTTCTCTATAAAAATTAGGATGTTTTTTGATTTCAATAGCCTCGCGAAGCATCCTTGGTAGGAATCGGTGTTCTTTAGCGAGAATCTGTGGTTTGTCAAATCTGAGGTAGTGGTGGGTCCCCTGTTGCACATGTTCACACACAGCAGACTTCAACGAGCGTTGGTGTTTTACATCAGCTATGTGTTCTTTTATGCGGGTGCCTATATTTCTCTTGGTTTGACAGACGGTTTGAACAGGGGACCAACCACTACCTGAGATTTGACAAACCACAGATTCTCGCTAAAGAACACCGATTCCTACCAAGGATGCTTCGCGAGGCTATTGAAATCAAAAAACATCCTAATTTTAATAGAGAAGATGGTTGGAATGTACCACCAGCTTGGGATCCAGTAATACAAATAGTCAAACCCAAGAAGAAGTAAACCACAGCTAGACTTCATGATACTTTGAGCTCATTCTGCGTAAATAGAAACACCAATGATTAAATTATGCTCGGGTACTTTGAAATAACTACACTGGAACATTGAGACAACTGCCATCTTAGTCTCCCCGTGACCATGGCTGCTGAAAAGCAACCGAAACGTCGGGGAAAGTGTAAAATAAATTAAATCTAAATAGTTTAATAATAATTTAATAAGCTTAAAATTACCTAGTAAAGTTTAATAGTAGTAGTAGTGTAACAATTTTCAAAATTTTGTAATAAAGTGTCAAATAAACAACGCGATTATATCCGTATATAGCAGTTTAATTTCAATGAATAATATTCGCGTAAATAGAAGACAATATTACATATCACGCAAGTTCTAGAAACCCTTGAATGGACAGTGAGCCACAATTGTATGGTATCAAAAATTTTAGGATATTGTAATGTAAAAATATTTTTGATATGTTGCATATCCAAAACTTTTCCTTTCGTTGCAACTATCACCGTTCTTGCTCCCATAAGCATAGATATATAATAAATTAAATTATCTATAACTTGGCAACATTCCACTGGGAATGCTCCATCGTTGCCAAGTTCTTCTGACAGTGGCGGATACAATTATTGTAATTTATTTGGTGTATTTGTACAAATATTTGTGATACCTTATCGACCGAATCAACAACCCATACTATACTAACTAATATTATAAATGTGCATGTGAGTTTGTTTGTTTGTTATGCTTTTACGCCTTAACGACTCAACCGATCATCATGCAATTTTGCATACACATTGTTAGGGGTACAGAAAAATACAGTTACAAGCCCGGTTGCCCCTTAAGTTTCGTCCCCTAGTAGGTAGTTGTTAGGTTTCTCCTTAAATCCACCCAAAAATAGGAGCCCCGCGAAGCGGGGCTCTGTCTTTCTATGAAAGGGGCGAAAGTCAAAAGACGTACAGGCTCGTAGCCAAAAATACTGCTCCCAAGGACTAAAAATTTATTGACTAAATCTATAGTACAAGCTCTGCTTAGTTTGGGCTAGATGGTGTTGCGTGTATGTGATAGAATATTATATTATTTATAAGTTTATAGGCATAAATACAAAATTTTGGTAATTAATTTGATTAAAGCCAATTTATCTCATAAGCCCGGGTTTTAATTAATCTTACACATTTAGAAGGCTCTTTAGAGGCTAAGTAAAGATATAAACAATTCAGTTATGGCGTTATTTAAATCTTTGATTAAAGATTGCAACGGCTTCCGAGTTTTTCTCTCGGACCTGAAGCAGAAACATAACATGGCTACCAATTACATGATTTCTCAAAGTTTATGGACTGATGTTTCGAACCTTATCTGGTGAATAAATTGTGAGTTTATTCCTAATATGCACTATTAGACGATTATCAGTTCTAAGAGAGGTAAAGTGTATTAGAGTCTCATGTTAAACATTGAACAGCACGATGGTTAGCAGGTGCAGAACAAACTATTTATAATTAATGCATGATTCAGGTTACGATAGTCACTTAACATATTACACTATCCAATAAATATTTTGGCGGCTTCGGTGGCGTAGTGGTTAGTGTAACTGACTGCCACGCCTGAGGTCGCGGGTTCGATTCCCGCACAAGTCAAACATTTGTGTGCATGAACATAGATATTTGTCTTGGTCTGGGTGTTTCTATGTATAATATGTATGTATTTACAAAAAATAAGTATATATGTATGTTTATCTATTGTCTAGTACCCATAGTACAAGCTCTGCTTAGTTTGGGCTAGATGGTGTTGGGTGTATGTGGTAGACTATTATTATTATTATTATTATTATATGTTAAAAAGGTTAGGCAGAACTGTTACCCAGCCTGCGCAGTAGTTAACGTGGTCTTCCCGCGTTTGTAATCCACAACACTTGTACAGTGTTGTAAGTTGCAGCGCAAAAAATACTGATAGAGCGAGATTTGCTTTTTTTTATAAATAAGTCTTGGAAATGTATTAAAATTCACAAATCGGTCTAATAATATTTGGCATTCACATAAAAGTCAAGAAATCCTTTGACGACTATCGAACACATTTCGGACTTTGCTGCCGCTGTTAGAATATAGCAATATATCTAAATAGAAAAGCCCTCCTCACCTTATAATCGAAGCTAGCATAAGCACATTTCCATCACTAAATTTAGCAACCATTTTTAAATACAAAAATAATGTAACGTGTCGACATCCGCTACAAATGGAGAAGCACTCAAAACCGCGACTAGAAAAACACGTAAAAACACCCTTGAAATGCGTCGGAGTGTTTGTTACTACGTCACTACCGCTCTACGCTCTACCTGCCACGCTATCGTCACGCAGAGACGCGGCGTGTGGCGCAAGAAACACACGTATACACACAGCGAGATATAACTATTTATATTTAAGTTTACACTTTCCCCGACGTTTCGGTTGCTTTTTAGCAGCCATGGTCACGGGGAGAATAAGATGGTAGTTGTCTCAATGTTAAAGTGTAGTTATTTCAAAGTACTCGAACATAATTTAATCATTGGTGTTTCTATTTACGCAGAATGAGCTCAAAGTATCATGAAGTCTAGCTGTGGTTTGGTTCTTCTTGGGTTCGACTATTTGAATGACTGGATCCCAAGCTGGTGGCACATTCCAACCATCTTCTCTATTAAAATTAGGATGTTTTTCGATTTCAATAGCCTCGCGAAGCATCCTTGGTAGGAATCGGTGTTCTTTAGCGAGAATCTGTGGTTTGTCAAATCTCAGGTAGTGGTTGACACAGATTCTCGCAAAAACATCCTAATTTCAATAGAGAAAATCGTTGGAATGTACCACCAGCTTGGGATCCAGTAATTCAAACTCAAGTTTAATAGTACCTAGTAGTAGTATAACAGTTTCTAAATTATGTAATAAAGTGTCAAATAAACAACGCAATAAAATCTGTATATAGTAGTTTAATTTCAATAAAACGTTGCCAATTTTTTATAAAGCTCGTCATTAGGTACTAAAAAACACGAAAAAAAGGGTTGGTTGACATACAGAGGAGAAAAAGACGTATTAAACTGTTTTATCTTTACCTTATTTATATAGAGATAATATATAAACGTGTATCGGATTGCACATATGCAGATGTTTTACAGTCAGGGCCAAGCGATGGCGTTTTACTCAATTTTACGCTACTTAAACAATAAAAGGTACGCTACGCCATTGATCCTAATCCGCCATCCAAGATCCCGGACATTACGTACATATTTTCTCAGAAATAAAATGTATGGGAGAAAGTAAGGTTAGTATGTACTTGGAGTATATGCATACCTTCTAGCTTGGCCCGGCGCCATTTATCTGTTACCAGCTGCTAAAGGCAGGTAAAAATAATACTATTTTTTCTTAATTCTCAGTGCTGTTTTTATGTATATTTTAGAAAATATTGTTCTAAGGCGTAAAAGCATAACAAAATCAATATTGCCAAACACTTTCCGTCAGCAGTAACATTTACCAGACGCTTTAAAACTATCAAAAAAATATTGTGACGAATTATGAAAGTGATCCAAACAGTATAATAATATATTTTGAAAGGGATAAAAAATCATGTTTACTATTTCTCTTCATCCAAACAGTACAAATTTTAAAAGAGATAGAACATGTACATGAATATGACATGGAGCATGTCTTCATCGAAACAGTATATATACATTTTGAAAGAGACAGACAATCACGTCCAGTCCATGTCTATGAAGACACGTGAGTAAACAGTATAATTTACCAACCCGCTCTCTCTTAAGACCTGCGCCATCATCCCAACTCTCGCCAGACTATGAGAGTAGTGTGCATGAACTATTCAGCACTCTTGACGTGCAGCTAATGTATTTCTTCCTGTATTTATGCTTACATATAGTTGTTACGCATCCCGGTGTCACTTTCATACGCGTTACTACGTTGATACAATGAGGCTCCTTTGTTGGATAAACTCTATTATTATATGCGAAGTTGTGACGTCATTACCATGTTTATTGTTAGCTATTTACTTGCGACGTTGCTGGCGTGTACTAAGGAAAATTGTTATCTTACATTTTACATATTTTAGGGGATCAAAAGTAGTCTTTGTACAGCTGTTCTCATAGGTTATATGCCCTTGCATTGCAGAACATCGCAATATATTGATGTTTATAAGTGTTGTTTGTGATATGAATAAACATTTTTGATTTGATACAATGAGACGAACACCATCTTAGTCTATCCGTGATACATGTAGTTAAATAGCAACTAAAACGTCGGGAAAATATAATTATTTAAATAACAAAATAGTTTACGGATAAAATTTATAAAAGCTGTGTTGTTTTTAAAAAATCAACACAAAATCCATAAGTAGTAGTTAATTTTTTTTTATACGACTAAATTGACACTATCATACGGCCCATCTGATGGTAAGTGATCACCGTAGCCTATGGACGCCTGCAACACCACGGAAGTGGGGAGGAGAACGAACGGGAAGGGGAAAGAGGGTGATTGGGGCTCCGGCACTCTCACTCACCGATCGAAACACAGCAGTAGGAATACTGCTATTTCACGTCGATATTCTGTGAGAGGGTAGTCCATCCCCAGTCAAGCCGGCCCATTCATACTAAAATCAGCGAGGCTCTACTACACTAATTTCAATGTATAACATTCGCGTTAACGTTAGACAATATTACAAAAATCTTGTCTATCTGTTGCTCCGTATGAAATGGACATAACAATAAACACTTCCATATTTATAATAAGGTAATAAGAATGAGTATAAGGAAGTGATTGCTAATTACCTCGTTGGCGCAGCGGTATTGAATGCAACTGCCGAGGAAGGCTCAGCTCAGCATTCGCATTAACTTTTTAAAACAGCCAGATTCAGTATTATATCGGCTTCGATGGCGTAGTGGTTAGTGTAACCGACTGCCACGCCTGAGGTCGCGGGTTCGATCCCCGCACAAGTCAAACATTTGTGTGTATGAACATGGATGTTTGTCTTGGTCTGGGTGTTATTATGTATAATATGTATGTATTTACAAAAAAAAAAAGTATATATGTATGTTTATCCATTGTCTAGTACCCATAGTACAAGCTGTGCTTAGTTTGGGCTAGACGGTGTTGTGTGTATGTGGTAGTATATTATATTATTATTATATTATTATTATATTAATTTTAGAGCCAGATTCAGTTTTGATAAATCGATAATTACAACACATTACATGTTTATTTAATTCCAAAACATATGTTCTTAGAACTCAAATAATCAGTAATTATAATCACTAGATTGCAGCAATCAAATTGACAACTACTTTATGTAGTTTGATTACTGTGATTAAGTTATATGTAATCATAACTACAAGTAGTTAACTACTTTTAATCGTAATTAGAAACCTGATTACAAAATAGTAGTTAACTACGCCCTACACTGCTGAGCATGCGGTCTCCGGTTCGAATCCCAGATCGGATAATATGTTCATGAGTTATACTGCCAAGAAATATTTAGTACTAGCACGGAGTTTGGAGTTTGGTACGGTAGACAGCAATAGGTTGACCTCATATTAGGTAGGAACTAAAATAATTGTTGGAGGAATCCTGACCTAATATTATAAATACCAATGTGTGTTTGTTTCTCACGTTTCACGCCATAACTACTCGACCAATAATCAAGAAATTTTGCATACACAAAAAAAGACAAAGTACACTTTTCATCCAGATAAAAAGTACTATTCTCGAGAGTAGCTAGTATAAAATATAACTCAGGCAGGTTTTGTTAACACCTTTATTTCATACCTTTCGGCCGCCTATGTAAATATACCGACATTCCATACAAACAAACAAAAATTATATTATATTCTAAGCACAAACTCGTGCCGTATCAAAAAAGCAAGTCATATTCAGGTTATTTCCTAATACAGAATCCAAAGTAAAGCTCACTGCGTTACATTTCGTTCCTCTGAAAAGTTCACATTTTGTTTCCACGTTTTTACCGCCAGACTGAAAGTACGCTTTGATACTGGTGGTAATTCCCCAGACATACTGTTTCAAAGAAGCAACGTAATGACAACATTTTTGGTGCAGCAGCTGAACGGAACGCAACCCTGAATTAGTATTCCGATGCGATACACAACACGAGGGTGAAGCAGATAGCAAAGCAAATCTTTTTATTCAAAACTAGTTTTACCTTTCCACTTTGTTTGCTCTAAATAAGCGACGGTAACTCAATTGAGGTATTTGCACTTGCGATAGAGAGGTTATAAGTTCGAATCTTAGCATTACCGACGTCCGAATCCAGTCCTAACACAAGCATGCTAGCTATGCTGGAGTGGTTAACAAGAATAATAGACAGTAATGCCAATTTGGTAATTTTTCATCATCTCGGCTGAAAGACGTCCACTGCTGGACAAAGGCTCGCAATAATAATTATAAAAAAAAAAAACAATATACTCGTATATTTTAAACTATATCTGTCATTGACCTCATTGAGGGGTGGGCAGAGGCATTTTACTTCCATATTTAGTCAATTATGTGTAGTAAGGAGCTACGCAACAAGGCATTAGCCAAATGCTATCTGACGAAAACTTTACCAGATACCATACTACCGAGACTTTCCTTAAAACAAAGCTTTGCTCGACCTAAATTCTGGATCTCAAGATTGGTTCAAAAGTAAGGACTGAATATTGTCTTACGTTTACGAAAATATATTGAAGTTAAAAAACTTTATACGATTTATTTGAAATCACTACTTTTAGATAATTTTGAAACTATTAAACTGTTTGGATTTACATTTTTTCGACGTTTTGGGTTTTACAACAGCAATGGTCACGGGTAGACCTATATGGCTGCCTGTAGTGTTTTTTTAAATAAACCATAGTAAAATCGGTATTTTGTAGTTTAATTCACTGTGAAGATTTAAGTAGTCCTGTGGCATATGAATACGCTTCCTTTTAAAAAGTACCTATATAAAGCACTTAAATTCAGAACTAACATATAAATGGGTACTTACACTGCATACAACTAAAAAGCAAGGCGACTTGCGACATGACTGGCGCACTAGAACAGTACGAATTCTTTCTAATTTTGCATTAAAACGAAAGTTTGCTTCGGAATAAAACTGCATTGTACTACTCACTTTGCAGAAATCACGCAGTGTTTGCAAAAAATATGTAAAATAACAGTTTTTATTGCTTCTGACGACAAGCTAGCGGTCGATCTGACGGTAAATAATATATCTATATATATATATATATATATATATATAAATAATATATCTATATATATATATATATATATATATATATACATATATGGCACTAATGGCATAAAATAATTCTTATATCGAGCAGAGGACTGCATTATACTAATGAAAAAACAAACCATTTTAAAATCTAAATAATTAAAAGGTTATGTGAAAATAAGTCCAAAATTCATTTACTTACATGAATGTAATATAAAATGTACTACATTTATTCAAATACAAAGCAACTTTTCATTTTGAAATAATAATTTCTCTATATTTTCACAATACAAAACTTCACATCACTTCCAATTTGAACAAAGCCAGTTATAAAAATATTCAACTGGATTTTCGTCCAAAGAGCCGGCTAAACCCGGATGTCGTGTCGCTTCAATCAAAACCGGGTTTAACTAATCCTTTACTCGGGTTGTTCCGATAGTAAACATTTGTTACCTAGTGCTCTGAACATTTATGTCGGTTTTACAAATGGCGGGAATTATATATTACCTGTTCGAAACAGCTATTTGATACAAGTATTACGAGCAATTTGTGATACAAACAAATTACTAATATTTTTGTTTATCGCTCGTCAGTCGTATAGAGCAAAAATGGAGATGCAACCTACGAGCTCATGATTGCAAATCAAAAGACTTATGTATTGACGACTCGATGGCGTAGTGGTTAGTGTAACCGACTGCCACGTCTGAGGTCGCGGGTTCGATTCCCGCACAAGTCAAACATTTGTGTGCATGAACATGGATGTTTGTCGTGGTCTGGGTGTTTCTATGTATAATATGTATGTAATTGCAAAAAGAAAAGTATATATGTATGTTTATCCATTGTCTAGTACCCATAGTACAAGCTCTGCTTAGTTTGGGCTAGATGGTGTTGTGTGTATGTGGTAGAATATTAAATATTAATATTGGGCAACCACAATATTAAAATTTTATTTTAGATTGCGGTAAATACATAGAGTAAACTGACATTTACTTATTTGTTAGCCATTTCAATTTGTGATATTTACTAGAATTATAATCAATATTTAAAAAAAATAGAATTCGTTTTACGTAAAGATGTATATTTTCCATATCCTTTGTTGTATAATATACATAGTAGGATCTTATATACAATATTATCGGAAGAAAGGAAAGCTTCTAAAGCGTGACGTCAATTTCATTATTGGTATTAGCTAAAAGCAGGGGATATCTATGCAGCATGCAAAACTAAGATTAAATTTTTGCAGCTCTTATGCAAATCTGTTATAAAAAAGTTATAATCAAGGATCACAGTATATACCTTGTTAAACATTATGTATTAAATAAAATTAAGAGAAAATAAGGGCCATCAAAATCATTAATTAAAAGGTTTTCACCAGATCTATTGCTGTTGCGCTGGGGCCGAACGAAATATTAATGTGCGAAAGAGGTAACTATAGCTCCGACTATGCAACTATTATTGAAGTCGCTGTATACTATTTTTAAAGTGTGCAAAATATGTTACATACAAAACACGTGGGAATTTAAATATACAATTAAAACTAAAAAGTTTTTTTATCATAGGTAAATACTTAATGTATCCCTAAATAAATATTTCTTATGTACTATAATTATTATAACGATATATAATAGAAAATCATTGAGATTATAACACATTTTTTATCAAAAACGCTTTCAATTCGTGTTTCAAAATATTGTTTTATCAAACAATGCTGTTTGAGGGTGGTAAGATCCATGCAATACCACAGTGTTGCATGGATCTTACCATCATGGATTTTACTTTGTAGTCCCTTACAGAGTTATGTTAAGTATGTTACAATACGTTTACGTATACATTTTTTTTACAAATTGAATTTAATCATCTAACTTACCTGCATCATAAGAATTTTATCGCGGTTTATCGTATTCACTACTCGTTGGCACAGCGGTAGTGGATAAGACCGTAATACATTAGTTCGAATGCCGTATCCTATCCTTACAGAGTTAGGTTGTAGCATACAGAAATAGTCACCTCAAAAATGTTAAGGAATGAGGAAAGTTAAAGTATCAAAATTTCTAGCGCTTTAAAATGGATATGTAACTCTCAGGTAATCGTAGCTTACATTTAAGGGGCTAATGTCTTTATTTTTGTGCTTTCAATGTATCATGTCTACTACGTTTTACGTTAGCGTTCTAAGCCATCAGAGCTTGTTCTTGGCTCACAACTTTGGAAAGCATACGAGTATATAACGCATATGAAATGGTATTAAGTTTTTGCATATTTACATAATTATATTATATTTTACATATGCGTATGCAGCGATAGCTCAGTGGGGAGACCAACAGACTGCAATGCAGAAGGTCTCGGGTTCGAACCCACGTCGCGCACCTCTGACTTTCGGAGGTTATATGACTTTTCGAAATTATGTGCGTATTAATTAACAATTATCGCCTGCTCCATGCCTCGGAGAGCACGTTAAGCCGTTGGTCCCGGCTGCCATGAACATCTATGGCAGTCGTTATTGGGAAAGTCAGTACCTTCTAATATCCTGACACTGGTCTAGCCTTAGGGTATCGTTAGTCTTCGGGTTGCGGAGGTCAGGTGGCAACCGCTCCGTGTAAAAACCGATATCCAGTCAAATCCGGTTAGACCAGAAAAGTCGTCCCCGAGTGACTTGGGAATAATAAAGGCTAAGAGAGAAGAAGATATGCGTATGTAATCCTTTAGCATGGATATTATATGCGTATGTAACCCTTTTGCAAGAATATAATAATTATGTATTTAAGAACGAATTTCACTCACGGCAGTCAGTCTTAACGAACACTAGCCATCCACACAGGATATTATAGCCGACCTGGGAATAAAACCCACGATCTCATACACAGCAGTCGCATACATTACCGCTACGCCAACGAGGGAGTATTAGACACAAATGGAAATAAAAAGATTTAGTGGCGAAGATCAGATATATTACAGTTTTACAATCTTCTCACCTGTGATAAACTGCTTACACTGCACAATTGACATATTATACGGGCGCTCCATCCTACTATTATTAGTAGGATGATAAAATCTTCACATGCTTAATATTAATATTAACCATATGAATGATTGTGAAAATGTTTTGATGTTTAATATTTAGATGTTCGGCATCTAGTTATTTCTTACGAGTAAACCGTTGAATGGATTTAAATAAAACTTGACGCACAGATAGGCTATATCCATATTTATACATTTTGCTGCGGAAAAAACTGCGGACAGAAACTAGTACTTTTCTATACCCTAAAGATGCAATCATAATACTCGAACATCATCACCATCATCATCATCATCTTCAGGCTATAATAATCCACTGCTGGACATAGCCTTCCCCTAATGAGCGCCATGGCGCCCTGTCTTCAGCATCCAGCATGTGCCTGATGATAATATAATATGATTAATAGTCCTGTAAAAAATTCAGAATTAGGAATTCCAACCGTTTCCTATCGTAATCGGGTTGGACACCAAATCATGTATATTTTTGCATCTAGATCCGATCTCTTGTCAGTCAGCGTGACAAGGGTTGTATTAGAATCGAGTTATTGACACGCTCTCATGTCGAGATAATAATATTCGGGTTTACAATAATCGATTATGGGTTAAGAATCGAGAGTAATGTAGATGATTTGTTGTTATAATAAATGTGTGTTATTCTAAGTCTTTTGTTATTTGACTGGCGCAGTGGCGCAGCGGAAGTGAATGTCGGTGCAATGCATGAGGTCTCACGTTAGATTCCCGAGTTGGGCAAAGTACTGTTGGACTATATTATCAAGAAATTTTCAGTAGCATCAGAATCTGGAACTATGCCTAATAGATAGCAATACAATCTATTTCTTTTATTATTAATTCTACTATTACGTGGGACCTTAAACCATTGCTGGAAAAATGTGAATGTTCGTTTATTTTTTTGTTTTATACACGTCAGAAACGGCAATTAATTGCCGTAAATCTTAGAGTTCAAAAAAATGGTTCAAGTAATATGCAAAGGTCACGTGACCTTGAGGTCAGAGGTCAAAGGTCATAGTCATTTCGGGGGTATATCGAATATGCTGAGTCGAATGGCGTTGACCGCGAGTCTCTAGCTCTTACGGTTCTTGAGTTGAAAGTTGTATAACAGACAGACAGACGGACGGACAAAGCTATTGTATAAGAGTTTTTTCGATCTCTAAAAAGGCAACTCCTGCACTTGGTTTAATATCTGTGTCGCGGGCGACTTTACATACATTCAAACAACGGACACAAAGAACACCCGTGCAGATTTTGTCCCGGATGGGGATAGAACCTAGAACACTCGGCGCAGTGCCAGCGGCTGGCGATCACTTAAACAACTACGTCATCCGTTCAACCAATGTAACACGCCTCTGTCGTCCCGCCCTACAGCGATACAGGCGTAGTTTGTATATACCTACTTTATATTTTAGTACGATCATGTGGTGCCGAGTTCGATGTCGTGGTCGAGCAAAGTGTTAATATTTACATTCGCAATAGCTTCATAGAATCGGACTAATGACGTCACAAGCGGTAGAGACACAATGAGTTAACTCTACTGGAATAACAAGACAATTTTAACGATTAATTATTCAAAATATAAGCCTTTATCTTGCCGGATTAAACTCTCGAAGATCTCTTCATACATATTCTATTAAATTAACGGAACGAGCCTATTGCCGATACCAATCACAGTTCAGAATCCATGCTGATAAAAATTTCCTGACAGAAAAACTCAATAAGAATTAATAGGATACGGCATTCGAACTAATGTAATACGGTCTTATCCACTACCGATGTGCCACCGAGTAGTGAATACGATAAGCCGCGATGAAATTCCTATGATGCAGGAGATGATTAAATTCAATTTGTAAAAATATGTATACGTAAACGTATTGTAACATACTTTGTAACTGTATGATCAAATGAACCAATCACTGACCCTGGCGTTTAGAAGCTGCCAACCTTATAATAATAATATCAGCCCTGTATTAAACTGTCCCACTGCTGGGCACGGGCGTCTTCTCGGTGTGAGAAGCGTTAAGCCAAGGTCAAGGCCAACCACCACGCTGGCCCAGTGACAGCAGACTTCACATATCTTCGAGAAAGTTATTGAGAACTTAATATTGTCTTCTGTTTACGCAAATATTATTCATTGAAATTAAAGTGTATACGGATTTTATCGCGTTGTTTATTTGACACTTTATTACATAATTTTGAAAACTGTTACACTACTACTATTATTAAACTTTACAAATTTTTGAGCTAATTAAATTATTATTTAATCTATTTATTTAATTTAATTTTACACTTTCCCCAACGTTTCAGTTGCTTTTCAGCAGCCATGGTCACGGGGAGACTAAGATGCTAGTTGTCTCAATGTTCCAGTGTAGTTATTTCAAAGTACCCGAACATAATTTAATAATTGGTGTTTTTATTTACGCAGAATGAGCTCGAAGTATCATGAAGTCTAGCTGTGGTTTGCTTCTTCTTGGGTTTGACTATTTGTATTACTGGATCCCAAGCTGGTGGTACATTCCAACCATCTTCTCTATTAAAATTAGGATGTTTTTTGATTTCAATAGCCTCGCGAAGCATCCTTGATAGGAATCGGTGTTCTTTAGTAACTCTCAGATATGCAGGTATCCTCACGGTGTTTTCATTCACTGTTAAAGTAAGCGATAATTAACTAGCTTCGAAAAGTCAGGGATGCGTGCCTTGGGATTGAACTCGAGACCTCTGCGTGGCAGTTCAACGGTCCTTTTATATTTCGTACTTTTTAAATTTAGATACGATGCGTTCGGAAACGCGTGCAAAATTCGTCAGAATAAAATTATCGTCACGTCATTTATTAACTATTTTAATTTTAATTTGAAAAAGAATTCCAGGTTCAAATAATCTAACAAGTAATGCAGCCAAGAATTTGTTTAAATAAATACTAAAATTAGTAATCATAGGCAAATTTAATAGTCTAAAAATATATATTTAAGTTAGTAATTAATGAAGAGTATAATTAGTTGAATTCGTACACAATTTAATTGTGTACGTATCCAAATTAATTATACTTTTAGCAAGTACATTTAAAATTACATACTTACCTCTCACCTGATCTTAAGTGAAGATGCAGTCGACGATGGAGCACGCTTGTCTAGAAGATACCTATTCACTCGCGACTTGAAGACACCCAGATTGTACTCATCGGGAAACACAGACTTAGGTAGCGAATAGCGAATTCCACTCCTTAAGCGGTACGCATTATAAAATTGGAAGCAAATCGCTTCGTGCGTAAATGTGGTATATCCACCATGTACCTGTGTCGCTGGCCTGATTGTTTGGTCGTCCGATGGTAGAATGGGGAAGGAGGAATCAAATTATGCAGTTCCTCTGCACACTCTCCGAAATGTATCTGATAGAAAACCGAGAGACTAGCAACCTTACGACGATGCTCCAAGCTTTAGAGTCGTGTGTTGACGAGTTGGTCATCGCCGATAAGTCTCCTGGTCTTCCGCTCAATTGACTCCAAAGCTTCCAGCTGATATTTTGCAAAGCCATCCTAGAGGTGAAAACAGTACTCCATGCAGGAACGCACCTGTGCTTGGTACAAATTAAGCAAATGTTCCGGCATGAAATACTGCCTCACCTTACTGAGGATGCCCAGCTTTTTGGCAGCTAGTTGGTCTCTTGCCTCAATATAGGAGCCAAAGTTAAGGGTTGGAGTCAATGTCATACCCAGAAGCTCAAGGCGATTAGTTATCGGCACTGATACATCTAGGAAAGTTGGAGCTAGTTGGAATGGGCTCTTTTTTGCGGGAAAAAGACACGCCTGGGTCTTAGAAGCATTGAACTTAACCATGTTGGCTTCACCCCAATCGGAGACTGCCTTCAAGGCCAAGTTCATACGCTCGATCATAGCTTCCCTGAGCAACTGTATCTGTGTTCCACTGGCCCTAGCGCTGGAGACGTAACTCTCTACAAGCGTGCTGTCGTCAAGTAATGAAATATTTTCTTTCCTATTCCCCAGGAAAAATAGCGCGGCAGTTATATACCTAATTATAATGAATATGCAAAAGTTATGCTTGATAAACTATGGAAGTTTGTAATTGGCAACTTAAACTCAGGAAGCTTGTAATTGGCAACTTGTTTATACTAAATAACTGATCTATAATGTAATGATGACGGTTGTTTAGATGTTTGCAAAGTGCCCCTCGACCATTGATATATAAAATATACATCAATGCCCTCGACACAGGGAGATCCGTGTGTGGCAAAGGACGTTACAGAGTACGGTATTAGCCATTAATAAAAATTAAAAGGAAACATATTTTCCATACGCCATTCGCAAAAATCACGTGTGTTTCCCGAAATTCTAAACACCTCGTATCATACCGATATGATCGGAGTTAGAATAGAAATAAGCCGACAATTCGGTGGAAAATCAGTCGCAATCACAAAGGTGTGTTTCTCTTTGATATCCGAACGTAAAGACAATACACGAAACTGACAGGCCGAGAGCTTAACGACAAAAAATATGGCGACGAATATTTACCAAACTGCTAAAATAATTATTAATTATATACTCCACTGCTTATATGTATCTTATGTGGGGGCCAGTCAGTGCAGACCGGCGACACTTCGACCCAGTGGGATCTTTTGTGTCGACACTCTCCCAATAACGACTACCATAGATGTTCATGGCAGCCGGGAACGACGGCTTAACGTGCTCTCCGAGGCACGGAGCAGGCGATAATTGTCAATCAATACGCACATCATTTCGAAAAGTCATATAACTTCCGAATGTAAGAGATGCGCGACGTGGGTTCGAACCCGAGACCCTCTGCATTGCAGTTTGTTGGTCCCCCACTGAGGTATCGCTGCTTACATACTCCGCCGCTTGTGATGTCGCAGCGGTAGTGTATGCGACTGCTGTTCATGAGGTCTCGTTTGCAATTCCGGGTTGTTAAAACCGTTTTTTGATTTTCCATACAAGTCATTCTTGCATACAATCTGTACTGATGCCGGTAGACGCCAATGAGCTCTGTTACATGGGGTCTAATATCCTTACTTGGCGAAGTATATCTAGGTGTAAAAACGTTCGTTTAACCATTTGGAGATAGTGGTATAAAACTATTATTATTATCTCTCATCACAGAAAT
Organism: Catocala fraxini; assembly: GCA_930367265.1. NCBI lineage: Eukaryota > Metazoa > Arthropoda > Insecta > Lepidoptera > Erebidae > Catocala > Catocala fraxini. The sequence goes on along the minus strand of OV884049.1, from coordinate 14,602,127 downwards.
GTGCTACTTTTATAATAATAATGTGCTTTACACAGTATATGTTACTCAGAAATAGTGTAGCTTTTCTAATTTTAGAATACTTTCACTAGTTCCAAAGTTTAACTCCAATAAACAAGCAAACAAATTGTTAATATTGCTATAAATATATATCAGTGAGGACAAAACATTAACCGAGAATATATCTAATAGATTAATTAAATATCACAAAGAAGACAAACCAGTGACGCAGGCAATTTTCAAAATTTACCCAACTTTAAATAATTGTAAGTACAACCAAAGAATTTATTAAATTTGTATGGAAATATGAATTGACCCGAATTGCCTTTGGGAAATGTATGAACAAATTCCTGCAGAGGCTACAATTAACATTTCATTCGTGGTAATTTTGGATATAAAGCTGTGGATTAATCGTCTGATATTTAATAGGGAAGTTTGGCATCAAGAGTTACGCTCCAAATTTATTTTTGTTTATTTAACTGAGTAAGTAGTGCACATGACTTGTTTCAATTAAAAATAACATGAAATATTTATAGCTGGTAAACATTTGTTACACAATTATTAATGTTAAACTTTTTTGCAAAATAAACATTCAGAATAGCTAACACCTAAGCAGTGTTCGTTTATTAGCCATCCTTTTACTGAGTACGTACATTCTTTGAGTATAAAAGATATAAGACCATAGTCTAGCATGATGTCAACCTATCGCTGTACGTAGCCAGATCACACGTGTCAACAATTTTTAAGATCGTTGCAGCGTACGACGACAGGCTAGTCTAGTCCTAATTAAGAATTACATGATGAAAACAACTTCAACTCTCCTTAAATATTACCTAAACATTTTTTTTTTTTGTTTTTTTACGTAAATCATACAACTGATTGTTTGCATTTTTGGTCTTTTCAATCACTCTAGTTACAAAATTAAAATATACCTATAATATTAATAGACCGCCTTTAAGTTCAAAGAAGAGCGAGCTACAAACAAGTTTTCGCTCAACAAAATCTATGTCAGCTCCCGAGCTAAATTGGAAAGGAAATAAAAAAGGTACTTTTGTACATCTCCACTATCTCAAAGATTGATTTGAACAAAAAAATCCTTTGGATGGTTGAGATTACAATTTACAGGCTCGCTGTACATAACGTTTATTTGGAAAAGATATATGAACATATTTTATTTGAAAGATCTAATTTAAGAGGTTTTCTCGCTTCTTACGATAAACGAAACAGTTTTGAAGAATACATGTAAATATAATTGTTCTTCGTTGTAGAATAATCGTTTATTGGTTGTGATATTAAAGTGTTGGATGGCATCAACTTTTATACTACACAATATGGTATTAAACAGTTCAAGATTCGTAGAAGTTTCACTAACGCATGATATTCAATACCTAAGGGGTGAGCTTGAAATGAATACCTACATAATTAGATAATTGTAGACCTTGTCAGATATAGCAAAATATAATAAATTTAACTTTGATACACAAAACCATTATTTTCCAATTTAATTCCAAACCTATATTTGGTAATGAGAAAGGCAAATAGAGAGTTTCCTGGAAGCAAGATACAAGATTTAAGGTTAAAATATATGAATTAAGATCACAAAGTAACACACACACTAGATATATGCATACGTAAGACCGAGATCCGTAAAACGCTGTAAAATCTTGACGTGAACAAGGCCAGCGGTCCTGATTATATTTCAGCCACAGTACTGAAGACCTGTGCACCTGAGTTGTCACCCGTGCTAACACGCCTGTATCGCCTCTCCCTGGCAATAGGACAAGTGTCGAACTCTTGGAAACTTGCTAATGTGCAGCCTGTGCCAAAAAAAGGCAGTCGAGCCAACCCTGCGAACTACAGACCCATATCAGTTACCTCAGCTCCATATCAGTTACATCAGTTATCTCTGATCAGTGACCGGCAATACGAGTTTCACCGAAACCGGTCCACTGTAGACCTTCTAGTGTATGCAACGCATTTGAGAAAGCAAGGCCATTGAGAAACACAGCAAAGCATTAGCTGTTTCGCTTGATATCTCAAAGGCGCTCTACAGGGTCTGGCATGATAGCCTTATCAGCAAGCTTCCGTCCTTTAGCCTACCCATTGGCCTCTGCGTTTGGATAGCAAATTTCCTGAGGAGCCGCTCGATTCGAGTAGTCATTGATGGCTACTCGTCCGAACAAAAGGCAATTAATGCCGGGGTTCCACAGGGATCAGTACTCTCTGCAACTCTCTTTTTCCTACATATTAACGATCTGCTGAAACCCGGTACGTTTGGGTATGAAGACGACAGCACGCTTGTAGAGAGTTACGTCTCCAGTGCTAAGGCCAGTGGAACACAGATACAGTTGCTCAGGGAAGCTATGATCTATCGTATGAACTTATCTTTGAAGGCAGTCTCCGATTGGGGTGATGCCAACATGGTTAAGTTCAATGCCTCTAAGACCCAGGCGTGTCTGTTTTCTGCAAAAAAGAGTCCATTCCACACGCACGAAGCGCTTTGCTTCCACTTTTATAATGCGCACCACTAAGGAGTGAAATTCGCTACCTAAGTCTGAGTTTCCCGATGAGTACAATCCGGGTGTCTTCAAGTCGCGAGTGAATAGGTATCATTTAGGCAAGCGTGCTCCATCGTCGACTGCATCTTCACTTTAGATCAGGTGAGATCGCAGTCAAAGGCAAGCCTAATAAAGTCCAAAAAAAATAAATAGTAAAACAATATTAAATTATCAGGCATAGTGAAACAAACATATTTAAACTAAATTCTTTGAAATATTGAGTACTGTAAGCTTCCTTTAAATAATTATAAAGATAATACATAGTCTGCGAGTTTAATTTTATTGAAAATGGTATTAGGAGTCACGTGTGGTTAACAGGCAGATTTTAAGGATGAACCATGATGACGAAAGACATCTCAGTTTTGATAAAACTCTGTGTCGCCTAAAAAGTGTATTACAGTTTTGGAAAATATATATATTCGCTTACATACAATGTACTCATCATAAGTTCACCGGTAGTTGTAAAGAAGGTATGGTACACCCTATTAAAACTGGAGATACCTTTCCATAATATGATCTGTATGCAACATCATATTTGTAAAGACTGAAATTACGTACTATTTCAATATTATTGCACGCATTATGTGGTAAGTACAATTACTTACCATATTATTTTGACTCTCTCTTCAATAAAGCTCTTCAATATTAAGCATCAACGAAACTACACAAACATAACCGAAACCACAAAAATTCACAAGTATCCCATGTGGATGCTCTTAACCTATTTACGAGATCCAACATAATGTTTTACTGCCTACTCCAGCTTTCTTATTGAATTCCCTTATCACGATGAGCGGTTGTTATTGCAGGATATTGGATAATATTGAGCAAACAGTTTGGTTCTATCAAGGGGTTAGTAGAGAATAGATAAAGCGGTTAATTTTGAAAATTATTACACACAAGCACACACACGCACGCACGCAAGGGTAGGCAGTAGGGCTTGTATCTAGTGTTGACTAAAGGCTAGTCTTGTTGTGTAGTGGTCTGCCGTTTTATACGGCGGGCCAAAACCTCGACGGGGTCGCGACCGCATGTGAAAGTGATTCGCGCGGCCCTGCCGATTGCGGTTTTGTCGAGGAACACCGTGGTAGGTTTAGTCGGTATTCCGGGAAGTCCATTATTATCTTCATTACCATCTTTCTCTTTTACCCCGGTGAGTCCGACATAACCCCTCGGCCCGCCCCCGCGGAGGGTATGCGTTAAAGCATTCTCCCACGTAAAAAAAAAACAAAGTTTAAGTGACATTGTTCATGATTGTAAATGGAAAAATGTGGCAACTTATAAATGATCTTTCAAAAAACAAAATAAGAAATAAAACTGGACCAGATAAACTTGACACAGAAACTGGAATTATTACAGATCAAAATGAAATATGTGAAAGCTTTAACGCCTATTTCGCGACCATTGGTTCGTCCTTAGCTAATCTGATTACCGACAACTCGGAAGCAAACCCTGATGGACCTGAAACAAGTGGCAAAATGGAATTAAAGTGTATTACGCTTGCAACCACGGACGAAGTAATTAAAATTATTGATAATTTAGATTTAAATTGCAGTTCTGGCATTGATGGCATTAGTACTAAATCCATAAAGTGTTTAAAAGATACCATTGCTGTCGAACTAACAAACTGTATTAACCATAGTTTTGAACGAGGCATATTTCCTGACGATCTAAAAATTGCCAAGGTAATTCCACTCTATAAATCGGGAAGTAAATCTGATCAGTGTAATTACCGCCCAATATCTATGCTACCAGTGATCTCGAAAATTTTTGAGAAAATTCTTTATAATCGATTAGAATTATATCTCAAATCAATAAATTTCCTTTATCCTAAACAATACGGATTCAGACCACGCTCAAATACTCTCTCGGCAGCCATTGACCTTATAACCAAAATTAAAAACAAAATTGATCAAAAACAAGTCGCCCTAGGTATTTTCATCGACCTCAAGAAAGTCTTCGACACAGTTAGCCTAGATATATTAATTCGAAAGTTATCTCATATAGGTATCACTGGCAAGGCACTCGATATTTTCAAATCATATCTGCATAATCGAAAGCAAATTGTAAGAATAGGTAATCATCAGAGTGGTCCCCGCCCTGTCACATTCGGTGTGCCACAGGGTTCAATTTTAGGACCGCTTTTGTTCCTTATCTACATCAATAATATATGTCAAATAAACCTAATAGGAGATATTTCACTTTACGCTGATGATACTACTATTTTCTATTTCGGCAGGTCAGTTGATGGTTTGATACAAGACGTTCAGAAAGACTTAGACTCGCTAAACAAATGGTTCCAAACAAATTTATTAACTATTAATACTACTAAAACAAATTATGTAATATTTGCTCCAAAAAACAAAAATATAACTGATAGTATTCAACTTAAAATAAATAATCAAATTATTCAAAGGAAAAACAAAGAAAAATATCTAGGTATTATTTTGGATAATTTGGAAACCACATATTGAGAAAATAAGAGCCAAATTAATTAATATCTCTTATAGGAGCTCTCCACAGTATTAGAAAATGTATTCCTCGAAAAGTTCGTTACATAATATATATAAGAGCAGCGATAGCTCAGTGGGGAGACCAACAGACTGCAATTCAGAAGGTCTCGGGTTCGAACCCTCGTCGCGCACCGCTGACTTTCAGAAGTTATATGACTTTTCAAAATTATGTGCGTATTGATTGACAATTATCGCCTGCTCCGTGCCTCGGAGAGCACGTTAAGCCGTCGGTCCCGGTTGCCATGAACATCTATGGCAGTCGTTATTGGGAGAGTGTCGACACAAAAGATCCCGCTGGGTCGAAGTGTCGCCGGTCTGCATTGACTGGCCCCCACATAAGATACAAGATACAAGATACATAATATATAACTCATTAATTAAGCTCCACATTGACTATTTAATTGAAATATGGGGGACTGCAGCAAAATCCAATTTAGAAATAATACAAAAGGCCCAAAATAAACTTGTTAAAATATTATTTAATTATAAATTCCGAACTTCAACTCAAACAATATATAATGAAACTAACATAATGAACATCACACAATCTTATGTATACTATACGTGCATACTTATAAGGAAAATACTAAACAAAACCATTCACACGACTCTAAGTTTTACTAAAAAGCAACAAACACAAAAGATGAAATTACGCAACGGAAATTACTTAGTAGCGCGTCGACCAAGAACGAATTACGGGAAACGGAATATAGAATACGAGGGTGTTAAAATATATAATAAACTACCGGTACAAGTTAAAGAAGCGACAAGTATGTACAGTTTTAAAAACATGCTCAGGACATATGTATATATCTATTGCATATAATTAGTTGTATAATTTTAATTAAAAAAAAAAAGAAAAAAAAACCCGAAACAAACTTCGAAATAACTACAATATATACATAAATATAAATCATTAGAATATTTAGAGTAAAATAAAAAAAAAATACATATATATTTATTTATGTGGATATATATACGTATATGTGTTATATATTGCATGCCAGCACTCACATATACGTATATACTAATAACATACAGAAAAAAAAAACTATATATATTATAAGCAGTTACCCCCAACGACGACACAACTACCTCCGTCGCTGCCTATAAAAACAAGCAGGTAGCCGCCGGGCGCTCACTTTGTTCCGGGCATTCGACGCGTGCACATCAGTCGTATTTCTTTATTACGTTAGCGTAAGGTTGTAAGTAGATTCTGTTCCTCAAAAATTCGTTTTTGTCTTGTTAAATAAATTTATTTTGAAAAAGTAATTAAATAAATAGCGAATAGCAAACTTGTTTTTTTTTAGAATTTCTACTCCTGATTTCTAAAATCAGAAGTGGGATAAGTAACTTCTAGCCCACAGTAAGGAGGAACAGAGTCGTTTTCGGTAAATATGGCTGGCGGATCCAGTCGTAGATCGCGACGTCGTTCTCACAGTCGTTCTAGTAATAGGTCGCGGTATCAGTCACGTAGCCGATCGAGAGTTTCAACGCGGAATCGTCGGTCACGGTGTCGCTCCCGAAGTGGAACACACAGTGCGGGTCGCGTGCGGTCTCGTGGTGCGTCGCGGCGCGATCGGTCGCGTCGTCGTCGTCGTCACGATGTTAGATCACGTTCCCCTGCCGCGGATACGTCAATCCATAATACATTGAGTGAAATCATGAACCGTTTAACGTCAATCGAAAATAGTCGCGTAATGAGTGAACCCAATAAAACAATAGTGCATCGTGGTCTTGGTAACATGCGTGATACCACTGAGGACGAGTTGACACCTCAACTGAACGTGTCCAGGTGCTGCACGCCGGAACCCCAGGCAAGTACCCATGAGATACGAACAATAAACTCTTTGCCAAATACCCACATTTCAACACCGCAAGTAAATAGTTCAGAATTAAGTACGTCAGACCCGACAAGGGCCCTTGTTGATGCTCTTAGATCGTTGCAACCAACTAGAGCTCAAAATTACTTTGTTTCAAACTTTGATCCCTCTATTCATAACATAGACGCCTGGTGCGAAGAGGTTGATCGTGCACAAGAGACTAATGGTTGGAGCGACTATGAGTGTCTTTCGCGCATTGGGTCGTGTCTCAAGGGCGATGCCAAAATTTGGTTGAATGAGTGGGTTACAGCCGAGCGTACTTGGACAAATTTCAAACGTGAATTCAAACCGTTATGCCCGCGAAAACTAGATTATGCGAACATACTGTTTGAGACAATGAATACCACGTCCGATAAATACGTCACATACGCAGAATATGCGCGTCGTACATTGTTGCGCCTAAGGATAATTAAGGGTTTGAACGATGACCTTATGACTTTAATAGTTATCCGTGGCATTGATAACCCTCAAATAAGAGCAGCTGCGGCCAATGCTAATCTATGCCCCGAGACAATAGTTTCGTTCTTATCTATTTACACTAAGCCGGTTCGTACGAAATCTGACGTTCACAAGCGTCCTCCTCAACCTACTTTAAACCGAAACGATCAAAAGTGTTTCTCGTGTGGTCGGAAGGGGCACATTAGCCGTCACTGTCGCTCTAAACCTAACCCCGACAAAACTTCCACTCCTACCGGCGCGAGCAGTGTCGTTTGCGCCTTTTGTAAGAAGTCAGGTCATCTTGAAGATAAGTGTTTTGCCAAAAGCCGATCTCAACCGCGAAACGAACGAAATGTAAATCTTTGTGCGGAGATCAATTCGAACAAAACAGGTGCCAATGATATTGTCGTTGCCGTGGTTGATGGCATTCCCGTGGATGCCATTATTGATAGTGGTGCGCTTAATGTGTCACTTATTTCGTCAGACGTGTTGAGGTACCTTTCTTGCCAACCGAAACCTACCCATTGCGTATTAAAAGGTATCAGCAATACGGAGATAATAGCTAGGTCTTATGTTACTGTTACTCTTGAGTTTAGCAAGGTTTCGATCGAAGCGGACTTAATCGTGGTTCCTTCCTCATGCATGAACGCGCCCATTATCGTAGGGACTGATATACTTAATCGGGACGGTATCGTGTATGTTCGTACTAAAGACAGGCAGTACTTGACTAGGTCTGATGACTCCTTGGTCCAAGTTAACGCGGTTCGGTGCCAGCAATCGTTCGAAATTAACACGCCCCTTAAGGGAGACGATTATGAGTCCTTAATGGGAGTAATTAAAGAGTTCTCGGAGTTTTTAATCGCAGGTACGGCTACAACCACAGTAAACACGGGCGAGATGGACATAAAGTTAACGAGTCCGACGCCGGTTGTATATCGACCTTATAAACTTTCATACGATGAAAAGCTTCGGGTCCGTAAAATTATAGACGATCTCTTGGACAAGGGAATTATTAGGGAGTCAGAGTCGGAGTATGCGAGCCCGATCATACTCGTAAAGAAAAAAGATGGCTCGGATCGCTTATGCGTTGACTACAGATCGCTGAATCGGTTGACAGTCAGGGATCGGTATTCACTACCCTTGATCGATGACCATATCGATCGACTGGGGAACTATAAATACTTCACCAGTCTCGATATGGCCACTGGCTTCCATCAGATCCCGATAAATGAGCAGTCGGTCCACCTCACTGGGTTCGTTACACCAGAAGGGCATTATGAATATGTCAAGATGCCTTACGGATTAACGAACTCGCCTATTGTGTATCAGCGCATCATTAATAAAACCTTGCAACGCTTCTTGGAGGCAGGGCAGGTGCTGGTCTACGTCGACGATGTATTAATGATGAGCTCCACGGTCTCCGAGGGCATCTCCCTCCTAAAAGAAGTCCTGCAAACACTTACTTCTGCTGGGTTTTCTATAAACCTTCGGAAGTGTTCGTTTCTAGTAACTGAGGTCGAATACTTAGGACGGGTCGTGAGTCAGGGTCAGGTGAGGCCGAGCCCACATAAGGTCGAGGCACTCGTAAATTCACCGGTCCCTAAGAACGTTCGGCAGGTGCGTCAGTTCTTGGGGCTCGCTGGATACTTTCGGCGCTACATTAAAAACTACGCCACACTCACTGCAAGCGTTGCCCGTCTTACTAAAAAGGACGTTGAATTAAACTGGGGCCCTGAGCAGGAAAAAGTTCGCCAAACTCTAATCAAACACCTTACTAACAAACCAGTCCTTTCCGTTTTCGACCCTAAGCTCCCCACCGAAGTCCATACGGACGCAAGTAGCGCTGGGTACGGTGCAGTTTTACTGCAAACACACGGTGACGGTGGCAAGCACGTGGTAGCATACTATAGTAAAGCGACCCAAGGCGCTGAACCCAAATATCACTCATATGAGTTGGAAACGCTGGCGGTCGTCAGGGCATTGCAGCACTTTCGACATTATCTCGTGGGTTTACAGTTTAAAGTAGTTACCGACTGCAATGCCCTGAAAGCCACTGAGCGCAAAAAGGATTTGCTTCCACGTGTTGCGCGTTGGTGGATTTACCTCCAGGATTTCCAATTCTCAATTGAATATCGAAAAGGGGTGATGATGCCACACGCCGACTACTTTAGCCGCAACCCTCCGGTTGTTGTAGCTAACCAAGTTTCGAGGCCGCGTAATTGGGCTCAGATAGCTCAGTCCGCGGACGGTGAGACGCAAGGGTTGCTGCAGCAGCTGAGGGACGGGGAGTTAGACTCAACGCGTTATGTTTCTCAAAACGACCTCTTGTACTACAAATACTCGCCAGTCGGTGAGGATGCTCGCCTGCTCTACTACGTACCTAAGGGGCATAGACTTAGCCTATTAAGAATATTCCATGATGAACATGAGCACATTAACGCCGATAAAACTCTTGACCTGATCCTTAAACACTTTTGGTTCCCGGGGTTGCGTCAGTTCGTTAACAAGTATGTAGCACACTGCTTAGTCTGCATCTCAAAAAAGAGGATACCGCGATCACCAAACCAGAGCATAACGTCTTGGGAGAAACCTGATTCCCCGTTTCATACGGTACATATGGACGTTTTGGGTCCTCTTCCCATGTCTAACGGGTACAAATTTATATTAGTCGTCGTCGACGCGTCTACTAAATTTTGTCTGTTGTACCCAATTTACCGACAGGACGTTGGCGAATTAAAACGAGCATTTATACAAGCAGTTTCACCATTCGGGGTTCCAAAATTGATAGTCACCGACAGAGGGCGAATGTTTGAGTCTGGGGAGTTTGTTACCTGGATGACGGAATTAGGAAGTGATCTGCACTACATCACACCGGAAATGCACCATGCCAATGGTCAGGCGGAACGATATATCCGCACCATCCTTAACATGTTGCGGATCGAAGTAAACCACAAAGCCTCCTCCTGGTCGGAAGCCTTATGGAAACTGCAGTTGGTCCTCAATATGACCAAGCAGAAGACTACCCAGGCTTCGCCCCTCAATTTGATGATTGGTACGAACGCGACTACACCATTAATCCGAAACCTCGTTCGTGACGTTGCCATCGAAGGAACCAATCCTAATAGAGAAGCGTGGCGTGAGATGTGTCGTAGCCGGGCAAATGAGTTGATGGCCACAAACAAACAACGGCAAGATGACTACGCCAACCAACTTAGACGCCCGCCCCGCCAGTTTGAACTCGATGACTTGGTGTTTGTCATCAAATACTCGCAATCCACTGGAAAACTTGATCCAGGCATGCGAGGCCCTTACAGAGTCGTAAAGGTTCTACCGAATGGACGGTATGAGCTTAAACTGCTTAGCGGCAGCTATGGGAAGACTACACAAGCAGCGGCGCAGTATATGGTGCCATGGCGTGGCGAGTGGTGCCCCGAGTTATGTGCAGCCTTCTTTGAGGGTATGTATACGCTTTTGTTATCTGAACTACAGGCTTATCTAGCCTGGCGTTCACTGTCTGAACTACAGGCTTATCTAGCCTTGGCGTTCACCGTCTGAACTACAGGCTTATCTAGCCTTGGCGTTCATTATCTGAACTTCAGGCGTAAGGCCTTGGCGTCCTATTATCGAAATTCGGGCGAATCGCCCTGGCGTTCGTTGAACTACAGACCTAACATGGTCTTGGCGTTGATTAAAATTCAGGCGTGTCTGCCTTGGCGTTTACTTTCATACACAGCCTAGATGGCAACAACGACTAAAGGCTCAACCAGAATGGAAGCACTGAAACTACGAAGAAAAATGCCTAGGCTTGGTTTGTTGCTTAAGAGACGTCTCTGTTTAAATTTATAGAGTGATGTATGTATGTATGTGTGATTTTAAGGACGCATGATAGATGAACTTTGAATTAATTGTAAGGCGATGTGAAAGATATTTGTGAGGTTGATTGAGTTGATTCTAGGCTACACTAGAATACTCTTAACAAAAATCTAATTTTCAGATGAGGATACAGATGAACACGAGCGACAGGATAGCGCACCACGCTCTGAGGCCAGTCTCTCTATGCCTTCTCTTAATGCAGACCAAGATCTCGGAGCTGCTGGTGTCGCTGGTCTTAGTGGTTTGACTCCAGGCTCAGAAGTCGGACTGTCAATGCCCCTACTGGATGCAGACATGGACATCAATGAAGACGACGCTGGACCAAGCGGCCTCAACCACGGAGCTCGTGTCGAGGGCGACACTTAGTCAGGAGAGGCCGTATAAGCAGTTACCCCCAACGACGACACAACTACCTCCGTCGCTGCCTATAAAAACAAGCAGGTAGCCGCCGGGCGCTCACTTTGTTCCGGGCATTCGACGCGTGCACATCAGTCGTATTTCTTTATTACGTTAGCGTAAGGTTGTAAGTAGATTCTGTTCCCCAAAAATTCGTTTTTGTCTTGTTAAATAAAATTATTTTGAAAAAGTAATTAAATAAATAGCGAATAGCAAACTTGTTTTTTTTTAGAATTTCTACTCCTGATTTCTAAAAATATATATATATCTAAACCTCCTGCCTTCATTGCCATGATAGCCACATCTAGCTGTATTTGTGTTTGTTACTTTGGATCCGTGTTTGCTTGGTTGGTGATGTTGACAGTGATACGTTTAACATAAAATTATAAGTTTACCCACTTTACTTTCGTCTATTTTTCTGTACGCTCATTTATTGTAAATATGGATTCTCAGTAAGTGAATTATTGTAATTCTTATGAGAATAAAGTTCTTAAACCAGATGTTTTGGGTTCGATTACACGAGACAAAAATTTCTGTGATCCTCATACATTTGCTCCTGGCGAGAGAAGTCTTTAAAAACAAGTGTGATTCGTGTCGAATCTGGGTATTTTGAGTCGGTTGCTTAATTGTATGTAAAGGAATTAGGATATCAGGAATTATTTCTAACGCAGAAGGTATTTTATCAAAAATAAAGATATTTATTACTTAATATTATCTTCTATTTACGCGAATATTATTCATTGAAATTAAACTGCTATATACGGATTTTCCCCGTGACCATGGCTGCTGAAAAGCAACCGAAACGTCGGGGAAAGTGTAAAAATAATTTAAATCTAAATAATAATTTAATATTATTTAGATTTAAATTATTTTTACACTTTCCCCGACGATTTTAATAATAATTTAATTAGCTTAAAAATTAGTAAAGTTTAATAGTAGTATTAGTGTAACAATTTTCAAAATTTTGTAATAAAGTGTCAAATAAACAACGCGATAAAATCCGTATATAGCAGTTTAATTTCAATATTTATTACTTACTTAACGGCAATAAAATGTTGTGAGAACACCTGCGTGTCTGAGATTCCAGAATGTTCGCAAAGTTCTATGCGGTACGCCAACTGGCAGATTATTCTATCCCCTACCAGCCTCTCAATCTTTAAATGTATATAGAATTCTCTAGAAACAAGCCGACCACCATTTGATCACCATAAAAGCGAAATACGTATGTAAAATATATGAAATATTGCGGAAAGTGTCACTAACTGTCCGTGCAGTAAATATTTTGTCGGTAACATACCTTTCCAACACGACTTTTACGCCGACACCTTGCACGGAAAATGGTACGAGTTTGAATTTAAGAAAATTTTTGTTACATTTCATCTACTGATATCCCTGTTTCGATAGTTTGAGTGTTAGCACAGACACGAGTATCGTTTGAGGTTATGGTTTCTACAATTTGAATGCGGATATAAATAGTTGTATTGCTCGAGGTCTAACTTAAAATCTGGTGCATGCTTTAATCTTGATACGAAGCCTAAAGTCGAATATTAATAGTATTTTTTTTTGATACGCTGTCTTGAAGCCGCAACAAGAAATAGCTGGAGGGCTGGAGAGGGAAACATTCAGGATTTCTTGTGTAATAAACGTCAGATGTGAACTGCAATTTAATTCATGTTTACGTATGACGATTATCTCTGTCTCTATCCCTGACTGCATCACGGAAATCAATGTCACTTATGTCTATGTTTGCATAATGAATCGTATTTAGTAATATGTGTCAAAGCCGAAAATCATTTATTAATTTTTTCTTAAGGACGACTCACGCACTCTAGTGTGACAGTCTCCCGCGAGACAGTAATTCTATCCATATAATTCCTGTGTCACGGGAAACTTAACAAACATTCAAACATTGGACACAAAGAACACCCAGGTTTGAAACACCTATTTGTGGATCACACAAATCTTTAGACGGGAATTTATATTAGAATGAACTTATAAGCAATGTGTATTTATTTTTATCCTAACTAAAATAATTATTTTCTTTTCTTTTTCTTTATTTAATTAAAGACTTTTAACCAATCAAGATTTATGGCAGTCCCATAAATTCACACATAGTTACAAACTGATTTTCTTAATACTATTAAATATAAATTTATAAACTAGCTTAGATTCAGTACTAGTAGGCTTAGCTAATACACTTTGAAACATACCTAAATCTAAAGAGATTAATTTTAATATTTTATATAACTGTTTCCTTTCAAATACATTTCTAGTACACTCTACGAGAAGACGCTGAACATCTAGTTTATTACACACGTTACAATTTGGAGATATAGATAAAATTAAATTTTTTAATGGCACGTGTCCAGATCTTAATCTAAATGCTACTTTAAGTAAATGTCTACTTAACTTAATATCGCCAAACCAAGGTATACGAGAAGGCTCACAATGCATAGTTTTGAACCACATACCCTTATCCCTAGATAGAATATCAAAATGTTCCTTCCACATCTGTTGACATTTGTTTTTATAGTGAGGTAAGTATTCACAATAATCAGTGGTTATGAATGTTTCGCTACTATCTGTACAGGCTCTTTTGGTAATCATTTCAACCTCTTCGCTACCTTTTATGCCCACATGAGAAAGGATCCACTGCAGTCTCAGAGTTACCTCGCTTGGTAATGTATATATCTTATGTAGTATGGCATAAGCTAACGCTGTACATCTGCGACCAGAGACGGAGCGAGCTACGTGCTGTATAGCGCTCTTACTGTCGGTGAAAATGACAACATCATTGGATGTCCTATTATTTATAACATATGATATAGCCTCTGATACTGCAAATAGGTCCACGGACATTACACTTATTTTTGAAACAATAAACTAATATTATAAATGCGAATATGTTGCTTGTTTGTTACGATTGCACGCCGTAACTACTCGACAGATCATCATGAAATTTCGTATATACGTTATCAGTGGTACAGAATAGGACTTAGAGTACCTTTCATCCAAATCTGTTCCTTTCAAAAATATCTGTTTCTGTGGCCGAAAATTAACAAAATCTAGATCAACGCAAGCGAAACCGTGAGCAAAATCCAGTATTAAATAAATTAGTTTTGTCGATAGGAATAGATATAGCGAAGCGGACAAAAGGTAGAGAGAAATATGTATTGAGAATCGCGGCTTTCTGACTTACACACCTTTCTCCTTGCAGCACAAAATGTATTTGCTCCGGTATAGTTTACGATCAGCTTTCACCCGATCGACATTTGACGTAGCTCGTATATTACTTACTAGGCTGTATTTTACTACCTTTTGCACTTACGTCCTACCTTAATGAGAAACTAAGCTAGATATGTATTCCTTTTGTGTTTTTCAAAGTCGTCTATTTCGTATGACTCGTTCATGACAAGGCAATGCACAAATGAGCGTGACGTTTTTTAAGTCAATTTAGTTATGTGAAGGTACTTCGTGATTATTTGTGATGTTAAAATATATTTCTTTCTTTTAAACAAACTTTGTAAGTATTTACGTATATTTTGTTATTAATATTATTATTATTTAATTAAAACTACAAACTTAAAATGCGTTATTCATAATACTATTATTTTAGTTTTATATGGACAGTAATATAAAGCATAATGACTGCAACACCTTAGACATAAATGAGCTGTAAAAATTTTTTTTTTTTTATTTATTTAGTACTACTTACAAAACATACTCTAATATAGGGTTTACAAACTGTTTTAAAAATATGTGCTGAGTGTTGTTTTACTTACAAGTTGCCACAGCATGATTTGGGACAGTTTCATACAACTTTATTTTATAAAACTAATAAACATAAAAACTAACACTAAACGTAATACTAACACAAAACTAAGGAAAAACTAATTATCAAAAATTTTACTGATGACATCTATGATAAAAGCAACATGATAGTTATATACATTCAAAAGACACATTAAGTTTAGACAGCCTATATACAAAAACAAAATAAAAAATAAAAATGAAATAAAATGCAAATACAAAATATGATGGAGATTACAGTTCACAGTGACACATAATAGCGCAATTATAATTTTATGGCGATTTAAGAGAGGCATCTGTGCATGCAGTGGCTACCTTAAAAGATTATACAGCCAAACAAAAAATTTTAGACTATGTATGTAATATAAGTATTGCTGTATAATTACTGGTGGTCCAAAAAAAATAAAATAAATAATAATATTTTGATCGACTTCAAAGTTTCGAAGTTATAGTTGGGGATCAGTTGATCCCGAGACCTGGTGCAACTGTCACATTTACTGCCACTACGCCATCGAGGCAGGTTACAACAAAAAATAAAAAAAAATAAAAATAAAAAAACGTTTATTTCAATTACAATTGGCATTGTGATACATATTATTGGAGATCACCTTTTAAGCAAGGAATTGCTTGTATTAGGAGACTCCGCGTTTCCACTTGTCACATTGACGCAATTGAAAAGTAGACTATAAAATATAAATTATGTAACAAAACATAATATTTTTCTGTATACACCTTTGTGAGTCTTTGTACATTGTAAACACCGTTTCTGTCAACAAAGAACGGGAAAATAATCATCTTGGAAAAACGGGATAAGAATCTAGTTTAAGATTTCCTTTACCGAACGTGTTACTAAGGAAATACGAAGAAGACTACGCTAGTATCGCGCGCTTGGCACGAAATTGGCTTCGTATTCGAGATTACATGGACTACATTTTATTTTATTTCGCTCATATCACTTTTGTTTTTTTTTATATGTGTACATGTAATGGAATCTTAATTTGTAATTTTGTAAGTAACTACGAACCGACAACAATAACAAAAATATAAACTAATTAGCTGACCCGGCAAACGTTGTTCTGTAATATAAATTCATTCAAAATGCGACTGCTGTGCATAAGGGCTCAGTTCAGTCCTCGAACAATGTGCTATCGGGTTATGCTGTCAAGAATTTTTTATTGTGCCTGGTAGACGGTAATAGCTAGTGAATTGTATGTGCAATAAACACACATCCGTTTACCCATTTGGGGATGACCTCATACAAATATAAAACCGATTTATGACGTCATTTTGCTGCCATTCCTTTTCTAGTTTTTTTAAAGACATCTGCTGCCCTACGAATTATTCCTGTGTCGCAGGGACTTTATAACATTCAAATAACGGACACAAAAACACCCAGACTCGGAACAACCATTTGTAGATCACAAAAACTTTGTCCCGTTTGGGCTTCGAACTGACAACACTAGACAAAGTGTCATCGGCAAGGCGAGCACTTAAACCACTACGATATACATATACGCATTGCGTTATATGTTTGTCTTGGTCTGGGTGTTTCTATGTATAATATGTATGTATTTACAAAAAAAAAGTATATATGTATGTTTATCCATTGTCTAGTACCCATAGTACAAGCTCTGCTTAGTTTGGGCTAGATCGTGTTGTGTGTATGTGGTAGAATATTATATTATATTATATTATTATATTATTATTATTTCGTAGAGGCCTTTATAAACATTTAAACCTCTACATTTTCCTACAGCATGATACAAACATAGACATTCTTCCACCATTGAAATTAAACTAACATTATACGGCATTTCAAAATTATGTAATAATAGTATTTTATAAAAAAATAGACAACGCGATAAAATCCGTATAAAGTTTGTTTAATTTCAATGTATAACATTCGCGTAAACATAAGACAAAATTATTCTTCCACCGTATTAGATTCTGCTGTAGTACTTTTGGAATGTTAATGCGCACGACTCTACATATTCTAGTGCCACGAGCACAACTTTACCTATAAACGTAAACTTCTAGCGTGGACAGCCGCCATTTTGTGTAGAGTCCAAAAGCTTTTGTTATTAATAGTCCTTTGTTGTCATAAACATGAAGTTGCACCATCTCTACATGAAGAGTTAGTAACATTACAGTCTTTGAAGAAATAAGCACAGGTATATCTCAGTAAAAAAATTCTTTTTTGGTATTGACAACTCCCAATACTAGTGTTCAAACCTTGTAGGTAAGTAATGGTAATTAAAACGTAATATTTTGTATCCTAACTAATATTATAAAT
Organism: Catocala fraxini; assembly: GCA_930367265.1. Classification (NCBI taxonomy): domain Eukaryota; kingdom Metazoa; phylum Arthropoda; class Insecta; order Lepidoptera; family Erebidae; genus Catocala; species Catocala fraxini. The sequence continues at coordinate 14,584,366 of OV884049.1, read as the reverse complement.
GCAAATGTGAGTTTGTTTGTTACGATTTCACGCCTTAATTACTCGATCGATCATCATGAAATTTCGCATTCACGTTGTCAGGAGAACAGAAAAGGATATAGGGTACCTTTCATCCAGAAGATAGTCTCCCACATATGTAACTTTTTTTTACATCTTGAAATGCCTTTACGTCGGGCTCACCAGGGAAAAGATACCCCGGTAATACCGACTAAACCTACCACGGTGTTCCTCAACATAACCATAGACGGCGAGGCCGCACGAATCACTTTCACATGCAATCGCGACCCCGCCAGGGGACACGGCAGGCCACTACATAAAAAAAAATACGTCCTCCACCGTCCCCCTGGGGAGGGGGACAAAGACACGACACAGAGGCGCACGTGGGAACACGCACGCCGCCTCTCAGACCTGGTACTGATCGAGTGGCGAGCAGGCTCACGCAGCCCACCACCCCCAGGTCAAACCACATCTCATCTGTTACTAACCTAACCTACATTTAAGTGAGCAAAGCCACGAGCAAAATCTAGTTGATCATAAAATACTACGCACGAGTTTAAAGTTATGATATCACCAAATCTTTTCTATATTTCTCTTCTTTGGTGATGACAATTCTCGCATTAACAGACACAAAGTACACGCAAAAGCAAAATAATTTCTTGTGGATCACAAAAATCATCCCGTGTTGGATTCGAACCACCGACACTCAACACGATGGCAGCAGACGGCGACTGTTTGGTTTTAGGTAATAAGTATACAACTGATCATCATGAATGTTTGATTTCCAGTTTGAGCAGGCTCTACATATTTTGAGAACCAGCACAAAGTCTAGAAATGTTTTTGGTAGAGTCCTGTTATTCACAGTCTAAAATATTGAGATGTTTTACGCTATGTAGAAATATAGCGTAAAACATCTCAGTGGAAACAAGCGTGACTCTGTATATGAATCTATGTGGCTATTCCTTCGCCGAGTTTGATACCCACACGGAACTAAGATTTGTGTGATCAACTAATTGTTTCCCCGTTTGTTCTTTGCGCTGGCATAGAAGGCTTTCTTCTTCTTTTCTTTGCTAGCAATTTGGTTTACAAACTACTAGAATTCCTGTAACCTTTCAGCTAAACTAGAATGCTTGTATTAGGTGTGGGTTTAAGTCGGTAGTGCAATTTGAGCCCGCGACCTGGGGATCGCAAGTCCAATGCTTTCTCCATTGGACTAACTCTATAAAAACTAGTTTTTAACTTTTTAACAGGTTACGAGCGTCAATAAGCTATGGTAAAGGTTTACCATTACCCGGAACGTATCCCTGTGTTTACATAAAAGTTGTTAAAAACTATTCATATGTCAAAGAATGCTTATTATTCTTTGTTATATATGTATGTACATGTGGCGAAAATCCACCACAATTATGTCTCTGGACCACCGCCTTATAATTCGGAGTAAACCGCTCCGCTTATGGTTATTGGGCCAGCCTTCGACTACACGGACGACGGGTGCGTGCCTGGGGGGGAATACTGTGGCGTCTCCGCACAGACGAAAAAGTTCCGCCTACATCTAATAGATGGCGCTAAATACGCTTAAATTATGTCACAATCCTGCATCGCGCAAACGGAGTTTACCCAGTGACTCACTATATTATATACAAGCTCCCGACATCAACAGTCGGGCCGCGGCTCGCCAGGCACGATCAACCAGCCTGGTCGGAGGATCCTCCCTTTGTGTTGGAGGGACATCACACCCTGTTCCTCCACATATATATATATATATATATATATATATATATATATATATATAACAAACAACAAGCATTCTTTGACATGTAAATAGTTACGTATTTAAAACAACACGCTTAATATATTCAGCTGTTAAGTCTGGTATACATTAGAAACAAGAGTTTAGCTGTAGCTAAAGAGTGTACTGCAAGATATGCTCAGCTTTACTTTTCTAGCGTACTTACATAACTCGTGGTTTTGCTCGGTAACAGTACGTTTTCTGGATGAAAGGTACCCTGTGTCCTTTTCGGTAACCCAGCCAATGTGTATGCGAAATTTCATGACGTTCGGTCTAGTAGTTAAGGCGTTAAAGCGTAACAATCAAACAAACAAACCCATTCGCATTTTTAATATTGAGTTAGGATTGCAACATGATGTTTTAGTTCCAGCCACCCACTACCATACAAGGCAGCGAGTTGGCACACTGCACCGTAGTAGGTTTATGAAATATTTCGAAAGATTATATAATTCTTGGTATTAACTATTTCTAATTATTCAAGGTAATAGTTAGAAGATGGTTACGCGGCAGTCGGTATGGTTGCCCTCTCGCTCCGGGCTGTGGTTCAATCTATAATATAATATAATATTATTTTAATATTTTTTTTATTGTGTCATATAATTTGTTACAAAAAGTTGTTTTCGGAATCTTCTTTTAAGCAATTTATGCTTGTAGTAGAAAAATCCGCTCCTCCATATTTTACATTGCGTGATAATTAACACAATAATTTGAAATAATGAAATTAACTCTACACATTATTTTAAATTTACAATTAAATAAATTATACTTAAAAATTTGTGTGTGTACATATGGGTTTGTCTGTGTGTGTGAGTGTATGTGTGTGCGTGCGCGCGCGTGTGTGAGTTTGTGAGTGTGTGCGTGTGCGTGCATGTATGTGTGTGTGTGTGTGTGTGTGTCTATATGTACCTATACATATATATAGGTACATATAAGCTAATATATATATATATATATATACAAATATACCTACATGTACATATATCATTCCGCGTGTTGTAGCAATGCTTCTATGTCGTCATACGTAAGTGATTTTTCCACTTTACTAGTGCTTCTTTGCGATCATAATATTGTTTTGTGTGTATGTATATCTTTTTATTTATTCTATTATATAATTGAGCTGATCGTTTATTATATTGTATACATCCAAATTTGGTCTTTGTTGAAGGTATATCAGCTATATTATACTACCTTCTTTTCGAGTTTATACCCACATTAAAAGGACTTATGCTTTTTTAAAACCGTTTGCACTATATACAACTTTCTGACAGAGAGTACATCACTAATCTGATAAAGGCTTACAGTAGAATATCTCTATATATCTATGGTCCGGAGCGAGAGGTCGTGGAACGCAGTCGCCTCCTTCTGTGAGGAAGTCATATCCATCAAGAAGGCGGTGGAGCGGGAGAGGGAGCGCTTAAATCCTCTCCCCAACCGCAGAACCGGGCACCGGAGGGCGCGAGATGACCCCCAGCCACCCTGAGCCTGCGTGGGCCTGCCCACCACCCGATCAGCACCAGGTCCGAGAGGCGGCGTGCGTGTTCCCACGCGCGCCTCTGAGTCGTGTTTTTGTCCCCCTACAAGGGGACAGTAGCGGGTCTTTTATGTAGTGGCCTGCCATTTCACACGGCGGGCCGAAACCTCGGCGGGGTCGCGATTGCATGTGAAAGCGATTCGCGCGGCCCCGCCGTCTATAGTTATGTCGAGGAACACCGTGGTAGGTTTAGTCGGTATTACCGGGGTATCTCTCCCCGGTGAGCCCGACATAACATCTACGTCGCCCCACGGAGAGGTATGCGTCAAAGCATTCCCCAGGTAAAAAGAAAAAATGGTTCATTTAACCACAGTTTCTAAATGCGGTATAATTATACGGCTATTTTATTTTATAAAATGACGTTGGTAATAAGTTCATTGTTCAGCTATTTATCGCAGTCTATACCAACCAACGGGGCAGTAAAAGAGAGGATATAGTAATAGCTACGCTTATCTTTTTGTACAGGACACCTTTACTTTTATGTCCAAACTTGTCTCTGCGTCGTGTAAAGCTTTTGTCCACTACGAGCGAATTAACGAGATGCATTTGTTGGCTAAAGCGATAATGTCGAGTGCTCCAGTTTCTAGCTTTATGTATGTAAACGAGTATATATGTATATACCTTCTCTAATGCACTTATATGCATAACATTGAGTTTCCTTGCACGGTGAAGCGCGTATTTTTGAAACTTATTATGATGTAGAATTGCCTCTGTGTATTTCTGGGCTTAGATTAATGATACGAGTTTATCGATAAAAAATGAAATTAATCGAATCTTCATGCTAATTTTAATATTTCGATAGTTTTACTAATAATCGAACTTTGATATCGATAAATTATTCCAAAGATATCTTTCAATTCTAGAATTTATATGCATATTAAATAGTTAATTATCTCTTGTTTTAATGGTGAAGGCAGACATCGTGAGGAAACCTTCATGTCTAAGAGTTCTACTTATTGTTCTCGAAGATGTATCAAGTCTGCCAACGCGCACTGGGCCAGCGTGGTGGACTATGACCTAATTCTTCGCACACTGAGAAGAGACCCGTGCTAAGGAGTGAGACAACTTATAAACAGGGCAGATATTATTATTGTTATTAATAGAATGAGTAATTGCATATTGGTAGGTTAGTTAGAGTTAAACAAACTACGAACGTAGCTGAAAACACATTCTGCACCATTTTTATTTGATTATTTTGTATTTCTCGAATACGCCAACTATTTGAAGAAGAGTAAGCCATATATTTTGGACCTCAATATAATATTTTACGATTTACGTAGAAACAGAATAAATAACCCCCATTTTATGAAATTGGCGATACATATTTTGGAATATCTATCCGGATATACTTTGCCCGGGTCCTTTGAATGTCATTTCCAGTGCACTGTAAGTGGAAATATGACTTTTACCAATTACTAATCCTAACTAATATTAAAAATGCGAATGTGTGTTTCTTTAACCGATCATCATGACTTTTCGCTTATTTAATCTCACTTACTCAATAAATTGTATTCCTCAAGAACAGAATTTTTCTAGATGAAATTTACCCTATGTTCCTTTCTGTGCCCCTGACAAAGTTTGGGCATAAAAAAATAGTGCACAAGTATCTGCGCAAACACAAGTGCACTCTCTGTTCCCTAACCCTCGTGATCCGATAGGACGCATAATTTGACACGACCGGAGAGAGATCAGGCGCAGGAGCAACGGCTTTACGTGCTTGCCGAGGCACGGGGGTGTCACCATCCACTTCCTGACTCCGGCTCGCATTAATGGATAAACCTTCACTGCCGTTGCGTCACGGAGGCAGTTGGAACAACGTGTAGTAGATAAGGCGTGAAAGGTTAACAAAGATACAAACATACACTCGCATTAATAATACTAGTAAGGATTTTTATTTATGTTCCGCTTATTTTTATTTCGTTGGTGACTACCATAGGCGCAATACGATTCCCGGGTTGGATAAAGTGTTATAAAGTGCTTTTCGTGGAATATTCTTTTAAAATATCAAAAATAAAAAAAAAAAATCTTGATGTTTTATGACACTATTTAACAATGAATAACTTATGGCAACTTAAAATATAGTTAATTTGTAAAAATTTAGAAAAATATGTTACGATTCTATTACTTCTAAAATCTTCGACGAAAGTAGAACAACACTTACATGTCTTATAGCTATGTCCAAGTGTGGAAACTGTCGGCTACCATTCCGAGACTTCAAGTTCATATTTTGAGAGCGTTTGATGTAAGGAAGGTGCTGTGTTGCCCATATTTCAGAAAGAAAACCTGGCACTCGTATCTTATGGCAATTGGGGCCACCCAGCGGCGGCCACCAAGTGTCCGATGTTGTTACCTGGTAACCAACAAGTCGTACTGCCAAGCGTCTAGACAGATTTCAGCACTAGAACTGGTATAACCACAAGAAAGGATGAGTGGTTCATTGCTTGCAGACAGATTTAAAACGAACTGTCAGATTGGTCTGCTTGCCAATTAATGTCTCCTGATGTAATCTGGATGTCCTCAAATCTTAAGACAATAAGCATGTATGCTCGATTGCGACCACATTGTCGTTTACAAGTAAGGTTGTGTGCTCAAACACAAACCTATTCCCAATAAAGCTGACCAGGTAAATAGCCAGATTTGATAAAAAAACATGGTTACTATAGAAGGGTACAATAGAATTTTACAATAGAAATTTCTGAAAATGTAATCTGTCGTCGTTAGAGCAAGCGATTATTAACTACATATTTAATACGCTCATAACTTCAAACAGTCAGAGATTTGCGCTTTGAAATCGAACTCGAGACCTTTGCGTCCAACGGTCTCCCAGACAATACAAACATATACTTACATAATTATCTTTTATGATGTGTTTCTACTAAAATCTGTGCCAAAACAAAATCAGTTTGTAATTAGATGGCGGTGGAAGGAGGGCCAAATTCTGCAGTTAGTATGCCTTGCAACATGCGTTGGTGCTGGGGGCGTGATGTTTGGTACGAGGTCCAAGGGATAGGTGGCAGATGGCGCCATTTTAGTATCACAATATTAAAACAAATCATTTTTTCGAGACTGGAACATGAAGCCGTTTCATGAGCTTAGAGATTATTTTACTTGAAGTATTTTTATAATATATTAGCTATCCGTCAGGGATAGTACCTTTTTCAGGATATAAAGTACCCTTTTACTGTTCCCTGACAATGCGTATACGAAATTGCATGATGATCTTTCGAGTATTTAAAGCGTGAAAGTGTAATAAGCAAACAGACATACAAAATTATAATTGCACTTATAATACTAGTTGGGATTCCAAGCTATCTATGCTTCTTTGACTTTATGAAACACCCGTTTACTTTCAGTATACGCTTAAGTGTTGTTATTTCATCCGTTGTTTTAACATAGCCTGCCCAACATACGCGTCCAGGCTTGTTGTTCCTGATGGTATTAATCCCTCATTGTACATTTCATACAGCTCATAATAATAATAATTTTAACCCCTCTGAGACAGTCGTTATCTCATCATGAGACTAACGCGATATCGGAGGGCACAGTACACTTGCTTTTAAACTATCACCTTCGCCTTGTGACATAAACAATGTATCATCAGGTTAAATAAAAGCGCACAAACCGCAGGGCAGCTTGTGGCGAGCTGAATGTGAGTGGCGACACTGCGGTCCTGAATGTCTCAAAGAGTTGGTTAGGGCCTCATCCCCAGCTTGCCGTTACTGGTTGATTGAGGTGTAACTACAAGAGTGCCCGTAGGATTTTCAACTCTGGCTTGCCTTGGTCGGCCGGTCAGAGGGAGGCCGCTAGAGTTATATGCTTGGGGGTGGAAGTGTAATTTTCAAAGGCATAACTACGGGGAAACCCGCTCTGGGTCTCCGTTGTCACGAGACCCGTGATGGTGAAACCGGCGCCGCACCGCTCGACACCCCTAGCCACTCGCACCGGTGTTGCCTTCTGCTGCTGGCGTGTATGCCTATAGTTGCTATTCAGGGGGCCCATCTAGTAAGTTGGCGAGTCATCGTCTGCCCATTGCATTGATGCAATTAGAGTATTCAGGGCAGACGCCGTTTTTCATCCATAGTTAGCAATATACCGGTCCACCAGACACCCATACCCATAGCCCATATATTAAAATCCATACGTAGTAATAGTCCTATGCCTGCTGTGGCTAGTGCCGGTGTCGGTGTTCCATCCCACCTTTGATTAAAGCTCTCGAAGGGCCTCTTCACGTTGGACCCATGTCTCCGTGTAAGCCTCCCAAAGGGCCAGGTATTTTCTAATATAATATGTTAGAAAGTACCTGTGATAAGAGAAACATAATAATAATATATATCATAAAACACAGCACACATCATTGACATAGCAGTACCGAATACCCATAACCTTTTAAAAACTATTACGGAAAAATTAACAAATACACTGTGTTCGGGGTTGGGGTGAGATAAAGATAAACTAAGATAAGAGATAATAAAATTCGCTATATTTAAAGTCCACAATAAAGTAATAAAGATCAAATTAATTAAAGAATGAGGATGAGTGAAAATAATGAAAGGTAAGAGATTTGAGTCACGCGCGCGATATGACGACTAACGATGAACTAGTTCATTATTGCTGCGTAAAGTGCAATAAAATAAATTATTTAAAATATACACGTGTTGTACGGTTATTGACCCGTACACACTGAACTAAAAGAAGAAATAACAAGAATTTGGAAAGTCAACAAAGTTACAACACATCGCACTCTTAATAAAACAGCGACTTAACTCGAAATTTGAAAGTAAGGCAATTTGAACTCTAATTGTCTTCTCTCTTAGCCTTTATTATTCCCAAGTCATTTGGGGTCGGCTTTTCTGGTCTAATCGGATTTGACTGGATATCAGTTTTTACACGGAGCGGCTGCCACCTGACCTCCGCAACCCGAAGGCTAACGATACCCTAAGGTTAGTCCAGTGTCAGGATATTAGAGGGTACTGACTTTCCCAATAACGACTGCCATAGATGTTCATGGCAGCCGGGACCGACGGCTTAACGTGCTCTCCGAGGCACGGAGCAGGCGATAATTGTCAATCAATACGCACATAATTTCGAAAAGTCATATAACTTCCGAAAGCCAGAGGTGCGCGACGTGGGTTCGAACCCGAGACCCTCTGCATTGCAGTCTGTTGGTCTCCCCACTCAGCTATCGCTGCTACATTTGAACTCTAATTGTATATGTTAAATTCTAATATTATATTTGTGTTAAATCTTTGCAATAGAGTTCAAATTTGTTTAATCCAAAATACTGAGATAAGTCTCTGTTTTATTAAGGATGCGACATGTAGAATAGTACGAACATTTATGCAGAGTGATGAGACCGAACCGCATCATACAGAACAAAACGCTCTTAGTATATCTTAGATGGCGGCTACTTGGTGTCAACCCGTAACTGTCATTAAAACACCGGCTTACAACCGAGTATTAAAACAATTCCCATATAATAATAATATTATATTGTTTACTTCTCTCAAAAAGGTAAGTACATTGATATATTACAATAAGGTACAGCATGAACTAAAACCTTAGTGAGAGCTGGAGTCTGTACTAAGTACGAAACCTGTGTGACAAGTCTCCAGGCTCTCGCCTTTAGTAATACAAAAATATGCAGCTAGAGATTGTAAAACGTGTCAAAAATAATATGTACTTCAAAGATACAAGAAAATGTAAGGCAATCGATAAGATAAATTAGCAAAAAGTGCGGCGATAAGAGTGTATATTTAAAGTGTGTGTGTGTGTGTGTGTATGTGAGCGTATGTGTGTGTATGTGTGCGTGTGAGTGTGTGTTATACCACGTTTGCAAATGATTTTCAGCCACTGCAAAATGGAAAGTAGAAGCTATTCTAAGATATTTCATACAAGTTTGTTCTCGCGACTTCACGCGCAGTAATGTAGATTTTGTTAATAAATTTTTATTCCTCTACAGTATTTTTTTCCTATATGAAAGGGGGGGTACCTTTCATATAGGATTTCATATGTCCTTCTTTGTACCCCTGACGACGTGTATGCGAAATTGCATGATGATCGGTCGAATAGTTATGACACGAAAAGGTTATAAACAATCAAACTCACATTCGCATTTTAATCAATCATATAGTTATGATATAATACGTAACAATTTAAGCTATATGCTTCTTTGACTTTATGGTATGGACTTAATGGTACATGTTTAGGTACCCTGGTTGCGTTCATTGTTTTAACATATCCTGCCGTTATACGCGTCTAGAGTTGTTCTTCCTAATGATAGTAATACTTTATTATACATTTCGTAGTGCTCAAAGTTATACTGCGTTTGCAATTTCTCATTATTATCCAGTCTGGAACGTGGAGGCTATCCCAAGATATTTCATATACTCAGTCCAATGCTGTACGTGTAGGCGTTCAGGCAATATATTAAAAACAGACGACGTCTAGCTCGTGTTTCGACCTTAATAAATCGTCTGTGTGTCATGTTTAAGAGAACTCTTCGCTGTCGATAAACACCTACATCGTCTTTCATATCCGATATCCATAAATGCTCCAGTGTTTTGCTTCACACTTCGGGTTTCTACAAAACCTTTCTGTTACTATCATACTTAGGATAAAAGCCGACTTCTATACACTAGCGATGTTGTAGCTGTATCATTTTCGAGTTTCTGTGTTTGACTGCGATACTAATATTGCGCGTTTTAGTGATTCTATTTACGCCACGTCGGACTGGGGAAACATGAAGGTTAACAAGTAACAAAGTTTAAGTTGTTTTTCACTGTATCAACAGACTAGAATCCAGTCAGACATTTAGTCTCTAGATTGTCGCGTTAGACGTTTATTAGCGAGTAGTATTTGTTCCTGAATTTTATAATTGCTCCTCTGGGAAAAACTCGTTTTCCCAGGGGTTACTTTATCCTATGGATAGTTGAAGACTTTTACACATTACCAACCCTTCACAAATGTTTTGCTAATTTGCGAGCGTAGGGGCTAACGTGACACATATCTGCCGATTATAGCATAGTGCTTCTTTATCCTAAAGAAGTGAGAGTAGGAGATGAGTAGAGTTTCCACAATACCACAATGCAACGTGTTTGGTGGTGACCTTCTGTGGAGCAAAGGTACTTAACCATTCTAATTGCTTCCGTTTACGAGATGATTGCAAGTCACGCATCTCTGACATTTCGAAACTATGTGCGTATTAAACAGTTAATTATCGCTTGCTTTTGCGATGACGGAAAATATCGTGAGGAAACCTGCATGTCTGAGAATTCTCCATTATATTCTCAAAGATATTTGAAGTCTGCCTACACGCCAGAGTGTGTGCGTACCCAGTGGCCAGCGTGGTGCGCTATGGTTTAACCCTTTTCATACGGAGATGAAGCCAGTTGTCCAGCAGAAGAAAAAATTATATATAGGGTTAATATTATCACAAGAGGTAATAATGAAGTTTTAGTACTCCTCTCATTCAACAACATTCGCCGATTTTAAAAGATCTTTGACTTAAAATACATATATTTCAAACCCTTTCGGAGCACTATGGGGCTTTCCTAAAACGAGGAGTAAACAGGAGCATACACCAAGAGGAAAATTCAAGCTTATTTCCGAGTTCATATTGTTATCCGTCCAAACAACACCTCTTCCAGCACGCTAAATCCGACAACAGCATCACAAAGCCTATTACTCGCACCAAAACGGGTGCTACGTGCTGCTTTACTCGAAAAATAAAAATGGCGCTCACAAATACGTGATGGCAAATAGTTGAAAACTGAAACTTTTCCTTTAAAGGAAACCCATTTTTGTATTCTATCTCAATAGAAGATTTAAATTCACGCTATTTTCTGTATCGTAGACTATGAACTATTATGTTGTACATTCATAGTAAAAAGCAGAGACTACTAGGTCCCAAATTTTATCACCTCTGGCTTTGGGTCCCACGCCAAGGGGCGCCAACCTAATGCCGTTTATCCACAGCTGTGTATGAGATTCTCGGTTCAGGCAAAGTTTTATTGGGTATTTTCTGTCAAAAAACTCTCAGTTACAGCATGGAGTCTGGGACTGTGCCCGGTTAGCAGCAGTAGGCTTCCTGTTTCGTGGAACATCAAACCGTACCCTTTTGGGAACATAAACGCACTGTTACATATTCCCATTGCACCCTAATAGAGCATAGGATTTTGATTATTATTTGACACGCAATAGCAATCAAAACAAATCTTTTAGTGAAACCAGTATTAAAATTGGTTGCGAAATAGGAGAGTAATAATTCACATTTTAAGCTTGGATATAAAAAATAGTTGACTCTTAGTGAGCATGTCTCGCTGTCTCCCTCGCTCGTCTGCGGTTAAATAGCGGTTACTTAATAGTTTGTATCATGCATCTCTACTACCCCTACTACCAGATTTGAAACCCTTACGTCTTATTTACACCTGAGTAGATTTAAAAAAAATATTTGTGCTTTAGTATTTAGTTAATGTAACTATTTGGCTTAGGTAATAAAAAAAATGTGGGTAAATATAATTACCTTTGCCTCAGCCGTAACTCGTCCAAAATCCTCTATGTCCCTCCCAAATCATGAGATTCTCATGTCAGCAATTTTATCCTCTTCCTCAGCCCAGTGCTAATCCAGAGTTGTCGGCACACATCCTTTGTCGCAAACACTACTTACAGATTGCCAGATTCATTTCTATATCTAATTGCTATATATTATGCCATCTTCGTTTGTTATTACTGTGTCGAAATAAACGTTATTGTAGCTCAGTAAAAATCCTGACACTATAAATGCGCATGTGAGTTCGTTTGTAACGCTTTTACGCTTAAATTACTGGGCCGATCATCATGAAATTTCGTATGCACGTTGTTAGTACAGGGGTACAAAATAAGAAAATAGGGTATCTTTCATCCAGAAAAAATACTGTTAATCGGAAATAGTACTTTTAGGATGGAAATTGAATGACAAAATCTACTTCGGCAAAACCAAGTATTTTTCAATATCCTGGAGCCGTTTGACATTGCGAATAAGTACATTGGTTTTTCTTTTAAGTGCATTTAACCGTTGGACTGCCACGCAGAGGTCTCGAGATCGATCCCGAAGCGCGCATCTTTGGGTTTTCGAAGTTATGTGCGCCTTAAATAGTTAATTATCGCTTGCTTTAACGGTGAAGGTAAAAATTGTGAGGAAATCTGTATGTCTAAGAGTTCTCCATAATGTTCTCGAAGATATGTAAAGTCTTCCAACCCGCACTGGACCAGCGTGGTGGACTATAGCCTTACCCTTCTCTCACTGAGAAGAGACCCGTGCCCAGCAGTGAGACAGTTAAATACAGGGCTGACATTGTCGTATTCTTTATAGTTGCATTGCAAACGCAAGTCTTCATCAAAAACGCTGTCAATATTTTATAGCTTTAGCTAGTTTATGTATGTTTTATCTTTCGGTACATAAATCCGAAGTGACACAATCGATTTGCAGCAGTATCTGATATTCACGATGAGAAATGCATTTTATACAAAAAATTTCGGTTAAAACGCCAGTGTTTTGAAAGTTTAATTTTACCTAAAGTAAAAACTATTATATATATTGATAATTAAATAAAATAACTTTTGTCTTAGGCAAAATTATTAATTGAAAAGTGAATATGTGCTGGTCTTTTCATCGCAGAAATAATAAGCATTGCCATTCAACGTGGCAATGCTGTCAGTCTCCTGGGCACACATTGTGAAACGAGGGATTTCAATGACGCCTATTAGAGAGTTTTACTTTTATTTGGCCTCGATGGTGTAGTGGTTAGTGTAACCGACTGCCACGCCTGAGGTCACGGGTTCGATTCCCGCACAATTCAAACATTTGTGTGCATGAACATGGATGTATGTCTTGGTCTGGGTGTTTCTATGTATAATATGTATGAATTTACAAAAAAAAATGTATATACATATGTATATTTATCCATTGTCTAGTACCATAGTACAAGCTCTGCTTAGTTTGGGCTAGATGGTGTTGTGTGTATGTGGTAGAATATTATTATTATTATTCTTATTTATTTCTGTACTAAGTTATACCTAAAATATTATATAACGGAAATAAAATAAATATTTATATAAACGTAAAAGTAGAAAGTCTGAAACAATCTGGAGAATAAATTAAAAGTTAATTAAAAACATTTTGTTATAGAATTATATTCTTAAGGCTTATAATTTCACATCTTAACTATTTTTACTTTTACGTATTAATTAGTCACACCCTACCCATATTTTATGTTGTCGGTACCTAATAAAAGGAGAGTCTTGTCATATATTAGCTACAATTGCAGACACGGAGTATGGAACTGTGGTATTGTTTAGAACACAGGTGTAGAATTTCTTGACAAAACCTCAGTAACACTTTGCCTTATTCGGGAATTGAAACATAGACTTCATGGACAGCAATCGCTATCACTTCCGCTGCGCCACCGAGACAGACCGAAAACTATGAATACATTAAATGTTAAAAGGCTAAATTACCTTAATAATTAAATTTAATCCTCCAGACCGAATTTCAGCCACGGCAGCCAGTCTTAACGGAGACTGGCCAAATACACAGGAGATAGTGCACAAGCGCGTACGCAAACACAAGTGCACTCTCTGTTCCCTAACTCTCATGATCCGATGGGACGGTAATTCGACACGACCGGAGAGAAATCAGGCGTAGGACCAACAGCTTTACGTGCTTTCCGAGACACGGGGGTGTCATACACTGCCAACTTCCTAACTTAGGCTGCTATTGAAATTTCTTAACTGAAAAACTCAATAACTTTTTGTTGGCCCGACCCGAGATTCGAATCTGAGACCTCATGCACAGCAGTCGCATTCACTACCGCTGCGCCACGGAGGCAGTTGCCTTACACAGGTATTATCAACAATCATCTAATTAGACATGCAAGTCAGTAACCAAAACACCACATTTTCCACCTCATTATAACACATTAGGTCTACCGAAGCACTTGATTGATTAACGGTTTCCTGGCTAGATTATGGGCCATATAATTATAGGCGATCAATCACCGCCCGGAAACTACATCGGCTATCTACCTTTCTAGACATTTGTACTGGAATTTCTAGCTGAGACTTTGTTGGAAATGCAATTAAATTTTACATTTAGTCTTGTATATTTACATTTAGTCTTGTATACCGTATATATTTATTTAATTAAAGAGTTTTCATTTGTTTCTTGCCGCCCTTATGTGTGTTGAAGGATTTTTATTATAAACTTTTATGGACATCCTATTACAATCACTAGATATAAAACAAAATTCCCCGCCGCGTCTGTCTGTCTTTATGCGATTAACTCAAAAACTACTAAACGGATTTTCATGTGGTTTTCAACAATAGCCGGAGTGATTCATGAGGAAGGTTAAGGTGTATAATTTGTTAATGTTTTTTTGCTACCCGTGGAAAGCCGAGGCGGGTCGCTAGTTTGTAATAAAATTCCTTCAAATATTAAAAGGCAAGTGATATAATACATTTAAACTACATAATTACGTCTTAAATAAAAATAAAAGTTCTGAATTTTATTCAGAATTAGGATGAACTATAGCCGATAATATTGCAGCCACATATTATTGTTAAAATGTTACCCGTTTAGAAACCGCTTTCGGTATTGACACGGTAATGTTATCTAACAGTATTGTTACTCGGCTCTGTCCTTGAAATAATTACCTATAGCCGAGTGGTACGCAAACACGCGAGAGGGCTGCCCACCTGCATTCTTTTATTTTCATCAACCTACTTGAGTTTCTTTCTAGGTTAGTGATTGTAAATATTATTTTCTTTTAATTAGAGAAATGAAATTTGTTGTGAATGCAATAAGAAGTGTTCAACTCGCGTTCCGACCATTTGTATGAAGATAGAATACTGTTATATAACATTACTATAGTATTGAATTTCAAAGGGAATCAAGATTTTTACTCTCAAACACTGACTGCACGGATGGCTTGGTGGTTTAAGTGGTCGCCTTGCTACTGCCACAGCGTCGGTTGTAGTCGGTTCGATCCCCTCACGGGACAAGATTTTTTGTGATCCACTATTAGTTGTTCCGTGTTTGGGTGTTCTTCGTGACACTCGTTTAATTTCATCTAGGTATTGTTCAGGCGGAAGTTGTCTTTTTAAGAATGTATAAAAAGAAACACAACGTGGGTTTGCTTTATATGGATAATTATTTTAACATCTTTTATACTTTTGTGGGCATACTGAAATAAATATATTTTCTTATTACCCAAATTGTTAGGCAGAAGTTTACAAGACTAGACTTCCACCAGGACAGGTAACAGGGCTTAACTGACGAGCGTACGAAGAATATATTTAAAAGTAAATGAAGCAAAATAAGTAGCTATGCCAGTATCGTAACAAGTGGAAATCCGTAATCTACTATATAAAAATAAGTCGGGTTTTCCTTCCTGACGCTATAACTCCAGAACGCACGAACCGATTTCCACGGTTTTGCATTCGTTGGAAAGGTCTCGGGCTCCGTGAGGTTTATAGCAAAGAAAATTCAGGAAATCTTCTACTATATAAAAATAAGTCGGGTTTTCCTTCCTGACGCTATAACTCCAGAAAGCACGAACCGATTTCCACGGTTTTGCATTCGTTGGAAAGGTCTCAGGCCCCGTGAGGTTTATAGCAAAGAAAATTCAGGAAAAATTTCAACAGAAAAGCGGGAAAATCTTTTTTCACATACAGCGCCATCTCTGATACATAGCATGTACTACAGACCAATATTTTAAGTAGATGGCGCCGGTGCGTGATACATTGTTTGACAGCTACTCATTGTTCTCTGCTCAGTTAATTTCATGTGACAAACCGGTATTGCGTTCATTGTGAAATTGTGAAAAAAAAGTAAAAAAAATTAGTTATTCTTTTCCTAACATTTACCATCAAATCAATCACGTGTATTGTGCAAATTTTTATTCAATGTCAACAGCAGGCATTTGTCTTTAAGGTGGTAAGTTGAACTGTGTAAATGATGTGGATCGTGCATTTGAGGTTAAATTCACTACTCTGTCCATAGTCCAGAATGCCTAGAGGACGACGTGCGAACATCGGCCGCCGCACAAGACATGCGAGCCAGCAACAAGTGTATTCACAGAACTTAAGCGAAGAAAGACAAAATATAATAAGAGAAAATGCCCGATTGAGACAACGCGTGAGCACACGAAGATCATTGGCATCATACAATCGCTTGGCATTCCAATATGATCCCACTGCGAACTACAGTGATGATGAAAATTTAGATATTGGACCAATGACGACTATATGCCGATATTGCAATGCGTTAAAGTTCAAAAGAGAAACGGCTGGATTGTGCTGCGCAAGTGGAAAAGTCAAACTGGATCCATTACTTACACCACCACAGCCACTGAAACCATTGTTCGATGGAAGTGATCCCGATTCCAGCCATTTTCTTCAACACATCCTTGAATACAATAACTGCTTTCGCATGACTTCCTTTGGAGCTAATATCATTCGAGAAGGCGGCTTCATGCCGACTTGCAAGGTAAAAGATACAACACACATAACCAATCACTCACACCAACACAATGAATTGCAACACATAACAACTACATATACACCACACACTACACCATCACACGATCAGAAGTTACACCGTATTCTTCAACAAATGATTGTTTGCAATTACAGATACAAGGACAAATATATCATTTGCATGGTTCAATGGTGCCAACACCAGATGAACCGCATCAAATCATTTGAGTTTTTGGTGACACACGTTGTTATATGTACTCGGTGGAATGGCAGAAGCGTGGACTACCGCATGCTCATATCCTAATTTGGTTGCTGAACAAATTAACATTAAACATCCATGTTCATGCACACAAATGTTTGACTTGTGCGGGAATCGAACCCGCGACCTCAGGCGTGGCAGTCAGTTACACTAACCACTACGCCATCGATTCGTCTAATATGCACATAACTTTTAAAGTCAGAGGTCTTGGGATCAAACTCGACACTTCAAATAAGTTACTGATGCTCTATAACCTCTACCTACCTCACCGGAAAAGTGTATGTATGCTTTCTAAATGTCAAAAATGCCTGTGATGGGATCGAATTCAACATCTCTCCGGTGCAATCCAACGCTCTATACTATACACACCCTAGTCGTAGTCATAAATAACAAAACGCCAATATATACGATATTGCGTCTATACGCTACACATAAAACATGCATATAAACCCGTTATTAGATAGACGCACCAAGTGCAAATGTGCGTATAAATCCGGGATATTTTTTACAACTGTGCTTCTGTTTCATTTGTGTCAATGGTTTTTCGAATTTGATCAATTTACATACAATATACTCATGCTTTATATCCACGAAGGGAGGAGGCAGTGATATATTGCATGCAAATTACACCAGCAATATTTGAGCCCTCACGTTATAGGGCGTGTAGGGCCTCGCTGGGTGGTAAGCCATTGGCGTACAATATGAATGCTTGCATTCATATTGTGTCTTGTGATTTCCTGTAGCATATCAAATTCAAGAGATGATTTCTTAGTTTGAAATGCTTCAGTTTGAGGTATCTTTCAAGTACATATTTGCTGATACCCGTGTGTTCTTAAAACATACGATAATATAACATTTTTAATCAGAAGTAAGAGTTTAGCTCACTCCGTTATGCTTTGAAAACTTTGGCCAGCAAAATATAGGTGTGGTATTATACTTCATACGTATACGAATGATAGGCAAATACAAAAGAAATTAAACAATAAAGGTTGTCTTTGATTAACACTGATTTAATCGGTAAGGCAGCGAGTTCGTCACACCGAATGTGGCTGCGCACGTGTTTTCGGCGCTTATATATCTTCAATATGATACTGACAGCCATAACTGTCACTTAAACTGACACATCGGCTCTGTGGCGACCTCACTCAAGCATTAGCTTGACGTTCCGAAACAAACTAATAAATAGCGCTTTACTCAACTCCAATTACAGAAGTAAATTGCATTCCAATGATTATTTTCTTGAGGTTTCGACATATATTTATAACAAACAAATGTATTTTATATTAAAATAAATGTAAAATCAGTAATTTAGTAAACTGACTAACTGACAAGTAACTTTGACGTTCATAAGTATTATGTTGTGACCTAAGTAAATAAATTACTCACGTATTTCACTTTATTGTAACAAATTTTGTAATTGGGAACACTAGTTGCCATACATATGAAAGAAAGGAAGAAAAGTATATTGCTCCAGACAATCACAAACAAAAAAATAATACTTACACAACAAGGACTTTTGAACCAACCTAAGCTGAAACATGTTTTAGACCTCATGGCTAAGCCTTCGTACTTCCACAAGCTGTAATTTATATCTTTCGGTGCCTGTCGCACGATGCCCTGTTGACTTACAATCGCGTTGGAGCTGAATTCTAATGAGATCGCGGAGTAAGTGTTCGCTGACCTTTGTGTGGAAAGAGCCTTTATATGTTTTATTTCGTTCAATGTCGAGGTTTATGAAGAGGACTAGAATTTATGGTTGTACTATGAGTAGTCTTTTTCTGATGCTTTTTTAATACTCTTCTTCTCTCTTAGCCTTTATTATTCCCAAGTCACTTGGTGTCGGCTTTTCTAGTCTAACCGGAACTGACTGGATATCAGTTTTTACACGGAGCGGCTGCCACCTGACCTCCGCAACCCGAAGGCTAACGATACCCTAAAGCTAGACCAGTGTCAGGATATTAGAGGGTACTGACTTTCCCAGTAACGACTGCCATAGATGTTCATGGCAGCCGGGACCGACGGCTTAACGTGCTCTCCGAGGCACAGAGCAGGCGATAATTGTCAATCAATACGCACATAATTTCGAAAAGTCATATAACTTTCGAAAGTCAGAGGTGCGCGACGTGGGTTCGAACCCGAGACCCTCTGCATTGCAGTCTGTTGGTCTCCCCACTGAGCCATCGCTGTTACATGCTTTTTTAATACTATAAGGTGGCAAACTAGCATACGATTCGCCTGATGATAAGTGGTTATTGAAGCCTTTAATTGCTTGCAGTACTTGAAATATTCGGGGTCTCTGAACTCAAGGCAAAGGATTTAGATATGGGATAAAAGGAAAGGAATAGGTGAGACAGGTATATCAGCATTAATTAACGTCTTTTTTTAAATGGCGTGTATCATATTGAGTTGACTTATGTGTCTTTGACAATTAAACAAATGATTTGAAAATTAAAACACAAAGAATAACCAGACTAATATTGTTATTAGTCAACTATTAGTGTACTTATCCATACTAATATAATAAAGCTGAAGTTGAGTTTGTTTGGTTGAACGCGCTAATCTCAGGAACTGCTGGTTCGAATTGAAAAGTTCTTTTAGTGTTAGATAGCCCATTTATAGAGGAAGGCTATAGGCTCTATAATATCACGCAACGACCAAAAGGAACCGCACAAAACCTAAATTAACGCGAGCGAAGCTGTGGGCCAAGTCTAGTTTGATATATAGCTTTTCAACAGTACCTAACTTGATTTAAAGATATATGTTTACAACTTTAGTGAAACACCACTAACGTAGTAAACATATTCTTTGTCTAAGACATGAGGCAAGGAACACCTTGCCTTATGTTTTAGTCAATTCTACGCAAGGAACAACAAAAATTTTAACTACTAAGCATGCCTCACAATTTTGTGCCCGTATTTTAATCGAATCCGAAAATTCAGGTGCAATTGCAATGGTAGGTAAATCACCGCTCTTTGTTCTTCCGTTCTACTCCTATAAGTCAGGAATCGTATACAGTTTAACGCCTGCCAAATTAATGATAGCAATACGCAACTTATAACACAATATACCACAACACAGAACGCCGTTTAATATCAAAACATTAAATTCCGAATGCAATATTCACGATAAGCTACACATCGATAGTTCCGGAAGGAACGTTAAGCCATAAATGTATTATCATATTTGCTCGAAAGTGAATTAGGCTAAAATGGCGTCGTAACTAATGATAAAAAATACTCAAATATAGAAAAATAGTCAGCTTATGGCAAAATACATAATAAATTCCCCAAAAATCTATCAGAAAGAATAATGGTGTGTACCATTACAAGAGACGCTTGTGGGTTAATATAAAAGCCACCACATAATTTACATACTTACATAGTAATACATACACAATAAAATCAAACAAAGACCAAAATGTGGTAACAATAAAGATGTGTTTTATATGTAGAGATTGATGTAAGTAATCAACATATTATGATTTCTGCCATACAATTCAATGCAAACAATTGACTTCATTTATTTTATAGGATGTAACATATTAATTTATACCTGCTTTTATGTAACATTCTGTTGCCATGTGCTACGTCGCACAAATAAAACATTTTGTATTTAGATTTAGTAAGAGGATCCATTTTATAAACTTTATTGACCTTACAATTATAGTAATTTTCAAAGGCTTTACGGGAATAACCCAATCGTCTCTCCATTTATCCGAGGCCAGCGATGGCAATAACTGCATGTTGCCGAATTCTTACATTCCTAACCACTTACGATGAGTTTAGAGATGCCTATATTTTCAGATTTAAGTATAAATGAATCAAATGGTACATTTAATTCAACATTATGTTCGTGTTCTTCTTATATTACCAAATATGTAATGTGATGTGGTAATTAGATGTTATTAAAATAGAAAACTAGCTAATACGCTCGTTCACTCGGGAACACCACTTTTTTCTGGATGAAGGGTAATCTGTATACTTTTCTCTTGCCCTGATAACTTGTATACTAAACTTCATGTGGATGGGTAAAGTAGTTAAGGAATGAAAGCGTGAGAAAAAAATAAACAAATTCACATTAAAACAAAGGTTATTTAAAATCGCTTGCCGCTTATAACATATACGTGTATCACAGAAAAAAGTTTATGGTGTTATCGGTGCGTCGGTAAATCAAAATATATTACAAATTATATCGCTCAGTATCGCGGCGCAGTCTATTAATTCTATTTTTTATTTGTACCACAAATGTAAAGTGATATTAGATGGATGGATTCATGTTGCAAATGAATTCTTTTGATGTATTGGATGTTGAGATTGATGTTGAATATGGAATATATTGATGTTATTTTTTTATGTTTGGATATAGAGTCGTGTTAGTGGCTTAGGATTGGAACTGGATGAGTAGATCCAGCTTCATACTGTCTATGAATTCATGTTGAAAATTGAATCTTTTGATTTATTGGATGTTTGGATTGATATCTCCTCAATAAAGATTATTTAATAATCTAGCTAGGAGAACAGTGCAGTTCACTCGTTAGATTGTATATTAATTTAGTATACTAACTAGACAGAAGAAAAGAACTTGTACTACAATTCTTTATTTTGGTAAATATCCTTATTTCTTCTTCTTCTTTTCGTGTGATAAGTTTCGAAATTAGGAACAATATCTGGTGGATAATAACTGTAGTCGCAGTTTCACTTTACTGTGCCGCCCCCGTAGCTCGTAGCGTGATGTTATATATATTCTAGATATAAATAAAGAATATAGCTATATATATATATATATATATATATATATATATATATATATATATATATATATATATATATATATATATATATATATATATATATATATATATAGACAATATAGCCTTCCTCTATAAATAAGCTATCCAACACTAAAAGAATTTTTCAATTCAGATCATTCTTGAGATTAGAGCAAACAAACGTTTCAGCTTTATAATATTAGTATATATACAAGATGAAACGTCTATTAAGCTTTAAGATATTATATTATATATTATATTTTTATTTTATTTATTAAGACAACCAGTAGTTGTTACATTAATACATCCACATATAAAAATACTTAATGAAAAAGTTATAAATGCATAACATTTCAGGTGTCACAACATGCATAATGATGACCTATTGAGATAATACTGATATTACAGAAAATTTAGTTTTACGAACATATTTAAAATGATGACATATTGAAGTAAAAATCGTTAAAAGCATTAATTTTAAGTAGATCTCTAATTGAAATAGACATTTTATGGCTATTAGACAATAGCTGGCTATGTGATACGTTTGATTTGGCTTTGTGTTTATATATACATATATATATTCTCTGGTCTGTATATCCGGGTAGTTATCATGCGGCCTCAACAAGGTTAGGACGAACGCTTCTTCGTTAATTGGGTCAAACAGTGGTAAGACGCACATCACACGTTTGTGTATGTCTAGTGCAAAGCTCTGCTGGATATATCTGTTGCGGGAAAGCCTTGCGTTGAAGGTGATTAATTAATCCACCATTTTGCTCTAAGACATACTTTTATAAGACTATAATTATTTTTGGTGCTTTATCTAAAATTGCCGTTTTGTATGGAGAAAATCGGTCACATTGTGTTTTATATGAACTATTTGATATTTTTTGGTAAAACTGATGTGTGTGTATGATATTTGCTTGACTTTAAGGCTATTATGTATATATGAAACGGATTTATCTTGGTTATGAGATTATTTGGCATGTTTAGACTCAGCTTATAGATGTTTCTTGTCAAACATTGTGTCGTTTGCCAAGCGATCGTATTCACCTTTGCTGTATAAAATGTGACATTTAAAATGGGTGATTAAAGTTAGCTTCCCTACGAACCGTTTGCCTGAACCTAGCAAACTAACCTAAATGTAGCTTCAGTGACTTAGTAAACTCACTATAGTTTTACCGAAACCGCTGTACCGCGCCTTAGGTATGTGCGCGGCGAGACGGAGGGGGAACGCAGGCTAACAGGCCACTGTCATTCGTCAACGCTCACATACCTAAGGCGCGGTACAGCGGTTTTGGTCAAACTTTAACCAATAATTAACACTCATAAGTGTTCAGTTGAACTAAATGAAAAAAATGTTTTTATCTTTGACTTAATAAAAAATATTACAGATTTTTTATTATCTATCACTAAATGGGATGTGCATCGATGTAACTGCTAAAGCATGCAAATGTTAACGTCGTGATCGAATCCACAGCGTCACGTAATAGCAATGCGATCGTGAAATTATATTACAAATGCTAAATGCAAAATGTTATTGCCAATGCTACTATCTGGATAGCTTCTACTCTATCCGCACATTATATTTACTAAAGTGATCAATTTTCATATCGCCAGCTTTTGTGATTCTTTGTTTAGCAAATTCTTGATGTTAGTAGTATCATATCTGACAAGGATCCCCTACCCTCACATTATATCACATCACAGGAGTCTCTACAATCTGGCCACACCCTACCATGGCTAGCATGGAAGTCCCTAAATAGACTTCGCACCCAGGTTAGCCGCTGTAGAACGAACTTTTGTAGGTTGGGATTCAGGGACCCCGGCCTTGCTCGGTGTGACTGTGGTGAGTTAAGCAAACAATGGACCATTTGTTGGTATAGGTACCATTCTTGCTCGAACACTTGCACAATATCAGAGCTTTGTGCGGCCACTCCTAACGCAATTAGAATGGCCGAATATTATACAAAAAATTTATAGTTCACACAAGACGAGCCATTGACACGAAGAAGAAGAAGATTACTTTATTCGACATGTCTTTAATTATAATAAGTCTCTTAGTGCGCGTCCACACCTTCGTGGCAAGCCACGGGTCTTGATATTTGAACTATGATGACGGGTGTGTTTATTTTGATATATTAAATATTTTCTAGCAACACAGCAAACATTTTGTCCAGCTTTTATTTTAATTGTATAAAGAACTTCTCGTATTCTGAATAATTGCTGTGTCGCGGTGAACTTATAACGGAGACGCATGATGCCCAGACCCGGAACAACTTTTTGTGGATTACACAAATTTTTGTCCCGTGTGGAATCTAACCTATATCACTAGGAGCAGTGGCAGTAGTGAGGCGACCACTTACATCGCTACGCCATACGTGCAGTCATAGATGTATCGTATGGAATGTTCAGTTCAGCATTTGACATAAGTGTGGACGTTAGATATGATACAGTAAGATATTTGATGGGTTTGACAGTTTTAGTCAAAGGAATTTTTAGGCCAAAGATGTCACGCCGTGACAAAGTTTTGCACTTTGGAAGTCAGCTGCAGTGGTGAGACGGGCGAACGTCGCGCGAGGCTTCATTTACACCAAAAATATTGAAATGTAACTCTTACGTAACTCAGACTGTATGTAACAAGGTCACGCCAATTTCACGCTGCGTTGTCGACAAGCCATTAGCTTATGGGAGTATTCTCACCGCTAAAAAGTGACACTACGAAAACTACACAAAGTAAACGGGGCTTAATAAAACTAACCCATGTCGCTATAGTTTCCTATAATTTCATCAATGGGTTCAAGTTTTTAATAAAGACAGTAAGTAAAACAGAATAGCTAATAGGTACCTTGCCCCATTAAAAGTAGCGTCCATTTTTGAGTAGCAGAGCTAAGTAAGTAGAGAGGTGGCAATAATAAATTGTGGTTAGTATGAAAGTACTGCTTCCATTTTACGTTCACTGGTTTTAGGGATTCTTTTCAGGCCAAAGCGCATTTTTTTTGGATGATAACTCATCTAACAAAATTTCTATGATATTTTTTGTAAATTTGTGGCATTCTATTCTTACTAATAATATAAATGCGAATGTGAGTTTATTTGTTTGTTACGCTTTCACGTCTTAACTACTCAACCGATCATTATGAATTTTCGCATACACGTTGTCTGGCGTACAAAAATGACATGGGGTGCCTTTCATACAGAAAAAGTTCTGTTCCAGAGGAATAGAAAAATGACATAACCTAACGCGAGCGAAGGCACAAGCAAAATCTAGTATAGTATAATTATGTATCGGGTATTAACACGATCATGCATGGTTACCTTTTTAAAGCTATACGTTTCGACCAGGTTACACCGGCCGTGGTCACAAGCTGACTGATACTTATGTATTATATATATCACGCAACGCGAAAGTTTAAAAGTTAATATGTATAATGTTTATTTCGAATCTTTTATCTAAGCTTTCTTCTTCGGAGTTCAATAGTAGTTCCTATTGAACATTGACAGATTATTAATAAATATAATATGTAGCGGGTATTAACGCGATCATGCATGTTTACTTTTTTTAAGCTTGATGTTTCGACCAGTTTACACCGGCTGTGGTTACAAGCTACTTGTGACCACGGCCGATGTAACATGATGATCGCGTTAATACCTGCTACATATTTAAATTATCGAATGATGATGATGTTCATATATAAATGATCAATAAACTTGTAATCTATTGAGCTGCAAAGCGTTTTAGAAAGAAATGGTGTGCTATAAATCAATGAAACTAACAATAAAGAGAGAGTGCTACGATTTTTCTGTCACGGTAACTCATTCATTTATATTTATAGCGAACTTAAATAATATATGATAGATTTCTTTAACTACCTCGGTGGTAAAGCAGTAGTTTTAGGTCTCCGGTTCGATCCCCGAGTCGGGCAGTGTTATTATAGACAAAAATAGGTTGATCCATTGTTCGTGCCTGTCGTTTGATCCTGAAATCAGAGCTAGCGAAATGTTAGTATTGCCACATTACAACACTGCTTTCCCTTTGAGAATATGTTGGCGTGAATGTGTTTAAAAACATTAATAATCAGGAAAAACCGTGATTGTAATATTTTGTGACAAAATCCATATATTCTAATTCAATTACATTAGTAAGGTTATTGTGATTTTACAAAGTTATTGCAATAAATCATAAAAATTTAATATAGTAATAAAATGTCAATATTACAAGTGCTAAAAAAATTATGTTTGCAATGCAAAATAATTAGTCAACTAAGTATAATCATAATTCCAACACATTTACAAAATTAATTATTAATACAGCAATTTATCGTTTACACAAATTAATAACTATAATCAATTATTTGGCTAGTCAACAGGTTATTTCAAAGCGCCTGTATATTATATCAACTTTAATTTATACTCAAATTGGTCACAAAATCCAATTTACTCAATATCCTATTGCTGCTCAGACAATAAAATAAAACAATCATAAAAATATTATGGTCACAATTTTTCAATAACACTCGACAAGTTTTATTATTTTCATGTTAGAACAAATCCAATAATGTTTTATAAATCATAAAACCGAATTCTCGTATACATACTTAAAGCTCAGAACTTTGTGTCATTTCAAACGTTTATAATACAACCCACCCAAAAATGCGATATCCGTGACTACACTGCAAAATACAAATCGAAAATTCTCAAAATGCGTTTTGATCAGCATATCTCGGAGAAAAGCTTGCGATGCCAGGCAAAATCGCTAAGAGGTTAAGCTAGATTTCCTTGTTGGATTTCAGATTGCGTGGAGCAACGGAACATTTCAATAGATGGAAACGAGTATGAGGTTTTTACTCGAGGCGGGTATCAACAAGCGATTTTAGAAACGGCACTTGGATTTCACGCTTTAGACATGGAGTCAACCAGGCAGCCATTTTTGGTTTAGATATTTTAGCATTTATGTTGTATAATATTGTCTTCTATTTACGCGAATATTATTCATTGAAATTAAACTGCTATATACGGATTTTATCGCGTTGTTTATTTGACACTTTATTACAAAATTTTGAAAATTGTTACACTACTACTACTATTAAACTTTACTAATTTTTAAGCTAATTAAATTATTATTAATATTATAGGCCACTGACTTCCCAATAACGACTGCCATACATGTTCATGGCAGCCGGGACCGTCGGCTTAACGTGCTTATATACAAATAAACAAAGCGATAAAATTCGTATATAGTAGTTTAATTTCAACAAAGAAACTTAAACCGTATACAGAAAAATCAACCACTCATAGTTAATATTCCTGCATTTTTTTTTTAAGCGAAGTCTTTATGTAGATGTTAGTAATTGAAGTTTTCACTGCGCTCTACAGGGCGAAGTGAAATCTTTTGACTGGACAAGTCACAATCGCTGTGTAAGATGTATCTTAAAAATAATAAACTAAGTGCAGTTGATCCAAATGGATTCAAACTATGTGTCTTGAGCGTGGTTTCTACAGTCACAAGTTAGAACGAAACTTGATCAATTGCGGCAAGCCTCGTACTACTTACAATGATTATAATTACTCTCAGATCACTTAAACTTCCAAAACTTTTCACTTCAATAGTACATGAATGAAAAGAGAAGTTGGACATATTGAAACAGCTTTCAACTATGATCTAAAGACTGATTGCTGACTTTAAATTACAAATATCTTCAAAAGTTGTGTATCAATGACGAACTGAAATCGATATTGTAATTATAATGTCCTCCAAACTGAATTTCGGTCATAGCAGTTAATCTTAACGGAGACAAGAAATTCGGACAGCAGATATTATAGTGCACAAATATATTTGTAAGCTCAAGTACGCAAACTATAAACTATTCTATCACCATCATAGTGTGACGGTATAGTAATCCGACTCGATCGGAGAGAGATCACATGCAAAATAGCATTGCGTGCCAAGGTACGGGGATCAATCATCGCCAACTCCCTAATCTCTTGACAGAAAAACGCAATTACTTTATGTTTAAACTTTGAACCAGAGACCAAATGAATAGGATTACAAAGTCTATGTCATAAACGTAAACACAAAAGAAACAGTAAGACGTCTGAATGGAAAAGTCCACAGTACGTGACCCATGTGGGTATGGCTCTAGCATTAATCTTTGCAATTCCGTAAGCCGCGACTATATGTGCATATGAGAGCAGCGATAACTCAGTGGGGAGACCAACAGACTGCAATGCAGAGGGTCTCAGGTTCGAACCCACGTCGCGCACCTCTGACTTTCGGAAGTTATATGACTTTTCGAAATTATGTGCGTATTGATTGACAATTATCGCCTGCTCCGTGCCTCGGAGAGCACGTTAAGCCGTCGGTCCCGGCTGCCATGAACATCTATGGCAGTCGTTATTGGGAGAGTGTCGACACAAAAGATCCCACTGGGTCGAAGTGTCGCCGGTCTGCACTGACTGGCCCCCACATAAGATAAGATAAGATATGTGCATATAGCATAATGCTTTGGGAAGATAATGATAAAACATACAAGCAGAATAGACAAAAAAACATTGCATACATATCTGAGAAAGAAAGCGACTTAATCGAAAATTGGGTCTTAATAAGTGGGATACATAAACCACATTTGAAAATCTTGCTTTATTTGCACAAGTGATTACATCGTTGCTTCCATGGCATAAGCTTGTGCTTATATAAGTAACCAATTAGATTCTGGGTGTGCAACTAAAATACATATGTATTGAGAAACATTTACTAAAAAATCTACTAAACTGCGATAGCCTAGTGGGATTGCCACGACTGCCACGCAAAGCACTAAGCGAGCCATTGACTTTTCGAAGTCATGTGCGTATTAAATTGTTAATTATTGCTCGCTTTACTGGTGAAAGAAACCTGAACATTGTGAGGAAACCTGCATATCTGAGAGTTCTCCATAATGTTCTCGGAGATATGTGAAGTTACTAGGTCACTGTGGTGGTCTATGGCCTAAGCCTTCTCTCATTGAAAAGAGGTCCGTGCCTTTCATACTTAAAAAACATCTACAAACTCGACTAATATATTGCCGGAGCAGTAGGCATATAGGCTTAAGCATATACTTATATAAAATAGTAATATGGTCAGTCAATTAAGACTGCGCCGAGCGTAAGACAGATAATGACAGAGCTCAAGCGGCGCATATTCAAATCGACGCGCGGCCGCCATAGTCAAATTGTATGGAAGATTTGAAATGCTTTCTATATATCCTTATTGTCAATCAATAACTTAAAAATTTGGGACGGACAAATTGTATTATGTTTCGTTTAAGCTGTAAAATAGGATAGATTTCTACTGTTATACTCTAAAAATCACGTAACACGAGCTTACGGTTTTGCATTTTTCGTGCAAATTTACGTAATTTTGTAGGCGAAAATATTAATTACACGGAGTAATTGTAAACACATTTATTGTTATACTAAATGTATATTTTATATTTCTATTAAACAAAAGGTATTGTTTTTATTTACTTAACTGTGAACGTCGGTTTTGGCAGATTTCGCTCGGCACAGTCTTAAACAGAAAGGGAAAATATCGTGACAGAATCTATAAAAGCTTTTCGAATGCTCTCAAATATTTGTAAATTGTGCCGATCCACACTTTGCTAGGGATTGAGATACAGCCATACCAAATAATGGCACAGTTACAAACATGGCTGTTATCATATTACTATTAGAATCAGGGCACAATACGCTCTCTCAATAAGCTCGACTGCTTTCAAACATACGATAGAAACCGCAACTCATCCCAGTACTCAACTTGTGCGACTAAACTTATCCCGTATTCATTGCCCTCGGCCTGCAATACAAGTTACGGAGCAATACGACCACTGGTAAGCCAGCTGGGCAATATGCCTGCGGTCTAGTTGCTGCAGCTATTGCATAATATTGTCCACGGTCGGCTCATGGGTTAATAATTGTTAGATTATGAATGTAGATTTCGGATGTTCTGGCGTGATAATCTTGTGTAATGATTAGACTGCTAGCGATTTTCCTCAAGTCATTTGCTTTTACTAAGTGGATCTAGATATGAGTACGACTCACAATTAAGGGTGGTCGATGACGTTAAGCAATGAAACTGAGTACAAGAATTGGATGGATGAGCATTTAACACAGATGTGATAATCTTGTGTAATGAAACTTCAGGATCAAGTGAGCCGCATGCTAAAAAGGTCGATGAAGTTAAGCAAATTATATTGAGTACAAGAATTGGATGGATGACCATTTATTGATGTGATTGACATATAGGTAATAAAATTGTATAATTATTGGACCGAAAACGATTATGTTCTTATCACTTGCTTTTTTGGGCCGATGAAGTTAAGCAATGAGATTAAGATTTTCGCTTGGGGGCAATAATCTTGCATTCAGTATTCTTCTAGTATTTAGAACCTACACATGTTGATTTCTACTTTAATAAAATATATAATTAAATTACAACAAAAAAACGTACTTTTGCATTTTAATACCTATTAATTTGCAATATTTTCTTATAAATTTGATCATTATCCTCCTTCATCCTTATAAATAAATAAATTAACTGTACCACTGCTGGGCACGGGCCTCTTCTCAGTGTGAGAAGGGTTAGGCCATAGTCCACCACGCTGGCCTAGTGCGGGAGTAGACCAGCGTGGTGGACTATGATCTAACCCTTCTCACAGTGAGAAGAGGCCCGTGCCCAGCAGTAGGACAGTTTAATACAGGGCTAATATTATATATATCTCTGAGGATTTAATACTATCCTTAACCACACTATTTGTTATTCTATAAGCCTAGGTTTCCACGTTTCTACGTGCTAAGTACCGGCATTATGTTAATAAAACACAAATGCTTCAGATAATTTGTCAAAATTATACACCAGCCAATTTCACGAAATCACAAATAAAAAACAGTAACAAGACTTTAATATTTCACCGTTTAAAGGGTCATCAATCCTTTTTATGGCCTTACTGTGCTATCATTACTGTATGATGACCATCTCATTCGTCGTTAGAGACACTGTTTTTATATTTGGTATCCTTTCGTACGATTTATTGACTTCAATTATAGTAATTTATTCATTTGATATTTTATTTTATCTGTCTTATGTAATGGACGATAAAACTTATTTGATGTCTCAAATTATGGTGGTATTATGATTTATTGGTTAAGGGTTCTTGATAACAATCGTCATAATAAAAAGTTGCGATGGATTTATTTAGTTTTGTTGGTGGTTTTATGCAAGCGTAATACTGATCGCGAAATCTTAACTTTGATTTCTAAGTAGTGTAATATGGTTCTTCAGTTAAAATAATAATTGACTATACAGATGGTAAACAGAATCAGCAGTTACCTTGCAATTGCAGCCACGCTAAGTGTTGCGGTTTCGAATCCCACATAAGATTTGTGTGATACATAAGCTATTGTTCCAAAATCAAGTCTGTTTTGTGATTGTTAATAGTGTGATTGTAAAATCCCCGTGACATCATCATTGGCCACAGCATCTGGATATACATGATTGTTGCAGCGCTTGTAGATTTAAGTAGTTCTGCAGCATCTTTGGTGGCTGTAAAGCCCTATCGCTGCACGGCATTTCTTGCCACATCGGTCGCAGACGAAGCGTAAGGAGTAAGTGGTAATCGGGCCGTGGAAGACTTTTCTGCTTTAATTTCATGAACCAGTCTTTGGTCATGCTTGAGTGCTCCGAATTTAGTGTCATGGCGCCATTCTGATCTTGCATTGGTGCGTTTCTCCCAATTCTCGGCATCAATATCATATCCCGCTTGCAAGAGTCTTTAAATCTTAAAATTGGTTAGTTGGTTCTTTTTGCGTCCGCTATTTGACCGCGCATGATTCATCGTGGTAGTCTTTCTGGGTCCATACGGTGAACGTGACCCAGCCAACAAAGTCTTCTTTACTTCAATATAGCAGTTATGCTGGAACCGTGCATTTTTGAAAGAACTACCTCATTGCTCATTTTGTCCTTCCAGGTGACGCCAAGTATAGTCCTCAGGCATCGCATGTGGAAAGCATTGAGTTTGCGCTCCTGTTTCACATATGAGTTCCAAGTTTCTGAGGCATAGAGTAATGTACTCAAGACACAAGTCTGATATACATGGAATTTAGTGTGGGAAGTGAGTCTGCAATTTCTCCACACGCACGAAAAGAGTTTTCCGAATACAGTCGACGCTTTACCAATCCGAGTATTTAACTCTTTGTCATTCGAAATGAAATTTGTGGTGATAGAGCCAAGATAGCAGAAGTTATTTACGACGTCAAGTATAGCTCCTCCCAGTGTAATTTTAGGAGGCTGATGTACATCTTGCACCATGATGACCGTTTTCTTTGTATTCAGACCAAATCTCGTCACCGTTAGTTCAGACTTAATTTCAACTGTCTGAACTGACGTTTATTCAAAACAGTTAAGTAAAAACAAAATTTCTCAGGAATGCTGATAACATCAACCTTCCAAATCCTAGAACCCAACATGGTATTAAAAATATAATGTATGAGGGAAACTCTACAAGAAATTACCCAAGTCTTTGAAAACGGTTGCCGTTTTCAAAGAAATTCACTTTGCACAACTTATATTGACGAACATATCTACAAAGCACAATCATTCAGTTATTCACGCCAGAGCCCATAAGATGCGAAGACACACGATGTCAGCAGTGCAACCTCATAAACTGAAGCTCTCGAATGAATTTCTCGCTCGACTATAATAGATTCTGGTCTAGCAGATATTATGCGAAGGGCCCGAAGAGCGGTTTCTGTACTACGATATTACAATAGACAGCATTTAATGATCCGAGATTAATAATCAATCTGATATAAATAATAATAATAATAATAATATTCTGTCACATACACACAACACCATCTAGCCCAAACTAAGCAGAGCTTGTACTATGGGTACTAGACAATGGATAAACATACATATACATACGTATTATACATAGAAACACCCAGACCAAGACAAACATCCATGTTCATGCACACAAATGTTTGACTTGTACGGGAATCGAACCCGCGACCTCAGGCGTGGCAGTCGGTTACACTAACCACTGCGCCATCGAGTCGTCAAATATAATATCGTCGGATATGTCCATTCATTGGAATGGACACGATTTTAATTATCGGCACTAAATAATAAGGTGTGTTATCTTTGTAGTTCTTAAACTTAATTTAATGTTAATAATAATAATAATATAATAATATAATATTCTACCACATACACACAACACCACCTAGCCCAAACTAAGCAGAGCTTGTACTATGGGTTCTAGACCATGGATAAACATACATATATACTTTTTTTTTAGTAAATACATACATATTATACATAGAATTATATATTATATTATGTTGTTTTTCTATTGCTTGTCAGTTTAATCGGAAGAGGTTAAAATGCTAAACAATTCAAAAGTAACAAGCTTTTCGGCGATTGTATTCGTCAAATCAATACAAATCAAATGAAATCGTTTATTCGTGATTATCGTTACATATTGATGTGAATTGTTGTACGTTAGTTGTAGTATGTTGTTGTGTAGTGTAGTGAGTTCTTTAAGATTTAAAGTATTTGTTTATTGTCGGCCTCGGTGGTGTAGTAGTTAGTGTAATCGACTGCCACGCCTGAGGTCGCGGGTTCGATTCCCGCACAATTCAAATATTTGTCTTGGTCTGGGTGTTTCTATATATAATATGTATGTTTTTACAAAAAAAAGTACCTTCACATAACTAAATTGACTTATATAATACATTGTTTGAATCCTGTATGAAACAAGCAACCAGTTCCATGAATTTTTATCATTTAAGTAATCATTGATTGAATAATAGCACTTTTAAATTTGAGTAAAGGCAAATTTATAATATCAATCGGTAGTTTATTAAAAAAGTGTATATTGAAATAATAATAACAATAATAATAATTGTAGTCCCCAATACGGATAACTAACAAAAGAAAATTAGTGAGAAAATAGGTAAATATGCAGAGCTGAAGGATGAAGTAACAAGAATATGGAAACAAGACAAAGTTTACATAGTGCCCATAGTTCTTTTCACCACCGGTATCATACCCAAACATATTCACCATAGTCTGAAATTAATAGACCTTAAAGATTCCTTATACATTATGCTCCAAAAAGCCGCCATTCTGAACACCTGCAGAATAGTTAGAAAGTTTATGTCTCTTAATGAAAACGAGGTTACACAAAACACTTCATCTACATGAACAAGACAGCGCCGAGCGTAAGACAGATAACGACGACAGAGCTCGTGCGGCGCATATTCGAATCGGCGCGCGGCCGCCATAGTCAAATTGTATGGAGGATTTGAAATGCTTTTTTGATAAATATGTATCTTTATTGTCAACCAATAACTTAAATATTTGGGACGGACAAATTGTAATATAACTATTTATGTTTCGTTTAAGCTGTAAAATAGGATAGATTTCTACTGTTATAATCTAAAAATCACGTAACACGAGCTTACGTTTTGGTATTTTTCGTGCAAATTTACGTAATTATGTAGGCGCAAATATTAATTATTTTAAGTTTTTTACACGGATTAATTGTAAACACATTCATTGTTATGGTAAATGTATATTTTATATCTGTATTAAACAAAAAGTGTTGATTTTACTCACTTAATTTTGACCACCTGTTTTGGCACATTTCGCTCGGCGCAGTCTTAAACACACCACACGCTACATTTAATTGGTTTCGGCCCGTAAATGTAGACAAAATCAGCCCTGAGCTGAGAAAAAACATTCTACTACACAACACCATCTAGCCCAAACTATGCAGAGCTTGTACTATGGGTACGAGACAATGGATAAACATACGTATATACTTATATTTTGTAAATACATAGGTACATACTTATTATACATAGAAACACCCAGACCAAGACAAATATACATGTCCATGCATACAAATGTTTGACTTGTGCGGGAATAAAACCCGTGACCTCAGGCGTGGCAGTCGTTTACACTAACCACTACGTCATAGAGGCCGCCATTTTGACAAGAAACAATAAAAGATACTGGTGTTCCAAATCATTTCAGCCACAAAAATGTAATAAACAAAACCATCTACTGTCGCATATAAAATTAGAATTTGAAAAATGATTGGCGTGTTTACGTTCAATATTATCATTGTTAAAACGAGCAGCGAAATTAATGTGATCGTATTGATAATGGCGAACGTTCAGCATGAGTCAGTTAATTACATTTGTTTATTTATAGTCTTGAGTGATTTAAAAGCATTAGATATCAAAACATTGAGCCCATAGAGTTCTGAAGCTTGTTACTTGATAAAATCAATCATATATTATTTTATTAAAGATTGCATTTGTATTCACGTGGTAAAGCGCCTTTTTTTTACGTTGTCTCCTAGCTCAGTACACCAAGGTAGGATCCCAGATTGGATAGTTTGGTTTTCTGATAAAAATATTTAAGAAGCAGAACTACTCCCCGCTTAATAACATATTATTACGGCATTCTGTATCACCCCCATGTAGTAAAATACTTAGAACAATGTCCCGGTCAATAGAATCCGCATTATTAAACATACATAATACAGAAGCACGCCTTAGCAGCGATAGCTCAGTGGGGAGACCAACAGACTGCAATGCAGAGGGTCTCGGGTTTGAACCCATGTCGCGCACCTCTGACTTTCGGAAGTTATATGACGTTTCGAAATTATGTGCTTATTGATTGACAATAATAATTATTTTGCCTGCTCCGTGCTTCGGAGAGCACGTTAAGCCGTCGTTCCCGACTGCCATGAACATCTATGGCAGTCGTTATTGGGAAGTCAGTGCACTATAATATCCTGACATTGGTTTAGCCTTAGGGTACTGTTAGCCTTCGGGTTGCGGAGGTCAGTTGGCAGCCGCTCCGTGTAAAACTGATATCGAGTCAAATCCGATTAGACCAGAAAAGCCGACCCTAAGTGACTTGGGAATAACAAAAGCTAGGGAGAAGATACATACGCCTATGCCCCTGAAGGGGTAGGCAGAAGTATATTACACTCACATTTTGCTAGCTATGGTTTGAGCCCCTACGTAATAATATCCTCCAGACCGACTTTCGGTCACGGCGGCCAATCTTAACTAGACTGGACATCTGCGCAGGAGATATTATAGTGCACAAGTGTGTGCACAAACACAAGTGCACTCTCTGTTCCCTAACTCTCATGATCCGATGGGACGGTAATCCGACACGACCGGAGAGAGATCAGGTGCAGTACCAACAGCTTTACGTGCTTTCCGAGGCACGGGGGTGTCTACCACCGCCAACTTTCTAACTCCGGGCTGCTATCGAGATTTCTTAACAGAAATACCCAATAACTTTTTATTGGCCCGGCCCGGGATTTGAACCCGAGACCTCATGCATAGCAATCGCATTTACTACCGCTGCGCTACCGAGACGTCCGCATTGCTTACTTTCCAATTAATATTGCATAATATAGATTTCATAACGAAAGAAAATGAAATTAATTCTCAATTGTTTGAAAATTGTCATATCGGTTGATTATGAAGCATTCATATTCAATTAAATACGTTAATTATTATGTCAATATTTATACAAATTGAATTTCGACGAGCCAATAAACTCGAAACCATTCAGTTACTAATTATTGATAAATAAGCTTTAATGTATTAAAATGAGCACTGCATATTTCTATCTCTTTATATATAGGTACCTATATACATATATGCATAATATTACGCCTATATGTCTATAAACAGTTATGGTTTTGGATCATACGTAATAGGGGCGAGTTTATTGCCTTTACCGGGCATGGAGTCTAGATATGTTCCGGACTCCAAGCTCTTTTTATGTATCTTATACAGGGTTAATTGAGTTGCGGCTTCACCCGCGTTTATGGTTACTGCGCCGCCCCCGTGGGTCGTAGCGTGATGTTATATAGCCTATCGCTTTTCTCGATAAATAGGCTATCCAACACTAAAATAATTTTTCAATTGGAACCAGTAGTTCCTGAGATTAGCGCATTCAACCAACCAAACAAACAAACTCTTCCGCAGCATCGCCTCAAAAACCTAGTAGAAAGTATGCCTAATCACATAACAGCAGTATTGCGATCTTGCGAAGGCAACACAAAGTACTAAAATGCGTAAAAACGGCTTATCTGTAACCAATCTACATTTACGAAAATACTGGAAAAAGAAAGCATTTTATTTATTTTACATTTATAAAAAATAAAAACCATGAGTAAGTTCTTTTTTGTTTTCGTTTAAGTGCATTAAAATATTCTTTAATTTAGTCTTTATTTCATAAAGATAGGTCAGGTACTTTTCAAGATATTGAAGATTTTATAACCGACCCTATTTCTTTGCGGTCCAGTGTATTAGTAGGTATATAATAAAAAATAGTGTAGATGTTATTTAGTCTGTAAGACATTAATAAAATCACAAGCAGATTAAACTTGTATTAGCTATAGCTAAAGGAATACGTCTTACAAATTGCTCGACATTATCTCAGTATTATAAACAGATGCAATGTTAATGTGTTTCTTACATTGATTGATTGACGTGGGTCCGATCCCGCCAGTGAGTTTAAGTGTTTAATTTGATTTAATATCAGTAAAACGTCATGGTTTATTGAGGAATGCATCGGAAAATTTATAGAAATACTATAAATTCTACCTATAGGTTCATTAGATTTGCCATCAAAATATCTATCCGAAACTACGAGCCGAACGAAAAACCTTACAATAAAGACTCTTCAGATTTCTTTCTTTAATAATGACTTTAATACGTTATTCAGATTGCTTCTTACAGGGTTAAGGCAATCAAGACGTGACGCTCCAAAAATCAGGATGAATCCTAACTAATAGTTTAAATACGAATTTAAGTTTGTTTATTTGTTGCACTTTCACGCCTTAACTACTCGACCGATCATGATGAAATTTCGCATACACGTTGTCAGAGGTACAGAGGAGATAGGAATAGTAAGAAAAGTACTGTTCCTAAGGGATAGAAAT
The DNA here is from genome assembly GCA_930367265.1 of Catocala fraxini. Taxonomy (NCBI): domain Eukaryota; kingdom Metazoa; phylum Arthropoda; class Insecta; order Lepidoptera; family Erebidae; genus Catocala; species Catocala fraxini. Next base: position 14,546,494 of record OV884049.1, on the reverse strand, counting down.
TTATAAACAAGATCTACACTAACGCATGGGAAGCTACGGGCAAAAACTATCTGGGAGCCAGTCAGTGCTGATTTTAGTCCAAACCCTACGTGTGTCTGTACTGCCAAACGGGTCCAGCCCAATTCTAACTGGATTTTCCGGTTTTCTGCTTGATAGCTATTAAATATTTTTACAAAAACCCTAAATAAATTAATTAACTTTTAGTTGGAACCAAGTGATCGTAACTAGCTTTGATTAACTAAATTTACTACGACTTCACACGTTTGTAAACGTCTTCTGTCATTGCTTGCTCTCCAATTTTGATTTACGAAACGTGTGATATCACTCGACTGACTAGACGCTATGTTGCTGGAGGTAGTGTTTTAACAGATTAAATAATCAATGTGTATTATGTAATTAATTATCTATGTTAAAAATAAACATTATTTGTAGGGCAAATAGACACCACAAAATAATTATTTTTATTTATTACTAGATTTGCCCGCGGTTTCACTCGCGTTTATGGTTACTGCGCCCCCGTGGATCGTAGCGTGATGTTATATTATATATAGCCTATAGCCTTCCTCGATAAATAGGGTATCCAAAACTATAATAATTTTGCAATTCGAACCAGAAGTTCCTGAGATTAGCGCGTTCAACCAAACAAACAAACAAACTGTTCAGCTTTATAATATTAGTATAGATTTAAAAAAACAACTCTCGAACTTGAATGATTCCTATGTCACAGGGGACTTTACAAACATTCAAACAAGGGATACAAAGATAACCCAGACTTGGAACAACCATTTGTAGACTACACAAATTTTTGTCCCGTGTAGTATTCGAACCCACAACACCAGGCGCAGTGCCAGTGGCGAGGTGACCACTTAAGCCCCAACCGTGCAGTCGAATCTAATGTGCGATGGCTTCCAAAAAATAGTCAAATAGCCCGTTGTAAGAGGGCTCACCCACTATCAATCAAAACATATAACCATAGCTCTTTTTTTTTACTGCCATTGGCGGCAGATCAGCAAGCGGCCAACCTGGTGGGAAGTGGTAACTGCTGCTTATGAACTTCAGCAATGTCAGGACACAGCAAAGCCTACCGTGAAAAAGAACTCTCTTTAAAACTCGTTTGAAGAAGGACATATCATAGCGCTCGGGAAACACCGAAGCAGGCAGTTCATTCTCTGGAATGAACTGTCTGCTTCGGTGTTTCGGCTCCGGCCAGGGATATCAAAATGTGGATGTGATTCACCTGTACCTACACCTTCTAGGAGATAGACGTGACATTACACATCATGAGTCATATCTCGACTTTCCAACGTATTTCTCACCACAAGCACTTGAAGCATTCACCGTGATCTGGATATTTGCGTTAAATATCGTTCCTATCGGATGTACAAAAGATTTTTATTGGAATACCGCTGCCTGGTATACGACGGAATTCGCGTTATTTGATACAATGCGAACTTCAAACGTAGCGTAGTGGATGCGGCTATATTGGATTCAAGACAGGTTTTGCCTTTAATATATCTCCAATTGAACTCCGTGATATCGTTTTAATAGATATGTGTTCTATTATTCTATCGCTGCAATATGCAGGAACATAGCGTACATATTGGTACTGATGTATTTTGTAGTATTAATCTGTGGCAATATATATTTTTTTCTTCTATAATATTTCAACTCTGTATCTTTTTGCAGCATAAACCATTTGTGCTTTTTTATTTTTCTTTCAGATTAAGTTAAGAGGGAATAGTTCCTTAATGTTGTTGCAAACATTAATTAAAAACCTTTTACGTATAACTAACTAATCGTGAAGTTCATTTTACAATGATGTGACAGTGCGCAATTAATAAAGCATAATTAGTTTATATCAAGTGTCCTTCAAAAATTATTCATTCTGTATTGTTATTGACAAATTTATTTATTTGCAGTCAAGCTTGATAGTTTTTAAATTGATACGGTTATTTCTATAGTTGCAGCGGGTAACCCCGAATAGGATTAACTGATATTTTTTTTGACAGAACGATATCTTAATTCGTTGCACGTGTGCTAACCTATTAATTAGCGATAGCCTAGTGAGAGATTGTTTGATTGCCACGCAGAGGTCTCGAGCTCGATCACAAGATGAACATCTCTAACTTTTCGAAGTTATATGCGTATTAAATAATTAATTATCGCTTGCTTTAACGGTGAAGGAAAACATCGTGAGGAAACCTACATGTCTGAAAGTTCTCCATAATTTTCTCGAAGATATGTTAAGACTGCCAACCCGCATTGGGTTAATTATCGCTTGCATTAACGTGAAGGAAAACATCGCGAGGAAACCTACATGTCTGAGAGTTCTCCATTATGTTCTCGAAGATATGTTAAGTCTGCCAACCCGCATCGGGTTAATTATGGCTTGCATTAACGGTGAAGGAAAACATCGCGAAGAAACCTACATGTCTGAGAGTTCTCCATAATGTTCTCGGAGATATATTAAGGCTGCCAACCCGCACTGGGTTAATTATCGCTTGCTTTAACGGTGAAGGAAAACATCGTGAGAAAACCGACATATCTGAGAGTTCTCCATTATGTTCTCGAAGATATGTTAAGTCTGCCAACCCGACTCGGGTTAATTATGGCTTGCATTAACGGTGAAGGAAAACATCGCGAAGAAACCTACATGTCTGAGAGTTCTCCATTATGTTCTCGAAGATATGTTAAGTCTGCCAACCCGCATCGGGTTAATTATGGCTTGCATTAACGGTGAAGGAAAACATCGCGAAGAAACCTACATGTCTGAGAGTTCTCCATAATGTTCTCGAAGATATATTAAGGCTGCCAACCCGCACTGGGTTAATTATCGCTTGCTTTAACGGCGAAGGAAAACATCGTGAGGAAACCTACATGTCTGAGAGTTCTTCACAATGTTCTCGAAGATATGTTAAGACTGCCAACCCACACTGAGCCAGCGTAGGGAACTATAGCCTAAACCTTCTCATGCTGAGAAGAGGCCAGTGCCCAGCAGTGGGACAGTTTAATACACCGCTGATTTAAAAAACCTATTAACTCAAAGTTTATTTTTGTGGAACGAAATATATTTACTTAGTGGATAAATTAAGTAAAATAAATATAGAGATTGATATTCGTTACAAACGCCTAAATATATTTAAATGCCCGCCATCTTTACACCCGCCAAAGACAACAATAGCAAAGTCCACTCTATTTAGATGTATATGAATTCATAGATGCTTTCTTTTTAAGATACGTGATAACCTGGGATTTGAACCCGACATATCATGCAGAGCAGTGGCATTCACTGCTGCACTACTGAGGCAAGTCTGCTTGCTCTTGAGATCTGTCTTGCTCTTTATCTCTCTTCAAGTAGGCGTACTTACTTGTGTTTACATTATTGAACAACTATACATAGATTTTTAGATCGCAAGTTTCACCCACTAACAAATGTGCTATCGGCGCATAACATCAATTCTTTTACGCCTCCTTTCAGAAATAAGATTAGAATATTTGAGTGTCGGTCACTCGAACGCAGGAATGGCAAAGATTTCTGTGTCTGTGAATATTGTTCATAGTCTAGTGACTTTGTATAAGAACGAAATAAATATCGACTATCGTATTTTTATAGTTTTTAAGATAAAAGGATATCTATAAAAGGACGTTCTGTTTCTTTATAATGTAACCTAAGCTTCGGTGGTGCAGTGGTATTGAATGCGAGTGTGGAGCCTGGATTATATAATAATAATAATATAATATTCTATCACATACACACAACACCATCTAGCCCAAACTAAGCAGAGCTTGTACTATGGTTACTAGACAATGGATAAACATACATATACACTTTTTTTTGTAAATACTTATTATACATAGAAACACCCAGACCAAGACAAACAGCCTATCCTATATATATAGGATATAATTATATCCTATTATATATGATATAATTATACCCTTTTTCAAAAAATCTCGTCTGGCATGGTGACTGGTGCTATACCCGATAAAGGACAGTAGGCAAGCCCTCTACTATGTGACATCTTACCCTATGACTGGCTAAATTTATCAATTTATTTCACACTAGTTTTTGCCCGCAGCTTCGCTCGCTTAAATGTAGATTAGGTTAAGTTAGTAACAGTTTTTTTTGTTGAACTACACCATATATTATTTTATTTTCCCCGAATAACGTGTATGCGAAATTTCATGATGATTGATCGATTGGTTAATGTGTGAAAGCGTACCAAAGAAACTCACATTCGCATTTCTAATCAAAGTTAGGATAACTATAATTACAGAATATTTCCATAGCGGATAGTAATAAATACACTTTACACACTCAATAAGTGTAATACATTTGTACTATGGGTACTAGACAATGGATAAACATACATATATACTTTTTTTTGTAAATAATTACATATTATACATAGAAACACCCAGACCAACACAAACTACCATGTTCATGCACACAAATGTTTGACTTGTGCGGGAATCGAACCCGCGACCTCAGGCGTGGCTGTCGGTTACACTAATCACTACGCCATCGAGTCGTCAATATCAGAGGTTTGTGCGGCCACTCCTAACGCAATTAGAATGGCCGAATATTACGCAAATTATATACAGTTCACACAAGAACCATTGACACGAAGAAGACTAAATGCTACTATACTAATGAAGAATACGCTGCTTTAATCTTACAAAGACTCATTTCTGTATAACGTCTACTTCCAAAGTTCGCATAAACATTCAACACATATAAAAGTTTTATATTGATGAGTATTTAAAGAGCTTAGTTAATAATACTATCCCGACGCGACGAACACAAGTATTAAACCGATATCTCTCACAAAGACACTAGAGAACTGCATTCATCTATTGTGGAACATTTGATGTGTGCTCAAACACAACCATTGTCAACTTTTCGTCATATAACTTTATGATGACTTCTATGCATATTTTATGGTTTCGAATACAACATCAAAGCTTAATAGGTTTTGGAGTTATTTTCGTATACTTGTCTAGGTGGTGTCCGTGTGATACACGAACAGAGGAACGATGTAATACATTGTGACCATTGTAGAGCTTTATAAATGAACTAGCGTTGTGTATAAATAAATAAACATGTTTATATAGAGTAAGATCTCTGAAAGATAGAATAAGGAATAGTGTGATTAGAGAGAGATGCGGCATGAAAGTGGATATAGTGACAAGAATAGAAAAGGGTATGTTAAGCTGGTTTGGGCATGTAGAAAGAATGGACGAGGAAAGACTGACTAAGAAAGTTTATAAGGCTAGTGTAAATGGAACAGTCGCAAGAAGAAGACCTAGGCGAACTTTTCTCGATCAGATAGGAGGCGTTCTGGACAAAGGCCCGGTTAAAAGCACCTTGAACAGACAGGCGTGTATAAGGAATGTGATGAAAGTGAATGAAGCCAGAGAAGTGTTTCGGGATCGTAGCAAATGGAAATCCGTAGTCTCCGCCTACCCCTCTGGGAAACAGGCGTGAATCTATGTATGTGTATGTAGATCCCAGGGCTCCCAGACATTACTTATTTTCTCAGAAATAATATGTATGGGATAAAGTCGTGTTAATATGTACTTTGAGTGTATGCACACCTGCTAGCCTGGTCCGGCGGCCATTATTCCGTTACCAGGTGCTAAAGGCAGGTAAACATAATATGCTTGTTTGCCACTTTAGAAGTATAAGAAAAAAAACTGTACCTGTGACCTCATGCCCACAGAAGCTACATTTACTACGGCTGCGTTATTGAGCAGCTCCTCTTATAGTAAACATTAGATTTTGCCCACGGCTTCGCTCGCGTTAATCTAAGTTATGTCATTAAATTTCTATCTTTCGCGACAGTACATTTTTCAGGGTGAAACCCTATGTCTTTTTCTGTGTCACTGACAACTAATATGCGAAATTTCATGATGATCGGTCGTGGCGTGAAAGCGTAACAAAAAAACAAACAAACTCACTTTCGCATTTATAATATTATAGTTAGGATTTTAGCAAAACTTTATACAGCATGGGGCCCACAAATCATTGTAATATGCATCCTTGTCTGATTAAAAATTATAATAACGGCAAAACGTCACTACTACAAACGTATTTAAATAAAAACAAATTGATTTTGTCTTTTCTTCGGAGCACTTGGTTTTTAAGCTTGAGTCCGTAACGTTTGAAATACCTGCAATATAGTACTGCTTATACCGTGTAAATAACGACGCTGAAATTAAAGATGATACCCAGTATTGATTTCAGTAAGCTATATATAGCTTTAAAAAAGTAGAACCGACTTCTATTAATTCCGAACTCGAGAAAGAAATAAAAAAACTTGGCACATAATTTATAATAAGGTGGTTAAAACAACCATTTCTAATATAAGTTTTGGTAAAACAGTTATGAAGTGTTTAATGTGAAATCGTAAGAATGGAACAGTCCAAATTTTAAATTAAGGGTGTGCCGTTTGAATGTATAGCTGGGGAGCTAGTAGAAATAGATTTGAAGAAAATTGTATTTTGGTTTTTATCATTCGTCGTTATAAACAATGTGTTGATGAAGTATTCTTTACTAAATTTTTGCCCATTTCTTGGCTCGCGTTAATCTATATTTTGCAAATAAATAAAAAGAAATATAACCTTTGTCTTTTTCTGTTCCCCTGACAACGTGTATGCGAAATTTCATGATGATTGTAGGTAACCCAATATTCAAGTAACTAATAATAGTTTATTGTATTTATATATTTACACCCTGCATACAAGCCATAATAATTTTATTTCATATTCAAGCACATATTACTCACACGCCTCACGCACTCAATCATTCAACACAAAAAGCCTACACAATAACATAAACATTAATTCACAAAAGCATCGCCGCGCGATACCCGTAGTATGCGGCAGTCGCACGCGTCGCGCGTCGACCGAGCTGGCCGAGCTTCGTGAGTCTTGTTGTTGCGAGCTCGGGCGTCATCGGCTCCGCTCGCTAATCGACCGCTATGACCAGTCTCCTATTGTCGATGCTCCGCGCATGTCATAATATTGTCTATACCTACCTATCTAACTATATGCATTATATTATCATAATCAACCTACGCACAAGTTTTATTTAATAGTGGATACGAACCCTGCATCGACTCTGTTAAAATGATCAGTCGAGTAGTTGAGGCGTGAAAGCGTAACAAACAGACAAACTCATATTTGCATTTATAATATTAGTTAGGATATAACGTAGAAGGCAAACATGCATATGAATGCATGTTTGTCTCCTATGCATGAAGCGCCTAGTATTATGGTTACTGTAGCCTATAACCGCTAGTAATATCAGATATTTTACTTGCGTTTTATAACTCTAGGGCAAAAGTAATTTAAGATGGTATGAAAGCAAAAGGAACGAGATGAGAGCTGTGGCTCAGATTTCTGTGAGTCATCGGTATTTTAACCTATTAGGCGAAAAGCAACGACAAATGTTACTACACTTATAGCGATTTCGTATCTTAGGTCAGTGGATTTTTTTTCTGTCGGACTGGTTGATTCATTTTGTCAACCAATATTTGGCTGCAGCGTCCACTTTTATTGAAAATGCTAGTGAAGAGCAGCGATAGCTCAGTGGGGAGACCAACAGACTGCAATGCAGAGGGTTTCGGGTTCGAACCCACGTCGCGCACCTCTGACTTTCGTAAGTTATATGACTTTTCGAAATTATGTGCGTATTGATTGACAATTATCGCATGCTCCGTGCCTCAGAGAGCACGTTAAGCCGTCGGTCCCGGCTGCTATGAACATCTATGGCAGTCGTTATTGGGAGAGTGTCGACACAAAAGATCCCACTGGGTCGAAGTGTCGCCGGTCTGCACTGACTGGCCCCCACATAAGATAAGATAAGATAAAATGCTAGTGTATTTTTATTTAGAGATTTTGTTGTTTCCAGGGCATGCATTTGCTAACGTCTACGGCTGAACGTGAAGCTCCATTATTCTATAAAGAAGAACTAAATAGAAACCGCTGTCTGCACATAATATTATGTCTGGTTGACAGTATAAGGCTTATCCTCTACCTATCATGTCAGATCTCCGATCAACGAAATATGGGTTATGCTGGCTAAGTAGCAGTACCTTTTTGCATGGTTAATATCAGAAGTACCTTGGTATTGTAATTGCCAAAAGGCCCTTAGTGTCCGCTTGCTAACAGGCTAAATTGTGTAAATTAATACCTCAATGTGAAAAATGATCAATATGTTATTAGTTAAATTCAGTTTATAGCCAGTTGCACTGATCGGTAAACGATTAGCGAGATTAAGCAACGTTGGGTGACCGCTTAGTGGTATTTCATCTGAGCATCTCCGTCCTTCGGAGGGCAAGTAAAAGTCGGTCCCGGCTGTTGCCAAATTGACAGCAGTCGTTAAGCCATATCAGAGGCCTATGGGCGGCTTAAACAACTCTTGACAACAGGTTGGCCACTAACCACACGAACAGAAAGAATAAGAAGTAGCTAAAATATGGTCCTGATTTTGAAGAAGGTTGCTTCGTGGCACATAACATATTGTTAACAAATAGAGTTTTGGTAGAATTAATCCATTTCCATTCATTCATTCAACAAATTAATTAACTCGTACATTCAGCACAACTGGTCTTTTCTCTTTGAAAGGAACTAGCGACCAACATAACTTAGAACAATTGTTAGAATTTATTCAACCAGCTGACTGCAAACAATGTGACAGAGGGAAACTACACACCACTTGTCCTATAAATTTATCTTATCGTCCATAAGTCGCGACCTCCCCGACTATATTTCGTTTTCAGTAATAATGTGGTTTCTTTTATCTTTTCCTTATTATCTTGGTACCCTGTTTATTTCGCATAATTATTAGAAAATGTGAAATAACAAAGAAAACTGAATTCCTTTCCTGTTTTCTCTAACTGTTTGGATTTCATTATATTTGTTCATCGAAATAATATATTTGACGAAAATTGTGCTACTGTAAATATTGGTAATTTGAGATGCTCCTGTTTGTACTTTTGTGTGTAAAGTTACAGTAGGTACTTCAAATTTCTTTCAGATGCCAAAGTCTGTTCGATAGGCTTGTAATTTAACTGTCTTTACTTCATTGATCTGCTACCTTGGTACAACTACATAAGTCAGCGCTAATATGAGGTATTGAAACGTCTTGAGCTCAAGTTCTGAATTAGGTAAACTTTTATTAGGTAAAGTTCTATTAGGTAAAGTTCTATTAGGTAAAGTTCTATTAGGTAAAGTTCTATTAGGTAAAGTTCTATTAGGTAAAGTTCTATTAGGTAAAGTTCTATTAGGTAAAGTTCTATTAGGTAAAGTTCTATTAGGTAAAGTTCTATTAGGTAAAGTTCTATTAGGTAAAGTTCTATTAGGTTTTATCCAGAAAATTCATAGTTGTAGTATAGTCATGTATCTATCGTAAGTAGTTGACGACAATAGGTTCACACCCTATTACTGGCCCAAAATATGGCTGCCGTAATTTTATTACAATCTCATGATAGTACATAAGTTGACTGCATCATACCTGATCTCTAAAGGTAAACAAAAGTGCAAAACCTCACATTTCACAAATAATGTTAAGGTACAATATTCTTAACCACGGGAGATCTGTCCTCTATTGAACACATTTCCATACTACTCATGATTCCTGACAGAAAAAGGAAAAACACGTTTCCTGACTCAGAAATCGAACTTACTAAAGCACAAGCGTATACGTCACTATACCAACAACTGAACCATGATATTTAATTTTCTAGTCTAAGTATTGATCCTGTAACCTTACCAGTAATCATGAATAAAAGTTACTTAGTTATTTGTTCGATAACAGTCTTTGCTGGTCAAAAACTTAGAGGTATTATTTTTAGGTCAAATAAAAGTTAAATTGAGTTTCACTGTTAGATTCACTGGTATTATATCTGGAAACAATTTATTTAACGATTACTTTCGAGGTAATAAGTCAAATAAATCTAAGCATTTGTACTTGTTACATTTGTTTTATAAGCTTACTTATAATATAACTACGTTGGCGTTAATTTATTTATGTTTTTTCTTGAAGTATCTTATCTTATGTGGGGGCCAGTCAGTGCAGCCCGGCGACACTTCGACCTAGTGGAATCTTTTGTGTCGACACTCTCCCAATAACAACTGCCATATATGTTCATGGCAGCCGGGACCGACGGCTTAACGTACTCTCCGAGGCACGGAGCAGGCGATAATTGTCAACCAATACGCACATCATTTCGAAAAGTCATAATACTTGGGTTTATTCGTCGGGTTGGTTCTGGCTCTTGGCACTACGAGTAGTGGTGGGCGCCGTCGTCTCCACACATAACGATCCGGTACAGCTAAGTATAGTCTCTCTAGTACTCCCGGATTCGCCTCTTCACCTCGAAGTAGTCTTATTAAATAAATACTAGTGCGAACTCCCGCCGTACTCGTAATTCATTATATCCTACCATACCCAAGACAAATAAAGTAGGGTACATTAGAGGATAGAGCGGGTATACGCCGCGCCGTACAGTCTGTGATAAAGGTGCCGCGTGAATTTATTCTGCACCCGTTCCAACATCACCTTATATTTCGCCTCATGTGGTGCCCATATAATTGCACTGTATTCCAGGTGACTCCTGACTAGAGCATCATATAGTACTTTAACTGCTGTGATGTTTGTAAACCCTCGTGACTGTCTTAGTACAAAGCCTAAATTTCTGTACGCCCTTTTACATATATTCGTTACATGTTCGCGAAATGTCAGTTCCGGTGTAAAATAAACCCCTAAGTCCCGTATATATATATAATATATCCTCTTCACCGTTAGCGATGACAGCGCCTTGTGGCGCACCCTGGCGGAGGGTTATGTCCAGCAGTGGACTGCAATAGGCTGAAATGATGATGATGATGATAATACTTCCGAAAGTCAGAGGTGCGCGACGTGGGTTCGAACCCGAGACCTTCTGCATTGCAATCTGTTGGTCTCCCCACTGAGCTATCGCTGCTTTTTCACTGTTCGTACATATGTACATATGTTTGGCGTACTACATATAGTAGGTAATACAGCCAGAAACCGCCGAAGTGTGTTTATTATTGTTGCACGTCTAAAGATATTTTTCTTAAGGTTAATATCTTTTAATTATAAATAGGCATTATTGCTTGTTTATTATTAAATGCAACAAATAATATTCTGTCTTTAGTAGTGCGATGATCAACAAAACTATTTTATGTAAGACATTCGCCCGTACGAGTTTGTGCGAAATAATCCGTAAAATCACGCGCTTACTTATTCTTACGGTCACAGGCTAGTAATACTAACTTAACATAAGGATAACCATAAAAATATTAATAACAGTGAACGAAATAAGACAAAACCGGTCATACATCGTTCTGACAAATTATACAGCAATAAAATAATTATATTGATACTGCCAGATATCTGGTAACTGCATGGAATGCAACAGTTTAATCACTCGCCTCGTCATTGTCAGTGCACCGAGCATTGTGGGTTCGATCCCCAAACGAGACAAAAAATTGTTTGAACCACAAATTCTTTTTCCGAGTCTGGGTGTACTTTGTGTTCGTTGTTCGAATGTTTGTAAAGTTCCCCGTGGCACAGAATTTATTAATAGTACATGTCTTTAAAATATTGAGTGTCATGTCATTTAATTCTAATATTCAATATGTCAAATGATTAGGCTGAAGCAGCAGCTAGTTATAAAATAAAGTCTAACTTGTAAATGGGTCAGGAACAGGCGATAATTGTCAATGAATACGCACATAATTTCAAAAAGTCATATAACTTCCGAAATTCAGAGGTGCGCGACGTGGATTCGAACCCGAGACCCTGAATGTAATTCCAATTAATCAAATTTGTTAATTTTTTTTTTAAATTATGTTTAGTAGGTTAATTCTTAATTAAGTATTTAACTAAGAGCAGGTGCTGGTGATTAAGCCACCTTGACCTCGTAAATTAGGATGACAATTTAAATTTTACTAGTAATCACCCGTGATTTTAAAATTATCGCTAATATATTCTTTATTAGCTTTTGCTGGCTTTCCTCGTTCGGCAGTAGTATTTTTTATTTCTGGATAAACGGTACCGTATGTCCTTTTCTGTACCTCTGACAACGTGTTTGAGAAATTTTATGATGATTGGTAGTGTAGTTAAGGCTTGAAAGCGTAAGAAACTAACACACAACTTTTCTAATATTGATTAAAATAGAAATAAGGTATGACGTAATAGTAATTACGTTACTTATAACGCGTCGACAGAACTTGCGCGTTGATAGTACCGCACTAAGGTACGGTACCATCAACGCGGAAGTCCGACGCGCACATGGTAGCTTTATTTAATTATTTGATATATTAGACTACTATTTTGAAAAGGCCAATCAACTAAAACTGTCGCAGTAAAGGGATTGTCGACATAAACCCTTACAAACACCCCCTAAGACTACCACCACTAATTTCGTTAAAATTCGCGCGCCAAACTTCTGGTGGCCACAATGGAAAAGTTTTTGTCGATAAAATGTTGCCTAAACTCGTTTCAGGCGTGACCTTTGCTGTTTAATGTCTTTTTCCTGTAAATGGTGGCCATAGAAGTGTTTTATTTCGAGAATAGCAGGTTGTAAATAACGCCATCTAGCGGTGAAAGATGGAAGCTCTACTTACTCGGGCTGTGCGAAACCTTTTGTGCAGACGTGAAAATATTTAGTGTAGAGGTTTTTGGTTGCGATAATGTTTTATTTTATTTTGAATAAATAGGAACTTGGGCTATTTTTCCGGCTTGTGATTTGATATGTGCAAATATGTTGTACGTATTTGAAATTGGCACTTTTTTTTCTATTAACAAATTTAACAGTGTTATAATAATATTATAAATGTGAAAATGTGTGAAATCACAAACCGCAATTATGCTTTAAACCGTTAAACGAATTTGGATAAAACTGAGCTTACAAATAGACCACATACTGGATTAACACAGGTTCCCTTCCATCCTGGTATTGGTTCCTAGCAGCTTCACAAGCGAAGCCGCGAGCAGAAATTAGCCTCCAATAAAGTATGGATTAACAACCTTATTATCATTCATTTAATATCCAATGCCTTTACCAAGACTCGTCAATAAAACAGTACCAATAACAACCACAGCAGCATTTCCGGTCAGTAACACCCGGTTCCGGCTAGTTCCGCTGAGTTCCGCCTCTATCGGCAAACTACCATGTCGTTGCAGAAACGGAATTATTCCCAAGGCACCAATAAAATAAAGGAGCTCATAGCCAGTTGCACTCACTGATCGTTAAACGATTAGCGAGGTTAAGCAACGTTGGGTGCAGTCAGTGTATAGATGTGTGACCACTTAGTGGTATTTCATCTGAGCGTCTCCGTGCTTCGGAGGGCATGTAAAATGTCGGTCCCGGTTGTTGTTAAATTGATAGCAGTCGTTAAGCCATGTCAGAGGCCTACGGGCGGCATAAATCTGATAAACTGTCAAGGAGGAGAGCACGTACTTTCACCTTGAAAGTGTAACAGTTTGTGGATATCCTGACTTCATGAGCGTATTCCATAGTAAAACGGACTGAACGAAGAAGAAAGAACGTAGAAAACCAGATGTATAGATGGGAGGGACAAAGTAAAAGGAGGTTATAGCAAGAACGAAGATTTCTATCATGATTTGCACATAGATATTGGAAACGGCAGGTTAAATAAGTGGGTGCATTTGGTGAGGTTAGAATAGAAAATAATTTATTATTGAATCAATTATCATCACTAACGCATAAAATCACTATCAAAATTGCGCCTGGTCATTTTCTTGTTCGCGGAGGTCACCGAGTCAGCTGTCAGTGTTTTTTTTAGTGTTTATATATTACTGATTTTGTGTAGGTTGTTCTATTGGACTGCTAAAAAAAACACTTATAAAGTTCACAGGTATCCATTGCACAGGGGCTATATTATGTAATACATGACCACACCTTTCTGTTACACCCTGTATGTGGCGGCTAACTTAACATTTTTACTCGTTTTTACTAAATCTTTGTCGAAAACCTACATAATGTAGTTTGGAAAAAGAGAAATTGCATTAAAGAGCCACACTAATAAATGTACGATATAAATTAGAGCTGAATGCGCCTCGGGTCATCAATAACAGATTCTACATTCAAGTTCAGTAAAGCGCTTTGTATTTAAAAGCTTTAAAATAAAGAAAAACACATCTAAGTGAGTACGTTTAAGTAAAATTGTTCCTGAAATGTAAGAATGAATTTGGTTTAAAGCTTTTTGTCTGTTTGCCTATTATTGTTTCAAACAAACCGAACCGAGAAAAGAAAACTAAATGAAAAATAGTTTATGCTACTAATAGTACTAAAATAATTAATATACATACCTACGTATTATAAACTAAATTTGTCAATAAATTGTTATCCCTTGGGAACACTATTTTTGCTGGATGAATGGTACGGTGCCTTCCATGTCCTTTTTTCATACCCCGGATAACGGGTGTGCGAAATTTCATGATGATCGGTGGAGTAGTTAAGGCGTGGAAGCGTAACAAACAAACTGACATTCACATTTATAATATTAATTAGTATAAGTTTAGTAACCATCATTTTCAATGGAAAAGTACACGATAATTATCAATTAATATTTCCTTTCACTTGTGTTGACAGAGTTATTGACAATTATCCAGAGGCACAACATTCTTTTATTAGGCTTATCCATGCGTAATGGCATTGCTGGAACTCGGACACCCTCAGATCCTATGGAGTCAGCGCTAGTGGCTACATAGGTAAACGTGGAAAATCAATCTATGAAGCAGAACTTGACGCATTATTCTTTTGATACTTGTTTTGTAGGACAACGACCAGAATGGTATTCAGAATGTACGCTTTAGACAAAAGAAGGTCTTCATGTAAAATATAAAGGGAAATCTCGGAAAATCAACGTTTTTCAAAGAGCTATTCGTGTGCGTTGTACCCAAAAGTGTTTCGAAATTGGATCTTTGTGACTTCGGACATTGTCTGGATGGTTACCTTTTACGTAGGTGTAGAGAAGTCGTGTTTAGAGTATGCGAATTTGGGTTGATATAAGCTATGTAAAAGAGTTATATAATTATTATGTCTTTACAAAAGAACGAGATTAAATATTCTATTGTACATACATTTTTAATATTTGTTTAATAATTTCTTGTCAACGGCTCAATCGTTTAAGATTAATATGCTTAACGCTATCATCAGTAGATGACTTCAAATTATAGCTTTCGAACTCCTGATGGTCAATTCAAATGAATGAAAAATGAAATGAAGCCTCAAAAGCGAGTTATCTTTTAAAAAAACATATGGAGTGGTATTATAATGCTAATGGTCACCCAACTACACTTTGACAAATCTTGTAAAACAATTATTATAATGAGATAACGTCGAAACAATAAATATTTGACGAATAGAATTCAAGCAAATCTGTGGTTTTAGAAATTATTTATATGTGTGTTCAGGTACGGATTGTTTAGGCAAGCCTAGTAAGGACTAAACAAGTGAACAATTTTTATGTTTTCCAATGTGTTTGAAGGTTTTAATTTTCATATTTCTTTTCTCTACTATACTGTAAGTAGTCGGTCAAGTGAATTAGCTTTATTCGGTGGCCGGCACATTATGTGTTCCTTAATAAATTTTCTCTGGATACCGTAGTGGAAAATAAAAATGGTTGCAGTTACGCGTACCAAGAGATTTCGAATGGATTTTTCTCTTACAGACATTAAAAGAAGAATCATTTACCTATTTGCAGTAAAATCTTTACGAACAGTTGTGGTCGGGTTTTAAAACGCTCTTTTGCCGTAGTTTCTCCTAGAGACGACAGAATGAAGATCTTAAAGAAAATAAAGTTTATTTGCCAAAATAACATCTTAACTGATATTATAAATGCAAATGAAAGTTTGTTTGTTTGTTACACTTTCAGGCCTTAGCTACTCGATCGATCATAATGAATTTCGCATACACATTGTCAGAGATACAGAAAAGGATATAGGATCCATTTCATCCAGAAAAAGTACTGTTCCCGAGGGGTAGAAAATTGACATAACCAACATTTACGCGAGCGATGCCGCGGGCAAAATCTAGTAATAAGTTTAATAATAAGTAGTTTACATTAAAGTATTAAAACTATATTGCCAGATAGGTTACAAAAAGTACTGGGACTGGTCCCTTAACTAGGCTGATTGAATGCTCAGTCAAATTACAAATCAAACACAATAGTGTAGAAGGGCATAAAATGTTACTGTGGTTTGGCAACGCGAGCACGATATTTTAATTGTTACACGGGTTTATAAAGCTTTGGTAAATGCTTACCATCAGACATCAAAAACATTTAGTCGAATAAAAATAATGTTTCTGCACTGAGAAACATGCTTAACCGGTCGTATACCGCCGGCTCGCATACCAGCCGGCAGATTTGTACTCGTCGTAGGCCGGTGGCTCGCATGCGAGCCACTAAATTGGTTTTACGTTAGCTTAAGCTAAAGCGAAGGCGGCGCGCGGCGTTTTGGCGCCAATTTGGTGGCTCGCATGCGAGCCACCGGCCTACGACGGGTACAAATCTGCCGGCTGGTATGCGAGCCGGCGGTATACGACCGGTTAAGTGTAAGTATACCTGTTGCATGAATATACCTAAACTAGTAAATGTACGATTTAGTGCTTTTAATAAAGTTTTTTTTTTTTTTTTTTTTTAAACACTTTTACGACTTAAGCATAATAATAAAACGGTCCATAAGCTGAGCTATTTGCCAGAATGCAATTTTATATGATAATCTAGGTAATATTCTATTTACGTCCCTAATTTTATCAAAATTTGTGCGGCGATTTGGGCATAGTTCAATAATAAACATGCAAACTTGAACTTTTATGGTATTAAAAGGTAAACTCAATCATTATAACATGTACTTGAATATGCACATATGGAATGTAAATGGAAGTCTCCCCATCCGTTTCCGTACCGACCTCGTATCACAATTCTAATGGTGAAAACCTGGAACAAACCACCAGCATGTTCTCCCTTCTTTTTAAATTCTAGGTATAACGACCTCTACACATATCAAAGAAGTTACGACATACGACAGCAGATGGCGTTGTACTATCCTGAATCGCGCAAGCTAAATTTACACATCGAGACATTCATGTGAAGAACTTTTATATATAGTAATATATACTGTAACTGCCTCTGTGGCGCAGCGGTAGTGAATGCGACTGCTGTGCATGCGGTCTCGTGTTCGGATCCCAGGTCGGGCCAAGAAAAAGTTGTTGAGTTTTACTGTTAAGAAAGCTCAATAGCAGCCCAAAGTTAGGAAGTTGGTGGTGTTAGACACCCCCATGCCACGAAAAGCACGTAAAAGATCAACGGGTCCTGCGCCTGATCTCTGCGGTCGTGTCGGATTACCGTCCCATCGGATCATATGAATTAGGGAACAGAGAGTGCAATTGTGTATGTGCACACATTTGTGTACTATAATATCGCCTGCACAGATGGCCAGTCACCGTTAAGACTGGCCGCCGTGACCGAAATTCGGTCCCGAGGACATTATTAATATATAAAAGTTCCTGACATGAATCGTCAGATCGCGGCCCGGCATGCACGATCACGCAGTCTGGTCGGTGAATCCTCCCTTTATGTTTGAGGGACATCACTCTACGGTTCTTTAAACTAGGCTCCTAAAGCCAGACGTGGAGAAGTAACGATCGTAATAGTAAGAAGCACTACTATGGCGCTGATTGCATCGATAACGCAGCAGGTGAAACGGGACCGCCGCACAGAGTTAGACAACTAGTGTGAGAGTTATATTTTCAAGGAAGCAAAAATCTCCCGCACATAGAAGTTTGCTTTTCTAATGCTTAAAGTTGCATCACCCAATTGCGAAGAATGTAATAAAATTGAAAATGTGCAGCATTTGCGCTAAGAACAAAAATGATACAGAATCATGAAATGGAAAAATAGTTTAAACATGCGGGATGTTGGACTTATCGAAAATATATAAGCTTATTTTAATCCAGAAACTGCAAAACAGTTAATATGAGGTTTGCTAAATAATAAGTTAAGTAAATCTAATCAATAAGTCTCTTTCCTGTCTCTTAGCTGACTGACTGCTGATTATACAAAACTACTGATAGTTTTGTATATAATAGAGGATAAAGTGCTATGGGATTGACGTATCTGTGTCGACAAAAGCTCTTATGAATTCACTAAAGATAAAAAAACTTTTCGCACAACAGTTATTGAAAATTTTACCTGTTCATTTCAACCATAAAAGATCGTGTCGTAAATTTAGTTATAATTTACCATGCCTTACCACTAAAACCATTTAAAAAGAGTAAAATTTTTTAGTCTCCAATGAGGAACAACATTGCATCAGTCGCTAACATCATTTAATCTAGCATGTATTTCATAAAACCGCCCCGGAGACTAGGGTGTAATTACTCGCGCGTGTCGGCCATAGTTATGAAATCACCCAGGGGTGGTACATCAGTGTACCTATAAATATACTACCAGTGGATACTTCAACAACTTGTATAATTGTACTACTTCGCGTATATATTGCTATATACATAATGTATTACTAGATTTCGCCCGCGGCTTCGTTCTATTAAACGGCACTGCTCCTGAGTCTTTTAAAAGAAACGAGTATCAAATTTTGCCCCTGTATTGATCACAAATACAAAATTATGATAAATTCAATTTGGAACAAAAATAATGGAATGAGGTGAATGATCAATGTTAGCGCTTAAAGAAGACTTCCCGTTTATAACAACTCTGCCACCTACCTGATGATATTTAAGCTGACTCATATCTAGTTATCTACTCTACAGATGTCCCATACATAAGGGGTATGTAACAGTTTTCGTAAATGTAGGTTATTGTTAGTAACGGTTATCCCTGGATGTAAGGTACCCCATGTTATTTTTGGTTTTCCTGAAAATGTGTATGCGAAATTTCATGATGATCAATCGAGTAGTTAAGGTGTGAAAGCGTAACAAATAAATCAAGAAACACATATATTATAACACTATTACTATGATAAAACTTTGACGAGAGACTTCTATGCATAGATAATGGTTTCTTAAAATTAACTAAAATGACTAAACATTATATCAATGGCTATAAACCTAAAATACTTAATAGTCTTTGGAATTACTAGTCTGTTGAAATTAAACTACTTTATTATATATAAACGTAAGGAAATCCTCAACAACCCGAGGTCACTCCGCGAAGCCTGCGAAGACCACAGGAACCTTCTGTGCTTCTGGGTGGAGTTGGGCTGGCTATCTCCATAACCAGTCGACTCTCACGCATAATGGACCAACTTGCAGTTCAAATGCGGCAAAGGGAGTCCAATTACAAATACAAATACAAACTACTTTATACGAATTTTGTCGCGTTATTTATAAATAATTTATAAATAAAGTTGTTTAATTTTAACAGATAGTAATTCCAAAGACTGATAACCATTTAGTTCTATGGCCTAAAGTTCAACTCTAAATCTAAGCTAGTTTTAATTTATTTCCGTTCAGAGGAACAAGAGATATGGTGCATACTGTGATTGCATAAGCGACTAGCTTTTGCTCGCGGCTTCGCCCGCATAAATGTAGGTTAGGTTATGTTAGTAACAGTACTTTTTTTAAATAAATATAGCTAGTTAATCTAGCTTTCTAATGGCGAAAGAATTTTCAAAATCTGTTGATTAGTTTTTGAGTTGAATCCTTACAAACAAAAAATAAAATCCTCTTTATAATATTAGTATAGATAAATGGACATGACATTCCAAACTGGAATAATAGCTCAATATTTAAATCTACGACAAAGAGTTATTCACAAAACAGGGTAATACACGAAATAAATTTCGACCTCTTGTGGACTGATCGAATCGCACTTAGAATATAATATTCTATATTCTAATATTCTACCACATACACACAACACCATCTAGCCCAAACTAAGCAGAGCTTGTACTATGGGTACTAGACAATGGATGAACATACTTATATACTTTTTTTCTTGTAAATACATACATATTATACATAGAAACACCCAGACCAAGACAAACATCCATGTTCATGCACACAAATGTTTGACTTGTGCGGGAATCGAACCCGCAACCTCAGGCGTGGCAGTCGGTTACACTAACCACTACGCCATCGAGGCCGACATATGACATATGACTACAACCATTCACGTCATTACGTGTGAGAGAAAAGGTATAATTATTGCTCGCTGTCATATATTATGTCATGTCAACATTCTTCATATAACCTAGCCATCGATAACGGAATCTAACGATCGGCTCTAAACGTAACACTAACTGATTCTACAAACCATACAGTCAGCATTATTTTCTGCCTCATTATCGATTAAAATTAAAGAGTCTTTATAAATAACACAAACATTTCCTTCCTAATCCTTTAATTCTTAATATTACGTCTTACATACAATCACAAATTGCATTTGTTATTTAAAACAAGTCATCCGCTTATTCTTCAATTTGGGATGCCCGGTTCGCCCGGGATTGCCGGGAATCCGGATTAAGCTCGGACGTGTGGCCAAGACCCGTTATGCAAACTAGGCCATGGCTTCTGGTCTAAAATCTTCATTGAGGGCGATACCGAATTACTTATTTAAAGCTTCTAGAGTAAACGGAGCGATGATATGTTTTATGTTATTGACAAATATCTTATTACCTGGTGTTTTTGTAAGCAGCCATAGCCTGTGTACTGCAACGCATAGGTCTCGAGTTCGATCCCAAGGCACTAAGGTCTGACTTATCGAAAATATGTGCGTAGTAAATAGTTAAGTATCGCACGATTGAAAGGTGAAGGAATACATTAGGGCGTACTCCAGACATGCGTCTGAGAGTTCCGTAACGTTTTTGAAGATATGTGTAGTCCGCTAACCCGCATTGGGCCCGTAGTGGAGCATGACCTAACACTTCTCACACTGAGAAGAGGCCTGTGCTCAGTAGTAAGAAAATATAAATACAGGGTTAATATTAATATTATATATCTCCGAATATATTCATAACACTTAAATTCAGCTTTAGGTCTTGCTTTTGGTATTGTCGATACCCCAATGGTCCCGCGAATTAAGTTTGCGCTTGAGGGGTCAATCGTTAAATCTCGGGTATGATTGTAAGCCGGATAAAATGTTTGTTTTTTCCTATAGATAATATGCAAAATATTTAATGTATCTCTTCCACAGAGCACTAAGTGATCCAGAATTAGTTAATCCGATGCAGGGTATTCTTTGTATCCGTTGTTTAAAGGTTTGTAAGTGCCTCGCGATACAGGGATAAATCCAGGGGCAGAACTTTTCTTTTAAAATTCGAGTGAGAAATTAAGGGTACGTATTAATTTTATTCGCTAATGAGGCAGCATAGACTTCTGCTGCTGTAGGTATGTGGCATAAGTTACTATTAAGCTTAGGGCCATAAGTAAGTATTCCATCCTTCCAAAATTTAAGTGCTATGCACTTATCGGTGTACAGATTTCCATGTTTCTCGATCCCATCCCAAATCCTTCATTTCTCTTTATGTCTCTACATTTGCTTTTTCTTTCAGTTGATCTGTATTCTTTCTTTTTTGTCTTCCTCTATTTCTCTTTGCCTTTATTTTTCTCCCATAATATTAGTAATAAATTTATTTAAAACTGATATCCAGTCAAATCCGGTTAGACCAGAAAAGCCGACCCCAAGTGACTTGGGAATAATAAAGGCTAAGAGAGAACAACAATATTAGTAATAAATTTATCATGTCTAAGCACCAATCAAGTAAATTCACACAGAATTTATGCCAATACATACATTTTTTTATTCAATAAACAATACCAATTCTCTTTTCAAGACGTCCAGTCCTCGCTTCACGTATCTTGTACTGGCATGATGCTTTATTCTCCGGCGTTGTCTCATTAACTATACAAGCGTCGAAGTATCCCCAGGGCAGAGTAGATACTGCCTCAAATTCCTCAAAATATAAGCTCAGGGATGCGAACAGACTATTCTGCGCGCAATTACATTCCCGAAGTCACAAATATGAATGGTTTCTTTACCTTTTACGTAATAACTGTGGTAAGCAGGGAGACTAATCTTTAGGTCTTAGTTCTGTTTGGGAATTATCCTTATTTTACCCACACACGATAAAGTTAAATAATTTTATTATTGAAATTAAACTGCTATATATGGATTTTATCGCGTTGTTTATTTGACACTTTATTACAAAATTTTGAAAATTATTACACTACTACTACTATTAAACTTTACTAATTTTTAAGCTAATTAAATTATTATTAAACTATTTAGATTTAATTTATTTTTACACTTTCCCCGACGTTTCGGTTACTTTTCAGCAGCCATGGTCACGGGGAGACTAAGATGGCAGTTGTCTCAATGTTCCAGTGTAGTTATTTCAAAGTACCCGAACATAATTTAATCATTGGTGTTTCTATTTGCGCAGAATGAGCTCAAAGTATCATGAAGTCTAGCTGTGGTTTGCTTCTTCTTGGGTTTGACTATTTTTATTACTGGATCCCAAGCTGGTGGTACATTCCAACCATCTTCTCTATTAAAATTAGGATGTTTTTTGATTTCAATAGCCTCGCGAAGCATCCTTGGTAGGAATCGGTGTTCTTTAGCGAGAATCTGTGGTTTGTCAAATCTCAGGTAGTGGTTGGTCCCCTGTTGCACATGTTCACACACAGCAGACTTCAACGAGCGTCGGTGTTTTACATCAGCTATGTGTTCTTTTATGCGGGTGCCTATGTTTCTCTTGGTTTGACCAATGTATGAGAGTCCGCAGTCACAACGTTCCGTCCGCCGCTTGATGTCAAAGTGAGTCATTGCGCGCCGAGCACGTTTTTATAACCCGCTTGATCGGACGATTCATAACCTTACTTGTTTACGTCGCATTCCGCCACCAATAATACATTAATAGGCAAATATGAATATTATTCTAGGTATTTACGGGTATAGACGGTTTATTTACATAGTCTAGTAGTAGCAATATTTCGACTAGTAATAATATTATGCCGGTTTAGGTGATGTTTAGACTAAGTCTTAGTTAATATTGTATAATATTCTAGGAGGTACAGTCAACGACATAAGTCGATAAATATTCACGAGTTTTTGAATTGCTCTGTCATAAACAATAATAATATAGTGTTCGTGGAAAGGTCGATTTTTTACAATAATCATAAGAAAATAAGTAACACCCTAATGTGGCAGGCAATTTAAAACAAATCGGGAAGAAGGAATTAAAGTAGATACCTAATAATTAGATCATTGAATCTATATAAGAAAAAGGGTAGTTGGTTATGTCTGATTCTGTACATTACTTTAAACACAAAAGCAAATAGCAATAAAAAATATTTTCGTGAAAACAGTATCAAATTAGTTGCTAAATATGGGAATAATTAATATTTTAAATCTATACTAATATTATAAAGCGTGAAGAGTATGTTTGTTTATTTGGTGGAACGCGCTAATCTCAGGAACTACTGATTCGAATATAACATCACGCTACGACCCACGGGGGCGGCGCAGTAACCATAAACGCACGTAAAACCAAGGGCACAGCTAGTTTAGATAAAAGAAGTGGGTGTATCGTTTTCAGACAGCTGAATTTAAATAGCAGTTTGCATGCCTTTTCTGTTATTAGACAATTACCTACTACCAGATTTGAAACGCTTGTATCATATTGATTTATAAGTAGATTTCAAAAAATCTTTGTCTTTTAGAGTTTAGGTAAAGTACTTGACTAAAATAATAAAAAAAATACGATTTAACTACCCAATTTCACTAATAACGGAAAAAACACAGTAAAAGTTTCACTGTCTACTATTACGCCTGTTTCCTGGCAGAGTGAAGTATTTCTCCAGGTGCGTGTTTTATTTGGCAACCATGGGTTTAAACTTCTGAATTGGTCAATCTACGCGAAACGCGACACTATGCGTCACTGCCCTCACAAGAAGGAAAACTATTTAAAAAAAATTAAATACAGTCTCCCGTTATTCCAAGCCTCATGCATAAATTCTTCGTAAAAACATTCTCCAACGACATACTACAATTGCTACCTACTGTACCAAATTTAAGGATAAATGCTCTTTCCATTATCCGTGCACAAACTGCACATACATCGACGAGCATACAATGGTGTACAGCATTTAGCCGTCACTGAACACCCTTACACGTCAGTGCAATTATCTGGTACAAGCGCCGCTGTGGTGCGATCGCGCGGTATAATTTCGCTGTTTACATTTATGTACAATGCAGTGTATTGGGTTCTTGTGTATTCTATGAGACAGATAGTGCAATATCTGTTTGTTACTTGGAGAACTGTTACTTTAAGTTGGACTGAAAGCTTGGATACCTAGAAGACTAATATCCTAGAGTCGCCAAATCTAGTTATATTATAACAGCAGAGTATTTTACAGTTAAGTTCAGTTGCATGGACTAACTATACGATAGCCAATGCCATCTGAACTGTCAATAAATCGGTTGCAGTAGTTGACGCTTTACCAATTATTAAATTCAAAATGATGTTACAAATAACAGAGTGCTCTACTTCGACCAATAAGCGTTTTAGTTACAAATTAACTCATACTTCGTGTAAAATATACTGTTTTTGGACTTTCATATTGTCATTTATTTTATTGGTGCAAAAGATTTTGCAACCAATTAACTTTTATGTAGGTAAATATTGCATGCGTACTCATTAGTTTGTAAGGGGGCACTTTTTAATTATTTTGCACTGAAGGGCAGGAGAGCGTTGGCGTTGACCCATCGTTGCTTGAAGTTAGTTAGTTCTTGACGCACTATATAATTGCGAGTAATGTCAAAAGATTGCAGAATGCGTTGTCATCGTGACAGTAGCGTAAGCATGCTAGTATGTACATTTGTCACGATCCACGTATCTTTTAAGATGTGTGCCATTGGATGCGTAGATACGCCATCTTTTTTGTTACGTGGTGAAATTGGAATTTAACTCCTGCCAGAAATTGTTCGATTAAAAAGCCAATTGTACGAAGATTATCTTTGCTGATCGCTAGGATGTTCACTTCGTTCGATCGTGTGAAAAAAACTGAAACACAAAGAACTGAATATTTAGAGTTCCAGTGGCATTTTATACTCTCATAGTAAAAGTAACTAGACTCAAACTTTCGACCGTGAAATTCGACATTACGCCCTTATAGTAAGGTTTATTTTAAGTTGATTTACGCTTTCCTTAGTCAGTATTATTATTGCCATTTATCCGGTTTGATTTAAAAATTATTTCGCTTGCCATTTATGATGGAGCTGAAGTCTTCTCTAGAATATTTCCAAAATATATACGTTTACGTTTCAAGCATACAGACATGTTCACAAACTTTAACATTCATAATATCATTAAGCGGTTGAATATAGATATTTATAATACATATATTACACATACTTTTTCTCTATTAATATTTACCCCGTACCTCTATTAAAGATCAATCTTTTACACATTCAAATAAAGTAAAGAGCTCAGAGTATTATTCAAAGAAGAATCCGCCACTAATATCTCCCAGTTCGACAGATAACGTTCAACTTCAATAACGTTTAAAGTCCTTCCTGCCTTAGTCTAAGTCGTGCCGTTTACTTTGTTGAAAGAGAACTTGCAAAGTACTTTTCCTTAAAAGAGTCACTTAGCAATAGTTTTTTAGTTTCACTTTGCGATAAGTTTAAAAGTAAGTTTTTCTTTAAACGATTCGGCGATGGCAACTTAAATCTTTGAAACATTCTAGAATTGAAAATCAGTTTAGTGACCTCTACTTCAAACTTACATATATTATTAGCTTCACGCCTATACTCCTGAAGGGGTAAAGAAAAGGTCTGTTACGCCCATATTTCATAAGTTACAGTTGAGGTACCACGCTTTAAAGAGATCAACTTATTGCCGGCTCGGGTGTACTAGTTCCAGTATCGGAATACGTGCTGCCACTGAGAACTTTTGGTCTCTATAGTTATAGTCAAATAACTGCCTCGTTGGTCCAGTGGTAGTGTATACGACTGTGGATCATGAGGTTCGATTCCCAGGTCGGGCTTGGAAAACATTGTACTAAGATTTTCCGTCAAGAATTTCTTAGTAGCAATTTATTAAGAATTTCTGTCAAGAAGTTCTTAAAAATTAGCCCGGAGTTAAGATGTTCGAAGTGTCGGAAAGCACGTTAAGCAGTGGGTCCCGGCTGTCATGAACATCTATGGCAGTCATTATTGGGAAGTCAGCGCCCTCAACTATTCTGACGACTGGTCTAACCATAGAATGTTGTTATCTTTCTGGGTTACGGAGGTTAGATGGCAGTCACTCCGTGTGAAAACTAATATTCAGCTAAATCTCGTTAGACCAGAAATAAGCGGACTATAAATCGCTAGGAAGAAGAAGAAGTTATAGTCAAATAAAGTAGAATCAACACACTTTTATTCCAAGCTTTGTTAGTTTTTGTATCTGGCGTGCTTATGGGCTTATGTAGTCATTATTATTGCATATTAAGACAAATGCTACACTTCAATAGTAGTAATAACTCTCGTATCGCGAAGCCCTCTATAAACATTCAAACAAAGGACACAAAAACTTCCAGACTCGGAATAATCATTTATGTATTACACATATTGTTGTGTGGTGTGTTGTAGTGGCAGTTGCAAGGAAACCAATTAAACCTATCCGTGTAATCAATTTGACTAGCTTGTCTTACTGATTTGTTTCCTTTAGTTTTATCTTGCCTTATAACTCAGTTTTCGATTGATTTACAAATTAAATTCTTTGACATAATATTGTCTTCTATTTACGCGAATATTATTCATTGAAATTAAACTGCTATATACGGATTTTATCGCGTTGTTTATTTGACACTTTATTACAAAATTTTGAAAATTGTTACACTACTACTACTATTAAACTTTACTAATTTTTAAGCTAATTAAATTATTATTAAACTATTTAGATTTAATTTATTTTTACACTTTCCCCGACGTTTCGGTTGCTTTTCAGCAGCCATGGTCACGGAGAGACAAATAAAAATTCTTTGAATTATTTATTTCCAAACATTTCCAGATAAAAATTACAATAATAAATTGATGTACGATTGACTTGCGATACCGTCAACCATTTCTCATTCTAAATACACTTTTCAAAGGACAAGTGTTTGATTATCAGATCTTCAAGTCGATCCATCAAAGCTTCGTGCTTTGAAAAGCATAAGTAATTTAAAACATTTTCTTCGTAAAAAGATTTTTTGCGCGATTGTCCTTAAGCTGAGAGATTTTTTTTTTAATAAATATTTTTTACTTGCTTGTATTGATGGTAACGATTTGGGGAAGGGCAAAATTCAGGTTAAGAGCTTTTGTTAATTTTGTATTTCTAGACTTTTTTTTATAATCGTGTAGTGTTAGCGTCCGTGCCGATTATGGAATTTAATTTCCATATCAAAAAGGTAATAGAAATAGGCATGGTTAGCTACGTAAGTTGCTGAACGTTTAACAAAGGTCATTGGGCATATTTGACCCGGTTGATGAATGATTGGGTACAAAAATCTAATGTATTTTAAATTAATCTTAGTAATCTCCTTTCATTCCATAAAGTTCTTTTGTTTATATCAACTGGGAGAAAAATATATTTGACATTGAATAATATTAAATAATTATGAGTAATAGAGCCTCGCTGATTTCAGCATGAATGGGCCGGCTCGACTGAGGGAGGACTACCTTCTCACAGAATATTGACGTGAAATAGCAATATTTCTATTGTTGTGTTTCGTTCGGTGAGTGAGAGTGCCGGAGGCCCAATCACCCTCTTTACCCCTTTTTGCTCCTTCCCACTTCCTTTCCTAAAGGGTCGGCAACGCGCAAGTGATGCCTCTGGTGCTACAGGCGTCCATGGGCTACGGTGACCACTTATCGTCAGGTATGCAAGCTTCCAACATTAGTCGTATAAAAAAAAATTAACGCTATTCGTTTTTCGAATAACCGCTGCAGTCATAAATGCTAGTCATCGTCCATATGACCATCGTGCAGTTTATTTTAATAATAAATGGAACAAATACATAAATCAACCAAATGCATTGGCAGAATATGTAACAACCAATAACTTAAACAGGCAAAGAGTGGCATTTGTGCGACTGGACATAAGTGGTTTTGCAGAGTTTCCACAGATAACACAGGAGGAGTTAATCTTGTTTACGTTGGGATCATGTCATCTCAGTATTGCCAAATCGTATGGTTATGAGCACGCTTCTGAATGGTTAGTTTTATTGAAATATGTAGACACCAACACTTGGTGGAAAGTAATATATTAATAAGTGGCCGCATACAATCGCCCCACGTTCGAATGAGACAGTGCTATACTTATATTTTATTAAACCCAACACGGATTGGAAGAGAAGGTATCGAACAATATTACTGCTCGTGTTTACACGGCCGCCGTACCGTCGGAAGTTGTGCGCATATCGCTAGCGTGGTGTATTTTTTGTCATGGGCCAGACTCTAGAAAACAAATAAAGCACCTGCTATCTTTTAGTTGACGTGATAATTCAGTTGGATCAAGCTGAATAAAAAGTAAATAAGTCTTATAAAAAGTAAATATTTATTTATTTGTAAAATAATAAGAATTTGTCTCCCTTTTTGTAATTTACTTAAAGGTAACCAGAATTGAACCTCAAAAATCACCTATATATTTCTTTACATACATACATATAACTACAGTAAATTTTATATATACATTATAACTACATGTACCTATGTATACAGCTATAAATGAAAAATAATTAATAATGAGCTTCTATGTATACACAGGCTAAAATAAAAATGGTAAATGTTTAAGTCTTGTATTACTGTTTTTGCAATTCTCCCGCTTTATACAAGCACGCTGCCTATTATAATATTATAAATATTATATATAAATACTATTGTGTTTTAAAGACAATTCTCTGCATAGTCTGTCATATTTAGTTCGTGTACGCCGTGGTTCAAAAGTCCGAACAAAATGCCCATTGACCTTTGAAAAAGGCTTTAATAAATGAATATTTACTTATTATTGTTCTATAGCAAATAATTGTGATTATAATAAATATCCTTTAGCTGTTACTGTAGTAAAAAATTAGGGATTACCATTATCGTATATGGTTACGCAATTCAAAATCGTCTTATGTCGCTGACTGTACATACATAGTTTCACGCCTATATATGCCCGTGTACTATATAGTCACTGACACTAGGCTCTCTGCCAATTTTTTTCAGTACGGATTGGCAGACTTGACATATTATCTTGGAGAATATTATGGATAAAATTCGCAGACATGTGACCTACATCTCACGATGATTTTTTTCTCAGCAATCATCAACTATTTAATGATAATGCATGACGTAAATATTTTTTTTAATAATTTTATTGATTTGTAAAGTCTTAGAAGGCTTTACAGATTAACCTTTTAATTATTTCTGGTATTCTAATACCAGAAGTAATTAAAAAACTATTGTGCCACCGGTGTGCTGCTGCGACTCCAAATTAATTTAATTAATAAGGAAGTATTTTTATATAAACTGAAGGAAACAAAGTGATGTAGTAAAATATTGTAGGCTTTTTTAAATATTTATGTAATTTTTATCACGTTTGACTTCTACCCGCGGCCTGAGCGAAACTCAAGGGCAAACAAATCGGGATAAAAAGCATAATATGTGTTAATCCAGTCATGTTCTATCTATGTACCTATCCAAAGTTCAGTGTCAGTACTAAGGCGACCATGTTTACCACTACGGCATCCATGCGGTCTGTTTGAATCAGATTGGCGAGGGGACCTTCGAGATCGAGTTGACTTTTAGCAGAGTACTAGTATAATTTTACTAGTATAAGATCCCAAAGCTCCAAGGCCGTCGTTCTAGCGCAGCTGATATTTTTACAATTACTTCGTTATATGTAGGTGAACGAAGTATGCATACTCGCTTGTTTGTAAATGTGGGGTTCTTTTTCCAAAGAACAAAATCATATATCACCCTCACGATACTTGATCTAAAAAGTGTACACACTAAGAAAATTAAGCTCCAAATTGGATGGAGATCGATAGTATATAACTTTAATATGGCGGAGCGTGATAATGCTATATTTATAATAGAGAAGTTGCCTATATTTGACTTCGTACATTATTTTACACACAAGAGCAATCAAAATAAACCTTTTTGTGCAAATTAGTTGCAAAAGAAGGGAGTTATTAATACTTTAAATTTAAATAGTTAAAAAGTAAAGTTACTACTTAGCTACAAAAACTAGATTATCAATTGACTGAGAACCTAGTCATACATTATCGTGTAATTACACCAATTTTTCCCTGATACACACACACAATCAAACATGTGGTATGTTTGATTGTGTGTTGACACACACTTACTCTCGCACTGATACTGACACTACACGTTTTGCAGTGACATTCACGTCTTAAGCCATTTTTATGTCTCATTCCACGACTGAACACTGGTTTCCAACATACAGGCGTTAGCCTAGTTAGGAACACAGTTTCAGCATATTTAGTGTTAAACATCTCGTACAGTGTTAAATATATTGTATCCGAATGTATTTTGTTTCAATAAACATTTTTATTTTATTATTTTTAAATATAAGAACAAGTGGCATTTTATTGGATATATTTCGCACAGCTGCATTTATGTAATGGTTACATCACAGTTTGGATTGTGCCTCTTTTTTCTGTCAGTTTCCTATCACCCCTACTACTAGATTCGTAATGCCTATATCTTATTTAATTATGAGTGGATTTGAAAATGTCTTCTATATTAGAGGTTGGATAATGTAACTATTTGAGTTAAATAATTAAAAACATGTGAGTCAACTACCATATTCAGATGTCATCTAGGCATGTGTATCATATAACAACTAAACGTTCAGAAAGGTGGCCATATTTAAACGTGACGTAATAGGTAGCATTTCTGATCTAAATGTTTGTATCTTCTTGCAGACGCTGTAAAGGTAGTCAAAAAACGTGCAATATATAAAGAAAACTTTAAAGTCAACAAATCACATGAAGATTTTACAAACTGCAGTTTTTTCGGCGCACGTCGCTACATCCGCCTAAACTGAGATTTATATTCTACCCTCCAATGCTTTTAACTCGTGTAGTTCTGACGCAGCGGCTCTCTGGTTACGTGGAGCTGTAGTAGGACACGATGTGACCTGCTTCTAGGACGTGACAAGAAAATATGTGGTGATTTATCACTTATAGAATGGGAATCTGTTTTGGTAGTAATGTCGTGTAACTCTGCGACTGATCGTGAGTTTGACTACCAGATCGGAAATTACTACATTTATATTAGGGAAAATACCTATATAAGTAAATGCGATTGTTGTAGATTCAAATACACACGGGATAAAATTTGTGTGATCACTGATCACAAATAGTTGTTGCTAATCTGGGTGTTTTTATGTTCGCTGTTTGGATGTTTGATAAGTTCACCGCAATATAGGAATTATTCCTGGTGCGGGGTATCTATATATTATTACGTGAAACATAAACATTGTACCCCTTTTTACGAAAATTGCGCGGAGGGAGGAGTATGAAATTTGGCACAGTTAAAGTTTATATGGAGAAGGAGTGGCGATTCCTAATATTTTTATAAAATATGCATTAGAATTACATTAATGTGAAAACACTACACGCACACAACCATGCATTTGACACAAGCAGTCAAATCGCGTTCGTAGTATTTCGGCATTGTTGCACTTATTTCAATCAAATATTAACAAGTCGCACGCTTACTGCTTAGAAAACCATCATACCATCCGTTCATCGCGTCGGCGCATTCGCGACTGGTTGCGAACCGAGTGCAAACCGGCCTCGAGGCGCGTAGGTATAACTCGCGTTCCGACTGTTTGTATAAAGATAGAACACTGTTATATAACATTACCGTGACTGGGTTAATGACCATTCTAATCAGCTGCATTTATGCGAACCTCTGAATATTATTATTATGTTTGGTAAGCCAACCGCACAAGTTATTATTCTGTAGCCAGTCAAAGACGTACATACGAAGTAATTATAGAACCTATTGGACCCTGAAATTGGTAATTAGTCCATCCAAAACCAGTTTAATGTAAATGCAACGATTTACGAGATCAGGTGATTCATTAACATTTAACAGGCCAATTGTATTTTTGATTACCTCGACGCATAAGGTGCTATATATTTATATTTGTCGATATGTGTTTGTTTTTGATATATGTGCTCCGAAATTGATGAATCGATTTAAATGAGATTTTGTGAATAGTTTAATTGAGATAGTATTGTAATTTTTTTAACTGATGATTAGAAATTAGATATGAAACTAATAAAATCGCCCATACATAATTTCGGTCACGGCAGTCAATGTTTACAATGACTGGCCATAGGTGCAAAAGGCATTATAGTACATAAGTTGGTGCATAAACACAAGTGCACCCTCTAATCCCTAACTCACATAATCTGATGGGACGGCAATCAGACATGACAGGAGAGAGATCAGGTGCAGGGCCAACGACTCTACGTGCTTTCCGAGACAAGGGGGTGTGCAACACCACAAACTTTCTCCTTGCTGCTCATCAGAATTTCTGGACAAAAATAAAACAATTTCTTTTTTGTCCTGGACGCAGGTTCCTATCCTGCACATCACAGCAGTCGCATTTAAAATCAGTGCGCTACCACAGCAGTAATTTTTTTTTACTTTTAAAATACTCAAAACCTAGTGAAGCCTTTTTACCCATTTAAAAGTCCGCGGCGCCGCATTACTAAAGTTAAAATCTCAAAAAGTGAAGTTGAAATGTAATTTCAGCTGTAGCCGAGGGAGCTAAAAAAAAACCGTTAGAATTAAATTTTAATTAATTCTAGGTACTGAATAGAGGGAACAGTTAATTAAAGTGTATTTATCATCAATGGAAGCGCGTTTGGGAATCGTACGATTTCGAGTATGATTATATTACTGCATTCGTGGCGCAGCGGTAGTGAATGCGACTACTGTGCTGTACTGTGAGGTCCTGAGCGTCCGAATCCCGGGTCGGGCGAACAAAAAGTTAGATTTTCTGTTAAGAATTCTCAATAACAGCTCGGAGTAGGCGGTGTTAGACACCCCCGTGCCTCAGAAAGCACGTAAAGGCGTTGGACCTGCGTCTGATCTCTCCCCGATTGTGTCGGATTACCGTCCCATCGGATCATGAGAGTTAGGCAACAGAGAGTGCACTTGTGTTTGCGCACAGCCTTGTGCACTATTATAGTGCATATCTCCTGCGCAGATGGCCAGTCTCCGTTAAGATTGGTCGCCGTGACCGAAATTCGGCCTGGAGGACATTATTATTATTATTATTATTATTAAAATCCTAAGTTATAATATAAACTAGATTTTGCTCGCAGCTTCGGTCGCGTAATTGTAGGTTAGATGAGTAACAGTAATTTCTTCTGGATGAAAGGTACCCTTGCATATCCTATTCTGTTCTCCTAACAACGTGTATGCGAAATTTCATGAAAATCGGTCGAGTAGTTTAGGCGTAAAAGCGTAACAAACTAACAAACAAATAAACTGACATTCTTATTTATAATATTAGTTAGGATTCTAAAGTCGCTGTCTGGCTGTTTGTCTGTT
This sequence comes from Catocala fraxini, assembly GCA_930367265.1. Classification (NCBI taxonomy): domain Eukaryota; kingdom Metazoa; phylum Arthropoda; class Insecta; order Lepidoptera; family Erebidae; genus Catocala; species Catocala fraxini. The sequence goes on along the minus strand of OV884049.1, from coordinate 14,512,858 downwards.
AGCTCTTCATGGTTAAATTATTCAACGGATTTGGATGAAGTTTGGTACAGAGATAGAGATAGATTAAAACCTAGGAAAGGACATTGTCTTTTTTATGTAGGTTCCACGCGGGCGGAGCCGCGTGCTAATGCTAGTATATATATAGTAGTCACCTTGTCACTGTCGCTACACCATATTTAGTGGATTTGATACCCTTACAGGACAAAAATAGTGTGAACCACAAATTGTAATTCCAAATTTGTTCTTCGTGTTCGTTTCGTTGTTTAACAAACACGGGACACAGGAGTTATTTTTAGTGCGGGCGATTAAGAAAACAAAAAAAAACTTGTTTTTGAAGTGTCCCACTACTGGGCACGGGTCTCTTCTCAGTGTAATAAGGATAAGGCCTTTTGTTGCATGACATTCCCTAACAGACGTAGTTGTCAAACGCTTTATATAAAAAAGTAACTTAAAAGGCATAACAAGTCGCTTTTTTCTTTAGTGCAAAAATAAAAAAGTATCACCACAACAAATCTTTGTTTTCTAAATGAAAAATGTACATTGCAAGAGTCCGCGGCACTCAGCCCGGCTATTTATAATTCCCGACTTAGCAACTCTCAGTTCAATTTCAGCAAAGTTTAAATGAAATCTCCGCTTTTTTTATTATAATACATTACCTACTGAGAATGTAGGTCTTCGGGGCAAAATTTTTTGGAATAAAAATACCTATGTGTTTTCTTCTGTTTAAGTTGGATGGACGGCAGTTTGTGCAAACTGATTCTAATCTAATGCACCCGTTTTAATGCGATGCAGAATTAGTTTTTACCTCTTTGTATGTGATAGCTTTATAATTAGTTAATTAGTTTGCTATTTATTGTGACTAGGTTAGCGTTTATTTAGTAATAATAATAATATCAGCACTATATATAAACTGTCCCAATGCTGGGCACGGACCTTTTCTCAGTTTGAGAAAGCTTAACTCATAGTCTATCACGCTAGCCCATTGTGTGGTGGCAAACTTCACATATCTTCTAGAACATCATGGGAATACTCAGGCAGGTTTCCTCACGATGTTTTCCTTCACAGTTAAATCTAGCGATAATAATTAACTACTTTTTTATTTGTTTTTGTACAACTAACGTGGCAAACAAGCATACGGCTCACCTGATGGTAAGTGGTCACCGTAGCCTATGGACGCCTGCAACACCAGATGCATCACTTGCGCGTTGCCGATCCTTTAGGAAAGGAAGTGGGAAGGAGAAGGAGCGGGAAGGGGGAAAGAGGGTGATTGGGCCACCGGTACTCTCACTCACCGAACGAAACACAACAGTAGGAATACTGCTATATTACGTCGATATCCTGTGAGAGGGTAGTCGAGCCGGCCCATTCATACTGAAATCAGCATATTACTTAAAAAATTCTTATCTTCGCTTGAAGGCTTTACAAATAGTAATGTAGTAGTTTCTACTAATATTGTTACTACTTACATGTTTTTAAAAATGGAATAGGCAGTTAATGTTATACTTTTCTGAAAAGGCATGAGAGTATTGTAGAAAGTGGAAATCTGTAGATATGCTTACCCATTGATCGAATTGGCGTGAGTCTATGTGTCTGTGTATGTAAGAGTATAGATATATGTCCAAGTAGTACCAAGCGACGAGTATAAGTACAATTTTTGGTTAGACAAAATCTGGTCAAATTCTTTTAATAGTTCAGTGTGCCACGAATAAGGTTTTGTCCGTATTAAGTGGGATCTTCCGCGCATAAATTAATTGTTGATTTGCTTTAGCCTTAGATAATAAGCCCTGTGTCACATTTACAAACATATCATTAAAACAAAATACACATGAGAACAAGCATTTCTTGATCACACGAATATTTGTGCCGTATGGGTTTAAAACTTAGAACACACAGTGCAACAACAGTGGCTTAGCTAAGGGTGCAATAATTTGTTATAATTTGATAATATGTAAAACTATTGAACCAATTTCTGTATTTAATTAATAGAAAGATGCGTTATCATTTAAATTTCCAACGTTGTAATGACGTATAACATAAGCAAAGCCGAGGGCTGGTTCTTGTACTTTCAAATTCTTTAAAGAAAAATTCCACTCTCAGATTAATTTCTATGTCGCGGGTGAGTTTACAAACATTTAATACATAAACATGGCATTCAAAAGCATCTACATTCGGAGAATTAAAAACTGTTTGCGGAACACAAAAAAGTTCCAAGTGCGGATCAAAGCCGCAATACTCGTCACGGGATAACAGCGGCACTGTAATCAACGCACCATCCGTGCAGACAGCACGTTGTATCTATACTAATATTATAAAGCTGAAGAGTTTGTTTGTTTGTTTGAATGCGGAATCTAATCGTAATCTCAGGAACTACTGGCTCGAATTAAAAAATATATTTTGGTAATGGATAGCCCATTTATCGAGGAAGGCTATAGGCTATATAACATCACGCTACGATTAATAAGAGCGGTGCAGCAATGAAATTTATTGCAAAAACGGAGAAAATTCTCTTTTATGAAGCAGACGAAGTTGCGCGGGTCAGCTAGTCTTTATATATATAATTCTACTGTACGTGTCTGTCACTGAACTCTTCCTAAACGGCTGGACCGATTTTGATAAAACATTTTGTGTGTGTTCATGTGGATTCGAGGATGGTTTAGAATAGGGTTTTTTTTTCGTATTTACAGTAGAACGTCTGTCGGGACAGTTAGTATTAAATAAAATATGTCAAATTCTTTGAAAACACCGTAATTTCTTTGTCAATTAGTTAAACCAATCACAGCGTATTCATAACTCGAGGCGACTTGGAAGTGGATTCAGTTATCGTGGCATCAGATAACGGCTCAAACAAAAGTGTACCGATGACATTCATCCACGGCAGTGTTGCCATTGCAGAGAAAATGGTAGAGTGGTATTTTTGTGACTATGTTTTGATGAGTTTGTAATGGGTTCCAATTATGTTTTTAATTAGTAGGTAATAAGCTAAGCTAAACGAAGAAGTGATTTAAGTGATCAACTGGCCATGGCGACAAGTGTTATGACTTTGATTCCCGCTCTGGACAAAACATGGTGGTAATAGGTGCTACATCAATGGTTCATTAGAAAAACTTAACATTAAAATTGCGATGTGCCAACCTTGAACCTTGAATTTGTCACCATACGACTAGTTACAAATAAATTCATAGTTTCACGCCTACCCAACAGGGAAGACAGAGGTGTTCTAGATCAGTTATGATTTAAGTCCTACGTTATACAGAACAAGGCTATTGACTTCTACCAGGTACAGTTCCAGACCTCGTGCTGCTACTTATTATTTTCGGTAATGCAGCTTAATAACACTTTGCACACACATTTATAGAGAGGTGTCACGTTTGGCCCTGTCCTTGAAATAATTACCTACAGCCGCGCGGTACGCAAACACGTGAAAGGGCTGCCCGCCTACAGTATTTTAATTTCATCTACCTACTTGAGATTCTTTCTAGTGTAATGATTGTAATTATTATAATTCCAATTTAAAAAAATTAAATTCTTTGAGTATCATGTTGTGGTTTTTGGTTAGAAAAATATTTGCGCCTCGACTGAGACGTACGAATAGTGGTATTGTTAAATTTAATAGTATAAAAAAACCCGCAGTCGGATATAAAGTTTAATTAAAAATACTTTTGTTTGCAATTACACTTTGCCATTATTATGTAAGTTCTTGTACTTATTTCAATCAAATATTCACAAATCGCACGCTTGCTGCTTACGAAACCAATACACCGTCTGTTCATAACTGCGGCCCATTCGCGACTAGTTGTATACCGAGTGAATACGCGACCTCGAGGCGCATAAGTATGACTCGCGTTCCGACTGTTTGTATGAAGATAAAATACTGACAGATAATATTACCGTGTCCAAACAGACATAAGCTTGAACGAAATTGGTGCTATTTTAGAAAGTCTGATTAAAGAACAATCGGCCAAATTTTCGTCGCTAGTCTGACAGCCCCAAATCCTTAGCCTTACCCAAGTCGGTTTTATAAATAACCGTTGATAATCTTATCTACCCTTTATTTTCAGTTTTGCCCTTACAGAGAGGGTTTCTATGGCCGAGGGGATCTTTCGCGCGACATTTGTTACTATGATAACGGGAACTAATGCTTTTTGTGTTTTTCGCTGTTATTTTGTAAGGAGATAAAACTTAATAGTGTAAGTACTTTGTGTATTCAGAGTGGTTTACGTTTATCGTTTGAGTTACTGTTTTATTTTGAGTACATCAGTTTATAAAGTATTTACGACTGCACGGATGCAATACTGTAGTGGTTTAAATGTGTTGTGGGCTCGATCTCCAAACGAGACAAAAAATATGTGGTAGAAAAATATTTGTTCAAGTCAGGGTATTGTTTATGTAATTTTTTATTCTTATTTTATTTATTTATTGGATCGTCTACAAAGATACACACAACTTAAAGCTAAATACAAAAGTGTTAGGTCAATAGATTAAGTGTGCACCCTCACTTACAGTAGGCCACGGCATGCAAAGTTGTGACGCGGACCGGTCGTTGCTGAACGGCCGTGCTCGCAGCGCCCCTCCATCGGCTTCGCCTCCTCAGCGGCGGCCCTATATATTGGCAACGCGCCCTGGTGCCGGGCTCCTTCCACTGCGCTGCCTACCGAAGTTAAGTGGTCCATTCTACCCGGGACCACGTAACAAACCTTCATGTTGAACCACGCCCTGAAATACCACTAAATGTCTAGTCGAATTTAATTGTAGTTCTATTTATTCTTATACACCTCTTGTAAGTAAAAATATATGCTTATTGATCGCGTTGTTCATCTTTAATTTCTATTAAAATCCTAGGTCAACCACGCCTCTAAAGCGGGTTGACTACCATAACGTTACAAAGTAAAAACGTTACAATGTTCAAGTCCCCGCGACACATGAATTATTCCTAGTGCGGTCGATGTATTTTTTTAAAGTAATTTGATGTAAAATGTATATATATATGTATTTGTATCCGGTTATGTTCTATTTTGATTTTGAAGACCCTTATACCTATAATTTAGGCTCTCACCTATCTGAGCTGATCTGCAACACAAATCTGTCTATTAACGTTAAACGTACGACAAACTTAAAATCATTACGAAAATCTACACAAAGCAGGCAACACTAGCCTTCTACTAGGATAGCCTTCATTATCATATTCTATACAATCTAAGTGCCTACACAGGCGATACTAATATGACGTGACCATCTGCGCTCCATGCCAATCGGTACGAAGGTATTATCTTATCTTATCTTATGTGGGAGCCAGTCAGTACAGACCGGCGACCCAGTGGGATCTTTTGTGTCGACACTCTTCCAATAACGACTGCCATTACATAGATGTTCATGGCAGCCGGGACCGACGGCTTATCGTGCTCTCCGAGGCACGGAGCGGGCGATAACTGTCAATCAATACGCACATAATTTCGAAAAGTCATATAACTTTCGAAAGTCTGAGGTGCGCGACGTGGGTTCGAACCCGAGACCCTCTGCATTGCAGTCTGTTGGTCTCGCCACTGAGCTATCGCTGCTCTTACGAAGGTATTAACTACAAGTTCAAACTCAATCAAAAATAAAGTTGTTAAATGTAAATTTCTTTATTATTTTTTGGTCTCGGGTAATCTCATTGTAACACGATGTGTTTTTCTGGTGGATGTGTATGAATTATTATTGTTATTTATGTTTCTTGTTTCTGTTGTATTTTTATCCATCTTCTTTCTCTTTTCCATTTGTTTAGTTGAAGATACGATAACTAACTCATAGGGCCTCAGAGTAGTTATACAAGTGGTATACTAATTAATATGTGAAAGCTTGTAATTAACAACATGTGTACCTTAATAATTGTGATTGATCAAATGTACTTATTAGACGAAAAATAAATAAAATCTAATATCGACTATTATTATATGTAATATTTGTCTGTCGTCTCGAGTGGTGTACTCTGCTGGCCGCGGTGTAGCGGCGGCAGAGAAAGCTGACTGGCGCGGGGTAAATAATAATAATAATTCATTTAAAAATGAAATTACATTGTAGTTATACACACAGTCTTATTGTTATACACGATGACAGTATGTATACACCAACTACAATAATGGTGGGTGGAGTACTGTTCTCCTAGATAGGCTACTGAGCAGCCTGTGTTAAGGAGGTACAGTGCCGGCCCCCTACTGGTTGTCGAATTTTATCGGTACACATCAACATGCCTTTATTTGTACATAGGTCAAAGTATATGGTCTACACAAAGGCAAATAAGGGGTATATATGTCAAGCCGATATCTGATTGTAATTAATATCGATATTACTTCGTAAGAGTATGTTATTTGTAAAATAAATATTACTGCAATAGTTATGCATATTACAGTATTAATGGCAGGGCGAGAAATGCGGTGAAAAGCGCAGCAAGCAGTATTTCGTGCACTGTTATTACCTACGTAGAGATAGACGCGCAATTTTGTTTTTAATTCAACTAATTTCAATTTCAATTTCAATGCTTTATTGCTCTCCATATGTATAAATGTTGTTACAAGAAAATACAAAAGATCAAATATGGACCCTGTCGGGCACGGCAAGCAGATAGAAGAAAGGAGGAAGCCACTGAGTTAATATTGTATCATTACTAGTTAAAATAAACAATTAATCAAGAAGTCTGAAATAAATATATTCTAAATTTGCAAATTGTTTTGTTTATTAATTATATACTTATGCTATTAATTTATTAGTTGTCGTATTAATTTATTAAATGCCATATTAATTTATTAGATGTCATATTAATTTATTAAAAGTCATATTAATTTATTAAATGTCATATTAATTTATTAAATGTCATATTAATTTATTATATGTCATTTTAATTTATTATATGTTATATTGATTTACTAAATGTCATATTATTTTTGATATCATATTAACTTTTTTAGATGTCATATTAATTTATATTCAATTATTGATGTCAATTTATTTACAAGTCATTGGTGGATCCGTGAAATATATTCGTAGTTAAAATTGTCATTTAGGTATTCGTTTATAGTGTAATAGCTTTTGTTTATGAGGAATTGTCTTAATTTATTAATAAAACTGTTGTATTTATTTATGTTCCTAATTTTATCGGGTAGTTTGTTGTATATTTTTATAGACATTACAAACGTGCTGGTCGAGTGCATATTTAGTCGTGAGCTAGGCAGATTAAGTCTGTTTTTGTGCCTTAATAGAATTTTTGTTTGTATGTCTTCCCTTTTAGTATAAAATTCCGGATATTTGCGGACAAATTTACATATTTCATATAAGTATAAGCTAGGCAAAGTAAATATTTTTAGTGATTGGAAATGGGGCTTGCAACTGTCTGTTTCGTCAATGTTTACTATGATTCTGATTAGCTTCTTCTGTATTGTAAATAATGTGGGTGCATCTGTACTATTTCCCCATAAGATTATTCCATATTTTAGCCAAGCGTGGGCATACGCATAGTATGTGGCCAACGCTGTTTTAAGATCGGTTGATTTTTTAATCTCACGGAGAGCGTATGAGAATTTTGATAATTTAGCTCTTATCCTTTTGACATGCGACTTCCAGTTGATATGCGAGTCTATGTCTAGGCCTAATAAGGTGAAGTTGTTTACCGCTTCTAATTTGTGTTCATTATAACTAAAGTCTACATTAATCGGTATTTTTTGGCGGGGGTAAAATGTTATAATTTTAGTCTTCTTAAAGTTAATTTCCAGATTATTTTCCGTCATCCAGTTAGATGTAGAGTGTAGTATGGTGTTTAATTTTGTATTTAAATTCATATTAGTGTTACAGGAGGTAAGTATGGAGATGTCATCCGCGAATAGAACACAAGGTTCATTGATGTTGTTTGGAAGGTCATTGATATAAATAATGAACATGAGACATCCTATGACGCTTCCTTGCGGAATTGAGGCATTAATGGCTTTGCTATCAGACCGTATTAGTTCTTTATTTTTTGTGTTCTTGTTGTAATATTCTATTTCTACTATCTGTTCCCTGTTTTGTAAATAGGATACGAACCAATCATGACTTTTACCGCGAATGCCTATGTTATATAATTTGTTTAATAATATTTCGAACTGTACTTTGTCGTAGGCTTTGGTCATATCTAGTAGTACACCGATTGCATATTTTTTTGAGTTGATAATATTTAAGGCTTCCTGAATGTATTTGTAAACTGCCAATATGGTAGAACGGTTTTGGCGGAATCCATTTTGACAATCATTGAGAATTTTGTACTTTTCACAGAACTGATATACTATTAATGTTGCAAACAAGCTTACGGCCCGCCTGATGGTAAGTGGTCACCGTAGCCTATGGACGCCTGCAACACCAGAGGCATCACTTGCGCGTTGCCGACCCTGTAAAAACAATTTCACACTCGTTTTGAAGAACCCCATACTGTATTAAAACGTAATAAACTTCTAAAAGTATATTCATTATTGAAACTTATATTTTTTTACTCTTCTGGGAAAATCTCGGCAGTGTGTACATTCCACAATCTGAGCGTCCGCAGGAGAAAATTACTTTGAAATTGCTTGGTGTGACACCAAGTAGATCTACATCTATCAAATCTCGTTGAAAATTTTGCCCAGTAATTTTTTTACATACATACCTTTGTGAAAAGCTAGCTATTGTTTTAGATCCCACATAATAGAAGGCGAGCCTATTATCGTCTAAAAAATAGTTCTAGCCAACTGAGAATTTCTTAACAGATACATCTAATAAATCTTTTCCTTACCTGGAAAACTAGGAACTGGAGACAGCAATCACTTAGGACTGTAGAAGACTTTTTAACTATAATTAATCCATCTTTGACTATGCTTAAAATGCAAATATTTTACCGTACACCTAACAAAAACATTTTTATTTTTAATGTTGAACGTCATCGTATTATTACTTCAGTCTGACGTATTGGCACTTTGCGCGGCCGGTGACGTAATCAGTCTGTCTTCTACTCACGTTTACCGCGCGCCCGTTTTTGTAACTACATAATGCAGACCCATGCATAATTAAACCTACGTTAAATCCATTGGCTTTAATGAAGTGATTAATATAAATCTACGGAATCCACGCGGTCAATATTCTGCAACCAATTTCACATAAAACCATCCAATGCTCTCAGTAAATGTTCCCTTTGAGGCGAATAATTTAAAGTAAAATCGTTAAACACTCAAATTTGCTTCATTATCTTCACCACCTCTGCAATTAATTCAAATGGCACTGTAATCCCAGCAAATGACTGCAAAATTGCCCCAAACGGCCATCAACATTGTTTTCCTACAAGGAAATTTAACTTTATAACTTTATTGCAGGACAAAAAATGTGTTGCATTTTAAATATCGCGTTTTTGAAGTTCAGCGGATGCTAGTAATGGGGCAGTTGACTCACATTGTTTATTATTTGACTCAAATAGTTAAATTACCCAAAATATAAAATACAAAGCACTAGAAATGCTCCAAAAAAAAATTATTTTTATATTTTTATTTCAAATCTGTAAGTAGAGGTAAGTGTCAAATGATAGAAAAGGATGTACAATACAAACTTTCTTTATTTTTAAAAAGACAACTCCCGCACTTTGAATAATTCCTGTATTGCAATACAAACATTTAAACAACGGATATAAAGAACATCCGGACTTGGAACAACCATTTGTTGATTACACAAATTTTAGTCCCATGTGGGATTCGAACTCACAACACGCGGCGCAGTGGCATGGCAAGACGAATACTTAAGCCAATACACCATCTGTACAGTCAAACTGTGACGTAATAGCTATTTTAATTTCCGAGGGAAATAGCGAGCGAAATGTCCCCAAAACAGCTCCAGTTTTTATAATATTTAAATTTAAAATATTAATAACTCCCTTATTTCGCAACCAATATTAATATCTACTGTTTTCACAATTTTCTTTCGATCGTATTTGGTCCTGTGTAAAAAGTACAGTATAAAATAATGTACAACAACAAAAACATAGGCTTGTTGCTTTCTTCTCCCTAGCCTTTATTATTCCCAAGTTACTTGAGGTCGGCTTTTCTAGTCTAACCGGATTTGACTGGATATCAGTTTTTACACGGAGCGGCTGCCACCTGACCTTTGCAACCCGAAGGCTAACGATACCCTAAGGCTAGACCAGTGTCAGGATATTAGAGGGTACTGACTTTCCCAATACGACGGCTTAACGTGCTCTCCGAGGCACCGAGCAGGCGATAATTGTCAATCAAGCTTGTTGCTTTAATATATAATAATTATGAAAGTTTTGTGAAGATGCTTGTTACATAATCACGCCTAAACTGATGAACAATATGAACGGAGATATATAAAATTTGCCACGCAGATAGATGATGACCACGATTGATTTATTTTTTTGTTATGTTTTAGGAGGCTAACGAGCAGACGTATCCCCTGATGGTAAGCGATTACCGCCGCCCATGGACACCCGCAACACCAGAGGAGTCACACGATGCCGGCCTTTTAAAATAGGAGTACGATCTTTTCTTGAAGGTTTGTAGGTCGTATTGGTCCGGTTATACCGCAGGTGATAGTTCATTCCACAGTTCTGTTGTACGAGGCAGAAAATTTCTGGAGAAACACACAGTTGTGGACTGCCAACCATCTAAGTGATGGGGATAGAAATGCTGTCGTGTAAGACGATGGCGACAAGAGGCGGAAGGTATCAGTCCGAACAGTTCCTCGGACCACTCCCCATAGTAAAAAAAGCTATCTAGCGGTAGGTCTAGGAAAGTTACAAAAATCCTAATGCAGGAGTCGATGGCGTAGTGGTTAGTGTAACCGACTGCCACGCCTGAGGTCGCGGGTTCGATCCCCGCACAAGTCAAACATTTGTGTGCATGAACATGGATGTTTGTCTTGGTCTGGGTGTTTCTATGTATAATATGTATGTATTTAGAAAAAAAAAAGTATATATGTATGTTTATCCATTGTCTAGTACCCATAGTACAAGCTCTGCTTAGTTTGGGCTAGATGGTGTTGTGTGTATGTGGAAAAAAAAAATGTATTAAAAAATGATTCGCCTATGTAATACCCTTGAGGGTTTTAACATAGGCGAGTGACCTATTATACCCTTACCTCCAGCTCTTTGTAAATTGCATTCACAACGAGCCTGTTAACAACGCCGTGTATTTGAATATTTTAAAAATTTTTATATAGATATATTTTTAACAATACAAATTGTTGTTAAAGACCTTCAGTATATTGTATATTTTTTTTGTTATAATCAAACTTCAAGATTGCTTAACAGTCTTCTTTGAATTTAGGTGTCTTTTTGCGATTTGAGCAGGGTAATCTCCTTAATGTTATGAAAATAGTATCAATTGTCCTACGTCAATCACTTCTTATTTTTTGTGGTTAGTATCACAGTTTGTAAGCTACATATAAACTTGATATAAACACAGCAACACTAGATGTCATCATTATTCGTAACTTCAAATCTAACGCTGTGCTTCAAGACGCGTCGCCTCATTTAAATAATCTCTTTATTGTACTGGCTCAGTACAATAAAGAGGCAAATCTTTCAAAATCATTTCAAATTCATGTCCTACGCAACACTACCGTGGACAAAATCAAGTGATCTTATTTATTTTATTTTTCAAAAAAGACAACTCCCGCACTAGGAATAAATCCTGTATCGCGAGGGACTTTATTCAACGAACACAAAGAACATCCATTTGCGGATCACACAAATTTTTGTCCCGTGTGGGATTAAAACCCACAACACTAGGTGCAGTGGTAGTGACGAAGCCACCACTTTAAACCACTACTGCAGCCAAAGTCCAGTGATATTTTAAATGCGAATGTGAGTTTGTTTGTTTCACCTTAACACCTTAACTACTCGACCGATCTTGAAAGTTCGCATACACGATGTCAGAGGTACAGAAATGGACATAGTGTATTTTTATTCAGCAATAAAGTAAGATTCCCGAGGGATAGCTAGTTATTAAATAAATTTTATTACATACATACACAAAGCCCAATTGAGTATTCAATTAAATTATAAATATAAATATATGTTTATACATATTCATAATGGCTAATTACAAATGCGATACAATGTAATAACAAATATAATCAAGATATATAATTATTCGAACTATAAACCGGCTACATTCAGTAACCGTTGTTGGCACGGGCAGCGAAGTTATCCTGGTTGCCGCTACCATAGTTGCCAGAACCGTGGTTACGACTGCGGACGCTGTTGGCATTGCCATCATAACCGCCTGAACGTGCCAGGTCTTCGGTGTCCTCGTACGAGATCTGGGGCTTGAAACCGCGCTCATCGGCCTCGTAACTCACAGTCTGAAACGATACATAACATAAGTCTATGTATCTGTAGAATTAGAAAAAAAACCTTTATATATAACAGATTTGATCCCTTTTATTTGTGTCCGCCAAACTAAGTCAGTAGCAGATGGATTGGCTTGAAACTTTGACATCACGTTGTAGTTGTATATAAGAGTGCTTTTATATTATTTTAATGCCGAAATTTCTACAGAAACGTGGAAGAAAAATATCATACAGAGGCCACAATGGATATAACTGAGTTTAGCTAGTCACTGTTTATACGGCGAAAGGGACAAAAATGCAATGTCAAGACCATGGGGTTCACAACTATGTCTAAAAGTATTGTCATAGCATGCGTAACAAGGAGATTGCATGTTTAGCTTGGTTTATATTGTGGTGGTTGGGTAAGTGCAAGCTCATCGCGGATTTAATAGTATTAGTATATATAGTATAGTAAAAGTTAAAGGAAAGTGTAACCAGTTTTCTTTGAGGGTACGCCGTTACCACGAAGACGAAGTAAGTCATTTCAATAATTTTGGAATAGTTTGCAGCAGGACAGTAAGATGACCCTAATATTAGGGAAGGGAGGCGAACAGCAAATTATTATTGTAACATGGTTGAAGCGTTGCATGCTATTTCTGATTGAAAAAATTTTGTACCCATGGTAGGTAAAGACCGGACCAATAATCAGGCACAGCGACGCCCTAAAGTGTACCATGGCGTCGCTCCAGAGACGTCGCAGACTTTAGACTTGCATTGGCACTGCTGGATGGTTTGCTGGTAAAATTATAGTGCCAGCAATCCACCTACCAGCAAAGCAATAATTAGGCACACCATGTAAGTTTTAGTCGGTAGCCCGAAGTTTTGGAAGTTTCGAGAGAGACATAACCCCCCGTCTTCCCTTGTGGCGAGGTATACGCATAAAAGGATCAATGATTAGTTAACAGTATCAATTTGATATTAAGTGGCAGCAGCACACCGACGGCCAGACCCTATAGGTTTTTAATTATGTCAACAATTACTGACAGCTTAAAAGAAATTTAAGAGAGAGAGTACCACCGCCATTAAAACGCATGCAGATTTTATTAAGATAATTAGTAGCCATGGTGCTTTTGATAGGAACTGACCTGCCTCCTGCCATCAGGCAACACTACGTGGTACTCTCCCTGAGCCCTCTCTTCTTGTCTCTCCTCGTGGTGACCAAAGTCGGTTCCCTCCTGATAATCGTTCACCATATAACCGAAGTTGTAGTTAGCTGGCTCCTGTGTATAAGAAGCTTTGTAAATAGACATGTCCGGAGGATATTGAAACGAAAAGACTTAGTTGGTCTCATGAAAGGGGTCACAGTTGACAGCAGAAATCACTTGCTTCTTTATGTTCATTGATAATTTATTGGAACTGTTTGTAAACCTTAGATCAAGGAAGATTATTCGGTTATCAGTTTATCATGACTAATATTGGAATTAGTAAAAACCAATAGAAGGAGAACCCTCTTTCTCCTTTTATTGTGAAATAGATTGAGAGAGAGTAACTGAGAGACGGAGCGAGAGGTAAAGATTGTTGGAGAGAATAACACATATTCAAAAAAGGGAGAACGTCAGAAAGAGAGTGCTTCTGGGTAAATGTGTGTATGAGAGAGAGATAGAGAGAGAGAGAGAGAGAGAGAGAAAGAGACCGTCAGTGAGAGAGAAAGAGTGAGAGTATCAGAAAGAGATAGATTTAAAGGTGATGAGAGGAAGAGAAATACCCTCGTGGAGGTTAGGTTAAAAGTAAAAACTTACAGCATTGATCTCTTCCAGTGCGTTCCTGGCAAAGTTAGCAGCATTAGAGTTATAACCAGCTGGCTCGTCATTGGCGAATCTGCCAGTTGCGTGGCTTCCAGCAGCATGGTCTTGGGGTAGAGCACTTGACCTAGAAAATAATAGAAGTAACTCTTTAGATAAAGAGGCTCTAAATGGGTATTATTTTCACTGCAATGTTTAGCTGCAATTAACTGGCCATCAACAACAACCATATTATACAATACACGTCAATATTTTGCATATATTATGACTATCCAAAAAAAATATGTTTAGAATAGTCAATGCTTTAAAATGTTTTGAACTGGCCAAGCAATGATTAAAAACGTTGCATAACAGATTGCAGTAAAAATATTTGCTTAGTTTTTTTATAAGACCACTCTTGCACTAGGAATAAATTATGAGCCGTAAGACTTTATAAACAATTAAACAACAATTTGTATGTGACACAAACTTTCGTCCAGTGTGGGGATTGAACCCACAACACTCAGCGCAGCAGTAATGGCTCCACTTAACCATTACGGCTCTGTGCAGTGCCCATTTAGATGCCATTCCAATGAGTATAATAATCTAGAATATATTCCTTCAAATTAGTAATATATTTCGGCGAAGGCGACAAAAATGCAATGGCAAGACCATGCGGTTGACAACCATGTCGTAAAGTATTATTATTGCATGTAGAGAATACGAGAAAAAGAGGATAATAATTTGGTTCTTGTTAAGTGGAGTAGTGGTACGTACGCCTTTTATTTAACTCACAGCGGTTTCTTATTGAACAAAAGTGATTTATTTAAAGTACAGAAAATAGATTTTCTCACTTCTCAAATACAATTTTAGATTAATTTAGGTATCATTATTATAACATTGGGCAGGCAGGCGTTGAATGTAAGGTGTATGGAATTATATCAGCATTGGATGTTACATGCTTGAGGCGCTGACAACGAAAGTGGGTTTTGCAGTTAGAAAGATCGGACTGCAAATCTAATTTTCGTCGTGAATCTATTACCTAACTACTAAACTAGGCTATAAGAACACGGCTTAGCTTATTTACGACACTTTTCATGACTCGAAAGTTATTGGTTACAATGCAATTTATCACGTTCATATTTCAAGTCAGTTCACGTCAGTATATGATTGCACCTGGCTGCCTCCGCGGCACAGCGGTAGTGAATGCGACTGCTGTGTTTGAGGTCTCAGGTTTGAATCCCGGGTCGTGCCAGTAAAAAGTTATTAGGAAATTCTGCTAAGAAACCGTGATAGCCGGCCAGAGTTAAGAAGTTGGTGATGTAAGACATCCCCGTGCCTCGAAAAGCACGTAAAGTCGTTAGTCCAACGCCTGATCGCTCTCCAGTCGTGTTGAATTCCTTTCCCATCAGGCTATGAGAGTTAGAGTAGGTACTTGTTTTTGCGCACATACTTGTGCACGATAATACCTCCTTTGCAGATGTCTAGTCTACGTTAAGATTGGCCACAATTTTCTGACAATAAACACTTTTATTTTGAACTTCGGGATTCTAACCCGAGGTCTTATTCCTCAGTCGCATTACTTCGCTTAGTATTTACAATGCAACTTCTGTATTCGTTAAAGATTTGTGGATCAAACTCACCTTCCAAAAGCATTGGCTTGAGGTCCATGGTTACCGTGACCACCATGAGCTACACCGCCATGAGGACCTGGGGCACCTTCCAAGCTGCGGGCGGCAACAATCTGAGGCGTGAAGTTTTGGCTAGATTGACTAGCCGGACCTTGCGGGTATCCTGCACCGGCGCGAGCAGTTGATGGAGGAGGCAGATAGCTGAAATGATTTACATATTATTGAAGGCTAAAGACTGAAAAGAGAGATATACTAGGCACAAATACGTATTAGGTTGTCAAATGCATTATAATAAAAAACTAAGGATTCATATAGGACGACTCGATGGCGTAGTGGTTAGTGTAACCGATTGCCACGCCTAAGGTCGCGGGTTCGATTCCCGCACAAGTCAAACATTTGTGTGCGTGAACATGGATGTTTGTCTTGGTCTGGGTGTTCCTATGTATAATATGTATGTATTTACAAAAAAAAAAGTATATATGTATGTTTATCCATTGTCTAGTACCCATAGTACAAGCTCTGCTTAGTTTGGGCTAGATGGTGTTGTGTGTATGTGATAGAATATTATTATTATTATTATTATATTTACGCGAATGTTATATACATTGAAATTAAATGAATGTTTACAGATTTAATCCCGGTAACAGTAGTATAATTTCCACTAAGGATTAAATCATAATAAGAAAGACATAAAGAAACAGAAGGTGTACATAAAAAAATTGTTTTAAAATTATATTCTATGATTGTCATAAAATAAACTTTTATCCTATTTCCTTGCCGTTCATAAATCATAAGTGTTACTTTATGACCTGATCATCCCATACCATCATCCATCATCATGATGGATAATAAGATCGCAATTGTTTAACCAACTTCAAAAAAGGAGCAGGTTCTCAAATCAAATCTTTTTTTATCGAATCACTAAACTATGTTACAATCATAATTTTGTGAATTAAGCTTTTACATGTCTGATTTGATATTATGAAAATACTTAAGGTAGAGCAGCGATAGCTCAGTGGGGAGACCAACAGACTGCAATGCAGAAGGTCTCGGGTTCGAACCCACGTCGCGCACCTCTGACTTTCGGACGTTATATGACTTTTCGAAATTATGTGCGTATTGATTGACAATTATCGCCTGCTCCGTGCTTCGGAGAGCACGTTAAGCCGTTGGTCCCGGCTGCCATGAATATCTATGGCAGTCGTTATTGGGCTTTCCCAACTGACTTTTCAGTACCCTCTAATATCCTGACACTGGTCTAGCCTTAGAGTATCGTTAGCCTTCGGGTTGCGGAGGTCAGGTGGCAGCCGCTCCGTGTAAAAACTGATATCCAGTCAATTCCGGTTAGACCAGAAAAGCCGACCCCAAGTGACTTGGGAATAATAAAGGCTAAGAGAGAAGAACTTAAGGTAGACGCCGTTCTTCATATTATTATATAGATTTTATCCCGCCGGTCTATTAAATATTTTATCCCCATAACACTGATTTGTTAGGTTCCTTATGTAGCGATAGTATTATATTATATTGTACTATTGCTACATACGATTTAGATGTCCTATTCTAATATAAATCCAAATTATCTAAGGTCTACTACTCGTTGGGCTCTTTGTACAAGCATCCCAAAGAGTCGCGTATTTTCCTAACAGTATAAATATGTTAGTAAAGTATCCGTAAAGAAAGGACATCAGACATTCTGATTTAAAAAATAAAAATGCGCGGCCAGACTAAGGAATACTTCTTATGGCTAGCTAGGTCATATACACCTTAAACTACAAGTATGGATTTAACCCTGTAACTAAGTTATCCGAATAGTAAAAAAAAAGGAAAATTTAAGGGATTATGAGCCCATTCCCAGTACGACCCCGTTCCTAGTACGACACCATTCCCAGCACAACCCCATTTCCAGTACAACCTTATTCCCAGTACGACCCTATTCCCAACACGACCCTATTCCCAACACGACCCTATTCCCTGTACGATCCCATTCCCAGTACGACACCATAGTTTTTGTACTCGTATTAGTTTTTTTTTAAATGCATTAAGACATTTTTTAAATATTTTTTTTCTATACTGAATTACTACTCAGAAAATGTAGTTACAGGGTTAAGTTCATATATTTTTTTGTAGGTCATAATATGAACTAGCTTTTGGAAATAATCCTAGGTCTGGCCGCGCAGTTTTTTTTTAGACCAACTTTGTATGGAGTTTGCCTGATGTCCTTTAATACCTAATCAGCGATTATTAGTTAGAAGCAGATTTTTGAGTAGAGTATTACTATATTATACAATTCA
Organism: Catocala fraxini; assembly: GCA_930367265.1. NCBI lineage: Eukaryota > Metazoa > Arthropoda > Insecta > Lepidoptera > Erebidae > Catocala > Catocala fraxini. The sequence continues at coordinate 14,494,843 of OV884049.1, read as the reverse complement.
TGTTATGACGACCTCGATGACGTAGTGGTTAGTGTAACCGACTGCCACGCTTGAGGTTGCGGGTTCGATTCCCGCACAAGTCAAACATTTGTGTGCATGAACATGGATGTTTGTCTTGGTCTGGGTGTTTCTATATATAATATGTATGTATTTACAAAAAAAAAAAAGTATATATGTATGTGTATCCATTGTCTAGTACCCATAGTACAAGCTCTGCTTAGTTTGGGCTAGATGGTGTTGTGTGTATGTGGTAGAATATTATGTTGAAGCCTTTAAATACAATATCACCCCGGTATAGAATATTAATATAGTTGTAATTATAATTGACTGACACTATAGACTATAGACGCGACCTTAGGCGTGGCAGTCGGTGATACTAACCACTACGCCATCGAGTAGTCAAAAAGTTTCTAAACATACACAGTACACTCAGATTTAGAACAATATTTAGTAAGTTAGCATACTGTTTGTCGTAACGGCTACTTGAAGTCAATCTTATGTCTAATTAGCTCTCTCTATTGTGCAGATTTTATTTATGAGTTAGGTATATTTAATAATGTTATGTACCTGTTTGATGGAGGCAGCTCGGCGTAGACCAGAGCCATTAGAAACATGGATGCGATGATGGTCTGAAAACAAATATTATGCTTAGACTAGTTGCAAATAACAAAAAATTACTTCTACAATTTTTTTATTAAGTACTTCTGGTTACTTCTGGTTCTTTAAGTTAAACCTCAAAAGAATATTCATCACAAGTAATATAATTAAACACTACATGTTCAAAACAAAAATCTAAGTATGTTTTTAGACATTATATATTTTACAATAAATTCTTGATTTTGTCACAAGCACATCATTTTTTTTATATATGTTGAAAAGGTAACCATTTTTACTTTATTTCCCATATAACTCCGTAGAGTTAAACAGAAGCGTAATAAACAAATTTTCCTATATTTACAAGAAACATATTGCCTATAATACACAGACTACATGTTACTAATGAGAATTTCCTTTGCCTTGGTCTCGAACCCAAGATATTACGAGACAAGAAAACCAAATTATATCACGATAAACACTTCAATCCACCAAGAAACTTTCAAACACTTTTTTTAAATGAATAAAAATCTTTGTGAGTTGTTTGTAATACCTTCATGTTGCAATGAGTATAGAACTGGGTTTAGTATTATAATTTGAGAAGTGATACTGTGTCTGTGACGACAGAACCTTTTATATGGTATGGCGACAGATGGTAGGGGATGAAAAATTGACACTCATTAGTAACACAAACGATGAGCTTTCAAGGTTCAGTTTTGGAATAAAGAGTGGCGTGGAGTTGTATTCGATTTATAAAGTTTGGTTTAGGTAAAAGTGTTAATATTATTTTGAGTTAAATCTCTTTGGTTTTAGGTTTGTTAATCATATGAGATAGAAATAGGAATGTACTATTAAAACATTAATATTTTTCACGTGATTCTTAAAACTAAAAAATATACATTTATTATTTCATTTTGGACATATCATTTGATAACCTTGTTTTTCTTTGAAATAAAATAGTTATGCTAAGTTTGAATGATGTTTTAGGTCTTCAACACACTATAAGAATTAATATATACATATAGTACCTACTGTAGTTCCCCTTTTAAGTAAAAATATACAAATCCCGCCCTAGGATTAATCCCTGTGTCGCGATGGACTTTACAAACATTCAAACAACGGGCACAAACAATACCCTGAATTGAAACAACTATTTGTGGATCACACAAATTTTTATCACGAGTTAAATATTGATGTTTTATTTTTATAAAATAGTTACAATAACAGACAACAGATTAAATATTTACACATTACTCAATTGAACATTAAATTGTTGCCAACCTGAAGTCCAATTAAAACTATACACATCATTCAGTTGATATTTAAAACTTTAGTGAGCTAAGGTAAACAATGGTAAAATAATTATAAAAAAGAAAGAAGAAATAGAGCACATTATTTTAAACAATTTTATTTAAAAGGGCATTTTTGAACACATTATAACTATCGTAGCAGATATCCGATTCAGAGCAAATGGAATTGTATTGTCGGCACATTCGTGAAATTGGGTTGTTAAATGAAACATTATTATTACTATGGCTTATAGTAATAATAATGTATAATAATGTACGGGCGTGTATGAGGAATGTGATGAAAGTGAATGAAGCCAGAGAAGTGTGTCAGGATCGTAGCAAATGGAAATCCGTAGTCTCTGCCTACCTCTCTGGGAAACAGGCGTAAATCTATGTATGTATGTATGTTATAGTAAAAAGTTGTGGTTCCATTCACAAAACTTTGCGCAGTGGCAGTGGCAGTGACAATACGACTACTTGAACGACTACCCCATCCGTTCGCAGTCACAGTAGTTGTTCTAATAAGATTTAAATACAGGATAGAAACTGTAAGCATGGTAAAGATTGACCATCACAGAGCTTTTCGTAACACAATTTATATCAAAACGTTCGTCTCCATAGCTTTCTTATGCAACCATATCGTAACTCAAGGATGTTCACGACACTTGAGTACTGACGTGACGCTTCCTAATGTCTAACACTACGCACTTAGGTGACCTCAGACTGATTTACAGACGACAATTAGCGGCGACAAATATCAAGGATTTGGTTTGGATGTGTTCAAGGTGATTGTGACGGAAATGCAGACGGATCACCATAGAATTGGAGCATACGACTTTCGTTTTTTCATAGTGATAGCCTAGTGGGAAACCGTTGGACTGCCACGCAGACGTCTCGAGTTCGTTCCCAAGGCGTGCGTCTCTAACTTTTCGAAGTAATGTGCGTATTAAGTAGTTAATTATCGCTTCCTTTAACGGTGAAGAATAACATCGAGAGGAAACCTGTCAAATGTTCTCAAAGATATGTGAAGTCTGCTAACCCGTATTGGGCCAACGTGGTGGACTATGGCCTAATCCTTCTCACACTGAGAAGAGGCCCGTGCCCAGCAGTGGGACAGTTTAATACAGGGCTGATATTATTTATTGTTACATACATATTTTGGTACTTACGTATATATCCTGGATAGGAGAGGCAGAAGGGTATTATAGCAAAATTTTGTTAAGATTTAAGGTGCCACATAAAACGGAGCGAGCCTATTACAATCTACTGCGGACAATTCCAGACTCCGTGCTGCCAATAAGGATTTCTTTACAGAAATATCTACAACTCTAACCCGAGATCTCATGCACGGCAGTCTAATCTCCTAACACGCTACCAAGGCAAGGCAGTGTTATAAAGATAAAACTAAAGTGGTAAACAAATATGCTCGTTGGTAAGAGGTTACCGTAGTCTTTGGACTTTTACTAATGTCCTCAAGACCGAATTTCGGTTACGGCGGCCAATCTTTACGGAGACTGGCCATCTGCGCAAGAGATATTATAGTGCACAAGTATGTGCGCAAGCACAAGTGCACTCTTTGTTCCCTAACCTTCATGATCCGATGGGAAGGATAATCCGACACGACCGGAGAGAGACCAGGCGCAGGCCCAACGGCTTAACGTGCTTTCCGAGCCACAGGGGTGTCTATCACCGTCAAATTCATAACACCGCGCTCGTATTGAGATTCTTTAACAGAAAATCCCAATAAATATTTGTTGGCCCGAGCCGGGATTCGAACCCGAGACCTCATTCACAGCAGTCGCATTTACTGCGTGTGTGCTGTGAGACTTTTAGTAGGCGTATATCAATGACAATACAGTGAATCCTCGTCGCTGTGCTGTCTGCAAAAGGGATAAATGAACCATTTTTTTTTCTTTTTTAACATCAGGTCGAATACAGCTCTTTACAATTGACTACAAATATAAGCTCATAATTTTACCGTATGACGAACGAAGCAGTCAAAAATTTTATTTATGTAATTAAATTATTTTTCATATCGTGTGATGCAGTTTCTGTTTTTTTAATTAAACATTTTTTTATTTATGTTATTGTTAATTGTAACACCTACACATTTTATTTATTTTAAGCCCAAACATTTGTAGCGCGCCTCATATTATGTTTTCTAAGAGTACAATTGTGGTTTAATTGCTTAATGACTAAACATTTCTTATTATGCTGATAATATATTGGATACATACGTAGCCATCGTATGGCGCTCATTACGTCATGTCGTTTTATTTTTGGTTGCCAATATGTATACAATGAAATTAAACTACTATATACGGATTTGATCGCGTTATTTATTTGACACTTTATTACAAAATTTTGAAACTATCACACTATTACTAGATACTATTGAACTCTACAAATTTTAAGCTAATCTATTTATTAAAACTATTAAAACTATTTATATTTAAGTTTACACTTTCCCCGACGTTTCGGTTGCTTTTCAGCAGCCATGGTCATGGGGAGACTAAGATGGTAGTTGTCTCAATGTTCCAGTGTCGTTATTTCTGAGCTCATTCTGCGTAAATAGAAACACCAATGATTAAATTATGTTCGGGTACTTTGAAGTTTTCTTTGAGTCTCCCCGTGACCATGGCTGCTGAAAAGCAACCGAAACGTCGGGGAAAGTGTAAAAATAAATTAAATCTAAATAGATTTAATAATAATTTAATTAGCTTAAAAATTTGTTAAGTTTAATAGTAGTAGTAGTGTAACAATTTTCAAAATTTTGTAATAAAGTGTCAAATAAACAACGTGATAAAATCCGTATATAGCAGTTTAATTTCAATGAATAATATTCGCGTAAATAGAAGACAATATTATACTAACAGATAGTTATTTGTATAAAGTAGGTATCTGTTCCATAGGGTCAGAACCTACTGGTCCCCTGATATTCGCACCCTGTGCCCACGCGTCCCCTCAAATGTTTGAGGTTCCCACTCGTCCCCTGATCTATTATTTATTTTATAATAATTTATATTTTTTAATTTGTTTATTTTCTTTCGGTTCCTGTGTTTGTGGATCAGTCGCGTAGAAAAGGTAATAAACAGGTAAGTAGATAATATCATATTTATTAATTTCAAGTCACAGATAATTAGTTTACAAAATAAGTTTTAGTCACAAAAGTTTTCTAGAAAACAAGCGATACGGATTTTATAGATTATTAAAAAATTAAAGATCGTGCTCATCAATTGATTCAGAGTCACATTTACAAACAATAAAAAAATATATAAACATCTTTATCAACAATAAACAATGAAATCTTAATTTTTGTATATTTATAGAGATCAGCAAAAATACATGTCAAATCACAATATCTTTAAACTAACAATATATAACTATACAAAATATGTTACCAAAATGCCTTTTAAATTTTTCAACGATCTCATATAATTTATTATGTTTTTTAATTAATTTCGTTAAAGTACTGTCCATAAATGTACCATGTCAACACTTTTTATGTAAAAATATGGCTGTTTTTCTATCAGGAAACCAAAAGGCGCCGGAGCAGGTACCGAATCCGTAACTTTTACTCCAGGAGACTAGTAGGTACCTTGAAAATAAATTAATATTGACAGGTCTCATACAGGGGGACCGATGGGTATCTGTATAGCGGCCGAATCTACAACTTTTATAATATTAGGAGAGCCATTTATTATTATAAAAATGTAATGAACTATTAATATGAAAACAGTATATAACAACAAAATTATGATCGAACAAAATCATATACCTATTCCTTAAAAACTAATGTTGTTAAATAAAGCAAAATACTCAAATGAAAATATTAATATTTATTCTATTTAAAAAATAACTTTAATTTTCACTAAGATACACTACATCACAATACATATTATTACTACGAATAACAAAACACAACCATTTCAATATTTAAAAAAAAATTGTTTTGAGTATTTTGTGTTTATCAGGTTCTCAGTAGGGTCCATCGCTGGACCTGGCAAGTTCAGCTGCGTTGTCGTCGTATCCACCGGAGCGGCCGAGGTCTGAAGGCTCCACGGAAATCCTCGGCTTGAAGCCTCGTTCATCGGCCTCGTATTCTACCACCTGTTACAAGAATCATTATTAAAACTTTTTGTCATACGTGAAACATCAACATGAAGACTACCTACATTAAACAAATACCATCTATATCTAATTTAATATTATTCGAAAATTATTATTATGATTTATCCTATAAAACCTATTAAAATACAATTTCTTAATAAGAATAAATGTTTCTGTATTGTCTTACCTGTTTAGTGCCGTCAGGTAAGACAACGAAGTAAGAGCCCTCAGCCCTGTTGTCCTGTCGCGTCTCCGTGTGTCCGAAGTCGCTGCCAGACTCGTAGTCATTCACTTTGTACGCGAAGTCGTAGCTAGCTGGCTCCTGATTAATAAAAAGAAAATATATATAACATTCGAACAGTCTTCCAAAATTTAAAAGCAAGGTAATTACATAATTTAAAACTCCTTGAGATTAAATGCATGTATTTATCGTGAGACTAAATGTGTCACTGTGAACTGTAATCTCGATCATATTTTGTATTTGCATTTTATTTTATATTTTTATTTTTATATATATATATATATATATATATATATATATATATATATATATAACTGTGTAAATTTAATGTGTCTTTTGAATGTATATAACTATCATGTTGTTTTTATCACAGATGTCATCAGTAAAATTTTTGATAATTTGTTTTTCCTTAGTTTTGTGTTAGTATTACGTTTAGCGTTAGTTTTTATGTTTATTAGTTTTATAAAATAAAGTTGTATGAAACTGTCTTAAATTATGCTGTGGCAACTTGTAAGTGAAAACCTAAACCCTGTATTTGTGTATGTTTTGTAAGTTGTCCTAAGTAAATAAATAATAAATAAAAAAAACTCATAATCATCAATCATAATTCGAAATTATGTTGTTATAATAATTGTGACATATATATCTTTCGAATACATCTCATAACAATGAAATTTCAAGATCATTACTATTGGTTTTAATTAGGAGCCATAATGGCTACCAATAGGTTTTACTTATGTTTGAACGTATGGAAACAGTAGTAGTCCATCGGTCTTTCCATCAACATATCTCAATAAATACCGCGTACTTTTTATTACCTTCAACATGTCAAGCATATTAGTTATTAGATTTGATATAATTGAATGAGTAAATATATGTATGATTGAGTAGATACCTGATTGAGATTCTCATCGAGAGCGTCTCTGGCGTAAGAGTAGCCTTCGTTGGAGAGGTTGCTGTACTGGTCCGGAACACCGTACTGTTCTGAGGGCATGGAGTCACGGGCTGAGGGAGCACCGTAAGTATCTGAGGGAGAAGACCTGAGAAAAGAAAATATAAGATTTTATAGCTTTTCAAATTGTGCTCTTAATATAACCGAAACATTACCGATGATTGGTAATATATTAAAAAAATACATTACACAATCATTTCTATCAATTATTAATCACAACAAACCTGGCTGCCACAGCATTAGTAGAACCGATGGCGCTGAACTTCTGGTTAGCTGCACGGCTAGCAGGTACACCATATTCCTGAGAAAGACCTCTGGCACTTGGAACTCCATAGGTATCCGACAGATCGCGCTGATTTGGTACTCCATATGTCTGGGATAAAGTTTCAGAACTAGAACTCCTAGCTGTAGGTGCTCCGTAGCTGGTTGAAGGTGATCGGGCTCCGAATGAGGAAGAACGCGAGTTGCTTGAAGCGAAAGACTTAGCGAAGCTTCTGGGAGTAGTGTGACTTTGTTGAGTGTTGCCAGATCTAGCTGAGTGGATACTAGAAAACTGGGAGTTGCGTGCTGCAGGCGGTCCATATTTCTGAGAAGGTTCAGCACCGAAACTTCTTTGAGAAGGTACTCCGTACTCTTCTGAAGGCGTACGCAGTTCTGGTGCACCGTATTTAGCTGAAGGAGTTCTTGCGTTATCAGGCCTCACATATGGAACACCATATTGTTGGGATAAACCACTTCTCGCTGCAGGAGCACCATATGCATCAGATGGTCCAGATCGGGCGCTGGGGACTCCATATTCAGTTGAAAGACCTTTAGGAGCTGACGAAAACTGAATTGAGGACCTTGCACTTGGCACTTGGTATTCTTCAGAAATTCCACTTCGTGCATCAGGAGATCCATAAGTTTGAGAGAGGCTAGATCTGGAGTTTGCTGTTCTTGCATTCGGAGGTCCATATTCTGTTGATAGAGCGTTGTGAGGAGCCCCAGAAGATCGAGCAGCTGGTGGGCCGTACTCTTGTGAGAGAGATCTTTGGAAGTCGTTACCGTGATCGTGCTTGTGGTCATGATCATGGCTGTGGTCGTGGCTTGATCGCGCTGATGGATAACCGTCACTGAAATATTATAAGAAGTTTATTAATGAGATAGTTATAATTAAACCTCTCCACGTTGGACCTATGTCTCCGTGTTAACCTCCCAAAGAGCCCAGTATTTTCTAATATAATATATTAGAAAACCTGTGATAAGAGAAACATAATTAAAATTAATATTATTGTTTTGTATTGAATCTGTCGATGGATTATGGTATTTAAGAATATAATAACTTACCCAACAGGAGGTTCGGCGAGTGCTAATGACACCACACATATCAGCTGTAGGAATATCTAAAATACAGAAAAATTACATTTTATTTAAATAAAAAACAATTAATGAATAAAAGCAGATATTTTTTTTTTTACCTTTTTCAATCGCCACAATGAGAAAATATAGTTAGTTTTTGATGCTATACAATTATATATTATATATTAGGTATATCAATAAAGTTTCTTACCTTCATGATACCAAATTGAGATCAAAACCGCCGAATTGTCTGGAAAATAGAAACAAGATTTAATACATTTTATCAAAAATTATTTAATACGGAGAAGTGGTTAAAATAGTCAATAGAATTTAATTGGTATTTAAATAACTCATTACATTTTACTCGATTATTTGGAATCGGACTTGTTTTCATTAACGAGTTTTCGATTAAGGAAAACTTAGAGATTGTGAAAAAAGATTTCTTAAAGATATATTCTTTTAATCTCTTTAATCTTAAGTGTTTTATCATCAAATGATTACAAATTTTATTATTCTATATAATATTTGATAATTGACTGCAACTTTTCTAATGAAATTGTAGCTCTCTCACCAATATGAACGATTCGAATTGCTTAGTGAACTTCGAATGGTAACGTCTTCACATGTTCACGTATATATACTGGCTAAACATTACAATACCTTTCTATCAACAAACTTTTATTACAGCCACCACAACCTTATGCCAAGCGAATTTCAACCTTATATCTTCGCAATAAGATTAGTTTAATTTTTAAAGAGTATGTTTGTAATTAGCTCTATTAGGAGTAAAGGCTGTCGCAGTTGTAACAATGTAATTGATGCTTTATATCTATTTACGTAAGGTTATTGTCCATTTAATACCAAGGACACGATCAGCAACACCTCGACACCAGCTCAGTGTCAAGGAGACTGGAGGCTTCTTGTGCACTCAAAGCTATAGCAGTACTCCGCAGTAAGAGTAAATCCAGTGTCGCGGGGGACTTTACAAACATTCAAATCACGGACATGAAGAACACCCTGATTCGGAACAACCATTTGTGGATCATACAAAGTTTTGTCCCGCGTGGGATTCGAACCTACAACACTCGGATAGTGGCAGTGGCGAGACGACCACTACCACAACACCCACCATCCTGGCAGGCTTTTTGGTCCAACAGAGGGCTAATCCTCTACCGTCTATCGGTCACAAAGTCAGGCAGAACATGTCATAAACATGTCATAAAAAATTCAAAATTTATTATGTAGAGCGATAATAAATTATTACAAGTAATTTATTTTTAGGAACTCAAATCATACAAAAAGAATATCAATATATTAAAGCAATTATTTTATTAAAATCTTTTAATTGGTATGCATAAGAGTATTTTTTTTATTGTGGTGGCATTCGAGCAAATGGTCCATCTGATGGAAAGTGGTAACCGCTGATCTTGGACTTCAGCAATGTCAGGACACAGCAAAGGCGCAGCCTACCGTGAAAGAAGAATTCTCTTTAAACCTCGTTTGAAGAAGGACATATTATAGCGTTCGGGAAACACCGAAGCAGGCAGTTCATTCCAGAGCTTGCACGTATCACGATCACCTGAAATGATCGCTGAAAGTGTACCGTCTTGGATTTGAACCCTTCCAGGTGATATGGATGAACCCTGCTTCGTTGTCGAGTGATACGATGATAGAAAGGTATCTATTAATATCAGCCTTGTATTTAAACCTTTTGTTAAAAATGTAATTACTATTGAAACAACGACGACTCGATGGCGTAGTGGTTAGTATAACCGACTGCCATGCCTGCGGTCGCGGGTTCGATTCCCGCATAAGTCAAACATTTGTATGCATGAACATGGATGTTTGTCTTGGTCTGTGCGTTTCTATGTATAATAAGGATGTATTTACAAAAAAAAAGTATATATATCTATGGTACTAAATAATGGACAAACATACATTGTTTGTCCATGGTCTAGTACCCATAGTACAAGCTCTGCTTAGTTTGGGCTAGATTGTGTTGTGCGTATAGGATAGAATATTATTATTATAATAATTATTTTGTATCCAAGACTGTTTAATCTTTACCATTGAGTTAAGTATTATTTACTACAAGCTTGCACGGGCCTCTTCTTATATTGAGAAGGATTAGATTGTAGTCCACCACGCTATCGATGAAATAGGTAGTATAAAAACCACAACGCTATCTATTTTTTTATGCATATAAACTTTATATTTTAACCTCTATTATTTAGCTAGCTCGACACTAGCTCTACTAATCTTAATATTATACTTAGTCTGGCCATAAGTACTACTACAATTAAAAAAAAAACAATATTACTTTTGAATTAGGAATCTGTCATACTTATATGAATTTTCATTGTGTTTTCCCATTTTCGCGCCAATCAGTGCTAAATATTTTTGTGATATTAAAAAGGATTGGGGTGATAAAGACAACCGAATTGCTGTGATAGCATTACACATAGTAAGTATACAGACAAATGCAATTTTTTTCTCCATTCGCTTGGTATTATTTGAATGTTTGTGTAACGGGCTATTGATAGGTACAGTGAAACCTCCTTTGTTTGTGACAGAAAGCGATCTGGCCGTCCACATAGCATTCGTACTAAAAAGGCGATCAAAGCAGTGAAAAAAAGAATTCGAAGAAATCCTGTCTAGAAGTAAAAGATTTTATCTCGGGAAATGAATATACATAGAACGATGTTGCGTATGTTAAAACATGATTTAGAACTTGCAGCCTATAAGAGACGGAGCGGCAGTTAAATAATACTGATAATTTAAAGATGACTAGGGCAGTAAAATCGGAACAACTTGTTAAGCGTTACGCAAAGGGAGATCACAGATTTTTTTATTTACTGTTGAGATTATTTTTACTGTTGAGAAATGTTTTAACAAACAGAATGACCAAGTTTATGCTCAAAGCACTATAGAAGCTTCCCAGTTAGTCAGCAGAGTACAACATGAACATTACCCGACTTCAGTGATGGTTTGGTGGGGTGTTAGCTATCAAGGAGTGACTGTGCCATATTTTTGTGAAAATTGTGTCAGACCAGAACGTCGACACAAGTGTATCAATATACGATTTTTGAGAAGGTGGTTAAGCCTCTTAACAGGACCATGTTCCATAACCAAAAATGGTCCTTTAAGCAAGACTCAGCACCGAGTTATAAAGCTCGATTCACCCAAGCGTGATTGGAAACGAACGTTTCACACTTCATCAGAGCTGAAGACTGGTCGTTATCTAGTCCAGATCTTAATCCACTGGATTAAAATTTATGGTCAGTTTTAGAGAGTATGGCATGCTCTAAACGCCATAATAATTTAGAGTCCCTAAAACCATCCATAATATTGCCAGTGAAGAATTTTCTCAGGAACGTTTAAAGCCAATTGAGATCATTTTGAATGAGCTTCATATATTTTTAATGTTATTACATATATTAATGTAATAACTAACACACATTACAGTAATAAATGTTTTATGCAGCAGAAAAAATAAAGATTTTTCCTTGTTACAATATTAATGACAAGACTAGGTATACAGGTAATTAAATAAGCCGAGTGTTTTAGTTTAAAAATATATTAATATCAAATATACACCTCAAAATTATGTAATATTATATCGGGATTCTCTTTATCTATACTAAAATAATAATTGTTTCTCTTTCAAGAATATTCATAATATTTTTTATAAGCAAAATACTCAGCTCTTGGAATGCTTACGAAGTGTGGCATTAACAGTTGTTGTTTAATAAATGTATAAAATATATATTTTGCCCACGGCTTCGCTCGCTAGCTTCGCCAATAAGTTGCTATCCCTCAGGAATAGTACTTTTTGCCAGGATGGACCCTATGTCCTATTTTGTACCCCTGACAACGTATGTGCGTGTGTATTTCATGATGATCGGTCGAGTTATTAAGGCGTGAAAGTGTTACAAACTCTAATTTGCGTATTCTTTATTCTTTTCTTTATTTATTCTTTCTTACTTTTCTTATAACTAGGATAGAATGCAAGGACAACAAAATATACTTTTTCGTAAAATAACTTTAATCTTTATTAAGAGATCTAAGTCACAAAGAAACTTAAACTATGAGATACATTTTTCAATACTTTTCTATAGGTAATACTAATTATAAATAACAATAACTGAGAACATAAATATTTCCTGCGCACTTATTTTTCAATTTTACTCCATATATCTTATATGTTTTACAGTCCATGGAAGTTAAGATAGTCAGGTCGTCAGTAGGGTCCATTGCTGGACCTGGCAAGTTCAGCCGCGTTGTCGTCGTATCCACCGGAGCGGCCGAGGTCTGCAGGCTCCACGGAGATCCTCGACTTGAAACCTTGTTCATCAGCCTCATATTCTACCACCTGTGATATTAAATTGTTATTATGTCTGTAAAATCTTTTAATTGGCCTTCTTTTCTTGTATCAACTCTGTCTATAATTTTAATTTAGCTATAAGTTTTCCAGAAATTGAACTAAAAAATAACAGAAAAGGACACATGCCAACTAAAATCTTTTTACTATAGTAAAACTACATTAGGCAGTAAGGATATAATAAGAAAAAGGCGTTCGATTATATCTAAGATATCGTGTATGCACTTTCTATGTCTTTAAATCATTGAGCTACCATTAAGCGTTTAAATATATTATCTGGAACAACTCGCCGCAGATTATCTCTTACCAATAATTGATATAGGAATTCTATCACTATTACTGCAATTTGTCTAGTAAAAGAGGGTTCCAGCTGCTCACATACTATTATTCCCATTACTGTCCTTTCATGATGACTTCATAATTTTTTCCCAGACTCGTTAATGCGAGAGTATATCTATTTATATTACCCGTACTCATTGTCTATCATGCTTGCTTCTTATCAGCCAAATACTTGCATGCCTACATCTATAAAAAATATTTTCCTTTAATTAGATACCTATTGTGACAACGCTAACTAACCTGTTTAGTGCCATCGGGTAAGACAACAAAGTAAGAGCCTTCAGCCCTGTTGTCCTGTCGCGTCTCCGTGTGTCCGAAGTCGCTGCCAGACTCGTAGTCATTCACTTTGTACGCAAAGTCGTAGCTAGCTGGCTCCTGGTAAATAAAATAACATAAAGGGTAAATCCATGTCTCGAATTCGTAAAAAATCTTTGTCACTTGTTGATAGTGTACTTTTAACAACAATCAACAAAACAAGACACAGAGATCAGGAAGATATTACTATTTATATAAGTTACATACATGCCTATATGCGTGAAGGGGTAGGCAGAAGAGTATTACATCCATATTTTAACTGTAGTTTAATGTCTTATGTTATAGGAGACGTTCCTATTGCCGTATACTGGGTACTAATACAAACTGCGTGCTGCTACTGAGAAGTTCTTGACAGAAAAACCCATAGCATAGCATTTTTTTCTACCCTTTAATTGAACCGAGACCACAGCAGTTGCATACACTACCGCTACGCTAATCAGCTAGTCAGTCAGTTATGTTATTAATAATCAAAAAGGCTATCTATCTAAGCTAAGGCTAATAAAATGATCTTTCTCGTGCATAAATACCAATGGTGAGATTTCTTCAGTTAATACCTATACCAACGTTTTTATAAGCCTTAATAGTCTTATAAAAATTTGTAATAAGATGTGTTTATCATTCAGTTGACAGTTAGTGATATGCCTTTACCTGATTGAGAGTCTCATCGAGAGCGTCTCTGGCGTAAGAGTAACCTTCGTTGGAGAGGTTACTGTACTGGTCCGGGACAACGTACTGTTCTGAGGGGATGGAGTCATGGGCTGAAGGAGCACCATAGGTACTGGATGCAGCGGACCTGAGAAAATTATTAGATTTGATGGGGTTTCAAACATTACCGATGATCGGTAATTAATATATAAATATTTAAATATGTATAATTCAAGTTTTTTTAACAAACCTGGCAGCAGCAGATTTAGATGACGTGATAGCACTAATCTTCTGATTGGCAGAACGGCTGGCAGGTACACCATACTCCTGAGAAAGATCCCTGGCACTTGGAACTTCAAAGGTATCTGACAGATCACGCTGGTTTGGTGCACTATATGTCTGGGGTAAAGATTTAGTGTTAGGTGTATAAGAGCTGGAACTCCTAGCTTGCGCTTCGTGATTGGTTGAAGAAGAACGAGCCCTGAACGTAGAAGATCCTTTGGAGAAACGTGGGCTGCTTGACGCGAAGGATTTAGCAAAGCTTCGAGGAGAGCTGTGTCTCTGTGGCAAGTCACCAGATCTAGCTGAGTGTTGACCAGAAAACTGAGAGTTGCGAGCTGCAGGTGGACCATATTTATGCGAAGGTGCACTGCTAAAACTTCTTTGTGAAGGTGTTCCGTATTCTTCTGAAGGCGTACGCAGTTCTGGTGCACCGTATTGACCAGAAAGAGACCTTGCAGTATTGGGCTTTACAGATGGGACACCATATTCTTGGGATAAATCACTTCTTGCAACAGAGGCGCTGTTCCATTCAGATGGTCCAGAATGGGCATCGGGGAGGCCATATTCTGTTGAAAGAGTTTTAGATGAAGAGTACTGCGCCGAGGCCCTTGCGTTTGGTTCACCATATTCTTGAGAAATTTCATTTTGTACATTAGGAGGTCCATAAGTTTGGGAGAGTCTAGATCTTGTGTTTGCTGTTCTTGTATTCGGAGGTCCGTATTCTGTTGAGAGAGCGTTGCGAGGAGCTCCAATAGATCGAGCAGCTGGTGTTCCGTACTCTTGCGACAGAGATTTTTGGAAGTTGTTACCGTGATCGTATTCGTGGTCATGATCATGACTGTGTTCGTGGCTTGATCGCGCTGCAGGGTAACCATCACTGAAATTTCAAAATATGTTTTTATTCCTAGCATTCAGCTACCACAGTAGAATAGTGGCATTAAAAATCGATCAATTTAGAAATGACAATGTCCTGTGACAAGCGAATGGTAATGTGCATTTTGGAAACATTTTAGTTATAATTAAACTATGTAGTAAGTACTTATAGACTGATAAAACTCAAACTGTTATTAATGACTCACCCGACAGGAGGCTCAGCAAGTGCTAGTGACACCACACATATCAGCGGTATAAAAATCTGAAACATAGAAAATAGTAATATGAAGAAAGGTGATAAAAAAAGATACAAATCTAAAAAAGAAACTATTCGTTCACATAGTAGAATATAAAATATTAGAGAGATTAAGTAGCAAATATATCGTTAAATTTATAATATTAGGCATCTCACCTTCATTTTGCGAAATTGAGACCGAACTGCAAAATTATCTAGAAAGAAAAAGAAAACAACAGTTATATAAAATAAGCACAGTTAATAAATTTTCTTTTTCCGTCAATTGATCAGCTGTTATAATTCAACATATTAAGTAACTATTGATACAAACTTTATTTAGTTGTACTGCAGTAGACAAGAAAATTTTAACAGTTCTAGATTATATTAGAATAAAACATATTTTATTTATTTAAAGTATTTTCATCTTAATAAGAACTGCACCAGCATCTTTCAAAAGCATTATTATGTAATGCTTGTGCGAGAAAGAGACAAAACTATACGCTTTCTCAATTAAGCACTCGCAATAACAATACTTTACAAGATGGTGGTAACGCCCATCAACTTAAAACAAACAATCCAATTGATTGTTTAGCTTATAATTTAAACTTTTTAATTAAAATATTTTTTTATTATTTATGTCTAGAGTCCTTACCAAGATCACGCGACTCGAATTGCTTAGTGAACTTCGAATGGTAACATCTTCACTTGTCCAAGTATTTATACTGGCTAAACATTACAATACCTTTCTATCAACTTACTTGTCTTTACATCTACCACAGTCTCTAGCCAAGTGAATTTCGACTCTACGTCTTTGTAATAAGGTGGTTGTAACTTTTATACAGTATTTTTGTAATTAGCTCTATTAGGAGTAGAGGTTGTCGCAGTTGTAACAATGGAATTGATGCTTTATTTCAACTTACGTAAGGTCCATTAACGCCAAGGACACGATCAGCTTCATTTTGACTCCAGCTGTTAGTTCAGTGTCAAGGATGTTAGTAGCTGGCTGTCCAATCGGTATCCCGTCATCTTCTATAAGGTGAAGACAGCATAACGGCATACCGATCTTCAAAAATATGGGATACGCATCTAAAATGAAACCATAAGAACACTAGACTGTTTACCGTACTCTGTCCCTGTGGCGCAGCGGTAGTGATCGCGACAGCTGTGCATGAGGTCGCGGTTTCGAATCCCGAGTCGGGCCAACAAAAATTTATTGGGCTTTCCTGCCAAGAAATCTCAATAGTAGGAAAAGTGGTGATTTATTTCAGATATTGTCTTATCAATAAAAATATTGTTTTAATTGTTTATCTAATTTCTTATCTCTTCAAAGCTAAGTACACTGATGTAATTTTTCCGTCATGTGTATTTTAAAACGTCAATACTTAATAATACTTCAGATACCTATAACTTAAACTAACTAGGTACCTATATTTAAACTTAAGGGTCTAAGACAAACTGAGGGTACAATAGTTGCAGCATGAAAAACACGCATCTATTATTAATTAATTACAGAACTCAAGTCCCTCCCGCCCAAGCCGGCGGAACCTGTTCTTTGTTTGCATTTGCTATCCTATCTACAACATACCTCTACATAGGCTTGCCATAAATATTGTTACATGGATTTTATTTTTCTTTTCCATAGTACACTTATTATTGTAATGTCTGTAAGTTTATACATTAATATAATAACATTAAAAATATATGAAGCAAATTCAAAATGATTTCCATTGGCTTTAATACAGTCCATAACGTAAGAGGCGAATTATCAATAGAAACACGCAGTCTCTCCATGGGAAAATTCTTCACTGCCAATCTTATGGATTGTTTTAGGTACCTACTCCAAATTATCATGGCGTTTAGAGCATGAGATATCCTCTAAAACTGACCATAAAACATAATCCATCCAGCTTTGAGCATAAACTCGATCATTCTGCTTGTTAAAACATCACTCAATAGTAAAATAAATCTCGTCATTTAATAATATTTTCTGTGATCTCCTTTTGCGTAACACTTAAGTAGTTATTTTGGTTTTACCAACCTATTCATTTCTTTAATTATCATTTATATAACGACCAGTGCGTCTCTTATAGGCTGCAAGTTCTAAGTCATGTTTTAAAGTACGCAACATTGTTCTAAGTGCTATATTCATTGCCCGAGATAAAATCTTTTGCTTTCGGACAGGATTTCTTCGAATTCTTTCCTTCACTGCTTTGATTGCCTTTTTCGTAAGAATACTACGTCGACAGCCAGATCTTTTTCTGTCACTTATAGAGGAGGTTTTATTGTACCTATCAATAGCTCGATACACAAACATCCGACTAATAACAAGCAGATGGAGAGTTTTAAAAATTGCATTAAGCTCCATACCTACTTTGTGTAATGCTATCACAGCCATTCGGTTCTCCATTTTAATATCACAAAATATAAATATTTAACACCGATTGGCGCGAAAATGAGAAAACATAATGAATATTCGTATAATAATGACAGATTCCAAATTCAAATGTAATAGCTATTATGTTTTTTTTTTAATTGTAACAGTATTTATGGCCAGACAAAGTATTGTTGAATGTTACAGAAAAAATAAGGCGTAGAATTATGAAAAATTAGCATCATACTTATATGGAAGATACAGATATTAGTAGACATACCTTAAGCTTATTAGGTTTTGCGTGGTAAATGTGACAGTCCGGCACTAATAACGCAGCTGGTCAGGTAATCTGTCCACATTGCACATAAAATACAACTTAAAATACACAGAAACCAATTATTAGTATGGTTTATGTACGTACTACACATGCAACTCACCCCTCGTCTAAGCTTTGACTACGTTGAACATGCTTATGACATCAGAGTGTGACCTCCAAAGTCCCAATTTTTGTAATAAAACTATCCAAAATAGAGTGCCGATTGCCGATCTAGTCTTAGTGTCATGAACCTGTCAAATGATTTTCTCCTTAATTAAAATAAGCGTCAATTGTGATCATAAATTGCATTTCAGTTCACATTTAATATTTTTCCGCATCGGTGTCTTTGTGGAGAAGCCGGCGACAGTCTTGGTTACCATGGCCTGTCATGCAGCAGAAGTGCTAGTCGTATATCACGACACGCCAACCTGAATTACATACTCCTTCGGGATCTTGTCACCGCTGCCGTTTTGGCTCAGCTTGAACCACACGGCTCGGTACGCGACAATGGCAAAAGACCGGATGGTATGTCACTACTGCCATGGAAAATGGGTAGGCCTTTGGTGTGAGACGCAACTTGTGTTGACACCCTTGCGCCATCACATCTTTCTAGCACAGCGGGTTGTGCTGATACTGCTGCTGCATCAGCGAAGACGCTCAAACGGCGCAAATAACAATATCTTATTGGTGAGTACATATTTGAACTGTTTGGTGTCGAAACGCCTGATCAGAGGGCTTGTATTTCAATAATTTATAAACACCTAGCGTATTATTTAGAAATATTCATGTAAATAGATAGCTACTTCAGTGTCACACAAGAGTGACACCCTAATTCTATCCTAACTAATATTATAAATACGAATGTGATTTTGTTTGTTTGTTTGTTACGCTTTCACGCCTCAACTACTTGACCGACCACCGTGAAATTTCGCATATACATGTTTTCAGTGGTACCAAAAAGAACATATTATGGTGTACGTTTCTTCCAGAAAAAAGTTACTGTTCCCGGGGGATAGAATTTTATTAACAAAATCTAGATTAACGCGAGCAAAGCCGCGGACAAAATAATAATATAATAATATTCTATCACATACACACAACACCATCTAGTCCAACCAGAGCAGAGCTTGTACTATGGTACTAGACAATGGATAAACATACATATATACTTTTTTTTCTGTAAATACATACATATTATACATAGAAACACCCAGACTAAGACAAACGTCCATGTTCATGCACACAAATGTTTGACTTGTGCGGGAATCGAACCCGCGACCTCAGGCGTGGCAGTCGGTTACACTAACCACTACACCATCGAGGCCGACATTATTTTTATTGATTTTATTAGTGTTGATCAATAATTGCCTTTACTTTTTACGCCAAATTTCAACTAAATCCGTTTAACTGACAACGACATTTAGACAGATTTGGAATGAATGTAATTTAGATGTTTGTCACTCAACCAAGTGATTAACATCCAAATATATGAATATATTTGGATATTTCTTACTTAATATAATATCCAAATTTACAAACTTTTACACTAACAATACTAGTAAGATAAGGTAAAGAAAATAGAAACGAATATTTTAAAGTTTACTTTAATTTGCACTAAGACTACATCACAAGGTAACTTAACACTATGATAGGTACATATATATAACATCTACGCAAATATTTTTTTTAATTTTGGTAGCTTTCATATTTTACAAACATTTCGATTATAAAGTAATATGACTATGTAGGTAGTCATTAATAATAATATATATAATATTATAATAATATTCTATCACATACACACAACACAACACAACATTACAGTTGTTTTATGTAATAAGTCGTCAATAGGGTCCATCACTAGACCTGGCAAGTTCAGCCGCGTTGTCGTCGTATCCACCGGAGCGGCCGAGCTCTGCAGGCTCCACAGAGATCCTCGACTTGAAGCCTCGCTCATCAGCCTCGTATTCTACCACCTGTAAAAATAATCATTGTTTAAATCTAGGTACTATTAGTATACATTTATACTGTTGTATAATAATAATAATAATAATATTCTATCACATACACACAACACCATCTAGCCCAAACTAAGCAGAGCTTGTACTATGGGTACTAGACAATGGATAAACATACATATATACTTTTTTTTTTTTGGAAATACATTCATATTATACATAGAAATAATAAATATAACATAGGCATAGTCCACTTGAACATACATATAAATAACTTTATGCTCCGGTGGACTATGACTGTCACAACAGTTTATTAAGACTGCGCCGAATGTATGACAGATAAAGACAGAGCTCGTGCGGCGCATATTTAAATCGGCGCGCGGCCGCCATAGTAAAATTGTATGGAGGATTTGAAGTGCTTTTTTGATAAATATGTATCTTTATTGTCAACCAATAACTTAAGTATTTGGGACGGACAAATTGTAATATAACTATTTATGTTTTGTTTAAGCTGTAAAATAGGATCGGTTTCTACTGTTATAATCTAAAAATCACGTAACACGAGCTTACGTTTTTGCATTTTTCGTGCAAATTTACGTAATTTTGTAGGCGAAAATATTAATTATTTTAAGTGTTTTACACGAAGTAATTGTAAACACATTTATTGTTATGGTGCATATATGTATATTTTATATTTGTATTAAACAAAAAGTGTTGATTTTATTCACTTAACTGTGACCGCCTGTTTTGGCACATTTCGCTCGGCACAGTCATAAGTGTTCCTTGAGAATACCATGTGTTTTTAGTTTTTAGGGTACTCAGCTACTGTGGCAACAAATCCTGTACAGCAGGAGAATTTCCAAAGAACAGGTATGTAATAACAATTGAATGTAGATCAGACTATTTTTGTTCCCTATTGGCATAAAATCCATTCCAATCCAGGACGCTACAAATGGCAAGGCGATTATGTAAACACGCCACCATAATCCTATTGTAATAATCTAATATTTTATTTCTTATTTATCTTACCTGTTTAGTGCCGTCGGGTAAGACAACGAAGTAAGAGCCCTCAGCCCTGTTGTCCTGTCGCGTCTCTGTGTGTCCGAAGTCGCTGCCAGACTCGTAGTCATTCACTTTGTACGCAAAGTCATAGCTAGCTGGCTCCTTGATAAAAAGAACCCCTTTTTAGATAGAGTTTGTCCTACTCATTAAATAAAATTCATATTATAATTATTAGTAAATAGTCAATATCTTTTGAGAATAATGTAATCGACTGCAAGTATTTTTACAAGCTTTTCATTTATTTGCTAGTGGTGAGATCCTCACTATAGCTAACAACCCCTTTTCCATTTCCATAACAAGATTCACTAGTTAGTCACACTTACATAGAATATAGAATATATAGGTGTTCAGGTGTTGTTATTATTAGTGATGTTCTTTACCTGGTTCAGATTTTCATCGAGAGCGTCTCTGGCGTCAGAGTAACCCTTGTTAGAGAGGTTGCTGTACTGGTCCGGGACACCGTACTCTTTTGAGGGCATGGAGTCACGGGCTGAAGGTGCACCGTATATATCTGAAGGAGCAGACCTGAAAAAGGAAAATTTTATATAAAAGAGGGCCCCTTGCTCTTTAGGCTCCCCAAAGCCGAATGTATAGTACATTCGACTTTGGGGAGTCTATAGCAGAATCATAACTCTTATAATTATTATTATAATAATAAAAATAATAAAATTAAGGTTTAGGAAAAACTAAAACACATATCAGTATTTATTTATTAACCACGCCTTTGCTTGCATTTCTTTAATAAATAGTATGCCCTTCGCTTTGATTCATTCGGCATTTGTAGTTTAGGCTGTAATTAAGTTACAAAAATTCAAACTTTTACGTACATACATGTACACACCTTTATATAACACAACATCATACACAAAGAGACAAACCTGGCAGCAGCAGTATAAGATGATGCGATGGCACTGGTCATCTGGTTAGCAGCACGGCTGTCAGGTACACCATACTCCTGAGAAAGACCTCTGGCACTTGGCACTTCATAGGTATCCGACAGATCACGCTGTTTTGGTCTATACGTCTGAGATGATGCTTTTGTTTTCTGAGAATTTGAGCCAAATCTCTTGGCAGCTGGCACTTCATTGCTGGTTGAAAGGGTGCGGGCTCCGAACTGTGAAGGTACTTTGGGAGAATGCGTACTGCTTGACGCAAAGGACTTAGCGAAGCTTCGGGGAGAGCTATGGCCTTGCTGAAACTCGCTGGATCGAGTTGAGGGTACTCCGTTCTTCTTAAATAAAGCTTCCTCGCTAACCTGAGAGTTACGAGCTGCAGGTGGGCCATATTTCTGCGAAGGTGTATCACTGGAACTTCTTTGAAAAGGTACTCCATATTCTTCTGAAGGCGTACGCAGTTCTGGTGCATCGTATTGAGTAGAAATAGTCCTTGCAATATCAGATATAA
Source organism: Catocala fraxini (assembly GCA_930367265.1). Classification (NCBI taxonomy): domain Eukaryota; kingdom Metazoa; phylum Arthropoda; class Insecta; order Lepidoptera; family Erebidae; genus Catocala; species Catocala fraxini. The sequence continues at coordinate 14,472,138 of OV884049.1, read as the reverse complement.
CAGATGGAACACCATACTCTTGTGACAAGTTACTTCGAGCTGCAAGGGCGCTATATGTTTCAGAGAAACCAGATCGAGTGCTTGGGACTCCATACTCGGTTGAAAAACTTTTAGAAGCTGGAGAATGCTTAGCTGATGACCTTACACTTGGTACACTATATTTTTGAGAAATCCCGCTACGTGTATTAGGAGGTCCATAAGTTTGAGAAAGTCTAGATTGTGGACTTGCCGTTCTTATATTTGGAGGTAAGTATTCTCGTGAGATTGCATTGCGAGGGATCCCTATAGATCGAGCAGCTGGTGGCCCGTACTCTCGCGAGAGAGATCTTTGGAAGTCGTTACCGTGATCATGGCTATGGTCGTGGCTTGATCGCGCCGAAGGGTAACCGCCACTGAAATTTTAAAAAGTCTATGTGTTTTATACTGTACAATTAGACCTACTAAGGTCAGCGTTATAAAATTATTTATTGTAATATAATTGGGTATTTTTATAAATTTTATTGTGGTCTATAATGAGAAATTTTGGTAAAAATTTTAAACTATAGAGATGCATCTACAGAAATCACATAACTCACCCAACAGGAGGTTCTGCGAGTGCCAGCGACAGAATACATATAAGTGGTACAAACACCTGAAACAGACAAATTATATCAATATATTCTCCTGTAATCAACAAATTCACGTTAATAAAACACGCAATCGCGTACGCAGCATACTTTGGAAGGGCCTTGAGTACAACGTACAAACGTAGAAACCCTTAAAGGGTTTGAATCTAAAATAAGATATAATTTAACAAAGCTACATACATTTTATGAACTGATCACGGCTGTAGGTTTTTAATAAATGTAGCATTTCATACATGTCTTATGGTATTATAAAAACTAAAGATAAAAACGATTTCTATACTGAATATTGTACTAAGATCAAGCTGATATAATAATAAGTGCTTATTATAATAAATATTTGGAAGCAATGATGGATCAGACTTGGATATATAATTAATCAAATACAGTGCATTGCCTTACCCTCATTGTCAAAGATATTATAACCTGAGCGCGACAAAAATTTCTGAAAAAGAAACAGTTTTTTGATAAAAGGTAATAAAATTTTCTAAGATTCTACTTGTTAAAAAATTAATGTTTTTTATTTATAATTATTTATTTATATATTATTTCTATACTTGCGAGAATTATTTTATTTTATTGTATTTATATTTGGGATAACAAACAGTAGTACAATTTGATTAAAAATTACATATTATATGTAATTAAATATAAATGTGCTAATTATACTACCAACAGCATTATCCATTTATTACTACAAAAAATTATATAAAATGGAAATGAATTAATTTAAATCATTATGATTACGCATTTATTATGTGATTATTTTCTTAGATATTGTTTTAATTTACACTTTGATAACTTTTTAATGCGTTTGATGAACAAATAAACATTTTTCTTTCATATTTGAAATTAAGATACAAAGCAGTATTTTCTAGTTATTGTAAATTTTTCTAATTAGAATGCTTTATAAACTTAATTTCTATTGAAAATTTGATTTAACTCTTCTATTTTCTTGATATTTCGGGCTTTTGATTCCTTACCAAGATGACACGACTCGAATTGCGTCGTGATCTTCGAATGGTAACATCTTCACGTGTTCAAGTATTTATATTGGCCAAACATTACAATACCTTTCTATTAGCCAAATTATCTTTGCATCTACTACAACCTTATGCTAAGCGGAATTCAACTTTATGTTTTTGTGGTAAGGTGGCATGGCAGTTTTAAGGACTATGTTTGTAATTAATGTCATTAGTAATAGAGGCTATCGCATTACCGTTGCAAGGGAATTGATGCTTTATGTCAAGTCTTGTAAGGTTATCGTTTATTGAACGCCCAAGGACACGATCAGTACCAACTAACTCATTGATAAATATGTATGTTACTACAGCCTCAACTTTGTTGTCAGTCGGTTGATAGCTTGCTGTCTATGTATTATCTACATAGTCCTTAGTTCCCCACTTTTTAGAGTTCGAAAAAACTCTTATACGACAGCTTTGTCCGTCCGTCCGTCTGTTATACAACTTTCAACTCAAGAACCGTAAGAGCTAGAGACTCGCGGTCAACGCCATTCGACTCAGCATAGTCGATATACCCCTGAAATGACTATGATCTTTAACCCTGACCTCAAGGTCACGTGATACCATCTTTAAACTCAAGAACCGTAAGAGCTATAAACTCGCGGTTAACGCCATTTGACTCAGCATAGTCGATATACCCCGAAATGACTATGACCTTTGACCTCTGACAGCTGACCTCACGGGTCAAGGTCAAGGTTATGTGGTATCACATGACCTTTGCATATTAATTGAACCATTTTTTCGAACTCTAAGATTTACGGTAATTCATTGGGGTTTCTCACTTGTTTCTTCTTTATACAACGCAGGTGGCCAACAAACTTATGGCTATCTTGGCCTATAATCACTTGCTATATCAGGGGTAACAGTCAGGCATACTAGTAGCTACCTAGGGATAAGGATATAAAAGGGATATTTTTAACTATGCATCAAAAATTATTAAGTATACTTGTGCGTTACGCTAAAAAATTTCCGTAGAACCACTAAAGTTAATTTGCTACAAATAAACAATTTCACCAACAAAATATGTATGTTATACCAACAAGTCTAAAACTATCACTTAAAGGACATTGTTCAGCTGCCATACATTATTAGCCTAAGAACCAACAGCCACAAAAAAAATGATAAATGTGGCTAAGGATGACCACATTCAATTAAAAGTGAATATAAGTCACGGACACTTCTGAATATTGCTCCTGAATAGTCCGGGAGGTCCATTATTATCATCCTTATTCCATCTTTCTTTTTTACCCTGGTGAGTCCGACATAATCCCTCCGCCCGCCGCGTATAGGTATGCGTCAGTGCATTCACCACGTCAAAAAAAGAAAAGTGTTGACATGCTGACACTATAGAAAACGTATAAAACCGAGAAAGTGGTATTTATTATGGTCTTTTAAATTAAAACTTATGACTTTTTAAGTAATTGGTCATATCTGTGATGAAGTTCAATAATGGTATTTATAGAATAGCTATAACTACGTAAGAAAAATTACAGACAAGCTAACAAGGAAATAATTTCTCTGATAAAACTGTACACATATTGTACAAACTGTAGGCATGGCAACACTGCGTGTCTCAGATGTAAATAATGGATGCTGATATATTTGAAATCGCGAAAATACTTTTTAACACGAAAATAAGATTCGAAAGTGTCCGTGAGATTGTAATAATTGATTATTAAGTCATAAAATAAAATACAAATTATTGTTTAGGTGTGTTGATTCATAGGCCAAATTGTTCATTGTCCTTTAACACTCTTTTATTCTACTGCTCAGCTAATATCCTAAAAACGCAATAACTATATTTTTCTTGCACCAAAAATACTAATTGTACACCAAATATTCCGATCATTTTACAAAATATCTTATTAGATAGTTTTTTTATACTGATACCATCATAATGGTTAACACACCGTTTATTCAGAGCAATCCGACTCGGACTCAAGTCTCGACTTAGTAGTTCGTGGTAGTAGTTCTGCGTAAATAGAAACACCATTGATAGAATTATGTTCGGGTAGTTTGAAATAACTGCACTGTAACATTGAGACAACTACCATCTTAGTCTTCCCGTGACCATGGCTGCTGAAAAGCAACCGAAACGTCGGGGAAAGTGTAAACTTAAATATAAATAGTTTTAATAGTTTTAATAATCTAATTAGCTTACAAATTAGTAAAGTTTAATTGTATCTAGTAGTAGTCTAACAGTTTCTAAATTATGTAATAAAGTGTAAAATAAACAACGCGATAAAATCCGTATATAGTAGTTTAATTTCAATAAATAACATTCGCGTAAACAGAAGACAATATTATGTAAATCATTCTTATAATAATTCTCTTTACATAAATCTTTGTGTAATGTTGCATTTGTTGCAAAATGATGCGCCTGTAAAATATCTGGTGATTTAATTTTGCTTTAACTGTTGCCTTGTAGAAAATATACGGCGTTTGTATCTTAGAATCACACTGTACAAGCTGCCGAACCATTCGATAATCATTAGGTTTCTGCCGGATGGGTATCATTTATCAATCTATCTAGAATATCTTAAAAGAAAAAACAAAAATAACCTCTATGCTATTTATGCTCTTGGGACTTTTAACTGCCTCCGCGGCGCAGCGGTAGTGATTGCAACTGCTGTGTATGAGGTCTCGGGCTCGAATCCCGGGTCGGGCCAACAAAAAGTTATTAGGTTTTTCTATTAAGAAATCTCAATACGAGCTCATAGTTAGGAAGTTGGCGGTGTTAGACACCCCCGGCCTCGGAAAGTACGTTAAGACGTTAGTCCCGAGCCTGATCTCTCTCCGGTCGTATCGGATTATCCGCCTCATCGGCTCATGATGGTTAGGGAACAGAGAGTGCATTTGTGTATGCGCAGATGGCCAGTCTCCGTTAAGATCTGTCTGGTCTGGAGGACTCTATTATTATTATGTGCTTAAGGGCTCGAGTTTTATTTCTAGACTGAACAGTGTTTTTGGGATTTTCTGCTAGGGAATATTTAGTAACACTTTGGATTCTAAAAATAGGCTCTGTCGTGCAGTTGCCTTGATGCTGCCGAACGACACACTTGTCATATCTTGCTAATGAAAATGCAAGAAAATAAATATATTCAAAAGTGATTTTGAATATATTTATTTCCTTAATATACAATGTTATCTTGCTAATGACTTATTGTATAAATTGTTGTATGCAGCTGGCTTGACGTCCGTAAGTAGCGGGGGTCTCGATTAAAAATCAGCGTTGCGATATCACATCAGTCTTATCGCAACATCAATGCTGAATGGAGACCATTTGTTGCCACAATAGCAATATATTTATTCATTACAAACATATTTTTTGGATAGCCAAGCATTGTGCAAAATTGCGTGAAACTTTTATTATGTATTAGATTTTGTCCGCGGCTTCGCTCGCATGTATGTAAATTATATTACGATAGCAATAGTGCCTTTTCTGGATAAAATGTACCCTATGTCCTATTCTGTACCCCCGACAACGTGTATGCGAAATTGATGATGATCAGTCGAGTAGTTAAGATGTGAAAGCGTATTAAACAAACAAACAAACTCACTTTCGCATTTATAATATCAGTTTGGAAGTTAGGATTCTCTTTTAAAGATACATCTATAGATGGAAGACAGCTTTTATTTTTAAATTAACAATCCTGTAATTTGTGCTCTTTCATTTTGTTTTACTTATATAAATGTAAATATTAATGTAAATTTGGTTTTGACTACTTTCCGTCACGAACTACCTTTTCATACGTCACAAAGTGTAAGTGTAAGCGTCTTCATACCATATTACATATAAAAGTTCAGGAGACTAACTGCACGTCTCATAATCTCATTTGAGTAATACCTTCACCATAAGGCAAGCCTTGTTTTCTATGTTGGCAATGATAAATATTTGATTACGATTCTCATAATAATCAGTATCAACGAATTAATCAACAGTTGGTTATGGAATCATACAGTTTTCAAATATTCGAATTTAATTTTATAGCCGTCTTTCTATGGCACGATGCAGAAGCCAAATCAAGATAAGGTGGAAAGCTGTAGTGAACAGTAGTTGCTAGTTGTCAGACGACGATGTTAAGGATAGAGCGAGGTAGAGACCTGAAATAAAAAGGCGAATCCCACCGCTGGGTCGAGAGAGAGAAAGATATGAGGTAGTTAACTATGTTTCATTTTGCACATTATTTTACACAGAAGATCAGATAGCAATCAAAATAAATCTTTTTGTGAGTGTGAGATATATCAGAGGCAGAGAAACTCATTTTTGCAATTATTTGAAATAAATATAAAAGATATTGGAGCAATATCAAATGTTTTAGCTGAACCTACATCAAAACCAGCTGTAACTATTTATAACAAGTTTTTGCACAAATGATTTCTATTTCTGCTAGTTAGTTTAGTATAGGGAACGATGGGGCTGACATTTTTATGTTAAAATAAAAAAAGCCGTAAGAATAAAAAGATTTAAAAAAAATTTGTACAAACAGTATCAAAATTAATGGCAAAATAGGGGTAATAGTAATTAATATGGTAATGGCATAATAGTAATTAATATGGTAATGGCATAATAGTAATTAATATATTGAAATTAAATTATGTACTTAATTCGAATTTTGTCACGTTGTTTATTTGGAAACAATTTTTTTTTAATAATTATAAATCTATGACACTACTATTATTAAACTTTACTACAAATTAAATGATTAAATATGTTTAAGTGTATCTACTCTTACCCCGACGTTTGCTTTTCAGCAGCCATGTTCACGTATAAAGTAGGTAGTTTAATTTCAATGTGCATTGAAATTACTTTTGCGTAAACAAGACAATATGATTGAGTGATTAATATTTGAAATTTGGATAAGAATAATTGATGTGTAGTGGAGAAGGGGATGGGATCTCGCTATCTCCCTCGGACAGCTGCATTTAAATAACGGTTACGTGACAGTTTGTATCGTGCATCCTATTTCTATTATTTGACAATTATTCCAACTACTTACCAGATTTGCTTGAATGTTATTTATACTAGAGTACCTAGATTTTATATTAAATATAAAATTCTTTGTTTTTGTCTTAATAAAGATAATTAGAGATTACACACTGCTACCGAGAATTTCCTAACAAAAAGATGTCACAAAACCACTTTGCTCTAACTGAGATTCCAGTCCAGGACAATTATGCAATGATTATCACAATATTGGTAAACATAACCTACGACGACTACCAATGCAGTCAGGTGTCGCATATAACACATTCCTTTCTTTTCCTCTAATATTGTGAGAATATATCATGGCTTAATTAATTCTGATACTTTTATATGCTTAATAATAATAATAATAATAATAATTCATTTATTTGCATAATACAGGTCAGTTTACAGGTCTTACAGTATTTTTAGGGTTTCACCATATTATTACCATTTGGTGTGCAAATGCTTCAATTTTTGAAAAATGACAAAACAGTTACTTATTATTATCAAGTAAAAATAAAAAATAAAAATTTATTACATGCAAACAAAAAAAATTAAATTTAAATAATACACAAACAGCTTTAAATATGCAATAACAAACAGATGTCAAGTTTAATTTAGTACTTACTTCAAAAAGTCAATAGAACTGTACTAATAGTAATAGAATATTCGTCATAGGTATATTACAAATAATTAGTATGTCAATATTGGATTAAATTAAATTGTATTGAATGAAATCTATTAATAAAAATAAAAAGGTTTGATAAAAAAAAAAAAATTATATACTTATATATATTTATATAATTATATGCTTGTAGGTGACTTGTATCTGATATCCAAATGGAATTGTTTCCTCAATGGTGACTGTACCGGTGCAACTGAAAGCGCCTGCGCAAATATTCTTCAAACAACAAATTGTAAGAGACATTGCTATAATGAATTTGATAGGCGTTTTGCTAATTGTATCGAATTGTGCAGTGTCATTGACACTCGCCTCAGAATCTTTATACTGTAACGATGTCACGCATTGAAATTTGTAATTATGTCTTTGAGATTTCATTTATGGCACCTGCATGTTAGCTAAAGAACAGTAACAACGTAACCTGGAGTAGATGTGTTCCATGTGAAAGTATACTTAATGGATGTGTCGTCTCTTATCGTCATCAAAGTTTTAATTTATAATATGTCTGAATACAAGTCATGGTTATATTACGCTGGATAAACACACACAAAATATTTAAAAGAATTAGCTTTAATTTGAACTAAAACACTAAACCACAAAGCAACTTAAGAATATGAGGTACGTTTTAAATTTGTTTTTCAATTTTTTATTTTGCTGCAAATAATAAATAAGCGCTGAGTATTTTACAAGCATTGTCCGTACACATAGCCTTTTACTATTTACAAATAATATGTCAATGTAATCGTTGACAAAATGAGAAGTTATTTAGTTCGGCAAACGCTCATTCTCGAGGCTCTGTGATCACAAAGAACTAAGTCTTTCTAATAGTATGTCTAAAAGGATACAAAGAGTACAAAGATTTACATAACTTAAGAAACTGAAAATAAGTAATCAATTCTACCACAAATTCACAACCTGGCTTTTTATTAATGAGATTACTTATTTCAATGCCATTTCATTCATTCTTCATTTAGGCACAGTCCATCATATCACATCTCAAAACAAATTAAGCTTCTTAAACCTCCTCCTTTTTTGCCTATCAGCCTTTGTGTGATGAACGTATTTCCCAAGGCAGGCAGTCCCAGTTTGAGTGAAAACGCAGGTTTAAGTGAATATTCCTCTGTGCCCTTAGCCTCGTCTAGCTACGAATTCAACTTACCTCTAATTATTCCTTTTAGGAAGTTTGAACAAGCTGGATATGGACCTCAAGATAAAGAAAGAAAAAGCCAAGATACCAAACAAGATACAAGATACAACATAAGAAATATCAAAAAAGATTCTTAATGTGACCGTTTAAATTTCTTCTCATTTTCATTCGTCAGGTCATCAATAAGGACCATCGCTGGACCTGACAAGATCAGCCGCGTTTTCGTCGTATCCACCGGAGCGGCCGAGCTCTGCAGGCTCAACGGAGATCCTCGGTTTGAAGCCTCGCTCGTCAGCCTCGTATTCTACCACCTGTTAAAATAACGATTAAAATTTTTATTAATGTTCTCGAAAAAGTGTAACTTATGGCGAACCGCGTTGATCCGACATGGTGGACTAAGGACCAACCCTTTTTATATTGAAAAGAGGCAAATGGGACAGTTAAAAGATTAAAATAAGACTGGTCTCATATAAATTGTTATGGTTTATATACGTAACTGTATTTCTGATAGGTAAAGTTGAAGGACAGAGCAAAAAATAAGTCAAGATATAAATGGAATCACGCAATGATGCAAAACTAAAATCTTTTTACAGTTGCACAATCGAGCAAAATTTTATCTAGCTAAAACGTCCCCATAGTTGGCATCTAAAAAAAGTGCTAAGCATCACTATCTTTGGTATATTTCGCTAGTTTATCTGAATTTTCAGTCCTTAACTGATTGACCTGTTTAGTGCCATCGGGTAAAACAACGAAGTAAGAGCCCTCAGCCCTGTTGTCCTGTCGCGTCTCCGTGTGTCCAAAATCGCTGCCAGACTCGTAGTCATTCACTTTGTACGCGAAGTCGTAGCTAGCTGGCTCCTGGTTTATAAAAGAGATATTTAAGTATTAGACGCATAACTTAGTTTTTAAGAGAATTCTTCCAATTAGCGGTATGTTTACTAAAACTTAAAATCATAATTCATAATTTTAGTGATTCCTGACTGATTCCTTACCTGGTTCAAATTCTCATTGAGAGCGTCTCTGGCGTAAGAGTAGCCTTCGTTGGAGAGGTTGCTGTACTGGTCCGGGACGCCGTACTGTTCTGAGGGCATGGAGTCACGGGCTGAGGGAGCACCGTATATATCTGAGAGAGCAGACCTGGAATAAAGTAAAATTTCTCATTAATGTTCATTCAGTCTTTAATGCTGTATATACTAACATTCCTTATTTTCTTTGGTAACTATAAGACGTGATGAGTTCAAAACGCCACCTCATAAATCAATAGAATGTGTTAATATAGGAGTACATACAACATAATATAAATTATGTTGTGTGTACTACTAGAAATATCTAAAAACTAACCTGGAACCAGCAGAATAGGATGAATCGATGGCACTTGTCTTCTGGTTAGCAGCACGGCTGGCAGGTACACCATACTCTTGAGAAAGACCTCTGGCACTTGGCACTCCATAGGTATCTGACAAATCGCGCTGGCTTGGTGCTCCGTAAGTCTGAGATAAACCATCCTGGGAATAAGAGCTAGAACTTCTTGCCGCCGGCGCTCCGTAGCTGGTTGAAAGAGAACGGGCTCCGAATTGAGAAGATCCTTTGAAAGAACGGGAGCTACTTGGCGTAAAAGATTTAGGAAAGCTTCGGGTAGTACTGTGGCTTTGTTGAAAGTCACCAGATCGAGCAGAAGGAACTCCGTATTCCTGGGATAACGCATTGCCAGAAAATTGAGAGCTGCGAGCTGTAGGTGGGCCATATTTCTGGGAAGGTGCACCGCTGAAACTTCTATGTGAAGGTACTCCGTACTCTTCTGAAGGTGTACGTAGTTCTGGTGCACCATATTGAGAAGAAGGAGTTCTTGCAAAATCAGATGTCGCAGATGGAACGCCGTATTCTTGAGATAGGGCACTTCTCGCTGCAGGCGCACCGTATGTCTGTGATGGTCCTGATCGGGCGCCAGGGACACCGTACTCAGTAGAAAGACTTCTAGAAGCTGGTGAGTACTGATCTGAAGACCTTGCACTTGGCACGTCGTATTCTTGAGAATTTCCACTTCGTGCATTAGGAGGTCCATAAGTTTGAGAGAGGCCAGATCTTGGGTTTGCTGTTCTTGCACTCGGAGGTCCGTATTCTGTTGAGAGATCGTTGCGATAAGCATCCAAAGATCGAGCAGCTGGTGTTCCGTACTCTTGTGAAAGAGATCTTTGAAAATTGTTACCGTGATCGAGCTCGTGGTTCTGATCATGGCTGAGGTCGTGGCTTGATCGCGCTGAAGGGTAACCGTCACTGAAATTTGTAAAGAGGTTTTCAATTAATACACAATACATTTTTTTAAAAACTTGGCTCTATATCTGATATATTTCAGGTCATTAGTTTAAATTATTATTGTATCCATTATTAACTGCGAATATATCAGAATTGTCTAGGTTCTCATTTAATTAATGTTTTACTCACCCAACAGGAGGTTCTGCGAGTGCCAACGACAGAATACATATGAGAGGTATTAATAGCTGAAACAGAAAAATCATTTTACTTATAATAGTTTTAATTTACAGAGGAATATTTACACATAAAGATTCTCTGGGAAGCAAATGGCTGATTGATTTTTTGATAACTTACCGTCATTTTCCTCAATTGAGATCAAACTGTAATATTATCTGAAAAAGGGAACATCTAATATAAGCAGAACAAAAAAGATCAGATTACATTAAAATGTTAATTTCTATTGAAAGTTGTTGATACTTAAATGTTAAATACTTTAAAGTTCGCTTGTATTTTACTGCTTATAATTATTGTATTTTAGTCTAGAATATTAAACGCAATTCAATTTGTATCCTTAGTATTTAATTACTATTTAACTTTTTGATAAATTTCAGAATTTGCAATACAATGCAATCTTTAAAATTCTTTGATATAAATGCATTAGCTTTTCAACCTTAAAGTACTAATATTCTTTTAATTAATTTTTATTAAATGCATGTTTTAAAATTCTTATTTCCTTACCGGGATGATACGACTCGAATTGCTTGTTGAACTTCGAATGGTAACATCTTCACATGTTCACGTATATATACTGGCTAAACATGACAAATACCTATCTATCAGCCAACTTGTCGTTACATCTACCACCACCTTCTGCCAAGCAGATTTCAACTTTACTTTGACGTAATAAGATCTGTTGTAGGTTATAATGAGTATGTATGTAATTAATATCATTAGACGTAGAGGTTGACACGTAACTGTAACAAAGCAATAGATGTTTTATGACTATAGTAGTAAGGTTATAGTCCATTGAACACCCAAGGATACGATCAGCACCGCCTCAAGTGGCCTGAAGGCTTGTCACTCCCTTCGTATCTAGTAAGACTTTGGTGAATGCCTCACTGGAATGCCAATGCTGGGTTGGTAAGAATAATCTTATTGGATTTATGTGTCAAAATAATCTAAGTAGCAGTCCCACAAACCCCAGTAAGAAAGATGGCGGTGTTTCAACGCCGTGTCACGGCAAGTACGTAAAGCCTTTATCTCGCCTGATTTCTCTGCAGTATTGGTGGCTTGCCGTTCCATCGCATATTGATAATAATAATATCAGCCCTGTATACTGACCCCCTGCTTCAAACAGTTAGGTTTTAACCCATCAGAATGGCCTGGTGTTGGTTCGCAGACTTCACGTGTCTTTAAGAACATTATGGAAACTCTCATGCATAGAGGTTATCTTACGATAGCTTACTTTACAGTTAAAGGGAGCGATAAATAACTATTTAACATGGACATAACTTCGAAAAGTCAGAGGTGCATTTCGTGGGGTCGAATCTTAAAAGTTAATAATAATTAGTCCATGGTACCGTTATTTTTTCCATGCATCTGCATGTAGCTACGTCATTCTATATAAATTAACATTATAGTAGATTGTTTCTTAATTCATTCATTCATACATACTCATGAATGTATATTGTATGTGTGTATCGGCGTCGATGAAACACTGCCTTCTTCCAACCCAGGACTGTAGAAATGCTTCTCAGCATTTTTTGACAGATAAAACCTATAACTTGTTATTGGGACTGTTGTACTTGGGATCGGCATGCCAACGAGTCATACACCAAACTCTAAGTAGATACGATAAGTGAATGATAAACCATCCGGCCACCTGTATAAAAAGAAAGAAATGAGAGAGGTATATAAAAACGTGAGCCTTCAGAACTGTTTCTAAGCCGGCCAAACATAGGTAGTAGCAGTGTTACTGCTCTCATGCCGGTTTCCTGTGAGTGGGGGATGGTTGCTGCAGACAAGACTGCTCATTCAGACCCTCACAGAGAAAATAGCAACAGCAGGCTGCTCTCTTTGACTTCTTAGTTCACATGATATACACTAAAATTATTCATTGAAATTAAACTGCTATATACGGATTTTATCGCGTTGTTTATTTGACACACTATTACAAAATTTTGAAAATTGTTATACTACTTCTACTATTAAACTTTACTAATTTTTAAGCTTATTAAATTATTATTAAAACTATTTAGATTTAATTTATTTTACACTTTCCCCGTTTCGGTTGCTTTTCTCCCCGTGACCATGGCTGCTGATTATACGTATCAGTTTTCTTTCACATGGCCTGTCGGCATCTTTACGAAATCAAAAATGCATTTTCGTATGTTTTAGCTAATATTTTTTTTACAAGTGGAGGATCTCGCCATTGTCCAATTCCAGTTGATTATGTGGTAACGGTACCACCCTCTTACAGGAAACCGGTGGTAGTAACGATTTGCAGCGTTCGACAGCTAAGTAAAAGTGCCAGAATCCATGTGCTCCTATCATATTTTTCCTATTACAAGTTATAACTTGCCACGCCTAAAACGTAAAGATGCGATGCGATGCGATGCGATGCCTTGTTTTCCATATAAGCAATTTCGAATATTTGGTTACGATTCTTATAATAACCAGTGACAAGTGACAACGAATAGATCAACAGTCGGTTGCGAGATCATACAGTATACAAATATCTGCAAAAAAAATGTAATCTCGTTATCAGTGAGTGCAAGCTGTCTACCAACAATGTTAAGGATAGAGTGAAGTACAAAGCTGAAATAAAGAAGGTTGACCCTTTCAGAAGGCTTTTGAAGGTTGAGAGAGAGAGAGCGCAACGAGCAACAGGGTAGTTGCCTGAGTTTCATTTTGTACATTATTTTACACCCAAGAGCAAATAACAATCAAAAGAAATATTTTTGTGCAAATAGTATCAAAATTGGTTGCAAAATAAGGGAGTAATTAATATTTTAAATTTGGATATAAGAAAAGTAGTGGGAGTATCTCGCTATTTGCGTCCGACAGCTGTATTTAAATAGCGGTTACGTCACAGCTTGTATGCATCCTTTTTCTTTCATGAGATAAATATCCCTACTACTCGATTTAAAACGCTTGTATCTTATTTATTATTAAGTAGATTTCAAAAAATGTTTGTTCTTTAGAGCTTGGGTAATGAAATTAAATGACATAAATAATAAAAAATGTGAGTTAACAGATCTATTGCACATCGTTAGTCAAAATTATTGTAATCTCGCCCAAAACAAGTTTCATTTTAAACTAGATGGCCCGATGTACTTCGTATCACCTATCCTAACGAATTTTTCTATATTTTCTCATCGTTTAAACCTTCCCTGGACTACGATAAATATTTCAAAACCAAAATCAGCTAAATCGGCCCAGCAGTTCTCGAGTTTTAGCGAGACAAACGAACAGCAATTAATTTTTATATATTTTAAATAACTAAAAGAATACTGTACGTAAACTGTTCGTATTTGACAGATACATTTATTTGAGTAAAAGAAAAATCAGATTCGGCTCATAAACTTAGATGCCTTGACAGTGCAAAGACTTATTTCTCTAGAGTAATTTTGGCGTAACGTGAATATCACAGCACAGTCGTATTGTACCATTCTAAAATTATATGTTTTTTATATCTATAACATTCCTAATAAAAATATGCCACAAAGCCACAGATGACAACTTATACCACGTGACCAATTGAGTAGTCACGCAGAGCATATTACACACCCATTTTATTTTTAGTTTTTTGTTTTAGTCAAATAGTTGAGTAATATGATGGGAATGTATGATTACTCATGATGATTTAGTGGATTGCAGTGCACCTACTTGTGTTTGCAGGTGACTTGTACCTTATGTCAAATCGGAATTCTGTCGACAATAGTGACTTAAACTGGAATAGGTGTTTTCATTTATGCTTATGGATGTATCGTCTCTCATCATTAATAAGCTTTTCACTTAATAACTTGCCATAAAGCAAGTATTATTTTATATTAAGTGAAATAAACAAACACAAAATTATTTGAAAGAATTAACTTTAATTTGCACTAAAACACTACATCACAAAGCAACTTAACACTATGAGGTACGATTTACATTTTTTTCACATTTTATTTTGCTACATATAATAAATAATAATTAAGTATTTTACAAACATTGTCCGTTCACATAGCCATTTTACTTTTTACAAATACAGTTTGCAATCGTTGACAATATGAGAAGATATTTAGTTAGGAAAAGGATCATACCAGAAGTGCTGTGATCACAAACAACTAAATGTGTGTTCTAATGATATGTCTAAAAAGTCACAAATAGTACAAAAATTTACAGCCTTAAGATGTTGAAAATAAGTAACCAATTCTATCACAACCTAATAAGACTTTTTATTTATTAGAATACTTATTTCAATGCCATTCATTTAGGCACAGCCCATCTTATCACATCTTAAAACAAATTAAGCTTCTTAAACCTCCTCCTTTTTTGCCTACCTGCGTTTGCAGGATGAATGCATTTCCCAAGTCAGGCTATGCCAGATTGAGCGAAATCGCAGATTTGAATTTCTGTGCCCTTTGTATCGTCTCACTAAAAATTCAACTTACTTTTAATTATTCCTTTTACGACATATGAATAGGATGGATGATAAATGGAGCTAAAGATAAAGAGAGAAATATCAAGATACCAGGCAAGCTTTGATGAACAAGATACAACATAACAACCAAGAAATCCGTAGATAAACGCCAAAAGGTTCACAATGTGTCCGTTTAAATTTCTTCTCATTTACATTCGTCAGGTCATCAATAAGGACCATCATTGGACCTGGCAAGATCAGCCGCGTTTTCGTCGTATCCACCGGAACGGCCGAAATCTGCAGGCTCCACGGAAATCCTCGGCTTGAAGCCTCGTTCGTCAGCCTCATATTCTACCACCTGTAAAAATAATGATTAAAATTTTTAATAATGTTCTCAAAAAAGTGTGACGTTTGCCGAACCGCATTGATCCGACATGATGGACTATGGACTAACCCTTTTTATATTGTGTATGGTTTATGTACCTAATTGTACATCTGATAAGTAAAATTGAAGGACAGAGCAAAAAATAAAATCACGATAGAAAAGGAATCACGCAATGGTTTGAAACTAAAATCTTTTTGCAGTTTCACAATCGAGCAAAATTTTATCTGGCTAAAGCGCTCCCATAGTATGTGGACCTAAAAAAAATTGTTAAGCATCTTTAGTATATTTCGCTAGCTCATCTGAAATTGGAGTCCTTAACTGACTTACCTGTTTAGTGCCGTCGGGTAAGACAACGAAGTAAGAGCCCTCAGCCCTGTTGTCCTGTCGCGTCTCCGTGTGTCCAAAGTCGCTGCCAGACTCGTAGTCATTCACTTTGTACGCGAAGTCGTAGCTAGCTGGCTCCTGGTTTATAAAAGAGATATTTAAGTATTAGACGCATAACTTAGTTTTTAAGAGAATACTTCCAATTAGCGGTATTTTTACTAAAACTTAAAATCATAATTCATAATTTTAGTGATTCCTGACTGATTCCTTACCTGGTTCAAATTCTCATCGAGAGCGTCTCTGGCGTAAGAGTAGCCTTCCTTGGAGAGGTTGCTGTACTGGTCCGGGACGCCGTACTGTTCTGAGGGCATGGAGTCACGGGCTGAGGGAGCACCGTATGTATCTGAGAGAGCAGACCTGGAATAAAGTAAAATTTCTCATTAATGTTCATTCAGTCTTTAATGCTGTGTATACTAACATTCCTTATTTTCTTTGGTAACTATAAGACGTGATGAGTTCAAAAAGCCACCTAATAAATCAATAGAATGTGTTAATATAGGAGTACATACAACATAATATAAATTATGTTATGTACTACTAGAAATATCTAAAAACTAACCTGGAACCAGCAGAATAGGATGAAGCGATGGCACTTGTCTTCTGGTTAGCAGCACGGCTGGCAGGTACACCATACTCTTGAGAAAGACCTCTGGCACCTGGCACTCCATAGGTATCTGACAAATCGCGCTGGCTTGGTGCTCCGTAAGTCTGAGATAAACCATCCTGGGAATAAGAGCTAGAACTTCTTGCCGCCGGCGCTCCGTAGCTGGTTGAAAGAGAACGGGCTCCGAATTGAGAAGATCCTTTGAAAGAACGGGAGCTACTTGGCGTAAAAGATTTAGGAAAGCTTCGGGCAGTACTGTGGCTTTGTTGAAAGTCACCAGATCGAGCAGAAGGAACTCCATATTCCTGGGATAACGCATTTCCAGAAAATTGAGAGCTGCGAGCTGCAGGTGGGGCATATTTCTGTGAAGGTGCACCGCCGAAACTTCTTTGTGAAGGTACTCCGTACTCTTCTGAAGGTGTACGTAATTCTGGTGCACCATATTGAGAAGAAGGAGTTCTTGCAAAATCAGATCTCGCAGATGGAACGCTGTATTCTTGAGATAGACCACTTCTCGCTGCAGGCGCACCGTATGTCTGGGATGGTCCTGATCGGGCGCCAGGGACACCGTACTCAGTAGAAAGACTTCTTGAAGCTGGTGAGTACTGAGCTGAAGACCTTGCACTTGGCACGCCGTATTCTTGAGAATTTCCACTTCGTGCATTAGGAGGTCCATAAGTTTGAGAGAGGCCAGATCTTGGGTTTGCTGTTCTTGCACTCGGAGGTCCGTACTCTGTTGAGAGAGCGTTGCGAGGAGCACCCAAAGATCGAGCAGCTGGTGGTCCATATTCCTGCGAGAGAGATCTTTGGAAGTCGTTACCGTGATCGTGCTCGTGATCATGATCATGGCTGTGGCCATGGCTTGATCGCGCTGAAGGGTAACCGTCACTGAAATTTGTAAAGAGGTTTTCAATTAATACACAATACAGTATTTTAAAAACTCGGCTCTATATCTGATATATTTCAGGTCATTAGTTTAAATTATTATTGTATCCATTATTAACTGCGAATCTATCTCAATTGTCTAGGTTTACATTTAATTAATGTTTTACTCACCCAACAGGAGGTTCTGCGAGTGCCAGCGACATAATACATATGAGAGGTATTAATAGCTGAAATAGAAGTATAGTTTTGCTTAGAATATTTAAAATTTACAAATAGATATTTACAAACAGAATTTTTCTGGACAGCAAAACACTTATTCATTGATTACTCACCCTCATTTTCCTAAACTGAGATCAAATTGCAAAATTATCTGAAAAAGGGAACAACTGTTAGAGATAAAACAAAAACTATTTTTAATAAAATTATTGATTTACATTTATTGTTACGTATGCATTTGTTACGTTTGCTTATAATTCCAAAATGTTAAATATTAACTACTTTATTTTATTTATCAAACTTGTGATTCATTTTCTACTGCATTTTGTAATTCTAACTATATCAACATATTTATTTATAAGTGTAATTCTAATCTTGTACTTGAGACTATTTTTAAAATGATAGGTTTTCAACGAATAATTTTAAAACTTAAACATTTAAATAATTTAAAAGCCTTTTCTCTATTAAAATAATATTTGCACTTCAAAATATTAAGGATGAACTTGAAACACGATTTTATATTTCTTGATTAAAAGTTCTGATTCTCTTAACTCCTTACCAAGATAACACGACTCGAATTGCGTAGTAAACTTCGAATGGTAACATCTTTACATCTTCAGGTATTTATACTGGCTAAACATTACAATACCTTTCTATTGACCAACTTATTTATGCATCTGCCACAGGCTCTAGCCAAGCGGATTTCAACCTTACGTCTTTATTGATAAGACACAATGGATATTTTGGTGACTGTGTCTTTATGTTGGTGAAAAGTTTCTTTGTGGATTGATAGCTTGCGTGTGTCGACACTTAATCTGGATCTTGTAACATTGTACTCGTATCTTCACGCTGCACCGCATTAGGTGCTAAATGTGTGAATGTCAACAAGTTTTGTGGTACGTCGTAGTACAGTGATAGTGAGGATTCAAGCACTAGAACGACGCAACGACGGTAAGTACCTATAATATTTTTCAAATAAACTTGCTTAAAATACAATTGTCCAAGTTTTAAAACATGTATATTACTCAATCACGCGAAAACAGATGAACGGATTTGGATGAAACTTGAAACAATCCATACACAACAAACAACAACAACAGGAATAATCTATTTCCTAGATTTCCATGACCTTTTTATTCCAATATATCTACCCGTAGGATTTCTAAGTACGAAGCCTAAGGACGTCCTGTCTATCCTTTGTTGAGTGTCACTGGTTCCGTAGTATAACTTTTAACTTATGTTTGCATGCCATCGTAAGGTCTCTCCCTAGTTTAATTCTCGGGCCGAGAAAAGTGTCATTGCTTTTTTTCTGTTTGGCAATTTTTAGGAAGTCACACGGAATCTGAACCATCGGTAGGACGTAGGTTCAGCTCTTATCACTTCCTTTCAAAGAGAATTATGAATTCGCAGAACTATCTAAGATGTATGTTAGTCTTTCGTTGTTCATTGTTAGTCCATAGAATTCAAAGTAACTATCTTCATTATTTATTATTACCTATTGATGCAGTTGTTTAGTGGTGAAAATGTGACAAAGTTATTAATACTCGTGGTATAGTTTGGAAATAAGTATCCATAGCTGATTCGGGAGACCGACGGACTTACACGAAAATGTCTCAAGTTCGATTCCAGGGCACACATCTGTAACTTTTCAAAGTTACGTCCTTATTTGATTTACTTATTTATATATATTAACATATTTGATTGTTTATATATAAAAATTGAGAATATTATTGTAAAAAAAATTTCGCTCTGTGTTTAACGTAGATTAATGTGATTCCTAAAAACCTACATTTAAGTTGCATAAACTGTTAATCGTCCCTTATATTAATATCCTCGAAACTGCTAAATTCTTGAGGCCAAATTCTACATTATTTGAACGGAGGAAAACATACAAACAAAAGGAAAGAAAATCAGTTAGATTTTGAAATTCCTATTCATAAATCAGAGTTATTTAAAAGAAGTAGCGTTTATTTGGCACCCTTAATATACAACTCATTGCCAAATACAATTACCCAACTACCTAACCAAAAATATTGTATTGCACTTCGTAGCTGGTTGTTACAGGAATGTTTATTATTCTGTTGAGACATTTTTACAGAAAAATCCACGCAAGTTTTATAATATGGAACGTCCATTGAGGTATTTGTCCACTTTACAGTCGTGTATTTTTAATTTACACTATAATTTTTATACCTTATTGGTGCATGCTGTATAACAGCTAAATATGTGGAACTCAAAAACTGTAACACCTTAACCATACCATATTTGACGCAATCAGCAAACTTCTTTAGGCGTGTTGAGCAATTTTTGGGTGAACAAAAATCATGGAAGTCGCGTCATCGTCACCGAACGCATTCAAAATTCAAAAATAATAATCTAGTAGCTCGACGATACAATTCATAAGTTACTTAGTTTTCACTTCTATCGGCAGTCCCCAAAGACTGCCCCGCATGTTTTTTTATTATGTGTTTCTCTTTGACGGGTATTTTCCTTATGCGTTAGGCAAATCCCGGCCCTTTGGGAGGCTTACACGGGGACATGGATCCAACATACAGAGGCGCTTTAAGAGTTTAAACAAATATTAATAATAATAATATTATTATTTATTATCACTCGCTTTACAGTGAAAGAAAATACTGAAACCTATGTGTCTAAGAGTTTAAACGTGGTAGGTTATGGTCTTACCATTCTCATACTAAATGAGGCCCATACCCAGCTATGGGTCAGATTATATCAAGGGCTGACATTATTATAAAATATAATTGGGCCTTGGGCCGACTCTCTTTACCATCTACATTAATAGTCTATGCTATCTACCAATTAATAAAGCAAAGGTGTTTGCCTATGCTGACGACACGGCCATAATTTTCTATGACAAGACTTGGGAGGCGGTTTATACGGCGGCGGAATTAGGTATGAACCAGGTCGCTCAATGGCTAAACTTGAATCTATTGACACTCAATGTGACCAAAACGAAAGTGGTCAACTTTAGTGTCAGTAATAGAAACTCTTGCCCCACACAACTGGCTATCAAGTTGCATACCTGCATAGATCGCGTAGGCTCTTCCTGTTACTGCTCAAGCTTCGAACAGGTGGCGGTTGTAAAGTATCTTGGGGTCATCATTGACAAATACCTTACGTGGACCAAAGAAATAGATTATGTGAGTGGCCGTATCAGAAAACTTCTTCATATCTTCAAGAAAATGGGACAGTTTGCTAATGAGAAAACCCTTAGGATGCTTTATTGCACACTGTGTGAATCAATTTTAACTTACTGTATAACTGTTTGGGGTATTGCGCATAAAACACACCTAATAAAGGCAGAACGTTCACAACGAGCCATTTTTAAGGTAGCCTATAAGAAACCATTTCGCTTTCCTACAAATTTATTGTATCAAGAGACATGCACCCTCCGAGTACGGCAGTTATATATTATGTCTGTGGTATTGAAATTCCATAAAAAGGCTGATGCCACAGTGCAATCCAATGCTCACTCTCGCAGAAAACCAAAATGGCATGAACCCAAATGTAGACTTGAATTTGGTAAAAAATGCTTCAACTACATGGGGCCTTTTCTTTACCGTAAACTCAATAATAAACTTAATATATTGGTAATGACTAGATTGAAATGCAAGTTCTGTATAAAGGGTTATTTTAAAGGTTTGGATTATGATGACACCGAAGGTTTATTGAAAGTTATAAACTAAAGTTCCTAATTATATTAATCTCTGGCAATGACATGCACACCAACACTCACTTGCACACCAACATACAGATACATACACGCACACTAACACACACCTGACACATTATCACACATCAACACACTATCACACTCCCACACACTAACACAAACACACCTACACCCACACCAATCAACTCACACACACACAGTTTTTCGTTTACTTTTATCATAATAATTTTATATTTTGTAAAACTTTGTTTTTTGTTATTTTTTCTGTTTGACGAAAGAGACTGGCCTCCACGACACAGGGAATCCTAGTGTGGAGACCAGAGTAATATGTATGATGTATGTACTTTATAGAACAATAAAATTATTATTATTATTATTATTATTATTATTATAATAGCAGAAGCAAGTGAAATCGGTTTCACTCATGTAAAGATACAGCATTCATTGATTTAAGGGTGCCTCAGGGTAGCATACTAGGACCTGCTTTATAAGTTACGTCCTTAGCTTTTAATAGTGCAGCATAATCTACCATGTAACCAACACCAAGGTCCTCTAGCTCTGCAGCATAGTCTAGTCAAATAACCCTTTGCCTAACCTGAGGATCGAACCCGAGACATTATACATAGTAGAGCTTCGCTGATTTTAGCATGAATGGGCCGGCTCGACCGGGGAAGGACTACCCTTTCACAGAATATCGACGTGAAATAGCAGTATTCCTACTGTTGTGTTTTGTTCGACGAGTGAGAGTGCCGGAGGCCCAATCACCCTCATTCCTCCTTCCCGCTCCTTCTCCTTCCCACTTCCTTTTTCTCTTTATCCTTCCCTAAAGGGTCGGCAACGCGCAAGTGATGCCTTTGGTGTTACAGGCGTCCATAGGCTACGGTGACCACTTACCATCAGGAAGGCCGTATGCATGTTTGCCACCATGGTTGTATAAAAAAAAAGCAGTCGCATTCACTACCGAGTCGGATTGCTTTGGAAATGCCTTGGTAAATACGACTGCTAACTGAAAAAAAAGGTGGGTTAATAAGCAGATCTAAAGAAAATGCAAATCCTATATTATATTTAGGTATCTACACCTATAACCAAATACTATAAACACAATTTCCAAATAAGCGACACCGCATCCTATAAATAAACATTTCTGACGACGATAACCGAAAACCAATTTCATGTTGCCACACAAGCGTGGATAATTCTGTTGCACAACATATTATATATTAACTGCATAAATGTGTCGCATAGTTGCAATGAGTCGTAGTGGTTTAGTGATCGTCTTGACATTGACAAAGCGTGAAGTGTTGTGGATTTGACCCTAAGAATTTTATGGGATACGAAAATTTATGTTCCAGGTCGCCATTAATGTTGACTTTTGTTTTTTAAATAAGAAAGAGCCGATCACCCTAATCCCGAATATTTAACCTATCGAGTCGCAGCGGCACACCTGCGGCCAGATACAATAGGTTTTTAATTATGTCTGGCATTGCAAGACTGGACAGATTAAATAACAAAGTTAACAAATTTCAAAGTATATTTGACAAACATAAAAATTAAGGTCACAAAGTACGCCTAGACTCGAAACAGTTGTCTGTGAATCACACATAATTATCTCGATTTGAACCAAAAACATTTAAGATGATGGTAGTCACAAGACGACAGCTTGGCCGTTGCTCCATCCGAGCATTCATAAAGGCAAACTTTGTATAGTCCTAGAAAGATCGCTTCAAAGTAATAGGAGCATGCCTGCCATAACGATGCAGAGGTGAATTACACCCACATTTCGCTAAAATGTTTTAAGTCACACGTTAAAGCCCTACCGAGCATATTTTTAGACATCATGCTGACACTGTCAAATTCCTAGTAGGACAACTGAATAGCATGTAACTTTTTTCTTAGAGAGAAGAGCTTACAGAAAGAGCTGATATTAATTTAAAAACTCTATAGATCATCCAAAACTATTTACAAACTAAACTGACCGGTGCTGAAGAACATCGTTCAAGTAGATGTGGCAACACCCGATATAACACGTCAAAACTTTATTTCTTCATATATAATACATTAAAAGAAAAGTTAATCACTTGTCTTTTAAACTAATTACTTCGAACTATTCTCCAAACCTGACCAATTAATTGTTTACGAAATGCTTTAAACTTCACTATTATCATGATTCTACAAAAGGAGGTAGAGATTTTCAATTGAGGGCAAGGACGCTCTTGATTACGGAGATTTAGCTGTAGAGGCAAACAAAAGCCCTGATAGAGTGCTACGATCAAACAAATGACAATTCGTCGCACAAATACCAATTTGTCAGTTCTTTCATTATAATAAGAAAGCTTGTCTTAAATGTAGAGACGTTTCAAAATACAGACTTTACCACAACTTTTATTGAAGAGATGCATATATTTTTAACATTTATATAATTTACATAAAATTATCTATCTGTCTATGTAAATTTTATTAATATCGGTTCTCTAGTTTTTGAGATATACAAATAAATGAATAATGTAAACTGAAGTTTAATCGACGTTTTTCACTGCAGAAATAAAATTGTTTGACTTGGATTTACAAATTTAGTCGTGCTGTTGTCATAACCTTTATGTTGTAAGCAATAGAGTGCGTATTTGATTATTATTGTGTCGCTTAATACTGTTGGCACGTATGTTGTATTTTTTGGAAAAGTTGAACTTGCTCGAGATGAAAAGTGCTATCAAAAGGTGGATGACACCAGTATAAATTACAGTTTTAGTTTGATTCATTTTTGTGTGGTACACTAATTTTGAAGCTTTTTATTTATGTGTACAAAGGCAACAATCATTACATACAACTTAACTAATATTAACAAACTTAACAAGTCTATAGTCTATAAAATAGACCACTCCCGCACTAGGAATAATTCCTGTGTCGTAAAATTCCTTAGCATTGCTGTCGACTGAAAAAGTGCCAAAAGACTTCCCAGTCTTTTGGCACTTTTTCAGTCGACAGCAACTTTTTTGCCACGTTAAATGAGAATGCTGATTCTTTGAGCCAAGAAAAATCTGCCTTTTGGTCACGCGAAGCGTCGATTAACTAAGATTGTTTTCTGATTCAGATTACCTTAAACATTGTCTTACATTTATAGTTCCAAAGTACCGACAATGTTCTAATGTGGAAGTATATTACCAATATCAACCTAGGTGCCTAATTATATGTAATATGGTATGGTACTGGTTGGCAGACTTAAGATATCTTCGACAATAATATAGACATTCGACAATATCGACGGCCTCGTTGGCGTAGTGGTTAGTGTAACCGACTTCCACGCCTGAGGTCGCGGGTTCGATTTCCGCACAAGTCAAACATTTGTGTGCATGAACATGGATATTTGTCTTGGTCTGGGTGTTTTTAAATATAATATAAAAGCATTTACAAAAAATAAAGTGTACACTTATGTATGTTTATCCATTGTCTAATACCCATAGTACAAGCTCTGCTTAGTTTGGGCTAGATGGTGTTGTGTGTATGTGGTAGAATATATTATATTATATAGAGAACTATCGGAAATGCAGGTTTCCTCACGATGTTTATCTACACAGTCAAAGCAAGCGATAATTAACTAATTACTACGTATATAACTTCGAAAAGATAGATTGGCGTAGCCTGGGATCAAACTCAGGACCTCTGCGTAGCAGTCTAACGGTCTCCCACTAAGTTATACCTGGGTATATACTTGACTTGTACGAGACTGTTCTTAGTCTGGACTCGCAATAACTATTTCTGGATTACACAATGATATGACTCGTATTGGGTTCGAACCCAAAACACTCGGTGCTGTGACAATGGCTGTGCGTCTACCTAAACCACTACGCCACTCGTGCAGTCATACTTCTTGGTACTCCACTTGGTACGCACCAAAAGGTTCAGCAATTCCTTCTTATGTCGTACAACTTTGGAATGGTCTTCCGGCACATGTGTTCCCTCCTTTCTATGACATTGGGTTCTTCAAACGTAGTGTGAAGAAGCATCTGGTCAGACCGTCTTGACACTGGCGACGACTAGAAGACATCTATCTTCTCCTCGTCGTCATTGTCTCTGGACTGTAATTGGGCTTGCCATCAGGTCCGTGAAAATCACTTTGCCATGACACTATAAAAAAAAACCAATCTTATTACTATTAAAACGATTGCCTCCTCATTGAAATACTTCAGCTTTGAAAATAAGTAACTTTGTAACTTTGTAACCTATAACGATAGCTTAACTTTAAACCATATCAATGGTGCAATCCTACCTCATTAAACTCTAGGACATTATCAAATGAAAGGTTGACTTGTATCAAATGATCGTCGTTACTAACACCATCCAGTTTAAGATGGCCTCCGCTTACGAAATAATGACACATTAGTGCAGCTCATGATTAGTCATGATAGAATCATCAGTATTGATCATTGAAAGAAAATTGTTGAACTGGATATAAAAATGTCTTTGTTTAATTAATGGCTATATATAGCATTTTGAAGGTCGAGGTTGATGGGGTATTTCATTAGGTCGTCTTCCGTATTCTATTGTAATAGTTACAAATTACTTATAAAAGCTCACAGAACAGTGGGACCGAGGTCTGGGAAATTATAACTTAAATAATAGTGAGCCTGTTTTATAAGGCTCTGTTAAGCACGGAGCTCTACGCAGTTTGAGAACTGTCAGTCTATAGGCACGCTGGCCCAATATGCCTGGCTTCACATATGTATCTTCGAGAACATTATGTAGAGAATTCTTACATACCCTTGCGTTGTTTTTCTGAAATGTTAAACCGATCTTCAATTAACCATTTAAATTTTCAATCAACTATTTAAGCCTCATAATTGTGTCTAAAGCGCAGGGAATAGTATTTCTTCAAACGAGCTTAAAGAAGGACAGTAATTAATATGGTAGGCAGCAGTTTGGCCGTGTGTACCCTTGACATTGCCGAAATCGGTATGTGTAATCGGCAGCAGCAGACACTTAATGCCAGCACATTAGACACAGACAGACAGGTGCAACAAAAAAATAAACTTCGACAAAGTAAGTTCAATAGCACGGTGGTACCTAATTTAAAACCTCAGTACGGCATGCCAGGAGCTTTTAGTTTATATTTTTTTAAAAGACACACCCTATGAATAATTCCTTTGTCACGGTGGACTTTGTAAACATTCAAACAACGGATACAAGTAAAACCCAGACTCGGCACAACCATTTGTGTATCACACAAAGTTTTGTCCCCTGTGGGGATCGAACCCACAACACTCGGCGTAGTGACAGAGGCGAGGCGACCATTTAAACCACCACCCCATCCGTGCAGTCAAAGCTTTGCCGACAGACTATTCCTACTAGGAAACTATTAGAATTTCTCTTTAATGTCTCGCCCTAAATAATAGTTATTGAACTCATAAGATTCCTGATTTTCTGGCGGCAAGAATTACCAACTCAAATGTGAACACATGACTGCACGGATAGCGTATTGGGTTAAGTCACAATATGCTAAGAACAGTAAGTGATCTTCATAAAAATGCCGCTGCCGCATGCCGGTTTGAATGTGTGCGTGCGCGCCGGGCGCCGTGTACGCACGGGCTGCCACGCTCATATTAGCATAATATAAGGCGGAATAGTGTGGCGGCAGCGTGGGCCGTACCGTGAGTGTGTCGTGTGATCGGGCGCGTTCAAGTACCTACGCTGCACGCCCGCTCGTGTTTGCCTGCTCTCACGTTATATGATATAATACACGTTCTTCTTCTTCTCTCTTAGCCTTTATTATTCCCAAGTCACTTGGCTTTTCTGGTATAACCGGATTTGACTGGATATCAGTTTTTACACGGAGCGGCTGCCACCTGACCTCCGCAACCCGAAAGCTAACGATACCCTAAGGCTAGACCAGTGTCAGGATATTAGAGGGTACTGACTTTCCCAATAACGACTGCCATAGATGTTCATGGCAACCGGGACCAACGGCTTAACGTGCTCTCTGAGGTATGGAGCAGGCGATAATTGTCAATCAATACGCACATAATTTCGAAAAGTCATATAACTTCTGAAAGTCAGAGGTGCGCGACGTGGGTTCGAACCCGAGACCCTCTGCATTGCAGTCTGTTGGTCTCCCCACTGAGCTATCGCTGCTACTATTAAATAATTAAATAATTAATACTATTAAATAAATAATATATTTTTTTATTTATATAATATAATGCACGTTATATTATATAAATAAAAAAATTGTGCTGCTCATAGTAAGCAAATAATATTTAAAAATAAAAGTGACTACCTTAAGCGCCAACGCAAGAGTAGGCTAATAACTCGCCGAGCGGTCTTAGATAAACTACTGTTCTTAGTATACTGTGGTTAAGTGGACGCGTCGCCACTACCACTGTTGTGAGTTCAATCCCCATAAGGGCAAAAAATTAATCCCTAAATTGTTGTTTCGAGTGTACTTTGTGTCCGTTTTTTTAATGTTTGTACAGATCCTTGCAATACAAGGACTCAATCTGAGAGCAAGAGTTGTCTTTAAAGAAAACTGCTTATTATAGAATGCGAAACTATAGCGGCTGTTCGAGTACGACTGCTGTGCATGAGGTCTCGGATTCGAATTACGGGTCGGGCTAGCTAAAAGTTATTGGGTTTTTCTGTTAAGAAATTTCAAGTCCGGAGTTAGGAAATCGGCGGTAATAGACTCCACGGTGCCTCGGCAAGCACGTAAAGCCGTTGGTCCTGCGCCTGATCTCTCTCCGGTCGTGTCGGATTATCCGATCGGATCATGAGGGTTAGGGAACAGAGAGTGCACTTATGTTTGCGCACACACTTATGCACTATAATATCTCCTACGCAGATGGCCAGTCTCCGTTAAGATTGGCCGCCGTGAAATTCGGTCTTGTGGACATTATTATCAAAAATCTATTGATAAATAATTACCCCAGCCAGAGAATTGAACACAGGCTTTTATGGTATGCATTCATAGTATGTATGTATGTATGCAGTAAGCGTAAACACAAACTTTTACTAAGGTACTAACGAGGCAATGATGTGTTATCTATATCATAATAAATTTTAATATGTGGTAGATGTCACTGGTGTCACAATTATGCTATATTTATTTTGTACAAACTATTGAAAACTATATATTGTGTCATTGTTTGTTTACCTAAATAAATAATAAATAAAAAAATTGTACAACATTATTTGGAATAATTATGAACTCATAAAGTCATATTTGTTTAGCTGTGAACTTATAAAATAAATAATTATATAAGTTCACAGCTAAACAAATATGACTATGACTATTACAGCGGTAATGTTATCCACTTTACAAATTTTAGTAAATTGAATATGTTGTTACATAAGTGCCACAGCTCGCCAGGTACTTTGGTTTTTGTTAAGGCATCTGCCACAATAATTCATTTAACGCGAGTTATAAAAGACTTTTACAAACATCCAAACAAAAAGAACGCGTAACTATAAGGATATGGATGACACAAACGTTTGTCCAATTGGGGGATCGAATTCACTGACTCGGTGGACGTGAGCTACTAAGGTGACCACTCATTTCACTACTACATCCATGATCATCGAGATCTTCTAGTCACTATGTACGTCGCTACATTTTCCTATCAGTTAGTATTATTTACTAATTAACATTAATGACAAATAAAAGAATTACTTCGCTTAAATAGCTGCGTTTATTTTCTTAAGCACTTTTTCTACAATGGTAATCCAGAAGCTTTATCATACACTTTCAAAGACGCGTCAACGTGAAAACCAAACTTAATAGTCTCTAACGTTGTAATTTCATTTTTAATACCTCCATTTTTCAAAACTTTTTCGATTGGAGGTCCCCAGAAATGATGTCCATTTAAAGCCTTCTTAAAATTCACAGCCACATTACCTCGTAAAGACGCTTTGTAAACAACTTCTATCTCTAAATAACCGGCATTAGCCGATAAAACCGCTGTTACAGCTTGTCCAGGCTGTAACTCAGTTTCCATGCCGCTATTCGTACCGATATTAACGGTTTCCGATTTCTCCTCACTAACTCCCCAATTTGTAGTATAAGAAAATCCAGTAGAGCCTTCTACTTTTGCGAAGATCACATTAACGTCATAAGATATTTCTTGCGATACTGTAAACTCTTTATTTTTCGACCAAGTAGTTGTCAAAGTATTTTCAATAGAATGCGATATCCCTGTGTTCACTTTTACCGGTTTATCTGATAAATTCTCGAAGTCTTGAGAAAGGACTACCACAGGGCGTTTACTTATGCCCGTCACTCGTGCAGATTTTATCGATAGAACAGTCGACACTTGCTCCCAATCATAAGTCTTGTACAAATCACCCCATGGCGTAGGACTTTTGAGATAAACGTTTTTGGGTCGTCTTCCATAATGTTCTTCCACTGCTTCTAATAACTTTGTATTTTGTATCTTGAATAGCTTAACATCGTCGTCTGTTACTAAATTTACTTCAACGCCTGAGTATGTTAACGTTACATTATTTTTATTATCAATGTCTACTTCAATTGATATTCTTGCCGACACTATTTTTAATATGATTAATAATAAAGGTAACTTCATTTTGTCACTTTTAGTTAGACCGTAACTGTAATAATAATATTAGTCCTGTTTCAGTTTAAAAAATGTTATTATACCATAGTCCACCACGCTGGCCCAGTGCGGATTGACAAACTAGACCATCACTGTAAATGATTATTTAATACTGGACACCCTTAATAAGATTTATTTGTTAAAATATTGATTGAGTAACAAATTGATAAAAATTGGATCTTTGAACTCTTGTGATATAAAAGTGATATTAAAATATTTAATGAATACTTCCTGCACGTCATTTGTATGTGATAAGATTGGTTTATGCGACTTTGAATGATTTTCTGCAATACAGAGAATTTATCTCAAAATCTATAATCGTTTTTGCTTCGTATGAAATTAACCGAAATATAGATAACTCACACTGAGAAGAGGCCCGTGCCCAGCAGTGGGACAGTTTAATATAGGGCTGATATTATTATTATATATAGATATGTACAGAATAATATTCGTATAGTTATGAACGGATCGCAGCATGTTTTGTTATATTATTATGTGTAAAAAGTGACCTACGGGCCTATCTACTAAGATACTAATATGATGTGTAGTCGTAAATCTACTAATTGCATTAGTGCTACTTATAAGTAAAAAAACTCCTAAAAATAGCGCGCCACCAACTTTATTAAACAAAATACTTGATCTGATGTCAATTAAAATTCTAACCATTTCCGTAAAATCTGCTTTTGTGCAATGACTACTATTCAAGTATACACATAAGCGTTTTAACTGACCGCCACTATTTTGTACTAATGGTGCAAAAAACACTGATTAAGGCTAGTTTGAGACCAATGGAACGTAATACACCAATAATATATGTTTATTCTTTATTTATTTGTCGCAGATTGGAATACTCAAAATACTTTTAAAATATAAAATACTAGATTTTACGCGCAGCTTTGCTCGTATAAATGTTGGTGATATCAATTTTCTAACTTTGGAAACAGTACCTTCTCTGGATGAAAGGTTTCGTATGCCCTTTTCTGTACCCCTGACAACGAGTATGCAACATTTCATAATGATCGGTCAAGCAGTTAAAGCGTAAAAGCGTAACAAACACACCATCGCATTTATAATATTAAGTTAGGAAGTTATGATGATGACCTTTATCGGGAATAGGGTCTGAACTGCTGGAATTATGTACTTTCTCACGATGCATGCTTTGTATGAGTCTTGCCATCTGCATCAAACCTTGCATGTTACTCATTAATTATTATTATTGTTATTATTATTTTAACAAAACTTGTGGGCTAGCTTTAGTTTACTGCATACCTAAAAAAAAAATGCGAATGTAAGATTTACTAATCGGTATATTACTAACAGTAAAAATTAATAATCGAAACTTTCAGATATACAACAAATTATGACTACGAACAAATATTCACATGTGATGAATTTGGGTTTGCTTATTAATTTCGGTTGTCAGTTGCTTCAACACCTAGAATTATTACTCCAACTGTAAAGAAAGGACAACCACAGCACACCGGTCTGAGGATATTCCATTTTAATACGAGAATAATTCTTAAAAATGTTGCATACATTCATAGACTTACACGTAGGTAAGTCATAAAGGTGTACACCGTATAGAAAGCGAGCCTGTTACTATAATATTATCTACCAATTTATCAGACTACATGCTAAAAATCATTATAAACATTTTTTTGCAAATGTACAGACTAACAGACAGGCTTACATTATTAATTGCGGTTTTAAATATCTCTTCTTTACGTTAGTGAATTGACATTGCACGTAAGAGATAACTGGGTCAAGACCGAGAACTGATATAAACAATATCTATCCATTATAAATATTTATAATTATTCTGTTTCACAGTTTAGTCGCTGATAAACATATTTTTGTAATACAAGGAAAATATTAATATTTACGGCATTACATAATTACTTAAGAAAAATGCAAGCATATGTAAATTTATAAGGAGTGAAGTAATTTTATTGTAACGTTGTTGATAGTGATTACGTGTCTGACTTAAAAGTGTATCTATGTATTTGCCTAACAGTGTAATGTTATTAAATAAAAATCTAAAATAAATAATCTGCAGTAATCGGTGTTACAATGATTATAATAATTTTATTCATTTTACCACTTATTACAAACGCAAAAATAACAATAAATGTAAAACTAAATTCAAATAAAAGTGACACTGCTATAAAATATACCGGCAATGATAATAAAATAGTAACCTTTCAAGAACTTCATATTTTCAACCTAACGACAGAAAAATTAAACAAAGGAATGAGAATTGAAATGGGAAAGGCGCCAAATGATATATTTCTAAAAGACCCTACGAAATATGGTAACTTATTTGAAACATACAAATGGGAACCAGTGAAGAGAAGCTTAAGAGTGAACAAAGCTAAAATTATAAACTTAATAAATGAAGATATTGTATTAAAAACACACGAACATATCAACAATTCAACGGTAATATTAAAAGCTAAGAGAAACATGTATGCAATTGTAGAAAACACAGCACAGTCCTCTTGGTTTTTAGATGGAATACCGGACGACGATTTTTATTATAATTTAGAGTTCGATTATGGCTACGGTAAATTTAAATATGAAAATAAATGGAGAGACGAACATCAACATAGTTCTAATATGCCTATAGGAGTAACAAAAGAAGAACTGATATTGATTAACCCATTTCAAACCGTAGTGACAACGTTAACAGCAACTAAAACTATACTCGTGATTGAATTGGAATACAAAGCAAAACTTATAGGAGCTGCTGTCGCAAATTATGCTGCATTGTATGGAAAATATCACTTCTGGGCACCATCAATAAAAAGAATTATGATGGCAGCCAACATTAAAAATGAATTATTAACGAGAGAACGCATTGAGATTAGATGCTTCTTAAATCCCAGGTTAGATGTCCGAGATAAAATGACCGGGAAGATAGTAGAACCACCAAAGATAAAGAAACCCCGGGTAAGGATATTACGAAATAAAAATATGACTAAGATTTTATACACGAGGATAAAGAAAAAGCCGAAGCAACAAAAGAAAAATAATTAAATGACAGCAACTATAGATTTGTTTTTATTTTCTTAACCTACTCTTCAATTATGTATGTTAAAATCATAATTTTAGTGTCTACTTGTTTTTGCCTGTGGCTTCGCTCGGGCAAAGTTTTTTTCAGGGTGCAAGATACTTATATCCTTTTCTGTACCCATGACAATGTGTATATTCATTTAAATACATAACTAGATACCTATTTGGCAGAAATTCTAATTTACCTCATAAAGGGATTCAATTGGCAATAGGTTGTACATTTTAAATCGGTGTTTTAAAAGAAACAATACTCACAGCTACTCACTTAGACATTCATAACATTAAAAAAACAACACTTAAGTTATTAAGATGATTAAGTCAAACTTTTGGTTTTCGCAATTAATCTATAGTATCCAAGAGCCTAGCGATTGCCTAGAGTTTATGACTATATACCAAATGCAGATATCAACAAAGGTAAAATTTAGATTCAGCTCTTTCTCTATCGACAGCAATAAAATTATTGGGAAGTGAGGAACCCGCCATGCACCCTCGGATTGCCCACCCCAACTATTGCAATAGAAAAAGGTTGACAGTACCGAACTCCTCTGGATAGCGGGACAGCCACGACGTGGAACCCGGGCGTACTCCAACTTGCAGTATTCCGCTTCGAGCACAAAATATACGTCAACACGTGTTTCGCCTCAGCGCGAGGCATCATCAAGACCGTTTGGCAACGAATAAGTAATACGTTTATCGGGGGTTCTTCTCGTAGACCCCTACGGGGTCTCGGGATAACCAGATCAGACCATGGGCCTGTCATGGTCGTCGCGGCCTGCTAATACAGGCGGGTCACTGGGGTGGGCCCGTGCGGACCCGTTGGTCAGTCCAGATCGTCAGAGCCGGTGGGTAGCGCAGCTAGCGAGGTCCAGCCCGCACGGGTGAGTCCCCGCGGGCGACCAGCGTGCCAGTAGCGCTTGCGTAATAAAACGTTGCCTTGCGCGCCTGCTTTTATAGCCTTTCTATTCCCCCACTACCCTCACTATCGCTAGAATGATGAAAAAGTGAAATATTTCGTGGGTAGGCAAATAAATTAAGCAATGGTAACGTAGTAAAGTTGGTTTGTTCGTTCAGCAATGTACTAATATACAATTAGAGATTAAAAAACGGAATAGCCGTTTTATAATCTCTCATTCTTCCAATACACTCATTTTAAGCCTTTTTGGCATGAATGTAAGATCTCAAAAGTGTGGCTATTATCTAAATTATGACCTACTTGTAGCAAATGTTGAGCAATATGAATGATGATTTCTAAATGCAGCTATGTTTCTTGTACCTAACTTCAAAACTACGACCCGTCTGACCTATGTATATATTTTTTATTGCAGTCGTCTCAAATCAATTTATATATTCCCAAATTTCTGCTGCTATTTATTTTATTTACCATTACTATGTAATGGTAAAGATAAAATAAATAGCACTTTAAAAACTTGTGTGGTTTGAAGGTTGAATGAATACTGTCGTTTCTTAGTACCCTTGCTAATCTGTCAGATATCGCCAACATAAGTAATCACAGAGGTACAATTACTTTGTTTCTTTTCAGATGGGCACAAAATATTTTGCAATATAATCGCGCTTCCTTCTAATTAATTTGTCTATCAAATTTTTGTTATACCCATTGGATTTAGCCATATGGTATAATATATTTAATTCTTTTTTATATGACTCTTTACTTAATGGGACATTTAATAACCTGTGAATCATACTATGGAACGCAGTTAATTTATGTTGCCAGGGATGACATGATGATGCCGGTATAGTTGTGTAATATGTCGGCTTGCGAAAAAAAATCTCAATATATCCATCGAAAGCACTTATGGAAAATCAGTTTTTGCATTTGGCTTCTTTAATTTATTCAATTCTTTATAGTGTCGATTAGCTTATAGTATTTTTCAAGATACAGCTCTGAGTTAATATAAAAAACATTTAATCTTTTTGGTACTAATATCGAACAAGGCAGTGTAGGTAATTGAACTTAGTGTGGTTTTTTTTCTGACTCCTGTCTCTTTTTGTGTGGTGTTTTTTCTCTAGTGTTTTGATTTATACTGACTCCTGTCAGTATAGATTAAAACACTAGAGAATATTTCGAGAAATTGAACATTTATTTTCTACTACACCTTGCGCGTCTGGTGCGTCTACGCATGTTTCTGATGATGAAAAGATCTCAAACAGTCAACATGTATTTACATAAATGTTGACTGTTTGAGATCTTTAAAAAGTTCAATAGAAAGCAAATACCGAACAATTACTTGTTCGGTATTTGCTTTCTATTGAACTTTTACATAGTCCATCTCATAGGACATAGTGAACCGCTGTTGGTTTTGGCAAAATGATTATTTTATGTAAGTATTTCTTTGACCGTATTAAGTATAATATACAACACTCTGGAGGAGCAGTAGCTAAGCTCAGCCAGAGAGTCGGTACAAGAATGTTCCTTCCGTCTCCAAATACATGTTCTATGTACCATTATAACACTGTTCTTGCAACTTCTTTTTAAATATTATATTAAAAATTAAGAAAACAGTTCGTATGTCACACCTTTCTTTAAAATTGCGTCTCTAAAGAATTTTATAGTACGTTTGGACAGTACAAGCGAAACGTTTACTATGTTGGTAGCACTGAATTGCTATGCAATTAAAAATTTACAAATCTTAATCATTCTAGTAGTCAACACTGTTCAGACAGTATCAATTACCCAAAGACTAGGATAAAATATTAGTGGTGTCAGCCACACTGATAAGACAATTATTGTGGACTAACACGCCTGGGCCCTGTAAAATCAGCACTCGTGTGACTTATTAGCATGTTGCTATATTTTATTATTTTGCTTTATTAGTTGCTTTTTACCGCTTCACTACCATGGTGAAGGCACTTGCTATGAGTCAGATTTTCATACAAGACACAGGTTTGTGTGACCTTATGGACGCAGTGCATGTACTGGTATACAGTATTGTAATATGTCCATATGTTCATTCGAAAATAATTCACATGTGCAATTACACGGCGCTACTGTGACCGTCAGAGTAATTTTATTTAAACATAATGAGCAGCATAGGTTAGTTATATTTGATTTTTACCTTATTTTAAACACAGGAAATAAAATAGCATATAGCAAACAAAAATTTTTTTTTGGACTAAACTATCTTTTCTTTCCTATATGCTATCTTCAACATTAAAATCTTAAATCAATTCAACAAATTCTCAATTATTTGAATTCAGATATAAGGAAAAATGGGGTCGTAGTAAAAATAGAGTTTGGGTAGTCAACTTAAAATGTTTATCTAATTTAAGATGTAAGTAATGGTTTAATATTAAAAATATAATCTGACGACGAAACAGTGATATTGTCGTAGTATAATAATATCGACTGATTATAATTAACATCTACTCTTAGTTGTTAAAATAGTTTTTGAAAGCTCAGACATCAGACATGTTCATAATATTAGCTATTGTTCACGACTCATCTTTACGTCAATAAATTGACATTACGCGTTAAGAGATAACTGGGTCACGATGGAGAACTGATAAAAATAATATATATTCATAACAAATATTTATAATTATTCTGTTTCGCGGTTTAGTCGCGGATAAATATATTTCTTATTATAAGAAACATAATATATTTATATCTATTACATAAAGAAAGTGTAGTAAATTAATAGTGATTAAGTGTATAAATTTTAACACCACAGTGTAAAGCCTAGGAGATGAAACAAAAAATACATGCAGTCAAGAACCTAAAATAAGTAATCTGCAGTGTTCGATGTCAAAATGATCATTATTATTTTATTTATTTTACCACTTATAATAAATGCAAAAATAACAATAAATGTAAACGTAAATTCAAGTGAAAGTGACATTGATATACAATATTACGGTACTGATTTTAAAATAGTAACGGACCAAGAACTAGAAGTCTTTAACGTAACAATTGAAAAATTAAAGAGAGGATTTAAGTTTGAACTGGGAAAGGCGCCAAATGATATATTTCTAAAAGACCCCACGGAATATGGTGATTTATTTAAAAAATATAAATGGGAAACAGTGAAAAGAAGCTTAATAGTAAACAGAGCTAACATTATAAACATAATAAATGAAGATATTATATTGAAAACAGATGAACATACTAACAATTCAACAGAAGTCTTAAAACTGGAAAGAAACATGTATGAAATTGTTGAAAACACAGCGCAGTCGTCTTGGTTTATAGACGGAATACCGAACGACGATTTTTATTATGATTTAGACTTCGATTTCGGCTATGGGAAATTTAAATATAAAAATAAATGGAGAGATGCCAGCCAACATGAATCTAAAATGCCCATAGGAGTAAGCGAAGAAGGATTGATAATGATTAAGCCATTGCAAACAGTGGTGACGAAATTAACTGCAACTAAAACTATACTCATAATTGAAATAGAGTACAAAGCGAAACTTATAGGATCTTTAATCGCGAATTATGCTGAAAGTTATGGAAACCACCATTTCTGGGCACCAACTATCCAAAGCATTATGAGAGCAGCCGAGATTAACAATGAAATATTTACCAGAGAACGTATTGAGATTACATGTTTTTTAAGTCCAAAGTTAGATATCCATGACAAAATAACCGCGGCGATAGTAGACACCAAAGATAAAGAAACCCCGAATTAGACTATTGCGCAATAAAAATATAAATAGGATTTCTATAAGAGAATAAAGAAAATTCAAAAACGGAATATTAAATATATTACTATGAGTTTAAATATGATTTATTTTTGTTACCCTTTGTTTTTATTTATATACCTAATGAAATCAGCATTTTATTTCTGTTACCTATTTTCGTTGTCGTCGTCTTGAATGTGGTTGTTGTGCATTGGGTTTGGATTCGATCAGCGCTGGGATAATGTAGTATTGCTTTTTTCTGAGAACATATTCTCACTACCAGCACGGAGTCGAGTATTGTGTCTAAAGAACGGCAATAAGCTCGTCGTCATTATCTTCATAACTTCTTTTTGAATCGAATAAAAACGCCTCATGCTCTTTCACCAATTCATATGTATTACCTATGCCGCGTTACCTGATTAAACTTTAAATATGTAAGTTTTAGGTTACACATAACGCGCGAGCCTAATACCGTCAACAGGGCATAATTACAGACTCCCAACTCTTGCTTAGAATTTTGTGACTGAAAGCTCAAAATCTCTGCCTGACCTTGAAATCGAATGCCAAACGTTACGCATAATTGTCTCATTCTCTACCGTTGCGTGAGCGAAGCAGTCGAATCAAGGTAGACAAAAAGCAGATCTCAATAGACTTGTAATAAAGGTAGATTGAGATTAACGCGAACTAAGTTCAAAGTAACAGCTAGAGATTACCTATAACACTGGTTTCTAACTTAGAATTGTTTCAATTTAGATTGAAATACATACTTATACATTGAGTGCCTTGGTGTTCTTGTCGTTAAGTTTGCTGGAATGCAAGTATTCAGGTCGTATTAGTTTAAAAATGTACCTGATAGGCAACAATTGTCTGCTGTATTTATATACATATATAATTACTTATATTATATTAGGTTTTTTGCATTTGACATACACGTAACTACTACTATATTAATATTACAGCGCTGTGATATACCACTTCTTTAATCAGTAAATACAGGTGTTATGCAGTTTTGTTCCGCTGGCGTTTATATTAATTGTTGTAGGTGTCCGAATCCTGCAAATATAACTTAAAATGTCGTGCTTTTTTAATTATTTCTTTTTAAGCATATTTACATCTCAACATACCAGCAAAGCACGTTAGCATATATCGCTATTTGCACCATTTCATAAAATTCTCAACGCGTAAAAATTAAATTTATTCATAAATAATTTACCACAGTAATTTAACAATTTGTAAATCATAGTTGTTTAACACATGGTATACTATGTATTAAACAACAATTACAATGTACTATTCGTACCCGATCTGTTTTTGAACGAAAATTTAATTGTCATAAAGCTGTCACTATAAAGTTGACTTAATCTATGTCATTGTTGTCAAAATATAATTGACAAAAATCAAATGTCGTCAAGAGTTCGAAGGTTCGATACTTGATTTGCATTTAATTTCACCAAATTAATAAACGTTGACCGATTACATTAACAGAAATTGAAAACGATATGTATATGAAAATAAATTAGTGTAGTGTCAACATCCGTTCCATTCATCATCAATATATTTTTTTAATCGTTGTGTAGTCGCACACGTACTCGATTTTGTGTATTTGTTTTTAATTTAATTTTTTATGTGGCGAGTTTAATGCTTAGTATTTTGTTGACTAATAATTTAATTTGCCTGGTTTATTTGATTTAATCATGGTAGAAATCCTAGGATTGTATATATGTGTGCCTCTATATACCGCTGGGTGAGTAATCTAATATATTTTTAATTTAATAATAAGTAATAATATGTAGCACAAAGTATTTAAAATGTATGCTTATATCATTTAATAAATGTACCTTTCTCATTTAAAATTCAGTGACATTTGAGAGTGAAAGGTGAAAGTTATTATAAAGGCAGTGTCCCAATTTTCTTTTTTTTTGTCTTAATGTAGACTGAAGCTGTCTTGTAGATACAGATTAAGATTTTTTATGGCACAGGTTAAGTATAATGTGGTAAAAATTACATGAAATGAAATCTTTTTAAATGGATATTATTCAATTTTACATAAAGAACTTACCCATATACCCCCAAAAGCTGAGCAGTGGTGTATAACAGTGCAGGGAAATTTCATGTTATGTTAATTTAGTAATTTAGCTTTGGCTTGGGATGTTTGCGTCCCAAGTGGCCAAGACACAATACTTATTCCACTGTCATGTTGCTGGCTCTCGAGGGATTTATTAAATTATTACTAAATATTAGCAGTGTTTATTAAGGCAAAAATATACATAGCATCACACCTGTGTATATGTCAAATAAATTATAGGCATAAATAGCATCATACCTGTACATGTTTGTAAGGTGAGGCAAAGATACACACCATACACTAATCCAAGATAGTACCTATTATATGTTACAGAGTCTTGCTACTGAGAGAATTTACAGAAAGATAAAACATAATTTAGTCCCCTATAGGAATTATACTAGAGATTCCACAATAATTAATAGCTGGACAAGTACTTTAATTTACATTACTCAAGAAACTAGGGAGTTATGTGTTATAAATGTTATAATACAAATCATTTTATAAAAACTAGATGTGCCCCCAAAAACATTGTGTATTGAGTAAACAAGTTTGTGTTAAGGTATTGGTCTATAAAAATGTATGTAACAAATTTGTAGTAAACATATCAACAATTATGTAAGTAATTATTAATTTATGAAAATTCCCTTAAGAAATTTTCGATTTTTCCCACCGGTTTCACTCACATTAATCTAGATAGAAAGTTTATTTTTATAAAACATTCCCTGTTTTCTTTTCTGTATTCCTGATAACATATATGTATGTGAAATTTCATTATGATCAGTTGAGTAGTTAAGACAAACATTTGCATGTATAATATTAGTTCGGATAGACCATATAACCCAAACTAATTCTAAGTAAATATAGTTCTCTACCAGACCCATTTATGTGTATTTAAACATAGGTTGGTCACCAACTACACACCTTTACAAAATGTCTCTCATTCTCCATGCTTGTAATGAACATTCATGAGAGTTGATATAGGGCATCAGTTCTTTTAAATTACTGTTTTTGAAAATAATAGGTAATGAAACAGTAGTTTATTTTTAATTGTTAACTATTGTATAACCATATGATAATATTATACAAAATAACTACATAATCCAATAAGAAATATAAGATCTGTTTTACTGACCAAAAGAGTTTTATCTATACATAGAGCTTTAGAACTCTTGTTATCACTTAAGAAAGGTAACCTCATTTCAATTTAAAAATTAATCAGATAATTATTAATCATCTGTGCTAATTAATTTTATCAGCTTATCTATAGACATTGGATCCTATTGTTATTTACGAAGAGGGATTAGCCTTATCAGTATTTCGATGCGGATGTATAAATAAAATATATTATAATCTACTATTTTGTTAGTAGCACAAGCTTGCGCTAATTATGTTATACAGTACGGTCGTCAAGTTCGATTCTCGGTTTTGTCAAATTGTTATTAGGTTTTATTTTAGTAGAAAGATGTCTGGAAATATACCCTGTGGGCGGCAATATGTTCGTTCTCAAATTGCGTAGGTTCTAAATACATAGGAACAAATAACAAAGTGTGGGGTTTCGAGATCTCAGTTCCCTGTTTTAAGTGGATACTATTGGTCGTGTGGTATATATACACAACGGTTTCTAATATCCAGCTCAAACAAGGATTTTACTTAAATTGATGGAACCCTAATGAGAAAGTATGTGCTGCACAAAAACTCGGCACAACCTTGTGCTTTGTTCTGGCAGTGAGTAGGGTTGCCAGACTCTTTCGTGTCGCTGTCAGCAGAAGGGTTATATTTTCCCCTGGCGCTGGCAACACAGCAACTTCATTTTCGAAGAGCTGGCAACACACGACTGATTCCGCTAGCATTTGAAGCGCACATAAGCCATAGTTATCGCACATAAGCCATAGTAATCGCATACCATGAGGGCAGGCTAAGATACCACCAAAAAGGCACATACGCAATTACACTACGGGAACGAAAATCGAACCAGGGACCTCGTAATCGTACACAAACGTAGACTCCACCTTAAGCACGAACCGTTCTGTGTCAACGAGTTGTCGGCGCCATTAAGCAATCTTTGTGTAATGTTTAAGACGATAAAATGATTGGTGTCGTTAAAGCGTGAAAT
The DNA here is from genome assembly GCA_930367265.1 of Catocala fraxini. Lineage (NCBI taxonomy): Eukaryota > Metazoa > Arthropoda > Insecta > Lepidoptera > Erebidae > Catocala > Catocala fraxini. Next base: position 14,430,159 of record OV884049.1, on the reverse strand, counting down.
ACGAGATTGGATATGTGTTTTAATTAAAATGTATTTTAACCTATTGAGTCGCAGTGGCACGCCAGTGACCAGAAAGATTAGATTGTTAATTACGTCTGGTATTCTAAGACCTGAGAGATTAATATACTGTTAAATCTAACATAGCGTAGTGGTTTAAGAGGTCACATCGCCGCCGCTGCTGCGCCAAAATTTATAGATTCGATTTCCAAAAGGGACAAAGGTTTGTGTGATCCACAAATAGTTGTTCCGAGTCTGGGTATTCTTTGTGTCAGTTGTTTGAATGTTTGTAAAATCCTCCGTGAAACAGGAATTACGAATAGAGTAGTAGAACTCGTCTTTTATAATTGTTAACTAACTAAATATTGTTAATCCTACATAATATTATAAATGAGAATGTGAGTTTGTTTGTTACGATTTCACGGCTTAACTACTCGATGGATCATCATAAAACTCCACAAATTATACGATGACATGGGTACAGAAAAGGACATAGGATTTGGACCTTTCATACAGGAAAAAGTTGTATTCCCAAGAGTTAAAATTTATTGACAGAATTTAGATGAACGCGAGCGAAGCCGCAGGTATTTAATATTTATTCATAAAAAATATAAGCTTACAGTATACACCAAATCGCTTATATCTATGCTAATAAAATTACAACAAATTATATACAATGTTAACAAAAAACTTAGGCTAACAAAAGAAATAAGTCAAAAACATCCTAATTTCAATAGAGACGATGGTTGGAATGTACCATCAGCTTGGGATCCAGTAATACAAATAGCCAAACCCAAGAAGAAGCAAACCACAGCTAGACTTCATGATACTCTGAGCTCGTTCTGCGTAAATAGAAACACCAATGATTAAATTATGTTCGGGTACTTTGAAATAACGACACTGGAACATTGAGACAGCTACCATCTTAGTCTCCCCGTGACCATGGCTGCTGAAAAGCAACCGAAACGTCGGGTAAAGTGTAAACTTAAATATAAATAGTTTTAATAAATTAATTAGCTTAAAAATTTGTAAAGTTCAATAGTATCTAGTAGTAGTGTGACAGTTTCAAAATTTTGTAATAAAGTGTAAAATAAATAACGCGATAAAATCCGTATATAGTAGTTTAATTTCAAAGAAATAAATCAATATAATATTTGTAAAAACAAACAACAAAAAAATCCTTTATCAACTTAGGAACTACAAAATTACTCGTTTTAAAATTATGTTTTGGGAATCAAAAATTATATCTGCATGTGGACTACATTGAAGGAACTCATTGATAAGTCTAATTGCTCTAACAGTTGGGCTGTTGTCAGCTTGAGGAGAACGCCACATAAGCGGATAGCACAGAAGTCTATGGTGTCGTCTTCCAACGCCACGCATATATTGGTCAGGAACATAGAAATTAATTGATTCCCGTACAACAGGGCTATCAACCTTATCCGCTAGTATTAGGGTCAGCGCACACCGAACTGCAAAATGCTCGCGCATGGTCGAGCACAATTTTGATTGCTTGACCATGCAGACGGCATGTTCGCCTCTCCGTGAGCAAGCTCCGTTGAAAATGCTCTGGGTTGCCAGGCGGCATGCATGACCAGTTTGATGCCAAAATCCTACGTTGGCAGATGTGTTCAATATGGTTGATTGGGACTTAGTAATTATCGCCCTTTTGGCAGAGGAAGAGGAACATGAAGAATATGTAAATAACATGAGAAGAACAGTATGAGTAGAAGAAACGTGGCGGGAAAGATGTAGGTAGTTAACACACGTCCAGACAGTTTTCTCGCTGTGGCAATACTGAGCGCGGGCGGCTCGCGGCGGCAGGCGGCTCGAGCGCGCTCGCGCATGTAGAACGCAAACTCGAACACGCATCTTGCAAGCTCGAGCATGGTCGAGCATCAAGTTGTGTATTTAATTTTGCAATGTATAGAATTGTCATAAGATTAATTTTTCAGTAGTCTCAGAAAATACTCTGCTCTGCTCCGCTCTTGGTGTGCGCTGACGCTTAGACAGTAATATATTATGTGTGTGGATTCTCGCCTGAGTTGCAGTGTGTGTATATTCTAATATAATCTAGTTCACTATATAACAGCACACATTATGATAAGTTTGTAATATTACGATTTCCAATCATTTAAAATCAACATTAAAAATCCGTTTATGCATACAAGTAACAACGTAACACTTATGAACGTCAAGGTTACACTCACAAATGTAAATTTGTATTTACATTTACCTGTTGCTGTGTTCAATAACGCAAAGGCGTAAAACTTATGGGAATAATAGTGAAACCACACGGCTAGGCTTGGCCGATTTTACAATACTAGCGGTCGCCTAGTGCTCGAAATTCGACCAAAGTTTGCCTGTAAGATATTGCTGATATATGTCATTATAATATATTGATGTATGTAACCATAGTTCGCGCTTCGACTGCGTGTGTCAAATGCATGGTTGTATGCATGTATGTGTTTTTTCATTAATTTAATGTATTTCAATGCATATTTTATATAAATATTAGGATTCGCCTCTCCTTCTCCATATAAACTTTAACTGTGCCAAATTTCATACTCCTCCGTCCGCGCAATTTTTGTAAAAACGAGTACAAAGTTTTTGCTTCACGTATTAATATATAGATTATTCACTGATTTTACCCATGGCTTTGCTCGCTTTAATGTAGATTTTGTCAATAATTTCATATCGTTCGAGAACAGTATTTTTTATAAAGGAAGGTACCTACTTTCTTTGCTGTACTCCTGACGACGTGTATGCGAAATTTTTATGATGAGCGGTCGAGTAGTTTAGGCGTGGAAGCGTAGCAAACTCACATTCGCGTTTACTATTAAGTTAGGATTGTATAATTCAACTGCTACCGACACAAAAAGACTTAAACAATAAATTAAATTTAAAAGTTAGCCTTTAACATATTAAGTCACAGAGGCACACAGGCGGCCAAACACAATAGGTTTTTAATTATATCTGGCATTCCATGCATTGACATATTATTAGTAGATGTATGGTGGAAAGAAAGCATTCAGTTATCTGTAGACAGAATAAAAATAACACGCGATCGAGAAAATAACACATACTGGGACAAGTAGGGATGAATGTGCGAGTGATCCCTGCGCCCCGCCCATAGGTTGTGAGAAGGAACACCGTGGTAGTTTTAGTCGGTATTACCGAGATATCTCCATCTTTTCTCAGTTGAGTCCGACATAACCCCTCCGCCCGCCCACGCGAATAATAACGGGCGGACGGCGGACGACATCAGTTATTGTAATGTTTTTTTTTTTTTCAATTATTAGAATATTATGATTCTGTCGGGTGGTTAACATATGACTATCTGAAACCATTTCTCGAAAAAAAATTCGTACATTAATTTCTCCAAAAACAATTCTAATAAAAAAAATATGGTCAGGGTTATTCTATATCACCAGTAGATTGCGCGGTTAAAAGGAATTACACGATTTCAATATCACCCTGTATAGTTTAGATCTCACATAATTGCAGCCTATTGCCGTATACTGAGTCAGTTCCAGTATTAGTAGTTAGTAGAACTGCTACTAAAATTTCTAAAAATCCCGATAACACTTGCCACTCCCGATAATCAAACCTGAGATATCATGCACAGCGGTCGCATTCACGTCTTATTCATAGTTTTGAATGTAGGTCTTAAAATAATTTTATGAAGGTACTTATAAATACATTGACTGATCATCAAAACTATAAAGAAACTAAAAGATACTTCCCGTTGACCTATAGTCTTGAAAGTTGACACAAGAGCAAATTACGACCCGTCTGAGAGTACGGCAAAACTATATTTACTTATTTTTGCTCTCTTCTTTTTTTCTTTTCGTGTGGTTAGTGGCCAACCTGTTGTCAAGAGTTGTCCAAGCCGCCTGTAGGCCTCTGAAATGGCTTAACGACTGCTGTCAATTTGACAACAACCGGGACCAACTTTTTACGTGCCCCCCGAAGCACGGAGATGCTCAGATGAAATACCACTAAGCGGTCACCCAACTTTCTACTTAAATAACTTGTTATTTCTTAATAAAATTGTTAACTAGCCCATCCCGGCTTCGCACGGGTACTAATAAACCTTAACAAATTATACACGTAAACCTCATGAATCATTCTGTCTATTGGTGAAAACCGCATGAAAATCCGATCAGTAGTTTTTGAGTTTTTCGCGAACAAACGCGGCAGGGGACTTTTTTTATAATATGCAGTAAAGATTACGTTTAAAAGTTTATATATTGAATCACACCCGAATTGGCGCACTTGATGGTCATTTGGCACGCGAGTATAATGTGAACAGAATTATCAAGCTACCGTTCATCCCAGAATATTGTTAAAGAGTTTAGTTCGTTTACACATCACACGGTGCGTTGAACGCGTTACGACAGCTGCGTTTTTTATCAAATCATAAAATAATATTGTAATTGGTCGACGTCGGATTGAATGCGGTTTTAACAATTGTGTTGCTGAAGGTCTAACTTAAAATCTGGTGCATGTTTTATTTTGATAACTGTTGATAAATGTTGGATAACTCATTTATTGAGGAAGGCTATAGGCTATATAACATCACGCTACGACCCACGGGGCGGCGCAGTAATCATAAAAGCGAGTGAAACCGCGGGCACATCTAGTAAAGTATAAAGTACGTTTACTGGAAATAACGTACAATACTTTATTATCAAGTATGGTTGGCAACCCTAGATATAGACGCCGCAAATGGAAGCAGTTTGCCGCATGCGTTTTCCGCACCGTATGACGCATTAAACAAAATGAGTGCCTTAGTTTTTCTAGAAAATCGTTACAAATAAATACGCCATCTTTTATAAATGAGGAAAAGACGATCTTTGAACTTCACCTGCGATCTCCACAAATTGTGTCGTCACTTTCCTAAGCTATTTCTAGTTATGCGTTAGGAATTGAATTTAGCAGTACTACACGGATGGCGTAGTGGTTTAAGTGGTCGTCTCGCCACTGCAACTGCGCCGAGTGTTGCGGGTTCGAATCCCACACGGGCCAAAAAATTGTGTGATCCACAAATGGTTGTCCCGAGTATGGATGTTCTTTGTGACCGTTGTTTAAATTTTTGTAAAGTCCCCCGCGATACTGGAATTATACCTAGTGCGACAAAAGAATAATTTAAAAAATGTTTATAGTCTATAACTCGGCTACGTAAAAAAGGGGTCTAAAAAGGACGAATTTAAAATTTATATAGTCTATGTCACCCGGGCCATTATTACGAATCTATTGACACCTCATTCATTAAAATCGGTTCAGTAGTTTAGGCCCTACGGTGAAACATACAAACATACATACCTAGACTGCCAAAATCATTAAGATTTTGGCTTCACCGTAGTCGGGTAAAAAGAGTAAAAAAGAAGATCATAGACTATGCTATAAACACGCTATTGTTTACCACCGATGTGGACTACTGTAGGCAGCGGCTAGTTGTGATTCTATGAAACTGTTTCTGTGATGGCAAATACAGTCATTTCTATGAGCAGTAGATAGCGCTTACCATCAAATATGTAGTTTGTAAGCTTGCCTGCTACCAATCCTTACTAATATAATAAATGCGAATGTAACTTTGTTTGTTACACTTTCACACCTTACCTACTCGACCGATCATAATGGAATTTTGCATTCACGTTGTCAGGTGTACAGAAAAGGACATAGGGTATATTTCATCCAAAAAAAAGTACTGTTCCCACAAAGATATAAATTTATTGACAAAATTTACATTATAGCGAACGAACAACATCTAGTAAAATTAAAATCAAGACTTATTAGATAATGTATTATTTTTTGGTCACCGATGACCAGGGTATCGTATCAAAGACTGACGTATGTCTGTGTGTTTCTGTTTCAGAGTGCTCTTACTAGGTGCCTCGATATCTGCCGGCCTATTCGTGTTCCACGTGGGAGTGGTGCCTCTTATATTCAAGTATTCCAAGGCCTTCAGAAGACATTTGGTCTTCGCTAATTTTGGTAAGATTTTGCATGGTTGCGACAATAATAAGTATGACACATTTTGGTGAATGACTTGAGATGTATGCTTTAAATATGTGTATTAAAACAATATTTAAAAAGGGTAAACAAGTATCTTCGAATCGTCGTTCTCGTCTTTTGAAAACGTAGCAAAATACTTCCTTACAAAGGTTATTTCCCAGGTTCAGCATGTTATGACATCTGGTCTCATAAAACTCTTTATGATAAAATAATTGGGATGAGAGGAACAGATAAGCCTCATTCGTTGCCAAACTGACCTGAGGATACCCTACGCATATTTAGTGTTCAAGTGGAATACTACTAATTGGACGCCCGTAACCTACGACGCAGCTGTCCCTTATTAAAGAATTTTGGTATTGTCAACCTTTTTCTATTGCAATCATTGGGTGGTGGGCAGCTAGAAGGTACATGGTGGGTTCCTGTCTTACCAATTATTTTTGAATTAAATCCTTGCAAACAACAAATCGAATTTTTCCTCTTTATAATATACTATAGATGATAAAATGTGCCTCTTACTACATGACCTCCCAAAATATGGCGAGAGAGCATTGATATACATTATCGCCGAATTTTGGAAGACTCTAAGTTAAAAGATTACTACTACATATCGTATAATTGACCATATTCTTCCAAATAAAGTTATGATTTATAATTATGATTTAACGTGAAACATTAACAATGACTTAGAAAATCGTGCTTATAACTTGTCTCAATATGACTAAGTGTAGGTAGATCAAAGTCTAAGTTGCAATGTGTTGCGGAATTATCGGCGAGAATCAGTGTGTGTATAGATTAGATCAATTATATCACGCATACCTATCGTCGAGGACAGACAGGGTGGTATCATTGTCACGTACGGAAAACGTGTCTTTGCATAACTGCACAGATGGCGTAGTGGTTTAAATGATTACCTTATTAAGATAAGATATGTCTTAAGGGGGTGGCCAGTCATTGCTGACAGGTGACACTTCGACCCAGTGGGATCTTTTGTGTCGACACTCTCACAATAACGACTGCCATAAATGTTCATGGCAGCCGGGACCGACGGCTTAACGTGCTTTCCGAGGCACGGAGCAGGCGATAATTGTCAATCAATACGCACATCATTTAGAAAAGTCATATAACTTCCGAAAGTCAGAGGTGCGCGACGTGGGTTCGAAACCTTCTGCATTGCAGTCTCTTGGTCTCGCCAACGAGCTATTGCGGCTCTTTTTTCATAAAATGGTTACCTTACCTCTGCCATTGCGCCGAGTGCGGGTTGGATTCCCACAAGGGATAAAAAATTGTTGATTCGTGTCTTGGGTGTTCTTTGTGTCCGTACTTTGAATGCTTGTAAAGATCCCCGCGATTCAAGATTTATTCCAAATGCGGTAATTGTATTTAAATAAAAATATCTGCATATATACCTACTAGATTCTACTCGCGACTTTGCTTGCGTAATTCCCACAGGACACATAATAGTATAAAAAGTATCCATGTGTTAATCTAGAATACGGTCTATCGGAGTCTCACTACTAACAGGTAAAAGTTATCCGAAAGGTAAATTGCATGCTGTCTCACTCTTATTAGGTTAAAGAAGAGAGGTGGCGAGACTTTTATCTTATAGATAAATGCTATTTGGAAGTGGTGGGACAAGCCCTTATTATTTAAATTGAGTCAAACATCCCCGCATCTCCACAAAGTAGCACATATATAATATTATTACGATTATTATTCTATAAAATAATCGTAATAATATTATATACTTATTAAACAAACAATTACATAGAATATATTCGCTCGCGTAATTGGAGGTTATGACAGTTTTGTATCCCCAGGAACAGTACTTTTTCTTAGTAAAAGGTACCCTATGACCGTTTTTGTAACTCCCGACAACGTGTATGTGAAGTTTGATGATGGTCACTCGACTAGATAAGGCGTGAAAAGGATATAAACAAACCCACATTCGCATTTATAATAGAGATAGGATTTCTGTCCTCGACATAAAAAAAGGCTTATTAAAAATTGAAATATTTTGGCACTATGAAAATGATGTACCCAACCTAAATTGTTTCTTGTTCATATAGTTAATGTCTGTTTGTTTTTATTAGGATCGGCTCAGCCTTTGCGAAGATAAAAATACATATATAGGCGGTGAGACAAAATGTTGCTGTTGATTTTGTATACGTACGTAACCTTTCTTGGCCTTCAATATTACCAATTAACAGTATAATTATATTTATTTCAAGGATCAAGGCCTGTACATAAAACTTAATTTACGTATTTAAAACAATTAAATAATTATTCTATTTCTTCACACGCTTCGACATTGACGTATATATTTTACATATGTATACGTATAGGTACATACATATGAGGTTTTGGGGACGGTTCTCAAGTTAGATAATTATCAACTCACACTAAGCGGTAAAATGCTCGAAAATTTGTAAACTATATGAATCATATTATAATCTCGTCCAGCGGGCAGCTCTATTTATTCGAACATCCTCGCGACTACGCGAGCGTTTTCAAACACGCTCAAACTTTCGAGAGTATTTTCGTCCGCGGCGTCAACGGAGGCTCTCCGTGTCCCGACAGACACCAAGTACACGTATTTAAAATTGATGACGAGAAATTAAACTACTTTATACGGCTTTCATCGTTTATTTTTAAAACACATTACATTATCTTGTACCTCTTAAACTACTTACTATTGTTAAACACTATTACTAGTAACTGTACCCCTATTTATTTGATAATAAATTTATTAATTGCACTTATTTAATGCACGAGCTACAAAACTGCGAGACTGTTTTAGCATACGTGAAGCTGTTAGAACATTCGCGCGATTGTTCGAGCTACCGTGCTTGTTTTACGCTAGGTGTGAGTGGTGACAAATAACACGTTCAAGCATGCTCCAGCATTTTGCCATTCAATCTGAGTTGAGTAAGTATTTATGAAGCTAATCCAAAAGAGTCTCATTTCTTACTAGGCTAGGCATAAATACTCGACCGATCTTCATGAAGTTACGCATACACGTTTTCAGGGGTACAGAACCATTTCTGTACTCCTGTCCATACATAGGATACCTTTTATCAAGAAATAAAGTAGGTACTATTCCCGAGGGATAGAAAATTGACATTTTACTACTCTATACAGAATTATCACGGTTTATTATAAAAAGTACTATATTTATGCTATCAAAACTATTTAAACTTATGTTCGGTTTTATTTCGGTTGCTTTTCAACAGACATGGTCACGAAGAAACTACGATAGTGGTAGTCTCCTTATGTTATAGGGTAATTATTCATGGCACGCGAACATATTTTAATGTTTGGTATTCCTATTTACACAGAATGAGCTTAAAGTAAGAAGGGACCTAACATAACCTAACCCTTCCAAGATGGAATGCAGTGATTTGAGGCGCATAGGTGCTTATTATGCTGTGCAATATACATACATACATAAAATGAACTTATATTTAAGTAGTCTTGCTGAGTTTTACTTTTATTTCGGGTTTGAAATCCTAAGCTGGTGGTACATTCCAACCATCTTCTCTATTGGACATGGACGATATTTTTATTTCATTAGCTGGTTGAGATGTCTGAAATAACAAGCTAACCCGACAGACGTTGTCCTGTCTTAGATGAACTGTCATACTCGCGAGGTTAAAATAGTCGTTAAGTTTTCTGAAATTATCAATTTCCTGCCCAATTTTCTTAACTTTTCTCTCCATAAGAACCTTCTACAAAGTATCAGAAAACTTTAAAAAATATGTATGAAATCGGTAAAGTCGTTTCAAGTTATGACGTGATCAAGGAAAATAGGGATTAATTTTTATATACATATAGATATATCGATTATAAAAAATAAGTATAAAGTAGATAAGAAAGAGCAGCGATAGCTTAGTGGGGAGACCAACAGACCGCAATGCAGAGGGTCTCGGGTTCGAACCCACGTCGCGCACCTCTGACTTTCGGAAGTTATATGACTTTTCGAAATTATGTGCGTATTGATTGACAATTATCGCCTGCTCTGTGCCTCGGAGAGCACGTTAAGCCGTCGGTCCCGGCTGCCATGAACATCTATGGCAGTCGTTATTGGGAAAGTCAGTACCCTCTAATATCCTGACACTGGTCTAGCCTTAGGGTATCGTTAGCTTTCGGGTTGCGGAGGTCAGGTGGCAGCCGCTCCGTGTAAAAACTGATATCCAGTCAAATCCGGTTAGACCAGAAAAGCCGACCCCAAGTGACTTGGGAATAATAAAGGCTAAGAGAGAAGAAGAAGATATAGATTTAAAATAACTGCGATAAAACCCGTATAAAGTAATTAAATATAAAAATAACTAGTTACTAACCAGTTATTTCAGTTGACATTGACTCTATGTAAAAACAGTTTTATTCTGTAATTATTTAATTGCGTAGCTAAAATTAATACAGTAGTATTGTTTAGTTTTATTCTACATAATATATACGTCAGTAGATTTAAAAGATTTTTATAATTGGGTACTTACAAATATAATATAGGTACACACGGCTACACATCAAGTTAGACACCCTATATGTTACGCATAACTACTACTTACAAAAGGGTAGTATTTAACTGCACAGCACAAAAATACTAATTGCACAGCAAAATGTGCTTACCAAAAACACTAATTGCACTGAAAAATATATTTAAAGAGATCAAACTAAGTCGACAGAGCCACGTTTTGCGGGGTTCCTATTTTTGTGTGGGTTTAAGTAGGAACCTAACATAACCTAACCTTCCGAGACGGAATGCAGTGATTTGAGGCGTATAGGTGCTCGTTATGCTGTGCAATATTTTCTGTGCAGTTAGTATTTTTGATGGTCATTATATTTAATCCCCATACAAAATAGAGAATTGTCGGCAAGGGAAAGTGCAGAGTGGTGTCGATGTAATGGTAAGGATAGAGCGTCGCGTCCCGTTCAGCGTGAGTGAGTCAAAACAACAAAAACATAACGCACTCTCTCGCACGATTCGCAGCGTTCAACTTCTAATAGTTCAAAGTCCAAACAGTCTAGGTTGATGTGTCGTTGTGTGTACTAGATATTTCCCGTGACTTGGCTCGCGTTAATGTAGATTTTCTTAATAAATTTCTATCCTTCAGGAACGGTTCTTTTTTTCTTAATAAAAGAAGCCCTATGTCCTTTTCTGTATCTCTGACAACGTTATGCAAAATAGCATGATGATTGGTTAAGCAGTTAAGGCGTGAAAACGATACAAACAAACTCACATTCACATTTATAATATTAGTTAGGATATTTAATTATAATAGGCGCTCATAGCCAGTTGCACTCACTGATCGGTAAACGATTAGCGAGGTTAAACAACGTTGGCTGCCGTCAATCTATAGATGGGCCCTGGGGGTGGCGGGCTTTGTGGGCCTGCCCGCCATCCGTTCAGCACCAGGTCCGAGAGGCGGCGTGCGTGTTTCCACGCGCGCTTCTGTGTCGAGTCCGTCTCCCCTCTAGGGGAGACAGTAGGGAGTGGTAGGAGTGCCTTTAGGGTAGGTCTTTCGTGTAGTGGCCTGCCGTTTCATACGGCGGGCCGAAACCTCGGCGGGGTCGCGATCGCATGCGAAAGTGATTCGCGCGGCCCCGTCGATAGTGGTTTTGTCGAGGAACACCGTGGTAGGTTTAGTCGGTATTCCGGGAGGTACTTCATCTTTTCAACATCTTTCTTTTACCCCGGCGAGTCCGACATAACCCCTCCGCCCGCACCCGCGGAGGGGTATGCGTCATGCATTCCCCACGTAAAAAAAAAAAAAAAAAAAAATAGGTGGGTGACCGCTTAGTGGTATTTCATCTGAGCGTCTCTGTGCTTCGGAGGGCACGTAAAAAGTTGGTCCCGGTTGTTGCCAAATTGACAGCAGTCGTTAAGCCATGTCAGAGGCCTACGGGCGGCTTGAACAACTCTTGACAACAGGTTGGCCACTAACCACACGAAAAGAAAAGAAGAAGATTATAATAATTTCCTTGATATTAATTGTTTGTATCCGATTTCTATATAACAGTAGAATAGAATATGATGTTTTACAATTAACAGTCAAAATACTTTACATTTACGTCGCAGAACGAATAGGCAAAGATGTATTGAGTCCAAACATCGCTAGCCATGTTTTTAGATCCTATTGCCGTTTACATTATCTAACCGCCGCGCTACTAAGAAATTCTCAGCAAAAAAATCTATTAACTGCGACTAATAAACTTTGCGCAACTTGAGAATCAAACCCAAAATCGTCCTAACGATCGCTTACGTATTCTACGTGATCCAGGACGCTGTCTTATAGAAAGTAATAAAACCTAGCACCTAATATTAGAAATGTGAAAGTTAAAACGATGTTTGTTACTCTGTCTAAATTATTTATTATGGCGCGGTTAATTTTAAAAACACAGATTTTAATTTAAACTATTATAAACCAATTATATATTTTTAAATTCACACGTTCTCAACGTTTAGCACATGTCATATTACTTTACACACACAAGATGTTTTGAGATTCGTTACAGAATGACGCGTAATCCGTTTAACTGTTAAAACTTATATCTACACAAACCATAATCGCAGAACCATGAACGCACTGGATACTTTTATCGGTGTTCCCGTGAGATATCTCAGAATTCAACGTTCTTTTTTGTATAACAACTCTTTATTTCCGAACTAAATAGTTGGCGCTGCCATGAACATCCATAGTTTGTTACAGGCGAAGCTGCGGGCTGAATCTAATGGTAATATATTCTCTTCAATTTAAGAGCCAAGCTCTTGTCGGTGGAGTCTCTTCCATAATGTCCTTTCTTCAGCCAGCGCTTTGACTTCTTGATACGACGTAACTTTTACCTTTTCTTTCACTTGATCTATGAACGTCCTCCTTGGCCTTCTTCTTCCCCTTCTGCCTTCTATTTTTCCTTCCAAGATATTTCTTATAAATTATAATATAAATGATAATATATTAGGTATTAATAAAATGTTGTTTATTACAGTACAATGGCCGCTAAACGCAGACTTCGATGAGCCATCGACCTGCGGCATCGAGGGCGCGCGCAACCTCAGCATTGAATACCAGTCCAAAATAGACAAATGCAAGGTTAAAATTGGTAAGTAATTATGTTTATTTGTTTGTAAACGAAGTATACATTAGGCCAAAATACTTCATAGTGTTATATGAAAAAGACTATACCATTTTACTCGTGTCTTCTTTACATTATAATCAATAACTTTTGATCTCCAATGAATAAAAAATAATTGTCAAGCGACGTATTGTGGAGGAACGTGGTGTGATGTTTCTCCAACGCAAAGAGAGGATCCTCCGACTAGACTGGGTGATCGCGCTTGACGGGCCACGGCTCGACTATTCATGTCGGAAACTAAGGCTTGTATCGTAGGCTTGTATACATACTTAGTCGCTGCGTAAAGTTCACTTGCGTGATTCAGGTTTATATGGCGCAGCGCATATTGAGTACTTCCCTATGTGTTGTCCATCGTCAAAAGATCTCCGTCAGTTACAAATTGGAAGCGCGATGCGTTCTTTGGTTACTGCCCTGTTTTCTTTTGGGACGGCGTGTAGTCTAAAGGCCTTATTTATAAAAAAATATCTTACTAAAGGCGATTTTACGATGGGTAATTAAAATAATCAATATATCTAATAAATTAATTACAAAAATCTTTATTCATATTTTTCTGTAAATCTTTATTATATAAAGAATCGTTATTAGGCAAGCACGTATTATTATAAAACCATACTTTTGAGATCTTTTGCTTAAAACGACGATAACCCTTTTGTAAGTTATGATTATGATCATGACCAATTTCAATATCTGTATTTTTGTAAAATAAGAATTATAAAAAAGTGGTGGCACAAAAGCTGTAATCTATATATATAAAAATGAATTGCTGTTCGTTTGTCTCGCTAAAACTCGAGAACGGCTGGGCCGATTTAGTTGATTTTGGTTTTGAAATGTTTGTCGTACCCCAGGGAAGGTTTAAACGGTGAGAAAATATAGAAAAATTAATTAGGATAGGTGATACGAAGTACACCGGGTCATCTAGTTTAAGATATAAATGATTAACGAGTAAAAGTTTAATTATTAGTATTTTTTCATTAATACAATCAAGCAACAGCACAATTTTTTTATCGTACATTGTGATGGAATCCTTTGGCAGTAGCCAGGTAATCACAAATTTACGCGAAAAAATTAAGTACCTCTTAGTTACGCAAAAAGTGATTCTTTTTAGTTTTCTCTAATTCTCGTAAGACCCTATTTCTTCGTGATAATTTTATTTTCGGTATGTGTTTCCAGGCATATGGCACATCTTACCGAAGACAATATTCGAAAGGCTGAAAGGACATTTCGATGCAATCACTGACAAGGAAGATCTGAACAAGCTACTTGATGAAGAACTGAAGAACTCTACTACACCCATCATCCTATATTGTCATGGTAAGTATACAATTAACTAAATTTACCGCTCTTGAGATAACCAAGCTGAAGTAGCAGTGTGCAGGGCATATAGCCGATGGCCGTAAATAAAGGTTCTGGAGTTGCGGCCACGCACTGGATGCCACAGCAAGGGAAGGCAGACCGACGACCTGATAAGGGTCGCAGGAAGCCGATGACCGGTCTGAGTGGGTAACTGTGGGAGACACCTGTGTCTAGCAATGGACGTCTTTCAGCCGAGATAACATATACATACATAGACTTAAATCAGTTCCACACACTCGAAGTTACAACTTTGAACAAAAGATGGCACTGCACTTAATTACACACGACTCCGTACAACTTATACGAAGCTGAATCAAGCAAGCGAAATTCTCCTTACAAGATATTATAATATATAGTTCCCCACATCAAGTGTCGATGCCGCGGTTCACCAGGCACGATCACTCAGCTTGGTCAGAGTATCCGTAGAGAGAGAGAGAGAGAGTAGTCTCAGTAGAGAGAGTATAGACTCTTGCCTTGATATGCCCAAAGAAGTCGGTAGAGATGTACACTTAGATAACTCCAGCTATGTTTCTGTACAACCTTATTAGGTTGGAAAGAAACAAAACAACAACATAGACAACAGTAGGCTCATCTGCCATTGCAGATAAGCCTACTGTTGTCTCCTAGACACAGATCTAGGCTCAAGTAATAATACCTACAGAAATCCCCTCGGGAATCCAACCCAGGACCTGATAAGCTGTCTCAAACATATGTGTGCGAGGAGCAAAGTAAAATATGTTTGTATTTAAAGACTTCTCTCGAGGCACAGGAGTTAATCTTAACTCCTGTGCCACGTAGGACTTAACAAACATCAAACAAAAAAGGCCACAAACAATAGCTCATTATCAACAATCCCGTATGAGGATCGAACACACAACATTCGTCGCAGTGGTAGCGGCGAGACGACCACTTCAACTACTATCCCATCCGTGCAGTCAATATCTAATCAAATATTTGTTTTTTTTCATTCCAGGCAACTCCAATTCCCGCGCAGCATCACACAGGATAGAGCTGTACCGATTCTTCCAAAAGATGGAGTTTCACACCATCGCGTTTGATTACAGAGGTAAACATCCAAATATAGTATTAATACTTCGTATAGTTTAGCTTTTATTCAGAAGTTTTTAGGATTTTTACAAAGCGTTTTATTGACTCTTACATGATGTTTAACATATTACAGGAAGACAGTCTCCCCGTGACATAAACGAAAGTAAATTTAAATCTAACAGTTTGAGGTCACAGAAAATTTGTTTTTGCTTTTGAGCAATGTTTTAACTTGCAGAATGACCAATTTTATTCCCAAAACTCTATAGAAGCTTCTCAATTAGTCAGCAGAGTACAACGTGGATATTATCCGACTTCAGTGACGGTTTAGTGGGGTGTTAGCTATCAAGGAGTGACTGGGCCATATTTTCCCTCCGGCCGTGATGGCAACTGAGTTTGGCAACCAGTTGCTTAAAAATATTGGATATTCTTTTTACTCAACCAGTTGCCAAAGACGAATGTCGATTCTTGATACGCACCTATAATATTTTACCTTTGCAGTTTCGCAACCAGTTGCCGAAGGAGTAAAAACTTTCTTGTTACTCAACCAAATCTGCTAAGAATTCAAACTTTTTTCAGACTTAAGAATTCAAACTTTTTTCAGATGTTCAGAATATATTTTCTTTTGTTACTGACGTAGTTGACATCTATCATTTTATTTGCCTCTTGAGGTTATCGATTAATTGCAATATATGTGTAATACACATTAGATTACTGTATTTACTGCACGAGTATGTGTACGATTTAAGACCAGTATAATAGTCTGTTCCGGAGACATCAACATGTCTACTTTAAATGTATACCCAAATACATCTAACATTGAATTCATTCGTTCAAGAAGAGGAGGTGTTTCTGCGTTGTACGATGGTAGGCGTTACAGCCGTAAAAAAATATATGTAAATAAAAACTCATTTTGGAAATGTATCCTTACAAAAGGATGCAGAGGTAATATTACTTTAAATACTCGTAATGAGATAATAATGCAAAGAGCACACGAAACCGATTGCAGACGTAATTTTGCGAAAACCACATTTTTGAAAAAATTGGATGATCTCAAGAGAGTGAGTAGTTGCAATTTTGAATCAATCCCCAAACAATACGACAATATGGTTCGTGATTTAAAAAACGATGGATATAATTTCGTCGGCGATATACCAAAGTTCAGCAGTGTGAAAAGTGACCTTTACAATGGGCGAAACAAAGTAGTTGGTACCACAAAAATGCGTTTCTCAAATGCTACGGACGTTGAAATACCCATGAAGTACCAACATTTTTATCTTTGTGAATGTGAAGATGGAGATTTTAGAATCATTGTATTTTGTATTCGTGATGTGACAACAAAAATGAGTAATTTCAATCATTTCTTTGCTGATGGCACTTTCAGAAGTTGTCCAAAGTCCTTTAAACAGTTGTATACCATTCATGGCTATGATGAAATTAACAATATCATAACTCCATTATTTTTCGCACTTCTTCCCGATAAAAGAAATAACACATATAAAATTTTGTTCAGTATAATTAAATCTCAAATTCCTACCTGGAGTCCAAAAAAAATTACATTGGATTTCGAAATTGCAGCAATTAATGCATTTAAAGACATATTTCCTGGTATACTTTTTAAGGGATGTTACTATCACTTCAACCATGCGTTATGGAAAAAGGCGAAGGCCTTACAAATAAAAACTAGAGTAAAAAAAAGGCATGTGGCGAGATGTATTGGAATTGCACGGTTACCAAAAAAATACTTAAGAGAAGGATATGATTATGTAATGGCAAAAAGACCTGTTGGTGAGGAAATCAAAATGTTTAATAAATATTTCCAAAAGCAGTGGGTTAATAAAGATTTTTTTGCTGAATCTTGTTGTTGTGAAACTGAAAAATTTAGAACTAATAACAATATAGAGGGATGGCATAGAAAGATCAACAGTTTTATTGGTAAGAAAAATCCAACGTTGGCACATCTACTCGATGTTTTAGAATCTGAAGCGACATACTATGATTTGAAAAAAATTACACCTAAAAAAAAGAAGGAGTACGAGGAGATCGATGAGGAAATTGGGTTAGCGATAAAAACTTTAAATGAAAACAAAATTAGTGTCGGACACTGTCTCGAAATTATCAGTCCATTTGTTATCCCATTCTAAAGACATATTAACTACCTACTAAATTCGAAGTGTACTTATAATTTCAATTTTGTTGCAAATGGGGAACCTAGTTGTTAATTTTCAGTAACTTTAAGCTGTAGTTAGGTAATTACATGGAATAAAGGCATATATATACACCTATATTATGTTGTTTTCACGATATTATTATTTGAAACATAATGTACCTACCCTTGTTCCCTTTCGATGACGCCACTCTTAAGAAATTTAATCAAACAAATTCAATAGAAACCAAATTTTATATGCATCTGATTGAAAACATCCTAATTTAATATAATACAGACCTTAGTCCTTATTTTGATTTCCACAACTGATGTTAGTTACGAACTGAGAGTGGTAATTCTTCTTAAGTAACCACACCTTTTGAGAAAATCTTAGTTGGCAACTAGGTGCGTATCAAGAATCGACATTCGTCTTTGGCAACTGGTTGAGTAAAAAGAATATCCAATATTTTTAAGCAACTGGTTGCCAAACTCAGTTGCCATCACGGCCGGAGGGCATATTTTTGTGAAAAGGCTGTCAAAACATCGTCACAAGTGTATGAAGTTACGATTCTTGAGAAGGTGGTTAATCCAGTCTTACTAGTTGTTAAACTACTTAATGTTCCATAACCAAGAATGGTCCTTTCAGCAAGACTCAGCACCGGATCACAAAGCTCGATCCATCGAAGCATGGTTGGAAACGAACGTTTCGGACTTCATCAGAGCTAAAGAATGGCCCGTCATATAGTCTCGATCTTAATCCGCTGGATTATGATTATGGTCAGCTTTAGAGAGTATGGCATGCTTTAAACGCCATGATAATTTGGAGTCCCTAAAACTATCCATAAGATTGGCAGTGAAGAATTTTCCCATGGAGAGAGTGCGTGTTTCTATTGATAACTGGCCTCAACGTTTGAAGGACTGTATTATTATATTATAAGCCGATGGAGATCATTTTGAATGACCTTCATATATTCTTAATGTTATTATATTTTAATAATATATAAACTAACACACATTACAGTAATAAATGTTTTGAGCAATAGAAAAAAAAAGATATATATATACCTACATAAACCAGATGGATTATTTTTTTAAATTGTGACTTCGTTAGGCACTATTTTTGCATGCTCATGTATCAAAACAATAAATAGATTTCTTACCGATTTATTTGCTTGATTTGTCAGAGATCCGCACTATCCTACGGCTCAAACAAAAATGTGCGGCGCACTGGTGAGCTGGTATTTATAGCAGTTTTAGTCGCGCAAACAATGACCGTTAAATTCAAAAACTGTGCGTGACCAAATTACAGTTCAATTGATATTAGGCAACGAAAAGAACATAGGGCACCATTCATTCAGAAAAACTACTATTGCTGAAGTACGGAAAAATGACATAACCTACATGTACGCGAGCGAAGTAACGGACAAAATCTAGTTAATGATATAAAGAAGCTAATTATGTGATGTCTTTTAAATTCTAGGGTACGGAGACTCGACTAACCTGAAGCCAAGTGAAGCGGGCGTGGTGGAAGATTCGCTGGTTGTCTACGAGTGGCTCCTATCTACTGTGGAGGGAAACAACAGACCAGCCATCTTTGTCTGGGGACATTCTTTGGGTAAGTAGTTAGACAAAGTTACCTAAAGTTCTACTTTACGAAGTTAAGTACTTTACGTAGTTCTTAGTAATTAATCTAACTTTGTTAAAATGGATCGATGGGTATCACTAATAGCGGTTTAAATATCTAACATTTATAAATTTTCACTAATAAATATGTATACACGCCAGGAATATTTTCAGCCTCCGTTTTGCTACTGAGAATTCCCTCACAGAAAAATTCAACAACACTTTGCTTGAGTTGGAAATCAATCCCGAGACCTAACGAGCAGCCGTTAGTGTTAGCTCAAACTTATGACAAATAGTAAAAACGGTAACGCGGCAAGCCCAGAAATAGATGGCGCAATCACCTCTTTTTCAAAGTGTTGGACCCAACTTACTACAGACCAGAAAATATAATATGAAATCTATTATTTAAGAGTTAAAATCACACAAAATGACACTTAAAGATATACCATAAGATGTTTCTGGCTCGTCCATTCTTTATGAACCATTATGTATATGGGCGTGTGATACAATTCTGGCAACACCTTTGACGACCCATTATTACCTGATAGGTAAATATCACTACCAATTGTGTTATTTTATATTTCAGGTACAGCGATATCGTCGCACCTGTTAGGCAACTTGCCCGAGCTGTCAGTGACGTTACTGGACAGAAAATCTTCACTCCCGCTCCCCAACGGACTGATACTTGAAGCTCCTTTTAATAATCTCGCAGATGAAGTCGCCAAACACCCGCTGGCTAAGGTCTGTATCTACCAAATCTTTTAACTGCCTTCAAAAAAAGGAGGATTTTCTCAATCTGTTTTTTTTTTATGTGTAGTATGATGAACTCTAAATGAATATTTTAATAATTGTTTGTTAGTCATAGTATGTATTTAGTTAGATGTGAAGTTTAAGTAGGTACCTACTTTATTGCGTGGTGTACGCATTGATTGCACTTTAGTAGAAAAATAAGTTGATTGTAAGTTGTAGAAACAAGAATTAGCAATTATTTTTAACTTTTTGGTGCATTTTTTTTGTTTTTAAATATGCCTATATAAAGTTGGTTTTCTTTTTGTTAAAATTTTACATATTACTATTATTGCCAAAAAAAGCTTGTTAAGAGTCAAATTAGTGTGGAGTACACGCATATCCTAGTGATTTGAGTGGTCACCTCCGCGCTGCCACTACGTCAATCGATTGAAGGTTCGAATCCTATATAATAACAACTCTGTATATAGACTGTCCCATTGCTGGACCTCTTCTCGGTATAGGAAGTGTTAGGCCATAGTCCACCACGCTGGTCCAGTGCGGATTGCCAGACTTCACATACCTTCTTCTTTTTTTACTAATATTTATTAATTTTGTGGATCATAGGTAGGTACTATCGACTTAAGCGACGCTTGACCATTTCAGACCATTTCGCTTGCACATGTTGACTTTAAGTGACTCCGCCCTCCGCCCGACCAAGTGTTCGCCTGCTATGCGATTTTAACCTTAGGAGTGGTCATCCGTCGCTCAAGTCGATAGTACATAATACAGATGTTATTAGATACATTTAGTGTTCAGCTATGTCCCGCCCAATGGGCATACAATAATTATTAATACATTGATTATGTATTGCTGTAAGTGCTACATAACATCTTATTAAATTTTAAAATTAGTCTATGATTTAAAATAGTTTAATTCATGCATTATTTAGCAGTTAGGAATAGAATGTCACAAAGATATGGACAACACTTAGATATGCAGGTTTCCTTACGATGGTTTCCTGTGCCTTTAAAGCGAGCAATAATAAGCGTGATGACGTGGTTAAAAATAAGTACTTCTAATAAGTCCATCTTTTAGATTAGCAAAAAATAAATGAGGCTTATATTTTGTTTAAATAAAACAATAAAAATTGACTAAGATATAACGCATTAAAGTTTAGGGTGAGGGTTTGTGACGTCACTCTCTTATAAAATTTGTATTTGCTAATTTAAAAGGCGGCCTTACAACTTTTGAATCCGACACGAGACAAAATTTCGTGTGTTCTACAAACAATTGTTACGAGTATGTTTTTTTTTTTTTTGAGTTACATTTTTGGATATTTTTAAAGTCACCGTGATATAGGATTTTTTCCTAGATCGGCAGGCAAACTAAAAAGAAACTGGCGACACCTTTGCCGACCCCTTTTGGGGATATAGGTGTGCCATGTATCTATGTAACTAATTTAATAATTTTCTATTCCAGTTAGTAACATGGCTGCCATACTTTGAGCACACGTTTGTAAAGCCGTTCCGATCGAACGCAGAGCAGACCTTCAAGTCTGACGAGCACCTGACCAAAGCGAAAACTCTGCCTATACTCATACTGCATGCCAAGGATGATGTTATTGTGCCTTTTATTGTAGGTTTAAAGGTACGTTTTAGAGCTCAAAAAACTCGTATACAATAGCTTTTTCCTTCCGTCCGTCCATCTGTCTGTTATACAACTCTTAACTCAAGAACCGTAAGAGCTAGAAACTCGCGGTCAACGCCATTCGACTCAGCATAGTCGATATACCCCCGAAATGACTATGATCTTTGACCTCTGACCTCAAGGTCACGTGATACCATCTTTCAACTCAAGAACCGTAAGAGCTAGAGACTCGCAGTCGACGCCATTCGACTCGGCATAGTCGATATACCCCCGAAATGTCTATGACCTTTAACCTCTGACCTCAAGCTCACGTGACCTTTGCATATTACTTTAACCATTTATTCGAACTATTATGGTCAAGGGGAGACTCCATATGTACATATGATGTACATGTATACTCCCCGTGACCATGGCTGCTGAAAAGCAACCAAAACGTCGGGGAAAGTGTAAAAGTAAATTAAATCTAAATAGTTTTAATAATAATTTAATTAGCTTAAAAATTATAAAAGTTTAACAGTAGCAGTAGTAGTGCAACAATTTTCAAAATTTTGTAATAAAGTGTCAAATAAACAACGCGATAAAATCCGTATATAGCAGTTTAATTTCAATTAAAAAGTACTTTTATTATTTAATTAGTTTAATTTTATGTTTAATGTAGTTGTCGTTATTGAGAGTGGGGAGTGTATCATTATATAGAAGACAAGCTAGGCCAACCAAAGCCGAATGATTTCGACGCTTTAGGGAGTTTGTCTCGACCCAGTGTTATATATATATACAACTAATACTTTGAAGAAGGTTCTTACGAAAAGAAAAGTTAAGTAAATTAGTTCAGAATATTGGATAATTTCAAAACACTTAACTAGTATTTTAACCTCGCGAGTTTGAGAGTTCGTCTAAGACAAGACAACGTCTTTCGGGTCAGCTAGTAATATAATAAAAATGACTTCATCTAAACTTAATTTTAATTCACGGTTAGGGCCATTAATAAGTTATCCTCCTCTGCCTACGTGGCGCAGCGGTAGAAATTGCGACTGTTGTTTATGAGGTCTCGGGTTCGAATCCAAGGTCGGGCCAACAAAAAGTTATTGGTTTTTCTTACCTGTTGGCCGAAATTTGATCTAAAGAACAATCTCTATCTTTAATGACATATGTATTTTCTTAATAACTCTAACCTAACCTAAGGCTAGTATTTTCGGGCCGCCCACACCACTGTGAGTCGTTAAGTTGATTTGGCTTTATTTTCCTAAATAAAACGATTAATTAAACCACTGTGTTTTTTTCTATAAATTAGCCATAATTGCTTAACTTTTTGTTACAGCTATACAGATCTATAGTGCAATCTCGAAAGAAGGGAGATGCAAGTATCAAACTCCACGCGTATGACAAGAAAGAAAACTTAGGTCACAAATACATCTGTCACGCCAACGACCTTGATTTAGTCATCAGGTGAGTCATGAGTCATGTTTTTTTAATTACTTTATGGAGTATAATATGGCAGTAATTTCGTATAAACTAAAAGCCCAGCTTGTAATACTAACATTTTTCATCTAAAATATAAGAGCTCATAATATTGTCTTCTATTTACGCGAATATTATTCATTGAAATTAAACTGCTATATACGGATTTTATCGCGTTGTTTATTTGACACTTTATTACAAAATTTTGGAAATTTTTACACTACTAAGTACTACTATTAAACTTTACAAATTTTTAAGCTAATTAAATTATTATTAAACTATTTAGATTTAATTTATTTTTACACTTTCCCCGACGTTTCGGTTGCTTTTCAGCAGCCATGGTCACGGGGAGACTAAGATGGCAGTTGTCTCAATGTTCCAGTGTAGTTATTTCAAAGTACCCGAACATAATTTAATCATTGGTGTTTCTATTTACGCATATAATTTAATTATAAGAGCTCGTCAACTTTTCCACGACCTGCAAATGGTATAAAAGAACAGGGTAATAATAAAGACAACTCCCGCACTAACAATAAAGCTCGTATCGCGTGGAACTCCATCTAGCCCAAACTAAGCAGAGCTTGTACTACGGGTACTAGACAATGGATAAACATACATATATATACCTTTTTTGTAAATATATACTTATTATACATAGAAACACCCAGACTAAGACAAACATCCATGTTCATGCACACAATTGTTTGACTTGTGCGGGAATCGAACCCCCGACCTCAGACGTGGCAGTCGGCTACACTAACCACTACGCCATCGAGGCCGGCTACATATTACAACCCTTTTTTTCTTATTTCAGAGAGTTCGTCGTGGAAAATAAATAAGGAAGGAACTACAAAATTGATAATGAAGCCTTAAACACTACTTATCCGTCAATGAATAGCGTGATAATATTGTAAAGGACTGCTCGAGTGCTATCCAGGGTTCCTAGTCTAGTAGTTGATATTATTTATATTAATATATTACAACCTAAAAATTTTTTAGAAGCTTATACTCAGTAGATGTATATATCCCAAAACTTATCCTTTTACTCACGAATATTATTTGCACACAAAGTTCTTATTTAGACAATCCTTTAATTATACAATAAATCTATTCAATCGCAGCAGCACACCGGTGACCAGACACAATAGACTTTTAATTATGTCTGGTATCCTAAGACTTAACAGAATAATGTGGTAAACAAGTAATTTTCAAAATGATTCAGGGCGCGTTCCCTCTATATCGTGACGATACATTATCGTGTCGTTTAAGGCGTTGTGGCTTGTGTATTTAAATAGAGGTGTTCACATACATGACGACACGATATCGTTCACGACTTTTTATTTGCAGTGACGACAGATTGTCAAGACAATGGGAACTGCTAGTACAACAGTCGTAAAACGATAAAAATACGTCACGAGTAATCATGACGGCAAATCGTGTGTCGTTGTTGCAACTATCCATTGTAGCCACGATTAAAATATAGTTTCGTCGTTTACACGTTCAACGATGAAATATTGCGACGACAAAGTGACGATAAACAGTCGATATAATAGAAACAACTAGAGACGACAGTCGTCCAACGATAAATTAATCGTCACGTCACATAGCGGGAACGCGCCCACAAAGAAGTTACTACAAACGACAAAAGATGGCGCTGTATTAAATTATACACTACTCACGTCGCCTTAATCACACAAACTAAGTTCGCAGTACGTGTTACTATATACAAGTTCCCGACATTAACAGTCGAGCCGCCGTTCGTCAGGCATGTTTACCCAGCCTGGTCGGAGGATCCTCGCTAAGTGTTGAAGGGACACCGTATTTTCTCAGGTGGTAACCCGCCAGGCACGATCATCCAGCAACAGGATACTCCCCTTGTTTTGGAGGGATACGTGCCTCCTCTATGAATAGCAGGCTAGCCTGGTCATACCATAGCATATAGTTTGATATCACAGCGTTTTAAGTAGCTTAGGAAGTCCCTATTCCTACCAGAAGACGTCACAAGATTATGTGACTGCGAAACCTATATGTTGAAAATATTTACATCAAACCTTCAAGAAAAGAGCGTACTCCTTTTTAAAAGGCAGGCAACGCACTTGTGACTCCTCTGGTGTCGCGGGTATCCATGGGCGGCGGTAATCGCTAATCGCTTACCATCAGGTGATCCGTATGCTCGTTTGCAACCTATCCCATAAAAAAAATCATATAGGTTAACCCCTATAAATATACATACATAGACTCACGTCTATATCTACGAAAGGGTGAGTAGGATGTATCATACCCTCATTTTGCCACTATACTATAGTTTACGACAAAATTGTCTCGCTATTATCGTCCACCAGACACAGTTCCAGATTAGGATGCTACTAAAAATTAAACAACGCTATGCTCGACCTGGGAATCGAACACAACCAATAAACAACCAAACGACCTCATGCACAGTAGTCGCATAATTTATTGCTGCGCCGCCGTAAGTAAAATGATATATTTCTGGGATACAGTAACAAGACTAAAGTATACTGATATTAAACATTTTGCTTTAACTTAGATTTATAGTCACAATTTTTGATCACGTCTCGACCCCTGTACACCTGCAATACCCCGCTAATGCCGTCCTAATTTCTACTCTAAAGTCAAATCATTTAGATATATTATAGACTGTGCCGTTACATGACGTTTATAGCTACATTACTGTCACAGAATAAGTAGAATTAGATGGCCGGTCGTCGTGGCAGAACTAACGCACACTAGGATTCAAGCGTATGTGTAAACGATTTTGTTGGTAGTCTACTAAGGTCTACCACGAGTGAGCCAATCTGGTCTAATTTGTATTCCAGTTTAATTTAGACAAGATTTGGCAAGGGAATGTGACGTAACCAGTGAAGTACCATGAAAAATAAAATGCGAAGTTTTGGGCGGTTTGTATCGTAAAACACATTTATTCCGAAATTTGTACCGAATTTCGGTGAAGGGCAAATGTCATTTTGAAAAAAAGAAATCCGAGGAAACTTCATTGTAAGTTTTTACGTGCGATCCGAACGTTCAGATCTTAGACATTTTCATGGTAGGCATACGTTATAGCACTACCGGCCTGAATTAAAATGTCTGTGTAACAAGCATACCAACAACCCTACGGCGTCCTTGCATATATCCATCTATGTATACGCTTGCTTCTTGCGTTGTATTTAACCGGCCATCTATACCTATCTGTTTATAAATCACTCTAATCTATAACATATCTGGATCTAGTCTATAATTACTCTGTGAGGAATAACTAAGGTCTGTATTGAAATTTTAGACAATATTACCTGATATTTTTGGCTGTATATAGCATGTATCATTCTTATAAAGCTTTGTAATATTACTTCAATAAAATTTTATTTAATATTAAACATTCGAATATTTTTCGGCTCATAATATACCATCACGCCCGTATCTGATGAAGTTTAGAGAAATGGCTAAAATACATTTTACCAGTTATGTTAAGATAATGTTAGATAATCCAGACAGAATTTCGGTCACGACGTGGTGGCGGTCAATTTTGAACCGGCCATCTATATAGAAGATATTCTAGTGCACAAGTGCACTTATTATTCCTCAACTCTCATACTGCGATGGGAGGGTAATCTGACACAACTAGAGAGAGATCAGGCGCAGGACTAAGAGCTGTACGAGGCGCGGACATATAACCGACTGCAAGAATAAATTTCAGACTCGGTTTTCGGGAATCTAACATTGGAATTGACTGACGACCGGTAGTCGTAAATATGTTCATTGTATTGACGAAGTAGATACCATGGGGTAGTACGAACAAAGTAGGTACCTTTAGAAAAATACTTCCGTAAAGTAATACTTAATATATGTAGGTACTCCTCTACCCAAATGAGAAGATACAAGAGGTTTCTTTAGTATTTTTAATTATTAGATTTATTTTTAATACTACTCCCACGCTAGGGCTGTGGCTGTATGTTGTTGTCAATTAGTACATTTTGTCGTCTAACAACACTGTTGGTGTTGCTAGACAACAAAATACTTACTACTTTTATTGTTTTTATACGTCTTATTTACTGTTGTTATTGTTGTTTATTATCGCTCGCTTTAACGGTGAAAGAAAACATCGTGAGGAAACCTGCATGTCTGAGAGATTTCCATAATGTTCTCGTAGATATTTGAATCCGGTAACCCGCACTGGACCAGCGAGGTGGACTATGGCCTAACCCTTCTCACAATAATGTTGGTGTTGCTAGACGACAAAATGTACTTTATTGTTTTTATACGTCGTATTTACTGTTGTATTAATTTATTAAGTTGAACATAAATAAATTTTGTTTAAATCTATTGTGGTTTCATTTATACCCATAAAATCTATCCGGTAATATTAATCATAGTTCAAATTACTAAGGAGAATTTAACGTAACTTGAAACCTATTGGCAAGAGGACACATTAATTCGAGAGAGATTATTATCATTTTCTTCGTATTAATTGATAATTTAGTATCGCTCGCTTTAACGGTCAAATAAAACATCTTGAGGAAACCTGCATGTCTGAGAGATTTCCATAATGTTCTCGTAGATATGTGAATCCGGCAACCCGCACTGGACCAGCGAGGTGGACTATGGCCTAACCCTCACACTGCTCACAGTGTGAGAAGTGTTAGGCCATAGTGCTGCTATGCTGCTGCCAACAGTGGGACAGTTTAATACAGGGCTGATATTATACATGCTATTAAACAATCAGTAATTAGTAAAATTACCCCTTTTAAGTAAACTTACCTGTGTCTGAGTTAGGATACCCCTCTAAGAAATCTATGAACACTGACCAAAAAGCAAATATAGAGCATACATAGGTAGGTACGTTGTTTACCAACATATTTCAAATTAAGGTACTCAAAAGTGCAGCTTTGCTCAAATAACAGCAGTCTGACGGCTGTAGGTTCTTATACTAATAGACTTTTGTCGTAATTAAACGGTAGGTAAATTTTAAATTAATATCTGCCGTTTTATTGTGGCTATCATGATTGGACTTTGATTAGTTAATGCCATAACTGCCAAGTTACCATGAGACTGAAGTTGAAACTCAAAATATCAGTTGTAAGTCACAATATTTATATTAATCTTTACATACATATATAAATAGATTCACGCCTGTTTCCCAGAAGGGTAGGCAGAGACTACGGATTTCCATTAGCTACGATCCTGACACACTTCTCTGGCTTCATTCAATTTCATCACATTCCTCATACACGCCCATCTGTTCTAGTTGCTCTTAATATTATAAATATTAATCTTTGTGGTGTCATAATGTTTCCTTGCCCTCAGTGGCAGGCAAATCAGCGGCTCACCCGCTAGTTAATGGTAACTTATTGCTCATGCTCTTCTATAATATCAGAGAAACCGCTTCTCACCGGGATAGTAAATAAATAAATATTCCTTAAATCTTTTTATTTATGGACAAGTCATAGTACTCTGGATACACCATGACAGATATACTTATTAAATGTGTGCACGTACAGTCGAGTACGTTAATATGTTAAAGATAGTAAAATGGCAATTTGTATTTTAATTTAAAAATATGTCTAGGTACTTATTATTTTAGATCTCAAATGTACATGCGAAAAATTATTGCTGAAACTGTGTAAAATTGGAGGAGAACGCGTTCAGGTTTCTAGACGTAAATGAGGTCTATGTAGGTGCTTAATATGTGACCTACAGATCAATAAGTACAATACATACATACATAGATTCACGCCTGTTTCCCAAAGGGGTAGGCAGAGACTACGGATTTCCATTTGCTACGATCCTGACACACTTCTCTGGCTTCATTCACTTTCATCACATTCCTCATACACGCCCGTCGGCTCAAGGTACTCTTAACCTGGCCTTTGTCCAGAACGCCTCCGATCTGATCAAGAAACGTTCGCCTAGGTCTTCCTCTTGCGACTGTTCCAATAAGTACAACTGGCTCATAATATCTTGGAAGTCCGTTAAAACAGGCCTATGTTCCAATAAACACGGTTTTGTAAAAGAGCATAGTTATTTATATTTTCTGTGATTTTATAATTTACCTACCTAACAGCTTAGAGCGAAGAAACTACTCCTATTCATTTGCTATCGATTGCAGACAATCTCGTACGTCTGAATATTTCTGCACGTATAAAACATTATTATTATTATAAAATATAAATTCATATATCTTCTCTCTTAGCCTTTATTATTCCCAAGTCACTTGGGGTCGGCTTTTCTGGTCTAACCGGATTTGACTGGATATCAGTTTTTACACGGAGCGGCTGCCACCTGACCTCCGCAACCCGAAGGCTAACGATACCCTAAGGCTAGACCAGTGTCAGAATATTAGAGGGTACTGACTTTCCCAATAACGACTGCCATAGATGTTCATGGCAGCCGGGACCAACGGCTTAACGTGCTCTCCGAGGCACGGAGCAGGCGATAATTGTCAATCAATACGCACATAATTTCGAAAAGTCATATAACTTCCTTAAGTCAGAGGTGCGCGACGTGGGTTCGAACTCGAGACCTTCTGCATTGCAGTCTGTTGGTCTCGCCACTGAGCTATCGCTGCACATTTCAAATTCATATGTACTTATATTAATAAAATTGTACCAATTTTATTATTTTGCAGATTACGATAATATTATTCCACATGAACAATGCAACCGCGTATGAGTTTCAAGCTGATAACATGACGTATTTAAAGAGCATCATCAAAGAAGCAGTAAGATCCGATGCGTTACAAGCAAGACATACTAGTAACATTAAGCCCAAAACATATAAAGAGCTACATCCTGTTCCCGTGAAAAAACAAGTTCGAAATCTACGAAATAAACTTAAAAATGTTCTTAAAAAGAAAATTATTTTTAATAAAGATAATATTGATAAAGAACTTAGTAAAAAGGAGAATGTTCTAACTGAAGTACTCAGAATGGGTCCTACTATCATTCGCGAAGATGCAGATGTCGAAAAGGAAAATATGAAAAATGCCTATATTAAGATAGACCAAGCTCAAAGAGCGAGAATTTTAAAGTACATGACGAAAAGAGTTAAAGATTTTATGAAATTTAATTATAAAGCTACAGAATATTTGTTTGATGAAGTGTTAAGGATTCAAAGGAAAAGGGTTGTGTTTGATTTGGCTAGAAGAATAGTAGCAGAACTAGAGAATTCACATAATCGAACATATATGGAAGCTATGGAAGACTGTATGTATCACTCTATAAAACAGTTTAACCGTGATGAAAAGAAACGTACTGGAAATAAAATAATCTGGCATATGATATCCGATTACGATAACGACGAATTTTGAATTTTATTGAATAAACTATGCAATAAATACTTATTTCGCCTCATATTTTTCTATATGTTGAACTTTTTCGCTGATTTTATAGTATATGTGTCTGCCAGCCAATCGTTTTTGTAAGAATAAAGTAAAATTTTAAGTCACCAAAGTTTGAAAATGAACTCTGTAGAAGTCTATAGGCTCGTTATCTATTACATAAAAATATAGGTACATCAATGAAATGTGAATTACTTCGAATGATAAGGTAGACGAATATGACACTCAAATTACAACTAAACAATAAAAAATATACAAACAGTTTTGAAACCAATTAAGAATTTTAAAATCTATGTTAGTTAAATTTAGTTTAGAAATGACGTGGTCTTTAGACGACACATCTCTTTTAAGACATTCAAGTAAAAGTTTTCCGCATCGATATGATACATTATTTTTTGCGTCTTATGTTTTATATATTAGCTTCATTACATCCTTACCATCACGTGAACCTTACCATCAGGTGCGGTAGCAGTTAAAAGCAAACCCAGTTATGTAAAAAAATATTCTCATAGGTAGGTAGGTAACTAATGGATAAGAACAGAGGTTCTAGGCGCGACCCTCGAGGCATGCCCGATGTGAAAGTAACACAAACCGATCTGTCTGTTACGTTGCAATAGCTAATATTAACAAGTTCCCCTTAAATCTACACAAATAAATAAAATTGAAGTGTCTGTTTGTAATGTCAAAATAACAGCTTTTTACCTAATGCATATGAAAGTATACAAGGTACCTATACCAAAACATCTATTTTTAAAATTTTTGTCTGTCTGTCTGTTGTCCGTTCCGTCAAAATCGGTTCAGCCGTTTCGGAGATTAGCTGGAACACAGCTAATCTCCGAAACGGCTGAACCGATTTTGACGGAACTTTCACTGGCAGATAGCTGATGTTATAAGTAGTAACTTAGGCTACTTTGGTCTTAGAAAAGAAATTGGGTTCCGCGCAGAAATATTAAAACCAATGAAATAGTGAACAATGCCCGATTCATCTATGTATATCTAGACAAATAAATAAAATTGAAGTGTCTGTTTGTAAAATGAAAATAACAGCTTATTACCTAATGCATATGAAAGTATATAAGGTACCTATGTCAAAACATATATTTTTAAAATGTTTATCTGTCTGTCTGTTTGATCCGGCTAATCTCCGAAACGGCTAAACCGGTTTTGACGGGACTTCCACTGGCAGATAGCTGATGTTATAAGAAGTAGCTTAGGCTACTTTGATTTTAGAAAAGAAATAGGGTTCCGCTGAGAAATATTAAAACCTATGATACAGTGAACAATATCCGATTCATGTATGTATGTATATCTATACAAATAAATGAAATTGAAGTGTATGTTTGTAATGTCAAAATAACAGCTTATTACCTAATACATATGAAAGTATATAAGGTAACAGCATATGACTAAACATCAATTTTTAAAATTTTTGTCTTTCTGTCTGTTTGTTCCGGCTAATCTACGAAACGGCTAAACCGATTTTGACGCGACTTTAACGGGCAGATAGCTGATGTTATAAGGAGTAACTAAGGCTACTTATATTTTAGAAAAAAATTAAAGTCTATGTAATAGTGAACAATTTCAGATTCAAATAGGACAATGTTTATAAAATAATAATTATTTTAATATATATACATCCAATATAAATCCTTATATAATAAATCAAAATCGACCTACAAAGTAAAAGAATGACATTAAATTTTAGCATAGGTCATTTCTATACGAGGAATACAGAAATATTAAGTTTTTGTAAACTGCAAACTGAACAAACACTTTGTCGTTAAAATCGACGCGGATGAAGTCGCGGGTAACAGCTAGTATATACATAATTATGATAAATTACCACGTCCTACGCAAATTCAGTCAACAGGAACATTTTAGCACACACAATGATATGATTGAATTTATCAAAAGTATTACAAACATTAATATAAATATGTATGTGTTATAGTCAAAGTATGGCTACCTGCTAAAAACCCAAAACTGTAGAGTTGAAGATACGTCTTTAAAACTGCAAAATATATACGTTTTTTGTGCTGTTGCTGTTCCAGGAAAACATACGTAAAGCCGTTAAAACTGTTTTAATTACTTCTTAAATATGTTATATGCTTTATACAAAATCTTGGTAAATCCACCAAATTCTACAACCTAAGAGTCTTTGGAGGTCGATGATAGTGACGGGTATAGTAACACGTAGACTCCAGATTACAGAATGTATATATTTCACTTTTGACACCTTAATTTATAGTAGCCAAAATATAACGCTAACCAATAAAAACTTATAAAATAATTATACAGAAATGTAACCAATATAGCAAGTCTTTCGACGAATCAGAAATTAATTTAGTTTACACTAACTTCCGTGCGCGGCGCTAACGTCGGCGCGAGCCGTTTTTCGCGCTAATGGCGCTTGTGGTGTCGTGCGTGTGCGGTTCAGTGCTGCATACGTGCGATTGCTACAAGTCCTAGAAAAGAAACTTGTTTGTAACCGTTTGTTATGCGACTAAGTTTTGTCTAACATGTGAGGCTGGAAGGATAGCGTACAGTGGTGCGAAATGGTTTGTATAAAATAGTCACCAACATCGTCATGAATAACGCCTGAGAACAGAAGCAGTAGAACACACATTAGAAGATAGAATCTATCCTAAAACTTAAATTAAAGTATGTCGTATGGATATCTATATCTACACTAATATTATAAAGCTGAAGAGTTTGTTTGTTTGGTTGAACGCGCTAATCTCAGGAACTACTGGTTCGAATTGAAAATTCTTTTAGTGTTGGATAGCCCATTAATCGAGGAAGCCTATAGGCTACATAACATCACGCTACGACCAATAGGAGCGGAGCATCAATGAAAAATGTTGCAATAACGGGGAAATTTCTCTTATATGATGCAGACGAAAATGCGCGGGTCAGATAGTCATATTACATTTCTACAAGGTTCACGGTTGTCACAAACGAGTGAGATAGTATAACAATCTTATGGTACGTAACTATATAATTAATCAGAAATTCAATTATACTGCTCAAGTACACACATAAATATTAATTAAATAAAGACATTAAGTTTGTTGACAATGTATACTGCAGTGATTTTGTTTTTACCTGTAAGTTTCTAACTAATGTTTGTTTATTAATAATATTACAAGACATATCTGATAAAGCAAAACGGTGATCATGAGGTCCTTATCTGCCCGGGTCTGGCAAGGTATTCTTGGTCTGTAGGGAAATTCTTAGTAGAAGCACGGCGTGAATGTATTCGGAGACGGCAATAGGCTCAAGCCACGTGACGTGAGACTTTAAGACATAGCTGATGAAATATAGAAATTAAATTCTATCAGAGGGTATTTTATATCATTTATTAATATTTTTTTCACCTGCCTATTATTGGAGTTAAAGACTTAATTGAAAACCTATTGTGTTTGGCCACCGGTGTGCCACTGCTACGTTAGGCTAAGGAACTGTTTGGTTTGTAATCTTTATTAATATTAGTTTTATATTTCCAGATATTAACAATCCAATTTGATGACGTAGCCGCTTTAAAATATCCATTAGTCGTAAATATGATAAATGTAGTAGAGCCCATTCGTAGGTCACAGAATCAATCTGGTTATGTTATGCTTAACGAACAGCGAAACGAAGAACTAAAACAGAAGCGTCATAAAATGCAACAAAAACGGCTGAATATATTTTATCAGAAACATCAGGCCAGAATAAACGTAGTCATTGAACATATGGAGAAATATTTAATGTCATCAGTGTATCTATATCAAGAAGTCCAAAGAATCATTAGGACTGGCAAAATAAGGGATACAGTGAGAGAAATGTTGGTATATATGGACGAAGCCGGTGATACAAAAAGAAAACAACTCCGAAGTTATTTTTATGTCTGTTATCAAGCGGTCAAACCGACTGAGAAGAAGGAAGTGTGGAACGTTTTGAACAACAACAATCTTGTCATACACCCTGTGAAAGATCCTATGAACGACGGCGTCAATTAACTAGATTGGTCTGTTTCACTTGCCAATAAAGCACTTGACACTGGCTTTGTTAGTTGTTCTTCTTGTTAAGTCTGTAGGTACCACCAAAAGTAATGAATACGTAAACAAATTTCTATTAAAACTTAAACATTCAATATGTCTAAATATTTTATTCATTTATAGTAGCCAACTCTCTCTCTCTTCAATTTAAGAGCCAAGCTCTTGTCGGTGGAGTCTCTTCCATAATGTCCTATCTTCAGCCAGCGCTTTGACTTCTTGATACGACGTAACTTTTACCTTTTCTTTCACTTGATCTATGAACGTCCTCCTTGGCCTTCCTCTTCCCCTTCTGCCTTCTATTTTTCCTTCCAAGATATTTCTTATAAAAGTTTCATGTCGTATCAAGTGGCCCAAAATTTTCCCTCTTCTGTTCTCTAATGTTTTTAGAATATGTCTCTTTTCCTTAACCATACTTAGAACTTCCTTATTTGTTTTTCTTTCAGTCCAACTTCTTCTTTCCATCCTACGCCAACACCACATTTCAAACTCTTCTAATCTCTCTATATCCCTTTGTGTCAATGTCCATGTCTCTGAGCCATATAGTGCTATACTCAAGATATAGGTTTTAATGAATCGTTTCTTGGTCTTAGTTGACATATTTTTGGTCGTAAGTAGGTTTTTTTTTGGTTAAATGCTCCTTTCGCCATTCCTATTCTTACCACTAAATCTGGAGTCACTGGTTCTTTTAGTGTTTATAAAGTACCCCGGCAGGCATTATACTTAGTGCAGGGGCACAGCCTGCATAGGGCACTGGGTCTGACTGGGTAAGCCGGTGATAAAATTATAGTGCCAGCGACCCACCCAGGCCACCCAACCATTCAAAGCAAAGCGTTAGCACACCGTAGGCCCGAAGAATCGGGACAGCCCGTGCCCTTCTTTTTTCTTTTAGTGTGTTAGTTATTGGCCTCAGATGGCCTTGACAACTTTACGCGAACAGTGGGATAGTTTATATACAGGCTAATTTATTCTTATTATAAGAGATGGTGTTCTCTATAGGTAAGTGAATAAAAATACAAGTCATAGAACTTTTTTATTTAATGTTCATGTGTTTACTGATTATTGTTATTATTTTCATTTATAATATACAGCAACCTCGGAGAGATCTTCTGCATTTTCGCGATCACATCATAAAATTCGTTACCTGGTAGTACTTTAGCTTTTATTACACCCTAAAAAGTAAAATATAAAAGGCATTACAATATGGAATAATTATAATAAGAGGAACCCACTACGAACCCTCGAATTATATTAGACTTCCGCCAAAGAACGCCTAATTCGAGTCAATATGTCTAAAGGTGAAGACAGACTTTGCGAGGCATGCGCCGCGCACGGCGCACAACGAATGCCTTTGTTTGACGCGTGCGTGTCGAAAATATATAGGTACCAACACATGCTTAGGTCGAGCCATCGCGTGCGAAACAAATGCCTCGTTTGTGTCTTCATGCTTGTGCCGAGGCATGTGCTACGCACAGGCTGCGCACGTGCGAGGCGAGCCAGCGTGTGTCGGCTCATTGCGAGCAGTTCGTTGTGTTTGAACGGTTGTGTCCGTTCGCACGCAATATGGACGAGAAAGAAATTTTACGAAAAGCGGTTGCATTACATATTATGATAGGACCCGATTATTATGGGCTACAAAACATTGTTATTATTACAATAAAAACGAGATGGGTGTAAAAACCCAAAATTCAACCTCTTCATCTTAAATGTAAAAGTAATTAAAAGAAATGACCGCCATATCTCGGGGTACTTTTGACCCACAGAGCCCATATTCAAACTCGACCGAGGTATGACCCCAAGGTATCTGCACGCCAAGTTACAAGTCAACATTTTGCCATTTAAAATACATGTGACCTTGTGACCCCTATATCTCAGGGGTCTTTTGACCCACAGAGCCCATATTCAAACTCGACCGAGGTATGACCCCAAGGTGTCTGCACACCAAGTTAAAAGTCAACATTTTGCCATTTAAAATATATGTGACCTTATGACCCCTATATCTCGGGGGTCTTTTGACCCACAGGGCCCATATTCAAACTCAACCGAGGTATGAACCCAAGGTGTCTGCACACCAAGTTACAAGTCAACATTTTGCCATTTAAAATATATGTGACTTTATGACCCCTATATCTCGGGGGTCTTTT
The DNA here is from genome assembly GCA_930367265.1 of Catocala fraxini. NCBI lineage: Eukaryota > Metazoa > Arthropoda > Insecta > Lepidoptera > Erebidae > Catocala > Catocala fraxini. The sequence goes on along the minus strand of OV884049.1, from coordinate 14,393,478 downwards.
GACCCACAGGGCCCATATTCAAACTCAACCGAAGTATGACCCCAAGGTCTCTCAACACCAAGTTACAAGTCAATCAGTCCAGGCGTTCCGGAGTTATGCCGGTCACTAACAGGCAGACACACAGACCTACATAGTGTTTTCATTAGCCTCTTCGAAGAAGACTCAGAGGTTAACAAAAGAGAAAACATAATATGGCGTTTAATTTAAAATGAAGTCATCATGCCATCTTGACTGCTGCTGTGTGGGTTGGATCGGTCCAAGCATGCGCCGTTTGGCTCGAGCAAACGCCGTTTCATTATCTCAGTCGAGGCGTGCGTGGATATAGTACGCGGCGCACACCTCGTAAAGTGCATGCGCGACTACGTCCACAACAAATGTATTGCTCGCACTAAGGCGCTTTGATCTTGAAGCGTTTGCCGAGATACGTTGGCTTGCCCTCGCACGTGCGTCGCACAGACCTCGCCACGAATATGAAGGTACACACCTTGCGAGGTATTCGTTGTGTGCCGTTCGCGGCGCATGCCTCGCAAAGTCTGTCTCCCCCTTTAAGATATTTATAAAAGGTAGGTACGGCGCATCGAAATCTGTATTTAAGTCTGGAATTAAAATAAAATGGAACTTTTTGACTACTGCTTGCACAGATGGCATAGGTTTAAGTGGTCGCCTCGCCACAAACGTCGTGCCGAGTGTTATGGGTTCGATCTCCGCACACGGGATAAAAAATTGTGTGATAGGTACACAAATAGTTGTTAGAGTCTGGGTGTTATATGTGTTCGTTGTTAGAATGTCTGTAAAGTCCCCCGCGGCACGGGAATTACTCCTAGTGCGGGAGCTGTCTTCTTAAACCCCCCAGAAGATCACAACCAAATCTTCTATTGTGATAATGTAGTTAGTACCTAGAATGTCTAGGCTTCTAAAATAAATGCCGTCAGTAGGTAGGACAGTGTCATCTAAGATCCGGTTCTATATTCAAAAAGCGAGTCGTTTTACCTATGGTCAGTTAATTTTTACACGTATTCTATGAAAAATATATATCAAAATTTTATCTGTCCGTAGTTAAACGACTCGTTTCTTGATATAAGAACCGGGACTAAGTCTCTTGTACTGACAGCACAACGACTTCAATAGTTGGCAACGCGAAGTAGCTCTAATGTTACAAGGTCTATAAAGGTCTATAAACTATGCGATTACCGCTCATCATCAGGTAGATCGTATGTTTAATTTCCACTTTGGTAGAAAGTTGAAAATATGGTCGCTGAGCTTTGCCATGCTTTGTTGTGGCTCAATCTGATATTTTTTCCATTCACGTGATAATTTCGAGATTAGTATATATATAAGACAATCTTATTAAGTTTGTTTGCCAGTTTTGTAGTCAATTAAATGACTAAGCTCGGCTTTTCTTTGGTTTAATCTGATATTTATCCCGTTCACGTGGTAATTTCGAGATTAGTATGTAAGACAATCTCATAATATAGATATGCAAAGTTGTGTAAAAATTCCAAGTCAAACCATGGAATACTTTTCGAGTTTCGCGGATACCAACAGATGGAAGCTGAATTTCTTATATTAGTAACTCATAGCATTTCGGTCGCCTTATTTATATAAACATTAATATAAACTCTTACCAAAGACGGATCATTGTTTGGTGACCTCAATGCTACTTTTGGATTTACTTCTTCTTTCCATACTCCATTCCAGTATTCCTTAAATGTATGTCGAGTTAAAAATAGTACACAGCATTTAGCAACATTAACATTTGTAACGAAATGTTGGTGTTTGAAATTCACATTTAAGACGAATTTAAGATGAAGAGCATAATGAAGAAGATTGTAAGAAGTAGTTCCATACTAATATGATATTCGCTAATATCTGGTGAAGTCTGATAAACAGATGAATTCTAACTAGAGCAGTAACTGTGATTTGGTTAACATAAACTTTACTGTCTCCAGTAAGTTAGACCGGTGACCTAAAGAAAGTCGCTGGGATAAATGGATGCAGATGACGAAAGACCAGGTACAAATTGAAAGAAAGCAGCAGTATCTAATACTAGATGAAAGTATAAATAGGCTGGCTAATTTTATTGCCACATATACTGCCATACAAAAGCAGTAAGTAACCATTTTCAAAATTCTTGATTGTAACGAACGTGTATTTTACTTTCTTGTTTACCTGCTTGACATTTGCATCTAACATAAATGTTTCATCACTTCTCGTTGGTACCGGGACATAAGTTTGCTCTTATGGTTGCGTACGATTTTCAACGCCCAGAACTGATTTGATTGGTTCAAAGCTATTACTTGCCTCCAAGATCAAAAATACATCAAAATTTAGAGATGAAAGTTTACGTACCCCTGTCCTTAATAGTTTCTTTTCAAGTATATCGTCAGCCGGGTGCTGTGGTCTTGACGCTACTCGCATTGCGGATTCTTTTGCTACTAGCATAACTAGTTCTTCAGGCGCCTGTGAAACATTACAACATCAGCATTAAGGTTTTAGAATTGTGCAACAATGTCTTATTGTGGATCGACTCTTTTCGTCATGTCACGATCACGGGTCGTAATAAACGTGTTTATGCAAAATGATTAATTGAAAACGTACTTAAAGCACGAAATTTTATCTCTCTTTTTTTTAAGGAGAAGATTTTGTCCTTTTTCGGATAGATCGCGAAATCTAGATTTTTTTAATACACAGTTCCAGCGCTATGTATAAATCCAGTGTCGCGAGGGGCTTTACAAAAACGGACACAAAGAAAACATCCAGACTCGGAAAAACCATTTGCAGATCATACAAATTTTTGTCCCGTGAGGTATTCGAACCCACAACACTCGACGTAGTAGCAGTGGCGAGGCGACCACTTTAATCACTACACCATCCGTGCAGTCACGCAAGTGACGTGAAATTGTGTTACGCAAGTGTAGACGGTAAATATGTACTGTCACAGTCAGACAGCCGATCCGCCCGAAGAAGAATAAGTTCTTCCAATACATGAATGGGCCGGCTCGACCAGGGAAGTACCACCATCTCACAGAAGATCGACGAAAAAATTAAATAACAGTATCGGTTATATTTCGTTCGGTGAGTGAGAGCGCCGGAGGCCCAATCACCCTTCCCTTCCCAAACCCCATCCTGCTCCATTTCCCTTTTCCTTCCGGTAGGCAGCGACTTGGTTGTGTTTTTTGGACATTGCTTCTGTAATGCTAAGAAAATGTGTATGAGCCACGGTTCTCGCTTACTATCAGGTGGGCCGCCGGGACCGCCTGTCACCGATGAACGCAATAAAATTTAAAACATACTTCTTCCTTAAAAATGTCTATCCGAAACTTCGGGCGAACAAAATATTGAGATTATACCTATCGCGAAGTTGCTTTGAATTTCTTTCTTTCATAGTGACATATCTCAGTTGTTCGGATCTTTTCACTGTACCTAAAGCTTGTGATGATCAAAGCGATATGTCATCTATGATAGGTACTCATAGTACCAACAGTCGGCCCGAAACTTCGGCACTTATGTTTATGGTACATGGTAGGCCTTGTCTTACTACGCGTAGCAACACTAGGTACTGATTTGAAGTCACGGGGCGGAGTCCTAGGTCGTAGCTGTCGCAGCGGAGCTACATTCCGTGTAATATGCAGAAGCATTCTACTTGATCCGTAACCGCTACTTGCGCGTTCTTGTGTGAGTGTGCGTCCGTATCTGCGCGTTATATTAGGCCGACCGTCAACTTTTACTTAATTTGTGGTTATAGTAAGTATATAGATGTGCCATACCTACCTCTATAGGCATAATTTCTTTGTTATCTGGTGCAACTTCAATATTTTGATCAACTTGACGACCAGTCTGCTATACATTTGTAAAGAAAACATTTATTAAACACATTTATTTATAAAAATAAAACATGCATCAGGCTTTTAGAACGGAAACTAACTTTCTTCACTATGAATAAGAAAAAGTATAAATCCATTCCTGAATCTTAGGCATGATTTTGTTAACATATGTTGCCTAACAATTCATATTTTATAAAAATGCCTTTGCGGTGAGATTGTGAACTAATTAAAATTTATATAACACCAACAGACATATAAAAGCTCGTCGAGATAAATAAAAAACATAAATGCTAAACATTCTGAACGCAAATAGAGAGACAGAAATATAGAAAGAGTACCTACACTCTTTACGGTCCTGTCCAGAAACATTTGCTTCGGCATCCCTTATCTCGCCTGAGGCTTAAGCAAAACGAGATTGTTGCCCGACCTTATAATCAGCATTTATTAACCAAAAGACCAACAAAGGATACTGGAAAGACGAAGAAGTAGTCTACATGAAAAAGAGTAAGATATTTTGGACTTTCGAAATTTGTACACATACTTCATAAGACGCTGCCGAGCTCACACCAGTCAACCCGTGACCATGATCGATGCAAGTCGGTCGAAACGTCGGGCAATTAATGGGTATTTATTATCTTTTAAATACTTAATTGCGAGTAAGACCTGTTATCTAATATTATATTAAGTTTTAGAGTAAGAGATTGATGTATGAGAACTTACTTCGTTATAAGGATACTGTAGTACAAATCTTCTATTCAAGTCGGGATACGCGTCAGGCTGGTAGATGTGCGGGTTGGTACCCATGATGTCTGACGGGTTCCCCGCGGCTATCTCGGAAGCCCACCTCATCTACTAATACATAGTATTTACTTGTATTATACTACATACTGCTAGCTGAAGGTTAAAATCCCCCGAAATATGCAAATTATTACATAAATATTATATTGTAATAAAGAGAGACGAGGAGAGAAGAGTGTATAAATGATTACATGGACAGAATCGAAATTAATTTCATCGTTTTAGTTAAAGTCAAAAACGATTGATCATTTTATTTCTGATAGAACTAACTGTTTCGGCCAACGACTGTTTTTTAAAGGCAATACATGTAATTAAAAATATCAGGTCGAATTGTCATAGTTATTGTGACGGTGGTTGTAAAATTACTTTTATTTTTATATACCTTAAGTTTTTCTTGTTGTACTAGAAACTTCTTGTAAATTGTCTTAATATAAAATTACACATCAAAACCAAAATGTTATCATATTCTTGAAATAGTACTTACCATTGTGTCTCAAAAAACAGTAACAACTGTTTGATTAAATAAGAAATAATTGAAATCCTTTCATATATTTGGTCGAAAAATTATAAACATTTTATTACATTTGTTATTACATATTTCATTTCTTTTCACCGTAATAGAATTTTTCCCGTCAAACTCGATACTAAACGCTGCCTACACCCTTGATATTACATACAGGTACAGGTAGGTACATACAAAGTCACGCTTATATTACCGAAGCTTAACCGGTCGTATACCGCCGGCTCGCATACCAGCCGGCAGATTTGTACCCGTCGTAGGCCGGTGGCTCGCATGCGAGCCACCAAATTGGCGCCAAAACGCCGCGCGCCGCCTTCGCTTTAGCTTAAGCTAACGTAAAACCAATTTGGTGGCTCGCATGCGAGCCACCGGCCTACGACGGGTACAAATCTGCCGGCTGGTATGCGAGCCGGCGGTATACGACCGGTTAAGACAGAGACTCTCAATTCGCCAGTTGTATTTTTAGGTCCCATGTAAAAAGATTGAGTCTATTGCTGTCTTTATGGCACAGTTCCAAATTACGTGCTGCTATTGAGACGTTCTCAGACAGGGAATTGAACCCAATACCACATGCACAAAAGTCACATAGAATACGGCCTGTCCCGCAAAGCCAGGCCCAGCATTTTTTCAATATCAAAAATATTATTTGAGGTCACAAAATACCTAACATTTATGGCCGTCAAACTCAAAAGCTTAAATAACTACGAAAAACCCGTACCGAATCCGAAACTAAAGTCGAAACAATCTCACGTATATTATAAGCCCGTAATGTCCCATGTGACACAGACCTCCCTATTCTAGTCATTTTTCTCTATCTATATGTAAAGTTGCTGAGAAAAACACTACAAAAGGAGCCCGTTTCGTCCCCACCCTCTCCGTTTGAGCCTACCGCGACAAAATACATAGTAAATAAATAAACGTCCGTACCCAATTACGTAATTTATTCGCTCTATCCTTATCATCACTCTTGTCAGCGTCTAAGATACCCGTTATTCCCTTTTTCTGTTCCGACTCGTCGCTGCTAGATTGACCTGACTCGTTGGATCCCTCTTGCACTCCTGGAGCAAATAGTTAATAAGTTCTTTTATTAATAACAGATTAAATAGTCAATTATCTATAATTACGAGGTAACCTGCATGACAGTTCTTCGTGATATTCTCGAAGACGTGAAGTCTTTATCATTTAACTAGCTGTGCCCGCAGTTTCACCCGCGTTTATGATTACTGCGCCCCCCCCCCCCCGTGGGTCGTAGCGTGATGTTATATAGCCTATAACCTTCCTCAGTAAATAGACTAACTAACACTAAAATATTTTTTTAATCGAACCGGTAGTTCCTGAGATTAGCGCGTTCAATCAAACAAACAAACTCTTCAGCTTTATAATATTAGTATAAATAACACTCGAGCATAGATCAATTTTTTTTTATTCATGCCTTTTCAGACTATTTAAGAATTTTCTCCCGCGGACGCTCAGGTTGTGGAATGAACTCACTGCCCAGGTTTACCCACAAGACTACAGTGGGGTTCTTCAAAAAGGGCGTTAAAGGGTTTTTACAAGGTCGGCAACGCGCAAGTGATGCCTCTGGTGTTACAGGCGTCCATAGGCTACGGTGACCACTTACCATCAGGTGGGCCGTATGCTTACTTGCCAACATAGGAGTATAAAAAAAATTGGCAGACTTCATGCAGCTACTGAGTATTCCTGGCTGCACTGATGGTGTAGTGGTTTAAATGGTCACCTCGCCACTGGGACTGCGCCGTGTGTTGTGGGTTCGATCCCCACACGGGATAAACATTAGTGTGATCTACAAATAGTTGTTCTGAGTTCAGACTCAGAAGAGTGTTCTTTGTGTCCGTTGTTTCAATGTTTGTGAACACCCTGCGACACAGGCATTAAACATATAGCTGTTGCCTTCTTTTCAATTAGGTTTTTTTTATAAATTTTCACATAGCACTTTGCCTTATTCGGGATCAAACCAGGTATCTCACACAAAGACAATTGCAAGTTATGCCAAAGAACCAACGAAGCAGTCAAATATTTTACGTTTTAATTTATAAGGTTTATAACTGTATGTTACCACTGTTTTCATTTAGCTGATTTTCATCTGATACCGAACCTTCTTCGTCTTCGCTTGATGCTTTCCCTGAATCATTGTCGCCGGGTTTTTCTTCAGCCTCTTCGTCCGAAGACGGATTCAATTTTTCATTATCTTTATTCTTGGCTTGTGGATTGAGCTGTCATTCGTAATTGTATTTTTAGTTGCTTATGTACCTAGGTACCTATTAAAGTATGTTTCAACTTTGGTCTTGGCATTATTAATAGGTAAAACATCACTATTAAATACTTTATCTTAACCTTTTTTAATAAATAAAAATCTAAATAAATACATTTTGCAAATGTATTGAATAAAAGATTCAAATTGAATAGTTAAAAATTATTATAATTAGTTGAGACAGCGTTTTTGTTGTGAAATGCGCCATCTATTGTATTCTTTTAGAAATACTACGACTAATAACTGTCTACGTTGTTTCTATTACTGGACGAAAGATGACGCTACCAGTTCATTTAAGAATATCAACATCTATTTTTTCACTTTTTGTACATGAAAGTCGATGTTGAGAATTTAAAACCTGCTTCATGGTAAAATATAAAAGCTGTAGAAACTCTCCGCTATTTTAATGGTGTCCCAAGAACACAACAAAAGGTTATTAGGTTGTGATTTGCGATCTGTTAGTTGTTAGTTACACAGGTAAGGGAATATTGACCTGTCTTAGACCAAAATCTTACCACAACCAAGTGTTCGTCAGTATAATGTGCTAACACATAAATTGTACACAAAAATAACCAACACTTCATGTTATACAATGATCAGATTGAATTAAAATTTCTAGAGGAAATCAGTACCTATTATTAAAAATTCGAGTGCCTACTTAAACTTGATTGGAAACTTAATTAAAATTACATTTTATGTTCGTTCATAGGACTTTTTTGTAGTCGGCTGCCACGTGTTGCCATGATATAAGGCTCATTTAAGTAGAGAGGATAGAATGATCCTTTGTATGCTTTGAATACTAGTTGATTTCATTCATTACTTATCATAAAATTGCCGACATCGATTGGCATAATTTCATAAATGTGGTATTATTACTTAATTAATATTATACAGTAGGTATATTTTCAAAGTTTGGTCGTTTAGTGTCGTCCCAGATTCGTTGCTTCAATTCACTTTAATTTCATAATAGCTGCTGTTTTTGATAATCTAGGTAGGTACTTACTTACTTGACTTAAATTCACGCAACTACATAAATATGTTTACTATCGAATTCAGCTTTACCATTAAAATATTTATAAAATACTAGCTGCCCGGACAGACTTCGTTCTGTCAAAAGTAATTTTTCTTTTTTTAATGTTTACGTTATCACTAAGGGGTATGAAAAATAGACAGTAGCCGATTCTCCGACCTACTAATATGCATATAAAATTTCATAAAAATCGGTCAAGCCGTTTCGGAGGAGTATAGTAACTAACATTGTGACACGAGAATTTTATATATAAGACTATGTATGAATAACAACGTTACCAATTTTCTAACTTTTCTGTAACTGCAATCAGCCCACTGAATACAAAGCATTTTCGCGCCATGCACATACGGAAATTGGAGTCGGCTTTTGTATATACTACGCACAGACTACAAAACCCATAATGGATGTACCTAATAAAAGGACGTTTCTATAAGCGATGGCGTGTGCCAATTGACGACCCACAACACACGGGCAATTGGATAAATAACAGCTAATTGCTTTCTGCACGATGTGAAATGATGACCTTCCTGTTGATGACATCCCATGTGCAATATATTATAAGTTTATAACTTTAGAAATAATATTAGACTATCTATCTTTTCCTCATTAATTTGTTTCAAAACAGAGTGAATAAGAAAAAGTCATCATTAAGGGTCGTTATTAGGTATAATTATAATATTAACAATTTCTATCACAAATCATAATATTAAATTATATTCGTTGAAATTAAACTGCTATATACGGATTTTATCGCGTTGTTTATTTGACACTATATTACAAAATTTTGAAAATTGTTACACTACTACTACTATTAAACTTTACTAATTTTTAAGCTAATTAAGATGGTCATGAGATGAGATGGACATGGTCAGTCTCCCCGTGACCATGGCTGCTGAAAAGCAACCGAAACGTCGGGGAAAGTGTAAAAATAAATTAAATCTAAATAGTTTAATAATAATTTAATTAGCTTAAAAATTAGTAAAGTTTAATAGTAGTAGTAGTGTAACAATTTTCAATATTTTGTAATAAAGTGTCGAATAAACAACGCGATAAAATCCGTATATAGCAGTTTAATTTCAATGAATAATATTCGCGTAAATAGAAGACAATATTATATTAAATTATATTGTGACAGAAATTGTTATTAGGTAATATAGGTACTTACATAATGATAACTATAAAACCATTCATTATTATTTAATGATAGCGTAACTGCTGCTGTCAGGAAGGAACATTACAATTTAAAGTATTTCACTGAGGGCGGCAGTTAGTCAATAAGTAGTGTATTTATCAAGAAATAACAAGTGAGCATATGAATTCATAATAATTTCACAAACACTAGCTAAACCGCATCTAAAATATCTATACCAGAGCATGTTTGGTTACAGTCTGATGACGATGGTTGACAGAAGACGCAGTAGGTACAGCCCGTTGCAAACTTAATGGCGGCTCGGCAGTTAGCTGCGAGTGCAGGTGTGCCCAGTAACTCACACACTAAATACAAGACGCGAAGAAGGGCGAGTGCGGGTGAAAATGCCTTACCGCTACGTCCCGCTGATACCTAATATTGAATTCTGCGCAATAACTCGTACCTACGATGTTCAGAGCCGCCATTAAGTTTGCATCGGGCTGTACCACCTGGTTAAGCAGTTAGCCAGTAGGTACAACTGTTGCAAGCAAGTAGGTACCTACTTACTTGGTCTGTTGTCAGGCAACCCCACCATGATTGCTTTAGTGCAATCGTAATACATCTGTTAGTTTTAGCTAGACGTATAATATGACAGTAGCTTTATATTCTACACTTTTACGGCTTAACCAATTGGTACAAAATTTTGGTAAGGGATAAGCTAAACAAGTAATAGGACGTAGGCTTTTTATTTAAACATGTGTGTAGGTACGTCCTCCAAAGAACGATTAAATAAGCTGATAATATTGTCATACATATATTTTATAAGTATGGCTGTTTTAAATTACCTACATTATGGTACAATTTGAATAAAAATATACGTGTTACCGACGTTCCTTAATTAACATGATACCTACACGGTAGTTACAATAATATGTTAATTGTTACATAATTGTAATATAATTAAAATGCATCTCAATCTCGATAGGTACATTCGAGACGGCAACCATTGCCGTGTAAGCAGATATATGTCTATATTATTAGTTATCTATTGCATTGGTCGCGCTGCACACGTTAAAATACATTATTGCATACTTGTAAGTCGTAATCCCTTCTCTTAAGTACCTACTCCATTATCGGACATAATAGAGCATACTATATATATACTATACTTACCAGGATACTTTAGGTAAGATGTTTTCCTCGGTTTAATGTTTAGCTTTTTTTATAACAAGTATATCTTTATCGTAAGTAAAAGCATCAAACAAAACATATCGAATTTAGGTACCTAATTAATCGTAGAAGCGTTTCTAACAGTGTTGTGTATTGTATTTCTAACTGGAAGTTAGAGCGTATTTTTACAGTGTTGCCATAAAAATATTAAAATGCAATGTAGTAGAATATACCATTGAAATAAAATAATCAAAAGAAATTAATTCTTTTAGTTATACTGTTAACAAAATAATATCATATGTCTAGTATGTAGAAAGGGAAATTATCTTCCCTTTCTAGATACTTATAATTAATGAATTTTAATGTTCTATTTTAAGCTTTGTTGTTATGTGTATGTGCATTCCGTCGTCTCATATAACTGGAGTACTCCTACTCTGTACAAACTTATGGTTATTTATTTGTGCAATTTTGTGTATATTCTTTCCCAGAAGTCTTAAGTAAATAACATCAGCGAAATAAATAAATAAGGCCTTTAAAATATTGTAGTAGATTTTATGCATCAGAAGTGACAACTGGAATTTAATTTGACATTCAAGTAGTCAGCTGAACAATGCATTTTTATTTATTTATTAAATTATAAAGAATCTAAACAATTATTCCGTTTGTGTTATTTATCATCTCGTGTGGACAAATGTGAGATTCTTATTTCAAATCCATTTGTAGTGTAGTGTGAAGTAAGGTATCGAATACCTTTGTCGTTTTTTATCGCGTAATAATAGTTGAATAATGTTTGGGAGGCCGAGATGTAGAGAGTGGACACCTCTCGCCACACAGCAATTGAGACTACGGAGTTTGATACAGGTAATATACGAGAAAATTTTTGATAAACTTTACTATACTTGTGATTTTGAAGGTTTACCAACAAACACCTACACTTCCCCTTTCATGTCTGCATAATATTGTGATCATGTTTCTCTGACGTTTTATATCTGAGCATTGATATCCTTGTAACATTTACTTACTCCAAAAATTAATGTAATGATGAAGAAGTAATTATTTGTGTAAATGCATTTTTTTTTCTAAAGTATGCCATGGAATTTTATTCTTTATAAAGTGTTTCTAAGTGTTTAATGTTATACTGCCTAGTACATTAATGTTGTTCTATGGCACTAGTGAACTACTTACTCAATAAGTTATCATGATATTACAATATTATAAATAAAACTTGTTTGTACTTTATATAATTTCTGGTTGCTATGCTTAGTTAATTTATCCTGTGAGGAAATTAAACATACCAATAATATAAAGAGTTACTATAGTCACCTCTCTGAAGTTATTAAAAACATTCTTTGAATGACAACTTTTTCTTAATAAAATCTTACAAACAAACAGTTTTGTTTACTTATAATATTTATGCTTTGTTTAATAAACAATTACTTGACCATTATCAATGCTATAACATAGGCAATACATTTTTTTTTAATTACTTCCTTTGTTATAAGCTCAACTATATGCCTTATGGTATAGTTGGACACTAGAGATTATCAGTATACGTGACCTATAGTCCTGACTTAGTTATATTGTATTATTTATTTTTACTAGCCATATAGTTGCATTTTTGGTTTAATATTAAAAATGGAAATCCATAGTCTCTGCCTACCCCTCTGGGAAACAGGCGTGAATCTATGCATGTATGTATTAAAAAATTTAAATATGACCACCATAATGCCATTATTTCTTAGTTAGTAAGGCATCTGTGTTCTACACTGTATTTCAATTAGGTCATCATGTGTAAGTAATGGACTTGTGGGTGGTCAGTTACTCATACCTCCACTGGTCTGTCCAGAAAGATAAACAATGTTGTACAGTACTTCATTGTTTCTGGATGGTTCAGAAGCTTTGCTTGTTGGTTGTTTATTGGCTATTGATTGCACAGAAGCATTGTTCAATGGTTATTCATGCTTCTGTAAGAGGCCATTTTTTTTAAATATAGTAATATGTAATAATAGAATATCACAAACACCATCTAGTCCATACTAAGCAGAGCTTGTACTATGTGTACTAGACAATGGATAAAAATACATTTACTTCTTTATGTAAATACATACATATACATAGAAACACTTAGACCACGACAATTGTGAAAACTTTGGAACCAAATGATTGTACCGAATCTGGTTACTCTGTGTATCTATTGTTTGAATGGTTTTAAGGTCCCATGATATAGGAGTTATTCTTTGCAATATTTTCGAAAGGCCGCTGCAAATTGAACCCATGTCTATAATATGTAAGCTAAAGAGCTAGGTAATTTCCTAACATCATATGGTACCTTATGAACAGAGAACATGTGTAAATGATTGTTTGATATAATATCTTTTTCAATACTTTATGTCAATAAATGTCCAAAAAATAACAATCTCACCGTTATTCAATATCAAACCTGTTGATAACTATATTATGTATCAAGGTCAGATATTAAGTAATAACAACAGCTTAAGTATTTTATTTATTTGCTTATTGATAAACAAGTAATTTAATTTATTACTTGTAACGTTCAATCACAAATGTAAGATATGGCATATCTTGCCATTACCAACGCACACATCTTATTACTTAAACTGTCCGTTTAAGTATTCACTTTGCCGCTGTGCACTGAGTGTTATAAGTTTTAACATCACATGTAACAATAATTTCTGCGATTCACAAACATTATTGGTGAAATTTGGCTCTAATACACTATATGTCTATTTTTTAGATGTTAAATAAACATCAGTATAGACTGATGACTACTTAACATCTACATACATAACATCTGACGACCTCGATGGCGTAGTGGTTAGTGAACCGACTGCCACGCCTGAGGTCGCGGGTTCGATTCCCGCACAAATCAAACATTTGTGTGCATGAACATGGATGTTATGTCTGGGTGTATCTATGTATAATATGTGTAAAAAAGAAAGTATATATGTATGTTTATCCATTGTCTAGTACCCATAGTACAAGCTCTGCTTAGTTTGGGCTAGATGGTGTTGTGTGTATGTGGTAGAATATTATTATTATTATTATCTTCGAAATCTATGATTTGATACACACCTGTGTATCTAAACATAGATCTCGAACATCTATGGATGGATGGCGTAGCACTGGCTAAGTGATTGCCTAGCCTATTGGCCTTAGTCAAATATAGAGAGTTATAGAATCGGAGTCTTCTCTGTGTCCGTTGCTTGAACATTTGTCAAGTCTCCCAAACACAGGATTGAATCCTACTGTAAGAGTAGTCCCAGAAAGAGACCATACATCTATGTAATCTATTATCTATTACATTCCAGATCGTTGGGTACAACATCAGGCCTCCCGAATGGTGCACGCAGCCGTGTAGTTTCTACTTAACCCTGCACCACACAACTATGTCGGCGCCTTTTTATACCAGCGAGAGAATCTGTTCTCCACACCCTAAATGGAAGGACATTGATTCAGGTACTACCAATTTCAGTTCCAGCGACTTATTCACCATTCCAGGTACCGAGTTGGCACACCGTGGTAAGTTTAGTCGGTAGTACTCCGGACGTTTGATCTTTCCCCGGCCGAGCCCGACTTGACCTCTACGGTTACCTTAATCCCGCGAAGAGGCATGTTTAAATGCATTCCCCTATGTTAAAAAAGGTACTAGTTAAACATTTTCTAAAGAGTAACACACCTTGGTGTGGAAATATGGATAAGATGTATTAATGCTTACAGCTTTTAAAACTGGCGAATTGCATTAGTGGCAGGTAGCGTTGCCAGGTGTCCGGATACAGCCGGACACAGTCAGGCTATTTGGTTGCGTATGCGGCTAAATTAGACGGTGGTCGGCAGTCCGGCAGTTGTTAGATTTTATTTTTTTTTACATTCGTCATGTGTTGGTTTCGCTTCGCCCGCCTCACTTGTATCGTTAGCGAAAGCGAGCGGTCCCTAAAAATTATCGCGCTATACCCATACTAAAAATTAAGGGTTTTTGCCCAAATGTCTGGCTAAACTGACTGTCCACCTTTTTGGTTTTAAGACCTGACAACCATAGTGGTAAGTATTGAGTACGGATATTAGAATGTTCGTACCTGTTTTCGTACATGTTAAACCGTTGGATATGGATGAAAATTAGATTACATATGTTACTTTATATTATGCATTCTCGTGGCATTCATGACAGGAACTAGTCGTAGATATAATATGTAAGTACGGAGGAGAGTAACGAGGTCGTTATATGCGCATACGCCAGAAAGAGTAGAGATTCAATTATGAAAGCGCATCTGACTCGCTTAGATACCTTGTGCAAAGGTAAAAAAATGTCGTACTTAGAAAACTTACAAGAGGCTTATAAGTTCGTTATAACAAAATAAAAAATCGAGAACGTATCAAATTCTAATTGGTCTTTTCGTAAGAGATGTTCAAGGAAAACTATGTAGGTAACTTTTGAATAAATAATTTATTATTATTGTTATAGGAGCTATAGAAGCCAAAACAAATATTTTAGAATTGTTGTCTTTCTCTCTGTCTATATGTTTGTAGGTGTCACGCAAATATTACTGCACAAAATTCAATGCGATTCACACAGTTGCATTGCTGGAGATCTAACTTAAAACCTGGCGTAAGTTTCATCTTGAAACGCTGCCTTAACGTCGAGTATTATGTGTGTAGATCAGCTTCTTACATGCCTTCTCTCTTAGCCTTTATTATTCCCAAGTCACTTGGGGTCGGCTTTTCTGGTCTAACCGGATTTGACTGGATATCAGTTTTTACGTGGAGCGGCTGCCACCTGACCTCCGCAATCCGAAGGCTAACGATACCCTAAGGCTAGACCAGTGTCAGGATATTAAAGGGTACTGATTTTCCCAATAACGACTGCCATAGATGTTCATGGCAGCCGGGACCAACGGCTTAACGTGCTCTCCGAGGCACGGAGCAGGCGATAATTGTCAATCAATACGCACATAATTTCGAAAAGTCATATAACTTCCGAAAGTCAGAGGTGCGCGACGTGGGTTCGAACCCGAGACCCTCTGCATTGCAGTCTGTTGGTCTCCCCACTGAACTATCGCTGCTACTATCTAACTTAAAACCTGGCGCATGTTTCATCTTGAAACGCTGCCTTAAAGTCGAGTATTATGTGTGTAGATCAGCTTCTTACATGCAAAAAAAGAAAAATATAGATAGTCGCGTCTTCTTTCTTTCTTTCTTATCTATTTTTAAAGATTATTTAAAGATAATAATAATAAAATAAGAATAGTATTTTTTTAAAGATTATTTAAAGATAATGAATAGTATTTTTTACAATACGTTGACAAGACTAACTGCATGTAACCAGCTATCCAACGTATTAAGTCTTTATTAAGATCTTTTTGCTACAGCAATTACCTGTTGGAAGACCGTTGGACTGCCACGCAGGGCCTATTCCTCTTTGATATAGACCCAGGTGATCAAAGTAAAATAGAGACGCAGAGGTCTTGAGCTCAATCTTTAGGCTAACCTCTGATTTTTCGCAGTTATATGTGTATTAAATAGTTAATTATCTTTTGCTTTAACGGTGGAGGCAAACATCGTGAAGGAAGCTACATATCTGATATCTATAATGTTCTCGAAGGTATGTGAAGTCTGCTAACCCACACTGATCCAGCGTGGTGCACTAGGGCCTAATCCTTCTCACATTAAGAGGATGCCCGTATAAAGATAGGCGGAAAAACAGGGCGGATTATTATAGGATATTTTTATGAATAGATAATTTATAACACTATATAGATTACACAATGTCCGCCAGTCCGAATTTCGGTCAAATCTTTACGGAGACTGGCCACCTGCGCGGATGTTATAGTGCACAAAAGTGAACGCAAACACAAGTGCATTATCTGATCCCTCACTCTCATAATCCGGCAGTGCAATCCGACACGACCGGATACAAGTCAGGCGCAGGAACAACTAACTTTACGTGCTTGCCGAAGCACGAAGCAGTCTAACTCAACCAACTTTCTAACAACGGGCTGCCATTGAGATTTTTTGGCAGAAAAGCAGAATACCTTTTTGTTGGCCGCCCTTAGCTTTGTTTATTATTAGTCTATACTTAAAAATCCAGTAGGTATTATCGCTGGAATGTAAAGAATGGAAGCTCTAGATGTATTCAATAACCCCCGGAACTGGTACAGACTTGTTTGACAACCAGTTGGTACAACAGATCGATTTTATGTAATCGGATGGATCGATTCATGACTCATATACTATCACGTCTAGTAGTATGTGTGTCAATCGTTATCAGGCACCTAATTAATAATTTGTGTATGTAATTATTCCTATTTAAAGCGGTTTGACCTTAATTTACGCGATTTACGCGGCGTGTGTCAAAATGTTATCAATCCTGTATATAAATTGTCTCACTGCTGGGCACGAACCTTTTTAGGATAAGAAGGGTAACATCTAATCCTTAATTACTTACTAATATTGTAATTGCGAATGTGAGTTAGTAGACAAAGATTTCTCTTTACATTTTCTATACTTAAATATAATAAAATTGTGACTGGTTGATGCCTGTACTTATAAGACTTTTGGGAAAAATTATGTAAGGGGTCTTTAAAAGAGCAGTAGAAGGCAAACCGATTGTTTTAAGAAATTTTGTCTGTCTGCATGTTTGTACGCGCCATACGCAAAAACTACTGCATCCAATTGAATGCAGTTTCTAAAGTTATATTGCTGGAAGTCTAACTTAAATTCTGATGCATGTTTTACCTTAATATGTCGCCTACAAGTAGAGTATTAATAATATGAAACTTGATACGCTGCCCAGAAGTCGTAACAACAAGAAATAGTTGAAGGATCCGAGAGACACATCACATATTTACTAGATTTCGCCTCCTGCTGCGCTTGCGTAAATGTTGGTTAAGTTAGTTAAGCAACAGTACTTTTTGCTGGATGAAAGGAACCCTATGTCCTATTCTGTATACCTGACAACGTGTATGCGAAATTGTATGATGATCGATCGAGTAGTTAAGGCGTGAAAGCGTGAGAAACAAACACACGTTCGCATTTATAATATTAGTTAAAATTCATTTTGAAACTCTGTTTGTGTCTACTTTCAAATACCGCGCATACGGAATCACAGACAAAAACTAGTTTGGATATAAAAACACTATTAATATTATTTATATTTAAGATCTTACTGATAACCTTATACATAATTATGTACATATGCATATTTCTTATGTAACGAAATAGGCTAATAAGCATACAGACTGGCTGAATGAACTATTTAACTACTACATATAAAAGCGAATAAATTTTACACATTTGTAAATCAATAATCATGGCCTTGGTGTTTTGTCGATATGACATAATAGCAAGAAGTAGATATTAAAATGCGTTAAAAGAATTCGCTAAATGTTTACAGAGTGATTTTTATGCTAAGGTTTTAGTAGGTAGACGCTAACACTCGGTATTTTTGTTGATACATACATACATAGATTCACGCCTGTTTCCCAGAGGGGTAGGCAGAGACTACGGATTTCCATTTGCTACGATTCTGACACACTTCTCTGGCTTCATTCACTTTCATCACATTCCTCATATACGCCCGTCGGTTCAAGGTGCTCTTAACCTGGCCTTTGTCCAGAACGCCTCCGATCTGATCGAGAAACGTTCGACTAGGTCTTCCTCTTGCGACTGTTCCATTCACACTAGCCTTATAAACTTTCTTAGTCAGTCTTTCCTCGTCCATTCTTTCTACATGCCAAAACCAGCTTAACATACCCTTTTCTATTCTTGTCACTATATCCACTTTCATGCCGCATCTCTATCTTTTTTGTTAATATTATGGCCTATGTCATTATTGGTTGTCAAGCTACGGTTTTTGATTTATTGCCTTTAGTATGGCAGTTTGTAGAGTGGTTAAAGTTGTATATTATAAAACAAAGTCCTCCGTCGCGTCTGTCTGCCTTTTGGCGATAAACTCAAAAACTACTAAACGGATTTTCATGCAGTTTTCACGGATAGAGATTCACAAGGAAGGTTCATGTGTATGATTTGTTAAGGTCTACTACCCGCGCGAAGCCGGGGCGGGTCGCTAGCTTCGTCATAAAATGATAACTTAGTATACATTTACGACCTTATTCGTAAAACTTACGAGAGGGTTATAACGTCGTTATAAGTGAAAATTCTTAAAAGTGTTGTTTTTAATCTATAATAATATTATAAAGCTGAAGAGTTTGTTTGTTTGAAAGCGCTAATCTCAGGAACTCCTGGTCCGAATTGAAAAATTCATTCATTCATCAAACATGAAAGGTTTTTGTTGAAAGGTTGTGAAAGTAACCGACGAGAAAATATGGGATGCACAAACGGGATTTCGAAAGGATATGGGATGTACGGTTTAGGTCTTTTCCTTACGGTGCATAGCCGAGAGAGTTTTGGCCAAAGGTCAAAAGGTCTATTGCGCATTCGTGGATCTGGAAAAGGCTTATGATAAAGTGGTGAGGAATGAACTTTGGTCGGTATTGTCCATGTATGGAGTGAATAGCACCCTCACGTGAGCTCTGAAATCTCTTTATGATGATTCCAGAGCTTGTGTTAGGATAAATGGGACCTACACAGAATGGTTTAGCATCGAAAAAGGTGTTAGACAAGGATGTGTAGCGTCACCTTGGCTGTTTAACCTATACATGGACAATTGTTTAAAAGATTTAAAAGATTGTGAATGGGGATTAAGAATGAATGAGTTACTTATCAAATGTCTTCTTTATGCCGATGACCAAGTAATACTTGCGTCATCAGCAGAAGAGTTGCAGGCGATGGTAACTATTATGCATGGTGCTTTTGAGAGTAAATGAATGAAAATAAATGTAAGCAAAACGAAAGTAATGGTATTTGAAAAGGAAGAGTGCGTGACGATGTGTAATATTATGATTGATGGAGAAAAAGTGGAGCAAGTGAAAGAGTTTGTATATTTGGGTACTTTGTTTACAAGGGATGGTAAACATGAGGGAGATATTGAAAGGAGAACGATTGCGGGAAACAAAGTGAATGGAGCTCTACGCGCTTTTATGAACAGTCGAAATGTTTCCGAAAAGGCACGTTTAGCTGTTCATAGAGGACTATTAGTGCCCACACTTATGTATGGAAGTGAAAGTTGGGTATGGCAAAAGAAGCATGAGAGCAGAATAAATGCTGTAGAAATGAGAGCGCTGAGAAATATATGTGGTGTGACTCTGAAAGATAGAATAAGGAATAGTGTGATTAGAGAGAGATGCGGCATGAAAGTTGATATAGTGACAAGAATAGAAAAGTGTATGTTAAGCTGGTTTGGGCATGTAGAAAGAATGGACGAGGAAAGACTGACTAAGAAAGTTTATAAGGCTAGTGTGAATGGAACAGTCGCAAGAGGAAGACCTAGGCGAACATTTCTTGATCAGATCGGAGGCGTACTGGACAAAGGCCAGGTTAAGAGCACCTTGAACCGACGTGCGTGTATGAGGAATGTGATGAAAGTGAATGAAGCCAGAGAAGTGTGTCAGGATCGTAGCAAATGGAAATCCGTAGTCTCTGCCTACCCCTCTGGGAAACAGGCATGAATCTATGTATGTATGTATGTCATCAAACATTTATCGAGGAAGGCTATAGGTTATATAACATTACGCTACGACCCATGGGGGCGGCGCAGTAATCATAAACGCGGGTGAAACCGCGGGCACATCTAGTAATACATAAGAATGCTAGATTGTCTATTAACGATGGTGTATAATATGATAAAGGTTTACAGAATATTTTCTATTATTTCACAATTTGACACTATTATTAATATTTTCGACATTAATACTAATTATTTAACCTTGTGACATTAATGTTCATTATTATTTTATATTGTATCAACCAATTTTATATGCACACTATGTTTGTTATTTATAAGTACCTATACCTATTGCAATACTTATATTTATTATTTGACACTTTTAATGGTTTGCACAAATAAGATTTTGATGTTGCATGTACTTAAATATATAATATAGTAGTTTTCCCACGGTTTCACCCGCGTAATTCCCGTTTCCGTGTGAATATCGGGTTTCACCCCTTTCACCCCCTTCAGGGTGGAATATCCAAAAATCCTCTTTTAGGGCTCCCCTACACTCTCCAAGGTACATACATGCCAAATTTCAGCTTCTTGCGTTCAATAGTTTCGGCTGTGCGTTGTCTGTCAGTCACTCAGTAACGGAAGAGTTTTATATATATAGATTTGCACACTTCTTTTGAGATTATAATTCAGCATGTACTATATTCTATATATCTATATTCTATCATACGAAGAAACAGAAAAAATGCTTATATAATTACCGACAGCTGCGTGGCACTCAAGATATGTAACACAAAAACCATATATACACACATATACACTACACACACACACACACACACACACACACACACACACACACACACACACACACACACACACACACACACACACACACACATACACCACACACACATGCACCACACACACACACATACACAAAATAGTTCTTAGTCATATGACTAAACTAACTAATTTTTGAAAGTAGGATATCCTACTTTCAAAAATTTGCTCACTTATGTTTTCTTTTTTTACATTATTATTATTTTTATTTTTGTTTTTTGATTATGCCATAGTTTAGTAGCAGTAAAATACAAATGAACGTAAATAGTAACATTACATAATATGCTTGTAATCAATTGGGGGAATCGGAACTGTTACTCCTTCATACAGGTTATACTGTAACCTAGTTAGGAGATCAGAACTGCACCCACTATAATTGTAGCAAATCAATAATTTTACCATGTATAATAAACTGTATACCCATGTACTGCAATATTTGAAATTGATCAATAAACTTTTATTATTATTATTATTACTATATTATATACCTACCGACTATGTACCAACTTTATGTACCTGAGTAATGCAAATAAAAGTAACAAAATAAAATTTTTTACGATGCCTTTTTCAGACATATTAAGTATTTTACCTACCCATCGTATTAAGACCTTAGTAAGATATTTTTATGAATAAGATCGTTACAATCCTAATCTATACTAATATTATAAAGATTTAATATTTTGTTTTTGTTTGTAAGTATTTAACTCAAAAATTACTCAAGTGATTTTAAAATTCTTTCAACATGTATGTATATGGCCGAGATCGTGAAAAACTGTGCGGGATGTAATTCCTAAAAGATACTCAATAAAACAAGTGAGAAATGGCAATGAATTGCCGTAAATTTTAGAGTTCGAAATAGGCAAAGGTCACGTGATACCACGTGACCTTGAGGTCAGAGATCAAAGGTCATAGTCATTTCGTATATCGACTATGCTGAGTCGAATGGCGTTGACCGCGAGTCTCTAGCTCTTACGGTTCTTGAGTTGAAAGTTGTGTAACATACAGACGGACGGACAAAGCTGTTGTATAAGAGTTTTTTCTAACTCTTAAACCTGTTAGCATATATCTGAACTGTATTTATTTAATGCAAACGACAGAACTAATTGTGGCTATTCAAATGTTATCTACTTAAAACAAATAATACATATCGTGGGGGTTTAACCCCGGAGAATCTTAACACCGACTTTTCAATTATTGACGTCACACGCACAACACCATCTAGTGACACCAATCGTAAATACATCCACACTATGAACTTAAAGTTACTTGACCATAACATTAGAAAGCTATATTATCACCGCGTACACAATTTGATCTGCAGAGCCTGTGGTGAACGGGACGAGTCCATATTACATCTATTGTGTGAATGTGACGCGTTGGCTGGACTAAGGATGGGTCTGATGGGATTGGCATATCCGAACCCTGAAGACTTCAGGCTTCTCCCTCTGAAGTGTACGCTGCGACTAATGCAGTACATTCATAGGGAGATAGCTAAGGGATAAATCTCGGGGCCGACACAAAAGATCCCACTGGGTCGAAGTGTCGCCGGTCTGCACTGACTGGCTCCCGTAACAAGATAAGATAAGATCACCGCGTAAAATAGGCTGTATATTATTAAAAAAATAAAGCACTGTTACTAACATAAGCTAACCTACATACATTTAAGCGAGAGAAGTCGCGGGCAATATCTAGTAACAAATAATAAGAAAGTGCAGTGACTTTACAAGCCTTAAGTTCATCACACAGACAGTAGAGGCGGACCTTTAACTAATACTAATTCGAACAATACAACTAGTGAGAAACGGCCATGAATTGCCGTAAGTCTTAGAGTTCCAAAAAAATGCTATCACGTGACCTTGGGGTCAAAGGTCAAAGGTCAAAGGTCATAGTCATTTCGGGGTTATATCGACTATGCTGAGTCGAATGGCGTTGACCACGAGTCTCTAGCTCTTACGGCTCTTGTGTTGAAAGTTGTATAACAGACAGACGGACAAACGGACGGCCGGACGGACAAAGATGTTGTATAAGAGTTTTTCTAACTCTAAAAAATCTTCCACCAAAACACGGCTTCTTCGACTTTTAATAAAGATACGAAAGATTTCGACCTTGTAGCAGCATTATAGACTGTGCGAGAACAATGCTTCTCATGAGACGCACGCAGATTTCGATGATAGCAACCTCAGAAATTATGGATCTTTTGCTTTATGAGCCCTAATATGACTTGCTATACCAAACTTGGTCTTAAATGTCTTACTACACGTATGGCAGTATAGTTGGCCTGCGGAGATGTATGTACAGGTGTAGAAGGGTTTACGTCTTTCTTTATGATTGCACAAACGCGGCTATTTTTGTTTTGCTATAAACTCTGCTGTTATCTGAAGCGCACAAAAACAATGCGCTTTAAATGAGAATGTTGGGTGCCTGGATCGCAATTGTGGTTGAGGGATCGTGATATCGCTACCTCTACGCAATGATGCAGCGATTAACTATTCATTATTATATCGTTTTCGACAAACATCGTGAACTATTATCAAATTTATTTCCTCCAAAAGTTTACCGTCCTCTCCTTTTTTTTTAATACTTGACTTACAAAAAGTCTTTAATACTTTTTCTTCACTTTCTTGTAATAGATTCCCACAAATAAAACAATTTACTGCGTTAGAAGCCATGACTCTAAAATCGCTAACAATACTGTAAAACGATAAACGTATACTGATAACTACTACAAAATACTTTCATTGAGTGCTGTGGGCAGATTCTATTTCTTTACTTATTTTTCTTTTATAAATGACAACTCCTGTACGAGAAGTAATTCCTGTCTCGGTCTCGGACCTTACAAACATTCATACAACGGACACAAAATACACCCAGACTCGGAACAACTATTTGTGGATTACACAAATTTTGTGCCCACATCGAACCCACAACACTCGGCACTGTGGCAGTGGCGAAGCGACCACTTAAACCACTACGCCATCCATCCGTCAGATGGTCAGATGTTTTTTAGAAGGGAGAGAGAGTGGCTCGACACAAAGGTATTCCTATATACCTGCAATAGGTACATAGTCAGTGCGGCCAGATCATGGTTAAAAATGTTCTCCTCGAAAGACGAAATAGCACGATGCTTAATGCTGGAGTAGGAAAATTTGTACCTACTCACAATCTGGCGGCTTTGGACATAGTATAGTTATGTTACGTAAATATACGCAAAACACCTGTTGGTGTAGATAAATAAAAGTTTGGGGCACTCGTACGCCATAACTATAAATTTTACAATAAAATGTCAACACAAATTGTAGAAATTTTTCTCTAGTTTAATTTTGTATAAGATGTTTTTATCGTAAAATGTGTTGGAAAGGAGATATTGTCAAAAAACTGCTATCAGGCGCCATTATTCCAATATGGCGGCGCGAGCGGTACAGGTGGCAAAATTGACATTAGGGAAAAGCATATCGAAATCTACACTCGCGTGCAAGTAAATCGACTCAAGTCTCAAGTGCGCATAAAAAGTGATATAACTAAAAAATTACTTATTTTACCTCTATATAATGTTTTACATAATTAAAGCCTAGTAATTAGGCTTTCAAATGGTAGCATAATATCAGTAATTTAAATAAACACTTGTACTTAGAATGCAACTGAACGCAACCTCCCGTAAACTGCTCTGCGCTCTATACACAACTTGCGCGACACAACCCCCTATAAAAACCCTCTGTAATCGTTTTTTCTTATCAGTCGCTCATTAGACGTTGACTTGAACACATCTCTGCAAATTAAAGCCGTCATTTGAAGAAAATTATGGATACAACACCTGAAGAAGCCTCTCAAGTCGTTGCCCTATTGCAAGAAGGGTTGAACCAGCGAGAAGTCGCTCGTCGTTTGAATATGAGTCAGTCCGCTGTCTCGAGAGTATACAGAAGGTTTCAAGAGACTGGTGCCTTCACTCGGAGGCCTAATACCAGCCGACGCCGGTGCACCTCGGAGCGTGACGACCGATTTTTGGTCTCGACCTCTCTCCGAAATCGACACCTTACCGGCGTAGATGTGCAGCAGGAGCTACGTCAAGTTCGCGGGGTGACTGTCAGTCAGTGGACAGTTAGAAGAAGGTTGAAAGAAGCTAACCTTACTCCGAAAAGACCCGCTACAGGCCCGAAGTTGACCACAGCTCATCGTCAAGCACGCCTTCACTTTGCTCGAGAGCATTTGGATTGGAGCATAGAGCAATGGCAGTCAGTCCTGTTCACAGATGAGACGAGGATGTGTCTCCATGGCAGCGACAGGAGAGGTCGGGTATACCGTCGTCCCGGTGAACGGTTTTCACAGTGCTGCTTTGTGGAAACCGTTGCATATGGTGGCGGATCTTGCATGATGTGGGCCGGAATTTCCTTAGAAGGCAAAACGGAGCTTGTTTTCGTTCCTGGGGGAGGCCGGGGAGGAGGTCTGACCAGTGATCGTTACATTGAAAATGTTCTACTGGATCAAGTTGTCCCTTATCAAGGCTTTATTGGGGAAAATTTCATCTTGATGCATGACAATGCCCGATGTCACACTGCTCGGGCCACACGTGATTTCCTGAACGAAGTTGGAATTCACACTATGCATTGGCCAGCGCTCAGCCCCGATTTAAATCCCATTGAGCACATATGGGACGAGCTCAAAAGGAAAGTTAGAGCGAGGAATCCAGCTCCGACAAACATCAATGAGCTCAAGACTGCGTTGGTAGAAGAGTGGGGTCGAATACCACAATCATCCATTAAAAAGTTGATAAGGTCGATGAAGAATCGCATGAGAGCAGTGATCAGAGCTAGAGGAGGAAATACCAAATATTGACACGAATAATTTTTTTATCTTACGCACATTTTGTTTCATTTAAACACAATAACCCCATACTGTGAAATTGTATGAATTTTCAACATTTTTTACATTATCATTGGCATTAACCTTTTTTACTAAACTACTGAATCGATTTTCATGCAACTTACACCATTTTAAAGCTCAATTACTAGGCTTTAATTATGTAAAACATTATATAGAGGTATAATAAGGCATTTTTAAGTTATATCACTTTTTATGCGCACTTGAGGCTTGAGTCGATTTACTTGCACGCGAGTGTATAAAACGACAAATTTTCAAAATTCCCGGTCTATTTTCCAGGGAACACCTTTATTTCGGACGAAATGACTGCACTATAAGAAGGTTGTACAAAATTTACTTTATTCTATGCGGGCTTCGAATTATTTATTCTAATTAAACGTTATCTACTATGCAAATACATGAAAATATTTTCGGCGATGTCCTCGCTGTAACCATGAACATTTGCATATTATCTTTTTTTGATTGTAATTTGTTTTAGAGCTTTCGGATTTCAAATGATTGTTATTCTTGCTAACCCGTCAGTTAAGACTGCGCCGAGCGTAAGAAGCGGTTGGACTGAATGACAGAGCTCGATATTCAAATCGGCGCGCGGCCGCCATAGTAAAATTGTATGGAGGATTTGAAGTGCTTTTTTGATAAATATGTATCTTTATTGTCAACCAATAACTTAAATATTTGGGACGGACAAATTGTAATATAACTATTTATGTTTCGTTTAACCTGTAAAATAGGATAGATTTCTACTGTTATAATCTAAAAATCACGTAACATGAGCTTACGTTTTTGCATTTTTCGTGCACATTTACATAATTTTGTAGGCGAAAATATTAATTATTTTAAATTTTTGACACAGAGTAATTGTAAACATATTCATTGCTATGGTAAATGTACATTTTTTATTTGTATTAAACAAAAAGTATTGATTTTATCAACTTAACTGTGACCGCCTGTTTTGGCACATTTCGCTCGGCGCAGTCTTAAGTCAAATGCATGATTTTAGGGTAGGGGTAAGGGATTTTACATCGGTAGTTTAATGGGTGGCGAGTGAACCCTTGGTCTCTTGCCTATCGTGAAACTCTGGGTCCGAAGGCCAGTTCGGATGGTGTGTACTTGTAATTTTTGTTAAGAAGTTTTTAGCGCGGATTCTAGGAGCGTGCGCAGTAGACTATATAAAATATAGTATCTATATTATAATACTACACTCTTAAAATATATTTATAAATAAATTATTATTTAAATAATTGCCTTTTTGATAACAAGTGTATCTGTTTACAGTATGTACATTCATATAAGCCTCAAAGCCTCGCTTGCTCTCACTGAGCGACGTATTATATCTAATCTATATCTAGCATGTATGCAGTGTTCTATTGTACGCTTATCAGTGATATTCAATTCAAATTGAAAAATAAATAAACAAAATGACAAATTTGACTTCAGTTACTGTTAATAATAAAACAGGCTTATATTTTGAAACCGAAGGCACGTTACTGAAAATAAACTATTGCTAATTCTCCACAATGCAATACAAGTTCTTGCAAAATTTTATCTAAATTGGGTCAGTCGTTATCTTCGAAAACGTAACTAATAAAGTCACTTTCACATTTATAATATTTGTAGATATTCTATAAAGTCATATTCAAATATAAACATTACAACCACATACTAACGTTATCGCAAACGTAAAGAGACCGCGACTGTTATCAAACCGCAGCTGTTAGGGAATTCTATTGCGTCATCGGTGAATCATATTCAATTCTTGTTACAGAAATAACGCACCGAGTGTCGTCAGCAAACGTAGTTATTCGAATATGGTGTCACATACTATATTCGAATGACGAACTCACCAAATCCCAACAGGACACTGTAATACAAACCTGGGGGGTCTATTTCAGTGGCTTGAGGTACATTGGAGCCAATCTCGCTTCCAATTTCACATCGGACTGCTTCAAAAGCAATACTCTAGTTTTCCAAATGCACGGCGGATACTTCTGTTCCTACAAGAGTTTAAAACTAGATGTTATGCCGCCCGAAAACGAAATGGAACACGGTTCTCTATCTTCAGATTCCTCTGGCAGGACCAATCTGTCCAAAATCACTTTAGAAGCAAAACATATATTGAATCATAAATTCGGCAAGGAATCTAGGTCGACCTCTCCTAGTAAATACTCTAGGAAATCGGATAAAGAGTATTCTAAAAGTAACAGTCCAGTTGAAAGAGGTTTTCAGCAGAATTTTCCGACTTTACGGACTTCTGCTAGCCTTAATATTGGACAGAGTCAAAGAGGAGACTATTATAGGAAAAGAGAAGAGAACGCAGAATTTGCTAAAGGCGATCCGAATCATATATTTGAGCACTCGCCAGAAAACTTAGACGTTAAAGAATTTACGGGTGGTGTGTACTGTGATAGCTACTCCCATAATACTTCGCAAGAAGACCTCTCCAATAAAGTGGATCTAAGCGAAACGGCTGAGAGTTACGACTTAAGGAACGAAGCTGATGGAGTTCCGAAGTTTAGATTTATGGCTTTAAACTTCTTGAAGTCAGAAATAAGGCCGAGCTATAACGCAACTAAGTTACAGAAGCTGCATCTTCTGCAATACTCGATAAAGAAGAGGCAAGAAGCTGTTCAAGAGATTAAAGAGCGGATTTATAATAAGTGTGCGTTGACGAATGACGATTGGCCGCAACACGATGATCTGTGTGATATAAGATTGAAGTTCAAGAGTAGGTCACAAAGGAATTTGTTTTCGCCAGAAGACGATAGTATGAGCAAGGAGAAGTCTTCGTCACAAACTGATCTTAGTGCCAAGAACGGGAGGATTAAGGAGAATAGGCCTATAGTGTCTAATGGATCGAGATTGACGTTCTCGAAGTTAAATGATCTCTTATCTTTTAAGGTTAGTATGATCAAGGTTAGCTTTTACTTCTCAAGTCGATAATTACAAACTGTGAGTGTTTCTTTAAGGATTTGATATGTTGAGACAGATAAGATATCTGTTTAATGATATGATATTCCTTGAAATTAAACAACTTTATACGGATTTTATCGCGTTGTTTAATTTCAGTGTATAACTTTCGCGTAAACGTAAGACAATATTATAATGTTCTTTCCCATTATCTATACTTATTTATGACTTATATCTATATCAGCATTAAATTGAACGCATGTCCAATCAACAAGATGATAGGTTCGGATCGAGCAGTGTTTCTAGGCTTTTGTGATACGAAATCCGCAATCACAGCACGGTATGTTCAATGGAGCTGGTATAGAGCCAACTCTTATTACTAACGGCTTAATCATAATTTGGTGTACTATGGATAAGATACACAACTATCTTTTAGTGGTATCCCTTAAAACAGAAATGCTAAAGTCTAATAATTTAGATTGCACGAATAGCGCAATGGTTTAAGTGGTCGACTCACCTCTACCAGTGCTCTGATCGTTGTGGATACAACACAGGTAAAATAATTGCGTGATCCACATTTAGCTCTTCCAAGTCTAGATGTTGTTTGCATACGATATTTGAACAAAGCCAGCAACAAAGAATTTCGTCCAAAGACACTTATTTTTATAATTCGTTGTGTATGCTAATAAAATATCTTGGCACTTCACAGGCAAAGCCCTCGCCCTTCCAGAGAGCGGAACACGTAAGGCTAACGAAACAGCTGGAAATATTGAGGTTTAAACGCATCATACTCTCTGATGAAAGAGATGCCAAGTTAGCGAGTATCAGGCGATTGAAAGAGAAGCATGCGAAGCTGTTTGAAGAGAACCAGGATGTTGGTGAGTGTAAGGAAACTTTAGTTCAGGGTGATTTGGGTACTATTGCAGTTAGTTTCATATTGTCAAGGTACTGTTTGGTATATAAATCAGGGACTAATGAACAGTTGGCAGAATAATTGAGAATATTTGTTCTCTGAACTCAAAATATCTAAGTATAACAATATTGTACTCTATAATTGAAACAAGTTAAATGGCCACTTATTTACATGTTTACTTTAATAGCAAACATTAATTATCGAAAACTCAAAAGTGATTAAACGATTTTCGACAAAGTGGTCTTTTATTAGTGGAAAGCAAAAATGTTTTCTACCACGAAAAGCCTGCTATACTTTTTTAACCTCTGAGTCTTATTCGAAGAGTTTAATGAAAACACTATGTGGGTCTGTGTGTCTGTCTATTAGTGACCGGAATAACTCCAGAACCATAACTGGACCGATTGACTTGTAACTTGGTGTGCAGGCACCTTGGGGTCATACCTGTGTCGAGTTTGAATATAGGCCTTGTGGGTCAAAAGACCCCCGTGATACACACAAGGTCACATGTATTTTAAATGGCTCAACTCTTCGATTACCTGAGTCAGGCGGCAGGCGCCGCGCAGGAGTGCTTTCCGAATGCTGAGTTGGTGTTCTTGGGATGTGAGGGTACATTGACAATTTTACTTGTTTAAACAAGCAGAGTTGTCATATATGTATGTTCAATTCAGAATCTATGGCATTTTAATTATTAATTTGATCTTACAAGCTAACAGATGTGACATCCAAAACTCTTCCAAGATTAATTTTCCAATCATTGAATTATAACTTAATATATTATAAACCCATGCTCGTCACATTGTACAATAGTTTTTGTTTTTACAAAACTTAGACGAAATATAAATTAATTATACAAACTCGCCGTGCGATTACGTAATAATTTAACCGACCCCAAGCTGAACCTCCAAAAGAGAAATCCATATTAGCACGAAACAATTTTTTATTATTTTCCTGTCAGTCTGACTTAGAAGTAATATCCTCAGACTGGTTCTACTTTATATAGGTAAGTTAAATATAATGTCAACGTTGTCTCTCAACAGTAATATGGTTTAATATTATATTTTCCAGGCACAGAACTGATGCAGAACTACCACTCCCTGTCCCGTCGCAGCGAGAGCGTGAACGAGTCACGTCAGTGCATGGCCGCCGTGCGGGAGCTGGCCGCTACCTCGCACCACACGTTGTGCACCATACGCTGTGAATTACTCACACAGCTGCATCAGATATTTTATATAGACCAAGTAAGTTACGATTCGAACAACACTCGACGCAAAGGCAGGGCAACGAGACAAATATTTGTGTTATACACAAATAGTAGATTGCCACTTGAGTGTAAATTTTTATTTTTGTATAATTTATTTCCTTAACAATGGTAACTTAGATCTATTACAAGTTTTATTCTCGCCAAACGTAATTGTTTAACGGCGAGACGCGCTCCTAATTCTATTACTTAACCTACGTTAAACACATTGAACAATAAAAAATACAATAGAAATATAAA
Source organism: Catocala fraxini (assembly GCA_930367265.1). Classification (NCBI taxonomy): domain Eukaryota; kingdom Metazoa; phylum Arthropoda; class Insecta; order Lepidoptera; family Erebidae; genus Catocala; species Catocala fraxini. Next base: position 14,362,122 of record OV884049.1, on the reverse strand, counting down.
TAGAAAGTACATTGTTTAAATTTTGTAGCATTCAAGTGCGGGAATTGGTTTTTAAAAAGAAAAGTAATACAATTTTGTAAGGCATGAAATAATAGTGAATGAAAAAAGAGAAATATGCCAGTATCGTAGAAAGTAGATATTACACACACACACACACACACACACTGGCCCGCACATAAGATACATAAGTAGATATTAGTAGTCACTGCTTGCTCGCCCAGGAAAAGTTAGACTGATATAAATTACTGGAGTATTGATATCTACTGGGTACCATTCCAGACTCTTAGCTACTATTGAGGTTAAGAATTGATTCAGAACAAACCAATAAGGCTGTCCGATCCAGAATCAAGCAAAATTTATTTTTAAATTATTGTTTATAATAATTTTGAGAATTCATAAAAGCAGCCTATTATGGTTTTGGTATTCAAAGTAATTGTCAAGTGACAAAAATAATTCATGATACTTTCTCATCTAACGGTTATTTGTTGTGGCAGTGGCAAGGGAGACAACTCAATTTTCCAATTTCTCCCATCTCCATTTATCCCATATTCACATAAAATCAAGTACAGTCTTATTTTATAATCAATTTTATACTACACTAGCTTGTGCATGCGGCTTCGCTTGCGTAAAAGTAGGTCAGGTTAGGTTATGGTAGCAACAATCTTTTTTATGAATAATATGTAGCATATGTTACTCGGTGATAATATAGCTTACCAATGGTGGAAGAATTTTTTAAATCGGTAGAGCAGTTTTTGAGTTAAATCCTTACAAACAAACAAACATAAAATCAAATCTTCTCCTTCTCTATAATATTAGTATAGACAAAAATCTTTCTTTCGATTAGTATTAGCTCTAGTGTATAAATATCATAGAAGATACAATAACATAGTAATTGTAGCATATTGCCTAAATTCGTTATTTATAACTACATTTAACATCTAGCTGCAACATAAATAATGATGACGCACGGAATTGTGTTATTATAAAAAGTAATGTAATTAGTTTATAAGGAATATTCACCATGGAGACAACCTAAATCGGTATATACTTCTTCAAGCTACCTCACTGGGTTTCTCTTACCCTAACACCACCTATATAATACAAAAACAGTCATTTCAAGTCAATTTATGCAAAAACAGTCATTTCCAAAATTTTTTATTCATACAGAAAGACGCAACTACCTGGACAATCTGCGGCGTCACGCTGCCAGTGTGCGGGGACGACAGTCCGCGCTCCAGCGCCGTGAGCGACTCGGTGGCGGCGGGCTTCGTGGCGCAGGCCACGTGCCTCGCCGCCGTGCTGCTGAATCAGCCGCTCCGGTACAAGATCACGCTGCTCGGCTCTGCCAGCAAGATTCTAGATGTCACGCCGGATTTGCCTGATCCCAAGTAAGTGTATATTAAAAGTTATTAACCTGTCAATTGTTAGAATGCCAGAGATACAATTGGTTGGTCGCTAGTGTGTCGCTGCGACTTAATAGGCAATTGTGTCAACCAGCCGCTTAGTTGTAAGACCACGTTGCTAGGACTGGTTAGCAAGAAACTTGATGTCTCGCCGGATTTAGCTGAATCTAAATAAGTGTATAATAAACATTTGCTAAGGAGACCAATCTGCTAAGGTACTAACAAGATCACGTTGTCATAGCAGGATGTCTAGCAAGATTCTGGATTTCGCGCCAGATCGGCCTATTGGTACCGGATTTAAACAGCTACTTAAATACAAGATCACGTTGCTAGGTTCACCTTTCAAGATACTTGATGTCTCGCTGGATTTGCCTGATTGAATGTACCGAATATTAAGAGTAGTTAATAAGATTTATTTAGCTGTGACATTTTATAAAGTGAAGGTATTCTGGCGGAGTTGGTAAAGCAAATTCCCCCGTGCTTCAACGCTCAAATTTAGCTACCTTTTTACCAGGTTTACATTTGATAACATAAAATGCTGCTACCAAATTAATACGCTATGGAGAACCTATTTACTTACTTTTAGTCGTAAAGGTGTCATTGTTGTAGCAATCGTTACCTACTGGTAACGATTGCCACAGCAATTACACCTTTACGACAGTCCGCCGGTAAGCAGTTAGTGAAAGCATTAGCTTTCACTAACGACAGACTGTAGTTAGGTTAGTTAAAATTAAAAATATTGGTTAACTATATTCTTGTATACGAAACACTAATTTGACTAAAAAAACAAAGTCGATTACAAAAATATAGGCAATACTTTAATTTCTTAATTAATAAATTACACGTAATGAGCTAAATAAAATTTGCACAGAAAAATGTTAGACACAGACAAGATGTTGTCTCCACGATGGCTGGCGGCGGAAAGAGAGCAAGAATGGCTAGTGCATGCGCTTATATAGACGCGCGCTCCCACTACTGCGCGTCATCCCTGCTACCAACAGCTTGTCTATTCCTTTTCGGCTAACACGGCCTCTCCTAACTGGAGGACGTCTCCGTGCTCCCGTGTCTCAGGCTGCTAGGCTTGCAATGTCCTGGGGGTGTCTGCTACAGACTCCGAGGTATCCCCACAAGAAGGCATGTGCATACCTCGGTAATAGACGCAATAATGTCATTGCGTCTGGCAGCTTGCTCAGGCGTGGACCCAGTATCGTCATCACAGTCGGCACCTGAGAACATTTACGATTAAATAAGTCAGAAGCTAATTACATAAATTACACGTTGGAGTAATGCAACAGAAATGCTGCAGACATCTCGGCCGCATCACCACAACCAAAGTACAATATTACTACAGTGAACCATGTTCACCCAATCCAGAGAGAAAGCATGACGTTCGCTACGACGTTTAGTGCGCGCTGGTTTTATATCCTCTGCGATACCAAAGAAATGTGACCTCCAATAATATATATATTTGTTCCAGTATACCGCTGTTTCCTCGCGGTGGTGATACTACACTATTCCGCTACGCACTGTTCTTACTGAACAAGTGTATAGGCCAGCTCATCGTTGGCCGTGGCCTGTCTTTATTAGACATTAGACCGACGCTCGCTAACCTACAGAGATTGCTGACTGCACCTACTAATATGTAAGTATTATATACTAATATCAGTCCTGTATATAAACTGTCCCACTGCTGGGCACAGGCCTCTTATTTGTGCGAAGGGTTAGGCCATAGTCCATTACGCTGGCCCAGTGTGAGTTGGTAGACTTCACATATCTTCGAGAACATTATCGAAAGCTCTCGATGTTTTTGCATCGGCTGTCAGTATTGTTACATAAAAAAGGTATAATCTAATACCAGAAAGAAGTAGTAAGATAGTAATGTATGTCATGCTAATTTAAACTTAAGACTGCGCCGAGCGAAATGTGCCAAAACAGACGGTCATAGTTAAGTTGATAACATTAACAATTTTTGTTTAATACAAATATAAAATATAAATTTACCATAACAATAAATATGTTTTCAATTACTCCGTGTAAAAAACATAAAATAATTAATATTTTCGCCTAGAAAATTACGTAAATTACAAAAAAATGCAAGAACTTAAGCTCGTGTTACGTGATTTTTAGATTATAACAGTAGAAATCTATCCTATTTTACAGGTTAAACGAAACATAAATAGTTATATTACAATTTGTCCGTCCCAAATATTTAAGTTATTGGTAGACAATAAAGATAAATATTTATTAAAAAGCACTTCAAATCCTCCATACAATTTTACTATGGCGGCCGCGCGCTGATTTGAATTTCGAGCTCTGTCATTAGTCCAACCGCGTCTTACGCTCGGCGCAGTCTTAAACGTATAAGCCGTAAGATTCAATTTTGAATGATTAAAATAGGCAATATTATTATTAATTGAATGTGATTCTTACGCAATGTTATATAAGGTTTATAATTGTATAGTTTGAGTATTCGTATTAGTTACGTATGTTCGTTCGTACGTTTTCTACTTTGCTTTCTGTAATTGGTGTTGTAATATAGTTTATGCTTGTGTTGTGTCTGGAAAAGTTTGTATCTAGCGTAAAATTAGTTTAACTGTATTTAAAATCTGACTTATGTATGTAATTCTACTGCTGTGCACGAGGTCTCGGGTATTCATATTTGCTTAAACTTTCGGTTATGTATGCATGTAAATTGTTCAATAGCATTTTATCAACATTATTGTAAACAAAAACTGACTTGGTTTCCGACTGTTTCATTAAATAATTAAATGTATATTTAATGAATTAAATTATATTAAAAGTGGTATAGTGCGATTATCAATAAAGAAAAGTTAGTTAAAAATCAAATGAGGTGGGCTAAATTTACGCTTTTTGAAAAATCGTTTGTCGTATTGTTAAACAATTGTATTGTCCAACTCATTGTCTGACTAAAATTCACCTTTGTTCCACATTAGACCTTCATTGACTCATTGTTAGACATAGCTAATATGTAAGTATTTTTGGTGTTACTTAGCGAGTATTTTTTGGAAAGTCTTCTGTAGTAATAATAATAATATCCTCTATACCGAGTTTCGGTCACAGCCAAACTTAACGGAGACTAGACGCGTAGGAGATATTGTAGTGCACAAGTGTGTGTGCGCAGACACAAATACATTCTGTTTTCTAACTCTCATAATCCGATGGGACGGCAAACCTACACGACCGGTGGGAGATCAGTCGGAGGATGAACAGCTTTATATGCTTTCCGAGGCACGGAAGAGTCTAACACAGTCCACTTTCTAACTCCGGGCTGCTATTAAGATTTCTTAATAGAAAAAAACCCGATAACTTTTTGTTGGTCCGACCCGGGTTTCCAACCTGAGACCTCATGCACAGCAGTCGCATTCACTACTGCTGTGCCAGGGAGGCAATTAATCTGTATTATTAAGTAGACTTAATACTACAGAATACTGAAGTCAGAAAAGTCAAAGAGAAAACTTATACCTGTCTGCAATCGATTTTAGACAGGTATAAAAGTTCTTTGACTTCTTATTTAGAGGTTGTAAGTGGATAAGATATGAATTGTTATGCATGCTAACACTATGTTATTATTTTGTGACGTCTTGCTCTATAACTTGCATGTAGAAAGCCCAAGTATTGTTATCTCATCGCGTTTGCACTGCGCTTTTGGCCTACCAAGCATGTGGTATAGAAGTCCTTATGCTACCAGTGCAATGGACAAAAACAGTGGATGCTCTGTATAGGGACATTAAAGTTTGAGCCATTGCAGGAGCATAGCACATACATACAAAATTATATGGCTACTATCATACATGAGGGAAAAAGAAGAAGGGTAACTTGTCTCGGCAGGCTGCTTTTAAGCGGAGATCGTGGTCTACTTATCCAATATATTGTTCTACTGAGTTTATCATTAGCAGCTTTTAAGAGTTGCTGATACTCTTTGAGAGTTGCTGTTGTTGGTGATCAGTTTTTTTGCTTTGGTACCTATTTAAAAATTTGAAAGTGACATTGGGGCCGAGATGGCTCGCCATACCGAGAACCGAATGGATAGATTTGGTGTCAAGACCTGTCCATAACTGGTCTGTAGGTGCTTTCAAGATAAAACAACGTCTCTCTATTTTATTAACTAACATTTAGGTAGACGCTATATCATAAACTTGGTAGATAAGTTATAGAGAGTCTGCTCTATACAGATTCTAATAACTGAAATATCACAAATCGATCTGCACAAACAGGTAGAGATAAAAAAAGCTATACATTCTAGCTAAAGCTTTTTAGTCTAAACAGTCTGTTCATGATCGTTGACAGATGACGTAGGTACAGTCAGCAACATAAGTAGCTGAACATTATATTAATTCGGACCAGTATGTTATCAATGAGAATTTACTTATTATTGTTCCATAGTAATGAAATCTGAATAACATAACTCGTTAAACTTAACGTTTGGCGAGTATTATGTATAATGTTACTGAATTACCTCTGTATTGTACATAAATAAAAAATAAAAAGAACTATGCTTTTATTTTTACTGTAGTAATGGATGAGAAACATTATTGTGTATGATAAAGAAATTCAAAATCTCAATCAACTTATGTCGCTGTCTGTACCAGCTTATCAAATTATTAGCTGGTACGTACTCCGCTCCGCTACTTCTCCGTATGAATGCTTTTATACGAGCGTTAGCAGTCTGTATAAACTTTTCCGCTACCTAAATTGTAGTATATTCATCTTTATTGCGCGATGAGATTCTAAAACTACAGGGCAAAGTAGGTAAGCTATCCGCTAATGTGTTGTCTAACTAAACTGGACGTTATTCCCTAGGTCGGACACTACAAAGTTGTATGGCACGTACCGATGGCTGGTCGACAGTCAGTGCCCTCGTACGCAATCGTTACGGAGCCTTGTCGCATCGGAACGATGCAAGTATCGACAGTTTAATCGATTCAAGGTATGTATATGTGTTATGTGTGGAAATATTGGTGGTTGGGATTGTTTAAATCATAGATGCGCTCTTCTACGTTTTAATATGGCCATCGTTTTAGCTATGGAAAATAAATCTTTCACATATGATTAGTAGAATGTGTCAAAAATTAACTGTCTGTAGTTTAAAGGTCTCGTTTCTTCAATATAGAAGCCGAGTCTAAATATGCATTATCCATTCTGGTTAAGGCAAGCAGGCTGGCGCGGAGATGAGCAAGCTTTCTATTGGAAGGTGATTCTAAATCCAACTTCACATTTTGATTTCAATGTTTCTCTACATAGTAAACTAACTGTTTCCGTATTCTGATACTAAGCCGACTAAAATGAGTATAGAGAGGGTGTGTATCATCTGACACAATGTCGACATGACATCAAAATTTTTAGTATTGTATTATCACGCACAATCATATAAAAAATATTATAATTTATTTTTATAATAATGCAACTCCCGCTCTAGGAATAAATCCTGTATCGCGGGGGACTTTACAAACATTCGAAAGCCAGACACAAAGAACACCCAGACTCGGCACAACCATTTGTGGATCACTCAAATTTTTGTCCCGTGTGGGATTCGAGCCCACAACACTCGGCGCAGTGGCAGTAGCGACGACCACTGCGCCATCCGTGTAGTCATCAGTTTTACCTACGGACAGTTAAATTTTGACATATTTTTTATAGAATATGTGTCAAAAATTAACTATCTGTAGGTATAACGACGCGTTTCTTGAATATAAGAATGCTTAAATATGGTCATCTTTCTGGACGTTAAGTTGTCAACTGACACAATATCAACATGACATCTGAATTATTAATGTTGTGTCATTATCACTAGTGTTCTTGGTCCGACACTATTCATCATACACATGAATGACATACATCGTGCGATTGCTCCATATGCTGACTTCCTCTGCTATGCAGATGATACTGTCATGTTGTTTCACGGTAAAACTTTGAAGATAGTTCATGATAGAGCACAAAACAGCATGTCCAGTATAAAACATTGGCTTAACTATAACCTGCTATCACTTAATGTCAAAAAAACTAACTATGTATGCTTTTACAAGACATAAGCATCTGCACCCGAACTCCCGTTTAACATCCAGATCTACTCAACAAACTGCAACCACACAGCATACAAATGCGACGTGATCAAAAAGGTAGACGATGTAAAATTCCTTGGAATAATAATTGACAGGCTCTTCAAAACTCACATCGAAGTCCTTGCAAAACGTACCAGAAAATTGATTCATATAATGAAATTGTTACGTAACTCTGCCAACAGTAAAGTTTTGCACCTGGTTTATACGGCATTATGTGGGTCAATTATTTGTTACTGTATCACGGTATGGGGCAGTGTGGGCGTAACCACAATGATACAAGTTGAACGAGCCCATAGATTAATCTTAAAAGTGATGTATAAAAAATCATTCAGGTATCCGACGGACAGCAATTACAGAGAAGTGTCGACGCTCAATGTCCGACAGCTGTACATTCTGAATATGGTATACAAGCGATACAAAATTACTGCTTGATCAATAGAACATTCACAACTCCTAAATCGCGGAGTTTTAATATGTCGACAAGTTCGAGTTAGAATTAAATTTGCCCAGCGCATGCAAGAATTTCAACTTACTTACATCTACAATAAAGTAACTAAACTATGCGATGTTAGGTATAGCTCAATTCATCAAGTTAAAAGTATCGTTAAAAATGGCTCTTAACACAACCATATTCCGAATCCGAAACTTTGCTAAAAATGATTTTATCGTCATATGACATTACACGCACACACACACACACACCCACACACCCATACACCCACACACTCACACACCCACACACCCATACACCCACACACTCACACACCCACACACTCACACACCCACACACCCATACACCCACACACTCACACACCCACACACTCACACACCCACACACTCACACACACACTCACCCACACACTCACACACACACACACACACACACACACACACACACACACACACACACACACACACACACACACACACACACACACACACTCACACACTCACACATTCACACACTCACACTCACACACTCACACTCACACACTCACACACACACTCACACACACACACACACACACACACACACACACACACACTCACACACATACACTCACACACACACACTCACACACTCACACACTCACACACTCACACACCCACACACCCACACACCCACACACCCACACACCCACATACATGCACACGCACACAAACATGCACACAAACATGCTCACAAACATGCACACAAACACGCACCCAAATACGCACACAAACACGCATACAAACACAAACGCGCGCGCACAAAATACACACATTCACAAACATACTCATCTCACAATAAAATAGTACAAATATTAGAGCGCAAAAAAATAATTCTATTCCTCATTGATTGTTAATCTAAAGGTAATGTAATATAAAATATAATATAGTACTTAAATAACAATCATAATTTAGCATGTAAATTGAAATTAATTACGTGTTTTGGTAATACCACGCAAGAACTCCACGAGACAGGCCTCACCTAGTGTGGAACTCATTAGTAAGTGTCGTTATTCTTCTTAACAGATACATTTAGTTATTAATATATATTTATAATAAGCTTAAGTAGAATTATAAAGAAATGGAAAAGGTAATTTTTCTTTTTGGTAAATTTTATGTAATGTGTGAGCTCACTCTTCTTAGTATGGACCGCAAATAGGGCGCATCTATAATTTAAATCTTTGGCTGGGATTATTTAATCATGATTTGAGGTTTTAGTAATAGGCTAGCATAAATCATTCCAAGTTTTAGATTTCTTTGTGCCATTGCATTGACCAAGCTATAGGTCGCTATGTTTTATACCAGTAGGTCTTCATACATTTTATATAATACTAACTATGAGGCGCGGCTCCGCCCACGTGGTACCTACTTCAATAAAGACTAACCTGTGTCCTTCCTAAGGTTTTTAACTATCTTTGTAGCAAATTTCATCCAAATCGGTTGAGTTGTTTAGCCGTAAAGAGGTAATAGACAGACAGAGATACTTCCAAATTGGAAATATATAGAAAGGATTTTTTTGTCATTACTATATTATTATGTATTGTTTGCAGGACTCAGTGGACGGTCAGTCACCGCAGTCAGCGATGAATCTGAGAAGACACAGGCATTCTCGCAGCGTTGGCAGTTACCACGACGATCAGGTAAATTGCACAGTACTATCAGCCGTATAATTCTAGCTATCAACTTTTATTAATATTAGGTTATTATAGATTTAATTTTATACTTTCCCCGACGTTTCGGTTGCTTTGTTCGTTGCGGTTTCACGGGGAGACTAAGATGGTAGTTGGTGCTGAAAAACAACCGAAACGTCGGGGAAGTGTCAAATTAAATCTAAATAGTTTTAAGTAGTTTAAGATTTAAAATAAAAAAAACGCGATAAAGTCCGTGTAAATTTGTTTGATTTCAATGTATAACATTCGCGTAAACGTAAGACAATATTATATCATATCGTGTGTTTAAAAATCGAAGTACTCTATATGAGATCGGGGTACTGAACATAATAGATTGCATGGTCTGGTTTGCACAAATACCTTCTGGATTATTATACTTTTTATACTAGCTGTAAGTGTAATGGAGCTAGATTGTACTTCCAAGATTTCTAGCAATAATTTGACAGCACGGATGGCATAGTAGCTTAATTGATCACCTCGCCGCTGTCACTAGCCGACTGTTACTTGTCTCGTGTGTGGTTACGATCCCCACACGGGTACAAAAAATTGAGTGATCCACAAGTAGTTGTTTGAGTCTGAGTGTTCATGTCTGAATGTTCTTTGTGTCCGTTGTTTGAATGTTTGTAAAGTCTCACACGACACGGGATTAATACCCGTGTCGTTTCAGACTTTAAGAGGGAGAGAATCTTTAAAAAAATAATGATTAAAATAACAAGGATAAGAACTGAAGTATGTAGTTTTACTTCAAAATATAAAAGTAAAGATTTAAACTAAAACACAGAAAATATTAACCGCATGTTTTTCCAGGAATTACCAACACTCGAAGACTCAACCACATCGATAATGGGCAGCGAATCCAACATATACAATATGAAGCTAACGCAGGCTGACTCGTCCGACCTCCCACACAGTCTCAAGTCTCACAACTCAGACTCCGAGATCCTTCGACTCAACGACGCCGAAGACTCTCAAGCCAAAGTCTTATTCACTTTAGGCGATACATCGACTATCGATTTAACCGAGAAACTCGTCAGAATATCGACTAACAACCAAGATGAAATGACAGTTAGTCTGGATGAAAATGTCAAACAAATATGTTCGGAAATCAAAAATTTTTGCTCATCAGATTTAACGGAAGGTGTAGATTTAGCTAAACAATTAGATTTCGAAGTCGAAGAGATTAATATAGCCAAATATATGGAAAGAAAGGTCAGTGGGGAGTTCAATAGTGATGTGAATGAAATTGTGTGTGATAGTGATGTAGCTACAGTTACGGATGTTATTGTTATACCTAGTGCGGAAGCCATTTTGGATACCGGACAAAATGTCGGCCAAATTGAGGATGGAGGTAAATAGCTGTTTAATACAGCCGTTCGTTGTTGTTAAAGATATATTTATAAGTGAAGAGTAAGCAGTCAACTCATGTTTATGTTTAGTCAATAAAACGAGGATTTTTTTATTGGCGTCATCTTATAGTTACAATGTTTTTTGGAAGTATAAAAAGCCAGTTCAAGAGGTATTTCTTTATTTTTACATAGACTACTCCAGTTGTAAACAATCGTTGTGGAACGGGGTTTCATTACTATTTTATATTTATTTCTGTCAACGGTGATACTGAACTTTTCAAGCGTTTTTTATTTTATTTACTAGTAGTCTGAATTGCTTTTAGCTGGAGGGATAATGTCATCATTATCCCTCCAGCTAAACCAATTATTTCTTAGGAGTGTGTTCAAGTCAGTAGCGTAATGGTTGGCGATTGAACCCACAGTACTCCGCGTGAGTAGCCAGGTTATCGCTCAAACTATTGCGCCATCGGTGCAGTGCCTCGTTCGTATTTTTCTCTTTGGTGGCAGACAATCCAGCGTCCCACTTGATGCTAAGTAGAAGCGCAGTCATAGATACCATATTGTTTAGAATAGTTGTTCCATCTCTGCCACCAAAACCTGCTGGTGGGTGAAACTTCGAACACCAGTAAAGCTGGAACATGGTATTATAACGATATCGATAGTTCGATGCGCCGATGTTGCATGCACTAGCCACTAGTGGTTCTGACAGTTGGATCTGTTACAGTTGAAAATATGTTAAGATGTTTACTTTAGGTTGTTTTCTTTTAAAAGTCTGCTTATTAAATAATTAGCAAAATAAATAATTATATTTTTAACATCGACAAACGGCTCTCATATAGAATAAGTACTTTTGTATGTGATCGTTCTAAAGTCTAATGAAAATTATATACGGAACAACTCATAAATTAATTTTAGACATAATTTGTATAATATAATCTGGTAAATAGGACCGACGCAATAATAATAACGAATAAATTAATCGAGTGATTTTTAAAGTAAATATATATCGATCGATAGTTGGAAAGGCATCCATCCTTATTAAACGACTAGTCGCACTATTCATATGCCCACTTTATCCACTGCTGGGCATAGGCTTCTCTGTATTCGTGCCATTCTTCATGCTTCTGTAATCTACAGTACTATTATACAGACGAAAGATATGTTTTTTGTTTTTTTGTAAGAATTTAACTCAAAAACTACTCAACTGATTTCAAAATTCTTGCACCATTAAAAAGCTATATTATCAGTTATCACCGAGTAACATAGGCATAATTTAATTTTTTTAAAGTACTGTTACTGACATAACCTAACCTACTTTCACGCGAGCGAAGTCGTGGGCAAAAAACTAGTAACAGTACGCTGACGTTCTCCACTGCTGGTCATAGGACTTTCTGTATTTGTCCCACACTCCTGTGCTAATCTCACTCAGTTTCGCTCACGAACACAATATCGTCCACGTATCTTCACTTCAGCGAGCCAACATACGTTTTAGTTATTGCTGGCCGGCATTCGGTCACGACCTTGCTTCATTTCTAATACATACTCTTTGCCAGGTGTATGCTTAGCTCCATTGAAATTCGATTATTTGTTTGCCTCGTTTGGTTTGGGTTTTTCTCTGATAAGCTCTTGCTGATATTACTGTTGTGCCTTAAGTATTTTTATTTTGTGTTTATATCTCAGATTCTTACAAGTCCTGGTGCTCGTTAGATGACAATAAGCTCGCTCTCTGTTACCTGGGATCGAAACATAGTTAGAGCTTAGATATACAGGCAGACATACTATGCAATGGCAAAAAAAAACAATGCAGTATCACTCCTGTCGATTAGATTTCGATTTTTATCGTTTATTAGCAGCGATAGCTTAGTGAGAGAGTGTTAGACTGCCACGCAGAGGTCTTGAGTTCGATCTCAAGACGCGCACCTCTGGCTTTTCGAAGTTATGTGCGTATTAAAGACAGTTAATTATCACAAAAGGCATAAATTCAGGGCTGATATTGATAATCGTTTAGTAAGGATTGCCTTTGAGTAGTGATATGCATAATTTTATTCGAATATTATTTGAATGCAATAGCCAATAACACGATAGCTACGTTGCATAGTTAAGAAGCCAGCGCAGATATGTATAGTGTGGTCAACATTCGAATATGATTCGATTAAAATTGTGTGTATCTATAGTTTCAAGTATCGATATGAATAGATAATAAGACATGTATTGTATATTTCTATGCTAATACTTAGTCTAGTATAAAATGGCTAGTGTCGGATTTAGGTAACTTTGTAGATATCTGGTTTAATTTTGATATATTTAGGCGTGCTAGAAATTATATAGAATTTGCTAATGGTATGTTTTTTATTCGATCGTTCGGATCGTTTAGGGTACGGACAGTTAATTTATCAGTTATGAACTTATGACACATATTTTGTGAAATTATGTTCAAATTTAACTGTTCGTAACTAAAACAATTCGTTTTTATGTATTGAAATAAATCCTAATTAAACCTAGGCTTTATGAGCATCAATCCAAGTCTGAACGAGGATGGGTTCTATTAAACTTTGTTTAAACTAACGATGAGTCTTAAATTCATTTAGAATATTATTAATTTAAAAAGTGCTTTCCTTTATTTATTATAACGAAATAATTTGAGTCAAATACCATAAAGATGTAAAAACTTCTAAATATTCCACAGACAGAGATTAGAACAAAAGTATATAAAGAATTACAACAATATGACAGTCAAGGTCAGCAAAATAATACGCAACTTTATATTATACTAGATGTGCCCGCGGTTTCACCCGCTTTTATGATTGCTGCGACGCCCCCGTGTGTCATAGCGTGATGGTATGTAGCCTATAACCTCCCTCGGTAAATAGGCTAAGAATTTTTAAATCGAACCAGTAGTTCCTGAGATTAGCGCGTTCAACCAAACAAACAAACAAACTCTTCAGCTTTATAATATTAGTATAGATTCATTTTAAGAGGATACAGAGAAAAATTATGTCGTGGTGGAATTTGACGGGTGTCCATATTTAATATTTAATATAGACATTTTTAACACTAAAATTATATCACAGTGAACTCTAAATCCGACACTACATTTTACGTTACCTAATCAATCAATCAATCATCCCCTTTCATACTAATCATTTCAAGCATCATTATATATTTTGTATACCTACATATACATTTCATGGTCCTATTATGTACCTGACCAATATATTAATAGCATTATATAACTCGTTCACAAATTTTTGTCAATGGATGACTAGCAAATTTGTTTTAAAATTGCTAACCTTCGACTAAGCTATATACTTAGTTGGAAGAGAGGATTTACCTCAGTAGTGCAATAAATGTGATTGCAAGCAAAGAAAGCCCGACCCTGCTTTAATTTAAAATAAAGTATAGTGTTACTATCACACTTGTCATTAGTGCATAGTAACAGAGCAGCGATAGCTCAGTGGGGAGACCAACAGACTGCAATGCAGAGAGTCTCGGGTTCGAACCCACGTCGCGCACCTCTGACTTTCGGAAGTTATATGACTTTTCGAAATTATGTGCGTATTGATTGACAATTATCGCCTGCTCCGTGCCTCGGAGAGCACGTTAAGCCGTCGGTCCCGGCTGCTATGAACATCTATGGCAGTCGTTATTGGGAGAGTGTCGACACAAAAGATCCCACTGGGTCGAAGTGTCGCCGGTCTGCACTGACTGGCCCCCACATAAGATACTTACTAATTTAAAATAACTTGTCATTAGTAATGACAAGTGTAATAGTAACAAACAAATTCACATTCGCATTTATAATATTAGCTATGATTTTGGATCCGACATGTCATAATAATCAGAATGTGTTTTATTTATTTGGACGCATGTCATATGTTTGCGAGACGAACAGTCTTATCGATTTTTCTGTGAGGATGTTCTCAGTAACCGCACGAAGTCTCGCAATGTGTTCAGTAGTTGGCAATGCATGCAACATGAGGTCTAATAATATAGCTAGCGAAGTGTCAGTACAACAGACCTCTGCCTGCCCCTTCGGGGAAAGACAGTCGTCGGTCCACATACATACATATATGTATATGTAATGATGAATGACTAGTATTTGTGAACGAGTTACCTACATCTCTTTATCATTCATCTCTAAATCTTCTGAGCTTGAATTATATTGTTATATCCCTCTGTGATTAAATCTAGATCTAGCGTACCTATCTATAACCTTAGATTGTTAGTTGGTTTTGTACGATTTTTAGTTCTCTCAAATCGCGAATGCGCGTGCGTCGATCTTATATGTGTGCGTGGGTATGAACCGTTGGGTGCCCCAAAATCAAATATTTTTGAAAGTTATGCACATATATAAGTATTTGATATGTTACATAATACGCCAGTGTTTGTTCAAATGTTTGTAATACTATTGGTAATGTTTTGTACAAACATTTGGTGTTGTTATAGTATGGATATATATCTGTACAAATATTGGCGATACAAATCGTTTATTTGCTAAAATATGGTTTATACAGATGGTGTAATACCAGATTTGATACAACACGCTATGTATTACACATAATTGTTTGCACAAACACGCCATGATATCGTTTCCAGACAAAATGCGCAAACGTGATTTGAGAGAATAATACTAGGAGTTGAGTGATGAACCCACGGTGTTCATAGATGTGAAATAAAAATGTATTAGAAAATAAAAACTTATGTAAAGACTTTACAAGGCGATGGTTATGGCAAGGTTTGGGTGTATTGGTTATAAAAATATGTAGATCATTAAACACAGCCCGCTTTTACTAGAGACGAAAGTAATAATAACATTGGTACAGTCAGCAACACCAGTAACTAAACATTCAATACATTTGTAACATTATTTTATTGGTGAAAAATAACTATTTTTTGAAATTAAACTGCTATATACGGATTTTATCGCGTTGTTTATTTGACACTCTATTACAAAATTTTGAAAATTGTTACACTACTACTACTATTAAACTTTACTAATTTTTAAGCTAATTAAATTATTATTAAACTATTTAGATTTAATTTATTTTTACACTTTCCGCGACGTTTCGGTTGCAACGCGATAAAATCCGTATATAGCAGTTTAATTTCAATGAATAATATTCGCGTAAATAGAAGACAATATTAAATAACTATTTTTGTTATATATAAATAAATTGTGATTAAAATAACTATCTTTTAACTGTTACTGCATTAAAGTATGAGGAATTACCATTATTCTGTATGAAAGGGCACTTTAAAATCTCATGATAAGTATCGACATATTATGTCGCTGACTGTACCAAGTAAATGGACGGCGCAGTGCGCAGGTAACTGTCAGATCGACAATATAAGTGACTGCTTCGGTGGCACAGCGGTAATGAATGCGACTGCTGTGCATGAGGTGTCGTAAATCCGGGTCAGGACAGTAAAAGATTTTTCTGTCAAGAAATTCTTAATAGAATCTTCTCAGGAATTAAGAAGCTGGCGGTGTTGAACACCATCGAACAGCATGTAAAGCCGTTGATCCTGCGCCTGATCTCTCCCCGGTCGTGTCGCATTGCCGTGCCTTCGGATTATAAGAGTTAGGGCACAGAATGCGCTTGTGTTTGCACACATAGTTGTTAACTATAGTATCACCGGCGCAGATGGCCAGTTTCCGTAAAGATTGGCCGCCGTGACCGAAATTCGATCTGGATGACCATTATTAAGTGTCATATTTGTCAATCGGTCACAATTTGGCAATTGGGGCGTCTCTAGTAGTAAGCTAGCGTGTTATATGATCTGTTATGAAGGCCGTCATGCATTAAACAACTTTAACTGGCTGTTTTTCTTTATTCGGGGTCACAAATGTGAGCTTATTTTTACGTGTGATCATGAGATTATCCAGTCGTTCTTACGGTGTCTGGAAATGTGCCCGGTAGACGTCTATAGTATCTCTATTATGTAAGTCACCAGTTTATTAGCTGTATCTTGTGCTACTGAAAATCCCTAAGCATAATGAAAAGCTATAGACTATCAATGAAATCTGTGTTTTGGAACGAACAAACTTTTAATAGTAAAGGCATATATTTTGCGCAGCGTTTTTACTGTTACACCATTATAGACTTGCACGTGTTCAAATAACAACGAATCAATTATCACAGATTCAGGAACAACGAAGCATTTCGCAGCGAAAGAGGAGCTGTCTTTCATCAAGAACAAAGTCTCTTGGCAAAAATGCTTTGTGCTGTTCCTCTGCAAATTTGAACTAGCCTTTAATCCGAAGATAATTGGCAATAGTAAAGGTGACTTGAACAACACAATTGAATTCGAATCTTATTTGCTTCGGCTTAAAGACTATGTTTCATTATGTGTGTTCGTCCAATCTTTGAGATATGAGTCAATTTGGAATTACCTTTCGAGTATGACAGGCTTTACAAGATCATGGCATGGCATAATTTAAAAAAAACGACCACGTAGTATTGCTGTTTGTAATACAATAATTATAAATCAATAATAATATTGTCGATACGTCGTGTCGTGCCTAAATATCGATAAAAATGTAAAAATATAATTATTATGTAAATTGTAAATATGTATCGGATATTCTACTTGTATTGCGTCTTGCATTATCGGCTGTTGTTATTATTAAATATTTATTTCAATTCTCTATTTATTGTTTTATTTACACACTGATTGTAAGTGATTGCATTGGTAGCGCGCGGCAGTGATTTCGCATTCACTTAGGACAACCGGCTTTGCCTGATTCACACGGGTCAGTGTACTTTTGATTATATGTGTGAAGAAATTCTTAGTAGAAGCACGGCGATTTGGAATATGTCCGGTAGGTTAGGGTCACCACTTAGTGTAATACGAGTGTTAATTATAAAGGAAAAACGTAGGCTTTTTCAAAAGTATATTTCGTACCGCCAGCCTATCAAGTCACGCCAAAAATGACCATGCCACCCTATTATACGATTATCATTAGTGATGTCACAACTTATACAAATAACAATCTATTAGAAACAAAATATATCCTATAATATACATTGAATGTTATTTTGTTATTAACGAAATATTAATATTTAAATAACGTACACTTGGAACAAGGGACGATTAAGTAACTATCATAAATGATATTATATAAGCATAAATGTTGTTAGCCTTTTGAACGCCACGCCATAACGGCACCTCCATGTCCTGTACGCCAAGCCTGAAAATCGATATATTATATATTGTTTTTTATGATCAAATATTTCAATAACTAATAACAATTTTGTTTGCTGTATACAATTAAGTAATAATTGGGGATTCAATTTTTAAGTTGTATCACTAAAACATAGAAAACTAATGATTTAATATGTTTATTTTGTATTTTTCTGTGAACCGACAAAAAACAGTTTTGTCGAGTATAGACGACGTTGGCGCACAGGGCACGCTTGTGCATGTCGAGTATAGACGACGTTGGCGTTCAAAAGGTTAAAAATGACGCCATTGCAGATAGAGGAAGCCAGTCAATGTAACACAATCTATTAAATGCAAAACATATCTTTACATTACAATATATCGAATATTATTTCTATATAAATTAAATAGGTGAATGGAACAGTCGCAAGAGGAAGACCTAGGCGAACGTTTCTTGATCAGATCGGAGGCGTTCTGGATAAAAGCTAGGTTAAGAGCACCTTGAACCGACGGGCGTGTATGAGGAATGTGATGAAAGTGAATGAAGCCAGAGAAGTGTGCCGGATCGTAGCAAATGGAAATCCGTAGTCTCTGCCTACCCCTCTGGGAAACAGGCGTGAATCTATGTATGTATGTATGTATGTATAAATTAAATATGAATATCTAAATGAGGCGCATTCAAAAAGAAGCGGTTAAACAACTATATATTAATGTATGTCTAAATGACATGCTAGTACGTAGAGGTCGCCGGTTCTTATAAGACTAGGTTCGATGTAATAATATGGGGCCTGAAACCATAGGTGGCGAAATCTGGGTGTAATTTTTTTAATATGTAGGTATTATACAGAAATTAGCGTGTTCATACAAAAGACAAACCTACTGGTAAGACTTTTTTCTGTTTGTTCAGACAAACAACTGTATGCTTTGTATGAAGAAAATCGGTAACGTGGTTTTTATACTACTTCATCAATATTTTTTTATTGCTCGAATTCTATGTTATTTTTTTATGAGTAGTTGATAGTTTATAGGCCACTTGGTTTTGTCTTAAATTTATGCAAACATCAACTATCATTTAAGTAATTATGGTAAATTTAAACAACGAATACGCTATAGGTACGGTCAGCTTCTTATGAAAAGTGACAGATAACATATCCAGATATATAGGAACTCCTAAAGTGATCAATGATATTAATACAACCAGTCTTCTAATTATGTAAATCACCCTTCTTGCACAAATAGCAGCGATAGCTCAGTGGGGAGACCAACAGACTGCAATGCAGAGGGTCTCGGGTTATAACCCACGTCGCGCACCTCTGACATTCGAAAGTTATATGACTTTTCGAAATTATGTGAGTATTGATTGACAACTATCGCCTGCTCCGTGCCTCGGAGAGCACGTTAAGCCGTCGGTCTCGGCTGCCATGAACATCTATGGCAGTCGTTATTGGGAAAGTCAGTACCCTCTAATACCCTGACACTGGTCTAGCCTAAGGGTATCGTTAGCCTTCGGGTTGCGGAGGTTAGGTGGCAGCCGCTCCGTGTAAAAACTGATATCCAGTCAAATCCGGTTAGACTAAAAAAGCCGACCCCAAGTGACTTGGGAATAATAAAGGCTAAGGGAGAAGAAGACCCTTCTTGCATAAATATATCGGAACATAGACATCGTCAAATATATGAGTTCATTCAAAGTGTATACATCATAGTAACAAACAGCGCCAATGGTTTCTAAGCATCCAAAGTATTAAAAAATATGAAGCATTATATGAAAATAAACTCCTTTTCCTTCTTTCCGTCCTTTTCACGGCTAAACCACTCAATCGATTTAGATAAAATTTGGTACAAAGATAGTTTAGAACCTCGGGAAGGACATACTTTTCATTGATGTAGGTACCACGCGGGCGGAGCCTCGCGTAAAAGCTACTTAATGATATAAACATTTAAAATAACCATTGCATTTTGTACAGATACCTACCATGATATTAGACGTAAACATAAACGACATTTTTATATATAAAGACCTAATATTAGCAGATATAGATTACATTAGGTATTAACTGTACCAATAGAGCACCTACCTACGTATGTAGATAGGTACCTACTCTATTGATACAATATGTTTAAATACTTGTTGAAACTGTGAACTGTGAAGTGAACTGGTGAGCAAAATAGGGCTGCGTGTGCCATTTGCATTCCTGCGCAAATCACACCTACCTACTGCATACACCAACAGCTAGTACAACCTACAGGCAACATTAATTTTTAATTCGAGCGAGTCGCATGTTCAACACCGCTTGCCAGAGTGTTGATATCTAGAATTGTTTACTTATGGTAACAGCTAAATCAAAAAAAAATTGTGTGTTCTTTCTTTATGGTTAAAAACCAGATGTAATGGTGTCTATTTCTTGCTATTATCTTGTTGTTTTTTTTAATGTCTTCCTCTATTATTTACACTTTATTCTGCTATCAGTGAAAACTTTTAATTGGCCTTCTTTTTTCGTATAAAATCTGTCTATGATACTAATTTAGCTGTAAGTTTTCCTAATATTGTAAAATATAAATAAAATAAATAAAAACAAAACGAGAACTGTTACTCTACGTTGGAAAATCTTCCAACTATGCTATTGCAGCTGAGAAACCTATGTCTGTATAAAATAGCTCGAATTATACACGGCATACATAATTAGGTATGTAGGTACGGTACGAAGACGTACCTACTGTTAGTCAAGTCAGTAGCACAACGGTAATGTATGCGAATGCTCTGCATGACGTCAAATTCGAATGCCGTGTCGGACTAGCAAAGTTATTTGCGTTAGTTATTAGCGTTTCTTTGACAAGATAATCTCAGTAGCAGCTCGGAGTTAGGAAGATGGCGGTGTTACTGCATACCTCCGTGTCTTGGAAAGCAAATTAATTCGTTGGCCGTGCGGCTTATCACTCTCTGGTCGTGTTGGATTGGCGACACATCTGATTACGAAACTAAGGGTGTTCCCTTAGTTTCACAAGTTGCACAAGTGCGTGCGCAAACAAAAGTGCACTCTTAACAGAGAGTGCACTTTTGTTTGCGCACGCACTTGTGCACTATAATATCTCCCGCGTGTTTACATAGGAGATATTAGAATGGTCATCTGGCCATCTGTCTGCGTTCAGATTGGCCGCCGTGACCGAAATTTGGTCTGAGTGACTATTATCAACCTTACGAAGCAACATACTACCTACTACAAATTAACATTTACTAGCTGTGCCCGCGGTCTCACCCGCGTCAGTGGTATTTGTGGTTACTGCGCCGCTTCCGTGAGCCGTAGCGTGATGTTATATAGCCTATGTCCTTCCCAGGGTCTCAGGCTATCTCCATTCCAAATTTCATCAAAATCGGTTCAGCGGGTTAAGCGTGAAAAGGTAACAGACAGACAGAGTTACTTTCGCATTTATAATATTAGTAAGGATAATACCTTCCACCCTCTTTCATGAAAACGGCGTAAAAGTAGTATTATTGGTATGTCAGTTCAACCAATAGATAAGAGGTCTTGCCAGACCTCTTAAGGTCTTGCCAGACCTCTTAAGGTCTGGTCAATTAGGTCTTACGCACCTAATTGTCTTATTTATTTTCATTCGCCGGTTGGCAATGTGTGATACCCCTGGTTTTGCAAGCAGCCATAGGCTACGATAACTGCTTACTACCAGGCGGATCGTATACCTACATGTTAACCAGACCGGCTTGTTGGTTGTGAAGTATAGATACTCTTACCTACTATTACAACAAATAGCATCCAAATAACCCCGTGTGTTCCTACGGTAAGTTTTCAGTGAAGGCGTTTTAATGCTTACATTCGATGCATGGCCAGCAATGTATTAGCGTCAACTCTGGCTTGGTGTGTCCATAGTTTACGGTAAACGCTTACGGCCATATCCATAAAGCTTAGGAACAAGAGGTTGAAACGCCGTTAAGTCCAAAATTTCAAAATGTAAATAATACATAAGAATGCTAGATTGCCTAATAATGATGCTGTGTATAATAAAGGAATATCTAAGATCTGTGTAGGTATCTAGGTATACAGAAAATGAATGAATAAAGCTTTCTTACAATGTATTTACTACTAAAAGACATACTAAGTAATTTAACTACCTACCGAGTATCGTATTAAGCCTTTAATAGATTTTTGTATGAATAAGGCCGTTATTATAAATCGAAGCGTGCTTATTTGCTACCTTAGTTGCAAAAAGCAAAGTCAACATTTTATGTATTTTATTTGTTCTTGTCATTCTAACCTACAGAACTATTTTCCTCATATTGTCAGAAATGATAAATGAGAAAAAATTATAGTAAGCTTATACTTATCTTATAGGGTACCAAATAGAAGATTCTGTTAACTACCCACATTTTAGGAAATATTCGTAAAAATATGTGAAGGTTTGTTTAGACAATTTGTCATGTCCGCCTCGGCACGCACGTGGCGTTGCATGTGCGAAGAACACACAGTACTTTCATATAAATTAACTTTTAACCAAGTGCATCGTATGAATAATATATAAAAATATTGATAAGGCTTTTTTCTTTCGGTGAATTCGTATTGCTCGGCCAATGACTTAATTTCTTATTAAAGTGGCAAAAGACATAAACTCCCGGGTTCGATCAAGTGTTTCTCAGTCAAAATAAGACAACTGACCAAATCACATTGAGCTCCGGCTAGGTATAGAACCACCTTAATTTAGATTGTATAATGCGGGAGCGACAGCTCAATACAATCTGGATTGTGTATAGCCCAGCAAAAATATAAATAGCGCAGTACCGGCACGCATGCGCGTTCTTGATCTGTTCTAAATTCAAATAGTCCGGCGCTCGAGCAGCCCGGACGTTTGAAAACGGATTTTAAATCCAAATTTCGAAATTCCAATCCCGACTCCGACTGGAAAGGCCACGTGATAGGTTGAATTTGTATAAGGAACGTGTGTTTTTTTTATATAGATCCTAAGTGTTTGTGAACAGTGAAAAATGTGTGATCAGTGCGTGCAGCGTTGACTCGACCAATAAGGATTTATTTGTGCGTTTTGAACGCATGTGGTGAGTAATATTTATTAATTATATAATTCGGATTAAAATTTTAATATTTAATTTATAAAAAAATATTTATTATAATTTTTAGGTTAAAACTTTGCCTGAAAATCTAGAATTAAATTACGTTACATAACTATAAATATACCGTTGCCCAGGCAATTAATTTTATTTGGCAATTTGGCTTTGAGCCGGTTTTACAATAGTAATTTGTAGGTCATGTAATTAATGCTAGATTTATGCGTGTAGAGTAGAGTGGTGCTTTGACATTTGATCTAGTGATAGAGGTGTGCGTATCTTTAGTTTTGTGCGCCTGGCAACACATTTGACGTCTATAGTTAAAATCCGGAAGACAACTTGTAGCTATCAATATCGCTTTCAGACCTGTGAAGAATTCTCGCAGTGTGTATGTTTTTAAAGTCCAAGGTTTAGGTATCGAAGTAAATTTACCATCGAGCAGTTTTTGACTGTGTAAAGAGGTATTATTTTACTGCAATGTGTGGCTGCAATATACTGGCTAGTAATAACAGTCATAGACTGCACGTCAATATTTAGCATGTGGCTATTCAAATAATATATGTGTTTGGAATGGCCGATTCATTTAAATTTTTTTGAATTGGCCGAGCTGTTGTTGACAGCATAGCAGCCACATGTTGCAGTAAAATATTACCCATTTTAAAACCCTTATCTGATGCTAGAATGGAAATACAATATCAAAGATGATTGCCAATGCTTTATGTCAAAATGTATATGACTTATCAGTCATCACACTTATAGTTATTGTAATAAATATCTTTTGAGTGCTAATTATTGTTATCTACAATCAGTAACTTAATAAACTCACTAACCTACATATTTTGACGTTCATCAGTGTTACTTTGTGACCTAAATAAATAAATGATTTTTATCTTTGACTTTGATATCTTTTCGGGTCACGTGTGGAATTTGTGTTTGACCAACGATAGATTCAAAAATTCTAGCAGTAAAAATACGAAATATTATAATGTAATAATAATATAATATATAATATTCTACCACATACACACAACACCATCTAGCCCAAACTAAGCAGAGCTTGTACTATGGGTACTAGACAATGGATAAACATACATATATACTTTTTTTTTTTTGTAAACACATACATATTATACATAGAAACACCCAGACCAAGACAAACATCCATGTTCATGCACACAAATGTTTGACTTGTGCGGGAATCGAACCCGCGACCTCAGGCGTGGCAGTCAGTTACACTAACCACTACGCCACCGAGGCCGACTAAAGTGGCAGCACACATACAGGGACCTTATTTTAGCTATAGTGTACAAGGTTGATTTTCTGACACATAAGTATAAGTATCATGCAAATTGACTCGATTACCCTGCCAAAAAATGTTCTTGCACACCACCGTAAATTTATTATGAGTAAGTAATGAGATGTCGTTGACTCCAAACGCTGCTATTTTTATCTTATTCATTACTTACTCATAATAAATTTACGGTGGTGTGCAAGAACATTTTTTGGCAGGGTAATCGAGTCAATTTGCATGATACTTATACTTATGTGTCAGAAAATCAACCTTGTACACTATAGCTAAAATAAGGTCCCTGTATGTGTGCTGCCACTTTAGCTGTATCAAAAAGTTATTGTCACGTTGGACCAATGTCCCCGTGTAAGCCTCCCAAAGAACCGACTATTTTCCTAACATACTAGGTAAATATCCCACTATTATAAACTGCAGTGGGATCGCTGGGAACTCTTCTCAGTGTGAGAAGGGTTAGCAGTATATTTAATAATAAGTATCGCAACAGTAATAGGTACACATATTATATAGCAAGTGAATGGGCTTTTATTGGGAAACAATCGATTTTCTACCGTCGACATTGCTTAATAAAAGGTCAAATGTATGCCTTTTATTAAGCAATGTCCTATTAGTATTAAATTAGGGTACGATAAAAAAGAAAACATTCCTATGAATCTTTGCTGTTTGTATTGGCATTATTAAAAAAGATCACATTGATTGGTCTCAGTTTAAGCCAGGCGACGGTCTGTCACTGGACAGACGACGACGACGACGACGACGACGACGACGACGACGACGACGACGACGACGACGACGACGACGACGACAGTTATGCTAAATATTACTGATTGAACTGTCAATCAGTAATATTTAGCATACCTACTTGGTATTTATTAAATGAAAAGATGTTGAGCACTCTACGTAAGTTGTGAGCTAAGCTCAATAATAGCTATAAAATGATTACAGGTAAAAAAAGAGATAAGTAACATTGGAAACAATCAAATAACTATTCCCAACGAAATTTATAATATTGAAAAAAGTAGAAATCCTACGTTTATGTTAACTGCTCTTCTCCCGTGACTTATAGCTCTATGTTATATAGCCAATGTTACATCTAGATAAAGTAGCTTTAAACCATAAAATAATTTTTAAAATCAGTTCTATAGTTTTCCAGATTATTTATTACAAAGAAAATACAAACATTTCTTCTTTATAATATTAGTAATTTAGTATACATATAGATGGGTAGTCGCCAAAACGACTTTAATAAATATAATTCAGTATGGATAACGTTAAGCATAAGGAAAAAAGTAGGTACTCTAGGGTAACATCTAGCAGTTATATATATCTCTATCAGCACATTGTAGACTCTGAGATATAGGTACAGCTTATGTAGGTATAAAAAGCCATTCATTACATTAGTCATTGCTTGTGTTGTTAGCCAAATGGCTTATTATCTTGCTGTCATAGTTGTTAAGGGCGAGTAGACGTATATGTATTTTTAGATATAGCACTTTCTATGTGTCATTAAACTGATCATTACATTGTTATAACAGGTTTTTAATAGTTTGTCCGGTACCTATATACAATTTCTCTTTCCAAAAGTAATTAAAACATTACCAAGCCATTTCCTTTTGGTTTAAAATACAAAGACAGCATTTGGCTACTAAACCATTAAGTTGTCTGTATAATAAGGTGGGCCCCAAAAATAATTTCTAGGTAGGTATTCTATTTGTTCTTCGTGTACGTTGTTCCAATGTTTCAGATAGAAAAGGACCCTTTTCAAGAAAACTGATAAAGATTAGGAAGAAAGATAAGAAATACTATAAGTTTTACAGATATTGTGGTTTTTAACATTTTTGTAATATTATTAAAAGTACATTTACACTTTCCTCGACGTTGCGGTTGCTTCTTAGTAGCCATATTGTCATTAAGGGGAGGTTGGGGGACACAGAAGAAGTTCAAAAATAAATAGATTTTCTAAAAATCACGCTACAATTATCACGCAGAGGTCTCGAGTTCGATCCCAAGGCACGCATCTCTGACTTTTCAAAGTTATGTGCGTATTAAATAGTTAATTATCGCTTGCTTTAACAGTGAAGGAAAACATCGTGAGGAAACCTGCATGTCTAAGAATTCTCAATAATGTCCTCAAATATATTTGAAGTCTGCCCACCCGCACTGGGCCAGCGTGGTGGACTATGGCCTAACCCTTCGCACAGCGAGAAGAGGCCCGTGCCGAACAGTGGGATAGTTTAATACAGGGCTGATATTATTTTTAACATTCGCGTAAACGTAAAATAATTTTATGTAAAAAAGATAAAAAATTGTACACAACGTAAATCTATCTTTGTACCCCTTTTTACGAAAATTGCGCGGACGGAGGAGTATGAAACTTGGCACAGTTAAAGTTTATATGGAGAAGGAGGGGCAAATCCTAAGATTTTTATAAAATATACATTAGAAATACATTAAATTAATGAAAAAACACTACACGCACACAACCATGCATTTGACACACGCAGTCGAATCGCGTTCGTAGTATTTCGGCATTGTTTGTCTGACGTCATACAATTCTGTGTAACTATGGTTACCTATACCTTATTTATAAAGTAAAGAAAACAAAGTAGCAAGCCTAGGAATTTTGGTCGAATTTTGACAACTAGGCAACCGCTACTTATACTAGATGTGCCCGTGGGTTGTAGCGTGACGTTATATAGCCTATAGCCTTCCTCGATAAATAGGCTATCCGACGCTGAAAGAATTTTTCAATTCGGACCAGTAGTTTCTGAGATTAGCAAACAAACAAACTCTTCAGCTTTATAATATTAAAAACAGATTTTCTACAATTTTTATTTTAAAGAATTTTAGTATAATTAAGCATTATACATTGAAAGCTGCATCATTAATGTTCCTACATTGTAAAAGCGTGAGCCACCAACAGGCGAAATTTCTAAACAGTCCAGAAACGATGAAGGTGGATTTGCGCAACATCGGTCCCCTATTATCTTTCTGAACGGAGCTGAGGTGGTATGAGTAACCAAACAATATTTCGCGTCGGTTACTTACGCACAATGGCCAAATTGTGGTGCTAAGTGCGGATAACACACGTCCAACTAACTAACTTACTGACTAAATATACACATGAAGGCATGATAATGCTGCCAGTCTTCTGGGTACACTACCAGTCGACTGTGATGCAGAGGAATTCTATGACACCTATTAGAGGGTTTTAGATTTCTTTTTCTTTTTTATTTCCGTTTTATGATATTTTAGACATAAGTTAGTTTTAAAGAATTGTGTTTATTGATAATATGAATCTTAACTAATGTTAAGATAAATTTGTATTAAACAGAATCAACGAAGGCAATGTTTAAAAATATTTATACATTGTCGTTGCAGTAAGGCCTGGCTAAAACTAAGGTAGATACAGAGCACGCATTCTTAAACGTGTTACAAACGATATAATCGAGTTTTCTATTACTTTGTACATAATAACTCAATGGCTGCACTTTACTTGTCTGATCAAGACTCCTTTAGCCAATTTTGACCAGACTCGTGAGACTCACGTCTAGGTGACTAAAAGTGAGTGTACTTATCTGTATGTTATCATAGGTTCCATTATTAACTATGCATGTATATGTTAGCTTAGAGCCATAGGGGTGTCAGGGCTAATAGAGTGACTAGCTGACCCGCGCAACTTCGTCTGCTTCACAAAAGAGAATTTCCTCCGTTTTTACAACATTTTTCGTTGATGCTCCGCTCCTATTGGTCGTGGCGCGATGTTATATAGCCTTCAGCCTTGGCTATCTAACACTAGAGTTTGTTTGTTTGTTTGAACGCGTTAATCTCAGGAACTACTGGTCCGAATTAAAAAAAATATTTTAGTGTTGGATAGCTCATTTATCGAGGAAGGCTATGACCCACGGGGGCGGCGCAGTAATCATAAATGCGGGTGAAACCGCGGGCACATCTAGTACATTACATTAGTGTAGATAGTATAGACTTACATTTGTTTCCTACGCCCGTACATTTTTGGTAGGTACTGTACGATAGCGTTGATGACTACTGGAATTGAACTAATTATATAGCGTTCGATCGGTAGGTTTATCAGCCGCTTGACGCGGATCGTTGCCTTATTCATTTTGTATAGTTGTCAAACTTCCAAGACCTTTGTAAGATCAAGGACGGTTTGTGGATTCATGGCGTTTGATGTGGGTTCACAATGACCTTTTAGGACGCGTGTTAAATGGTAAACCGAGTTTGGTCTATACGTGCCGTTAAAGACATGAAAAATACGTAGAAAATGTTTTAAAAAGAGCCATGATATGCTTTGTCGTAAGCTTTATTCGTATCCTACCTAATATTATAAATGTGTGTCAGTTTGTTTGTTACGCTTTAACGTCTTAACGCCTCAACCGATCATCATGACATTTTGCATACACGTCAGATAGGTAATTGGTTAAATCTACGTTACCGTGAGCGAAGTTACGGGCAGAACATTGTAATAAATCTTTGGGCCGACTGATAAAATCAAACACAGTACAGTCATCAACATAAGTCGATACACATTTGCGCGATTTTAGCTATTGAGTCGCAGCGGTACACCGGCGGCCAGGCACAATAGGTTTATAATTATTATATTTCGCATTTCAAAACTTGACAGCTTAATTGCATCCATCTCTATTTATCCTTTTCATCCAAAAGGAAGTAATGGTAGCCGAGCGAACCAAACTGCGGACAAAAACCAGTAATAATATATTAATATCTCTTTAATACTAACTAACCGGCTAATTAGGCGGTACCTACGTCACCTGTCAGGGGCCATTAACAGATTATACCTATATAAGCTTTACCTGTGATAAAGCTTCTATTCTCTTATCTAATGACCTGAACCGCGATAGCTAACTATGAAAATGGAGATCAAGGTTTCATTCTAGGTTACGTCGGCCATCTTGATATATTTCACACGGCTAATCACCGTGGATGATTGCCAAAACGTCTTAATAGTGATAATTACACGTATTGTTTCTGAATCACTTCTAACGTTAGCTAAGATAGTGAGCGAAAATAAATGAGATATTTGCAGGGCAGAGGGTATACCTACTTTCATTTTCTATGTTGTTTCGAATTGCGTTACTTGGCGACAGTAAAATTATTGGAAAGACAGGAACACGCCATGCACCCTCGGATTGCCCACCACAACTATTGCAATAGAAAAAGGTTGACAATACCGAACTCTTCGGGATAGTGACAGCCGCGTCGTGAAATCCGTATTCCACCTTGAACACAAAATATGCGATGATACGTGTTTCGCCTGTTTCGTGTTACGTGCAATGGTTGGAGTGGGCAATCCGGGGGTGCGTGGTAAATTCCTTTCTTACTAATTATTATATTTCTTTTTAGAAGTTTTGTTGCTAACTGATTGCGAAGATGCCTCGGTGGCCCTGTGGGTTAAGTTTGTGCTTGGATTTGCGGCTATATATAATCATGAGATGTCAGGTATAATTACCGTGTTATTGAATGTTCTGTAAGGATGTTCGTAATAGCAGCGGTGCCTGGCATTGAGTTATATAGTATACTAAACATATATTGTATATATATATGTATATATATATATATATACATATATACATATATAAATAGTAAGCCCTGTATTTAACTGGTCAATTGCTGAGCATGGGCCACTTCTAAGTGTGAGAAGGGTTAGACCATAGTCGACCACGCTAACCCAATGTGGGTTGACAGACTTTACATACCTTTTAGAACTTTATGGAGAACTCTCAGATATGCAGGTTGCCTCACAATGTTCTCTTTCATCGTTAAAGCGAGCGATAATTAACTATTTAATACGCATTTAACTTCGAAAAGTCATAGATGCGCGTTTTAGGATCGAACTCGAGACCACTGCGTGGCATTGTTACTAGATAACCGTAAAGTACTTATAGCGCCGATATCTGAAGATTTCAAGACTTGCGAGTGTTCTTATAATTGACTTCTAAGGTTATGTACTTATTACAGATAATTATTTAGGTATTTAGAATCAAATTATACGTTACTTGGCGGCAAGCCATTGGTAATCAAATGATTAGGAGGTGAGTCCTCTATTCGCAATCAATAACGGTTAGGCAAACATAGCTTCCTTAGCTATGTTGCATCTGCATGTAACAACCTGAGAGTTCTCAAAACCTTTGGAACTCTTACATATTTAGCGCAGCGTAGTGTTATTACGCAAACGCTGGTGTCTTGTAAGAGGATACTTTGTACATCAAGGGTGTCACGGTTTTCTATCCTTAAAGTTTAAATTACTGCCATGCCAAATTTAACTAAAATCGGTTTAGCGGTTTAGCTGTGGACACGTAACACACGAACACCTACGGTGCCGAAACGTGGACACTCACATTGAGCTAGTCCAAAAATTGAAAGTCACTTAGTGGGCTATGGAGCGAGCTATGCTTGGAGTTTCTGTGAGGGATAAAAAATGATGTTATCCATCAAAGAACCAAGGTTACATAGCTCGCAGAATAAGCAAGCTGAAGTGGCAATGGGCTGGCCATATCTGTAGAAGGACCGATGGCCGTTGGAGCAAGCGAGTCCTAGAGTGGAGACCGCGACTTGGTAAACGTAAGGTAGGACGCTCCCAGGCCAGATGGACCGATGACCTGAAAAAGGTAGCTGGGTCAGACTGGATGCGGATGGCGCCAGACCGGATGTTGTGGCGTAAAATGGGAGAGGCCTATGTCCAGCAGTGGACTGCGGTGGGCTGATCGATTGATTGATTGACGTAACACACGTTACTTTAACATTTATAATAATAACTACTAATACGATGTAGTGTGTAGTGCACACATTTAGCTTACTCTTCAGAAATATAAAAACGGGAGGGCTATTTTTAAAACCACAACGACGCGATGGTCAAACCGCGTTAATTTTTACATTTACCCAACATTGCGCAACGGTTCTAAAGTTTGAGATAAAACAATGAAATAAACAAAAAATCAAATCTTTCTTCTTTATAATATTAGTATAGACTAGCGGTCGCTTAGAGGTCAAAATTCCACCAATACCTAAGCTTGCTACTTTATTTTCTGTTTTTCTCTATTACGTATAAATAAGGTATAGGTAACCATAGTTACACAGAATTGTATGACGTCAGACAAACAATGCCGAAATACTACGAACGCGATTCGACTGCGTGTGTCAAATGCATGGTTGTGTGTGTAGTGTTTTTCCATAAATTTAATGTATTTCTAATGCATATTTTATAAAAATATCAGGATTCGCCCCTCCTTCTCCATATAAACTTTAACTGTGCCAAATTTCATACTCCTCTGTCCGCACAATTTTCGTAAAAAGGGTTACCAAGTTTTTGCTTGACGTATTAATATATAGATTGCGCAATTGTTATAAAATACAAATCAGTTTTATATCTAATTAAGTTTGGCAAACAGTGATTTTATTACCAGAGTTTTAATCTCTGTCTGCGTCTCCGTCTAGCTAATAAAGCTGTAGTTATCTATTAATAGCATCTTGAGATAATTGTCTGTCTGTAAGCAAGTTTAAACTCGAGCGGCCATATTCACAAATCTTACAAAGAGTTATAAAGTCGTTGTAAGTAATAATTCTAAAAAGTATTGTTCATAATAAGGTATAAGAATGCTAGTGTCGGCACATAGCAACTATGGCACCTCCATATTTTAGACGTACTTGCGACCTAAATTGTATAACTCAATTGTGCTGAATTATTATTTAATACTTTTACTTAGTCATATATTTCTGTTTACGCGTGTGCTTATGTATATGCCCACACATGCTTAGTATTGTATTATAAAGACTTACTGAAAATTTAAGAATCTAGTTTGTTACAATACATTTATTAGATATATTGAGTATTTTAAATATCCATAATATTCAGCCTTTAGTAAGTATTTTTTATGAATAAGGCCGGGAATCTTTACGAGGCAGATCGTTAACATATCACACATTAATTAGCGGATCTAACAGAAGTTTACTTTCCCGATCGTTCGCTTAAAATAATAAAAACTTATTGTCCAATTGCAGTTCTACTTGTCGAGTCTAATTGTGAATCGAAGTAATTCAGGTTCCCTCTAAAATACACACAAGATGTTTTATACAAATCAATCCACCCATTTAGGAGGCGTTGATTTACAAACTCACGTACAAAAGAACAATGACAATCAATGTCTCTATCCAATTACGCCTCTAAAACTTTAATGCATAGTTCATATTTTGTATGTCCATATTTGTTGTAGAGCCCAAATATCTAAAAGTTTAAACCTAACAACGAGACAATCGACGTTCTGTAAACGATGTGCTAAAGGTTCTACCCCTTGGTTCGTTTATGCGACATACGGAGCATTGCGATTGTCGTGTACTATTTTATAACTTCGTAGCTGTCCCCCGCGGTTTCACCCACGTTTATAATCCCTGCTCCGCTCCTGTGGCACGTAGCATGATGTTATATTGCCAATAATTTCCCAAAAGACATGGTCTCTCTATCAAATGCAAAAATGAATTTGCGTTTGGTAGTTCCACAGATTAGTGGGTTCAAATAAAAAAGCAACTAACAGCTTAAGCTGTATCATATTAGTATAGATAAAGCAGTTGCTATGCTTTGGTTTTGCGTTGAACGCAGCGGCAGTTGCGTGTCATAGAGCGACTTAGGTGCGAAAAACATAAAAAGCAAAGAGTGCGTCTATCGCATACGTCCTACGCACCGGAGATTGAGACTGTGACGCATAAACATACCGAGCGTTTTAGATGACGTGACGACGTCAATCTCTTTCTCTCTTGTAAAAATGTGGTTTGCCATCCACGGTATGCCGTATAACCACTACATATAACTTAATTTTTTATTGACGACTTGTACAACACATATACAGGTACACGAATAATTTCAGTTAAAAACGCATTGCTTAGTTGACGTAACGTAGACGTAAACTGAAAGTTTCAGAATAACCATAATGTTGTTCAATACACTCGAAGTTTTACAAAACATCCGCAAATAAGTTTACACAGTCATCATCATATATGATGCCAATACTGACAGGAAGAATATAATTGTACAGAATCACGCAACTGACATTCATGAAGAAATAATTTCTTCGAAATCCGACACCAAGAGCCGGTCATCTTTAAAAATAATTATGATGGTCTACATTATAATCCTAACTAATACTACAAATGCGTTTGGATTTTGTCTGTTACGCTTTCACACCTTATCTTCTCCCTAGCCTTTATTATTCCCAAGTCACTTAGGGTCGGCTTTTCTGGTCTAACCGGATCTGACTGGATATCAGTTTTTACACGGAGCGGCTGCCACCTGACCTCCGCAACCCGATACCCTAAAGCTAGACCAGTGTCAGGATATTAGAGGGTACTGACTTTCCCAATAACGACTGCCATAGATGTTCATGGCAGCCGGGACCAACGGCTTAACGTGCTCTCCGAGGCACGGAGCAGGCGTTGTCAATCAATACGCACATAATTTCGAAAAGTCATATAACTTCCGAAAGTCAGAGGTGCGCGACGTGGGTGCAAACCCGAGACCCTCTGCATTGCAGTCTGTTGGTCTCCCCACTGAGCTATCGCTGCCACACCGAACTAACTAACTCCTAACTAATATTATTTGCGAATGTGAGTTTGTTACGCTTTCTCGCCGTAACTACTGGACTGATCATCATGAAATTTCACATACACGTTGTCACGGGAACAGAAAAGAACATAGGGTAACTTTCATCCAGAAAAAAGTGCTTTGACACCTTATAATTACCCTATATATTTCGTATAAACGTATAGAAAGAGAGAAAGGTATAGACAAAGACATAGGGTACCTTATATTTAGGAAAAAGTACTGTACCTGAGAGATAGCTTATCTATACAAGTATTATAAAGGATCTGGACAGAATGTCTGCCCATTACCCCGTCTCATAGCATGACCGTGCTAGGAACGTGTCAAGCAAAAAAATATTCTTTGTAAGGAAATTTATTAGACTATGCCCATTAGACCGTTCCGTCACCGACCAGCAGTTCCTATATCAAGGCGTATCGTGTTGCTTTTCGTCTCTGATACGTTCCTTGCATGGTCATGGTATGAGACGGTGTAGTGGGCAGACTCCTTAAGGGGACACCGCGAAAATTATCGTTTAGAATAGCTCCGCCCATATCCGCCCCAATGACAATCATTGTATATCAATCCTTAAATAGCGGTCATAAGGTCTAAAATTGCGATGCGCCCGCAATGATCGAGAACGCTTAGAAATTGTTAAAAAACCTTAAAATATTATTTAAAAATTATTGGTTTTAGTTATGGAAATAATGAGCTAGTTTATTTATTTGTTTGGTTGAACGCGCTAATCTCAGGAACTACAGGTTCGAAACGAAAAATTTATTTTAGTGTTAGATAGCCTATATATCGAGGAAGGCTATAGGCTATATAACATCACGCTATGACCGACGGGGGCGGCGCAGTAACCATAAACGCGAGTGGAACCGCGCGCACGTCTATATGTAATATAAGGCTTATTATCATCTACTGGGTACAGTGCCAGAAAAATATTAAAGCAAGGTCTAATTTTAGCGATCGTAATTAAAATGCTGAGGATCAAGTATGAAATTAATACATGCTTTGATATAAGACAATTTTATACGGATATATTTTATTTCGTTGATATTTAAAAGACCCAATTTTAAGTATTTTTGTAGAATAACACTTTTGACTACTTTTGAGCAGTCATGGTCGACGAGGAGACTCCTGTGGCTGTGGTGTGCCGGTGCGAATTTATAGGTTTCAATAGTTAAATAGTTTACAGTATTTAAGAATAATTCTTGAAACCTTAGGCAGCGTTTTTTTAAAATAAACCATGTGGAAGCTGTATAATGTAATATAATTTCGATTTATAACTTTCACGTAATAAAAGACAATATTATCTATTCCTGCTATTATACTAACAATTCTAAGTGCTTTTAATATTTAGAAATATTACTACTACAATGGTGTATTGAAAGATTTCCAACATTATGTGAACAAAGTTCACTATAGTATATAGAGAATTTTAAGGCATCTAGATATCTTTAAGTTCAATGTCTTTTGCTAGCAGTACCCAATTGCAATAATTGCACTTATGATTGCTAGCGTTTGCATTTATATTGAAACTAAGAGTCACAATTTATTTGTGTATTCGAGACAATCAGCCAAATTATTGTTATTTTATTCCACCAACAATACTAACTTATTGAAATTAAACTGCTATATACGGATTTTATCGCGTTGTTTATTTGACACTTTATTACAAAATTTTGAAAATTGTTACACTACTACTACTATTAAACATTACTAGGTAATTTTTAAATGATTGAATTATGTTCGGGTACTTTGAAATAACTACACTGGAACATTGAGACAACTGCCATCTTAGTCTCCCCGTGACCACGGCTGCTGAAAAGCAACCGAAACGTCGGGGAAAGTGTAAAAATAAATTAAATCTAAATAGTTTAATAATAATTTAATAAGCTTAAAAATTACCTAGTAAAGTTTAATAGTAGTAGTAGTGTAACAATTCTCAAAATTTTGTTTATTACAAAATTTTGAAAATTGTTACACTACTACTGTCAAATAAACAACGCGATAAAATCCGTATATATCAGTTTAATTTCAATGAATAATATTCGCGTAAATAGAAGACAATACTAACTTAGCATCGAAGATTGTAAAACTTCGACTCAATCCAATATTTAACAGTTTACTTCTCATTTCTCACACAAAAGGCACTTACCTAATATTTATTGTAATTTATTATTGTATTTTTTGGGACTAATGCACACTCCCACCACTGTGTAACCAGGTTATCAGCAGTGGTGACCATGGAAAACACTGAGTTTGGCATTCGTGCAGTCCCGGGGAAGGCTAGACTGTTTGAACGAATTTAATCAGAAGTATACAGGCTGATTGGTAAAAGACTGGACATATTGAAGGAGGGTATTCAATACTCGATTCTGGTCCAGAATATCAAAAAAAACAGGTACTTAAAATTTTACCTAGTTATCCAAAGCTTAATGTGCGGAACTTGCGCATATACCAAAGCTAAATAAAACCTCCGCCCCCGACCCCGCTATCGCACCCCGTACTCTCCCGAATTTGCACCCCCGCCCGTCCTTTTCTTATCAATGGTCATTAGCCTCGGTAGCGCGGCGCGCTCGACAGCAGCAGCTGTGTCAGCAGTGTGGGACCCGTGCAGTGTCCACATTTTATGGATATTTCATAATGGTTTTCTTTGCAGGTTACACGGATATTTTTTATTTCTTATTTATACGTTACGTCTGACCATAAATTATCATGTCCTTAAGTATGTACAATGTTTAATCAGTCACACTGTATAGGAGTCCGGCAAATCATATTGGGTATTGTAACAATAGTTAAAAGAAAAGGTTTGTTTTGAAGGCAAATTTTGCTATGTGCTTGCTTTTATTTTGTACATATTTCATACATAGTCTTATGCCTGTATATTCCTCGAGGTGCAGGCAGAGGTATTGTGTACCCACATTTTGCTAAGCATGGTTTAGGTCCCATTTAATAGACACTTATGATTGTAATATGCCGAAGGGGTAGGCGCAGTGGCGTAGTTTAGTGGGGGCGACAGGGGCGGTCCGCCCCGGGCGGCACTTTTAGGGGGCGGCAAAATTTCACAATAAATAATAATATTATCTTAAGCTCTTTAGAATTACTGTATATTCTAGTGTTTCAAATTGAAATACCTAAATAATAGGACGGCAAAATTTTCTTCCGCCCCTGGTTAGGCGTAACTCTATTACACTCAAATGTCGCCAGCTATGTTTTATTAATAGGGGGTGAGCCTACTGCCATCTACTGGGCTAAAGTTCTAGACTCCATACTACTGCTAAGAATTTCCTTATAGGAAATACCAATAACTATCTAACAATCAAGACATCGAATCCGGTCTCTTACATAAATAAGCGCAAATATATAACACGTAAGATTTTTGTGCATTTTGTGATTTGTGTGAAAGCGTAACAAACAAACTCACTTTCGCATTTATAATATTAGTTAGGATTCTTTGCTATAACGTGAGACCTATTACTGTAGTTTTAACTTTTTTATGGTGTAGCACGCAAACGAACAGACCGATCGCCTGATGATAAGCGATTACCGCCGCCCATGGACACCCAACACCAGAGGAGTCACAAGTGCGATAGGTTTCATTTAAATTTGCCCCCACCAGAAGGGGAGGAGACGGTTGGGCCTCCGGTACTCTCACTCACTCGACGAAACACAACGCAAGCGCTATTTCACGCCGGTTTTCTGTGAGGCCGTGGTATCACTACGGTCGAGCCGGCCCATTCGTGCTTAAGCGAGGCTCTGTTAACTGAGCGTTAACTGTAGTTGGCGATATGTAGGTGTAATACACCCCGCTTACCCTTTAGAGGATACATTTGTGAGACTGTGTATATTATGTAGATTTTTGAACAAAAAATAAAAGTTGTTACAATGTTCCAATATCATAAATAACGAATTCAAGGTATCGTTCGGTCTCAAGGGATTCACATGACACGCAACAATCAAGTGAGCACTCTCATTATGTGAACTTACGTATTCTAATTGGTTTAGACTTAACCATAAAACTTGGGACGTAGTGACTAAGTCATGAAAATGTAACTTAATATTTCATTTGATTAATTTAATATTAATGATATATTAAGAAGATAACAAAATGTTTGGAACTGTAAAAAGGAACGTATAATATTTTATTCATTTTTCTGACATTGGGCTGCTATTGAGAACTATCCAAGTTTGGGATCCAGTTTGGGATCCAGTAATTCAAATAGTCAAATCCAAGAAGAAGCAAACCACAGCTAGACTTCATGATACTCTGAGTTCATTCTGCGTAAATAGAAACACCAATGATTAAATGATGTTCGGGTATTTTGAAATAACTACACTGGAACATTGAGACAACTATCATCTTAGTCTCCCCGTGACCATGGCTGCTGAAAAGCAACCGAAACGTCGGAGAAAGTGTAAACTTAAATATAATTAGTTTTAATAATTTAATTAGCATAAAAATTAGTAGAGTTTAATAGTACCTAGTAGTCCAATAACATTATGTTGTCGGGATTCAAACCCCAGAAAATATACACATAAGAGAAATCTTGTAAAATTTAAGTACATCTTGTCGAAAGAAAACCGCGGCATGCATTTTGTCATCAGGTATATAAAAGAAAGGATAAGAATATATAATGAGA
The DNA here is from genome assembly GCA_930367265.1 of Catocala fraxini. Lineage (NCBI taxonomy): Eukaryota > Metazoa > Arthropoda > Insecta > Lepidoptera > Erebidae > Catocala > Catocala fraxini. The sequence goes on along the minus strand of OV884049.1, from coordinate 14,323,337 downwards.
ACTAAACACGTACGCGTGTGGATTCCATCGACATCAATCCAATTTAAATGAATTGTTATAAGTTCTTCGACCTTCTGTCTGCAAGTCCAATCGCAGTGGAGTTTGACATTGCACTGTATAAGTTAGCGCAGAACTTTTGATCTTAGTCTGAAATACATAACGTAAACTATTGTTTTGTTGATTTATGGGTATTTAATCCTAATGCATATGATAGCAGTTGAATTATATACATTTATATATACATATATGCAAAAAATAATTAATTATTATATTTAACTATTTAGAATAATTACACCTTAGTAATTGTATATTTTAACATCATACAATATAAATAGTAGTCAAATACTTTACAGTTGGTTAGCTATAAAAGACGTAGCAGCACTGCTATCTGTCACTTCTTGTTGTGAGCTGTAAGTGAACGGATATATAAAACTTCCTTGTGTCAAAGTATATAATAAATAGTTAAAGTGTTTGTACAGTGTGTTATTTAATCCACAACCTCTAATAATAGCCATGTTTCCAATCAGCTGCGTAGCGTATAATTTACACATACATCATTTCAGGTCAACAATTCCAGGTCTTTATCCCTGAAGGCGTTGGCAGAAGTATTTTAAACCCAAATTTTGCGTTTAAGAATTTTTGGCCAAAACGGAACTCAATAACATTTCGTCCGACCCGGGTATCTAACCCGAGACCTCATGCACAGCAGTCACATTCACTACCACTGCGCAACCGAGGGACGAAAATGATGCTTTTAATATTAAGTCTCACAACAAATGAACTTAGAGCTATAATATGTAATATCAGCACTAACGCTTTAAACCACAATAAATAAAAGCAAGGGGTGTGGGTTATCAAAATATCATAGAAAGCACCCCACGCTTTTTTATATTAAAATTATTAAATTATTTTCTACTATTTAGTTTTTTTTAATAAAGCGCTCTTTTTTGTTTTTTAATCTATTATTTCTTATCTTATCTTATATGGGGGCCAGTCAGTGCAGACCGGCGGAACTTCGACCTAGTGGGATCTTTTGTGTCGACACTCTCCCAATAACGGCTGCCATTACATAGATGTTCATGGCAGCCGGGACCGACGGCTTAACGTGCCCTCCGAGGCACGGAGCAGGCGATAATTATCAATTAATACGTACATAATTTCGAAAAGTCATAACTTCCGAAAGTCAGAGGTGCGCGACGTGGATTCGAACCCGAGACCCTCTGCATTGCAGTCTGTTGGTATCCGCAATGAGGTATCGCTGCTTTTAAAAAAATATATTATTTACTATTATTAATATATTTTTATATTTTTCTATATAATTGTATTGTCATCGGTCCTCGATAAGTGTGCAAAGTTTCAAAGCAATCCGTCGGTTTGAAAGGCGTGAAAATAACGTTAAAAAATTTCGTTACATGGACACATAGATACGAGAAAAAGAAAGAAAGCGAGAAAAAGCGCAAAGTGAGCCTACAATGACCTCAAAAAAACAAATTTGCTATTCCAACGTCCACACGTTAAGCGCTAAATGGCTTTAACATTGCAACAGTGCTCTACCGAAAACTAGATGCCAGCTTTTATTTTGAAATCTCCCTATAAATTAATATAATTTTGGTTATGAAGCTGCTTTTGTAGGTAAGTTTGCTATCAAATTAAAGTTACGAAAGAAGCCTATAACTCAAAATGTTGATGTAATCTTTTTACACCTTTTTTTTACTTGGGGGAATGCTTTGACGCATACCTCTTCGCGGAGCGAGGTTATGTTGGACCCACCGGGGAATGATGATCCCGGTAATACCGACTAAACCTACCACGGTGTTCTTCGACATAACCAGGGTCGGCGGGGACGGGGTCGGCGGGGACGGGGTCGGCGGGGACGGCAAGCCACTACTCAAATCGATCTACTCGATTAATTGATAATTGTTTCCTGCTGTCCCCTTGTGGGGGGATGAACACAACATAGTGCCGCGTGGGGAGAAACGCATGCCGCCTCTCGGACCTGGTGCTGAATCTGTTTACACCTACTTTAACTGCCAATGGTACGTCAGCGTTGGCAGGTATTTAATTAGACTCTTAGGTCGCGTGATGTTTTAGTTTGAAACTGTGCCCACTAGACGATAAAAGGTTCGTCGCCGATTGCGTGGAACGTAAACGTAGATAGTGTGCGTTATATATCCTTGCGAAGGGAAAACCCTTTGAAGTAAATAGGCGTGACGTATTGTGTGTTATTTTGTTTATATGAACTCGCAAGAAATAAAGATGCATCGAGCTATAATATAATATAATCGATTCCATAGCATAAAATCTTCTTCTTCTCTCTTAGCCTTTATTATTCCCAAGTCACTTGGGGTCGGATTTTCTGGTCTAACCGGATTTGACTGGATATCAGTTTTTACACGGAGCGGCTGCCACCTGACCTCCGCAACCCGAAGGCTAACGATACCCTAAGGCTAGACCAGTGTCAGGATATTAGAGGGTACTGACTTTCCCAATAACGACTGCTATAGATGTTTATGGCAGCCGGGACCAACGGCTTAACGTGCTCTCCGAGGCACGGAGCAGGCGATAATTGTCAATCAATACGCACATAATTTCGAAAAGTCATATAACTTCCGAAAGTCAGAGGTGCGCGACGTGGGTTCGAACCCGAGACCCTCTGCATTGCAGTCTATTGGTCTCCCCACTGAGCTATCGCTGCGTATTATATATAGTATTCCATAGCATAAAATAAACTTATAAAAAAGAAAAAATATATTATATATATTTAATGTATCGCGGTCAATGGCTATATTTTCAATTTAGCCGTGGATCTAAAATAACCGAGGCTTCGCTCGCGTAAAAGTAGGTTAAGTTATGATAAAAATAGTACTAAAAGCATTTTGAAATAAAATATTATTGGTACTCGGTTATAATATAGCTTCCTAATGGTGAAAGAATTTTTTAAATCGGTTGGTTAGTTTTTGAGTTAAATCCTTAGAAACAAATAAACAAACAAAAATCTAATATTTTCTCTTTCTAATATAAGTGTAGACAATGCATTTCTATAAATGAAAAAATTGAATTCAATCGTGCCAATTATTCTTAACGCAAATTATTTGGCAGCAAAGAGTCACGGTATTATTCGTTATAGTTTGAAAATAATAGCAAGCAAAATTCACTAAAACAAATTTTCTAAAGAAATATGTTTTCATAACTGATGTTACATTTTTTAACCTTCGCAAATGCATTTACACCGGGCATGTTATAAATTTCCAGATGAATTTATTTTACAAGCAAAATAAAAGCATAAGTAAACTATTACAATAGCTTTTAAAATTCACAGACGAAACGATACTTAAATCACTAATTTAATTACCTACATGTATAAATGCGACTTTATTATTTTTCCGTTTACCCACATTCCAGGGTGGATTAGATGCGTTGGCAACACTGCTTTCATTGAAAGCTTTATTGCTTTGCAGATTTCAGTTTTCTGCGGTATCCGCCGTGGACTCACGTGTAAAGTGAGCAAAGAGTATTTTGACAAAAAGTGCTTCATATAAATAAGTGTTTTCCGTCGACGTATTAGTGAGGTGTTTCTTTGAAAAGTTCTCACTGTAAAGTGTTTGTGTATTAAGTGTATTTCTGTGTGATGATAAAAAGGTTTGTTAAATTAAGTTTTTATTAGAAGTTTTAGTATTAATGTTGTTAATTGGAGTTTGCCGTGTTTTAGGTCAGCTAAGGATTGGCCTGTTGCTAACTTTAAGCCTTATAGTTGACGTCATTAATTCGTTGAACAAAAAAAGTAACTCCAGTTTTATTTCCCGAGCTAACCGAGTTTAGTGCTAGAACAAAGACCATGTTATTTACAAGTAAAATGCCACTGTGACATCTATTGCCAGCACTCTATTATAGTCTTTAAAACGTGTATATAAGTGCGAAAATTGCTTGTATTTTATCTCTATCATAAAAGATGTTTCATACACTATTTACTCGTGAAAATTTGCAAGTTTAAGCGTTTTATTCTTGAAGATTACACAGAGTCTATCTTCTTAAATTCTTTGCAATGATGTTGGGTTTTTAATAATCTTTTGTGGGGTTGGTAATGGCTTAGTCAGCATATAGCGGCTTAATTAGAGTCATAATGGGAAAGTGTTGGAGTATTAAGTGATCCCTTGATAGTGGGATATAACGGGTTTGGATGTTGTTCATAGAGTTCGTTAGTTTCGACGATGTGCGCATACATGTTGAATATAAGCCATGTAAGTGTATGTCATCCATTTAAAAAATATATGTTCTAGGAATGTATGTAAGGTTAATCTGAATGGGATAGTCGAGGGGCCCGATTCTTATCCAGAAACAAAAAAAAATTACGTACGGATAATTCGTTTTTGATACATGTTGTATGGAAAATATGAAAAAAAATTCTATTCATAGGCCACCGTTAGGTCAACTTAATAATCGATATATTCGATAATATGTCATATAATGTAAACATTTTTAATTTGATTATGTATTTGATATATTCCGCGTGTAATGAATTAATAACTGAATTAAATTCAATCGTTCATAGCTATGAATAGAATGAAGGTCCAATATGAAGGCAATATACTATCGTACCGTATTGCAAGGTTTCAGATTCACCATATTGGCCAGACGTTCATGATGTCCTGGTGAAGAATATCATGATGATCATATATGAATATGAGGTGAGAAACTAAATAGAGACATATGCCGGATATCACTTGTGCGGTAAATTAATTGTGGTCCATTGATATACATACATATGTACTTATATTTAAATGCAAACAGTTTACCCTAAATAGGTCGTACGTAATAATTATATCAGCCCTGTATAAACTGTCCCACTGCTGGGCAACACGCCTCTTTCGTGTGAAAATTATTAGGCTAAGGGCTTGTCCTGCCACCTCTAAATAGCATTTATCTTGAAGATAAAAGTCTCGCCATCTCTCTTCTTTAACCTAACAAGAGTGAGACAACATGCGGTTTACATTTCGGATAACTTTTACTTGGTAGTTGTGGGACTGGCCATAAGTCTATAACGCTGCCCCAGTGCGGATTAGCAGACTTCACATATCTTCGAGAACTTTATTGAGAACTCTTAGACATGCAGGTTTTAAGATGGTTTTTCACCATTGTTAAAGCGAGCGATAATTAACTACTACACACAAAACTTCCATAAGACGTGCGCGCCTTGGGATCGAACTCAAGACCTTTGCGTGATCAGTCCAACGCGACGGTCTCCAAATAGGCTATCGCAGCTGTAATTATAAGTGCTATTTAATACTTCTCCGCCTACTATTCTGGAGGTATATGGGCGTGAGTTGTCGTACAGGTAATAAATAGGTATACCGGCTCATAAAAATACTTACACACGTAGTTTACCCATATAAATAACTCGACGCCATTTAATAATAAATATGTCAGTGACTTTGGATTTCAGCAGTACTATACGCAAGCTTCTATTTTAAATAGATAGAACTAAATTTAGTATCATTGTGTATATGTACAATTGTACATATGGTCCACGGCTATATCTCTTAGCACTAGATGAGCTTATTGTCGTCTATCAGGACGTACCAGACATTGAGCTGTTACTAAGAGTTATTTTACATAAGAACCGATATCGCTTTGCCTGACCCAGAAATTTTTATGCACAATTAAACACTAATTATGCTAATAGATAGACAGTCAAAAATATGACTAGCTATTGCATTTTTTTTTTCTGATCAGCCATCCATTCTATTGTAAGTCATTTCAAGGTTATACTGTTACTAACCTAACCTACATTTACCGCGGGCAAAATTAGTCTATACTAATATTATAAAGCTGAAGAGTTTGTTTGTTTGTTTGAAAGCGATAATCTCAGGAACTACTGGTTCGAATTGAAAAATTATTTTAGTGTTGGATAGCCTATTTATCGAGGAAGGCTATAGGCTATATAACATCATGCTACGACCCACGGGGGCAGCGCAGTAAGCATAAACGCGGGTGAAACCGCGGGCATAGCGAGTTTTGATATAATTATGGACATACCGTTATGTGTCTATATACCTTAAGACACAAGTGAAATTGACAAACATTTCAGCAGCTATAGTTTAAAAAAAAATAGTAGCCTGCTGCCGTTTACCGGGCACAGTCTCAGACTCTGTCTGGTTAATGAGAAAGTCTTGATAGAATAACCTAATAACACTTTGCCTGACCTGGAAAAACATAATAGCCTGCTGCCGTTTACCGGGCACAGTCTCAGACTGTCCGGCTAGTGAGAAAGTCTTGACGGAATAACTCAACAACACCTTGCCAGACCTGGAAATCGAACTTTAAACCTTATTTACTGCAATCGCAACAACAACAACTGCACTACGCAGTGTATAGGTACGTATATATATGAAGGATACTTTAGCATTTTAAAACAAATTACTAAGCGTGTTCAAACAGCCCCTAAGTTAATAAGTTGCGCGCCGAAATATTATGAGTTTGACCCCTATTACCCGGCCTCAAGATTTCATTAGCATTCAAAGTATTTTAATCAACTTAGATAAGATAGTGTAAAATACTTCTATATTAATAGATGCGGTGTCGATTGAAACACATGAAAAATTTAAGAATGGCGTACTAAGGGTTTAAATAATAAATGTATATAAAATTAATTGCAGATAAATTAATTATGTTATTAGTATTTATCCAACGAGATTATGGAATTCCTGACGCAAATAAGATGCGCATCTAATTATAAATTGAACCGGTGGATTTTATCCAATTATTTTTATCCTGAGTCCTATGATCGCATGTGAACGTTCGCCTCGCCGCGAGCCGTAGTGTTGTATTTTGAATTCTAATAAACGGCACATAGTATTCTTTTTAGTTTTTGTGCTATTCATATATATGGTGATCTGAGTCTAGGTCTATTTTGTGTCAATTAATTGTATGTTTGTAAATCCCTTCGTGATACAGGGTTAAACATAAGTGCAGGCGCTCTCTTTTGAAAAAGCTTTTCGTCGTTTGGAATTTAGTCACGGAAAAAGCAATATGCTTGGTAAATAAATAAATAAATACATCTCTGCCTTTCCCTTCGAAGATACACAGACGTAAATATATGTACCTATACGATGTGTTTACCCTCATTAGCGTCGAACGTGCCTTCAAAAGAAACGTAATATAAAAAAATACTTCAAATATTGCACAAACATAATGAGTCAAGTTCAGGGAGTTCTGTAGCAAAATGTAGGCTTCTCAAAATGTCAATAAGTCTGATATGTGCGTTTCACTGAATGAATTTCACATAATGACAACCCAAATTATAACTTCGCAAAATAACAACATCGCATATTGACAAATTCTCAAAACGTCAACGTTGCGAGACGTTAGCTTTGCAAAATGACAATTTTGTATAGTGTCCATCTTATGTAAATCAGGTATGAATTAACTTAAATATTACAATTATATAAAACTAATTAACACTCATTCTTTTATAATCGATGTGTAGATTATCAAAAAATATAAATGCCGAATGCAGTGCCTTGTTGACTTTAGGTAAAAACAGACGAATCTTGTTAAAAAATTCTTCACGTTTCATTTCTACATATTATATCCTCGAAAACTAAACATAGGTGAATTTCACCTACAATTCACCTGCTATATTTTTAGGTCCTACGTAATAGGAATAACTGCCTCAATGGCGCAGCGGTAGTGAATGCGACTGCTGTGCATGAGGTCTTGGGTTCGAATCCCTGTGAGGCCAACAAAAAGTTATTGGATTTTCTGTTAAGAATTCTCAATAGCAGCCCGGAGTTAGGAATTTGGGTGTTAGACACCCCCGTCCTCGGAAAGCACGTAAAGCCGTTGATCCTGCGCCTGATTTCTCTCCGGTAGTGTCGGATTGCCATCCCATCGGATCATTAGAGTAAGGGAACAGAGAGTGCTCTTGTGTTTGCGCACACGCTTGTACACTATAATATCTCCTGCACAGATGGCTAGTCTCCGTTAAGATTGGCCGCCATGACCAAAATTCGGTCTGGAGGATATTATTAATAAGTAGCGAGCTAATTGTTGCTTACTGGCCACAGTTCCAGACTTCATGCTGACACTGAGAATTTCTTGACAGGAAAACCCAATAACATTTTGCTCAACCAGGGAATCGAAAGTGAAGACCTCATGCACAGTAGTCGCATACAGTCTCGCTCCACCACCGAGGCTTTTTCGCATAGTCTTAACATGTAATTACACTATTAATAAGTGTGAGTATTATCTCCTTGCTTCCAAGATGGGTTATTAAAAACTAACTAATTATGTACACGGCGTGAACTTGATGGCGTCGCAATTTGCATTTGTGAAGCTATCGTTTTCAGTATCATATTTGCAAAAGCTGCGCGAATGTGGCAGTTTTCATATTAAAGCTTATTTTGAGGCCCAAATTGAATAAATAGAAGGGTATTAAGGGGCTAAGGGAATGGCGGCTTAGCCTTCGTCATGGGTTGTATATAAAAATTGGCAGCCATTTTTCAAAAATGCTTTTAGTTTACAAGACTAATATTTCTGTGACACCAAGTATTGTAAATAATAATTTAAAGGGATTTGTATCGTCTAATTATGCAAAAGCTAGCTTTCTGTCTACGGATTTACTTGCGTAGATTATTTGTTAACTTTTTCAAAATTGTGTGGTACTAGTTTCTGCCCCCAGCTTCGCATGCGTGTCTCCCACGGATTACCGTGGGAGAAACCTATCGGGGAAAAATTATTTATATGTGTTTATCTAGGATATTGTCCATCTCTGTGCCTAAATTTATACAAACCACTTCAACAGCTTACGCGTGTTTTACTAACAAACAACTTTACAAGGCTTTGCACTTTAAATATCAGTAAGATTACAAGCAAGCTACGAAATTTTATTTCACATATTCTCATTATATATGATGACGCTTGTATATCACCAAACCGGAAGGAGAGGCGTGTATTACATCCACGTTTTGTTACCTGTGTTGACTTTATGACATAATACAAACGAGAAGCGGTGGCAGCCAAATATCTGAGCAGATGCAATAGATAATAATTTATACCTCGTATATTATGTGTGGGAATATTGACATTAATGTAACAATCTATACTAATACTAGCTGTCCCGACAGGCGTTGTCCTGTACACACGAAAAAAAAGAAAAAAAAACCAAATCTAAACCTTCCTCGAATCCACATGAACACACATAATTTTTTTTATCAAACTCGGTCCAGCCGTTTATGAGGAGTTCAGTGACATACACACGTACAGTAGAATTATATATATAAAGTAAATATTTGATTTTTGTTTTTTTATTTGTAAGGGTTTATTCCAAAAATAATTAAACCGATTTTAAAAAATAATACAGCTTTCTAATTCTTCCACCATTCGAAATCTGTATCAACACCGAGTAACATAGACTATTTTGTCACCGAATATATTTTATTTGAAAAAAGTGTTTTACTTACATAACTTAACCAAACCTACTTTTACGCGAGCGATCCGCGGGAAAAAGCTAGTGTTAGAGAAAAGTTTTAACTGTACAATACGATTGGGTGACTACAGCTATATGTTCAAAAATATAAAGCCATTGATAGCGAGCCCATCGTCGTCTACTGGCAATATATCCAGATTATCTGCTGTTACCAAGGATATCCTTGCAGAACATTGTTTTACAAAACTTTGACCGGGAAATTTAGCACGCGATCACGCGAACAGTATAATGTAATCTGAAACTTTTGTCACTCTATGAATCTATTCGCTTCACAATAAAGAAAGAAAGAAAGACAGTATGATCGGCAAAGACAGACTAAGAAATTATATAAGGCAAATGTGAATGAGACAACCTTAAGACCATATAGGAGATATTCTGGATAAATAACAAAACCAGGTTAAGAGTACCCTAAATCGATCTTCTCCCTAGCCCTTTATTATTCTCAAGTCACTTGGGGTCGGCTTTTCTAGTCTAACCGGATTTGACTGGATATCAGTTTTTACACGGAGCGGCTGCCACCTGACCTCCGCAACCCGAAGGCTAACGATACCATAAGGTTAGACCAGTGTCAGGATATTATAGGGCACTGACTTCCCAATAACGATTGCCATAGATGTTCATGGCAGTTGGGACCGATGGCTTAACGTGCTCTCCGAGGCCCATGCCTCGGAGAGCACGTTAAGCCAACAGGTGAAAATTGTTAATCAATACGCACATAATTTCGAAAAGTCATATAACTTCTGAAAGTCAGTTGTGCGCGACGTGGGTTTGAACCCGAGACCCTCTGCATTGCAGTCTATTGGTCTCATCACTGAGCTATCGTTGCTTACCTGTAGTGTAGAGTACCCTAAATCGATAAGCGACAAATATTATAAATGCTAATGAGATTTTTCTGTAACGCCTTCACGCCTTAACTATTTGACCGATCATTATGATTTTTCGCATAGACGTTATCACTGATACAGAAGTGGACATAGGGTACCTTTCATTCAAAGAAAAGTACCTACTGTGCTCTAGTGATAGAAATTTATGAGCAAAATCAAGATGAACACGAGCGAAGCCGAGGGCTAGATCTAGTATTTGAACAATTACCAATATATTTTTAATTATTCGAATCACTTCTAAACTAGAATTCGAATCGATAATTGTAACTATAAATATGTGACGTAACTGTTGACGGCATTTGCAAGCGCATTGGCAATAACTTCTTACACTAATAACATGAAAATAGAACTGGTTATTTCAACAAAATAAATATATTAACGAAGATAAGAGAAAGCATAATCTCCGAATCGGTCATCTTGTCTCCCCCAGCCAAGAATCGTACTATTTTTAACATCCAACAAATTGGGTCAGCTTTCAATGGATGCGAGTCGTCGAAGTTCGTCGTTCCCTTCTTTCAATTTATAGCTCGTCTGTGCTATACATATCGGTGATGGATTAGTTATGTCTTCTTTCACTTAAAAGCAAAGCCTCGTAGGTTGTTCGTGCAGTATTGGAAATAAATATAATAATGACAGTTGTATTTCTTTGTAACACCACGAAGTACGAGTCATTTTAAATTCACGTGGGTACTTCAAAATATACTTTCTTAGCTATTGCCCGCGGCTTTGCTGCGTGTGAGTCCCTTTTTTTACTCTACGCATCATATCTTCAGATGTACTTCACAAAATAATGTAATTTGGATCAGATATTATTATTAAGTTGAACTTTTAGTGCCGAGATCTGTATTAAAATCATTTTGCTTGATGTCTAAATAAAAAGTCAAATAGGCAATCAAATTTTGTCAAGACCTTAGTTCTTGCATTTCAATAGTTATTTCTCAAGCGATACGAAAACAAAACTTTTTTAAGTACACAATCTAAAAAGTATTGTTTTTGTCATGAGGCGGACCCCACTAAACGGATTGTACGATATGTCATGTAATATTTGTAACGTACAGTCATTTTATTCAAGAAGTAAATTAGGGAGCAGAGTATAGTTATTTTCAGAACATAATAAATGCTGTCTCGTTCTGTCGTAAAGGGTTACAATAATATTAAAAAGATATGGCTGTACATGTTCTGCACAGATATTAAAATTAGACTTTCTTTGAGCGTATATCTGGGACGACATTAGGATATCGAATTTGTATATTCATTGGCATAATGGGTTACATTAGGATCGTGCTCTGCTTGTAAAATGACGCTTTTAATGAGTATCGGTTTTTATAATCCGAAAAGGGTCACACTGTAATTGTTTTCTGGTGAAATTAATTTAGAAATTATAACCATGGGTTGTGTTGCGATAACAGAATAGGGTTTAATTTCTTGGATTTTAATTGTAGTGAAGCAAATTTAACGAAACAATATCCATGTGACAATATTATACTAGTGGTACAATGTTATACTTGATTGCCCTCAAATTGCATCAGCTTAGGGTCTGTGGGTCCAAATGACAAAACATTGTATTGTATTTCTCTGGCGTGTAAGTTTCTAAGGCTCCATGAGGAGCTCCACAGAACATAGCATAATGCCGGCAGTAGAGAAAGTTATCTATTGCGTTAGTAAGACGGGGTCTTATAATTAGAAGTGTCAGCAAGGTGCAATTAATTAAAATAAATAATACTTGATAGCCACTTTCGATTGTAAAAAAAAAAGAAACATGAATGATTGTCTGTATTTTTTACTTTTTAAAGACTGCAATAGACTGCATAAGTAACAACAACATAAGATGTCTTAAATATGTATGTATACAAAAAATCATTGGGATATATCCAAGCCATTTGAGTCAATAATTTACGTAAGGTAGTTTGATTTTATATCTCTTCACTTTGGTATTTAAAGAAAGTATTGTTGGTTAGGAGCACAAATAAAAATACTACCGATGGCCAGATTTATACAACGCGTGGAGATTGACGCACTCACATTTCAAACGCTTGCGTAAAACATCAAATCGGGCTATGAGAAGGAATCCCACCAAATAGCGTACGTCAAAAAGCGCCACAGTGCTTCGACACGTGTGCCGATCAGCCGATCGCATCCGTCTGTATAAGAAAATGAATTGAATTGTGAGCGCATCAGTCAGTATATTCGCACGCGTTCTGCTCGACGTGTCGCATTGATAGCGTTCTATGAGAAGCACCGCAGAGATTCCGTGTGCGCACGAGCTGGCAGATCCATTGGAAACCATATTAGTTTTATAGAAGCCAAAGTAACTGGGTTTGTTACCTTTTCAAGACTAAATGGGTTTTTGGGAATTTTCCCAGAGATATATTGTATGGCTACGTTTTGTCCTGTTATATGGTCCCGTAATGCAGTAATTAATATTCGGCTGATTTCATCCGAAATCGCTATATTATGACCGCGTTTACGTAATGCATCGCAATGTATTGTAATGAACACGTTCTCTGAAATTTTTCAGAATGTGTAAAATAATTTCTGTCATGTTAAAAACCAGCGTCAGATATTCGTCTTTTTGACACATGCTGAAATTGGTCCTTTTTGATCATTTTGTATGATACTATTTATTATTTTCCTCGTTTCTCACGGCGGGCGTGTTGTTGACCTTTATTGGTATTCACGCTGTATTTTTGACATGTGTGTCAATGTCATATAAAATATACTATTAATTTCTTTCTTATTTTATTATATAGAACTGGCCGTCTGTAGCTGCATAATCTGTGACGGGAATCGTCGCTTCGTCGAGAATTATAAAGATACTTGTTTTTAATGCTCGGTTAGTCAAGTTTCATTGTTGAAGTCTGTGACCTCTTAATTGCTTAAGTGGGTTTGTGCTCGAGGTGAATTGAGTATAAATATGTTTTTGTCTGTATTGTGCGATCAATGGTCTGTAATGTCCAATGTTAAGGAGTTTGCTCTCTGCAGTAACCTGTTACGTAGTCTTTCGAGGGACGGTATTGGAACTAGTGTATTATGTATCTCGTCTTAGTCAGTGTATTTAATATGCGTATTTAGTAGCAGTAATTTGTAAGATAAAAGTTTAACGAGAACCTCTTTGATGCCATAGCAGCAGGTTTACGGATCTTTGCAGATAATAATATGGAATCAGGGTCTCCTCTAATTTGCTTTTAAAAAGATTACTAGCAATTCGGTTACATATTCAAAATTTTCTTGTTAACACTCCAGCTAAACGAATATGCTTGTGTTAAGTCTGGGTTCACGATGGCAGTGCAATGTCTGAGTTTCAAACCCACGACCTCTAAATCGTAAGTCGAGTGGCCATTGGGCTATCAGTTTAAATGTAATAAAACATTTAACAAAGGTCTCCTTTTGGTGCCGTGGCACTAGTTTTCTTCATTTTTTGACAATTGGGATCTCAAGCTTAACTCTCGGGTTGTGTAAAATAGTATTCAGTTTTACTGTAAAGAAATTCTCTCATGAATAATACTAATGTTATTTAAAGCTAAGCAACATCTTCAGTATGGAATCTCGTCTCCTTCTGTAGGTATAGGTAGACGGCAATACGCTTGACCTCTATACGTGGAAATTAAAACTTTATATATATATATATATATATATATATTTGTAAATTTGAAAATATATATGTAAATTACGTCTCTGCTTATCACTTCACCCAGACAGAGCGAGGAACGCTAGATATAATTGAAAACCTATTGTGCCTGGCCGCCGGGGCAACTCAATAATTTAAGCGACTCTATAGGATGAGCCGCGCTATAGGTGAGCGACTCAATAGGATAATCGACTCCATAGGTTAAACAACTTAATAGGTTAAACAACCGAATAGGTTATATATAGGTTAAGCGATTCAATAGATTAAGGTACTCAATAGTTTAAGCAACTCAATAGGTTAAGCGACTCAATAGGATAAAGGACTCAATAGGTTAAGCGACTCAATAGGTTAAGGTACGTAATAGGAGGAATACGGAGCTAACAGCGCGCGTCGAACGAATAAATACTTACGATCTAAGCTAATATAATATATTAAAATGCAATTTGGTAGCTTGTGTACAAATTCAGCATTTGTGCAGGTAACTTGAAAATAGTGTCGGGACGTGACTGTTGTCAATAAAACCGGTTCCTTGATATGAATACAGATGATAGCAATTGAATCTATTCTAATGTAAATAGTCTACAAGTAGAGTAAGCAGTGGCTTGTTTGTAGCTTACCAATATCACAGTTGTATCCCCGAAGGGGTAGGCAGATGTGCATTAGGTATACCTACATTTCTCTAGCTATCGTTTTGGGTCCTACGTATATATATACGTATTACTCAAGACCAAAAAACGATTACTCGCGTTGAATGTATGCATGGGGCGAGCTTATTGTCGTGTGCCGTGCTGCTTCGGCAAATTCTTTTGACTGAAAGTTACAGTATCTCTTCTCTCTCTCTATACTCTTGGGATCGTGCACAGTAGTTGCTTTTACTACTGTGTTACCAAAGCAGTGTAACCTCCTTACTTAATATTAATTAAATATATATTTTAAAAAAACCATATTAACACATTCCCGGACAGTACGTCGAGAGACGTGAATTATGACCCTCATAATATGGCACTACGGCTGTAGGCGGCGATTTAAAATACACTAAAAGTAAAACTCCGTCCACGGCCGACTATTTCCCATAGCATTTATAGGAAGGATATGACTCTGCCGTTTTAGGCTAAAATACAGACCGCTAGAGTCACAGCAAACACTCCTGCCGTAACACACGGCTTAGAATGCACTTGGTATGAATGTCCGCCTACAGGCGGTTACGTCTCTGACTGTTACTGCCGCACACATACTTTTAAAACCGTGTAGTGTGGCAATACGTCTCCAGACGTGACGTCACTTTGTATGGAAAGTTTGTGTGCCATATCACAAATTATTGAGAGTGGTTTTGTGTCCGTGAATGTGTTAATATATAAAATCTACTATAACATATGTTTGATCTGTCTGTCCTTCACAAAGGTCAAACCTTTTTGATTTATTAAAGTCTGGTAACAGATTGGTAGTATTATAAATTTATGTTATGGATTAGGCAATTGACCAACTTTTAGAAATAAATTATTCCGAATCAATAAATATGAAATTGCATGAAACTTGGATTACAATTTAAATTGTACGATTTTGGTCGATAGCTATTTCACTAAAGTGAATATAAATATTAAGCAGTAAAGTAAACTTATTATATACAAGGTTTTACACGCTGCTACCGGCGGACATAGTCCTTTTTCTGGATAAAAGGTCCTTTTTTTCCTATGTCCTTTTCTGTAACCCCGACAACGTGTATGCAAAGTTTCATAATGATCAGTTAAGTACTTAAGGTCTGAAAGCGTAAAAAACAAACTCACATTCACATTTAACTTCATAATATTAGCTATGTATATAAAAGTACCTTGTACCCTTAGTTTCGTATATTTCCTTGTAAAGATGTACCTCACAGGAACCTACTCCATTTTTTCGGGATAAAAAGTAGCGTACGTCATTCTTTGGTCTATAAACAAAAAGCTTTGGTTAATAACTTAACAATAAATGTCACTTTAAACATACCCGACCGTGTTATATGTATGTACCTATAAATAGTTTGAATTTGAAGTGGTCTCCAAAGCCTTAAAAATGTTTGCCTTTACCGAAATGGAGACCTTCGAAAACTGCCAGGTTACTAAAAATATTATACGCATATATTCAACAAATTATCGCCAAACATTCTATCAAAATATCTGCTTCAACTATTTAGCCCAAAATGTTAATTATTATCTAAAGCTACACAAGCATAATAAACTGGACACAGCCAGTTAAGAAACTTTCTTTATGAAGATAACTGTGATATCGGCTGGTCATTAGTTGGCCTCTAGGTGCTCATTATCTGCATTGAGGTCGTAGGGGTCACAATAGTAGAGCGGTGATTCAAACTAAGGGAAGTAAGAGTAGTCAGAGCAACTGAAGAATATCGGTGTCTACGTTTGACCTTGGTTCTAATGTATACATAAGAACCAAGATGGTCAAACGTAGACACGTAGAATGTATCATTATATTCGAGGATAATGATACATTTACGACGTGTAACTATATAGTATGGTTATATTTTAAGATCGTATAGTGGCTTCTGTGGCTTATGTAAAACAATGAAAACATAATGTTTCAATAGACTGGAAATGATGCCGATACAATAACTTTATCTTCGGAAGGATGAGATGGTTCCAATTAACTGTTCGGTACGTAGTAATAATAACTCTAGGGCGTGCCGATGACAATTTCGGAATTGTCCAAAAATATCTGTATAAAAATTAAGAGACACGATATCTTATATTAAGACGTAAATATAATATAATGTGTTTAGAATTGTATATAATTTTTCCAAAAGCTTTGGGGTAAGATAAAAAGGTAATATTTTTGCAGACACGGTACCAATTGTCATCGAACATACCGATACATTACGATCTTAAAATGTGACTTCACTATAGACTCTATAAATTATAGAAACTTACGCAGGTTTTCTGTTCGTCTGTGTGTTTAAGCGCGATAATCTCTACAATTGCTGAACCATTACTAGTATTTTAATAAATAATCATCTTTCACCCTACAAAACATTTTGCCAAATTTATCAACAGCAAACGAGTCCATTCAATCAGACCCCTTTTCGTTAAAACTTCTAAGAAATTAACAAAACTTTACGCTATAAATACCCGCGGAAATAAGGATCTAACGGAACTTTATTAACATTTTCCCATCAATGCTTTCGGGCTAATCTTAAAACTGAAGGATTTTCTTTAGTTAACACTTTCTAAAAGCCTATCAGATTATATTTGAGTCTCTAGTCAAGATGCCGATATTTTAAAAACATTTTACTATTTTCAATAAAGTTGCTACCGGCAAATATTTTCCAAAAATCTTCCTTGCTTGTAATATACAAGAAAGGGTTTCGGGTTATACGTTCTGACCTGAACTCATAAACTTTGCAAAAACATTTCGTACTGGCCGGAATTGCCACCCTCCACAAAAGTGATTGTATATTTAAATTATACAAAGGGAAATTTACAACCATAGAACAAGAGTTCAAATTGCAACCAAGGTTATAACCTTGGTTGTAATTTGAACTACGATAACAAATGTACGAATGCGATATGAACGTACGATAAAGTTCCAAACGTAACGAAATATTTATGATGTAGTGTGTTAACTTGAGATGATTTTAATGGAATCGCGGTCTTAATATATCCGTTTGAATCATAGTAATGGTTGTTATATTAATTATCGTATATAATTATTATTCAGTACATGCATAGTCACATGTCTATGTCCATCGTAGACATAGGTGAATTACAGCAAAACATTCGGCCCGCTATGGTCATTGGTCACACGTTATTGGGGATGAGCCTGTTGTCGTCTACCGAGCAAAATTCCTGACTCCGTACTGCTATGAGCTTTCTTAGCTTTGTATGTTACCTTAGACCGATCAGGATAAATTGTAGTTCTCACAAGAAAAAGACACTCAGCAACTCGTATATTAGACAATGTGCAAAATTTGAAAATATCGCGTAAGACAATACGTTTGTGTTTGTTCCTTTTTTTCTTATTTAACTAACGCCATCTCCCAAACCTAAAACATTAGTATCAAATTACATGTTCACTGATCATATTAAAAAAATTCAGAACAAAGGCCAGGTTAAGAGTACAGCCATTGAGAGTACATAAAAATAGAATAAAAAAGGTTTAAGCAAGAGAGGTATGATCGTAGTAAGTGGAAATCCGTAGTTTCTACTTACCCGTCCAAGAAAGCAGGCGTCGTTGGTATATATGTGGTAAATTTTAATCTCGTTTGTAATCTTACTTGAACAAATTTTTTAATATTACTGCATATGAAAGCCTTGACCTGAAACTAGTACCTGCATGCATTAAAATATATACGACCTTCATATTTTAGACGATAGTGGCATTCGTTCTGGAAGTCTATGCCGTACCGTCGGTTATTATATCACTTGGAAAGTAATGTGCGGTACGGAAACTTGCTTGCATATTTATGAGCTACCACGTTTATAATTGCTGATCCACTCTTGAGGCTCGTAGCGTGATATTATATTCCCTACTAGATTTTATCCGCGGTTTCGCTCGTGCAAATGTAGGTCAGCTTTGGTTAGAAACAGTACTTTTTTCTGGATGAAATATATTCTATGTTTCACTGACAACGTATAATATGCGAAATTTCATGATGATCAGTCGAGTAGTTAAGGCGTGAAAGTGTGACAAACGAATAAACAAACAAACAACCAAACTCACATTACCATCTATAATACTGGTAAGGATATCTTTCCACAATAAACGGACTACCTAATGATAAAATATTATTCGCAATCCGGACAGGTACTTACTTCCAGAGAGTTCAAACAACGCTGACTTTGAAACGATACGAGATATAAATTTATTTAAAGTATTAACACTGTAGGCAAATTAAAATCAAGATAAATATGCCTCTCGATGTTCTCAAGGCCTAAGTTTGCTCTTATATTTAGCCGTTCATTAAGTGTAGCTCCATTCTCGTGTCAAACAGACTGCTATTGAATTTTTCTTTTACGAAATTCTCATTAGCAGGAACAGCGACTAATATGCTTAATAATACGTGAGAGTTAAAGTATAGCTGGTAAAATGTGGTTGTTATACACCACTGCCTATCCTTTCAGACATGTACAGACATGAGCCCATAAAGAAACAATTAGATTTAAAAAAAACAACACTTTTTAATAAATACCCATTGATTCCATTACGGTTATTTTAAATTAGTCAATAGAATTTCAAAAACTACCTTCCGTTATTAAAATTATGGCCAAACAGGTTATTCAAAATGTTCGCGCTAAACATTCTAATATGCCGATAATATCGGCCTGACCCTCAGAATAAAGGGAACTCGGAGAATCCTTGTTTTTCTTTTTATTAAATTCTCTTTGAAATTCGGTGACGCGGCAATGCGACGGCGGCGTTCGCAAGTAAAGATTTTTATTAAAAAACTTAGATCTATTGTTTTATTATTCGACAAACAAAGGGAAATATTATTCTTCAACTTTTTATTCGACTCGTTTTTGATTTGCCTGCTTATCTGGTTAGCGGGAAAACGTAAAACTGTTTCGTCTTAGGCATTCTGCAGATAATGGACATTTTAACTGGCATTTAAGAACTTATAGAATCCTATACAACAGCGCACAAAGGACAAAGACATAAGTACTGTTGGTACCCATCAAGCTTTAGATACAACAGGACGGCGTATAAGGCGTGGAAACGTAATAATCAAACAAACATTCACGTAACATATATATGGTTGATGCTGTAATATTCTTTTTGCCAATAGATTGAGTGGTAGGGCCACGCTGGTTACAGCATGAATGGGCCGGCTCGACCGGGGAAGTACCACCCTCTCACAGAAGATCGACGTAAACATAACAGTATCTGTTATGTTTCGTTCGTTGAGCGAGAGCACCGGAGGCCCAATCACCCTTCCCTTCCCAAACCCCATCCTGCTCCATTTCCCATTTCCTTCCGGTAGGCAGCGACTTGGTTGCGTTTTTTGGACATTGCGTCTGTAATGCTAAGCAAAATCAGCCATGTGTATGAGCAACGGTTCTCGCTTACTATCAGGTGGGCCGCTGGCTCGCCTGTCACCGATGAAAGCAATAAAAAAAAAGATAATTAATAAAGACTACTTGACCACATAAACCATCGCATCATATTACTATAGTGATATTATTCTTGATATCAAAGCTAACAGAATGTCCCCAGTGAGTCCTGTTATCAAAGGAAACAGAATAATAATAATATAATAATAAGTATTTATTTCCAACAACCATACAACTATTACATACAAAGGAAATTAAACAAACTTAGGACACAAAGCATTTAGGAACACTGATCCCCATGGTAAGATCTAACTTGAGTTATGGGTATCAGGCCACAGCAAGTAAATTGTTTACAATAATTATGTTCATACAATTTTTATGATGTTTGAACATTGAAATTAAACTACTATATACGGATTTTATCGCGTTGTTTATTTGACACTTTATTACATAATTTTGAAAACTGTAACACTACTTTTACTTTTGAACTTTACTAATTTTTAAGCTAATTTAATTATTATTAAAACTATTAAAACTATTTAGATTTAATTTAATTTTACACTTTCCCCAACGTTTCGGTTGCTTTTCAGCAGCCATGGTCACGGGGAGACTAAGATGTTTGAACGTTTAAAATACATGAAATACACATATACCTGAATACAATACTTTTACCTATATCTGAAGTCAAAATATTGAAACGAGCACGAGGCATTCCAGCGCAAACTAAAACTAGACGCCACAGTACTAAAATGCAGAAACGTCCAAGAAATATATTACTAAGAAAGTGTCCAAAATATTTAGCATTTGGCATATTTCCATACAATTCATAAATAAACCTCACAAGACTCCCACTAGTATAGGACATAGACGACCGACCAATATAATCAGTTATATACAATTTAAACGGTGACTTGAACAAGCATAACTGAATATTTCCGTCGTTTTTATACCAACTACCGTGCATCATATACAACTAGATAATTAAATATTAATAATAAGGTGCACTTTCTTGTACAGTTTTAGTGTTGTTCAGTTATAATAAAAGTATAGTTTTTTTACTAGTTTTCACTTCATACGCGTGGAAATGTAGGTACAGACAGACTTAAATATTTGGCTGCCATAACTCTTGTGTAGACACCTTACATAATTTTTTTGTACATATCTCTTACTAAATTTTGCCCGTGGCTTTTCTCGCGTAAATCTGGACAATGTCAATGATCTATCCATCGGGAGCAGTACTTTTTCTGGATAATAGGTACTCTATGTCATTTTCTGTATCCCGGACAGCGGGTATTCGAAATTTAACGCCTTAAATACTCGACCGATTATCATGTAATTTTGCATGCATGTTGTCCGAGGTACAGAAAATGATATAGGGTACTTATCATCCAGAAAAACTATAAAATTTAATAAGAGTGAATGGAAAATAGAGCTGTGCCATGCTAGTACCATGCTTACCCCTCCTAGACACAGGCGTGAATCCTATTTATGTATGTATGAGAGACAGTAATACGGCCCGTGTTCAATATTGCGTATTTCATGTACCGTGTCTCACGTGTTTATATGTCGTTCCAGATATTTATTGGTTTGGCTATAATACAACTATACAGTACAACAAGTTATATGACTTTTCAAAATTATGTGCGTATTGATTGACAACTATCACCTGCTCCGTGCCTCGGAGAGCACGTTAAGCCATCGGTCCCGGCTGCCATGAACATCTATGGCAGTCGTTATTGGGAGAGTGTCGACACAAAAGATCCCACTGGGTCGAAGTGTCGCCGGTCTGCACGGACTGGCCCCCACATAAGATAAGATACAGTACAATGGACATTGGCAGTTCAGCAATTTTAAAGGATTTTTGTCTGTTATGCTTTAACGGTGACGGAAACGTCGCGAGGAAACCTACATGTCTTTCTTTCTTAAAATTGAACTACTTTGATTTTATCGCGTTGTTTCTTTAACACAATATATTTACAATATTTTGAAACTATTATACTACCTACTACTGTTACACTTTCCTACTATTTAGCGTTTTGAAACAAATAATCCGTATGACAACTCGATGGCGTAGTGGTTAGTGTAACTGACTGCCACGCCTGAGGTCGCGGGTTTGATTCCCGCACAAGTCAAACATTTGTGTGCATAAACATGGATGTTTGTCTTGGTCTGGGTGTTTCTATGTATAATATGTATGTATTTACAAAAAACAAAGTATATATGTATGTTTATCCATTGTCTAGTACCTACCCATAGTACAAGCTCTGCTTAGTTTGGGCTAGATGGTGTTGTGTGTATGTGATAGAATATTATTATTATTATTATTATTGTAATTTAATTTAAATGTATAACATATGTCTTAACGAAAGACAATAATTTGTCTTTCTTTCTTTTTCTAAAAGGCAACTCCTGCACTAGATTTAAATAAAGTCAACGCACGACTCCGAAGCTTGGAGAATCGTCGTAGGGTTGCCAGTATTTCGGTTTTTTATCGAATACATTTCGGAGAGTGTGCGGAGGCACTGCATAATTTGATTTCTCCTTCCCCATTCTCCCATCGGACGACCAGACAAACAGACCAGCGCCACAGGTACATGGTGGATATACGACATTTACGCACGAAGCGGTTTGCTTCCACTTTTATAATGCGTACCGCAAAGGAGTGGAACTTACTACCTAAGTCTGTGTTTCCCGATGAGTACAATTTGGGTGTTTCCAAGTCGAGAGTGAATAGATACCTTCTAGGCAAGCGTGCTCCATCGTCGACTGCATCGTCACTTAACATCAGGTGAGATCGCGGAGAAATGCAACTCAAATACAATTTAAAAAAAAATTACTTCCTGTGACTTGGTGGATGCTACAATCATTCAACGACGTACAGAAAGAACACCTAGACTCGGAAAAACGATATATTAATTACATAAATAATTTATGCAGTAACAGATATGACTGTAGAGACCTAATAAACAAGATATGTTATCTAGTACCCAGAACTGTTGTCACACGAGAGGTGCGATATCGTCCCTTTTTTGCTGTATCATCGTGTAAAACTAATGCTGGATTCCGCGCACCTATGCGACGTATATGTAGAAAATACAATGAGCTTTTCACTAAACTGGATGTGTTTAGTAGGCCTGCTAGTAAATTTCGCTATACATTAAAAAGAGCCATTGAAGAAACTGAGTTACAAATGTAAGAAACATTGTGTAAAATTCAAAATTTCAATTCATATTTTGTTTGATCTTTGCAAAATTGTCATACATTTATAATTATGTAAGCTGTGAATAACGGTGTGGGTTGCACATTTAATCAAACTTTATTTAAAATGTATTAGTAATAAGAACATAATGTGTAACTGTTTGTTATTCCAAATAAATAAATAAAATATAAATAAATAAATGTTTGTGCCTACCCCTCTGGGAAACAGGCGTGAATCAATGTATGTATGTATAAATGTTTGTCCAGTGTGGGGAGGGGGGAGGTTAAATCTACAACAATCGGCGCAGTGGCAATGCTGTATTATATACATACTAGCTGTACCAACAGACGCCAAGCACACGAAAAAAACCATTCTCGAAACTACTTGAACACACAAAAAATTTCATCAAAATCGGTCCAGCCGTTTAGGAGGAGTTTAACAAACACACGCACAGAAGATTTATATACTATATAAAGATATAAGCGTAAGATTATATGTATACAGGGTGTCCGGTAATTAATGGGTAACCTTGAAATATCTAATAGCAGAACTGATGGCTGTTCAGAAAAAAATATGTAAAAATATCTATCCTAACTACTACCTGAGATATGATATTTCTTATAATTACCATATTTAACTTTCTTGTATACTACGACCATAAATGGATGAATTCCATCGGTTTTTTGTTGTTTTATTATTAAGCACTATGCTAATAGATAGACAGTCAAAAGCATGACTAGCTATAGCACTTTTTAAATTATTTTTTCTGAATTGCCATAAGTTCTACTATAAGACATTTCAAGGTTATCTATTAATTACCGGACACCCTGTATATACATATTACGTGGGATATTAAATATAGCTGACGAAATCACATTTCGTATTATAATATTTATTACGCATCATACAAAGATGGATATTGTTGTGGTTTTCAAGGCTGATTAGCTTAATCTTCCACGCAAATTGTACAATCCACATATCATTAGACTCATTCTACACAATCAAATATAGCATAGTATGATTTTCGTAAATATAATGGTAAGAAAATGATAGAAAACAATTTTTTTTTAATTTGTTTGCTACTTACGTTCCAAATTACTAATATTCTTTCGTTATACTACGCGAGAACAATCGTTCTTGCGTAGTATAACGAAAGAATATTAGTAATTTGGAACATAATAACACAATAGTGTTAGGAGTGAGTTTCCTTCGATAGTGTAATAGGTGGGATTCGAAGCCTGATCACCAAAGCATATTGAGCTACTGCCATTCATGCTTATCAAATAATTAAGGAGACAGAAGCTGTATTACTTGGTATAAAAGCAGTTTCGCTTTCGAGGCTTTTATTGTTTAAATTACGATATTCTGAAGGTTTCCATTAAACACTTTTTTGTCTGAACTCTTTAGGTCAAGGTGAATGCATAATTTTTATAAAAGTAAGCTTTGCCTCAGTGCTAGTGAATACGGATCTGTGAAGTTTCGGTTTTGATTTCCGTATCGAGAAAAGTGTTACTGGGGTTTCTCGAGAAATTGTTAATAGCAGGAAAGAGTTTGTTATGACAAAAGAAGCATTAGAACAAAATAAATGCTGTAGAAATGAGAGTGCCGAGAAACTTATGTGGTGTAACTCTGAAAGATAGAATAAGGAGTAGTGTGATTAGAGAGAGATGTGGCATGAAAGTGGATATAGTGACAAGAATAGAAAAAGTCTTAAGCTGGTTTGGGCATGTGGAAAGAATGGACGACAAAAGACTGACTAAGAAAGTTTATAAGGCTAGTATGAATGGAACAGTCGCAAGAGGAAGACCTAGGCGAACGTTTTTCGATCAGATCGGAGACGTTCTGGATAAAGGCCAGGTTAAGAGCACCTTAAACCGACGAGCGTGTATGAGGAATGTGATGAAAGTGAATGAAGCCAGAGAAATGTGTCAGGATCGTAGCAAATGGAAATCTGTAGTCTTTGCCTACCCCTCTGGGAAACAGGCGTGAATCTATGTAGGAGTTAGTAAATGTGCTTAGTGGGCGGCAATAGGTTTGCTTATTATCATGTGGGACCTAAACATATATGGTGAAATAAAGGAGTTATACACCACTCCCTACGGGGAAATAGACATGAAACTACGTGTGTATAGTTTTATGGCACACGTAAAAAGAGGCGACTTACAAAAATCTTGTCATAATTTGTCGCAACCGGGCATCGCATCCGCAACCCAACGACTGGCTTTAAGCCTCGCAAAACCAACAAAGTTATTAAATTCAAAATGAAATTGTATTTTTTTCCTGTAAGTATTTCTTTTTACCGTGAATTTTATAGAGATGAGAGTAGACTGCTCCTAATTAAGAATATAATTAAGTAAGTAGCTTTCTTGGGAAATTAAAAATGAAGTCGGGATAAGACATTAAGTAATTTTCTAACTTTTTACACAACGTAAAATTTTTATTTAAAGTAATTGCCGTGACAGTTATTTAAAAGGTTTTATTTTATACTTAGGCTTAGCTTAAACCCAAAATCTCATAAAAAGTTTCGGGTTTGATACTTGGATCGTGCAGTACTATTGAGTTGTCCTGTCAAGAGATTTTTAGTATGAAATTGTGACAAATAGACTACAATTGGCTGGCCACCTATTACGTGCAACTTAAATCATAGCTGGCGATATATGGGTTAATATACTTCTAAATACTCCTTCAGGGTACATTACATTACATACATATATGTATGTACGTTGTCTCATGCCCATAGCATGTGATCAAAATGGATGAAGCCAGAAAAGTGTGTCAGGATCGTAGCAAATGGAAATCCGTAGTCTCTGCCTAACCCTCTGGGAAACAGGCGTATGTATGTATGTAACTTTCTATACGTTTTCACAAACGTATGGGATTCGCAGTAACGTCTAGCCCCAATCGCCCTTGACCGATGATTTTACTGTTAGAAAATCGCTTTTTCGTGAGTATCAATGTCACAGCGGTGATGAATGCAATTTTTGTGCAAGGATGTGATTGCCTGGTCGTACAAATTGTTATTCGTATTTCCTTTTAAATAATTCTCAGCAGTATTGAATCTGAAACTGTGCCCTATACCGACCTGCATAAGGCTACATAAGGCTGGCCATGTATTACTTGAAACCAAAATCTTAGTTGACGAATTTTAAGTTTAATATACATCTGCTTACACCTTCAGGGATCTTACGTTTCATGTAATACATACATATAGCCATACCTATGTGTATGTATTATTTGAAACCTAAGATACTATACGTAGATAGATAAAAGATAACTTTAACTTTTTGGCTGAAAAAGCTTACTATGATTATCCAGGAGTTCATAAATGAAAAGTTATAATTAATTAAACGTATTTTCCTTTAAATTGGGCGCTATGGCGCTCATTAGGGGAGGGCTATGTCCAGCAGTGGACTATTATAGCCCGATGATGATGATGATGATGATGATTTTCCTTTAATACAATAACTAAAAAGTTATTTTAATTTGCATATACATGTATATGAATAATTTTATATAATTTTCTCTTTCTTGTTTGTACATGTAATTAATAACATTTGTTTACATGATTTATATTTAAAATTTGTATGTTTTAAATTTTCTAACTTGTATACCTATGTATGTGTGCATACTCATGTTATACCAAATAAAACTATCTTTTACGTTATCTTTATCTTTACATCTAGTGAAATGTCAGTCAAATACACTGCTGGCTCCCATTGTAGCTATGCAATGTCAAAAAAATATTATGTATTAAAACTTCGCTTTCAATTTAACCGAGGAATGTTCAGAATCTGTATCATAATATGTTGGAATATTTATTTCTCTCGGGGCCAGTGGTGTCCCGATGTTTACCGATATCGATCCGAACATCGATACAAATACATCTTTATACGGTCGTCGTAAAACTAAACTGCTATTAGAAGGCCACTGGGGAATAATTATGTGGTAATCTGGTTAAGATTTGTTTTGCTGGTTAGCAAAGATACAGAATTTTATTCGCTCTTAATTGGTTTGAACGATGGAAATTATTTTGGAGTGATGTTTTATTTGTTTTGGTTCTGATTGAGTGTACTGTCATGGTATTGAAGCTAGAGTTATAGAGTTGTACCATAGTCTTTTATAGCCGTGTTATTATAACTAGCGGCCGCCTAGTGGTCAAAATTCAACCATAATTGATTTAAATTTTAAGTCTGATCGTTATTAAGGTTTTACTGTCTATAACTTTACCCTTATAATCACATTTCATTTAGATTTCGCCAAGGCTACACAGGTTAAATTTATCTATCTTTTTCAAACAAATTATTATTTACTTGACTATACTCTTTCATTGACGATATTCCTAACCTTGCTACTCTGTTTTCTTTTTTCTTTATTACATATAAATAAGGTATAGGCTGGTAACCATAGATACAAAGAACTGTACGACATCAGACGAACAACGCCGAAATATTACGAACGCGATTCGACTGCGTGTGTCAAATGTATGGTTGTGTGCGTGTAGTGTTTTTTCATTAATTTATTGTATTGTAATTGCATATTTTATAAAAATATTTGTATTCACCACTCCTTCTCCATGTACACTTTAACTGTGCCATATTTCATACTCCACCGTCCGCACAATTTTCGTAAAAAGGGGTACAAAGCTTTTGCTTCGCGTAATAATATATAGATTTACTGGGTTTTTCTCGCGACTTCGCTCACATAAATCTAGATTGTATCAATGAATTACTATCCCTCAGGATAGTACATTTTTCTAGATGAAAGGTGGCTATGTACTTTTCTTTAGGTACCTCTGACAACGTTTATGCAAAATTTCATGATGGTCGGTCGAGTAATTGAGGCGTGAAAGGTTAAAAAACAAGCAAAATAATATTTGCATTTACCTATAATTTTACTAGGCCAAGTTAAGAGCACCTTGAACCGACGGGCGTGTATGAGGAATGTGATGAAAGTGAATGAAGCCAGAGAAGTGTGTCAGGATCGTAGCAAATGGAAATCCGTAGTCTCTGCCTACCCCTCTGGGAAACAGGCGTGAATCTATGTATGTATGTATTTATAATTTTACTTAGGATACACATTATACATTGTATGCAGCGCTATGTTAAGCAGAACTTGTTTTTGTGTTTATATCGGCAAAAATATCTAGCACTCTAACCAAAAAGTTAGTTAGTTGTAGTATTATTTAAGGGACAAGGGTATCACTTTTCACGATACGGAATTCAAACCCGAAACTTCACAGCATTCGTATTCACTACCACTGTGCCACTGAGGCAAAGCCTACTTTTGGAATACTTGATACATTGTACTATATATACTGAGGTCGCGGGTTCGATCCCCGCACATGTCAAACATTTGTGTACATGAACATGGATGTTTGTCTTGGTCTGGGTGTTTCTATGTATAATATGTATGTATTTACAAAAAAAAAAGTATATATGTATGTTTGTCCATTGTCTAGTACCCATAGTACAAGCTCTGCTTAGTTTGGGTTAGATGGTGTTGTGTGTATGTGGTAGAATCGGGCACGCCACGATCGTGGCGGTAAGTCCCGTGTTTGAGGAGTGGCTGGAGAGGCGGCATGGCGCCCTCACCTTCCGGCTGACACAGGTAATAACTGGCCACGGTTGTTTTGGCCAGTTCCTGTGTCGTATACGCCGGCAAGAGACGCCCGGTTGTCACCACTGCGGCGACTGCCGCGACGTAGTTGAGGACACGGCGCTGCACACTTTGGCGGTTTGCCCCGCCTGGGCATCGCAGCGCCGTGAGTTGATCGCGGCAGTCGGGTTGGTTGCCCTCTCGCTCCCGGCCGTAGTTCAGTCTATGGTCCGGAGTGAGAGGTCGTGGAACGCCGTCGCCTCCTTCTGTGAGGAAGTCATTTCCATCAAGGAGGCGGCGGAGCGGGAGAGGGAGCGTTTAAACCCTCTCCCCAACCGCAGAGCTGGGCGCCGGAGGGCGCGGGACGACCTCCAGCCACCCTGAGGTTTGACCTGGGGGTGGCGGGCTTTGTGGGCCTGCCCGCCATCCGTTCAGCACCAGGTCCGAGAGGCGGCGTGCGTGTTCCCACGCGCGCCTCTGTGTCGAGTCCGTCTCCCCTCTAGGGGGGACAGTAGGGATATTATTGTGAGAAGTGCCTTTGGGTAGGTCTTTTGCGTAGTGGCCTGCCGTTTCATACGGCGGGCCGAAACCTCGGCGGGGTCGCGACCGCATGCGAAAGTGATTCGCGCGGCCCCGTCGATAGTGGTTTTGTCGAGGAACACCGTGGTAGGTTTAGTCGGTATTCCGGGAGGTACGATTCATATGATATGTACGTTATCATCTTTACCATCTTCTTTTACCCCGGCGAGTCCGACATAACCCCTCCGCCCGCCCCCGCGGAGGGGTATGCGTCATGCATTCCCTCAAGTATAAAAAAAAAAAAAATATATGTGGTAGAATATTATTATTATTATTATTGTCTTTTATTTGATTTATTTGATTCATTGATCTAATACGCGGTAAATTTTACAGTCGTAAATATGACCTTAATCACAAAACATTTGAGTATAAACAGCCGGTTCAAACAGACACGTAGACGTGTGCTGGAAGCAAGCAAGGTGCGAGTTGATTATGCTTCATTCCGCTCATTATCTGCAAGTATTTACATTTTTTTGTTCTACACTTACGTGTTAATTCTTACTTATATATATGGGAAAGTTTCTACAGATGTTTGGATGTTTGTAACTTAAAACACGCAACATGCTGAATGGATTTGAATAAAAATTTGCACTCAGATAGACCGTGTCCTGAATTCGTACTTAGAATACTTTTTATCTCGGTTTGCTTTATTGTGGGTTTTACGCAGACGAAGTCGCGGACAAAAGCAAGTGGAACATTCACTTTTTCATGTGGATAAAGGACCATGGGAGGAATCGTCCCCACCCATCAACAAAAATGAAATGTAGCTCAATTGAGATATCTTGGCAAGATGATATTTTCTTTACTATGGGGATGTTACCCAAACGCATGGGGTTCTTATAGTATCTAACGTTTGTACAAATATTTACGTACTAGATCCACCCCGCGGTTTCACCCGCGTAAGTCCCGTTGGCGTGAAAATATCAGGATAAAAATAGCCTATGTGTGAATCCAGGTCTCCAGCTGTCTACATACCAAGTTTCATCGCAATCGGTACGGTAGATTTTACGTGAACGAGTAACGAACATCCATACATCCAAAAAATACATAAGCGGTTACAAATACACTTTTATTTGCAATTGATGTTTATTCATTCAGAAGCACGAAGCAATTTAGTTCGAAACGAGAAGCACAAATTGAAACTGATACATTGAAATTGAACTACTTTTCACAGATCTTATCGTAAATAGACTCGCGTTCAGCGAAATTAGATCAATAATGCAGTTATCGATATTGGAACGATTGGATGTTCTGTCTGTATGATATTGCCGTTATGTAGGTATTTATAAAGAAAATTAGTGTTGTGGTCTTCCTACAAACCATTTGGAATGGCTAATCTGAAGAAAATTATTTTATATATGTTATTTTTATATATTAATTTATATATATATATGCTTATAAATTATAATTTATATAATATATATAAGATATATTTATATATGTTTGTGTTTGTAAAATATTACAATGAGTAGCTGATGTACGTCCGGGCGTCACTTGGGGTTACCAAATAATATCAGGGTTGGTTTGCGGTTGATACCTCAAACCAACAACAAACCTGAGTGGTAACCTCATTTTTCATTATATATGTACTTTCTTTTTTTGTTTTCTGTGTAATATTTGTATAAGAACGTGTACCTATGTTTTGAAAAATAAATACTTACTTACTTACTTAAGTTGCTTGACTTAAAGCCAACTATGGTTTGTTTTATATGATCATTAATCGCAATTTTATATTATTATATCTGGTAAACTAAATGACGTTACTTTGAACACAAATTGTATAAAAATATATATTTATGAAGGTTTGTAGATATTATCATAAATCATTTTAACAATAAGCATATAGAGCATCTTATACTGAAAAGGGACCCATACCCAGCAGTGGGCCAGTATATTATGTATATACAGGGCTGATATTATTGTATAGAAAATATGTTTTACGAGTTCGCATTTGGCGTCAGCAAACTTACTTTATATAATTATCACTCGCAAAATGACTGCAGTCGTAAATACGAGGTCATATATCACAGCGCTCATTACATAAAGCCGGTTATTTTTGTCCATAAGTTTGCGTTGCATAGTTGTCTCTGTAGTAAATGATGAAAATACTGCGTCAATTGGACCGATTCTGTCATATATCTTATTGAATTAATTATGTTTATATATAAAAGAAAGTATGAGTATGGTTTTCTTTTAGGAAATTCTAAGAACGGCCACGAAGATAATAAATGCGCGGTGGATGGCACTTTGCTTACATGGGATTATAATTAATATAACTCTGACTTTTCGAAGTTATGTGCGTATTAAATTGTTAATTATCGTTTACTGCTTTAACGTTGCAGGAAAACATCGTGAGGAAACCTGCATGTCAAAGAGTTATCAATAATGTTCTCAAAGATGTGAAGTCTGCCAACCCGCACTGGGCTAGCGTGGTAGACTATGGCCTAACCATTCTCACACTGAGAAGAGGCCCGTGCCCAGCAGTGGGACAGTGTAAATACTCCATAAGAATTACACTATATATAGGGCAAAATATATGGCTTAAGGTATACATTACAAAATGAGGACTCTGACTTCTAAACTAGGTATGGACCTGTATCTTAGAAATCAGTGAAATATTTTAAATGTTTGTCTGTGTGGGGATCGAACTGATGAGTATCGGTGTAGCGGCACTGGCGAGGCGAATACATAAACCATTACTACCTTATCCGTGCCGTCTATTACGTGATAGCTAACGAAATATAGATGTCTGTTTTTAAAAATCTTCATCATATTGTATCGGGCATCTGTATTTGCGTAATTTATGTCTACCTTGTCCATAGCATTGTCAAAGCATACCGTGGTAAAAAGTTTCGTATTGTCTTACGTTTATACTAACCGTTGTTGTTCAAAACTTGTTGGAAGGTACGTATTTATTATGAATGTAAAGTGTTGTTGGAGTCCGCGGTAGAAATAACTTAAGACTTGCCACTTACTGTACAAGGCTGCAATGCAGAGGGTCTCGGGTTCGAACCACGTCGCGCACCTCTGACTTTCGGAAGTTATATGACTTTTCGAAATTATGTGCGTATTGATTGACAATTATCGCCTGCTCCGTGCCTCGGAGAGCACGTTAAGCCGTCGGTCCAGGCTGCCATGAACATCTATGGCAGTCGTTATTGGTAGAGTGTCGACACAAAAGATCCCACTGGGTCGAAGTGTCGCCGGTCTGCACTGTCTGGCCCCCACATAAGATACATACATACATACTTAAAAAGTGAAGTCGCACACTAACTCACGTTTACGACTAGTTTAACATAAGTCGAGGCAGGTACACGTAGCTTAGTGATACTAAACCTTGTCAATCTAGATATAAGCTCGCAATAAAAACAATGTACCGCCGACAGACGGCAGTTTCAGACTGAAATGGGTATTTACATAATAAGTAGATGGTATTACATGTTTTTAGAAACGTACAGACATCTTCATGTGCTTGAGCGGATCGTTAAACTAGAAAAGTAATCCTAACTAATATTATGAATGCAAATGCAAGTTTGTTTGTTACGCTTTCAGGCCTTAACAACTCAACCGATCATCATGAAATTTCACATACATGTTGTCAGGGTATTAGAAAAGGAAAAGGATCCGAGCGAAGCCGCGAGCAAAAGCTAGTTTGCTATATATGTTTAATTCGCATTTATTTTAGGCAGCAAGACTATTTAAAACGATTACTAGCCATTTTATTTGATGCCTAGCTGACTTTCAATTGAGACAGAAAGACAAAGATATAAGTAAAAACAAAGTTAACAACTGAAACGATATCAAAATAAACACCAAAATCACTCTTACGCTACAAGCCGTAGCTCAAAACTATGAAAAGCAAATCAAATTAAAAGCTGTCCAAATAAATTTTCATTTCATTACCTATATTTATTCTTTATTTTTATAACTATACAGGGTTCTGCTTCTTTATTTACCTAATAATATTGTTTACCAGTTTAGTTTGATTATTAAAGTTCATAAACTAACTTTATTGATGCTTTGATAAATATGTTTTGATATATAATGATTTAAAATAAATAGAATAAGTTGTCTATTTAATATTTCACCTTTTCAAGTTGTTTCTATCAGTAAAATTTAGATTTAGAAGTAAGATAGAATAACTAGTTATAAGTACACAATTAATGTAAAACTGTTTAGTCCTAAGTGTTATTGTCCTGTCAGATAGCCTCGATACAGGCTTTGCCTTGTGTGGCTATCAATGTTAATGTTAATTGTAATTTGGACTGCATAATAAACATTATTATTATTATGTTTCTCTTATCACAGGTACTTTCTAACATATTATATTAGAAAATACCTGGCCCTTCGGGAGGGCTTACACGGAGACATGGGTCCAACGTGAAGAGGCCCTTCGAGAGTTTTAATCAAAGGTGGGATGGAACACCTACAGCGGCACTAGCCACA
This sequence comes from Catocala fraxini, assembly GCA_930367265.1. Classification (NCBI taxonomy): domain Eukaryota; kingdom Metazoa; phylum Arthropoda; class Insecta; order Lepidoptera; family Erebidae; genus Catocala; species Catocala fraxini. The sequence goes on along the minus strand of OV884049.1, from coordinate 14,289,484 downwards.
GCAGGCATAGGACTATTACTACGTATGGATTTTAATATATGGGCTATGGGTATGGGTGTCTGGTGGACCGGTATATTGCTAACTATGGATGAAAAGCGGCGTCTGCCCTGAATACTCTAATAGCATCAATGCAATGGGCAGACGGTGACTCGCCAACTCACTAGATGGGCCCCCTGAATAGCCACTATAGGCATACATGCCAGCAGCAGGGTGCAATACCGGTGTGAGTGGCTAGGGGTGTCGAGCGGTGCGGCGCCGGGTTCACCATCACGGGTCTCGTGACAACGGAGACCCGGAGCGGGTTTCCCCGTAGTTATGCCCTTGAAAATGACACTTCCACCCCCAAGCATATAGCTCTAGCGGCCTCCCTCTGACCGGCCGACCAAGGCAAGCCAGAGTTGAGAATCCTACGGGCACTCTTGTAGTTCCACCCCAATCAACCAGTAACCGCAAGCTGGGGACGAGGCCCTAACCAACTCTCTGAGACATTCAGGACCGCAGTGTCACCACTCACATTCAGCTCGCCACAAGCTGCCCTGCGGTTTGTGCGCTTTTATTTAACCTGGTGATACATTGTTTATATCACAAGGCGAAGGTGATAGTTTAAAAGCTAGTGTACTGTGCCCTCCGATATCGCGTTAGTCTCATGATGAGATAACGACTGTCCCAGAGGGGTTTATTATTATTATTATAAATAAATATAATAAAATACAACAGTATTTATTATAAAGTGTTACGTAGATACCCGAGAAATGGATGAGTCGCCATTGTCATGGCGACTCATCCATTTCTTCGTTAAAACGTCAAACTGAATGGCTAAACAATATTTCATTTTGGCTCCATCACCATAAAGTAGAAAGGGAAGCAGGTTACTTAAATATTTTAGCCAATTGATTATATTTTCGATAAATTCGTTTTTAATAACTCAATATTATAAATGTTACAGATTAAAATGTTTGGAAGTTTAAGTGGTAGTTTAATGGACAATTAATTGATTCATTTCAATGGATTTCATGGTGATCGATGCAGTAGTTAACGCTTAAAAGCGTAACAAACAAACTCACAATCTCATTTATAATATTATTCAGGATTAAATAAAAGGGTCATTGTCTGTTTAACCCTTCGACGATATAAAAGCGTAAACCTGTACTTTGTCACGTTATACTGTTAAAGAAATGTTCACAAATTACAGCATACATATCCCAAATTCAATGTAAACATCGTCCTGTAATAACTAGCGTAATTCGCAAAATATTTTCTCGACAAAACACCAATAGAGGCGGAGGTCACGTAAGCTTTACATCCGTACTATAACACATCCGGGATCCGAATAATGATGCCAGTAAAGGTTGCGTAAGGGAGATTTTCTGAGGTTTGTGTAGTAAAGAACTAGGTTTTGCCCGCGTATTCGTTTGCGTGGTTTGACTATGACGTCATTTAATTTAATTTATTGACTAGATTTTGCCCGTGGTTTTGCGCGCATAAATGTACGTTAGGTATATCAATTTTATATCTCTTAGGAACAGTATTTTTCTGGGGATAAAAGCTACCCTATGTCCTTTTCTGTACCCCTGACAAAGTGTATGCGAAATTTCATATCTATAAAATTTTAAATTCAATCTCAAATATTTTCAACATGAAACCCTGCTAGGGTGCAGCAAATATTAGTCGAGTAGCTAAGGCGTGAGAGCGTAACAAACAAACAAACTGCACGACGTGAAAGCGTACAAAAACAAACAAATATCGCGACTGCATAGATGATGGTGTAGTCGTTAAAGTGATCAACTCGTGATTGGCACTGCAACGAGTGTTGTGGTTTCAATCCTCTACGGGACTAAGATTTTTGCGATCAACAAATATTTGATCTGAGACTGGGTGGTTCTTTGTGTTCGATGTTTGTAAAAATCGATATAGGATTTTCTCATAGTGCGGGCGATATTCTTAAACAAAAAATATGTTTTTGATAAAAAGAAAATATGTCTTATTGTTCTCAAACATTTGCCAGAACAGTTACTAATATTTTTGTACGAAAAGGAAAGCCAATCATAATATTCGAAGGCTATGCATCAAATTTGGGATCTAACAAGATTTGCTTGTGTGTACCGAATATCAATGAAGTGACGAAAAAAAAGTGTAATCTTGGTCCCAGTACGTGTGTGCTTGTATGTTCGTGTGTTAGGACAGATGCGTTCACATGTTTATACATTTCCCATATTCCCATTGTAGGGTTTAGTTTAGGTGAAATGTAGATATATTTAGGAAGTACAATGAGAGAAGGTATAACAAATACACTTTTAATATATTTAGTATACAATTATAGTCAGGGCGTGGTTCGTTAGAAGGCTTGCTGCGTGTCCTTGTAGTCAGGAGCACTTAACTCGAGATGTGGAGCCGAGCCGCAAGGTGTCTCGTCCAGGACGCGATCGGCTTATATATGGCGCTGCCGCCGGGCAGGGGGGAGAAGGGGGGCGCCAGCCACCACTCCGACTCACGCGCAACCGTCGCGGTCGCGCGGTCCGCGTCACACACCCCCCTCGTTAGGAGAGAATTTTTCCTCGGGGAAATTCGGTCTCCCGAGGACTCCCCTCTCCTCCGGCAGCAGCTTCCGATCGGCATCCTGAAACAGGTAGAATAAGAGGAGTCAGTCCTTTAAAAGAACTATATTATTCAATAGACGAGAATCTATAATATGATAGCACCGTAGTTGCGAACAGATCATTAACTGATAACAATATATAAAAAAACACGTTAAAGGCAAGGTGATTCATTCATTAGGAATGCGGACTCGACAGCCGGCCGCTAGATAATAGCACGTTTAGAATGTCAACAAAGTAATTAGTTAATGAGTTTGTTATGAAGATCAATAAACGACAACTACGGTGAAATTGAACAATACAAAAATTTAGCGATTAGTACGCTAGCAAACAGATAAGAAGAACCACTATGAATGCAAAAAAATATGACGGGAACAAAAAGACTGAACCTGTAGACCGACTTGACAGTGACAATTTAACTACTGAACCACTGGGTGAAAAAAATGAAATGTTTAGATTTCGATTAGTATTTTCGAAAGCAATAATTGATATGAAGATAGAATGCGTAATTAAGACACAAAGTATTGTCTAAAAAAAAAATTTTATAATACATAAAAAAAAATTATAGACAGATACACGCATTGAAGTACGCAGTTTAGAAGTATATATTTTCTAGTGTTACGCTAGGAAGTATTGCTTTTGTAGTTAAGTAATTAGGTTAAATATAAACGAATCACAAAAGAAAAAAATCAAGACAATGTCGTGATCTAGCTAGCCCTACGACGAAGTCTTGGGTTTGGTACAACAAAAGTCCACTAGCTAGAATCACCAAACTATTCCTTATAGTTAATTAGTTTCAAGTCTTTAACGTGCCACTCACCGAGAGGTTTACCAGACATATCAGACAATATATATACTAACGGAGACTTCTTGGAAACAATTTTACATTTAATAAATTTAGGTGCCAACTTTTTACTAAAGTATTTATCTTTATCACTAAGGTAAAACGTTCTTCTCCACACAATATCACCAACATTAAACTCGACCGGTTTACGACGTAGATTGTAAGACTTACAATTGCGTTGGTGAGCGACCAATAATGCTGCTTGTACCTTCTCGAAAATAGAAGTTAAATAGCCAAGGTTCTCAGCGTAATTGTCATGAGGAATATGAACCAAATTGGGATCAGAGTTACTGACCCCAAATAGTGAACCACAAGTGACAAGCTCGCGACCATACACAAGAAAATTAGGAGTAAAACCGGTTGTCTCGTTAACCGCGCAGTTTATTGCAAACTGAATTTTTGTAGTTAAAGTGTCCCAGATTCGATGATCGGAAGTTATAAAGGTAGAAATAGCTGTCATAATAGTTTTGTTATAACGTTCAACAGAGTTCACGTGAGGAGAATATAACGGTGTATAATGAAGATTTGGAATTTTGTATTTAGTTAAGAGATTTTTAAAAGTTGCACTAATGAATTGTTTACCGTTGTCTAAGATAATAGTGGATGGAATACCATGCACTAGAAACACCTTTTCTTCAAGTATTCTTGTTATTATGTCTGCGGTAGCCCGCTTGATAGGAAAAAGCAAACAATATTTAGAGAAACAACAACTGACCACAAATATAAAAGAGTTTTGACTCCTACTAGGTGGTAATGGACCTATTAAGTCAATACTAATCACCTGAAAAGGTTTTTGACAAGACTTAGGTTGGCCCATGTGACCCAAGGTGGAGTGATTTTGATGTTTATGAGCGATACAGGAATCGCACAGATTCACGAACTTGACCACGTCAGAATACATGCCAGGCCAATAGTAATTAAGTGCTAAGCGCTTATAAGTCTTAAAGACGCCAAAATGACCAGCTGTGGGTGAAGCATGATTATTAGATATAATGGTAGACCTCTGTTCTGACGGAACAACTTCTTTCCATTGAAAATCCCTAGTAAGGGGATTAAGAGTTTTTTTAAAGCGATATAATTTATTGTTTATCACTTGATAATCGACAAATAATGTCGGTGAATCAACACAACCATTAAAAATGTTTAGATACCAGGAGTCATCAGTAACTGGACATCCTAAAGAACCATTAGTAAGTTCATTAGTAACATTAGTTATGGAGGATATAGGTATAGAACGAGAAAGTAAATCAGGTACAACGTTCTCAGAACCCCGACGATGTTTGACCTCGAAATTGTAGCATGATAAGCGAACACTCCATCTCGCCAAACGACCTGTAGGGTTATTTAGCTTTAAAAACCACTTGAGAGCGGCATGGTCGGTATAAACTGTAAATTTTTTTCCGTTCTCCACATAACAACGCCAGTGCTCTATAGCAGATAACACGGCTAAAGCTTCGCGCTCAGTAGCACTATAATTTTTTTCCTGGCTAGTGAGCGACTTACTATAATAGGCTATAACTCTCTCTTGTCCGTTCAGGACTTGACAAAGAACAGCACCGATACCGAAGTTACTGGCATCAGTATGTATTTCAAAGGGCTCAGTATAATCTGGGCAAGAAAGAACAGAAGAAGACACCAGACAATCCTTTAACTTACTAAAGGCCAAATCAGCCTCATGAGACCAAAAAAAAGGAGGAGAAGTTTTACCTTGGCTAGTTAATTTGTTTAAGGGTGCGGCGATTGAGCTAAAGTTCGGAATAAAACGTCTGTACCAAGAAGCAGCGCCTAAGAAACGACGAACTTCTTTCCTATTAGAAGGAGTAGGGTAATTTTTCATTGAGTTTACTTTATCGGGATCCGGATGTAACCCCTTAGAATCAACAACATAGCCCAGATATTTCAATTTATCTCTAAAGAATTTACATTTTTCGAGATTAATAGTTAAGTTAGCACTTTTTAATCTTTCGAGAATGCGTAAAAGAAGAGAAATATGATTTTCAAAGGATGACGATATACAAATAATATCGTCGACAAAACAAAATACTTTGTTTTCAAACTCGGGACCGGAAAACAAAGTATCTACCAATCGCTGTTGAGTAGCAGGTGCATTAGTAAGACCAAATGGCATTCTTTTAAACTGATATGTACCTCGTGTAGGAATATAAAAAGCTGTTTTACAACGATCTTCCTTTCTGATCAAGGTCTGCCAAAAAGATTTAGATAAATCCAAACTAGTTAGGTATTTAGCGTCTCTTAAATTATCTAGAATTTCCGCAATATAGGGTAAATTATAAGCATCTTTTTTAGTAATAGAATTTAACTTACGGCTGTCTAAACAAAAACGTAATTCACCATTCTTTTTAGGGGTCAGAATAACGGGATTCGACCAAGGGCTTTCAGAATGTTCTACCACGTCTTCCGCGAGCATTTCATCGAGATGATTAATTAAAATACGTTGTTTATTAGGAGACATACGATAAAACCTCTGCCGAATAGGAGAACAATCGCCTGTATCTATGGAATGTGTAATAATGTTTGTGCAACCGAGACCCCGCGACTGATAAGAAATATCGGTGAATTTTGATATAATTTGGTCAGCGGTAGCTCTCTGGTTGTCTGTTAGAAGACCATAAGAGACGAGGTGAGAACCGACATTCGTCTGTAGTTCAGCGACGTGCGCATCAGACTTATTAAGAAATAAAATCGATTCTAAGTGATTAGGAAACAGACCAAAACTTCTCCAAAAATCCATACCAAGTATTAAAGAATTTTTTATATCTGGTACAATATGTACCACCAAGTTTACTAAATTATTTTGGAATTCTATTGGTACAGAAACCGAACCTAATGTATATAATTCCTCTCCGCTCGCGGTAATCAATTTAATTTTTTTAGAATTGTCTACAATATGGCTATTGCTTAAAAAATGTTTATGAGAATTGTTTCCAAGAATTGTCACACCGGAACCAGAGTCCAAAAGACCAACGGCGCTTTTGCCATTTACATTAAGAGAAACATAAGGAGTGAATTCAATATTAGAGTCACGGATTGAGGATAAGTGGTAACAACTAAAGAATTTAGAAATATAAGTTAACCAATTAGACCACTCTTTTTTATTGAATTTAGAGTGACTATTATCTCCCCAATCCTTGCTAATTAGTTTTTTTGGAGTAGTATTACTGGGTTTAGGTTTACAATTAGGACAGTCAGAGACGCGAAAACCCTTTAATCCGCACTTAAAACATATTAAATATCTCTGCTGACGACAAGTATTTAATGAATGTGTATTATTTCTACAACGCGGACAGAACCGGTTTTTATTAACGACAGCTGCACCGATTGTTTCAACGTGAGACTTGGTAGCGGCCGATGTACTAGGTTGATTATTAAAGTATTTACTTTTATAATTAGGAGACTTATTATAAAAGTTCATATTATTGAAACTGCCCTTATAAGGACTAGAAGAATTAGAAGTAGGGTAATTATAAGCAAGATCAGGTGCCAGGGTGCTAGGGGACACTTTAGGTGGCTCCCTAAAGTCCTTAGAACGGCTATCAAACCTTTCAAAGTTTCTACACACGTTAATCAGAGAAGGAATATCTATTACATTGGTAGTTAAAAGGCAATTAGTGTAGCACGGCCTAATGTTATTTAATAAAATTTCTAATTTATCAGATTCACTAATTGGCACATCGAGACGAGAAAATAAACCTTGCATTTTTGCTATATATAAGGTTATGTTCTCAGATTCGCCCTGAGAACGTTGTCTTATTTCAGACATCAGTTTGTAATCAAAATTATGAGGGCTAAAGTCTCTTTTCAACAACTGACATAATTGACCCCAAGAAGTAACGCTATCCCGAATACTACGAAACCAAGTCAACGCGTCGTCGGAAAAGATCTCAAATGCAAAAGAGAATAACTTATCCTCAGGTATATTCCTAGCTGACATAAATTCATTAACCCTCTGAATAAAAGCACGCACACAAGACTTGCCATTATATTTAAATTTAGAAAGTTCTGAGAAAAGTTTACGCTCATAGAATAATACATTTACAGGTTCGATCTGCTCGCAAGCTCTAGTGCTATAATTTTGAGAAGTTGATTCCTCCGGCTGAGAAACTAACGATCTAAATGAAGCATATAAGCCGTGGAACTCATCCCAAATAGGTTTTAAATTATTTTGAATCGACGGTTCGTCGAGACAAACGCGGTTTAATCTATGAAAAATGTGATGTAATAGTGACTCAGTTCTAGCTGATAAATTACTGTCTAATCTATTACGCAATACTCCGACATTATTTGATGCTCTGAATAATGAGGTCTTTAGAGCCGCGATATCGACTTCCGGAGACAAATGAGACTCCAAAATGCTCTCAGAAGGAGAACCTGGTGCGAGCTTGGCGATTGACTTTCGAAGATCATCGACCGTATTAGCTTCGCCACCACGCAAGGTAACCTCGTAAAGTAATGCCGATTTATTCAGTAACGGAAACTTAATCTCGTACGCCATCTTGTTTAGAATGTTCGCGACGGTCACGAGGTATCGAACGGCCGAGAAATTTTACTAATCACGCAATATAACACGACAAGCAGCGAAATAAAAACACTATTAATAGAACACAGTGAAATATAAGCGTATGATTCTGGCCAAGGGTGCAAGGAGAAAAAAACGCGATAGCTAATAAGCGTATAAATATAGCACGTGCAATAGAATTATCTCGAATATAATAATAACGCGACGTGGGTAATGAAACCGTTAGCAACTTCACTACGCGATTACGCACGTGGTAAGCACTTAAGAAAGAAAAAACTTACATACCCTTTGAGCAGAATACACACGCACAGTACACAGTATATAGCAACAGTAAAATAACACGTAGCAAGCCTTTAAACTTAATAGCCGGGCGCCATTGTAACCTTTAGGGTTTAGTTTAGGTGAAATGTAGATATATTTAGGAAGTACAATGAGAGAAGGTATAACAAATACACTTTTAATATATTTAGTATACAATTATAGTCAGGGCGTGGTTCGTTAGAAGGCTTGCTGCGTGTCCTTGTAGTCAGGAGCACTTAACTCGAGATGTGGAGCCGAGCCGCAAGGTGTCTCGTCCAGGACGCGATCGGCTTATATATGGCGCTGCCGCCGGGCAGGGGGGAGAAGGGGGGCGCCAGCCACCACTCCGACTCACGCGCAACCGTCGCGGTCGCGCGGTCCGCGTCACACCATATTGTACATATGTATCGTAAACTATGTATGTTGATTCAACATATATACATATATAGATTCACGCCTGTTTCCCAGAGGGGTAGGCAGAGATTACGGCTTTCCATTTGCTAAGATCCTTACACACTTCTCTGGCTTCATTCATTTTCATCACATTCCTCATACATGCTCGCCGGTTTAAGGTGCTCTTAACCTGGCCTTTATCCAGAACGTCTTCGATCTGATCAAGAAACGTTCGCCTAGGTCTGCCCCTTGCGACTGTTTTAATAAAATATAAATACTAACAAACTCATATTTATATTTTTAATATTAGTTAGGATAATATACATCCCAAATAATATTATAAATGTAAATTTGAGTTCATTTGTTTGTTACGGTTTCACGCCCAACTACTTGACCGATCATAATAAAATGCCGCATACACGTTGTCATAGAAAAGGATATGTTTAATGCACAAAAAAATACTGTTCCCGAGGGACAAGTAATTAAAATAATCTATATTTACGCAAGTGAAGCTGCGGACAAATACTAGTAAACTAAAGTTTTTTAGAATAAATCCCGATATGATCTTTACTTCTACGACTACACTCGCCATCGGTAGGGATTTCATTCTCACACTTTACAACCTAATTGGTGACGCACCAAGCGGTTCCAAAGGAATTTTCTGCCGCGTACGCTCAGGTTGTAGAATGAACTCCCTGCCGAGGTTTTCCCATAAGACTACAGTATATTCAGAAAGGGTATTAAACGGTTTTTACAGGGTCGGCAACGCGCAAGTGATGTCTCTGGTGTTGCAGGCGTCCATAGGCTACGGTGACCACTTACCATCAGAAGGGCTGTATTTGCGACTTTAGTTGTATATAAAAAACGTACTACCATATTCATCCAAATAAAATTATTTGATTAGTTTTGATTTTACAGCTATTGTAGTGCAATCCATTTTGTTCCCTTCTCACAGTTAAATTTTACTGTCATGTCGTGTATGAGAGATCACTTAAGCATACCAATGTTAAAGGCACCTTAAAACTAACGAATTATTCGAGTAGGATTTTTAAGTTAAATATATGACTTTATATGACGATACCCGATACAAGCTGCTACTTCAAATACTGCTACGCAAATTAGCTTGCGCTTTAACCTAGCAATTGCTTGAAATTGCCGGACCAAATTGAAACACGATTATTGGTAAGCTTTCGCCAGCCGGGCAGCCGTGTTTATTAGGTGAACCGATTGCCTTTACCCAGGCATATTGTCAGAATACGTACTACTACTGAGAATTTTCTTCTGACAAATATCTGCAATGTGTTGTTATTTTTCGATAGTCTATTCGTCTCGTTTCGAGTCTATTAAGAATCGAACTCGTGACCAACAATTGTATGCATAACATAACAAAACTTAAGACGAATGAGCCAATTACACCGTACACGACCTTTCTAAACTAATATTATAAAGAGGAAACATTTGTGTTTATGTATGTATGTTTGTAATGTTTTCACACAAAAACTACTGAACCGATTTCAAAAATTCTTTCACCTTTAGAAAGCTGCATCTTCACTGAGTGACATAGACTATATTACATTTTCAAAAAATATAGGGTTGCATAATATAAATGCAATAATATAACCCAGGGTGTGAAAAATTAGTCATAAAAAATCTGTCATCGCGTGCGCTGCGGTAACTATTGATGATAGAACAAAAAAATGTTCTACAGTATTATAGAACGTATCAATATCTACCAAAAAGTCCGCGATACTATATGTATTTTTTGAATATATAGCTAACTACACCTATACAGGTGTAGTTAGACTTATTAATTTCTTTAGTTGTAGTTTTATATATTAAAATTAGATAACAAATTTAAAGTAGGTATTGGGTAATAAATTAAAGTCCACGCGGACGAAGTCGCAGGCAACAGCTAGTTAACCATATTTTTATTTAAAAGACTACCTGCACTGAGATTATTTCCTGTAACACGTATTCACTTTACAAACATTCAAACAATAGACACAGTGAAAATCAAGCCTCAGAACAATTATTTGTGGATCACACAATTTATCGTCCGTGTGGGTATCGAACTCACAGTACTACTCACAGGCGGTAGCGAGGCGAACACTTACTTAATCTAGTCAATGCAGTCAGTCCTCCTTTGATACTTTACCAATAGAAAAAACTAAGTTCTGCAACCATAAGGTACATTGTCCAGCGAGGTTATCGTTAGCAACTCACAGAGTTGCGAGTGGTGAGCGGCTTAATTTCTCCGGCATCGATCTTGACAATAAGTAGTGCCACTTGGGCACGAGGTAGCTGGCTATAACGAGAACCGGATCTCTGGATTTGGGGACAAGACCTATCTATAACTGAAGGTGATTTCGGGCACTGGAAGGTACAGTGGCTCTCACTATATACCGAAAGGTGAGTGAGTGAGAACGCTATATCATAAACTTGAGTAGTAGTAGAGGAGTGGGTTTGTCCAATATAACGCTGCCCAGCTATAAATAAAACCGCTTAACGTCCAGTCAAAAGCCCCAGAGTGTGATATCCGGAGTGTCCACCGCCGCAAATATTATCTTCAGCCGTGTTTTAACCGAGTGGACAATACCCAATATTTTTCGTGTATGAATTTAAAATATAATTTCTTCTCTCTTAGCCTTTATTATTCCCAAGTCACTTGGGGTCGGCTTTTCTGGTCTAACCGGATTTGACTGGATATCAGTTTTTACACGGAGCGGCTGCCACCTGACCTCCGCAACCCGAAGGCTAACGATACCCTAAGGCTAGACCAGTGTCAGGATATTAGAGGGTACTGACTTTCCCAATAACGACTGCCATAGATGTTCATGGCAGCCGGGACCGACAGCTTAACGTGCTCTCCGAGGCACGGAGCAGGCGATATTTGTCAATCAATACGCACATAATTTCGAAAAGTCATATAACTTCCGAAAGTCAGAGGTGCGCGACGTGGGTTCAAACCCGAGACCCTCTGCATTGCAGTCTGTTGGTCTCCCCAATGAGGTATCGCTGCTTTTTGAATTTAAAATATAATACTGGGAAATAAGGACACATACTAGAAAGGCACAGAACGCTGAGACAATGTAACACGTTAAAATAGACACACTCATTCGACAGAAAAAGTAAAATAGGTACAAATTTTGCTCCTCACGTATTTGTATGTAACACTAGCTTTTGCCTGCCGCTTCGCTCGCATAAAAGTAGGTTAGGTTCATAAAAATAATTTAAAAAAATATATATCTTTCTCTCTCTCTCTCTTTCTTATGGTGAAAGAACTACTTTACTTTTTGGGTTATCTTTCCAAACAAACAAAATTTAAATCTTTCTTTACAATATTAGTAAAAATACGTCAATGGCCAAATTTCTATGTTTTTGTTATTATGTGCACAGAGGAGTGTTGGAATTAGTATATTTAAAGTTTAGAAGAAAAATAAGTAAAGAAAGCTAAAATGGCGGTTGAATTTCGACCACTGGGCGACCAGCAAGTTATTTTAATACGGATTTCGGATAAAGTTAGCCCGATATTACATATTGTAGGTGTCTAACTTGTTCCAAAATTAAAGTTTGTCAGGTGACCATACACGGTCAGAAAGGTAAGTTGATAAAACATATTCGAGTTTTAGAATTGTTCTATCATTCAAAGTTACCATTATACTGTAAATTGTTAGAATGCCAATCATAATTAAAAACTTATTGTATCAGGCCGCCGGTGTGCCACTGCCTATTTTAAATGATTAAGTGAATGGATAAATTATTCGCATTTCAGATTCTTTTAATTTATCTTCGTAATTTGTGGCACAGATTTTCAAGTCTCATACCAAGTGAAAATTTTCTGCGTTCATACCCTTTTAGATATTCTCGCGTCCAATTGTAACTTTAAGTTATATTACTAGCGCTTTGTACGGCTACTGGGTAAATTATATTACGTATGTATGTATGTGAGTAGAAAAGTGATGTTGTTTTTGCAAGTTGCCAGTAATTTACATCGTATAAAGAAAGTACTGTGAAAGCGGCCACCTTGCCTTGCTTTGAGTGTCGAATCTTACACGGGACGATTATTACTGTTATCCACAAATTATTGTTCTGTGATGTTCGGACGGTACTTTGCGTCCGTAATTGTACCTATATTTGTAAAACTGCGACACTAAGGTATCTCACACGGTAGGGTATAACCTACGGTGGGAGATATCGTTTTCAAATTAAATTAAACACTCAATTAAAAGCTGATGAAACTTCAATGTAGATTGTAGAGACACACACACACATAATTAGGTGCATGGTACGTCTCTGGCTATGTATGTGTAACGCGCCACTTACATCGTTTTCCCACGATTCAATTTATTACACAGCAGTCTGCTTGAAACTACAGAAATTGTAATACATGTTCGGACTATCATTGACGTTGTATTATTGTAGACAATTTTAGACTTATGGTCTATAAGTCTAAAGTTATATGAATTTGCGGCCTTAAACTTTTGTGTATTTGAGTGTGCCAAACATAGTAAAGAAACAATATAATAACAGTACAATGACATTCCGACTTTTATTTAAATGCTGCATATAGTGAATCCAAAATAGATTACCAAAGCATTATAAAATGAACGCGTAAAATATGCAATCCATGCATTCAAAAGCAGTGTACCACAAATCCTACACGGGACAAAACTTTGTGTTATCCACAAATGGTTGTTCCGAATCTGGATGTTCATTGTGTCCGTTGTTTGAATGTTTGTAAAGTCCCCCGCGATACAGGAATTATTCCTAGTGCGAGAGTTGTCTTATAAAAAAAAGTCCATTTTTAAGACTGCGCCGAGCGAAATGTGCCAAAACAGGCGGTCACAGTCAAGTGAATAAAATCAACACTTTTTGTTTAATACAAATATAAAATATACATTTACCATAACAATGAATGTGTTTACAATTACTCCGTGTAAAAACTTAAAATAATTATTAATTTCGCCTACGCAAAAATGTAAGTTCGTGTTACGTGATTTTTAGATTATAACAGTCGAAATCTATCCTGTTTTACTGCTTAAACAAAACATAAATAGTTATATTACAATTCGTCAGTCCCAAATATTTAAGTTATTGTTTGACAATAAAGATACATATTTATCAAAAAAGCACTTCAAATCCTCCATACAATTTTATTATGGCGGCCGCGCGCCGATTTCGCACGACCTCTGTCTTACGCTCGGCGCAGTCTTAAGTCAATATAATATTGTCTTACTGTTATTGAAATTATTCTACTTTATACGGATTTTATCGCGTTATACTTACATTTAAAAAACACTATTGCGTTATTTTGTAACTATTAAACTACTTCCGTTAAAGTTTACTACTATTTTAACTATTAAAATTATTAAACGATTTTAGTTTCTTCGACATTTCGGTTAGTTGCTGGCTGCTGAAAAGCATCCGAAACGTATTAATCTATACTAATATTATAAAGCTGAAGATAGAATTGCTATAGGCTATATTATAATATCACACTACGACCAATATGAGCGGAGCATCAATGTAAAATGTTGCAAAATCGGGGATAATTCTCTTATATGAAGCAGACGAAGTTGCGCGGGACAGCTAGTGTAACGTATTAAATCCGTATAATGTACTTAAATTCAAAGTCAATATAAGCCCAAAATTAATATTTTAGCATTCGATTGATTATTTACAAGATATAAAAATCTCTAATAGACCAAACCAACGAAAGATAGTTTATGAAGTTTGATCTATAAATCTAACTGTTGTCTGGAAGAAACCTGAAGTCAGATATAAATACTTCTTTTGTGACACTATTTATATGTGTTAAATCTATACTATTACGTACCTATATTACGAGTGGGTTCATGGATGGATGTTGATGGAGTGGGTTCATCGATAGTATAATGAGTGGGAATTAATACACCTTATGCATACTACCTTTGTTTACTAGCTGTGATTCGAATATTTATGAACAGTAAAAAGTTATCAGTACATGAATCTAGTTTTAACTAAGCCTAAAATAAAATGTATATTTAATATGACCTCATACATAGTTTATTGACCTCTTATTGGGGAGTTTGGAGTAATATTTTCCTCTTTCTAACGCTTATATTTTGTTAGCCCATGCCGGAGTGGCGACCACTCACACCATTGAATAAATAATGTGGCTCTGGTCGCCATGCATGAGAAACTACTCACCCTTATCCCAAATATTGAGTAAGCAAATAACGTAATTAAGGTAAGGTTCTCTTTTTGTCCCGTGGCTTAAGTTTGTGCTTATGTTGCTGGCTGTCATGTTGTGAACACCTGAGTTTGATTCTCAAGCGAGAAAAAAGATATTGCAGTTCCTCCGAAGTTAGTCTGGCAATGCCTCTGGTAGGTCCTACGTAAAAGGACTTAATGTAGTTGTAATACATCACTGCTTATCGTTATAATTATACAGGTGTGTATATATTAATAATAATAATAATAATAATAATAATTCATTTATTTGCTGGTCAAGGGTATATACAGTGGTGTTAACATTACATTCAATATTGCTCTCCTTGATCTACCTTACTGGCATGCAAATTTTACAATTTTTTAAATTCGGAAGCAAAGTGCTTAATAGATTTAAATAGGTACAACATAAAATCAATAATCAACATAAACATAGCAGCATTAGAATAGTTATAAGTCATATTATCAGTACAATTTTATACTACAAACAAACAATCAAATATTTTAGACTATAAGTAAAATAATTAAATTCATTTCATCAGAGCCATGTCAATACAGAAATTAAAATGTCACTTAAACTATTAAAAATTATGTCAAATCTAATACATTTCATCAGGGCCATGTCAATACAAAAAAAGAAAAAAATTAAAATATTATTAAATCAAAGTTGTATTTTCTAGTCACATTATTTACCTTCGAGAAAATCGCTAATTTTATAATAGGTTTTGCTGACTAGAAAGTCATGTAAACGTTTTTTGAAAGGATTACCATTCAAGCTTCTTAATTCATCTGGTAGCCTATTATAAATTTTTGGTGCCATGCCGTATATACTCTTATGCAGTAGTGCCGTATTAGCTTGCTGTAATCGCAATATATTTTGTGTGTTCCTCCTCCTACTACGAGTGACTGTATCTGCCAGAGTCTCAAAAAGTTCAGGGTTTGATTTTATAAAGGTCGCGGTTTCAAAAATGTATAGACAAGGTAACGTCAGGATTTTATATTGTCTAAAGTATGGTTCACAGCTATCTTGAATTTTAAGATTAAACATCGCTCGTATACACCTTTTCTGGGCTCTGAATACAAGTTCTTTATTTGTCGAATTGCCCCAAAATATTATACCATATCTAAGGTATGAAGAAGTTGCTCCATGATATGCTATGCGTAAGGCATCAGTATTAAGCACGGGTGCAAGTTTAAATAGCGCATATGCTGTACTGCAGATTTTTTTACATAGTTCCTCTGTGTGTGCTTTCCAATTTATATTGTCGTCGATAGTTAGTCCTAAAAATTTAGTTTTGGTAACCTCGCTAATTTCAATATCATTATAGTCAATTCCCAAATCTTTAAATTTTGGCATTCTTTGAGTAAATTGCATTAGTTTCGTTTTATTTATATTTATCTTCAAATTATTATTATCTAGCCAGTTTATAATATTCAATAACGTAGTGTTTATGTCAGCTTCGTATTCATTTTTATTTTTACATTTTATAGCAACTGTACTATCATCCGCAAACAATGTCATATGATGAGTGGTTACTTGAGGCAAGTCATTTATATATAAAATAAATAACGAGGGGCCTAAGACAGTACCCTGTCCAACCCCATATTTTACTGTTCGCATGTGAGAAGTATATGTTTCTTCTCTATTATTAGCTTCATTTATGCGTTTTATCTCTACGAATTGTTTGCGATCGGTCAAATATGATTCTATAAGACTAAGAACATTACCCCGTATACCATAATAATCGAGTTTTGCAAGTAAGATTTTATGATCCACATAGTCGAACGCTTGTGTCATATCGCAAAAGATGGCGCAGATCGGTGTTTTAATATCTAATTTTGCCATTATAACATGCAAAAAATCATATATAGCTCTATTTATGCTCTTCTTTTGTCTGAACCCTTTTTGTTCTTTAGCTAGAATATTGTGTTCCTCCAAATAGCCGTAAAGTTGTTTATGAATAAACTTTTCGAAAACTTTTGAAAATACTGGTATAAGTGTCACTGGTCTGTAACACTCCATGAGTTCTCTATTTTCTTTTTTGAAAAGCGGTTTCACTACTGATGTTTTTAATCCCTCAGGATAGATACCTGTGGAGATACATAAATTTATGATGTGGCTTAAATGAGGTGATATATATTGGCTTATGTATTTTACCACTTTGGTTGATATTTCATCATATCCTACACTGTTTGTGTTTTTTAGTGATGATATAATCGCTTCAACATCTGAGGGGATACAGGGTGCAAGAAACATGGAGTTATTTCTCCTGTCTATGTGTTTAGTAACTTTAGCGCCACGATTTGCAATAGGAACAATTTTATCAACAAAATAATCACTGAAAGCATTAGCTATCTCTTGTGGACTTGTTACTATTTCGTTGTTACCTTTCTTCAGTTTGGAGATCGTATTGGGGTTTTGTTTTGACTGGTTAATAATTTTCCATGTAGTTTTGATTACATTTTTAGATGTTTTTATGCTATTAATATTTTGAGATCGTTGTGTTAGCCTAATTATATTTTTATATTTTCGTGCATAGTTTTTATAGTTGCGTTTGTTTACATTATTTGGCTTTAGTCTATATTGCCATAACAGCTTTCTTTTAATCTTACTACATAATTTTATCCCCCGCGACACCCATTTTGTTTTATTTGTTGATTTTATTGTAGTAATTTGAAATGGAAAACATAAATTGTAGAATAGTTTAAACGTGTCCATAAATGCATTATATGCCACATTTGGGTGATCAGTTGAATATAGATCTGCGAATGATAAACTCTTAATACATGTCTCAAATTTCTTGATATTTTCCATATTGTAATCACGTTGTTTTATGCGCCAGAACTTAATTTCACCTTGTTTTTTAATAGGGCACTCTATTAATTGTGCCGTGTGATCAGACAATGAAAATTCGATAATCTGAGATTTACATTGCTTTCGAAAATTGTGTAAAAAATTATCTATACAAGTTTTACTTTTTATCCTCGTAGGTTTCCTAATTTCTAATCCTAAGCCATATTGTGACAGCAAACATTCAAATTCCATAGAGGTCCTATTACTCTTTAAAACATCGATATTAAAATCGCCTGCAATTATTACCTTTTTGTTACGCTTACCGCAAATTAACTTCAGAAGTATTTCTAACTTTTCAAAGAATACATTTATGTTACTAGGTTTAGGTACTCTGTACAAACAAATTATAATAATTTTACACTTAACCAACTCTATACCACAGCATTCAAAAGTACCAGACAATGATAATCTAGCTATTTCATGCATTTCTTGCCATTGATGCCCTTTTTTTACCAGTATGCATGCACCTCCTCTATTGATGTCTCTTCTACTATATATTGCGGCTAGTTGGTAATTTGGTATAAATAGATTTTTCTCTAGTCCTGACATGATAAAGTGCTCTGTGACACAGACCACATCAACGTTAATATTTTTCTCACTTAGTTCCTCTAGACAGACGGCGAGACAATCAGATTTGTTCAGTAAGCCCGCAATGTTCTGATGTAATATTTGTAAGTTGTCCTCACAGAAAAAACGAAGTATTATTTACTTCACCACTAGTATTTTGTTCATATGCATTATTGTCTTCAATATTAAGGTTCTTTATTGTCAGTAATATGTCGTTGAAAATAGTCTTCATTCCATTGTATTATTTCATTGTATAAGTTTAAATATATGGATGGAACAGAGGTTTTAATGGTATGGTAGTTTTAACAACTAGCTGACCTGCGCAACTTCGTCTGCGTCACATAAGAGAATTTGCCCCGTGTTTGCAACATATATCATTAATGCTCCGCTCCTAATAGTCGTAGCGTGATGTGATATAGCTTATAACCTTCCTTGATAAATAGGCTATCCAACACTTACATCAGTTTTCAATTCAAACCAGTAGTTTCAGAGATTAGCGCGTTCAACCAAACAAACAAACTCATCAGCTTTATAATATTAGTATAGATATATCCGACCAATATATGTGGCATATTCTAACAGTTCATCAGACTATGTACTTGGGTACAAGCAAAAAGGCTTTTACTTGACCATTACCTACGCAACCACTTAACATAAACCCGCTCAGACTATTACGAAAAAGTTATGTACACCTGCCCTACTGATGACGTAGATATTTCTATACATACACATAGTATATAGTTGTTAACAGATAATGAAAGATACGTGGGCAGTTCAGAATGTAACCGGAGCTTTATTTTACTTAATCTTCTTCGGCGGAGTGGCAGTTGCTAGTGGCTACCTAAATCATTGCGAATTAGATACCAGTACACTATTTTTTAATATCAGTAATTTGAGTTGAACATTTTTGAAAAATCTAGTTAATCCCTTGAATACGATATCTCGATTGTAAATTCAATGCCATATTTGTTCGTCTATTACCGTTACCAAAAATTTAATTTCTATTTCAAAGACATTTTGCAAATTGATAAGGGTTGATGTTTAAAGGCAAAAGGCATCGTAACTGAAAATAATGTGAATTTTATAATGATCGTTTGTCAACCAAATAAGATAAGTAAAACTCCAAATCCTAACTAAAATTATAAGTGCGAATGTGAGTTTGTTTGTTACGCTTTCACGCATTAACTACTAGACCGATCATCATAAAATTTCGCATATATGTTGTGGAGAGGTGCAGAAAAGGACATAACGTACCTTTTAGAATAAAAAAACTACTTTTCCTAAGGGATAGAAAATTATTGCTTAAAATTAATTGGGTAGTATTTAATTGCTAATCAAAAATTCTACACTTTGCATTTTTTTTAAATTTGTATTCAAATCAAAAATGCTGATTGCACAGCTAAATAGTTATATCAAAATACATACATACATACATAGATTCACGCCTGTTTCCCAGAGGGGTAGGCAGAGACTACGGATTTCCATTTGCTACGATCCGACACACTTCTCTGGCTTCATTCACTTTTATCACATTCCTCATACACGCCCGTCGATTCAAGGTGCTCTTAACCTGGCCTTTGTCAAGAACGCCTCCGATCTGATCAAGAAACGTTCGCCTAGGTCTTCCTCTTGCGACTGTTCCATTCACACTAGCCTTATAAACTTTCTTAGTCAGTCTTTCCTCGTCCATTCTTTCTACATGCCCAAAACAGCTTAACATAGGTACCCTTTTCTATTCTTGTCACTATATCCACTTTCATGCCGCATCTCTATCTAATCACACTATTCCTTATTCTATCTTTCAGAGTCACACCACATATATTTCTCAGCGCTCTCATTTTTACAGCATTTATTTTGCTCTCATGCTTCTTTTGCCATACCCAACTTTCACTTCCATACATAAGTGTGTGTATATCAAAATATTATAACCTTAACATCAATCTAAGTTCGTGACGCATTGCTATTTATTTAAAAGTGGAGCTTCAATTCTTGTAATGACGGGGGAATATCAGGAGGAAGGATGAGGTAATTTTGTTTGTTTGTTTGTGTAAATAAATCGTTTCTAGCACTCGCCGGCCGCTGCCGCGACACGCTCGCTTCGCTCGCTCGGCTCGTGCGTTGTATGGTCGCAGTTCTAACCGAACCTAACCCACTATTTTCTTTTGGGTAGTATGTTGAGAAAGTTTTAAAATGCTTTTTGGGAAACATGTTGCAAGAAGAAGTTATATTGTTACGGGTATGAGTATTAGGTATGTACCTACGCCCGGGTAAATTTGATGTGCAATCAGTATATTTTATATAAGAATCATATTTTTGTAATATTGTCTTCTGTTTACGCGAATATTATTCATTGAAATTAAACTACTATATACGGATTTTATCGCGTTGTTTATTTGACACTTTATTACATAATTTTGAAAAACTATTACACCACTACTACTATTAAACTTTACTAATTTTTATGCTAATTGAATTGTTACATATCTTCCTATTTTCTGAATATTATGTATGTCATTGGGAAAACACAATTATACGTAAAGAACATCTGTAGCTATATATTTTGTAGTATTACAATTCAAATGACGTCATCAGTAGGTACACAACGGGGCGTATTTTTTACCAAACAAGTAATACCGATGAAACGGTAATTGACCTTCCACGTGTACAAATATTTTTCTTTCCTTTTACCGAAGTGTATCTTTCCTTATCTTTCAATGACTCAGGTGAATGAAATGGAATGGCAATATATACATATACATACATTATTTAGCTATATTGAAAAATTTATGTATAGCATTTTGGTTAAATCGTTACAAGTTGAATTTAAAAATGTGCTGTGTTGATGCGAGTTTGATGCCTATTTAAGACAAAATTGCGATCTAGATTTGTTACATAGCTAGGTCTTCTCTATATACGTTACTTTGAAATTCTGATTGCTTGGATAGTACAAAACAAATTAAAAACTCTTAAGGATGACTGGCACAGTAGTTGAAGAGGTTGTTTCGTTAAGCTGTTGCTTTTAAAAAGCTCATGCTGAGACGATTAATAATAATATCAAACTTCAAACAGAACTAGCAAATAGAAGTTTCGCATATTTTGGTTAATAGAAGATAATTAAAAGATAAGTAAATCTTTATTAAAATTAATCAAAATACTGCGATAATAATAAATAAAGAAGAAAGTCCTTGAACATTTCAACAGTTTGTCACATTAATTTGTCAAATAGTCTAAAGTTTTAAGTCGTCTATAATGTTATAAAGAATTTAGTATCCTTATAAACTCTCCAAGTTGTTAACAAGATTTACTTTTATTTTCTTGGGGTAAGCAGAGGTCATACACCTCTTTTTATACACATCTGCCTGCATAAACGTCAGACTAGGTATACTTATACAGGATGTCCCAGAAGTCAACGTCAAGCCGGAATCAGGTTACAGGCTAAGTGATAATAGCTATCAGAAAATATAAAAAAATCTAAGTTAGTTAGCTTCTTTAAGCTCTCGATTATTTTCCGATTATTCGATATTACATAACAAAAAAAAATGTAAGTGTCTGTAGTAACAGGAATGAAAAGACCGTCACAAGTTGTAGATTTTTTGATTTTTTTAATTGTCTGTAATTTTTAAATACGTAACTTTTATATTTTTCTGATAACTATTATAACTTAGCCTGTTACCTGATTCCGGCTTGACGTCGACTTCTGGGATACCCTGTATATGTATTATATGGTAGAGCCTCATGCCTCATATCTCTATTATTAATCTTCTACCGTAACATTTTGTGTAACGTTTTTGTTTTTTTAATTGTTACAGGTAAGAGCTTCAGACTATCTCCCACTGTACTACACAACTTTCAAACATACAAAAATAACATCCACATTTCAAAGGAGTTTATAAACGGTTTGTAGTGATTGAGAGATGTTTGAAAAGTGCCCACACGTACAAATCCAGGTATGTTCAAAACGTAATGTCTACCTTGGCGCGGCGAGATTATATGCGACGGCTATGCATATGGTATCGGGTTTATTTCCCGGGTTAGACAAAGTGTTATTGTGTTTTTTCTAGCAAGATATTCTTAGTAGCAACATGGAATCAGAACGGTGGCCGTTACACGGCAATAATAAATCATTATTATTATTTCTCTTATCATAGGTATTTTTTAACATATTATATTAGGAAAATACCTGGCCCTTTGGGAGGCTTACACGGAGACGTAGGTCCAACGTGAAAAGGCCCTACGAGAGATTTAATATTTTTTTTTATACATGTACGGTGGCAAACGAGCATTCCTGATGGTAAGTGGTCACTGTAGCCTATAGACGCCTGGACGCCTGCAATACCAGAAACATCACTTGCTCGTTGCTGACCCTTTAGGAATGCAAGTGGGCAGGAGAAGAAGCGGGAAGGGGGAAAGAGGGTGATTGGGCCTCCGGCACTCTCACTCACCGAACTAAATACAACAGTAGGAATACTGGTATTTCACTGTTTGATATTCTGTGAGAGGGTAGTCCTTTCCCGGTCAAGCCGAAATCTTGCCGATTTCAGCATGAATGGGCCATTCATGCCGAAATCGGCAAGGCTCCTCTACTCAAAAATCTAAATCAGAAATATATCTAAGGTGGGATGGAACACCTACAGCGGCAGAAGCCGCAGCAGCCGTAGGACTATTGATACATATGGATTCTAGTATACATAATTATGTATATGGGAATGGGTGTTTGGATGGACCGGTATTTTGGTAACTATGGATGAAAACCGGCGGCTTCCCTGAATACTCTAATAACATCAATCGGATGGGCAGAGGGTGACTCGCTAACTCACTAGATGGGCCCCCTGAATAACCACCATAGGCACACAAGCCAGCAGCAGAGGGTAACACCATTAATTATTATTATTATAGATTTGCCCCCTATTACATGTGATCCAGGCGAAAAGCAAAATGTTATTAAATTTTTCTGTTAAAAATTCCTAGGTAGAATGTAAAACTGCATTCAAGTATTGGCAATAATTTCGCCCCTGTTATGTGGGACCTAAAACTAACTAAAAAATGTGGGTGTAATACACCTATTCCTCCGCTTGGGAATATAAACGTGTGACTATACTTTAATCTCTTTGATGTTATTTCAAGTTATCGATCGAAAAAAGTTACTTTTCATAACTATATTGTCTAGACTGGTATTAATACTATTAGGCAACAGTTCATAGAACTTCACAAGGTTAAAGACTATACGTGTTTGGTAGATAAGGGTCAATTTAATTTACATAAATTATTTGGCGTTCGTACTTGTTGGTCATGAATCAAAGACGACTTTTATCAAAATAGAAAGGAAACATACATTTGTTTTAGTTTCACAATCCTAACTAATATTATAAATCCGAATGTGAGTTTGTTGGTAACGCTTTTACGCCTAAACTATTCGACCGATTATCATGAAAATTCACATAAACGATGTCAAGGATACGGTTAAAATCGATCGTATCTTATCTTTCATACAGAAAAGAGTACCGTTTTCGAGCGACGCTTGTTCTTTACATATTATTAAAGTAGATTAATTGTCCCACGTCTTATAAAGAAAGAGTACTTTTTTCTAGATAAAAGGTACCTGCTGTCTTTTTCTGTACCCCTGACAACGTGTATGCAAAATTACATAATGATCGGTCGATTATTTAATACATGTGCGTTTGTGCGTGTGTGCGTAACAAACAAACTCACATTCACATTTATAATATTAGTCAGGATTAGGATTGTAACTGGACGTAAATTATAGAACTTTATGTAAAATGGATTTTATAAGAGCTAGAAGCTAAAACAAATATTTTTAGATTTGTGTTTGTCTGTATGTTTGTACGAGCATCACGCAAAAGTTACATCACGAAACTGAATTTGTTTTTCATAGTTGCATAGCTGAAGGTCTAACTTAAAATCTGGTACGTGTTTTATTTTCATATCCTGCTCAGAAAACTAGTCCATGTAAATTTCTGAACAAATATGATTTAAAAGTATGTAGATAGATAACTAAATTTGTTTTTTCGTTAAGAAAAACAACTCCCGCACTACGAACAAAAATATAAATTAATATTTATTCTGTACAAGACGGTAATATTTTCTAAAAATATAAAACTAGAAAACGACAAAACTATGTAATAGAACTTGGAAGCAAGTACATTAACGTGAAAATGTTGCCTTTACAGAAAATATGTTGACAGGTAATTAATCGAAATAGTAATTTACCATTGCTATATTATATAATTATTATTTTGATCGTTCTTTTAATTTTTGATACAAAAAAATACAAAATCTTATAATAATATTAGTTTTATCTTTGCAAGATTGCTTTGATTAACTTAAAGTAATGTCTTTATCGATGTATCGAGGTTTTGTGTTTATTATGGCAACACCATCTCTAACTTGTATAACGCCGGAAAACGTAAATGTCAATATCATTACTTGTGTTGCAACTCCATTGTGACGGTTAGTGTTTATACATTGCGGTTAATATCGACGAATTTTACCTATAAGTTATAAAACTGCAATGTATTCTGTTTTATTTCATTCCTAATAGATTGTACTCATAAATAAATTAAAATAATGTGTAAAATGATATAGCACATATTTAATATAAATTGTATTGATGAGATATAAGAAGGTTTGATAATTTTAATATGACAAGTTTTTTGTAAATCACTTCTTATGGTAATTAATTATTGGCATTGCTTCCTATTATTATCATTAGCCTTTATAGGTGTGCACTGTGGGCCCGAATTACTATGGTGTCTTGGCATGCCCCTTTTTATCTCGTGTGGGAATCGAACCCACAACATTCGGGGCAGTGGCAGCGGCGAGGCGACCACTTAAACCACTACGCCCTAAATCCTATATATCTATGTATTTGGAAATATATAGAAGTAGGTAGATCCCACGCATATCTTCAGAACTGTGAATGTTTTAGGTTCAGTCTAACCATTACGTAAATGTTTACTGGAAAATATCAGATTCAGAAGTTCGCCTAAATAATTTATAGATGTTTTCATGTTGAAGAGACGGCATTGAAAACTTTGTTTACATAACAGTTTATGTTTACATCGTAGCTAGTGTTATATAACTAAAGATATGTTTGTTTTTTTATACTAGTTGAAAAAGCTGTCAATTTGTCTGATGTT
The DNA here is from genome assembly GCA_930367265.1 of Catocala fraxini. Taxonomy (NCBI): domain Eukaryota; kingdom Metazoa; phylum Arthropoda; class Insecta; order Lepidoptera; family Erebidae; genus Catocala; species Catocala fraxini. The sequence continues at coordinate 14,264,028 of OV884049.1, read as the reverse complement.
AAGCGGTGGTAGTGTTACAATAAATTATATCAGAACAAAAAGCAAACAATTTGTGAATTACACATATTATTGTTCGTATGAGATTCAAACCTACTTAAGTTTATAGCTGTAGGAGCCAGTTAGTGTTCCTACACTTGAAGATATATGTAAGTTGTTGGAGTACATGGAAAGAACCACAAGTTACGTTTAAAAGTTAAATTGTTAAAAGTTAAAGTAAAATGTTTACAAGTCATTTAATAAGTGTGATCTTTCTCTCGGCAAGTGTATTGTTTTATAGTTATAAATCTTTGTCGGCCTCGATGGCGTAGTGGTTGGTGTGGCCGGCTGCCGCGCCTAGGGTCGCGGGTTCGATTCCCGCACAAGTCAAGCATTTGTGTGCATGAACATGGATGTTTGTCTTGGTCTGGGTGTTTCTATGCATAATATGTGAGTATTTACAAAAAAAAAAGTATATATATGTATGTTTATCCATTGTCTAGTACCCATAGTACAAGCTCTGCTTAGTTTGGGCTGGATGGTGTTGTGTGTGTGTGTGGTGGAATATTATTATATTATTAAATGTACTCGAATCTTATTATGAATTATATCATTATATACCACAGCAATATGAGTTAAATTGCAATTTTGAGTAAATTGTTCATTTTAGTATTACTGCGTCGACAGAATAAGTATGTACGGTAACGAAACCGTACAATAACCAATCGGACAAATGGTATTGAATTACATCTATCTTGGTTTAAGTGATCACCACGTCACTACCATTGTCCTGAGTGTTGTGATTTGGATTCCAACATGGGACGATCATTTGTGTGATCCACAAATAGTTATGCCAAGCCTTTTGTGTCTGATGATCGAATACAATCAGTTATAGGTCGAGCAATTGTTTTAAAAGAAGTTCCATCAGCTTCTATTACATATGAAAGGCTAAAGTGTGGGTGCATTACATTTCTGCCGAACCCCTCAGATATATACAGGCGTGATGCGTATCTCATTTCCTATTCATCACAAGAGACATATTTGGCGGACGCTAATGTTATTATGATATAAAAATGTTGGTCGATGATATTAATGGGGAGGATCATATAACAGCATTAAAATGTTTACGAATACGATGACGTCATATATTCTGTTATTTTCTTACAAGAGATATACCAACCATGGCCAGAATAGTATTCGGAGGTTTTGTGTAGGTACCTATGTGATTGAAATTTAACTACTATATACGGATTTTATCACGTTATTTATTTTACACTTTATTACAAAATTTTGAAACTGTCACACTACTACTAGATACTATTGAACTTTACTAATGTTTAAGCTAATTAATTTATATTTATTAGTACTGTAGTTAAGGTGTGAAAGCGTAACAAACAAACAAACATACTAACATTGGCATGTTTAATATTAGTTAGGATATATATATATATAGTTTGTGACATATTTACTATATACGGGATATTTTCTCAAAAATATTTGGGCATAAAACTAACAAATTGTATTATACCTAGCTCACTTTTATGTAGTCATTCGTTTTTACGACATCCAGGCCGCGACCGCAAACTGTTCAAAATGTCGGGAAATGCAGGTAGTAAAAAGAGTTTCGCAATATTTCATTTGCCGAAATAAATTTAATATACCTTTTTGGTAAATTGCGAACTCGTTAATTAGTGTGGTGACAGCATAAATATTTTTTCAACGTTAATGTAAGCATGTATTAACGGATATGTACATACATTAATTCACAGCCTCACGCCCTGAAGGGTCAAAGGCTTCATATAGGCTATTACATTCACTTTCGCCTGCTAAGGCTTTAGACCCTTTACTCAATATACTGCCGTATATTGAGAACGGTTGTAGACATTGTGTTGCTAATAAAAAATTCTTTATAGCAAACCCAATAACTAATTTTGCCCCATCCGGAAAATGAACCCTAGATCTTATATACAGTTATCGCATCCGTCACCACTGCGTCACTAAGGCCGCAATTCATTAATTATTTAAATCCCCGACTTCTTACGTCCAAAAATAACTTGGCCGGGCAAATGCACCCGAGACCTCATGTACAGCATACAGTATACGGCATTAAATACTGCTGCGATACCAAAACCGCAAAGGTGTGCGCAGGCAGTCGAGAATTTTAATAATTTATCTTATTAAAATTCTCGACTTCCTGCGCACAAAAATAACTAGTTCGAACCCGACATCTCACACACAACAATCGCAATCACTACCTCGGCGCCACCGAGGCAGTAGAGCATAAATTATATAAATGCCTCACATCCTGCGCCCAAAACTAACAGGACCCGGGAATCTCTGGAATGAACTGCCTGCTTCGGTGTTTTCCGAGCTCTATGATATGTCCTTCTTCAAACGAGGCTTAAAGAGAGTTCTTCTTTCACGGTAGACAGCGGCTTTGCTGTGTCCTGACATTGCTGAAGTCCATAAGCAGCGGTTGCCACTTTCCATTAGGTAGACCACTTGCTCGTCTGCCACCAAAGGCAATAAAAAATAAAATAAAAATAGAATCAGAGACCTTACGCAAAGCAGTACCGCATTCACTACCGCTCCACAACCAACGCAACAGTCCATCAAATATTTACAAGGCACAATCCCCGACATTTGGCGCCGAAAAATAAGTTTCTAACATGTTTACCTAATGCGAGGCTTAGTATGACAGCGGCGGAAGATTTGTGTTTTACCCACCTCATAAATACTTGAACAGTATGAAGTGATGTGCAGCTCAGAGCTTCAGAGATAAGTTACAAGTACACGCGCCTGTAATCCTGTATCTTGTTTATTTGTAGGCAAGTGGGTACTGCAGTATTTTTGCGTTTAGACGGAAGGTGAAATTTATTTTATGTTATGTTAAAAATACAACTCACGCGCTCAAAAAACTGATATCCAGACTTGAAACAACTATTTGTGTATTACACAAATTCTTGTCACATGTGGGAATTGAACACTCTAGTGTAGGCTACTCACTTGGACGAGGCGAATACTTAAATAAACCACTAAGCCATCCGTGCAATCAAATATCCTAACTAATATTATAAATGCAAATGTGAGTTTGTTTTTCTTTGTAACGGTTTTACGCCTTAACTACTCTACTGACCATCAAATTACGCAAACCCGTTTTTAGGGTTGCAGAAACGTACATACGGTACCTTTCATTCAAAAAAAGCGAACAGAAAACGGTTAGTATGTATAATAATCTCTACAACATTTTGTGAGTGCTTTTTATATTTATCGTGATAACGATGGATGAACGAATTAATGTTGCCTCTTGCAAAAGTAAATAATGAAATTGAATCGCGAGTAAATAATCACGTAATAGCACTCGCGTCAGATTTTTAATTCGATGCATCACATATACATACATATAGTGCTTATATACTCCGAAGAGTTAGTATTCGACTGACATTTTGAATAGCTTTCTTTTATTATAAGGGATTGATCAGGGATCTTAGATGGAAAACACAGAGAAGACTTTCAATCCCTGTCGTAGGACCATGTACACAAGCATTCTAGCAAAACTGAAGAGGTAAAAAAGGATACATGTCATTTGTGAACCAAATTGCCAGTAAGTATTATTAAGAATAACCCATTAAGATTATGCTCGACCCATGAATCGACTCGAGTATGACTGATATCACTAAAACTAGTAGAAACCACCTTTAAAGTGAACAAAGAGTTGCAGTAACAACTTCCATTACTATATATCATGACAGCGAAGTAGAAAACATTAAGTTGGTTTCGTATTTCCCGCTTTCGACTGATATCATCTAATACTTCCAAACTTGAGTTTTCACGAGAGATTTATACAGTCTGTCGGCAGCATGTCACTGAAGTGTGCAAGAAAGCTTACCGGAATCTGGGACTAATATTACGCCTAGCGAACAGCTTCACAAACATAGGCGCTTTGAAAGCCCTTTACGAGGCTCTCGTGAAGAGTCACCTGGAATGCAATGCCGTAATATGGTCACCACACGAGGAGAAGTACAGGCTGATGCTGGAACGTATCCAGAACAAATTTGTTAGATTCGTGTATTCGAAGCAATATGGGATATACCCGGGCTATCCACTCCTTTACCCTACTCTATTTGTTCTGGGTATGGTAGGGTATTATCGGCTAGAAGTGAGAAGGGAGGTCGCTCTCAGCGTCTACGTATTCAAAGTAATGCGAGGCAAAATACACAATCCGAACGTGTTGGAGGTGCTCAGGCTATACGTCCCGGACGAGTACGTGGGACGGCGGCGGCGGCCGGAGCTGCTGGTGGTGCCACGCGCACGCACCTGCCTGCTGCAGCGCGCGCCGCTCACGCGTGCGCTGCGGGCGCTCAACACGTTGGCTCACAAAATTGATCTCTTTTCGTGCACGCTGAATGAATTCACACAAGCTGCTTACTGTGCAATTTGTTTAGATTAGTTACCATTTTTGTTTTTGTTTTGTTTTTTAATATAAAATTACATAGGCTATTGCATTAGGTTAGTACCTGTAAAGATAGCATTTATGTGTGTTTAAATAAATAAATAAATAAATAAAATAAATAAAAATAAATAAATATATATCACTTGAAGTTCTTCTTCTAAACAAAAGTTCTACTGATCTGCCTCGGCAGCGCAGCAGTAGTGAGTGTCTATTATGCATGAGGTTTTGGGTGCGACTGCCAGGCGTGGCAAAATTTTATAGGATTTTCTCTTAAGGAATTTTTACTAGCAGCATAGAGTCTGGAACTGCCTTTAGTAGGTGGGGGACATAAGCAATTTGGGTGAAATACTCTACCTAACCTTTGGTGTTAAACAGGCATGAGTTTTTTTAAATTACTTAATAGCCTTGCGTTTGACTGCGATCTCACCTGTTGTAAAGTGACGATGCAGTCGACGATGGAGCACGCTTGCCTAGAATATACCTATTCACTAGCGACTTGAAGACATTCAGATTGTAATCATCGGAAAACACAGACTAAGGTAGCGAGTTCCACTCCTTTGGTGTACGCATTATAAAAGTGCTAACTAACTGAAGAGATATTGTGATACTTTTGTAAAAGCAGGAATGTTTAGCTGGATTGCTCAAACGTCAATTCTTTTATTTAAAGCAACTGCCGTACTTATAACTCTTACCGTTTCGCGGGGAACTAAACCAACATTTATATTATAACAACTTCATTAAACTTACTATCTCATAAAACTGATGTTCATATATGTTACTTTGTGACTTAAATGAATAAATGATTTTGACTTTGACTTTGAAACTCGAAAAATCGACACTTGAAACAAAATTTATTTACATATTTTTGCCGTGCGGTTGGTTCATCAGTGGTATCGATATATCAAAATATCCGCAGAATCGGATCGTCATTACGTATACGAACCTCTATTACAAGGAATCCAGGACATCCCTTTGTTCCCTCAGAAGAATAGACCAACATACCAAAAGACTCACGCCTATTTATTACAAAGGGGGTAGTTAGAGATGTATAATACAGCCGTATTTTGTCACCTAGGTTTTAGGTCACGAAGTACAGTCAGCAACAGAATTAGCTTAAGTTTTCAAATGTATAAAAGTATTTTATGAATTAAACGACCAAATTATTCTTTTATATTCTTGAATTTTGATTAAATATAATCTATAACTGTAACCGCTATAAGAATTAATCTATGTTGTTATTTAATAATGATATAATATTATGAACACTGTATTAAACTGCCCCACTGCTGGAAACAAGCCTCATCTTAGTGTGAGAAAGCTTCTTTTTTTTTAAAGTGAAAGGAAATCGGAAAAATTTTTGCAATCTGTTCTTGCATTACTAGATTCTGTGCATCTAGTAATATTTTTTTAATAGGAAAATACTTAAAAAGTTTACTCGAGCCGGAAATATAATCCTGGACTCAACAAACAACTATAAGTGTAAGCGCAAGACTTATGCCGCGAGAATAACAAGGCTTTCAAAGCGTTGTACTTTCTTTAACAATTTAAGAGTTGCACAATTGTAAACTATTAAAAAACTGCACATTTTTGTAAAATGAACTCTATTCACTTACATTAAAGTACAAAATAGCCTGCACTTTTAATTGCAAACATTATTTTGCATACATAGCTCTACAGTTCTGAAAATAAAATATCTAAGCGAGAACAACTAAATTTCCGTTGCGGCAACCGCAAATGTAACTTGGTGTTTCGAGTAACAAGGTTTAAGAAATATTTCACAAGATGACGCATACATAGTTTTAATGTTGAGTACTCTTTACACGAGGCACGTTTCTGAAAGCAAGCGTGCTTTATTTATTGCATTCCAACGACATATTTAGTCATACATTTTAGAGATCTTAATATTGATACTACCGATTTGGCAAATATGCAAACGGTTCAGCTAACTGCTGAACGATACCACTTACTACTAGTTTTCATCAATATTTTATTTCATTAAGTATTTCGTCATAAGAGTGCGCCACAGGATAGATGTTATACTTATTAAATTTTTTTGTTTACTGATGCTTTTTGTTACTTGTAGCCGTGGGTTTACAATTTAATAACAATTATCTAAATTTGGTTAGCGTGTTGCAGTCAGCGTCAAAGCTATTACTATATAGTAAGAAGTATTGATGGCTGTTTGTATGTCATGTGCAGGTCAAAGGAGCTCTTCAATGAACGACTTTATTTTAGGGAACAAATATTACTTCTTTATTTTAATTACTTAGAAAAGAATTTACATAGGTTTTCCCCAAGTTACAAGGAACGATGGTGAACCGACTACCACCCGTTTTTTTCTGACATCGACCGAGATCCCAATTCCACGCGTGGATCGTATGTTATAGAGTTATTTTTCTTGCTCTCGCTCCCTCACAGGATCAAATGTATGTTGTTATCTCGTTCCCTCACCTTCCGTCGAGCTTCCGTCTACCCGGCGCTAGGTGAGGTCTCGCGATGTTGTTTTTTCTTTCTTTTCGACGCTAGATGGTGCCACGTGTTGTCGGCTTTTTATCAATAGATGGCGCTAACAATGGTATTTTACGTCCACATTAGTCCAGACATACGTGCTAACTGTCCAAGATTCATACTAGCAGTACGAGGTGCGAACGCATATAAATTACGACCAGATCAGTTTAAAGAAGTAAAAAGTGGAGAGCTATCTTTGTGTTATTTATCAAATAAAATAGTGATAGCATGAAACTTGCTTCAAGTAACTTGCCTCATGTAAATATCCTTTCAGAGTGCGCTGAAAACAGGCGAACCTTGCTATGTAGTAGCTTCAAAGTGTTTAGGATATACGGCATGTTTTAGGAAGTCATAAACCTTACATTCTGGCCATGAATAAGCTACGGCATCAGATTGTATAATATCTACATAATCTACATAAGTATGTAGTCTCATCCTTATATCTAAAGTTTAGATAGAGACGTATAACATCCACTTTTACCAGGTTTCAGATCCACGCTAAAGCTGACAAGGCTTTTGCTATGTATCGGGCATAGTTTTAAACTCCCTGCAGTTCGTACTACTGAGATTTCTTGACAGAATAGCACAAGAACACTTTGCTTGATCCGGTAATTGAACCCGAGACTTCATGCACAGCAGTCGCATTCACTACTGCTACGCCACCAAGTCGATGATATTCATATATCGTCCTGCAAAGTGATAGCGTATTATATAATCTTATTACAATAAGTGTGATTCGGTTTATAATGTATGACATACTGATTGTATTATTTGTACATCGTAGAATATGTCTTAACTTACATCTTGATAATAAAAATAAGGCATATTAAGATAACCCGTAAACCTACTATAAAAATGTATACCCGAAACTTCAGAAGAATCTGTTAAGCATATACCTATCAAGTGCCATTGGATTTCTTTCTTTCGAACTGACAATAAATCGTTTGGACCACTTCGTAGTAGGGTTTAGTACGATCAAAACGTTACTTCACGTATTTCATGACATGAATAGTACGAATAATAAGGCCGAATCTTCGGCGTTTACGTTTTATGGGTGGTCTGATAGACTGGTCGACTGGGAAAGTAACTCGATCCTACAGAACACCGCAGCTTAATATTTTGATCCTATTAGGATCATATTATAATGCTATTTATCACTTAATATAATGCTACTACACTTGACTGTAAGGTCAAGTTACTTTCTCAATCAGCCGGTCTATTAGGCCAACCATGACATGTAAATGCCGAAGTTACAGAAAGATCGCAGTTAAATAGCATGATATTATGAACCTAATCTTCTCCCTTAGCCTTTATTATTCCCAAGTGACTTGGGGTCGGCTTTTCTAGTCTAACCGGATTTGACTGGATATCAGTTTTTACACGGAGCGGCTGCCACCTGAACTCCGTAACCCGAAGGCTAACGATACCCTAAGGCTAGACCAGTGTCAGGATATTAGAGGGTACTGACGTTCCCAATAACGACTGCCATAGATGTTCATGGCAGCCGGGACCGACGGCTTAACGTGCTCTCCGAGGCACGGAGCAGGCGATAATTGTCAATCAATACGCACATAATTTCGAAAAGTCATATAACTTCCGAAAGTCAGAGGTGCGCGGCGTGGGTTCGAACTCGAGACCTAATATGATCATAATATGAGAGAATTATGAACCTAATATGATCATAATATGATGCAATTCATATAATAATTCTACTAGCTTTTACCCGCGGCGTCCTATGTCGTGTATTGCATACGCATACGCATTGTAAGGGGGGGTACAATACCCCCCTTACAATGCGTATGGGAAATGTCTTTATGACCGGACGAGTAATTAAGGCGCGAAAGCGTGACAAACAAACTGACATTCGCTTTTTTATGTCATTTAAGTATAATATTAGTTAGGATTATGACACAATATATTGCTATTAAACTGTGATTTTGCTGTAGAGTTGCGTTACTTATCCAGTCGGCTAGTCTATTGAGTCGAGTCCCTAGAAAATATCCGAGAGTCGAAAATTCCCGACCCAATGGTAAGCGCAAACTGATGTCAAGGAACAAACAAGGCAGCCCGCGTTTGTCCATGAATAAAGTACGTATCAATGTCTATTTGGATCGTACCGCGTGGATACCATTAGTCGTTGTCTTCTTTACTGCGAAGCAGGTGTAAGTAAATATATAAGCACACATTTCGCTCCCTTAATAAAACATCGACTTGGTCCGAAATTTGGAAATTAGGCAATTGCAACTCTAATTGTATGATTATAAATTCTAATATTATAATTGTGTTGAGTAATTGTAAATTTAAGCTAAATTTATTTAATCCAAAATACTATATATAATGCTTTTCGAAAACTGAAATTAGTCTTGTAAAAATTTGCCAATATATGTATAATGTAAAAGTTACAGCAAAGACTTCTTCACAGTTAAAACTACTTTTAACTGACGTAAATATTTCAATGTAGTGATGACTGTAAAATATTGGATAATGAAGATTTTGGCTAAGAATATATACAATTATCATGCTACGGTTATCACACCGACTCAGATAGGTTAGGTTAGAAGGTGATTATTTTTTTATAACTACTTAGAAATAGGAGCTTCACCAAGGTTTTGACTTTAAGCTATTGAAGTCAATAATAATCGTTTGAAGTCAAAATTATATACCTGTGTACCATAGCGTGCCATTTAGACACGTCATCAAGTAAAAACCAATTATAATGTTTAAATCTTCTTAATAATATATAATACTAGCTGTTGCCCGCGACTTCGTCCGCGTGGACTTTAATTTATTACCCAATACCTACTTTTAATTTGTTATCTAATTTTAATATATAAAACTACAACTAAAGAAATTAATAAGTCTAACTACACCTATATAGGTGTAGTTAGCTATATATATATAGCTAATACTTAAAAACTACCTACTAATATTTAGAAACTACCTACTATATCTAAAGAATTATATCTTTTGAATAAAATGTCCGATTTTAATAATTTAAAAAGTATTTTACGGCTATTGAAACGGTCTTTAATAAAATATTATTTAATGGGATAAGGATTAATACAGAGGTATGAATAATATGGTTTGATTATTGTCGGCAGTTTTATCAACATTTAAAATGTAAAAAAGTAGTTATAGTAGCATAACTACAGTAGTTGGACGTATGGTATTGCGGACTTTTTTGTAGATATTGATACGTTCTATAATACTGTACAACATTTTTTTGTTCTATCATCAATAGTTTCCGCAGCGCACGTGATAACAGATTTTTTATGACTAATTTTTTCACACCTTGGGTTATATTATTGCATTTTTATTAACCGGTCGTATACCGCCGGCTCGCATACCAGCCGGCAGATTTGTACCCGTCGTAGGCCGGTGGCTCGCATGCGAGCCACCAAATTGGTTTTACGTTAGCTTAAGCTAAAGCGAAGGCGGCGCGCGGCGTTTTGGCGCCAATTTGGTGGCTCGCATGCGAGCCACCGGCCTACGACGGGTACAAATCTGCCGGCTGGTATGCGAGCCGGCGGTATACGACCGGTTAAGGATCCCTATTTTTTTTGAAAATGTTATATAGCCTATGTCACTCAGTGAAGATGCAGCATTCTAATGGTGAAATTTTTTTTGAAATCGGTCCAATAGTTTTTGAGTGAAAACATTACAAACATACATACAAAAACACAAATGTTTCCTCTTTATAATATTAGTTTAGATACATATGTATAGAATTGTATATCTTCGTAGGAGGGAAGAAAAACGTCAAATCATTTTAGCTCATTGTGCTATGTCAATTATTTTTTATGAGTTTACAATATGACCACATCTTTCTGTTACACTCTGTAGATGTATGTATGTAACATCCATCTATCTTGCGGACTGTATCTACATATCATTCAATTTGCCAGCAGCCCACCTACAATCGGTCTCAAGAGAGCGAATCTGACAAATTGCCGGCCTTCCTGCCTGCCGATCGATCCCTTTAGGTTTCGTGAGTTGGTTGTTACAAATGAAGTGACATGACAGGCTTCTCGTGTTTGTTGTGTGTTTTCAACTGCCTTATAGTCCTGTGGCATATGTGCTCACTGTTGTTGGTGTGGTCTCGGATTCGATCGAACAGAAAATATTACAAAATTTCTCTGCCAGGTATCGTCAGTAATATTTATCTTCAAATCCAAAAATAAGGTATGGAGTTCTAGAAATGCAATTAGAAGTCAGCAAGTGTTTAAGCTTGTAAGCTTGCTATGTAGCCATGATGTTCCAATTAATTTATTAATTAAAGCAAATACTTCATTTTACTAATTGAGTCTGTTTTATTGTTTGCAGATGTCTACAAGCTGTAGCATTGCTTGCTTGTTTTCAACCGAAGATTAAACATTAAAACCAGTCTATTATTATATTTTATTCCATATTATCATATTCAGAATCTTAAAAATGTTTGCTTGGTGATTCTTCGATATTCAAATATGAAACAAAAGCAACTTTTATGTGTTTCTCCTTTGATTATGACTTCAATTTGCCACCGTGTCACCCCAACCTTAGTCCATATATTGTGACCTATATATCACGTTATGGCACCTAAGAACAATTAATTTCAAGCTCAAAATGTCTCAAGGTGACACGAGTTTTATCGGCTAGATAGGTCTCAAATCTCATCTGTACGTTAACGACATCTCATTCAGTTTATAGCCTGTATCAGTCCAGAAGGTTAAACACTAACTATCTGCAATTTGGGATGCCTTTCAAGAAATCGAGGTTAGCCTTGAGCGTTTACCGCAGTAGGGTAGTTGACTCACGATTTTATATTATTTAAGAGCCGATTTTCAATCGCCATATAACTTTTATCTGGGAATATGTTTGAGGTTTTGATAGCTTTTATATAGAAAATATGTCAAACTGCCAAGTATGGCAGTTTATTCCTTAGTTAAAAGTTATCTAACGATTGAAAAATGAGACGGAAGTCAATTTACTCAAGCTCTAAACTATATAAGTTAAATACAGTGATTTAAAGCCGGTAGTAGGGTAAATTGTCGACTGACTGAAAAAGGATGCACGTTACAAACAGTAACTTAACCGCTTTAAATGGAGGGAGATCGCGAGATTTCTCCACTACAGACCCACTTTTTCTCATATCCAAATTAAAAATATCAATTACTCCCTTATTTTGCAACCAATTTTAATACTGTTTGCATTAAAAGATTTCTTTTGATTGCTTAATATTAATATTATTAATATTAATTTTGGCTTGGCTTAATATTATGAGTAAAATAATGTACAAAATAAAACATAGGCTACTAAAACTACCCTATTACAAAATGCCAAAAAAGAATTTTCTGTGAGAAAATATCATTACCTTATCGTTGATACATAATAATAATAATATTCTATCACATACACACAACACCATCTAGCCCAAACTAAGCAGAGCTTGTATTATTTTCCTTTTTTTTGTAAATACATATATATTATACATAGAAACACCCAGACCAAGACAAACATCCATGTTCATGCACACAGATGTTTGACTTGTGCGGGAATCGAACCCATGATCCCAGACGTGGCAGTCGGTTACAGTAACCATTACGCCATCGAAGCCGTAATACATACATAACTACTTGATCGATTTGGTGAGTCTAATAAATATTGTTACTTCATTTAGGCCTGCTAAATGCTAAATTAGGATAGGTATTGCTAATCTAACCTAACCTAACCTTCGCTGTCGGTAACAGATGAACTCATATAGAATACAAAAGACAAGTCTTTGTACCGCATTGGATGCTTATAGACTGAGTATCGTTGAGATGAATACTTAATCGTGTTAAGTTGAACGACGCATTCATTATTTTGTGAAAATAGTTCATTGTCTATTGTTTTTCTAAAGCATCAGTTTGTGTGAACGTCGTTTGAGATTTTGCAAGCTTTAGTTAACCTGTCTGGTTAACCATAACAGATAATGATATTCGTCTAGTGTCTTGACTACGGTATCCTAACGCCGATTGACTAATTAATGCAGGTAATTAATATTCCGGCGTTATTGGGTTCACACTATGAATAATTTATATTTAAGAGTAATTTATTTTCTTATAGTTTGTTTTTGTTTTATAAATCTATAAACTGCAGTATATTCAGCCGTGGCGATGTGTACCTTTTAAATATTTGAATGCACTAACCGTTATAAGTTATAAGCAATTATTTATTCCGAATTATTCATACATACTACGCGCATATGGAACTTTAACAACCTAATTACAAAAGTCACTGAGAGCTCAGAATACTGTAACTAAAGATAAAATTTAACAGCAACTTTATGGCGAAACAGCTCAAAGGTCTTAAGCTACTGCCAAGAAAGCTTCTAAGACAAAATTTATTTTATGAAAACAAATCCGCCTTTACCTGCCAAGAAGTTATCTTTAGCTGCTATAAATTTCAGACGATGTCTGGTTAATCGTCCAACACTTCCGAAAACGCCAGCCGTTTAGCAGCGAGAGGTTAAATTGCCAATAACTTTACACTTCCATAAATCATCTATAACTAGATTCCGTTCCGATGAATTCAATCTCATCGTAATGAAATCAATGTCTTGATCTCAGATGTAATTTAATTTTAATCTTGCTCATAGACTGTTGACAGCTGTTGCATATTTTTCGATGTTGACCTTAGCCTACAAATTATGATGAATTTAAAGTACGCTGGAAGTCTGTGAAATTATGATACATACTCACAAGTTATGGCGTGTTCAATGGATAATTTAATAGATAGGCAGACTAACGCCCGATGGTTAGGGTCCGTTATATATCTCTTGCTTTATTAACTTTTATTATATACACCACGCACGTTCATCAGTTAAAAGAACTCTTAACCTAGCCTTCCGCGCGATATTGAGTCCTACAGTTTATTGTTATAAGGACCACTTGTATTTATACATAATTACTATATGTAGTGCAAAATATGTATTATTATATTTAAACAAAAATTATTTTTTTCGCGTTTTCTCACATGCATGGTATATATCACGTCATATTTTCTGTTAGCATTTTATCACGATAAACAAAACTTCAGATTTATTACTTATCCAGGTAATAAGTTATCATATTAGTATTCCACATTTCTAGGTGTGCTATGTAAATTTACTAAATTTAATAAAATGCCGAACTCTTTTAAAGTAAAGTCGTAGCAATATGCTACGCGAAGTCTACGTGCTCTACGAACATCTACGCTTCGTAGCTTCTTAATTTGGAGGTTATTTCATGAATGTAGGCACGTTCACTGTTCCATTGTTCACGGCAGTATGTTATGAGGATTTATGAGTTTATATTGTGCGTAGTAATGTGGTAATTTGTCTTGCGTAAAAGCCTCATAATGTAATATAGGAGGTCTGCGTTGCTACGCTAGTGTTAGTTGGTCTAGCAGTTGATTTATTTTTATATTCTTTATAATAGATACACCTGTTAACGTAGACCGAGGCGTATTATGGTCACTTTTAATGGAGTAGGGTTAGTGATTGAATATTATGTAGTGTGCTATATCTCGGTATAGTCTCCGATGCAATTCACGGGTCTGAAAAAGAGTTATGGGATTTCTTATTATAAATTCTTAATGAAAGTCTGCCGTGCTCAATTTAAGACTGTGACAGCAATAGTCACGCCCTTGAGTATCTGGTACCTAAAACTATAGCTAGCGAATTGTGCGTTATAAGTATAATAAACTAGATTTTGCCTGCGGCTTCGCTAGCATTAATGTGGGTTATATATTTCCATCACTCGAGAACAGTACTTTTTCCTGCTAGAAAGGTACCCTATGTCCTTTTCTCTACCTCTGAAAACATGTATGCAAACTTTTTTAATGACCAGATAAATATATAGCATAACTTTAATGTATATACCTGTATTTAGATCGGAGCTAAGCGAGGGCACTATAACTTATTCAGTTGCCTTTCTAAACTTCGTCTGGTAATAGAATTGGACTACTTATTTCTACTTGTTGCTTTCTCGAGAGAGCCTACAGCTGAGCCTCTGTATGGCATTTTATACATACACTAGATAATACCGCGGTTTTACTTACGCATATGATTATTGCTCTACTTCCATAGCTCCTAGCGTGATATATTTAGCCTATGCTATTTTTTGATAATGTAACTTTCTAACTATATTGCTTATTTTTATTCATATTGAGCATCTGCTCAATATGAATAAAAATAGTGTTACGTGCTGGGTTCGACGGATAAGAATATAAACAATATTACCGACTAAAACACTTTTTATTCAAACACACAATTAAATTTAAAACACAACAAACACTATACCACACTTTTTCACTGTACTGCTTCAAACTCCGTAGTATTTCCGCTTCCGTTCGCTTCGATGAACACTTGAGCGCTTACGATTGTAAACTGACTCGGCGGTGCGCGTGCGCTCTATTTATACGCGGGTAAAGCGCTTCTAGAGCTTTCTAGCAACGCTGTACTCGGTATGTAAACAGTACGATGATTTGAGAAAGTACCAGCATTCTCTCTAAGATTCTCGTACCGTACTACGTAGTTCCGTAAGATGTCAATAGATGGCGGTGTAAATTATTAGACGGAACTGTCGAGTCTTTCCCACAATGCCGAGAGATGTCACTCTCGAAATGTGCAGGGTAGATGGCATTGTGCCTCATAACGTCGAATTTCTTAATTGAGTTTTGTGGGTTTGTGAATTATTATCAAGCAAACCCATTGATAACTATCGGACGGTAGTCTTCAATGGGTTTGCTTTCTATAAAGTGGGACTTATAGACATATTATAAATAAATATTTAATGAGTATTAGTTCATGGTGTAAATGTGCTACGGTGCTGCATCCGATTGAGATCACAGTGAATTGTAAAAATATATAAGTCAATTAAATTAACGACCTCTGAAGAACGGTCTTCACTTCATAGATTACGATATATGGAAGATATAATACGAAGTACAAGATATGAAATATGTGTCCGCAACTCAACATGTATTCGATACACGAAAAACAAAGGAGTGTGAACATTCTGCGCCCAAATGTAATAAGTTGAAATATGGTATAAAATTGATACATTTTCTGAATCAAAATGTAAAAAAGCAGCTCTCCACAGTCTGGGAAAGGAGATATCGCAAAAATACTTTCTACTTTGTACATACAATATTTGTATATGATACGTAGAACAATCAAAATAATTAGGTACTTTAAAATGTATTAAAATATAAAAAACAGAAATAAATATTGACATTAATATCTGGGTAATCGATTACATACCTATTGGTTTCCAGTCAATCAGAGTAGAGTCCCTCCATGAAGAAAGTCCCGCGAGATACCTAATCAATTCATGTCCAGAAATTGTATTCCTTACCGCGACGTCACAAGTCTTAGAAATATCGTAGTGTATAAAAGTACTTATTACTCACATGTGAGTAGAGAAGAGCGGTGAGTCTTACTCCTCGTAAAACTTACCGCTCTTCCTAACGTAGTTGTGTGGTACTGTTCGAAGTTATAGTAGGCTTGGGTCTTAGAATTACGCTCCCTCGGTAATTAAGTTCATTATTAATTGAATTAGGCGCCAAAAGTTAGGAGCTTTCCTGACCGCTGTGTGTTTGCCCACATGAATAAGATGTATGTAGTTCAGAAATAATCATAAATGTACAAGTTATTTTAAATATTTAAACTAACGATCAGCTCTACTACGTTTTAATATGGTCGCCTCTAGATCGTGAAGATGTCATCCATCACAATGCCAACATAACATATGAATTATAAATAATTAATAATTATAATCAAGGTGTCTCATATCGAAAATTCTTCAGAAATAACTCCTGTATCACGGGGTCTTTACGAACATGTAAACAACGGACACGAAGAACACCCAGGTTCGGAAGAATTATTTGTGGCACACACAGTTTTTTGTTTCTTGTGGAGATCGAACCCACAGTACTTGGCGTTGGAGCTGTGGTGAAGCCACCAAACGAGTCACTATGACAGCCGAGCAGTCGAAAAATTTACATTATCGTTTTCAATCATGAAAATGTAATGACTTCATTTTTCTTAGTGTGGATACTTATTCGTGCGATCTAAGTACGATGATAATAATACATCTATGATTAAAATATTTGCTTTTATCAAGCTTTAAATTCCTATATACTTGTCTGATACCAAACATTGTAACTCAGATGTGATGACATCTGACATTCTTTTATGAAACGCCATAATGAGAAAACTCAATCTGTTTTCCTTCCATCTTCATGACATATATTTATGAAAAGTTATTTATTTGTACGCCAGTCGTGTTCGAATTCTTCTTGCCATTTCTGCTGATATTATTGATGTGAAGATATTTGGATGTCTGTTACTTAATTACACGTAAATTTGGCACACAGATATACTACAATTGATTACGTGTATGGCGTAGTGGCTTAAGTTGGTCGCTTGTTACTGCTAATCCATATAGATTCACGCCTGTTTCCCAGAGGGGTAGGCAGAGACTACGGATTTCCATTTGCTACGATCCTGACACACTTCTCTGGCTTCATTCACTTTCATCACATTCCTCATACACGCCCGTCGGTTCAAGGTGCTCTTAACCTCTTCCTCTTGCGACTGTTCCATTCACACTAGCCTTATAAACTTTCTTAGTCAGTCTTTCCTCGTCCATTCTTTCTACATGCCCAAACCAGCTTAACATACCCTTTTCTATTCTTGTCACTATATCCACCAAGCTGCTAATCCACCAAGTGTTATGGGATGAATACACACACTGGACAAAAAAAATTATGATCTACTAGTACATATTTGTCCCAAGTCTAGATGTTCTTCGTGTCTGTTGTTTAAAGGCCTGATTTAAAATATAAGCTATATTCTTTACTATAACGCTTGATGCTTTTCATCCTGTTTTACCTTCCCGTGGCACACGGGCGAAGTCTTAGTCACGGACAGAAACTTTTTTCCATATAAATCTTGTGATCTCGAAACCTATTCAACGCGAGACTGTTACGGACAGATATAAATTGGGCCATTGACGGCCATTTAATATTCAAAGAACCATTCCAGTTGTGGGCTATTTGTGTTCTCTCTTTTGTATTCTCTGTGACTGCTGAATATTTTACTTTTCTCGGCATTTAAATATTTTCTTTTCTTTATACTTCTAAGGTGTTAAACAAACATACAACTTACATTATGTTTGGTCCTGTAGAATTAGTTTGTATGTACTATAGACTTGAGCGACAGTTGACCATTTCAGAAAAAATTTCGCTTGCACATGTTGACTTTAAGTGACTCCCCCCTCCGCCCGACCAAGTGTTGGCCTGCTGTGCGATTTTAACCTTAGGAGTGGTCATCCGTCGCTCAAGTTTATAGTACATATATTTGAGGCAGACGAGTCGGTTAAAAATAACCTTTACCATATTTCCTTTACGCGAATGTAATACATTGAAGTTAATTTATTTCACCGATGTTTCGGTTGCTTTTCATTTTAGGAGTCATGGTTATGGGTTATGGATGTCACTATGGTCGACCGCTGACCGACTGCACGGATTGTGTAGTGGTTTAAGTAGTCGCCTCGCCGCTGCCACTGCGCTGAGTGTTGTGGGTTCAAATCCCACACGGGACAAAACTTTGCGTTTCTTTGCTGTTCCGACTCTAGGTGTTCTTTATGTCCGTGGTTTGAATCTTTGTAAAGTCTCCCGTGAGACAGGAATTATTCCTAGTGGGAGTTGTCTTTTATAAGAAAATAAAGAAAATAAAAAATCATTTCAATTCTCAGATGGTGGTCGACCACCATCTTAACTATACCAATTGCACGGACGCGAGAAAAATTATTACTGATGACAGTAAAGCTGCTGTAAATAAACAGTAACTAGTACCTAATACTTTTAAATAGTAGTAGTTAAAGAGAGTCAACATTTTGTAAAATAGTGTCTTAATAATAAACAACGCGATAAAATGCATACAAAGTAGATTCATGTCTAAGTCAGTTTAGTTTTGAAAAGAGAACAAGAAAATACGGGATGACAATTTTAGAGGTAAGGTCAGTTATCTCTTTTGTACATTGATATTTCGTTTGAGCCCACCGTGACGGCAATACATCTGTAAAAAAACTTTTCTTTAAATGTTTTAATACCCGTCTTTCCTTAAGTAAATATACTAAAGTGCCGTTTCAGTCCTTCCAGCGTAAAAGCGCCATTCCTCTACACATTTGTTCACATTTTACAAGCTACCAACAGATACCCAGCGAACAAAGTTGCATACAATTCGATATTGAATTGATGAATGTGCACCTGGGGCATTCTGCCGCCCCGATAACTACGCTACACACACACATACATAGGTGTACATGTATAGCATACATCTGTATTGTTTACAGCATGGAGTTTCAACATGACAGTGCGGTTTTCAGATGTGGTGTGAGAGTAAAGTGTTATTTTCAGGGTACCGTATGCCAAAGGGTGTTATGAGAACTTACGTCACCGTCTGTTTGTAGGTTTGCTCCAAGTTTAAAAGGCTCTTTTGCTTGAATACAGTGAGCTATGGCGTATATTCTAGTAATTAAAAAAATATTGTCTAGTGGCCTGGCCTTTATGCGCCATTAGTGTATGCGACTGCCGTGCAGGTCTCGTGTCTAATTGAGGTCGAGCAAAGTGTTAGGTTTTTCTGCTAATAAATTCTTAGTATCAGCACGGTGTCTGGAACTATGTCCGGTAGACGCCAACAGACTCGCCTCCTATTATGTGGGACTAAAATCTTGGCTAAGTTGGTAAAACATAGGTATCGTATACCAATGCTTACCTGTTTGGGGAAATATACGTGTGTATGTATGTATGTATTTTATGTGGGGGGCCAGTCAGTACAGACCGGCGACACTTCGACCCAGTGGGATCTTTTGTGTCGACACTCTCCCAATAACGACTGCCATAGATGTTCATGGCAGCCGGGACCGACGGGTTAATGTACTCTCCGAGGCACGGAGCAGACGATAATTGTCAATCAATACGCACATAATTTCGAAAAGTCATATAACTTCCGAAAGTCGGAGGTGCGCGACGTGGGTTCGAACCCGAGACCCTCTGCATTGCAGTGTGTTGGTCTCCCCACTGAGCTATCGCTGCTCTTAAAATATATGTAAAACTAAGTATGAATTAAAAACCAAAGTTATTATAACAGACATTTCCTTTCAATGAACATGTTATTATTGTTGTAATACTGATATATAACGCCACAATGTAGAGTTGTATTGATGATACAGCAAACGGTAAAGAAAACGAATAAATAACAAAACCCTGAAACTCGTCTGAGTTTCAGTCGGGCTTACGCATTTTGTCTGGTTGTTCAGAACCTTTGATGCGCGATTCAAACTCCAACTTGACTGAAATTTTACGAATAAAAATGCTGCTACATAAAGAGAAAAATGATTCAGTGACGGACATAAATTCTTGTAATACTTTTATATTGTGTAATGTCGAGAATAAACATAAATGCGCATAGTAACCGAGTTTGATACCAAATACTCTCACGCCTATAACTCTGGAGGGGTAGGCAGAGGTTTATTACATCCTCATTTCGCCAGCTAGGACCTAAACCTGTAGACTGAATATATATTTCTATGAATTCTGAATATATTTATTTAAGTAAGAATTTCAGTAACAAATTGCGAAATTAAGGACTTATTTTTATAAATGGATTTTATTTTTAATTTTATTTAATTTGATTATTATTTAAATTGTTATTTTTATTTTTATATTATGTGAATGATTTATCCGCTTAACATGATCATTTAATAATATTATTTAATCTACTCTATTGACATCTTTACGAATAATTATTTAAGTATTCCATTAAGTGACATAATGTATTATGTATGTGTTATGCAGAGTGCCAAATTCAAATACAATGTAAAATATTGTTCCTGAATAAATAAATGAAAATATTGCCGTCTACTAGACGCTATGTCAAACTTTGTGGTGGTGTGCTACTGACATTCATTTGTCAGAAAATCTTAATAACTACCCAACTTCAGAATCGAACCCGAGATCTCATGTAAAAAAAATATATATACATAAGTGTTGCGTGAGACTTTAAAGACATTTAAACAACAGAGACAAACAACACATAGGCACGGCTCAATTATTATTGGTGCACACAAATATTTGTCATGTGGGAATCGAACCTCCAACACTTGGCGCGGTGACCACTTAAACCACTACGCCACCCGTGCAGTCAAATTTCAATTACGTTCACCGCTGCCTCAGAGGGAGATCCCTTTTTTTCCGATAATGTTTTTCCCCCTAACATATTTCGGCATTTTTTCCAGTATAATAATACTTTGCCATAATTGTCTTTAGCATACAATTTATGTAGACATGATTATCTTAGCGACAACCCGTAAATAAGTTAAGGTTGCCACGGCAAAAAACAGCGACCAGTTGTGATAATATAATATATTGTTGTGTTGTGCCACGCCTGAGGTCGCGGTTGCGATTCCCGCACAAGTCAAACATTTGTGTGCATGAACATAGATGTTTGTCTTGGTCTGGGTGTTTCTATGTATAAAATGTTTGTATTTATTAAAAAAAAGTATGTATGTATATTGTGAAGTACCCATAGTACCTACAAGCTCTGCTTAGTTTGGGCTAGATGGTTTTGTGTGTATGTGGTAGAATATTATTATCTATATATATATAAAACTCTTCCGTTACTGAGTGACTGACAGACAACGCACAGCCGAAACTACTGAACACAAGAAGCTGAAATTTGGCATGTATGTTCCTTGGAGAGTGTAGAGGAGCACTAAGAGAGAATTTTTGGAAATTCCACCCTGAAGGGGATGAAAGGGGTGAAATCCGATATTCACACGGGAACGGGACATACGCGGGTGAAACCGCGGGAAAACTACTAGTATTATATACAATTCAACTATAAAATTATGCTTAAAAATTATGCGTAAGTATACTTAGGACAAACAAAAGTATGCCATGTTATACTATGTCGTAAAATTTTATGCAAATGGATAGGGAACCTCTCAAAGGCAGTTACTGATTTGAAACTGTATGTAAAATGAAAGTTAGCTTGTAAGCACAATCCTGACAGTTTTGATAAAGGTGAATTACACCTGCATTGCGTCAGGGATGTTTATGTTGTACGTTATAATGGCGATGCTGCAACGTCCGGCACAATAGCAGGCACATGTATCAACTGACAATCCCATGATAGGCAAACCCATCCGTCTTGGTAATAGAATCTGAGACCATTATATAGGTTTGAATAAAGTGGTGTTGACTTTGCATATCTCCTATTATTAATTACTAGATTTTGCCCGCGACTTTGCTTGCATTGATGTAGGTTATGTCAATACATTTCTATCCCTCGGAAACAGATTTTTTTTTTCTGAATTAAATTTGCTCAATGTCCTTTTCTGTTCCTCTGACAACGTGTTACATACACGTTGTAAATGTGTAAAATTACATGATGATCGGTCGAGTAGTAAAGACGGGAAAGCGCAACAAATTAATAAACAAACTCACATTCGCATTTATAATATTAGTTAGGTTTATGTGACTTAAATAATCTATTCCAAAACGACTGCACAGCTAGTTCAGCGGATTAAGTGGTCGTCTCGCCGCTGTCGAATGTGCCGAGTAATGTGGTTTTGATTGCCAAAGGGTGCAAACGGTTTTTCTAAGTCTGTATTCTTTGTGTGCGTTGTTTAAATGTTTGTAAAGTTCTCTGCGAAAAATTAAGAACTTTTCTCGCAGTAGCTATCATAAAAAAAGTTGTCGCATCACGAAAGCTGGAACTTTGTCACCGTTATTATACTGGAACTATAACCAGTTGGTGAAATGTGGGTGCCATACACCTTTGCCAGCCCTTTCTGGATTATAGGCATGAGACTGAGTAAAGAAAATATGTTATTGGAAAACCATGTGCCACCACGACTGCATATCGCATAAGGTTTTGCTTAGAAGGGCTGGCACAAGTATACGTAAAACACCTTTTCCCTTAATCATATCTCACGGTGACCAGCCCTTCCATTATTCAAATATTTTCGTTGAAAATAAAGTGTAAATATATACACCAGTATTTGGTCGTAAATCGTAAATATTGCGACAGCGGGTCCTGTAGGCTTACGCACAAACCCCGCGAGATTAAACTTTCTAAATATACGGCGATGTATTTTATTCGTGATGTTCACCACAGATTAAGTCCCAAACCAAAGTATTTCGGAAAAGGCGTTAGAGCAAAACGTTACTTTGAAAACGGTCTTATAATTAACAATGCACATATACATATATTGAAATTAAACTAATTTATACGGCTTTTATCACGTTTTTTATTAACACTTTTATAACATAAATTTGAAAATATTTCACTAGTACTGAAGTAGCAGTGAAATAATTTTAAATAGCTAAAATAGTAGTAAACTTTCACCTTTACTTCTATTTCAGATATTTAAAATTATATAAAACTATTTAAATTTAATTATAGCTATTTAAAATTATATAAAACTATTTAAATTTAATTTTAGCTATTTAAAATTATATAAAACTATTTGAATTTAATTTTAGCTATTTAAAATTATATAAAACTGTTTAAATTTAATTTTAGCTATTTATAATTATATAAAACTATTTAAATTTAATTTTAGCTATTTAGAATTATATAAAACTATTTAAATTTACACTGTCCCCGGCGTTTTGGTTGCTTTTCAGTAGCCATGTTAACGGGGAGACTCTCCCTATGAACATGACCCCGTGTGAAGTTTTTAATTTATTGTATGTATAACATTCGCGTTAATGCGAAATCAGTAGTAGCAGCGATAGCTCACTGGGGAGACCAACAGACTGCAATGCAGAGGGTCTCGGGTTCGAACCCACGTCGCGCACCTTTGACATATAAGTTATATGACTTTTCGAAATTATGTGCGTATTGATTGACAATTATCGCCTGCTCCGTGCCTCGGAGAGCAGGTGAAGCCGTTGGTCCCGGCTGCCATGAACATCTATGGCAATCGTTACTGAGCAAGTCAGTACCCTCTAATATCCTGACACTGATCGAGCCTAGGGTATCGTTAGCCTTCGGGTTGCGGAGGTCAGGTGGCAGCCGCTCCGTGTAAAAACTGATATCCAGTCAAATCCGGTTAGACCAGAAAAGCCGAACCCAAGTAACTTGGGAATGATAAAGGCTAAGAGAGAAGAAGATAACATTCGCGTAAAGGTAAGATAATATAATGCACATTTATTATATACATACTTTTAAATCAAATAATTGCAAAGAGAGGTACCCACCACCCACCGAAATGCCCACTCCAAATATTGCTATATAAAACGGTTGACAATACCGAACTCCTTTGATAGTGGCCAACCTTGTCTAAAGATTCGGGCGTACTTCAAGTTGCAGTATTCTGTTTCAAACACAAAATATTTACGCTATCCGCTCGCTTGAGTATGCTGTACCTAACACCCAGTATAGTCTGTACTAAAATACCTTGTCTATAATTTCATTCAATTCTATATGTGTAAATATTCACCCAGCAATTTCGGCAACGTGAAACTCAACTCTACAAAGTGAAACTTGGAGATGTGTCTGCATAAGTTTCGCTCGAGACCAATACTTAATTGCAATGAAGTTCACGGCATAGAGGTCACAATACGAAGAAACTAATATTTAATAAAGTTAAACTAGTTTATACGGAATTTAACGCGATTTATTTCTTAAATATACTAATATTTATAATATATTATAAATTTATAATATTATACATTTTGTCGGCGGCTGCATTCGCGTTATTGTAGATCTCGTCAATAAATTACTATACCTCGGGAATAATACTTTTTCCATGAATGAATTGTACCCCTATGTACTTTTCTGTAACCCTGACAACGTGTATGCGAAATTTCATGACGATCGGTCGAGTAGTTAAGGCGTGAAATCACATTCGCTTTTAAAATATTAGTAAAAATTATAAAGAGTAATTAATTATATTTTTGTTTGTAATGAATAAACTCAAAAACTATTGGACTTATTTTAAAATTCTCACAGCATTATAAACTACTTTATCCTGAACTAAAACAGGCTATATAACATCACGCTAAGAACTACGAGGGCGATGAAGTTATTAGAGCACAATCAGCTGTTTAAATACACAATTGGTAAACTAGTTTTGAAATATAACTATTTGAATTAACAATTTTAAAACATTTTGGTTGATTTTTATCAGCCATGTTCACGGTAGTAATGCGATAAAAGCTGTATAAAATAGTTCAATTTAAGTTATTTGTAAATCAAATTACTAAAAATCTGATTTCAATAAATCAGAAAAAATTGGCTTCTGTCCTATGCCTATATCTGTATAATTTAAACTAAAGCAAATGAACTGAACTGAATCGTATCAGGCAGAACAATATGTGGATACCGTCCGAATCGATGTCCGAATTTGGCAACAGCTGTTCATATCTAGACCTTTTTGTACCTCAAAAAGCACATTAGGCCATTGGCTTCGATTGTCATTGCCTTCATAGTGAACAAACATTCAGAAAAACAGATATGTACGGTCATGTTGGGGTTTAGTACTTCAATATTTAGGGTAGTAACCCTATACGTCCATAATAATATTACAAATGAGAAAATCGCTCCACCTACATATATAATACGTGTTTATATCAAAAGCACAGAGCCAATATTGATGGATGATGATAGTAATAGTTTGAATAATGGAGAAAGATATTAAATATACTTAAACCTCTTTTTGATAATAGTGTCTTCTCACAAATTCATGGGTTATGTTGTGGACATTGACTCCATTTTTTAGGATGGTATGTCAATGGTTACGTTATTTATTAATAACGTAACCATTTACTAATACGAAAGTAACGATCTAGTATAATCTGTTCACGATACGCTAATAAAACAAACAGCTGAATCAAATTTCATGGCATTAAGTATGTAGCTAACTTGATTCATGCAGTCAATATTAAGCGTGTCTCCGATTATAAAATAGTCTACTATCTACATAGAAACCAAATAAGTCAAGAAAAACTATCTTTAAACAATGTCCAACTCACACGGCCTTTATATTCCCTACTGAGCTAATTTAGACCGATCCTTTATTTACTTTACATTGCATAATATATACCAGTCTTCTGTAAAGTTGGAATTTCTCCGGGAGTTCAGCTCATTAGTACTGTCACCAAAAATTAACTACAGTGGTCTCTGCCGCTTAAAACAATGTCTATTTTTAACATATTGAGTTGAAGACTGAAGTGTTACACTTACAGCCAAACACAATAAGTTTTCAATGATGTCTGGTATTCCAACATTTCACATTTATTTATTTGGACATCCAGTAGTTGTTACATTATTTCTACATAACTAAATAAGATCACGAATAGTTACTAATTGCAAAACATTTTAAGGTGTCACAGCATTCATAATTATGGTGTAACACCAACCAAAACTAATTAATGAGAATTATAGAGAAATAATCATTTGTAAAATATGAAATAACCCATAAAATAAACGAGTATTAATTGAAAATAACAATTTCATAACTAATAAATTTACTTATTTTGACTGCCTAATCTTCCTTTTTAACTGTAGATAGTGTACGGTTTCGTACACTTGATAGTTGTTGTGGTTTGGTGAGTGTGGAGAGAAGAGAAAAGACACAAGATGCACTAAATAGTCACGTATAATCACGTATAGGTTACGACAACACGAGTTACGTTTTAGCAATTCGTCTCTCTAATGTCTGTACGTCGCGACAGTATAGTTAGCACTGAGTTGCTTTTATAATAATTTACATCATTTCTGATAATTATGTAAATTTTGCGCGTCCGACAGGACGCGTTGTCAGCAAAATGCAAAGAACAGTTAAATGAGACTGTACAGATAGCTTGGCCGCAAACACATCTACTTCACCACAAATAGCATTGTATGCTTTGGATGGACTGAGGATGTTAAGAGTACTAATATTTTATAGGCGAGTTTTCTCTAGTTCGTAGGCCATTCCCTAGGCGGGTTTCTCCAGTCTTGAATTGAGAATCCGCTACGTCAGGCCTTAATCGGATTAAGCCACTCCTGAAAAAGGAATGCAATCTTTAAATAACTAAGTTTGTTGCCTCCTGTTAAAACACCAACGAAAACAAATAGTTTCTGCTTGCAATACAATATGCATTTATACATTATACGCGGGTTCACGTCATTTTTACGCCTATATAATGTGAAAGGGAGAGGCAGAGCCGTAAATGAAAACGAAAAATAAAATTTACGTTTACCAACTAAACTGCGAGCTGCAACTGAAAATTTACAAAGTAAATCCACTAACACATTTACCCTCGATCGTTACTCGAGAAAGTATGTATGTATGTAGCTTATGTGGGAGCCAGTCAGTGCAGACCGGCGACACTTCGACCCAGTGGGATCTTTGGTGTCGACACTCTCCCAATAACGACTGCCATAGATGTTCATGGCAGCCGGGACCGACGGCTTAACGTGCTCTCCGAGGCACGGAGCAGGCGATAATTGTCAATCAATACGCACATAATTTCGAAAAGTCATATAACTTCCGAAAGTCCGAGGTGCGCGACTTGGGTTCGAACCCGAGACCGTCTGCATTGCAGTCTGTTGGTCTCCCCACTGAGCTATCGCTGCTCAAGAAAGTAACGCTGAGAAGCAAAGCTCATCATATTACCCATATGACCCAACTCTCCCGCAAAAATCTGTTGGTGCAGATTTCATAGTTTAAGTTTTTATTGTCGATATCTTCTTATGTTTTTACATATCGCACTCTTAATAAAACAGCGACTTAACTCGAAATTTGAAAGTAAGGCAATTTGAACTCTAATATATATATGTTAAATTCTAATATTATATTAGTGTTAAATCTTTGCAATAGAGTTCAAATTTGTTTAATCCAAAATACTGAGATAAGTCTCTGTTTTATTAAGGGTGCGAATTATATTCTCCAAACGAAAAAAACAAACCTTACAAACACAAACTCCCAACATCGTAATAAAAACGCATTAAATCAAACAACTAACTGCAATAGTTAACATTGAACCATTTAAATGTAGCTCAACACATACAAACGTCTACTTACACAGACACAAGGTCGCGATATAAATACACGAATAAGGGTTAGGGTCACCGCTCATATGTTGACCTCGAATGTTTGGCGCTCCGTTTGGCTAAGTCTTAGCAAGTAAATCAATCAATCAGTTTGCGATGTCTACTGAACGGAGTATGACAACTCCTGATGGTTGGTGATCGTGTATGAAGCTTTGACAAGTGATGTGGTGATTGTCGACTGACATGTATTGATGTTAGCTCTTTTGTAACCTCTAAAAATTGGCAAGATAGATAGCTGACTGTATAGAGTATGGCACTTGCCGTGAATCTTTAAGTTCTGCGTTTTTGAACGCGACGGCATGTCAAGGCATTTTCGGTGACGCGATATTAATACATGGAGAAAAGTTTAAACCTTATTTAAGCAAATTGCGCGGTCGGAGGCGCATGAGATTTGGAATAGATAAAGTTTATATTGAGAATGAGCGCAGAAAGCTATTCCTTTTTATTTAATTACTAGCTTTTGCCCGCGGCTTCGCTCGCGTAAAAGTTGGTTAAACATAACCTATGTTACACATACACATAACCTGTGTTGTCCTAACTCGGGACGTTCCATCTTTTCCCGGGTAAGACCGACCTATCCTCTTCGCTCCCCTTTTCAGCGGAGAGGTATGCATCAATGCATTCCCACAGGTAAAAAAATAAAAATAAAGAAAATAAAAACTAGTCTATGTTACTTGGTGATAATATAGCTTTCTAATGACGGAGGAATTTTTAAAATCGGTTGACTAGTTTTTGAGTTACATCCTTACAAACAAACAAAAAATCGAATCTTCCTCATTATAATATAAGTATAGAAGTATAAATATGGTAAATGCTTCATTTCTCTTTAAACTTATTATTAAATATAACATAACATAATAATTTCAATTACAATTATCATATCATAGCTATCAAACGTAGCTGCCGATACGGCAATGTCGAGATGCATAGCCTGATGATGCAATTTCAAGTTTATTAGCATTATGTTGCATTACATGACTATGCGTCACCTATAAATCCTTTGCCGTGCCGTATCAAAGTCAAAGTCAAAGTCAAAAATCATTTATTAATTTAGGTCACAAAGTAACACTTATGAACACGGCAGTATGAGCCAGGCTCTACGTGCCGCTTCCATACGTGATTTAGTTACATGCTCTGTGACTAATTGCATGGCGTTGCAAATGTCTATAGGCATACATTGACTGCTAATATTTGCTGAATCGTAAAACTGATTGCCACCTAAATGGCTTAAATAATCCTAACTTATATTATAAACGCGAATGTGAGTTTGTTTGTTTGTAACGCTTTCATGCCTTAACTACTCGACCGATCATCATGAAATGTCAAATACACATTGTCATACAGAAAAGAATATAGAGTACTACTACATACATCCAGGAAAAAAAATCTATTCGCAAGCAAAGCTGCACGCAAAACCTACTTAGCAATAAACTTCTTTCATGTAAGTTAATTAACCATGAAAAGTCTTTAAACTTATTTACCTAATATGTCTTTTTTTTTTTTACTTGGGGAATGCTTGATGCGTACCCCTCCGCGGGGGCGGGCGGAGGGGTTATGTGGGACTCGCCGGGGTAAAAGAAAGATGTTAAGATGATAATGTACCTCCCGGAATACCGACTAAACCTACCATGGTTTCCTCGACAAAACCACTATCGACGGGGCCGCGCGAATCACTTGCACATGCGGTCGCGACCCCGCCGAGGTTTCGGCCCGCCGTATGAAACGGCAGACCACTACCCGATAAGACCTACCTTATAGGCACTTCGCACAAATAACCCCTACTGTCCCCCCTAGAGTTCGTCAGTATACGCCATTTTTTCTTACTTGCAACTTAAACAAATAAAGCATAAAACAGGGACTGAAACAAGATTGAAAGTAAATCTTTTCTCTTTTCAGTTTTTTCTCTTATAGGCTCTTTTTCGTAGTGAAAATACAAAGAGACTTATCTCTATTTTCAAAGTCAAAAATAATTTATTCCTTTAGGTCACAAAGTAACACTTATGACTGTCAAAATCTTTCGAATTTATTACTAGATTCGAACAAATGATTAATATAAATCAAAAATGTTAGCTCAGTATTCTGAACGATTTATTAAAATTCAAGTTTCCTTACCGGCTGTTGTAAATAAAAATTGTAATTGCTCCATATGATATATGAACACATCACTCAGCGCAGCGACTACTGCAATGCGACCACTTGCTTCCTGTTCCTTCAGTACAGTCATTCAAACACGTGTACAGTATCTTGTCGTAAATGTAATACGTACATATTAATGTAAGTGCTTAATACTGGGTAATATGTAAAGAGCTAAATGGAATGACTACAATTAACCTACATGCTGTGCCCCAACACGAATATTAAACTTTTATGTTATGAGTATATTCATTATAATGGCTTAATTTACATATAAACACTAATTGTTTATAAACAATACCTTTTAACCCAAGTTTTAAGGAGATTTCGTATACACTATATACATACACATACATAATAATAATGTTCTCCAGACCGAATTTCGGACACGGCGGCCAATCTTGACAGAGACTGGCTATCTGCGCAGGAGATATTATAGTGTACAAGTATGTGCGCAAACACAAGTGCACTCTCTGTTTCCTAACCCTCATGATCCGATGGGACGAATAATCCGACACGACCGGAGAGAGATTAGGCGCAGGACCAACGGCTTTACGTGCTTTCCGAGGCACGGGGGTGTCTAACACTGCCAACTTCCTAACTCCGGGCTCGTATTGAGATGTAACAGAAAACCCAAAATCTTTTTGTTGTTTGTTGTTTTGTGTGGTGGTATTTATTACCTTTTAAATACTTTATCGCGAGTAAAACCCGTTACCTACACTCCATTTGATTAGCTACTTAACTAAAGCTAAACAATCTTGATGTGACTTTTTACATAAACACATATTAAACAAATAAACTACTGCTTAAACTAACGGTTCAATTGATTTAGTAATCGTTATTGTTGTATTTACATTGATCTTTAGCAGCATTTTATTTTTAAACTGAGCTTTTAGATTAAAAGACACATCAAGATTGTTTACCTTTAGTTAAGTACCTAACCAAATGGAGTATAGCATTATATGAAGTACATAGATACATAGCTAGCAGTGGAAATCTATCCTCAGCTATATAATATGTATCTATAAATAGCTCTTACGTAATAGGAAATGAATTGGCAACTTATTCTTAGATATATTACGGCAATGCACTACTAATTATAGTCATTCAATACACGAGTGCTACTCCACAACTTGCGTGAATTATGCCGCATGCGTTCTTACTCATGTGTTTTACTAGTTCTGCGGAGCGGTTTTCTTCGTGTTATAATAATTATATATATATGTAATTCACAACATTATTTTGTAATTACGTTGTTGGTAACTCATTATTTTGGACAAATAAACATTTTTATTTTATTATTTTTATTTATATACTACTCAGCTTGATAGGGTCTCAGTGCAGTGTGATGATATAATAGACTACAAAATTTGACTCTCGGCCTTGATCAGAAATAGTACTTTTTCTCAATGTAAGGTACCCTATGTCTTTTAGAGTTCGAAAAATCTCTTATACAACAGCTTTGTCCGTTCGTCCGTCCGTCCGTCTGTCTGTTATACAACTTTCAACTTAAGAACCGTAAGAGTTAGAGACTCGCGGTCAACGCCATTCGACTCAGCATAGTCGATATACTCCGAAATGACTAAGACCTTTGACCTCTGACCTCAAGGACCCGTGATACCATTTTTTCGAACTCTAAGATTTACGGCAATTCATGGCCGTTTCTCAATTGTTTCTTCATGATGACCGGTAGTGTAGTTAAATAATAATAATAATAAAACGTTTATTGCAAGTTCACAAAACTTATAGTTGTTAGTAAAAGTTAGCTTAAGTGTTAGTTATTAATTATTTAATTTTTGTCGCTGCGACATGTATGTCGCAGCACCTTCGCATATAAGAACAGTCTAACCTGTCCGCAAACATTGCCAGCACTGTGTTGGAACTAGCCCGCACCCTGCTAACTAAAGAAGTGCATCGCTTGCGCATTGTTGTGTAAAAGCAATCAGTTCGTGCTTCGGCGAACATTGCTGAGGCACTGCAGTAGCGAGGTAGTCCCAACACAGACCTGAATACATTGTTGAACTGTACGCGGAGAGCATTGTATGACTTCACAGTGAAGATGTACAGCGTGAAAGCAAACAAACTCAGATTCGCATTCAAAACAATAGTATAAGCATTTCTATTCTAATGGGTTATATAAAAAAACCATGGTGTTTCTGATAGTTCCTTAGATTAGCGCGGTTAAACATACAAACTTATATGTTGACTGCTTAAATTAAGTGGTCGTCTCGCTTCTGCCACTCTGCTGGATGTTATGAATTCGATCCTCACGTGTGACAATAATTTGTGTGACCCACAAATATATATTGTTCTATTTGGCTTTTTCTTGGTGTCAGTTAATTAATGTTTGTAAAATGCTTTGTGACACATTGATGATGTTCGTTAAGATTGGTCGTTGTAGACAAAATCTATTATAGAGGACACTTTAGTATCACGTCCAGGGCTCAGGCGTCACCGCTGTTTGGTAGACCCAATTGGAACACGTACCAAAAACTCTGGATCCTCATATCTATGCCGAACTATTGAAGCTTGGATTGCATAGCCAAAACACGTGTTTGCTTCTGCCTTTGAACTTTAGTCCAACGTGAAAAGCATTTTCTTGGGTCGACCAATTAAATAAATAAAAAAGAATAATTATTAACGATTTTTGTGATTTTGTTTTTATTTATTCAAATAAATTTAACGATATCACAATTTTATTTATTTGAATAAATTGAACGGTTTGACCATATTTGGATTGATACCTATTTATAGTTTATGAATAGTTAGTTTTATAGTAGTTAGGTTAGGTTAGTTATTTCTTGAAGCCTGAGAACCATGACAGCCTGCGACGGTCATTGACTTAAATAAGCGTTTATTAGATATCGTGCGAACTGATGACAAGGAAGGCAGAATATTAATTATATAATTTCTTCAACCAGGCTGGTAAATTATGTGCTATTAATACATGTATATAGAGACGCATGCTCTTATATACGTGAAGGGGTAGGCAGAGCTCTATCATTTATTCGGTTTTATTCCTTCAGCTATGTTTTTAATTACCATTTAATTGCCGTCTACCGAAAGTATTTCAAAACTTCACGCTGCTAGTGAGAGTTTTCTTGTAGTAAAATTAAATAACAATTTTCTATTTTTCAAATTTAATTTGCATTCTATAATATTTTGTATCTTATGTAAGTAAAATGCACATATAAAACAATGTAACTGCAAAGCTATCTTATACAGCCAAAAAACAGCTATTAATGCTAATTTCCAATGAATATTAATTATATACTCACATACATATAGAAGTTATTAATTAGTATCACTAATTAGTGCAGTTGAATTACTGCATGTCAATTCATTCAGTCATAGACTCATTAGCTCAGATAAAATCGAAAATCACTGCATGCACACGTTTAATGTGTATCTATTTGCGCATTATACATATATTTACATATGCAGGGTGCCGAAGAGATGAATCTGACCAAGATATATTACCAAAATTAGCAAATAAAATAACTTAATTGTTTATCAATATTATTATAAATAAGGTCCTCCAGGCCAAAATTTGGTTACGGCGGAAATCTTAACGGAGACTGGCCATCTGCGCAAGAGATATTACAGTGCTCAAATGTGTGTGCGAACACACGAGCACCCTCTGTTCACTAGCTCTCATAATCCGATAGGATGGCAATCTGACACTACCGGCGAGAGATCAGGCATAGGACCAACAGCTTTACGTGTTTTCCAAGGCCCGTGGTTGTGAATCATCGCAAGCTGTCTAACTTCGTGCTTCAACTAAAAAAATATTTTCATAAAAACCCAATATCTTTTTGATGACTCGACCCGGGATTCCATGCTGTGACCTCATGCACAGCAGTTGCATTCATTAGCGATTGCGCAACCAAGGCAGTCATGAACACGCAAGTGATTACCTGCGTCGATCATACCGTAGCTCGCGTCTTGACAAGTTCATGCCATACACGTTTTCAGGGGTACAGAAACGGACATAGGGGTACCTTTCATCCAGAAAAGATACTGTTTCCAAAGAATATAAATTTATTGACAAAAACTACATTACGCGAGCGAAGCCGCGGGAAAATTTACTTTTATTTATAGGTATTTTTTTATTTATTTATTATTTTAATTCTTAATGAAGTATTGCAGATTATATCTGCTCTCTATATAGCTCGCTATCCTTATCTACGTTACTTGTGAACCAATCAATAGCTTCATTAAATGAAGGTAAAATTTCAAATTTATTAGCAGAACGAATGAGGTCATTCCAAATACGGTCACAGTGATCTCTTTGGCCGTTAAACCTATAAACTCGTGCGTGGGATTCTTATTGACATGGGCTTGACTGGGAGCGAACCTACGTAACTAAGTGATTGTTACGAATTGCCAATAGATGAGTCAGCCGGTACGCCTACGTACGGCAAATTTAATGTAATGTAATATACACTTAGAGCAACGATTGGCTAATGGACCCGGAAACCATAGAACTGCCATGTAGAGGTCTTGCTCTGACTTTTCGAAGTAATGTGGGTATTATATAGTTTACTATTGTTTGCTTTACCTGCATGTTTGACAGTTTTCCATAATATAACTACTCTAAGGTATGTGGAATCTGGCAACCGCAGTAGGTTAGCTATGGTCTAAATATGGGCCAGGAGACTCTTCTCTGAGTGAGGAGAGGCTCGTGCCCAGCAGTGGAACAGTTTGTAAACAGGGCTGATATTACTTTCAAATCTATATATTAATACGTGAAGCAAAAACTTTGTACCCGTTTTTACGAAAATTGCGCGTACGGCGGAGTATGAAATTTGGCACAGTTAAACTTTATGTAGAGAAGGAGGAGTGAATCCTAATATTTATTTTTTCTATGTATAATATGTATGTATTTACAAAAAAAAAAAAGTATCTATGTATGTTTATCCATTGTCTAGAACCCATAGTACAAGCTCTGCTTAGTTTGGGCTAGATGGTGTTGTGTGTATGTGGTAGAATAGAATAGAATATTATTAATTATTATTAATTAATTAATTTATATAAAATATGCATTAGAAATAATACTACACGCACACAGCCATGCATATTACACACGCAGTCGAAGCGCATAACTATGGTTCCATACATATGACAGCAATATCTTACCGGCTTTGGTCGAATTTCGAGCACTCGGCAACCGCTAGTATTATTAATTAGACTAACGCCTAAATATTACATAAGATGTAGACAGATGTGTGTCACATACACATTTTGCCAGGATTGCTTTAGGACCCACGTACATAGGAGCGAGTGTAGTGCCTCTTATCAGGCACGATTCAAAACACCGTGCTTCTTTCTAAGAATTTTCTTTTATAATATTAGTTCAGGTTTTTCTGCTTGTTTAATTTGGTAAACTTACTTTAGTTCAAACTACATTCATTCGTTTAAAAATAGACATGACTAAATATGATGTATTGATATGTGTATCTATATATTTTCTCGAGCTACCAGCAAGCCATATTGTTTTTACTTAATAAGCAAAAATGTACTGTTTTACCAAAAGTCGGATTCGGAATACAATCTCTTCTTCTCTCTTAGCCTTTATTATTCCCAAGTCACTTGGGGTCTTTTCTGGTCTAACCGGATTTGACTGGATATCAGTTTTTACACGGAGCGGCTGCCACCTGACCTCCGCAACCCGAAGGCTAACGATACCCTAAGGCTAGACTAGTGTCAGGATATTAGAGGGTACTGACTTTCCCAATAACGACTGCCATAGATGTTCATGGCAGCCGGAACCGACGGCTTAACGTGCTCTCCGAGGCACGGAGCAGGTGATAATTGTCAATCAATACGCACATAATTTCAAGAAGTCATATAACTTCCGAAAGTCAGAGTTGCGCGACGTGGGTTCGAACCCGAGACCCTTTGAATTTCAGTCTGTTGGTTTCCCCACTGAGCTATCGCTTTATTCGGAATACAATCTATACTACTATTATAAAGTTGAAGAGTTCAATCTCAAGAACTACTGGTTTGAATTGGAAAAATCATTTAGTGTTGGATAGCCCATTTATTTGCAAAAACGGGGAAGTTCTCTTATGTGATGCAGTACGAAATATAAATTCATCATAATATATTACGAATAGCTAACTGTTATTTATATCAGAGGCATAATGTGTCACTGGTTATTTCATTACCTGTGAATGATTAAGGCTCCCTATAGATGTGCATGAATGATTTACAGTTAACAAAATACTAACAATGATTTATAAGAGGCGTGTTACAACGCATTACTAAAGGCCCTGCTGTAAATCAAATAGGGATGTGCCACTACGCAGACGGTAAAATAATACATTAATTATGCTGCTTGTGATTTATTTATTGAATTGTATAAGCTAACTAGATTTCACTGAAATTCCTTCTAATATTATCTATCTTATATATTAAGCAAGTGGCCGTCAAACATTCCAAAGAAAATACAATATTCTAAGGTTAATTGTCAGAATATTTAAGTATTTTTTATTTCTGTATCGTTTGGGTTAATTTACACTTACGTGTTGTCACAAGCAAAGTAAGGGTGTAGTACAATAAAACTGGCAATAAACTCACGGCACGGATTTTGAAACCTAATTTTAGAATACTGCAAATATCACAAAATTGATCTTATATTGAACACACATATAACAAAAAAGTTAGCACGGAAAAATATCCATGCTAATAAGATTGAGCTCTCAGAATAAATAGAGTACAAAGGTGTACAATTTTCAAAGTAAATGAGAGTAATAATATTATATTTATAATTCAAATTCATATTGTATCATATGACAACTTCAACGTCTAAAAAAGTGACGATATTTAAACGTAGTGGGGTGCATCTATGATGTATGGAAAAGCCAGTCATCAAATAACATATAGCGCGTGAAAATACTTCTTCTACACAAAATACAAGTAACATCTATCCCCGCCGTATTACTGCAATATCCGCGCTCGGATATACCGAATAACTCAGCAGAAGTTCCCTTCATTAATAACGCGGCCCAACCTGTTGTACCTTAGTTCGGGCTGCTACCCAAATAATTACCTATACTTACTATGTAGCCACACGTCACCGCAAACATTACCCTACTTAGAAAGACTTTGGGCTGGTTGAGCATTAGAATACATAGTCTATAAACATTGCTAGAATAAATGCTTGTAGACAAAATTGACCCTGAAGCATTACATGTGACCGATTGTGAAGTGCAAAGTTCGATTTTTGGGCCGGAATTTTTTTATTGAGTTTTTTTTTGTTTTCGTACTAGAGATGGAAATTTGATAAAGCTACATATGGCGTACTGGTTTAATTGGTCGCCTCACCACTGTCATTGCGTCGAGTGCTATTGGTTCGATACCTACAAGGAACAAACATTTGCGTGATCCACATATGGTTCTTCCGAGTTTGGGTGTGCTTTACATTCTTATATATTAATGTTTGTAAAGTCCTCCGCGTCACAAATTATTTTATTTATTATTCTTAGTGCGAGAATTGTCTAAAGTAGAAAAAATTAAACTGCCTATATATATATATATATATATATATATATAGTAAAGAAAACTATAGATAGATCGTGCATTAGGGTACGCTGTTAGTTGCAGCAATTGTACCTGGTAAACAAAAGTAGGCGCACCCATTTCTTGATCAGATCGGAGGCGTTCTGGACAAAGGCCAGGTTAAGAGCACCTTGAACCGACGGGCGTGTATGAGGAATGTGATGAAAGTGAATGAAGCGAGAGAAGTGTGTCAGGATCGTAGCAAATGGAAATCCGTAGTCTCTGCCTACCCCTCTGGGAAACAGGCGTGAATCTATGTATGTATGTATGTATGTTAGTTGCAGCAATTGTACCTGGTAAACAAAAGTAGGCGCACCCATTGGGCTGAAAAGATACTTGAAAAGAAATGAAAGTGTAATTTACTCTAAGAATACCCATAGGCTAAGTTATACCTTAACTTATGTATATAGATCACGTGATCTTTATCTATCTATAGACACGTGTACGTAAATAAAACTTTTAGCTGCTTAGCGCATATGTGAACATTGTAAAACTAAGATATGTGATAAAAAGCTTCTGCCCACGTGAAACCGACGACAGTGCATACCGAGATATAAGTAATAAAAATAATATATAAAATATATAATAAATTAAATTACTCCAGGACATGGTCTACCTGTGTGTCCAGTTTTAAAAAGGGCGACGCGCACACTGATTTCAGTCTTCATTCCACAATGGATCGGAACACTTTCCGTCGTCGCACCGGAGCTCCTACAGCGCAGCGCAGCACCCTGCTTCGTTTCTCGTCCGTCGATCCGTTAAAACATCGCGTGCGACGACGCAACTCATTAATGTGCCACGTTACAAAAAATATATGGAAAACGACGCAGCGCCGACGCTGCGACGACGCAACGCAACGCAACGCACTAATGAGGCATCACCCTTAATGGTTTACGTGTCATTGAGTAAGAAATATCCAGATCCCAAACATCTTCATGAACTTTCACATTTATAGTATTTATTAGTAGGATAGCCACTAAAACTATTAATTTCCATTTCTGTCTTACAGACAGGGTCTACAGATGCAGTATAATGTACTAAAACGGTTTTTATAAACAAAAAGGTTCAATAGCAAATGGAAATTTACGTTTCTTTTGGCGCACTGTAGGGTCATGGTCAGGTATAATCTATATAAATAAAAATCAATTGCCACATTTATGACTGAGCATCACATAAGAACGGCTCGCCCGATTTGGCAGTTTTTTTGCTGTGTTTGTAATTGCCAGGACATGGTTTGTATGAGCGAAATTTTCGATCGTTCAAAAATACCATTTAAAATTTCAACATATCTCGCGAGATGAGATGTCGAAATTTTAAATGGTATTTTATATGGAAAGACGACAACTATGACGTTTTGATATTGAATTTAATAACGAGGAATGTATTTTTGCATAGATTGACAGGACAGCGAATATCGGGTCAGCTAGTAATATTTTATATATTACAAGATGACCCGATCTTAGAAGAGAAGAGAAGAAAATATACTCTTCTTCTTTTACCTCTTTGCTGAAAAACAGACGTGATTCCATGTAAGACCTTTCATAATGTAATTTGTTTTGATGATCCGGAACACCGTTTCGCCGTCTCTTCTAACATTTGGAACAGTGTTATTGGGGTTATCTGCATTAAATATTCAAGAAAGAGGTTTTTAGAATTCGCTTTCTCATTGATGCCTCTTTAAACCTCTTTACCTAATTAATTATTGTAAGTAATTGCTGTGTCAGCAGCACCTCGTTTAGGAACGTACGTGTCGAATATATGATTCATGTTCTAGGGAATGTCTTTAGTGAGTCGCTACGTAGTCCGTTCATTGTGAGGGATGTTAAATACGTTTATCCTACTAATATTATGAATATAAAAAATATATATATATGTATATATGTTTTGAATCCCACATAATAGGGGCGAGCCAATTTTCATCTACAGAACATGTATCCAGACTTAGTAAAAAGAATTTCGTGAAATTTCGTAAAAATTCGATAACAATTTGCACGTCCCAAGAATCTTAATCCACGGAGCCAACGAGTCAATCGCTTATTATGAAGCAATATAAACTTTTTAAACTCGTTCACACAGAAAATTTCTTTCTGAATACCTTAACAAATATCAAAGATCGAATAAAGAAAAAGTTGTTCTTCTAATTGGCTAAAGTTACACCTTCAATTTTAGCACAGCCTACCTGAGAACAGGAAAATTCAATTACAATTTTGACCGAAGCGCCCCGAGATATGATTAAATTTTCTGACAATATCAGATTCGTGTTCTGTTGGAGCGAAAATTCTTTCAAGACAGAATTGATTTTCTGAAAGTTTACCATACAAATAGTGTGTTATGTCTGACGTCAAGAAAATACGGCCGTCTGTGGCAAATAGGTAACAATTTCCATACATTACTTCAGGTATTATTTGTCACAAACTTTTAGATATTTTTCTTATATTTGTTGAAAATGTGAAGCGGCCTAGAGTCTTGAGACTAGACGTTGGTATATGTAGGATAAATGTCAAGCAGACTATTTACCTAAAATCTCGTAGATATTTGAAGGATATCTGACTTACTGGCACCTATTATATAACTTTTTTAATTAACCTCGTGGCCAATGCCTCCATACCGATGTCCAGAGTCAATTCGGTTTTCGTTCTGTCTGGATGCGGGCTATTGGAGCATTTATTAAAGTACCTCGGTGGCGTAGCTGAATTGAACGCCACTGCAATGCAATAGGTCTCGGGTTTGACGCCCGAGTCGGGCAAAGCATTATTGGATTATTCTATCATGGAATTTCCAGTGACAAAACTCTGCCCTTTTATTACGTGGGACCTACCTACAGCTGTCGAAAGGTTGGTGTAATATATCTTTAGTTATTACTTAAAGGTAAAAGGCGTGAGACTACATATGTATGTATAACATTAAATATAAAAATGTTAATTTAAGTATGGTAGGAAATGGTAATGGCACTTTTTAACATTAACTAAGTATGACTTAGTATAGCAACGTCACGAATTTGAATTCATATGTTTCTTTATCGACGTGAAACTAACTCCAGAAAAGCTGTCTTTATTATATTATCTTTGTAACGTCTATTCGTTCAAAAAAGTTGTTATCTCATAACAATGGCAGTCCTCTAACATAACAAAACCTTTGTATGATCGATATATACATTTTGTAATGCCATAAACTGGAGTTGAAACTGGGTGTTGCCGTGTGTCTGTTTAATTTACATTAAGTATAAACCCATTATATTCATAGAAAACAAACGTTTCAACCTAAAGTCTTGCCTACAGCGTTATTGAAACGGGAACGAGAATGCCTGCCTATAACAACACACCATAACTGTCTTTGAAAGGAAGGCAGCGTACGTCTGTATTTATCTAACTACGAAACAACACACATATATGTACATAGTTATCTTATCTTATGTGGGGACCAGTCAGTGCAGACCGGCGACACTTCGACACAGTGGGATCTATTGTGTTGACATTCTCCCAATAACGACTGCCATAGATGTTCATGGCAGCCTGGACCGAAGGCTTAACGTGCTCTCAGAGGCACGGAGTAGGCGATAATTGTCAATCAATACGCACATAATTTCGAAAAGTCATCTAACTTCCGAAAGTCAGAGGTGCGCGACGTGTGTTCGAACCCGAGACCCTCTGCATTGCAGTCTGTTGGTCTCTTCACTGAGCTATCGCTGCTCAGTACATAGTTAAGTAGTGTATGACTGTGTAATGGTTGAAGTGGTTGCCTCACCACTGCCACTGCGCTGAGTATTGCGGGTTCACAGCGAGACAAATATTTGTGTTATTCACAATTAGTTGTTTCGAGTTTGGGTGTACTTTGTGTCCTTGTATGTAATTCCACAATGGTAAAGAAGGCCATTTCTTAAACATTTTGGAATTGCAGACACAATTGACATTCTTATAAATATTTACATTATGGACCCTGCTTGAGAGCAGTAAATATGAACATGTTACACAACTTAAAAACTTATTTTAATAAGGAAACAACATGTAAGATATTATACAAACACAATATTTACAATTTGCTTTAAATTTTATAATTAAACTAATTAACTGCTACTTTAAATTAAAAAAAGGTAAAAGTAAGAGGCAATCAGCTTTAGAATCCATATAATATTTTTAAATATTTATATTATTTTAGTTTGCATGTATTCACTTGCAATAAATAATAACGGATATCCTTCGTGTTCTACTCACGGACGCACGGGCGAGAAATAATTTAATTCATGCATAATTAGGTACATAAACTCAGGCAAAACTAACAGTAAATCCTTTGGTTCTGTGTCTGATCTTTGTCGAGGCGTTTCGGATTGCCGTCCTATCGGACTACAAGAGTGCACACACTCTTTTCTATAGCGCAGATGGCTATTTTAAGATAAGTCTCCTGGATATAAATTCAGTCTAAAACTCAGACCTTTATGTTCCTGAAGGGGTGGGCAGAAATATATTAATAAAATAATTACATTAAAATAACCCGGCACGCACTTTCGGATTGCCCATCGCAC
This sequence comes from Catocala fraxini, assembly GCA_930367265.1. Lineage (NCBI taxonomy): Eukaryota > Metazoa > Arthropoda > Insecta > Lepidoptera > Erebidae > Catocala > Catocala fraxini. Next base: position 14,221,761 of record OV884049.1, on the reverse strand, counting down.
CTTTTTCTATTGCAACAGTTGTGGTGGGTAAGTCAAGGGTGCTTGGCGGGTTTATTTCTTCCCATTGAAATTAAACTGCTATATACGGATTTTATCGCGTTGTTTATTTGACACTTTATTACAAAATTTTGAAAATTTGTTACACTACTACTACTATTAAACTTTACTAATTTTTAAGCTAATTAAATTATTATTAAAACTATTTAGATTTAATTTATTTTTACACTTTCCCCGACGTTTCGGTTGCTTTTCAGCAGCCATGGTCACGGGGGGACTAAGATGGTAGTTGTTTCAATGTTCCAGTGTAGTTATTTCAAAGTACCCGAACATAATTTAATCATTGGTGCTTCTATTTACGCATAATGAGCTTAAAGTATCATGAAGTCTAGCTATGGTTTGCTTCTTTCTTCCCAATTATTTTATTACAATGAATTTCCGCCAAGTAACTTATAACATGTAAATTCGAATCAATATAAAAGTGTTTTAAACCCACATTATACAAGCTGTGCATTGCAATGAAATAAAAACGAGCGTATTGTCATCTACCGACTCATGAGCAGAGTCCAAGCTGCTAATCCGCAATTTTCTTATAGGAAATCGAATATAACTTTATTCAGCTTGGTAACCAAAGCCGAAACTGCAAACATTAATATAATATATATAATATAATATAATATTCTACCACATACACACAACACCATCTAGCCCAAACTAAGCAGAGCTTGTACTATGGGTTCTAGACAATGAATAAACATACATATATACTTTGAAATTAAACTACTATATACAGATTTTATCGCGTTGTTTATTTGACACTTTATTACATAATTTTTTATAAATCCGTATATAGTAGTTTAATTTCAATGAATAATATTCGCGTAAACAGAAGACAATACATATATACTTTCTTTTTTGGTGTAAATACAACATCCACATAGACAAACATCCATGTCCATGCACACAAATGTTTAACTTGTGCGGGAATCGAACCCGTGACCTCAGGCGTGGCAGTCGGTTACACTAACCACTACGCCATCGAGGCCGACAATCACGTAGACTTATCCCATATTATAGTTGAGCATCTCAAATTGTACCACAAAGTGAATATAACTCGTGCCGTTAGGTATGTAATGTAGTACTCTTTATAACCTATTTCTTCTTTGTTCACAGTGATGCATTTCTCGTGTTATGGCAACGTTGCAGTAAAGCACTGACAGTTGATTGAAAACCGACAATATGGCGGAAGCTGAGGGGGGAGCAAGCGAGCAAGATGATGTTTCATTCTTGCGTACGGTAAGTGATTTTGTAAAACATATTTGAATGACAACACTGCTAGACGGGTAATATTTTTCTGCAATATGTAGCGGCTCTAAACAGCTGGCAACGTTGCAAGTAATAATACCATGCATACATGGCAATATTTTGGGATTATATAGCCAGAAAATTATTATCGCATTGCCAATATCTTCTAAACGTTACTGAAATGGCCGAGCTATAGTTGAACATTATTTCTTTTATTAAGAAGAGGCCCTTGCCCAGCATTGTAAATTCTAAATTTAAATTTTACTTAAAATATTGCTGTAAAAATATTACCCGTTTAGATGGCTCTTAATGCTCTTCGTTAATATTCGGCTATCTTCGTTAATATACGATGTGTCTTATTAAGATGTTTTTTTTAATATATGAAACGGACAGCTTTTAAATCAAAATTTTACTGTGGCTTATTGTGCACATTACAAATTTTAGAGTCATTGGTCTAAGCAGTATATTAATAGGTTAGATAACCAGTCCCTTACAGGCTAATAGAAGGTGTCCACTTTCATTCATGAATTCTGGTAGCTTGGCTGACTCTCTTCGAAGTTCGGGCAGAATATTAGTTGCAAATGAAAGCTGTATATGAAAACGTAGCAGCACGTAGGACAGTGTTAGCGCCATCAATAAAACACTAATTCCATTTTATAGATCGATACGCTGGTTGGCCGGACCTTCGTATAAGCTCACAAACCCGGCTTGTTTTTACTGGGGAACAATATTTAGTAATTAACCGTATTTTTAAATAGGTTAGAGTAATGAAATGGCATTATTAATCTATTGAGTGGCAGTGGCACACTACTGGCCAGACACAAAACTTTTGTTTAGTTTCAATTATGATAGAAATTGACAGGTTAAAGCCATAATTAATAATATTATTGTTTTTAAATTATAGTAGTTTTTTTATTAAGTAAACTAGCTATCCCTTCGGAAACAGGACCTTATTCTAAATGGAATCTAAATTTTCTAGATGTAAGCTATTCTTTGTCCTTTTCTGTGCCCCTGACAAGATATATGCGAAATTTCCTGTTGATCGGTTGAGTAATTAACAACAACACAAACTTACATTTGCATTTATAATATTAATTAGGATAAGTTTTGAGCAAGCTCTATTATCGCCCTTAGACATTGATTTTGAATGAAACTATTCAACGTAAGCTATAAACATAACATGGTCCCACACCAAAATCTCCCCGAAGGAGTAGGCAGAGAGATATATATACACGTTTCGCGATGTGCTATGACCCACGTAAAACCCTGTTATATGTAATAGGGGTTTTTATGTGGGTTATGGTTCATACTGGTTTTGCTGTCTGTTGAATATATTTCCAGGCTCATTGCAGCTTATAATTCTCAAAATCTCTATATCACCATCCGATCAGAGAATCGAATCCGAGATCTCACAGTCACACGACAACTTCTGCCATGAGACCTAACAAAACAGCTGCTGCAACAGAAAAATGTATAAAACCATTTTAGCTTTACTAACGAACAGTTTTAAAGCCCAACTTTTAATAACAACGAATTTTATCACCAGTCCAATGTCTTATGATACTGCGTATTTTATAATTAAATTCGTAACGAAGAGTTCTTAGAGGAATAAGATCAACAGAATTATTCCAAACATATTCTGTGTCTTTATTAACAAACTTGATATTTATGAATAGCATTATAATAATTATTTCTCAGTAGCCTTTGGTTTATAAGTTATTTGAGTTTAGTTGTTTAGAGGAATATTGCGTTTAGTCCATACAAACGTTTTCTTCTGGTTTCCCCCTGAATAAAGACACTAGAGCATAAAGTATAAATATATATATATATATCGTCCAAATCTGCTACTGCCATGTGCCTTTATCTTTCTTTTCCTTCCAAAATTACAAAAATTCCATCTAGCCGAGTGATTTTTTGTAATTTTTTTACTGAATTTCGGCCACGGCGGCCAGTCTTAACAGAGATTGGCCATCTGCGCAGGAGATATTATAGTGCACAAGTGTGTGCGCAAACACGAGTGCACTCTCTGTTCCCTAACTCTCATGATCCGATGGGACGGCAATCCGACACGACCGGAGAGAGATCAGGCGCAGGACCAACGGCTTTACGTGCTTTTCGTGCTTTCCGAGGCACGGGGTGTCTAACACCGCCAATTTCTTAACTCCGGGCTGCTATTGAGATTTCTTTACAGAAAAACCCAATAGCTTTTTGTTGGCCTGACCCGGGATTCGAACCCGAGACCTCATGCACAGCAGTCGCATTCACTACCGCTGCGCCACGGAGGCAGTTATTAAATGGGTAAAGGTAGCATAATTAAATGGGTAGTATTTAACTGTTCCTCAATTTTTTGCCTTTGTTCCCCCAAAAATACTAATTGCACAGCAAAATATATTTAAAGAGATCAAACTAAGTCAACGGAGTTCCTATTTTTAGGTGGGTTTAAGAAGGAACCCAACATAACCTAACCCTTCCGAGACGGAATGCAGTGAATTGAGGCGTATAGGTGCTCGTTATAATATATTTTAGTAAGCATATTTTGTTGTGCAATTAGTATTTCTGATGGTCATTATATTTAATCACTAATTAAATTACATATAATTAAGTCCATCGAGGCCATAGCAACAATACCGATTATAATTATAATTATAATAATTAGAGGCGTCTGACCGGCCGGCGTGACCGAATTATAGCTCGACGTAATTTATGGGTTAACCTAGTTGATGCCACCACAAATACTCCCTTGTCTTTGCTTTAATGGAAGAGTATATAATATACTAAAATATTGGGATAAAAGTAGCCTATGTATGAATCCAGGTCTCCAACTATCTACATACCAAGTGTCATCGCTATCGGTCTTGTAGTTTTTGCGTGAAAGAGTAACAAACATCCATGCATCCATACAAATTTTCGCGATTATAATATTAGTAAAGATTCATTTTATTTACTGGGTAGTCCAGTAACAATATGGGTGGCTCAGAAATCAAAACATGAACTTCACAATTGATAGTCTCACTAGCGGTCACTCTTACCGTATTTACCACTCGTATCAAGACATTCACTATCCTAGAGCCTTACCACCATCGCCTAAAGCATTGCTTGCGTTAGAAAGAGCTCGCGAGCTCGCTCTCGCCCCATTCAGGACCTTGATAATTCAGTAAATAGGCGTAGGATTAGGAGAGATTTAGGCGAGTAAATTACTTAAGACAAATACAAATTGTAAACATTTCCCAGAACATTCAATTATAATCATTTTATTGACATTATGTTTGTTTGAACAGATTCTCCGCTGTTTGCTCATACAAATGAACTGTTAGTATCTATAAAGTGTTGTACAGATCGGTCTTCTCCGCATGATTAACCCGCTGGCTCTAATCGGCTTTTAAACTGTTATAATCTTCTTCTTGAATATTCATTGACACTTATAATTCACCAGATTTTGCAGCTTTACCGACGCTATTCTAGGTTAGGTAAAGTTAGATAAGTAACAGTGGTTTTTTTATTCGATGAAAGGCATTCGATCTCTGTTTCTGTTCCCCTGACCAAGTATATGCAAAATTTCATCATGATCGGTTGAGTAGTTAAGGCGTAAGCGTAACAAAAAAACTCACATTCGCATTTATAATATAAGTAAGGATACAATTTTATGCAATAAATATTTGTTTATATCTATGATGTTGGTCGACTGTGTATATAGGAGAGTTTTGCGGTTTTATCGGATACTTCGAGTAGCCCTACCAATATTACTTACAGATCGCGTTCGCCTCGTATTTGTGTTGCCTCGGGCTAAACAGTCATCGGCGCCATTATTGATTAAATTCGAAAACCCACTACGTTTTATCAGTTCTACCGTTCATAATTTCCTTTTATATCACTAACTAGCTGACCCGCGAAACTTCTTCTGCATCATATAAGAGAATTATCCTCGTTTTTGCGACATTTTTCATTGATGCTACGCTCCTATTGGTCGTATTGATTTTATATAGCCTATAGTCTTCCTTGATAAATAAGCTATACAAAACTAAAATGATTTTTCAATTCGAACCAGTAGTTTCTGAGACAAACAAACTCTTTAGCTTTATAATATTAGTACAGAAGTATAGATAGCGAATCGCCCCAGCTTTGCATGGATAGTACAAAACCTTAACAAATCATACACTTAAACGTTTCTCATGAATCATTCTGTCTATTGGTAAAAACCGCATAAAAATCAGTTCAGAAGTTTTTGAGTTTATCGCGATCAGACAGATAGACGCGGCGGGGGACTTTGTTTTATAATATGTAGTGATAGTGAAATGTCAATACTGCCTCGGTGCAGCGACAGTGCTTGTAACTATTATGTATGAGATCTTAGGATGGTCAAAGTGTGGCTATTGGGCAATATGAAGTCTAAAACTGTGCCTGGTAAACAGCAATAGGCTTACCCCTATTAAATGTGGGTAGGTGTAATACTCTTTTGTCTTCCCCTTCGGGGATATAAGCGAGAGAATATGTACAAGTTTTATCGCAATCGTACTTAGTACGTCACGATGTCATGATCATACTTTGTGACCACGGCCAGTGCAACATGGCCGAAACGTCACGCCTTTCAAAAAGGTATGTAAATACCGAGCATGACTGCGTTAAAACCTGTTTTCAGTTATATATAAAATGCATTCAAAACAAGCATACATTGATTGACGGTAGTCGCTAGTTACCGTAGGCTAGAGCTCAAGTGGTCACTAATGTAGTTTCAGTTCCAGCAACTTACTCACCATACAAAGTAGCGAGCTGGCATATAGTAGTGGTTTACTTCGGCAGGCCCGAAGTCTCGGGAGAGCCTGACAACCTCCACTTGTAGCGAAGAGATATACATAAGCAGCATTTCACCTCGTAAAAAAAGGCTAGAATTCAGGAAATTGTCAGAAGCAGCATGTTGCCTGGATATTTGTAAAAAGACTGATGTGTACTGCCTTGTGTATTTTAGGATGTAGCCTTTGTCGTTGAAGCAACCGATACTGTATATCTATATTTTCTATTTGTCTTTAACCTTTCATTACGACTTGACTCTCACTTATTCCTTCACTGGTTGGATGCAGGTACGTCCCTCTCGTTCCTTTAATACTAGGTATATCTATCTGCTTTTAATTATACTGAAACTAAACAAAATGTTTCAAAACACAACTCTTCCGAAATTATTCCATTAGCTAGGATATTCACGACTCCCATAAATCAAGTCGTGATTCCGTCCCCACACCTCTGCCGCACCCACGTCTCTGTTTACTAGCAAACAGTTAATTGCCCACAATACTGCCGCAAAATACACAAGCACAGATGCACAGCCATGATTATAGCTCTTGACGCAACTCGTACTTCTATACGTTTTCATTGGTTCAACATGTTTTCGCTACAGCTGCTTTCTGTGTCTATCTCGCAGATTCCTATAAATACAGAATGTGACTGCTGTGCATGAGGTTTGGGGTTACATTTTCGGGTCGGCCATTGTTATTGGATTTTACTGATAGAAATTTGAAATAGGAGCACGGAGTTTGTCAATGTGCCTAGTAGATAGCAGTAGACTACTATTACGTGGGACCTAAAACATAGCTGGTAAAGTGTATAAGGAAACTTCAAAATCAGTTCTTAGGCATTTATTTCCTTTAATAATTGTAACATAATTTAAATTTATTTTGATAGTTTACATAGTTATACAATATGCATATTTTATTTAATTCAATGCAATATCAGCCACTTAATACACTTTTATTTCACAAACTTATTCGATCGACGCTCAACGCACGACTGGCCGATATCGTTCCGCGCGTTAGTTCTATTCATCCCCCCACTATCAAGCGTAGTGGGGCAGTCGAGCAAAATTAGTGTTGCCAACAGAAAATAACGGGAACAATTAATCATATTCAAATAATACTTATACATCGCTACACTTTAGTAAATATTTCTATAAAATAATTACATTCGTCGTCAACGTCACTTAAAGAAAGAAAGGCATGACACAAATACCGACAGCTGATCCTGTACATGAACATTCTAGAAACATGTTATAATTAACATGTTTCTAGAATAGCTATAGCTCACGACGCTAATATTTGGGATTCGTTAACTTGTGCGTGCAGTGATTTTGGAACAAGTCCATCGAATCTATTAGATATTATATTCGGGCGAATTTGTAGCCGGCCTTGTGTATGCTTGTGTTTTATGCCTAAACATAGGGCAAGCCCGTCGACTCTACGTGTGTGCGTATTATTACACACATATGAAAGATGCGGCGTTTTGAACAGAGCAAGCAGTTCGATTGCTTTCGAATAACGTACGGTGCATACAATAGAGTGCTTTGGCGACGCAGTGGCTTCATATTGTGTCGGGCATGTTTTCTTAAAAGGAGTACCCCAACTATACTGATTATAAAATAGCATGTAAGAAAACGATCCAAAAAATATTTATTTCATTTATGTTTTTATGAAAAAATGTAATGAATAATTCGTATTTTATATATCTTATTGATCCAAGTTTCTATTAACTTATTACTCGGTGGTTAAATACTGCCACACTTACATAGGATCATGAAAACCTTTTCAAATTCAGATTGTCTTTGCAAACTGCAAAACTCATCCAACTATCCATTTTATCGTACGATCACCAGACGACCGCCCAACGTACAATAGTTCACATTTGGCTGTCTTATATAAATAGCCTTTGGTTTTGACAACAGACATTTCGTCTAACGTCTGGCACAACGGTGCCAAATCCCCGGACTGAGTACGGAGAATTATATTTATAGATATATGGTCCGATACTGCAGGTGGTCTTAAAGACTCGATTGTTAATGCCTGGCATTGTCAATGCCAATACGATTTTGCCACTAGCCATTTTATAGCTCGTGAAATTGGTTAGGCAGGTCACCGGCCAAATTACATGTTATTTGGTTTACTTCTAATATTGTACGTCGTACCGAGGAATATAATACGATTATATAGTGGTGCAATGGTAATGAATGTGACTGCTGTGCATGAGGATTCGAATCCATGGTCATGCCAACAAAAAGTTATTTGGTTTTTCTGTCATTGTCATTCGCGGAGCTAGACTGTTGACGGTGTTCACACTCCCTTGCCTCGAAGAACACATAAAGCCGTTGTTCCTGCGCCTGATCGATTATGAGAGTTAGGGAATAGAGAATACATTTGTGTTTGCGCATACACTGCATTGTATTAAGCATATTATGTACGTGGAGAAGTGTGAGATTTGATATAGTTAAAACTCAAGACAATAGTTTATAAAACATTATATTATATTAAATTTCGACCACTAGATGTATGTATCCTATGTGGGGGCCAGTCAGTGCAGACTGGCGACACTTCGACCCAGTGGGATCTTATGTGTCGACACTCTTCCAATAACGACTGCCATAGATGTTCATGGCAGCCGGCACCGACGGCTTAACGTGCTCTCCGAGGCACGGAGCAGGCGATAATTGTCAATCAATACGCACATAATTTCGAAGACCACTAGATGGCCACTAGTGTGTATTTAAAAATTAGGCAGCTGCAACTTAGAGCTGTATTTCGGCCCACATTTTTTATTCAATACAACTCCCGATTTGTCATATCTTGTGTCCATATTGCCATATTTTGTCTCGTTATTGTACTTATCGTGCAGTAGCGTGAAGGTACTTATCACCATCTCATGTTTACAAATAAAAATTATTATTATACAATGAGTACTATTATTATTAGTAGTATTGGTAGATACTAAAACTATTATAACCATTAACCAATTCTTGGAATGCCAGACATAATTGAAAACCTATTGTGTTTGGTCACCGGTGTACTCCTGCGACTCAATAGGTTAACTAGATGATAATATATTAACTGTTGCGTTCATAGTAACTTTTTTTTGCTACCCATATTTATACTGCCGCGCTAAGGCCAAAGGAAATAGCATGCAAATTAATTCACACAACTGCTAACGCCTCTGCCCTCCCCACTTTAGCGGTAGAAAGTTAAATAAAGACTACCAAGTTAAATTTAACCATTTGTTGAACGTTTTACTGCAGTGCACAACACGTGACATATTGAAAACGTATTAAGCATCAATGCGACTGATATCGATGGCGATTTATAGCTCCAAATCAACAAAGCCTGTGAATTGTAATGATTCTGATGTTGCTTCATACACATACAGGTTGTCCGGTAATTAGTGGATAACCTTGAAATGTCTTACAGTAGAAATGCGGGCCAATCAGAAAAAAAATTTAAAAAATATATCCTAACTACTACCTGAGAAATGTTTTTTTTTATGTCTAATATTTTTTACCATATTTCACTTTCTTGTACACTACGACCATAAATAAATGAATTCCATCGGTTTTTTGTTGTTTTATTATGAAACACTAATTATACTAATAGATAGGTAGTCAAAAGGACGACTAGATATTGAACTTTTAAAAATAAAAAATAATCAATCTATTTCTTATGTTGAAAAAAGACAAGATTTATTTTTTAATCAATGTTTAAACCCAAGATGGATATAAAAAAAAGTATGAATACATGAGTGACCAATATTTTTATCAAAATTTCGATTTCAAGTAGATTTTTAATAGTATTATTCATAATTGTATCTACTGTAAATAGAGAATTATTGCTACTAAAGTAGGAAAGGAGAATAATTTGACGAAAAAACAAAATGTGTAATACTGGATATTTAAAAAAAAATTAAAAACAACATTTGACATTAACATAATGATGAAAAGTTGGAAGAAGTCCCACAATTTTTAATAAAATTCTGTGGAGCGATGAATCAACACTCAAAAGAGATTGGTTCTTAAATCTTCACAACTTACACAGTTGGCAGCAAGAAAATCCTCATCTCATGCGTGAAGACAGATCCCAATATCGATTTAAAATAAATAATTGGAGCGGGATATAATATGGGTCCTTTAATTTATGGTCGTAGTGTACAAGAGAGATAAAAGCGGTAAAAAAATTAGACTTAAAAAAACATATCTCAGGTAGTAGTTAGGATAGATTTTTTCATATTTTTTCTGAACGGCCATCAGTTCTACTATAAGACATTTCAAGGTTATCCATTAATTACCGGACACACTGTATATACATAATAATAATAACAATATATTTACCAAACCTAGATCCTTTTAAATTTCCTTAAAAACTATTACACAAATTAATTTACTACTAGTATTCTGAATAAAAACATAAAATCTGTTTTATAAACACAGATTCAAGATAATTATTTATTTCCATATTCAAATTACAATATGTTTCTAAAACGTCTAAATTTATATGCAAGTAAATAAATAAGGATTAATGTTCTTATGAGAAGACTCAGACAAGAAATTCATAGCTACTCCTTCAATCGCCAATAGGGTAGTAAGCTATATTTGATTTAGTACATTATTTTACACACAGGAGGTAGTAGCAATCGAAAGAAATATATTTATGCAAACAGTTTTGAAATTTGTTGCAAAATAAGAGCGAAATTAATATATAAAATCCGCTTATAAAAAAACTTGGCGGGTAATGGATATCTCCACTAGTTTTAGTAGCTACCAATGCTATCGATTGTGTAGTAATATTTTTATTTGTAAACATGAGATGACGATAAGTACACGCTGCTTTTAATGCTATCGCTCGCTATCTTTCTCAAACAGCATTTAAATAGCGGTTACGTCACAGTTTGTGTGTTGATCCTTTTTATGTCACTTGACAATTATGACTCCTACAACCAGAATTGGATGCGGCAAGCCCAAGACAGGGCGCTATGGCGCTCATTAGGGGAGGGCTATGTCCAGCAGTGGACTATTATAGCCCGATGATGATGATGATGATGATGAACCAGAATTGAAACGCTTGTATCTTATTCATTTTTTTGTATATGTTTTTTATGTTAGAATATGGGTAATGTGACTTAAATAACAAAAAAATGTGAGTTAAGTACCCTTTTTTATACAAAAAAGTGCAATAACTGCGAGTATAAATTTTAGAGTTCTCATAACCTAACTCTATACATATGTAAAACAGATTTATTACGCGTAGTACAGTACAATGTAACAAACCGAGACACTCATAAAAACATAAAAACCCAACTGAAAAAGAAATATATAATTCGCCGCTATCTTTCGCAGTATAATAAAAACGACTGCTTTTATTAATACATAATATAACCAGAGGAAGAAAATAAAACATCGCGTTTACTGACTATAACTTATACAGGTTGATTTTAAAATCGTGTAAATCCTTTTAACCGCGCATTCAACTGGTGGTATAGAATAACCCTGACCATACTTTTTTATTTGAATTATTTTTATAGTAAAGTCAATGTACCGCTTTTTTCGTGAAATAGTTTCAGATAGTCATAATGTTAACCACAGGGGGCAACTAAAATTTTATAATAAAAAAAAAACAATAATTAATGTCCTAAATAGTAACGGGCGGTCCTTTTTATTGCTCCTTATTATTTAAGACATCAGTTATTGTTGTTATTTTTTTTTAAATTAGTAGATTATTAAGATTGTTTCAGGTGGTTAACATATGACTATCTGAAACCAAATCACGAAAAAAATTCGTACATTAATTTCTACGTAAATATAACTCTAATTAAAAAAATAAATGTTCCGGGTTATTCTATTTCACCAGTAGAATTCGTGGTTAAAAGGAATTGCACTATTTCAAAATCACTCTGTATATCCTTCCTAAAAGCATTAAAACAATACACTTAAAAAGTTACCACCTCCCCAAACAGAGGCAACGCTAAGCCTTTAACTTTATATTATACTAGTCTTTTACCGCAGCTTCGTTTGCATAAATGTAGGTTAGGTTAGATTAGTAAAAGTACTATTTTCTGGATAAAAGGTACCCTATGTCCTATTCTGTACCCCTGACAAACAAACTCACATTCGCATTTATAATATACTAGATTTTGCCCGCAGCTTTGCTCGCGTTAATGTAGGCTTACGCTAAGATAGATTTTTTGTAGCCTTTATGTTATTCTGATGTATAAACAATAATACTGTAAAGTTTCATCCAAATCCGTTCAGTAGTTTTTGCGTCAAAGTGTAACAAACATCCATCCATCCATCCTCACAAACTCTCACATTTATAATATAAGTAGGAAGTTAGGATTTCTAACTGCAATAAAACAATACAATTAAAATGCTACTACCTCCCAAACAGACAATTTTAAACCTTTAATATAATAATAATAATAACAATAATATTCTACCACATACACACAACACCGTTTAGCCCAAACTAAGCAGAGCTTGTACTATGGGTACTAGACAATGGATAAACATACAAATATACTTTTTTTTTGTAAATATATACATATTATACATAGAAACACCCAGACCAAGACAAACATCCATGTTCATGCACACGAATGTTTGACTTGTGCGGGAATCGAACCCGCGACCTCAGGCGTGGCAGTCGGTTACACTAACCACTACGCCACCGAAGCCGACAATTTTTTACGTAATTTCACGCCTGTCTTAACCCGCAAAAGTGTAGGTAGGTTTTTATTTTCAACCTCTGACGGGGCAGCTAGTATTGGTATAGATATAAATTATCACTAGCCCAAAAATACGACCATATCTTTCTGTTACACGCTGTATATGTTTACCAAAGTCGTGATTGCCGAGGTTGACCTAATTGTGGCGTCGCGTGACGTCACTCGGCAGAAAGTTTGACTGTCTCCTAATTTGACTGTTGTTGTTTCTTACAATAGCAATTACTTTTGCATTGTGAGTTTATTTGTGTTTGTCTGTGTGTTTCTAAAATCGATAGTTTGCAAAGAATATAACGTCACTATGTTTGATGTTTGAACAGCTAACCCACACATTGAACTGTATGCATACATGTTTTACTATTAACAAACAAGGGCTAGTCGCGTTTTATACGTTTTATAGTTAGCAACAGAAGTAGGTATATCTACGTTAAATTTTGTTAAAGTATTTTATGAATCAGAATTCCTTAAAATACACATTGCATAAAAGAATATTGCTATTTGTTATTAATAACATATGTATATATAGTCTATTCTAGAAAAAAACATGATTTTAAAATAACCTCTGCATTTTGTACTGGTAACACGAAATTAGATGTAGGACACAAACGGCAATTTCATATTTAAAGACAAAGAAATATTAATATAGATATTATATATTAATTTATTTTTATGTAATTTATTTGTGTTTTTGTAATTATGTTAATTATGTTATCTTTTTTAGTACATTTGTAAATATAGGTTACATGCATATTGTAATAATTTATTTTTAGGATCTCCAACAATAATGATTTCGATGTTGACACGTCATTGATTATCCTTTCAGAATCCGAGTCTAAAATTAACATTTATTAAATACTAGATTTTGCCCGCGGCTTCACTAGCGTATTTCTTTTTTAAATAATAATAATGTAGTCAGTAGGTCGAAAAAGTACTCTCGTCTCACCGAATAGAGTACTTTTTCTGGATAAAAGATACTCTATTTCTTTTTGTTCCATGACAACGTGTATGCGAAATTTCATGATGATCGGTCGAGTAATTAAGCCGTGAAAGCATAACAAACAATCTCACATTCGTATTTGTAATATAAGTAAGGATACAGTTCTATGCAATAAATATTTGATTATATTATGATGTTAGTCGACCGTAAATATGGGATAGATTTGCGGTTTTGTGAGATACTTCGAGTAGTCCAACCTAATATCTCATTTAATGTTAAACCAACAGCATATTTTTCGCACTAGCCTGACCTGACCCAGGGTCGACCTAGAGACCTCGAAAGCCAACTAATACAATGGCATTACCACTGTATCAGTTGGCTGCAGTCGTCTATTTGTATGGCGCAAGTTTTCAGCCGCCTCATACTCCGACGGAAAATCTTGGATGACGTCCAATACTTTCCATTCTTACTGCATGCTGGATGTTTTTAATAATTTACACTGAAGCTAGTACAAATCTCGGTATGCAGATAATCGATTTGATGCTGGTTGTATTTTATTTAATGTTGTATCTTATGTGGGGGCCAGTCAGTGCAGACCGGCGAAACTTCGACCCAGTGGGATCTTTTGTGTCGACACTCTCCCAATAACGACTGCCATAGATGTTCATGGCAGCCGGGACCGACGGCTTAACGTGCTCTCCGAGGCACGGAGCAGGCGATAATTGTCAATCAATATGCACATAATTCAGAAAAGTCATATAACTGCCGAAAGTCAGAGGTGCGCGACGTGGGTTCGAACCCGAGACCCTCTGCATTGCAATCTGTTGGTCTCCCCACTGAGCTATCGCTGCTCATTTATTAACGTTACTCCCATAATATATAGGTATCCCATTAACAAATATTTTTACCATCGCGAGGGCCTTTATAAACTATAAAAATATGGATATAATGAACACCCAGCTTAGAACAATAAATAGAAAACTCGGTGTAATGGCAGCGAGGCCACCTGTAACATAGTTTGTGAAAAGTGCGTATTATACACACTTCTTTTTCATGCACGATGTTTTTGGTTCCTATACAAAAAAATAAAGGCACTCTAGGTATCATTTCTGTCTCGCGAGAGACTTTACAAACATTGAAACAACGTACACAAAGAACATCCACACTCGGAACAACTATTTGTGTATCACACAATTTTTTGTCCCGTGTGGAGACGAACCCACGACACTTATCACAGTGCAGTGGCAGTCAGATTTTAATGCTGTTGTATACATAACATTCTAAAAATTTTGCATATCATACAATATTCTACATTCCAGCATATAGTATTAATTCTACAGAATATCTGCTAGTTTTGATCTTGGCAGAAATATCTATAAAAGTGCGCTCATATAGTTATTTTATAAATCTACGTATAAAGCGTCCGTTCCAACATGTTCTAGACGTTACAGTCTTTAGATACTTAGATTCCAAATACGTAAAATATTATCATATTTTCTTTAAATCTGGTTACAAAGTATCAACGCCGTCTATAAAACCGTCTATAAAGATATAACATAAAGGCATTCGAGCGAAAAATATTACTTCAGATAACTCGTGCTCTCAGCGCTAATGGTAAATGAAAATGAAAATGAATGATGGCGGTGATTTTATTGTACCATTTAGGCTTTTATAATACTTTAATATAAATGTAAAGATATAAGCATACAGCAGTGATAGCCTAGTGGGAAGAAGTTAGACTTCCACGCAGAGGTCTCGAGCTCGATCCCAAGGCACGCACCACTGACATTTCGAAGATATATGCGTAGTATTCTGTCAAGTTTCATATCTTAAATCTATTGTCTGACCACGGGTGTGTAGGATACATAGTTAATTATCGCTCGCTTTAACCGTTAAGTATAATATACACAGTGAAGAAAATTCCATGTTTGGCAGTTTTCTATAATGTACTCGAAGATATGTGAGGTCTACCAACCGCCACTGGGTCAGCATGGTGGACTATGGCCTAATCCTTCTCACACTGAGAAGTGACCCGTGCAGAGCAGTGCGAAAGATTATATACATGGCTGATAGTATAGGATATAAAATGAATATAAGTCTTTTTAGGAAATGCGGCCATCAATAACATAATGAAAAAGATTTGTTCCACAATACAAGGATTATACCCCGTACGTGAAATGCTTTAATATTAATGTAATAAAAGCAATTACATTATAAATAACCTAAAACTATGTAAATTAAACGCAAACTATTTTATCTGTACTAACTTTAGAGACAGTTAAAGTTATTTTAATTACAGTTGCTATTGTATGAGTTATATCATTTAGCTTATATACACACGTAATTTTATAAACAGTATACAGAATGTATTATTCTTAAATACGTAAACGGTTTGCGGTGGCACAGCGGTATTGAGTGCTTTGCATGAGATTTCAGGATTGACCTGCCAAGAAATTGTTTGTAGCAGCACGGAGGCTAAAACTTTGTCGAATAGGTTAGGCAGTAAAAGGTTCATTTCCAATTACATGAAACCACATCTTCCATGAAATCATAGTTGGCTTAATCTAAGAGTCTGTCTTTGGCGTAAACGATTTCAAAACTGAAAAGAGGTCAAGCAGTGGGACAGTTTATATACAAAGCTTATTTATTACAATACATCTCTGCCTACCCCTCCGGTAATAAAGACGTGACACATGTATGTACGTTTAGAAATGTAATGAAATTGTCATATCTGATAAGATAATACCCCCAATAAATAACTTACGAAAACGAGCTTATGAAATACAAATGCGATTCAAACAATGTCATTAAGCAATATTATTAATTAATGAACCTTCAAACTTCGCAGGATTAATGGTATCCTCAGTTTCACTAACACCGAGCCTAAATTTACTTCGCGTTTAAATATTTTATGAGAAAACTTTCAAAGCAATTAATTTCCTTTGATAACCATTATTCTTATAATTCATAATTATTAAAACGGGGCGTGGAAAACCTGTGACAAATCTTTACAGGCTATAGATAAGTGATAATCTTGTCAAAATTTTAATAAAATTTTCGAATGATTCGAATAAATTTAAGTTTGTGCTTTTTATAGGTGCTCATGATTTAGATAGCACTTCTTAAATGTAACAAAGAATATTAGTGTTCGTCTAGTGGTCGAAATTCCACAATAATAATTATTGAAAATTTAAGCCTTTAATTATGAATTTTGATTACTTTTTTACTCTTTGAGACTAGTTTATTGTATATCTGAAAATATACATTTTTATATGTTCTTACAATACATATAACCCTTTATGTATATAGACGTGAAACTATAGATGTATCTAAAGATGAGTCACACAGACCGACAGACACTCCAGGCTTAGTAAAGAATACAGTATGGTTTTAAGTAGTAAGAATCAAAACTTACGGTGCCGTCAATCTGAAAACTAACGTTAACCTCTAAAACTAACCTGCGGATTTACTAGAATATCTAAATATTTTTAATACACATTTGAAGCAGTGCGTTAAGAGTTCACAGTACGAAAAAAAGAACTCTCACCTAATAGTAACAAATCCGAGACTTGAATCAATTTATACCATTAAAATATGTTTGCTTGTACTATGGGTACTAGACAATGGATAAACATATACTTTTTTTTGTAAATACATACATATTGAACATTATATTATACATAGAAACACCCAGACCAAAACAAACATCCATGTTCATGTACACAAATGTTTAGCTTGTATGTATAGCTATATAATTAGAGAAACAAATATTAACTGTAGTGTTTTAGTGTCGCACTTTTATTTGGAGTTTAGCTCCCACAGGCATACTTAAGGCTGCTCTGGCAATGCTGGTCCGGCCGGCTGGTCCTAAAATAAAACGTAGATGGGTATGCCTCAAGGTTCAATTTTGGGACCACCCTTATTTGTATTATTAATTTCCGTATAGCATTTCCTTACAACTTTGTTCGGTTTCACTATTACATGGATCACACTATGCATTATAGCGTCAGTAATACTCAACAGAATTAGATGAAACTTTGCTTAGTAACTTAAAATTAAGTGATAATGACACAAAGCAACAGGCAGCATACTAAAAGCTCTCTCTAAAAAGTCGAGCCCAAATTTTTCCAAAAGGATTTCTAACATATTGTTGCAGTAGGTACTTGTATAGAAATATAAAGATATAATCAGAGATAGTTATATAAAATAGACCAACTAAATCATATCCTTTAACAAGAAAAATCTGATAAACCTAATGCGTTCTTATCTCTATACATAATTTATGAACTTGTTAAACTACGTCTGGAAATAGACGTAAAGTTATCAGAAAACAAAACGAGCCTTCAGGCACTCGTTTTAATTTTCGTTACAAGATATCACACGCTCTGGGGATCATGGCCTGTTTTACTTAATGTCACGAATTTACTAATCTGGGCATTCCTGGAATTTAGTCTCACTGTTTACCAAATAAAGACTAGAATAAACTTGTAAATAGGATGCAGGAATATTTTTATATTATACATACTTGTACATATCTGCCTTGTTCCACAGAAGGGTAATCAGAGACGTTTCAACTTGCTACGATTGCGATGTTCTAAAAAGTTGTTTCATGGAAAACACATGCCAATCCAATTAAATCTCATTGGATTGGCATCTATGTTTTACATGAAGCAATTTAGGTCGGTTTTTTAATCTGAAAGTCAACCTATAAAAATAGATGTTCTGGCTCACTCACTGCCAGACTTATTAGTGCCTAGCCCAAACTTTTACACCTCGGAGGCTGAAATTTTTAAAACCGATGATTTTAAATTTCAACACTATCCCGACTATAAATGTGAATACGAGTTCGTTTGTTTGTTACGCACGTTAATAAAATTTACACACGTGACACACATATATACTATAAACGCGAGCGATACCGCGGGAAAATTTAGTAGAGTACAAATAATTTTTTTGCTGTAAAATTGCCTTATTGCATATTATATTTTAAATTGTTAATAGAGTTAAGATATTACGATATTCCTTCGAATAAAAAGCACTTAACATCTAAAGATCTTGTAGACAAAATCGCAGGCAAAAGCTCGCCAAATATACTAGCGACGAAATAAAGAAGATAAAAGAATGCCTAAATCAATTACATCCCCTAAAGTATTCGAAAATAGAACAAGAGATGGTATAATCCGTTTAAAAACCGTAATAATATTGAAAAAAGGAATGGTTTAAATGAAAACGTCATTCCGCGTGAAAAGAACCGGTAATTGGTCGCCGGACCGGCTGCTAGGGCTGTCTTGCATTAATTCATAAATCACCTTTTTTATATAAACTGAATAATCATAACGCAAATTGTGTGTATAAGTTACGTTAGCACTCTGTTTGCCTATTAATACGTTTAGTAGTAATATTGCAGTTTTATTACGAACGATTAAACGTTTCATATTTATTACTAGATTTTGCCCGTGGCTTCGTTCGCGTAAATGCAATATGCGTAATGTTGCTAGGTGAAAGGTAGCCTATGTCCTATTCTGTACTCCTGACGGGTATGCGAAATTTCATGATAATCGATTGAGTCGTTAAGGCGTTGAAGCGTTACAAACAAATAAACCCACATTCGCATTCTTCTTCTTTTCGTGTGGTTAGTGGCCAACCTGTTGTTAAAAGTTGTTCAGGCCGCCCGTAGGCATCTGACATGGCTTAACAACTGCTGTCAATTTGACAACAACCGGGACCGACTTTTTACGTGCCCTCCGAAGCACGGAGACGCTCAGATGAACTACCACAAAGCGGTCACCCATCTATAGACTAACCGCACCCATCGTTGCTTAACCTCGCTAATCGTTTACTGATCAGTGAGTGCAACTGGCTATGAGCGCCTCACATTCACATTTGTAATATTAGTTAGGGTAGTGAGTAAAATCTGTAGTCTCTGCCCACCCCTTCAGAAAATAGGTGTGAGTATAGTAAGATGTATGTATATATGTATTGAACCATTACATATTTTCTAATCCTTCAACAAAAAGTGGGACGTATGCCCGTTAAATCGTGAAATCTCATTACCGTGTTCAGATAAGACCTTAAATATTAATACTGCCCAAAACAATTTATTTTGTTTTTCCCGTGGGTGGACCCAGGAGTTGCCGAATAATATCCCTTTGGACTAAACTCTTGTATCGTTTAAATATAATAATAAACTGGATTACAGATATTACGTGATACTGATAATTTGAAATTGTTTATTATTCTAAAATCATATTGTTTTAATAGACATTCGTATAGCTTCACGCCTATGCCCTTTAGTGGGTTGTTAAAAATCAAAATTAAACTATCTTTATTCATTCCTACTACAAAATTGAACATAATCAATTTAACAATAAAAATATGAACAAAGAATAGAATATTTCAATGTTAGCTTCTAACGTAGCAGAATAGGAGCATCGACTTACATGCACATAAGGTAACAAAAACAACGGGCGACCATATTGTAGACTAAGTGAAATCTAGATATCTACTATTTGAATTAGAAATAAATAAGAACCGAAATCTACAAAGTCAATGCCGACCAGTTACCATAATTAGCACCCGTACACGAGTACGACCCATGAGCTTGGTGTATATTTCGCCAAACATATTTCAGATCCTAGTTAATAGACTATTGTCGTAGATGGCAGAGTTTGTCACTTTGCCCTGTAGAGGGTGCATAATCACAGAATCCGTGTCGCTACTCAGAAGTTCTTGTCCTTCCCAAGAATTTAAACTTGATGTATTACAAAATCGTAGCTGCAAACTTGTGCTGGAGACAGCTAAAATCATTGGCCTTTAGATATCTTAAGATCCTAGTGGTACGGACCAGGATTCATACCATGATCGACTCGTACTTTAAGATAGATTTTTGCTCCAGGCTTAATCTGATTTGCCCAACGCTCTGCCTGACTTCAGCGTGTTATTGTTGCCTTACAAAAATCTGCAATCCAAATTCGAGACCTCACGATCGAACTCCTGTGACGTATCTAGGGTAAATTGCCAAGTGTGGCCCCGGTTTCTAAAAACTACTATCTACAGTATGTAGACATAGGCCTTAGGATTATGAGTTGAGCCCTAAAATACTAGGGTAGGCACTAGAGAATTTTATAAGAAAGTCAACGCCTCCCTACGTCCAACATTGGCGTATATAAGATAGGACTTATATAAGTACGCCAATGTTGGACGCAAAGATAACCTCAAACTTATGCTCCGATTCAAAATATAATTCCTTATCTTGTTCCAATTAATCCGCAGTAAATAAAGATTACGCGTCGGTATAATAAAATGGGAACATCCCGAGTCACCTCTCATTATAATAAATATCAAACGGCCAACAAAATGGCGGACAGTATGGCGGCCATCTTGGCACTAATGGCTACACAGGCTGCTCCTAAATTGAGTACGCGTACTTATAAATTTTATATGTTACATTGTTTGATGGCGCTTAAAAATAAATCCTTGGTGGCGCATCGGTAGTTAATGCGACTGCTGTACACGAGGTGTCAATGTCGATTCCTGGGACAAGCAAGGTTTTTTGCTATCAAGAAACTCTCAGTAGCAGGCTGCAACTGTGCCTATTAGACTGCAAAAAGTTGGGTTCCTATAAAGCAGGGCACATTATAGTTCACAAGTGTGTGCGCTAACACAAATGTACTACCTATACCCACATTCTTACCTATAGTCAAATGGAAGGCACTTAGGTACGACCGGTGAGAGATCAGGCACAGAAACATCGCTTTCTGAGTCACGAGGGTAAGCTACACCGCAGACTTCCTAACTCTGGGCTGTTATTGAGAATTTCTTTATAGAATAAACCAACACATTTTTGATGGCTCGACTCGATAATCAACCCTGAGAACCCTGTGCATGAGGCACAGCAGTCGCAGAAATGTTAGGCTATGATAAAGCCATACGTGAACTTCAAGCCTGTTCAAACGCCACGTTTACTAGAAAATTCCGCAATGTTTCCAACTACGTTAAAATATTCGCATGACCTGAACTGAGCTTAAATATACCTAAACGTGTTTTAGCGTCTAATTAAAATTCTCCATTTATTTAATTAAACGTTTACTTTTAGCTATGTAGGATTGAGATTATTTTAATCGTGTGATAAGGTTCAAATAGAATTCACATTGACTCACGTTTTAATTAACAAGCAAGTAATAAGTACGCCGAGGCGTATTACACCTATATTTCAAGAGCTATGGGATAGGTCATCCTAATCCTATCCTAATCTTAATCCTAACTTCCAAATCTTAACTATTCCTTACTAATATTATAAATTCGAAAGTAATCTGTCAAAGTAGTCTGTCTGTCTGTTACCTATTCACGGCTAAACCACTCAACCGATTTAGATGAAATTTGATATAGAAAAGGACATAGACTTTTGATTGATGTAGGTACTAATAATATAAAATAATATTATAAAAGCGAAAGTGAGTTTGTTTATTTGTTTGTTACGCTTTATACGTACTTCACGTACCTAGTAGATAATGGAGAAAGTTTTCGACTCCGAGTAGCTAAATTGAAATTCCTGACAAAAAAAAACAATAACACTATGCCTGAAAATAGACCCCCGTTATACAGCAGCTATATACACGATCGCTGCGCCATCAAAGCAGTTTAAGTTAGTATGAAAACCAAAATAATCAAGCATGAAATTATTAATTGCGTCCTAAAACTCGCGACTAAGTAGAAACATTTCCGGGTAATTTTGGACGGAGCAGTTACTACAATTTTACGATGGCGATATATGTTGCCCATAAATCCACATTAATATTATAAATGCAACAGTAAGTTTGTTGGTTTGTGATTATTGACGTGATTTATGCATAGTAATTGTTTATGGACCAGAGAGTGCCTGACTCTTCATACCGACAACATTCAAGATTCCTGTGAGATAGGCAATTTTCCCTAGAACCATAGAAGCATAGCCATCGATAAAAGATAGTCTTGTATAATTTATTTCACATTTAAAGTCGAGAACTATTACTAAATAGATTTTTCCGCGTTTATGTAGATTTAGTTAGGTTAGTAACAGTACCTACTTTTTTTGGATAACACACACCTTTTCTGTTCCTCTGACAACGTGTATGCGAAATTGCATAATGATCGGTCGAGCAGTTAAGGCGTAAACTCATATTCGCAATTATAACATTAGTTAAGACTTAGCTCACAAAGTAACACTTACCGACATTAATAATTGTTACTTCAATAAACTTACTAAAGTTACTGAAGTTACATTTAGTTTAATTTGCTCTTGTGTGTACTGTAAGTCTTAATGAACACTGGCGTATTATGAAGCGAGGTTTATGCATCATAGGAGGTATAGTAAGATAAGAATCGGGCAAATTGTTTTAGAACATTTCAGTCATCTGACAAACATTTTTGAAAGTAGCACGTAGTCTGAAACTTTGCCCGTTAGACAACATTAGGCTCGCCTTATTGTACCCAGGACTTAAAGTTATATCTGGTAAAATGTGAGTGTAATACGTCTCTTTGGGATATATAGGTCCCGCGAGAATACCAACGTTGCAATTTCAACTGCAATAATAGCTGACGCAGGTAATTTGTTCTCCGTTAATCGACTGTTCTGTATATGTTTATATTTTACTAGCTGAACCGTGCAACTTCTTCTGCGTCACATAAGAGAATTTTATCCGTTCTTACAACATTTTTTTATTTATGCTTCGCTCCTATTGGTCGTAGCGTGATGTTATATGCTTATAACCTTTCTCGATAAATAAGCTTTTCAACACTAAAATATTTTCTAATTCGAACTAGTAGTTCTTGAGATTAGCGCGTTTAACCAAACAATTAATACAATTTATACTAATATTATAAAGCTGACGAGATTTTTGTTTGTGTTATGGAGATACAAATTAAAATATTTTCTTTCTTCTTTCTTTCTGTATAGGCATGAGTCTATGTATGTATGTATAAAAGCATTGCCGCTATACAAAAACATTTCGCAATTTCACTGAGAGCAAGTATGAGTGACAGCCCTAGCAAGAAAAAATAATCATTTGTGAAAATGGAATCGGCTAGTGGCGCTGGTGTCGAGCCGCTATTATCAGAATTAACGGGCGATTTGAAAGGAAACGCTGTTAGTTGCTAATCGTCTCTTTTATTTGGATGATAAATAGATGTTGGGTTTGGGGTGTTTTACGGTTTTTAGAGGAAACTGAGATGATTTATAAATAATTTGCCTGTCCCGTGGTTACCTGATTCGATTACAATTTGAGTTTCATTGTTTGCTCGGTTAACATCATATAAATAACACAAGCAATAAATTAACGTGATTACATTATAAAGTTCACTGACTTACATGAAACAAAAGGTTACTTTTGTTTCATGTAAGTCAGTAACATTACAAAAACATTACAAAAAAACTAGATTGCCCGCGTAAATATAGGTTAGGTTAGGTTAAATTGGTAAAATTACTTTTTCCTGGATAAAATGTACCCTATATCCCTTTACTCTTGACTACGTGTATGCGAAATTTCATATTGATCGGTCGCGTAGTTAAGGCGTGAAACCGTAACAAACAGACTCTCATATGCATTCATAATATTAGTTAGGATTTTATACACGTTTTATAGGGTATATTTTATGCTTGTCATAGCAGCCATGGATTGTCCATTTAGTAACCACCGCTCATGTACAGGGTTCTGTAAAGGGCAAAGGTAAGCTATGCCATAACTAATCTCTCTTTTAGACTTGTTATTTAATGACAACTACATTTCGCCAACTCAGTGGCAGTATTGTGCTATAAATTTCATCCACCACCATCATCCTCTTGCCCTGGTCCCAATTTATTTGGGGTCGGCGCAGTATGTCCTTCGCTTCCATACTTCTCTGTCACCCGTCATCTGGTTTACCCTTTTCCCTTTCATATCCATCCTCACACAGTCCATCCATCTTTTCCTTGGCCTTCCTCTCCCTTTTCATCCCTCTACCCTCATATTTATCACTTGCTTACCTACATATGTATCATCTCTTCGCATAACATGTCCATAACAAGCCAAACGACTTCCTTTCATCCTTTCGTCTATGGGCACCACTTTCGGACTACCTCTGACGTATTCATTCCTAATTCTGTCCATTCTCGTTACTCCACACATCCATTGCAACATTCTCATCTCTGCTACATGCAATCGTTTCTCATCCATCTTTTTAGTAGCCCAACACTCAGCTCCATACAGTATGACAGGCCTTATAACCACCTTATACATGCGACCCTTTAATTTCAAAGGCAGTTTAGGTTTAAGGGGTTTTAGCATCACACATAAAATACTTGGACTCGAAGCAACTATGAGAAGATAACTTCAATTGTTGTTATGTGTATTCGGCCCCTAAAATCTTCACGGCGTACTTCGCTAAACATACTCAGTGCCAGGAACCACGTCTTGAGTCTACTCTAGAACATATGTTGTATATATTAAGAATCATTTCATCAATCCTCATTCATAGGATCAAAGGTAACGTATATAGCGGCATGGCGTATGAGCTATATAAAAAGTCTGGCGTGGCGAAGATGAAAGTGATAATTCATTGCATTATTCGTGCAATCTTTACTCAAACCGGTCTTTTATCCGCGTTTCATAACGCGAACGTCTAAGTTAACAGTTTTATTATGATAGATATAAAGCGCCGTCTCAACACAAAGTAACGTTACTAACTTCAGTTAAAGACTAGCACCACAGTACATACATATACAGTATTGTAACTCGGCCCTATCCTTGAAACAATTATCTACAACAGCGCGGTTCGTAGACACGCGTTAGGGCTGCCCGCCTACAGTATTTTAATTTTATCTACCTACTTGAGTTTCTTTTTAGTTCAGTGATTGTGAATATTATATGTATATTATATTATAAAAAATGAAATTCGTAAGGAATGAAATAGAAAGTGTTCAATAAAATCAAATCATCACAAATCGTACGCTTATTGCTTACAAAACAATCACACCGTCCGTTCGTCACTGCGGCGCATTCACGACATGTGCGAACCAAGCGCATACCAACGCCGCGCCGCCGAGGCGCGTAGTTATGACTCGAGTTCCGACAGTTTGTATGAAGATAAAATACTGTATATGTATGTACTGTGCTAGCACGGAATTTGTTACGATGTTGTCGCCATGCTATAAATTTACAACTGCCTTTGTCATAAGCTTTTGTCGCGTATGTTAGGGACTAAAACAAACATGCTAGTTTTAGTGCCCATCATCGGCTTTTTACGACTATATCGATATTGTAAAGCGTTTTTGCATAATTCTTAGGAAATATTCCCGTTCTCAAAAATGGGATAGTGCGATTTTCTTTTTTTTCCTGTTTGTCTCCCCGAGAGGACAGGGAGACTGTATGTCCCTGTGGAAATAACCCGTTTTCAGTTTCTACCTTCTGCGCGGTTTAAATACTGTAGGTATATCGATTTCGACTTGACTTAAAATGTAATCATTGCATTGAGTTTTACAACATGCGTTTATAAGAGCGGAGCAGCTATTATTAGTCACAGAGGCCGTCTGCCAAAAATCAATCAAATCGATGCTAAAATACGTCTGCTTTAACCCTTAAGCATTTCGTAGTTGCTGGCTAAAAGCGGTTACACCGTCACCAAACTGACTGTTCAAACTCACGCGAGACAATTATTTTCGTGACTCACAAATGACAGTTCTGGGTGCCTAGTGCGAATTGGTTTTACGTTAACGCGATCGAAACGTTTACTGCGTTTGGCTCTCTGATTGGTTAAGAGCTTAGAGCGGGCCAATCGGAGCGCTAAACGTCATCGTGTCGATCGCGTTAACATAAAACAAATTCATACTAGGCACTCTGAGTCTGAGTGTACTATGTTAATTGTATGTTTGTAAAGTTCCCTATGCTTGATCTCAAGTGCGGAAAACGTAGTTTGTAGAAAATAGTAATCATTAGCAAAGCCTTGGGAAGCAAATTCTGCAAATATAACTACTGCCTCGCTTGGGAATAACCTCTTTGCATATACAAGGGTTGTTGCCAAGTGTGTATATAGTTTGCAAGTTTCTCTAGGCTTATTTATTGTAAATACTGAATAGGGAAAATGAAATCAAAATGTTAAACAGATGTTAAAATTATGTTGAACTAGATTCCTATACGGAATAAAATGTTATGTCATTCTATAAGATTCTGTGAATTAGTTTTCCTCGTGATCATTGTTTTCATAATAGTAAACTTGTGGCAAACATAAAAAGGCGGTTATTACTATTTGTTGAGCACAGTTTCAGATAAGTCTACAGAAAGAGAGAGAAGATAATTTCTAAAAATAAAATTGTTACATAAATATTAGTTGTAACGGAAAGAAGTAAAGAGGAAAAAAACTTGAGTTTGTACATTCACTCACACTTATAATACTGAAGAGGCAGTGCTGAGATATAAAAGCACGGTACTAAAGATTGCTTGGTTGTGGCTGATCGTACTTAATTCGAATTCGATTTTTGGGTCAGTCAAAATATTATTCAGATTTTTTTGTAAAGTTCTTAAGACTGCGCCGAGCGAAATGTGCCAAAACAGGCGGTCACAGTTAAGTGAATAAAACTAACACTTTTTGTTTAATACCAATAAAAAATATACATTTACCATAACAATGAATGTGTTTACAATGACTCCATGTAAAAAACTTAAAATAATTAATATTTTCGCCTACAAAATTATGTAAATTTGCACGAAAAGTGCAAAAACATAATTCGTGTTACGTGATTTTTAGATTATAACAGTAGAAATCTATCTTATTTTACAGCTTAAACGAAACATAAATAGTTATATTACAATTTGTCCGTCCCAAATATTTAAGTTATTGGTTGACAATAAAGATACATATTTATCAAAAAAGCACGTCAAATCCTTCATACAATTTTAATATGGCGGCCGCGCGTCGATTTAAATATGCGCCGCACGAACTCTGTCATTATCTGTCTTACGCTCGGCGCAGTCTTAACAGCAGAAAGCGGAGAAATATTATAGACTTAAATAGGCACGCCACTAATTCGTTGGACTTGGAATATAGCTGGCTATATGTGGGTATAAAACATCTAAGCCTTCCCCTTATATACAAGTGCATATCTGTGAACTATATAATCATGTTACTAAAAGCTGATACATAAGTAAAAACTAGTCTTTAAAAGCTGTTGTATGTTATTTTATTTCGTTATGGACGATTGGGCGCCGTTTGTTCAAAGAGACCGGTTCGAGTATCGACGATTTGTTCAGAGCCATTCGTTTTGTATCTACTGGTACCGACAGCAACTAGAATCATGAATATTTTCAAATTTATAAAATATCTGCATACTACAAACATTCATAAGTGATAGTCGCGACTATAAAGTATTCTTGTACTCAAAAACTTACAATATATGTAATATACTTTTCCATTAGCTGCTGAACATCAATACTGCATTTACAATATTAAAATAAGTAGGTACACGCGCGACATCGTAGATGATTCTACAACAACGCCGTGTACGTTTGCCGTCCGTAGCATGTGAAGACGTATACGATACGTCTCTACGTCTCATGTGCGAAATTTCTTACTATTTATGTATAAGTAAAGTATGTACATTTTCTTTCTTTTTAAAGACAAGTCATGCTCTTCCCTTAGTTCGAGTATCGCGGGGGACTTTACAAACATTCAAACAACGGACTCAAGAAACACCCAAACTCGGCACAAGCATTTATGGCTCACAAAAATGTTTGTCCTGTGTGGGATCCGAACCCATAACACTCGGCACAGTGACAGCGGCAAGGCGACCACTTATACCACTACGCCATCTGTGCAGTCTTTTGATGTTATGTAAATTAAAAATTGTTCGACTTATATTGCTGACTGTACACTGTGACACTTTCTTTCAATAGCTTGTTACAATACCAAGTACCATAAATGACAAGTTAGACTTCATTATGTCGTGTTCTTTATGAAGACATCCACTTAATGACAACGATTGTATCATCTATACTACTTTCTATTATAAAGAGTTAAATTTACTTTGTAAGTATATACTAGATAATGTCCGCGACTTCACTCGCATAAATATAGGTTATGTAAATTTTCTATCCCTTAGGAATAATACTTTTTTACAACTTTCAACTCAAAAACCGTAAGAGCTAGAGAGGTCAACGCCATTCGACTCAGCATAGTCGATATACCCCGAAATGACTATGATCTTTGACCTCTGACCTCAAGGTCACGTAATACCATCTTTCAACTCAAGAACCGTAAAAGCTAGAGACTCGCGGTCAACGCCATTTGACTCAACATAGTCGATATACCCCGAAATAACTATGATCTTTGACCTCTGACCTGAGGTCACGTGATACCATCTTTCAACTCAAGAACCGTAAGAGCTAGAGACTCGCGGTTAACGCCATTTGACTCAGCATAGTCGATATACCCCGAAATGACTATGATCTTTGAACTCTGACCTCAAGATCACGTGATAGCATCTTTCAACTCAAGAACCGTAGGAGCTAGAGACTCGCAGTCAACGCCATTCGACTCAGCATAGTCGATATACCCCGAAATGACTATGACCTTTGACCTCCGATCTCAAGGCCACGTGATAAAAAAAATTCGAAGTTTAAGATTAACGGCAATTCATGGCCGTTTCTCACTTGTTTCTAAGTGTCCTTTTCTATACCCCTGACAACGTGTATGCGAAATATCATGATAATCGGTAGAGCACTTAAGGCGTGAAACATCAAGTACTTACATCCAGAAACTTGTCACTGTTTCCGAGGGATAGGAATTTACTGGCAACATCTGTTTTAACACAAACGAAGCTGCGGGCAAAATCTAGTAGTCTCTATGTTTAAATGTCATAACACGCGAGACTGTGTATAAGAATTACTCAGTCTCAATAATAATAATAATAATATTCTATCACATACATACACACGACACCATCTAGCCCAAACTAAGCAGAGCTTGTACTATGGATACTAGACAATGGATAAACATACATATATACTTATTTTTTGTAAATACATACATATTATACATAGAAACACCCAGACCAAGACAAATATCCATGTTCATGCACACAAACGTTTGACATGTGCGGGAATCGAACCCGCGACCTCAGGCGTGGCAGTCGGTTACACGAACCACTACGCCATCAAGTCGTCAATTGGATGCGTTGTTTGCTTCACAACTTTTATTGAAAAAGTTCTTTTATAATCTCAAAGAAAAAACAATGTTATGTGGATGGGTAACACTTTATTAAAAGCATGTACATACGTACATGCTTTTAATAAAGTGTAGAAGTTAGACTACAGAGTTATTTCGTTGTTTTGAGTAAAAAGGAATAGATAGGGATTCACAGTAAACGGATGATGGATAAGTGCAATAATACACAGCTTTTGGATGCCTTCTATATATTCATTATTAAATTTTAAATTAAACCAAGTGTCTAAAAAGTGTTGCCATTTTGGGTATTTAAAATGATATCAATTAATCGATATAGATTTTGAACGTAGGCTATCAATATATGTATATTTTTGTTCAAAATCTATTTAATTTATAGTTTATTGCATAATACTCATATCACTTTGACTAGTTTGACGTTGAAACATCTTTTTAAATATAAATTATGAATAAGTTTCTTGGCACACCTTTAGTAGTATCTATAAATGATATTATATTATACAATAATTATTCCACAACTAATTTAAACCCTATTGTGCTGTCCATGAATTCCAAAACTGGGCCAGTAATAAGCATTGTTCTTTGCATACACCTTATCAGCGGTACATAAAACGAGATAGGCCATCTAGAAAAATATACTGTTTCTGCTTGGTAGAAATTTACTAACAAAATTTACATTAACGAGCAAAACCGCGGACAAAAGATAGCAAATAAATATTTTTTTAATACAGTATATGCAACAACACATTTTATCCAACAAATAAAGACAACACAATAAAAATTAAAATACAAAACGTGTGCAACGCGGATCTGTTAAGCTCGTAAAATGCACACATAAAACTGTAAAACCCATAAATTAAGTTTATGTGCGAATAATATTACAATGGAATATGTATGTGACCTCGACGCCCTGGCGTTAGTATGGGAGTCAAGGCTCAGCCATAATTATTACTAACTCATTGCGGTCAGGCAGGGTAAGTAAACTATACAGCGTTAACTTAACTGCATATAATTTGGCCTAGTGGTTTATTAGACGACTCGATGGCGTAGCGGTTAGTGTAACTGACTGCCACGCCTGAGGTCACGGGTTCGATCCCCACAAGTCAAACATTTGTGTGCATGAACATGGATGTTGGTCTTGGTCTGGGTGTTTATATGTATAATATGCATGTATTTACATTAAAAAAAAAATAGAATATATGTATGTTTATTCATTGTCTAGTACCCATAGTACAAGCTCTGCTTAGTTTGGGCTAGATGGTGTTGTGTGTATATGATAGAATATTATTAGAATATTATTATTATAAATAGATTCCTTGTTATTACCACAAGTATTGTGGGTTCGATCACCACATAGGATAAAATTTGTATGATCACAAAATTATTTCGATTCTGGGTATTATTTGTATCCGTTGTTTGAATGTTTGTCAAGTTCCCTATGACACAGGCTTTAATACGAGTACAAGGGCGATAAATAAAAAAATAAAAAATAAGTTTTTGACAAGTCACAGATTAGCCTTTCAATAACCGGGTGTTAATCTGATATTAATTACAGGTTTTTTTTCCGACATATAGATAAACGCTGGTTAATTGTGTGATAGCTGGGTATATTAAACCCTTATACTACTTGCCAAACCTTCAAAAACCCTCACCGATATTTTAACTTTATTACGAAAGCTATAGATTGAGACACGTAAGTATATCATATATGTACGTACCTACGTCTCCCAGTCCTACACAAGAACTATTCGAACCTTTCCAACCCACCAGACGAAACGCAGTTACAGGGTTACTACTCTAACGCTGGTCTCAAGTATACCACCAGGCTAAACGCAGTAACAGTGTTACTAACGCCAGTTTCCAGCCGACTCATTCGTACATCTATACTAATATTATAAAGCTGAAGAGTTTGTTTGTTTGTTTGTTTGTTTGTTTGGTTGAACGCGCTAATCTCAGGAACTACTGGTTCGAAATGAAAAATTCGTCTAGTGTTGTTTAGCCTATTTATCAACGAAGGCTATAGGCTATATAAAATCACGCTACGATCCACGGGGGCGGCGCAGTAACTGTAAACGCAGGTGAAACCGCGGGCACAGCTAGTCACCAAATAAATGGCAATGACCCGCCTACTCTTCTGCCTAAACATTGAGCCATCCGCTATTTTCATTCAACGCGTTGTGGAACACAGGTTAAATATTATATTAGTAGAATGGAATTTTGACGCAACGTTGTCACGCGAATGCGTACGCACGAACGATATTACACACAAAAATATTGTTATAGTAGTACTATTTTTGTTATTACTAAAGTTTTACCTTAAAAACATGAAGAATGCTAAATTAACAGACATGAAACTGGGAACATACAATAAGTTTTTACATAACATTATTTTCTATTTGCGTGATTATACACATAGAAATTAAAATATTTTATAATATAGATTTTATCCTAGTTTATTAATTAACAAATAATAAATATGAATAAACACAAATTATGAATTTTTAAATAACGGATTTTCCAACAAGTACTTTGTTTTTCAATATGGTCACACCAGAACTACATGACAGCTTTGACATTTATTTTTTTAACTTATCTATAGTAGAAGCTTGGAAAATTGTTACAATAAATTCGATTTCACTCGAAAATCGCATTAAAATAATAATAATAATAATAACATTTGTCGGTTGACATTTGTCGGGCGTGCCATCTACCTGGTGAGTCCCTCAGGCATATAGTTTCCGGTTGTTCTCGTCTTGCTAACGGCGAGTACTTGCACAGACATAACCAAGTAGCCAGGATTATTCATCAGCAACTTGCTCTGAAATACAAACTTGTAGATGTTGAAGTGCCGTACTACAGGTATGTAGCTGAATCAGTTCTCGAAAATGGTCATGTCACGTTGTACTAGGATCGAACTATCATCACAGACAGGACTGTTGTGGCCAACAAACCTGACATTGTGGTGATAGATCGATCAGAGCGCCGTGCAATGATTATCAATGTCACCATTCCGCATGACGGCAATCTCGTGAAAGCTGAAAAGGATAAACTAATTAAATATCTCGATTTAGCTCGCGAGGTTGCCGACATGTGGGATGTGGATTCGGCAATCATTGTGCCGATAGTCATATCTGTCAATGGTCTAATTGCTAAGAGCCTCGATCACCATCTAAAGAGGCTCGCGTTAGGTGCTTGGATCAGGGGTTTGATGCAGAAGGCAGTGCTATTAGATACAGCACGCATTGTGAGGAGGTTCCTGTCTCTGGAATCCTAATCACCGGCAGCTTGGACCCTGTTCCCGATGCCGGTGGGTCGTTTCAGTTTTTATATTTTTAAATATGTATGTTTTTATATTTATATTTAAAAATGTAATAATTAGAAGAAAAATAGTAATAAAGAGAATAATAATAATAATAATAAATTGTATTTATTTTTCTCATCACAAAGGTACACAGTTTAGGAAATAAAAGATATTGATCAGACAAAATTCCTTTGTGAGATGCTGGTGTCTGTGGTAGGAAAAGAATCCTGTGTTACAGATCACCAGGCTCCCACCTCCTGGACATAAACTATAATAAATATTCACTATGAAAATGGTGGCTCTGTAAAAGTTTCCTTTTCCTTTTCTCTTAGCCTTTATTATTCCCAAGTCCCTTGGGGTCGGCTTTTCTGGTCTAACCGGATTTGACTGGATATCAGTTTTTACATGGAGCGGCTGCCACCTGACCTCCGCAACCCGAAGGCTAACGATACCCTAAGGCTAGACCAGTGTCAGGATATTAGAGGGTACTGACTTTCGCAATAATGACTGCCATAGATGTTCATGGCAGCCGGGACCAACGGCTTAACGTGCTCTCCGAGGCACGGAGCAGGCGATAATTGTCAATCAATACGCACATCATTTCGAAAAGTCATATAACTTCCGAAAGTCAGAGGTGCGCGACGTGGGTTCCAACCTGAGACCCTCTGCATTGCAGTCTGTTGGTCTAATGTAGGTTACATTTACGAAAGCGAAGCTGCATACAAAATCTTGTAGTCTATATGAGTGAAGGAAAAACCATTTGATGCGATAAAAATATATGACCTTTCTTACAAGTATTTTAAACAAATCGCAGCACTAACGTCAGTTTCCCGACAACGTACAGTTTTGCAACATGGCCGCCAGGTAAAAGAAACATGTATGAATAATTAATATTACCGTTGAAGGCTAAGCAGGCCTTATATTTATTTATGCTCCAACGCTTGGAAAAAATAACTCTTTCTTTTTAGTCCGAAATCTATATATATAAAAATCAATTGCTGTTCGTTTGTCTCGCTAAAACTCGAGAAAGGCTAGGCCGATTTAGCTAATTTTGGTTTTGAAATGTTTGTCGTAGTCCAGGGAAGGTTTAAACAGGTTCAGAAAATATAAAAAAAATCATTAGGATAGGTGATACAAAGTACACCGAGTCATCTAGTATTTTATAAATATTTAGACAAAGGGAAGTATTTGCCTGGGCAAGTATGTTTAGGCTATTGGTCAATGTTAGATGCACTGTTTTAAGATGCCACGTATTGTTATCAACTACTAGATTTTTCCCGCGGCTTCGCTTGCGTAAATGTATCTAGGTTGTACTAATTTTCTATCCCTCGGGAATAGTACTTTTTCTAGATAAAAGGTATACTATATGTCTTTTTTGTACACCTGATAACGTGTATGCGAAATATCACGATGATCGATTAAGTAGTTAAGGCATGAAAGTGTAACAAACAAATAAACTCACATTCGCTATATTGTGTGCTGCTTCATAAGTTTTTTTGAACCGAATATAAAGCTCAGACCTCGCTAATGTTCGCAACAAACTTATTATTTACATACTAATATGGCAGTCGCAAGAAAAATATGTTTCTGATAATTAATCTTAACTAATAAATTATGAAAAATGTATATGCTGATCATATGCCCTAATCTCACGCTTCGAGAGAATAGGCAGAGAGATTTTGCAGCCAAAATTAAAAAAAAATTCGTTGCTCACGTAATAGGGGGTGCGCCTATATTACCAAGCACATTTTTAGAGATTGTGTTACTGCCTTTGAGAATTTCTAGACAGAAAAATACAATAATCTCGGTAATCAAACTTAAAACCTGTACAGCAGTCGCATTAACAAAGCCTAATATCGATATTTATTCGTTGTTCAGGCTTATTTATCGTTATAGCACCATAGTAGCAAAAAGCAATTTCAGCCTCTCACCGAATGTAAGGAAACGTGTAATCCCGACCATAAGACACATTTTATTGCCCGCAACTAATGACTTTTTGCCGAAGAGACTTATAGAAATCCCCAGAAATGAACTTTCATTGAAAAGTAAATCTACCAATACATATATCGCAACAAGGCTCGCGTCTTTTACGTACTTATGCTATCGCAATTTGTCAAGTGATTTAAATAATACAAACAGTAACGTAAGTCCAAGCTATCTCAAAAACTACAGCCTAATTTGTTTAGCTGTTGTGGAGATTAGTGTACACAAACGCAGAGACAAAGAATCTGCATACAATATAATTGTACGTATAGGTTTCGGGCCTGTGCTTGGATTCTTCAGAGTAAGCTCTTTCAACTCAATATAATAATTTAATTAAAATTAAGCGTGGTAATATTTTGGCTGTCATAATAACGAAAACTCACCACCTGTGTCGGATTGTTCGTTCTGATAGACTAATTATTTTCACTCATTCTCTTGTATTATATTATACGTATTAGTTAACTAGCTTCCGCGGCTGACTTTAGCCGAAACGATCCTGACTGACAAAAATATAAAAGCAATATATAATGATGGCCATGTACTGATAGAAAATCATCGAAAAGATGGAATAATATTCAGAGATGAAAATATTCTATCGGATTATCCATGTCTTACTTTTTATGTGAGCGAAATTCAATAATAATAATAATAATAATATTCTATTCTATGACATACACACAACACCATCTAGCCCAACCTAAGCAAAGCTTCTACTATGGGTACTAGACAATGGATAAACATACATATATACTTTTTTTGTAAAAACATACATATTATACATAGGAAAACCCAGACCAAGACAAACATCTATGTTCATGCTCACAAATTTTTGACTTGTGCGGGAATCGAACCCGCGACTTTGGTCGTGGCAGTGAGTTACACTAACTACTACGCCATTGAGTCGTCAATGACATAAATTCAGAGGTTCAGATGTGGTAGCGTAACAAACATCCAAATAAACTTTCACATTTATTTTATTATTTCTTTCTCCTTATAACATTCGTACTAGAAAAGGTTGTATACTTGTCTAAGTTTATCCAACGTTTAGGAGGTAAATGAATTTTTGGATAAAAAATGTAATGGTTTTGTATTCATAATTAAAATTTTGTATGCTATAATCTAGCAAGACAATATATATAGTACAATATATAATATTGTAACACCACCAAATACCATGTTTTATGCAAATAAATTATTATTATTATTATTATTATTATGTGTCACAGGGAACTTTACAAACAGTCAAACAACATACTCGAAGAACACCCACACTCGAAACAACCATTTGTGAATCACACAAAAATTTATGTTCCGTGTGTGGGCCAAACCCACAACACTCGACCTAGTGGCAATGGCGAAGCGGCCGCTTAAACTTCTACACCATCCGTGCAGTCAATTCAAACATTAGTAAGATACCTCGACTTGACTGCACTTTTAGATTTCATATGCCATTCACTAGCTGCCTTTTTGCTCGAGCTATACCATATTACCTAAGCAAGTACTTGCTTGCTCTATTCGTTATGGTACCTTAACTCAAAAGCTCCAGCTCGTATTTGATTTCGTTCAACGAGTCTTTATTTAGCCTTGCAGTCAGCTAATTCTATTACGTATGAATGTAAGCCTTTGAAGCAAGCTGGTTACTCAGTTTCATTGGATTTTGAAGAAAAAAAACATGTGGCTTTTCTGTATTACTGGACGCAGTTGTATTTCTTAGATAGTATATTGGATATCACTGTAAGTATGTATGTATCTTATGTGGGGGGGCCAGTCAGTGCAGACCGGCGACACTTCGACCCAGTGGGATCTTTTGTGTCGACACTTGCCCAATAACGACTGCCATAGATGTTCATGGCAGCTGGGACCGACGGCTTAACGTGCTCTCCGAGGCACGGAGCAGGCGATAATTGTCAATCAATACGCACATCATTTCGAAAAGTCATATAACTTCCGAAAGTCAGAGGTGCGCGACGTGGGTTCCAACCTGAGACCCTCTGCATTGCAGTCTGTTGGTCTCCCCACTGAGCTATCGCTGCTATTAAGTAATTAAGTAAATTTCACCTGCCAATTGTTAAAATGCTAGACATAATTGAAGACGTGGGCTAATGCCGCTTTATTGGTTAAGAAAAATGTTCGTTCGTAATTTTTTTATGGAATGTTAACGTATTACTTATTTAATTATATACTACTTCAAAATTCCACATACGTAATCTGACGCCTATATAATATACCTGAAGGTATGTGCATAAATGTATTTGATCCATATTTCGCCGAAAATAATAAAAATAATAATATTCTACCACATACACACAACACCACCTAGCCCAAATTAAGCAGAGCTTGTACTATGGGTACTAGACAATGAATAAACATACATATATACTTTTTTTTTGTAAATACATACATATTATACATAGAAACACCCAGATGATGAGTATGATTTTATGTACTACAGAATAGAGGGCCATTTATTGGACACAGTTCTAGAATTACTTAACAGAATACCCTCTAATCTGAGACTTTGTGCTCAGCATTCATATTTGCTACTGCAGCGTAATGGCAGCACGTGTTTCTTAAAAACTTATATATTTGATTTCTTTGTTGACAGATTTAGTTAAACATAACAAAGACTAATACCAGTCTCGCTTTATCTCAGTAGGTCACTGAAAGCTGCACACAAATATTGATTGATTCAACTTACAAACAAAATACGACAGACACAGTACAGCAGCCTTGTTCCGTGGCGTACTTTGCGCGGATTTAGATTTGTCTAGTAGCAAACACTTACGAAGAGCGCGGTGTCTCGAAACATGACGGGTTGACAGCAATAAGTCCATGCTGTATTACGTAGAACCAGTTATATAATTCGCTAAATGTCGGCGTGTCGTGTAACACTTTAGACTATCTCTCGAAAATATACAGAGGTCACTTTTGTTGTAATCATAATCATTACTTTGCATAAACTAAAACATTTCATATTCGCTCAGATGATCTTGACATTTTTCATGATTCATTCAAAGTGTTTAAGCGAAAGATAATGCTGTGCTAAATCTTGTTGTCTGTTGTATTTTTTTTATATTTT
This sequence comes from Catocala fraxini, assembly GCA_930367265.1. Classification (NCBI taxonomy): domain Eukaryota; kingdom Metazoa; phylum Arthropoda; class Insecta; order Lepidoptera; family Erebidae; genus Catocala; species Catocala fraxini. The sequence continues at coordinate 14,183,454 of OV884049.1, read as the reverse complement.
CAATTTTTTTAATTATATGTCTTGTTAAATTTGCATTCAGTAAATTTTATGATTAAATTTTATTATTTTTAATTCCGTACAGAAAATGTTGTGTATATCTATAAAGGATATAGATATAATTTTTTATTGAAAGCTTCTAATGAAAAAAAAAACTAAACCGATTCTGTATCTGTATATGTATTATGTAAATATTGTCGATGTACCTGAAAATAAATAAATAAATAAACGGGGATTATATATAGGTTCGCAGCTCTGACTTTCGGAAGTTATATGACTTTTCGAAATTATGTGCGTATTGATTGAAAATTATCGCCTGCTCCGTGCCTCGGAGAGCACGTTAAGCCGTCGGTCCCGGCTGCCATGAACATCTATGGCAGTCGTTATTGGGAGAATGTCGACACAAAAGATCCCACTGGGTCGAAGTGTCGCCGGTCTGCACTGACTGGCCCCCACATAAGATACATACATACATATAAATATGTATAGGTTTTTAGATATAAACAAAGGGGTTCATTGGTTATATATTTTATTAAGTCTTTAACTATAAAATTGCCGTTTATGTCCTAAATCTAATTTGTACATGATTTTTTTTTTTAATGCTACATAAAAAGTAAAGGCTACTTAAAAAAAAAGTTATAGTACGAAAGGCACAACGTTACCGATTTTCTTCATACAAAGTTTTTTGTATACCATGTCTCAAGCGAATAAAGATTTCTATTTTTATAATTTCATATTTAATTGTGCAAATACAATGGTCTCGCATTTGGAATTAAGCCCTGTTTTTGGGGACTTATACACATAAATATACAATTAACGGACACAAGAGTACACCGAGACTTAGACTAATTTTTGTGTATCATACAAATACATTTTCTCGTGTGGGATTTGAACTTACAACATTAGACGTGACAGCTTGTTCGTTGCGCCAACCGTTCAGTCAGTATGTGTATGTAAATACTTGAATTCATTTAGTTTAAAAGACAACTCCTCATTAGGGACCCATCTTAGTGTCGTTGTAAAGGTTCCTTTTACAAATATAGGAATACAATTAACGGATACAGAATACAACGATATTCCAACTGCTAAGAACCCACAACATTCAACGCGGCAGTGCTTCAATGACTTGTCTTTTGTTTTGTTCTAAAACACAACTCGCGTTAGGGATGAACCTCTGTGTCAAGGGAGATTCTACAATTATATGTAAATCTCAAAAATATATTCCGTGATAGATTTGAACATAAACACTCGGTGAAGCGACCGCTTGTCCGTCGAACATCCGAGCAGCTATGTATGTTAATAATTTAAGTGAACCACACTATCGCATTAAGCTTCCTTGTAATGATAGTGATGTGTATGTGTAATAAATAAATAAATTTATATTTCGTTTACAGGAAGACATGGTGTGCCTCTCGTGCACAGCCACGGGGGAGCGCGTGTGCCTGGCGGCCGAGGGCTTCGGCAACCGGCACTGTTTCCTCGAGAACATCGCCGACAAGAACATACCGCCTGACCTCTCGCAGTGCGTCTTTGTTATTGAACAGGTACGTCATATCTATGTGTTTGTACACACACACACTCACACATACTTTCTTTTCTTTTTAATCTAAAATTTTGCACTATTTTTCTTTTGTTTTTATATGAAGTGTACTTAGGAGCGAGGACACTGGTTTCTGAAACACATCTCAGAGCCAGAAGCCTATATATCCATGATAGTCAGCATTGTATTTTATAAATAAGATTTTTTTAATATTCCTGTAGTGCTATGTGGATAGGTGAAGTACAGGTGAGCTAGGTACTTTATGCACATCTTTGAGCAGCGACAGTCTGACACAGAGAGATAACAACAGATTTACAACGAGGTCCGATTAGGAATGTGCATACACGTTCTTTTAGGCGCGTTATGTAGTCCTAGCTCTTGGCTTTTCAGTCATATCGCTTTAGGCTTGAACTGCGATATATGTATATATGTAGGTATTCAGCAAGAGGTGCCAGAAGTCCCAATATTTTTTAAATCCTGTGTATATGTATGGCGAACTTCTCGTCATTTATCGGAAACATTACATTACAACAATAAAATATGCTGTATTTCTTCAGGCGCTGTCAGTGAGAGCCTTACAAGAGTTGGTGACAGCGGCGGGCTCAGAAACTGTAAGTATACCCGTCAAATATACATATATATGTACATCAATTATACGCGTAATTATATGTACCTGTAAGATTAACATTTGAATACCTTTCCGAAGTATAATACGCCACCCTATCAATAATTTTCAGTTATTATTTTGACTAAACTACACTTTAAATATGTTCTAATAGAGGGTTGGTTTCACTATTAACTTTATTAGTACGAGCTGATATGCTAATGTCATGTATTATATATTTTACACAGCAGTTTTATAGAATAGAATAGCATTTATTTATAATTATATGGTACATTAGGATCATATATATTCGGTTTCGGCCGTCATCGCAACCATGTTGCACAACCAGTTGCAAAGGAAGAATTTTCCTCCTTTGTTTGCAACTAGTTGTGAATGAAGAACATTTTACATTAATACACAACCAGTTGCCAAAAAAGATTTTTTTTATTGTATAATTGCGACCAAATGCCTTTTATTTTTAAAACGCAACCAAAATCATTAGAACATGATTGGAGGATGCTCCATAGCCTCAACAGTCATACTGGACATGCTAAAAGCAGCTTTGTTTTATAAATATTATTTATTTATTTCGCCAGGGACCAGAGCCTGCGAATATCATATTAGCCATGGCCATGACTGGAGTGAATTTCGGTTGCACTGTAGCTTTTTTTTGTACTTTGTTCCTTTATTTACACCGTTTTTATTTCAAAGAGCATCGAAAAGCGATGCTATTTCAAATAAAAAAGGTGTAAGCAATGGGTTTCCTGCTCATTTGCGAAAGACATAATATTTGCGAAACCCATTTCTACAACGCCAAATCATCGAACAGCTATTTAACCGATGGGTTATTTGATCAATGGGCCATTTCCATCGAATAGCCACCTTCGAACATGTGGCACTCGAATAAATATACTATCGGTGATATGAAAGTTGGTACATGTGGCTATTCGATGAAATAGCCCATCGATCAAAATTAATCGGTTAAATAGCTTTTCGATGATTTGGCGTTGTAGAAATGAGCTTCGCGAATATGTCTTTCGAAAATAAGCACGAAATCCGTAAGAAATGCAATTTTCTGAAAAGCAATGTTCAAAATAAGTATTTTTATTTTCAACTTATAATTTATATGTATGTAATTTTGTTTCCCTGTTTTTATAACATTATTGAAAAAGGGCTAATTATCTCTAAACAATGACCAACAGTAATTATATTTTCATTTTAAGTCGTTTACGGCTAAATTAACTTATTGGTCGATTAATTTATATTCTTTGTTCTTCTCATACATATGTATTTTTCAAGTCATATGCATTAGTCTGCGTTTGTAAGACATCCAACAACTAGGGCGATGTTGGATATCTTCGTCCAATGTAGCAATTTATTTTGCCGTGGCAGCCTTCTGTATTATTATTACTTTGTACCTTTTCGTTGGCACAAGAACAAGTTTTCTTTTCTTTTTTATACAACTACGGTGGCATACAAGCATACGGCCCACCTGATGACTTTTCTTCATAACGTATCTATATCCATTATCTATATATTCAGTAGGTAGGCGAACTAGCCCAACACATCGTGCAATGTGCCGTTTTTCAATTGTAAGTTTAATAATTATGTAAACTCTTTGCTTTTCTCCATTAAAAACGGTTAAAATGGAAAAAAAACTTTAAATAATATTTCTGGAAATACTTTTTGAAATGCATTGATGGCTAACTTCAAAATCTAGGGTTACCTTCTTTGGTTTCCAACCAATAGTTAATTGAATCATGCTGGGCAAAATATCATATGTATTTGTTTTTTTGTCAGGCAGAGCGAACATTAAAGGGACTATCGTAAACTTATCTTCGTTAAAGCCATGTATAGAATAAAGTTGCGTTAATCCTTTTGGACAACTCCGGAATGTACCATCAGCGAAAAAGTGGTGGTACTCGCAAGTTAAATGAATAGGAAATTACAGGATTAATCAATAACTGCATTTTTCTTCAATGGCAGATACCTATAACGCTAGCCATTAATTTTTAAAAGTTTTTATACCTTGTTTATATATCCAGTGGCTGACTATTCAGGTAGCATAGCAAGAAAAGAAAAATATACATTGCAACTGGTTGTGAAACTTAGTTGCTATCGTGGAAAACGGTTTACGTGTTGGCAACTGGTTGCGTATTAAGACTAAACATTCGCCTACCGCAACTAGTTGCCAGGGAAGAAGGAAAACTCATCCCTTGCAACTGGTTGCGTAACATGGTTGCGATGACGGCCGAAAGGATATATTCAACATTGATTCACACATACAACCATTGCTGGGGTAGAAATATTATAGTAATTACAAAATATTAGTAACAATAGTTAATAAAAATAAGTTAATACAATTCAAAATTTGCGATTAATAAATTCATTTACAGAGTAGATGCACCGGTCTAAATTAAATGAAAACATTTTTAATTTTCAACTTATTAGTCGGTAATATTAATACCTATATTTAGGTGTAAAATAGCTGTGTACAAAATGTAGTACTGGCAGTGAAGATTGTTTTTAAAGTTGTACATATACTTTAAAAGACTGTGTTTACTGGTTGTCGATAAATATATGAGCCACAAAAAAGTATTTCTCGAATTTATAAAGCCAATCTATGAACCGTCAATATGACAATAGTTCCTCGTCACCCATGATGAAAATTCAAAGGCCTGTCGTTCAAAACTTTAGAAATATAGCGTTGCTGTGAATTATGTGGTAAATATGGAATATGGGGTAACAAGGGACCTTCTAAAAATATAGAAATCCTGTACCGATTAGTAGTTCTATACTGCTAATCGTCGAACTGAACAAGTTTCGTCTAATCAGATTTTATCTGAATTTTATCTTAGTCTTCCGTACTAAAAAGGTTCCATTAAAGAGAGTTACTCAGAACTTTAGAAAATGGGATAACTATTGATTATCTATCGTAAAGTATTGAAACAATGGGGTAATAAGGGATTATCGCCGAGTCGGTTATCCCTCAGAAATGGAGTAGTTACGGATTAAAATCGATTTCCAATGTATATTATAGATTATAGATAATACTTAAACTATTTTTCTACTGCTAACGGTGAAGGAAAATATTGTGAATAAACCTGCATATCTGAGAGTTCTCCATAATGTTCTCGGTCTCGTTCGGATATGTGAAGTCTGCCAACTCGCACTGAGCCAGCGTGGTGAACTATGGCGTAAGTCTCACACTGAGAAGAGGTCTATGCCCAGCAGTGGCATAGTTTAATACAGGGCTGAATTATTATATTATATAAAACCACTTCTTATCAGGGTGGTTAGAAACAGTACTTTAAGTATAAGTAATTAATTTTAAAACAATCTTTGTAATATCAGCTTCTTCTTTTTCTTTGTTTGGTCGTTTTTGTTCCTTTTTTGTTGTAATAACCTTTGACAAGGAAATGGTGAAACGAATTCCTGATGTCCTATAAAGATTTCAAAAGGCAAATCTATTTTGTATGTCTTTGTACACACCATTATTATTTATTATTGTGTTAACAAAATTATTATTTTTGTCCTCTTGTGAATAATTTCGTTTTACGTATTGCGTTCGTGATTTATATTTTCCAGGGAAAAGAAAACTTAGTGAGTATATCTGCCTATCGGTAAAAACTGCATGCTGTCATTCACATTTTTTGGCTGATTGGTAAAATATATTTGACAACTTTTGATTCCAAATTTTTCTGACAAAATTTGTATTAACCTTTTTTCTGTAATATGTGGTTAACTTTCAAAATTCATTATGTGATCTCTAATTAAAGTTACTAATTCTTTTACTTAGTTTAAAATTTTATACCATCTCACAGACATTTTATATTTTTTGCATTTGTTACAGCATTTTTATACATTTGCAATTTTAAAATTAAGAAGACTCTTTAAAATCATCAACAAGATTTTGTAAATTATCTACCATAGAGCTGGCACTCAATGTCAGTTCAATGTACAGCTCCTACATCTATCGAACAATGAACCCCTTTTTAATACGAAAGTACGAAATGTTTAAATACTGCATTTCTAACCAAAAAGCAATATCTAATATTCTTATTTATTATATTAAAATCCCAATGTTATTATCCTTATATTTAAGTATATAATTTAGAGATATTTATATTATTTTACGTCCAGCAGTGGACGTCTTTCGGCTGAGATGATGATATTATTTACATACATATTATTACTGTCAACAATTTTCATACGTTTCGTGTTTTCGTAGCAATTTTTAAGATAACCTTTGAACACTTGCCCCAAGACTTAACTTATAAATATTACGATGGTATAAGTAAGTAGTTTTTGTCTCTTTTTACCTAATCCCTGGCATGAATTTTATTAGCATAGTTTGTAGAATTACAATCTTCCTTTTCTTATTAACATCAATAATAATTCTGTGTAGTAAGTATTAGTTAATATAAATAATAACATACATTAATAGAAAATATATTAATAATTATTATAAAATTTAGTTTATAGTGGTAGTTAGAACATAAACCAATAAATGAAACATTCGAATTAAATAAGAAAATTGAATACAAGGATATACGATGTATAAAGTTTGCCAACTCAACTTGGCCTGTGGGGTGGAGTACAGCCAAACTCTTCAGCCTATGCCTAGCAGTGGGACTGGGAAGAAATCGTGCTATCATTTTATTTTATACCAGTGTTTCTACCGTCCATTTTATTTATTCAAGAGGCTTATCTCGGCTTTGAGTAAATGATTGACAGTGATTGTCAGCTGTCCGAAATAATTTGTGTTGCAATATTACAGTTCATGTCAATCCGTTGACTGTTATATTTAGATATTTTCATTCGAAATAAGTCGGATTTGTATAAAAAGTACTGAAATATTGTTTAATCTTTTATATATCAAATTTTATACATATTATAATTCCCGCTTGTTTTGCAAAAGGGTAACCAGAGACTGCGAATTTCCGACTTGCTAGGAACCTGGTATACCCCGTATTGCAATTTTATAGTACTAGGTACTAGGTATTTTTTATTACTTAGATCGTAGTAAACTATAAATTACAATTCGAGTTGTTATATGATTACCAGTTTATTATTTTATATTCTATTCCATATTAATGAAGTGACCATTCACTTTATAGTTATAAAGGGGTAATTTTTGTGTGTAATAAAGAGCAGTCTTTGAAAATGCAAAACTGATTTTATAAATACTTTCTCTAATAGGAAGTTACAGAGCATCCCAGTGTAACGTAGGCTATATTGAAACTGCATACCACGCAAGCAGACCAGCGTTTGTAAAATGTACTTACATACGGCTGCTTGCAACCCAAATATTATAGTTATCAAAGCAGTCAAATCAAATTAGATTGTCTCAAGTCAATTCCTTAATTTTTTGGAAGACTAAAGATGTATATTTAATCAATATTGTAGCAGTTGTATTCCACTGTTTGTATTGCTCTATTACAGGGCAAAGGCACCGGCTCCGGACATCGTACTCTCTTGTACGGTAATGCTATTCTTCTCCGACATCTTAACAGTGACATGGTGAGTACATAATTGTCTTATTGTTTACATATCTAATAAAGGACTGCACGGAAGGCGTAGTGGTTTAAGTTGTCGCATCGCTACTGCCACCGAGCGGAGTGTAGTGGATTCGATCCCCGCACGGGATAAATATGTATGTGGTCGACAATTTGTTGATCCGGGTCTGGGTGTTTTTTGTGTCTGTAGTTGAAATGTTTGTAAATTCTCCGTGACACAACAATTATTTCTAGAGCGAGCCAGTCTTTAGAAAAACCATTATCATAATGGTCGAATACGAAGATGACGCATTGGTAAGATCACTTTGCCCTGACCGATACACTATGTTACGTACCAATTTCTTAACGTGAATGTGAAAGATTGTATGTTCTACAATTTTTTATTAGGAGTCTGGGTATTACTTAAACTTGTTTGAAATTAAAGTGTAACGAAGCAAAATGACCGTAATACCGTATTTAAAGGTATTTTTAGACACCATATAAATATATACCTATACTGTATAAATAAATATTTTTAAAATCTTTAGAATATTAAGTCGTTATTTATGAAATTGCTGTTCAGTATGAACAAAATCGAAAAAATGGGGTATTAAAAAACATACCTCATCAATTATGTCGGCCTCGATGGCGTAGTGGTTAGTGTAACCGCCTGCCACGCATGAGGTCGCGGGTTCGATTCCCGCACAAGTCAAACATTTGTGTGCATGAACATAGATGTTTATCTTGGTCTGGGTGTTTCTATGTATAATATGTAAGTATTTACAAAAAAAAAGTATATATGTATGTTTATCCATTGTCTGGTACCCATAGTACAAGCTCTGCTTAGTTTGGGCTAGATGGTGTTGTGTGCATGTGGTAGAATATTATTATTATTATTATTAATTAGGTACATATATCATACAGTATTCCATTTATTAAATATCTACCCACATAATATAGTGTAGGTATACAGAAGTCATCATAAAATGAAAATAAAATCAAAAGAAAATGTTAATCATTTTCTTTTGTTATGATGACTTCTATGATACCTATTATAACAGGCTTTTGCGATAATATAAATATTTAAATACTCGAGGTACGTGACTATAATAAGATAAATATATTCAAAGCAGGTGCCGCAGAATGAAAGCTGCATTATAAAGATGTTTAAACAACGCTCCTGTGTAACTTTCGTCCCGTTGCAATACTTCTTTACTTTCCCCCAAGTTTGCCTTAACTAATATAATAAATTGCATACAAATTGAGTTCTCAAATAGGTTTAAGTTCATTCCTCTTTGTTTTATTCTGGTTATTTATGACGAAGTATACGTCTAATTTAAGCAGCGATAGCTCAGTGGGGAGACCAACAGACTGCAATGCAGAGGGTCTCGGGTTCGAACCCACGTTGCGCACCTCTGACTTTCGGAAGTTATATGACTTTTCGAAATTATGTGCGTATTGATTGACAATTATCGCCTGCTCTGTGCCTCGGAGAGCACGTTAAGCCGTCGGTCCCGGCTGCCATGTACATCTATGGCAGTCGTTATTGGGAGAGTGTCGACACAAAAGATCCCACTGGGTCGAAGTGTCGCCGATCTGCACTGGCTGGCCCCCACATAAGATACATACATACATACGTCTAATTTAAACGGTAGCGTTTGAATTTTATTTAGTTAAATTTTATTTATCCCGTCAGCTTCTTCATCATTTTTTTTTTCTTTTCCTGTTGTTAGTGGTCAATCTATATATACCATGTCATATCCCAATATAGCTTAACTATATTGGGATATGACATGGTGTCATTGTGATAATAAATTAAAAATTATTTCTGCCTTATATATGTGTGTCGATTTTACATACATTGAAAGAACAAACGCAAAGGACGATCCATACTCGGCAAAATTGATTTCTACCACTCAAACTTTAATCCCACTCACAACACATTATTAAAAGGCTATCGAACTCCATGACACTCAACTTGGCAGCAGTGGCAAGGTGATTAAAACCATTGCGCCATGCGTGCTGTCTGATTATTATAAGAGAAAATAATTGCACGGTAAGTTTTATCTTTTTAATGATGTTCAAAGCTGATGTAGATTGTTTATATACATATTTATATGTAGTAAGCAGCGATAGCCTACTGGAAGACCGTTTCGAGTTCGATCCCAAAGCGCACATCCCTGACTTTTCGTATGTGCGTATTAAATAGTTAATTATCGATTGCGTTAATGGTGAAGGAACACATCGTGGAAAAACATGCATTTCTGAGAATTCATCATGTTCTTAAAGATACGTAAAGTCTGCCAACCTGCAGTTTGGCTGGGTCATGGTGGTAGACTATGGCCTAACCCTTCTCACAATGTAAAGAGGGCTGTACCCAGCAGTGAGAAAATTTAATACAGGGCTGCTTATATTTATATATGTATCATATATTCCCTTCAGTACCTGGCATGTCTGTCAACATCATCTTCTCAAGACAAGCTCGCGTTCGACGTCGGTCTGCAAGAACACTCCCAGGGTGAAGCCTGCTGGTGGACACTGCATCCAGCTAGCAAGCAAAGGTAACACATTTACATACTTACTGTATTTATTTAGTTTATTTATGTAATCATCAATGTTAAAAACTTGCTTGATGGATCGGAAGTACCGTATTTTATTGGTTGCATAGAACCTGTAAAGAAAAATGCAGTGTAACCTGCACTGACCATTCGTCTTCATGCACAAGATAGCGTCTCCTGAAAAGGTTTTAGAATGCTTGCTCACCGCAGCAATACAGCACAAGGCTGTTTGGTTGTCATTTTTTGCTTAGCTAGGGGTACCTAAGCATTTCCTCTATTCAGCCGTGATTTTGGAGGCCCAATCGCGGTTGAATAGAGAAGATGCCTACCCACGGTGCCCCACATAATGACAGATAATTATATTTTATTGTAAAATTCGGCAGACATAAGAGGAATACTTACTTAGGACAGCAAAATAAATACTTAAAAACATAGCATTTAATTTGTTATCTACAAAAGCAGTGTCTACATACATTTTCTATAAAAAATAATGCTTTATTTACGACTTTGTTATGTACCGCCATTTAAAAATAATGACAAAATTTAACGATGTTTTTCAATCGTATTTTATATTCTTGGAAACCAAGACGACGCGGGCCGTGTAGATTCTTTTGTCGTCGCCAAACGAACAAATTTAATGGCGCGTACGACCCAAGGGCTCTCTGTGGGAATATCTTAACGATCAAATAGCTAAACCAAAAGTGAACTCGATCTTTTTAAGACATTATATAACGTGCTATAGTAAACAATACCGAACTCGTATATATTTTTATCGCGTCCCTTTCTTGTGTGAGGAAAATCCGGATTATATTTGATTTACGATTTTGTATGTGAAACTTAATTTATTCCGTGTAACTAAAAAAAGGTTGTACGTTTTAGAATGATTAATTGAAGCGTGGTTACTATTTCTTTCAGAAACTGTGGTATTATAGTGTCATTGTAAAAACATTCCATTTTAGGGCATAACGCCTTGGTCAAATTTGGATTCCTCTAAACTTATTGAGTAATATGATAGATGTTACATCTGTTGAAGCTATACAAATAGTACGCAGCTATACTTGAAAATATACACAATTTGAAATGTACACATCTAGGTGTATTAAAGTAGTAGGTACATATGTGTCAACGATATTTATTTTTCGTACTTACTATATAATTAAACTTTATTATAGCTAAGTCTTAGGTAGATAGTTTGTAAACAAACAAATCGCACCCTTAATAAAACAGAGACTTATCTCAGTATTTTGGATTAAACAAATTTGAACTCTATTGCAAAGATTTAACACAAATATAATATTAGAATTTAACATATACAATTAGAGTTCAAATTGCCTTACTTTCAAATTTAGAATTAAGTCGCTGTTTTATTAAGAGTCCGAAATGTTAATAAAGTAGGTTATTTTACAACCGATATTATTTATCATGTCCAAATACATATAAATACATAAATAATATCGGTCTTATTTATTAAATAATAAAAAAGACAATAGAAAATATAACAGAATATATAGCATGTTTCAGAGTACCTATGAAGATACTATGGAAATATGTTAGATTATCTTTCCCTTTGCGTTTTTCATGTGTCTTAAAAGTTTCATTTCATTCTACATTGATTGTGGATTTAATCTAGTGTATATTTTAATAATGTATATTTTATTTTGAATATGTATATTATTGTTGACTATTTTATATATAATCCTTTTGTTATAACTTAACAGATCTGAGGGTGAGAAGGTCCGAGTCGGTGACGATTTAATTCTTGTCTCCGTAGCTACTGAAAGATATTTGGTAAGTAACATATCTAACCATAACAATAACACTAAAATATTAAACTACTAAATTTCTTTGTCAATGTTTAGGTACCTACGTAGCGGCCTTGAGGCGTTGCAAAGAAGTAATTAAACAAAGATTTTATTAGATTAAAGAGCTTATTATTATAAACACTTTGTTTAATCAAATACGAGTAATATGTCTACTAAGTTTCTGTATATTTGAAATAAAATATACAAATTGTTATAACACGTTTGGGATATTATTTTACAATAAAAGTGATAGTTTCACATTTTCGCCAAGAAATGGAGCCAAGATTATAATTTGATGAGGTCATAATTGTTAATATATTTGACCTCAGGGCAAAGTATTACTGTCGCAGTCAGATTGCTCGCCGCGCCACAAAAAAGGATTAGGATTTATTTTATCGGTGAGGTTGCAAGGAATAAATGTTATATTACATATATATGTTACATTCTTTCACATCTCAAGTCCTTTATGGCTTCAAATGTTTTTGTTACATATCATTGGTGCTCTAATGTTATTGTTATATATCTATGTTATATGCACTTATTATTGTCGTATGTTCAGTTGTTTTTGCTCTCGATGTGAGAAATAAATTTCATTAAATCACCGAATAATAAGTTTAATTGTTAATAACACTGTTCTATATATTATATCATACACAAACCACATTTAAAATGTTGTGTAATTTTCTTGTTATGTGAACATTCTCGTGGTTCTTCGTCTTCGTGTAGTCTCTATCGCACTTTGTTTACACAATTCATTTGTTTATGTAATCTTTATGCAATTAGTGGTCTATGTAGGTACCTTGTGTCGTTATTGGTTTTGTAAGATTACTACATTATATAATATCATGTATTAGTAATAGTAAAGAAGTGTTTGTCATTATTTCGATCACGTTAGTTAAAATTTGTATTTCTCGTTACCGTACTTGAAAGATCTTACTGCTATAATTTTCTCAGTTCCTATGTGTTTGTTTCTCTCCCTCATTTTTGAAGCGAAATCTCTTTTAATCTACCTCCCTTTTCTCTACCCTTCCATATCAATATCAATATGTATCTGTCTTTCTTATTCAATTCTTTGTCCTGACAGATTTTGAATAAGAAAAACAAACATAGGTAATAAGAGTATTCCATCTGGTTTACTCTCTCTCTTTCTCTCTCTCTCTCTCTTAATACTTTCCCTTCCTTCTTTTTAACTATCACTTTCTCTCAATTTAGGTTCCTGCCTTAAGTAAAGAGAATACTTTATATACGTCTTCAATTCCATTCCTTCTACATTTACTACAGAAAAAAATCAGTTTCCTATATGCCATAAATTGAATTAAGATGTTACACATCTACCACCAATTTCTGCCCGTACATTTCCCAAAAAAATATCCATCCATTCTTCCATCCACTCTATCATAAAACATCCATCTCATATAACATCTTCTTCTTACAGCACACAACGAAAGAGAACGAAGTATCGATAGTGAACGCGTCGTTTCACGTGACGCACTGGTCGGTACAGCCTTACGGTACCGGTATCTCACGCATGAAGTACGTGGGATACGTGTTTGGTGGAGATGTGCTACGATTCTTCCACGGGGGCGACGAATGTCTCACTATACCCAGTACTTGGACGAAAGATGGTGGACAGAAGTGAGTATTATTTTGTATTTCTAACATACAACAAATGACCTGTTTTTACCCGACTACGGTGAAGCCAAAAGGAAGCGTAATGATTTTGGCAGTCTGGGTATGTATGTTTGTATGTTTCACCGTAGCGCGTAAACTACTGAACCGATTTTAATGAATGAGGTGTCAATAGATTCGTAATAATGGCCCGGGTGACATAGGCTATATAAATTTTAAATTCGTCCATATTAGACCCCTTTTTTACGTAGTCGAGTTATAGATTTTAAACTTTTATACAATCACGAAACAGGATTTTTCTGTATGGCTGATTTTGGTTCTTCTATTTAGTAACACATAAGATTCATCCTTACTTTTTTATACAACAAAGAGTCTAGCCAAGCCTCCCATACTAGATGTTCTGATAATACTACTTACCTGATGGTAAGTTACAATAGGTTATATGACTTTTCGAAATGATGTGCGTATTGATTGACAATTATCGCCTGCTCCGTGCATCGGAGAGCACGTTAAGCCGTCGGTCCCGGCTGCCATGAACATCTGTGGCAGTCGTTATCGGGAGAGTGTCGACACAAAAGATCCCACTGGGTCGAAGTGTCGCCGGTCTGCACTGACTGGCCCCCACATAAGATACATACATACAATAGGTTATGCTTATGCTGTATGCTTTCTATATTATCATTGGAAAACAATTCCCTTGACAAGTCTACCAAATAGGAAGCGTTGCGTTATCACAACATGGTTCAAAAAGTATTTACCATACTTCTTAGTTTATATTATCTGGTTGGTTTACATTGAGCGGGTTATTAGCAATGCCTCCCTAAAACAGTAAAATAAGATGAAATCCTGTGCTGAAGAGCGTTACAAATTTTTTTTTTTTTCTTCTTACTGATTTATTTTTATTAGCGTCGCATCGTAAACCGGAGGGTGCGTAAGTAAATTTGTTTGGACTTTGAATATTGGATTGCTTTTTACTGGAATTGAATTTATAGCTATGCTGTCTGTAATTTCTTTAGATCGTTGTCGTAAGAGTTATTATATCGCTATAAGATTAAACAACTGTTAGATGATAACAAAAATATTTGTATCAAGGTGACCGATTTGCTGGTTACGTAAGACTGTTTCGCTGGTTTCATGGCATTTTATGTGTATGTTTGTGATCGATTGTGAAGTCTCGAGCTCGATTCCCAAACAAATTGTAATTGAGGTCTTAGGCAATTCCACGTTTGATTTATTTACATTGCTGTTTTTTATTGAATTAAATATATTGTTTACGCACTATGTTATAATCAAAACACAACCAAAAAATTGTAAGGCTGCAAGAAAATATATCAGACATTTTAACGATTATTACTCAGAATGATGATTTAATTCTACTATTTCAGTTCTGGTACGCTCTAAACCCGGTATATGTCAACTATACAACCTTAATTTGTCAAGTCTTAGAATACCAGACACAATAAAATCTATTGTGCAGCCATCGGTGAGCTGCTGCGACTAGGTGAAAATATGACCGCTCATTATTTCATCCTGCATATTTAGTGTGCTTAACTAGAATTTTCTTATTTCCAGTATCGTGGTGTACGAAGGTGGCTCTGTGATGTCACAAGCCCGCTCGCTGTGGCGGCTCGAACTGGCGCGCACCAAGTGGGCGGGCGGGTTCATTAACTGGTACCATCCGATGAGGATCAGACACATCACCACCGGCACATACCTCGGTGTTAACGATCAGAACGAGCTATATTTAGTTAGCAGGTTAGTTTTTTTATAAGATAGTATTTTATTTTTGGTGTACTAACTTATGGTACGAAGTATAACTAGATATGGCACCATCCATCCATCCATCATCCATCTCTCAGGCCCGGTTCCTATCAAGAAATGAGTCGTTTTACTATATAATGTATACCTTTAAATATTCGAGATAACTAGTATTTTAAACATTATGAATTGTCAAACAAAACCAATATAGGCAATTCAAGAATAAATTAGTGGTGTGCGATTATCGATAAAAATTAAATAGTGTAGAATGAGTGATTCGACGCTTTAGTAATTACTCGAATGCATAAATGGATGATGTTGATGAAAATACACTGTTCATTTTGAACCACAAAATAACGTGAAAAGAAAAGTCAAGCAAAATAAATATTGATTGAATAGATAAGGCACAAAAAACGACGTTGCCGTCAACCACTGATCAGACAGATCATCGGCACGGCGAATCATGTTTCGCACACTCGACTATGATTCGTTAATTAATCATATTATAGTTTTATTCTTGCTGTTATTTCATTTAAAGCTATTTGGCCATCAGCTACTTATTCTCTTTAACTTCTTAAAAGCAAAAGGATCTGCAGGACTTTGCCTTCCTCAGTTGAGCAAAACTGAAACGCCTGTATCTTTATTTAATATTTTAATTAACACTTTTGTTTGTTCCTAGATTTAATTTACGGTCGAACATGAGGTGTCATTTAGACCACTCGAGTTTAAAAAGAATTGATGATCAAAGCTGACCCTAGTATATCTATACTAAATCTATAGATAATAGGCTGAATTCTATTACAAGTGAGAAACGGCAATAAATTGCCGAAATCTTAGAGTTCGAAAAAATGGTTCAAGTTATATGCAAAGGTCACCTTATACCACATGACCTTGGTCGTGGTATAAGGTGACCTTGACGTGGTCAGAGGTCAAAGGTCATAGTCATTTTGGGCGTAAATTTACTATGCTGAGTCGACGACCTCGATGGCGTAGTGGTTAGTGTAACCGACTGCCACGCCTGAGGTCGCGGGTTCGATTCCCGCACAAGTCAAACATTTGTGTGCATGAACATGGATGTTTGTCTTGGTCTGGGTGTTTCTATGTATAATATGTATGTATTTACAAAAAAAAAAGTATATAAGTATGTTTATCCATTGTCTAGTCCCATAGTACAAGCTCTGCTTAGTTTGGGCTAGTTGGTGTTGTGTGTATGTGGTAGAATATTATATTATTATATTATATAATGGCGTTGACCGCAAGTCTCTAGCTCTTACGGTTCTTAAATTGAAAGTTGTATAACAGATGGAGAAAGTTGTTGTATATGAGATTTTTCGAACTGTAAAAAACGATGTCGCAATATGGGTGTAATACACCAATAACCGCACCAAAGACATATTAGTTTTAGCATTACAGTAGATATGTTTATAATACAAGATAATAAACTAATCTTCCAGGGAAGAAGCCACGACAGCATCATGCGCCTTCTGCCTGCGCCAAGAAAAAGATGACCAGAAGCAAGTGCTGGAAGACAAGGATTTGGAGATCATCGGCGCTCCTATCATCAAGTATGGTGACTCCACCGTCATTGTACAGCACTCGGAGACTGGACTCTGGTTATCTTATAAGGTAAAATCCTCTCTTTAACTGACTTCGACTGCCTTAAATGAATGAATGTTCAAAGTCATGACTAAAATCTTTTGTGGCGTAAAAATGTTTGGACTCATCAATAATAAATTGTATATTTAATATTTTTCTGTGTAGTTTTAGAAAACCGACCATTTTTTTAATACTTTATTTTATGATTATAGGTTTCTGCACTACTTCACTATATAAACTTTTACTTTGCTAAATCTTTCACACCTCCGTTTGCACAATATGCTTGCTTAAAAAGAGGTACAAAGTTTCCTCTTTACATATTTAAATATAGAATACAAGATAAAAAGGAATCAATGGAGAATAAAGAAGATAGCTTTATTAAATTATCCACTGTAGAAGCTTTTTAAGACAAATAAACCAGAAACTCAGCCACTTTTCAATCGTCAATCGTTCGCAATATGTTTCTTAATAATACAATACATTTCTGTGTTTTATTCTATTTTACTTTTTTATTTTATATTTATATCTAAGAGCTGATGTTCTTAAAACCTTCTCAACCCTTTTTTCCAGTCATACGAAACGAAAAAGAAAGGCGTAGGTAAGGTCGAGGAAAAGCAAGCGATACTCCACGAGGAAGGCAAGATGGACGATGGTTTGGACTTCTCTCGTTCTCAAGAGGAAGAGTCCCGTACCGCCAGGGTCATTAGAAAGTGCTCCTCACTCTTCACTAAGTTTATCAAGTAAGTATCCTACATATTATGTACGTGGCAATGTAGGTGTATAATGTTCTTAACACACACTTAATGTGGAGTTTGCACTGGAGCAGCTTGGCAGACAGTTGCCTAATCCTTCTCACACTGAAATGAGGCCCGTGTCTGTGCAATGGGACAGTTTATATACACTGCTAATATTATTATTTTGTAGGTGTGTAGAGCATACCTACTTATTCCTTGAGAGATATACGGGCCTTAGTCTATGTCTCTCTTGTCTCTATGGCAAAGAGATGTGATGAAAATACATGTTTGCCGTCAACGTCATGATTTATTACATAGGCTAATAGATGCTGCGAATGGAAGAGGCTGATACCATGAGTAGTTTGGTATCGCGCAATAGAGAATCCACACTGATAATAACATACGTAGTTAAAGACACGCAAATCCACAACCAAAGCTCGTAAAATATAGCTTGTGTCCTTTGTCAGATGTCAAAGTAACATGCCGAGGGATGGGACAATGTTAGTCATATTTGATTATAAACTACTAATTATTTACTAAATATATATACCAAAATTGAAGAAGTTCAGGAAATAAATTTTCTAGGTGTTGTTATTGATCAACATTTAAACTGGAAGGCGCACATCGAAAAATTAAACAAAAAAATTTCCAGCGCCTGCTATGCATTATCGATCCTGTCTGAAACAACAAATACAAATGTAACCAGAAATGCATACTTTGGAAATGTTTATCCCTTACTTCTCTATGGTATTATCTACTGGGGGAACTCGACAAACATTCAATCCACATTTATTCTCCAGAAAAGGTGTATTAGAACAATATATAACATGCATAGTACAGAGTCTTTACGAAATATTTTTAAAACTGAGGGTTACCTTACATTAACTAGTATCTACATATTAGAATTAAGCCTATTCGTGAAAAATAATATGCAATATTTTAATTTTAAATCTGTTTCAAGGAGCAATATCCGTAGTAGATATAAGTACAATATAAATCTTCCCACAATAAACAATATGATGTTTTATAAGAGCACTTATGTCACCGCTATTCGTGTCTTCAACAAATTACCAATAGCTATAAAGGAATTAAATGGAAATGTATTTAAAACTAAGTTGAAAAAGTGGTTAATTGAAAATGTATTTTATAATCTCCAAGAGTTTTTTGAAAAGAAATAGTAATTATATAAAAGTATTTATAATATGTAGTGTTAAGTTTTGTTGCATTATATCCCTATATGTTGCATGTCCGATATGGACAAACTGTTGGGTCCTAAAACATATGTTTTATTAATACGATCAGTCAATGTACACAGTTATGCAATAAATAAATCTTTATCTTTATCTTTATCTTTAATTATTTATGTTAATTTTCAAACCATAATTATTTTACTAGTTATCGTCACTGAATGTCTCGTGAGGTCTTAACGCTGTGGCAACCCAACACTGAATGTTCACCGCAAGATTTACCTTCAAGACTCTGTGAAGCGTTCCAAATTACTGTTGTGTAGAAACATCATCAGATGGCGCACTTGCGATTTGTTTCATATACGTACTACTAACCGATGATGCGACATATTTAACCTTTTTATTAACATGAAATCATGAATCATTACGACGTCTTAAGCGGAGATTGTAGATAACTAATTTCGGTCGTACCTTCATTGTACTTGTGGCGTAATCTGAGATAAAACTTCATCAACCAACTTGATTTAATTAACCAAGTTGTCTTATCTATTTGTAGTGTAATCACATTAACTATAAATACAAATTGAAAAGGATAAATGAATAAAAATAGGGTTGTTGTACTGTAGATTAAATCTCGTTTTAAGATGCTCAAGAAACACTTATCAAAGGTTCAAACACATATCAACTGCTGTGTTGGCTCACTGGATTAAAAATATATTTATTTCAGAATGTGTCTATTGTTGTGTTACAAATACATATGTATATAATATATAGAAAAATGCAGTACAAATAAAATTAAAATCGAAAATTCTAAATACTAAAACGAAACGTAAAGAAATACATAGACCATCAGAACGAATAGTAAAATATGAAGTACCTCAGAGAAGTGTCTTAGGCACTCACCTTTTTATTTTATACATCAAAGACCTTTCTAAAAGCATCGATCAATCAATAACATACCATGCACAAATAGAGATAGTTACAGTAATGACATAAACTATTCCCTAATCTCAACCATACAGTGCTTGGAAAATAATAACTTAAAGATGAACCTGGAAACAACCCACATTATGCAATTTAGCCAACGAGATTCTAAAATTGACAATTCAATAATACAGTATGAAAACACCAAAATTTATACAGTTATCACCACTAAATATCTGGGTATAATTATTGATAAAAGGTTAGATTGGAAAGCACAAATAGAAGCCTTAACAAAAAAAGTAAGCAAATCTACTTACGCAATGTATAAATTAACCTCAGTACTAAATATTGATGCACTACTCACAGCGTACCATCTTCCCACCTCAGTTATGACATTATTTTCTGCGGTAATTCTACCAATAAGGAATGGCATTCAATGCTCAAAAAAGATCCATGAGAACTATGTTTAAGCTACATGTTACTGACAGCTGTCAGTTGTCAGTTTACAGCTGTAAGCCATACTTTAATATAACATTTTGACTCTTACCTGTTTATATATATGGGAAATTACAATATTTGTAAAAATGAACCCTCATCTATTTGTAAAATTATCTAATAGAGTCGATCGTATTAGACAGGACAATAGTAGACTTTGCCTTCACAATATAAGGACCACACTCATTCGCAAAAGTGTATTTTGTATGGCTCCAATAATTTACAATAAGATACTTAAATGTTGGAAGGAGCAAAATATTAATGTTTTAAAAATAAATTATTTAACTTTTTGGCTGCATGAAAGGTTATATTTTTTTTTTTTTTTTTTTTTTACGTGGGGGAATGCATGACGCATACCCCTCCGCGGGGGCGGGCGGAGGGGTTATGTCGGACTCGCCGGGGTAAAAGAATGATGTTAAAGATGATAGAGTACCTCCCGGAATACCGGCTAAACCTACCACGGTGTTCCTCGACAAAACCACTATCGACGGGGCCGCGCGAATCACTTTCGCATGCGGTCGCGACCCCGCCGAGGTTTCGGCCCGCCGTATGAAACGGCAGGCCACTACACGAAAGACCTACCCTAAAGGCACTTCTACCACTCCCTACTGTCCCCCCTAGAGGGGAGACGGACTCAACACAGAGGCGCGCGTGGGAACACGCACGCCGCCTCTCGGACCTGGTGCTGAACGGGTGGCGGGCAGGCCCACAAAGCCCGCCACCCCCAGGTCAAATATAAAGTTATAATACATTAAACGTATTTAACTTTAAGAATTTATATAATAACTAAAATCTTTTAATTTGAATATATATATATATATTATTTTGTTTTCTTTTTGTTACATTTATTTGCGTGATTTATGTTTAATATACTCATCACAAGTCATCCCGGTACAACATTTTTTCTATTTTAACCTGTAATGGTAGCTGTAAGTATTGAATAAATAAATAAATAAGTATTTTAAGAAGGTATAATGGATTAATTTTATATCCTCCTAATAGAATTGGAGAATTCCGTAATAGCAGCGATAGCTCAGTGGGGAGACCAACAGACTGCAATGCAGAGGGTCTCGGGTTCGAACCCACGTCGCGCACCTCTGACTTTCGGAAGTTATATGACTTTTCGAAATTATGTGCGTATTGATTGACGATTATCGCCTGCTCCGTGCCTCGGAGAGCACGTTAAGCCATCGGTCCCGGCTGCCATGAACATCTATGGCAGTCGTTACTGGTAAAGTCAGTACCCTCTAATATCCTGACACTGGTCTAGCCTTAGGGTATCGTTAGCCTTCGGGTTGCGGAGGTCAGGTGGCAGCCGCTCCGTGTAAAAACTGATATCCAGTCAAACCCGGTTAGACTAGAAAAGCCGACCCCAAGTGACTTGGGAATAATAAAGGCTAAGGAGAAGAAGATAAAGGATTAATTTATGTGCAACTGCTTTAATCTCTGTGTCACGGTGGATTTTATAAATAATGAAATAACTAACACAAATAACTTAATACAATAATATGAAAATTAAATAGCTATGCAATTCTGTTAAATCTCACGATTAAACTCACATCTGATTAGGCTGTTATACTACAAGTTTTTCTACAGAAACCGTGGTAAAAGTTGTTGGTTACTGAGGTTACTGGCGAGGTGCCAATCGAGTTCTAGGTTCGTTTTTTGAGCCGAATAACACGGCGGATTCTTCAGTGTAGACATCAAACCTACCATATTTGGCGCAATAGCAAAGACGTTCAAGGCCTTGTTTGGTCCTGAGTGAACTTTCTGTTGGGTGTTTGTAAATTCCCCCGAGTTACCAAATTTGTTGACAGAGCGAAATCATTCCTTTTATTATCAATAAATCTGTTTCCAGTGGCCTTGAAACGTTACAAGAGAACCGCCGTCACTCGATGTTCTTCGCGTCGGTGAACCTCAATGAGATGGTGATGTGCCTCGAGGATCTGATCAACTATTTCGCGCAGCCGGACGAAGATATGGGTACGATACGTTTATTTATATCCTTATGTGACGTGGTAAAGCGCATAGTTGCACTTGAAAAATATTTGAATACAATTGTGCACAATACGGTACCTGAACATTGCTACGTACCTTTATATAGTGCTGTCAACATATATTAACAGAATTCAAAGGACATTTTTACATAGATAGTGTAGCGGATTTACATCGCATTTTTTTATGTGTATGATGTCATGCATCTTCTTTAGTCATTTGCCTACTATATTTACTAATATATGTACCTCCTCAGTATATCAGGGGCTGCAGTTATTACACAATTCAAACTGCTAGTACTTTTGCAATTGATAGTGTATTGGCATTAAATGCCGGCAATCAGAAAAAAGATCTAGGCAAAAGATTTGTAATCTTATGAAAGTAAATGAAGCAAAAGAGATATGCTTCAAAAAACAGGTGTGAAACTATAAATTTAATTACGGATTTTTTTACAGAGCATGAAGAGAAACAAAACAAGATCCGCGCTCTCCGCAATCGTCAGGACTTGTTCCAAGAGGAAGGTATCCTGAACTTGATTTTGGAAGCTATCGACAAAATCAACGTCATCACGTCACAGGGCTTCCTGGCCGGCTTTCTCGCAGGAGACGAGTCGGGCCAGAGCTGGGAGATGATCTCAGGATATCTATATCAGCTGCTTGGTAAGTCTTATCCGCAAGTCCGCAAGTTTGCGATAAGTTTTCGTTGTCAAGAAATTCTTATTAGCAGCAGTAAAACTTTCCTCGATAGCCGGCAATAGGCTTGTACCATTAATGGGATCTACAACCGCAGCTTGCGAAATTAAAGGATTGTCCTGAATATTATATTACTTAGTACATATTCAAACCTTCTCCCAACCTCTTCAGGGATATTCAGATCTGAGTCTATGTATGTTTATATTGCCGTGCTTCAGCAAGCACGTAAATAAAGCCTTTGGTCCTGCGCCCGATATCTGTCTAGTCATGACGGATTAGCTTCGTATCGAAATATAAGTGAAATGGAATAAAGTGTAGACTTGTGTTTGCGTACACACTTGTAAGATGGCCATTAGCCAGTCTTCTTCTTTCAGTAAAGAATAGTCGCCATGACCATAATTCGGTCTGAAGGACCCATGCTTATTTTACTAATTGGATCTAATGTCTCCTTATATCTTAGAGACGACAGTTTCTCTACATTTTACTCTATTTTTTATTGCAGTTTTACTCTCTATATTTTCATAAACAATAAGTAATATATGTTTTCCACAGCCGCCATCATCAAGGGTAACCACACGAATTGTGCGCAGTTCGCCAACTCGAACCGTCTGAACTGGCTGTTTTCCCGTCTCGGCTCGCAGGCATCAGGCGAGGGCACCGGTATGCTGGATGTATTGCACTGTGTGCTCATCGACTCGCCTGAGGCTCTGAATATGATGAGGGTCAGTGTCAAATCTTCAAAGAATAATTACGACTTAAGATAGAGAGTTATGAAGAACCAAGGGCTTTATACTAAGTTCTACTGAGTGACGCCGTATCAATTTCCTCAGGAATTGATAATACTGTGATACAGTGACAACAGTTTTGTGTGTCGGTGTGATTATTTCCCCACAATGATTTATTTGGTATAGTGTAAACCTACCATTTGATGATATTGTAAGTATTGGTGTAACCTAAAAGGAAGGTATTAGGCTCAATAAACAGTTAAAAAAACTAGTTCGAGAGATAGAGCTTTAAAATTGTTCTTTATTAGTAGTGTTTATTTAAAGATCATGTGTAGTCTAGTGCCCGTTAAGACCTTAACAGAGATATTCCTTCTTTCGAAAATTTCATACATTTAGATTACCTTATACAGCAAGCGATGCTTGATTTTATTTCTGTGATTAAAAGTAGAAAAGTCAGATTTGCGTGCCACGGGCACGAACTCTTTTTCTCTCCGTTGATCAGCTGTCGCTACTTTTATTAACTACTTTTCTTAAACAGAATCAAACTGATTGAAAAGTTATGGATAATGAACGGCTACCGTAGTAGTTTAATAGGTCGCGTCGCCATTGTCACGCCAATTGTAGTGGGTTCGACTTTGAATCCCATGGAATAAACATTTGTGTGACCCAAGGATGGTCGTGCTGAGTTTTGGTGTTCTTCATATCCTATGTTCGAATGTTTCATCTTCAATTGTTTTTATAATGTAATCTCCTCTGCCAGGATGAACACATCAAAGTTATTATATCCTTGCTGGAGAAGCACGGGCGTGACCCAAAGGTCCTGGATGTCCTGTGTTCTCTTTGCGTGGGTAACGGCGTAGCTGTGCGCTCCTCGCAGAACAACATCTGTGACTACCTGCTGCCAGGGAAAAATCTGCTTCTGCAGACACAATTGGTCGATCATGTTTCTAGGTAAGTCCAAGTCTTTTCGAGATATGCTTTTCTTGGAACAGCGTTTGACGGGTTAAAGGCTATCTTATGTAAGTTAGAGGTGTTTAGAACCTCTTGCTTTGAGCTGTCTTTTAAAAGAAAAGAAAACAAGAAAAGATAGCTTAACTTGTTCATACATAACAATCTTCTCTCTTAGCCTTTATTATTCCCAAGTCACTTGGGGTCGGCTTTTCTGGTCTAACCGGATTTGACTGGATATCAGTTTTTACACGGAGCGGCTGCCACCTGACCTCCGCAACCCGAAGGCTAACGATACCCTAAGGCTAGACCAGTGTCAGAATATTAGAAGGTACTGACTTTCCCAATAACGACTGCCATAGATGTTCATGGCAGCCGGGACCGACGGCTTAACGTGCTCTCCGAGGCACGGAGCAGGCGATAATTATCAATCAATACGCACATAATTTCGAAAAGTCATATAACTCCCGAAAACCAGAGGTGCGCGACGTGGGTTCGAACCCGAGACCCTCTGCATTGCAGCCTGTTGGTCTCCCCACTGAGCTATCGCTGCTCTGTTCATACATAACAATACACTATTATATTTTGTTTAATGGGATAAAACTAATATTCGTCTAAATTATATAACTCCACTATTATGTAACACCTCTATCTCCAATAAATATTTTTAATTTAATTTACCATTAATAAATCAAGGAGAACCTTGGCAACAGAAACATTCAGCATCAGGCGCGCCGAAAGCTTGTTCGGCGCCTTAAACGTTCAAAAACCTCCGAGCAATGTCATGTAATGATATACTTTATTTCCCAGCGTCCGCCCCAACATCTTCGTGGGTCGAGTGGAAGGTTCAGCGGTGTACCGCAAGTGGTACTTCGAGGTAACTATGGACCATATCGAGAAGACCACGCATATGATGCCGCATCTCAGGATCGGATGGGCCAATACCACTGGGTAAGAAAACGGAAAATATATTTCCCACTATCAATGAACTCCTAATATTGTTTTTACATAAATATATTTTCTATTGTGTATGTTATGTGTGCTGTTTGAGCGGGAGAGTATATAGTCATAGCTTGTACCTCATAATGATATGTTAAGTATATGCGACAGCAAATTCATTCTGAAGAAACTTAATTGTGAAAATAGCATCAAAATCGATGGAAAATTAAGAAAAGAAGAAAAATAAGATCATGAATTGTTTCTCAAACATCGAACAGATGAAAAAATAAAGAAGCAGTTAATATTTAACATTTGAATATTAAGTTATAGTCAGGGTGAAGTGGGAATATCCATAAATAATGATTACGTCACAAGATAATATTGTGCGTCCAACGCGTAACAAAATAAATTATCTTATCTTATCTTATCTCATCTTATCTTATCTTATCTTGTCCTTTTTCTGCTATTTGGCATCTACCCTTACTGTCAGATTTTAAAAGGTTCTATATTATTTACTTTTAAATGAAATATTATTTGTGTTTTAGTTTCTGGGTAACATAACGCCTGCATAGATGGCGTAGTGGTTTAAGTGGTTGCCTGGCCACCGTCGTCGAATATTGTGGATTCAATCACTAAACGAAAAAAAAGATCTTTATATATACACATTGTTGTATCGAGTCAGGGTGTTATTGTGCCTATTGCTTAAATATTTATGATGTCCCTGCGACGCAAGGGTCACCCCCAGTTTCAGAGTTCAAATTCATAACAAAAACCGACAGACCTCGCGTACACACGAAAAAAAACAACCAAATCTAAACCATTCTCGAATCCACTTGAACACACACAAAAAATTTCATCAAAATAGGTCCAGCCGTTTAGGAGGAGTTTAATTACAAACACACACATAGAAGATTTATATATATAAAGATTGATTCAAATGCCATTATTGCAGTTACGTCCCGTACCCTGGCGGAGGTGAGAAGTGGGGTGGCAACGGTGTCGGTGACGATCTCTACTCGTACGGGTTCGATGGCGCCTTCCTCTGGTCCGGAGGACGCAAGACCCCTGTCAACATGACACACGCTGAAGAACCTTATATTAGAAAAGGTAAAGGAATCAATAAATTTGTATTTTAAAAATTATTTAGTTAGCTCAAATCCAAAAAGAAGCAAACTGCAATCTATGAGTCAGAACTTCATTAAGCGGCAAATATAAGCTTTACCAGCTTAGCTATCCATGGCCTTACGTCAGTGATTGAAATGTTGGTACCTTAAAGGCATCTAAGGCAAAGCTAAGCGCCATCTACCGGATAATGTAGAACATTGCGATTAGTAGTACCTGATATACAGCGTGTATTAATAGCTGTTTTATTGCACGGTTGAGTATTAACTTTAAATGCCACGGGTAAGTAGAAGCCTCGCCGCTGCTACTGTACTAAGAATGTAGGTACAAATCACACACGGAACAAAAAATTATTTGATCCACAAATGGTTGTTCTATGTCTTAAAATAGAATATTTAAGTGGGAAAGTTTTATATTGTGAAACTTTATACATTAATGATTATGAAACTATGATAGCTAACAAACTATTTTGATGTTTGGCAGAAGTCTTGATTGGTCTAGATTTGATTGTTTCACTGTGAATAAACATTCGTTATTTGAACGGTAAATTTTAACAGCCATTCTTTAATTTTCCACTTTCCCGTTACAGGCGACGTGATCGGCTGCGCCCTGGACCTGACGGTGCCCATCATCAACTTCATGTTCAACGGCATGAGGGTCACCGGCTCATTTACCAACTTCAACCTCGAGGGCATGTTCTTCCCTGTCATCAGTTGTTCCAGCAAATTGAGGTATATATTACCAATTTATGATTATATAATATCCAGTGCCATAGCTTAGTGGAGGCGACAAAATTATAATATATTCTAAATATTTAAACCATTTCATGACTAGCGATAGGAATGGGCAGATGTACAATGCACAATAATGATGACTGTTCTTGCCAAACAGTTCTTTAGAATAACTGTATATTATGCTCTTTTAAATTGAAATACCTAGATAAGAGGGCTGACACCCATGCTACGCCACTGATAATATCACGTCCATTTATCTTCGAAGTGGGAAGACTTGTATTAAACTCATATTAAGGCAGTAATTTTGTTTTGGTTATACTGTAGCGAGGCTGGTTGCTGGTTTTCAAGAAAATTTGCAATCTACATACAGCTATTAAAGATTTTCTAAGAGACGAACTCTATGCCTAATTCAGGCATCAAGACCATTAAAACTTAATGATAAAGCATTGTGCCTGGACGGTATTATTCGTACGCCGATGGATGGATTAAACAAAATTTTGCCTTGTATATTGAGATTTAATGCATGAGGGTATGTATTAAGTGATGATATTTCGGTCGGAATTTATCAGTATTCAAGGTCAAATACATACTAGCCAGGTCTAAGAATTTCACATGCTCTACACGATAAGCCTTACCTCTTCTCATTACGAGTAGGGTTAGGCTGTAGTCCACCGTGCTGGCCCAGTGTAGCTTAGCAATTATAATAGGCAGTTCATACAATGGACACAAAGGTTTACATATTTCTTAGAACATTCTCTTAGACAAACAGGTTTCCTCACGGTGTTCTAAACTATCCGCAGTTGCCGTTTCCTGCTGGGCGGCGAGCACGGTCGTCTCCGCTACGCAGCTCCAGAAGGCTACTCACCACTGGTGGAGTCGCTACTGCCGCAGCAGATCCTGAGCCTGGAGCCTTGCTTCTATTTTGGCAATTTGTCCAAGCGTGCACTGGCTGGTCCACCGCTGGTCCAAGACGATACCGCCTTTGTGCCTACCCCCGTCGATACATTACAGGTATAGTCATTTTGTTCCCGTTTACTTTAGAGTATGTTATTTTTTTGGTTTCAAGGTATCTCCATGAGAAATTTCATCAAAAATCATATATAGGTTAATAACCTATATACATATTTTTATGATTACATAACCATACCCCATGTTACAGGCCTATGTAAAGAATATTTAATTAATGGACAGGTTTTCCCTGTTCTTTCCTATTCATTTTATGCTAGTAATTTATGTTTTTGTCAAATCTCTTAAGACGTAGTGGCTTATTAAAATGTGGAAGCTTCTTCGTTATACATGTAGTGATATATAGAGAGTGAGATATAGATTTCTTTATGAATATAATATACATTTTTTTTCCAGATTACATTACCCTCGTACGTAGAACAGATCCGGGACAAACTAGCGGAGAACATTCACGAGATGTGGGCCATGAATAAAGTGAGTTGTTGTTCATTGCAAGCGTCATATAGTTAATAAAAATACTCGAATATTTGAATCTTTAGATGATTCGATGATAAAATCACTGTTCTTCGGTTGAATGTTTAAATGATAAGAATGTATTTGAATAATATCGTTTGGCATCCAAATGTCATGTACAGTCTAGAATGGATTCGAATGCGAATACAAAAAGCTAAAATAGATTGTGAAGTTTTGTACGGACACGAACACTAGTAGCTCGGCATAAAAGATTGGAAAGAGATCAGCGATTCGATAAGCCACAAAAAAAAACAAACATCTTATCCACAACATATTGATAGGATTTCGTTTTAAGTCGTGGTTCGTTTATTCGATAGGTATTCGTATAGATCGACAACGAATCAAAATTGGAATGCCGAATCGTACAAGTTTTAATACGTTCTATATTGCCAGTGCTAACCGTACGTAGCTAGCATTTGTTTCATAATACATTTCTGTTCAAATTGAGGTGTCGTTCCCTTTAGATTGAAGCAGGCTGGATGTACGGTGACCAGCGCGAAGACCTGCACAAGATCCATCCCTGTCTGGTTCCCTTCGAACGACTGCCAGCCGCTGAGAAGAGATACGACATACAGCTGGCCGTACAAACTCTCAAGTACGTACCTCCCTTTTATTTTACAATTGCATAGATACATGTATCTTATGTGGGGGCCAGTCAGTGCAGACCGGCGACACTTCGACCCAGTGGGATCTTTTGTGTCGACACTCTCCCAATAACGACTGCTATAGATGTTCTGCATAGATACATACATATATATCATAAGAGGGATGGACAGAGATGTCTTATACATTGTGAACTTATTGCAGTCTACCCAGAATATTGCCCGACATCGTGTTGCTACCAAAAATTTCATAACAAAATACTCAATTATTTTCTCTTAGTCCGGTGTAGGATCAAATCCTCAAATTCGCGAGCTCATGCATACATAATATGCGGTAACTCAAACTATGGAACCGGGGTCCAAGCGCAAATCTGAAATAACGCTGCCTGAGAAATCCAGGATTGGTTCGATTGGTGGCACCTGGTCACACAAGACATATCCCACCAGCTTCTCATGATTCTTCCTGCCTTGCGGCGTACGGACCGAATCGCGGTAGAAGCGAGCGGTAATTACGCTGGCTCTTTCCCGATGAGCTTTTTCTTGATTCCCTACAAATGTTTAACCTGCCCCGTGTCATACTGTCCCCCAGCGGGGCTGGCTCATACCACTGTCTCTCTATAGAGCTTTACGACGCAGCATGATATATACATACATACACACATTCGCGCTCGCGCAAGAACACTCATACACACACAAACTATGCATGCTATGATTTAAATTATTTATAAATTAGTTTTAATTGATATTTTTATTTTATTGATATTAATATTTTTATTGTACTTTCCCATTAATAAATTCAGAATAATATTTGTGATAATGGATGCATACTTGTACACGGCAGAGCTGGGCCTTCTATAAAAGGAGCGCTCCAACAATATTGTAACTAGATTAAGCTCAGTTAATGAAAAGAAATCATTTTTATTTATTATTTTTTATGACACTGGCTAGACAATAGAGCTGTGTGTGTAATGAATGTAAAACTTTCAGAACAATCCTGGCGCTAGGCTACTACATTAGCCTGGACAAGCCGCCGGCGCGGATACGCAACGTTCGTCTGCCTAACGAACCGTTCATGCAGGTACGAGATTTGTTTACTTTTATGATACTGTTGAGTTTCTTTTAGGTTACCTGTTGTTACGAAAGCTTAAAAACTTACAAAAATAAATCATACTGGACACTGTGAACAAATATATAAATGTCTTTTTTATTTTCATTTCATTTATTCATTAACAATTTACAATTGTGTTTGAATGTTTATACATAAAATAACATAACGTGACATTATTCATATATGAACGACATGTTCACAAAAAACCACAACAAAAAAAAAATTGGCAATAATTTAAATCATAACAATAGTTGTATAAATTCACATCATGTCAATTTATGTGTTAAAATTAATAATAATAAACAAAATTAAAAAAAGAAATAATACCTAATAATTAATGACAGTAACAGTTATAAATAAAATTGATGATAATTTACCAAAGTCATGTCTATAAAGATTCAAGTCATATTAATAAATTCATCGACAGAATAGATCATCTTCTCAATATAAGAAGAGTTAGGCCATATTCTACCATGCTGACCCAGTATCAGCTCTTCATACATGAAAAACATCATGGACAACTCTCAGACATGCAGTCTCTTTTACGATGTTTTCTTTCACCGTTAATACCAATAATAGTTAACTACCTACTTACTATGCACATAACTTTAAAAAAAGGGTTGGTGCACACCTCGGGATCGATACCGAGACTTCTGCGTGAAAGTCCAATTGGCTACCTATATTTACTACTAATTCGTTATATTTTTTATATTCTACGCTCAGTTTGTCTTCTCCATTAAATTTGTTTCGACACAATTTAAGGTGCACTATGCAATGATTAAAATTGCACACTGGTTGTAGGTTAAAAACTAGTTTACAATAAGTTCAATTGTCTACAAAGAGACATCTCTTTTGTTGTGTTGTTGTTCTATAAGCAATCCTCTCAATAGTATATCCAACAACAGTTTGGTTCATTAATTTAATATTATTATGTTCCCAGTCAAACGGCTACAAACCAGCACCTCTGGACCTGAGTGCTGTCACCCTGACACCGAAGATGGACGAGCTAGTCGACCAGCTGGCAGAGAACACGCACAACCTATGGGCCAGGGAGAGGATCCAGCAAGGATGGACATATGGACTGAATGAGGTGAGATATTCAGCAGCTCCATAAACCGTGGCTGATGAAATGGTGGAATAAGAAATATAATATATTTACGCTGGTGGCAAATATCTTTACAATATTCGTAAATAATATAAAATACATCCATTTTGCCCACGACTTCGCTTGCATAAAGATTGGTAACGGTACTTTTTTACTGGATGAAAGGTACCCTTTTCCTTTTCTGTTCCCCTGGTGACCGGTCGAGTAGTTAAAGCAATAAAACGTAATAAACAAACAAACTCACATTCACATTTATAATATTAGTTAGAATAAGCGGCCTTTGACAATTATCCCAAAAGAAAACTTGTTTGCCTGGTTACTTCGCCCTTAAATTTTTATACCTGTATTTTGGGACCTCAGTGTGTTAACCACAAATGTTTAAATACATATATAAAAGTATTTACAGATATCACCTGCGCTAACTACTTACTATTGTTTATTCTTGTATACTTTAAGTTAAGTGACAGAAGGTTTCTTCAAGCAAATGCTTGAACGATATACATACTCAACAAACATAAAATAATCTAAACTCACAATGTTCACCTTGATGTTACTTCTTTCACGTGTACAATCGGTAATTGAATTAATGTGTCATTCCATCTTAGAAAAGTTAAAGGTTAGTCTACACTAATATTATGAAGTTTAAGAGTTTGTTTGTTTGGTTGAACGCTATCCCAGGAACTACTGGTTCGAATTAAAAAATATTTTAGTGCTGGAAAGGCTATATAACATCATGCTACGACTAAAAGGAGCGGAGCATCAATGAAAAATGTTACAAAAACGGGGGAAATTCTCTTATGTTAAGCAAACGAAGTTGCGCGAGTCAGCTAGTCTAAACTAAAAGTATACTTGTTGAACTTAAGCTTAAGTATGTATCGTTTTGTTGATGACCAGTACCTTGACTCAATTACTGGTTCTATATTAAAATTCATTTGATTAATATATTTGATAAGCATTCACTACTACTTGTACTCTTTGGTATTCGTTTTTATTGTATGATTAAAGCGATGCAGATAATATTATTGTATTTCAAGTAAAATTTTTTATCTATAATCTACCAGCCAGGCATGAAAATTATATCACACAAGCAATTTTAATACAATGTTACACGAAGCATATATCACGCAAATAAAATGAGTGCTCGATACGATTTTTATTACAATATAGTCACAAATATTCTGAGTTTAAATACAGTCTTTCTCTTTTACACAGTGTTACAGTATTGTGTATTGTTTATTGCGATATTATATAATATATAACACGATGATTTTAGTGTGACATTGTTTTTTACCTTCTGCATACATAATCTATATATATATATGTATATAAAAATCAATTGCTGCTCGTTTGTCTCGCTAAAACTCGAGAACGGCTGGGCCGATTTAGCTGATTTTGGTTTTGAAACATTTGTCTTAGTTTAGGGAAGATTTAAACGGTGAGAAAATATGGCAAAATCGCGAGGAAGATAGTAAAAACCTAAACGAATGATTACAAATGATGATGATGATTGATGTCTTTGAGAGTTTTAATGTCGTTAGGATAGGTGATACGAAGTACACCGGGTCATCTAGTGATTTATAATTATTTAAGCACTCTTTGATATATAATTCTTTGAGTGGGAAAACCTACCGTTGCTGTTTAAATGTAGTGAACCGGCTTGTTCGGCGATGTAATATTGTTACACTTACATCGGTTTCCTGTAATACAATGCCTCTTACAGAAATCCAGCGTAAGATGAGTCACAACGTTACTGCACTTCGCCTTTAAAATATATATGAATACCAAGCCATTTTATATTTCTTTGCTTTAGAGTGACTAATGAGCGGTATAATGGCGTCTGACCACGGGGCCAGTCTGAGGGCAGCCTGTTCACCTTAGTACTATACAAAATATATAAATATTTATATTATATCAAAGAGTGCTTAGCCTAAGTAAGATACCGCATTTCTTTTCTTATGTATTTCCTCTAGCTATTAAATATATCGATTTATTAACATCCTACGCTGACGAAGAAGCCATCTTTAAACGTGGACAGTGACGTCAGCTGTGACTCTCACACTTAGTATGTCCTCATATATATTAGGTGTGAGGGTCACAGCAAGACGTTACTGTATATCTCTACATAGAAGACGGAAGACTACAGTATATAAGTATATATTATATGGGTATTAATTCTAGTGATGCGCGTAATTGCATTCGATGGACATTCGAATACAATGGTATTCGAATGCAATTATCACTAATTTATGTATTGTATTTTTTTTATTGACTGTCAATACTTGCATCTAGCACCATATTTATAAATAGGGCTAATATTAGATATTATATATACTAAGACATACATATGTATATTATTTGCTTGGCGAATGATGTCATTTGTATAAATTATTTTATTGTGTCCCCAATCCTCTAGGTACAATAACATTAAAAACTTCTGGCATATTTTCGATGAGCTTCTGCTACGGATAATTTAAAACTCTGTTGATTAGGGTTAATATATGAACCTTATATGAATATTGTGGTATATATGTTACGGTAAGTGTGAGTTGATCGCGGCAGTCGGTATGGTTGCCCTCTCGCTCCCGGCCGTGGTTCAATCTATTATCCGGAGCGACAGGTCGTGGAGCGACGTCGCCTCCTTCTGTGAGGAAGTCATGTCCATCAAGGAGGCGGCGGAGTGGAAGGAGAAGCGCTTAAATCCTCTCCTCAATCGCAGAACCGGGCACCGAAGGGCGCGAGATGACCTCCAGCCACCCTGAGGTTTGACCTAGGGGTGGTGGGCTGCGTGGGCCCACCTCACAACCCGATCAGCACCAGGTCCGAGAGGCGGCGTGCGTGTTCCCACGCGCGCCTCTGAGTCGTGTTTTTGTTCCCCCGCAAAGGGACAGTAGAGAAAGTGTGTTATGTAGTGGCCTGCCGTTTCACACGGCGGGCCGAAACCTCGGCGGGGTCGCGAATGCATGTGAAAGCGATTCGCGCGGCTCCGATATCTATGGTTATGTCGAGGAACACCGTGGTAGGTTTAGTCGGTATTACCTGAGTATCTTTCCCCCGGTGCGCCTGACATAACCTCTCCGTCGCGCCGCAAAGAGGTATGCGCCGAAGCATTCCTCTAGGAAAAAAATGTGATTAATTGAAAATTATTAATAATTGTGTATCATTAATAATAATTACCGAAAGGCGAGGTAAAAGTAAGAAATTAATCACGTTTGTGATTATTAATAATTTAACCTCAGTGCCGATAAATGTAATAAATTTTCAAAAACAACGTTAGCTAAGCGTCTTTCAATTCGATCGAGCATCAGAGGAGATCATTTTTGTTTGACTTAGCAAAACCAAATGATAAACGATTTGTATGTAAGTTCTTTTAGTAAATAAAGTTTTATTTCTTAATGTTGATTTTATGGAGTCTATGATTGTATAATTTTATCTGTATTTGTTTGATTTAAGTAAAACCAAATAATTGATTTGCATGTTAGTTTATTTTAGTATTTGTAAGAACTGTGGTATTATAA
The DNA here is from genome assembly GCA_930367265.1 of Catocala fraxini. NCBI lineage: Eukaryota > Metazoa > Arthropoda > Insecta > Lepidoptera > Erebidae > Catocala > Catocala fraxini. Next base: position 14,148,168 of record OV884049.1, on the reverse strand, counting down.
ATAAATACCTATTGCAAAAATAACTTCGAGTCTTATTTTATCACTTTTACCGACGAGAGGAGTGAATTTTATCAATAACAACTTGTAAAAGTGATGAATTTCAATTTTATGTTCATATTTACCAAATCATGAGGTAATTATTAATAATGGCTGATAATTATTAATAATTTTCAATTAATTACACTTATCGTAATATATATACTGTAATATACGAGAATATCATGAAACATGACTTTTAGTTTATACCTATAATTACAGGCAGCGGATTCCATATATTTGCTAATATTATAGATAAGATGGTCTAAAGTGTACTTATTGTAGTATTTAATCAGCACTAATAAATATAATACTAACGTACTCTAATTTGCCAGGATCCCGACATGCACCGTTCCCCTCATTTGGTGCCATACCCCAAAGTGGACGATGCGATCAAGAAGGCGAACAGGGATACTGCGTCAGAAACTGTCAGGACTCTCCTTGTGTACGGATACAACCTGGATCCGCCTACCGGCGAGCAACATGAAGGTATAGCATTAGTTTAATTTTCACTCAAATAACGAATAATATTATTCGAATACGTTCGAAGTATACTCAATATTTTATTGCTTTATGTTATATAAATATAGATTTAGTATATTAAATCAATAAAAATACTGTCGGTGACAGTAAATTAGGAGAGAGAAAATATAATTATGGTCATTCAAAGTATGATCATTCGATTGATTACATACCGTTATTTTGAAACAATTAAAGTAGGTACGTCGGGAAGATCTAGCGGTATTTTTAAATGATTTACTTATTTATTTTTACCAGCACTCTTGGCCGAAGCTTCAAAGCTGAAGCAAGCTGACTTCAGAACGTACAGAGCTGAAAAGAACTACGCCGTCAGCTCCGGAAAGTGGTACTTTGAATTTGAGATTCTCACTGCTGGCCCTATGAGGGTAAGTGTCAATTTTAGTTAAGTTATTTTTTAGTGCCGACAAGCCAGTGGTCTTTTGTATTAGCGGTAATACCCGTAAAACTGAGATTAGAGACAATTGAAACAATGCCGTTAGTTGCTACTTTTCGAATAAAATAATCATTATTTCCACATGGGTACAGTATTCCTTGTACTAAAATTACTTTCATTTGTGGATCTTCTTCTTCTCTTTTAGAAAAGAATAAGAAAGAAGAAGAAGATTTGTGGATCGATACAGTAATGGAAATAACTAGTTTCACTACATGTAAATGTGCCGAATTCGTAAGCTGTATAGTTTCAAAGAGTTAAGAGAAAATGAATTATAGAGAAAATAGTAAAAAAATGTGCAATATTTTGAACTCTGATTCAGTCAAATCTTTTGTTTTGACGTAATAGAGGCAATAAAGAGGCAATTGATTTGTCCACTGTTTCGCGAGACGTAAATTATTGCTAGCGAAATTTATGTGTTATACCTACGTTCTTCTGAATAATCAGGCGTGAATAATTGCATTATTAATTTGTTAACAACAACTCAAAATATTTGTATACAGGTTGGCTGGGCTCACGCTGATATGCCTCCTGGCATGATGCTTGGACAAGATGAGAACTCTTGGGCATTTGATGGATACAATGTAAGTAAACTTGATCTTTAGTTTAGTGTAATTTTAATAAAAATCTTTATATAGCTGCAAAGAATTCGTGAGATTATAATATAGTTTATGATTATTATTTTGTACTAGTCGTGTTAAGATTCACATAAATATCCTGTATACTATTTTATAATAGATAACGATGCAGTTATTAATAAAATGGCCCAATTTAAAAAACGTAATACTAAAATAAAAACATTGTTATGTTTGACTGAATTAATTTTAATTTTCAAAGGTCTTTACTTTTTCATATTTCATAAATCTTTTTCTAAACCCTTTCAATTATAAATGCTCAATACCTTGATGGATTTTGTGAGCAAGATTTGCTCACTAATGCCTTTTTTATACATAAATACCGAAAGTTAAAAATATATGGCTGTCATCAAAACTTGATTCAATAGATTATAATTAGTAAGTATACTCCATCGTTGATTGCACCGTCACTTGACATCTGATGGCCAATTCTCATAATATAATATAAATTATAGTTCTTCTCGTGCGTATAAAAATCTAACGCATGTTTCTTTTTATAACTAAATATTTTACAAAGTAAAGAAATGTTATAATCTCACGATTTCTAAAGCCATCTAGGAACACAACTAGACTTATTTAAAGTCAAAGCTTTTCCGGCACAACGCATTGAAGAAGATGATAAAACTTAAACTGTGTGCTTATGACGGTAGTCGCAAAAAGTGCACGCCGGCTCGAGCGACACGTTCGGGCAGCAGCTCAAAGTTGGCGACATTGTGGGCTGCTTCCTCGACGTACCTGACCAGACCATTAGTGAGTTACCACGACGTAGGGGGCACCCAGTGATACTCTGATTTAGTTATCAAATACCTTTGTAAAGAGTAAAAAGAGATGCAATGTTATTTTCATGATGTCTTTTAAGAAGAAACGACAGAAGAAGACGAAGAAGATAATAATTATGTTCTAATATACGTATACTCAAAATATCTATACAAGACAAAAGTATCGCAAATACGAATGAAAATTGATGAAAATAATAATCGACAAGTTGAGCATTTCAACTAACCGTAGATTAATCTTGAGATTTTGTATATATGTAATAATACTCAAATTAGAAAATTATTGTTGAGATCAATGATGCTATAATTTTAATAACTATTAGAAACATAATTATTATTCTTATTACAGTTTATTGTTAAGAAATCCATAAGGTTTCTTGTTTAATATCGACATATATTTTGCTGACATCTTTGTTAAGGAAATTGAACCTTTATTGGCAATTCTAAATACATAATTATAAGATGTTTTCGCCATTTTAGTCTTTAAAAATACAACCTACTGATTTAGAAATGTAAATATATGAATAAATCCTTGAAGTTAATTATGCGATACACACATTAATATATTACAAATCGAAAATCAGAATTCTTAAAATTAATGAGATTGTAAAGACTTTTATCGTCTATTTTATATTGTTTTGTTTTCTTTTTACTAAATCAGAGTAGAACTGGCGTGCCAGGTATTCTCCTATAACTAAGTATGTGGTTAACTGGTGGTAACTTTCTGTAAGATAACTCTGTAATAAATCTCCTATATTGTGCTCCTCTGTGGAATGTAGTGTTTGCCCCGTAAACCTTCATGATCTAAAGTTCTTCTTTAAAATAATCTTTTATGTAACGATGTTTTTATGTAACGGGACATATATTTTGGGGTTCTAAATATTTCAGTCAAGTTTTTGTCTAGGTCATCGCTAAATTAATATTTTATGTAACGAGTCTTGAATATTTCGATTCTCTTTATCGGTTACCTATTATCAACTGAAATTAATTCTATAGGTATAGTATTATTTAGGCTTCTAATGCCGGTTTAAATTTATTTTTATCTTCTGTTTTACTTATTGAAGGTAATAAGTATATTCCAGTTCTATTTATTCTAATATAAACATCAATAAATAGACCAACTTATTATACTTCGTGCCAAAATTGCACTATGCTAACTTTAAAAGTAGTTGTTTCTCATTTACTTTTTCACAAATTAACAGTACATATTTCAATTAGTGTTGTCGTAATGTATTTAATCTTCTCTATAAACGTAAAAGAAGCTTTCTGTTTTACTATATCATTGGCTAAACCGATTAGAAGGTAATTTTGTTGTTAAAATGTTGTTTTCCCGGTGAATAATACTTTCAACAACTTACAGGCAGATATGATTGTAAAAAATCACAGAATTCTAACATGCTTAATGTTAAATGTGGTGCCTCTTATCACCTTTCGTCTCATAATCTCGTGACGTAATAGATATTATTTCCTCATTCTTATGTGTTACTTCGTAACGTAAAGGACCTGATATTTGTTGCTTTGCATTAGTTTCATCTGGCATTTTTTTACAGATGTAATCTAATCTATATTATCCTGTATAATATAATATATTATTAGATAACCATTTATTTAGTCTAAGTTGGTCATGCCATATCTCACAAAACTATTATCTTCAATAAGAAAAATAGTGAACAGATAGACCAAAGAAACTAGCCGGAAAAACAGGCTCTTCATCCTAGGTAGAATAGTTGTTGATCAAAATTCAACCGTAAGCCATATACAATAAGGTAAAACCGTTTTTCCCGACTTTCAAGGAGGAAAAGGTATACAGCGGTAGCACAGAGTCTTTCGGCAAGCAATGGGCAGTTGGTGACGTTGTTGGAGTGTTCCTAGATCTCATTGATAAAACGATAAGTAAATATCATGGATGATATATTGTGTAATGGCTTTTGGACATGGCAGGAACATTTTCGTAGATATTTCTATCGAAATCTAATCTATATCTTGTCATTCATATATATCTTTAGTATATTCTTAAAATATATTTCTACGTGCAATCCGTAACCTTCTGTTAGACGCAGGTAAAATTAACACGTCTTTCTTATTCTATTATCGTTGTATGTATAAATGAATCAATAAGCGATTCGATCTTATTAAAACCTATTTTTGCTTTTACCTTGACACCAACTCAAAACAAAAAGAAACACTTATTCATGAAGTTCAAATCTCTGTGCTCAATAAAAAAATTTCATAATATATTTAGGAATTATAGTGACTTCACTAAAATAGCATAATTATAAGTCACATAATGTGACCGTTATAATTATGTCTGTTACTGATATTTTGTATTTGAGTAACAAATATTATATATATAATTTATCATATATTAGTATAATCGGGGATTCTTTTAAACACAATTTTTAAATATATTTAAATCATAATTCAAGACATTTTTTTATTATTTACTTATATTTATTCCAACGATACGTAGCGGTTGTTCAGCAGCCAAGTTTATATTTATATTGTTAATTATTATTTGTTTTGACTAAACCTTACTACACTTTTACATTAAAAATTTATTAGATTTTTAATCATCCAAAAAGTATATGTATACATCCTTGGTAAATATGCATTGCTAAATTAACAAAGAAATGTTCCTGCCACAATCAAATGAATCGCCACTTCAGTTAATTTGAATGCTTCAACGCTAAACGCTTCTAAAATTGTTCGACATTTAGTGCACACCGCATCGCTTCGCTTGCTATGATTGATAGATGCACCTGGAAACGATTGATAAATTGATTTGATCACTTTTTACCCCTTACCAAAATCATTGTCATTTAAATTCATTGGATTCATGTTTCAACATTGTTTGTACGATTCTTTGATTCCTCATTGATAGCATAGCTTATATTTTTTAATTGAGCACAGCTCACAATAGCACTATTTCAATCATTTAAAATACATTATCTGGATTTCAAACGTTCTCTGATGCATGAACAGCTTTTATTTGATACGTGACAAATGTCGTCATAAATCTCTAGAGCCTGGACATTAACTGACGCGTCAGTGAAGCCTGCGTCATTTAGTTCCATACTCTGTGACGCTAATATGTCTAAGAGGCTCAAAAGCTGTTTTATACGCAAAAGAACTATAACAGTCCATCGTCTTTGTTCTGAATATGAATTGATGTAGAATATTTTACATTATTAAGCATTTTTAATCAACTTTCGGTACTGTCACACAATATACAAAATAATAGTTATCACAACGAATTAAGCCTAAGCATTTGTAATATTGAACTAATTATCATAGACAATGTCTATGTACCTATATCTTACCAACCTTTTGTAAGTCTAATGATTTTTGGTACTTGGGGTGGATCAAAATAAGCCGTTATTTTTAAGTAGCAGTTAATATATTTTTTAGCAACAGTCGGATAAAAATAGCATAGCGAATATTACATCGTAGCTAGATTACGGTAGTTTTCAAATGAATATAAAACAGATTTGTTTTTAGATTAACTTAGACATGCCAAACTCATTACTATAACTATATGTTCATGTAAATAACACTTATAATAAATAATTTGTCCTATTTTAATTTTGTGTATTTACCAAATAACCTTTTATCGATGTTTGAATAACTGTATTGAAATTAAATTGTTGTAACATTAAGCAGAATACTGTTATTTATTATTATTTTAAATGAGACACTTTCATATTTTATTTGACAGAAGGTTATTAGGTAGATTATATAAAGAGTGGATTTATATTTTTTTATATATACTTCACCTGTTTATAACTAACATGTGACATGCTTGACCCTTATTATAATACTTCGTTATTAATCTATAACTACATGTTACAATAAAAAATAACTCTATATTTCAATAAATTTTAGTTTTAAGGCTGTAAGTAGTTTTTGATGAGTGATTCTCCATTTTATAACTATAATATTTATAATATTATGATATATAATATTTATAATATTAATATTTATAATATTTTATAATATTCCCTGAGATCGCGGGTTCGATTCCCGCACAAGTCAAACATTTGTGTGCATGAACATGGATGTTTGTCTTGGTCTGGGTGTTTCTATGTATTTAAAAAAAGAAGTATATATGTATGTTTATCCATTGTCTAGAACCCATAGTACAAGCTCTGCTTAGTTTTGGCTAGATGGTGTTGTGTGTATGTGGTAGAATATTATTATTAATATTATAAAAGTAAGTATGCGATTAGGTACTTCATATTTGGTACATTCGATATTTATTACTATTTATAAAATGATATGAAATTGTTACGACAAAGCACAAAATATTAGATGGTTGAGCAGTATTTTGTGAGTTTTATCATAATATAGTTAAAACGAAGTCAGCTTGTTAACGAATGCACAAAATCAATAATTCGGAGGGCTAAGTGGGCCTGGCAGGTACCGACTAACCGCTTGATTAGTCGCTACATTGTTCTGCAATCATGTTCGCTGGTCATTAAAAAGCTGTATAAATTAGCTATAACTCAACGGTTCTATAAATGATGTCAATTTACTTGGAATTGACAAATTAATATGGAAAATACAACAAATAATTTGAAATACGAGTATAATCTAGAAATACTTACCAAAAAGGAACTTAATTTTGTTTAGTTTATACCTTGCTGTTTTATGTTATTTTTTATAATTCAATAGGACACTTTAAGTTAATATTCCCTGTTCTTTTAGCCATATTAGTAGCAAGGAACCTTAGGTATCGTATAAGTAGTACTTTACTACTACACATAACTTTCAAACTAGCTATTATAAAATTATATTCTAACACGATATTCTATGTGTCAGGTTTTTCGCTAAACGGTGAACTTTTAATGGACGCCCTGGGCGGTGAGACGACTTTCGCTGATGTGCAAGGAGACAACTTCGTGCCCGCTTGTACTTTGGGAGTAGGGCAGAAAGCCAGGTAAGTTCAAGTAGTAACAGAAAAATAACTTTTAAGAAAAGATCTCGGTAATTATAAACCTTTTTATGGGAAATATTATAAACTTTTGCGGGCAATTATATTAACTTTTGTGGACAATACTATAAACTTTTGTAGACAATTATATAAACTTTTGTGGGCAATTATATAAACTTTCTTGAGCAATTATATATTTTTTTTGGTGGCGTACATTGATGTCATACCTATATATTTAGTACTGAAGCACTGAAGCAACTAACTTAGGGAGAATAACAGATGTTTAAATTCTCGTTAACTTTTGCTAAGGAACAATACTCTGATACTGGAATTGTTAAGACATGACACTTCCGATGCAAAACAATCCATAAATAACTTTTTCTTTATAATGAAATATTTGTGTAATCTCGCTATAGAAACATTTAATGTCCACTAACAGGGTTCTAGTGTTTTAAATAATAGTTAGTGTAAACAGTTGTGTGTTATATCCATTCTGTATTCTGAAGGGGCCTTTTATCCCAGTCTGTGTTCCTGTGGGAGCCAGTATTTACTAAGTTTAATATTATAGAATGCATGTATATTAATAACTTTTGAACTTTTGCATTGCGTGATATACATAAAATTCATAACGAGTATTAACGCAATCAATAATGTTCACCTTTTTGATGCTTGACATTTCGACCAGGTGACACGGGTCGTAGTCACAAGGATTTTTGTCATTCTTTGTGATTTACCCAAATTTGCGCAAAAATGTTTTTAGATAACTGTTTGGAGACTCTAAATTAAATAAAGAAACATACATATAAATTTATGAATTTAACCTATACACTTAATAGGACAACAACAACACTTGTATAAGCAACAAAAGCAAAAAATCATTTGAATATTGTAACATTCATAAATAGGTCAATGTCAAGGTCACCATAATGTTCTTAATATAACTTACGTGTTGGGTCGCCAGGTTAACATATGGCCAGGACGTGAACACACTGAAGTACTTCACCACATGTGGTCTGCAGGAGGGATATGAACCATTCTGTGTGTAAGTATATAGAAATTATATAGGTATAACATATTAGCTGTTTTTATTACAGTTAGTTGTTCTGAATATTGTTAGGAAGTCCTTAATATAATAAAAGATCGCAGATGTCTGTGTCTCTGTCTATCTCTGTTATTGATAAATAAAGTACAGATCGTACTTAAGGCTGTGCCGAGCGAAATGTGCCAAAATAGGCGGTCACAGTTAAGTGAATAAAATCAACACTTTTTGTTTAATACAAGTATAAAATATACATTTACTATAACAATGAATGTGTTTACAATTACTCTGTGTAAAAAACGTAAAATAATTAATATTTTCGCCTACAAATTCTGTAACTTTGCACGAAAAATACAAAAACGTAAGCTCGCGTTACGTGATTTTTAGATTATAACAGTAGAAATCTATCCTATTTTACAGCTTAAACGAAATATAAATAGTTATATTACAATTTGTCCGTCCCAAATATTTAAGTTATTGGTTGACAATAAAGATACATATTTATCAAAAAAGCACTTCAAATCCTTCATACAATTTTACTATGGCGGCGACGCGCCGATTTGAATATGCGCCGTACGAGCTCTGTCATTATCTGTTTTACGCTCGGCGCAGTCTTAAGCAGTTGTAATTTGTATATTTACGATTTTATACTAAATCCGTGTATTCAAACCTAATTAATCAATCTTTTTGGCAGTAATATGAAACGTGACGTCACTCACTGGTACACCAAGGACCAGCCGATCTACGAGAACACGGATGAGATACCGGACACTAAGATTGACGTCACGAGGATACCAGCTGGCTCAGGTAGACCACTATCTCACTTATTTAACTCATTGTAGTCCAACGAAACCCGTTTCATTTAAGTAAGAACTCCCGCACTATGAATAAATCCTGTGTCGCGGGGGACTTAACAACGGACACAAAGAATACCCAGACTTGGTACAACCATTTGTGGAGCACACAAAGTTTATTCCCATGCGGAATTCGAACCCACAACACTCGGCGCAGTGGCAGTGGCGAGGCAACCACTTAAGCCACTGCGCTATCCGTGCAGTCAAGTCATTTAAGGTTGTTCTGTTATCAGTAGGACTAGTGGCTTGCCCTGGCTGTGTAACCACTTCTTTTTACCAGGGTCTTCAAACAATATCTAGTGTTGCAAGGCTGTGACAACCGCTTGCCATAAGGCCGCTATATAGACGAATATTAAAACGTCAGCCTTGCTACGGATTTGTGAGTTATTCGATTATTCCATTATTCGATTTCAATCGATTACGATTAGAAAACTTTATACTTCATTTTGCAAGCTAGCAGTGCAAGATGAAGCTAGAAGTACACGATTTAGAAGAAGGCGCTTCGTCTTATTTATGACTAGCTGTCCTTAGTGATTTCACCCAGGTTTATGATTACTGCTCTGCGCCCGTGGCTCGTAGCGTGATATTATATAGTCTATGTTAATTCTGGATAAAGTAGCTTTCAAATGACAAAAGATTTTTTAAATCAGTCCCTTAGTTTTTGAGTTCATTCATTACAAACAAAAGTACTAATCTTACCTCTTTCTAATAGACTAAATATAATTTCTGTCGATCATAAATTCAGTATCGATTATAAATGCAATTGTTACTCAGTATAGTAAATAATCTTTTTTTATATTATTTTAGACACTCCACCGTGCATGAAGATTTCACACAACACGTTTGAAACGATGGAGAAGGCGAACTGGGAGTTCTTGAGACTTTCATTACCTGTCATCTGTCACTCCGAGTTTATTGAGTAAGTTATTTTCTTTATTTAATACTAGATTTTGCTCGCGGTTTCACTCGCGTAGATGTAGATTAGGTTAGATTAGTAAAAGTACTTTTTTCTGGATGAAAGGTACCCTATGTCCTTTTCTATACCCCTGACAACTGTATGTGAAATTCCATTATTATCAGTCGAGTAGTTAAGGTGTGAGAGCGTAATAAACAAAAGCTTACTATGCTATCGAAAGTATAATAACATGAGGCTTCCTTCTCATCTTTTAATTATTCGTTTTCTTAAACGTTACTAACTTCCACAGTGAGGCAGAAAAAGCTCGTCGTTGGGTAGAAATCAAAGAAAGGCAGCAAATATTAATGAAGGAGGCTGTCGAGGCGCAAATGCCGGCGCACATCGACCAGATTATGAGGAGCGGGTTTACTATGAACGACATCAAAGGTATGCTGTTTGAAAATGAATTTTATTGATGAATTGAAAAAATAGAGTTTAGTTTAGTTTGGAGGTTCTTCAAGCAATGTTTTATTTTGGTTGTGTAAACCATGTAATTAAAAAGTCGTAGTGTTTTTTCCAGTAACTAACGTTTAAATAAAGTTATAATATAAATGCGGCGTGTAAAAGGCAAATGAAAGACTAAAAGACCAGATTTTTGAAGATATAAATCTGCCTCCCCTTTCAGGCGGGGGCAGATTTAAAAGGAGTGCACCGCACTTGTGACTCCTCTAGTGTTGCGAGTGTCCATGGCCGGCGGTAATCGCTTACCATCAGGCGATCCGTCAGCTCGTTTGCGTTCTACACCATAAAAAAAAAACATTTTCAATGAGACGAAAATGAGTGTTGTGCAGAATTATATTCGAATGGTATCATTCGATTACAATAAATATGAGCACAGCATTAATTTACATCTCATTTAAAATATATTTTATATATAGTGTTAAAATTACCAAAAGACAATTATTGTGTACATTGTCATTGCAAATAACTGCTACTAGGTACAGCCTAATTTAAAAAACTCAAAAATGGCGGTATTTGATCAATCCATATCGATAAATGTTTCATAATGTATGTTTTCCACTTTGCGTTTTACCAGCCCAATAACATTTTATAGAAAAAAAATATTAATTCCTTTGTTAGTCATGTATCTTATGTGGAGGCCAGTCAGTGCAGACCGGCGACACTTCGACCCAGTGGGATCTTTTGTGTCGACACTCTCCCAATAACGACTGCCATAGATGTACATGGCAGCCGGGACCGACGGCTTAACGTGCTCTCCGAGACACGGAGCAGGCGATAATTGTCAATCAATACACACATAATTTCGAAAAGTCATATAACTTCCGAAAGTCAGAGGTGCGCGACGTGGGTTCGAACCCGAGACCCTCTGCATTGCAGTCTGTTGGTCTCCCCACTGAGCTATGCTTTTGTTAGTCATAGTAATAAATAGTAGGTATACAATTTTTTTTATTCCTTCCTGTATTGTAAATACTCGTACATAAGACTACACTTGGCTTTTTGAATCTAAACCTACAATTACATATGTGTTTATTTGTAATAGTTCCCCTGCTGTATTTTACTTTAGCTTTTTAGTAACTGTTGTTTTAATAATAATATTATGTTGCACTTATGGTCCTTCTCTGTGGTGTATGCAATATGACTCATAAACTGTACCTTGTATTATATATCGCCTACTCATAGTCACGTCGCATTATACCTATTTGAGCTTATGGAATATTTCAAACCATAGATTTTACATAAAGTTAATAATAAATAATCCTATCGCCACATATTATATTATAAAACTCGAATTGACACGTAAACATTATTATCTGAAAATGTCATTAAAATAAGTTTGAATGCCTTGAGGTACACCTTAAAGTAATTAACATTTTGAGGTTTGATTCTAAAGTTTAACGAGAAGAAAGGAGCAGAACGACGCTTAGAAAATTCAATAAAATATTTTGGGATATAAAATCTAAAAAAGATAATTCTTGAGAAACGTCCGGAGTGCTCTCGAAAAAATTCGCTACCCGAGTTCTAGATTATTTTGAAATGAACAAAACAGCAGTTATTATCATCATATGTGATTAAACCCAGGATATTGCATACACCTCGCCCCAACCAATGCTTTTACCCTTATTTTCCCCTCCACCCCTAGGCTTACACTACGAGGATGGCCCGGAGGAGGTTCCCAGCTCCAAGGTCAAGAGACAGCCGTCACGACCGCCGCGCAAAGGCTCCATAACTCGAGGTGTCACTATACAAAATTATAATTTGCAACCAGGTTCATATTTATAGGATCGCTTTGTATATACGTTTGTGAAAAGTCTGTATAGGTTTGTATGGCATTGTTCATAAAGATACATGTCTTATGAGTGACCTTTTAAAATACTTGCTTGCAATACATAATGGCTGAAGGTAATAGATAACTCCTCGAAATTTTCTTTATAAATTAGCGCTGCTATTAATATGGTACAGATATATAAAATATTATATATGTATATAAATATAGCATATCTTGCCACATGTGGCGTGCAAAATTTAAGTAATTACATGAATACAATTTAAATAAGAATATATAAATTATTGAAATTACATACGTATATTATTCCTTAGTAGAATACAAACCAGCAAATAAAAATATAATAAAACTAACACACAGCACATTACAATACATTTATAAAAAAGTTTATAATGTCAGCTAGATTATGGATCTATCAATGAAATATTCAGTTACCGAATAATATCTCTTTTCAATGAATAATGCGCTCCAGACCGAATTTCGGCCACGGGCGGCCAATCTTAACGGAGACTGGCCATCTGCACAGGAGATTTTATAGTGCACAAGTATGTGCGCAATCTCAATTGCACTCTCTATTCCCTAACCCTCATCATCCGAAGGGCCGGTAATCTGACACGACTGGAGAGAGACCAGGCGCAGGACCAACGGCTTTACGTGCTTTCCTAGGCACGGAGGTGTCTAACACCGCCAACTTCCTAACTCCGGGCTCGTATTGAGATATCTTTTTGTTGGCCCGACCCGGGATTTGAAACCAAGACCTCATGCACAGCAGTACAATTCACTATCGCTGCGCCAGTTTTCAAATATTAAAGTAAATAATTTACGCATAAACAGTGTTATCGATAAGTTGGTGAGATTGTAAAGTGAAATTGGTGTTTGGTATGTCTGGTGTCTATGTGTGATAGTTACCACTGAGCATGAGGCAAGGCTGCCACTAAAGACGATGACAATAATACTAAAATATCTTAGAAAAGTTAAGTTAGTCTTGAAGACTAATTTATTTAGTTGAATGTATTTCTCGATATCAAATAAGATACACCAAATGACACACAAACGAATCAACATAGATATATCATGTGATTTATTACATGCTTTAGGCTTGAGCACTAAAGTATGCTAGTAATTGTTTTATGACACATGTATGTATGTATCTTATGTGGGGGCCAGTCAGTGCAGACCGGCGACACTTCGACCTAGTGGGATCTTTTGAATCGACACTCTCCCAATAACGACTGCCATAGATGTCCATGGCAGCCGGGACCGACGGCTTAACGTGCTCTCCGAGGCACGGAGCAGGCGATAATTGTCAATCAATACGCACATCATTTCGAAAAGTCATATAACTTCCGAAAGTCATAGGTGCGCGACGTGGGTTCGAACCCGAGATCCTCTGCATTGCAGTCTGTTGGTCTCCCCACTGAGCTATCGCTGCTCTATGACACATAAAACCCGTAATATCGATCATAGTTTAAACCACAAAAGAAAGTTTAAACTATTTAGAAATTGGGATTCGAGTTTAAACCCTAAAACACATACATGATTAAGACTGCGCCGAGCGTAAGACACATAATGACAGAGCTCGTGCGGCGCATATACAAATCGGCGCGCGGCCGCCATAGTAAAATTGTATGGAGGATTTGAAGTGCTTTTTTGATAAATATGTATCTTTGTCAACCAATAACATAAATATTTAGGACGAACAAATTGTAATATAACTATTTATGTTTCGTTTAAGCTGTAAAATAGGATAGATTTCTACTGTTATAAATTATAATCTAAAAATCACGTAACACGAACTTACGTTTTTGCAAATTTACGTAATTTTGTAGGCGAAAATAGTAATTATTTTAAGTTTTTTACACGGAGTAATTGTAAACACATTAATTGTTATGGTAAATGTATATTTTATATTTGTATTAAACAAAATGTGTTGATTTTATTCACTTAACTGTGACCGCCTGTTTTGGCACATTTCACTCGGCGCAGTCTTACGCACTTTAAGGATTTTTCTCTCCAACCTACATTTCTGTTTAAACTCACTTCATAGTTTCACTATGATTGATAGTTGATATCATTGGTATTGAATATACTGTGACTTAGACCCGTAACTCTTAAACTCTTTTCCGGTGTTCATGGCTTTAGTAAGACCTTTCAGTTAATGCCATTTAAAATTGAAGCAAGTATTTCAAAAGTTCTATCGCACAACACATTCATTGACTACATTCAAAAGCGAGCACTGTTTTAAAATGTGATGTCTCGACATGACATGACAGAGAACTAACACAGTAATATTATATAAATCACTTGTTGTAAGTCCACGAATTCAAATTCCATTACTGACACAAACATTATCAAAATCAGGGTTCGTGCCATTATCCTACCATTGTTATTGCATGCGGGAGAGCGAGACAAAATATATCGCGCCGTCTCGTTCTGGCGTATGAAATAATAATGCTTTAAGAGGCGGTGGTAAGGACCTAAGGCCCTATTTTTATTACATGAGTATTATGGTTTTCCTATCTTATGATAGGAAAACCATAATACTCTCTAAAAATAGGAGATGTTATCATCTCGACGTCCATAGTTTCATAAAAGGCTAATGGAACTACTTATACGTTGTCCATGCCCATTTCTAATGATTTAACGTGCGTGTGATAGAAATGTCTGGTCATATTCAAAGACTAATAATTGGAGGTAACTTATATTTTGAATCAATTATGGTTTTGCGTTTGCATAGGGTTTGCAACAGCATTTCTTATAGTAGTATGGGTCCTAAGGGTGTTTTTGTATGTACGTAATTTTATACACTATAGCAAAAAGCATCCAAAATAAATTTTGGTTGGAAAAATAGCATCAGAATTGGTTGCGAGCAATTATGCTATATACAATTTGGATATTAAAAAACGGATGTCGTTGGGATTTTTCTCTATCGTATACCATACTACCAGATTAAAAAAAACCTTGTATCTTATTTAGTACATATTCAAAAGGTTAAAAACATATTTGCTTATTTAGTTTTGGGTATCGTAAGGGTCACAATATCTGTTACGTGAGATATCTGACCATAGTAAGCAAAATTTACCTATACGAAAATATAAACGTCTACGTAGTATACTATACTTACGAGGATTATGTCAGACAGACGTATCTATTTCACGTAATAAACTAAGAAGTGTAAGAATGAGACTTTAAAATGGTTTTTATATTCACTCAGGTCAAGTAAACGGCATGCATCGTTCGACCAGCGAAGCTGAGATGGCGAAATACGATCTTGGCAACCAGACTTTGTCACCTGATGACAAGAAAGACAAACGAGGACGATCACCGTTCAAGTAAGTATTTATAATAAAGCAGCAAAAGGTGTTGTATACCTTTGATGGGTTTCTGGAATCCTTTAGGGGGCGCTGCACTGTCAGGTTTTGTTGACGGCGAGCGGAATGCCAGCGTGTGTGACATAATACATATGGTCCTATAACCATATGTATTGTGTGCCATGCGCTGGCTTACTACAGTGACAACTTATTTCAAAGAACGCACAACGCAACGCACAACTGATTCCCCTGGTGTTGCAAGTAACAATAGACTATAGTAACTTTGTAGCCCACTACACACTCATAAAAATTAGAACAATACAGAAAAACGGTATAGGTACCACTCAGCCTCCGCTATCTGTGTGTGGTGGAATTTTACCAATACGCTAATGATTATGCTATTTACTACTGTTATTTTAAGAAAGAAATACTATTTTCTGCCACTGAATTCTCACATTTTTGCAAGACAGGCAGCTTTTACAAACTGCAATAATATAATTTTATCTGACAGGTTCTTCAGAAGCAAGCGCGGCGAGAGCGGTGACCGTGGTAAAACCCGCAAATCCAAGACACCAGATCCGTTTAGCGACACAGAAGTATCGCCTGAACGTGGTCCCAGAAGACCTAACCCCCAGATCAAGGTGTCACAGGTATGTTCGACCTTATTGAACAAGAATAAGTACCATTTTGCACTGTGTTATATTCTGGTTCATATCAAAAGACTGTTTTCTTTTTGATTATTTTCTTTGCATTATGAATGAGTTACAACATACAACACTCTTAATAAGTTATTCCTCTGTAAAATGTCCAATGAGGAACAATTGTGGCTTATTTATTGGCTACTTTTATTTTACTTTTTGGCTGCACAAATGAAACCTTGTACATGACGCAAGTAGCTACATGCGCAGCTAGTCACGTGAGTTACATGCGCAAGCTAGTCACACGATTTACATGAGCAAGCTAGACACCCGTGCTACATGCGCAAGCTACTAACGCGAACTACACGCGCCGGCTATACATATGTTCGAGTTAGTCATAAGGGCTACTTACGCGGATGGCCTGCATCGATCGATTACACGATACACACCCATCGAAGTGCCTCTTATTGTGCATGTTAACCATATTGTGTAAAAGAGCCATAAGGTTTGAACGGCTCCAAAAAGCCTTAATTCTGAAACTTATAAAATCAAGAACAATATTATAAGTAAATTACAAACTTTTCTATGAGCACTCTTTGTAAATTGTTAATATCACTTTTTGTATATAATTCTAATGGAAAGTCTTGTCTTGTTTCTTGTCGCACTTGGAAATATATAAATATAAAAATAGGATTTGATGTGCTTTTCGAAATTGTAAATTTAATGCCGTCAATGTGATCGTTGTTACAATATAAGAAGGTTAGTATTGTCTCTATGTATAAAAGCGCCACTGTTCTTGGAATCATTTAAAATTTGTGGTTCAAATTCTGGAAGGCGTTTTGCGCTTGGTCTTTCGAACCCGGCAATCGATATTCCGCCACCCTCGTGCGGTTTTCAATCGCCCTTACTGGGAGTCTTCCGATCCTATGTTTGGTAACTGGTAATTTGTGGCTGGAAAACGTTATATCTCGCATAAATCTCATCATACGAGAAATGAACAATACTTAAATTATCAAACTATTTAATCGATAAGTTTGGAATGAAATGGTATCGAATAGGTTCGATCCAAACTTATTATATCAAAGCCATAACCTTTTTCTATTGCAATTATTGATTTAGATAAGCCAAAGGTAAATTATTATTTAATTCCTTCCAATTCATCAAATTGTTACTTACCAAAGTAAATCATGATTTTTTCGGCAGCCCCTGTCGTCAACGGCATATGACATATATTCTACTATCATCATTCCATGTTATGTTCCTTTTTCATTATTATTTTAATACTTTTTGTGTCACGAAGGCGAATCAAAGGTATAACGGCATGCAACCGCGCGCTAGCCGCCCCAACTTGTACGGAAGCCAGGGTGGGCTGAATGTAAGTCCTGCCATCACACCCTTGTTATACTAACGTCTAACATAGCATTGTGAGCATATCGTATTAATAACTGTCTGTATGTGTGTATTTATACCGGTTTTTGTATTATTTATATATTTTTGTGTTAATTTGTAGGTATGTTCAAATAAAATGTATTGATCGCCACATGTATTAAATAAAATTGGAACTCTAACCTTGGCATCCACAACCTAATGTGATGGTTTTCTTCCGTTGGTAAGAAAGTATTTATAGGCATGCAAAATATATTTAATACGTCTGCAAAAGAATATATACCAATGTCAAGAGCTCTAATTGTTAATTGTGGATATGGTCTATTTGTATATAAATCCGTTAAATTTTTCGGTATACGCGTGGTTTAATAACAAGCATCAAAAAAGTTTCATAAGTTATATATTTAGTATATTAAATACATCTATGACTGTACGAAGCAATAATTACGCAACGCGCGTAGTGACAGTTTGTAGTTATGCTATAGAAGAAAAACTAATTTATCCATTACTTAGAAACTAAAACTTAAATAAGCTCAGCCACTTCAATTTTCTGTTTCTGTAAAAAAAACTTCTTCTGTATCGCCTATTTTAGAAACTCTTAAATGAAATATCTTCAACAGGGCCGGATTAAAAGTCTTTGACGATCTGACCAGCAGAGAAGTGAAGACCCTAAATTATTTTTTAATCAAACAAAGAAATGAATCCAGTTCTTGAAGTAAATTCAGTTAAATATTCTGTGTAAGACCTTTTTGTGAAGGCCACTTATGTAAAGCTATTTTTCTAGAGGCTGAGTGAAATGTCGCTTTTTGTAAAGTCTATTTTTTGTTTTACTATTTATAAAGGTCTCTTACTGTAAGAGTTTTTTGTTTATTAATTTTTATTAATATAATTGTAGATGCTATTTTTCGTAGAGGCTCCTTTTTGTGGAGGTTTCTGTTGTGGAGTTTCGAGTCTGAAACTCTTGTACTCTCCTGAATCCGGCCCATATCTTCAGTAGATCTCTTCTATCTCTTTTTACCATCCAAATATCATTGTATATTCTTCACCGATCATCCTCACATCCTCGCCAATGATTCCCAACAGTCAAACCTTCAGATGGCGACACCGACGCAAGACCGCAAGCAAATGACGACAAGCACACTGGCCACGGCCACGACTGAGACGGTCGGCAACGAGATCTTTGACGCGGAATGCTTGAAGCTCATCAATGAGTACTTCTATGGTGTTAGGTAAGAATTCTCACCATTTGTGTAGCTAACGTAGTCTTTAAGATTGCGATGTCAACCATCACTCTTACAGAGACATTAGATTGGGTAAATATGCAGAAGGTGGAAATTTCTGAATAAGTTTGTACGGGGCACGACTTTCTGTTACTGACTGATATTCTAAAGAGAAAACACTGACCTGGAACAACTATCTTAGAAAAGAAGAATGGAAATAAATGCTGATCGACCAAGAAGTTCGAAGGCGTATTTCACACATTGCGACAGATATGTTAAAGTGCCTTCTGCGCAGGACATTTCTTAACTCCGTATTACTCTGAGAATTTTATTATGCAAAAATCAATACTGCTTTATCCGGCCGTAGATTGAACCCGAGACCTGGTCTGTTAGAGTAAGCGAAAACATATGTCACGGGAGCATCTAAGCAGATACCTATATTATTAGGATTGCTTTAATTATTATTAGGACAAAAACAGATTCTAAGACATACCATTATATCGCAGGATATTCCCCGGTCAAGACCCAACGCACGTGTACATTGGATGGGTGACCACTCAGTACCACTTGCACTCCAAGGACTTCAACCAGAGCAAGGTTACCAAGTCCTCTGTCATCATCACCGATGATTATGATAGGGTGATCGAGAGGTGAGTTATATTATTTTTATAATAATTTGGATATATAAAATAAAAAGAAATATTCTGATTTTAATACAGTATAATTAATTCAAGAATTATAATAAAATTAACAAAATATATCCTGGGCAGTATTTGACCAAAAAAATTATATAAAGTACTTTTTTTGGCAAATATTGCCCATGCTTGATTAATATTATGTGTCCAAAGTGAATGGGATAGGCAGAAATTATAGATCTAGTAGAAATTTCTCCATATTGAAATTAATCTGGACACAGGCTATGACTAAATTAAACCGCCGAGCGTGCATGATAGAAGTGATTGAAGCAAAAATGATATGCCATGATCGTAGCAACAAGAAATCTCCGAGAACCAGTCTGTATGTATGTATCATCATGTTCTTTTCCAAGTGTAAACCGCCAATCCTGCTATATGGTGCGAGCTGATGAGCTATACAACGAAGTGATGGCTGAAGCTACCGCCAAGGGAGCCTCACAAGGAATGTTCATCGGATGCTCCGTGGATACTTCCACTGGTACCGTGTCCTTCACCTGCGAGGGAAAGGATACCAGCATTAAGTTCAAGGTGAGGATCTGATGAGATACGGCACCAGGGATAATCTGCTTCTAGCTTAATTAATCTTAAGTCTATGAGATTTCTAGTCTTACCAAATGTATCTAAAAATGAAGTTTCTATGGAACTAATTCTATTTAACTTCTGCAGTCCTAAAAGAAAACGATGTAGATATTAATAAATATTGTTATTTTATGCTCTCTGGCCCCGTGGTACGGTGACGTAGCGGTAATGAATGCGGCTACAGTGCGTAAGGTCTCTGGTTCAAATCCCAAGGCTAAGCATAAAAAAGTATTGTGTCTCCACAAGTTGTGAATTCTTAATAGCAGTCCGCAGTTAGGCAGTTGTTTATGTCGAACACCTCTGTGCCTCAGAAAGCACGTAAAGACGTTGATGCTAATGTTTTTCTGGTTGTGTCGAATTGTCACCGCAACGGATTATCAGAATTATAGCAAAGATAATACACTTATACGCGCGCCTCAAATTCTTTGATTCTCTTTCATCACTAAAAAGAACTTGGTCAATATCTTGATAATTATATTTTTGGTGATGTTTGGTTTTCTAATAGAATCTATTAATTTTCTTAGATGGAGCCCGAAACCAAACTGTTCCCGGCTATCTTCGTGGAAGCTACTTCAAAGGAGATCCTGCAGATCGAGCTGGGTAGGTCCTCGACCAGTCTGCCACTATCTGCCGCCGTGCTGCCGACCAGCGACAAGCACGTCATACCACAGTTCCCACCGAGGCTCAAAGTGCAATGCTTGAAGCCACATCAGTGGGCTAGAGTAAGTAATTTTACTTTCTATTATAGCTTACAAATATAGAATACGGGATGAAATGAGAGTGCTTTCCTGGAACTATAAAGTTAACTATGACTGGGAATTAACATTACTTGATATTTATAAAGTGTTTTTTTTTATTATTCAACAAAGGTGGAAAACACGCATACAGTCAGTTTTATTTTAAACAGTGACCGTACTCTATATTTGACTACAACACCTTGGGTATAGATCATACCATGCTGCTCTTAAGACAAAAGGCTTAAAGATATTACAGCAAAAAGTTTTTAAAGAAAGGAAAGAAATTGGAGATTTTGCTACGTGACCCTCTGGCAAACTTACTTACCGGATGTAACACAGTAGCAGTGTTAGCTGCCTTACGCCACTTTCCTATAGGAATATGGTACTTCCCCAGGCTAGTCTTCTCATTCGTACCGGTACTTACTAATTAGCAATTGCGGTAAACGTACAATTAACCTCTGACGCTGAAATGACAGAAAGAATTGTTATTCACTTATGTCATTTAAAAATAATAAATACAAAGGTTAATAATAAGATCGTAATTATACTCTTAGGTGCCGAATCAATCTCTTCAAGTACACGCGTTGAAGCTGTCAGACATCCGCGGTTGGTCCATGCTGTGTGAAGACGCCGTTTCTATGCTGGCCCTACATATTCCTGGTGAGTTTAAGTATTTATCTAAAAAGCAGATAGTAGTGCGGATAGTAACCAAAAAAATCGTATTTATTTTGATGAATACGATTTTTTGATGAGAGATGAGAATTTGAACTATTCTTTAGAACTGACTTACACCTAAAATATTAAATAAAAAACATAAAAAGAAAATAAAACCTAACAGTAAAACTCTCTATTAGGCGTCATAGAGATCCTACGCGTCATAGTCGACTGGTGTCAAAAAATTAAATTATCTAAACCAAGTTTGTTTGTATGTAGAGTTTAAACTTGGATGTATGAACCGACATAACTTATTTAACTTGCACAGTCACTCAGTAACATATGTAGGTTTTAGAATAAAACATTTTTTACCACGTGAAATAAGCTTTCTCATACATTAAATTGATGATGAAATCTCTATGTGATATAATTTTCACTTTACATACATACCTAGATTCACGCCTGTTTCCCAGAGGGGTAGGCAGAGACTACGCATTTTAATTTGCTACGATTCTAACACTCTTCCCTGGCTTCATTAACTTTCATCACATTCCTCATACACGCTCGCCGGTTTAAGTTGCTCTTAACCTGGCCTTTGCCCAGAACGTCTCCGATCTGATCGAGAAAGGCCCGATGTCTCGGGAGAGCCTGACATAACCCTTTCGCCTCCCCTTGTGGCAAGGGGTATGTATAAGGAGCATTTTCCTAGGTAATAACCAAACAAAGGTCTTCCCCCTGCAACTGTATATGTAATATAATATTACATATATTTCAAGTAACTTTATGTAAGCACCAAGTCACTTAAGGTATAAGATCATAGGACTAACATGATACTCATAATAATTACAATAACTGTCATCATTATAAGAAAGGTTGTTTTATAACACACGTTTGTTTACAGAGGAGGACCGGTGCATCGACATCCTGGAGCTGATAGAGATGGACAAGCTGCTCAGTTTCCACTCTCACACGCTCACCTTGTACGCGGCGCTGTGCTACCAGAGCAACTACAGGTAATTAAAGAGTTATAAGCATTGCATCTGACCAAATGACTTTACATTTTCTTCTTCACTAAGTTTGGCCCGCGGCTTCACTCGCGTAAATGTAGGTTCGGTTAGTAACAGAACTTTTGTCTGGATGAAAGGTACCCTATGTATTTTACTGTTCCCCTGACAACGTGTATACGAAATTTCATGGTGATCGGTCGAATAATTTAGGCGTGAAAGCGTAACAAACAAACGAACTCACATTCGCATTTATAATATTAATTAGGAATCACTATATTAAAAAAGTTGGTATTTATTATAACGTATTTAAATTCGTAACATGTTTTAAAAAGAATAATTGTACTTATCAAAGTTTTGTTTTTAAAAGACGATTAATAAAGCATCTTAATCAAATAAGCTGCGAAATTTCATTAAAACGTAATTACTGGTATATTTTACAGTGTGGGCAATGTACACCTTCACAATAAAATACCTATAAGCTAAATTCTTCGTAAATAGAAACACCAATGATTAAATTATGTTCGGGTACTTTGAAATAACGACACTGGAACATTGAGACAACTACCATCTTAGTCTCCCCGTGACCATGGCTGCTGAAAAGCAACCGAAACGTCGGGGAAAGTGTAAACTTAAATATAAATAGTTTTAATAGTTTTAATAATTTAATTAGCATAAAAATTAGTAAAGTTTAATAGTATCTAGTAGTAGTGTAACAGTTTCAAAATTTTGTAATAAAGAGTAAAATAAATAACGCGATGAAATCCGTATATAGTAGTTTAATTTCAATGAATAACATTCGCGTAAACAGAAGACAATATTATCTATAAGCTAAATTCATACAATTTTTTTTTTTTAATCTTTATTTATTATGTGAATGGCCGCAAAGATGATCTGTCGCTTACCTACAACGTTTGATTCTGAGCACGCTGTTTATACATTTACATGAATTTCGATGTTTACTCTAACAGCCTAAAGGTCCGTAAACTGCACAATCAACTACCCTAATATAAATGAACGGTAAAATAACTCAAAATCTCGCAAATGCTTATTATGAACCTTTTATTGAACTGCAAACATTACTATTATTTTTTATTTTTTATTTTTTTATTTTCTCATCTTGGATAGCGAAGCGGGAGTTTAGGAGTCACGGGTTCGATTTTCAGGTCGTGCTAAGTGTTATTGGTTACTTGAAGTAAATTTACAATAGCAGCACAGAGTTAGGAACTGTGCCCGGTAAACGCCAAAATGCTCGCCTTCTATTACCTTCTCCCTAGCCTTTATTATTCCCAATTCACTTAGGGTCGGCTTTTTCTGGTCTAACCGGATTTGACTGGATATCAGTTTTTACACGGAGCGGCTGCCACCTGACCTCCGCAACCCGAATGCTACCGATACCCTAAGGCTAGACCAGTGTTAGGATATTATAGGGCACTGATTTCCCAAAAACGACTGCCATAGATGTTCATGGCAGCCGGGACCGACATGCAATTTGGGGTTATAAGCGAGAAACTATGTATGTATGTTTATGTTCCAGAGCGGCGCACGCGTTGTGCCAACACGTGGACCAGAAACAACTGCTGTACGCGATCCAGTCGCAGTACATGTCGGGTCCGCTGCGACAGGGCTTCTACGATCTACTCATCGCTCTACACTTGGAGTCCCATGCCACTACCATGTAAGTACATACACAATGTCTAACATGTGACCATACTGATTGTATATCCAAACTGCCTCCGTTGCGCAGCGGTAGTGAATGCGACTGCTGTGCATGAGGTCTCGGGTTCGAATCCTGGATCGGGCCAACAAAAAGTTATTGGGTTTTTCTGTAAATTAATTTAATAGCAGGCCGGTGTTAATTTGGTGGTGTTAGACACCCCCGTGCCTCGGAAAGCACGTAAAGCTGTTGGTCCTGCGCCTGATCTCTCTCCGGTCGTGTCGGATTGCCGTCCCATCGGATTATGAGAGTTAGGGAACAGAGAGTGTACTTGTATTTGCGTACACACTTGTGCACTATAATATGGCTTATGTTTAACTTATCACCAGATATAGTAAAATATAACAATCAAAAATTGACAAAAATAGTAAATGATCACCAAAATTAAAACCGCATTATATTAAAAGAGATCAAAATAAGTCGACGGAACCTCGCTTTGCGGGGCTCCTATTTTTGGGTGGGTTTAAGAAGGAACCTAACATAACCTAACCCTTCTGAGACGGAATGCAGTGATTTGAGGCGTATAGGTGCTCGTTATGATATATTTTAGTAAGCATATTTAGCTGCGCAATTAGTATTTTTGGTGGTCATTATATTTAATCCCCTATAATATCTCCTGCGCAGATGGCCAGTCTCCGTTAAGACTGGCCGCAGTAGCCGAAATTCGGTCTGGAGGACATTATTATTATATCCAAGTGAATCATAAGGTATCAATCATATATCTCATAACAATGACCTCGTTATTTTTCGCTATCGATATTTTTAGACTTTATAATAGAACTGAATGCATAAACTAGATGTTGCAAGAGAATCCATCCATTCATCTGAAAATATCCATGTCAAATAATAGTTGATAGCCAATTGAAGTGCACATAATAAATTTTAGCACCATCTTAGGCAGTTGTAATACTAACAAGGTTGCTAATATTCTGATGATCTTAAGGTTGCCGTGTCAGCGATTTAATACGACTAATGGTAGTTATTAAGATTTCATTAAATTTTGATACCCAATTAGGCTTCGTGCCTTAAAATATAGTTACACCAATTTTCATAAACGAATGCTTACACATAACAAAACAACATAAACAACACAAATGTTGGTATAACACAGAAATGGATATGTGGAGTATAACATCTAGTACGCCTACCATGATTCAGATTCAGATTCGTTTATTTGCCAGACTGTAAGTACATATAACAGATGTCAGTAATTGCAATCATGGTTCTATACATTCAACCATAACCATGGTGTGCCAAAAGGTCTTATTATATAATTTTATAATTTACAGTATATTCTAGGAAAATTATATTATCATCGAAGTTATTTTATTATATAAATACATATTATGAAATTAGAATTACTAAAATAGAAAATTGTTAATAATAATTAAATTATGTCATCTTTGTACATTATTATACATTAAATATTTATTATTATATATTATATAATATACCGAAATTTTGGGGCAATTGTTCGTATTATGCAACACATTCACTCACACACACACTCATTCACTCACTCACACATTCACTAACTTTTAAGTGCGGCAGACTTCATTTCGATGAAGTATGCCGTACTTTAAAGCAAAGTCACTTTGAAAGAAAGAAACCCGCAAATCTCATATTATATATAATATAATATAATATATATTATATTATATATATTATAATATTATATATAATAGCAGGTTGATTTCGTTTTGCCCGAATTTTTGGACAGGCATTTTTATGGTTTTACTATAACTATTTATTTATGCCGCAATTCGTTGAAAATAAGTAACAGCAACTAGCATTTATATAAACTCTACATTGTTCGTTGTTTCAGGGAAGCGTGTAAGAACGAGTTCGTGATCCCATTAGGACCGGAACTGAAGTGCTTGTACGAGGAACCCGAAATGGGACACAGCTTGAGGTCACTGCAGACTGAGAGTGTGAGGCCGCAAATGAAGATGACTGATATCGCGTAAGTATTTTATTACAATTTGTAGTCGTTGCTTCAATTCAAAATAAAAACATGATAGCGTAATATAATATTAAAAAACAGGTCTTAATCAGTTAAGTAATAATTGAAAGGTATAAAACAATACTTATTTATTACCCAATGAACCGATTCATTGTGGCCACAGGTTGTAGGTATTTGTTACATTTGTGTATATAATTAGGTACCACCGCAAGGAAGACCTGTTGTCTAATATTATATTGCACTAACTGACCCACGCAGTTCTTCGTCTGCTTCACATAAGAGAATTTTCTCCGTTTTTGCAACTTTTTCATTTAGCTCTGCTCCTATTGATCGCAGCGTGATATTTTATAGCCTATAACCTTCCTCGATAAATAGGCTATCCAACACTAAAAGAATTTTCAATTTAAACCAGTAGTTCCTGAGATTAGTGCGTTCTACCAAACAAACTCTTCAGCTTTATAATATTTGTATGTATTAAATACTAGATTTTGCCCCGACTTCGTTCGCGTAAATGTAGGCTAGGTTAGGTTAGTAACCGTACTCTTTTTTGGATGAAATATCCTCTTCTCTACCCCTGATAACGTGTATGCGAAACTTCATGATGATTAGTCGAGTAGTTAATGCGTGAAAGCGAAACAAACAAACACAGATTTACATTTATAATAAGTATTAGTTAGGATGTGTACAAATGGCCGGAAATATGATAGTTGCATAATATGATAGTCCATAATTATTAAACCATACTTGGCTTAAAGTCAAGCGTTGTTACTTGTAAACTGCTAGTAAATCCACTTATTGATGTAATAGTTTGTACGAAGATCATATCGCCATGATATTCTTTATTCAAAACGGCAATTTCATAGGTAAAAATCAACACAGAAGTAATATAGGCTATATTTATCACCACACTACAAGTTTTATATTTTTATTATTTACCTACTAGCTTTTGCTCGCTTGCTTCGCTCACTTAAAAGTAGGTTAGGTAATAATACAAACTGTACTTTTTAA
The DNA here is from genome assembly GCA_930367265.1 of Catocala fraxini. Classification (NCBI taxonomy): domain Eukaryota; kingdom Metazoa; phylum Arthropoda; class Insecta; order Lepidoptera; family Erebidae; genus Catocala; species Catocala fraxini. The sequence continues at coordinate 14,120,816 of OV884049.1, read as the reverse complement.
AAATAATATATAGCCGATGTTACTCGGTGATCATAGAGATTTTTAACGGTTAAAGAATTTTTTAAATCGAGTGATTATTTTTTGCGTTAAACCCTTACAAACTAACAAACAAAAATCTAATATTTTCTTTTTAATATTAAGTATAGATTAGGTATACATATGGATACGTAACGGGTATTAACGCGACCACGCATAATGTTTACCTTTTAATGCGTGACGTTTTGCCCAGGTTACACCGGCCATGACAGTTATGCAACACGAAAGTTTAAAAGTTATTATATATTTATTTGATATTCTATTATACTTGTTCCAGTGAGAGTATAACGGAGATCAGTAACCTGTACTCGCCGTACTTCCCGCTGGAAGTGGTGCGCGAGTTCGTGATGCAGGCGCTGGCGGAGGCTGTGGAGACCAACCAGGTGCACAACCGCGACCCCGTGGGGGGTAGCAACGAGAACTTGTTCCTGTGAGTACCGTGGCTTGACCATTTGGCTATTACTAAACAGGATATTCAAGAAATAACACCACTATATTGGTTAATTTCATAAATGTCCAAAATTTACATGTGTAATATATTTACTAAGATACAGGTAGTCACACCGTGAGGATGTATTTCTGACAAGGATTTCTGCAAATACCTACATATTATAATAATAATAATAATAATAATATTCTACCACATACACACAACACCATCTAGCCCAAACTAAGCAGAGCTTGTACTATGGGTACTAGACAATGGATAAACATACATTATATACTTTTTTTTTGTAAATATATACATATTATACATAGAAACACCCAGACCAAGACAAACATCCATTTTCATGCACACAAATGTTTGACTTGTGCGGGAATCGAACCCGAACTATATTATCGTAATTTATTGCTTTCGTATTACATTACATTATTCATTAAATTGTTAATTTATGCTGCGGATCAAGAAGTCCTGAATTCATATCTTTGGTCGGACTAAAAACAGATACTTTGTTTTCTGTCATGAAGTTCACAGTAACAACTCCGTGCTTCGGCAAGCTTGTACAACCATTGATCCTAATCTTTTTATGGTTGTGCATTGTCGTCTCATCAGACTGTGAGATAGATCGAATATAGAGTTTACTTGTTTTGCACACACACTTTATTTTTTTGCGCAGAGTGTGCATTAAGGTTATGTTATGTGTACATCATTATTATATGTTAAGGGGGGACAGCGAAAATTATCGTTTAGAATAGCTCCGCCCATATCCGCCCCAATGACACTCATTGTGTATCAATCGTTAAATAGCGGTCATAAGGTCTAAAATTGCGATGCGCCCACAATAATCGAGAACGCTTAGAAATTGTTAAAAAAACTTAAAATATTATTTAAAAATGATTGGTTTTAGTTATGGAAATAATGAGCTAGCAAATCACTAATATTGATGTTACGAATATATTTGAGTAGGTAATTCCTAAGCATAATGATAGTGTAACTTACTTGTAATTTCAAAAATAGTAATTTTTCAGAGGTGTTTTCGAAAATAATTATGATCGAGACAAAATAACAATATCCTGTTTTTGAGCTAGGAAATTCTAGTTAAAGACATCAATTTACCTATACCAAAATTCTAGATTAATTGGTTTTCGCATAGTCCTATACTATTCGATGAAAGTTGGTGCATTTTTTCAGTGTGTCCTCTTAAATTCACAACAATATTATTCTTCGTTCCTCTTTAAAAACGGTCGTACTGCTGGACTGCCTTTTCTTATAATTAGATTTTTTATAACTATATTCATTATACTTGTTTCTGTTCCAGTCCCCTTATTAAGCTGGTAGACCGCCTCCTGCTCGTCGGTATGATGCGTGACGAAGATGTGGAGAAACTGCTCATCATGATCAACCCTGAGACTTGGGATCCCACCTTTGATAAAGGTTAGATTTTTTTGCAATCAATAACTATTGAATTTAAAGCATTTACATATAATTATCTAACTTCATATTCCTACCTAGTTTATATTAATAAAATGAGTGGAGTAATATACTTTTTTATATTTTGCTATAGGCTATGTTACCCAAAATCTAAAAAACGTGGACAGTAAATATCAAAAGGCAGACATACCGCCTCTAACAGATTATTGATTTCGCAAAATGATTCCGACAATAGTGCAAGGAACAAGAACTACTGTGGCATGCATTTGCAAAAAGAAGACAACGCAGTATTTGTGTAGCGTTGTCTTGTTCTCACGGTTACAATAACATTACTCGTTAGACCTCATAATCAGCTACAAGCATAATCACAAAGTTTATTTCCTGCTTATATTACACTCAAAATTGACATTCAGAGGGCAAGGACGAGCACCGCAAAGGTCTGCTACACATGAAAATGGCTGAAGGTGCCAAGCTACAGATGTGCTACCTACTGCAGCATCTCAACGACATCCAGCTTCGGCACAGGGTGGAAGCCATCATCGCCTTCGCACACGACTTCGTTGGAGAACTGCAGACTGACCAGCTCAGGTAATAGAGAAACAAGTTTTTTTTAAGATATGCCTTGCTCCTTTTGTGATTTCTGTGTCGCGTGGAACTTTACAAACATTTAAACTACGAACATAAAAAATACCCAGACTTGAACCAACTGTTTGCGGATCGCACAAATTTTTATCCCGTGTGGGGATCGACACGGCGCAGTTCAATTGTACACGTCTATTACCCAGAGTAGTAAGAGCTTAACTGGGCAAGCGGGTAGACTCAAAATGCCAAATGTTGTAGTTTCAGACAAATCGCACTCTTAATAAAACAGAGACTTATCTCAGTATTTTCGATTAAACAAATTTGAACTCTATTGCAATGATTTAATACAAACATAATATTAGAATTTAGCATATACAATTAGAGTCCAAATTGCCTTACTTTCAAATTTCGACTTAAGTCGCTGTTTTATTAAGACTGCAAAATATTTGTGTGATTTACAAATTGTTCTTTTGAGCCTGAATGCCCATTGTTTAAGTCCACCGCCACAAAAAAATAAAACCATAAGATGTCTTAAATCACTTATCTATATCTATGGGTATCACTTTGCCATAAGTTAACTTTGCAGATTTACTTGTCAATTGGAAATATTGTGGAGAGAAAATAAAAAATACCATTACAATTATAAATTGTTGGAATGCTACTCGATGGCGTAGTGGTTAGTGTAACCGACTGCCACGCCTGAGGTCGTGGGTTCGATTCCCGCACAAGTCAAACATTTGTGTGCATGAACATGGATGTTTGTCTTGGTCTGGGTGTTTCTATGTATAATATGTATGTATTTACAAAAAAAAAAAGTATTAAAGTATGTTTATACATTGTCTAGTACCCATAGTAGCTTGTACTATGGGTACTAGACAATGTATAAACTGCTATCTGCTTAGTTTGGGCCAGATGGTGTTGGGTGTATGTAATAGAATATTATTATTAAATATTATTATTATACGTAATTGAAAACATATTGTGTCTGGCCGCCAGAATGAAGATGCGACTCAATAGGGTAATGGATACAATTTTATGGATTCGCATTACGCCACAGAGTAGTTTTAATATTGGCGTAATTTCAGCCATTTCTTATACAGTTATTAGCTAATCAATAAATTCGATTAATATTTGTATACAGGCGTTACACGGAGATCAAGCAATCGGATCTGCCCAGCGCTGTCGCCGCCAAGAAGACCAGGGAGTTCCGTTGTCCACCCAGGGAACAGATGAATGCCATTTTAAGTGAGTTTATACACAAATTCATTCACCTCTTTATATTCTAACTTCTATCTATAACAATGTGGAAGAACGAGATGGAATGTTCTTCTGCTGCTCGTTCGAAGATCCATGGTGTCGGAATCGTGTATTTTAACCCTTTTGCTGTCCCGTGACAGACACAATAGAAACTCTATAGTCATGTCATGTGATTTATCGGACAGGGAACCTGTTAAAGTAACTCGTACGGCAAACTTCACTTGCGTTATTTAGACTGAAATACAAGTTGTATGAAAAGTGTGTTATTGGGTACAGCGCCACCTATTCTCGCTAGACGTAACTTTTTAAATTCGCAAGTGTGTAAATAAAATATATTATAACTTATATAGTTACATAAAAATTATATATTCCTAGTTTTAATTAATACAATAGCTTAGACTAAAGCTACTGGTATATTCTTTTTTATAACACTATATGTCCCTCTCTTACTTAGGTTTCAAGCACTTGGAGGACGAAGACAAGGAGAACTGTCCATGCGGTGAGGAGTTGATCGCGCGCATGAACGAGTTCCACGAGAGTCTTATGGCGCATGTCTCACTCAACGCGTTGCAGGAGCCTGATGGACAGGTAACATGGACGACGATACAAACTTACTAACACAATTCGAGAATTATATACACTAACAAAATAAACTTCTTTAAATGGATTTTATCGCGGCTTATTTGAAAGACACAATATTTCGATTATTTTGGAAACATACTAATATTGAAGTTTACAACTATTTAAATTGAAATTAAACTGCTATATACGGATTTTATCGCGTTGTTTATTTGACACTTTATCACAAAATTTTGAAAATTGTTACACTACTACTACTATTAAACTTTACTAATTTTTAAGCTAATTAAATTATTATTAAACTATTTAGATTTCATTTATTTTTACACTTTCTCCGACGTTTCGGTTGCTTTTCAGCAGGTCACGGGGAGACTAAGATGGCAGTTGTCTCAATGATCCAGTGTAGTTATTTCAAAGTACCCGAACATAATTTAATCATTGGTGTTTCTATTTACGCAGAATGAGCTCAAAGTATCATGAAGTCTAGCTGTGGTTTGCTTCTTCTTGGGTTTGACTATTTTTATTACTGGATCCCAAGCTGGTGGTACATTCCAACAATCTTCTCTATTAAAATTAGGATGTTTTTTGATTTCAATAGCCTCGCGTAGCATCCTTGGTAGGAATCGGTGTTCTTTAGCGAGAATCTGTGGTTTGTCAAATCTCAGGTAGTGGTTGGTCCCCTGTTGCACATGTTCACACACAGCAGACTTCAACGAGCGTTGGTGTTTTACATCAGCTATGTGTTCGCGTAAACAGAAGACAATATTATAACTATTTAAATTGTTAAAGTATTTATATATAACTCAATTTAAAAAAAAACGCGATGTCGTCCGTTTTAAGTAGTTTAATTTCAATTTATTACTTAAGACAATATTATGTAAATCAGTTTGAAGACTTATGTTCATGTTCTCAGTCAGAATATTTTTTATTATGTTGCATTTTCCCTAGCATCACCGAATTCGTAGTCGTTCCCACCGGATAATATTATGACGTGGGGCCTTTAACATTGCTACAAGTATTGGTGGATTACAGTTTTCTCTACCTCTGGATATATAAAGCCTGATTTAATATAATACCCTACCCATCCCTAAGATATACAAACGTGATTCGTTGTGTAGCTGATAGAATGCTGACCAATTTGTTTAATTTACAGGAATCAACAGAACCCGAGACGAAGCCAGGCGCGTTTGGTAAACTGTACAACATCATCAACACGGTTAAGGAACTGGAGGAAGAAGCTAAGGTATGTAAATAGTACGAGTACCAACTTTTAAAGTACATTAATCATTCAGAGATTTTCCGCACTAGGAATTGCCCTCTTTTATGTCGGCCGGAGCGCTCATACATGCACACTGTTACTACTGCAATCAGCCGACTAGCCGACTTTACGTGATTTAACCGGCGTAATATTAACGTCAACAGTGTTATTTAAAAGAAATGCAGCATTCTTACTTAGTAAAGTCAGTCATTAATTGTTTTACATCACAAAAATACGTCATGACTGTATAATCTAATATATTTTATTTACTCAGAAATACTTATACTCCCGCCACTTTGGCACCAATCACTTCCTGTGCAGATTGAGTTTGGGAAACAATTTGATCTGCCGAGCCTGTGGTGAACGGGACGAGTCCATATTACACCTACTGTGTGAATGTGACGCGTTGGCTGGACTAAGGATGGGTCTGATGGGGTTGGCATATCCGAACCCTGAAGACTTCAGGCTTCTCCCTCTGAAGTGTACGCTGCGATTGATGCAATACATTCATAGGGAGATAGCTAAGGGATAGATCTCGGGGCCGACACAAAAGATCCCACTGGGTCGAAGTGTCGCCGGTCTACACTGACTGGCCCCCGTAACAAGATAAGATAAGATATACTCCTGCCATATTTGTACATCATATTATAAGTTTGTTTGAGATGGTGGCCTTATTCATAAGTCTATGACAATAGTTTATATTATTCATTATGTACACAGCTTGTACCAACTGTAGGGCAAAGGCTCCTGCTTTTCCATATCTCTCTATTCCGTGCTTGCATCAGTCTCTCCAATACATACCACGCTTAACACCATCTGGAGTCTAGTTTGTGTTGATTTCCGACAAATCGCCTTGGCATATGGAAAACTTTCTCAGCCCAATCTCATTTAAGTTTTATAACATGAGTTTGTTTATGAATTTTCCTTAATTACTGAAAATCATTTTATTTTATTAGGCAATTGAAGGACCGACTAAGAAGACGCCGGAGGAGAAATTCCGCAAGGTCCTGATCCAGACTATTGTATCCTGGGCCGAGGAGTCACAGATTGAAACGCCCAAACTTGTCAGAGAGATGTTCAGGTAATATTCACGTATTTTACTCATTGAATGATAGCGTCGACATCCATGACCAATAAGGACCTCGTTTTTTTACATACTAGTTCTTCAGCCGATACATAGTGGGTTCACTATACAGGTAATGTTACAAAACGAGCTGCCGCAGTCAGCAATATTAAGGGATTATTTAAATGACTCCTTAGTCAACATTTTCACAGTAAGTCTTTAATGGGGAGTCACTTAAAGTAACCGTTAAATGTATTTGTAGTAAATAATTATAGTGCTGCTATTTCTTATCAAAAACTTTTATGAATCACAATTAATTTAGGCATATACGTGCGTACAATTTTACTTGAGATATTTTCGTTTGACTATTATATATAGGTGTACTGTAACTAACTATAACTATAACTGCCTCCGTGGCGCAGCGGTAGTGAATGTGACTGCTGTGCATGAGGTCTTGGGTTCGAATCCTGGGTCGGGCCAACAAAAAGCTATTGGGTTTTTCTGTAAAGAAATCTCAATAGCAGCCCGGAGTTAGGAAGTTGGCGGTGTTAGACACCCCCGTGCCTCGGAAAACACGTAAAGCCGTTGGTCCTGCGACTGATCTCTCTCCGGTCGTGGCGGATTGCCGTCCCATCGGATCATGAGAGTTAGGGAACAGAGAGTGCACTTGTGTTTGCGCACACACTTGTGCACTATAATATCTCCTGCGCAGATGGCCAGTCTCTGTTAAGACTGGCCGCCGTGGCCGAAATTCGGTCTGGAGGACATTATTATTATTATATACTTATATGAGAATTTCTTAATAGAAAAACCGAATTTCCGAACAATACAATTTCTATTATGTAATAAAATGTCTTTGGATTATTATTAATTGTAAATACTTTTATTTCAAAGTAATTTTCATCCAATTTAATTAATCTACTTGTCCTCAGTTTACTCGTACGTCAATACGACGCAGTTGGTGAGCTGATCCGAGCCCTCGAGAAGACGTACGTCATCAACGCGAAGACTAAGCTGGACGTGGCTGAGATGTGGGTGGGGCTCAGTCAGATACGAGCACTGCTGCCAGTACAGATGAGTCAGGAGGAAGAGGAACTCATGAGGAAGAGGCTGTGGTAAGCTTTTTAACCTGTCAAGTCTTGGAATGCCAGACGTAATTAAAAACGTATTTTGTCCGGCCGCCGGTGTGCTGCTGTGACTCAATAGGTACAGTATAAATTGATACGGGTAACGTTATGCTTTAAGTGGTCGCCTCACCACTGCACTAGGTATAGTGGGTTTGATCCCCACACAAGGCAAATGAATGTATGATATACATATTAAATGATTCGAGTCTGAGTGTTCGTTGTGGCCGTTATTTGAATGTTTTCAAAATCGAGAGATAATTATACCCAGTTGTGTCCTTTAAAGTTAAAATAACTAGTAGAAGTTGGGTATGAATTCTATAAAGGTGCTCTTATAATTATTCCAGAATACAATCGAATCATCCGAGTGTTTAGGTTTTAGGAATATATTCGAATAATATTGAGCAGAATTCGAATAACACTATTTATTATTCGAATCTATTAATGCATTTGATTATAATAACAATAATAATGTTTATTTCACCACAGTATAACACTTATACATAATTATTCTATATTTACGAGTACACAGACATAATGACATAATAAATAAATTGTATTATTGACACACATTAAGTGATGACTGGCCCCTTTGCTAAGTTGTTATTAAACAACTTGTATTAAAGAGGCCAGGCCCGAAATCCTGTCTAAATACGTACTATTTGTGATACAATATGTTAACAAAATATGTAATTACAGGAAACTCGTCAACAACCACACATTCTTCCAGCATCCAGATCTGATCAGGTAAATTACTCTTTTTTGTTTTTTAAACTTTGATGAAATTAAATAGATAATATGTGATTGTTAGAATACAACGTATCCGAGTACATTCTAAAAGGCTAAAAAACCAACGAAGCTCTTCTCTCCTACTGTTGCTGTGCCTGACTGGATCCGTTATTATTACCAAACCTAACTATAGGATTTTTTATACACTATGGAATGCAATAAAATTAAAATAGAAATAGAAATTGTACTCTGACAATCTACAAACGATGAAGTGGTGCAATACCTACTTTCTAGACGGAGCTGAGATGGTACGCCGTTTCGCACCAGTCACTTACGCACTATGGCCCATAGCACACGTCGAACTAAGTAATTAACTAACGTAACTTAATTTTCTTATTTTAAGAGTACTTCGCGTGCACGAGAATGTCATGGCGGTAATGATGAACACGCTCGGCAGACGTGCACAGGCGCAGTCGGACGCACAACCCACCTCCACGCCCGTCGCTGAGGATAGCAAAGAGAAAGTATGTATACTATCATGCACCAGTCCAAAGGCACACCTAAATTATTTCAAAATGTACTTAGAATTTTAAATAATTGTACGATCTCGCATTCGAATATCGATTTATTCCTTATCAGTTGTATTATTCGAATAATGTTAAAATATTTGAGTTTCGATTTCAAAACACATTGATAACTTTGTCGCTTTGTTATAGCCAATAAGTAAATAAACTTTGTTTTATTTTATTACACTAGAATTCGAGTCGACACTACTCAAATGGAAATTTATAGAATACTATACACAATTATTAAACAATAAATACTTTCGAATAGTCAATTATCTGTATTCATTCAAAACGCATTCTAATATTTCATAAATCAATAATCGTACATGACTGTTATGATTGTGAACTTTTATCGAATCATCCAAATAGTGTTATATAATTTTTAAGACGAGATACATAAGTGGAATCTTAGCCCAGGCCAAGAGCCATTGTTACACTTACCCTCAATAATCACACGATTTATTAAAAAAAAAATATACTGACAACTTAAACCATTGCATCTAATTATAAGATCTATATAATTTTGTTTTGTTCCATGTAGTACAATCTTGAATTGTTCCACAGGATACTTCCCACGAGATGGTAGTGGCGTGCTGCCGTTTCCTCTGCTACTTCTGTCGTACCGGCAGACAGAACCAGAAGGCCATGTTCGATCACTTCGACTTCTTGCTGGAGAACTCTAACATCCTGCTGTCCAGACCCTCGCTCAGAGGATCCACTCCTCTCGATGTCGCCTACTCTAGTTTGATGGAGAATACTGAGCTGGCTTTGGCTTTGAGGTTGGTAATCTTACTAATACTATAATTGTGAAGTTTGATAATTAGATGTATTCCATTCAATTTAGCCTTTTGATTAAATAAATAACTATAAAGATAATATTTACTCATATTTAGGCGAATGTTATATAGGAGAAAATTATTAAACAAGGGCTGCTGAAAGGTAGCCGAAACGTGTGTAAGCCGAAAGTGTAAATCTAAATAGTTTTCTTTTATCTCTGAATATCGGGTAAAATTTAATTCTGGCCTTCACCTGTTTACTCTACCATATCAATATATATGTACATACATTCGTAAGCCAATAGACGAATTAAAAAGTATAAATAGATGTCATAATTATCTTTGCCATTTCCAAAATATACAAATGCAAATCTGGCTTTATATATTACCAGCTTTTACCCGCGGCGTCGCTCGCGTTTGTATAGATTTTGTCAATAATTTTCCACCCCACGGGAACAGAACTTTTTTGGTGGATATAAGGTGTGATCTGTTCAGTAAATAAGGCGTTTTAAACAACCAAACTCACATTCGCATTTATAATATTAGTTAGGATAGTTATTTCTATTCAGTCAGCAATTTTATTGTCTATTTCTTAGAGAGCATTATCTGGAGAAGATCGCAGTATACCTTTCCCGGTGTGGTCTGCAGAGTAATTCGGAGCTCATTGAGAAGGGATACCCAGACCTTGGATGGGACCCAGTCGAGGGTGAACGCTATCTCGATTTCCTGCGGTTCTGCGTTTGGGTGAGTAACTTTCCTTTCCTTTTATTATCACCTTTTCTAGGCCTAAAAATGCTACAAAAACTCTGTCTGTGTTTAAAAATTTAACGGCTACACCGCTGTTACGTTTTTGTGAAATTTGCTATGGAGACAACTTAAATCCTACAAAAATGTATAGTGGTTGAAAGTCGTTAATCCTAATTAATATAGGTAAAAGATATGCTAAAAAGAGGGTCATGTGACTCATGTCATATATAAAATATAGGTAACTTTACTTCTTTGTAAACTATAAAAGGTGCCTCCCTGACAAACAATAATAAGTGAGAAACGGCAATGAATTGCCGTAAATGTCAGAGTTCGAAAAAATTGTACCACGTGGTCAGAAGTCTAGTCATAGTCATTTCGTGATATATCGACTATGCTGAGTCGAATGACTTGACCGCGCGTTTCTAGCTCTTACGGTTCTTGAGTTGAAAGTTGTATAACAGACGGACGGACAAAGCTATTGTATAAGAGATTTTTCGAACTCTAAAAAATTAAACTCAAATATCTAAGGGATTATCCAGATACGAGTAAAAGTTGGACATGTCTATCCGTCCAGCAGTGGACGTCTTTCAGCTGAGATGATGAGTAAAAGTTAGTTTCACGTTTTTATTTGTGCTCTCGTAAAAACATACTACATACAAGCTTCAACCTAAAAGAAAATTCTAAAGTAATAATAATAATAATATTCTACCACATACACACAACACCATCTAGCCCAAACTAAGCAGAGCTTGTACTATGGGTACTAGACAATGGATAAACATACATATATACTTTTTTTTTTTGTAAATACGTACATACATATTATACATAGAAACACCCAGACCAAGACAAACATCCATGTTCATGCACACAAATGTTTGAATTGTGCGGGAATCAAAATTAAAACAAATAATTATGAAACTGCTCAAGTTCGAATCAGGCCCGTGCCTCGGCTGATTTTTATAATAGCACTTTATAATAATTCTAATATTCTCTAACTTTTATAGGTCAACGGTGAAAGCGTAGAAGAAAACGCTAACTTGGTCATTCGTCTGCTTATCCGTCGTCCGGAGTGCTTGGGTCCAGCTCTTAGGGGTGAAGGCGAGGGTTTACTGAAGGCCATCGTTGACGCCAACAAGATGAGTGAGAGGATCGCTGACAGGAGGAAACTGAGGGAGATAGAACAAGAGGGCGATGTTTCCGTAAGTACACGTGAAAAGATATTGATCTGTACTAATATAAAATAGACTGCACGAACGGAGTTTTGGTTTTCTTCGAAGAGGTTAATGAAAATACTATGGGGGTCTGTGTGTCTGTCTGTTAGTGACCGGCATAACTCCGGAACCACTGGACCGATTGACTTGTTACTTGGTGTGCAGACAGCTTAGGGTCATATCTCGAGTTTGAATATGGGCACTGTGGGTCAAAAGACCCCCGAGATATAGGGTCATTTCTTTTCATTACTTTTACATTTAAGACGAAGAGGTTGAATCCTGGGTTTTTACACCCATCTCGTTTGGTCTCTTCACCACTGCCACTGTGCTAAGTGTTATGGGTTCAATCACTACACGGTTAAAAGAATTGTGTGGTCCACAGGTATGTAATTGTTCCAAGTCTTTATGTCGGTTGTTTAAAAGTTTTATAGTCACCCACGACATTGGATTTAACAGATTCGCCTGTCGGCGTAAAATAAGGTTAAATTAGTTAGATTATATGTTTGGATTGTCCCTAAAATAAATCAACTGATTTAAAAATAGTGTAACTAACAGAGAGCTACACTGTCCCTGATTAATATAACATTTTATGTTTTATTTTTATGACATATCACGGAGTAAAGCATAGCAATTTTCTAGGACGAAATAGCTTAAAAAGAATTTCGCTGGCAGTGTAATCATTTTTGGCATCATTTCTATAGTTCGAATTCAAACACACAAATTAAACCATAATATAGTATATATAAGTCCAATCTGTCGTTCAAAGAATGAGAATACTGATAGGTCATCTCTCTCTCTCTCTCTTTCTCTTTCATCCTCTCTCTCTCCCTCCCTATCTCTCTTTTTGCTGTAGGTATTAGTTTTACTTTGGTAATCGTAAACATTTTAGAAAATCGATTCCTGTATATTGGGGCGCTATGTATAACACTAGTAGTTTTCCCGCGTAAGTCCCGTTCCCGTGTGAATATCGGGTTTCACCCCTTTCACCCCCTTCGGGGCGGAATTTCCAAAAATCCTCTCTTAGTGCTCCCCTACTCTCTCCAAGGAACATACATGCCAAATTTCAGCTTCTTGCGTTCAGTAGTTTCGGCTGTGCGTTGTCTGTCAGTCACTCAGTAACGGAAGAGTTTTATATATGTATATAGATTGGCTCTATATATAAAATTTGTCCTAATATTTGTTACAGTTCAGCCACCCGCTGCCGGAGTCAGATGAGGACGAGGACTACATTGACACCGGCGCCGCCATCCTTAACTTCTACTGCACACTTGTCGACTTGCTCGGACGCTGTGCGCCGGACGCCGCTGTCATTGCACTCGTGAGTATTGTATTTTATTATAAAGTAAATACTAAATCTAGCCAGTTTTATCCTAATGCTTCAAATGTTGTTCTTTACTTATATTTCTAATATTTTTATAACAAATCGGTTTCCTTAGCTAAGTCGCAAAAATACAATAATAGGAGTCAATTAATATTATTAATAAGATCGGTCTAGTCTGCTGGCTAACTCGAGAGTCGGTACCTTCAAAGTCGATCCACAATCGTTAAGTCTTTAACCGTCTATAAATTAGCATAAAAGTATGATTTATTTATTTATTTATTTACATCAAACAGAACGGCTTGCGCCAATTACACTATTTAATAATATAATATAAATAAAAAATTTAGCATTCCAGCATTCTGCTCACAGTACCTCATACATTCTAATAATAATACTTTCCATTCATCCGCAAAAATATCAACTTCTGGGTTATGACTTATGATATAATAATATTAAAAAACAAAGTGTTTTCTTACATAGAACGCGCAAAATTTTATAAAATATTTTTTCTTATTTCATCATTATATTATATAATGCATTCTTTATTGCCAAACAATTAACATTGTGTACATTAATACTAAAAAATTTCAACAGACGTTGGCACGCCTGAATGAAAATTAAAATCTTAGAATCCGATCGCAGTGCCACCTACCGGGTCCAATTATGAATCTAAACCATCGAGGGATTCATTCCAATAAACACGTTATTTTTATCAAAATCGGTTGAGGAGTTAAGAGATGTTCACTGACATAAATAAAGATTATAATAATAACATCCCTGTATTAAACTGTTCCACTGCTGGGCACGAGCCTCTCCTCTAAGAAGTGAGAAGGGTAAGGCCATAGTCCACCACGCTGGCCCAGTGCGGGTTGGCAGACTCCACATTTCTTAGAAAACATTATGGAGATCTCGCAAACATCAGGTTTTCTCACGTTGTTTTCCTTTACCCTTAAAGCGAGCAATAATTAAATATTAAATGCACATAGCTTCGAAAAGGCTGAGATGCGCGCCTTAGGATCGAATTTAAGACTTCTGCGTGGCATTCCAATGATCTTTTACTAGGCTATCTGCTTATCTTAAGTAAAGATTACGCATTTTAAATATATGTATGTTTACTTATTTTTTAATCTTAGGGCAAGAACGAGTCTCTGAGAGCTCGCGCTATCCTCCGGTCTCTCGTGCCACTGGAAGATCTGCAGGGCGTGCTCAGTCTAAGGTTCACACTCAACAACCCGGCCGCGGGAGAGGAGCGACCTAAGTCTGGTAAGTCCAAATCATTGTAGAACGTTGACTACCTCATAGGTTCCGTTCTATGTGATCTTAACGCGTATTATTGGATATAGATTTCTGGAATACGCAGTGATATTTGATTTTTGTTGGTCTGTAATGGAGCTCTGTACCTGGTATCTGTATCTGTACCCAAATTATATATGAGCTAAATCGTGGTTAGTAACATTACATAGCACGACAGCGTGATACTGTAAATTAGTTAGAAACTATCCTAATAATACTTCTCCCGAATAGGTAATCGATCCCAGGACTCCACGATCAGTCATAAAAGCGACACCAACAAGATAGTCTTTTTTATTTTTATTTAATTGTGTTTGAATTTTGATTGCGATACACCTCTGTCTAACTCTTTTAAGATCAGCGTGATATTATTTATAATGTCTATTGACAGATATGCCGTCCGGCCTGATCCCCGGTCACAAGCAGAGCGTGGGTCTGTTCCTGGAGCGAGTGTACGGCATCGAGACACAGGAGCTGTTTTACAAACTGCTGGAGGAAGCCTTCTTGCCAGATCTGAGAGCTGCCACTATGTTGGATAGGGTAAGTACATATCTGGTCTCATTATTACCATAGTTCCTCTTACTAGTAGATACTGTAAATTATCTGTTTCTCGAAGGAAATGTTATATTACCTATGTTACATAAAAGAGTAAAAATATGCACATATTAAATAAATAAAAAGTCGAAAACATGATTAGGTGTTAATTTTACGAAAAATATTATCCATGTTTGGCTCAGAAAAATACGCGGCCTATTGGTATACTTACGAGAATATGTGTCTAAGGCACATTGATCTTTAGAGAATTTGATAGTAAAGCAGAATGGAACAACTACTGAGACACGGACCGCGGCTGGAGTTGAAACTACCTAATAAATCTGGCTAAGGGGTCAGGTTTTATAGACTGGATAAGAAAACTATGGTAAAAATAACGGATCTGCTCTGAATACCAATAGTATTTCATAGTAAACAGTCGAATGGGCTATAACTAAACAATTGTTAATATTAGATCAACTATGTAATAACGATACCATAACCGTTGTAATATAAACTTTCAATTCATATTTTCATAAGTAGACATTACTTTTGTATCGACTCCTTTAGTTAATTCACAAGATTTCAAATGTTAACATAATATATGTTTCTTGTCAGAATGACGGGTGTGAATCTGACATGGCTCTATCGATGAACCGTTACATCGGCAACTCGATCCTGCCGCTGCTGATCAAGCACGCAAACTTCTACAACGAGGCTGAGAACTACAGCAGTTTGTTAGACGCTACACTACACACTGTGTACAGGTAAACTACACGAACAAAATGTAATATTATAAAAAATATGTTTACTACTTTCTTAGTACCGTAGCAATCAAGTCTTCGACGTCCTCTATTTGCTACCTGTCTCTGGTTCCACCTACGTTTATGATTACTGTTCAACACCCTTGATGATGTTATGTAACTCAAGAATTTGGCTACAAAATACAAAAAAAAATTCAAATCTGACTGACGTCTGACCATCAATTATCATGTCCTTAAGTATGTACAATGTTTAACCAGTCATACTGTATATATACCTATATATATAGGAGGTAAGAGAAGTAAGGTACCTACAGGTCACACTTCGCTCTGACTGGGACAGCCCACTGGGTAAGCTTAACGCAGCCAAGCATCCTGCTGTTGTGTTCCTCCCATCGTACGAAAGCAGTTAAAAGGCTGGGAAACACAATGCTAAGGGATAAGTGTGATCGTGGCTCCTTGCACTGACAGAAGAACGACTCTTGTTTTTGAACAGAGACGGTTACTCTTGAATGGCACCCTTATTGTTGCAAAATGGCAATAGCATACAGCCCCTATTACGTGGGATTATAATATACCGAGCAAAATTGGGTATTGGGTATTGGACACTTTAAGAACATGCAATGTTATACTAATGAATTACAAATATGTTTTAATTACCAGGTTATCAAAGAACCGCATGTTGACTAAGGGTCAACGTGAAGCTGTGTCAGACTTCCTGGTCGCGCTCACGTCTGCGATGCAGCCCTCCATGTTGCTCAAACTGCTGAGAAAGCTCACCGTCGACGTGTCCAGACTCTCCGAGTATACCACTGTAGCACTTCGAGTAAGTATTCTCTTGACTGCCGAGTGAACACTCGTGTGTTCATTAAATTCTCAGAGGTTGAGTGTCAGCTGAACACACGGGTAATATATAAAAAACGAGCTCCTATTTACATGGATTTTTGTTAAAGCGTAAAATCTTCGGTTAAGATTGAAAATCTTAATGGAGAATTGTAAGCTGTACTTATTCATAGGAATTAAGAGGTAAAAGAAATAAAGAAAATATAATTGTACCGTCGTCACGTAAAGAATCAGAACGATAATTTATAAGGAAATTACATTTTAGCAAAGCTCCACTTATTTTCAAACTACTTATCTATAAAATCTCGGTATATAGTGACTTACGTTAATTATGCACCCTTAAAGAACAATTAGATTGTGATATTACGCAACTCAAATCAATTTATTATCCAATAAAATCACTATACTCCTCACAGCTGCTCACCCTGCACTACGAGCGCTGCGCCAAGTACTACGGCAGCACCGGCGGACAGGGCATCTACGGTGCCTCCTCCGACGAGGAAAAGCGCCTCACCATGATGCTGTTCTCCAACATCTTCGATTCCCTTAGCAAGATGGACTACGACCCTGAACTGTTCGGAAAGGCGCTGCCGTGTCTTATCGCTATTGGTAACTGACCTACTGTTGTTAGGTTCAATCTAAGTGTTAAATCTATCAAACTACCAAATGACTTGATTTACCACAAAATATTTCGAACTTTCTTTATACTTATCGATTCAATAAGTTTATGACTACCGAGATAACTATGTGCCTTCCGAAATACGACATCAAAAGTTACTGCTTTAAATAATCTCTCAGTAATTAAATAACAATTTCTTTACAAATAATTCTTGTAACAATCATTTAATTAACGTATTTATAAATGATTATGCTAATATATATCTATGGCAGGCGTGGATCTAAAGTTTAAGTTTGGAGGTGATCAGAGACGAAGTCTCTTAAGAGACATAGAGTTTTTTTTATCGTTCACGTTCTCTACTTTATCGTCTCGTCTCTTTTTAATGTATCTTCACGCCTCGGCTCGACGATCTCTAAAGAAGCAAAGACTTTTATTTGGATTTGGATTAATGAGCATTTTTATATGATTTTATATAAAGCAAGAAAAACTAATATATGTGTTTTCGCAGGATGCGCGTTGCCACCTGACTACTCGCTGTCTAAGAATTATGATGATGAGTTCTATGGAAAGGAACAGACCACAAGTAACTATAACATGTTTAATACTTTTCTTACATATTATTTGTTTACATATGTATTCTTATATAAAACAAGAATTAAAGTGTAGAATATTTGCGATACATTTTGAGATCATATAAGATACAATTACGTCTAGTTGCAGTTAAGCTAGCTGCTATAATTTAGAATCATCATAACTTTATATAACATATTAAAGATGTATATTACATATAGGTACATATATTCATACTATATCTTATTATATATTTCTAGGTGTCTCCGACAACCCTCAGTACGACCCACAGCCGATCAACACATCAACGGTGGCTCTGAACAACGATCTGAACACTATCGTACAGAAGTTCTCTGAGCACTACCACGACGCGTGGGCCTCCAGGAAGATTGAGAACGGCTGGGTATACGGCGAATCCTGGTCCGACTCGCAGAAGACTCACCCCAGACTTAAGCCGTACAACATGCTTAATGATTATGTAAGTAGACGATATCATCTGCTTAAAAAGATAAGTTTAGTTTTAATTATAATAAATCATTTATTTCAAGAAGCATATACCTATATATATAAATACCTACATAAATTGAGTAAATCTACTGACTAACATATCATTACTTCGTGTTATAACAACTGTTTCTTTTGCACTGGATCACTGTGCGATCCTGTGACATTTGTCTGCAGTAGCGACGAAATGCCACACTCTGTGGCCTAAAGTTCTCCTTCATAAGAGGAGTAGGAAGCTCGTCGAAAGTCGCACCACGACCGCCTTGAAATTGACGTTGTGACGCGATTTAGTCTAGTACAGCAACCACACAATTATCATCTATTTAGTTTAACTAACCCGTTTCGACTGCACGGATGGTTTAAGTGGTCGCCTCGACACTGCCATTGCGCCGAGTGTTGTGGGTTCAAATCCCACACGGGACAAAACTTTGAGTGATTCACAAATGGTTGTTCCGAGTCTGAATGTTCTTTGTGTCCATTGTTTGGATGTTTGTAAAGCCTTCCGCGACACAGGAATTACTCCTAATGCGGTAGTTGTCTTTTTAACACGCTTTTATTAGCTTGGTATATACGTATTTATGTTTCTATGTATCTATGAATCTATGTAACGGAATCTTTGAACGTGATTTTCACCCCTTTTAAACCGACGGATTGATTTGAAACTTTGCACACTTATCGAGGACCGATGACAATACAATAATTTAGAAAAAAATATGAAACATAACAATAACAATAAATAATAAAAGCGTGAAGTGCTTTCTAAGATATTTTGATAAACCTCACCCCACGCCTTTTTAAATTTAAATTATTAAATCATTTTCTACTTTTTAGTATATTTTTTTTAAAGCGTGTTATTTAGTATTTTTAAACTAAAACGCAAACTCTAACCCAAAGAGGAGAAAATTCAGTTAATACCCTGGCGCAATGATACGATAGGTGAAGACAAGTCACCTATAGCACAGGACAAGAAGTGCAGTATCCATGTTTCAACATGCCCAGGTCACATCTCCTTAACACGTTTATTATAATCGGATGAGTAACAAATTAGATAGCTTTATGACTGCTAATGACCCCATCGATACAGTTAACACATATGTCCTTTAGCATCCATCAAAAATTTTACGGAAACATCTAAACTTTAAACTGCACACGACAGACGCAATTGAAAATATTATAGGTTTAATCAGTGAAGTCTTAGAATACGTGGCAATGATAATGGAGGCCCTCATAGCCAGTTGCAATCACCAAACGGTAAACGATTTGCGAGGTTAAGCAACGTTGGGTGCGGTCAGTCTGTAGATGGGTGACTGCTTAGTGGTATTTCATCTGAGCGTCTCCGTGCTTCGGAGGGCACGTAAAAAGTCGGTCCCTGTTGTTGTTAAATTGACAGCAGTCGTTAAGCCATGTCAGAGGCCTACGAGCAGCTTGAACAACTCTTGACAACAGGTTGGCCACTAACCACACGAAAAGAAGAAGAAGAAGAATGATAATTTAAAATCTATTGTGTCTGGACTCCGGTGTGCCGTTACGACTCAATGAGTTACCCATACCAATAGTAGAATCTGCACCAGAACATATTCGGCACTTCCTTATACTATATATTCTTTACAGGAAAAAGAGCGTTACAAAGAACCAGTCCGTGAGTCTCTGAAGGCATTGCTAGCCATCGGCTGGTCTGTCGAACATTCTGACGTGGACATCCCCAGTACCAACCGCAGTTCCATGAGGAGACAGTCCAAATCTGGAGGCGTAAGTACTTTATATAAATTTTACTACATGCATATATAATATGCTTTAATTAGAAGTTTAACGAGTGTCTATAAACTGTTTCACTGCTAGCTACGCGCCTTCTATCAGTATAGAAAGGGTTAGGTTAGTTCAGAATTATATCCAATTTTTATTTAAAACTAATATAGTATATAACTTATACTTCATTATTAGGTTAACTTATAAAGTTAAATCTTATATATACAAAAATCTCGTGTCACGGTGTTTGTGGTCGCACTCCTCCGAAACGGCTCGACCGTTTTTTATGATGTTTTATGTATATTTGGTAGGTATGAGAATATGACGTAAAGTATATTTTATACCGCTATAAAATAATTTATATCAGAACAACGTTTGCCGGGTCAGCTAGTAATATTATATTAAAGTATATTAAATCGTTGAGCTTTAAAAAAAGTTTATATGCAATAGGAGCGCATACACAAAATCGGGTGTTCAGTCGACAATCAAGGTTTGAAAGTCTTCTGAACACCATCTGTTCAGTCGAAAGTCAAGATGTTCAAAATGTTTAATTTTTGGATCTTAGCAGAGAAAGTTGGAAAAAGTGAGATTTTGACTTTGTCTTTTCAAAATATGTAATGTGCACCTGTAATAGTTAATTACAATAGAAAAATTCGTGAACCAACTCTTTCGTATGAAAATTCTTCATACTCTCTAATGAATAAGTTGACCATAGTAAGACAATTGCCTAACCCTTTTCATTCTAAAATGAGATCTGTGGGCAGCAATGGGACAGTTAAAAACATGCATAATATTATGTACTTATATTTATGCTCAACTTTTACTATGAATAATTGAGTAAGCATTAAGAGTAAGCGTTTACCCGCATGCCATCAGGAGGAAATAGAGAAAACGGAAAAGGAAACGGTACCTATTTCTAATCTTTATAAATAGTTTCTGGTTGGTAAGCGCACAGTACATTTTGCGCCCTTATAAATATAATAAAACAACGACCGATCTCGCAATTTGGAAGTTAGGCAATTCGAACTCTAAAGGACATACTATTAGAGTTCAAATTGCCTAACTTCCCAATTTCGAGTTAAGTCTCTGTTTTATTAGAGTACGACTTTATTCGCACAGATCGGCATGTTTATTATTACCTAAAATTAATATTAAATCTAATCCATAGATTCCTAATAAGTAACAAAATCTTTGCAGGTCCAAAGATTTAAATCATGGATACGCCATACTACTTTTGAATATGGACGTTAAATTTTCATCTGACAGACAATGTCAACATGAAAATTGAATAAAATAATATAGTATTGTCTCGCTCACTCATATTTAAAATGTTTGAGCTTACCGAACTGAGATTGCACGAAAAAGTGTCCACCAAGAATAGTGTTGACACTTTTTGTAAATGTACGTTGATGGCAATGTATATAGGTACAGTAAGGACCTGTATCCTTAAGGAACGGTCTATGATTTAAATCTTTGTACTCAAAATTACGTATACATTTATGTACATATATTCTATGTCAATGTCAAATGATTCAATGATATTGTGATATCTGAAAACAATTGTAGCTTCAAACTGGAAAATTGGATTAGATTGTATATTAATTTAAGTGGTTAGCGTTTTTCCATTTACCTATTGCTGTAAAAGATTGTAAAATAATTATACTCTATGATATACATATAGTTTGATTACTTATAATGTCAAATCGACTCGTTATGAATAAGTACATAAACTTGTAAGAACGTCACATTATGTAAATTTTATATTTTATAAGAGAATTATTATTATTATTACCTATTGATTTATTGTAAGTTATCACGCCGTAACAGAAATTAATAATTTATTTTAGAACATACGTTGACTCACGCATGTTGATTGGATAGTATGGGAAGTCTAGATATTAAATGCCAATCATATTTGCAACTAATTAAACTATAAAATCTTGATACCCGAATACTATTTTTACAACCCGTTACGGTAACTTTATGTCATATGATCGAAATACTTTTAACAGTTCTGTACTTAGTCATTTATATAAGTTCTAAATAATCTTTTACCACAAAAAACAATGTTATAAGTATGATGTTGATAAAAAATACATACATATTTTATCAACATCATTTTGCATAGTTAAATGGAATGTCGCTAAAATAAAAAATAGTGTTTATTCTATTTTTTAAATTATATGAATGAATGATTTCGCCTTTAACTGAACGAATGAATGAATGACTCTGACGTCACCCGGCATGTGCGATCCCTACCTGACTGTGTGTGTTGTTTTCATATCCCCGCAACGCACAGCGACCGCCCGATATAGTGGTGAGTTTCAATATACCATACTATTATTTGGTGTATTTGTATAAGCTGATCGATATATGTAGAGCTATGACATATACATTGTATATTACCGCCATTTTAACTAATATTTATCCATAGTCATTGAAACTATCAAGAACATATTCTAAAGGGATTCCATGACATACTTCTTACCAAACCGGGTAGACACAGCGTGGAACAGACTCCTTAAATGTGTAATGAAGGCATCGGCACTAAATTGCTACAAGGACAGACGACAAATACTTAGCCTCTTAATCTCAAGACACACACATTGGCTTACTAAGCTACTAGTGTATTTATCAATGTAATAATAATAATATGTTACCTAAAGGCTATGTAGAGATATATGTAAGTATTAGCCCACATTTCGCCAGAATCTTTTTTATTGTAATAAGGAGCCAGTCTTCTTTCGGCATTAGGTGGTACATTTACAGACTACTTACTGCTAACTTAGAAATTAACGGGAAAACCAGTAAAGTGTCCGACCCAAAATGCAACCGAAGGAAATTGAAATGGTCACGTAACATCATCTAATAAAATGCTTAAATGGGAATATATGGTCATGATGTTCCATGGTCGTTCGGCTGGTGATCTTCTAGCGTACCTCACACACCGCTGGGCGGAGGTTTTGGAGGGAGGGGGAGAGGCTCTGGCCGTTAGCCTCGATATCGCTAAAGCATTTGACAGGGTATGGCATAGGACCCTTCTATCGAAGCTACCATCTTATGAAATCCCCGAGCTACTCTGCAAATAGATTGCCAGCTTTCTGGATGGTCGGAGCATTACAGTCTCCGTTGATGGCTGCAGCTCCGAAACCTAAACCATTAACGCTGGTGTTCCTCAAGGCTCGGTGCTCTCCCTAACGCTGTTCATCCTGCATAACAATGACTTGTTATCAATCGAG
The DNA here is from genome assembly GCA_930367265.1 of Catocala fraxini. Classification (NCBI taxonomy): domain Eukaryota; kingdom Metazoa; phylum Arthropoda; class Insecta; order Lepidoptera; family Erebidae; genus Catocala; species Catocala fraxini. The sequence goes on along the minus strand of OV884049.1, from coordinate 14,097,588 downwards.
AACATAAATTGCTATGTGGATGACAGCACGGGTGATGCGCGTTATACCAGCTATCAGAATGTCCCTCGGAGCATGATACAGGAAAGACGAACACAACTTGTGTCTGAAGTCGAGGACTCTCTTGGGCGGACCTCCGAATGGAGTGAACAGAACTTAGTTCGATTCAACCCCTCGAAGACACAAGTTTGCGCGTTTACTGCCAAGAAGGACCCTTTTATCATGGCGCCACAGTTCCAAGGAGTTACTCTCCGTAGCTCCGAAAGTATTGGGATCCTCGGCGTGGAAATCTCGAATAAAGTCCAGTATGGGAGACACTTGGAGGGCAAAGCCAAATTAGCGAGAAAAAGGTGGGTGTACTGAACAGGGCGAGGTGGTACTTCAAACCAGGTCAACGTCTGGTGCTTCACAAAACACAATTCCGGCCGCACATGGAGTACTGCTCACATCTCTGGGTAGAGGCCCCCAAATACCAGCTCGACCCACTTGACTACCTACAAAGACGGGTAGTTCGAATCGTCGATGATCCCAATCTCACGGATAGATTGGAGTCGTTGGAGCAACGGAGAGACTTTAGGTCTCTCTGCGTATTCTACCGACTCTTTTACGGGGAGTGGTCTGATGAACTGTTTGATTTGGTACCAGCAGCCCCTTTCTATCACCGTACCACTCGACAACGAAGCAGGGTTCATCCATATCACTTGGAAGCGTTCAAATCCAAGACGGTATGCTTTCAGCGATCATTTCTCCCACGTACGTGCAAGCTCGGGAATGAACCTCCTGTTTCGGTGTTTCCCGAGCGCTATGATATGTCCTTCTTCAAACGAGGTTTAAAGAAAGTTCTTCTTTCACGGTAGGCAGCGGCTTTGCTGTGTCCTGACGTTGCTGAAGTCCATGAGCAGCGGTTACCATTTTCTATCAGGTGGACCACTTGCTAGTCTGCCACCAAAAGCAATAAAAATATATAAGTATATATACATATATTGCGAATTATCTGGCAGCAAGAAAGTAGCAACGTATAGTAGCAACACTGAAATAATTTATGGGCTTTTTGATTCCAAAAAATATGCATTATTTCTGTAGGCTATTCCTTTTTTCCACAAGCCACTCGTAAGCTACCGCAATTACTACTGATTAATTACTAAGGTTCCATACATGTATAGTCTCGTGCTTATAACACGAAAGGGTCAGGTAAAGATGTATAACACATACATTTCGCTAAGAATAGTTTGAGATCTCTCGTAACAATGCCCGCATATTGTTGTCCAAAGGGCACATTTTTAAACTATGTGCTACTTGGCATTTATTGACAGAAATTTTCAAAAACACTGTTTTACTCTGAACTTGAACCTACAGTCACCGAGGCAGACATCTTTCTTTTTCTCTCAATACTGTCTCGTATACATTCAGCACGTCATTAAACAATCGGGATGGGACACAAGAAACGAATCAATTCAATATTCATTTTAGTTTTGATTTGTATGTTGATAAGCGTTAAGAATATTGTGATTCCTGTCTGTTTGTACTAAACTATGATGTTCGGAAATGCGTTAAGTTTGGTGCTAACACGAATACGTTAAATACACGGCTGGGTCATGGCTCTAGAAATATCAATAATCAGCTTATGTGTTGTAGTATGGCCATTACTTAGCCCTCATATTATAAGTTGACTTAAGGGGGTTATTTGATGGTTTTAGAATGTTCTAGATCTAGATTTTTGTAGTAGATACCAACTAAATTCTACGTTCATGTTGGTTAGTTGTATTGTTTTTTTACAGCTATACTGCACAAGTAATTATCTTCTGTTTTCTTTTCTTCTTTACCTTTATCCTTAATATTTCTTTTCTCTGTACCTGCTCTATAATTCGGATTGTTTAAGAATACTAAAGTTAATAATAAATAAAAGATGATGCCAAATAAATTATCGTTAGAAGACAGTATGCTTATAGACGTCCAGACATTATTTATTAAATGTAGAAAAATTGGAATGTTACAAATAAGCATGTAGAAAAGCACTTTAGTAAATATTTGTGACTTGAAATAAGAATACCTATACTTAATCGAGCATTCGTATTATAATAATATTATAATCCATATTTTTTGTTTTTGTCTTATAATTCAGTCATCGCAGATGATAGTCGATGATATTGGCATAATAACTTACAAAAATTTGTTTGTACTTTTTTGAATTAAGAGCGCAGGTCTTGTTGAGGAAGTAATCGCCACATATTTATGTCTTTAGTTTTTCTTTTAGTATCTTGATACTACTTGACGCACCCTTTCTTCTACGGCTGTAACTTCCTCTCCACTTATTTTTCCCTTTTAAGATTGTCTTAAAGAAGTCGTCATATCGTATTAAGTGGCCATTTTAACTTTCCATATATTGTCTATTTTAATATTATTCTAAAAAGTATTCTGAATACTCTCTTATATCGAGCAGAAGCTTTAAGCCGTCTTACTTATTGGCACCTTGTTTATTTTTTTATATTGTTCTACAATCACGCCTAATTTTTTTCATATTTTCATTTGATTCACGTACAAGATAATTATATTTTCTTATCTCACCAGACCGATTCAGCGACACCATTCAACTACAACCCTCACCCAGTCGACATGACAAACTTGACGCTCTCGAGAGAGATGCAGAATATGGCCGAGCGATTGGCAGAGAACGCTCACGATATCTGGGCGAAGAAGAAGAAGGAAGAACTCGTTACTAATGGAGGTAAGAGGAAAAGAGATAAAGCCTGTATATCTCAGTAGGCCGAAATGTATTAGGTTTTTGTGAAGTAAATAGTTTGCGTTGTAAAGTGACTGACTACGCGCAAACAGCATCGTCAGTTCATTTTGTTAAGTCAATATAAATATCATATTTATATCACCTGGGTAGTTATCGCTGACACACTTGGATTGTATCAAAAACCAAATAAATATTAAAGATACTTACTGTCATACGACAAGCGCGACATCTTTAGTAGGAAGTCAGCGTAATCTGAGCTCTGTAACCCAAACAATCAGGCAAGCCTAGGGCCGTCTGAGATCCTCATTGCCAGACGTAGTGTTTACTACCGAGAATATTCCAACAGAAAAACCCATCAACACTTAATTTATATAATTTTAACTCGTTTTTCTTCCATTATTATTTAAGCAAATATTGGTGCCTTTAGCCATATTTGTCATTAACTTGCTGTTTACAATTATAATAACATCCCACTTGTTTCCTCACACAGGCGGCATCCACCCACAACTAGTACCATACGACCTACTCACAGACAAAGAGAAGAAGAAAGATCGTGAACGCTCGCAGGAGTTCCTCAAATACCTTCAATACCAGGGCTACAAGCTCCACCGTCCGAGCAAAGTGACCGACAGTACGGAACAGACCACTACTGGTGTAGCAATAGAGTTGAGATTCGCTTACTCACTGCTCGAGAAGTTGATCCAGTACATTGATAGGGCGACTATAAATATGAAGCTATTGAAACCATCAACGACGTTCAGTAGACGAAGTAGTTTTAAAACTAGCACGAGAGATATTAAGTTCTTTTCAAAGGTAAGATTTTTATTTTGTTTTATTTACAAAGGCTGTTTCGGCGAAAGGTAATGCTAGCGCCATCTAGTTGGTATACAGAACTTTACGACTTGTAACGAAATTGAGTGAACATGTGATAGTTAATGACTATATATACAAACTAATAAAATTAACAAAATAGTAATTGAAATAGGTACATAAAAGTAATATCAATAGTTTTTTTTTGTGGTAATGTTTAAGCAAAGCTTCACATTCATAATTTTAGACATGACAATGTCTACTTTTGTATGTTTTTATGTAGTTCTCTGTCTTACTAATGCATCAAATCAAAGGGCAGTGAAAGACAGACAACAAATAACGACAAATGCATTCTGTTACTGTACGTATGTATATGTACCGGTAATGACAATATTACCTCGTACTCTCTCTAACTAATGAGTCCTACATAATGCAGAGGACACAAATAGTGAGTGCCTATCTCTCTACGTATCACCTACCTACTAATGCAATAATGATGTCATTTTATTAATTTACAAGCAACACAAATCGGAGCTAAAATATTTCAAGAAGGTACAAATATTAGTGTCATATTAAGAATATTAAAGTCATGTCGTTTCTATTTATGATTTGCACTAGAAAAACTGTTATGCAATGTGAAACTAATCGATGTGCTAGTTTTGGCAGCCATTTTGATTTTTATAAGCTTTATCACTTGTGTCAAATAGCTCACATTGCTAATTAGTGTGTGTAATCGTTAGATGCGTAATTCTTTTCATGTCTAGATAATATAGTTTAATGTTTAGGGGTATTGCAAAAATACCTTTATTCATTTATTTATACGTCTCATATGATATCACATCAGCATAATAACACACATTACTATGAATTCAAATAATATGTCTAAACGACCAAAGTGCTAGGTACTATTGCAATATTGAAATAACCTTTGCCACAAAGATTATTTTAATATGGAATGTTGAAAATCTTGTAAAACCATAAGGCAAAGAAAACAGTTGCGAATCATTTTCTTGTACCAATAAAAAAACTGTCTATATGTGCATTAAAGGGTTCTGCAATTTTTTTTTGTACAACCAGTCTAATAAAGAACACTAAGCTGACGTCCACATATCTAATCTGTTGCCTGATTGCTACTACTCCGTTGGACGACGACTCAATGTAACCAGGCAAATACGGCATCTTTGTTGAGTTACGTCGGTGCCCAATAATCGATGTATCTGCAGATTACCTTATTAAATATTGGAATTATTTCATTAATACAAAAAAGGACAGATAGACAAGCGATATACAACGGCACTAAAAAAAATAAAGTTTTCAAAAATTTTACGATTGCATATCCGAATTTTGAATGATGGCAGCGATAGCTCAGTGGGGAGACCAACAGACTGCAATGCAGAAAAGGTCTCGGATTGGAACCCATGTCGCGCACCTCTGACTTTCGGAAGTTATATGACTTTTCGAAATTATGTGTGTATTGATTAACAATTATCGTCTGCTCCGTGCCTCGGAGAGCACGTTAAGCCGTCGGTCCCGGCTGCCATGAACATCTATGGCAGTCGTTATTGGGAAGTCAGTACCCTATAATATCCTGACACTGGTCTAGCCTTAGGGTATCGTTAGCCTTCGGGTTGCGAAAGTCAGGTGGTAGCCGCTCCGTGTAAAACCTGATATCCAGTCAAATCCGGTTAGACTAGAAAAGCCGACCACAAGTAACTTGGGAATAATAAAGGCTAAGGAGAAGAAGATATCCGAATTTTGATCAATTCGTTGTTACTTATTCGAATCATAATTGTAATATTCGAAGCTTAATTTGATACTGGGTCGATAGATGGTGTTTGTTCGTTTGTGGACGATGTTCCGTATTGCCGCGTATGACAGTAATGCCTTTATTTTAGATCTTCCATAATGTTGAGTCTCTTTGGGCTCGTCATACATGACGATGCACTGCATACCCGTGCCTCTGCCAACGGCACTTATGTACCTTTTTGGCGTTATCGCATTCCTTTTGCCATAGTTATTTGCCACACGTTATTATATAATTAATCAAAATCAAAGCTTAAGTAGTAAATTCTTAAAATTTTGAATATTTCGATTTATTTGGAGACTGTAATAATTCGAATTTCTGATCGATTATCTCACATGGGTAAGATAGACTGATTATTGGACAATGCCGTTCTGTAGAAAACTTGTAACTAAATCACATGTAGCTATCTTCACCAATACATATACGATATATTTATGCTTAGTATAACTGACTATATACATTCTGCTTTATATGCTAGAGTTACACACTTACACAATTATTCTAAAATTGCAAAACAGCATACACTTCAAACAAAATAAACGACTACTATCACGCAAGCCAGTAAGTTGTAATCCAAAAACAACGCATACAGATTTTTTAAATAGGGTGCAATTTGGCATACAGGTGGTGTTGCCGCTCATGGAGAAGTACTTCTCAACGCATCGTAATTATTTCATAGCAGTAGCTACTGCTACAAATAACGTTGGAGCTGCTAGCTTGAAGGAGAAGGAGATGGTTGCTGCGTTGTTCTGTAAGCTGGCCAGCTTGCTGAGATCCAGGTTAGTATAAGACTAATGATAATCTATTCGATGCCCATACCCGATAGCAACAAAAGGTACGCTTTAAAAGAATACGCAGAACGCGGCAAGGGGGGCTTCAATCATCAGATACAAAATGATGATACACCACAACAAGCTAAACATACTTGCTTGGGCACAAATATAAAGAACATATAAGTATACGTTTAAATTCAGTAGACGGCGATGACCATCAACGTCACCACATTTTCACAGTAAGCATTAGCTATTTATTAAAGAAATGAGTTTGAATATAAGATTCTTTCCTTTGAACATATTCTAAAAGCGATCTCATACCAGATCGCCGCATAACTGCACATTTAGCGCAATGGTTTCACTGGTTGCCTAGCCATTGGCACTGCATCAGGTGTTATGGGTTCGATCACCACACGCGACAAAAATTGTATGATTCGTAAATATTAGTTCTGAGAAAGAATACGCAGGTTCTTTGTGTTCGTTGTTTGAATGCTTTTTAAGTCCCCTTGGTTTAACCCTATATAGAGATATTTTTTAAGAAATAAACAAACTGGCTGCTTACCAAATCCACAGTAATACGTAATATTGTCTATTCTGACTTTATGTTCCAGACTGGCGGCGTTCGGTCCAGATGTGCGCATCACAGTTCGCTGTCTCCAAGTACTGGTGAAGGGTATAGACGCCAAGTCCCTGGTTAAAAACTGTCCCGAGTTCATTAGAACATCTATGCTGACATTCTTCAATAACGTGGCAGACGATGTTGGACATACCATTATGAATTTGCAAGACGTAAGTACTTAATATTAATTAAAAGATAAAATAATTTCTATGCGGTCTATTGGTAGTGTATGTACCTAAACTTTTGAATTATCTGAAAATGTAAGTCGTCGGGGTTGAAATGAAACGATGAAATTATATTTATTTAACATAAAATAGAGTACAATTAGGTGGTACACGGTCCTGCCATTTTGCCACGAGTGACATGTGAAAGTTCACAAGACATTGAATTACAAGATAGAAAGTACAGTCTAGCTTTTGAATCAATTTATAAAATAAAATAAAGCAAAATACACAGATGTCAAATTTTAATATAATAATAATAATAATATAAATATATATATAATATAATATTCTATCACATACACACAACACCATCCAGCCCAAACCAACCAGAGCCTGTACTATGGGTACTAGATAGTGGATAAACATACATACATATATACTTTATTTTTGTAAATACATACATATTATACATAGAAACACCCAGACAAAGACAAACATCCATGTTGATGCACACAAATGTTTGACTTGTGTGACAATTGAACCCGCGACCTCAGGCGTGGCAGTCGGTTACACTGACCAATACGCCATCGAGGCCAAATGAAGAAATGTCAATGAAATATTAAAATGGGCATGCAATTTCATATAAAAATAGGATTGATTACTTATTTGATTTTGATTATTTATTTATTGGTTATAAATAATTTAGATTATAAGTTTGGTAACAATAACAATAAAATGTTGTTTTTGTTATTCTTACCAAACTTATATTTGTATGTAAATCGTGATAGATGATTACCCAGCCCCTTGGCATCACCTTACGCCTTGGTTTACAGTAGCTTATGAGGGCCCCGTTTCGGATACCTGTGTGGGCAATTTATATTAGTTTACCAGTAAGTTACTGTAAGTAATCTCTGTATTTGGAAATACCAGCTGGTTGACGACAAAAGCCAAACCGCCTTTAATATGACGACTCGATGGCGTAGTAGTTAGTGTAACCGACTGCCACGCCTGAGGCCGCGGGTTCGATTCCCGCACAAGTCAAACATTTGTGTGCATGAACATGGATGTTTGTCTTGGTCTGGGTGTTTCTATGTATAATATGTATGTATTTACAAAAATAAAAGTATATATGTATGTTTATCCATTGTCTAGTACCCATAGTACAAGCTCTGCTTAGTTTGGGCTAGATGGTGTTGTGTGTATGTGATAGACTATTATTATTATTATATAGAACTTCAAATATGAGGAGGCGATTCCGTGTACGTAATTCAAAACCTGGCAAGTCTAACCCTGCAGGCATACCTATTACAAACGTGATAATATAACAAGCAAATTTACTCATCATATATGTACCAGGGTAAATACGCGCACCTTCGAGGTACTCACCTGAAGACGTCCACCTCGCTGGGTTATATAAACGGAGTGCTGCTGCCGATACTCACCGCCATGTTCGACCATCTCGCCAACTGCGAGTATGGTGCCGACTTGTTACGTAAGTATAATATTTTTATTTCAATTAACTTGTAGCACAGGCCTCACTCAATTAGTACCACACTTTATTAATTATTAGATTTGACCCACGCGCTTATTAGTAATAAGTTATGTTATTTTTCTATGCCTCGGGAATAATACTTTTTTCTGGATGAAAGGCGCCCTACGTCCTTTCCTGTACCCTGACAACGTGTATGCGAAATTTCATGATGATAGGTCGACTAGTTAAAGCTTGAAAGCGTAACAAACAAACTCACACTCGCATTTATAATATTAGTAAAGATATAAAAAGCCGTGCTATATAAGTTCTTTTTATATATGCATGCATGCAGTACATTTTTATTACAAATTAGATACATACTAATACTGACCAACAGACTGCAATGCAGAGGGTCTCGGGTTCGAACCCACGTCGCGCACCTCTGACTTTCGGAAGTTATATGACTTTTCGAAATTATGTGCGTATTGATTGACAATTATAGCCTGCTCCGTGCCTCGGAGAGCACGTTAAGCCGTCGGTCCCGGCTGCCATGAACATCTATGGCAGTCGTTATTGGGAAAGTCAGTACCCTCTAATATCCTGACACTGATCTAGCCTTAGGGTATCGTTAGCCTTCGGGTTGCGGAGGTCAGGTGGCAGCCGCTCCGTGTAAAAACTGATAGCCAGTCTATAATAAAGGCTAAGAGAGAAGAAGAGATACATACTAGTACTGTTGTTAATAGTACTAGGGCTACACCCTAGCTAAATGCTTCCCTAGCTAAATGCTTCCCTAGCTAAATGCTTCCCTAGCTAAATGCTTCCCTAGCTAAATGCTTCCCTAGCTAAATGCTTCCCTAGCTAAATGCTTGTATTAGAATTGGTATCCTCGTCGGTAGTACAATAGGTGGGATTTGAAACCACGACATTGTAAGTCCAATGACTTTAATTTTCCCGCTTGATACATACATAGATTCACGTCTGTTTCCCAGAGGGGTAGGCAGAGACTACGTATTTCCAATTGCTAAGATCCTGACACACTTCTCTGGCTTCATTCTCTTTCATCACATTCATACACACCCGTCGGTTCAAGATGCTCTTAACCTGGCCTTTGTCCAGAACGCCTCCGATCTGATCGAGAAACGTTCGCCTAGGTCTTTCTCTTGCGACTGTTCCATTCACACTAGCCTTATAAACTTTCTTAGTCAGTCTTTCCTCGTCCATTCTTTCTACATGCCCAAACCAGCTTAACATACCCATTTCTATTCTTGTCACTATATCCACTTTCATGCCGCATCTCTCTTGATAGTAAGTGATTAACACGGTAATCACTCATGACATCATATGGATGCTTAACAGCAACACACAAATATAATATCCAAGCTTTGCTGAATATTTAAAAAGTCACTGTGCCTAAGGGTAATATATGTATAACTGGTTCCATTCTCTCTCACTGATAGCACAACGCCTCTTTAGGGAGTCCGGAATCTTTTTTTTACCCTAGGATGATTGCCGCCATTTTCTTCTGTAGGGTTGAGTTTCTTCTCACTCAATAGGGCTGCTCCAGCTCCTTGAACAAAACTCCATGGTCACAGGTAGTCAAAAATAAAACACAAGTAACTAATCAAACTAGAATATATTTTACACTCAATCACTTTCCGATGAACTGCTACTAGAACTAGAACTAGAACTACTGCTGCCTTTATCGTTAGTTTTCTGCGATACATAGGATATCTTACACTGCCGTTTGCAAGTCTTCTCGAAGTTGCTCAGTGTACTGTCTTTGCACTCGTGTTTCTCACAAGCTTGAGTGTAAGCATATTTGCAGGCGTCATTGCATCTCTCCCGCGACGATTTTATACAGGCCTTTTCGTATTTGGATCTTAAGACGTTTAGATTTTTAGTCGTTGCGACGTTCTTGTCTGGATTTTCTTCGTCTTGAACGACAGTTGGCTAGCGAAAGTGAATGATTAAAACTATTAATAAATGCCTTGGCTCATGACATATTATTAGTTGAGTATGTAGAATTACACTTGCTATCGTGACATGTGTATTTTGCTTCATTCAGTTTATTCTTACATCAGATTAGAGTGTATCCTGTACCTATTCTATGATCTTAATTATTTTCAACTGTCTACGTCAAGCGTGACAAAGATTCTGGAGTGGCAACCACGCACCGGAAGACGCAGCAGGTGTAGGCCCCCTACAAGGTGGGCCGAATACCTGGTAAGGGTCGCGGAAAGCAGTTGGATGCTGATGTTGTATGGAGTAAAATATTGGAGGAGGTCTGTGTCCAGGAGTGGACGTCTTTCGGCTAAGATGATGATGTGAAACATTAATCAATAATGAAGACATGATTCAAAAGGGAAAAACTTTGAGTCCGATTTGAAAAAGATACAAACTGATTTTACTTCAATTCTTATAATAATTCTTACCAAGTTTTTGTCGTGTGGTAGACAGACAGCCGCCAGATACCCATTCGCGTTTTCTTCGACTGCAAAATTAATTATAGGTGTTCGACTACAATCTATCGATATTTTCTTATAAATCGTGCATTCAACTTTAAATTCATGTAATGATAGACATGTCAAGATTTTAAAACCCCGTCAATGCATTATATAGTTGTACTTATAGCCGAAACGGAGAAGCTATTTGACTAAAATAATTTGCATAATTTGCAATCAATATGATCGTTCTTCGAGCATAACCAAATTGGTTGCTAGTTGGTTAACCTCAACTGCCACTCGACCTATGGTTATGTTGCACCAGCATATCCGTAAATGGAATGCCTCGGCAAGCAAGTAGGAAAGCGTCGGTCTTGATTGTCATAAACATGTGTTTATAGATTACCTCATGAATATCCGTTTGCTTATCGGTAAAGGAAAACATCATGAGGAAACCATTATGTTCGCGGAAATAATAAAGTCTGTCACACTGGGCCAGCGTGATGGACTATGGCCTAACCCTTCTCACACTGAGAAGCAGTCCGTGATCAGCAGTGGGACTGTTTATATACAGGGCTGATATTATTATTATTAATCAGTACTTTAAATCTTATTTTGGCTAAGTAGGATTTGGAGTTGAGGGAAATCCACGTTCAAGTACATACATTTAAAAATATATGAAATTTTCTTACTTGAAGAAACGGCTCTGTGGTAAATCATTTCAGCAAACACGGTATGACATTTCTCCTTATAATTAGTATTAAATTCGCGTTTGAAAGCACTCTTGCATTTAAAAGTGCTGCATATTACTTTTAACGTAGTTTTGCATGCCTAAAACAAATTAAGTTATTATTTGAAGGAAACTATTATATTTGAACGTAAATCTCCCTTGTGTGCCCCTACGATGCTTTAGAGTCAACGGAAAAGTGAAAATGAAGGATCTGGCATCCTCCGCGTGTCTCAATGCTAAGAGCTGCTTCATAAGTCCCGGATTATATGCGAATAATATCGGATTCCATAAAAATGTTTGTACATATCGGTGGTACTGTGATTGAGGCTTATTGCTCTGCTACAATCTGTGATGTTCCGCAAATATCAAGTTATTATCAATAACTATTTAAAGAAAGTGCATATCGCTAGTGAGCACTTCGTGACCATGGTTTCTTTATAACGTTTAATGCCACTTCCTTCGAATTGATCTCACTATTCCGTAGTTGGACGCTGCCAGATTATACTTTAGGAAATCTCACAGTTAAATTGTTCATGCTCTCGTAGAGCACGCTTCCTTTTCTTTTTTTTCTTTTTCTTATCCTTTTTTCTTTGCCGCTCTGCATTATTTGATTCATCGCTAGAGGGTGGCTCGTTGTTTTCTATGACGTTAGACTTAACTGGTGTGGATGCATTGAAAGCTCGGATACAACCAGTTCTTGAAGACCAATCGAATGATTCGAGAAATTCCTCTTCGCAATTACTGCTCCCGCATACAACTTTAACCGCCATATTGCATGCCTTTGGAATAATTTTGTTGTAAACAAATTTTATGTCGGTAATAGAGATAGGGTAACAGGTGACATAACTTTATGAATGTAATAATTTACTTTTGTTCGTGTGTATCTAAACTAATAGTAAGGTATACGACTCGTCGGCCTTAAGAATTCTTATTAATATACACCTTTTTTGTAAGTTTGGCAAATATGCTACATAATAAAATACAATCGATAATTAAGTTACGGTAACAACCCTAACTTAATTATCTACTGCATTGTCCATTTCGCCTTTGTCACAAAATGTGCTTTAAATTATAATTGATCGTGAGTTTGATTATTGAAATCGACAAAGAATAGGCTTTTTCTTTAAGGAAATACTCAGTGCTAGCGCGTAGAAAAATAAAATAGGTTCTCCAATAAGCTCGCCCTTTATTACGTGGCAAATAAACCATAGTTTAAAATATAATTATATTTATTGCACAAGAATGTCGACGTAAGATATTCAACCTCAAGTACGAGTGCTAACTTTTTAACTACGCAACGAGCTATATAAAAATGTACCTTGTAACATTTTCTTACAACAAGCTTCAAGCAAGCATCTCCATAAGCCTTCCTTAAAACGCTGGTCTTAAATATATCCTTATTGATAGATTCATCATCAGATATATTTAAAGATGAAGCACTATCACTTCCTTCTTTGGCTTGCTAAAAATAAAGCAAAACCTAATTAATATTGAAGAGGAGAAAAAAGGTTATTCGATATTTATATAACTTTAGTATTGTATAATCAATAGAACCTTATTAAACCGTTGCCTTAAAAAGTGGGAAATACCAATTATTACAGCACGACTGCCAAGAGAGCAGGGATCTTATCTTATCTTATGTGGGGGCCAGTCAGTGCAGACCGGCGACACTTCGACCCAGTGGGATCTTTTGTGTCGACACTCTCCCAATAACGACTGCCATAGATGTTCATGGCAGCCGGGACCGACGGCTTACCGTGCTCTCCAAGGCACGGAGCAGGCTATAATTGTCAATCAATACGCACATAATTTCGAAAAGTCATATAACTTCCGAAAGTCAGAGGGGCGCGACGTGGGTTCGAACACGAGACCCTCTTGCAGTCTGTTGGTCTCCCCACTGAGCTATCACTGCTCAAGAGAGCAGGTAAAACAGCATGCCAACAATACTACGTATGAAACTGTTAACTGACACATCAATTACTCAAAAAACTGAGATTGAATACCTGAGAAACTTATATTGCAATGTAATAAATGTAAATTTCAAATTAGGTCTCCGCATATTTTTGACCGTAACAGCCTGTCGTTATCAATTATGTTGTGAATTTATAAATGTACCAGCGCACTTGGGGAAGTACTACCATTTTACAGAGCTGTAACTTTAGGAAGCTCATGCGCGTACCTTTTCAAATCCTTTACTTTTATGTTTAATTCCATTGTTCAGAAATTTGACACTAGGAATATTACGCGAGTATTAAATCGGTTACTGGCTATAATAAATACTTAGCATTAGGCAGGCCGAATGTTTTCTTGCACTTGTAATATGTAAAAAACCGCTGTCAGGGCTCTCCTAGACCTCGATTACCGTTTTGAATGACAAAAAATAAAAGATCAGCTTTTCTTTTAACCAACTCTATGCAAATCGTGACGATATTTCATTGTTAGAGGATTCAGGATGTGCACTTACGTTTTTATTCTCTTCATTTTTCCCGAACTCTGAAAAAGCTTTTTTCGTACCGGTCACGTTTTTTAAATTATTTCTCAAATGCATAAGCGAGACGTCACCATGGTTTTGCTTTTTGCCACCATTGCTAAACTTCTTGCTGTTACTTAAACTCAGTTGTATTATAATTGGATCGGAGGTAGTCGTGGTTTTTCCTTGCTTACTTTTGCTATTAGTCTGTCTATTACTATCCCTATTCTTCTTTTTTGATGTCATTGTACCATTTGAACTAGCGTGTCCTAAATGTTCTTTATGTATATGTTTGTTTCTATAAGGTTCAATACTGAATCGCGTTTTCTTTCTCTCTGCTTCTATTATAGTTTCTGGCGTAATCGTTTTAATTTCATCTTTATTCACATGTTTTTTTTGCGTGTTGATGAATTTAACTTCAAGCTGCGTCTGTTTAGAGGATGAATTGGATTGTACCGTTGTTTCTGCAGATGACAACAATATCAACATCTCGTTTCCTGTCGTTGTACTTATTTTCTTTGTAGTTGGTTTAAAATTATGATGTCTATTAATTTTGGAGGTTCGTAATGGTGTCACTGTAATTCCATTAAAGTTTATGGTTATTTCGCTAGTTTCTTCTTCTTCCATATCTGACCAAACTATTTCAGTTGCACCAAATTGATTAGTAGTTTTATTAAAGGCTTTTGTTTCATCTCTAAATAAAGGATAATCTGGCGTAGCTTCAACGATTTCTTGTGACTTGTATATTTTTTGCAAGTGCTCATAGTTATGAATCAATTCTTGTAGTATGTTGTTGACTCGGGATATGTTTTTGATGACATCAGCAATTACTGTTTCGGCTGGCTGTGGAACGTCTGCAGTACTTACAACCTGGTGGTAATAAATTATTATAAAATTATGACTAGCAGCATTGCTTCACACTGTTAAAAATATGTGGCCCACCACCACCACTTAAAATTAATAACGTCTGAGAAGAACATAATAGTTTATGACGATGTGAAAATATGTACTTGCTAGAATGAATATCTGCTTCTATCTATATTTTTTGCTAGTTTACGAGGGACTACAATATTTTTTATATTTTGGACATCTGTCGTATCCAAATACGTGTATTGAACATTATGTTAGCATAAAACAAATTTAATATTTACCAATATAGCAAAGAAATACACAGGACAATACCGAATATAGACCAACATTTATATATTTTCAGGTAACTAGTTTTGATACAATAAAAATAAATTGTTTTCGTGGCAAACATATATTTGATTACTTTTCGTTGACGCTTATTTTATGTTTTATTTTATAGCTTATCAAGGAAATGTTTTACTTAGGTATTATATACTTCAGTAAAAAAACATTTATTTTTGACAGTAAAAATATTCAGGTGCTCTTATCTTACTCAATTGATGACGAAAAGCGGATTAATTGCTATAGTTATACCTAATTACGTCCGTATTATATATGTATATTGTCGATTATATCTATAGAATTGTCGATCGATGTCGTTTACGTTTCCATATCCGTTGTTCTTTGTATTGTTTGTTTTTAAAGATAGCTCGCTCTCCTTGCAGAGTTAATTGTTTGTGTTTTATTAAATTTTTGTGTGTATATTATTAAATCTTTCTCGCGACACTGGGATAGTACGAGTCCCAGTGTCGCGAGAAAGATTTAACAATGGGCACACAGAATTAACTAAATACCATGACATGACTTCTTTAGAAGGCAGTAGAGGAATCTTAACTTAAGTTATTCACACAATTCATATTGTGCTTTCCTAGTCCTTTGGATACTATTGCCAAATGTTGACAGCAGAGACTGACTTATTCGCAGATTTTCTCTATCAAAATCTGCAATATTTAGTGTAGCACAATAATTAGTGTATCTCTACTTGTAGAGATACACTAACTATTGTTATTCTCTAAAGGCTTTTATAACGACCAGCTAAGGGTGAAGTAAAACATGTGAGAAAACCTGCATGTATAAGATTTCACCGTAGTGTTCTTAAAGATTGGTGAAATCTGCTCGTCCGCGCTAGGCCAGCGTGGTAGACTATAGCCTAATATTTTCACACTGAGAAGATACCCCTACCCAACAGTGGGACAGTTTAATACAGGGCTGATATTAATATAAAGGTGTTCCCTCAATGACGTATGCCATCGCTGGCAACACGTGGTAATACAACAAATAAACTTGATAACAGTATAGAACAATGAAAATTACAAATAAGCACTACCAGTATTACCCGCTCTTTGGCAACCTTGTTAGTAGACTCAGAGCCCTGTCTGCGTAATAGTCAATAACCTATCGCTCTACTCTGGCCGATACAAGCCTACTTGGCTGCGATCTTCTGATGGGTGGGTGCACTTGGCAAGTCAGGCTGCTCGACAGTGGAGAGAAGATTTCTCTCAATCCTCTCGAGAAATATTGCCAATATATATTTCTAATGGTTTTTATTGTTCACAGTGGATGAAATCCAAGTGGCGTCATACAAGATGTTGGGCTCTCTGTACGCTTTAGGAACTGATGCATCGCTCACCCATGATAGGAAGTATCTTAAGACTGAGATCGAAAGACACAAGCCTGCTTTGGTAAGTATTACGTGAGCGACTTAAGAAAGCAATAATAGCTTTAAAAGTGTGACGCACAACACCAGTAATAGTATTACACTATCCTTTAATACGTTACAAATACTGCCTAAATGAAGATGAATGAAGTTACTAACGCTGCATAAAAGGAATCGCTGAGAATATACATCAATAAATATAGTAACCTCAATGCTTATATAAAGAACTCTAAATACCATACTCGCTGCGAACACACAGCACTTTTTGTGCGTGTATTTAGCTAAGAAATCCTACATAGAACATTTACCCTATAGGGTAAATGAATTTTCCTCAATTAAACTGCCTCAGTTTTAAGTAAGCATTTTATCATACCCTACTTATTATACAATCGATCCATGCAATTAAAAATTTTATTTCAGGCCCATTTAAGTAACATAATCTAGAGTTCTGTGAATCACAATATAATCCTCATTAAATGATATCCCAGGGTTCATGCCTGGGCGCGTTCAGCTCAACATTCCCGGTGGCTTTCCTGGAACCACATCTGAACAAACACAACCAGTTCTCACTGCTCAACAGAATTGCCGACCATTCGCTAGAAGCCCAAGGTAAAACATGTAACATAGAGTTCGCAATATAATAAAGAAATACCTACTCTTAAATCCATGAGAAAATTTCAAATCATTATTTTAATTAAAGTGTGTATCTCATTTTTTTATATTGAAACTGAATCAGTATCAGTTAAACTTACCTGCACATTAAAGGTAATCTTTATTTCAACAGATATTATGCAGAAAATGGAGCTATGCATGCCAACTCTAGAAACCATCCTGGGTGAGGTGGACCAGTTCGTGGAGTCTGACAAGACTTACAACGAAGCTCCTCACATTATTGATGTCGTACTACCGTTGCTGTGCTCGTACCTACCTTTCTGGTGGGCGCAGGGACCTGACAATGTCACTCCTACGGGAGGGTAAGTAAAATTCTGTAAGACTGATTTGAAGACCTGCTTGGACTCGCATTAGTAATAGAGCCCAGAGATAAATATTGGCTTGCTTGTGGTCCTCCTGGACCTGACATATTTGACTCTGTAAACACCAACTCGACTAACCAACCGACCAACTCGATATTGTTAGAGATTGTCAAGTTAATTACTGATTATCAATGCTCGTGTTTTATTATGATTTATGGCAAACATATGCATTTAGCACTCTTAAATAAAATTTGCTTGATGGTATCGTTCTGGCACTTGTTTCAATATACACAGACAAAATCAAGAATTATTATTATTATTAAAATTAATTAGCCTAGAACGAAACAAAAGGGTTTTATACATTAAAAGTAGTCAAAGAGATGTGAAATAGAAAATAGGTTTAAGTAATAAACCAAACGAAATGTGTGATGGCTCTAATTAACCTATTCAGTCGCATCGGCATGCCGGTGGCCAGATACAATGGATTTTTAACTATGTCTGGTAATCTAAGACTTGACAAATTAAACATAACACTAAATAAAATGAAGACTAAACTTACTGCTCTTAATTTGAAATTAACCACGTCACATTTATCTATGCCACCAAGTAGAATACATACAGATATCTAAGCTATGTATTACTTCACCATCAATAACAATAATAATAATAATAATATTCTACCACATACACACAACACCATCTAGCCCAAACTAAGCAGAGCTTGTACTATGGGTACTAGACAATGGATAAACATACATATTTTCTTCTTTTTTTTTGTAAATACATACATATTATACATAGAAACACCCAGACCAAGACAAACATCCATGTTCATGCACACAAATGTTTGACTTGTGCGGGAATCGAACCCACGACCTCAGGCGTGGCAGTCGGTTACACTAACCATTACGCCATCGAGGCCGTCAATCAATAAAAACGATAACTGTCTGTTTAATCAATTTATAACTTTTAAAAGTCAGAGTATGTGGCTAGCATAGTATAGCCTCCAATCCTCTGACTTGGCCTTAGACCAACAGTCTTCCTATTGCTTTAAACGGTTTCTAAAAACTTTATATTTTTACAGAAACCACGTCACAATGGTGACAGCAGAACACATGAACCAATTGCTCAAGAACGTACTCAAACTGATCAAGAAGAACATTGGCAATGAGAACGCACCGTGGATGACCCGCATCGCGACGTACACACAGCAGATCATTATCAACTCCTCTGAGGAGTTGCTGAGGGACTCCTTCTTGCCGCTGGCTGAGAGGGTCAGGAAGCGAACTGATAATATGTTCCATAAGGAGGAGAGCTTGAGAGGTTTCATCAAGGTAAGTAAACCAACGGCATAACTCGGATTAGTAGCCACCTCGTCATTACGCCGCGCCGTGTTATATATTGAACCCACGCAAGATTAAATATTATGTGATACACAAATAGCAAATCTGGTACCGCAATTATTTCCAGTAGATGAGAGATGCCTTTAAATAAAAATAAATGTTATAATGTAAGATATTTGCACTATTACACCACTGCATGCAAATAGTTGTATTGCAGCATCGTTGTGTGTTTGACCATACTTGAGTCAGAACAATAATTTATAAATTATATAAATAGCTTAGTCTGAGTGAACTTTAAATCCGTAATTTGTATGTTTGCAATGGCCCCCGGATAATGACAGCATTTATTTTAAACGTTAACATTTTTGTCGGCTTTCTCATTGACCTATGATTTCACTTACTATTTCCGTTTGCAGTCATCGACAGACGACACCTCACAAGTGGAGTCGCAGATCCAAGAAGACTGGCAGCTGTTGGTGCGCGATATCTACTCGTTCTATCCGCTGCTCATCAAATACGTAGACTTGCAGAGGAATCACTGGCTCAGGAATAACGTGCCAGGTTTGGAAACCACCTTGTATATATATAAGTATATTTCTAATGATAAAGTAAACTTTACAGTTTGCGTTTCGTAATACACTTAGAAACAACAGAAAAATCTTTTCAATATAGAAATAAGTATAACAACATTTAAGCTTATCATTAAGCGACACATGTAAAAATAAAGTAGAAAGAAAATAGTTGTTTTTGGTGCACGTCGAGAAATAAAACATTAATAAAAATAGTTTTAACCTTTTGAACGCCACGCCATAACGGCACCTCCATGTCGTATGTACGCCAAGCCCGAAAATCGATATATTATATATTGTTTTTTATGATCAAATATTTCAATAACTAATAACAATTTTGTTTGCTGTATACAATTAAGTAATAATTGGGGATTCAATTTTTAAGTTGTATCACTAAAACACAGAAAAGTAATGATTTAATATGTTTATTTTTTATTTTTCTGTGAGCCGACAAAAAACAGTTTTGTCGAGTATAGACAACGTTGGCGCACAGGGCACGCTTGCGCATGTCGAGTATAGACGACGTTGGCATTCAAAAGGTTAAGGAAAAATATAAGTAAGTAGAAAATAAACGGACAAATAACAAAAAATATACCTAATGTTTACGACGAGATCAAAATAGGAGCTAGTTCAGCTGTATCAGACAAATAAATATATATATTTAAATTGCGTATGTATTGCTAAGGCTCGGCGCACATTGGCGGCCTCGATGGCGTGGTTAGTGTAACCGACTGCCACGCTTGAGGTCGCGGGTTCGATTCCCGCACAAATCAAACATTTGTGTGCATGAATATGGATGTTTGTCTTGGTCTGGGTGTTTCTATGTATACTATGTATGTATTTACAAAAAGAAAGTATATATGTATGTTTATCCATTGTCTAATACCCATAGTACAAGCTCTGCTTAGTTTGGGCTAGATGGTGTTGTGTGTATGTGGTAGAATATTATGACATTACTATTATTATTGGCGACACGGCACGGCAGGGGATCCTTCGGCATCCTTACATGTATGCGCACACTGGTGGTAACTATGCCGTGACATCCTTAGGTATGCCGCGACGTCCTTAAGCATACCGAAGCGTCCGTAGGTATGCCGTGGCGTTCTTAGATACCATGCTCGCGCCTAGCTTTTTTCACAATAGTCGTATCGCTTCTTGAGAACGGTCTTAACGCAAGCTTGGAAGTGTGTGTATAATAGTAGATTGGGACCTAGTGCTCATAGCAGTTCTTGCCGCGGTATTCCGAAGACTGCCAAAGCATTCCGGAAGCTGCCGACACAGCATGCCTAAGCAAACCGCGGTATTGTTTTTGTACTTACGACTGTTAACATTGAAATTTCAACTTTATTTCCATACGATTAGGTTATATTTTTATTCATAGCCTAAAAATGCCTTGCCACGCCGTGCCGTCAATTGGCGCCGGGCCTTATAGAGCAAGATCTCATGAACGCCGAAACAAACATCCAAGCTAAGAAAAAAATAACAAGTTCCCGTTCTAAAGATAATCTCTAGTACGGGTCTAGGGTTTGTCTGTAGTAGTGATTGTGATATTGGTACATATGTCTCATTATTTAATCAATTTTACAGAGGCGGAAGAGCTGTACAATCACGTGGCAGAAATATTCAACATCTGGTCGAAGAGTCAGTACTTCCTGAAGGAGGAACAGAACTTCATCTCCGCTAACGAAATTGACAACATGGTAATAAAAACATAAAAGTCTATGCACAGGACTCGGTTACATACTGTGGAGTACAATAGCAACTATTCTGATTCTTAGTAAGTTTTCTGTTAGCCTATTCCAGCAGCACGAAGTCTCAATATAAGATCAGTAGACGGCAATAGACATACATACATACCTAATCTAACCTAAACATATTTTGCCTTATGCACAGAGTAGACAGTAAGATCTCAGGACAATATTCCCAACATGAATACGCAACGAAATGATGTCGCTGCAATCCGTGGAGGAATTTTCCAAAATTGGCTTTTCCAGACTTGACAACAACAAATACAAATACAAATACAAATTATTTATTTGCTTTAAACAGGGTGATACATAAGGTGGTTTGTAACAATGTTTGTAACAATACAACAACGCGGAATGCCCTCTCTCAGCTGTACCTTACATTTCTATGCCCACTTACTTCCAAATTTTTAACTGTCATAAAGCGCCTACAATTGTATAGACAGCGTGTTATACTCTCCAAGGCATTAGAGTGATCTTTCCCTCGAAACTATGTTCTTACTGAGAATTTCTTAACAGAAACTTCTAAAGCTATTTGCCCGAATCGTATACCAAATGTATATAAACCCGATAATATTTTATACCTCTCTGAGAAAACAGGAGACTTCACAAACAAGCGTATTTCTTTTAAAATTGAAGATATTGTAACGCAGGGTTTACTGTAGCCAGATGTCCAGAGATGCAGAGTAAAACTGCCAAAATGTTTGATTGAATACAAATATATTTTAGAATAAACTTAGCATATTAATATGTACAGTTTCAATCACACAAGAAATTATATACTAAGGGAGATAATATTTATAATCTAGCAATCACAGGAAAGTGCAACATTAATGTAGTTACGTTACGAGCTTGGGCGCGCACGTTCAGCGAACGCGCCACTTTTATAAACAAGTGGTACCGAAATTCGTGCCAACGGGTTGGGAGCCTTCTTTGCTCATCCACAGCCCGCATAAAGTTGTAAAGGCCATCTGAGGCCAACAACTAAACGTGTGTGGACGTCTGTGATGTTTATGTATTGCAGCTACAATAACATTTTACTATAATTCGTAACCAATGGCCAACGAAAATGTATATATTGATCTTGATTTTCTTTTTATAGAGACAAGTACATATTATTTTCGTAAACAGGTGCTGATCATGCCAACAGCAACCAGAAGGGTGACAGCAGTGACTGATGGAACTCCTCAGGCAGGCGGCAAGGTATTTCACATAAAATACTATATTCATAACATTTAGTGTTATATGTTTGTCAGTAGTTTAGGTATCTTCATATAGAATAGTTATAAATTCCTACACTGTGCTGAATAATAGGTTTGCCGGTAGTCTTACTTTATGTCAAAAAGGCATCTCGGGTAAAATATACCCGCGAAATGGTGCTTCATTTTAAACTGATTGATTGTGAATATTGGTTTTAGAGTCAAATTGTTGGTTAGAAATGTTTTATTTGTTAGTGATGTGTGTAATTGTTTTCAAATACGTATAGTGTTGTCGTCACATTTCAAAGAGATTAATTCTGCACATCGCTAGTAAGTGTTAGCGTTACGGACAATACCTAACATTTGGAAATCAACTATGCCGATCCAGACATATAGTGAATGGTAACGTTAATGCTTAGTAGCGATTTGTAGAATAATTATCTTTGAAAGCCGACAAAACGTAGATCTAATAGTATATTCGGTTTTCATTCGATTCGATCATTTAGCAAAAACCGCTCGGCATAAACCGTACACATAGACTTGGTACTTATTCCTTGCCTGGTTCTATCGCATTATTTTAAACCGATTACAGATTACACGTATTCCGATCAGTACTATATTTAGCCCGGTGCACAATAAAATCTGATATAAGTAGAATGGTAGACTCTGCTATTCAACTACACGGCCAAACCGACCCGAGCATATCAAGTATAGCAACCACAGGGCACGCCAGCTTCCTACTAACGACATCATATTGTATATTTTACACAAATAGATCAAGCCTGTCCCAAGCCACTGAAAGTCATACGATTGGGAAAATTTAATGCTGACAAGCCTCGCCCAATAAAAGTAATATTTCAAACAACTGAAACACCACTATACTTGCTAAAAAATCGGACCAAACTATCCACAAATATAAAACTATATTGGGATCAAACGCCAAAACAAAGGAACTACATACAAAATCTTCAAAAAGAATTAAAAAAACGCGAGCACGACGGTGAATCCAACCTTTCTATCAAATATATAAAAGGAGTGCCAACAATAATCAACCAAAATCACATTCCAAAAACCTAAATCCAGCCAATTCAAAACATTTTAGTTTCTATATCACAAAATATGACTCTTACAGGTTCACCCTTGTTTGATCGAACAACGTTAGATATAATAATACTAAATCGAACAACGTTTAAGAAAATCATCACTTTGTATAATATCGTTTGATAGAATTTTCAGTTCATCGAATATTTATTTGCTATAACAACATTTGCGCTAATGATCAAAAGGTATAATGTTCATTACCCCGACTCAGAGTACCTCGACTCGGATAGGTTAGGTTAGAAGGCGAAGGCGGGAGCGAAGCGGAGCTGAGCTCCCGCCTTAGCCTTCGTGGTTCTTTTTTTTTAAATTAGTTCAAATGAAATTAGTTCAAATAAATAATTACGCTAAATAAAAATTTACCAATGACTTATTCGGTCAAATGAATAATTCTTCGAAATGACTTTATTGCAACTAAAATTCGATTTAGTAATATTATATCTAACGTTGTTCGATCAAACAAGGGTGAACCACTCTTACACTGACGAGCGGTGACAACTGCGTTCGGCGCCATCCGTCATTCGACACGAATACTATTCTTACTACTGTCTCTAATAGAAACGCCACGCACTATTTTTCGTGTTTCCCAATCCCTTAGGAAACAATTTGTGAATTTTAATTAGTGGTCTTAGTCTCTCTATGTTATTAGATACTTGTTCTTCATATTTTCTAAAATATAACCTGGCATTTATATGTCGGTTAAGCTGCCAGCCTACAAAATGTTATTAATAGAACCTATTGTTTGTTTTTCCTTGTTTATATGTATGTTATTCACAATTCATTACAATAATTATTATTAGGTATAAAGTCATTATATATTAAGTACACTATATATTTTAATCATTAACACACACAATTACTTATCTCTAGATGAAAAAGGCAGTCGTAAGTATCCACTGACACAACTGATTGATTGATTGAGGGATACCGAACGATTGAGGATCGTCCTTATCAATCAGGGTCGCAACCAGGTTATGGTTCACGTGAAAATTGGTTTATTTTACATATAAATCCCCTGCATCCTCCCCATAAAAGACTACATGTATACCCTTGTGATTGACAATATATTAATTGATATAATTTGTTTGATTGATTGGTTTTAAGCTATATGTATCTACAAACACTCAGACTGTTCTTTTCTCGTTTCAATTATATGTTTTTTTCGTATTTATTTTAATCGTATTTATAATCAGATTACCAATGACTTCTGTGCCCGTCTCTATGAAGCTGTTTCACGTAAACTTATAAGTCTTTCACAATTTAATTGAATTGATTGGCTTGGAGGTTTCAAATTGTTGTGTTTTTTAGCTATGAATGTTTCTTTGAAAGCAAATGTCTTAAGATTACAGAATAAATATTACATCTGTTTTATAATTACACACATCAAACGAGATTGGGTGACAGGCCACTAGCAAACATACACACATAATTCGCACTCTTAATAAAACAGCGACTTCACTCGAAATTTGAAAGTAAGGCAATTTGGACTCTAATTGTATATGCTAAATTCTAATATTATGTTTGTGTTAAATCATTGCAATAGAGTTCAAATTTGTTTAATCCAAAATATTGAGATAATTCTCTGTTTTATTAAGAGTGCGATATGTACTATTACATAAATATATTATCTATTACAAGCTGAGCTCTGCAACAGAATGGTGGTCTGTATACACAGGGGCAAAAAAGTGACCAGTTCTGTTCCTATAAACCATGGTGTGACAACGCTTGCTCCATTAAACAGTTGATCTAATGCAAATATTTTTTCCAAACGGTGTATCAATTCCTGAGACATACAAACTTGTCAGTTTTCTAATATTATTAGATCATACATGCAGTAGTTCAATATTACACTCTTTGGCATAAGACACACGTATAAAGTTTGTAACCGTGTTCTATTACCCTATCTCTTTTGCTGTGTGTACAACATGGTTGATTTTGCTTTCATAAAATATCATTGTGCGCTACAAGTTCACACACATTATCTGTATTATACTTGCATAGCGCTGCCATCCGTCTGAGCTTCTATGATTTTTGTTATTAAGCATTTATATGCTAGTATTTTACCATAGTCCATAAAACTTTAAATTATCTTATTTTTTAGATATGCGCAAATTATTTTGTCAATCATAAGTAATAAGACTTTTCCAATTTATCAGTGGATATCAAATATGAGAAAAATTTATTTGTTTTATCAAAATTATTTATCTTACTTTCAAATAATTATTTAGCAGTTTATTGTAGCTTCTTATATTAGCATAATATTATTTATGATATTATGCTATCAAAAGGATATTTATTTTAAATTTTATTTATTTCATACACATATTATATTACTTCGTAATCAAAAAGAAAATTCACGGCAAAAATTCAAGCAAACAGAAACATAATTTTACGAATGGCAGCTCTATTCTCTCTTCTTACTTCTTCTTCTCTTCTCTTATACCCACAATTGACGAACAGAAAAAGAAGAAGCACCGTGATAAGAAGCGCGATAAGGACAAGGAAGTCCAGGCCTCGCTGATGGTGGCCTGTCTTAAGAGACTGCTACCTGTTGGACTGAATCTCTTCGCGGGCAGGGAACAGGAACTGGTGCAGCATTGTAAAGATCGGTTCCTTAAGGTGAGTTAGAGAAAGATATAAACAATACTTGAGATATAATTGTTAGCAATGCCCGTAGAATGATTATGCGCTACAATTTAAGGACCGTTTTGTCAGGTTAATCGACGATTACACTGGTGGCTTAAAGACTTAAATGATCGTCTTAGGCCTGGCGCACATTGGAGGCACGGCACGGCATCCTTCGGCATCCCTACATGTAAGCGCACACTGGCGGTAACTATGCCGTGACATCCTTAGGTATGCCGCGGCGTCCTTAAGCATACCGAAGCGTCCGATAAGGACACGTTTCGGCATGAACGACGCTAAGCTAATGAAGCTACGCGCGGGGCCGCGGGGTACGGGCGGGCGCTGTCTTACTGCGGTATCCCGAAGACTGCCAAAGCGTTCCGAGGGATGCCGAAGCGTTCCGAAGGCTGCCAACACGGCATGCCTAAGCATACCGCGGTGTTGTTTTTGTACTTACGACTGTTACCATTGAAATTTCAACTTTATTTCCATACGACTAGGTTATATTTTTATTCGTCGCCTAAAAATACCTTGCCATGCCGTGCCACCAATGGGCGCAGGGCCTTTATGTTACGCCAAGCTAAGTGTTGAGGATTTAATACTCACACGCGACAAATATTAGTTTTTTGTACATGTATTTGTTCCGAGTCTGGGTCTTATTTGTGTCGGTTGTATATAAGGCGAGAGTTGTTTTTTTTTAATGAGATGTAATGAATAAGTTTGCTTTTAATTACGTGGGTCTTGAAGCAAATCTGGCAAAATATAGGTGTAGGTATAGCATTTTTGTTTTTTTAAATGGAGTAATGCATTGATGCTCACCTCTGCACGAAAAAGGTAAGCGGAGAGTTTATGTCGGGCTCACCCAGAAAAAGGTGGATCATCCCGGGTACTACTGACTAAACCTACCACAGTGTGCCAACTCACTGCCTTAGATGGTGGGTGAGTCGTTGGAACTGAAACTACATCAGCAATCCACCCAGCAGTGCCCGACACAGGCATGAAATGCCTGCGGACGACGACTCCTGGGCGACGACCCGGCACGACAGAGGCTCAATCGCTTGCGGACGGGCGATCCCTGTTCTTCGCCCGCGGCCTTTAATATGGCGGAATCAGGCGCGCAAAGGCACGACTGCGCCAATAAGGGTGGGGTATAGCCTTACTTTACCTATCACTTCTTCGTTTCACTTACACTTCGGGGAATACAGAATTAATCCTAGATATATAAATACATGATTTTCCAGAAAATGTCTGAACAAGACGTCGCTGAGTTCGCGAAGACCCAGCTCACGTTGCCGGACAAGATAGACCCGGCTGACGAGATGTCTTGGCAGCACTATCTCTACTCCAAGCTGGGCTCCAAGTCGAAGACCAACATCACCGTGGAGACTGCTGAGAACAAGGCCAAGATTATTGATGACACTGTTGAAAGAATCGTCGCTATGAGTAAAGTGCTGTTTGGACTGCATATGGTAAGAGGATTAGAGTTAGAGAAAAATTATGCTAGGTTTGCGTAATGGTTGAGAGGAGGGGTTAGCAGGATAGGATATCAAAGGGCAACGGCTTAATAATAATATGTAAATAATATATAAACATCGTCCCCGTGTGTTCATAACGTATTAGAGAAATACCCGTGAAAGATAAACAAATAGTATGTAGACATCATACTTTTATCATTATATTTTCATATGGTTGAAGTGACAAGACATGTTTTAGACTTGTAAAAGAAGAAAGAAATGTAGTAAGAAATTCTAGACATAGATGAAAATATTGAGTGTGTTATTAGATCTCTTGTCATAAAAGGGAAGCTCTCTTAGTATTAAAGGTAATGTAATATATAATAACCTCAACCTATATCTTATTGTTATACAAGCTAGTGATGTGCGATTATCAATAAAACATTTAAACTATTCGAAAATTGTCAAATATGTATCATAATCATGTCTGACGTATTAAATAACAAAAGATTCGAAATACTATCAAATATTTTTATGACAACGTAAACGATAAAATTTGACTCGAATAATGGATTTTATTCCAATAATAATTGTTGACAACAGGTTTATTGATATTCGAATGCGAGTCGTATCGTATTCAAATCATTCGAATTTGTGACATCGCATTGCTTGTATAGGCGTAATGTATTTGTAAATATATAGTTGTATTTCTATTTATACGATATTATATATGTATGTACATTATATAGATCGACCATCCGCAACAAATGAGTAAGAACGTGTATCGCTCGGTGGTCTCCATACAACGTAAGCGCGCCGTCATCGCCTGCTTCAGACAGACTTCTCTACATTCGTTACCGAGGTTCTATTCCCGTGCAGTGATCTGTGTGACTTCTTAACTCTTGTGTTAGATGTGTTGTTTACTAACGTACTAGCTTTTAGAAACTAAACGCGCCTAATATTTTACGAGCGATCCCGTGAAGCTAAAAAGCCTCTGTGTCAAGGCCGGATTTAAAGATTTTAAAGTCCTGGTAGGTAACAAATAATCAGATGTAAAAATAATCTACATTTATAATTATTTTATATGAAATCACCTGGACGCTTTTTGTTGGAGAACCATGACTAAAGCCCAAATAAACTAATTTTAAACTTACAATTTATTCCGTAAATCTGCTCTAATTAAATTGTTTAGTTATGGCCAACTTTTATGTGAATTTATAACAATATAAACTGTTTGTTTGTGCGTGCGTCAATCTTCAAATATTGTATTACCCGTGTTGTGCATGCGGCTATGGAACTAACAAGGCGACGAAGCCCAAGCAGCGCTCCGTGAACTGGAGCCGCGTGCTGTGCGCGGCCAGGAAGAGAGCCGCCATCGCTTGTCTGCGATCTGTACATCTGTATAAACTTAGCCGGTATGAACTTGTACCATTAGGTACAATAAGGCTAATTTGTACCGGAAATTGTACTACATTAGTTAGAATATGATAAATTTTAAGTGGAAAATGAATACTATTTGTTAGTAGGTATATGGTAAATTTGAAGCGGATTATAAGCCTTATTTGGTGCAATAAGGCAAATTTGATGCGGGCAGACCAATTGGGTAAGGAATTTCAAGCGTTAGAGGTCGTGGTGAAGACCCATGAACTGTTTAGGAGGGTTCTATTACTATGATTTCGCTTAATTTAATTGGCTTACGATAGTACTAGTAATTCGCAAGCCAAATTGCTAGTAATCTTTAAAAAGTTACCCTTTTGACCGCCACAGTGATGTATGACCGCAGCGTGCTGAACACATTTTGCTTTATACATGACAAAGTAAAATGTGTTCAACACGCGACGGTCACAACTACATGACAGACTTTTAAACGCTAATAAATATTATAAAGTAGTTATTGTTTTTCAAATTTGTGTTGTTAATTATGTAGCTATACTCATCCCAATTTGTATTATCTTAACTGCTTACTATTTATATCATCCATATTAGTATAAGATCACAAAAACAATGTTGGTATTAAGAATGAAATCGTAGCTTGGCGCCGAGAGCAGGCTTTTACTTTATAGACGTGGCGGTCGAAGGGTTAAATAAAAAAATTATATGTGTTCAGTTCTTATTTGTACAAACATGTATACAAGGCGCCGCGCTGGTAGTTAGGGAATATGCTTACATAAGAAGTTACAAACTTCCAAGCTGTATGAAATTAACTTCTGATCCACTAATATCTAAAACTAAAGATAAGTACGTGAACGACTTTGGTAAATCAACAATGTTTCAGACAAAAAGTGTTTGAGGATTATTGCATGAGATTTTGTTTGTAGATCAAATATTACAACCTAAATGTACATATATTAAAAAGTGTAAATATAATATTAATACATATAAATATATAGGTACTCAGAAAATATTTTAACTTCTACTACTACACAAATATTGTATGTATTTCTAATCTATCCATTAATATTGGTATACAGACATCGAGCGTGCAACATCTTCGCACGCACCTACTACGAGCTGTGGTTGGAAGAAGAAAACGTGGGTCAAGAAGTTATGATTGAAGACTTGACGGTATGTCATTTAGTTATAGAAAAGTATAAAAACCGATTACGAGGCACACTATCATGTCAAAATCACAAGTTTATGTAAATGAACTTAAAAAAATGAGCCGCATCAGGGCATGTGATTAGCAACATTTTATGGAAAACATCATTTTAAATACAGAAAAGAAAATATAATGGTTAGATTATCGACTTGAAAACAAACTTAAAGTATTGAGCTACCCATCAGATCAAAGAGCAGCGATAGCTCAGTGGGGAGACCAACAGACTGCAATGGAGAGGGTCTCGGGTTCGAACCCACGTCGCGCACCTCTGACTTTCGAGAGTATATATATATATATGGCTTTTCAAAATTATGTGCGTATTGATTGACAATTATCGCCTGCTCCGTGCCTCGGAGAGCACGTTAAGCCGTCGGTCCCGGCTGGCATGAACATCTATGGCAGTCGTTATTGGGAGAGTGTCGACACAAAAGATCCCACTGGGTCGAAGTGTCGCCGGTCTGCACTGACTGGACCCCATATAAGATACATAAGATACATACCCATCAGATTGATGAATCGATTAAAATTAATTGTTATGAATCAAGGGTGCGTTTGCGTAAAAATATTAAGCTAAATATTGACATGCAATCTTAATAGACTTGGCATCCAAACATCTTGTACAAACTGTCTTGTATTGCCATGGAAAACATATCTGAATAAACAAAACTGTTTTCCAACCAATACTTTACCACACTTTATGGTACACGCTGTATAGCTAGCTAAAAGCAATACGCAAAATCACACATAGACTCGTTTGTACAGTGATTTTAAATCAAGACTGCTGAATATATCGTCCGTCTGATTATGATCGTTGTTATGATGCGGCTTTCTATACTTTAATATAGTTGTATCTATCTAATATTTTATTTAAACGTCGAGTCAGAAACTATATTATAAACATACTCTCCAATTTTGCAGCAATCGTTCGAGGATGCAGAATTAAAAAAGAGTGACGTGGTGGAAGAAGAAGGCAAGCCAGATCCCCTGACGCAGCTGGTCACTACATTCTGCCGAGGAGCTATGACTGAGAGATCAGGAGCTTTACAGGTAATGTACACACAACCGTTCGTTCGTCTTAAAAGATTAATGTTAAGGATAAAACTGCTATACCTTTTGCGATTCGAAAAATATATTAAATACGTACTAAATAGATTGCATATAATAGACAGCGGTTTCATTCGGCAGTGCAAAATTACTATTGAAACCACAGTGTAAGTTAAGAAGGAACCAGAGCAAAGACCCTGCTATTCTCTTTCCATTATGCCCAGTTTGCTGCAAGTCTCAACTTGGTCCCAACCAATTCTTTAAAATGAGTCCACTTCATCCCGCCATCTCTTTTTGGATTTGTTGCAATTCTATTTCCTGTAATGAGTTTACTAAAAGTAGATTTTGTCCATATAAGCCTTTGACTTCTTCGGTGGCGCAACGGTAGAAAATGTGACTGCTATGCATGAAGCCTCGGATATGATTCCTCAGTCAGACAAAATGTCATTAGATTTTTATGTCAATAAATCGTCAGTAGCAGCACGATGTCTGGAACTGTTCCCGGTAGACGACAATAGGCTCGATCATTACCACAAAATTAACTTAACACATAGCTGGTGAAATGTAGACATTATACATCTCTGCCTACCCCTCGGGATACAAGCGTAAGACTATGTATGTGCTTGCTTTATTGTAAATGAGTTTATTTGCGATATTACAGGAGGACCCGCTCTACATGTCATACGCACACATCATAGCTAAGTCTTGCGGAGAAGAGGAGGAAGAAGGAGGCGGCGAGGAAGAGGAAGGAGGCGGAGAAGCAGAGGGAGAGGAAGAAGGCAGAGCCAGTATACACGTAAGCTTATTATATTTCTTAAATACTAAATGTCCTCTGCGGCTTCATCTACGTTACAAATTTTTGCTCCACTCCTGTGGCTCGTAGCGTGATGTTACATACCTTATCTTATAACTTACCTTACCTTACTTTACCTTATTTCTGAATAAAGTAGCTTTCTTTTGGTGAAAGAATGATTGAAATCGGGCCAGTAGTTTTAGAGTTTATAGATTACACACTTACGAATTTTCCTCTTTATAATATTAGTATATAAAATTTGTTTATACCCGCTATTTCGCTTTTGTTATTCCGGTTCTAGAGTAGGCTATGTCACTCTCCTAACCGTAATCTGTAAATCTGCCGTTTTTGCATTGGCATAAGGCATTCAATGTGCGATCAAAGAGTCGTGAGTTCGAATCCCACCCATTGACCTACCGATGTGAACCCAGTTCTACCCAAAATTTGGGCTTATTCAGAGGGGTTAACCAAAATACTTTGTGACCCTCAATGACAAGTAATGATTTTCAAAGAAAAACTGTATTAAAGTACATTTTAAGGATATAATTAATTTCAACTTTAATGATCTTTGCAATTCTATGAATATTCAATATTAATCGTTGCTCCTACACAGTTTCACATTTATAATATTATTTAATATTATAAATGCGAATAATAATATTTAATATCAAAGCTGAATTATTCCTGAATCATTGTAAAAAAAAGTAGAGTGGACACAATTTTAAACCATACCTTACCAAAATAGGGCTTCGACTTATAATGTTAACCATACTTCGAAGGTTCCCTATCCATTTGTATACAATTTTAAGACATAATATAACATGGCATTATTTAAGCATAATCTGAAGTTGAATTGTATATTATCACAACTGGCCGCTTGAGGTGGCCCAAGGGTCACCCCGTGGCAACATGAACCCATTTTTCGGGTTGTTACTAAAATAATTATGTCAACATAAACTGCATGCCAAAGAAAATTATGGTAAATTATTATTATGCTAAATATATTAGGGGAAAACATTATGCGAAAAGAAGGGATGCCTACTTGGTAGCATGTCTAATATAGAGGGCTTTTTCGAACGAGTATTCAAATTGTGTGTATTCTAATAAAATATTAACCATCTGTTACAAGCAGAAAACTGTGGATATGTTTATGGTATGTATATTTTTAATAACAACAAATTCCGAAGTCCACTGCTGGATAAAATATAAATACGTCTTAGATGGTTATAGAAAGTCAAAATCTCAATCCTTGATGAAGCATGTTTAACTTATGTAGTTTGTAAAGCAACAATCGCAAGTTAAAGTTCTGGTTCATAGATCATGTTTTAAAAATGATCGCCTCGCTGCTGCCCCTACACCGAGTATTGTGGGTTCAAATCCCACACGAAAAAATAATTTGTATGATCCATAAATAGCTGTTCCGGGTCTGGGAGTTATATATGTTCGTTGTTTGAATTTTGGTAAAGTCGCCGCGAGACAGGATTTATTCCTAATACGAAGATGTTTTTTTTTAAAGAAACCTTTTTTTCACGGACATACATATAGATTCACACCTGTATAACTCCGCGGAAATCGACAGAGACCTCATCAAATCCACATTTTCTTCCTAATATCATAAGATAGAAATAAATTTATTTACTAACGAGAAAATACATGCAATAATTAGACAATAGTAATTAGACAATAATAGTAGTAATAGTAGTAATGATGAAAGCCCTATTAATATGGATGAAATAATGAAAGCTTTGAAAAGCATGAAATTAGGCAAGGCTGGTGGGTATGATAGGATTACAGTCGAAATGCTAACAGCTGGACAGGGTCTCATAGCAACTCAGTTGTGCCGCCTTTTTAACTTGTGCTGGAATACCGGCCGTGTACCAAGTGATTGGTGCAAGGCCGTCATAGTACCTTTATACAAGGGAAAAGGTTCACAGCAAGATTGCAAAAGCTATAGAGGCATTAGCTTGCTCAGCGTCGTCGGTAAATTATATGCGAAAGTGTTAATTGAAAGGGTTGTGAAAGTAACCGACGAGAAAATATGGGATGCACAAACGGGATTTCGAAAGGGTATGGGATGTACGGATCAGGTCTTTTCCTTACGGTGCATAGCCGAGAGAGTTTTGGCCAAAGGTCAAAAGGTCTATTGCGCATTCGTGGATCTGGAAAAGGCTTATGATAAAGTGGTGAGGAATGAACTTTGGTCGGTATTGTCCATGTATGGAGTGAATAGCACCCTCACGCGAGCTCTGAAATCTCTTTATGATGATTCCAGAGCTTGTGTTAGGATAAATGGGACCTACACAGAATGGTTTAGCATCGAAAAAGGTGTTAGACAAGGATGTGTAGCGTCGCCTTGGCTGTTTAACCTATACATGGACAATTGTTTAAAAGATTTAAAAGATTGTGAATGGAGATTAAGAATGAATGAGTTACTTGTCAAATGTCTTCTTTATGCCGATGACCAAGTAATACTTGCGTCATCGGCAGAAGAGTTGCAGGCGATGGTAACTATTATGCATGGTGCTTTTGAGAGTAAAGGAATGAAAATAAATGTAAGCAAGACGAAAGTAATGGTATTTGAAAAGGAAGAGTGCGTGACGATGTGTAATATTATGATTGATGGAGAAAAAGTGGAGCAAGTGAAAGAGTTTGTATATTTGGGTACTTTGTTTACAAGGGATGGTAAACATGAGGCAGATATTGAAAGGAGAACGATTGCGGGAAACAAAGTGAATGGAGCTCTACGCGCTTTTATGAACAGTCGAAATGTTTCCGAAAAGGCACGTTTGGCTGTTCATAGAGGACTATTAGTGCCCACACTTATGTATGGAAGTGAAAGTTGGATATGGCAAAAGAAGCATGAGAGCAGAATAAATGCTACAGCATTTATTCTGCTCTCATAAATTTCTCAGCGCTCTCATTTCTACAGAAATGAGAGCGCTGAGAAATATATGTGGTGTGACTCTGAAAGATAGAATAAAGAATAGTGTGATTAGAGAGAGATGCGGCATGAAAGTTGATATAGTGACAAGAATAGAAAAGGGTATGTTAAGCTGGTTTGGGCATGTAGAAAGAATGGACGAGGAAAGACTGACTAAGAAAGGTTATAAGGCTAGTGTGAATGGAACAGTCGCAAGAGGAAGACCTAGGCGAACGTTTCTTGATCAGATCGGAGGCGTTCTGGACAAAGGCCAGCTTAAGAGCACCTTGAACCGACGGGCGTGTATGAGGAATGTGATGAAAGTGAATGAAGCCAGAGAAGTGTGTCAGGATCGTAGCAAATGGAAATCCGTAGTCTCTGCCTACCCCTCTGGGAAACAGGCGTGAATCTATGTATGTATGTATGTAATTAGACAAATATATTATAAATTACGTAGGGTCTTTAAACATGGCTAGTAGTTGGTAATTGAGTTAAGATGGGTGTAAAGAACAGCGTACCGAAAACTGTAATAGTGAATTCAGACCATTATTCTGAGATAAGAATCGTTGGAATGAAAAATCCAAAAACTTTTTTCTTCTTGTGAATCATAATATAACGCATAAACCATCAATTGTATTTAATTAAAAGAAACAATACTTACCTCATTTCACTAAAATAATTAACATAATCGATTCACCTAGAAAAAAGTTCTGAGGTAACACACATACAAACAGAAACACAGTCGAATTGGGAATTGCCTTCTTTTTTTAAATCGGTTAAAAATACAGCAACGTCATAGAATTTTCGTAATTTAAAAAATCATATTATTTACGTAGAGGTTATTCCACACGAATAAAATAACTCATTTTGCTAGACTTTCTTTTATTTGTTACGCATTTAGTAAAATTAACAAAAACGCCATACCTATTAAATTAAAATACATTTTGATATCTTTGTTGGGTGCCTACTACCTACAGTACCAAGCTAGTTTTGGTAAACTTTAAGACTGCGCCGAGCGAAATGTGCCAAAACAGGCGGTCACAATTAAGTGAATAAAATCAACACTTTTTGTTTAATACAAATATAAAATATACATTTACCATAACAATGAAAGTGTTTACAATTACTCCGTGTAAAAAACTTAAAATAATTCATATTTTCGCCTACAAAATTACGTAAATTTGCACGAAAATTATATATTTTACAAACATAAATAGTTATATTACAATTTTCCGACCCAAATATTTAAGTTATTGGTTGACAATAAAGATACATATTTATCAAAGAAGCACTTCAAATCCTCCATACAATTTTACTATTGCGGCCGCGCGCCGATTTGAATATGCGCCGCACGAGCTCTGTCATTATCTGTCTTACGTTCAGCGCAGTCTTAATAAGGACGTAACTACGAGAAATTTTATTTTATTTATCTTAATGACAGCGCGTTTGTTGTTTTAATTTATTTATGTTTAAAATACGATGGTTATAGTCAATTATACGACTCGGCTCAGAGGACTGTCTCTAGGCGGCGAGGTAAGTAGGCAGACACACGAAGCGTGCGATCGGTTACCACTCCGGCGCAGGGGATGCGTTAAATTGGCAGTAATCCATTGCGTAGCGCGAATAATGTTAATGATTAATAGAAGTTTGCGTCGAGATAAGTACCTATAGAAAGTCGTCTTGCTAAAGTTTTCGATACGCCGTTCCTTACACCCGGCATACCTGTTTTTGTACTTGTGTATGTAACCTGAGTTGTTATTAGAAAAGTCTAGACTGAGTCTTTTTAGGTCTATATCACTTAATATATATATTTACTACCTATAATAAATAATGTGTATGGGACAAAAGTTGCAAACTATCTAGTTCCGTAACAAAGTACAATAGGATGTTTAAATACATTATATCATACATTATAATCATTATTCATATATAGATAAATGTGGCCTATCCTATCTCGGTATACGCCGCCTCTAACCAATCAATTCACACTTTAATGATATGTGTGACTTATATCTAATATTATTCTTTATCATACAGGAACAAGAAATGGAGAAACAGAAACTTCTCTTCCACCAAGCACGTCTGGCAGACCGAGGAGTGGCAGAGATGGTATTGCTACACATATCGGCGTCCAAGGGTGTTCCCAGCGAGATGGTCATGAAGACCTTGCAACTGGGCATCTCCATATTAAGAGGAGGCAACATTGATATACAGATGGTAAATTTATATCCATTACTTTATTTGAGACCGGCTTTAGGTTACAGAATTTGGTATCTGCGACTTCTCTAAAGTGGAAGTTATAGTTAAGTTTAGCAGTTTATCCTTATAAGCGTTATAAATACTTTCGCACTTATAATATTACTACAAATTATTTATTTATACCAATACATTAAATTGCCTCTCTACTGGCGTTCGTGGTTTCTAATAGGATATAGAACATTTTTATTGTGATTTTGACAAGGGTATTGTATCGCACCCTCTTACGTAGCAACTAAACCAAAACTCTCAAAATATGACTACTATCTTCACCCTTTTCTATCATACTAAGTGGATGCTATAAATGGATGAATACAATATGTGATGTGTAATTCGCAGGGCATGTTGAACCACTTGAAAGACAAGAAAGATGTCGGCTTCTTTACGTCGATAGCTGGTCTTATGAACTCGTGCTCGGTGCTCGACCTGGACGCCTTCGAGAGGAACACTAAAGCTGAAGGTAAGATACAACATGACTCAAGAGTCATGAGCGATCAAACGTCCGTGTACCGATTTCAAGATATCGGTATACGGACGTTTGATCAAGCGCCAGAACCACTTTTAATATCAATTATATAATACGGTTGATTATATCAGCGTAGGGCACAAAATCGCTTCTGGCGATTACTGGAGCGACCGGTCATACACGCCTAAGTCCACAAGAAAATCGAATTGTGCAAAAACTTTATGTGTGCGCCATTTTATATTTGAATAATTACATACATATATACTAATAATAAGATTTTTGTAGTTGTATAGAAGCTTTTCGTCGGCGAAAGATGAATCTTACAGTGGTAGTCCGAAATCACTTTATCATGCTATCGAGTGTTGGGCTACTGTTTTTATCTTCAAATCTTTTAATGTTGAATGTATTCTGCAGGTCTGGGTGTGGGTCTTGAGGGAGCTGCTGGAGAGAAGAATATGCACGACGCCGAGTTCACATGTGCTCTATTCAGATTCATACAACTGACTTGTGAAGGACACAACTTGGGTACGTATTGTTACTTATTTAGTTACGAATGCCTACAAATTCGCTATGGCTGTAAGACCCCGATATGTTTTAAGTACGTATAAAATATTTAAGACCTAATATATTTACACTTAGTTTGCAAATAAATGATTATGAATAGGTAAGTATAGAAACGACTGCACAACTAGCGCAGTGGTTGATGTAGTTCTGTCACTATGCCGAGTTTTGGTGGTTTGACTGCCATATGTTACAAACAAAATTACGAATAGTTGTACCGGTGTTCTTGGTGACCATTCTTTTAATGATTAAGCCCCCACGAGAAATAGAATATGTTTTGAGTGTGTTTTGTTTAAGTTGTTGCCAAAATTTCCCACTGGGATAGAAACTACCACAAATACCTTTTTTTCGATTTAAATTTAAACCATAACTTCGAAATGTCACTACAATGCTTTAACAATTTTCTTGAGTTTTATAAGTTGTTGTAAGCGACAACTACGCAATACATTTTTCTACTATAGCGAAGTTCTAATCTGGTACATGATTGACACAGACTGGCAGAACTACTTGAGGACACAAGCTGGTAATACAACGACGGTGAACGTGGTCATCTGCACTGTGGATTACCTGCTGCGTCTGCAGGAGTCCATCATGGACTTCTACTGGCACTACTCCAGCAAGGTACACCCGTCATTTACCGGCTTCTTACTTTCTTCCTTAACCTCGTGTCTGCCAAAATTGTAAATTGAGTCTCGCGTATATTTGGAGCCGGCTAATCAATTATCTTTTGATGACTGGCTCAGAAGCGTAGCAATAGTTTATGCGACTGCTGTGCAAGAGATCTTAGGTTCGTTGCCTGAATCGGGTAGAGTATTATTATGAAAATCTCAGTAACTGTACAGTACAGTCTTGCTATATGCCCAGTAGACGGACGACTCGGCCCATTTTATAAGGGGTCCCTTATAAAATGGGCAATGGGTAAATAAATAGTTGACGCAATCTGGATATATGCAACCTCTGCCTACCCTTCGGAAATATAAGCATGAGACTACGTATGTATAAAACTTATTATATAAATATCGTTACGTGTATTCCATAGGAACTGATCGACCCAGCTGGTAAGGCGAACTTCTTCAAAGCTATCGGCGTTGCTTCACAAGTATTCAACACGCTCACTGAAGTCATCCAGGGTCCCTGTACCCAGAATCAACAGGCTTTGGCTCATTCCAGGTACTGTACTTCAAGTATAGTTGCTATGGTAGATCCTGCTATATAATACGCAACATAAAATAACATACTAAATACATTCTGAGGGAAGAGCAGTAAAATTGGTTGCAAGGAAAGGACGATTGATGTTTTAAATTAGGGTATGAGCAAAAGTGGAGGCTTAGTGAAGTGCTATAACTAGCGACATCTCGCTTGCACGCCTATCCTTCAATAGGAGTTACGTCACAATATTGGATCGTGCATTTTTTCTGTTATTTTACAATTACGCCTTGCTACCTAATATAGGAAAGGGTTCATTATTCCCTATTTATTTTTAACTAAAATAAATAGATTCGATTAAAATATAAATAGTTTGTGTCGAATTTATTATTATTATCTAATTGTAATGTCTTTAATTACACTCCTTGCTATATTTTTCTTCTTTACTTTTCTTTGTATTAAGGTAAGTACTATTTAACCTGTCAATCGCTCGAATGCCAGACATTATTAAAAATCTACTATGTCTGGCCGCCGGTGTGCTGCTGTGACTAAATAGGATAACCTTTAGGTGCTATGCGAAAAATGTATCAAACTCGAGTAACTCAATTATTCGAACTCATGATTTTATACGTGACATACTCAAATTATTCGAGATTAATCGTATAGCAGTATCGCTGACCTATATCAAAATAGCATGATTAAGAATTAAACAATTTTGTGGTATATTCTAGATTGTGGGACGCTGTGGGCGGTTTTCTGTTCCTGTTCTCGCATATGCAAGACAAGCTGTCGAAGCACTCGTCTCAGGTGGACCTGCTCAAAGAACTACTGAACTTGCAGAAAGACATGATAACGATGATGTTATCTATGCTTGAAGGAAACGTTGTCAACGGTTAGATACCCTTTTTGTCTATCATTTTTCTTTAAGATGCACTGTCTGGTCTTTTCGATATAAAAGCTAGAGTATGTGTGATTTATACTCCCTAGAACCAGCCTAGTCAGTAGCTGACGTATTTATCACATAGTCAAGCTTTTTGATATTTGTAGCAACTAAAACATTTTATTATACAAAAATCCTAAACGGCTTTTTTAGGTTTTTGAAGAAGCTGGATTCATTTTAATCTCCCAGATTAAGGTCGAGCCCTTGTGTCGCTGGAGCCTTTCCGAACAAATAACGTAAACGCACCCATTACCGCCAGTTTAAGCCTAGTACAGATTGACATGCAAAAAATAAGCACATGTTTAATAACTAGCGTCATCTTTTATTTTTTTCATGTAGTGAAATTAACGATCTTTTTAGTCAGATATAGAAACGATTAGCAAAAATTAAATCAAAATTAAAAAATATATAAATTGATGAAGAGGACTATGTTCTTATTACCGATCCAAAGCATGGGGTGTGTTCTTATTGTCGTTTTTGTGGCACCTATTACCGACCGCTAAATAAACAGAACAATTCAAGTTAAATAAAAATGCTCGTGTGTGTTTTTATTTATTTATATAAATGATCCACCACAATACAGGTAGTTATTATCAAAACTTAGCTCTACAAATGCTTAACAGCCTTTAATCAGTATCAAAAAATATGATTATTAATATGAATTATATATTTAAAATTATAGTATTCTGAATGCAGACTAGTACCTATGGCATTATCCAATCTACGTAAAAAGGGAACATACAAAAATAAAATTACTATAAAACCTTAAGTTTAGCAGTCATATCAAATGTTGAGTAAGCATTTAAAAATATAACATAAGAACATTTACATAAGAACAAAGTTGATTTTTACAGTTCAAATATAACTTGACATACTAACAAATCAAATTAGTATAG
The DNA here is from genome assembly GCA_930367265.1 of Catocala fraxini. Taxonomy (NCBI): domain Eukaryota; kingdom Metazoa; phylum Arthropoda; class Insecta; order Lepidoptera; family Erebidae; genus Catocala; species Catocala fraxini. The sequence goes on along the minus strand of OV884049.1, from coordinate 14,056,375 downwards.
CCCACTACTTATTAATTGATACATTATAACAACAAAAATAGAAATTGAGATATTCGCCAAAAACCTAAGAGCGACATGGGTCGGTAATAGGAATAAAATTGTGATTATGGTTCCTATTACCGCTACATTTTAATATTGATTTTTAGGCAAATTGAAGCTGTATCTCATGAATATTTGTTATTATTTGTGTTTATCAAAGTATTGAGAAGGCATCAAAAGAATCAGAAGATTCATCAGAATGCTTTACGATTATATTTTCTGCTAACAAAGAAATAAGTGTACTTACGTAATCGAGAGTGAGACCCTGTGAAATATACGCTATCTCCGAAATCCGGCGACAAAATCAGCAATTATTTTTTAAATCGTTGTTTTACACACTCAAGCATGTTATGAATATTCGCAATACAAAAACATCTATATTTTCTCTAAAGCAACCACTTGTCTAACATTAATACAAAACTTTAAAATGATAATTTTATAAAACGGTCGGTAATGGGTGCCGATTTTAAGGGGTCGTTATTAGGTGCGTTTACGTTAATCAACTTCTATACTGCCAGATCCAAAACATTTATTTGTGGGTTACACAAATAAAAGTCTCGTGTGGGATTCTAATTCACAAAACTTGACGCGACGGCAGCGTTATGATAACCGCTTGCCCGTTACTTTACTTTTACAGTATATTATTTATAGTTTCTATTTATTTTTGATCTTCGTAGGTACCATCGGTAAACAGATGGTAGACACGTTGGTGGAGTCGGCTTCCAACGTAGAACTGATCCTGAAATACTTCGACATGTTCCTGAAGCTCAAAAACCTTACGTCCAGCCCCAGCTTCCAGGAGATCGATGGCAACAACGATGGGTGGGTGCTGCCCAAGGACTTCAAGGAGAAGATGGAACAACAAAAGAGCTATACACCGTAAGTATATACATAGTTACATGCCAGAAAAGGCGGAGGCAGAGGTGTATGTCACCCCCTGCGTTGGAATCAAACCCAACACTATAATACATTGCATTAGCATTTACTGTCACTGCAACACAGAGGCAGACGTTGTTATTTATGTTGTGTAAATAATCAAAAACACAACACCTTCAATTTTTACTTACGTCTTGTTGTGCCTTCACAAAAGATCTGTAGTTCTGTACTATCAGCGCAAGGTACAAAGATAGCACTGGGTTCCCTTCGAATAAAACTACGCTCCCTCAAGGAGCCCGTAAACTATTACCTGTCGAAATCCAACAAAAGGTTATTTGTCTGCGATCTTCTGTCGGCACTTTGTCTTTGTAAGGTAATAATATTGTCCCAGTTGGGGTGCTCTAGATGTTGCGAAAGCCCAATTACAAGTAAGAATGCCGCTTCGCCTTAATATTATTTTAATTTATTATTTCCCTTATTTGGGAACAAGAACTGTCTATAATTGGTCCCTGAAAGTGCTTTCAAGCACTGTATGGTACAGCAGCCCTATCTTTTAATGACCACACTCTTGGTAAAAAGGGTTGAGTATATCATAAACGTGGAATGGGAAATGTCTTACCTCTCTTCGACTGGCGTAAGTTTATAAATGTATGTTCTCCATTACAGTGAAGAAATCGAGTTCCTACTGGCGTGCTGTGAAACCAACCACGATGGCAAGCTGGACTACGTCGGGTTCTGTGACCGGTTCCACGAGCCTGCTAAGGAAATCGGCTTTAACTTGGCCGTACTGCTCACCAACCTTTCGGAACATATGCCCAATGAACCCAGGTATTATATATAACGGTAATAGCATCCTATATAAAAGTTCATATAAGAAAAAGTAAAATTTACTTAACGGAAAATAATGGATTGCCATTATTTTCTTGCTCACTTCTTTTTAGAGTTGTATTCCTAGAAAAGGCTTTATTTTTAAGTGCTAGTTAGTTTTTATCCTAATTTGTGTTATTATAATATTAATATTTTAGTAAATTGACGTGTCCCCAGAAATAAGTATATATTTCTAAGGAAACAAAACCTTTTGACTTTGTTTCCGGTTTGTTATTTTTCTGGGTCCCAGGCCGCATCAATAGGCTTTAGTGATAATTTATTTTTGTATGTAGACTTGATGAGACCACCTTGTCTCTGAAAACACAATAACATTGCATTTATCCGCTTTGTCAAATCCGCTAGCAAAACCTAGTTAGTTTATAAATCAACCTTTTGAAATAGTGTTAAATGTTATTAAATCTGTAAGCGTTCTCACAAGAATAAATAAAGCGGCTAATATATTAGTTAATACATAATTTAACTAAATATAAACGTTCCAGACTCGCGCGTTTCCTTGAGACTGCTGGCTCCGTGCTAAATTACTTCGAGCCATTCTTAGGACGTATTGAGATCATGGGTGGCTCCAAGAGGATCGAGAGGGTCTACTTCGAAATCAAGGAGTCCAACATCGAACAGTGGGAGAAGCCTCAGATTAAGGTACGACAAACATTCTTTATGTTAAACAAGAGGTGTGAAGTTTGCTAACCCGCAATGGGCCAGCGTAGTGGATCGCCTAATCCTTCTCATACTGAGAAGAAACCCGTGCTCAGCAGTGAGATAATTCATAAAAAGGGCTATTATTATAATTGGCCTTTTGCAATAGATAATCATGTTTACTATGATTTTTATTTCCAACGTGACATACAAACTTATGGTCTGCCTAATAATGTCTACCTTGCTGGTCTTCTAGCATAAGTTGCGCTTGAGTATGATCCTCGTACAAAAGTTCAACGAGTCTTGCAGAATAATAACGAGGTATTTTTTAAGAAAATTCTCGATTGAAATATGAAATTAAGAGATGCAATTGGGTGTGTAAATGTTACCAACGAATCAGTAAACCAATATTAAAACTATAAAATTCTTCTTCCTCTAGGAATCGAAACGCGCGTTCTTCTACTCCATCGTGACAGAAGGCGGTGACAAGGAAAAGCTTGAGGCTTTCGTAAACTTCTGCGAGGACGCCATCTTTGAAATGACGCACGCGTCCGGACTTATGGCGGCCAGCGAGGAGACTTCAGGAGGACCCAAGAACAGGGAGGCCAGCTATATGTACATGGGAGATGATGATGATGAAAGGTATAGTCACTGGTCATTCCATATCTACCGGACCCGAATTGGATAGGACGGTAGGGTAGTTCAGGGGGAACTAATCTTGGGTCAGGTCGGGTCCCTCCTGACCGTGCATACTAGTAACACTTGAGATCGGATTCAATGAGGCACAGAGTTGCCTTAGCAAAGTGGTGGCATGTAACCTGCCACGATTTATCTCGAGCACTATCCTACTCACCAAGTAACATCATACCTGGAGTGACTTGAGCCTTATTCAGGCTCACAGTTGTAGCCCATATCTTCGGTATATTATCAGAGCTGTAAGGCACACTCATTACCCAATATTTTTAAATCATGGTTTTTTTTTAGAGCTGGCAAGGATCCCTTCCGTCGCGGTCTTCAATCAGTCAAGGACGGCTTCTCCACGGCATTCTCATCTTTATCACCGTCCAACATAAAGCAGAAAATAGCAGACATGCAGCAAATGCCACCGGCTGAACTAGCTGTTGGCTTCTTCAAAATGTTCTTCTACTTATTCTATTACTTGGGATATGGAGTTCTTGTTGTAGTTAGGTAAGTGGAAAATTAAGGTCAATATCAAGGGCAACACCTACTATAAAGGACTGTCTTCATTTGACACGTGTAGGTACGTAATTTGAAAGATTCGAAGTCCATTTTTATTGACATTTAGCTGGTATTCAACCGCATTTTAGATATTAAAGATACGTACACATACGCTTAAAAAGATATGCAGTGTCATAAAGAATAAAAAAATAATATTACATTACAACATACACAACGACAATAGCGAGAATTATAGAGTACACATTAGAAAGGAAAAAGCTTTGCTAAACGGACGTTGGGCTAAATGCTCTGGGGTCCTTAGTTATTTGCTTTAGTAATTTGCCAGAAATGAGACATTACGTATCAGATGATGACCAGCAATTTTAAAGTTAACATCTGGCAATGTTCTTTGAAATTGTAATATAACAGCCACGAACGCACTTAGATTACAAGTGCACAAATGTACAAATTATAAATCTCTTAAAGTGGTTATGGCAAATAATATATTTATTTAAAAGGATATATTTTAAGTTAGGATGTTTACTATTTTGCCCATGCTAGAAATACATCAATATTACAGTCCTAATTAGTAGGCATTGACCATTATACAATATGTAACGTTCAGGTGTGGTCATATTAAACTATTATATACTGTACATAAAATTAAGATAAGTTCATGTTAATATTTCAATGTCAAACATAAAGCTTGTATCTAGCTACTAATTGCCATATTTATATACTAATGAAGACAAGGAAAGGAAATTCTTAATATGTTATTCATTTGTTTTAATATTCGCCTACAAATATTCCAAAAAATGATAACTACATTCAGAGGTAGATAATATAGCATACAGAACGACCATTACATATGCCCACATCTTTTAGAGACACGGTGTACTTATAGAATAAGTTCGACAGCTGAATATCATGATGATTGGATCGTTTGTTCCACGCCCCGTTTGATGCACAGTCATTGGTAAATGCTTCACTATTATCAATCGATGTTTCTAGCTCATTTTATTAGTGTGTAAAAGCAAAGCACAGATTAGTTGTACACAGACGGCCGGATGATACAAAGGGTGAAAATGGGCAGTGAAATACCGTACAAAAGCGTACAAAGCAGACTACTCTGTTGGTTTCGTTGCACTTAGGCCACGAGACGCAAGCATACACGCAAGGTCTTAACCTTGAGGCTAAGTTTGCGTGCAATCTTGTAGGAGTGGGTTTCAAAATATGTGTCGAGCAAAATATTATTGAGTTTTACCGTTAGCACATTCTCAGTAGCATTAAGTCTCGGAAGCAAAACAGTAATAAGTTCGTCGCTAATTAAGTAGGTCCCAATAATATAACTGAAAAATATCGGTATAATACGGTCTGACTATTGTCCCTGGGATATTATATAGGCGTGCTATGATTTAAATCAGTACGTACGCGTAATTATGTGCGTACGTCAATTTTCGCTCGTTTTATTGTGCCGGTAATCTGTGTTCATGTAATTTTGTGCTATAAGCACATTTTAATAAAATAGCCCAAATTATTTATTTAACCTTACGTGCACATAGATCATTATAGCTTAAAGGATAATGACGTAATCTAATTTCAAGTATTAGTTATTGCTTTTTTTATAAATATCTTATTTTAATATTAATATTAATATTAAATGTTGTGTCAAATATATTGAAAACTACGACAAAAATGGCGCGATATGGTCTTTCCGTATTTACGTGTGACGTTTTTATAAATTCCATAACCCAAATTTGTTTTAAAGTACGCCTAATAAGTGTTTTCATTTATTGACTTTACCAACATATTACGTGGCGTGAGAGGCGAGACGGTTACGTCATTATTTACAAGTTACTTACATAGATATATAATAAAAGATTACAGATATCTACCAGTTGTTAAGAAAATATAAATCTTAACCTTTAAATAACTTAACAATTATATTTTACTTCTAATTCCGACCCTAACTGTTTACTTGTAAAGTGCATATTTAAACAATACTCTTTGTATTTAAGATGGATTAGGTATCTTGTCTGTTTATTATATATCAATGCTAGCAGGAGCTTTTTCACAATTTAGTTATCTTGATAACATTGTTGCATGAATATAGAAAGCTTTTTTTCAGTTTTCTATTGTCTGCAAAGGAACTTTCTGTTTTAAATAGGACTTTAAAACAGTGCATTATGTCTTTAAATTAATTCTGCTGTACCTATCCCTAAGAGGAGACAGCGTCATAAAAATAGTTACAATAACAAAGGAATCAGTAAATATGTATATCTGTAGTAACTTTTACACGTGACTTCGTTAGTTTCATTTCTTTCAAAGGGACTGTTCCAATTTTCAACCTACCTTTCTTTATATTAAATGTTACTAAAACCAAACCTGTGGTTTAACCTAAATAATGAAACATACAGAGTTACTTTCATGTTATAATATTAACACAGTCTAGCTAAAGTTAATAAATCAGTCCTTTAACCACTTTCAAAAACAAAATTACCAGGCGTTGTCGGTGTTATAACATCTACAGTATATTAACATTCTATTAGAAAACTAAAGAAAAATTTAATCTGTGTAGATATACTCAGATACCGCTGATAAATGAGTAACGGTAACAGATCACTCTAACAAAAAAAACTTATGTGGTGTAACGCCGACGAATATAGCCTTATTTTAATTAAAAGTGTTAGAAGAATACACACATTAAAGTAAACTATTGCTTTTATAGATATTACGCATACATATATTTGTTCAGATATATGTGTGTGCTCTGTTATCCTAACTCAATTACCATCACCATCAGGTGACAAGTTAGCCGTATCTTAGCGACACATGGCAAACTGTAAAATGATGACCGTTGTATTTTATTTAGAGTATAAATAACACTATTCATGCACGCCACTTTGTGTTGCTTTAACACAAGCGCACGACGCTGACAAAGCAATTTATGTGTACCTAGAGTGTATAATATTACCATTACTACGTACCGTAGGGATGCGTTCATTCCTGTGACGGTGAGGTGCTTCTATAAAATTGTTTCCTATGTTTTAAGCAAAACGCAGTCGTAGATATTAAATGGAATATTTCGTAGATATAGGTACCTAATAATCTGTAAAACAATAAATATAAAAATATGTTGAGTTGGGCAAAGAAAACAAGCAATTTTTGGACAAAACAAATATAGTATTAACAGAATAGTTGATAATTCTATTAATTCAGTTAAAAAGATGTAAGGTGAACGTATTCTCTGTTTCTCTTACTTAATTATTTACCTATGTTGACATCTCGTCTTTGCATTTCTTATATAATATACATGACAGAAAAATGCCGTCCAACTGTCACATGACTGAATCGCATATATTAAGATTTTGTTGTTGTCGTAGTATCCCATTGATGTGGTAGAATAGCACTTTAGTATATTTCCCCCTATCTCCTTCTATAAAAAACTATTTTGTGCCCTGAACCGAGAACAGACTTCTCACTGACACCCTATTTTTTATTAAACGCACAATTTAATTTTTGGAAGTGCACAGTTAAATCTCGTCCAAGTCATTAACAAAGTTTTCCTTCAGGTACATATTCGGCGTGCTACTGGGTCTGATGCGAGGTCCGCAGACTGAGGAGGTGCCTCCAGAACCTACGGAGGAGGAGAAAATCGGTCAGTTGAGGCACAGGTTGCTTGCCAACCAGTCAAGTAAGAACACACAGGTATACAGAGTGCTCGCTTCGCACTACATCGCGTTTGGTCACTGGGAATTTACTGTTACGAAATTTGTCGGTCAATTATAGGTACAATAATGTAACTAAGTTAAAAGAGCTTTACATTATATATATATTTATATTATTCGTAATAAATTTAAAAAAATAGGCAACGTGCATTAGTTATTTGGCAACGGTTCACATTTTAACAAATTGCATTACAAAAAACATTTGCCATCAATTTTTATTGATTGATTAATCTTCTCAAAGACGGGCTCACTCATAAAAAGAATCGTTTTGTAGTATATATAGTCATATTATGCATATATTATGCCTATGCTAATTAAGATAACCTGAAATAAAAAACGAAACCGATACTAATGGTATATTTTATTATGGGGAAGTTCTACGCCTTCTTTTGATTAGTTCTATAATCTAAAATGGTGTTTTCTGAACCATGTGACCAAACGCACCAACAACAAGAAACACTTAATCGCCAAACGCAGGTTTAACCATTGTACCTATGTAACTATTAATGTTTTTAAAATTTATTTATTGATGTTTTCATGAATTGGTATTAATTGTAATAACTCTATATGGTGTAACAAATCTGCTTTTGGATAACGGTGAAGGTAAGCTAACACGAAATGACATTCGTCAATACATAGGCGTAAAGGACAACTGAAATGGTGAATTTAGTCTGTTATTCTGTCCGGATAATCGTAGTTACTATTTCCTCAAAAACTTCCAAGATTATGTGATATTATTTGGCCCTCCTTGTCTTTAAGTAATTACATGTACTGTGGACAGTGAAACAATTTTTTATGTAAGCAAAGCAACCTCTTTGCTGTCTCATACGTCTGAATACTTCCCGAAAGAAAGGTCACGGAGAAATTTCTCAAGATTTGAATTACTTTTATCATCAAGTTTTACAGAAAATAACTCTGATATTTTATTTCATTTGTATATTAGCGCCGCTTATTTTCGAGCATACTATCAACTTATTACTTAAAAAAACATGATAATGATTTTATAATATATAATTATATATAATATATGTATAATATATATACGAAAATATATATATAATTTTGTATATATATATATATATATATATATATATATATATATATATATATATATATATATATATATATATATATATTGAGTATAAATGTAAAAAAAATACTGTTCAATCATTATATAAATTGCTAAATTGTTGAATTGAGAAAAGTACTCGACGATTTTCAGATCAGAATAACAGTTCGAATTCACTGTTTCTTTTTGAAACTCTCATCCTTTACGCCATTTATACACATATATTTTATTACTTATTAAAACATGAGTTATTCTATAAGACGTAACGCCCTAAACACGTGTTTTTTCTATAAACCAATAATGAAATATTTTACGACAAAATGTATGGACTTGGATTCTGGCGTTGCACTGCCAATCACCAATAATTAATTAAATGTTGTTGCTTTAAATGTTAATAACTAAATGTTGTGTTGTAAAAAAGTTATTTAATCATTATATTATACACTTATTTTAAGGACTCCAATTCTTTAAGAAAAGTAATGTAGACTGTGTAAATAACTATACAATGACATGATAGTTTATGAGATCGTATTGCCACTGCTAGTAGCCTGAGTGTTGTGTTTGAGAAACCGACAAGGTTCAACCATTTTAAAAGAATTCTCTTGCTATTTATATAGCTTTATGGCAAAGAACTTAACAGATACCTATATAAACAATGGCCACTAAAATAGGTATATCAAATTGAAATCATAATTGAGACAAAAAAATATTCTGCTGCATTCAATGAAATGAATTAAGCCTAGTAGAAGAACTTAGGGTATTTTCGAAGTTATGTGTATTTATTAGTTCATTTCAGTCTTTTTAACGGTAAAGGAAAAGATCGTAACGAAACTTGCATGTCTGGGAACATCCATAATGTTATCAAAATTGTGAGAAGTTTGCCAACCCGCAGAGGCTAGCGTGGTGGACTATGGCCTAACACTTCTCAAACTGAGAACAGGCCCGTGCCTAGCAATGACACAGTTTATATACAAAGCTGAAGTTATTCCTTCAAGTGCCAGTAGGTAATTGGTTAGTTTACCAATTTTTATATAGCAATACTTAAAAACTACGCTACTATGGCCTAACCCTTCTCTTATTGGGAAGAGGCCCGGTGACCAGCAGTGGGACAGGTTAATACAGGGCTGATGTTATTAAATTCTTAATATTTAGGTATTTAGTAGTATTACTTGAGGTGTTAAGAATAAGATGCGATGATCTGTTTCTCTGAAACGACAGGTTCTCGACACTTACCAGCGCTGCCACCTGCCGATGACACTGGACAGATGCAGGTCTCTGCTTTCGGACTGGACATCACCAAAGAAGACAATGGACAGTAAGTATTATCTCTTCTTAATCTGGTACTCTTATCAAAGCGGTCGTGGCTGTTGTTGCTAGACAAGGCTGCGGCGAGCTGTCATCATTTGCTTGTAAGGATACAAATCGAGCCATATCCCTCTTCCACTGGTGGCTACTAGCATTGCGAAAACATTGTACAGCGGTCTGCTTTAGTAATAACGTCGATTCAGCGAGTCTGTGACCGTCCGCAGGCTGGCCTTGTACCATCGATACGATCGATAGAGGCACGCATGTATAACCCCAAAGGGGTTGGTAAAAGTGTACTAAACCCACATCATGAGTATATTATTAATTATATGTATGTAACTATACATCTTATTGCATCGCCTTAGATGTAAAACACAGAGGGAAATATCAATTCATAATGTAGAACCATGTATAGCTCATTTGGCAAAGCGCAGACACGGTTTATCGAGGTCGCAGGGTTAACCTGCTCCATGGATTTTATCATTTTCCGTTATTATAATTTACAGTTTTAAAAATAGTTTGGTATAAGGTATATTAAATAAAAAACCGCAATATAACTCATTTTAACTTGTTTAATTTCATTGTATAATCGTAAGTACAATATTAATAACGACTTCATTTCTAGGATACAAGTGAAACCGCACGAATCTCCGAGCACCTCAACGCCATCTTCCGGGGAGGAAGCTGAAGCATCTCCTGACGAGAGCGCCGATCACCCCGACCAAGAACAGAGACCGCCTTCGCTCATTGATCTCCTAGGGTATGTACCATTATAAGAAACGAAATATAAGTGCTTAAATAACTTAGAATAAATATAATAAAAAAACCGTTAAAATAATAATTGCGTTTTATAAGCTAGATAGTGACCACGCGTGACCTATCAAATAAAAGACTTTTGTACGACTTGCAACGCCGCTTAGTTGAATAATTATTTTCGTGTATTTTATTAATCTTAAAAGGTTAACTTTTATCTTCTTTCGCAAGATATGAAATAAAAATATTTTTGTTTTGATTGCTAATACTGAAAGGATAAAATAACTTGCACCGGTTCTTAAAATCTAATCTTGATTTTGGTAAAACAGTATAATATATATCGCGTGCTTTTTTTAACAACTTATAATACTTTGGCTTCTGTTTTAGGAACTATGGGTATGTATGCTTAATTATTAATTACGTTGCATCTACATTATGTGACATTGCAACTACAAAATTGTTTATTTCGATTCCTTTCTACATTCTGATCTAACCCTCCATCACACTTTTGTGATATCACTCTGTGATTAATTACGATTTCTATATTTTAAAGTATAGTTATAGTTTCTATTTAATTGGTCATCGCTTGTGAATTCATTCAGAGTAAATATTATTCTATTAAAATTTTCTTATTCGTATTAATTAATTTAAGTCAATATTAATTACTTCATCGAACTTTCTCAAAAAGTTTTTAAATTTATGGAAGCAAATTTACGTTACACAAACTGTAGATATGTTAGGTCTATATATTTTATATGAAAACTTATAACTCAGTCATTCTGCATAAAACTGCACGTTTCGTAAAATGCTAGATGATGAAACCTTTAAATTTATTATAAAACATATATGTTAATACTTTATAAATTGGATAAGTAGGAACAACAGTACAAAATCTATAACTAAAACATAATATTTTCATTTCAATGTGTAACATTCACGTAAACAACAGCTATAAATAAAAATCATTGTATATTAAAATTTCAGTGGAGAACAAGCGAAGAAACAAGCACAAGAGAGGATGGAAGCTCAGGCCGTTCAACAAGCAGCCATGTCCGCCATCGAAGCCGAGAGCAAAAAGGTAACGTTCAATATTTATATATGATTATATAAAGGGCGGTCCAACCATAATGCACGATGCTAATTATAAATAAAACAAAAAGTTTCATAGAATTATCTTATCTTTTTATTATGATAGAAAGATCTCTGACAATTATGTGTGAAACAAAATATCGGCCAAATGCTCGCCATGGCTTCGGTGGCATACACCTCCATCCGATGGTCCATATTTTCAATGACGCTGAGACATAATTGAGGTTCAATGTCGTTAATGTGCCGAATTATCTCACCTTTAGCCCTAAAATTTTTCTTGACTTATTGACGTTAAATTTTTCTTTTAAATATCCCTAAAGAAAGAAGTCAAACGGTGTCAAATCACATGATCGTGGCAGCCAATCATCCTAGTATCATAAATGTACATATAGTATTGTCTAAAATAAAACGTCTAATGTGAACATTTCAATTTACATTGAACGAAAATTAGGCTAGGACAGAACTCTATTTTGAACAGTTTTTATTACGAGAATTGGCTACCTGAATTTCTTCTCTGAGTAAATAGCCTATATGAAATATATAGAATGATTTTTAAACCATAAATTTAAATTTAAATTAAATGCACATACCAAAATGAAATTAAAATAAACAGTGATATAAATCATTATAATATTTATAGCATAAAACTAATTACACTAATGATTTGAAAATCATAAAGTTCAACAGCTTTTTAATGTCATTGAAATTTGAACACTATGCACCATGACTTAAAGATGTCATTACGAGTAAGAACATGCTTTTGATATACATACATCGTTTACTTAATAACCAAAGCCATCATAATATCATTATTTTTAGATTATAGCTAACAAAAAGTAAGCAAATGGCCACATAAAACAAATCTCTAAGGCAGTCAAAGCAAAAAACGTCATTTGAAATTTCAACTTTATATTCATGTTATTGAAGGTATAAATCTCAAAAAACAGATCAGTCTTTTAATAGTATAAGACCGTTCTCTGCAATGACTGCGCTGTGCCTTGGTCTTTTCACACATTTCGACTGCCGGCTCTAGGCCTTCCATGGATAGTAAATGCGAAATATCGGGCCGATTGTTTGTACCGTGAAATACATTTATACCATGACCTGTTGATTGTCTTAAATCGTTACATAAAGCAGTCCGAACAACAGAGTAATAACATTTGGAAAGACAGAAATCGGAAGAAATTTCATTGTAAGTTTTTTCGTTCGGCCCGTAGTTTCGGATAGACATTTTATGGCAGACCTTATAGTTGTCCGTTAGTGAATTAGGCCAGTATGTAATTCAAAAATCCCAAGTAAGTACTGGTGTGCCAACTTGAGTAGGTACCTACTCAAGTTGGCACACCACGTAGGTACGTACCGGTGTACACCGGTACGTACGTAAGATTTTTGTAGTTCGTATTAACAAACTCAACAAGCAGTGCCCCATAAAACGGATATTGTCACACTGCATATAAAGCAGCTGGGAGTTTAGTAATAAGACGCATACGAATATCATGCTTATACACTTAACGTTAACACTCCTCATGTAATAAGTAATTATTTAAAATGCGCATCATTTTTGCTACTTCATGCAGCTTGGACGCCCAAAAAACGTTCTGAAGAAAAAGGTATTGTTCAGCTACATATGGCTTTGTCATTCATAAGTAACGTTCACGTGTTGAAGAAACAAGAATAGTAGGACGACATTAACCGATCACTTTTCCTAACATGTATTAGCTTACAGATCCATCTAGTAAGCCCAACTGTTAATAAACAGTCAGTGAAAAAACATTATCTTTGGATATTCAACGCCAACTTTAGCTATCAACTATTAGCCAACGAAGACTATCCTGGGAAGAATCTTCTGTCTATGCAATGCAATGATCTTTTTTTCTCAAAATTGCAAGTACAGGAGTGATATTATTAGTATTGAAAGCGTCTATAGTCTCCGGTACCTTTATCAGTCGTGTACTTGTTAACCAACTGGTTAACTTGGCTCAGCAAAAATGGACATGCTGCATTATTCCAAATTTTGCACACTGGACATACAACTCTATACACAATGACTCACATGCTCTTCACTTTTTGCGCCTTCCAGCAGGCAGTCCAGGGTCCGTCTCCGTCAGCTCTGCAGCAGGTAGATTTGTCGCAGTATACACGGCGCGCCGTGTCGTTCCTGGCTCGTAATTTCTATAACTTGAAGTACGTCGCCCTGGTACTGGCCTTCTGTATCAACTTTGTGCTGCTGTTCTATAAGGTAAGCTGTTATGGGATAAATTTTATGTTGTCCTAGATGTTAGCAAGAATTATGGTTATCTAAATTACCACCAATATTACTAGACTTTTGCGTGTGAGTCTATCTGGCAGGCCCCAACGAAATTTATCAACAGGTGGTAGCTTATCATAAAGGTAAAGAAATAAATAAGATCTATTTTGTACCAACACCACACTTCATAAAAACGTCATGGAATCTAAAACTGACGATTTTTGATTGAATGACGTTTTTATGAAGTGTCTAGCTAGCCGGCCCCTAAAGTTTTTTCTTTATTGTTATTATACTTTCAGATCGCCCAATAGTGCTCGCAGTTAGAAACTATTATGTGCCTTACAAATCCAAAATTTCGACTTACTGTGAACTATACTTCAGAAGATATGCGTTATTTAAACAAACGTCCAGCCAGCGGGCCTTTTTTTAAATATTACTCTTTTATATCATACAATAGTGGTAGGAGCTTGATACTATTATGTATGTAGTATGTAGGGGACCGCTGGCTGGACGTTCGTTTAAATAAAGAATACCTATCTTCTGAAGTATTGCTCACAGAAAGTCAAAATTTTGGATTTGTAAGGTACATAATCGTTTCTAACTCCGTGCACTATTAGGCGATCTGAAAGTATAATAACAATAAAAATAATCATTAGGAGCCCGCTAGCTAAACACTTCATGAAAAGGTCATTCAATCAAAAAATGACGAGGTACAAAATATATCTTATTTATTTTCTTTAGGTACAAAATAATGTCTTTATGAAAAGCTATCACCTGTTAATAAATCTCGTTGGGGCCTGCCAGATAGACTCACACTGCTTTTGCTACCAAGTATTCCTGACAGATAGCCTAGTGGGAGACCGTTAGACTGCCAGAGGTCTCCAATCGATACCTCTGACTTTTCAAAATTATGTGAAGATATATGAAGTCTGCCAACTCCCATTGGGCCAGCGTGGTGGACTATGGCCTAACCCTTCTCACACTGAGAAGACATCCGTGCCCAGCATTGTGTGTGTGTTGATATACAGGGCTGATTATTTATATTCCTGCCATAACTCGTCACTTCTTCCGACGAGAAAACTATTTTGATTTTATACAAGTCACGCATTTTAGTCCAGCTCTGTATCTTAGGGTGCTTGACAAACATACAATTAGAAAGAGATTGAGGACAATTATTCGTGGATTACACAAATAAATGTCGTGCGTGAGATTTAAGCCTACAAGATAACAACACTTTGCGGAGCGACCACGTACCCATTGTACCATTCGTGCAGTCCAGCCTGACATACCACTTGTAAGCCGGTGATTAATTGTTATTAAAATCACCGAAAGCAGCGTGAAAATGAAGTCTTTGCTTAATCATGAGTATTCTATGTGTTATAAATCACAATCAGTTAAAAGAGCGACGATTGAGCGACTTTTTACTACTAATAAATAATAATCTATACCAGGTATCTACTTTGGACGCGGAAGGTGGCGAGGGATCAGGAATTGGTAAAATCATCAGCGGCTCCGGATCGGGACAGGGATCTGGCAGTGGAGATGGTATGTGTAACTTCTTATTGATCGTATTCTCATTTGAAAACTAAAAGTCTATATAACAATAAAAGAAAACTAAAGCTATTACGATTCAAAGTTTTATTAGAATAATTTAATTTTATAATGTTACATTACCACGTCATTGCAAAACCAATGAATTTCTGAATAAGACAAGTTTATTAATCGAATAAATAGTACCAACATTAAAGTATATTTAATAGATAAAACAAAAATATTACAAATATTCCATTGCATACATCTATGACATTCTCATGTAAATCTGTAAACGAGGTTGCATCTTTTAAACACTTTTGACAGATTTTCGTAAAACAGACACTATTTCAATTAAATTTGCTAGTATTTAATAGCTAAGAAACCGTTTATTTTCCATTTAGGACCTACACACAAACATAGATAGACGGACAAACTTTAAATACTCATCGCTTATAAAATTAGAGATTAAAAGCAAACTAATAATTTATTGTGCATTCAGGTGGCAGCGGCGAATCGGGTGAAGACGACGACAGCATAGAAGTAGTGCACATAGACGAAGACTTCTTCTACATGGAGCACATCATCAATGTGGCCGCCATGTTGCACTCCATCGTCTCGCTCGCCATCCTCATCGGTTATTACCATCTCAAGGTGAGTTGTGCACATAGACGAAGACTTCTTCTACATGGAGCACATCATCAATGTAGCAGCCATGTTGCACTCCAAAGTCTCGCTCGCCATCCTCATCGGTTATTACCATCTCAAGATGAGTTGACGTGAACTTAGATGGGGCGCTGCTGGACATATAGCTAAAACAAATTTAATTTTGTTTAATATTTAATATCACATTTGTATCAGGTCTGACGCCTTGCTACCATTTCAGTTGCGTAATAAAGCATCGCATGCGCGAAAGCGAGACATTTTAGGGAAAATACAACTTCCGCAATAAGAATATATCCTGTATCACGGAATTTATAATATAAACATTGAAACGACGGACACAAACAACTACCCAGAAACGGCGCAACTATTTGTGGATGACACAAATTTTTGACCCGTGTGGGGATCGATCGGTGCAGTGACAATAGATAGGCGACCACTTAAACCATCCGTGCAGTCAAAATATAATTGTATAACTTTGTCTCGCTCTCGCGCATGTAATAAGAATGCTTTTAGAAACGGTTAATATCAGGGGTTAAAGTATGAAATTGCCGATTTGTACTGAAAAATTGAAACTCGTTTTTTAAAGAAGATTCTTATTGGTATCATGTGAAAAATTTTTCACTCGAAAATCTCACACCATGAAGGTTTTATGTCAATTCAAAGTATCTATTACTATACAACGGCAATTTCATATTATTTACTTTAAAAATAGTCAAGTTAATATAGTTAGATTAACTTGACTATTTTTAAAGTAAATATTAACCGTCGCCTATCAATTGGTTTCAGGGTAATCAGTTAACAACAGGGTCGTTACCTATATTTAATTTGGCTTGTTATATAAAAAGGGATATAATATTAAAAATAAACATTTTTAATAAAATAGCATACATGTTTTGCAAAATTAAGGAGCCATAAATATTTTACAATCACGCTATCTCCCTCGCACGCCTGCACTTAAATATCGGTTACGTTATATCTCCATGAGTATTGTGCATCCTTGTTCTATCTTTTGGCAAAACTTTAAACTTTAGACGACTCGATGGCGTAGTGGTCAGTGTAACCGACTGCCACGCCTGAGGTCGCGGGTTCGATTCCCGCACAAGTCAAACATTTGTGTGCATGAACATGGATGTTTGTCTTGGTCTGGGTGTTTCTATGTATAATATGTATGTTTTTACAAAAAAAAGTATATATGTATGTTTATCCATTGTCTAGTACCCATAGTACAAGCTCTGCTTAGTTTGGGCTAGATGGTGTTGCGTGTTATGTGATAGAATATTATATTATATTATCATGAAATTTAAATCATTTATTATTTATTTATTATCAGATTTGAAATCTCGTTTTTACGAATGGCTTAAAAATTGGTTTTGGGGTGGCCGCCACGCACTGGAACACGCAGCAGAAGGCAGCAAGGCCGCCCCCATAAGGTGGACCAACGACCTGGTAAGGGTCGCGGGACGAGGTTGGATGTGGGTGGCCCAAGATCGGTCTATGTCTAGCAGTGGACATCTATCGGCTTAATAATAATTAAGACAACTAACCTACTGTTACTTGCAGGTGCCACTGGCTATCTTCAAACGTGAAAAGGAGATCGCGCGTAAGTTGGAGTTTGACGGTCTGTATATTGCTGAACAACCAGAAGACGACGACTTGAAGAGTCACTGGGACAAACTCGTTATATCTGCTAAGTAAGTTATACTTTACTTACTAATTACTTACTTAGAAAGCCTAGAAGGAGACCGTTGGACTGCAACGCAGAGGTCTCATTCTCGTTCGGCTCGATCCTAAGGCATGCACGCACCTCAGATTTTTCAAAGGTATGTGCTTATTAAACCGTTAATTATCGGTTTCTTTAACGGTGAAGGAAAACATCGTGGGGAAACCTGCATGTCTGAGAGTTCTCCATAATCTTCTTGAAGATGTCTATCAGCAAGCGTTGTGGACTGTGTCCCAACTCTTCTCACATTAAGAAGAGGCCCGTGCCTAGCAGTCGGTCAGTTTAATACAGGGCCGATATTATTATATACAGTAGCAGTACCTTTATATAAAGCACCTTATTATATCTGTGAAGATGGATATTCTCTTCCTCTCTAACATGGATGGATTTTACCTTGTTTACTAAATATTAAAATCATAGATTGTCCCACCGTACATAGATCGCACGAAAAATGCCCACACTAAGAAAAGTGAGCTCACACACTGAATTTACATGATAGAGCATGATATTGTACAATTTTCACTATGAGTATCCGATAATACTATATTATTATATCATTTAAATCTCATGTTGGCATTAAGTGTTAGATGACAACTTAACGTTAAAAAAATTGATTATATTCAAATATTAAAGGACGCAACTCTGATTTAAATCTCAGTTATGTATTGTTAGGAAAAACATAACACGCTTACCTTTATCCGAAACATTAGGCAAAGCTTCTTACTTTCCCTGTAACTTATACCCTATAAAGACTGTAAGTAACAATCCGTCGTGTAATATTCCAGGTCATTCCCGGTGAACTACTGGGACAAGTTCGTGAAGAAGAAAGTCCGCGCCAAGTACTCTGAGACGTACGACTTCGATTCCATCTCCAACATGCTCGGCATGGAGAAGACATCGTTCTCAGCGCAAGAGGAAGAGGGCAGCAAGGGACTGATGCACTAGTTAGTACACATTATTTAGCTTTTATGATTATATTAGCTGTTGCTTAGGTCTACAATCAAGATTGATAACAACGATACAAATTATAACAACACCATCTAGTGATGTTTATCGGTACAAATAGTATTACAACGATGACATTGTAATACTTTTTGTACAATACGATGACGACGACAACGACGATACGGGGTCAATAGATGACTGTTGACACCTTTTACCACTAAAATGTGTCGATAGATGACACGTGCATAAACTTGGAGGATTTTAAAAAAAATGCAACTATTTTCCGTTATGAAATGTTGTTTAGTTACCCTATATATGAACCTTGTTTTAACAGAATGTCAAATTTTATTAAAGACTCTCGGAGCTTCTAACTTCATTGATTAACAAATAATAATAAAAAATAATGTCCACCAGACCGAATTTCGGTCATGGCGGCCAATCTTAACGGAGACTAGCCATCTGCGCAGGAGATATTATAGTGCACAAGTGTGTGCGCAAACACAAGTGCACTCTCTGTTCCCTAACTCTCATGATCCGATGGGACGGATAATCCGACACGACCGGAGAGAGATCAAGTGCAGGACCAACAGCTTTACGTGCTTTCCGAGGCACAGGGGTGTCTAACAACCAACTTCCTAACTCCGGGCTCGTATTGAGATTTCTTAACAGAAAACCCCAATAACTTATTGTTGGCTCGACCCGGGATTCGAACCCGAGACCTCATGCACAGCAGTCGCGTTCACTACCGCTGCGCCACAGAGGCAGTAAAAATAACAAATACTTACACTATAGCAAGCGTAGTACGAATGGTGTATTGGTATATGTGGTTGCCTCACCGCTGCGACTGCGCCTCGTGCGTACGAGCTTGTGGGTTCAAAATTCGATACCATAACCACACGGGACAAACATTCGTGTGAACCACAAAAAGATAAGCAGTCTTTGTGTATTTTACTTATACAAATACAAATCATTTCTAAATGAAGAATATACAACCTTCTAGCTGTGTCTTCTCTACATCATAATTTACAACATTTTGTTCTAGCACCTTCATCATAAAAACATTTCAGCAAGTTAAAAATTACCATTACAACGCCTCTCTCCTCGTCGTGAGCCGTTTGGTTGCGCTTGTGCTTTCTTTTGTGACTGCGTGTAGTCTTTAAGTCTTAGTTGTGTTATTAGAGCAACCAATTGCAATATTAAATTTGTTTTTTTGTATGGTAAAAGTAAAATAGATTATTACGAAAAGTGTTAAATAAGACATAAATAAGTCACATGTACATACATACATACATAGATTCACGCCTGTTTCCCAGAGGGGTTGGTAAAGACTACGGATTTCCATTTGCTACGATCCTGACACACTTCTCTGGCTTCATTCACTTTCATCACATTCCTCATACACGTCCATCGGTTTAAGGTGCTCTTAACCTGGCCTTTGTCCAGAACGCCTCCGATCTGATCAAGAAACGTTCGCCTAGGTCTTCCTCTTGCGACTGTTCCATTCACACTAGCCTTATAAACTTTCTTAGTCAGTCTTTCCTCGTCCATTCTTTCTACAAGTCACATGTAAAAGGTTATTACTATTTTGAATACACAAAATCAGAAAACTATGTGCAGTTCATAATTTTTTTTGTCGCGTGTTGAGCTCGAAATTTGGACCCACAAGCTTTTAAGTGCAGTGGTAGCGGCGAGGCCACCACAAAACCACTACACCAAGAAGATTAAAGAAAGTAAATTGACGACTCGATGGCGTAGTGGTTTGTGTAACCAACTGCCACATCTGAGGTCGCGGGTTCGATTCCCGCACAAGTCAAACATTTGTGTGCATGAACATGGATGTTTGCCTTGGTCTGGGTGTTTCTATGTATAATATATATGTATTTACAAAAAAAAAAAAGTATATATGTATGTTTATCCATTGTCTAGTACCCATAGTAGAAGCTCTGCTTAGTTTGGGCTAGATGGTGTTGTGTGTATGTGGTAGAATATTATTATTATTATTATAAATTGATCACCATTTTGTCTATTTCCAGTATCATCAACATAGACTGGCGGTACCAAGTGTGGAAGGCAGGCGTGACGATCACGGACAATTCCTTCCTCTACTCGCTGTGGTACTTCTCGTTCTCCGTAATGGGCAACTTCAACAATTTCTTCTTCGCCGCCCATTTGCTGGACGTGGCTGTCGGCTTCAAGACACTGAGGACCATCTTGCAGTCTGTCACGCATAACGGAAAACAGGTATGATTTTTGTAGATGAGACTTGGAATACCAGACATAATTTTAAACATATTGTGGGTGGTCGCCGGTGTGCCGCTGTGATTCGATAGGTTTAATACACTGAGAAGAGGCCCGTGCCCAGCAGTGGAGCAGATAAATTTTTTTTATATCGGTCCGAACGTTACGGTGTTCTGTGACATATATGTACGTACAAAAGAATTTGTAAAGAAGATTATCGCTCGCTTTAACGATAAAGAAAAACATCGTGAGGAAACCTGCATGTCTGAGAGTCCTCCATAAAAATAGTCTATCAACCCGGACTAGGCCAGCGCGGTGACCTCAGCCCTGTATTAAACTGTCCCACTGCTGCACACTTCACAGAGTGAGAAGGATTAAGCCATTGTCCACCACGCTGGCCCAGTGCGGGTTGGCAGACTTCATATATCTTCGAAAACATTATGGAGAACTCTCAGACATGCAAGTTTTCTCACAATGTTATTCCTTCACCGTTAAAGCGAGCGATAAATAATTAACTATTTAATACGCACACAACTTCGAAAAGTAGGAGATGCGCTCCTTGGGATCGAACTCAAGACCTCTGCGTGGCAGTCCAACTGTCTCCCACTAGGCTATCGCTGCTTTTTTAGTTGTTGATTTGATTGGTTGTTGCTAATTTAGACAGTCAAACACAGCAGTTGAACAATTTTTATGTAGCCCTTCAGAAATCGGCTGTAAATGTGCTATAATAAGTAATGCTACCGTTGCCTACTGATTGAACCGACTTAAAAAAAAATAGGAGGTTCTCAAATCGATAGTTTTTTTAAATGTGTATTATTCTTTATATCTAAACGCTAACGTTATTTTCCTCAGCTGGTGTTGACAGTAATGTTGCTGACCATCATAGTGTATATCTATACGGTAATCGCGTTCAACTTCTTCCGCAAGTTCTATGTGCAAGAGGAAGATGATGAGGTCAACAGGAACTGTCATGACATGCTTACGGTAAGTCAAGTCATTAATATTTAAGTAAAAGCAAGTAAGCGAATAGAAGGACGCTTACTTGATCTCTATCTGGTAGACGGTCACGTCTAAGGTGTCGTTCAAGAATTGCGTAAGCATCAGTCGGAGCGGGAGAGGTCATTGCTATGTTAATTTTTCATGATATGGGGGACGAAGGATTTTAAAAGCAATTTTAAAAGCAATTTTGTCAGCAAAATATTTTTGCTAACTTTTTGGCAAATTCAGTAGATTATGAATTTAACATATGTAGCAACCTTAATTGCATATGTTCGAAAGCGGCAAGGATGTTATCTCCTAACATCCTTTCTGCTTTCGAGCACTTCCCAAAATAATGTGAAATAGGCAGGGTTAAAAATAAGTGATTCTAATTAATCTAACTTTTAAAATAGCAAAAAATATTAGGCACTTATTTTTTATTCGGACTAAAAGTTATTTTAGTCAGAATAAAAAATAGTTAGTTTTTTAGTCATCATGCCTAATATAAACTATTATATTACCAAATTATATTAACATGCTATTTACTGGATTGCCAGACATAAATTAAAACCTATTGTGTCTGGCCAACGGGATGCCACTGCCAATAGATTAAGAATAACAAAAATTCTGGATGCGTAAAACTTAAAAAATACAGTACTAACCTAAATAAATGTGCTTTTCGGCAGTGTTTCGTGTTCAACTTATACAAGGGCGTGCGAGCCGGCGGTGGTATCGGTGACGAGATTGAACCGCCGGATGGTGACGACTCGGAGGTGTACCGCATCATCTTCGATATCACCTTCTTCTTCTTCATTATTATCATCCTGCTTGCCATCCTGCAGGGTAAGTAAAATTCCTATACTTCTGAAGATTTGTAGTTAGGACTAGGACATGATTTACAGATAATGAAAAAAGGGCATAGTGGAAGGTGTTTCATATGATATGAAGGCTGATATTCAGAAATCGAATAGCGAAGTAAGCTGTGACGGTAAGCAGTCTCGTTTACCATTTCAACTATCAAATCATAGAAGTCAGAAAATGCTAGATTTGGTTCATTCAGATCTGTGTGGACCTATGGAGGTTCGATCTCTTGGACAAGCAAGATATTTTCTGTTATTTGTTGATGATACTAGCAAGACGGCATTTGTTAACTTCCTCAAAGAGGAGCCTTCAGGAATTAGAATTATTATTATTATTAAAATTGGAGTTATTTACATGAAAATGTGTACATGCATAACCATAACCTAATGAAACACACAGATCAACGGTTGCAAACAGACTGAATTTATTTCTTGTAAAGATACACAGATAATACAGTATTTGAATAGTACATATTTTTCACTAAACATCGTAAGAAGTAATTAATGCTTTATTTATTTATTTAAATTATTTTGATATCCATACTTTAACAGACTTTACATACATTCAAACAAAAAACAACCAATCCCGATGTACAATTATTTGTAGATCAAACAAAATTTTATCATGGGGATCAATCTCTCGGCGCAGTGGCTGTGCTTAACCACTAAGCTATCCATGTGTATTATGGAGAGTGGATTGTTTCTAAATTTTATAATCCATATTTGTCTATTGCACTAAGAATTTACAAACGGATATAAATCTAAATACTTTGGGATCGAATTTGATGTTTATACCGCTATTTGAGGTTGTACTTGCAATTGAATTGAAAAAATATTAGGATTCTTGTTAATCCTTCAACTTAGCTTAAAGCTTGTAATAGATGCTGGTTTACGTCAATAGTACAATGGGTTAGATCTGAACCCACGTTTTCTCGATCGCAAGTTTAAGGCCTTAACAATTGGACTGATACCGCTTTTGAATGTTATTTATAAGACTTTCTTGGTTCACTGAAAGGTGTTGGCACAACCGCAAATCTAAAGAATATATTATGATATGGGAATCGAACCATGACAAGACAATCAAAAGGGACGACAGAACTTAAACCAAAGATACTGAGATGCAGTCAGTTAACTAACTACTGTACTTATACCCCCAGGTTTGATCATCGACGCGTTCGGTGAGCTCCGTGACCAACTGGAGTCAGTGAAGGAAGACATGGAGTCTAACTGCTTCATATGCGGCATTAATAAAGACTACTTTGATAAGGTAAGTGTTTTAATTAACTAATAAACTGTCCCACTTCTGGGCATTGGTCTATGCTCAGTGTGAGAAGGGTTAAGCATGGCCCTTACCCTTCTTACACTGAGAATTCCAGTCTGAACTAGGTCAGTGCGCATTGGCCTGCAAACACGCACTTGGCCAGCGTGGTGGTATATGGCCCTAGCTCCTAGATCTTAATCCTACAAATCTAGTCGCCTTTATTAAAAACAATGTGTAATTTTACGCAGCGATATCCCTAATTACTATACCATAAGAACGAGCGATAATTAATAATCGCTGGCTTTAATAGTAAAGGAAAACATCGTGAGAAAACCTGCAAGTCTAAGAGTTCTGCATAATGTTCTGGCAGATATGTAAATTCTGGCAATCCGTACTGGGCCAACGTGGTAGACGGACTCTCGGTGGGAGAAGGGTTTTGGCATACAAAACCTTTCTCACACTGAGAGGCCAGTGCCCAGCAATGAGAGGATATATACAGAGCAGATATTATTTTATTGTAATATGTAATTGTATACTTAACACCGCCATTTTGTGTGCAGGTTCCACACGGGTTCGATACGCACGTGCAACGAGAGCATAACCTCGCGAACTACATGTTCTTCCTTATGCATCTCATCAATAAACCTGACACCGAGTATACGGGTACGTTAGCTTTTATTATTATTACGATGTTTCTCTTATCACAGGTTTCTAAAATTTCTGCCGGGGCTGCAGGATGAATGCGCGAGTGATCCCTGCGCCCCGGCCACAAATTGCGAGAAAGAACACGGTGGTAGGTTTAGTCGGTAGGACCGGGATTTTGCCATTTTTTCCCGGGTGAGCCCGACATAACTACTCCGCCGCCCTTACGGAGGGGTATGCGTCAAAGCATTCACTGTTTACATTAAAAAAAAGGTATTTTCTAACATTATTTATATTAAAAAATATCTGGTTAATCTAAGTTGGGATGGAACACATGCGGCGGGAATACCCGTAGCAGGCGTAGGACTTATTATACAGGGTTAATTGTAAATATTAATAAACTTTTACCCAAAACAGAAAAACCGCTATAATACCTATAATATATACGGCTATAATACTTATTATTCATAGTTAATAATTTGATTTCTTTATACAAATAATACAAATATTTAGAATTGGTTGCTGTAACGTACGACTAAGGATTAAGATTACACGCGGTCACAAAAGAAAGCAACGGAAATTACCATACAGCACAGCAGAGGAGAACAGTCCGGTCGCGATTTAGCTTTTTTATTTATGTTTTTTTTAACAAAGTATTGTTTAAAACAGCTGGTGAGTTTTCAAAAGTGGTAGATCAAAAGTTATTAAGTATAAGGTAAAAATACACGGGTAAAAGGTTATTAATATTTAATATATTTAACCCTGTCTACTTAGTCTTTAACCTGTATTCCTGAAGGAGTAGGCAGAGTTACTACAGCCATATTATGCCCTACAACCCTATAACACTTTGCCCGACGCGAGAATATGAGACCGATCACACGCATAACTGCAAACATATGCCATGGGACAAGAGACAGATAATTTATCTCTATTTTATATACTACTGTCGCAATACAAAAAACAACAATGCCTTTAAAAATCTAACATCCGACCGACGCAAAGGACACCCAGACTCTGAAAGACTAATTGTGGGTAAAAGTTGCGCATGCGCTGCGCTATTAGGGACCTTATGGGAAATACTTCCTAAATAAGAGAAAAATTGATAACCAAATTATATCCAATCGGTTTCATAATAATCTTTCTAACATTTTGCTAATCAATATTTTTCCCTCTAGGTCAAGAGACATACGTGTGGAACATGTACACGCAGAGATGTTGGGACTTCTTTCCGGTGGGAGACTGTTTCAGGAAGCAATACGAGGATCTGATGGGAGAATAGACACATACATATTATACAGAATCATCTAACTCGACGCAGTAAAGTGACAATTTGTTCTTTTATCACGCATAGAATCATGAATAATATTCTTTATTAAACATATATAAGCAAGATGTTGTATTTTTTGTTTGCTCAAATGCAGTTAGAAAATATGCCAAGCAATAGCCTGATTTATATTAAGTCTACTGGCATACGTATAACCTCTTTTTCCAATTGGGGGTAAATAATGATTAGATATTGCAAAATTTATATTAAAATTGCACTTTACTGTATCGAATTAGGTCTATTTTAGATATACGCGCTTCAGAAAATAGCAATTTCGAAATTTAATGCTCAAGTCAACACTAATGTAAAAAAGTAAAGATTCATTTACATTAAAAACATTTGCATGTTGTGTTAATGGTTTCCAGATGTTTGTGTAAATAATAATATTTGAGTCTATGGTCGTTGTTATTTTTAAATAAACTCGATGAGTTGTAATTTTAACTAAATAAGTATAAAATCAACTTGAATGTCCAAATATTTATATTATATATTTATTTTCTAGTTACTAACATTAAAATTGTGGTTGTGCTGTATGTAAATGAGTCTTTATCCAATCGATTATTTTAGTCGATTATTTAAATCGATAACAAAATATCAAATAGCTTGATTGTAAAGTTCATATTCATCTCGAGATTTCTAAATAAATAAAGAGATTCTATTTCTTAAGTAAGTTTAACTTAAGGTGGCCTTTCCATGTAAACTTTTCTATTTTTAACTATTTCGATATAGTTTATGTAAGATAAATAAAATTGTTAAATAAAACTATTTAATTTTATAACGATGTTTCATTTCTTTACATAACTAAGTATTCCGTTTTAATATAAGTAAGTACATAAACTAACACCTTAATCCTCGTAGGGGTGAATCAAAAGTGTATTACCATACCATCGCTGACTACTATTTAAAACCATAAAAGTACCACGTTATAGAAAGCGAGCCTATTGCAGTCTACGTGACACATTTCCAGACACCGTATTAGTATTAGTCCTCCAAGAATTTCGTGATGAAGAAACCTAATAACACTGCCTACCCGAACAAATATTTCTATGATGAGTAATATAATTCGATTTGTGTAATTTTTACATAGAAATAATTAGACAAAATTAGCACATTTTTGATTTAACTAACGTTCTTCTATTCACCATACCACCGTACCATGAGGCATCACCGAGTATTTGATACTCCCATATCTACATTGAACACTACTCTTAACAGTCCTCTTACACGTATGATGAGATTGTACAATGAGAAATGCATTTCGACAAACAATGCTATTGACATCTTTTGAATGAAATTTTTGTCATACAGACGCTTCCTAGAGACTGCCAAATAAAATATTTATGTATTTACATTGACTCGTCGATATTCAATCTGTTTCTTTTAAGTTTTAATACTGCTGTTTATGGTGGCCTTGTGTTTTTAATTCTTTAAAATATTTTTTAATGTTTATATTGCACCTATTTCATAAATAATTATCGACTTGCATAACTTATCTGCACTATGTAATTGTGTACCTGTGTGACAACTACTTTTGGATTTGGACTACCTATCTACAAAAATAGTGCCTATTAAATATTATCTTACCGGTAATTAATTAGACTGTAAGTTTCTTGTCATGCATGCCTGTCATTTGTATGATTACTGTTATGTTATAAAACGCACTTTATATTTAAGTGGCATTTGTAATTGTATAGTTGGTGTGCTTAATAAATTAAAATTAAATTAAAAAATATTTACCGCAAACAAACAGTTTTTTTCAAAATACCATTCTAGTCTCCTATTCAAAATAGAATTAAATATTTTGCAGATACAAGATAGGTATTAGTGATATAGGACGCAAAGAGTACAGAGACATGGCGTCAGTTCCATGTTTGGGTATTGGAATTATTTTCACATTTCTCCACTGTGAGGGAACAAAACCATGGAGCAAACATCTGTTGTATATTTTTAGAAGAATATCTTTACCTGTCGATGGAAGATGTTTAATCATGGAAAAGGATATTTTATCGCATCCAGGTGCTGTATCCTTGTTTTTAATACAGCTCTCTAATTCGTGAAATAAAATTTCGGACTCCAAACTGGCTGTTGGCTGAAAAGAAACATGGATCAGGAGGACAAACAAAATCTGGAGTAAGGCTCAGTAATAATTCCTCGGCTTTATTCTTTGTAACGCACAAACTACGCAGACTATGACCTATGTGCCATTTTATTTTAGGCCACATTTCAGCAGAAGATTTCGTTTCGTGTACCGAAGAGCAGAATTGCCACCAGGAAGAGCACTTGGCACTACGAATTAGCCTCTGAGCTTCACGAATCCTGTTTTGCAAGACATCGTAATTTGTAGGAGATGGATTACATCTCAGATTAGCCAAAGCTAAACTACGTGCTGCAACTTTTGACAGTTCAGAAGACCAGTATGGTTTCGGGCGGAAACAATTTATAACGTGATGGGAAACCTTAAAGTACGGTACATGCTCATATGCCGCTTTTTGCTTATACTTTTGAACGTATCGTATAATATTTGAGAATCGTTAGGAATTGGAAAAAAGTTATCAAACAAATCATTTAAACATTTCGTATTAGATAAAAGAACCAAGTACCTACATTTACGAAAATTTTGTTTTTTGACAAATTCGGGATAGATATTTGCTGTACAGGTGATTTTAATAACCAAGTAGTCAGCTGCCGAGAGATTCGTTGAGAGTTTTCCAATTAAATAGTAACGCTATATCTGAAGAGATGAACGTAATATCTGGTGACTTATTTTGCATACGACCATTTATTATTCTGATCCTAGTAGGGCTACCATCATTCAGGTGAACAAAGCTATAGTCTAACATGGAGTCAAAAATCTGCTGTCCTCTTCGGTCCGTTTTATAGGACCAATTTGAGTGGTGTGCATTAAAATCCCCTATAATTAGAGACTTATTGTTACAAAGAGAGAAAATATAATCCCAATCATTTTGAGAAGAGCTGACTGGTAGTACACCGCAACTATATTTGTATATTAAAATTAAGTATCTTAATATGTAAGCATTCAATTCCGGTATTCCTGCTATGTACAGAACAAGAAACAGCTTTGACTGAGCGGTGAGTCAAAATAGCAACCCCACCATAACCATCATCTCCGTCTAAGCGAAACAAATTGTAGCCGTTTATTTTAAAATAGCTAACCGGTTCAAGCCATGTTTTATTTAATACAGCAATATGTATATTTTCCCTATTTAGAAGCAACTCTAAAGAAACCGTCTTTGGCCTGACACTTTGGCAATTCTATTGGATAATGTTAAATTTAAAAACCTGGAATTATCCATTGTTAAGGAATATGTTTATGCCGTATAGGCGCATTCGTTTGCTGGGTTGGTGAAGAATAAAAGCCAGGAGAGATTCTTGGTTGTAGATCTTCTTTATTTGGAGTGTTCTTTCTATGGTTGTTGCCCGCTGACTGTGCCGATACCGTAATCCGACCCCTCTTGTATAGCGAAATGGTCCAAAAAATTTAGGTCTTGTGATTGGTCGACGATTATCGAACAAAATTTCAACCAATGGGAGCAAACCGTCGGAATCGGTACAGTTAGCTTAAGTACAACGAATCTTTACTATAACGAGAGCCGCGTTACAATTTTGCGTTTTTCTTTACAATTTGCAAGAATAACATACTATAAATTATATGTTTACAGTGTTTACATATCATAAACTATACAGGAAAAATATAAAACATACAATAACAAGACATAAAATGTAACATTGAAACAGACATAAGTCGAATACTGCTTACCCCTAAGTACTATGAATCCTATACAAACAAATCAGATAAGATCAAATCAAACATGAATCTTATGAGAATAAACATGAAACTACAAAAGGAGGCGAATTCTAACAAGAATACGCTTATATAATTCTTATATACTAACATGTAACACTATGTACTGTCTTATCAGTTCACTATTCACTTAGTTCATCACATATATTACAAACTTTAGAGATCAGCCATTCTGTAATAGAAACTACAACAAGTTGGATTTTGTTTTCTAGGGATTCGTTATTCATAATAATGTTTTTAATTTTGATTAAAATTGGTTTTTTTTATTTGATCGTGCGTTTATTCGACTTGCCGACTTCAATTTTCCTGTGCTATCATTAGGGCAGCCCTTCTCTACAACTTCTTTATAAGATGGGCCGTCTAATGTAATTAGTATTAAAACGACCGAGCTGCGTTCAACCAAACCGGTTTTGGCCGGCTGGCTTAGGCCGCGTACAAATAGATAAGAAAGAAAAGTGTTAACGTTTATTCGCTACAATTAATTAACAAACGACCGTCTACAGCGACAGACCGATCAACACTGAATATAGAAACTTGTTTACTACGCCGATTATTTCCCGAAACACTGGAGGTGGCCAAAAAGACACCTATCTACAAATCCGGCTGTGAGGCAGATCCGGGAAGCTACAAGCCACTGTCAGTATTGCCAGTAATATCAAAAATATTCGAGCAAGTTCTATTCAACAGCTTAACCTCTTGAGTCGCAGCGGCACACCTAGGGTTGCCAGCTTTATTTTGAATAAATAGAGTACATTTACTATCTGAGGTACAAAAATAAAATACAAGCTCCGAAAATGAAGTGTTATTTATTTAACCTGCTTTTTTGTTACCATATTTTTGTTGATGCTAGTAACATCCAAAAAATATTTATTTTCCAGGAACGTCTTAACCACATCTTTACAATATGTCTATATTGAGATATATAAAGAATTGTTTTTAGTCATTTAAGTAAACAATTAAATAAAACCTGTAAATGTCGACATAGGTAAAATAAAGTATTTTCACGTAGATACTTTATTTTGCCAATAGTATAGAGTACGTTTACCCGAAATAACGTACAATACTTTATTGAAAAGTACGGTTGGCAACCCTAGGCACACCTGTAGCCAGAGAATAGGTGTTTATCATGTCTAGTATTCTAAGACTTGAAAGATTAATTAATATATACTTCTTAAATAACCACCAGTACGGTTTTTGCGCTAAATCTCTCTTCGCTAATTCTTACTATAAACCTTACTAGACTTGATCACTAAAATAAAAACGTATACCTACAGGTTGATTTTGAAATCGTGCAATTCCTTTTAACCACACATTCTACTGGTGATATAGAATAACCTGACCATATTTTTTTTATTATGATTATGTTTTCGGAGACATTAATGTACGAATTTTTTTCGTGAAATGGATTCAGATAGTCATATGTTAACCACCCGACACAATCTTAACATATTACTAATTTAAAAATATAACGTAGCAATATGTAACTGATGTCGTAAATAATAAGGGGCAATAAAAAGGGCCGCCCGTTTTTATTTACATTAATTATTGATATTAGGTTGGAAAACACCTTACAAATAAAATCGATGTATTACAAATAGGCTAGGCTAGGCTAGGAACCGGGCACGCCACGATCGTGGCGGTAAGTCCCGTGTTTGAGGAGTGGCTGGAGAGGCGCCATGGCGCCCTCACCTTCCGGCTGACACAGGTAATGACTGGCCACGGTTGTTTTGGCCAGTTCCTGTGTCGTATACGCCGGCAAGAGACGCCCGGTTGTCACCACTGCGGCGACTGCCGCGACGTAGTTGAGGACACGGCGCTGCACACTTTGGCGGTTTGCCCCGCCTGGGCATCGCAGCGCCGTGAATTGATCGCGGCAGTCGGATTGGTTGCCCTCTCGCTCCCGGCCGTAGTTCAGTCTATGGTCCGGAGTGAGAGGTCGTGGAACGCCGTCGCCTCCTTTTGTGAGGAAGTCATTTCCATCAAGGAGGCGGCGGAGCGGGAGAGGGAGCGTTTGAACCCTCTCCCCAACCGCAGAGCCGGGCGCCGGAGGGCGCGGGACGACCTCCAGCCACCCTGAGGTTTGACCTGGGGGTGGCGGGCTTTGTGGGCCTGCCCGCCATCCGTTCAGCACCAGGTCCGAGAGGCGGCGTGCGTGTTCCCACGCGCGCCTCTGTGTTGAGTCCGTCTCCCCTCTGGGGGGACAGTAGGGAGTGGTAGAAGTGCCTTTAGGGTAGGTCTTTCGTGTAGTGGCCTGTCGTTTCATACGGCGGGCCGAAACCTCGGCGGGGTCGCGACCGTATGTGCAAGTGATTCGCGCGGCCCCGTCGATAGTGGTTTTGTCGAGGAACACCGTGGTAGGTTTAGTCGGTATTCCGGGAGGTACTTTATCATCTTAACATCTTATTTTACCCCGGCAAGTCCGACATAACCCCTCCGCCCGCCCCCGCGGAGGGGTATGCGTCATGCATTCCCTCAAGTAAAAAAAAAAAAAAAAAAGCCTAGGAACAAAACAGTGTCACCTTTTCGTCACCTTAGGGGTGTTATTCTCCACGGGTGGTGAAAGAAAACAAGGACCGTTTACAAGTACACTTATATTTTCCACTTGAACACAAAAGTACAATAATATTGTTACACCCGCGAAGTTGAAGGAGAAAAGTCCTCAGGGCGTGGTCCACTGCAGAGTAGATGTGTGTCGGTGATCCAGGTAGAAGTTGGGAAGATACTCGCCAGGTGTGATGTCTGCCGCTAACCGAGCCCCCGAGTCAAGTCCCGTCCTCCTTATATATCGTGTCTACGGCCGGCCTAGGTGTGAAGGAGAGGGCACAGCGCCCCACTCGACGCGCGCGCATCTATGACGCGACGTGACACACCCCCCTCGAAAGGCCAGAATTTTCGGCAGGAAAATTCTCTGACCTGCAGCTCCCAGCGCGACCCTTGAACAGAAGTGGAATAGGTGTCAGTGTGGGAAATAGACCTACTGTTCAACTTATAGTAATGTGTATAACCCTACATACATTCATACGTCACGCTAGCAACGACACCCTAGTACAAGACGACATACATCTCACACATAAAGCCGACACACAATTATGTAAGTGCTTAGGCTACCATACAAAGTATAGGTATACGGGTTATACACAAAAGGTGAATCATACAAGAATGTGTAAGAAGCAGTAAATAAGTTAAGCTAGACTAGCCCTACGACCTAAGTCTTGGGATCAGCCAATGACCACTAGTCAAGCAAGTAAGTAGATAGGTATCTACACAATAGAAACAAAATAATTGATGTTATAATTAGACATCAATAATAGTATTAATCAAAGCTTAGTTAAATTCCCAGAGGCGCGCCACAGCCAGAATACTGAGTGACAAAAGGTTTGTGCACAATAATAAACTATTATTTAAGTATAAAATCAAACAAAAGAATTCTTCCGTTCGTAACCTATAAGTCCGCCAGGTGCACTATGACGTAATCGTATCATAACAAAAGGACACACTGACTCGAACTACAAGGAAAACAGCTGATATTAATAAATAAAATGATACATTCATTAGGAATGTATCACGACACGACCGGATAGATATAATAGTATAGTATAACAACAACAATTTTTTTTTATTTTTTTTTTTATTTTTTATAATGCAGCGACCAAAACATCAGCAAAACAGACACGAACGACCATATGACTATAAAGAAAACTAACGAGGAACAAGAATCGAACCAGTGGACCGACCTGGCAGTGACCATTAACCACTGAACCATTCGGTAAAGAATTGTTAGTCCTGTAAATTAAGAATTTTCAATAAAAATCATCAAACAAGAATCGAACCATAGTACTCGATTAAACAGTGAACTTTAACAACTGAACCACTGAGCAAAAAAATATATTATGTTAGAAAACAATATGAAGTTCACCGAGCGACGATTAGTCATAACACTCATAACCACTCAATAGGTCATTATGTAGTTATTACAATGTTGCGAATGTTTATCAATAGAAATTCTCAAGTACCTACATTAAAAAACTATAGTGAGAAAAATATTTTTATGTTACCCGCTACTGAAATAATGCGGTTTTAACTGACAAGAACTTAATGAAATGTGTTTATTATTCTTTGTAATGAATTAATTTCAAATCTTTAATGTGCCATTCACCCAATGCTTTACCAGACATATCAGATAATTTATAAACCAATGGGGACTTTTTCGACACTATTTTACATTTTATGTATTTAGGAGCTAATTTTTTAGAAAAATATTGTTTTTATCACTTAACGGAAAGGTCTTTCGCCAAACTATATCGCCGACATTGAACTCGGCCGGTTTACGGCGAAGGTTATACGTTTTATAATTTCGAGCATGAGCAGCTAATAAGGCCGCTTGTACCTTTTCGAAAATTTTGCACAAATGACCCAAGGATTCAGCGTAACCATCATGAGGTTCGAGGACACTATTGGAGTCAGTCTCCCTATTGTAATGAGAACCACATATGACTAATTCACGACCATAAACGAGAAAATTAGGTGAGAAGCCAGTTGTTTCGTTAACAGCACAGTTCAAAGCGAATTGTATTTTAGGTATTAAAACGTCCCAGATTCGATGATCGGTTGTTATAAACGTTGAAATAGCTGTCATTATGGTTTTGTTATACCTTTCAACAGCGTTAACCTGAGGAGTATAGAATGGTGTGTAGTGTAAATTTGGAATTTTATATTTAGACAATAGATTTTTAAAGGTTGAACTTATGAATTGTTTACCATTATCTAACACAACAGTGGATGGAATTCCATGTACTAAGAAAACGTTTTCTTCAAGGATTTTAGTTATGATATCTGCGGTAGCACGCTTAATAGGAAACATTAAACAATACTTAGAAAAACAACAGCTTATTACAAAAATAAACGTGTTTTGTTTTCTACTAGGAGGAAGAGGACCGATCAAGTCGATACTTATCATCTGAAAAGGCTTCTGACACGATTTGGGCCTACCCATATGTCCTAATGTCGCGTGATTCTGATGTTTATGAGAAATACACGCGTCGCACGAGTTTACGTACTTAACCACGTCAGAGTACATGCCTGGCCAGTAGTAGTTAAGCGCAAGCCGTTTATAAGTTTTAAAAATACCAAGATGACCAGCTGTGGGCAACGAGTGATTTTCAGACAGGACACTTTCTCTCTGATCAAGGGGAACGACTTCTTTCCACTGAAATTCTCTAGTAAGTGGGTTTAGAGACTTTTTAAAACGATACAACTTATTATTTATTACCTGATAATCAATAAAAGAAGTCGGGGACGAAAGGCACCCGTTATAGATATCTAAATACCAAGAATCATTAGTAGAAACTTGTGAATTTAAATTATTAGAATTAGAATTAGTCTCCACGTCATTTATAATGGCGGAAACCGGTATAGAACGAGACAGAAGATCAGGCAAGACATTGTCAGAACCACGACGATGACGTATTTCAAAGTTGTACGAAGATAGACGTACTCCCCATCTAGCTAGACGACCAGTAGGGTTATTTAGAGTTAAAAACCATTTTAGAGCAGCGTGATCAGTATATACGATAAACTTTTTACCGTTTTCGATATAACAACGCCAGTGTTCAATAGCAGATAGCACCGCCAGCGCTTCTCGCTCAGTAGCACTATAATTCTTCTCCTGTTTAGTAAGGGACTTACTGTAATATGCTATGACCTTTTCCTCTCCGTTCAAATTCTGACAGAGAACAGCTCCAATACCATAGTCACTAGCATCACAGTGTATTTCAAAGGGCTCCGAATAATCCGGGCAAGATAGTACAGAAGAAGAAACAAGACATTCTTTCAACCTATTGAAAGCTTCATCAGCTTCTGTAGACCAACAAAAGGGAGGAGATTTTTTTCCTTGAGAGGTTAGTTTATTAAGGGGTGCAGCGATGGAACTAAAATTTGGAATAAATCGTCTGTACCACGAGGCAGCACCTAGAAATCTACGCAATTCCTTCCTGTTAGAGGGGGTGGGGTAATTTTTCATAGAATTAACCTTATCTGGGTCGGCATGCAAACCTTTAGAGTCTACTACATATCCTAAGTACTTTAGTTGGTCCCTAAAAAATTTACATTTATCAAGATTAATAGTTAGGTTCGCGCTTTTCAATTTCTCTAAAATAAGGGTTAAAAGCTTTATGTGTTCCTCAAACGAGGGCGATATACAAACAATGTCATCTATAAAGCAGAAAACCCTGTTTTCAAATTCAGGGCCATAAAATAAAATATCAACTAATCGTTGTTGAGTGGCTGGAGCATTTGTTAGACCGAAAGGCATTCTTTTAAATTGAAAAGTACCGCGCGTAGGTATATAAAATGCAGTTTTACAACGATCCTTTTTTTTAATCGAAGTCTGCCAAAAGGATTTCGATAAATCTAGACTAGATAGGTATTTAGCATCTCTCAAGTTGTCAAGTATTTCTGAGATATATGGTAAGCTATATGCATCTTTTTTTGTAACAGAGTTCAATTTACGACTGTCTAGACAAAAGCGCAATTCACCGTTCTTTTTAGGCGTTAAAATGACAGGGTTAGACCACGGACTGGCTGAAGGTTCAACGACGCCGTCAGAGAGCATCTCGTCCAGAAGATTAACTAAAATTCGCTGTTTATCGGGAGACATACGATAAAATCTTTGCCGAATCGGGGGACAATCCCCTGTATCTATGGAGTGTGTAATAAGTTTTGTGCAACCGAGACCCCGCCTTTGGTAAGAAATATCAGAAAATTTGGAAATAATATTGTCAGCGGCAGCTCTCTGATTGACTGATAGATGACCATAAGAGACGAGGTGTGTACAAGCTTCTGTCTGTGGTTCAACAACACGAACTTCAGATTTATTCAAAAGTAAAACTGACTCTAAATTGTTAGGAAATAAGCCAAAATTCCTCCAAAAATCCATGCCAAGAATAAGCGAGTATTGTATACCGGGAACAATGTAAATAATGTGATCAATTAATTTATTTTGGAACTCAATTGGAAGAGATATAGAACCTAGCGAATTCAATTCTTCACCGCCAGCAGTGACAAACTTTAGAGGTTGTGAATTATCGAGAACATAGCCTCTATTCAAGAAAAGGTCATGAGAATTATTACCTAGTATTGTAACACAAGAACCTGAGTCCAATAGACCAACAGCTGGTTTGCCATTTAATTTTAAAGAAATGTACGGAGAATATTCGATATTAGAATTGCGGATTGTGGGTAGACGATAACTGTTAAAAAATTTAGAGATAAAATCCAACCATTTCTGCCATTCAAGTTTATTAAAATTTTGTTTGTTACTAAGTTTGCCACAATCCTTATTAATTAGTTTTTTTAAGACCGCTGTATTATTTTTAGGTTTATTGCAATTAGGACAATCAGCTATCTTAAAACCCGTCTTCCCACACTTAAAACAAATTAAATAGTGCGGCTGCCGACATGTAGACAAGGAATGTGAGTTATTTCTACATCTCGGGCAAAACTGCTTAGTTTTATTAGTTAAAATATTTATAGAATTAATTTTTGGGTTTGCATGCGACTTCGTAAAGTTATCAGTTTGCGATTTCTGATAGGGAAAAGTTTTTTTAAAATTACCCACTTTAGAAAAAGTGTAACTAGCGGAGGGGTTATTATAAGCAAGGTCAGGTGCCAGGGTTTCCGAAGAACGAGCGGGAGGCTCAGAAAATTGCTTGCTACGGCTTTCAAATTGTTCATAGTGACGACATACTTCGACCAGACTTGCGACATCGACCACATTCGCTGTTAATAGACAATTAGTATAGCAAGGCCTTATATTATTTAGTAAAATTTCTAGCTTCTCAGACTCTGCGACAGGACTGCCAAGACGAGCAAATAAACTGTGCATCTTTGCGGTATATATAGTAATTGTCTCCGTTTGACCTTGAGAACGCGCACGAATTTCCGACATAAGTCTAAAGTCGTAATTATGCGGGCTAAAATCGCGCTTCATTAGGTCACAAAGATCCTTCCACGACTTAACCGAATCCCTAATAGATCGATACCAAATAAGTGCATCACCCGAAAAGATTTCAAAAGCAAAAGATAAAATTTTATCGTACGGAACGTTCCTACTCGTGACGAATTCTTCGACTCGTTCGATAAAAGTACGCACACATGATTTGCCGTTGTATTTAAATTTAGCTAATTCGCTAAAAAGCTTACGATCGTATGTAAGAGATATACTATCTTTTGTCACTGAGCACTCGGACTGCAACGCGCCCGAAAGCGAATTTAACCTCGCATAAGCAGTGTTAAATTTATCCCAAATAGCATTGTATTCTTTGATATCTAGGGCGCCGGAATCCATACGATTAATTCTGTGAAATACGTGGTGTAGTAATGACTCAGTCCTAAGGTGCATTTCTTGTATAAACTTAGCTTCTAGCATGGCCAGAAAACGCGTAGCTTTTTCTAGAGATTTCGAGATGGATGAGACATCCTCCGTAATAGGATATGTAGAAGAAAGAATATCCTCAGCGGAATATTTAGCGCTAAGTTTAGTTATTATTTTGCGCGGATCATCACTCTTTGAACCA
This sequence comes from Catocala fraxini, assembly GCA_930367265.1. Lineage (NCBI taxonomy): Eukaryota > Metazoa > Arthropoda > Insecta > Lepidoptera > Erebidae > Catocala > Catocala fraxini. Next base: position 14,018,008 of record OV884049.1, on the reverse strand, counting down.
CCGCGAATAGCGATCTCGTAATCGAGTTCCGACTTCGACAATAAATTAAAGTTAATTTCATAAGCCATTCTGTTAAAATTAAGTAAGACTGAGTCAGCCCACAGCCAAGCAACAAAATCACGCAAAACACAACAATATTCCTTTGTATACGAAGCGTCCAATATGCAGGTAGGTATTAAATTGTGAGAGAATCAACGAACGCACTTCGCGTCGACACAATGTAGCCAAGATTATTTAAGCACGTGTGAAGCAAAGAATGTATATATTCTGAGACAGTAGGCAGATAAATAAAAAGGTAGTTAGGTATTTATGCACGTGTTAAACTAATTGAATTTTATAGAAAGGCAGAAAATAGTATTTGGACGTCTCGTACACGTACACAGTAAACGAAATAAATAAAATAGACTCACCAGACACACATCGTTCTGCAGACCACCTGAGTTGAGCGCCAATGTCACCTTTTCGTCACCTTAGGGGTGTTATTCTCCACGGGTGGTGAAAGAAAACAAGGACCGTTTACAAGTACACTTATATTTTCCACTTGAACACAAAAGTACAATAATATTGTTACACCCGCGAAGTTGAAGGAGAAAAGTCCTCAGGGCGTGGTCCACTGCAGAGTAGATGTGTGTCGGTGATCCAGGTAGAAGTTGGGAAGATACTCGCCAGGTGTGATGTCTGCCGCTAACCGAGCCCCCGAGTCAAGTCCCGTCCTCCTTATATATCGTGTCTACGGCCGGCCTAGGTGTGAAGGAGAGGGCACAGCGCCCCACTCGACGCGCGCGCATCTATGACGCGACGTGACAACAGTTCAGTAACTTTTACTCCTCTTTTTCCATTTTTTATTAAGCACGTAACTGTTAAGCTTTAGTTTGCGTTGTGTGTTTTGTATCTTCTTTTTTATGATTTTTTAATCTTAATTATACATATATATATAATGAATATTAATTATACTAGAATCGTCCTTATTAAATGAAAAAGAAAGCTTGACTGTACTTATATAATAAATATTATGGACATAACTCTTGTCCGTTTGTTACGGTTATATGGGGTTCACTGAACACCTCCCTCTCTCTCTCTCTCTCTTACTTTCGCTTGAATATAGTGAAAGGAGATGGAGAGCCTATGTATAAAAAGCAGAGTTGAATAAAAATACATAATATCATTAAGATGTTTTATTTTCACTTAACTTTAAGTTATCAGTCTTAACAGAACTAATAGTACTTATAACTATATGTAACATGCTGAGTTAGAAACTATATGACAACTTAGAAAATATATTATTACTTCATAACTCAAAATAATTATATACGGAGTAACAATCATATATTTTGGTAGCCACTGGTATATAAGAAACCCTCGGAAACAGTACTTTTTCTAAATTAACTTCCGTCCTTTTCTGTACCCCTGACAATGTGTACGCAAAATTTCATGATGATCGGTCAAGTAGTTAAGGCGTGAAAGCAGAACAAACAAACTCACATTCGAATTTATAGTATTACTTAGGATGTCTAAAGCTGAGTTTGAATATATAAAAACGAGTCGTTTTAGCTACAGTTATTTTTCGATATACACTCCATCTAATACGTATCAAAAATGAACTATCCGGCGATAAAAAAAATAGCTTTATGGATATTGATATTGTAAAGAACCATTAGCAAATACCTATTGCAATATTGATATGGTATCATTACTACGTACATAATTATTTTAGTGTTCATTCAATTTAGTCACCTATTTAAATGCAGTATTACAAGAAATTAATTCTACTTTCGTAAACATTTCAATTTAATGATAATGGCATTTTTATTTCGTAAACTATGAAAACCACGACACGAAATATGGTTTTTCGATGTTATGAATCGTAATGTGTTGTGAACTACAAGAAATTAGTTCTACTTTCGAAACCATTTTATTTTATTGAACATGGTATTTTTATGTCACAACGCGTATTGGTCGAGTGCAGTGGAAGCTGTAACACGAGTTTTGCAATGGTTTTCGATGTTAAAAATCACAATGTGTTTTGAGCAGTCTTTCGCTCAATTATGGTTTTCGTTCTTTGGCCTAATTTTTGTATGTGATTCTAGATTTTAGACATGAATTGCGTAAAGATTTTCATCTAAAATAGATAACACTGTTCATACTCTATAAAAATAAATATTATATAACTATTTATGAAATAATATATGATATTAATTTCATAAATAATTATTACATTGTGCATAGAACTTACATTGCTGATTTAAAACCGATTTATCAGTATTCAATACTTTACAATTTTAATAGTTCATTTTATAAATTAATTTTCACAAGACTTAAATAATTTATATAGGTATTACAAAACTTATAAAAGATGCTTAAATGTAAACAAATTGAAGAACGTGTGTATGAGATGCATTCGCCATACAACGTAACAAGCGAAAGAAATTAATAATCGATCCGAGATAGGAGATATTTACTTTTTATCACTTCAATGATTTGATATACACTTCATCTCAAATTCGTAACATAATTTTGGTATACTCCGAAAATTTTGTATCGATGTTTGCATTCGCCCGCAAATTGCGTAACATAACCTGCGTATGCCCCAAATTGTGTTCAGTAATTTGCGTACACCCCACCCCCAAAAAGCGTTACTTAAATTACGTACACTGCAAATTACGTCCCTTAACTTGCGTAGGTACACCTCAAAATTGCGTCCACTCCTAAATTGCGTTACATAACTTGCGTACGCCCCAATATTTACACAATAACGGCAGTCAACATTGCATTGCTTGACAATAATATACTTTACATACAAAATCATTATTATTAGTTGACAGAAGGTTGTTTATGAGCCAAGTATAACGTAAATATACTGGTCAACGCGCTAACCAAAAATATGACGTCGAACCATCGATGATAGAAGTTGAACTGTAGGTCACCGAGGACTTGGGTGATAATGATCCGGTATTCTGGTGGCATGTTCATTCTCATCAGCAAGACTGATGAACAGAAGTACATGCCCATGATCTGAGCGAGGATTAACACGATGATATTGGATGATTTCGATGATGATATCTTGTAGAAGAACTGTAACAAAAATAAATCCTTTCGTACAAAAAACAAGAGATGTATAAGTCATATTTCATGACCTACTTTTATCTCAATTGCTGTCTATGTAACCCATTTCTAGATTCCGTCTTGCTATTGAATATTTCTTTATATGCAATACTTTGCCCAACTCGATCATCAAACCCGTGGTTTAAGTAACCATTACCTACATTAGCTGTAAATAATCATGACCCACAACGATCTCTAGTCCTCAGGTCACTGGATTTATTTTACCCACTCGGCCAAACTTTTAAGGGTGATATTTGGCAATAGCCAAGGGTAGTAATATTGGCAAGGATGATGATATTACCCAGGATGGTAATATCAACTAGTATTGTCATATTGGCAAATGTGGTGATATTGCCAAGGATGGTGATTTTGGGAAGGATGATAATATTACCGAGGATGACACAATTACAATATTATCATATGGGCAAGGATGTTTATATTGGCGATAGTTACGTCATTGCTAAGAATTAAAGGCAATTCAGTTAATTCACTTACCTTAGTCAAGGTAAGTAGTAACCCTCTGATGCTGGTGAGCACGATACAGCCGATGAGTATGAAGGAGACGTGCTGTGACCAGAACGCGACGTCGATGTGCCAGCCGACCCAGTGCACCACGATCTCTAGGCCTCGGGTCACAGGGTCTTTCTTGCCCACTCGGTCGAACACTATGTTTATTGTTGACTGAAATACATAATGTATGTTTCTTTTTACTGATAAACCCTGAGGTGTTATAATTTCCTCCTGTTTTTTTATCAAGGCGCTTGACTAATACATGTAACCATACGCCATGTTAACTGTAATCTATACTAATATTATAAAGCTGAAGAGTTTGTTTTTTTATTTGTTTGTTTGGTTGAAAGCGCTAATATCAAGAACTACTGGTTCGAATTGAAGAATTATTTCAGTGTTGGATAGCCCATTTATCGAGGAAGGCTATAGGCTACATAACATCAGGCTACAACCAACGGAAGCAGAGCATAAATGAAGAATGTTGCAAAAACGGTGAAAATTCTCGCATGTGAAGCAGACGAAGTTGCGCGGGTACAGCTAGTATATTGTAAATAGCGGGTACAACGGTACGTAGCTATAAGTAACGTCCTAAAACTGTAGCAGGCCGACTGGCCAATATACGTTGTACAGCGAAGTTGTGTATCATTCCTGAACCTTATATCCCAGCAAGAAATTGCATTTCTATAATACATCGTCATCGTAGCCTATGATCGCTTGCAATACATAAAAATATCCATTCCATCCATAAAATATATATATCCAGAAAAATTAACATTTCCTAAAGGATAGAAATTTATTGACAAAATCTACATCAACGCAAGCGGAACCGCGGGCAATAGCTAGTTACAATATAGATGATAGTATGTAAGATCATTAATACTCACAATAAATATCTTCCAAATGCAGTACAGCGAGAAAAAATATCCTAGGAAGTTGAAGTACTTTCCTTGGAAGGTGGTGGACCACTCAATCTTCTCTCTCATAGTCCTGGCGTCGTGAGCCTCCAAGAATAACTGTCTACTAAGCTCCTCCAGACCAGAGATCTCTTGCCGGAGTTGGTTAATGTCTGGAATATTTAATTTTGTGACTGTCAACAATTTGTACAGCATCATTGGTATGTTATTAACAATGCTTACTAATATTATAAATGCGAATGTGAGTTTGTTTGTTACGTTTTTACGCCTTATCTACTTGACGATCATCATGAAATTCTTCTTACAGGAGAAAATGAAATTCTTTGTCAGGAGCATGGACACGGACATGAGACACTTTTCATTCAGGAAAGAAGTCGGTTAAAAATACTGTTCGCGACGGATAGCTAGTCGGAATTAAATCCATCCGATTTCTTCATTTTTATTCAATTTCATTTACACGTCGTGTATGAGCTCACCAAACCATACAGGCATGCTACTGCTAGATCATTAGTTCCCAAAGTGGTCCAGGTGGACCCCCAGGGGTCCACGGGAGACTCGAATATAAATACGAATGCCAAGGAATATGGTAGAAATGGAGCTGCAGGGGGTCCACCGGAACCTGCAAAATTTTGAAACTGGTCTATGACAAAAAATGTCTGGGAACCTCTGTGCTAGATTATAATAATTACTAGCTGACCCGCGCAACTTTGTCTGCTTCACATAAGACAATTTTCCCCGTTTTTTTTCAATTTTTTTCATTGTTGCTCCGCTCCTGTTGGTCGAAGCGTGATGTTATATAGCCTTTCTTGATAAATAAGCTATCCAACACAAACAATTTTTCAATTCGAACCAGTAGTTCCTGAGATAAGCACGTTCAACCAAACAAACAAACAAACTCTTCAGCTTTTTAATATTAGTATAGATTAGGAAAACCGAATATATGTCATATATGTACGACACATCATAATTTTTCAAGAACTGTGCTTTCCTGCATCTCTCTCTCTCTACTTGGATAGGTCCTCTCAGACACGTAGGTTTCTTTTTCATTTTAATTACGTATTTTTATTTATTGTTTCACTTACTTTCAGTGCCATGTCCAAGTGTATTAGTGATACTGCCGACACTAGATAATATATTAGTCCAAAATCCACCTCTGTTCTTCACATTAGATTGATCCAACATATTGTATTGTTGTCTCGCTCCCACGCTGTTGGCTTCCGCTAAGGCTATCCTTTTCTTTTTTACCAATATCATGTCCATAGTTTGAAGTAGTTTCTTCTCTATTGAAAGCACATCTGATTGAGTTACTGGTCTGAAACATCCAACAATTTCATATTTTGATTTTATATAGTACTAAAATGGCGCATAGTCTTGCAGGCTACCTGGTAGAATTTAAATAATATGGTCTATGGTATAAGATCTTTCAGACCGAATTACAGTCAAGGTGTCCAATCCTAACGGAGCCTAGCAGTCTGCGCAAGTGCTTAAATGATGCCTAAACAGAAGTACACTCATAACCCGATAGAAAGTCAATTCGACACAGCCGGAGAACAAGGCGCTGGACTAATGTGCTTTACGTAGCATGGGTGTGTCCAACACTGCCAACTTCTAAACTCTGGACTGCTATTGAGAATTTTTCACTTGGAACCCCAATAACATTTTCTTGTTGATTCGAAGTTGGGATTCGAACCCAAGACATCACGCAAAGCTTTTGCAATCACTGTCGCTGAGCTTGCATGTTCCATTAACTTGTAATTATATTTGTCTTTAGTAGAAGCTTCCAAGCTCTGTATCAAAATAGGAGATATTTTTATAATTATTTATTTCTCACTATAATTGCAAATACAGGTATTATACATGGGTTGTTAAGTACTTAATAGTTAGGCAACACTGTATTTTGCTTTGCGGCATGCAATTACACACAATACTTGAAACTAATTAATTTAATAATAACAATCAAACTGTATTCTATTAAATTACTTATTATATAAAACAAATTGTTGAAATTATAATTTAAAACACTTTAAATAATATATTTTTAGGTAATTTGCCAAATCCTGGCAGAATTAAGAATAGAAACACTTCTGTGGCCTTCACACTAGACAAGCCTGAGCTTACCTTATAAATATTGCCATGGATGTATAAGGATAGTTGACAGCACCAAAGCCTGAGAGTAAAGCCATCACTGTTACTCCGATGACGCCTATTCGGGAGACGCCTTGTTCTATAGAGAAAATGCCCTGGAAACAGTCATGTGACGATTGGATTGTTTATTTATTTTACGTTAAATAGAACGACTTGCCCCAATTACACTATTTAATCACAATAATATAACATAAATTTAAAATATAGCATTCACGCGTTCTCCTGACAATAACTCATATATCCATTCACCCGCAAAAATATTTACTTCTAGGTAAAAAGTCCAAGAGATTTTTAAGCTGCTCTAGAGAACGAGGTATGGGTGAGTTAAAGCGTGCGATAGTAAGGCACGCTCAAACCGCCACTCAAACCGCCAGCAATCGGTACATTCTACCACGAAAATAATTTTTAGGCACGATCATGAATGATAACTATAAAGTTATCAAAACCAAGCAAGTATCTGAATGAGATTTTTTTAAATGGTCTGTCTTGTGCAATCTTACATTGAAACAACAGACATAAAGAACATCGAGACAAGAAAAACTACTATAGATCATAAATTTTTTTGTTTTGTGATCTATCCAGAACACTAAGTGCGACTCCAGTGGAGAGTTGACATTAAACCACTACGCCAACCGTGAAGTTATTTAATGTTTACTAGATTATGACTTAGACTATCTGCATGGATCACTACTTCATCTACCCAGTCATGTGTATACATTAATTATATATCAGATAGAAAAGAAAAGCTATTTAGTAGACCTGACTTACATATTTAAACTTTAACTACCTTCTTATGCAGACTCTGACACAGTTTCTATGCAGTTTTATAATAATACAGCTGTTTTAATAAATTGCTAAGTAGAGTGAATAAATTACATGCATCTAAAATATAAACACATGTAATATATTAGAATTAATGTGCAAATCTCACCTGTTTCGGACTCAATATGGGAAATGGATCCCCGAGCTTCCAGAAGAAATACAAATATATGAACCACACAAACATTGTCAATGGTCTTATCATATTTTGTGATACTGAAACATAACACAAATTACGAATTAGAATCTAAAATTATAAAACTGACACTATGACTGTGAGTTTTATATTTTAAACACCATGGTGATCAAGCAGTACCAAACTGATTCCAATTAGTCTAAATTAATCCTGGTATCTGGAAAATCTTTTTTGCTGACACTTCTCATTCTGGCGAGTTTTTAAGAGTATAATAAATAAACTTATGTAATGTCTGTCATGTATGTATGTTTATTTTTGTTTTAAATAATGTATAATCTTAGTTGATTAAGTGCTAACATCCCTATGTATCTTATGTGGGGGCCAATCAGTGCAGACCGGCGACACTTCGACCCAGTGGGATCTTTTGTTTCGACACTCTCCCAATAACGACTGCCATAGATGTTCATGGCAGCCGGGACCGACGGCTTAACGTGCTCTCCGAGGCACGGAGCAGGCGATAATTGTCAATCAATACGCAACATCCCTATACTTGAATGGTGCATAATGTGACATCTTAAGGGTTATACATTAAGTGTTAGTATTAGTATTTCTTCTTAATAATTAAGTATGTAGTAGATTTAAGAGTTGGCAACACAGGAGCTGTATCCCGGGTGTTGCAAGCATCCATAAAACATTTCATGTATAACTCCATTTGCGTTAAGAAAAGAGTGAATCATCAGTGCAACTGCAAGTAAAGGCATATTCATACTGAGGTAAAAATTAAACCATTACTATTAAAGCAAACTTTTTACTACACAGTATTTTCAATTATTAGTATTAAGAAATTATTCGAAAATTTCATCGCAGTTGTCAGAATTTTCATCCACATTTATAATAAAAGAATTCTGTTCCGCAACTTCCATAACATTGTCTAAGTCCCACATGTTTCACAATAATAATGTTAATTAATGTTAATGATAATTAATGTTAATGTTAATTTTATAATGTTTCGGAATTTAGGCGATTTTAGAGCATTTGTTTCCTTCTGCTCTTTAATATTTTTATAAAGGGTATTTTCAGAAACACCACATACAGTTTTCACAACTATACTCTCCATAGTCACGTTTTGATCACCACATTGTTTAAAGTACTTAAAAATATTATAAATCACTCGGCTTTCTCTATTATGAATTATTGATCCACTTTTATTTTCAGGAATAGGTAAGGTATTCACTTTTAAAATTAACAAAAGACATGTCTATTCTGTCTGAAGGGCTTACTTCAACTGGTCAATGTTAACACGGCTTTCTAATTTACTAAGATCTAATTAGTCAAGGGGCGTGGCTAAGCTGAGTGACAACGATGAGTCTGACACAGATATAACGCACAACCTCAAACACCCCAATTAGATGATTAAATCATAATAATAATATAATCATTAGAATGTTAGTTTTATGTACATAAATATTTTAATTTAACAAATACTAATTTGTAATTTGTAAGTAAGGAGAACTATCTCCTTATTGTGTGCAGATAGTATGGGTATATATATATAGTATATTACAATAAACCAAACATTATTGCCTTTATTTCATCAAAAACCTGTTATTGCCTTGAATCATGATACATTTTCGTTTATTTCAGCTTTTTAATAAATAGGTGACTATAATTTAATTTGTTATAATTATTATAGGGATCAAAAATTACCTAATATTAAAAATTGCTGGAATTTATTCAGTAGCCGATTTTAAACAAACTACTTTCAGGATGTGTGTTTATTATGTTACATGTTGTATAAGCTTGCGTGCCTCGTTAATTGTATAAAAAAAAAATACTTATTTATATAAATAGCTTACCAAATCTAATATTGCTGAAACAGAAGTATGCTATGTAGAATGGTATCAGAGCTATCACCATGAACAGGAGAGAGTAGAGCCCCATGTTCCAATGGAAGTAGCGAGAACTGAAAATAAAAAATAAAAAATTACTTATTTAGTATAAACATTAAAATAAAATGAGAATTGGCATCTTAACATCTTATTTGACTAAAATACTTCTAGGTCAATAACTATGTTAGAATTTTGTAAGGAATATGTAAACATGATAAACATAAAAAGAATTCCAAGCACATGTATTACAATAGTTTGACCTTATTTTGTAATAGAAGCCATATCTCTTAATAATAACCAATCCCTAGTCGGTGTAACATAAAGAACAAAGAGATTATCTTTTCTTACCTGGAATCCAAATACCCAATAATTTCAAATATGATTAGCTCAAACATGGTACAACTAAGGGCAAATGTGACAGAGAATATGAGTTGAACCAACGTATGGTGGACCTCATAGTCGCGGAATAATTGCTTCACGAAAAATATCCATCCGCCGACAAAGAAGAATGTCTGAAAAGTTAGTTATAAAACATGTTACAAATATTTAAAGATCAACTACATAAGTCTTACTGCTTTAGATAATAAATTCTAAGTATAAAATTAAAGTTTTAGGGGAAAGGAGTTGTGCCGAGCAGAAAAAGGAAATGATTTTATAGCTAGTCGACTGATGCAACTAACATACAAATAAATATAAAAGTACTCCATTTTGTTTCTGAATACCAGCTTTTATGGATAATAAATAATTTGCTATAAACATAATTATTACAATAACACGTCAATAATGCCAAATAAGCAACTTATGGCTCATTTATAGTTCAAATAATTGAACACTAACCTCTAACCTTGTTTACATACACCTTACCTGTGAAATGAGGATTATCAGCGTATCCTCAAGGAAAGTCATCTTGTTAACAAGAATACTATTGTTTATAATATGCGATACAGCGATTATAGCATTTTGTAATTTTGTAGCACTAAAATATACAACACAACAACCTTGACGTAAAAACAGCCGACTGCATGACTTTGACAAGTTTAACATTTGACAATTGATAATTTGACAATTGATCTGTCAGTCTCTAAAAATATTAGAACTAAACGTATTGTTATGTGCTTTATTTAGAACTTGGAAGTATTGAGTTTGGAAGTCAATTAGTAACGATAGTCCCTAGTATTTATTTAATATAACAATCATATTAATTATTAAGAAATCAGGAATAGTAAATAGCACATAAGTAAGGGAGAAAAACAAAGGTACCTCACAGAACCCACAAAAATGTCTGTACCTACACAGAACCCAGCCTGGCAAAAACTTATAGCTGGGCCTTCTTTTTTAATTATAATATAGTATTGTTGTGTTGTCAGCTGGTAACCAAATACAGCAGCAATATAGGTGGCTGGTGGCTAGTCTATATCATTGGCGTAGTGTCCGACCGAGACTAATTTTACGGCCAAAACCGAAACTTTTATATAGGCCTATGTTTTCGTAGCAAAATAAATAGAGGACTATGACGCGACTTTGTAGCTCGCAACTCAGTGCACCGAACATTTCCGATCGCAGCACGATACCTTAATCCAGTTTCACAATCAGATTAGGCCGAAACCGAAAGTTTGACATTACATTGGCGTATATAACGGCGGGCCAGGTGGGCTGTGCCCACCCCAAGAATGTTAATTAATGTGTACCCCAGGATATAACTGTTTAGAACTTTAAACTATCTCTGTTTATGGACCAGGTCCAGGTCCTGACGTGGGCAGTGGGGACAACGGAATTACACCCAAGCATACATCCAATGGTAACACGTTAGCTATGATCCAACTATCGATCTTGCGTGCGGACTACGGGTACTTGAAGCTGGTTTTATACTTTTTTGTCAGGAAAATACGGATGATCGGTAGCTGTCGATAGAAGAAACGCGACACAAGAATTATTACTAGTTCACACATCACACTAAACAGTTACTGTACTTAGCTTAGGTTTGCTTCAATATCTGAAATATTATTTATATTGTTATTCGGGCGTTACCGATCCGTTTAAAGATTTTGATCTTTTTGATCTTATTATGACAGTTCACATAAAAATTGAGCATATAATTATGCATTTGCATAATATAATAATAATAATAATATTTATTTTCAAAAAACAGATATTCAATTTTACACACTTTTATACTTACAGTTAAAGAAAGAATATATTTGTTACAAATTGTGTATTGACTCCAACACCTTTGCTAAGTTGTTACAGCAACTTGTATTAAAGGTGTTGGGCCCGACCCTTGGGAGAACTCTATTTTATATTACATTTCTTTTGTTGTTTGTACATTAATGATAAAACAAAAAATAAACAATGAAGCGTACAAGCGAAAAATTTTTTTAGTAAATTCTCTTCTCCCCATAGTAAAAGCGATAGAAGATGCATAGCAAGGCTACATCTCTACGCAGCGCCAAAGGGTCTAGCCGATTAGAAACAACCTGGCAGTCGACGATTCGAGTCGCTCTCCGCTGAATGCGGTCCAGAGGGCGAAGCTGGTACTGGGATGCCCCTGCCCAAAGATGAGAACAGTATTCCATGTGAGGCCAAACCTGCGTCTTGTAATGTAGTAGGCGGTGGGCCAGCGTGAAATACTGTCTCGATCTGTTGAGCACACCAAGCTTTGTCGAAGCTAATTTAGCCTTACCCTCTAAATGGCCGCGGAACTGGACTTCACTTGATATGTTGACACTAAGTATTCCAATATTGGCCGAGGCAGTAATGGGGATGTACGATGGGAGGGATGATGAACGAGGAGATACGGCCAACGGCAGTTTTTTAGCGGCAAACGCGCAGACTTGTGTCTTTGTGGGGTGAAATCGGACCAAATTAAGTCTGCCCCAATCGGAGACCTTTTTAAAAGGGGTTGGCCACCGGTACCCTCACTCACTCGACGAAACACAACACAAGCGCTATTTCACGCCGGTTTTTTGTGAGGCCGTGGTATCACTCCGGTCGAGCTTGCCCATTCGTGCCGAAGCGTGGCTCTCCCACGGCGGAAAATCTTATAATAATCATGTTTAAATATGTGCAAATATCAAATTAAACCAAAAACTAGGGCATTTTAAGGGTTAAAAGGAATGTGTAAACACGAATAATTAGATTTATTAAAATTCAAGATAAGAATCCCTATTTCAAGTTTGATAAGGTAAGTTTGTAATAAATGAATATAAATGCCGACATTTATTTCTATACAATTATAATAGAGTATTTTGTTGAGTAATCTAGTAGAATATACTGCCATTTTCTTTTAATTCATACTACCAAAACAGACAACCAGAACGTATGTACAGTAAGTACATAATAAATATCAAGAATCACATATTATAATGTCAATAAAGGTTAAACTATGTTCCGAATCCAGCTAACTTTATAAAATCATCAGCATCATCAGATACTTCTAAATACACTTCACCGTTGTCCGAAGATTGTCGCGTATCATGATCCTCGTAGACTTCATTACCAAAGCTTTGGATTTTAATTTCTGTCGATTCCTTTACATTATGTATACTGTGTCCAACGTCATCAAATTCTTCAATCTTCCAAATATCTTTAGATGTAATTTCAGGATTCAAATTAAATCTCGTTAATACACTTTTACTTTGGTGTGCATTATTTAGCTTAGGTGTGTTCATTTTCGAATTATCGTATGTGGAATGAGACTTATGTGACTTCTTATGTTTCTGCAAAAATGGTCTAGAGTTAAACTTGCTATGACAAATGTCACATTCTAATGTGCCTCCTAAGTGGTGCCGTTTAACATGATCAGATCTTCGTGAAGCTGAAAGAAATCTGACTTCACAATGTGGACATTTATATGGCTTTTCACCAGTGTGTGTCCGTGTATGATAAAGTAATGACTCTTTTGATACAAATTTACCACCGCATATGTTACAAGGAAATTTCTTTTCTCTCGTATGCTTGACTATGTGGGCTTTTAATCGACTCTGTGCCCAAAATTTCTTACCGCACCATTCACAAATATGTGACTTATAATTGCCATGTTCATACTGTATATGGACTCTGAGAGACATTTTTTGTGTATACTTTTTGTTGCAATAATCACATGTAAATTTGGCTTCTGATGGATGAGCTCTGGTTTTCTGTCCACAAACATTTTGATCAATATGTTTCTTAAAGGTAGCTTGGTTCTTGTATACTCTGCCACAATCTTGGCAAACAAGGGTCAAATTATGTCCTAACTCATGCATTTTTAAAGTGTGTCTGTTATAGAATGTCTTACCACACTCACTACAAACAACAGTGCAATGGCTTTGATTTCTGTGTGCTTCCAAAAATGAGGCAGATCCATAACTTCTTGAGCAATCTGGGCATTTGAACTTTTTTGGGGCATGAATTCTGATGTAATGATTTCTTAAATTCCATATAGTTGGGAATTCTTTTGAACATTCTTTGCATTTAAATGTTTCCACATTATTTTTGTCTAGCATGTCAGAAGTTGAGATATTTATATGTTTTCTAGACCTTTTTTTTACATTGCTATTTGTTGCATCTGTATCTATGTTGATTTTATTTAGCAGAATATCATCTTCATTTACTTTCTTTAGTTTGTCCAAACTATGAAATCGTCTTAAAGCCCCTTTCACAGTGGATGGTGTGCGCCTTGTATCATAACAATGTTTGCTTGTGAAATCTTGAAGGTTAAGTGACACAAACAATGATTTGCAGCCATCAAACTCATTTATAGTGTATTCAAAGCTATTTGTGATTTCATTCAGAACATTATTTAGGTATTCAGCATTTTTCTGACTTGTTTTAATAAATTTGTAATATCTTACTGCTAGCTTTGTGCACTGTTCGCATATTGAATTGAAAGTAGTAATATAGTTGTACATCTGGAAATAAAAGATAGAACATATTAATCAACAGGTGTATGATGTGGTAGCCTTAACATGTCAGATCTTAGAATAAATTAAAAACCTATTGAGTCTGACCACCAGTGTGCTGATATGACTCAAAAGGTTAATAAAATCACCTAAGTAGTAGTTGACTTAATTTATGCCACCATAATACTGGTACAATAATTGTGTCTGCTGAAGCTTAGAGTATTATGTAAATAATAATGTCAGATAAAATAAATAGAGCCTGTCAACTTTTATCTGTATTACATATTTAATCAAATTTTATTATTGCTAGTGAAAATTAGTAATGTCTGCTCTTCTTAAATGTCTATAATTTATTATGTATTTAACTGCTTTTGTAGGCCGGCTAGATGACATACTCTTGACCCAATTGGTTCCTGCCCACATCAAGCAGTTATACTGTTAACAAATCTACATGGCTGTTATAATTCTACATTCTGTTGCTGCCAATGCACCAATTTCTGCATGTTTCTATATTCAAGAAAAAGTTTTTTTACCTACAGTTAATGTTTATCACATTTTATAAAAAATTATATTTAACTATGTATAGCTAAAACAACTACTTTCTTGAATATAGGGACTAGGCCTTAGCACAGTAGCATATAAGGCCATGACTGACCACTTGCTGCATTGTTACAGGAGCTCAATCACCTATATCTCCTGCTCTCTCTATTCAACACCCTGTTGGTTATCAAGCCTGAATGTGATGTTTTTGTGGGTGAATGGTAGACAATCACCATTACCAAAACCATGACAATTTTCCATAGCAAATATCATAAAAATCTACCAATGCGCACTGAGCTAGCATGGTGGACTACAGCCTAACACTTCTCACACTGAGAAGAGGCCCATGCCCAGCAGTGGGACAGTTTAATACCGGGCTGATATTACTAAAAAGACTTGTACAAAGATTAGATTATACTTTAATTGGATTTGTTCAAGTCCTTAGTCAGACTTTAGCATACCATTTGCTAAACTCTGACTAAGGAGTAGCTCAGAGCAGCGATAGCTTAGTGGAGAGACCAACAGACTTCAATGCAGAGGGGTTCGAACCCACGTCGCGCACCTCGGACTTTCGGAAGTATTATGAATTTCGAAATTATGTGCGTATTGATTGACAATTATCGCCTGCTCAGTGCCTCGGAGAGCACGTTAAGCCGTCGGTCCCGGCTGCCATAAACATCTATGGCAGTTGTTATTAGGAGAGTGTCGACACAAAGTCGAAGTGTCGCCGGTCTGCACTGACTGGCCCCCACATAAGATAAGATAAGAAGTAGCTAGTGTGTAAATTTTTCATAACTTATCAAGTTATTACACAAACAAAGTCATGAGTGGTAGCTTGTAATTATTCATAGAGGAAGAGTAGTGAATTAGCCATAGACTTTGTATTTATACAACTATGTATACCTTTTAAATAGCTAAAATATTAGTTATAAGCTTTTAAAAAACCTTATAACTGATATTATAAATGCGAATGTGAGTTTGTTTGTTGTTTACACTTTCACGCCTTAACTACTGGACTGATAAATGATAATCAAGAAATTTTGAATACACATTGTCAGGGGCATAGAAAACTACATAGGGTACCTTTAAACCAGAAAAAGTACGTACTCAGAAGTAGAAATTAATACACATTATCTAAATTAACGCGAGCAACGCCGCGAAAAAAATCTAGTTTGATATCAACTTCAGTACAGGAAACCAATACCTTCTCGTCAAATACGAAATTAAGCACTTCTTCCACTGACTTATCGCAATCTTCATTGTTTATATCGACTACTACATCATCTGACAATCGTATCGGCTCCTCTTGAACTGGTTTCATACACAAACAACAGACATCACTCTTTCCATTGATTAAACTACGTAATGCAGCTGATATTGGTGTCATTTTAAACCTCCTTGTGTTTTGTTGTTGTTTTCTAAATAAAATTTAACTTGAAAACAAATTACAAAAAATATAATTAACAGACAATGCACGATAAAACGTCTCAAACGTCACACCTAACGACAGGGCGTTAGTGATGGGGATTGTTTAGTTGTTACTATAGATTTCCATACTAATATTATAAATGCGAATGTAAGTTTGTTGGTTACGCTTTCACGCTTTAACTACTAGACCGATCATCATGTAATTTCGCATCCACGTAGTCAGGGACAGAGAAAGACATAGGGTACCTTTCATCCAGAAAAAAGTACTATCGTCCTGATAGAAAATTGACATAACTTACATTTACGCAAGCGAAGCCGCAGAAAAAATCTAGTACTGGATACATAGCAATTTTAATGTTAATTTGATTTAAATCGGAATACAAATATTCTTTGCAGTAGAAACCTGTAAGTAGAAATATCAAATTATATGTTGTCAATTGTCATGCATTAAACATATAAGAGGAACAAAATACACGGCAATATTCCACCACATGGATTTTTTATATGATTTATTTTGCTAAAGCGTTCCTCACTGCGATGGTGTAATGTCTACCCTAAAAACTAATTTCAAACTCGGTTATGAATACATATATGTATTGTATAGCAATTGACAAATATTATTTATTAAATTAAGACAAATTTATATTACCTTTACAGGATATCTTAAAATGATATTATAATTTATAAGCTAATATATATTATAATATAACTAACACAATAAAAATTATTTTACACCTTAAATACTTATTCATTTCTGCGTAAATTCTCTAAATTTCGGCAGGCTACAGTGATAAATATCAACTTCATTGGCAATTAAATTAATAAGTCGTATAGCGCGCGGCAACGGGGCAAACCTCAGTAAGTTTGTCCTCATTGCTGGGACGCTGAGCGTAGTGGGGCGGCGGTGGCGCGCGCGCACTTAGCCGTCCGGCGCGCACAGCTTCAGCGCAACTTCAGCGCTGCCAGCACGGCTGGGTGGTGCAGCTGGCCGTACAGCAGGCGCCACACGTAACTCACCAGTGCTAGGTCGCGCCGCAAGTACCCGACCATACCGAGTACGAATAGACTTGGGTACATTAGTGGCTAATAAGGGTTTACACCGTATTCTTTAAAATATAAAAATCCAGTTTTGTTTTGAATTTTCTCCACCATAAAGTTCTATTTAGCCTCATAAGGATTAAAAATAATAGCTGTCGTAGTGTTTTAAGTAGTCGCCTCGCCACTGCTACTACGACGATAGTTGTGGGTACGAATCCCACACGGGACAAAACTTTGTGTGATCCATAAATGGTTGTTCCGAGTTTGGGTGTTCTTTGTGTCCGTTATTTGAATGTTTGTAAAGTGCCCCACGACACAGGATTTATTCCTAGTGCAGGAGTTGTCTTTTTAAAGAGAAAGAAGATGACTTCTAACAAGCACTGGGCACGTTGCCAATTGACGACGATGCGGAGAAATATTATGACACTTTTTAGTTTTTTGTTTTTTTTCCCTCTTTAGTTTATATTTCTTGTAAATAATTTATGTATATATTATGTTAATTATTTGTTTCTTCTAACGAGTGCTTTGTATAGTATCTTTTAACTAAAATTTTATTAAAATTTTTAGTGCTTCTCAAAAAGAATCCTAAATTTCTAAATGATTTGCAGCGTATGCTGATAATGTGCTTACAAAACGTTAACTCAGGCACCATTTCAACACCCAAGTCCCAAATATAATTAAAGCGCGGAATCGGTATCGTTCATTTCATATTTGTAATGTAGTGGAGCCCTGGCCCGGCTGTAGCTCATTATGCCGCATTTTGCTACATTAAAATGCAGCTTGTTGGTATTGCTCCACTGCACTATTCGGTCGATGTCTCCCTGCAATCGCCCTGCGTCCGTATCGTCTGATTTCGTCAAATAATCCTTAAGGTCATCTGCGAGGAGTAGACACTCGGCATGCCGGACGACGGCAGGGAGATCATTAATCATTAGGATAAATTCCAAATTATACATAGTCATTGTTAGCAATTAACTAAAACCACTCTATATTCCCTTGTAGGGCACACTGAACCCCAGGCAGAAGCTTAGTTTAACGTGTCTGTATGTTTCTGGTTACAGGCGATGTCGGTTGGATATTCCATAAACCTTCCCTTTCTTGATGAAAATATAATAAATAATAGAAAACCTAATCACATATGATTCGATTTTCTATTGGATACTTGATTATGATTATTAAGTAATATGAGAATGTGTTCGATATATGGTGATGGGATTACTTCCAATTACGTGGGACCTACAATATAACTGGAACACGAATGGTGTAAACTGGTGTATTATACCCGGACCTACTACTTATGTTGTTGCTAAGGAAAATTTCACTAAATATTTCTAACTATTTGCATTTACCATGAGAAACGTTCAGTCGCTTGAAGCAAGTACGGGCACATTAATATAATTATTACTACTCCACCTAGTGTTATGTGCTGTACTATCTATTTCAATATCGATGATAATTTTACTACAAATAAATTATGTTATCTCTTATTAAATTCGTATTTTACTGTTTTCACCACTATATACAAATTTACTAAGTAATTAAAATTCAGCTAGTACATACATATACGTACGAATAAATACGAGTTGTGTATGTTTAGTCGAGTAGCTAGTAGAAACTATTTTAATTTCAGTAGTCTTCAGATATGTCAAAAGTAAATTTAAAAAAAAGATAAATTATGTCATACGTATGTCACCCGTATACGTTCGGTCTATCGGGATAAAATAAGAAAATCTGAAAAAAATATCAATAAAGCATGTTAATGTGCTAAGTGTATACAAAATAGTGTAATATATATTAATTTGATCCGGTCGGTTTTAGCTCAAGGTAAGTCAGCTTTCTCAAAGTTTGTTGTTATACATTTTTTTTATTGAATTTTATTTCGTAAGCGATGAAATTATAGGATATGATTACAAAGACTGCCTTTGAATAATGTATAATATGTCTTTTGTATCATAATATCGTGCTTTACGGCTGAATTCTCACGTGTAATGTTACCGTCAGAGTATTGATTTCGTGTCATATATATTGATGTTCTATCCACCGGTGTGTCAAAATAATCTAATATTCTTTGAGGAAAATTATTTCTATGCCTTTTATTACAGTGTTTAACTTAACATTGTTGCTTAGTGGCTTAGCGGCTTCGCTCAGCTGGCACTCTCGATCACGGATGTGAAATTCCAAATACAAAACATCCTAACAGGATATGCGCCGCTGGACTATTCTGGACTTTATCTATACGCGATAAAGTTTATAATCCATGAGATAATTTGTGTGCATAGGGGTGTACTATCAAAGTTTTATATTAATTACATAATTGCATTTAAATCACATAGGGCTGCTTCAGTTTATACTAGTATCATGTCTGTATTAAGTATAATAAATCTCTTGTGGCTTCATTACCTTTTTACCTTGACATCTTTCTACAGACTCACTTTGTATATATATATTATGGTTTTCTGAGCATTACACAGAGACAACATTTATATAGGCATAACCAAATGTATTATAAAAAATACTCAATTACTTTTTCCCTAATAGACAGTTCCTATACTGTTTCAAAAAGTTTAATGACTGCAAACTACCATAAACTGGTTGAAAGTGAATAGTGGCAATATCTCTATATTTACAGTTTTTATATATTACTAGTGAACACTCCTTTGCCTAGAAATCTGTATTAAGGTGCTTTTCAAATGGTAAAATAATTATTTAAATTGGATGAGTACTTTTGGAGATTATCTCTTACATCCCAACATACAAACTTCTATTTAAATATCAGTATAAATTGACCAAAAAAATTTTGGCCAATTCATTACTACTAACCTATTCAGATAGGAGATGGGAAGGTGGGACACAGCAATGTCATCCTTCCACCTCGTAGAGTTTTTGCTGAGTGAACACCTAAAGTTCAATCTATAAGAACCTTATATAAATTATATAGTGTGTTGTCTAAAATGCACCGCAATTAATTACACATATGTATTTTGTAAAATTTCAGCTGTTCACCTATTATGGTTTCAAAATTAGCGCCCGTTATATTTTTATATTTTAGACAGACAAATTAAATATAAAGCTCAGAAGTTATAAGCTTAGTACATCTGAAAAGGAAGCTATTATATTAGCAACCCCTGCGTGTGAAGACCTTTTAAAAAAGCTTAAGCAACCTCTTTTATCTTTTCAGACATAGTACTAACTCATTTTCCCATTAATAAGTCAATACAACAGGTGGGAAATTAAAAATCAAACCAAGATTAGGGTTTGTGGTACAGTAGTGACCTTTGTGGTGATATAGGTTTGATATTATATAAGGTGATCGCTCACTACTAATCTAGAATATCAGTTTATTATGTAACTAGCTGACCCGCGCAACTTCGTCTGCTCCACTTAAGAGAATTTACCCCATTTTTGCAAGATTTTTCCATTGATGCTCCGCTCCTATTGGTAGTAGCGTGATGTTATATAGCCTTCCTCGGTAAATGGGCAATCCAACACCAAAATAATTTTTCAATTCGAACCAGTACTTTCTGAGATTAGTGCATTCAAACAAACTCTTCATTTTTATAATATTAGTATAGATAAAGATATAAATTGTATCAAATACCTCTCTCTTTTTGAGAAATATCAAGGTTTTCTAATTTTAAAATAATCCTAAGCTATCAACATATTATGTAATAAGGATACTGATATGATTTTATTCTTTACTTTTGATTACTTTATAGTGTTTGAATTCCTATACGCATTTATAATTTTTTGGGCATACTGTTGCTATTGGTATTACCTGTGTTGTCGTATAACAAAAGAAATAGCCTATCTTGCTTCGTGTCTAGTTACATTTGCGTGTTGTAATTCTTTTATTTTTCTTTTGTTGTTTCTTCTTTCTACATTACTAAACCTTCTTAGTACATCTTTCTTGATATGTTTACTTTAATAATATAAACATCTAATTAATTAATATCATTCATGTTATTTAATTGAAAGCTATTTATTCTACCTCTATTATTTCAGACATTCAATGAAAGTTAAGTCTTTGATGACATGACTTTGAACTTTTGCTTATTATTATATGATGAGCCTTTGCAATTTTAAATGTATGAATGTCAAAGAAGAATTTTAATACATACGACATACTACAAAAATGTTAATCAGAAAAAAATAAAAGACCTTTATGCGACCTCTTACTTGAATATCTGCATGTTATTAATTTACCTAAAATTCCAGTTGTCTTATGCAACCATTACCTATAAAGTCAAATATATAATAGCAGGTAGACCACAAATATATGGCAGTCCAGCAAATGTGTTATTATACCAACATAATTATGGATTATACCTGAAAATTATCTATACCTAATACCATGACACACGGTCTGTATGGTACTGTAAATATAATAATATTCTATCACATACACACAACACCATCTAGCCCAATTTAAGCAGAGCTTGTACTATGGGTATTAGACAATGGATAAACATACATATATACTTCTTTTTTGGAAATACAGGCATATTATACATAGAAACACCCAGACCAAGACAAACATCCATGTTCATGCACACAAATGTTTGACATGTGCGGGAATCGAACTCGCGACCTCAGGCGTGGCAGTCGGTTACACTAACCACTACGCCATCGAGGCTGACGATAATTTTCACTCTAATAATGCGCACAAAATGCATTCGTAGGTATACATTTTATGCACAACACGATACCTACTTTAATAGTCAAAGATGCAATTCATTTGCTTATCTATACATAACTGAAAATGTTAGCACACGTTTGAATATAATTGTGTACTTACATCGCTATTTCACTGAAAGCGTAACTGCCGTGCTCCAGTGCTCGTTTCTATAATCTGTTAAGGCACTGCGCTAAATTATACCAGGAGTAGCATAGAATTTTCATACTGCGGCTATAAATAGTTTAGATCGAGCGGGCATGGATAAAATGGTATATATATTATATCTGTCCTGCGCGTGCATAATAATCCTGTGTTAACGTAATTGACGACAGATCTGAGGTATGTATTTATATTATGGGGTATATGTATTTATATTACAAGGAATAATACTATTAGCAATATATTTTTTACTGCCAAAGAAAGAACCCTGCTGTAGTTGCGCTTAAGGCCGATCGTGAGGTTTTGTATTCGTTTTCCGGGTATAGTCAGCTTATTTAAGGCAATTCTCAGTGGAGGCATAGATTCCAGAAGATAGCAAAAAGATGTCTCGCCTCGTATTATGTGGGACCTAACACTTAACTGGCGAATAGTTGATGTAATACATTCTTACTGATCCCCTTCAAGACATACAGTCGTGTATCGATGTGTTTTTGTGAAAGTTTAACAACATTTTCATCAGGTAAGTCACACTGTTCACAGATAAAAAAATTGTGTTGCACTTGTAAACTGCCTGTGCAAGTACAAGCATGAACTATATAAAACTTGGTACACACGGCTACACATCAAGTTAGACACCCTATATACACATAACTACGCTACATTCAAAATAGAGAATTGTCGGCAAGGGACAGTGCATTATAGTGGTGTCGATGTAATGGTAGGGATAGAGCGTCACAAAAATAATATAACGCAATCTCTCGTACGATTCGCAGCGTTTAACTTCTAATAGTTCAAAGTCCAAACAGGCTGGGTTGATGTGTCGCTGTGTCTACATATGTACCAACTTAAAGATTAAAAATGAAGTCCGGCTGATACGAGTTCGTAAATTATTTTATATTTGTCGTACGATAACATAATGTATTGACCTTATTGAGGAATTTTGTGTTTATCTGTTACTGTTAATTGTCGTTCTATATCGTGTGATTCGAGTTTGGGTAGTCTACTTTGTACTTTGATTGCCAATGTAGATATTGTTGGGTGATTACCCAAATAATTATAATTAATGCAGGTTTTTTAAGTTGTATGAACTGAATTAATCTATCGGGCGGCAGTGGCACACCGTTGGCCAGACACAATAGGTTTTCAATAATGTCTGGCATTCCAACAATTGACAATTTAAGAGGTGGCGCGTATGAATCACTGAGTTTAAGTCATAGAAAAGTTGTAGGTAACCATAAGACTAGGGGCAATATTGCGGATTTGACCAATAAACAAATTTGTTTTTGTTGTTCTATAAATATTCGTTACTATCATGTTTCACCTCTAGACTAATTGTTACTTATGCAAAATAATTGCTCGTATTTTTGGATTTTGTATTCGGCAATATTTTAAAAATATTGACTATGTTTTCTTAATTTGTTTGGACAAAGCGAAGAGAGCCATATTAACTTAATATAATAAATGCGAACGTAAGTTTGTTTGTTACGCATTCACGCCTTAACTACTCGATCGATCATCATGACATTTGATATATGTATGTTGTCAGAAAAAGACATAAAGTACCTTTAATCTCGAAAAAAGTACTGTTCTCGAGTGGGTGAAGCGGCTAGCAAAAGCTAGTTTCGTGTTATATTGTCATTGCATGCTTAGTGTTATACCTGCGCATTACTGAAATTGTAATTCGCTGTATTCATTGGAAGTGCAAGCAAACAGGGTGGCGTATCAGGTGGCGGTCATATGTTAAAATGGGGTGAAGTTTTCGAGCTTTTGCTTTGTGCGAAGGTCGATTGAGCCATTTCGGCAATTAGCCTATATAGAGAAGTAAAAAATATAATTTAAATAACATGCAAATGCCTTCCTGAGCTTAATAAAGACTAAAGACATAATACATGTTTATAAATTCTAGATATTCATAATAGATTTATGGCATTATTACTTACATTATCGTGTGTTTTTTAAGCATCACAGGTAAATGCCAAGTAGGTACAATAAGTACTTGGCACTTTACCTGTAATACAAAAGTAGGTACCGGTAGAACGGGGTGAATTTGATCAATCAAAAGGTAATATCGGCATTAAATCTATATTTTTATAAAATATGCGAGCGAAAAATTGTATTCAAAAATATGTAAATATCGGTTTTGTAAGTACTGTCGATTTTTTTAAATATGTAGTTTTTGATTATTTTCGAGAAAATAATAAAATTTAAGTGTTTAGCTTTAAACTATGGTCTTATGGTACTTTGATTTGATTTGGTACTTTTTTATTACGGCGATCGAAAGTATCCCCAAACAGGAACAAAAATTAGTAGTACTTACATATTTTATGTATTTTTCGCAAATTGGCACGGATCCATACGCAAAGATTGAACACACAA
This sequence comes from Catocala fraxini, assembly GCA_930367265.1. Classification (NCBI taxonomy): domain Eukaryota; kingdom Metazoa; phylum Arthropoda; class Insecta; order Lepidoptera; family Erebidae; genus Catocala; species Catocala fraxini. Next base: position 13,993,397 of record OV884049.1, on the reverse strand, counting down.
TGACAATGATAAACAATGCTGCCAGCCGTAAAGGAAAGACTGAAAGGATGCGTTGAGAATTCGCACAATTTAAGTTTTCGAAGTTTTTATCAAAGTCACTCCGCGATTCATATTTCAAAGTAACCCCGGTAAAAAGTAATTCTACGGTACGTTTTCTTATAGTCTTGACTCGACAATTTGTTCGTACTTAAGTAATTGGATAGGAAAACTCTATTCTAATCATCTTATTGGTTAACATGTAAGTGGATGACCAATAACGATATAGGTACCTAAATGTTAATAGTACCTAAGGAAAGCTAGCAAACGTTTAGGTGGCTAAAATGTATGATGCAATAAGCATTCGGAGTTACGCTTTCTGATGAAATTGAACGGGTTTTTGTCACATCCATACGAATATAATGAAGCTAAAGAGATATCAGGGTTTTTTGTTTAAACATGCTAATCTCTGGAACTACCATTTAAAAACTCTGTGATAACTGATAACCCAATTCTTGAGAAAGGTGGCTATACTGCCGTGTCAAGCGCAAAAGCGGTATCACAGTGACAGCTAGTTTCGAGATAATTGAAGTTATGTAAAAGTAGTTTTCTCATTACCTTACAGATAGTTATTTTTAGTTATTAAAAGGAATTCGACAAACCTTGGGTTTTTTAAATTTCGTTATAATAAAACATTACGCTACGAACTACTAAAGTAATCATAAACGTAGGAGAAACAGTAGGGGCAATAAAGGTAAAGGTGTATTAGGTCGTTTGACTATCTATTACTGGGATATCGGACTAAGACCAGCCCAGCTAACTGGGGAAATGAAGGCACGCCCCACAAAAGATTGTAAGCAAATAATCTTGTGTTGCATTCCTGTGATTTGTTAAAGGAACACAGACTTGAGGAGTAGGGTGTCGCAGGCTCCTTATGGAAGTCGGTGTAAAGTACTCTTCTGTCAACATCAGCTTCGTGTCTACCCCAATCGTGCTGTGTAATTTTAAAAAAGAGTAAAGTTAATACTTTTTAAGTTGTTATCCTTATTTGAGTACGTGCACTAGTCGACGAGTGTGCGCACACACTAAGGAGTCTTACGCTTTGGCATAATTAAAATTTATATGACCTACAATTTAGAAAAATTGAGTGTTGCTTAGTTTCTGGCGAATTTACATCACTGGTTCAGTGCTCAGTGGGGAGACCAATAGACTGCAATGCAGAGGGTCTCGGGTTCGAACACACGTCACGCACCTCTGACTTTCGGAAGATATATGACTTTTCGAAATTATGTGCGTATTGATTGACAATTATCGCCTGCTCCGTGCCTCGGAGAGCACGCTAAGCCGTCGGTCCCGGCTGCCATGAACATCTATGGCAGTCGTTATTGGGAGAGTGTCGACACAAAAGATCCCACTGGGTCGAAGTGTCGCCGGTCTGCACTGACTGGCATGACATAAGATACATACATACATCACTGGGTAGAAGTCTTAACAATTCGCATTTAAATAAAATATGTGGATGACCTTCTGTATTATTTATAGTTAATTCGTAACAGCTGTTTCACAAAACCTTTAAATTCTTACCATTGGCAAAGATACAAGTTGATATACCTAATCATTTAATAAATGCTATCTTCAATTGTAAAATTTTACATACGTTCCTAAGAAACTGTGAAATAAATAATCGTACGATATATGTATCTATACTAATATTATAAAGAGCAACTGTCTCCGTGGCGCATCGGTAGTAAATGCGACTACTGTGCATGAGGTCTCGGGTTCGAATTCTGGGTCGGGCCAACAAAAAATTATTGGGTTTTCTTAAAAATTCTCAATAGCAACCCGGAGTTAGGAAGTTGGCGGTGATATAGTGCCTCAGCAAGCACGTAAAGCCGTTGGCCCTGTGCCTGATCTCTCTCCGGTCATGTCGGATTGCCGTCCCATCGGATCATAAGAGTTAAGGAACAGAGAGTGCACTTGTGTTTGCGCATACACTTGTGCACTATATCTCCTGCGCAGATGGCCAGTCTCCGTTAAGATTGGCCGCCGTGATCGATATTCGGTCTGGAGGACATTATTATTATTATAAAGAGCTAAGTTTTGATTTTTTGTTTGTTTTAAGGATTTAACTCAAAAACAACACAACCTATTTTAAAAATCTTTCACCATTAGAAAGCTATATTATCACCGAGTAGCATAGGCTATATATATTATATTTTATATATTTTGTAAAGAAGCCTACTTCTAGGCGAGCGAAGCCGCGGGCAAAAGCTAGTTACTAATATTTGTAGGCCTCCACAAATCCTTCTGTAGAAATCCACAGTCACCAGTTACGTTTTTAGACCTTATGTAGTACGGAGCGAGCCTATTGTCGTCTACCGGCCGCATTCCCAAGCCCGCCCAATTGTTTGAATCGGGAATCGACAAAGCATACACTTATGCCACTGGACCATCGAGGCAGTATAAACTTAAAAAATACATATGAATTATGGGTAACTTTCCCAACTAAATAGCTAAAACTGATAAGGCTACTACGAAGTTACGAATAGGTAGCTACGATTTGAAAAGCTAACACCTAGTACTTCATACAAAAATAAAATACCAGTAACTACCAAACGAATTTCCTTTTTTTCATAGATTCTATGTACTCGCTAAAGACGATTTTGCAAAAGTCAATCTGTAAAGACATTGGCCGACCTTTCATTATTAAGTACGTCTATGTTATTCATAGGTCAGTTTAAACTGATAAATATCGGTCACATTGCAGTATGTGCTCTTCGAAAATAAATGTGACCTTACGCGAAAATAAAAATAACTACTTATAATTATCTGTATTATCAACGATTATTCTTCTCGACTCACAAATGACCTTGTGCTCGTCGCCATTTAATATATACCAGGCATAATAGCCTTCGAAATTCAAAACCGGATAACACGTCACTATAGTTCAGTTTTGTTTACGCGTAACCGTATTAAACAGACACACCCCCGCCATTTTATGAGCAAACCGTAGCGAAGGCAAGGTGACATTCAGCCAATGTTTTTTTAACGTCAACGACACAGTCTGAATTCACATTCTTGGTTAGTATAAACAAACGTTGGATTATTATATAATGTACATTATTATAATATTATTTTTACACACAACTGGCCAAGTATGTTATTTTTTCGTCTAATGTAAACACTTGCCGGACATACGCATCAAATAAAATCGTTATGTAATTTTCTTTCAACCGACGCTGTTTTCACATCATAGATATCTTTTGAATTGCGGTAATGACAGTGTATCACAGACCTAGCACGGGTTAAATTTGTATGAGATTATGGTAAATTGCACAATAATAGAAGATTTATTTGTCATATTCATGTGATAATAGTTGTCAATAAATTGTATACCTATTTAAAAATCATAGCCGCAATTATATTATTTCTTATTCTATGTCTGCAAACAATAAAATAAGAAAAAGCAAAAGATACTAACTGAACATAATATTGATTTGATGCATTCCAATTGCACTCTCCGCACCACGAAAAAATACTTTGTCCATTGTCCACGTTAGTTTCATTTTATAATAACACCAATCCTTTACACGACGGGCGATCCCAGCTGATGACGATCTTGTTTAAGGAATGTATAATATTGCGACTTAACTGTAGTCGTAAAGAAGAAGTTTTGTCGCTCGCGTAAAAATAGGTTAGGTTATGGATTTTACTATGTATTTTTTGTTAAAGCGGCAACGTTTCCTTTCAAACTTTCTCTCACTGCCTCTACCTTCAAAGTCCTTCTAAGTGATCATCGGCATCTTTCTAAAAGTTTATAAAATTTTTATTTAATTATGCGATAAACGTGGAACGGTTATGGCTCAATTTTGACACACAAATAGACCACATCCGAAATTGTAGCCATAGGTTTCTTGTTATCAGTGGGTTAATAGTTCAACTTGTAATTTAACCCACACTTTGGGTCTCGCAACTTATCAATAGATGGCGCTGACCAAAAACGTCGCCACTTTTTTACGCGATTCAACCGCGGGAAGTAGCTGTCCTAATGAAATATGAACGAAATCTAGCATAATTAGGGCCAGCAAAAATGTATCCCGAAAATAGTTTAGCGTATTAATTAAATGAATCTTGTGACACTACACAACTAATACAGTCGCAATTGTATTATAAAAATAACTCGACGTAGGCGTAGTACACATCAAGGGCATCCGATGAACGGTCATGAGATGTTTACACAATATTCTTTGTAATAAGAGTCAATGAATAAATGTTGATTCTAATGACTTTTAATTGTCACCCTTAGTCATTACGTCACACAGTGGACTGAAAATCAACTTTCATAGACATACCATTTGTTTTTACCTGACCATTTTAATACTAGATTATGGTTTAATAGTTGTTCTATATGCCGGAAAATATCGACATCATGCAACTATTGAAGTACCCATATCCTAGTTCTAAAGAGGCCAGGTTAAAAAAATATTTCTATGAAATTCGATTTTCAGCCCACTGTGCGTTAGGCCTGAAGTATAATCTTGTGATATCGCTTGGGCTGATCTTTGACGGATCTGATATCCAACTCGGACAGTGTTGTTGGGATTTTGCATTACTACAAACTGTTTGATGACTGACAATGTGCTCGATAGACGGCAATAGGGTTGACCCTTATTATATGGGACTTAAAACATCTAACGAGACGTGAGGGTGTATAACTCCTTGGTCTGCCCGTAGAAATCCTAACTGTAATACATATTATAAATGTGAATGTGAGTTCGTTTGTTTGTTACGCATTCACGCCTTATCTACTAGACCAGTGGCCGGCAACCTGCGGTTCGCGAGCCGCATACGGCTCATTGACGCTCTTCCACGAAATGTTTAGTGCATGCACGAAATATTATGTATTATCTTACTTTATAGGTATGGTACCAAATATTATTGAACGTACTGTTAGTTATACTAAGACTTATTTGACAAAGGCAAGTTCGAGATTGTTCTTTTAATCCTAATTATTTTTGTAATTATGTCTTCTGCTAAAGCAAAGCTTGAGTTAAAATGGCTCTTTGAATAGATGTCAATTGTGTATTATCTATATTTGGCTCTTTTGGTCGACAAGGTTGCCGACCACTGTACTAGACCAATCATGATGAAATTGTATCGCATACACGTTGTCAGTGGTACAGAAAAGTTAATAGGATTCAGAAAAAAATTACTGTGCCGAAACGAAGGCGTGGGCAAAAGTACAATATAAGCATACGGCATAAGTCAAAATTGTTCTTAACAGTAATTAAATATGCTTCCTTACCTTTTATTTGTCTAACTAGGTTTTGCTTGTGGTTTTGTCTGTTAGCAATTTGTTTGTCACTTGAAAAACCCTTCCTTTGTTTTTACCTACATTTTCACCAACTTGCTTGTATGACGTCAACGATTGAACATACGCCTTTGCCCAATGTTGTCGAATAGCTTACAAAATATCCCTGTCTATCCATTTTGGCTGAGTAGGCAATTTATATGGAGCCCTAGATTGAAATTTGTCCACTGTTCTGCTAGAGTAATTGAATAAAGGCCGTGGCCCGTGGCTTTTCGTTCTGGAAACTTGCCGAGAAATTTTCGGTAACCAAATTACGTTTTAAGTTTTAGTCTAAGGTTACCGCAAATGGTGACCAAATAAGCAGCAGTATGTACTCTAAATACGTAGCCTCAAGCTTTCTAAACTACACAAACAGCATAACAAACCCAACATACAGCAAAACTAACTGTTACTACCAAGTGATGTGTTTCTGCAGTTAGTATATGTTATTTGGCTGAAATCATCAGATAGTAACCAAATATTGGTCCACAGAAGACGAAATTTTGTTGTTTGAAATTGTCACATATCTATGCATCGCACGTGAAGCAAAAACTTTGTACCCCTTTTCATGAAAATTTCGCGGATGGAGGAGTATGAAATTTGGCATAGTTAAAGTTTATATGGAGAAGGAGTGGCGAATCCAAATATTTAAAAAAAATATGAATTAGAAATACATTAAAATAATGAAAAATCACTACACGCCAACAACCATGCATTTGACATACGCAGTCGAATCGCGTTCGTAGTGTTTAACAACATTGTTCGGCTGATGTCGTAGAATTCTTCAAAACTATGGTTACATATGTATGTACATATGTGGAGTAGGTGACTAAATGAAATGTGATTATAAGGGTATACTTATAGACAATAAAACCTTAATAATGAACAAACTTAAAATTTAAATCAGTTATGGTCGAATTCCGACCACTTGGCCTTGACCGCTAGTTCAGAATTAAGAGCATTGGCAACTTTACTAATCGCAAAAATTCAACTAAAGTGTATATGGTTACCACCTTTTGTAAGTTGGCGAAATACCGCATATTATTAAAATTTTAGCAAGAGGTCTTGTGTTTTCGCTCTATTTTTTGTTTTTGGTTACTGGGGACAGTTTCTAGACTATTTATTTCATCGATTTATATCTGCGGATATACTGGTTTCTTTTTATGAATTGCATATTCCTAACGCGTGCAGGAACTACATATCTATTTTATTACGGTTTGCGTTGTAAAAAGTTCGACACTATGTATGGAGAATAACTAGAAATTTCCATGTTTGTTATATATATTTACGGATATTGTCGTGTTTTTCGAATGAATTACCATGGTTACCATGTGTGAATAAATAATTACTAATACTGCGACTTAAATCATGTCATGAGTTTGCTGAAGGGGTTTTATTTGCTTCATGTTGACACACGAAATTGATATCTAATACATACCTACTAGATTTTTTCCACAGCTTCGCTCACGTAAATGTAAGTTAGGTGACTTTAGTAAAATTACTTTTTTCTCGATGGAAGGTCCTTTTCTGTTCCCCTGACAACTTGTTTGCGAAATTCTATGACGATCGGTTGAGTAGTAAAGGCGTGAAAGCGTAACAAACTCACATTCGCATTTATAATATGGGTTACGATGTAGGTATATAGACTTACGTTTGTGAATACCCGAAGGGGTAGACTGATGTGTATCACATTCATGTTATGCCAGCTATGTTTTAAAACCACCTAATGGGCGGACGATCTATTGCCGTCTACTGGTAACGTTTTCAGCCTCCGTACTAACATTGCGAATTAACTAATACAATCTTCTAATGGCTTCCCAGACCAGGTGCCCTGAGTTCCACCTTCGACGGCAAGCGTAAGCGCATACTCCTGCCACAGGGTCATTGTAGCAGTTACGAAACAAACGGGGGCAGTCTAAATTGATAACCAATCTTATCTGAAAATTTCAGACTGACTGCTTATTATCATGTACAAATAATTATGATTAACATTTCGAATGTCAGTGACTCATTAAAAAGTCATTGTATATCAAACATATCCGCATGCAGTTTTGCCGTTGTAAGCGTAATCTAATGTGACTGATTTTTAATACACACACGTTTAGCTTTGTACCAAAATAAACGCACGCTTCCTTACAAAGACGTCGAGAACATTGACTTGTTGACATTTTTTGGTTCTGAGTAACATTCAATACTTTTATTTTTAAACAGAATGTCGGTTACATTTCACGGTGACGTCAAAATATATACGACTTTTTTACGCATTTCGCATTGTCTTCGTGTCAATATGTCTACTTGTACACTAAGTCATACGATGTTATTTTTTGCGCAGTCTTGACGCATGCGGACGTTATGATGCCACTATTTTTGGCCGCCTGCTTGATAGTTTTACTACGTCAATATTTGTCTCCTCGCTAGTTACGTGGTCTGTAATGAGGTATTGTTCGTCTACTACACTAGTACATCCCCTTTATACTGATTTATGAATTATGTAGTCTATAAGACGCATGGTCCGACCATGTTGGAATACTGCCACAGTATGAACGCACTTTCATTCAATAAGTTACCTGTGATTTATTCTCCGAAAAACTATGGGAATAATGACAAGTTTGTCCGTAATTTATTAGGCAATTAAAATTGTTTGGCTGGTGTTTGCATGCTTAATGTTCTATTTTTACTGATCTACCTTATGTAAGTTCCTATTGGCTAATTTCCGATCACCTGGTCTAAATGGCATGTGTAAACGAATTCCGCTATTATCATCATTGTGTTTGTGATTTGTATTCGACCAGACTGTGTGAAAATGAATAATGAGAAATCAGTGAAACACATAATATGGAGGACACTTTACCACATACTACATAAGATTTTTTTTAATATAAAACAGCAGGAATTTTTTAAATAGCCGAATAAATTTTAATTGATAAAATGTACGATCTATTAATGTGCCATTGCTACGCAATGTTTATTGCAATAAATGTCGAATTTATTTACCGTCCATCGTATATTTTGATAACATGTACAAGTGGATGGATATTACCTCGCGTAATTTATATTTTGTACCTGAATAATACGTCATCGCACGGTGAAGTGATAACGCGCGTCGCGTGGGTGTGTATGCGGCGCGCCTCCTTCAGTCAGACTGTTTATTCGCGCGGGAACAACCGCGCTTTGCGTTCTAAAATTAATTTCCCGCTAAAATATTTTAAGTGAACATTTTTTTAAGGAGTTTACTTATTGTGATTTTTTTTAAATATGGATGAAGGTATGTTTATGACAGTGTTTATATTCTTATTTTAGGTTTTTGTCGGATGTATGTTATATTAATTCACGTCAATAAAATAAAGCAAAACGAACGAGTTGAAATAAAATTATACGTTTGGTCAGAAATAATAGAGATACGGTTAACTGATTATTTCACACAGGTATTAGATCAAGGCAGTCAACTTTTAACTATGTTTCGCATTTACTAGAAGAACAATAACAGTTCAAAATCCGAATTATTTGTAAGTTACAAATTTTTTTCTTGGATAGTAATTAGTAACAAATAACTGTACCTAATCTGCGGTAATTGAGGAAAGTGTACAAATTAAATAATAATGATGAATAACTAATTTATATTGCATTGTTACTTATATTTGTGTTGATTTTCCTTTGTATTATGAATGGTTTGAACAAAGAAAATACCTACCTCCTAAAATTGTACGTAGGGACAATTAGATTAGGTAGTTATGCGCATTTTAGAGGCGGAAGTTCTGACACTTGTATTTTTTAATCTATTTTGTATAATTATCAAGAGTTTTTATTCTTTAAAAAGCTTATAAACAAACTACTGACTGGTTTTTTCATGTGCGTGTTTGGTTAACGTTCCAAGGAAGCCTTCTAAGTACTCTTTAAATGTGATTGTTTCTTTATAACTTCTTTGATTTGGTCAAAGAGTGTGCGATGACGATTATTATATTACTTGGTGATAAGGCATAGACACGTGACCATAGGTTAAATCCGGATGTAGGCAGATAATTATTTGACACATTGACTCTCAATAAATATTTTGCCATCAACTCGTTACATATTTAATTCAGTACATTTTCTGTTTGTTATTTAGTAAACGGAAATAAGTATTTACACAAACTTTTTGAATACAAGTTACGTTGTATTAACCTTTGAGTAATTTCTTACATACATACATACATAGATTCACGCCTGTTTCCCAGAGGGATAGGCAGAGACTACGGATTTCCATTTGCTACGATCCTGACACACTTCTCTGGCTTCATTCACTTTCATCACATTCCTCATACACGCCCGTCGGTTCAAGGTGCTCTTAACCTGTCCTTTATCCAGAACGCCTCCGATCTGATCAAGAAACGTTCGTCTAGGTCTTCCTCTTGCGACTGTTCCATTCACTAATTTCTTTCAGTTCAGTAATTTCTTCTATGATATAATTCTGTTTGTCTCCCCAGTACTGTACCGTCAGACTTATATCCTAAAGGAAACTATTCAGAGGTTAATACTACGTAATATTCAAAAAGTTTGTGTTAGTGTCAGTGAGATCGCCTCAGGTCTACTGATGTACCTACCCTGATAGGGTAGGCAGAGGTATGTTACACCAACATTCCACCAGCTATGATTTAGATAGCCACGTGATAGACAGTGAACCTGTTGCTGTCTACCGGACACAATGCCAGGCTCCGACCCGGGCATCGGAATTCACCTCGTGGACAGTTGTACTCACTATATACGTCGCTGGAGTAGTCATCGTTATGGATCGTTGAGGAATTGTTCCATAGGGAGACAAAATTAGCTGCAGCATTAGGTGATCGATCGTAGGTTAGTGAGATTAGTTTAAAATTTTGTTAGATACAAGATTCAACCCAAATATACTAACAAAAGATTGTAATAAAAAAACAATATCTTAGGAAAGGAGTTTCTTTAGGACTTTAAATGTTAATGTGATAGAAAATAAACGCTCTTTCAAAGAGCAGCTTGACTAGGGATGTATAGTTAGCATAAACATAACATAAATAGCTGAGTATTAAACAAATTTGTAAAACAATTTTATCAATTAAAACTGAGATAAAATAACTAAAAAAAATCTTCAAACTATTACCACATACTATAAAAAAGTAACATGTGTTATAATTTTAAAAGATAGAGGAAATAGAAATCTCGCATGTGTGTATCAACTTACGGTGCTAACTGTACCGTTATTCTTCAGAAGATCCTTGTGTTGTGTTCCTGCGGTAAATAGGGTTGCAAGAGTTGTCTCCTAATATTACAATATGGCGGCTCGATGTTTTTATTTTGTGTGTGAATTTAAATTCACATTTACCTGTTGCCATCAACAGGTTAATGTGAATGTAAATTACCATTAATTAGTGTAACTTTGACGGACATAAATGTTACTTGGTAGTCTAAATAAATACATGTATTTTTGATATTTATTTTGAGAGTTAATTGTAGAGGCTGTTAGTAATTTGTAGTATAGTATCGTATTTGGTTGAAAAGAAAACTCTCGTAATTGGAATAATTCATTTACTATTTCGAGAGACATTACAAACATTCACACGAAAAATATTCAGATTCGGAACAACCATTTGTGGCACAATTTTTCGTCCCGTGTGATATTCGAACCAGGGATGTTGCGGATGCAGATTTTTTGACATCCGCGGATGCGGATCCGGATCCGGCAATTTGAAATCTCACATCCGCGGATGCGGATACGGATGCGGATGTCCAAATCGATGCGGAAGCTCAACAATTGCGAATGCGGATGTTGATGAAAATTGTTCATCTTATTTAATAAAGATACATTTTGTATCTAATATCACCGCCTTCGCAGGTTCAAGCCTGTTTTGCAAATGTTCATAAATTAAACACGTACTACTGAACAACTGATTTCTTTCTTATCGTTACCTACGCTATATCTGGATGCGGATGCAGATGTCCAAATCGATGCGGAAGCGCCGTGATTGCGGATGCGGATGCGAATATTCGCAACATCACTGATTCGAACCCACAACACTCGGGGGAAAGACAGTAAGGCAGCCACTAAAACACTCAAACTAGAGTCCCTACGCAGCTGTTAGTTTAAGTGATAGAAGCTACAAGTCACAATTTTCATAAGTAATAAATGCACAGATGGCGTAGTGGTTTTAGTGCACTTTTTGCTGCTGCCTCTGCGCCGAGTGCTGTGGGTTCGATATACAAAACTAAAAACGGTGTGATCCATAAGTATTTGGTCTGAGTCTGGACGTTCCTTGTGTCTGTTACTTGAATGTTTGTAAAGTCCTCCGCGACGTATGATTAACAACTAGTACGGGAGCTGGCTATTCTAAAAAGACACTACTACCATTTTTATAAATTTTAGCCGTCTGCACTCCTTCTCCATATAATATAGACTTCAATTATGCCGTGCGGGCAGTTTGCTTCATAGTTTGTACCATGTTTTCCCTTCACGTATTAATAATTATATTATACATAATACATTTAATCTGATAATGATTAATATAATCATTGTTAATCTTTATAAATATTGTCTATAGTTAAGATATCTTTTTATAATACCTAACGCTTACTTTATGGTTGATGATAATAAGCGTTATAACTATGTATTAGCTCTATGCTTTATTACAATGGCGACGTATTGTAAAGTGCTAACATAATATTCTAATATATTCTAATATTCTATTATATACACACAACGCCGTCTAGCCCAAACTAATCAGAGCTTGTACTATGGGTACTAGACAATGGATAAACATACATATGTATACCTTGCCTTTTTTTTTGTAAATACATACATGTTATACATAGAAACACCCAGACCAAGACAAACATCCATGTTCATGCACACAAATGTTTGACTTGTGCGGGAATCAAACCCGCGACCTCAGGTGTGGCAGTCGGTTACACTAACCACTACGCCATCGAGGCCGACAATAGACTCGGTCCTGTTATTTAAAGGAATAGACAGAGAGTATAGAAATATAAGCAGCGCAGCCTAATGGGAGACCGTTGGACTGCCACGCAGAGGTCTCGAGTTAGATCTCAAGGCACGCATCTCTAACTTTTCGAAGTTATGTGCGTATTAATTAGTTAATTATCGCTCGCTTTAACTGTAATTTAAGTTTCTGTAAGTTTTCCATAATGTTCTTAAAGATATGTGAAGTCTGCCAACCCGCACTGGGCAAGCGTGGTGGACTATGGCCTAACCCTTCTCACACTGAGAAGAGGCCCGTGCCCAGTAGTGGGACAGTTTAATACAGGGCTGATATTATTATAGGCAGAGACTTGCTGACTTAATTATTTTATGTTACTATAACAATGAAAGAAGATAATCAATGCATATCTATTGACATTAATCCACCTTGATATGATTAAAAGGAGTCGGAACAAAGGTTGGGAATAATTTGATAATCCTGATTGTAATTTAATTGTTTCGTATATAAATACTTTATTTATGTCTTTATATACATAAAATTTTATTCTATACTGGATTTTTATTGCGGTTTCGCTCGCCTCAATGTAGGTTATGTCAATATATTTCTATCCCTCTGGACCAGCCTTTTTTCTGGATGGATGGTACCCTATGTTCTTGGCTGTATCTCTGACAACGTGTATGCAAAATTTTATGAAGATCGGTCCGGTACCTACGTAAGGCGTGAAAGTGTAACTAACAAACTCACGTTCCTCGCGTAGTAAGGATGAAAAAGAAACTACGTAGTGAATCTCTGTTATTGGCTCAAAAGCGTTTACTTGAGTGCCTATTTCATATCACACAGATGAAATATATTTATTTTTGTAGACCTTCAACTATGCAAATTACGCATCAAAAATGTTTGACACATTATTTAAAATATAGTAAAAATAAGTACTACATAATATTATGCCATCATTGATACACTTTTATATTAATCTCTAGAGTGTATTTAATAGTTTTCAAAATAAAGTATTTTCTTTCTTTATACCATTTTTACGTAATTGAATAAAATTCGCTCGAAATAAGTATTTGATAATGATACTTATTCAGATTAAAAAAAGAGTAACCGACCACAAATCTATTCTTACACCCTTCGATGTGATATTTTCTTCAGATTTAATTAGGACCAATTCGGAAGTCTACCCTCTCAAACAGAAAAGAATTTTCCCTAACGATCCATAAATGACAGAGTTCGGAGGTAATAAACAAAAACAAATCTAAGCGGTTTGAAAAACTTCTCATACACATAAAAAACCTTTCACACAGACAATATTATCTTAAACATGACAAAATACACGTGTATATAATATACTCTTCGTGTATCGATAAAGGGGTTTGGATACATCATTATACTGATGCTTTAGTTAAAACAAAACAGTAAAAAGGTTCGATAGCTTTGCAGATGGAAATTCCAAAACAATTACGTACTAAAATTAAAAGTTAATTGTGCGTTTTTTTTATTATAAATATGGTCCTTGTCTCGTTAGCCCGGTAGCATAAGTGTGAGCAGCATGCAAGCGATTTACGAAGATATTTGATGACCAGTCCGACTATTGTATTATTCGGCTTTACAGTTAGGAAATTCTATAGACAGTGCACAGCCTAGAAATAACAGGTAGACTGAAATAACCCGGAAACCGAACCGCATAAAATGCATGTTTTATACACCTCTTCTTACCCTTTCGGGTGTATATAGGCGTTAGTATGTGAAGAACACTTGTCATTACATAAGCTACAAGATAAGTAACCCATTTTATAGATTATTACTTTTACAATCATTACTTAGAACAATGACTATGTATGTACTTCAAAATAAAGAGATTTGTAATATATGGGTAGGTACTTTCTTTGGAAATATTATAAGCAGGCTTACCATACCTTAGTTCCGCAGTATGTGTATGGGAAATAGTAAGTCCCTAAATGAAATAGTTAATTGTAAGTTTATACAAAATGACATTAATAATATCAGCCCTGTATTAAACTGCCCCACTGCTGGGCACGGATCTCCTCTGAGTATGAGAAGGGTTACACCATAGTCCACCACCCTGGCTCAGTGTAGGCTGGCAGACTTAACATAAATTCAAAAACATTTTGAAGAACTCTCAGACGTGCAGGTTTCCTCACGATGATTTCCTTCACCGTTAAAGCGAGCGATATTTAACTATTTAACACGCACGTTACTTCGAAAAGTCAGACATGGGCGCCTTGTGATCGGACTAGAGACCTTTGAGTGGCAGTCCAACGGTCACCCACTAGGCTATTGCTGTTATAATGACATTTATAAATTTTTATATCCACGTTTTTAAATATTATTTTTATATTTCAGGCTCTATGGAGTATATCCTTTTTACCCGCTTATGTATCCGACCTTGTTTATATTAGGCATGGTTGGATACAACGAGCTGAGAGTTAGGCGTGAGTTCGCACTTGTCTCATATTTATTTAAATTAATTAGAGGCAAGATACATAACGCCAACATATTAGAGTTAGTGTATTTGAGTGTGCCGGACAGATATGTGTGGCGGCGACGTCGGCCTCAGCTGCTGGCTGTACCTCGTGGCCGCACTAATCTGTTGAATGAGGCGCCCCTGACGCGAGCGCTTCGCACTCTTAACCTCGTAGTAGAGGAGATGGACATTTTTGCTTGTACACTGAGTGAATTCACAAGGATAACATTATATATAATAAGTTTTAGAAAATAAGTTGTTCTTAAATATTAGGTTTGCTTCACTATTGCATTGGGTTTGCCTGTAAAAATAGTTGTAAGCGATGATTATATAAATAAATAAATAAATAAATAAATACTTCGTAATGCTGTCGGCGATACAGTGAGTAGGTGTTCCTAGTGCCAGTTGTCTTGTAAAAGCAATTCTCCTTTATCTTCAGACATAGTATATCCCCAAAGGGCAAGGCCAGGTTGTAGCCATGAGCAATATGATGAACTATAGTTTAAGCCATAATTTGTAAAGAGACCCGTGCCTAGCAATGGCACAGTTTATGAACTTACACACTTGACCTCGATGGCGTAGTGGTTAGTGTAACTGACTGCGACCTCGACTGCGACTGCCTGAGGTCGCGGGTTCGATTTCCGCACAAGTCAAACATTTGTGTGCATGAACATGGATGTTTGTCTTGGTCTGGGTGTTTCTATGTATAATATGTACGTATTTACAAAAAAAAGTATCTATGTATGTTTATCCATTGTCTAGAACCCATAGTACAAGCTCTGCTTAGTTTGGGCTAGATGTTGTTGTGTGTATGTGGTAGAATATTATATTATTATTATTATTACTTAGAATGGACACCAGTCCAGATTGTTTTAGCTCTTTATATTCTATACCTAATTGTATATTTTCCAGCATTTGTGGCGAGTTAAAGTATTATTTAAATCATTATTTTTCAAATAAAAGTTTGATGCTGCGGTATTTTTTGGGTAGTAAAAAAATTTTCTTCCGCCCCAGGTGGCTGACACCCTCGCTACGCCACTGGCTTATGTAGCTATTGTATTAGGTTCTACATAATTTTCTTATTGCCATTTTCCCCGGCAAACAGCAATAGAATCGCCTTGAAAAGCGTTATTGAAATTTTCTATCAAGAAATTCTCGGTAACAGCACGAAGTCTGGACCTGTACGAGTGCAGCTTTTTTGGTGGATAGTCTTTATAACGCTTATCCCGTCGCAGAAATTGAATCCAAACACTGCTACCAAAAATAATCGGTTAAATATTCGAATGCATTAGTATGATTTTAACATTCGAATAATAAGTTAAATTAGTAATTTACCGCACATTAGTAATTTATTTAGTAAGTACTATTTTGTTGCATGCAATTTCCTGAGTAATCTGGCATAAAAAAATATCAGTAGTGCGTATCGATATTATCGATAAAACTAATGACCCTAATATTACGACGGTACTGTTATCGCTGAATTTTATCATAACACTTCAGTTAAATGCTTCTGGAACTATCATCTGATAATTACAGAAATAGTCACTGTTATTAATAGCTATTATTAATAATAATAAGTTGCACTATTATGTAACTTGCGGTAATTAACGTGACTTAATTGTGAAGGAAAATAATGTGTGAAAATTTGCATGTTCACGACACACTAGGGGTGGGTAAAGGTGTATTCGAACCTGCGTTTAGCCAGTTGGCATATTGTTGTCTACCGGATGGATTTCAGATAGATTAATTTGTGACACATATTCTATAAAAATAAAAATAAAATTTAACTGTCCGTAGCTATAACGACTTCTTCTTAATGTAGGAACTTACAGGTCCCTAGTGTCAGCGAGTAATTAGACGTACCTTAGTCTTCAGACCATTAATGGATTTCAGATCGATAAATTTTTGACACATATTACATTAAAAAAAACAAAATTTAACTGTCCGTAACTATAACGACTCATTTCTTAATGTTGGGGCTGTAATTCCCAACAGTATTCGTTTGTTGTAAATGTTAAGAGATAATATTATGTTAAAATGTTTACGATTTGTATGTTTGTTAGAAATGAGTAGACGAGGTTGTTCAGTAGAACGTTAAATAATAATTAAATGTACATATTCAATGTTATGTTATTGCTACATAAACATTCCTTATAATACTGCTGATGCGTCTAAAGGAGTCTGCCCACTACACCGTCTCATACCATGACCGTGCTAGGAACGTATCAGACACGAAAAGCAACACGATACGCTATAGGAACTGCTGGTCGATGACGCAACGGTCTAGTGGGCATAGTCTTATACATTTCCTTACAAAGAATATTTTTTTGCCTGACACGTTCCTAGCACCGTCATGGTATGAGACGGGGTAGTGGGCAGACTCCTTAAATGTGACGCACCTACAGCACGGCATGTCGGGTCAATGTACAGCGAAGCTCCTACATATTGCCAACTCACAAAAGATAACAATGTAAATAAAAATAAAACTGTTAAACCATAAAAGTAATGTAAAAAAGTAATGCTAAATACACGAAAGAAAAATAAAATGTTATAATCTAAGTAAATATGTTGTAAATAATTATTTATGCTGTGCGTTTAATAATTTTCGCTGCGCGACATAGGCGATGTGCTTGCACATGCACTCGATCTCTCCGACGTCATTAACGTTGAATGCACTGTTGTCCACAATACTCGTAGTCGATCTTCTCCGCGGTGTTGGAATCGGCAGAGGTTCCAGCGTTGGCTGGCTAGTAGGACATTGGCGAAGTAGTTGGTACCCGGTGACCTACAGAGAACTACAAACAAAACCTTTAGAAAACAACATTTTATGCTAGCACGTAGCTTCTAAAATAATGAGTTTATTTTACGACAAAAAATACAATGAGACCGGTTTAACGAGACATGGCTAAATCGTAAATATTATATTATGCTTTTTACTATGTTTGCATAGTGCTTTAACATTGTCATTTAGCACCTAGTACAAGATACACGAATACCTATTCAATTTTACACTAGGCGATGAAATCGTGCATGTTCCATGTTACGCTTATTAAATCTGTATTACATTACGTATTCTTTGCAGAAGAGCTTATGTAGAGGTGTACTACAGTTTTTTTAATACCTAGATGGTAAACACGTATTCGTGGCCTATGATAACTTGTAATACTAGAAATATCCATCGCGTGAAAGCAAAGGAATTGCCTCGACAACTCTTGACTTACCGCCCGGTAACAGCAACATGGTTACAACATGCCGGTTGCCTCTTAAAAGGTGGTATTGATTCCATCACTAAACAAAGGACTCTTTTATTCTTTGTTGGTTGTATCTTTCCTTTACTTATTATTAATTTATACTAGGTTCATTTATGTCGTCCATTCTTTCTATACGTCGTTGATTCTTCGCGTTCTGTCACGCCTCTCCTGCTTAATATCCCCTTAGTACTCCCACGAAAATATTTATAATTCTAGTAGAACCAGGCATTAGAAAGTATTGAACTAGATTTTGCTCGCGGCTTCGCTCGCCTTATTGTAGATTTTGTCAATAAATTTTATTTCCTTGGTTACTACATTTTTCTGGATGAAAGGTACCCTATGTCCTTTTATGTACCCCCTGACAACGTGTAAGTTAAATTTCACGATGATCGGTCAGGTAGTTAAGGCGTAAAAGCGTAACAAACAAACAAACACAGTCACATTCGCAGTTATATTATTAGTTCCGCGGTGTATGCGCTCGTTTACACTAATTACTGAGGCAATTAATCCAAAGAAATTTCGGACTCAACTACATATATCTGCATCGCACTAGTTCTATTTAATCGAAGCCGCAAAACTATTGTTCTGACACTAGTCAAATGATCAATTAAAGTATTGTGCTATTCGTTCAGTGAAAGATCTATCCTCTCCATCGAACAATTTGACCGATCAGCCTTTGTCAAATTACACCAGGTCACATGAGGTTTGTAGGTAAAGGTTTTCCTTTTAATCTTATTTAAATCTTCTTGTACTAAAACCAGTGTAACAAACGCATACAGCAGCTCATATAGAAAATAAGTTAATAAATTGATTCTGTACTGTTGAGAATCATATGTAACTGGATGTCAGATTTACTCATTGTGTACTATTAAGACTATTATTTGTAATATGCTAATCTGTTATCTGTTTTTGTACCTATTGAAAAAAGTAAAATAAAAATAAATATTGTAAGCAATTGGCGATTGAAAGGAGTAGTCATGACTTTCTTGCTTGCTTCTTCTCATGATAGCTCTACTTCTTGAACAGCCTTATATCAATGTCAAATATTTATGTCATTTTATATTTTATTATATTAATACTATTAGTTAATTGACGACTCCAAGAATAAAACATTTATTGCCATACAATAAAGATTTTTCACCTGACTTTGAATTATCTCACTTTCTGTTTCCATCTCTTAAATCAAAGAAGCTCATTAAAATTTTCGGCTTGTATTATTATTGGCAACAATATTAATAACATAAGTTGACAGGTTGTTGGCTAATATACAGACACCGTGATCATTTATCGCTCCTTGATTGTATATTCGCGCCAAAAGTAAATGTAAGTCTTGACTGTGTATTTCTCTTCTGAATATGTTTCCTTAATAATATATATCCATATAACATTTGACAATAAGTTAAAAGATCCTCATGCAAGCACGAAATATTTTTTTTTTATGTTACATTTGCACTTGAGCAATCTGTCTTTCTTCATATAAACTTTCAAACATAACGATAGACAAAAGACTTACACAGTTGTTCGACACAAAAGATCCCACTGGGTCGAAGTGTCGCCGGTCTGCACTGACTGGCCCCCACATAAGATACATACTCAGTTGTTACAGACAACTGAGTGGGTAAGTGTTTTATCTATCGTCATGTATAAGCTTGATTAATTAATCATGATTAGTCGGTACTACGGAACTAAAATGCCTACCGAACTACTGTCGAAGTAACTGTGCTATATTTTTCAGGCGTTTTATATGGACTCATAGATCCTCGACTGTTTCCCCAAACGATAGGCGTGTAGGAGAAGAAAGTTTGAAAGTTAATAAAATTAAAATAAATTTTGCAGTCGCCCAATTAAGGTCAATCCAGATGAAACCATTAACTACTATCAAGGATTTTCTATTAGAGGTCACAAGTATATGAATGAAGCTGGTAGACCTATTAGAAAGTTGTAATTATATTTCAACAATCCTTTATTATCACTGATTCAATACCATTTCGGTGTATTGACTTACCGGAAAGTCGGCAAGTACCACACATTATTATACATATTAAAACAATAAAAGTCTAAATAAGTCAAAGTCTAACTACCGTTATTACTCAAAGGATATTATTATAAACAAGCTTAGTCACAATGATCTTTAAATCATACGTCATTGGTTACCTTAAAAGGAAAAATCGACCTGAATTAATTATAAAATTGATCTTTGATCATCTAGAATATTTCCCGTTGACCATGAAAGTTTGTATGAACATTGGAATTACGTCAATAATAACGGGCATACCGAAATTCACCGTCAGACAAAATGTTGTATAAAGTTTGTATACCATTTAAAAAACATTTACTCGATTCATGTATGAGCTATCTGCTAGTTTTTACTTGCTTATCCTTATCTCTTTAATCAATTTTATAAAAGCGAAAGTGTGTTTGTTAAATTGTGATTTGTTGACGCAGCAAAGAATCAACGGATCGACGTAATTAGTTAAGATAGATAATTAGCCGAAAATAAAATAGTCTACTCTATTTTCCTGACAGAATACACGACCCTTGTGCGATAGTTATTTCTTTCTTCGGGCCACGGAGGTAAAGCTGCGGGTGAATGCTAATTATTTATAAACAATACAGGGCGAAGTCTGGACTTGTCTCTCCTTCACTTTAACTGATCTTCTCTCTTCCATTCTTTTTCTACACCCATCTGCTCGTAGCATGAAGCTTTTAACCCCAATTTTCTCCTTAAATGTTTAAATTTCATAAAATTTCTATCATATGTGGGCAAGGCTTTTATACCATAACGAAGTTTCATAATAAATTTACGCTGGGTTGCTACGCTCGTACCTATTAAAAACGGGTAACAAAATATCGTTTGCATGAAAGTATACGTGTATAATTACGTTAGTGCTCGCTTATACTGATGGCCGAGTGCGAAGCTTTGCCCTTCTCTATAACCATCCCATTTTATGATATAGTGGCCCCCGTTCAGCTGTTATAACAGTAAAATAATTATTATAAAGCCAATTAAAGAGTGGTTGGGCGGAGCAGTGCTCCTTTTTATGCCTAGATTTCGTTCAAGCTCGTGCAATCTACTCAGGGACAAACACTAAAATACAAAAGATGAAGATCGAAAGAAAGAAGAAGAGCTCAAGGGTAGAAGTAACCTTTATGTTTTCTGCTGAAAGCGCGTTGACTACTTTTATAAAAGGTTGACTGTTATCACAGGCATCCATAGGCTTGCTTATTACGATCTAATGGTCACGATGGTGTCACTACCCAGAAAATACCGCAGCATAAAACGATTATTTTAAAAATAATGGTGTAACTCTTTAACTCGCCACAATTGCTGTCAAATATATAATTTCATAGTAACAGAACTTATGTGGCCGCTAGGTCCTATGCTGTGGATGCTTGCTTTTGCGCATTTAATCCGACTCTATCTCTAGTAGAAAAACAGCGCACAGTATTCCTTGCGATGTGCAAGACATCAATTGAGAAAGGCATTAAGCTGTCACGATACACTATTATCAACACAATATATTACATGTCAAATAAGTCATCTGATATGTTGCATTGTGGCGTAATGGCAATCTGACGGACGTCTCGTGTTAAATAGAAAAATTTGGTCATACATTGTCTATACATTTTATTGCTTTAATTTTATATACGAGGTAGCAAGCGATGTTTCAGCAGAGTCCATTAGAGAATATTAATTTTGCTCTCAGTGTCTTTATCAAAATAGGTACCCAATTCATTTCAAGTTTTCATATAATTTTAACTTATTGAAGGATGACTCCTAGTATTTAGGTTGTCTTTAAAAAAACAATGTAACATCAACATCTCGGCTACTCCTGATGTTTTAACCAATTCAGTTTTTGCCTACAATACATTTATTATTTTCGCTTTTAAGGTTCGAATTTTCAATCTCCATAAAACTTAACTGAAATTAGGTTTTCATCGTTTATTTGTAAAGAAAGAAGAAGAAAAAACATACGATAATACAGTAGCAAATCTATCAATTTTATTTTCTTTGTGTTACCTATCTGGCCGATAAAAACTTGAGACGTGACTACGTCTGTGTTTTGCCCTATCCTAAAGGCAAACACAATACTTCTTATCGATTATATTTAGGAACAGATTTGGACTCTAAATCTGTTTAATAACATTACAAGATATACCTTGCTTCGTTATTTAAAAGGCTTTCTTAGAGTCAGCTTGCTCTATAAGTCAAAGACAAGTCTACTCCATATTAGAAGGTGCAGTAAAGGTCGTAGAAATTATTTAATATTTATTAATTTTACCGACAAAGTTACAAGGCAATATAATCAATTAATGTTTCTTCTATTAAAGTATAATATCGTTAGATTAATTTTCTTCAAACTTTAAAGGCATGGCTACATCATTCTTTTATATGAAAATGTTCTCGTACCGAATCAAAGGCGATCGGGAAAAGTCCAAATTAAGGTCTCCTAACCAACGAGCTTGCTTGAAAAAATGTGATGAGTGTGAATGAAAGGATCATAGCATGTAAAACTTCTTAGTTTCTGCCTACCCACTTACAACCTACCCATTACAAATGTGTAAATATCACATGTAATTAATAACAGATTTAATCTTTGTGATTTTATTTAGAATGTATTTGTCATCGCGTTTATCATCCGGTCTCTTTAAACAATCAACAATCTCGTAATTGATACGTATCATTAACTAATGACAGTGCTACGTAGGTCGGTGGTAAATCCCCAACTGGACCGTAGATTTACAGCAAGTGCAATAAATTGAAAGATTTTCCTTAACCGCTGGTCAAGGCTGATGCAACTATGCAATAAAGACAGGAAAAGATAAATAAGTGTGGGACAATTTTGACGTCCACGCGCAGGGACTTTAGGCTTGAGGATTTATTTATGGCATAGATCTGAAACAATAGATTTGATCGCACTTTATTTTACATGAAGCAGTTGCTTAGCGGCTACGACTTTGAATCTTTTTGAATATTAGATTGTTTTAGGAATTAAACTGGTTTGTAGATTAATTCGTTTGATATTTAGGGGATATCTATATACACATTTTAAAAATGTTGTTATTTTTCTTATAGTAAATCACTTACGTAACCGATAGACGCTTGTAATATTGGAGGCATTATCAGCGAAAAGAATTTGTGGTAAAAAGTAACATTATGAGCGAGAATATCCACATAACACCTTTTGTTTTAAAAACGAGCTCTTGCCTGTGCCTTCTACCGCATATAAAAGTAGCGACACTCTTGAACAGTGTCGCTTAACGATAAGTTAAGTACAAAATATAATGTATATACATACATACATACATAGATTCACGCCTGTTTCCCAAAGGGGTAGGCAGAGACTACGGATTTCCATTTGCTACGATCCTGACACACTTCTCTGGCTTCATTCACTTTCATAACATTCCTCATGCACGCTCGCCGGTTTAAGGTGCTCTTAACCTGGCCTTTATCCAGAACATCTCCGATCTGATCAAGAAACGTTCGCCTAAGTCTTCCCCTTGAGACTGTTCCATTCACACTAGCCTTATAAACTTTCTTAGTCAGTCTTTTCTCGTCCATTCTTTCTACATGCCCAAACCAGCTTAACATACCCTTTTCTATTCT
Source organism: Catocala fraxini (assembly GCA_930367265.1). Lineage (NCBI taxonomy): Eukaryota > Metazoa > Arthropoda > Insecta > Lepidoptera > Erebidae > Catocala > Catocala fraxini. Next base: position 13,969,780 of record OV884049.1, on the reverse strand, counting down.
CGTCACTTTATCCACTTGCATGCCGCATCTCTCTCTAATCATACTATTGCTTATTCTATCTTTCAGAGTCACACAACAAATCTTTCTCAGCGCTCTCATTTCTACAGCATTTATTCTGCTCTCATGCTTCTTTTGTCATACCCAACTTTCACTTTCATGCATAAGTGTAGGCACTAATAGTCCTCTATGAACAGCTAAACGTGCCTTTTTGGATACATTTCGACTATTCATAAAAGCACGTAGAGCGCCATTCACTTTATTGCCAGCAATCGTTCTCCTTTCAATATCTCCCTCATGTGTACCATCCCTTGTGGACAAAGTACCCAAATATACAAATTCTTTCACTTGCTCCACTTGTTCTCCATCAATCATAATACTACACATCGTCATGCGCTCCTCCTTTTCAAATACCATTACTGTCGTCTTTATTATATTTTGTAACATTGCATATCTAATTTAAGTCTCACGATTTATGCTGCATTACATGTTCTTCTTGATTCCAAACAATGTTTTATTTGCATGTGGTCCGATTGCGTCAGATCATTAAATCTAGTTCATATAGCCGGCGTCGAGTCACGCGTATGCCATTTGTTTTATCTTTGAGAAGTAGGGTACCATGGCATCTCCGCATAAAACTCGGCTTGAACAATCTTTGGGTTTAGTCCGGCTAAAGAAGTACCTTCACGCTACAGAAGATTATAGTCAAATAATCTGTTATGGAGAGTTATCAGTAAGCTTAACGAGGCGCTGTCAGCAAGAGTTCTTGTCCTAGTCTCTTAAGCTAGCGTTACAGAGACTGTTATTGTTACAGTTTCAGCTATATACCTAGTGAAGCAAATGTATTTAGCGATAGTCAGTGCATACCATCATGTCAACAAGTTTCAGGCGAAAATTTGTTCGCCATCTTGGTTGTAAATAAAAACGTGACTGTAATTCTATATGTTGTACATCAGCCATTCATTTCTGTATTTCCACTGCTGCCGGATTCACGTGACTTTTCATCACAGTCCGCCCACTAGTACCGCTAGTGGGCGGATCTGTCTCTTGTATGGTACTACGTCATATTTAAGACAGTTGCCAAAAATGCGTTGCCGCGTGCTATATATATTGTTACAATCACAACATTGCCTGTTAACGTTGTTTTTCTTAATCTGTTGAGTGCCGCTGCGATCATCAGTTGTCCTCGAATAATTTAAAGTGCTAATTTTTTGGTCACGATTACCTTTGATGTTGGCCGCTTTAAAATTGCAGTATTACTTTTATTAAAGCCTTCGTAATTGTTATATTGTTATTCAATCAGGTAAGTAAATGTAAATGCATTAAATAAATATTCAAAATTAATATAAATAAAAAAATGTTAATTAGTTTTTCCTGCATGGTTAAGTTATCTTCATAGTAGGTTAACCATTCCGAAATTATTTTTTATTCTCATAAAACACAGCTAGTGAAAATGTGTTGTTGACATAGCCTATTAATTTACCAATGAGGTGGCATTTTAATGGATTATTACATTCATAATTAGTCCAAATTTTAGTAGTTAACATCCATAAATAATACATGCTGGATGTCCTAGATATATTGTAATAACATTTTGAATACCTATTCTATTTTAAGTTATATAAATTGATATGTCGTCTGCAAACAAGATGATTAGTGTTGGGTTACAGGCCCGCCATTTATATCATTCAGAAATCTTTATGGCCCCAGTATGCTGCCTTGTTGCACCCATGACCATTAATTAAGAATTACGATCTTCATTTAATGATTACACTATGCTATTCTTTACAATTATACAAGTATCCCTTTTTCATTCATGCGTTGGACATGAATTCCATAATTTTTGAATTTTCCAAAGCGGATCATGGAAATCATAGTCAAAGGCTTTGATCATGTCAATTAAATGTTTTTTGTCAACCGACTTAAATAAAATATTATTGTTTGTTTATCTTAGGCCAGCTAGTATTAGCCGCTGTAAAAAACAAATAGGCAACAATATATTTACGATGATATTACAGATATTTACAAACTTTATAAATCCCTTTTAGATAAGTCTAATTAAACCCTAAAAAAGTCCGTGAATGCTATGTATTTTTACTAGACAGTCTGGTTTCTCTCGTGTTATGGACTTTTAGGGTTACATAATATCCAATTTATTATTCAGGTCGTCACCAGAAAATGGCAAACACAATTACTATAAGTAAGGTTTCTTTTTTCTATTAAGTGATTGTTTTCGCCTTGGCTCTCCGCATATATTTGATTATATTGCTGTCAGCTGTTGACCAGATTATTTGTATATCACGACCAGTTTAACTACATAGATTTCCTTGTGTACCAAGAATTGGAAACTCAAGGTATTTGCTAACATAGAGTAGATTTTATAAAACAAAACCGTTTTCTTCTTCTGTCTGGACTATTTCTGTTCTTAACCACTCGGTTCTTTTGTGCGTCAAACTTTGCGTTGAACGCATTGTAATTGCTGCATACTATCGCAGAATTCTACGCTACGATATTATTCGCAATTGCCACGCTTTGGTTTTTGTGTTGAACGTAGCGTCTTGAGCCGCGTGTTGTCTGTCTAGCGACGCAGACGCGGCATACGTAGATCGTTTGCCGTGTGCGACTTACGCACTGGGTGACGCATAAACGAATTGACATTTAAATTTTTTAAGCGATTTTCAAACATGTTTTTAGGATAGATTTATTTTCGTCAGAATATACGTAATACACTATCTCCAGTTGCGCCCTTTAGAAAATTATAATGTAGATAATTATATTATTATCTACATTATAATTTTCTAAAGGGCGAAGATTACTCCCCGTTCAATACTCTAAGCATATATGTAAGAGTATTGAACGGGGAGTAATCTTCGCCCTTTAAACTCGGTACTAAGCGATTCGGTTTTTGACAAATCAGTAACATAAGTTGCCGCAGTACTACTTAACACCAGGCAAGCCATATGCTTGTTTGTGCAGTTAATAATAGATATCAAAAGAAAATAAAATAAATCGCGTATTGATTTTGGTACAGTATGTTCTTTGTATTATTATGTTGCCGGAAATCGTATTACACGCTATAGTATGACTATTTGGCAAGCGTTTTATTACTCCTAACACCTGCCGACGTCTCGTCTCGTGTTATCCACTCATTCAGGTGGCCTACTCTCGTTTAGCCTATATATCTTTTTACATACATCCATGTCTACGTCAGAGGTTCTTAATTTGCCTTTCCTGAGTACCCCTTCCAAGAAAGGGATTAAATTGGAGTACCTCTTACAGATTGTGTCGTTGACGTAATTAAATTAGCTTTTACTGAAGAGTTTGCCGTACGTTTTCAAGACAATATGCCCCTGGGTACATGTGTGCTATTAATTGAGAAACACTGTTATATGCTAATAGTAAATAGTATAATTGCTATGTCTGCCAATGAAAGGTCAGCCAATTGAAGAATAAGGTATTTGACATAAATAGAATGCCAGCAGAAGTTGTAGGTAGAAGTGTTCACACCCACATACCAGCTATGTATTAAGTCGCTCGTAAGAAACAAGGTCTGGTAATGTGGCCGACTTTACCGATGCTTTTACTTACAATTTATCTAAAGTATCGATTTGATGAGTATTCTGCATGCATTTTCTTTTAATGTCGCCTTGTATTCTTTGATTTTTCTTTGAAAGTAACATCCAATAATACTTTACCCGTTTCGAAATCGACTCCTGCACTTCATGATAGCCTACAAGCTTTACTACTGGAACTACTGAAGCAGCTAGGTATAACATAAGTGATAATATCGCAAACAAAATCTTTGAAGGCCAGTCACAAACAAATATAGCAAATAAAAATGATACCTACATATTTTCGTAGCAGTTGCGATAAGTGGTCCAAAGTCTGGTATTACTTGAACTTTATACATCGATGACCTATCATTGGATAACTTTCAGTTTTGTTTACGTGTTTATGTTAATCGTTTTTTTTATTAATTTATAGCCCAGTTGGTCAATACATTGTTAGTTAACTTTATCTTTGTCTTTTCTTCGGATATATCGACATATTAACAAATGCCTGATCATTTATGACATAACAATATAAAGTAATCATTAAATCTTTTGGTTGCAAAATATTTGTTCTTTAAGGTTTTTTGTGAATATATTATATATTACCGCAATGTTATAATATATTGCACCGCTTGAAGCGTTAATATGCTAAAATTATACATTTAAAAGCGTTAAAACATTCCCACACAGATTTGATTATTGCGTTTAAAGCAAATGGAAAATGATCAAAATAAATGGTTTAAATGCAAATTGCCGAGCATTGGCGTATGTTTCGTGTAGGTACACTAGAAGATTTATGCACTGTGAGCTTTTGCCTGCGGCTTTACTCAAGAACAGTACTTTCTGGATGAAAGGTACTCTAAGTATGTCCTTTTCTGTATCCCTGACAACGAGTATGCGAAATTTCATGATGGTCGTTCGAGTAGTTAAGGCGTGAAAGCGTAACAAACAAACAGACTCACATTCGTATTTATAATATTAAGTTAGGATTCTTCTCGTCCGTGTCGCCCATAAAAGCCGGTAATTGAACGTTTGTGCGAGGATATGCGGGGATTTGCAGAGAATAACACTACGGTGCTTTGAGGCATTTCGATCATAAAATCATACAAGCGTTTACGCTTAGAGCATATTTTCCGTTGCTGTCGTAATCAGCGTATTCGCTTCCAGCATACGCTCATTGCGTGACCCTTGGGTTAAAGAGAGATTGATTAGTCAGAGGTGTTAGTCACAGGCTAACACCCAAGACCTTTGACTAGCTAATCTGACTATATCACTGAGCTATCACGGCGTAATATTATCTATATATATACATTATACTACTCATAAAGTCTTGTTTGTTAAAATAAACGACACTCATAAAATGTATCTCTTATGATACGATGTAATTAATTCTGAGATTAGTGTTAATAGCTCGACTAATATACAAATATTAAAGGTTTAAATATGAAGCTGCCGCTTTGTATGAAGAAAATCGAAAAAATGTTTTAATACTAACTATATCATCAATATTTTTTGAATAGCCAATTCGAATTCTATGTTTTTTTTTTCGTGTACCTACCTATAATCGCTTACATTTAGGCCACTATAGTGTGTCTTAAATTAACAAGACATCAACCATTATGTAAATATAGCAAGATGAAACAACGAGTACGGGCGGACACTAATAGGTCATTGATATTTATTATTATTAATACAGGTTATTAATAATATAATGTTGTCTATATCGGAAAAAATAATTAAATGTTTAGAATAATTGTTTGATATTGTACAGAAACCACGAAATTGGATGTAGGACATAAAGGCAATTTCATATTTAAAGACCTAATATTGGTTTAAATGTAAGCGTAAGGTCTGAGGTTATGCATAATGCTTTACCTGTGCGAATATTCTTAGAGAGCATAGAGAGTACCAACAGGGACTTAGGAAGATAATAATATAATAATAATAATAATATTCTATCACATACACACAACACCATCTAGCCCAAACTAAGCAGAGCTTGTACTATGGGTACTAGACAATGGATAAACATACATATATACTTTTTTTTTGTAAATACCTACATATTATACATAGAAACACCCAGACCAAGACAAACATCCATGTGCATGCACACAAATGTTTGACTTGAGCGGGAATCGAACCCGCGACCTCAGGCGTGGCAGTCGGTTACACTAACCACTACGCCACCGAGGCCGACGATGATTCCTGAGACCAAAATTAGTAAATGAACTTCTGATTACATGACGTACCAAAGAAAGTTTGTCAAAAATTTAATGGTAGTTATGACAAATATCTATCTCTGACAGATCAAAGGTCAAAGAATCGAAAGATAAGGGGATATGGATGGGCAGGGGCTATTTCTATCCCTATCCTATTAGAGAATAAGATCATTGCGACAAAGATATACAGAATTACAGATATTCATATAAGAATTATATAATCACCCAGATTCTATACCACCAACTGAAGATTTCCGAAAGCCAGCAATAAAACTTTAATAACGTAGGACTTCATTCATTCATTAAAACGTTCAATGCCGCCGACACGCCTAGCGTGTTCTTGCTAATTTCTATAACTACGCCTCGAACACGCCAGGCGTGTTCTAAATGTTTTAGAGATATTACGAATATTTGCCTAAATTGCCTTTTGAAATTCTCAGTACATTATCCTCTAGCAATAACCTAAGTATAAGTGAGGTGGCCCCCGGAAAAACCCTTTAAATTTTTGCATTAAAAAAAAAGTGATTATGTAATGCCGAGAACACGCCAAGCGTGTCCACCTTATCAATTTATCAGAAGTTGTCAACAGTTTCTTTCGTTTTACTACTTCCGCTATATTAGGTGTATTCCCACAAATGTAAACACGCGTAAAGTGTATGGTATATGATATCACTGTCGTAAATAGGGAGATCTTGTGTTCCCAGTTAGTGCGACTAAAATCATTAAAAGAGATGTAACATAATAATACTAATACTAACATATTTTGGATTATGTAGGTACATAGGTAGATTATTGTTTTACAACACCCGCAGGGTATGTAGGTATCTACTCATATTTATTTAATTCTTAAATCACTGTGTATGTATTAAAACATTAAATATATAAAATTAGTGCCTACATTAGTAAACAATTTGGTATTTGTAGTAAATAAATACGATAACATCAACAAAAAAGGTATCGTTAATGTTATGTATAATCTATTTCAAAATGACAACATGTTTACGATCTCTGATAAAATTACGATAATTACTTACCTAAAAATCTATTTCCAGCCATAATTCCAGGTTAAATCTCACTACCGTATTAGAATCACCTTTATTCTTGCGAAGCGAAATGCAAACTAACTGATATTCAACGTTGAAACCGAGAATTAGACAAATTTAGAATTTAACTCTATCGAGGTGCCACTGAACACGCCTAGCGTGTCAATGTTTAACTAGATGCAGTACCGCCGACACGCCTGGCGTGTTCGCGTGCATTTATAGGGCGGCATCGCTATGAACTTCAAAAAAATTGTGGTGGCAGTGAACGTGTTAAGTATAATATTATAAAACGTCACCTGACTTCAATAACAGTACTATGCGTCTACCTATCTATTAACGTAATAGTCACGATAATATGCTTAATACCTGTTATAAATTACACCATTTAACTTGTGTCACGTATTTACAGTAATTAACTCTAAGATTGATGTTTGGTGCGGATTTCAGATAATAAACGCTTATCTATATACGAGTTATGTTTTGATGGAATATTTTGTCAACATGTTCAAAATGTGCTGATTTAAATCTTTGATGATAATGTAATGTATTATCGCGCTTGTAGAGGTATAAGTAGAGATTTCTTTTTATGGAGGTATTTTAAGACGATGAAAAAGCATACAGTTGGTTTGATGGTAACCAGTTAATATAGCTCACTAGCTGTTTATACGTCGATGTCTATCATCTAGCGGTCTGAAATATATGTACTTTACGACCTATTCTCATACCTACCAAATATACATTAAAAAAGTCATAAAAATGGGTCGAGCTGTTTCGGAGGACTGCGACCACAAACACCGCGACACGAGATTTTTATATAGGTAAATATAACGCACCCTTAATAAAACAGAGACTTATCTCAGTATTTTAGATTAAACAAATTTGAACTCTATTGCAAAGATTTAACACAAATATAATATTAGAATTTAACATATACAATTAGAGTTCAAATTGCCTTACTTTCAAATTTCGAGTTAAGTCGCTGTTTTATTAAGAGTGCGATATATAGTTAAACGCTTACAATACAAGGCTATATTTATAATTCTTTCGTACAAGTGTATGTTACTAGCCTCGTCATCAAAGGCGGGTCTGATATTGACGAAGGTTTTCGTGTGTGTGTTTAGTAGAGACCCTGGATGGTTTAGATTCACAATTACGCTCGGTAGATAGCGCTACATTGGAAAAGCAAACCAATGTTCAGATAGGACAACGTCTATTGGGTCAGCTGGTAACTTATATATTGCCTGTTGTTTTAGAAAGAGGCAAAAATCTTTGCCCGTTAGGCCTCTCACAGACTTAAAAAGCCTAAAAGCCCTACTCAACCGCAAGTACAACACTAAGTTGTTTGACTGCGATCTTCTGTAGAAGGTACTGCTTCAGTTAATCTACTTAGTTTGAGCAGTATCGCAAATTTAAAAAGCAAACTCGCTACGCTCTGCCTGTTAAAACGCTAAGATTGGCAATAGGCAGTACAGAGGTACCATTTCTTAGCATATACATATAGTCTTCAGTATCTTGCTCGATTCGGAAATTGAACGTGGTATTTCACAATGGACAATTGTGTCAATACTTACGCTTATAGATTAACGAAGTAAGTTATCTACGTGTATGGAAAAATACTGTTACCGTCGTCGTATGATAATTTGTTTGTAGATCGGGTTATAATTTGATCTTCAAGCGGTGCCGACAAAATGTTTACGATATTTATTAGCAATAAAGATATTAGAAATATGGCTTATACTGATAGGTAGAGATTATTTCTTGTTGATTCATATAACGTCTTAATAGAATGTAACTCAATAGTGTGGTCATACCCACAAGGTAGCTACAATAGGTCGTTCGATTTCAGGAGTTGATATATTTGAGGAACAAAACGAACGTAAAATATTGACGTTGGATTACGTTAAGTAATCTACATATATACAAAAGTAATATAAAATACAACTAATATTATAAATGTAAAGGTTTGAGTAGTTTTACAATGTTTGTTTATCAGTAACGCGTAAACGGTGGAATATGTTTCACATATTTTATCTTGGACCTTCTTGGATCTTCTTGTTCGATACGTGCTTTTAAGACTGCGCCGAGCGTAAGACAGATAATGACAGAGCTCGTGCGGCGCATATTCAAATCGGCGCGCGGCCGCCATAGTAAAATTGTATGGAGGATTTGAAATGCTTTTTTGATAAATATGTATCTTTATTGTCAACCAATAACTTAAATATTTGGGACGAACAAATTGTAATATAACTATTTATGTTTCGTTTAAGCTGTAAAATAGGATAGATTTCTACTGTTGTAATCTAAAAATCACGTAACACGACCTTACGTTTTTGCATTTTTCGTGCAAATTTACGTAATTTTGTAGGCGAAAATATTAATTATTTAAATTTTTTACACGGAGTAATTGTAAACACATTCATTGTTATGGTAAATGTATATTTTATATTTGTATTAAACAAAAAGTGTTGATTTTATTCAACTGTGGCCCCCTGTTTTGGCACATTTCGCTCGCCGCAGTCTTAAATGTGTAGATATGCCTAGGAAAATAAGTTTGAACCTGTAATTTAGCCAAATTGCAAAAATAACGCTCCTCATAACTTATTTCATATTCATTCTAGTAATTCATTCGTTCTACTGAAATAGGATCCAAGTTATAGATCGCTAGCTGACCCGCACAACTTCGTCTGCTTCACTTGAGAATTTTCCCCGTTTTGGCAACATTTTTCATTGATGCTCCGCTCCTATTGGTCGTAGCGTGATGTTATACAATCTATAGCCTTCGTCAATAAATGAGCCTTCCAACACTTAAATAATTTTTTGTTGGGAATCCTTAAATTAATAAATAATTTTTCAATTTGAACTAGTAGTTACTGAGAGTAGCGCGTTCAACCAAACTAACAAACAGCTTTAATATCAGTATAGACTAGCTGTGCCCACGGTTTCACCCGCGTTTATGATTACTGCGCTGCTCCCGTAGGTCGTAGCGTGATGTTATATAGCCTATAAACTTCCTCGATAAATAGGCTATCCGACACTAAAATAATTTTCAATTCGGACTAATAGTTCCTGAGATTAGCGCGTTCAACCAAACAAATAAACTCTTCAGCTTTATAATATTAGCATAGATAAGATCTTTTAAATGCGTTATATTGGCGCGGGCGGTCAAGAAATATGTGTGGACATATTTCTGGACCGCCAGTATACTTTCTGTTACAAGTCTTATACCTAACAGAAATTGCCGATGATGGTATCAAGGTGAAAGGCTTACAGCTAACTAATTAACTAGTGTCTAAACTATTTTCCTTATATGACTATGGAACGGTTGGTTGTCAAACGTATTTCCTCAACGTCATTGAGGATAAATGTAACACGTGTCATCGAATGTCATGTGGGTGTGTTCTGAAGATGATGAATTTATTCTGCGCAATATGTATTTAATATAAGTAGTAGTCGCACAGTTGTCGAACTTCGTTAAATTTAATTCCTTTTTACAAATGTTTTATTCATGTTTTTCTTACAAGTCTGTCTTGTGGGTTGCCGTTGTGGTAAAGAAACTAGATATTTCGTATATAGATTTCTTAATAAGAATTTGTATGTATTTCTATAATCTATAATAAATGTATTTCTCGTGTTGTACACGAGAAATACATTTATTAAAAAGAACTCGTATATTTGGCGTAACTGTAAAATCTAAAAACTCAAATAATCGCTCCATGTGGTGATCAAACCCATCGATTACTTGGCGTGACAAGGCGACTTCTTAAAACACTGTGCCGTTATTGTATTACTGTAATAGCAATTCTATAATGTAGTTTTATCTTGTTTTCAGGCAGCGAGATGCCAGTAAAGGAAGGCGCTAAGCGGCCCCTGGTTGGCGTCATAGACGATGGCACCAAAACTGTCAGATTTGTGGTAAATTTTCCATTATATTCTATAGCTTTTCTAACTAAGGTGGCAATAAGGCATACTGCAAGCCTGCATGGATGGCGGTAATCGTTGTCTTCCATTACTTGCAATGCCAGGTGTATCTATCGCTTGCGTGTTAAAATAAAAAATAATATATATAATAATAATATATATCATATCTTTAAAATAATTTAAAGATATGATTAAAGTAAAGGTATTGTAAAAGCTTTGAACATCCAGAACTTTTACTTAGCTGGCGAAACGCAATAACAGATTTATTATATAACCAGGATTTATGTAAGAGGATGGTATCATGGTTCTTTCATTGTTGAGCCTGTTTATTAATACATCACCATCTAATATATACGAGATTGACCTTGCGATCAAGAAGTTGTGGGTTAGAATCTCACCCACCCGCTACTGAGCTGGAGGGGTTAATAAATATACTATCATAATTTGTTATCAAAATGACTAGTCTTCATTTTAACCACTTGAACCATAGGTATGCATGGCTAGCAAGCTGCCAGAATATGTTTTTTGTTCTGGCATTGTAGCTATTGACAGGTTAAAAGAAAATTAATGCCAATACCGGGCTCTTATTATCGAATACGCACCTATTGAAAGATATAACATTCTGTCGCAACATATTATAATGTATATACATGTAAGTCATTAGATATAATCTAGATCCGTGTTAATGACATGTGATGAGAGCGTGCACTTGCATTATGTAATAGAGAGAGCACGCAGGGCATTTGACCTCCCGACATTTGTTTACTTATAGCTTTCGTTGGCATCATTGCCCGTGATTCCGATATGTATGGGAGTTCCCAATCGGATGCTTAAGACGGTCAATAATAGCCTGTCATTATTCAATACTGTATTTGGACGAAGAAGATCGTAATTGGTAATGCCAAGTCATTAAGAGAAATACTAGTAGATAGTTGCTGTTGTTTGTGCTGCTTCTATTGTATTATCTACACCGATTATTTGAAGCTAGGTTGTGGGATGATTTGTCTAACATTAGAACTTGGACAAACATGTTTATATTCAAATATTTTTGCGCGATTAGGTGCGCGTAATTCTGTTTGCGCTGCCTATGCATAGAGTATATTGCTCTCATACAAACTAAAGTAATTTTTCATTCTCCCTTCTTCTCTTATCTATGTGTTTCTCGTAATTTGATAAGTTCGAGGTACATCCACTGAAGTCTTGTCTATTTGACTGATCTATTGAATACTTTTTGGTCAATATTTTGAAGCCCATTCTTGCCAATCAATCATTATATATACTTAAGGTAGTAGGTAGTTGGTTCCCAACAACCGATCTATCTGATTTTTTAATTGAAGTTTGACATAGCTTCGAATTATCATGAAAATTGAAATCGCTAGTACATTTAGCTTTCGTTTATTAAGTCTTGTTACTACGTAATTTAATAAAATTCAGTTATATTCAGTTATATCAAACTTTGTCTGCGGGTCAAAGGTGCTACCTTTTTATCGTTTGGCGTAAATACCACACCCTCGAATATACAATAACAAGATTATTTTTGTTTATTTTTTGTCATCTATGTCGACCTATCGACCCGTGTTATCGATGACATACATACCGAAATGAATAAGAAGTTTTGGAGGGATAGATTTTGGCGGATGTACTCTGATCTTAATACAGACTTATGGAAAAACCTAACCATTTTCCAGAATGTCTCGATTACGATCACGTTCCGACGAGAGATCAGTTTTACAATATGTAAATTGAGAAACGTGTATGCAGTATATGATAGGAGTAAATGAAGCAAAACTAATACGTCAGGATCGCAGTGAATATTCTCTGATTAAATAGTAGAGCTTTCCGAAGCAAAGGAGATGTTTCACATTGGAAGCGCATAAAAATTGTCCTCTTCTGCGTACCGTTTTTGAAAAGTCATGAATCGATGTATGTGTATTAGTATAATATGATTTGAAATTTGTTTGCCGCTATACTTTTTTTCTAATCACTGGGAATGTTGGCGTAGCTGCCGATTTTTAATGAGGCATGGTGTTATTTATTTTTCAATCAGGAGATTCGCAGTAATAGTAGTGTTTTGAGTAGATGACAGTAGATTTGACTCAATGATAAGTAACGAAACTTGACTGGCGAAATGTGGGTGTGTTACATCGTGTCCTAAACCTTTGAGAATACAGTGTTGATGTTATGGTAAAATCCGTTTAAATTTGTAGATAAGTTACCCGGAATTTAATTTACTTAGTAAATACAAGATTTAACCTTTACTCAGTTTTAATTGGAACAATATTATTACTTTAATAATATTATTACTGCGCGATAAATGTTAGACAGTTTCTATAGTAAAGTAGAAGTTATCAGAATCCGGGAGTAATATAATAAATAAAATACCTATGTCATGACACATAGGTACATAAAGCTACGGTATGGCTCCTAGATTTACTATCATGAGGTCTAGAGTTCGGTTCTCAGATATTGCACTGCCGCCATTAACACACTCGGGCATTTTATTGGAATTTCCTGTTAGAAAATTTTCAATAGAAACACAGTTTGAAAATGTGCCCGATGGACGGGAATAGTATAGCCTCTATTTCTTAGTGTCTAAATCATACCTGGTGAAATTTTGGTATAATATACATTATATTTTTTCTTAAATAAGATTACATGATGAAACATTACGAGTATTCTAGTTAAACTCTCCAGCCAAGCTAGAATCTTGAACACAAGATTCTAGCTTAGCTGGGTTCGTGTCGGTAAATGGGAAGGATTGGATTCTATGATCTCTTGATTGCAGATTCAATGCCTTATTTATTTGGCTACCGCCGTCACTTTTGCGTACCCCTTTAGGTAAAATACAGGCCAATGCACGTATGAAAACCTATATTACGTATATCCAGTCTGAACCTATCTTTGTGTCACTCACATGGCCTAGCTCTTCGCCCAAAATACTCCATCATGGTAACGGATACTACTTAACTATCCACAGATATTTGAAGCTGAGAGTTCAGAAGAGTTGGTGTCGTACCAACTGGATAAAACCGAGGTGCAGCCTCATGAAGGCTGGTCGGAGCAGGATCCGCTGGAGATCATACACAATATCAGACTGTGCGCTGAAAACGCCATAGACCAGTTATTGGAGCTTGGTGAGTACCTATCCTTGACCCAGGTATCTTCTTAAAGACCCAACCGTTTGCCTGAACCTTCTAACCTAAATATAACGAACTTGGTGAATACCTTCCCCTGTTTCTGTTCTACCCACCAAGTTCATTATATTTAGGTTGAGCCTAAGACCAGATACTTACAAGAAGAAGGTTCTTGCAAGTATTGTCTCATAGGCTCAAACTTTTGCCTGTGCAGTAACTAAATGAAGAAATGATTTTAAACTTAGACTAGCTAAATGTTATCCTGTTAAATCAAATGTGTGGATACTGGCATTTTGCCTGCGACATAATAAATGAGATTATTGCATACTACTTATGTCATAAATGCGAAAATATTTTCGACGTTAAACCGCTGAACCGATTTTATAAATTTTGGCATGACGATCGCTACATTTGCGTAGCATATGAGCAATATTTTTTTTAATAAGCTAGACGATTTGTTGTTAATAATTTGAGGAATTTTATCCTGGTCCAGTGCGCCTTGGCAAAACTTACACAGTTTTGAGAAGTCAGTTATGTAGAGCGATAATTAACTATTTAATATGCGTCGTGGTATCGAACTTGAGACCTCTGTGACAGTTCAACGGGGTGTACTAGGCTATCGCTAGTATAAATGATTGCTGAATAATAACAAAGTCTCGATAACAAATTGTTCACGTAAATATAATTGCGAAATATAGTGTAGACGTCACAATACAATATCGTCCCCAAATTTGTTCATTTCAAACAGTGCTTACGTCATAGCTTAGCGTTTTATCTGTTTGCTTTATTACGAGAGTTATTTATGATACTCATTCATGTCTATAATATGACACTTTAGTATTAGAATGTTACTAGCAGGCAAATTTAATTAAGCTGGTAACATTGTGTTCTTCTTTTAATATGCATTGTAGAAAGATTTTAGAAGAAAAGTTTTGGCATCATTTTAATGGCGTATATTGTTTGCCTAATATGCCTTGATTGAAATTAAAAGCAAGATATATTTTAAAAAATCATTGGCTTATGTTCAGTAGTGGACTGCATTGAACTAATTGATTAAATGCAACAGAGGTTGAAACGGATTCAGGGTAGGGGCAGTACCAGATTTAATAGGTTAAGTTGAATATCATTTGAAATGAAGAGTTTAAATTGCAAATTTTAAAATATATTTTTATTTCAACGACATAAAAGGTACCAGCGATTACGACTCGATAATTTACCAGTTTTATAACACCACCGCGCTTAGTGCGGCATTTCATAGATTTTGATTGGGCGTTGATGTCGATGTGCTGTGTGTGAATACATAGTATTAATAGGTAATAGATAGAGACTACGGATTTCTTCTTGCAACGATCCTGGCATAATTTGTTTCTTGCCTTCTGAACACGCTCCGTTTTAGGTTACAGGGTAGGAAAAGGCTAATGGCAATCCAGAATATAAAAATTCTGGATTGCCATTAGCCTTTTCCCATAAAGTCTCTTTACTGGCCAGAGAATATTGGCCTAGGTCTAGCGTTTCCGACTGTCCGATTTATATTCTTATTCATTTTCTTTGACAATATTTTGTCGTCTATTCTTACATAACCAAACAGTACACCATTACCAATTCTTGCCGCTTGTAAACATGTATACAAAGAATACAAAGACTTTCATTGTAGTTAAGAGCTGTGAAAATTCGTTCTAAAAACTTATATAATTGATAATTTACAAAGCGTACAATCGCTTTCAAATACTTTACAAAGTATGATAATATAATCATTGCTTTATTTACGTTAACTTCCACAACCGACACACCGTATTTTTAAATCAGTGTCGTCGAATATTTTAATACTAATTATGAGTTCAGTCAACCGTTTTATATGCAAATATTGATGTATTTGTTTATTAACCTTAAGTGTTTATTAGGTTATTCGAAGGAAGACATCGTCACATTGGGCATCACGAATCAGAGGGAGACTACAATTGCATGGGACAAATTCACCGGACAGCCACTGCATGCAGCCATAGGTAAATATTAAAAATAAAAACTATTTTTGTATTGATATTAAAAGATTGGCCACTGGTGACAAAATCTAATTAAAGAAAAATAGAGGCTGATGTAATTCGACTAAATCCGGAACGTTTTTTTTTTTCAGTGTTTGTTATACCTATGCATTTAAGGGTTTCCTTTATTTGGCTGTACTTTAATGCATTCAATTTAGACAATGGATGACGCCTAAATCACTTTGCTTCGCTTTGTAAATATGGGACTGTGCTTTTACTCGGTTGTCTTTTTTACTAAACTTTAGTCAATGTCAATAATATTTCTTTTATTAATGGCATACTAATTACGAGGAGTATCAAATGTATATTTAAGTTATTATTAGAAAATAAATAAGAAAGTTGAGTTTATTTGATTTGATTTTGAATTGTTTTGACGTTTATTGCGTCACAAAAATATATTATATATATTAGAATTTGTAAGCAATATCTTCAAGTTTATGTATTAAGCCACGTGTTTTGTCTTTTGAAAC
The DNA here is from genome assembly GCA_930367265.1 of Catocala fraxini. Classification (NCBI taxonomy): domain Eukaryota; kingdom Metazoa; phylum Arthropoda; class Insecta; order Lepidoptera; family Erebidae; genus Catocala; species Catocala fraxini. The sequence goes on along the minus strand of OV884049.1, from coordinate 13,953,406 downwards.
TTGACTCAAAGCGACTGAATGACGCAAAAGTTTAACAAAATCCTTTTTATTTTGTTGATTGTTCGATGCAATCTATACAATATAGTAATAAATTTACAAACAAAACATTTTAAATTGAATACAACAAAGCAAGGTCATCGCATTTTACAATAACACTATAGTTACATACTCAGTATGAACAAGAGAGTAACTATAGTTTTACCGTTTTACCACTTCGACTAAATACTGCTTTTAGGCGACTAAAGGTCAAAAGATCGCCTAATTAAACCTGCATGTTGACCTGCTGACCTGGTTTAAGTGTTTGACTAATGTCTGGAACATTAAAAACACTGTTCAAAATTGATTTTGTTGTAGGCGCTTATAGAGCTACAGAATACAGACTCCCTATTAGGTCGGGTAAGAAAAGACCCCTTAAAAATAGAACTCATTACATTCCTATGTGTACGATTCGACTAGTTTAGATTCTAGATGATAAAAACATGTGTCTACTAAAATTTACTCCGTCATTTTTTCGTCTGGCAATCAATGGGAGGTAATACGCAACCTAAGTTATAGATGGCTCCTTCGGCGCAAAGAGTAAAAACGTATAAATCAAAACACATGGCAGCGTGTCAGTCCGCTAAGTTCGGTAGGAAGCGGACCGCAATTGTATATAAGTTATGGTAATCGCTTACTATAATTTGAATCGTATGTTTGTTGGCATCTTGGGTGTTTAATTTGCTAAAATTATTTAGACTGCTTTGATACATAAATTTTATACTTATGGTAATTTTACTGTTTGCTTTACTGACACCTTTAATGGACAAAGTTGCGTTTATTATCTTCTATTATGCAAATGTGTATTGGTAACTTTATTGTTTTAAGTTTGTAATACAGAAGTATGGACATATTTGTGGATTGTAAGTTATGTAGAATGTAGGTTGATAAACATAATCTCTTATTAGCTTAATGCAAAACGTACATTGCGAAATTCGTTTGGGCATTCCGTCCGTATCTTGGATATTTTTTAGGTTAGGGTGTAATTATTATATTAATTTGTTTAAAGACGAAACCATAGTAAATATATAATTTAATGTTTTTATAAGATGAATTACATTTGTTCGTGCGATAAATTATGCAATCCTTAAATATGACATCATTTCTGTTACATATATGTTATTTCATTTCTGGATCTTGCAGCTGCATCTACGCGGTTAATATTGTCTTCGTCCATCTCATGTGTAATGCGATCTTGACGTACCTAAAAGTTTAGCTCCTAAAGCTATGCTAGGCGATTACAGATCCATGGGCCTACCGATTGATTTAAACGCTGTCCGCCAATCACATGATTAAAGCACAACCTTTAACTCTATTAAAGTATATATGTATATTTATCCATTGTCTAGTACCCATAGTACAAGCTCTGCTTAGTTTGGGCTAGATGGTGTTGTGTGTATGTGATAGAATATTATTATTATTATTATTAAAGTATTATTTACTAGGTAGCACACCAGCTGACATTGTTTAAAAGCGTAGTAAAAAAGATGGCCTGCTTCCAAAATAAAATAAGGCAGCCTTTTAATCAGTATCACTAAAAGCCAGAATCCTATAAATATATGTTAACTGCAAGATCCAAAAATAATTCCATCTTAGTCTAAGACAATAAAATACTGACATTTATTTTTACAATTTAGCATGGAACGACATCCGAACTGACAGCACAGTGGACGCCATTTTGGCAAAGATTCCGGACCGCAACAAGAACTATCTGAAGAACATATGCGGTCTGCCCATATCTCCATACTTTAGTGCTCTGAAGATGAGATGGCTGAAGGACAATGTCAAGGCTGTAAGGCGAGCGAGCAGAGATAAGAGGCTACTCTTTGGTACTGTGGATTCTTGGATTGTGTGGGTAGGTGAACTTTTTATTAATAGGGTAGTTGCCGATGTTTGATTTGTATGTTATCTTCTATATTTTATATGTAAGTCGCATTAAAATTGTTTGCAAAATGATCAAGCAATAGGGTAATTCCCAAATTTCTTACTTATTTAAGTCAAATAGTTACATTACTCAAACCTTAAATAACAAATAATTTTTAATATTTTCTTATAAATTAGATACAAATCTAGAAATCTAGATACAAACGTTTCAAATATTGTAAATGCCAAATGACGGAAAAAGGGTGCACCATACAAACTGTGACGTAATCGCTGTTTAAGCTCTGCTGTCCGAGGGTGATAGCAAGATACCCCACTAAAAGCCACTTTTTCTAATATAAAAATTCAAAATATTAATTACTTCCTTGTTTTACAACCAATTTTGATACCGTTTGCACAAAAAGATTTCTTTTGATTTCTTATTGCTCTTATGTGTAAAATATTGTACAAAATCAAACACAGACATCTAGCTTATCAATATTTTAAATATTAGTATGAAAAAATAAAGTGTTGGCGTAGTATCTTGTTACTTCCCACGTACGCTCTTAAATAGCGGTTACGACAAATAATGGTATCGTATGTCGTCTTTATTTTTTTATCATAATATGACACCTCTTTCTATAAGATTAATAAAATTAATTAATAAATGCGTTTTTGATTTGGGTAACGTAGTTTTAGATATAAATAATGGCAATTGTTCAGTTAAACACTAGGTTGCTATGGAACCATAGCAACCTTGTATTTATAGCGCCAGGCCATAGACAAGATATGGCGCCAAAATAAAATGAGTTATCAAATATAGCGTCTCTTGTACGGTATATGTATAGTGTGGAGAGTTGTCTTTAAATTTGTGTCACTTTAGCGTCCCAATTTGTGACAGTAACGTTAATTTGTCGTCATATTAAATATTGAACGATTCGAAAATTCATCGATTTCGCATTCGAATATCAATTTTAAATGAAAATTTATTCGTAATTACTTTTCGGTATTTACATATTTGCATTGATTTCAGAATTTGACCGGAGGACCTCACGGTGGCTTGCACATTACTGACGTCACAAACGCTTCCAGAACTTTACTCATGAATTTGGAAACGCTGAATTGGGATCCTATGTTGTGCAGGTAAGCTTTAGATAGCATCACGCCTATATTGTAAGTAGTAGGATTTCAGTAGCAGTATAGAGGCTGTTACTGAAAACTTTCTCTATAGGAGAGTCCAGTAATACTTTACCTGATTCGGGAATTGAAATTAGAATCCTAACTAATATCCCTTTACCAGCCAAGTAAAAGTTTCAGATGTGAGCATCTTAACGAATATTATGAATGCGAATGTGAATTTGTTTGTTTGTTACGCTTTTACGCCTTAACTATTCGACTGATCATCATGAATTCTTCTCAGCGTGAGAAGGGTTAGGCCATAGTCCACCACGTCTAGTCTTTAGAATAGTATGCTTAACATTGATTATGCTTATAGTAATTATGCTTAAAAAATTATGCCTAAACAGTTATGACAAATTAATATTGTGCGTAACTATTATTAGGATAAGTAAAAGTATGCCATGTTAAATTCATCATCATCATCAGGCTATAATAGTCCACTGCTGGACATAGCCTTCCCCTAATGAGCCCCATAGCGCCCTGTCTAAATGTTACATTATGACATATAATTTTATGTGAATAAATAGGGAACCATCGTATATTTAATGGTTTTTAATCTGTCAGTACTACCTTTTTAGTAATTATACCAACCAATTAAGCTTCAAACGGTCCAGTAGTTCATAAGATTAGCTTGTTTAAACATACATTCTCTGAAACATTTTAGTATTAGTATAATTATATGTATTGCGGGTGGCCCAAGACCGGTCTGTGTGGAAGACCTTGGGGGAGGCGTATGTCCAGCAGTGGACGTCTTTTGGCTGAGATGATGATGATGATATATGTATTATGTTATATATTATTATGATGTTGCTTTCACTTTCAGGTTATTTGGGGTACACCGAGATTCTCTACCTCAAATAAAGAGCAGTGCAGAGATATATGGTGTTGTAAAGAATGATACTATACTAGATGGTATCAGGATATCTGGAGTGAGTGAATATTATGTTTAATTATTGACGTCAGTAAAGATAAGGTATGAATAATAAATACATAGTATTTGGTTGATGAATGCATGTATGGTATAGAGTAGCAATCGCGGCGGTTGTTGTAAGGGTTCGAAACCTACACGAGACAAAAAATTGTGTGATTTACAGATAATTGTTCCGGGTCTGGTTGTTCTTTATGTCCGGTGTTTGAGTGCTTATAAAGTTCCCCGCGATACAGGAAATAATCCTAGAGTGAGCGAAGTCCTATCGTATGTTTATATTTTCGTAATATTTTACAATATGTACTTTACCCAAAAAATTCATTCGTAGCCGATAAACAACCAGTATTAAGCGTTAAGTTTAGTAAAATAAGGTTTAAAGTGGCGTGTAATTGGTGGAGGTACACAATGTAGCGGCTCGTAAGCGAGCCGCTGGCAAAGGACAAGTAAACAATAGCTTGCTTAGTATAGTCTCCGCTACTGCTGCGCTGAGTGTTGTGGGTTCGAATCCCACACGGAACAATTGTTTATATGATGCAAAATTAATGGTTCTAAGTCGGAGTATAGTTTGTATCCGTTAATTATGTTTGTAAAGTCCCAAGTTTTCTTTCCTCAGCATAAAGTTCGCGACACAGTTTTTAATTCACATGAGCGATTGTTATGCTGCCATGTGTAACCTTATTAGGAATTTATATTTATTTTGTAAAATTTCGAGCAATATTTAAAAGAATTTGTCAAGTCACCGAGATTTGACAAAATCTTTCTGATCTAATTTCTCGTCGAGAAATGATCTCTGAGATGGTATCGACTGAGACAAAGTATATCGATCTCTTAAGCCACGAAGGGTTTTTGCAAATTTGTTTATTCAATGTCTAGCTAAGAAATTACATCTGTCTCGATTTTCACCAAGACAAATCAATCGCCTCCTACTCAACATCTTAGTGGTATCAAAATAGGAGTGGTGTTGTGGAGGAATGTGGTGTGATGTCTCTCCAGCACAAAGAGGATCCTCCGACCAGGCTGGGTGATCGTGCCTGGCAGGTCGCGGCTCGACGGTTGCTGTCAGGAGCTTGTATATATACTTAGTAGCTGTGTAACTTTCACCTGTGCGATGCAGAATTGTATGGAGAACGTCATTTTAAGCGCTTTTTGTGTACAGCACCGTCTGTTGGATGTAGTCGGAACTTCTTAGTCAGTGCGGAGTTACCATAGTGTCATATCCTTCTCTTCTCTAACCATATATATTTTCTTTTGCAGATATTAGGTAACCAGCAGTCTGCCCTCGTCGGTCAGAACTGCCTGCAGGCGGGTCAAGCTAAGAATACGTACCGGAGTGGATGCTTCCTGCTGTACAACACCGGCACCAGACGGGTTCAGTCCACCCATGGGCTGATCACCACCGTCGCTTATAAACTAGGCCCGGAGGCGCCCCCTGTGTATGCTTTAGAAGGTAAATGATTTAGAAGAAAGTAAATTTTTAGGTAGGATAATTTATATCGCTATATAACGGAGGATTTCTAAAATATAAGTTCCTTTATTTTTAAAATCTTTGGCGTATTTATTCCTTATGGAGTCTGGAACATAATTTGTAAACCATTCCTGGAATTGGGCGCTGATAGTTGTGACACAGTTTTTAATAATTTTACTGTTTCTTTTGTACTATAGATGTAAATTTAACTTATTCTAAATAAACGTTATTATTATTAAGCTGTGACATTTTGTAGTGCGGTATTTTGATAGAATGTTTTAAAACAGAAGCTCTTTGTTCAACTCAGCGGTCGAACTTAGAACCTCATTCCATCAATAAGTCGAAAGCGTGATATTGAAGAATACAGATAATTAATCATTAATATATTATGTTTCTTCCATAAATAGGTTCCATAGCAGTAGCCGGCGGTGCGATGAAGTTCCTCCGCGATAACCTGGGACTGATTAAAGACGTCGTCCAGGACACGGAGCATATTGCCGGTCAGGTGTTCTCTACAGGGGACGTGTACTTTGTGCCGGCGTTCAGTGGACTGTACGCGCCGTACTGGAGGAAGGATGCTAGAGGGTTAGTACTCTTCAATATTATAGCGTTAAATACCAGCCTTTGGTTAATACCAGCGTTATGGGTAATGTGCGAGTGACATCGCTGGTAAATACCAGCGTTATGGGTAATGCGGGAGTGACAGCGCTGATTGATATTAGCGGTATGGGTAATGCGCGAGTGACAACGCTGGTTAATAACAGTGGTATGGGTAATGTACGAGTGACACCGCTGGTTAATAACAGCGGTCTGGGTAATGTGCGATTGACAGCGTTGGTTGATACCAGCCGTTCGGGTAATGTGCGAGCGACACCGCTGATTAACACCAGGTATGGGTAATGCGCGAGACACACTGCTGGTGAATACCGGTGGTATGAGTAAAGTGCTAGTTACACAGCTAGTTTATACCAGCGACATAGATAATGTGCGACTGAACGACATTGCTGGTTAATACAAGAGAACGGTAATTACAGATGCCATGAAGATGCAAAAAGAAAAGTTACAGGAGAGGTAATTATATGGCCTTTAGAAACTGGCGAGTAAGAACTCATGTCACTATGAGACTTGGGAACATACAACTGCAACACGCATTTTAGCTTGAATTGAAAATTTAAATAGAATGATATAACAATTTTGTCGTCTTCTTCATATCGAAATCGTGTCACTGAACATAAGTCCAATTTAACAATAAATTACGTAATGTTTTAATTTATTGCAGTATAATTTGCGGGTTGACAGCATTTACAACTAAGAACCACATCATAAGGGCTGCTTTAGAAGCTGTGTGCTTTCAGACAAGGTGTGTATTGTTTTCAATTCAAATACATAATGAGAAGAACCTTTATATATTCGGTACTCGAAACCTTTATAGTTCTAGATCCTTCGCAATATTTTAATATTTAAAAACATTTTTTTTAGTATTTATTTGCACTAATAATATTTAGTTTGCGTTGATTAGCTTATCTAGGACCTGTTTTTATTCCTTCTATCCAAAAAGACAACTCCCGCGCTAGAAACAATTTCTGTGTCGCGATAGACTCTACAAAAAAAACAACGGACCTAAAGAACACCTAGAAGCGAAACAACATTTTTTTGCAGATCACATAATTTTTTTGTCGGCGCAGTGGAAGTGGGAGACCTTCACTTAATCCATTACGCCATCACTGCAGTCTACTAAGTGGTTAGGTTATCAACAACGTGAAACTGAATTCAAAGAACAAAGCGTTAGATGGATTTTATTTGATAACGAATTACTTCTCTAGTCAACCAGCTAACCTTAGCAAAATCCCAAGTTTAAAAAGTCTGTTATAATATTCTCTAATAATGAATATTGACATCTCAAATAAATAAATAAATAATATTTTTTTGTGTATAGGGACATATTGGAAGCGATGAACAAAGACTGTGGCATGCCACTGGCTAAGCTCCACGTGGACGGCAAGATGACATCCAATGACCTGCTGATGCAGCTGCAGGCTGACCTCGTCGGTATTCCTGTGTGTAAGTATCGGACAATTTTTCCATTTACTATAAAACAGTTGAACCTGTTTTGATGTAATTCGGCATTGAATAGTGTTACACATTTTGTCATAAAATGCTGTGGAATATAGCTTGGACATGGGGGCAAAAAGTAAGCTGCTTTTTTTAAAAAACATAGCCAATATCGCGCTTGTATTATCTAATAATAAATAAATAAAACAAAATATAATGTATTGCTTCAAATAATTCGTTTAGAGAAAATTGTGTTTGGGATCTTCTTTTAACCGGTCGTATACCGCCGGCTCGCATACCAGCCGGCAGATTTGTACCCGTCGTAGGCCGGTGGCTCGCATGCGAGCCACCAAATTGGCGCCAAAACGCTTAAGCTTAAGCGAAGGCGGCGCGCGGCGTTTTGGCGCCAATTTGGTGGCTCGCATGCGAGCCACCGGCCTACGACGGGTACAAATCTGCCGGCTGGTATGCGAGCCGGCGGTATACGACCGGTTAAGAAAATAATGCCTGTAGTAGAATATTATCTGTATTTACAACTTGTTAATGCCTGATATGCATCTCAATTGTCCTTTACATTATTATTTATCAGATATTATATCATTAAAATTCCATCACATTCGGATGTATGATTTGAAATTACATATGTTAACAAACCGATATGAAATTTTATATGTAGACAAAATCAAGTACTTACAGAGTCGATCTTATGTAATCGAACTACAGTCAAGAAAAAGTATATTATGACTGTGATCTTAATGAACCTTTTGTTTATTCGTCTTCATGAACTAAGTAAACTAAATATTTGTTTTCGCTGTAGTGCGAGCCCAGTCGTGGGACATGTCGGCGCTGGGCGTGGGCGTGGTGGCAGGTGGCGCCGCGGGAGTGTGGTCGCTGGACTCCTTCCGCACACACGCTACTCAGACTGACACCTTCTTACCTACCACTACGGACGACGGTTAGTATTATTCCTTTAACGTTTCTGACTTTTTGAACAGGTTTAAAAAGTAGCACACTGGCGGCCAGTCATTTTAAATTATGTTGCAAGACTGGCTAGAAGCCGCAGAATTAATCTTGCGCCGCGGGGATTTATATAAACATTGAAGCAGAAAAAAACAGGACACCCAGATCAGGAACAGTGGACAGTGGATCACACAGATTTTTGTCCGGTGTGGGGATGGAACCTCGGCTTTAACTTAGCGTAGTGCCAATGCCGAGGCGAGCACTACGCTATCCGTGCAGTCGAAATATCGAGTACAGACTCATTAATTGAGCATTTCGACACATTATTAGATACTAATTTAGTGTATACGCCCTATGGTAATGTGGTCTCGGTTCCTAATGCCGTGTTGAACTAACACATAGTTATTAAGTTTTACTGTGTAAGTAATCCTTAGTAGCAATTTGAAATTGGAATAATGGCGATATTTCACATCCTACGGTAAGCACGTACCCTGCGCCCGGTTTTTCTCCGAGCGTATCGAATTCAATCCCATCGGACTATGAGACTGACGAAGTGTAGTGTAAATGTATACGCATACACTTGTGTTCATAATATCTTCTGCACTAATGGCTAGTCTCCGATAATATTGGTCACGGCGATCCGAAATTCAGTCTGGAGGACATTATTACTATATCACTGACTGGTTGGTCCAATGTGACCAACCATTGATTGATAAATCACAAATCTGTAATGATGGATTCGCAAATCAGCTGCAAACATAGTAATATTTACAGCTGATTTGCGAGTTTCCTGTTTCAGTAAACGTCACGAGAAATTTGTTATTGGGTTCACCTGTCAGAAAATTGGTAACAGGAATTTGGTTAAGAAGCGGTTGCTCGCCTTATAGTTAGTGGTTAAGGTAGCCTACACTCGCTTGCAATAGTAGGATCAATTGCGCGTTGCCGACTTTAGGAAATGTAATTGAAGAATTGGAATTTGAATTGGCAAGTCCCAAATGTGGTATGGCCTGGCTATGAATATATATTCATAGCCAGGATTTCGGCAATATATATATATATACATACATACATACAGGATATACAACTTCAGGATGGCTGAAGGTTTTGGGATACAATTTTCTAATTACTATGTCTATTACAGATCGCGACTCAAGATACACAAAATGGAAGATGGCGGTCCAACGTTCGCTAGGATGGGCGACAAGTAAAAAATCAATCACCATGACAGGTCAGGCAAAACGAAAGTGTAGCATGGCAACACAGCCAAGTATTGACTTGCATACACCACCGGACAGTAGGAAAAACTCACTATTTGAAAACCATATTCTAGACATAAAGGTAGATAAAAATTTAGACGAAGGAGTCAACTCTTACGTCGAAGATTTACTACAATATTCTGCGCGTAAATTTTCTCTTTTTGTTCCCGTAAAAACGCGTAAAACCGAGCACACTATACTCGATGACGTCGAGTATTTCATGAGTAAGAAAGAGTGTGATTATGGTATGTGCGAGTGTTGCGACACTGAGAAAAAGCTCCAGACCAACTGGGAGTCTATTGAAGAGATTATTGAGAATGATCCGGAGATAATTTTTGATTGTGATGATAATCCCATAATGGTTGAACCAGTTAGAGTTACTGAACCGTTTCTGAGCTCTCTTAGCTTAGGAGCAGCATCTATAAGTAAGAAAATCAACTTCGATAAACTGCCCGGCCTTTTTAAGACTATCTATAATAAAATTTCTAATGGCCCGATGACGTGAGTGTTCTCTGGTTAGAGGTACGATTATATTCGTTCGCTTAGCCTCGAATACTGATTTGTTATTTCATAGTCATGTTCCTAAAGAGTTTTTATGAACTTGCACTACACGAAAATCTTTTTAATAAGTGCGCAGACTTGTTATATACTTGTGAGTTGGTTAGAAATTATAAAAGCAAAGAATCATTCGGTAACACAAAAGCCCCAAATGTATTTACATATTTCAAACGATGACTCTTTAGTACGTAATTTGTTATGTAGATGTCGTAGTTTGTTCCTAAAATTGTTATTAAAATGTGATATTTTTTATTTTAGAATTGTCCTGAAATTGTAGGCTTAGGATTGGATCTCATTTAGCCGCGCAAGTCAGCATCGGATATGTGTATTTCGAGTTCGTCTAGTGGTAGAACAAGATGTTTTCTCGTCAACTGTGATGATTAAAGTTTGAATAGGTTACTTTTAAATACTAAATCAAGTTAATTATTTCTCATTTAATGTGCTTAATATTTTGTTTATGTAGGATTTATTTAAAATAAAATTCCTACACATTTGATGTGTTCAAATATATTGTTAATATTCAATTGCATGTGTGGCCGCTCTGTTATATATTAAATTATATATATATATAATATTTGCTCAACTCTTTGTTACAACAAGCCATTATAATGGTATTCTTTATAAGTTTAGTAGCATAGCTGTGCTATCAATCTTAATGTGGTTGATGGTTAATGGGTTACTTGCAAAGCTTGGAACCGTTTGACAGCCATATTTATCAGTTTTCTATTGCGTGATGTATAAACATAGTTATACAGAGGCTATGTCATAATATTTAAAAGTAAGTATCGATCTCCAGACCTTATATACATGAGCGATAACGATACGCATATTAGCAGACGCTGACGCGCGCGGCTATATGGGGTTCAACCCTTATTTGTACTTAAAAGCAAAGTACCACGTGATATGTAGTAGAAATACGTTATTCGATATACCAAGTCAATTCTTTTTTGTATATATCTTTTACAAAAGGTATTATAAAAGACATTTAGTATTATAATATCTCGATTATAGTGTGAAAAGCGCACATTAAAGTTGGAATGGGTCAGTTGTGCTTCAAATAAGAACTTTTTAATCCCAGAAAATATTCAGGCCTGAGAAAATAGTCTGACTTTGATTTTAAATAGTTGTTTTGATACAATTTTTTTGCTTCTTTTGAGCAGAATTTATTTTTGTAATAAACAAGAAGAAAATTACCTACTTTATTGATAATGTGTTGCTTCGGCCCGTAGTCATCAATAATATGCGCTGTAACACCTGAATAAAATATTTATAGTTTCTGTCTTAACCTTCGCTAGTTAGTATTGTGTCCTCGTTATACAATGTAATTGTTTTACTAACATTAAAATAAGACTGCTATTAACTTGAATATTGAATAAAATTATTTATTTATCCTTTTGGGTCTTTAATTTATTTTTGGTTACTCCTTGCATGAGATGTGTCTGCATGAAACTTCAAAATAAAAATAGAATATCATCTTAATTATTTGCATGTCACGTCAAACCTTTTTAGTTCTTTATTTTCATAATGGTTACCTAAAAAGCTTGTCAATAATTGTATGTCAATAAAATTTCAAGAAGAGAACATCCATTTACCTTTTTGGAGGTTGGTAGCAACTGCATTAGTTTGAAGAAAAACATGTGGTTTATATACTCCAATAAATAAGATAAATCTTTATGTTCAGATAAGCTTGATATGATAAAAAAGATTTGGCTGGGATTATGCAATTTGCGGCATAAAACTAGAGCCATTTCATTATTGGTTGTATGTGGTATAATTTACGATTCAAATATAAATGGCAGTGCTATAAAATCTGAAGATAATATAAATATAAATGATTATTCTTATGACACTAGGCTTAATCTAATTGCTTATTTACAACTGTGATAAATGCATATACATAATAATAAATGTTTTTTTGTTTACAACATATTAGTTTCCAACCATTCATCCTATAGCGATGGAACATTGGTGAATAGTTCTAATATTAGTTAGTACAAGACAATGCTATAATAGAACTTACCCCTGAGACATATTCAAGCATGCTATCTCTACATTACTCATAAAAATTAACTAGATATGGCCTCGGTCCTCTTCATTACAACCGGTAATATCTCATTTTCTCACATAGTTGCAGAAAGCGGACGAGCGAGCGATAAAACAGATACTTTGGCTTATATAGACGAGTGGATTGTAATTATACCAACAGCCCTTTTTATAAACTCCCACTGCTGGGCACGAGCTTCACCTTAGGTTAACCATGCAATTTTCTTGAATTAGTCGCTTGCATTTTACTCGCGTCGTGTACTAGAGTGATATATATACTAGATATGTCTTAGACAAGTTGTGCATGTATGTATGTTGTTCATTTATACACCTATATATAGACAATATTTGACTACATCCATCGAAATGCTCTGATTAGTTTATTTACACAGTATAAGCATAAAATACATAGTACAGAATGCCACAACTATACGAAGAGTGGAAACACTAACCCACACAAGGGGCGTGTGGGTATTATTTTATTAAGTCTGTCAAATCCCAATTGCTATATGTGTGTTTTCTTGGTTTGTATTAAGCTGGCCATCTGTATATATGTAATCTGTGGTATGAGGGACAATGTAATAAAAATTCAAAGTCTATTCGGATCATCTTTCTGAGCTACAGTATAATGTGTTATTCTAAAATAATTAATTAGTATACATCTTATAAAATATATTTAACAACACATTAAATAATTTAAAGAAAATAGCAAGTAACTAATAAAATGTGATGACGTCATGATTCAAAATTCAAGAGCTCGAAATAAATGAGTACAAAAGTAAATCTGATAATGTCGTTCCTTATTACGTGGACAATATAACGTTGCTGGCAAAATATGCGTGTAATACTCCTCTGCCTGCCTCTTCAGGGGTATACAAGAAAAAGTCTATGTAATGTATGTATTTATTTGTACTAAAGATTCAATGACTTGCTCAGAATTATGAACCGAACGGCATTTTTGTTCTTGTCCCTTGCACTCACATGGCCATATATCATACCTAGGTCTGGCTGGATATCTCATTGAACGACGTAAGAGCTCATTATTCTTAATATATTCTTCTTAAATAAATACTATAAATATTTCACTTCTACTATTACTACTCAAACTTTATTACTAGTGAATGTAATTGTATTAGGTGCCAAATCTGTAGCGAGGTTCATAATACATAATTATGATTAGTTACTATTCACCTACCAAATTTGAAAATTGTAGGTATAATATTTATAAACGAACATGTAGACTTGTCACGCCCAATTAATTCAATATTATATTTCAGTTTATAAAATAATGATAATAGTAATTAAAATGTAGTTTTTAGTACACATATGTAAATATTTAAGTCCCTTTATGTTGGATAAATAAAATTAGTGATTCAGATAGCAGATAGCAGATAATTATGTTTCAAGGATTATCATTACATTATTTTATATACATGTAATTATGTTGAATATTACATTATTATATATAATTTAACAGACTCAAGAAATATAGGTTCCTTCTTGCAGCAAAAATATTGTTTGTTCAAATATGTTATATTGATGAGATTGTTAAAGAGTAGTATTTAACTGTTCCTCAATTTTTTGACTTTGTTCTAGCAAAAATAATAATTGCACAGCAAAATATGCTTACTAAAATATTTTAAAGAGTTCAAACTATGTCGACGGAGCCCCGCGAACGCATTTTTGGATGGATTTAAGAAGGAACCTAACATAACCCAACCCTTCCGAGACGGAATGCAGTGATTTGAGGCGTATAAGTGCTCGTTATGATATATTTTAGTAAGCATATTTTGCTGTGCAATTAGTATTTTTGGTGGTCATTATATTTAATCCCATCTAAAAATCTCTGATTTAATTTTATAACTTTATGTATTTTTCAAATCCAATTCAATGTATGTACTGTCATCCGCCTATTGACCTGTATTATGGATATTTTTTTGGTCTTCTATGGATTTTTTATGGATTTCTATATAACCGATTTTGTACTGAGTTATTTGTTCCTTTTTTGCTGATTTAAATCCATCGGTTCTCAATCGCCTAACCAGAATTTTTTGAACCGATATTGATATGGTATAGATATAATATTTTAAAATTAAGAAATATAGTGTTTGTGACGACATTTCAACATTCATCTACCAAGAAATATGTTACCTACAGCGTGGAATTTTGTGATTTCAAAACGATAAGTACCTTTTTCCATACATTTAACTTCTGTAGAATTAGAAAACATTAATGAACTATTTAAAACCCATTCATTCATAGTCTGGTTTGTCGCTTCTGATTTGATTTCACAAATTTCCACAGCTATCTTTTAATTATTTTTCTTGTTATCAGTTAATTTAAATTTATTTTTCTTTTACAGAGGAACGCTACAGACTTCTCGCTTCGATTCCGGCATCTTTATTTTTAATAGGTAGCTTCACAATGCTAGTCGTATCAAATATGATCAAGAACAACACAAGTCATTAGTTGATAAGCGAAATTAGACTCTATTCGTTTTAGAATAAGTATTTATTTCGTGACTATGATGTACGTAGAAAAATCGTTGTTATATATGTATGTTTAATGGGAAATCAATTTTAGATATTTGTTGTATAGCATTGGTGTAACTGAGTTTACACGTATTTAATTATATTTTAGTCATTAATCTTTATTGTTCTCAATGTTTAATGGTGAATCGACAGGTAAAAGGCGTAGTGATTTAAGTGCCATCAGCGCTTATGCTTTATTTATGCATAGGCTTTCCATATTGGTTTAGATGAAGAAAATTTCAAATATACATATATAGAAAATTCTATTCTAAATATGTATAATTTAAAAAATATATAATAGTTAATAAATAAATAATGCATGTTATATAACTCGATGTTGCAAAAAATGGCGCTTACAATATTGCCTTTTACCTTCAAAATAATTCTTGTAATTTATTTATATTGCTATAATTGTAATAGAATTAAGTAGCAAATTGATTCAAATGTAGATATCTGACAGAAATTTATTTATTATGGTGAGTCTCGAGATAAATAAATATGCTAAATATGGCATGACAGTGAAATTGTTTCGAGAGTTACAATGCCGGCGTACAAAAATTAGCAACACACTATACACTGTTCTGGACACTTTCAAAAGCCAACATGCTACAGCACACATTTTGCAATGTCCATCTTATTACAAGGGCCATCAGTCGACATTTGAATAATATACAATGGCGCATACGACATTTTGTGCGGGCAATTAAGCTATTGCTTATTTGCACGATGTGTTACTAATATTAATATGTGGCATTAGTAATTTTAAGGAAGTGTAAATCGTGATCAATTGAATATCATTGTAATGCCTTATTGGCTTGTTCTCGCAAACTGTATAACATAATAATATGTCTCGAGTTTATCAAATTATCATTCTTTAATAGCTAATTATACTGCATTTATTATTACCATCACAATTTTTATAAATTTGTAATTCATTTCGCATTTTCCGATTAATTAGATCAAAATACTATTTATATTGTCTGTGATTTTATAAATGTATCAAATTATATATTGACGGGTCAATGACGAAGTGATTTAAGCGCTTTTATTTTGTGTTATTGTCTTATGTTTGATATTAATATGAAAAGAGCAGTTCGTTAAACAACATGCGAATCAAATGACGTTATAAGTCAAAAAGGTTTAATGTACATACAATCGAGGATACGAACGCCAGTCATCACCTTAAAGGCGACTTTTCTTAGCAAGCGCTTCTCTTTCCTGTTGACTTCACATTTCTTAACGACATATATTGTCTGCTCGTTACACATTATAACTTCTATAGGTGTTGTTTCTTTTTTTATCATGTTTATTGATTTACAATGTTATTCGATTCGGATGCTGGAATGTTATGTTTAACTATTCTGCCGTCATAAGGAAAAAGACGTATCTGACATTTTTTTGGATATTAAGTTGTTTACTTATTTGGAATCAGTAAAAGAAGACGCATCTGTCTGTATTTTTATATTAAATATAAAAATATTAGCAGTTACGTTTTTTTATGACGGCTGTATTACCGTCATGTATAATTGAAAGAAAAAGCCAAGATTGCACATACCATTGTCTCGTCAAACTAATGGCGCTTAAGTCCTTTATTTTACTCGTCAATATAATATAACTTTTTAAACGAAACCTGTACAAAATGTAACTTTTCTATACTTATTTGTAGATTGGACCTTGATAAGACTAAGTGTAGTTATAAGACAAATCTAGTGATTATTAATTTGGGCATTTTTTTACGATTGTTTTTTGATATTTTGCTAATCATTCCTAGCTGCTAACTGCCTTCCCTTATTATTACCATATTTTTGCCTTACGTATGTGTTTATAAATTTATTTAAGAGACCTATTCCACTGCTGATGATACTTATACTATAAAGAGACATATGACTTTATATTTGACTTTTCATATGTTGGAAGAACGTCTGGAACTACATTAAAAAAAATTGTTTCCACAGGCTCAAAATTCTCTACAGAGTACGAAATTATCTTAGCGTCACTTTGAGAAAAATACTTGTAGACAGCTTAGTGTTATCCAAAATTAACTATTGTGACGCTGTGTATGGTCCCTGCCTCTTAACCAGAACACTACATCTAATACAGCGTGTGCAGAATGCGTGTGCCCGGTATTGCTTTGATATACCCCGGTGAAATCATATAACGCCTCACTTAAATAATAATGACTTACATAAAAGCAGCGATAGCTCAGTGGGGAGACCAACAGACTGCAATGCAGAGGGTCTCGGGTTCGAACCCACGTCGCGCACCTCTGACTTTCGGAAGTTATATGACTTTTCGAAATTATGTGCGTATTCATTGACAATTATCGCCTGCTCCGTGCCTCGGAGAGCACGTTAAGCCGTTGGTCCGACTGCCATGAACATCTATGGCGATCGTTATTGGGAAAGTCAGTACCCTCTAATATCCTGAAACTGGTCTAGCCTTAGGGTATCGTTAGCCTTCGAGTTGCGGAGGTCAGGTGGCAGCCGCTCCGTGTAAAAACTGATATCCAGTCAAATCCGGTTAGACCAGAAAAGCCGACCCCAAGTGACTTGGGAATAATAAAAGGCTAAGACAGAAGAAGACATAAAATGCTAGCGCGGCGTAAACTTCATTTGGCAACATTATTACTCGGAGTGATAAGTACGGGTAAGCCTCAATACCTTTATAATAAAGTAAGGTGGAGGCAAGATCACTACAGTTACAGCTACAAGCCGCTGTCAATACCTCGATACAAAACCACAGCCCTCAGGGGATGTTACAAGTATGCTGCTACTCACATATGGAATGACCTGCTTCCGCCGATAAGATCCCTGAGAACAAAGAGAACCTTTAAAATACATTAAAAAAGTATTTGTTACAACAACAACAGAAATTTGATCAGGACAAACATAACAAATTAATTTAATTCTATTTATATATATATATTTATTTACTTACGTTAGATATGTTTATGACCAGAAGGCTATATACTTAACAAGTAGGTATATAACCATAATTAGTGTAGGTATATCTTACAGGCTACGGTACATAGGGTGGCATGGTTGACATGTTGTCGTAGCAATATCATGGGGCATAAGGGGCATAAGGGGTGAGCTGAACATTGTGAGGGTTTTTGACGTAGAACCTGAAGCAAAACATACGCAATGGATAGTAGATTAGCATTTATTTATTTTAATATTATGTACCATAGTTATAATTTATATAAATTATTATTATTATGCATACCTGTATTAATTAAGTTCTGGATTGTCATTGCAGTGGTCGTTTCCTCGAGTTGTTGGCTTTGTACAATATAATTCCATCCGTGCCAAAGGACGCGGTCCTTTATTATTGCACAATGTTTTGGTCACACGACCTCTTTGTTGATGCGGCGCGGCGGCTAAATGAATCACGCGAGCTCCTCGCTCACTGTCGCGATACCAGACGAGTGAGACACCATTATGTGCAAGCGAGAAACAATATGGGCGAGAAAAGATATTGGCTAAACCTTGTGAATGTCAACCGTTAGTAGGTTATTATTGAATATTATATTTATATACATTAAACTATTGCGCCAATTTATATATATATGTATATATGCTCATCAATTATAATTTATATATACATGGTGACTGGTTAAACATTGTACGTACTTAAGGACATGAAAAGTTATGGTCAGACGGAACGTATAAAAAAAATTAAATCTGTGTAACCTGCAAAGAAAACCTTTCTGAAAATTTGTATGAAATATTCATAAAATGTGGACACTGCGCGGGTCGCACACAGCTGTGCGCGCCACGCTACCGAGACTAATGACCTTTGATAAGAAAAGAACGGTCGGGGATGCAAATTCGGGAGAGTGCGTGGCAGGCAATCTACGAACAATAAATAGAGATTAGGTTGGGTAGTTGTCAAATGAAATCGATGCACGATAAAAATTGTGACGTAAGCGCTATTTAACCGCAATTATGCGAGAGAGCTATACAACGATCCTGCTTGATCCAAATTAAAAATATTAACTATTTCCATATTTTGTAAACATATTATTGCAGTTTGCAAAAAAGGAAAATTGCTCTTTAATGTAAAATCTTATATATAAAATTCTCGTGTCACAATGTTAGTCACCATACTCCTCCGAAACGGCTTGACCGATTCTTATGAAATTTTTTATGCATGTTTAGTAGGTCTGAGAATCGGCTTCTATCTATTTTTCATACCCCTTAGTGATAAAGTAAAATATTAAAAATAAGAAAAATTACTTTTGACAGAACGAAGTCTGTCCGGGCAGCTAGTAATATATAAAATCAAACATCAACATAGCTACGCTATTGTGGGCTATATTATGAATGTATAATCATCGTTTTGTTATTGAGGTCTTATTTTTATGATTATCATTCTATCATCCAAAGTCATGTGTATAGTATATTGTGTTTAGTTCATACATTTCTGATAGGCTGTACTGTAAAACCATTCCTATCGCATTATTAGTTGTAGGTTATTGTGTTACGTATTTAGTTTGGGAAATGGTGTTATATGTAATTTTTAGTAAATGATTGTGCGATAATTTAATTACTTTTTAATTTTATTTATTGTTCTTTGGGGAACAAACAGATATTATAAACATAAAGACAGTAAGATACAAATAAAACATAATCCAGAAGAGTTGCCACACATTGCTTTTACATTCTGCGACGGATATTAAAATTATGTAATAAAGTGTCAAATAAACAACGCGATAAAATCCGTATATAGTAGCTTAATTTCAATGTTAAGCAAAGTTATACGTGACGCGGATTTTTTATTGTTATGTTACGTTTACTCAAAACATAATTAAAGGGAGGCATTTTGATATTTTTTATTTCATATGCTGTGATGTACTAGTAAGTAATCGATCAAAAATTATTAAAAATATATATTTGTTTGTCCTTAAATTAAACCTATAAATCCTTTTAAGTATAGGTTTTATTACCTCCTGTTTGAATCATTATAATTATGTTATACATAATATGTAGGTACCTATATATATTATATATATTTAGTATGATTATTCATATTAATTTTGTTATGTTTTTCTGATACACTAACAATGTGACGTACATATTCATAAATAAGTATAATTATGATTATAATTGTCAAGACGGTTTTTTTATATATTTATAATAATTATTGTATTAATAATAATTATTGTTTTGATTGATAATATTTGAATTATATTATGTTTATTGATTAGGATTACGTTTGATTGGATTAAAGTATGTTCGGGTAAATTGTTGAATGTATCTAGAGAATTACAAAGAAAATATGATTAGACAGAGGTTTCAATACAATGCGGAGAAATAAATGCACTCATACACATAAACACCGTATGGTACTAAGTCAGTGTGTAAAATACTGCAATAAGCCGAAATTTTTTTTATGTGTGGGCGTTTGTTGACGCTTACGTAGCTTTCCGCGGGGCGACGCGCGAGACGGAGAAGTTATGTCGGACTCACCGAGGAAAGATAGTGAGCGACATCCCGGTAATACCGACTAAACCCACCACGGTTTTCGTCGACATAAATTAAGCGAACTGGCGCGGCGGGGCCACGCGAATCACTTTCACATGCAAATCGCGACCCCGAGGTTAAATTTTAACCCTATTGTCCCCTTGATAGGGACGGACATACGCCACAGAGGCGCGCGTGGGACCACGCACGTCGCTTCTCGGACCTGGTGCTGATCGGGTGGCGGACAGGCCCACGAAGCCCATTACCCCCAGATCACACCGCAGGTGGCTAGAGGTCGTCTCGCGCCCTCCGGCACCCGGTTAAGCCGACTTAGGCCAACTAATGCAATATCGTTTTTCGCTAGTCATCAATTGTCTATGTGTGAGTGGATATGTTTTCTTGTATTGTATAGTTCCAGTCATCTATACTACTTATGTTTATCTTGTGTCAATACTATTTACTCAGGCTCACTTATTGTAACAGAATAAAGAAAATACAGACGCGTCATGGGCTCCAGTTGTTGTTAAACATTCCGATTTAAGTATACGAAACACCTATCACTATTCTACACATTCTCAAGATGACTCCATTGAACTACCTGGAAACTGAGTACTGCTGCGTTATATTCGGTGTCCATGACGTACCTACGCACCTAAACTGCGCCTGAGAAGCACAATTCTTAAGCTGCGGTAACCCATGAGTAGAGTAAGGCATCAATCGAGAGGTCACGGGTTCGAATCCCACCCAGTACACAATCAAAGTGACCCCACTTCTTACACAAACACTCTTGGACGGAGGGATCGGCAAGAATCTTATCTGATATTTATAAAGAGTAAATGTGACGCTAAGATAAGTAGGTATGAGAAAAATGTTCACAACTTATTCTCCAGTTTCCAAAGAGAAACGAGCCATGTGAATGCAGAATAAGTACTCCTAATATTTCTTAATAAAATCTATAATATTCTCGTATCATAGGTAACTATAACAACTCATAATAAATATGGCTCCTCTCTCAGGTATCAACCTACCAGCGAAAATATTAAAATGTATGAATATATATTTTTCATATATTTAGAAAAGGACAAACAAGTGCCTAATCCACCGTGAGGACAGATACTTCGTCCCATGCTTTGTGCTCTAATATCCTACACACGCTGGACTGGTTATCCTGTACAAAGTGACAGCTATGTTTTGTACCCAATAAAAGCGCCGCGCGCCGTTGACCGTATAATTAAACTATTTTGACTAAACTGTCTTGTAAAATAAGGAGTACCTACGATTAAATAACAATATCATTCTCATATCAACGATGTTAAATTAAAATAAATTTGTAATATGTGTTTATACCTATAACATACATCGATGAAATTTGAGTCATATTGTAAACGTGTTCTAGGTTGTGAATAGCTAAATTAATTCGGCAGTTTTGTTATTATAATTTATTTTTGTGATCAAATACAATAAATGTTCAACATCAAATGGTTATAGTGGTTTTATTTCTTACCGAACTTCTACAGATTACATTAGGTACCTAGTGTAGTAAGTACCTACCTGGCAGATTATGGCGCATTTGTAGATTGTGAAAGCCCGAGTTACAATTTTGTTCAAATGAGAATAAGATAGTGCCTTTTAAACAAAGTTAATAAACAAGAGTGCACTGAAAGATAAAACAGTATTTTATAATCGTATAGTTATTGTGTCTATCACAAAATGTTTAATAGGTACGTTCAGCAAGATTAAATTAAGGTCCAGTAATAATCAATACCTATTAAACGACAACCTTAATTCTCTACAACAAAACAAACATATTGATAATCAAGTAATAGTAGGTAGTTACCAGGAAAATTAGTATTTTTATATTTATTAGAAACTGTTATACTTATAACTCACCAATGATGTATAGTTTATATATCATTATAACGACGTTATTAGCTTCGAGTAACTTAATCAATATACCTAAGACAGTTTGTCTTCCGCAACTATATATCAGCACAACTACATAATGTTTCTAGCTATAGGATAATAGGGTAGTTCTTCAAAATTTCATTCTTCGACGGATTCATCTGGGCTAAATTTAATTCCACTTTCAGCTCTGTAACACATCGCACCTTTAATAAAACAGAGACTTAGTATTTTGGATTAAACAAATTTGAACTCTATTGCAAAGATTTAACACAAATATAATATTATATAGAATTTAACATATACAATTAGAGTTCAAATTGCCTTACTTTCGAATTTCGAGTTAAGTCGCTATTTTATTAAGAGTGCGACATGTTCATATGAAAATAGCTATACCAAAGAACATAATATATTTGAATGAGGGACTCGTTTCTATAAAGTAGTTTTCAAGATATCGACGTTCAAATATTTTATGCTCAGATGAATCAGAATTTGTTTAAAAACTATACATATCTGTATTAAAAATAATCATATTTAAACAACTAGGTATATACAATAATGTGCTTTTATGAAAACAATTATCAGTGATCACCAGTGATCGGAGTAGGTAGATTGAAATGGGGTCATTGATCCGAAACGTATATGTTAATATGGACATTCCTCCGGAATTGGTGGATTATTTAAAAAAAACCGGAACTTATGTAGGAATTTTATTCTGCCAGAGTGGAAGGAGTCATTTGATGATTTGCCATCCTCAAAAAAAGGTAGCAATTGTAATAAAATGAGCAATATTATTCTTTATTATTCTTCATATTTTTTTTAACGGCACACAGTTACGATTTGACAAAACCCAACGACCAATCAGAACAAAGGATCATGGGTGGTACAATAACCGGTTATCAGAACAATGCGTACGCCCGCCGACGACATGCCAGGTAGCTCACTCGTTTACTTCGGTGCGTAGAGTGCGCATCTTTGTTTGTTACTGTGTTGTGAAAACGTTACTTGACCCTGACTTGTGTACATACTGACTTCTGGAATCTGCTCTAAACCACGATTTGGCTCGAATATACGGACTCAGATTTTTCACTATTGAATTGGATCTACATATTTAAACCAAGCTTTGGTAAGTAATATTTTACTAGTTACAAGGAGTATAAAGCATGTTTGGATGTACTATAAGAATATTTTTAGTATTGTGTTTGTTCGCTTAACCTGCTGAACATACCATGAGTCTTAATATTGTTAAATCTTTAATAGAGTATGAACCAGTGAGCTTAGTGCGAAACAAAATTATGATATTCTAGTAATGTAGTCGCAATTCAGCTAACTCCACTATTAACCGACATTTTACTGGAATCCGTATATAATTTGAATGCCCTGTGTCCTCTTGCAATGTATTGGTAAAATAAATTACTATAGGCCTTATCTACTTCTCTACAAAATATTCTACGTAACAAGCCCTTTCATTTGATACCCATATTGATGGGATTGAAAAAAAAAAATAAGTTGTCCGCCATCTTGTAGCGGCAGCCATTTTGGATTGACAATAATATTGAATATACATAATTGTATTGTCACCAGAATCAAAGGCGAATACCAAATTTTAGATCAATCGGTTGACAGGAAGAGGGTGAAATTTCAATGACTAAATTTGATCCACGTAAAATAAAACAAACGGAGTAAGCTAAATAAACTAAATAAAATGTAATTTTTTCATGTCTTTGTTTTAGGTGATATATACGAGGTTCCATCTATAAAACAAAGTTCAGATATGGCAAACGTCAAGGCTGAAACTGTAGAAAAATGGATATCCGGTCATCCCGAACTACTTTACGATCACGCTAGTGGTACAATATACTGTTCAAAATGTGAAAGCCATTTGAAAACCATAAATAAAGAAAACGTTAAAAGACATATCGAAGGAGCAGTACACCAGGGAAAGTTTAAGCGGCCCGAAGAGGAATTTTATTTCGATCTTATAAAATTTCTCATTTTGTGCAATATTCCGTGGTCTCAGATGAAAAATACTACTTTTCAAGATTTCTTTAAAAAATATATGTGTAGTACCTGTTGTTGTACGTGTACTAATCGTACTCTGCCAGATGAATCACAGTTACGGAAAGTTTACTTGGACAAGTTTTTTAAGAATAAAATCAATTCGATTCGGCAAAATTATAAAAATGAGAAACTATGGATATCATTAGATGAAACGACAGACTTTTTAGGTCGCTATATAGTCCATTTTTTAATAAAACCATTACATCCTAGCAATTTGACTAGACCTTATTTGGTAGCATGTAAAATGCTAACTGTAGTTAATGGACAAACAATCACGCAATTTGTGTTAGAATGTTTGGAAAACTTTTGGGAAGATTCTTTTGAATCGAAGGTAGGTAACATTCTTGTCCTCTGCACTGATAGCGTTGCATATATGCTGTCTGCAGGACGAAATTTAAAACAATACTTACCTGAAATGAAGCACGTAACATGTTTGGCGCACTCTCTTCATCACGTATCTGAGCAAATTAGGTTAGAATATCACGATGTTAACATTTTAATAGCAAATGTTAAAAAGGTATTTCTGAAAGCCCCAAGTAGAGTAAAAATTTTAAAAGAAAAATATCCAGATTTGCCGCTACCTCCCCAACCAGTTGTTACAAGATGGGGCACTTGGTTAGAGGCAGCATTTTATTACGCTCAAACTTTGAAAAAATAAAAGAAGTATTATCTTGTTTAAGCAGCTCTGATGCGGTATCTATTCGAGAGGCAAAAAATATTATAGAAAAAGAAAATTTAAAAGAAGATTTAAATTACATTAAAGACAATTATTTTATAATTCATTTGTCTTTAAAAGAATTGCAAAAGCATAATTTATCGTTGACAGATTCACTTTTAGCATTTGACAACGTCAGAGATGCTATAAATCAGTGCAATTCAGAAAATATAAAAAATAAAATAGAACGTGTTATGGAACGAAACCCAGATTTAGACACACTTAGAGAATATAGTGAGGCCATTGAAAAAAATGAAGCACATAATTAAATACCTTTTTTAAAATTTGCTCCTTTGACATCGTCAGATGTAGAACGGTCTTTTTCCATTTATAAATGGACTTTAGATGTTAAAAGAAATAGGTTGAAAATAGAAAATATAGAGAAACTCATAGTTATATATTTTAATTGTAAAGATCAGGATTACCAGGATGCTGACATTGTAATCGATGAAGATTAAAAATGTGAATAAATGTAAAATGTACATATTTAACAATAAACAATGTTGATTTTTAACTTTTTTCTTTATTCTACCCCTTTTTTTTGGTCCTAAAATCTGACTAAAATCAACCTGTTCCTTCGTATGCCCTTTACGTTTCAGAGTCGTGGTGCATCCTTAGAACAGTCTCACGACCCCAGCAGGCACTGGCCCTCTATGGGGCCCCGTCATGTATTCTACCCTTAATGCAAATTACCATGACCCCTATGAAAATATTTAAATTTAAGTGCAACAATTTATGTCTATCTATAAAAGTTCTAGCCATAAAAGGCTAAAAAAAAAAAAAAAAAAATTAAAGCTTCGATCGGAATTCGATTGTTTT
Source organism: Catocala fraxini (assembly GCA_930367265.1). Taxonomy (NCBI): domain Eukaryota; kingdom Metazoa; phylum Arthropoda; class Insecta; order Lepidoptera; family Erebidae; genus Catocala; species Catocala fraxini. The sequence goes on along the minus strand of OV884049.1, from coordinate 13,927,576 downwards.
TATTATTCAACAGATAAATAATGAATTAATTTAGTTTTGATACCTTCCTTTAAATTTTGAATTGAGTAGGAATAATATCACTACCAACATTAACAATATTTAATTGAATCCGGAAATACCGGAATTACTTTCCGGGAAAATGGCTTATCCATGTTATTCTTTCTGTGTGTATTTATGATACAAGTACCAAAAATCAATCTACCTACTCCGATCACTGGTGATCACACCACGGAAACAATCTGGTGAATTCAACAATAATTTTTGTAAAACACTTCTGAAACTCTAAAACAGCATATAATAATTCTTGTATTTTATGGGCAAGCGAGAACATTGAAAAATAAAATAAATACTTTTGCTAAATATTTGTAATACAATTAATTTATTTTAGGTACTAAAATGTTATTATAATTGCTACAATATATTATTCTCTCTGATAAATCTTTTCCGTGTACAACTCACTAATCATCTTTATTATACTTATTGACTTAGCTATAAACTTTCATAATTAAAACATCACAGGGTATAAACTTATTCTAATAATGGCACTTATGACATCAGTATTAGTTAGGCAGTCTTCATATTAATTAATATTAACAATCACATTACTGTATTTATTACTAAGAATAAAGTAACAAAAATGCGATCTACTTTAATTAAATGGCATTTTTTTATTAATCTTTTTTATTAACTGTCAAAGAAACATATTACTTATTATACGTATGGCAACTAATATGTAATGAAGTCAAAGGTACTATAAGAAATATTTCCTTATATTTCCTTGACCGAGCTAGTTTTAATGTCATCCTCGAAAGCTTTTTCTTGTTAACGAGATCTTGAATTTTTGGAGGAAGATGGAGTAATCATATCTTCACCAATGGCGTCAGACACTTTTGTCCGTTTATCATATTGAGGCTTTTTAAACATTAAAATTGCCTCATCGTCAGAATCTGAGCGATCATCTATAGGGTCTATAGGACATCACTGGTGAATTCTGGAGTTAAGGTTTTTCATCCACTGACGGAGTCTCTATCTAAAAGCTGTTGTCATCATACAAGTCAAGCCTATGGTGTTTTGACCACACGAATCAGGCACAGATTAATCAGGATTTTGCTTACAATCATGCATAACTCGTCATACATACAGACTTCAGTATTGTCATTTTTCTACACGAATCCGTAATTTAAAAGCGTCACTTGAAACACAGACTGCAGTTGTAAAACAATTTTTTTTATAGTAGGCATTGTAATCAGTTTGTCACCTGAACCAAGCACAGATGAATCAGATATTTATTTACCTTTGTACCACCGGGATCTAAGCCAACCAGCCGCACGTACACCTCGCTCGTCCGTTGCACGACTGGCTTCCTACCACGCGGGAAGCCAGACTCTCAATATTTGTATCCTACCAAGTATGATCAAGCGCAGCTTACACCATATTAAGAACTATTATACGCCGGACACTTCTTATTTACTTATTTATAAACACACTAAGGTATTTATAACTATTACACATTTTTTTTTGTAAGAGGGTCATTTATTTCCTTTCGATAACATAATAATTTATATTGATTTATCAAAGGGAAAAAGCGACATCGACCATTTTGTTCCGGAAAATGGCAGACGGACGCGTTATATGAATCAGAAGAACGAAATTTAATTATTTTTATTTTGTACCTGGACAGCAATTATTTCAAAAATATCATTTGGCCCAGTTACGGATAAAACTAAGCTGTACAAAAAAAATTACAGTTCGTTTTGTTAATTGGTTACAGAAATATACCCACACAGAAATCTAAAATTTTGTCTGAAGAACTACCCAATACATAAAACAGTAGTATGTAATGTATGTAGGTATGTATTAAAAAAAACTTATACTATATGAAAGGAATTTTTTAGTACTTAGATATTAAAGTTATTATACACATAAATAAAAAAGTTGATAATCAGGGCTATCAGAATTATATCAATATATACAAAAGACGAAATGGTTCTCTGGCTCAAACAAATAATTACGTATGTGGAAAGAGACTGCATTATTGCTTTTTGTATGGATGGACCTCGCTTAGTCTAACTATCTGTAATCGAAAATTTACCTTGTTGACTCTTAAGACATTGATATACCTAATATTAATAGTATTAATTAATGTTACATTTCATTTTGATTACTGAACGAAACAAAATTAGTTTTAGCTGAATTACCAACATTGCAATACGAAACGTCAAAATCACGAGTTATCAGTCAAATGATAAGAGATTAAATCATAAACAGTAAGTTATTTTTAAATAGAAAGAAATATAAATTGTTATAAACAGTAAATACGTTTATTTTTGATTAATTCATTTTTTAATTTTCATATATTTCAGTTCAGTGCTATAATTATGTGAGTAACAACATTCAGGTGCACACAAAACCCACTTTAATTTGGTATTCAAGGAAAATCTGAAAATTTACCGAATATGGATATAAACAGCCTACCACTAGAAACTTTCATAGAAATACTAACAAAAACTGATGGTTTTAGCCTTGGTAAGTGCCGCAGGGTGTGTAAAAAATGGAAGGAAACCATTGACGAGGTAGATTACATATGGGCAAAAATATGCCGAAAGGAGTTTTGTAATGCATCTTGGATAGCCAAAAAGAAGTCTGGTAACGATTGTAGGTGGTATCATATATACAAGAATCTAACTATGTGGACAAAAGTTACCACATCAGAGAAAAGTGTCCGCGAATTCTATAAATTTTCTTTACACGATAAATCTCATGCTTTAGAAATTGACTATGGTGTTTTGCCTTTGAAAGAGACTAGAGGTATAGTCTTGTATGATATGAACAGTATGAAGTATATACCAGTCGCTGTACCTGAGAAAAATTGTCAGAAAATCGCCAACAATGATTATGCTACGGTCATGTTGTTAAAATGTGGAATATTGCTGCAAAGGACTACTGAATGTTTATCCTTTATGACTGAAGCATTTTACAAAGCAGACAACTTTGTTTTAAGCGGGGAAGAACTGTATTTTTTTAATAACAGACAAGTATATAAATGTGATCTTACATTGGCCAATTTAGAATCAAAATTAATATTAAATTGTGATTACGATATTAAGGAAATCCAGTATAACAGTGGAGTATTATGCATATTTACAGATTGCGGTAAAATTGTCACAATCAATAAAGATAGATCTGTGAATGTCAAGTCTATAAACTGTCCACCAGAATGGGTGAGGCAGATCAAGCATGTATGTGCAATTAATGACAAAAACTTTGTTTGCTATTCTCGAAACCTGTTTCAGATAGAAACTGATGAATATAGACATTTGTATTTAGACTTTCCGCCAATAACTGCATTGTTCTTCTATGGAGATTTTATTTTAATTGGTACAAGAGTTGGAGAGATCTTATTATACAGGCTTTCTAGTCAGATTTATAAGTCAAAGCCTATATTTGAGACGATAGCTGTGCTGCCTGAAGGAAAATTTGCAGTACAACTTGATGTGTGCGAGAGGAAATCTGGTCCGGTCATAGTAGCATCAACATTCTTTGAAATTATTGTTCTGGAGATTGATTTCTTTCCTCATGTTAGTATATTGCTGTTTATATTAAAGGTTCTGTTTATTATTATTTTAAGTTATTTTGAAACTATTTCATAAAATATTTTAATTACTCATTATAGCAACAAACACAATTTTAGGCTAATAAATTATGTGGTCATAGTTATAAATACTCATTCATATTAATACAACTGTATCAATATTATTCGGATATCAATATAAATTCATAAAAAACTAAAGAAAAGATTAATAAAATAATACCTAGAAGTAAAATTCATATGACAATAATGAACAAAATTTATGGTTATTATATTACCAAAGATAGTAGGTAGAGGTGTATTATATATATGAGTTTAGGTACTATGTAATAGGGACAAGCCTATTCCCTTTTATGGGGTAAATTTTCAGACTAAGCAGCACACTGGGAAAGTACTAACAGAAAATCCCAATAACACTGCCCAGCCTGACAATCAAAACCTCACAATGTGATTCTGAGTTTAAATTAGACTGCAAATATTAAGCAGTAATTTAAGTGATGCTAATGTGCTGAGTCTTGTAGGTTCAATTCCTATAACGCAAATAGATTGTTCTGTTAGTTTTATATGAATTGTGCAATACAGGAATGACTTAGAAGTCATTCCTGTATTGCACATTTGCCATTGCCTGCTTTTTATAAGTCATATGTGTATATAGATATGACTTATAAAAAGCAGGCATGTGTGCAGTGGGATCTAACTTGAGACATCTGTATAGCTGTCTGACGTCCCCATTAAGCAATAGGTGTATTATTAAAGACAATATAAAACAATTATTTCGATTATTTTCTAGGAAAAGGATCCCAAAAGCAGTTTTCCAACAAGCAAGCTATTCATGTACAAGCGCCTGCTTATACTTCGAGATCGACTGCGTCTCGGCGTGCCTTCAATAAAGTCTATAGCATAATCCAAAGTATTACAAGTACCTACGTAATGTAGCTCATAAGATAATTTATTCGGAATATTATTTAAATCCAGTTATTTATAACGACAAATGTTTTTAGATTAATAAAGGTGACAATAGTTTTCAATGATTTTATTTTAGAGTTCGTTATACTCTTATACAACAGCTTTGTACGTCCGTCCACCCGTCCGTCCGTCTGTTATACAACTTTCAATTCAAGAACCGTAAGAGCTAGAGACTCGAGGTCAGCGCCATTCGACTCAGCATAGTTGATATACCCTGAAATTTCTATGACCTTTGACCTCTGACCTCACGTGATATCATTTTTCCAGACTCTGCACATATATTTGTGGATCACACAAAGGTTGTGTGATCTACAAATATATGTTGTGTTGTGTGGGTATCAAATTTTAACACCCGACGCATTGTAATTGTTCCCCTATAAAAAGAAGCAAACATTTTTCTAACGTGCTGAAAGAAGCTTTGGTATGAAAACAAATTCAAATATACTCGAATGCAGTGCTCGAATGTAAAGTTACTGTAGCGGTTTTGTCACGTTGCCAAAACACGAGTACGACAGATCTAACTTTTAATCTACGCTTTACATCAATATCCTTTGTAACTAAGGTACGTAATATCTACTATTTCAGTGAAAAACATTTTGATACTACTTCTGACTATAACAGTGAAGTGTAAACCAACGGCTTCACATAATATCCGAGGCACGGAGTTATGCATTACCGCATTTTCTTCAGGCTTCCATTAAGAAAATCCTGACGGACAAACGCAATAAGTTTTTGTTGGCCCGATCTAGTAATAGAACCAAAGACCCCATGCACAGCAATCACAATTGTAATAATTTTGCAACAGGTTTTGTTAATCCGATTTTGGCTTAAGACCCGTAAAAAACATTCTAATTGGCACGTTATTGAGTCTCTACTGTGCGTGCATTAGTAACATACCTACCTGCTTATTTTCTAAATATAATGTCATTGACTGAAATAAAACTGCTTACGTAATTTTTTGCAGCGATAGTTTAGTGAGGAGCCCTTTAGACTGTCACACAGAGCGCAGAAGTGGGTTGGACCTCACGGCACCACAGCTGACCCGAAGCTCAATAAAGGTGATCAACTGATTGATGCTCAAGGATTTTTCCTCCTCAGGCCCAACTATAGTTGTGTCTTGTATTCGTAGCTCAACTGATAACATAGGCCCTGATGAACTATTTTGCAAACTTATTTAAAGATTCTTAGTAGCTGCACGGATTAGGCAATATACCAGTTATTCAACAATCGCTCGCTATTCTGTATGCTAGTATTTGACTAGGAGTGCTGCCGTCCCCTAAACAGTGATGACGTTATACTGCCCTAGAACTTTAAGTTGGAACTTTACATCCAGAGGTGGGCAGCAGACAAATCTGGGGTAGGTACGGTCGGTACCTAGTTTAGGTTAGGAGACTATACAGCGCAAACTGTGGTCATATTTAAGATAAACCGCGACAAATAAATTCGTTTAGTTACATTATTTTCACTAAGATGCAGCATTTTCTTTTTTACGATTTATCAACATCGGCACATTCTATTCGATACATAAATAACATTAACTGCTTTCTCGGTGACCTCAGTGAACCCAAAAATGACAAGACGCAATTTTGATAGAGTTGTTATATTAATATCAAAATGTTTAATGAATAAATAAAACAAATGTTTGAAATTTTCAAATAATTTATTATGGTCCTGGTTTAGGGCACGTTGGTTAATTTTGAGATATGCAATACGGTTTTAAAATACTTATAACCATAGCTTACACTACACGCTGTACGCTACCAATAATGATTAGCATGGAATATAAAATCAGAGCTGGCACAAAGTAGTTTTTATATAGGTACCTTTACTTATTCTTCAGGGACGCGTCCCTGATGTAGGTACTATTTTGTATCGTCTACATGTTTTATTTGCTTTTTGACATCACAACGAATAAATTCAGTCATGTTTACGCAAACGACAAATTGAAATGAAACAACTTCTTTTGGAATGTACCGCAGTTTATTTTTATATAGTTATTTATTCTTTAGAGCCATTTAAAACTTTTATGTCAAGGTATCGTACCTATTTATTTAGGCAGTTATACCTACTTATTTTATTTTATTTTAATTTTATTGAATAGTTACAGTAACAGACTACAGACTAATACATACACACATAATCTTAAACAGTATACATTACTCAAATCTGGAGTCCAATTATAACTATACACAGCATTTAGTTAGTGACAGAGAACTTATGCGAGTGAAGATTCGATATAAACAATCGGCAATGATCAAGCACTGATATTATATAAATATAAAATAAATGATATAAAACTTTTACATAGGTATTATTTTATTTTTCCTTAAGGTTTCTGCTATCTTACTGTAGCTTACACTCTTCAAGTAAAAGTCTTTTAAATATATTAAGTTTGTTATAAAATATGTCAACCCGGGCATAACATACAGCATTATATTGGTCGCACATTCGCGAAATCGGATTGTTTTGTGATACATTATTGTTGCTAATTGGAATACTATTTAATTGTGGAATGCGCACGGATCGCGTTGGTATCTTAAAATTCAGCTGGCGGCCAACAAGTTGACAATCCAATGTTCCATTTACAATTTTATGTAGAGTGCATATTTCACTTATCCAGGTTCAATATTTCAAACCTACGAAATCGACTATCGTAAGCTGGTAGTTTCCGCCTTAATCCAAACTTAGACGATAGTGCTCTAATAAAGCGCCTCTGCATCGCCTCTATTCTATCTACATGGGTCCTGTTAATGGGCGACCACACTGATGAACAGTACTCAACTATGCTTCTTTCTAAACAGCAGTATAATGTTATTAGAGAGCTTGCTTGTTTAAACGATCTAGCGTTTCAAAGCATAAATTATATCACGCGGTTAGCCTTAGTGCAGATATGGTCATAATGAGGTTTAAATGATATAGTCGTATCAAAAATCAACCCCAAATCGCGCACCACCTTTACTCTTTCTATAGTCATTGCTTCGATGTGCTAAGGTAAGTTAAATAGATTTTTATTTTTAGTCAATTTTATAACTTTACATTGCTGATATTGAGTGACATCGAGTTTTTTTGAAACACGAAACATTGAAACACGTCTCGATCTTAATAAAATTTGAACAAATCCCATGACACTTATGCCCCGTTTTACAAACGGTGTCAGAAGTATTTATCGCATGCTGTCCTTGACTTGTTAGGAGAAATAAAAGTGATAGCGTGACATTTATCTGATAGATCAAATTAAATACTACTTAGAGAAACGGGGCCTTAATTTTAGTAGGTGTATAATGGTAGTCTTTGATTGAGTGCTCTAGATACGCGGCTCGTTGGTCTAGGGGTATGATTCTCGCTTTGGGTGCGAGAGGTCCCGGGTTCAAATCCCGGACGAGCCCTGTTTTTATAGGTATAATACCAAATGTATTTTTGAAATAAGTGATAATTTAATATTTAGAAGAAACTAATTTTATTTTAGTTCTGTTTATTGAATTATTTGTATTGCCGAAGTTATGATGGTCAAAAGCAATCTGTGACTCTTTTGTGTTTTAGAAACTGCCATATCGTACGGATGTCGTAGTGGTTTAAGTCGTTGCCTCACCATTGTTACAGCGCCGAGTAATGTGGGTTCGGTGTTGACGGGACAAAAAATGGTGTGATCCACACATAGTTATACCGACTTTGGATGTTTTTTGTATCCGTTGTTTGAATGATTGTAAAGTCCTCCACGACACAGCACAGGAATTATTCATAGTGCGGGACTCATCTCTCTGGCCTGTGTGGGGATCTAAACCATAACACTCGGAGCAGTGGTATTGGCGAAGTAACAATATAAACCACTACGCCATCTGTGCAGTCACATATTAAAATATACAAAAGGGTACATAAACAAACAAATAAATAATTAACAACACAATAAGTAATTAAAATAATAAAACAGTCACAACAAAAACAACATTATTAAAATAATTTATTTCTCTAGAAAGGGATGGTTGATACTATTTTAAAACAAACACAAAAAAAAACACGAATCTGAATACAGTACTCGCCCATTTGTTTAATGCTAATTAAATTAATGTTAATTAAATGTCATATTTAATGTACCTACCTTTTATTATTAATGGACATTAAAACAAGAAAGACAAATCGGGAATATATACACTTTTAAAATACACTGTTTTCATTAAAATTATAAATAAATTATTCGTAAAATGTGCCCTCGGTATATTATATGGCAGGTTAGCATTTTAGAAGAAGAATAATGCAATAAACTATGTAGTAAGGGTTAATTTTACAGCATAATTTGTATTTTATTTCGGTGTCATAATATGTTGTTTTGTTATTAAAAGTTGTTTATTATGTAGTATGTTTGACTCGATTTCATGGGACAGGTTCCTCGCGTAAGTGTAGGTAAGGGTAGTACCAGTACTTTTTCTTGATGAATGCGTAACATACAAACAAATAAACAAACTCATTTCGCATTTGTAATATTAGATAGTATGCAAATGTAAGTTTGTTACGCTTTCACCCCTTAACAACTCGATCGATCATCATGAAATTGTACATACATGTTGTCAAGTGAACAGAAATAAACATAGTGAAAATACACAAAAAAAAAAGTACATTTACGCGAGCGAAGCCGCGGGCAAAATTTTATTTGACATAGTGCTTACCCATCTATACCGAAAATCGAAAAGAAAATATTTTATGACGTTTTCAACACTAGAATTATAATGCCGACCTATCAAAAAGAGTTTTGGTGAGCAACTAATATAATTAATGTAGTTGATATTGTCCCTAATCTTCTGCTGACAGCGCAAGGTCCTCATAATGAGTAAACTAAAAATCTGTTGCATTTGTGTTTTAAATTAATGTAAACGAGAGCTCATTATCATAGAATTTAAAAGTTCTTTTAAAAGAATTTAATCAAAATAACAAGTGTATGAAATTTTGTACTGAACGCGTCTAACTAGAAAATTATGTTAGATTTCATTTTGTCTAGACTAGTTTCAAAATTAGTATATTTTAAGTTACACCTTTTCTCTTGTGGCTATGTTTTAAGTGTTTAAAAAGATCGTCCTGATTTATAATCCTCGGTGGTGAAGCGGTAGTGAATGGGATTGTTGTGTATAGGGTGGGTCTCGGGTTTAATTTTCTGGTCGAGTAAGTTATTCGGTTTTTCTGTTAAGAAATTCTCAGTAAGCTCGCCTCCATTATGTGGGATCACACTCGGCGGTATGTGGGTGTAATACCACCATTGCCTACCCCTTCAGGGATATAGACGTGAGGCTATGTATGTACTTCTTGAACGATCAATCAAACACGGACACTTTTAATTGGATGAATGGTTCCTGTCATTGTTTGTGCACCAAGGTTATGCATAGATTCGATTTCTAGACATAGCAAATCGTTTCTTGGCTGTTCCCTTGGCAAGGTGAATGTAATAAATTAAACGATTTATAAAGCAGTTCTAGAGTTATATATAGGATAGATCATAATTAAAATTAAAATTAAAGTTATTATTATTAAAGCCCTAAGTTCGTGTCCGAGGTGATTATTTTTTCTATTATTTAGTGGAATTTTCTTTTCCAACTCCTTTAAACTTTTGATTATATTTTCTGATGCCGGGTATCAAATATCAGTGTTTTTAATGGTCACCGCTGCTGAACTTAGCCGTGCGGTTGGGAATTGTCCTATTAAGAAGAACGTTTAATTTCACATTTGAATGAAGATGATCATGCACTCTTTGATTGGCTTTTGTTTGTGTGTGTTAGTTGTTGACCACAGATGGCCTTGACCACTTAACGCGGACTATGGGTTACCGGCGCAAAAGGATCCCAACCCGTTACAAAGTATACGAACTACCATGGACTTTGGCTTCGCCAACGTGGATCTAAGGTGATCCATGGGATTAACGTTAACGCGACGCGATTTTCGACTTTGGCGGGGAGGGTGGAATTGTGGACGATTTTGTATAGCAGCTCTATCGTCAGGTTCGTCTAAAGTTTGCCCCGGTCTCCTAACTTTCAAAATCCTAAATGGTGTATAATTAATCGCCGCAAACACTAGCAGGTTGGGGATAAATGGCGTAGTGGATAAGTAATGCGCGGTGAGGTTATTACTATACTCAGAACACTAAGTCCTCGGTAACGCAGCGGTAGTGAATGCTATTGGTGTGCATTACGTCTCGGGTTGTCGTTGTAATTTATATTTAAAGGCTAGATTTTGCCTGTGGCTTCGCTCGCGTAGATGTAAGTTAGGTTAGAAACAGTAAATTTTTTTAATATGTAAAAATTACTCTATTTCCTTTTCTGTTCCCCTCACAATGTGTATACGAAATAACATGATGATCGGTCGAGTAGTTAAGGTGTGAAAGTGTAAGAAACAAACTCACATTCGCATTTATAATATTAGTTAGGATATAAATTCCTATTTATTTCTCGACCTTCGATCGACTTGCTTTGATCGTGATCGATGCAAGTCATGCCTAATTGTCACTATAGAGATGCTTTATATAAATAAAAACATCCACGGGCAAATTGTCCCGTTGTAGTAAATACATATGGTCACTGGAGTCATAGAACTTTGACATTCGGGAGCAGGCTGTAGTAAATAGTGAAACTTTGTAGACGCTATCAAATTGCTGTTTGATGATCTAGGACCACGAATTATATCACTTTGAGGGTTGTCTGCAATGATTTAAGAATTAGAATCTGGGCTTTAAAAGTAGTTCAGTTTCTGCCTGACGTATCAGTCTCGATTGCTGGTCTGGGCAGAATATAATAATATCAGCCCTGTACGCGGGTCGCGGGCCTCTTCTTAGTGTAAGAAAGCTTAGGCCAATAATGCCAAAGTCTTGCTGATTGCTGATTTTAAACGAATTATTTTCTCGTTTCTGGTATACTAAAATGTATTGAATAGTCAATTATATTATCGCTCGTTTTAACGGCGAAGAAAATGTTTTCTTTAACGATGTCGTTAGAAAACCTAAATTTCTGAGAGTTCTACATAATTTTCTCGAAGTTGTGTGAAGCCTACCAATCAACACTAGGCTAGCGTGGTGGACTATGGCCTGCGAGTTCTCATTCTGAGAAAAGGATCGTGCCCAGCTATGGGACAGTTTATTTATATATTTATTAAGTATACAGAATATTTATATTTTAATATACAGGGGGTTCCAGAATATGTGAATCAAATTGTAACGGGAAATTCCTTAGGTAAGGACATACCACAGGTGCAATTTTTTTTTTTAAATTTAGCTCTTTGTGTTAAAATTATACAAAGTTTTTAAAAAGTTACGACAGGTGCTTCGTTTATGGCTAATTTTATTTTTTTTCTCCTATTATTATTTGTGAAGGATTGATTCTTCAAACTACATTTTTTTTTAAAACTGACGTAGTTTTGAAATCACAGCATTATTTTGGAGCGTTTCGTACTTTTTTAAGAACTTAGATTTTTTATTTTTGAGCGAAATCTTGTTTGTAGCTCTCTCTTCTTTGAACTTACCGGCGGTCTATTAATATTCTTGGTATATTTTTATTTTGTAACTACAGTGATTAAAAATATTAAAAATGCAAACAATCAGTTGTATGAATTATGTAATGAAACAAAAAAATGTTTAAGTAATATTTAAGGAGAGTTGAAGTCGTTTTCATCATGTATTTCTTAATTAGGACTAGACTAGACTGTCGTCGCCCGCAGTAACGAACTTAGAAAATTGTTGACACGTGTGATCTGGCAACGTACAGCGATAGGTAGTCAGCATGTGGACTATGATCTAATATCTTTTATACTCAAAGAACGTACGTACTCAGTAAAAGGATGGCTAATAAACGAACACTGTTTAGCTGTTAGCTATCCTGAGTGTTCATTTTTGCAAAAAAGTTAAACATAAAAAATTGTGTAACAAATGTTTATATTATTTTTCGTTGAAACAAGTCATGTGCACTACTTACTCAGTTAAATAAACAGTTGCAAATTATAACGCTCCAATTTGGAGCAATTCTCTTGATGCCAAACTTCCCTTTTAAATATCATACAATTAATCCACTGCTTTATATCCAAAATTACCACGAATGAAATGTTGATTGTAGCCTCCGCGGGAATTTGTTCATAAATTTCCCAAAGGCAATTCGGATCAATTCATATTTTCATACAAATTTAATAAATGACTTGCTTGTACTTACAATTATATGAAGATGGGTAAATTTTGAATATTGCCTGCTTCAGTGATTTGTCTTCTTTGTGATATTTAATTAATTTATATAATATTCTTGGTGTTTTGTCCTCACACACAACAAGTTTTCATTTGTTTTCTTATAAATGAGCTTATGTTTGGAACTACTCAACCGATTCTAAAATTTATGGTACTAATTGAATTGTTATATTATTTCCAAGTAAATTAAGCTCAGGAAGTGTTTTACCACCGTGCTTCAAATAGCACTTAAACCCTTGATCTTGTGGGATGTCACAATATCGTTCCACATTGAAATAAGTCATGTGCACCGTACTATGAGACTGAGGATGTGCATTTGTGTTGGATCAGCAATCGGCGTTGGAAAAAGTATACAAAAAACAAAAAGTATAGACATACTTGTGCACTATACTTTTTCCAACGCCGATTGCTGATCCAACACAAAAAGCCAAAGCAATCTGGCTTATCTGATATATAATAATCGATATATGATAATCTAAAAAATATCTCTGAAGGGTTCAGTGGAGGCATTTGACAACTATATTTCGTAAAATTTTAGGTCCAACATAATTTAACGAGCCTATTATAATATGTATGTATATAAAAAATATATATATATATATATATGTTTATCCATTGTCTAGTACCCATAGCTCTGCTTAGTTTGGGCTAGATGGTGTTGTGTGTATGTGATAGAATATTATGTTTCTCTTATGACAGGTATTTTCTAAGATATTATATTAGAAAATACCTAGCCCTTTGGGAGGCTTACACGGAGACATGGGTCCAACGTGAAGAGGCCCTTCGAGAGTTTTAATCAAAGGTGGGATGGAACACCGATAACGGCACTAGCCGCAGCAGGCGTAGGACTATTGCTACGTATGGATTCTTATATATGGGTTACGGGTATGGGTGTTTGGTGGACCGGTATATTGGTAACTATTGATGGAAAACGGCGTCTGCCCTGAATACTCATATAGCATCAATGCAATGGGCAAACAGTGACTCGCCAACTCACTAGATGGGTCCCCTGAATAGCCACCATAGGCATACAAGCCAGCAGCAGAGGGCAACACCGGTGCGAGCGGCTAGGGGTGTCGAGCGGTGCGGCGCCGGTTTCACCATCACGGGTCTCGTGACAACGGAGACCTGGAGCGGGTTTCCCCGTAGTTATGCCCTTGAAAATGACACTTCCACCCCCAAGCATATAGTTCTAGCGGCCTTCCTCTCCCTCGACCAACCAAGGCAAGCCAGAGTTGAGAGTCCTACGAGCGCTCTTGAAGTTCCGCCCCAGCCAACCAGTAACGGCAAGCCGGGGATGAGGCCTAAATGCCTCAGAGAGTCAGTTAGACTCTGAGGCATTCAGGACCGCAATGTCGCCACTCACATTCAGCTCGCCACAAGCTATTATTATTATTGCCGTATAATATTCACATTAGCTCATAAATACCGTACTTAACAATAAAACCCAAATAACACTATGCTTGACCTGGGAATTAAACCCGAAACCTCATGCTCAGCAGTCGCATTCACAGAAGTTGCATTTACTACCGCTGCAGAACCGAGGGAATAATGAGTATAAAAGTAATATTTATTTCAGTCATCTAGCAAGTTACGTCGCCATATTTCTTTGTCGTTAAGCTCTCGGCCTATCAGTTTCGTGTATTGTCTTTACGTACGGATATCAAAGAGAAACACCTTTGTGATTGCGCCTAATTTTCCACTGAATTGTCGGCTTATTTCTATTCTAACTCCAATCATATCGGTATGATACGAGGTGTTAAGAATTTCGGGCGACACGTGCTTTTTGGGAATGAGGAAAGGAAAATATATTTTATTTTCATTTTTATTAAAGGCTGGCATTTTAATACCTTACTCTGTAAAGTCCTTTGCCACACAGGGATCTCCTGTGTTGAGGGACAATTTACAAACATCTGAACAACCGTCACAACGAACACCCAGGCTCGGAACAATTATATGCGAATTATACCATGTCTTTTCTTGTGTGTCGATCGAACCTACATACCACTATGTGAAACACTGCGCTCTTTGAGTAGTCAGACAGAATACAAAATATGGAATTCCTGTGCATTATTTTATTTATTTTTAGGAAAGCTCACGGACTAATTACGTATAATGTCAACTAGTTACATATAATATAATTAGTTATTAGTCAGATCAGTTATTTAGTATAAACGAGTTCCCAATTACAAGCTTCCGTAGATTATCAAGCATAACATTTGCATATTCATATATAATCAGATTTATAACTACTAAAACTACTAAATATATTTTATTAATTGTGTTAATTAACAATGGGACGTAGGTACATAAAAACTTGCTATATATATGTAATTGTAAATGTACTTGCTATAAGTATAATTAGTTTGGATATGTACACAATTACTTGAGTACGTTTCCAAACTAATTATACCAATTTCTTATTAATTACTAACTTAAATATGTATTTTAGTTTATTTTTGATTATGATCATTCATTTTTCATTCAATCATTAATTTTAGTATTTATCTAATCGTATTCTTGGCTGCATTATGTACTTGTTTTTTACTTGAATTTCTTTTTTCAAATAAATATTTTTTTATAAATGGCGTGACAATAATTTGATTCTGCCAAATTTTGTACGCGTTTCCGAACGCAACGTAAAACTATCCAAATTTAAAAAGTACGAAATAAAAAGTTTTCTTATTTTGGACGTATAGCGCGAGCTTTTTCTCGCACGTTCAATTTAAGCTTAAATTTTGCGTATCTCGTTATAAAAGTAAACATCAGTGTTTGTGGTGACATTTGTGCGTTCTACATACCTTTCACATTTTTAGTGTACACTGAGCGAACTTTACGAAACTTGAACCTGGAAGAACAAGCCGTAGTTGAGTCTGTAGTCCTAAGAACAAGCGTCAGCTAGTCCTGTGCAATACTTTCGTGGCTGTGAGTACGTTTTTTTTATCTGCTGCTATATTTATTTTCCCAACGTATACGTTCAGGTCGTTGACCTACCAAAACCTAATTTAAGTTAATCTTTTAGCTTTTATTAACAACAATTCCTCGTGCAGTGGCTATACTTTAACATATTATACAAACGATTGAAAGTTTATCAATTAACGATGTTATGTGATATCTACCAATGTCTCTGATGTCAATGGGATAGTTAAATGAAAGAGCTCTGGTTAATCACCGAAATAATTTGGTTTATTAATTTTACACCAAAATTACAATTTACAAATGCCTAACATACAAACTGCCTAGCTATCGTGACGAGTGGTGTAACTCGCATACATTATGCATTGCATTCCCTAATGTCAGCGAAACGCAATGTACCTACATGCATGTGTCGTTACAAAATCTTCGTTCTATTTTTAAAAATTCCTTGTTGTATGATTACTGGTGCCCTACTGAAATAAGGATAATATAAGAATAATTATTGATTTCATACCAATACCGATTTTGAATTCATACCAATGGCCAGACACAATCGATTTTTAATGATATCTAGTATTCTGATACTGACAGATTAATACATAAATAAATCATAAAATAGTAGCGATATCTTAGTTGGACTGTTGCATTGGACTGCCACGCAGAGGTCTCGAGTTCAATCGACTTTTCGAAGCTGGTTAATTATCGCTCACTTGAACGGTGAATAAAAACATCGTGAGGAACCCTGCATATCTGAGAGTTCACCATAATGTTCTCGAAGATATGTGAAGTTTGCCAAACCCGCACTGGGCCAGCGTGGTGGTTGGCCTTGGCCTAATCTTTCTCACACCGAGAAGAGGCCCGTGCCCAGCAGTGGGACAGTGTAATACAGGGCTGATATTATAATTATAAGATGTGATTGGTTCATTTGCTCACACAGCTGTTATAAAGTATGTTACGATACGTTTACTTTATCTTACTTACTTTATCTATCTGCATCATACGAATTTCATCACAGCTTATCGTATTTACTATTCGGTGGCACAGCGGTAGTGAATACGACGTGTGTGAGTTTGATTTCCGGCTTGGGAAAAGTGTCATAGAGTTTTTCTGTCAGGAAACCACCAGACACCAGACTCAGTTCAGAAGCCATGGTGATGAAAACATCAGCATGGCTTCTGAACTGTGTCTGGTGATGAAAATAGGCTAGTTCCGTTAATTTAATAGAATATGTATGAAGAGATCTTCGAGAGCTTATCCGGGAAGATGAAAGCTTATATATTGAATTAATTATCGTTAAGGTTGTCTTGTTATTCCAGTGTCATTAACGATTGTGTAGCTGCCGCTTGTGACGTCATTAGTTGGATTCTATGATGCTATTGCAAATGTAAATGTTAATACTTTGCTCGACCACGAAAACGATCTCGGAACCACATGATCATACTAAAATATTAAGTAGATACATACGAACTACGCCTATATCGCTGAAGGGTAGCCAGAGGCATATTACTTTGACTGAATGGATGACGTAGTTGTTTGGGTGATCGCCTCGCCGCTGGCACGTCGAGTGTTGTGGGTTTGATCCCATGCGGGACAAATAGTTGTATGGGTGTTCTTTATATCTGTTGTTTGAATGTACCTAGGTAAAGTCTGCCCCGACACAGGTATTAAACCTAATGCAGGAGTTGCCATTTTTAAAACAAGAACGTAAACATTAACATTCGGCAGCAATGGTTTTGAGTCCTACGTAATAGTAAAATTAATAATAAAAGAAATAGAGAGTATTGCTATCTATTAAGCATAGTTCCAGACTGCTGCTAATGAAAATTTCTTGATAATATAGTCCAACAGTACTTTGCCCAACTTTGGAATCTAACTTAAGACCTCATGCATTGCAGCGACATTCACTTCCGCTGCGCCACAGCGCCAGTCAAACAACAAAAGACTTAGAAAACACATATTTAGTATAATAACAAATCATCTACGACTTACATTACTCTCGATTCTTAACCCATAATCGATTATCGTAAACCCGACCTCTCTCTCTCTCGTATCTCAACATGCGAGCGTGTCAATAACTCGAGTCTAATACAACCCTTGTCACGCTGAGTGACATGAGATCGGATCTAGATGCAAAAATATACATGATTCGGTGTCCAACCCGATTATGATAGGAAACGGTTGGAATTGCTAATGCTGAATTTCCTACAGGCCTATTAATCATAATTCTGTTCGAGTATATGATTGTATATTTGGAGTATATAATGTACTAGTTTCTGCCCGCGGCTTTGCTTGGATTCGCATAATGGCTAAATATGAAAAGTGTACGTATAATATGGATATAGCCTATCTGTAGATCAAGTTTCATCTAAATCCGTTTCACGGTTAACGCGCGATTAAGTAACAAACTTTTTAAATATTAAACAGCCTACTGCAGAACATCTAAATATTAAACATCCAAACATCGTCACGATCATTCACATGCTTAATATATATAGTAAGACTTACTCGTATAATATGTCAATTATTTTGTGAGCAGTAGAGCCTTGCTGAGTTCAGCATCAATGGGCCTGCTTGACCGGGGAAGGACTACCCTTTTACAGAATATCGACGTGAAATAGCAGTTTTCCTACTGTTGTGTTTCGTTCGGTGAGTGAGAGTGCCGGAGGCCTAATCACCCTCTTTCTCCCTTTCCCGCTCCTTCTCCTTACCTCTTCCTTTTCTAAAGGGTCGGCAACGCGCAAGTGATGCCTCTGGTGTTGTAGGCGTCTATAGGCTACGGTGACCACTTACCATCAGGTGGGCCGTATGTTTGTTTGCCAATTATAGTGTATAAAAAAAAACGCCGTGCAAGCAGTTTAGTACAGATGAGAAGATTTTATAACAGTGGTAGCCACTAAATCTTTTTATTTCCATTTGTGACTAGTACTGCCTCGGTGGCGGAGCGGTAATGTATGCAACTGCTGTGCACGAGGTCGCGGGTTCTATTCCCGGGTCGGCCACTATAATATCCTGTACAGATGGCTAGTCTTCGTTAAGATTGGCTGCCATGAGTGAAATTCGTTATCAAAGACATTATTATATTCCTGCTAATATAATATAATAATAATAATATTCTGTCACATACACACAACACCATCTAGCCCAAACTAAGCAGGGCTTGTACTTTGGGTACTAGACAATGGATAAACATACATAATATATAGTTTTATTTTGTAAATACATGCATATTATACATAGAAACACCCAGACCAAGACAAACATCCATGTTCATGCACACAAATGTTTGACTTATGCGGGAATCAAACCCGCGACCTCAGGCGTGGTAGTCGGTTACACAAATCACTACGCCATCGAGGCCGCATATGCATATGAAAATATCGATATGCAGAAACTAAATACATTTTTTATATTCGTTTTATACTCGTATGGTCTCCAAAGTTGTGATCCAAGAAGATGGGCTGATTGCTGACGACACTTACGTAAAAGCTGTATTCAGGGACAGTATTATTTTTTGGGGAAATGCCGTTAGTAGAGATGATGCATTAAGAGCCTTAAATGTAAGTTACGATTATCTGAGAGTTACATAACTATTTTAAAGCGCTAGAAATTTTTATCCTTTCGTTATACATTTTCAAGGTGGCTAGCTATCGTTGTAAAACTACATCTAACGATCATTCAGTAACTACAAAGTAAAAGCCAAGGTGTAAATGACAACACCACACACAACAGCATTGTTTGATAAAACAAAACCGTTATCGTGGGAGAGCCACGCTTCGGCACGAATGGGCCGGCTCGACCGGAGTGATATCACGGCCTCATAGAAAACCGGCGTGAAATAGCGCTTGGGTTGTGTTTCGTCGAGTGAGTGAGGGTACCGGAGGCCCAACTCCCTCTCCCCTCCTGGAGAGGGGAGGGGAACTTAAAAGGCTGGCAACGCATTTGTGACTCCTCTGGTGTTGCGGGTGTCCGTGGGCGGCGGTAATCGCTTACCACCAGGCGATCCGTCTCCTCGTTTGGCGGGTATACCAA
Organism: Catocala fraxini; assembly: GCA_930367265.1. Lineage (NCBI taxonomy): Eukaryota > Metazoa > Arthropoda > Insecta > Lepidoptera > Erebidae > Catocala > Catocala fraxini. The sequence goes on along the minus strand of OV884049.1, from coordinate 13,907,873 downwards.
AAAAAAAAACATTATTTTTATACATAAAATTAAAACGTTTTTGATGGAATATCAGTGTCTAATATCAGTGATTTTCGATTGCTTGATTAATTATATTTTTTGATAATTATTGTAAGAAATATATATTTGATTTTTCTTTCCTGTATTTTGTTCCATTTCATTTTGCGTTACATATAAGTTTTTAGGCTTGTTAATATTAGTTAAGTAGACAACTATCATCTTAGTCTCCACGTGACCATGGCTGCTGAAAAGCAACCGAAACGTCGGGGAAAGTGTAAAATTAAATTAAATCTAAATAGTTTTAATAATAATTTAATTAGATTAAAAATTAGTAATCTTTAATAGTAGTAGTAGTGTAACAATTTCCAAAATTATGTAATAAAGTGTCAAATAAACAACGCGATAAAATCCGTTTATAGTAGTTTAATTTCAATGAATATTAGTTAAGTTGTATATTACGATTATTGCTTTTGTACCTACATGTAAATAATAAAATCACAAGTATGACAATATATATCTATTTAATTTCCTTTATACTTTATACGTGACATTTGCACACTTGAAAAGGTAGTATCTTATCTTATGTGGGGGCCAGTCAGTGCAGACCGGCGCGCGACACTTCAACCCAGTGGGATCTTTTGTGTCGATCTCGTGACCTGAATAATGGTTGCATAGTCCGAGCTATAGTTACCTCTTTCGCACATTGATGTTTTGTTCAAACCCGTCGCAACAGCAATAGATTTGGTGAAAACCTTTATTTAATAATTTTGATACTCACATTTTATCTTAATTTTATTTAATAAACATTTTTAAATTACGTATATACTGCGATCCTTGATTATAACTTTTTTATAATAGTTTTGCATGCTGCATAGAAGTTACCTGTTTATAGCTAATAGGTATTAATAATGAAATTGACTTCACGCTAAAAAAACTTTCCTTCCATCCGATAATATTGTATATAAGATCCTATTATATAATAATATGTACATATATTATACAACAAGGGATATGGAAAATATACATTTTTAGGTAAACCGAATTTATTTTTAAATATCGAATAATTCTAGTAAATATCATAAATTAAAACAGCTGACAAATAAATAAATGTCAGTTTACTATAATATGTATTTACCGCAAACTGAAATAAAATTTGAATTCTGTGGTAGCCCAATAGGCTTTTGCAATCATGAGCTCGTAGGTAGTATCACCATTTTTGCTCTATTGACGAGCGATTAACAAAAATACAACTAATTTATATCACAAATTGCTCGTAATACTTGTATCAAATAGCTGTTTCGAACAGATAATATATAATTCCCGTCATTTGTAAAACCGACGCACATGGTCAGAGTATTAGGTAACAAATGTATACTATCGGAATAACCCGAGTAAAGGATTAGTTAAGGCCGGTTTTGATTGAAGCGACACGACATCTGGGTTTAGCCGAATCGTCAACTCGTGAAGTAATGACATTCGGATTTTTAGACGAAAATCCGGTTGAATATTTTTATAACTGCCTTTTTTTGAATAGGATGTGAAGTTTTGTATTGTGAAAATATAGATAAATTATTATTTCTAAAATGAAAAGTTGTACTTTGTATTGGAATAAATAAAGTATTATCTTACATTCATGCAATTGGTTTTTGAATTATTTTCACACAATACACTTTTAGACTTATTTGCTTGAACGACTATCGGTTCTGTGGCAGGTGTGACTAGCATATTACCAATTGAGCTTACTTATTTGGCGAGCTAAGTGGGTAACTTTAGTTCTTTGACAGATTACCTTGAATGTCAGCACATCCCTCATAGGAACTTGAACTTTTGTTTGTTTTATCGCTTGCTGCTAGACTTTTATTTGTGGACTAGCCCTACTATTTCTGAGTGTTTACGTTTCGGCAACGTTGGTCATAACGGACACGACACGTTATCAAAACTAGCTTTCGCTTGCTTTGGAACAGAACTTTTTGCCCTATGAAAGGTACCCTATGTGCTTTTCTGTACTCCTGATAACGTGTATGCGAAATTTCATGACGATCGGACTTTTAGGTAAGGCGTGAAAGCGTTACAAACATATAAACTCACATTCGCATTTATAATATTAGTGAGGATATTTTTATAATATTTACACAATCCTTGACTGTTTTCTTGTCACATTATAGTAAGAAACTAACATAGTATTCGTCTCAATGTCTTATAGTAAAGTGTGGTGGCAAATCACCATATCTGGATAATAATAAGCGGATATCATAGACTACGATCGCGTGCTATAACAGAAGTATTACTTACGCGTTGCTTACACTTGGGAATCATAATAATAAAGGTGGCGTGGAAGGCATGTCAGCCTTTTTATTACATCATGTCGAAAGAAAAAGCCGTGCTACGTCAATAACTAACAATGTTTGTAGTAGTCATAGTACATTAACTATAAAGTTTTCGTTTCTCCCACGTACATAACGTGAAAAGAAAGGAAAACTGTAGGCTCTAGCAAGAAATACCTGCAGCAGTGCTTCCTAAGCGTAATTAGATTAAATAAGATTAATTAAAAAAGTTAACACAAGGTATGACTCCTGTGTCACAGGCGAATTTACAAACATTTAAACAACGGACGCAAAGAACACCCGGACTCGGAATAACAATTTGGGAAACTACTAATTAGGATCGAACCCACAACTGTCAACACGGCGGCAGTGCCGAGGTGACTACTTAAATCACTAAGCCATCCATGCAGTCACCTCTTTTTCAAAGGAGGTTTAAAGAGATTACAGCTATCAGGGTAAGCAGTAATTTGGGTTAGTTTACCCTTGATATTGCCGAAATCCATGATAGGTGGGTACCATCCGGTGAGCTGCTAGTTCGTCGTAAATACTGCGTAATTTCTGCAAAGTGGGCAGCACAGCGCAGTTTTATTCAGACGCAAACTTTCGTCTCGACGCAAACTTTCGTCTCAACGCAAAATTTAAAAAAAATCGTACCATTCTAGCGCGCCTTTCTTGTGGCAAGTCCTCTTTCCTTTTAGTTGTAAGCAGTATAAGCATCCATTTATACGCTTGTCTGACTTTTATGTGCTTTATAAACTTTTTAAAAGGAAGGGCTTTCTTATGCCATAGGACTACTAAGGTCCTCACAGTGAAATTAAACTACTTAATACGGATTCTGAAAATCACTACAGACAACCATAGAAGTCACACCACATAGTGTTTCTGAAATAAACTTTGATAAATCGGTATGTATAAAATAGCCTATTTTCATCCGCGTAAATGTGAGAATTTCAAGCCCTTACAATACTTTTAAATCGATATTGAGGTCCAGAGTTCGATACTTACGTAGACGGGCAGTTCCGTTTTAAGGAAATTCTCAGTAATGCGATGCCTGGAAATACGTTTGTCAGGCAATTGGCTAGTTCCATGTTGCGTGGCTCCTAATAAAACATAGTTAACGAAATGTGGAAGTATCGTACCTACCCCTCAATGACGTCTATGATAGATTTAAAAACAGAGCACTTCGTTATTTTCTTACAAAGATTACTGCGAGCCTTTGTCCAGCACTGGACGTCTTTCGGCTGAGATGATGCAATATACCGGCAATTTGGCATTAATAGTATTCTTGTTAAATCTCCAGCTAAGCGAACAAATTGTATAATTGAAACTAGTTTTGAATAAAAAGATTCGCTCTGCTGTCTGCTTTGCCCTCGTGTATTGTATCGCATCTGAATGCTAATTCAGTGTTGCATCCCGTTCGGCTGCTGCTCCAAAAATGTTGTAATTACTTTGCTTCTTTGAAACAGTATGTCTAGCGAATTACCACCAATATCAAAGCGTATGTACTTTTTTAAAACATGAAAACACAAAATGTGAAGTATTTAGAAGAATGAAATCTATCGCAGCGAGCTTTACTTTGGATTCTGTATTAGAAAATAACGTGGAATTTGAATTGCTTTTTAGATGTGGCATGAGTTTGTGCTTAAAATAGAATAGAATTTTTGTTTGTTTGCATATAATGTAGGTATATAAAATAAAGATGTTGTCAAAAACTGTCTTGGTTATCTATATATATAATAAAAATGTAACTAGTCGATATTTTTACTTAGGAGACAGTTAATAATAACAGCTGTAAAGGCCAAAATAATAATTTTAGAAGTTAAATAATATTGTCTTCTTTGTCACTCAAAGACTACTGCATGAAATTGAATGTGATTTTCACAGTAGTATTGTTTAAAGTGTAACCTGCTGTGGACTGGTGTGGAGTAGAGTACTATGTCTGTAGATCAGCTTGTTCATACATACAAAAAATGAAAATTGGAAAAGCTAGTCTAAAAGGCTTAGGTATTATTATGTATTTTGCCAACAATGATTTGAGGCCCTAAGTAATATGGGGCGAACCTATCGCCATCTACTAAGCAACGTAACCAAAGTGCGTGCTGCTATTGAGAATTTCTTGACAGTATAATACAATAACACTTTATCCGATCTGGGAATCGAACCTGAGACCACATGCTCAGCAGTCGCATTTACTAGCTCTGCGCCAACGAGGTAGACATCAGTTACTTCCTTATACAAACATACATATGTTACGGTAAGTGTAATTAATTGAAAATTATTAATAATAATTGTCTATAATTATTAATAATTACCGAAAGGTGAGCTAAAAATCGGTACTGAGGTAACAAATTAATCACATTTATCAGTGATTTAGTTTAACCTCAGTAACGATAAATGTAATCAATTTTCAAAAGTAACGTACATAAGCTAAGCGTCTTTGTGTTCGACCGAGCATCAGAGGTGAGGACGGGGGTGGGAGAGCGATGTGCGGGAGCGCCGGGTAATGGCAGCCAGGTGTCATGCAGCGCACAACGGCAGCCGCGAGTCTATGATGATGAATTTTTATTTTATCTGTTTTGTTTGATTTTAGCAAAACCAAATAAACGATTTGCATGTAGGTAAGTTTCTTTTAGTATTTGTAAGAAGTGTGTTTATAAGTCAATGGGTATTATAAATAAATACCTACTGCACAAATAACTTATTCTTATTTTATTACTTTTACTGACGAGAGGTGTGAATTATTAATAACAACTGGTAAAAGTGATGAATTTCAATTTTATATTCACATTTACCTAATCATGAGGTAATTCATTGAAATTAAACTGCTATATACGGATTTTATCGCGTTGTTTATTTGACACTTTATTACAAAATTTTGAAAATTGTTACACTACTACTACTATTAAACTTTACTAATTTTTAAGCTAATTAAATTATTATTAAACTATTTAGATTTCATTTATTTTTACACTTTCCCCGACGTTTCGGTTGCTTTTCAGCAGCCATGGTCCCGGGGAGATTTTGTAATAAAGTGTCAAATAAACAACGCGATAAAATCCGTATATAGCAGTTTAATTTCAATGAATAATATTCGCGTAAATAGAAGACAATATTACATGAGGTAATTATTAATAATGACAGATAATTATTAATAATGACAGATAATTATTAATAATGACAGGTAATTATTATTAATTTTCAATTAATTACACTTACCGTAACATATATACTCCTTAAACTATTTATATTCGAACTATTCAAATTATATGTACACTTTTTTGTTTGCCGTGGTTGCCGTTTAATAGCCACTGTCATGGGAAGACTGATATGGTGGTTGTCTCATTTTATCAAATTACAAAGATGTTTAATCATATAGGTTACAACCAACATTAATGAACGTCAGTCACACTTATTAATGTGAATTTACGGTTATCTATAGCTACGTTCTCCAAAGCCAAAGCATAGAACTTATGAGAAAACAGCTCACAAAAATGAAATATTTATTTTCAGAAACTGTAAATTACGTGTGTAACTGTTAGTTGCTGAAGCCCTGCCCTGGAAGACCGCCCACACAGGTGAATAACGCTGAATTGAAGGAGATGGTGGAAGCCGGTCCGAGTCAAACTACCCAGGAATTAGCGGCATGGTTTAACGTTACCCTACCTACAATATAGGCCCATTTGCATCAAATCAATAAGATAAAAAAATTTGAAAAATGGGTGCCTCATGATCTGACTGATCTGCAGAAATAAATGCGTGTTGAAACTTGTGTTGCCTTGTTGAATCGGTAGAAATGAAGGAATATTGAATCGAATTGTGACATGTGACGAAAACTAGATTCTTTACGATAAACTTAAGCGAAAAATGCAATGGCTGACCTCAGGTTAAATGCCGCAATAGTGCTCTAAAGCAAAGCTTACCAATAAAAAGGTGCAACTGTTTGGTGGTTAAGAGACCACTTAATCGAGACCTGAGAAAGCTATAGTGAATAACACCATCAAGAGATGGTGTTATTCACTATAGCTTTCTCAGGTCTGGTCAAGCAATAACAGCAGATGTTTACTGTGCCGAACTTGGAACAATGATGGCGAAACTGGCAGTGAAACAGCCCCGACTCGTGAATCGATCTTCACCATTATTGCTCCATGATAACGCAAGACCTCACACTACACGAGACCGATGTAACTCTACAGGAGCTGCAGTTAGAAACCATATGTCATCCTCCGTACTCGCCCAGACCTTGCTCCAACGGATTACCATGTTTTCCGTGATTTAGACAATTTTCTACATGATAAAAAAATTTCTTACCAGGAGGCAGTACAAAATGCATTCACACAGTTTGTCGAATTTAGATAGATCGCCGGATATCTATCATTAAGGCATAAATGAACCTCCGTTTAGATGACAGCAATGTATAGATAATGAGGGTAAATATTTCGATTAAATAAATATGGTACATCTTAGAAAAAAACGAGTTTCAATTTTGCAGTACAAATCAGCAATTTCATACTTTAACCCCTAATATTAACAGGTAGTGACATAGACTACTTCTTAATCCCAAAAAATGTGTAAAATGTAGAATAACAATTTTCCTTAGAACACGGCAGCAAAGTCACGAGTAAATAGCTAATAATAAACATGGGAATGACGTCATAACTTCGCAGGTAATAATAGAGTTTATCCAACAAAAGAGCCTCATTGTATCAACGTAGTAACGCGTATGAAAGTGACACCGGGATGCGTAACAAGTATATGTAAGCATAAATACAGGAACAAATACATTAGCTGCCTTAAGAGTGCTAAATAGTTCATGCACACTACTCTCAGTCTGGCAAGAGTTGGGAACATGGCGTAGGTCTTAAGAGAGAGCGGAATGGCAAATAATATAGCTTGCGTGACGACATGAAGTGGATATGATCCTAACTTAATATTATAATTGCGAATGTGAGTTTGTTTGTTTATTACGCTTTCACGCCCTTACTACTCGACCGATCATCATGAAATTTTGCATACACGTTGTTAGGCAAACAGAAAAGGACATAGGGTACTACAATTAAATAGGGTCGTACCTATGGAGATTGAATTCAAAACCAAAACCTTCTTTGGAAAATACAAGTTTATTAAGACTATAATTAAAATATACATATTTATTAATTTAAGTCATAAAGTAACACCAGTTATGAATTTTAATCTGTCCAGTCTAAAAATACCAGACATAATTAAAAATGTTTTGTGTCTGATCACCGTTGCGAATAAATAAATTAAGGTTACACTGACAAAACTATATTATGAATTTATATTTATATGTTGCCACGATCAACAAAGCAAGGGCGTAGAATTAATAAGAATAACGGGCAAGAAACTCACTGCAAGGAGCAGCAGCTATTATACCATTTAATTACTACTTAACTGAACACATTCATGCATTAAAAAGTAAATACATATATTAAAAAATTTCATGTTAGCTTATAAACAGCGTAAGTAAATGCATGCATGTAAATACACATAATGTAATAAAAACCAGGAGTGACCATATAGTAGAACGGGCGAAGTCTGGCTAACTAATATAATAAATACGAATATGTGTTTGTTTGTTATGCTCTCAGAGCATAGCATAGCATAGCATCTGAGCCGAGCCGCCAGGTCCCTCGTCCAGGACGCGATCGGCTTATATATGGCGCTGCCGCCGGGCAGGAGGGAGAAGGGGGGCGCCAGCCACCACTCCGACTCACGCGCAACCGTCGCGGTCGCGCGGTCCGCGTCACAACCTTAACAACTCTATTGATCATCATGGAATTTCACACAGTCGTTGTCAGGAATACTTTCAGACATGCTGGTTTCCTCACGAAACTGTACCACTGAAAAGTTTGAGATATATTCTGAGTAGTCGATTTAAATCCCAAGTTATACTTCTTAGGTCTTAGTATAGATATCATTATCCCTACGTTTCTAAACAGCTACGCTGTCGCTGCCACCGACATTAAATAATAAAAACGCTTTGTGAACATAAGTAATTGCTTTTCACCACAATTTCTATTAGCGCTAGTGAAACCAACACAATAGTTATATTAATTAGAATTTAACTACGTTCCCGTCATATCCAATATGCAACTATTATAAGTACAATATCTAATGATAATATTTGATAAATTAATTTACACTATGTATTAAAATGTGTTGTTTATTATAAAACTAGGTAATGAAGTAATAAAATTTCATAGGGTTCTCTATTGTGTTCCCTAACTTTTTTATCCATAATCTAAAGTGCCATAATTGTTTTTGTCCTAATCATCATTTGTCCGAATGATAACTTGCCCGAACTTAATGTCACATAATATCACATGCCATCAAATTGAAATCCCTAAATACAATATGCCGTAAACTATGTTTGTCATAAATATTACAATCAATAATATACAAAAGATTTAAAACCGTTTTGAATAAAAGTCATAAGCCCTAAATTCAAATGATTTAATTTTATTTATCCTAATAATGTTTTTAAAATAAATTTGTATTACAAAGCTAGATGCAAGTGCAATATGGCTTTTGTCACGACTCCCGGTGCTGCGGGTCTCCGGCGGTCCCACGGGCCGCCTCGCCCCTACGCGATTCTAATTAACATTCTAGGAGTAGGGCAGACAAGCTTGCGTGGAGTCGGATTGACAGCGATTGGTTTCTGTCACTATAACCTAATTTTTAGCAAATGTTTTACGACTAACAATTTTATTATAATTGAACATTTGGAATAATACACATTATATAATACAATACTAAGGACACATGACTTTCTTTCATAGGAGATTTATTTCATTAGGAGATTCAATTATTATAGTACTCGATATTGTGACAGAATAGTATTAGCAGTAAAGATAATTATGGCAAACAAAATATCGAATTTTGAACATTACGTTACTTTACCTACTGAAGTTTATAGCAAACGTGTTATGGATAATAATTATCGGACAAACAATTTTAGGAGAAGTAAGGGAGTACCATTTCATAGACTAGCTTTAGTCATATTATTAATGGCGAGGTATTGTTTTTTGTTTATTAAAACAAATAAAACGATACAACACTATTGTGTCGCCAATGATTTCAGAGTTACTTCAAGAAGTCAGAGTAACAACAAGTCTCTACTTTTTGATTTTGTCTTTTACTTTTTAACTTAGAAACTTCAGGCATGGTACGTTAACATTTTAACTTTTTACGTAGCAATTTGGCCAATAGCCCAGCCCACCTTTGAATACTTCTAAAGAAAAGGAAAGGTACAAGTTATTTGTGTCTGTTGTTTGAATGTTTGCAAATTCTTTTGCACATTCTCTTGCGAAGCGCGACACAGTAATTATTCCTAGTACAGGGGTACAAAATAATTTAATTTCAATTGATTATAACTAATTTAACATAAAAATATATTATATATATATTCAAATTTTCAATTGTATAAATAAACCTATCTACATCAATTGGAAAAAAACATAATAAAGTTTGAAGGACTAAATATAATTTCAGTAAATATTGCTGATCAGCCCATTTCAACCAGTTTTTTAGTTTAAAGAACTTATTGTACGTATGGAGTTATGGTTACAGACACAAAGACAGAGAGACGCAGACTTCAAACTACTTACAAGCTTTTCTATTAAAATATTCAAATTGTTTGCTGTTTATTATAGTTTAGCATACGCTATTAAAAGCCATGTAAATATAATATTTATTTTTTAATAATATCAGGCCTGTATTAAACTTTGCCACTGCTGGGCACGGGCCTTTTCTCAGTGTGAGGAGGGTTAGACCATAGTGCACTACGCTGACCCAGTGCGGGTTGGTAGACTTCACATATCTCCGAGAACATTATGTAGAACAGACATACAGGTTTCCTCACGATGTTTTACTTTACCGTTAAAGCGAGCGATAATTAATTATTTAATACGCACATAACTCAAAAAGTAAGAGATGCGTGCTTTGGGAGCGAACTCGCGACCTCTGCGTGGCAATCCAACGGTTTCCCACTAGGCTATCGCTGCTTGTATTTATGTATTTATTTTAGCGTTTCCCAAATTCGAAAACTAACTGGCATCATCTATTTATCCATTATTCATTTTATGTCGTTTTTATTGTGAAAGTTTAAGTTATTTATAATGTTATTTTATATTAATTAGTGTAATTGATAGGTAATGTATATAACCGTTCTTATTAAATAAATAAATAAATATAAAAGTAAACTTTAACCAGTATAGCTATTTTCCAAGCGTTGGAGAAATTTAAAAAAGAAAATATCTAGTTTCTATTAAAGTCAAAGTTATAATCTTTATGTCTTTAAAAGTGTGATACATCAATTAATTAAAACATTATTAAAATAAATAACATTGAAAAAAGCCTCTTCGAGAAGTCTCGAGTTCGAGAAGACTTTCTTGTCTGCTTCTTCTCATAAGACAGACTTGTGTTATAAGAAGAAGCAGACAAGAAAGTCATGTCCATTATTTTCAATCGGCAAATATTTATAATAAGATTCCTAAAAAATAAAATCATTTTATTAACTTCTTTTTCTATGGTTTATGGTATTTTTACAAAAATATTTTTCAAATGTAATTTTTTAACGGCAGTAATTTAGTTACTCGCTCTATATATGCGTGTGTTGCTTGCGCTACACGGCGCGTCTCTGCGTGACGATAGCGCGGCAGGTAGAGCGTAACAAACATAGTAACAAACACTCAGACGCGTTTCAAGGTTGTTTTTACATGTTTTCTAGTCGTAGTTTTGAGTGCTTCTCCATTTGACGGATCTCGACACGTTACATAATTTTTGTATTTAGAAATAGTTGCTAGGTTCTGTGATAGAAATGTGCTTATGCTAGGCCCGATCATGAGATGAGGAGGGCTTTCCTGTTTAAATATATTACTATATTCTAACAGTAGCAGCATGCAGCAGAGTCTGAAAATGTGCTCGGTTGACGGCAATCAAATTCTAAACTATTATGTGAATAATAAATATGGTGTTAATACATATCCTAGTTATATTTTTAAAAAAGCAATTGCCGTTCTGTGATTGCTTTCTTGCGCTGCAGCCCTCTGCTTTACAAATACAACTATGTATATTCAAACTCGTAACAAATATTGTGGATTAAAGAAATGTTTGTATCGAGTGGGGATCGACACTTGGCACTGGTGAGGCGACCACTGAAACCACTACGCAATCTGTGTAGACGATCTGCGTAACCTTTCTCACATATACGACTGACTGTATTAAGTAATTAAAAGTAAACTCAAACATAAGTAATTAAATTAGAAAATTAATAAAATTACTTTGGCATTTTAGTTGATGTAAAAATTTTAAATACTCTGAATATGTAATCAAAAAGGTAGGCTCTACAAGGCAAACATACATATGTATGTATAAGTGCTACTTGATGGTACGCGATTATTGTTGCATAAAATGTATTGTATTGCCAGTGATATAATAAGAGGGTCACGATCCTGCAAAAAACTGTCACTACTCTGCCCGCTTAAAGGAGAATGGTTTAGTCCTGCTGTTGGCAGACATATAATCTGGCGACACTATTTATCGCAGGCGCACACACTAAATTATTGGTAATATTCTGAAGGTTGGTAGTATTCCAACCATCGTGCTGCTCAAAGTTTACGATGAGACTCTAATACACTTTACATACATACATACATAGATTCACGCCTGTTTCCCAGAGGGGTAGGCAGAGACTATGGATTTCCATTTGCTAAGATCCTGACACACTTCTCTGGCTTCATTCACTTTCATTACATTCCTCATACACGCCCGTCGGTTCAAGGTGCTCTTAACCTGGCCTTTGCCCAGAACGCCTCCGATCTGATCAAGAAACGTTCGCCTAGGTCTTCCTCTTGCGACTGTTCCATTCACACTAGCTTTATAAACTTTCATAGTCAGTCTTTCCTCGTCCATTCTTTCTACATGCCCAAACCAGCTTAACATACCCTTTTCTATTCTTGTCACTATATCCACTTTCATGCCACATCTCTCTCTAATCACACTATTCCTTATTCTATCTTTCAGAGTCACACCACATATATTTCTCAGCGCTCTCATTTCTACAGTTTTACATTAATACACTTTACCTCTCTTAAAGCCGGTAATCGTCTGATAGTGCATATTAGAAGTAAATAGATTTTTCAAACAAAACTTGTCTAAATGTTTAATTATTTACTCAGATAAGGTTAAAAATGTCATATGATTGGCAGCCATGTTTACGCTTCTGCAATAATTCCTTGCAATAATTCATATTTAAATCACTCCATAACTGAATTGCTTATAACTTTACTTAGCCTCTAAAGATCCTTTTAAATGCGTAAGATTAATTAAAACCCGGGCTTATGAGATAAACTCGCTTTAATCAAATTAATTACCAAAATGTTGCATTAATACCTATTAAATTATAAATAACTAATTGGGTAGCACAGTGACGTAAGCTTGTTCTGCTTACCCTGATTTTACGTACTAAACGTCTATTTCCTTTTTTTTAGAGTTCGAAAAATCTCTTTTACAACAGCTTTGTCCGTCCGTCTGTCTGGTATACAAATTTCAACTCAAGAACCGTAAGAGCTAGAGACTCGCGGTCAACGCCATTCGACTCAGCATAGTCGATATACCCCCAAAATTACTATGACCTTTGACCTTTGACCTGTCACTTGGTATCGCGTGACTTTTGCATATTACTTGAACCATTTTTTCGAACTGTAATATTTACGGTAATTCATTGCCGTTTCTCACTCGTTTCTTTTTAAAGACAACTCCCCCACTAGGATACAAAGAACACCCATGCTCTAAATACTAACTTTTATTCGTGGCATGGCCCCCACAGAAATACCTAAAATATTTTATGTGTTAATACAGGATATAGTGTATCTATATTAGTTGCTTCCAAATTAGTTCAACGGCTTACGGGTAATTGAGTGGCAAAAAGTTGCTTTCATATTTATAATATTATTCGATTTTGCGCGCGACTTCGTTCGCTTTAATGTAAATTTGACAAAAAAATTCTATCGATCGAGGACAGTACTGTTTCCTGGATGAAATGTACCCTATGTCCTTTTCTGTACCCCTAACAATGAGTATGCAAAATGCATGATGATCCGCTGAGTCGTTATGGCGTGAAAGCGTCTTAGAAAAGTTAGGTACGGTATTTCGCTAGTTATTTTTTATACCCGGTTTTCTTAAGAATGAAAGTATCTCCGAAATGCCTTATATTTAAATAGAAAATTCCTTGTGCATTTTTAATGTAAAGCAACTGAATTATATTCCAAATTAAATAGATTCAAATGAGTGCCCCTACGTGTTCAATTTATTTATTTATGTTTTAAGCTAAACCATTATATTTCACTAAACAAATGAACGCTCTTACAAGACGCGCCGAATAGAACAAATTCGTTTGGATGAGCTTAGGCAAATGGCATTGCTTTGGTCTTGTTACGGTCAGATTAGGTTTAAAGGGTTTCATTATATTATGTAGGATCGGCTTCATGTAGTTTACCTTAGATTTCATCAATAATTGGGTTGGCGTTCGAGATAATAGTATCAGTTTGGTGGTCGTATTTCTGGAGGGAGCGTCTCTTTGATAGACTTTTGTATTGTTAGGTAGAGGTTTTTGAACTTTCGTAATTTGTTGTGTATATATATGGAAATAATGTCAATTCAAAGACGTACTACGTTCAAAGACGTAGGCAGAGATCTATGACATCTTATCACTGGCTACTTTTAAGTCACACTAGCGATGTTCGATTATCCATTAAAATCTAATTATTCGATTGTTTTAGGTATATATTAGAGTGAGTGTTCGATCCCACTGGCGTTTCTCAGATTCCAATTTTAAATATATTACGAATGCGTTAAAATAAAGTATATATAAATACTTATTTAACTTTTGTTGTTGCTAGTTATAGTAGAGTGTTGCTGTTAAACTGAACTTAGTAGTTCGTGTCACGCGTCTCCCCTTGTGACACGGAACATAAAAAATGTTTGGGCCCAATATATATCCGTGTTGATACGACGTCGCACCTCGTAATGTCCGCGAGTGTTCAAATATTGCTTGAGCACACGCCGAATTTTATGACGTACTTGTACTTGATTGGAGTCGTAATAAATGACAGAGATGTGGACTCTTATACCTTGTCCTGTGTCTAGACTCTTTATAAACATTGGTGCGGAATTGTCGCGTCGGTGCACGGTCCAATTGATAGCTATTGTAGAGGCACATTCTAACTACTAAAACGAATACATACAGTCTGCTTATGATTGTACTAGATTCCATTTTTTTAAAGACCACACTCTCTCCTTAATTTTTCTCTGTGTCGCGGGGAACTTTACAGGCATTCAAACAACAGCCAATAGGAACAGGACTCGGTATGTTTATCTTATTTACGGAGGATTTATAAGGTCATAGACACAGTCAGCGAGAAGCCCTAAAACCATTACTTCTGTGCAAGCAAATGTTACTTTAGCTGGTACCTTCGATTTGTGTCATCTATGTTTAGGAGACTTGATTAGCTCGGCTGTGGTAGAGCTCCAGTTAATAACATAGGTATATAGTTACTTCTACCCCATTAGCCTTGAGGCTTACGGTTGCGAACGATCCCAAGTAGTTGGGATCGATTTCCGGGTTGAACAAACTGTGATAAAGTATTATGCTAGGTAATTCTCAGTAGCCATACTACGCGCCTGGCGATGTGCCTGATAGATAACAATAAGCTCGCCCCCTATTATTTGGGAACCTGAAAACACAGTTGTCAACTTTCCGTTAGAAGTCATAATTAACTGTCCGAAGACCGGGGCTAAGCCTTATGTAGTAAGGGCGAAATTGCTACTTAAAATTGCCTAGCACAAATCTCAATAACACCTTTACACATCTTACGCGAAAATTGAACACGAGGTCTAACGACCAGACCGACACAGCCCAAATAAACATAAAACATCGTCAAGGGTCTGTTCCTAAGTCGAAGTTCCCCGTCAATGAAACACGTTTTCACAGTAGCGTTCGAACAATACAGGCTCCATCTGTATGTAGGCTCTATCAATTTAGGCGGTAAGTAAGAGCGAACAACGCCGCGTGCCGCGTCTAATCTTTTTCATAGCTATGTGTCTGACTAGCGCTCAAAGATGTAAATTAGCTGGGAATAATTCTAATAAAAAATACTTGTAGTGTACCGTCTATATATCGCGAAAGGATAAACAAAGGTGTACAGCCTTATTTCAACAGACATGGTTTGGTAGTAACTTCACCTATTGAGTCGCAGTGGCACACGTGCGGCCAAACATAAAAGGTTCTTAATTACGTCTGGCATTCCAAGACTGGACAGGTTAATGCTGTATACCCATTACATAGCAACTCTCTTCTTTCTAGTTATTTTTCTTACAACCTTAAAACTCTTAATCGGAGAATTGAAGCTGGTATTTTTTTTTACTAAGGGATGCCTACGACGCTTCTCTTAATCTGATAATTTAACTTAGTACTTTTTTACCGACAGATGCTTGCAATACCACAGGTATCAGTCATAGGTTTCCGAGCCCATTGAAAAGCAAGATATCCGTTTTATTGTTCAATTGTGCTAATCCCACTTGCTCACAGCCGGCGATTGAAGGAAGTTTTAAGGTGAGTCTTAGTTATAACCACACCCTTTTATATTATATAAACTTAGAGCCATGTATCGTGGCCTGACTATCTCCACTATTGTTGCTAAATCGGGCTAAAAGATAGCTGTTCCACCGCAAACAAATTCCTAGCAGGTCTTAGCACTGGATGATACACTTATTGCAAATGAAACAAGTCCCTAAATATGATTATGTCTTAAACAGAAACTGAAAACTTTAAAATATAATTCACAAATCTTTCGTTTCCAGCATCTCTAGATTCCGGCTAGGCACTTCCCATAAGTACATTTGCGTAGCTAGTCGCTCTGTCAAGCCTTCCTCGTCTCAAAACGCGTTACAGTGTTGCTTTGAGCTAACAATGTGTGTATGTATGTGTTTTATATGTATGGTCATGTGTGAACTGTGCTTTGTTTTCTTTTTAATGTGTCATAAGCGGCTTTGTTAGAGCTAGTTATTAAGTCTTTTGTGCTTTTCAGGTGGTGAACTGAGATGTGTTAGTGTGCCTACATTGAGTTACATTGTTTTGAATATTTGTTTGGAGTTAAAAAATGTAGGTGATTTTAGTGTGTGAATTTATATAAATATACAATGAAAATACCAATAATTTTTATCATACTTAATGCTTGGAATGGCAGACAATGTTGAAAAATTGTGTTTGGCCGCTGGTGTGCTGCTGCGACTCATAGGTATACTATTTTTGTACTAGCACTTTTTACAAAACTCAATACTTGCCGATACATATTTTAACAAGTTTAAAAATTGCAAGCGCCCCCTTTCGCCCGCACATCGCCTCCTACCGCTGCCCTGTGTTTTGTTTATTTACGCCTCTGATTTCTTTTGCAATCGCGTGTAGTTTTAATGCGATTACAGCCACCATTTTCAATTAATTTTATATTTTCATTCGATTTTGCCTGCGGCTTCGCTCGCGTTAGACTAGATGTGGTCAATAAATTTATATCCCTCGGGAACAGTACTTTTTTCTGTAAGTAAGGTACACCATGTCCTTTTCTGTACCCCTGACAACGTGTATGTGAAATTTCACGTTTATCGATCAACTAGAAAAGGCGTGAAAGCGTAACAAATAAACACACATTCGCATTTATAACATTAGTTAGGAAGTATGGTTTATATGATTTTTGAAGGACAAATTAAATACCTCATTACAATAAACTGTTAAGTAAGGTATAAAGAAATCACGAGTTGAAGTTTATTAGTATAATTCAATTAACACTGTATCAAGACTGAGGATTTAATATAATTATATATAGCCTGATTTGTTACTAGCTAGTCTCGTTGCTTTACTAGCGTAACTTTCTTTACACTTCCACTTAAAAGTAATGTCAACCATGTTTATAATTCCTATGGGTGGCACTGTCTCTTAAAATACAGGCACTGCTTAGTTTAAGAGACGGGTCTAATATGTTATACTTACGTGTAAAATAGGAATCATGTGAACAGCTATATTGTTTAATTTCACAATGTAAACGGTGTAATATCATGATTTATGTGGTTTTTGTGATAATAATAATATAAATATTACCACCAAGTAACAGATGCTTAATTACCAGTCTTTTAGAAAAATATCCGGTTTATACTATAAGTTGACTAACGGCAATAGATTCGCCTCTTATAGTGCGACATCCAAAAATAGCGAAAGCCGTAGTGCAAAGCACCTCTGTCCTCCTCTTTAGCGAGCATAAGTTATTATAACTTTACAGTTATTTATAACTTTGGCTTGGTAACACAAACAAAAATTAAATCTACATTTCTTCAACGCAACCTAAAACATTCAGTAGTACATTATCTTGAAACTAGAACACTGTAGCTGAATATTTTAATTATACTTGAAGTGATACTTTCTTAACAAAACATCGTCCTACATTCTGTTCAGGAGAACGAGCGAACGATTCAAACGGGGACATTACTAATTCAGCGGGGTGAAATTAAAAGGGAGAGAATGGGAGCGAACGATACAATCTAATACCGTCTTAGATGTGTACAATTTACATTCAGTGGGTTTTCGTATGTTCCTCTCTCGAGACAACAACGACGACAACGAACATACATATCCCGAATTTAACTGACGTATGGACGTTAGTTGAATTCGGGATATGTATGTTGGAAAAGAAAGGTTACCTGCCTGCCTTGTTAGTTTCTGCGGTGGTAGTTAGTTGCGTGTATGTTTTCCTCGCTTCGTTTCTCACTAAGGCCACTGTGTGTAGGTGAATAACGCTGCGATTGGCAGTTACTCATACCCCCTCAACTCTAGGGAGATAGTAGGGGAGTCCAAGAGCCGAGCCCGTAGTTGGCGCTCATTGCATCCAGAAGCATTATTTTTATTGCACACAAGTCAATGATGTACCTGAATCGCTTTAACTCAAGGATACAGAAGCAAATTGTAGCTGCAACACGCCGATTAGTGTTAGCCAATGTGGATAATAAAATTCTATGATTCAATAACATGACCGATGATTACCGCTTGTCATAAGGTGGCCCAACGGCTCGTAACACATACTAATTACCTACATACTTAATCTCACGCATATTCAAAGTAAATAGGCATATAACATTGCGCTATGAGTCACAGGAGAGGAAAGATAAACATGGATGCAATAGTGGGCCAGCAAATATTATTTTTAGAACCGTACAACACCATACTGTAGTATTGCAGGATATTAAATAGGCAACGTAACTAATATTATAAATGCGAATGTATTTAAATCGTCGTAATTTGAATAACGCCTTTCACATTAACCACCCGATCGCTCATCATAAAACTTTCCGTACATGTTTTCAGGGGTACAGTATAGGATCTAGGAAAAGTGCTAATCACGAGGGATAGGAATTTATTGTCATAAATCTATATTAACGCGAGCGAAACCGTAGGCAAAAGGCTAGGCTTGTATAGACGATCTGGTTTCAGTATTTGTTGGCTAAACTTGCTTGTTGGGTGGATGTATCCTTGTGTATTTTGCGATGCGGCAATCGTTAAGGTGCGACTGTAAAGTATCATCACTATTACGCACAAATGCTTCGTACACTAAGAACTGTTTGGGTAACAGCAGATTAATGGGACGAATAGCGAAATAGTGCTAGTGGATCCCCGGTCATTATATGTATCTAAGACTCTGGTATTTCACTAGAGAGTATACAGCATGGGATTGTAAATTAGCGCCAGGCTTGCATGATGTGCAGACCACAGAAGTATTGCTGTTTAATACTGAAACCGCTTGGCAGATTATTTAATTATTTAAAGTGTTTTAGATGATAAGTTTTTCTAATTTGTTAAACGCTGTTATAATCATTTATTAATTTTCATTTCCAGTTTTTTTAGGTTAAAAGGTTTTTGAGAGGTCTATAAACGAGTAACGCTTTGGTGTTACAAGTTGTGGTACCAGCTTACCATCCAACAAGTCGTATGCTTGTTTTATCAATTTTCTAACTGCGTATGCGAGGAATTTACCAATAGGTCAATATTTTTCTATACATGTAAGAAGATGCTGATCTACTCACAGAATACTCGACTTCTTGGCTGCGTATCAAGATGAATAATGCACCAGATTTGAAAGCCCGACTTCTAGCAAAACAACAGTAAAAACGGCATTTAACTGATCTGTACCTAGGAGATATTTCACAAAAAATAACGCGATGGATTTTTATGTGAGTTATAGAAGTGAAAACATTTTTTTTTATTATGTCTGCATGTTTGTAGGCGCATCACACAAAAACCACTGCACAAAATTGTATACGGTTTTCATAATTGTATTGCTGAAGGTCTAACTTAACATCTGGTTCATGTATCATCTTCACATGTCACCTAGAATTAAAAACATAAAGCCGCGGGTAAAAGCTAGTACCCAATAAGTCAATCATGCAATCAAGGGAAGCAATTTTGTTGTTTCCCCTGTTTTCAATTTATCCTGTAGTTATTAATAAGTTTTACGTAAACCCCGTGGTTAACGACATTCAACATGCGAAATTGCCATTTAATAAAATAAAGTGCTTTATAGGAAGTAAGAAAAAGGTTTTTTGAGATGGATTAGTTCGTATTTTTTTCCTGTTAGTGCTTTTATGTTGAGTTATTCCTGCTGGTATATTATGTTGTTCGTGGAGTAAAATTGTTGTATTGTTATAGTTTGGTAAGAGTTGAAAATTTCTCTCTGGGAATGTATGTGTGTGACTGTGTACCTATGCATGTATGTAAAATAAATAATAAATCATACTTATGTACCTTTTACACTCAACCGCAGAAACAAACGTAATTTTATTCCACAAGGTGAACGAAGCAGTCTAATCAATTGAACAAATTAATTATGTAATAATAGTGTTTTCAAATAAACAACGCCATTAAATTCGTATATAGTAGTTTGATTTCGATCTGTTTATCTATAAAATGCTATGTTTACTTACTTTTTTTCACAAGAAAGTATTTTTAATTCATTTGTTTAAACTATATCTGTTTTGTTACCAGCTAAAATAAATAAAACATACACCTCTAAACCATAGTTAACAGAAATCGTACAAAGTGTAGGGTGCAAGATAACGTAAGGAATTGACGATGAGACATTCTGGAGAAAGCCCATTAAGGGTATCTCAAATCGGCTAACATTCGTGTAGAATTTAATGAGAAAGTAAATGAACTAGGTAGTTTTGCTTGTAAGTGGAAATTTGAAGTCTCTGCCAACCGCTCTGGGCAACACAAGTGGAAGTATATATTCGCATGTCTAGGGAATTGAACTTTTGTACACAGTTATCTCATGGACGTTAAATTAGTTCCGGAGGTGATCATTGTCTAAAAGTACGGTAACCTAAAGTTTTGAATAAGCTTCATAATGTACTTATGTAACTATATTATATGATACTAGTTTCATCTTCCGACTTCGCTCATATGATATGTTGTAACATAAGTTATTTACATGTAGTGTTGTTTTTTATTAATGAAATAAATTATTTGTATTTAGGCAGAGTTAATACTATCCGTATGATAACGTATATATAAATACGTTATAATTTGATATTCAATTATAAGTTCATTCATATAATTATACATAGGCATTAATCTGTTTATAAATTTTCAATCAGCCAGCGACGAAACACTGAATGGGATTAATTACTCAGACCAGTCGACGTCACAATTAAATGAGAATGGCCCAAATGAACCAAAGAGAATAAAGTCAAGTCTTACGCCTATATGCTCAAAGGGATAGGCAGTGATGTATTACAACCAAATTTCACCATTTATGGTATTATTAATAGAAGGCGGGCTTTTTCACATGCAACGAAAGTTCAAATTGTTCAAAGTGCCAAGTTCCAGAATCTGTGACTAAGAATAATACTCAATAACAATTTACTTGAGTCGAGAGTTGAACCCAAGATCTCGTGCACATAAACAGAATAATCAGTGTTATTATATCCGCATGTTACATGGACGCCTGCAACACCAGAGGTATCACTTGCGTGTTGCCGACCCTTTAGGAATGGAAGAAGAGAAAAAGGAAGTGGGAAGGAGAAGGAGCGGGAAGGGGGAAGGGGGAAAGAACCGAACGAAACACAACAGTAAGAATACTGCTATTTCACGTCGATATTCTGTGAGAGGGTAGTCCTTCCCCGGTCGAGCCGGCCCATTCATGCTGAAATCAGCTAGGCTCTACTACTATGTAATAGGTGGCAAGGAATAACGCGACCATGCTTGGTATTTACATATTACCTTGGTGAAAGGCTTGACGTTTCGGCCAGGTGACATCGGCCGTGGTCACAAACATATAGTTACGGGCGATATCAGGCCTCCGTTTCTGAGGTAGATTTTTCTAATAATAAATAATAATAATATTCTATCACATACAACACCATCTAGCCCAAACTGAGCAGAGCTTGTACTATGGGTACTAGACAATGGATAAACATACATATATACTTCGTTTTTGTAAATACATACATATTATACATAGAAACACCCAGACCAAGACAAACATCCATGTTCACGCACACAAATGTTTGAGTTGTGCGGGAATCGAACCCACGACCTTAATCTACCTTGATATTTTCTTTTCTCGTTCCAGAAACCTTTACACTACAATAACCGTGCCCTTAACTGCATATCATAGGCAGGTTGTGTTATTGAAATCCCTGGACTTCACGTTGCAGATAGTTTGAAGCCCTTCTTCCCGATTGAAAGTCTTATTTCTATCGTCTTATCTTATTATGTGTACGTATTTTATCGGTTCACGCATAACCTTGGGACAGTGTTAACGATTGTGCCGCGGGCTCATACACAGTAGTTTCTTAGAATAGGATTATATATAGAAAGTTCGGCGTCTTTATTTCACTATAGTATGGTGCTTAAAGTATGTTGACAGCACCAGGTGCAAGTTGTCGTAAAAGTCTGCTGAGAAAGTTACGATTCCCTATTCTATGTCACTTGCAACCTCATAGTGCAACGTTGTCGAGTAACAAAGCTTTGCTTATAACGGCGGATACTAGTGACAATACTTAGGTGATAACTTCGTAATTCTTGGTATTTCAGGAGTTTATATATTATATTAATACTACTAACTTACTTACGTAAGTTTATTGCCTCGGTGGTGCAGCGGCAGTGAAAGCGTATGGTGCATGAGGTCGAGGGTTCAGTTCTCAAATCAGACAGTGTTATTGGATTTTTCGTAAAGAAAATCTTAACAGCAGCAGTCTCAAACTGTGCCCTATTAGCGGCAATATGCTCGTCCATTGTCATGTAGGATTCAAAAATTATCTGTCGAATGTAGGTTTGATTCATCACTACCTACTCCCTCGGGGATAAAAGTACGCTTTTGACTGTGTTTATTTAAATCAAATGTTATAACAAATATACTCGGAATTATAAGATTACTGTAGTAAAGATATGACTTAAATAATTGCCTATTCGAAATACACGAAATCAATTTATTTTACAAGGTAAACAAGAAAAAGACAAGCAAATATATTAATAAATAGCGGGTAAAAACATAAACATGTTTTATAAACAAAACAGTTACCTTCTTCTACTTCGACGTAAATCTACTCCCAACACAAGCTTAACTGGAAGGGTTAACAAAAATAATAGTATTGTGTATTGTAAATGCCAAATATTTTTGAAAAATAAAGTACTACATTACAATACTTTATTAGTTACTGTGTAAGCAAGAGCAGCGATAGCTCAGT
The DNA here is from genome assembly GCA_930367265.1 of Catocala fraxini. NCBI lineage: Eukaryota > Metazoa > Arthropoda > Insecta > Lepidoptera > Erebidae > Catocala > Catocala fraxini. The sequence continues at coordinate 13,884,744 of OV884049.1, read as the reverse complement.
GAGGAGACCAACAGACTGCAATACAGAGGGTCTCGGGTTCGAACCCACGTCGCGCACCTCTGACTTTCGGAACTTATATGACTTTTCGAAATCATGTGCGTATTGATTGACAATTATCGCCTGCTCCGTGCCTCGGAGAGCACGTTAAGCCGTCGGTCCCGGCTGCCATGAACATCTATGGCAGTCGTTATTGGGAGAGTGTCGACACAAAAGATCCCACTGGGTCGAAGTGTCGCCGGTCTGCACTGACTGGCCTCCACATAAGATACATACATACATACTGTGTAAGCAAGTAATGAAAACAGTTTCTATCCGAAACTTTAAATAACAACCCCCAATGAAAACAAGACACTTATATAGCATCTGCTAACCCAAAGTTTATTATGTAAAATACTTTATTTAAAAATAAACAGCTAAACTCGTAATCTACTGTTTCTCGGGTTTTCTATTTCAAAGTCTGCTTGTGTATGCTGAAGCCGAATTACTTAATGAACAACAAAGTTTGGGAGTCAGAAGTCGGCCAGTTTTATAATATAAATGAATTACTGGAGACGAATATTTGATTCGTTTTCGTTACATTGCATGGTTTGCTTTCTATCAGCACAGATAACGCTATGGTTAAATGGTCACGTAGCTGTTGATGGTGCGCCTAGTGTATGCTCGATATCTACACGAAGAATTGTGTGATCTACGGATAGTTGTACTGAGTCAAGGCGTTTTAATGTTTGTAAAGCTCTCCGTATTAAGCATTATTTCTAGTACGGCATATATCAAATTAAACAAAGTGTAACAGCTGAGCAAAGAAAGTATTCTTCTTAATTTTTAGGCTAGGCTACTACGTGAGGGCCTTATCTCTGCATAAGTTATTAAAAAAGTTAAGCATTTTTCAACAAAATTAAAACGCCGGATGTTGCCCGTATCCTTACACATAGCGCTATAGATGGCGCTATCTACCGACTCATGTGAAAACAAAAGAGATGAAAGGTTACGTTCTTAGCTATTGTCTTTCAAAAGATCAAGCCTATGATTTTCAGGTAATAAACATTTTGCTAATTAGAATTTATAAAAAATGGTATAACAGAGATCTGCCAAAATTTATTTCAATCTATCAGGTAGTAATAGAATTATAAAAATGTTTGCAGAAGACTTCGATTTACTTCGCATCTTTTTTCCAAAAGCGATGCTGATGAGAGCTAGATTTAGATGTAGATTGTTTTAACAGAAAATATTCAATAACCCTTTTCTCGACTCGGAAATATAACTAGATACCTCATGAGCGGCACGTTAAGCCGTCGGTCCCGGCTGCCATGAACATCTATGGCAGTCGTTATTTCAAGTGTGTCGACACAAAAGATCCCACTGGGTCGAAGTGTCGCCGGTCTGCACTGACTGGCCCCCCACATATTTTGCCCACGGCTTTGCTCGCCTTAATTTAAATTTTGTCACGTTGCTATCTCTCTGGCACAGTACTATTTTCTCTTATGAAAAGTACAATGTATCTTTTTCTGTATTCCTGACATGGTGTATGCGATATTTCATGATGATCATTTGAGTAGTTTAGGCGTGAAAGCGTTTTATTTGTTAAACAAGTGAAAAACGGCAATGAATTGCCGTATATCACAGAGTTTGAAAAAATTGTATCACGTGACCTTGGGGTTAGAGGTCATAGTCATTTCCGGGTATATCGACTATGCTGAGTCAAATGGCGTTGACCGCGAGTCTCTAGCTCTTACGGTTCTTGAGTTGAAAGTTGTATAACAGATGGACGGACGGACAGATGCGACGGACGGGCGGACAAAGCTGTTGTATAAGAGTTTTTCTGAACTCTAAAATTATCTTAATTAGGCACGATTTGCTGTTTATAAATAAACTTGCTTTCAACTGCGGTTTCACTCACGTTTATGATTACTTCGCCGGTCCCGTGTCTCATAGCGTGATGTTATATAGCTTATAATCTTCGTCAAGAATTGGGCTAGCAAAAGCAAAAATAAATTTTCAAATCCAACTGGTAGTTCCAGAGATCAGCATGTTTAAATAAAAATGCCAACAAACTCTTCAGCTTTATTATATTGGTATAAATATACAGCGTGTAACAGAAAGATGTGGTCATATTTTAGGATCGTAATGCATATCTGAAAAATAGCCTATGTGCTGTATCCCCGCATCAATAAAAAATATTTTTAAAGTTGACTGATATGATTGAACATGATATCTCTAAAACAAAAGGGTAAAATAATCAACATCACGCTACGAGCCACAGGAGCGAAGCATATAATAATCATAAACGCGGGTGAAACCGCGTTGGTCACTTAGTCACTACATATAATAAAACAAAGTCCCCCGCATCTGTCTGTTCGCGATAAACTAAAAAACTACTCAACGGATTTTCATTCGATTTTCACCAATAGACAGAGTGATTCACGAGGAAAGTTTTATTGTAAAATGTATTAAAGGTTTTGTTAGTTCAAAACAAGATTTTGTTATACAATTAAACTTCAAACCCGTGCGAAGCTGGGGCGGGTCGCTAGTATTAGAATAAAGTTAACGAGAACACATCTGAAATGGTAATGTACAGTAAACAGAATCTTGTAGCATTTGTATCGTTCCTTCACAACGTAGTGTTGGAGCTCAGCACCCGGTGTAAGTACTTACTCGCCAAATTTGTACATTTCGCAAATGCCACACTTCTAGCAATGTTTTCAAAGCAGTATTAAGTTTTGTACAGTATATTCGTGAATATGTAATTAAGTAATGAAGGATGTATGTACGTTACAGGTAAAGGCTGTGTGAAATAAATGGTTTTATTTAAACTATCGGTGTAACCAGCGTTTGACTGGTCGCCTCGTTATCGCCACTGCATCGAGTGTTGTGGTTTCGATTCTTCATACATCCAACCAATAATATTTAAGTGCTATGCACTTGTCGGTGTAGCAATTTCCATCTTTCTCGGTCCGATGCTAAATCCTTCAGTTCTCTATATGTCTCTACTTTTGCTTTTTCTTTCAATTGATCTGTATACTTTCTTCTTAGTCTTCCTCTCTTTCTCTGCGATCCCCATACGGGTCAAAAATTGTGTGATTCACACATAATTCCACACATGATTTTGAGAGTGGGTGTATATTTTTAAAGTTTACTGGCAATTTGAATTACTTGTAAACCCTATCAGCTAAGCTTGTAACTATGCTTGTTACGCATGTTAGGAGTGGCTTCACGTTGGTAGTAAAATGGTGTTTGTGACCGTTGTTTGAATGTTTGTAAATATCCTAACGTCACAGGATTAATTATTAGTGCTGTAGTTGCCCTTAGTAATGAAAAATTAAAAACATAATAAGATACAATGATAAAAGCATTGTGTCTGGAAGCTGGTGTCCGTACGGCGATGGGCAAATTAAGGGTCATTATAGTTACGCTCACAATTGATAGACAGCCTATGAAAATATATATACATAATCCGATGCTCGTATCCTCGTATGGGTGGATAGAGATATATTGCATTCGCATATAGCCAGCCTGTTTTAGGTACCACATAAAAGGAGGCGAGAATTGCATTTGGATAGAAATAGGAAATGCGCCCGGTAGACGGCTAGTGCCGGCTATTGCCGTCTAGCGAGCACAGTTCCGTTAAACGAGCATAAATACAAACACGAGCAAATAATAAATTTAAGTAGCAACTAATCGACATAACTTCGTTGTTTGTTACACAGAATACAGAAAACTGATGTTTTGTGGTTTGTATCGTACCGAAACGCTATTCACGAATCTGTAATATACCTATTCATGCCAGATAATTCACAAAACAGTTATAAATATACATAATTCAAATAAAAGTACCAAATATAAACACATGAAAAAGTACGGAAACATGCAACCGTTTCAGCGAGCCCATTCAATCTTTCAACACGTCAATCTGCGCCATTCACTACCTCATTCGTTCGTTCACCGCAAAATGGAGGGCAGAAACTCTTCAACAAAACCTACAAGCCTTTCAGTAAGTAAATTACAATAAAAGTCAAACAGATGTTTTTACGGGGTGGCATAATAAAATAGGGAGAAATAAAGGCAATATATCACAGGAATGGATTCAGGTCCTAATCAGGGCGTTTCGGCCGGATCGGGCACCCTTTTCAACCCACACGCGATAAGCCAAGATGGTCCTTATCTAATACCCTCTGTATGGACTAGAGTATAGAACAAATAGAGTAGGCATTCACGTTGACATGTGTAAGGAACAATTGAAATGTTGACAATTGTAACTTCTATTTTTACTTTACGTTATGTTTTTCGCCGCTGTTACACTGAAACCAAAAATGCGGCAATTTATAGTTTATATTTTTGTTATTATTGTTTTACATGTTGCATATTGAGACTGAAGATATTTTGCGGTTTTAATAACGGTTATTTTGTTTCAATGAATCAGTATACAACACACTGCTGAGCTGAGATCTCTTCCAATCTGCGTTAGTACACTATCCAGTCTTCTGCTGTCCGCAGGCAATCTGAACTAGCCCACTTTTAAGATTAATGGTTCAGCCGACTAGAGGCTGTCTAACATTACATTGTGTTTAAAGATACATAGACTCACGCCTTTAACTCCGAAGGGGTAGATAGAGGTCTTGCCTTGCCTTTAACCACTTCTTATTTTAACTCTTACATACATAGATACTGAATTAGTAGGATAAATGTAAACAAAACAGTGATGAGCACATTACTGTGCATGAGGTCTCGCGTTCAATTCCCGGGTCCAGCAAAGTGTTATTGGGTTTTCCTGCCAATAAGTTCTCAGTAACATGCAGCATGGCGTACATACTTACGATCTCGCCATTCTCGTACGTTGGCTGACGAGATAGTAAAATAAAAATGATATAAATTCCTAATTCAATGGGTTAAGCTGATAGTTACATCCTAACTAATATTATAAATGCGAATATGAGTTTGTTTGTTTGTTACGTTTTCACACTTTAACTACTCGAACGATCATCATGAAATTTCGTATACACGTTATCAAGGGTACAGAAAAGGACATAGGGTACCTTTTATCTAGAAATAAAGTACTCTTGCCGAGGGACAATTTTTTTTTGACAAAACGTACAGCGTACTTGTATTTGTACTTGTGTAGCTTGGCGAGGAAATTTATATGTTGTACTATTATTATTACTAGGCTGACAGGTTAGCCAATTATATTAATAACCTTTTTGTTGCATAAGATTTTGCCCTCGGCTTCGCTCGCATAAATGTAGATTAGATAATGTTAGAAACAGTACGTTTTTCTGGATGAAAGGTACCCTATGTCCTTTTATGTTCCCGTGACAACGTGTATGCGAAATTGCATGATGATCAGTCGAGTATTTATAGCGTAAAAGCGTAACAAACAAACTCGCATTCGCATTTATAATATTAATTAGGATTCATGACATCACCTTTCACACAATAAATACATAATTACATTTTCACGCAATACTTAACAAAACCGCAATAAAATCATCGATAAGTAGAAAAGCAATACATTTAATGTACCTTTATTATTTAATTCAACGTACCGTACGAGCGGTTTGGCTCTGTAAACAAATTACGAATTATATGAACGGTAATATACATCACAAATATCGGAATAAATGGAATGAATGATTGAACGAAAGTTAATCGAGGTTATTACTATAATGCGATATGGCTGAGTGACTCGAGTAATTAATTATTAATTTATATATTTATTTAATGAGTGGTTTTGAATTTATTTGTTTGCTTATGTACATATATAAAAATCCAATCATTATGTTTGGGTGAGTATAAGCTTATTTTATTAAAATTTTGTAAGTTAGGTGCTCGTAACGCCGCGATAGTGCCGTGGTTAAAGTGTTGGCTTCGATTTCCGGGTCGAGCCAAGTGTTCCTGGAATTTTGCAAGAAATTCTTAGTAGCAGAAAATCTCGAACTATGCCTGGTAAACAGCACCTTTTGCTCTTTACCGGGCACAGTTCCAGATTACGTGCGTGTTACGTCCGGGTTCGGTTTCAATTCCCGGGCCAGGTATGTTGTTTTTGGGATTTGCTATCAAGACATTCTCAGTAGCAGCTCAGAATCTGTGCATGGCAAGCAGCTCGCCTTCTATTTTGTGACACCTGAAACCATAGCTGGTGAAATAAGGGGCTGTGAGGCATCTCTGCCTACCCTTTCGGGGATATCCCCGCATATATATGCGTGAGACTATATATATATGTGTGTTATTGCAGATATATCAGCTTTCCTAAAATTGCATAGGTCTGTAGATTTAACTCATCTATACTAATATTATAAAGAGGAAGATTTGATTTTTTGTTTGTTTGTTAGGATTTAACTCAAAATTACACAAGCGATTTTAAAAATTCTTTGACTTTAAGGTACATCTTTTATCACCGAGTAACATAGGCTATATTCTGTTAAGAAGAAGTACTGTAACTAACATAACCTATACCTACTACCTACTTTTACACGAGTGAAGCCCCCGGCAAAAGCTAGTAGATTTACATACAAAAATATGTATCCACACAGGACAGCAATTTGTGATATATGCCGAGTCTGGGTGTTCTTTGTACGCCGTTGGAATGTTTGTAAAGTTCTTCGCGACACAGGTATTAAACGAAGTGCGGACGTCGTCTTTTTAGAAATAAACACATCTTTGCATAGATCTAGGTGCCTTAAGTTCTTGTTCTAATACAAAGCATCCCTCGCTTCGTAGCTCCAAGCAACGCTTGTAATGAAAGGTTTTATTTGACACGTTTTCTTTCCTTTACTGAAAAAGGAATCCGGCCATTGTTCGGCACCCTCCCGCGTCTAAGTACGGTTTCTGTTGTGCACTAATGAATTAATACTCAAATAGAACTAGCGTGTGTGTGGTAATATTGCATACTATTAGTTACACCTGTATTTAAAGGTCAAATGGTATGAATGCTACTAATATTATAAATATAAACTACCTGTGAACATGTCTGCTGAAAAGGAACCGAAACGTCGAAAAAGTGTAAACTTAAATCTAAATAGTTCTAATAATAAAATAGCTTATAGAAAACAAATTACATAAACCATGACTTATAAATTCAACGTAACTTTCTTAAGGTGTAGCATGACGTAACCACATTGTTATTTTCAAACACAGTACATAAAAAACCTTTAGCAATATTTTTCTGTTAAAACTGTTGATTGTTGCGAAATTCATCCAAAGAAAAAACCGGCGTCCACAGAATAAAAAAACCGTAAAAATTGTGTGTATTATAATATTCGTAATCTGTTTTTAATGAAGATTTACTGACTTTAAGAACCGTATTTGTTAGTAGATGAAATTCTGAAAGATGGATCGAGCCAGGTGTTTATCTTCCCATGAAAGACTTTGATGGAAATATTTAATGACTTGTTCCTCAAAGGGATTATTCTTTTCGGCTTTTACTGAAGAAATTTGGTTTTTGTAGGCCTTTGGAGGCATGGCCAGTTTTAATTATTGCGACTGTATTTTATCGTTTTGTGTTGTGTAGCAGTTAGTTTTATTTTGAAGTTCTACAATTTACTTTTAATTTGGTTACATTCCAGCGGGTCCCTAGAAAAATGTTTTTTGTTCTTTGCCCTTTTTTTTTGACATTCACCATAATTGAATACGCCTGTACATTGGGAAGAAGCATTGCTGTTCACGTGTTAGGTCGTGTAATAAAAACTGTATAAAATTATATTTTGACGTAAATAAGATTGGCGGGAACAACTACATAAAAATATGATGTAGTTTTATATAAGCCGTATTTAATTTATAAGAGAAATCAGGTAATATTTCAGTTAATATTGCAAAAAGCAGAATGAGCTTTTTGTTTTTCAGAAATAGAAAATTTCTAGTTTCATTTAACATTCATAAGTGTAATATGGTACAATTCATTCATAATCTTAGATTTGGCGCAAAATATGTTATGACCTTGCGACTTTCCTTATGAATAACTATGGCGTAGTGTCAATCTCAACGCTATTTATGAATTTGATTCATAATGTCTCCATATCAAAATTATTATTTTAATAACTACGTATTACTATGTGTTTGTCCATGGATTTACTAAACTACATGCAAATATATTTGACGATTTTGTTAAATGCCTAATCTAATAATTCTGCCTGCGAACTTGTACAGATGTCACAGTGGCGAAAATGTGGGTGAGTGCCTCATGCGTCTTGCGATAGCAAGATACTATAACTATATTATTGCTCCCTCTATGTTGCACAAAAGCTTATATTAAACACACAAATTGATTTTTATTTATACATTATAACAATTTAAAATTGAGGCGGTCATAGCCAGTTGCAATCACTAACCGGTAAACGATTAGCGAGGTTAAACAACATTGGGTGCGGTCAGTCTATAGATGAGTGACCGCTTAGTGGTATTTCATCTGAGCGTCTCCGTGCTTCGGAAGGCATGTAAAAAGTTGGTATCGGTTGTTGTCAAATTGACAGCAGTCGCTAAGCCATGTCAGAGGCCTACGGGTGGCTTGAACAACTCTTGACAACAGGTTGGCCACTAACCACACGAAAAGAAGAAAGAAGAAGATTATAATAAAATATTGGACAGAGCTGGCTCTGTTTACTGTGACACTGCTAGGCACGAGCCTCTTTTCAGTATAAGAAGGTTTAGGCCAGAGTCCACCACGCTGGCCCAGGACGGCACGGCAGACTTCACATAACTTTAAAAAAGTCTTCTCTAATGATTGACCTCGGGACCTCTGTGTGGCACTCCGACGGTTTTTCACTAATCTATACATACATAAGAAATTAAATAATTATGCTGATAAATAAATAAAGTCTATTTGATAAAATTTTGCGGTCGACCCTTATTAAAATTGTCCTTTATAATTCAATTTACTTACTTCTAAACTTGTGACGAAGTTTTGTATATAAGGCGGGAAGAAGAGGCGGAAATGGAATTTTCTCGAACTCGAAACGGTCGTAATGTGAAAAGATGTATTAAGTTTATAAGTCAAGTGTATCGTGTGGAGTTATTTATAATATGTGTGATATAAGGAAACCTGCATGTCTAAGAGTGTATATATTGATCTCAAAGATACGTCAAATCTGCCAGCCCCTAGCAGAGTAGATTACAGCTCAACCTTTCTACTTTAATCTGAGAAAAGATCCATACGTAGCAGTAGGACAGTTTAAAAACAGAATCATGTTTCACCTTGCAGGTCTAAACATAGGTGTTCCACAACATTATTACCCAAGCTATGTTTTAAACCTACGTAGTAGTCGACGACTATATTGCTAGGTACATATACAAAAACTGTGCCCATCACTTAGCCAATTCGGTCATTGGAGAGGCGCCCAAGGAAGAAAAACTAAGGCAATTTCAAAATGCGATCGAAGTCGTAGGTAATAACTAGTCTATTTTGTTCCCTAATCTTAAATTTTTCTCTTCCCCGGCAACTAAACGAATAGTCGAATGTGCGACTACATACATCAGAACTTCTATTTTTAAGGTCCATGCACACGATGACTTTCTACGCCCTGTAACGCCTAAAGTGAAACTAAAAAAGCAATTTACTTTTGTCTTTATTAAATAACCTTTTGAATCGCTAAATTTAAGCTTCATTAATTGACATCATGTGGTTATTATTTAATCAACGCAACTGCACGTAGGTACATAAGTAGTATGTGTACATATATAATTATATTGTGTTACATGATATGGTGAATCAAATAAAATGCTACTTATATCGCAAAATTTATTCAGTAAGACGTAGTACGTCTATACTACAACTCTTTATTAATCCTCTACGCGTTGAGTTAAAATTGTCATTCCAATATTTCCTTTGTCTGTATTCAGAAAAAAGTGAATGCACTGGGTGCGAGAGAGCTCCCTCTTTATATCGCCAAAACAATCTTAGTAGCCTCTCATCTGATATCCAATATACTGTAACAAAATATTTAACAAAAGCACGCCTATGGGCTTCGGATACCCTTTACTATGAGGCCAAGCGATATGCTTGTTTGCCAGTTTATTAGTCTACTAAAAAGATACAAACGCATCAATTCAACAATGTGTGCATAGGCTTTCCTTAAAGGCTTCAACCGTACTAGTATTTTAATTTATGTATGCGAAATTAACTTATACAAAGAATACATACACACAAAACTATTATTTGGGGATTACACAAAAAAAAATTGTGTCTCATGTGTGAAACTAAAACTTATGACGAGATGACTGTGTGCCAGCTGCGCGATTCGAACATCAAAACATTGGTTGCGGCGTGTCAAACGCGCGTCGACGCGACGGCGTGAAAATGTCGACATGTGCATAGAGCTTTATTTGATAAAACTCATCCTTCATGGACGGAACTTTTCATTTAACTCGGAGCCAGTGCCATTTGGCGACAGTTTTAGGAACTCGCCGCGCCATAAAAATACTTTACATTCCTTCCGATCGCTAGAAAATGGCGGTGGAAATTTGCGCGTTTCGCGCGCGTCTCAACTGGTATTGCTATGCCGTTCACTTTTTCCTTCAGTTTTAATCTTTAATTTTCTTATACTTAACCACAATAGCTCATAATATTAAGGGACAGATAAAGGTAAATTACATCCAAGGCGTAGCGGTACTGACTGCGACTGCTGTGCCGTATGAGGACTGGCGTTCGATTCTCAGGTCAGGTAAGGTGTTACGTGGAAGGCAGAGGCGTATGACACCCACATTTCATTATCTATGGTAGTAGGTGCGCACGTTATACAGGGCGACTGTACAGTCGTTTGTCTATTGACTTCTTGCTATTTCCCCGACCGGAGAATCAGACCCATGATCTCATGCACTGCAGTCAATTTACTTGGAAAACACGTAATCACCTTGCTTAATCCAGGAATAGAACGGGGGTTTATCAGTCACTATTTACGCTTACCAGTAAGCCAATAACCGATGAAGCAGTATAAAATTACATTTGAAACTAAATACAATGAACATTAATCCATACATTGAACGCGAAAATGCAATTAGTAATTTTCATGGTTCACAATAGTGAGTAATCAAAAATGGATTTAATTATACTGACAAATAGTTAAAAGTATAATATACTAACGTACCAGCAATAATGCCATTGTCAAGCTACAATTTGAATAAATAAAGCAACAATTAATCAAAAGAATTGCTTGTTTTACGAGCTGGAACGTTTGATATTCATATTTATGTATGTACTAGCTTCTACCGCAGCTTCGCTCTTGTTTTCGGATAAAGTAAAAAAAGAAAACTAACTTATTATCTACATATACGTCTGTGTATCTAAGTATCTGTTAGTAATTTTATGTTTTAATTATCAGGCAAAACTAGCCTAGTTTAGTTCGATCCCAAACTCTCCTTCAAACCTCTAACTCTTGTATTTATGTGCATATTCATTAGTTAATTATCGCTTGCTTAACGGTAAAGGAAAACGCGGCAACCTGTATATCTGGGAGTTCTTTGTAATGCGCCAATCCGCAGTGGGCCAGCTTTGTACGCTATGGCCTAATTCTTTTCATACTGAGAAGAGGCCCGTGTTGAGCAGTAGGACAGTTTATATGCGAGTCTGATATTATATTATATATCTATAACTTTTTAACCTCTATAGCCAACTTAAACACTTGTGTAATGAATGGGTTCACGTCGTGAGTACCTACAAATTATGGATTTCGAATCTACGCCCTCTGGTTGATTGATACGACAAAGACTCCAAAACCAACTACGCACCATTCGTTTCTATATACCCGATCAGCATGTTATATCAAACTACGTTTTTGCGTAGCAGACATCTGGCAAATATTTCCAACTAAATATTTACACAAGAGTCTGTCTGAAACTCATGTCAATATTATATTATAGTAAGTGGTACATAAGTTAGTGTACCGAAGACGGTACACAATGAAGTATTGTAAGCTACTTAAAGGATTCGTCGCGTTCCTTCAACGATAGAAATCTCGGCTTTCTCTAGGCTTGGCAAAATATGTGGATAGTTTAAGGAAAATGTTTTTGCGATGCTCCAGTTGTAGATGTAGTTTGGATGAATATTGTCGTGTTATACATTTGACTTGCTCGCAGCTCCGATCGTGTAAATGTAGGTTGTATAAATTTTCTATTACTGAATGAAAGGTATTAATCTTAAAAAAAAAGGAGATAGCCTGTGTATGTGTAAATAGAAAACATTAAAGGTATGTTCACTCTCTGAAGACTGGACAGGATGGATTTAACTAATAAAATCTTGTACTTCATGTGTTAAATTTGTTTAAAATACAACAACACTTCCAAACACTTTGAGCCAACTTAGCGTAAATTGTAACATCAATAATATGATGATGTTAGAACAGTATTCAAGGCTTCTCAGAATCGGTACGAACTTTCTGGGAGTTTACCGTTATTGACAAATGGACTGCCGCCCTATTAGCAATTATCATTATAGTTCTACTTAGCAGCGATAGCTCAGTAGGGAGACCAACAAACTGCAATGCAGAGGGTCTCAGGTTCGAACCCATGTCGCGCACCTCTGACTTTCAGAAGTTATATGACTTAGACATTATGTGCGTAATGATTGACAATTATCGCCTGCTCCGTGCCTCGTAGAGCACGTTAAGCCGTTGGTCCCGGCTGCCATGAACATCTATGGCAGTCATTATTGGGAAAGTCAGTACCCTCTAATATCCTGACACTGGTCTAGCCTTAGAGTATCGTTAGCCTTCGGGTTGCGGAGGTCAGGTAGCAGCCGCTCCGTGTTACTGATATCCAGTCAAATCCGGTTAGACCAGAAAAGCCGACCCCAAGTGACTTGGGAATAATAAAGGCTAAGAGAGAAGATTATCTTCTTTTACACGATGGCGCGCGGCGGTGTCTTATCACGCTATTTTTTATATACTGTATAGATCTTTAAATTGTTCTGCTTATACATACAAAGACTTACGCCTGTTTCCAAGACGCAATGGCAGACATAATAGATTTCCGTTTGCTGCAATCCTGGCAAATCTCTTTTGCTTCATTCACGCTTATTATTACATTCTTCACTTACGCTCGTCGGTTACGAATACTTTTAACTTGGCTTTTATCCAGAAAATCTCCGATATACTTATAGAGCGTTTGCTTAAGTCATCTTTTTTCCGATTGTCACATTTGTATATTTTATTTATTATTTTATTCTGGTTTAACAATTGTTCACAATACAGAAAATAATACATCCCACCATAAACATTTTCATGTTAAATATTGGCAAGACGAGACCATATGGCTCGCACTGTCAAAAATTTATCAGATCTCATATAGAATCAAGCTTCTAATTCTACACGCCTTAACTCTACAAGCCCTCACTTCACAAACTCTACACCTTAGTCAAATTATGTGGCTTGGTCGTTTACTCTGTCTAACTAACTAATATTATAAACTAGATTTAGCACGCGGCTTCGTTCGCGTTAATGTAGGTTAGGTAAGCAACAGTAGGTCATTATACGAAGAAAAAAAAGAAATGTTAGTATAATACACCTCTGCCTACCCCTTCAGGGATACTGGTATGAGACTATGTGTGTATGTAACTCTGATTTTATTTTAAACATATTTAATAACGAGAATTGACCCTTAATTTAACCAACATGGCCGATCGATTTGCACAGTCGTCCCAGCGTTATTTCCAAAGGCATTAAAACATTTTAAAAATTAATATATCTCAAATATAATACTCTAATACTACGTTTACGCAAAGTGACGTTTCTTAATGCGTTTCTTAGAACAACCACGTCTACACATAGTAAACAAATATCGAATGCTAATTCTGAATAAACCAATAAAACTTCTAAAATATCTCGACAGGATTTAATTTCAGTCGATTATTAATTCAATCAGTTATATTTCGGCTTTGAAGCAAACAATTAGTGCTATGTCTATTTGGTTTCAGCAATATACGTTATTCTGTTTAGCAATGTGTTAGTTTACGACATTTGCTCGCATATTAAGGGACTTCCATAGCATAATTTCTACTTTCTCGTGTATGTTCTGAGTACATTTGCTTAGATTTATGAATAAAGTTATAGTATTTGTGTTATTATTACGCTTATAATTGCATATACTGGTTGGTCTTATAGTATGTGCTTTAGTTTGCGGAAATTATTTAAGTGGTCGCATCGCCACTTTCAAGTCCTGTAGTAGATGTATATTTAATTCCTACACGGGACAAAAGTTTGGTGATCCACAAATAGATTTTTGAGTCTGGGTGTTTTTTTGTATCCATTGTTTGAATGTTTGTAATGTCCGCCACGACACGGATATTATTCCTAGTGCGGGAATTATATTTTTAAACTAATAGGTTTGCTGCAAAATTCCGACGCTCTGAATCTAGGACATTTAATTATTATTATAATTTATTATTATTATTATTATTATTTAGGTAGCGGGTTCGATTCCCGCACAAGTCAAACATTTGTGTGCATGAACATGGATGTTTGTCTTGGTCTGGGTGTTTCTATGTATAATATGTATGTATTTACAAAAAAAAAGTATATAAGTATGTTTATCCATTGTCTAATACCCATATAATATATAATACCCATAGTACAAGCTCTGCTTAGTTTGGGCTAGATGGTGTTGTGTGTATGTGGTAGAATATTATATTATATTATATTATTATTATTTAATAATTCTGTTACATGTGATATGTTGAACGCAACAGCGGTTACGTAGCTCCGTGAATTCTCTTATCGTTGCTAGACTACATGAGCTTGTACTATAACTCGTTCACTTGATCAAGCGGCTTGAAGAGTGATGATTACCATTCTCAATCAAAAAGATAAGGGTTGGAACTATGATGATAAATTAGTACTTTGAAAGTAGTAATACTTGCAGTGTCACGCCTATATCTTTGAAAAGGTAGGCAGTGGTATTATACACCCACAATCTGTAAGCTATGATTTAGGTACTTCGTTATAGTGGGCGAGAAAATTGTCATTTACTAAGAACCTAGAGTCGAAGAGTGAACTCCGTGCTGTTATGAGTATGTCATGACAGAAAACCCAATACCACTTAACCCGACCCGGAAGTCGTTCACGAGGTCTCACGCAGAATAGTCGCATTTACCGCTGCGCCGCCCAGGCAATAATTCTCAAATAATCTCTAGGCCAACTCGCCCCAGCAGTTTATTGTATTATTTGAGAACAATTAAGATGCTATGGTATTTTTATCGTGTTTGGTTCCCGTCTTGTTTTTATAAAATACTTTTTTTAATCTGTTTACTCCTGCAGCTAATCTAGAATACTTGTGTAAGGAGTGAAATCGTATCGTTGAGTGGTATTCGAAAACCACGCTCGGAATTCGATTGCCTTATCCGTCGGGCTGACGTCGTTTATTACTGACAAGTTAATACTGCTACTGTATTTAGGCAGTATTTAACGAGCTCACACTAGCTCCATTACATTAAATACACTACAATACGTATACTCGGGCTACATAAATCAGAGATAAAATCCGTTAATATGGGATACACGCGGCTGATTCTGGTGGGTGGCGTAATCGCGCAATGCTACTGAAACCGTTTCAACGCCTACAAATGTGAACAAAATATTACCAGTAGCACAGGTGAGATTTTTGGATGTTTTTGTATGAAAATTGATGCCTTGGTTGCGTAACCGTAGTGAGCATGAGTTCTTGAGTGAGATTTCTGTGTACGGCGAAGTGCTGTTGGGTTTTGTTATCATTAAATTTCTTGGTTGAGGATCCGTCCTCAACCAAGAAATTTAACCAGACTCCAGTCTGGAACTGTTCTCGGTGGACGTCAGTAGAAGTCAAAAAATTCAAATTTAACATAAATTTATTCAGATTAGGTTACAAGGTAACACTTACGAATTTCAAAGTTACACAATTTTTTCTACGAATTTACATTTACTGCCACGTTCAGCAAAGCAAGGGTGTAGGGCTCATAAGAAGAACGGGTAAGAAACTCATGGTCACTCTTTTTAATCGCCAAGTTTTTGTTTACAAATCATAAGAGCTGTAAGGTGCTGCAACCATTTCTCCATGGACTATTACTGAACATACTCAAGCATTTAATAAAATTAGTAGACTTGTCTAGTGTTAAGAGGGATTTAAAACTACAGCTGGCGAAAGTGGGTGGAACATAGCTTGATGTTCTTTAAGGATATAGACATGACTATTTATGTAGGTCAAACTTAGTACATATATGGAATACATAAATCGACTACATGAGTGGCGCGTTGCACGCTGAATGTTGTGGGTTCAAAGCCCACACGAACAATTATTTGCGGAATCTACATATGATTGTTCTGTGTCTTGAGAACTTTACAAACTGAGAATTAATGGACACATAGTACACCAAAACTGCACGGGTGGCACAGTTGTTTAAGTTGTAGCCACGCTGCTTGCTACGAGGCGAGTGTTATGTGCTCGATCCATACAAAGGACAAAAAATTGTGTGCTCCACAAATAGTTGTTTTCTCGCAACGACTATTTGTGGTAATGTGCCCATTGTATAAATGTGAAGAATTGCCCGCGAGACATAATTTAGTCCTAGTGCGGCAGTGGTATTTTAAAGAACAAAAGCTAAGCAAATATGTTTGTAACATAACTCTGACTCATCCCTCTCTGCGATAGAGGCGTCATATTATGTATCATAGTAAATCTTATAGGTCGTCACACTGTTCACAAAACATCAACTTGCTAGTAAATAAATCTTCATGCCAGTCAAAAAATCAATACCTTTTAAAAAAACTAATACGCAATACTAAAATGGCGTTTAGTATTTCTTTATTTAGATTAGTTGTGCCGTGTGTGATTTAATATACAGAAATATCTAGACATAGAATAAATATATATCTAGGCTTAATATTCTTCTAAAGGGCAACGAACCTCAAACTAAAGTGTCTGTCGTTCTATTTCTTCAAATATTTCTCTTTTCTGATGTAGATTAATGGGTTGTGGCGATAAAATATATACTGCTCATTATATTATTAAGATTGATTGACTGTTACAGATACGTAATCATTGTCGTACTTGTTTTAAACATACTTATATTAATTAAACACATATATAATTAAGATTTCTCAGCATTGCACGCACGGGTGGCGTAGTGGTTTAAGCCATAGCCTTACTGCTGTTACTACTTGGTGTTGTGGGTTCGAACCCCACACGTGACATAAAATGGTGTGACCTGCAATTAGTAGTTCAAAGTATGGGTGTTCATTGTGTCCGTTGTTGGACTGTATATAAAACCCTCTTCGACACAGAAATTATTCCTAGTGCGAAAGCTGTCTTTTTATAAATTAATTAATTAATATTCGGCACGAGAGCAAGGATCCCACGGCGCGTATCTCTGCGTATTAATGAGTTTATTATCGCTTGCTATAACGGTAAAGGAAAACACCGTAAGAAAAAGTACATGTCTGAGAATTCACCATAATGTTTTCGAAGAGGAGTGAAGTCTGTCAACCCGCACCGGGTCAACGTGGTGGACTATGGTCTACCTTTTCTCATACTGAGAGTCTGTGCTTAGCAGTGGAAAAGTGTATATACAGGGCTGATACGATATGATTTACTAGCAGTTACGTATTTAGTCTAACTTAGAATATAACAACCGGGGCGAGGCTTTGACGTATTAGCGAACGATGGCAACCGAATGCGTTACCACAAAACGCTTGTCGGTTTACAATCTAATGCAGCATACATTGGGCATGCCCAATAACTATAGAATTTATGCAAGTCGATCAACACAAACGAGCTGCGACCGAATACGATCAAATCCGACTGCTGATTGTAGTCGCTGCACACTTTATTAATGGGGCAATCTGTACCCAACTAATTTGTGGCGGCTTAATAGAAAGGCGGTACAGAAAGAAATTCATTGGTTTTCGTTCACAATTCTCTATTACGTAATAACCTTTTCAAACAATGCTGGCATCGTTAATCTTTATTTATTTATCATGACAAATAAATAGATGCATTTCCTTCATTCATTGTGTACCTAAGGTACGCTCGGTAAATCATTTAAATCAGACGTCCCTAAATAAACCCTTACAAGAGTTTATTTAGGGACGTCTGATTCGGACCTCAAACTGTCAAACATGTACTCATGTACAGCCAAGCATAGATACATTCTATTAACTTGTAACAGAAAATATTCCTAGTGCGAAATTTGTCTTAAGCTAATAAATTCCGGTTATGGTAGATCTGCATGCCAATTTTGATAAACATCCGTAATGGTTTAAGCGTAATTTAGTAATAAACATCTTTCACATTAATAATCCACTTAAGTAAGTAAATATATAGGGCGCTGTATATCTTATATTTTCTCGTCAATAGCTCCTAATGGAGTACTTCAGACGTAAATAAAAAAGTTAGGTAATGTCGCTCAATCTCACGAGAGCACAAAACATTCACAATTGAAACATTTTAATTTCCAAAGTGACAAACTGACAAAGGTATGGAAAAGGCAAAGGGACGCAATTTTTGCAAAGGACTGGATAAGTTGTGTTACAAGATATGGGAGATTACGGATAATTTTAACTTATTGCTACATTGTAGGTACAATACATTCTAAGAGTTCTCCATAATGCTCTAAGACATGTGAAGTCTGTCCACACTGGGCCAGCGTGGAGTCAGGCAAGAAACCACAATGCAAAGACTACTGAGTGATTCGTGTACCAAACACACTTCGCTTAGTAGTCCTTAAGCTCAGGGATCTAATGGGATCAGTCCGTGCAGGACCGCACAAGCAATTGTATAATTAGCTATACAATTCCCGGCTCGCTTTTCATTATTCCGTGGCTGTTGATATGTGTAATGAAATAATCTTTAATTTAAACTAAGCAAATTGTAATAAGTAGAGATCATAATATTAGTAATGCACAGAGCTACAAGTTAAGGTGGTGGTTCGATTAAAAATAGCAGTTGTACCATAGATATAAGCATTTACAGAAGGCACCTCTTAAAATAGAAAATTTCACCTCTCAAGTCGGCTGGACCTTTCACACATTCACACTACTGTAAATCGGCCGACCAGCCGCTGTTACACGAAACGATAGCTTCTTATTAAAATCAAGAACTTTAATTTGTATTGCCTAAACAAATAAAAATGAGGCATTCTTACGCGGTAAAGTCAGTGATTGACTAAAATATTCACTCACACATACTTACGTGCCGTGGAGTCACAGTATTCGCTGCCATAGAGACTTAACTAATCTGTCAAGTCTTAGAATACCAGACATAATAAAAAACCTATAATGTCTGGCCACCGGTGTGCCATTGCGACTTAACAGGTTAAATCACTACGCAATTCGCGTAGTCTCCATCATGGATTGAGATTCCTTAAATAAAAATTCGCCGTCAAGTTATTGAAAGTTGATAAAAGAACAAAACGCATATTACTTGTAGCTTGGAAAAGAGCCAACACAAGAATTTGCTAATTAAAAGTTTAAACAGTCGTTTAAATAAAAATGGCGATTTTCTTTTATCAAAGTTTCTTTGAGATTGGTCATCTGTAAGGAGCACAAGTATTTGGATATCTGAATTCTGAGATATGCAGAGCGCCAAGTCATGCAGGCATTGATCATGGAATTCCGTCGATATATCTTTGGTGTCCTAGTATTATAAGTGTCGGGATACTGCTGACGCATTAGTTTGATAGTCAGGCGCAGTTATGCCATAGTCGTCTCCCCGTAACCACTCAGTTAGGTCGTAGTCCAGTATGTATTTATTATATTTGTAACTGGTACCAGTGAATATATATCCATATAATATACTATGAAGTTATTCCTGTTGACCGCACTATAAAAACACTTAAGATGATCCCTACAATAAGCATAAAATTTAAAAACCATTTAGAATACTAGTTACGGAAGAAACTCTCCTATGTATGATCCAGAACCTAGTTTATATCTGTGTCAAGTTAGACCGAAATCCGGTCTACGGTTTACCCGTAATCTATATATATAAAACTCTTCCGTTACTGAGTGACTGACAGACAACGCACAGCCGAAACTACTGAACGCAAGAAGCTGAAATTTGGCATGTACTCGTATGTTCCTTGGAGAGTGTAGGGAAGCACTAAGAGAGGATTTTTGGAAATTCCACCCTTAAGAGGGTGTGAGGGGTGAAACCCGATATTCACACGGGAACGGGACTTACGCGGGTGAAACCGCGGGAAAACTACTAGTTAAGTATAAAGTTATATTTCGTATTAAGGTAATGTGGATTGCCCACTTTCGCATTTCTAATATAAACGATGTCTTGAACCATACCATACCTGTTCTTACATAATATCTTAAATCAGTGGAACGCAGGAGAACAATTAGAAGACTAATATCGTGAAAATACTAAAAGAGCTAGTGTATCCTGTCGCAGTTTTTACGATTATGGACATTTAATACGTTCTATAATTTGCTTTCCGTGGTGGATTAAAAGTAGCCTAGTCACTCTTCAACGCATGAACTATTTGTACGCAAATATAAGATGTAGTTTTATATATGAAAGAGGGACAAGCCAACATACACATTTTAGTCTTTATAATATTACTAGCGCACCTGACAAATGTTACCCTGCATGAACGTTGGCTTGCATCCCGATCATCTTATACATATATTATATATGGGAATATGAGGTGTTACGCTTTCGTATACACGTTGTCAGGGGTAAAAAAAGGACACAGGGTACTTTGCATTCAGAAAAACGTGCTGTTCCCGAGGTGTAGAAATTAATTGTCAAAATCTAGATTAACGCGAGTGGAGGGGCGGGCAAAATCTAGCATTATATAAATATAAGTTGATATTTACATAATGTGCGATACCTGTATCAAACTGGTATACGTCACACATCCATCTATATTTAAGGACCTGTTAGTACTGTGCTATGCACAATGTAAATAATTTATTCCACAAGCTCGTTCGATCTAGTTTCCTAAATAATGCATCGATATGTGATGGCATTTTTAGGTTTAACTTTGCATATTAGAATAGAATGCTATAGATTCATTCTGTCATTTAGCTGCCTATTAATATAAAAATGCAGATTCCCTATGTTTATGTCGGCAAAACTTAAAAAGTAGTTAATGGATTGACTTGAAATGTACTCACAACGTTGCAATTTATAAAGAAGAGCCTGTGGAAATTAAAAATGCCAGACAATTCAGCAAAACTTGGCGTAGGTTTAGCTAATATTTATTAATAATTATATTTAGAAACAGTCTCACTACTGGGTACGTTTTTCTTCTCAGTATGAGAAAAGGTTAGGCCTCAGTCCAACACGCAATGCAACGCAATGCAACTTGGTTTATGCAGTTATGTGTATTGTTATTTATTGAAATTATTTATTTCTTATTATGGTTATTGTAATATCCATGCAGTCCTATTAACAATGAATGTTACAATTGTTGAATTAGATAATATATGATAACATATTATCTAATTCAGCCACTCTTATTATAATTTCTATAGCGGTAATTTACGTTAAATACAATCGTAACAGACAGCATGTTTACTAAACATTAGGCTGAACCGCGAATTGCCTTCATCTATTCCCCTTTGAAGTGGAGAGCAGTCTCAGTATGAGCGATTTTCTGAACTGAGTGTATTAAAGATCGTGGAGCTCTAATCATAGCCGCATAATAAAAATAAACTTATAGCACTTGGTAAGAGATGGCGCTGTACTCAAATCTAAATTATCTAGCCTGTATCGCACTAACAAAGTTTTCACTTGGACATAGCACATTCATATGTATTAGTAACCGACATCCAGTGGTCTGTTTGGAAGATCCAATCTAAATGTTGTTAATCTAAAAGATATTATAAAATAGGACACCCTAAAATAATTACTCTGATGAAAGATAAAAAGCCTCACTTACCGCAGAAAAAGATTATAATATAAGTCCTATTGATATAAACATCATGCTATCAGCTATTTGTTAAACTGTCCCACTCCTAGATTCGGGTCTCGTGTCAAGAAGGATTGGTCTATAGTCCACCACACTGGATTAGTGCAGTTATGAAGATGGCACACATTTAACACTGGTACCGAGCCTATTTCAAAGTTTACTGTAACAATACCTATAAAATTGCCACAAGTTGTACGAACACAGATAGCTGGTACTTCATTATCGCTGCCACTGTTCTTGTAAATGTATTCAATTGTTTATATATAAAGTATCTAATTTAAATGTTAATCTATGTATTATTCTACCCAGCAGGTTCTATTATTAGGCTTATTGAAGTGGATTCCCTTGTATTTTGAAACGCAAACTAACTATTAGCTTACTACACAAATTCTTAAATTGTCTATGTCTATGTCTATTAATTATTTTCATTAGATTCAAAGTAGGTTAGTAGAAATGTCAAGGGAATTTTTTCGCATTTTAGGTTATAAAATTTTGCTTATGCTGTCTTGAGATATCTTTGGTCTTGAGTTGTACGCCATTTTTATTTGTATTTTAACGTTGAAATGTCACGGGTTGATCATATAGGGCCGTGACACACGCAGAAGCTACGTATTTAAATTTATCATGCAACGGCACCGTTAGATCTGGTGATCTGGACGGCCAGTTCAAATCTCCAAAACGGGAGATCACTCGGCTCGGCAATTGGTGTCTCAAAATTTTCATCGTTGCCCAAGCTGTGTAAATGGTTGCTCCATCCTGTTGGAACCAACAATGCTCAAGGCCCAATTTAAAATATGCGGCAAAAAAAATCCGTTTAGCATCTGCTTGTAACGCTCACCGGTTACGGTTACGACAGTATCATATGCGTCGTAAAAAAATAAAGACCAATTACTTTTTGTACTGTAGATGCCACACCAAACAGTCACTTTAAGGGGATGCAATGGCTTTTGGTGCATTTCATGTGGGTTCTCAGTGCCCCAATTGTTTGCACACACGGAACTCGACGATGATGAAAACCACAACGAAATTTGCTCTGTGTTAAAACAACGGACCGAAAATTGGTCAAATAAGCAGTAACAATAATTCGACGTTCTTCGGGTGTGTATCGCTCCATGCTTTGTTGTCAACCAATTCTTTATCTGTCTACAACATAGAACTCAAAGCACAATTAAATTTGATGCAATTTGCAAAAACTAAGACACATTCACATCATGACATTACTTTTGCGCCACCTTGTAAATAGATTTTGTCAAGAAATTTCTATTCCTAGGCAATAGTTTTTTTTTCTAGATGAAATGTACCCTATGTTCTATTCTGTACCCATAACAACATGCATGCGAAATTTCACGATGATCGTTACAAAGCGTTACAAATAAACTAACATTCGTATTTATAATATTAGTTATGGTTAGTTAGGTTGAGGTTTAAATAAATGACGAAATATAGAAATTCCTTTTTAAATAATCGTACAACGTAATTTTCAGTTTGAACAGCGATGTCGTCGTGTTAATAAAATAAACTAGTGTAAAGTCAACATAACTAACTAGCTGCATTGTGTTCTTAGCTTAAGTTTATTATGTATGCAAACGTGAACAAGACAATTGCTTAGCATCATTTCCTATGTAGCCCTTTGTGTTGCAGTAACATAATTACCTGTCGTAGAGTTATTGTAATAGCCGTGGAATTTTATTAGTGACTAGGTTTTTGCCCTAGGCTTTGCTCGCGTAAATCTTGGTTATGTCAATTTTCTATACCTCGGGAACAGTACTTTTTAATGCTATCAATTATGTCTGGCATTCTAACAATTGACAAGTTTATTAGTATATCAACATTTATTTTATAAGCATTGATCAATAAAGTATAATGTAAATTATAATCGAGGTCAAAGATAATCCGTGGAGCAGGACTCCTAGATATGTGTATTATAAAGCCGTGTTCGTCTTTAAAAGCAATTGTTACATTTGTATGTCAGATAATGTGTATCAGAACTCTTGTTGCAGATAGTCAAGTAAAATAACTTGATGATATACTGTCATCCTCTTGTCCTGGTCCCACTTTATTTGAGGTTGGCGCAGTATGTCCTTCGCTTCCATACTTCTCTGTCACCCATCATCTGATCATTTACCCCTTTCCCTTTTATATCCATCCTCACACAGACCATCCATCTTTGCCTTGGCCTTCCTCTCCCTTTTCGTCCCTCTACCCTCATATTCATCACTTGCTTACCTACATACGTATCATCTCTTCGCATAACACGTCCATACTAAGCCAAACAATTTCCTTTCACCTTCTCGTCTATGGGCACCACTTTCAGTATTGACTTTCTGTATGGATATATATTCACTGGTACCAATTGTAAATAATATAAATACTTATTGAGCTACGACCTAACTTAGTGGTTGCGGAGAGACGACTGCCGCGCGACGTTACTGCATACTTGCGCCTGACTATACAAAACTAAAGCGTTAGCAGTGTCGCTATACGTTCGATATAGTTATGTACTTGCTGATCGCATAGTTGATGACGCGTAGCCTTAGATACAAAACTCAGAGGTAAAATCAATATTTATTTTATAATCAATATTTTAAAATAAAGTATAGTTACTTTCCTCTCTCTTGACACTAGGACAACCTATAGAATATACGCCAAATTGTGTCCGTTGTTTGAATGTTTGTGCAGATCCTATGTTTAGCAATTGTTCCTAATACGACTATGCTATGCAATGTGCGGCTTTAATTTATTTATTCTTTAAATTGCTTCTGTAAATCATTCTTTGATCGTCAACTAAGTGTACCTACATAAGGGGGTGTTACAATGATATGAGTGTTGCTTATAACTAAGAATATATTAGTGCCTTTTTCGAGCATTACAATATTGAGGGCAAAGAATAAGTTATCTAAAGATATATTATATTGAATAACTGAGAATTATTAATAAATGACAATTAGTTATAGAATTATATATAAATCGATATTGTTATGTTATGAATGATGTGATGTGACGTCAGAGAGGATAAAAATTGATAATAGTATATTCTTAAACTGGTAGACAGAGGTAACTTAAATAAATAAAGGTATTTTAATTCTGAATACTAAGACATGATAATAGCATCGTCATATGGTTGCTTCCAAAGCCGATTCTAATCGCACAGTCTAAAATTACTCTTCAAAATGCAATATTGTGTGTTTGCGGCACCAAATTGATTTAAACCCAGCATAACTAATACCGGTTGGTACCGGGTAATATTTAATAGTGTGGCTTCAGCCATGGGTCGGTTCAGCCAATTTGATCGGTAAACTGGTTCAATTGGAAGGCTTAGGGTTGAATCAATAATGACGTTGGGATTTAATGTACCCAAAGCTTAATGATGGCATATTTCATGATGAAGGGTTAATGGAGATATAGTTATGGAAACAGTAAGGTTTATACAAGACAGCAGATGCCTAGGTAATATAGCAGTTGAATGCCTCTGCTGTGGCTGAGGTATAGGATTGGTTTCCTGAATCAGTCAGCTTTTATGAGTTTAGGGAGTTAGCATCAGGAAGTCTGAAGCTGTTCCTCGTAGACCGCAATTGGATGGCTCTCTATAATAATTATAATAAAAGATTTATTAGCCACCAAATAAGTATCAAATTCAAGTGAACTCCTGGACTAGTTTGTAGCCT
Organism: Catocala fraxini; assembly: GCA_930367265.1. Classification (NCBI taxonomy): domain Eukaryota; kingdom Metazoa; phylum Arthropoda; class Insecta; order Lepidoptera; family Erebidae; genus Catocala; species Catocala fraxini. The sequence goes on along the minus strand of OV884049.1, from coordinate 13,859,214 downwards.
ATATACCGGAAACAGTGCCTTTCCCACGCCTTAAGTCTAATACATATATTTGATCATTACATATAACGTGGGACCTTAACTCATTATTAGGGACATGTTAGTGTAATACACCTCTGTCTACACCTTTCAGAGTTATAGGCTCACAACTACGTATCTATATATTTATTTTTAAATTAAGACACTCAAAAGGCGAATATATTGTCATCTATAAAATAAATGGCTGTGTATGGAGTCCCAGGTTCGAATCCGGACAAAGTGTCACTGGATTTTTCTTTCCAAAAATATTATCGTTAGCAGCACCGTGTTCGAACATGTGTTATACACCTCTGCTTACCCCTTTGGAATATATCCGTGAGACTATGTATGTATAAAAAGTAAATTAATATCCTGAGCAGTTTATAAAATGTGTATATTCTAGTCCGTTTGTTGTTTTGCAATTCTAACCAAAATTGTGCCGAAATGCCAGAAACAGTTGTGGTTGTTAGATAATAAATCTACTGCACTGCAGCTCGATTTAAATAATAAATAAATAACAATGGTGTCGCGTTTCAACTGTTAAATGACTATCTCAGTGATTTAAATCAAAATGACTTATTTACATTCTTATCTTTAATGTCAAAGATCAAATCTACAAGCCACGTTTGGGAAAATTGTTCTACACGTTTCTACTAATACTATGTTTCGACTGTTAACCTAAATAGTGCCATCTTATTGTTCCATCCAAAACTTAGTGCTTTGCACTTGTCGGTGTAGAAATCTCCATCTTTCTCATTCCAATGCCATCTCTTTCAGTTCCTTGTTATTGTTCATGTTGTTAAATAGATTTAGATTGCCGCGATTTGTATCTGATGCAGGTCGGTCGAAACGTCAGGAAATATATACTAATTAACCTTTAAATTCTTACCAACGCGATTAAAAACCTGAAGACCTGTTGTTCAAAATTGTAATATGAGACTATTATGGCCACATATATGCTATATCAGTCCTGTATTAACCTGTCCCACTGCTGAGTACGGCCCTTTTCTCACTGTGAAAAGAGTTAGGCCATAGTGTATCACGCTGGCCCAGTTCGTTATGGCAGACATATCTTCGAGTATATTATGGAGAACTCTCAGACATTCAGGTTGCCTCGCGATGTTTTCCTTCACCGTTAAAAATATTTAATGCGTACATTACTTCTAAAAGTCGATAGAGATGTGCGTTTTTGAATCTAGCTCAAGGCCTCTGCATGGCAGTTCAACGGTCTTCCACTAAGCGATTGCTGATTGTGGCCGTAGAACTGGCATGTATGTCCAGATTCTATACTGCTACTGATAATCTCCTAATACACAATCCCAATACCACTTACACGGATGAAAATCAAACACAGGATTTTACAATTAGTGCTGCGGTCGGTCGCTCGTCTATGAGTCTAGCGACGAAATAGTAGTTGAGAATAGCTGGTCCAGTAAAATCAACCATCGTCCTTCACCTTTTACACGACATTATTCAAGCATTCACTTAGATTTAATGTAATGTCGACTTTAGATTTTGTCAGAACAAGATAAACCCGTGAAAGGCTTTTGTGTCTGGGGTAATGATAACAATACAAATTTTTGTGACGCATTGGGGTAATGCCATCGGAAATTGTTTTTTGTTATCTCGCAGTTGTGATTAAATGTTTTGTTGACTTTCGTTTTTATTAGTCTACCAATTTGCGTTGTCTGGAAGTAGATTAATGATATGGGTTTATCTTCAGTAGTGGGTGATTGCTTTGGTAGCGCAACGATAGTAAATGCGACATGGGGTTTCGCGGTCGATTCCCAGGTCAGGTGATATCATTGAATTTTACAGCAAACTAATTCTTAGTAGTAGATCTAGGACTCATTACGCTACACCACAATAGACTTGATCCCTATTAAGTAGGACCTAAAACCATAGCTGGCGAAAAATGTGTGTAATACATATATGCTTACCTCTAGAGGGTTTACACTATGAATCTATGTGTAATGAAGCGGTCTGTCTGGATGTGATCTAGCAGGCGACACGGCGTAGGAGTAGTGACTCTGTTTTTGTGCAAGTTACAAAATCTTACATATTTATCTCTTCCATTATTTATATATCACCCCAACATTATTGACCTCCCTTTCTGGCTACTTCTTTCGCACTGGTATACTTACCTATTTAATCTGTTTTCGTTTTTATCTAATCTAGTTTTGTACGTTCAAATGCGCGAACCTCAAAACAACCCAACCAATTTAAAGAAGAAATTTCTTTTAATAAGCCCGTTTCTTGAAGGAAGAAAATGTGCCTTCATCATCACGCTACTACTTAAATACACCACAACCTTAAGAAGTAGAACAAGTAGCCTTCAAGCCTCATATTTCCTAACAGGGAAAGAAAAATAAATTTACATATAACACACCAAAAGTCCGCGTCAAAATAAGTTTTGACAGGTAAAAATCACATCTATTCGGAAACTTATTCTTTTGTGTTGTGTTAGGCTTAGGTTGGAATTATAAATAGGCAAAAGCGGATCCTTTAGTATATAATATTTGCTGCACACGTTTTTATATACAACTACCTTGCAACTTCTCATGCGTTTTTTTGAGTTTTATACAAAAGTTTCCAGTTTTTTTGTGTCTTAAAAATACCACTGACTGAATTATTACTGTGTCGCAGGGGAATTAACAAATATTCATACAATGAACACATAGAAGCCTCGGAAGATTTATTTGTGGATCACACAATTTTTTGTCCCGTACAGGAATTGAATCCACATCACTCGACGCCGCGGCAGTGACGAGGCGACCACTTAAACCACTTTGTCATCTGTGCAATTAGTTATTTCTGTAAAAAAAATTATAATGGTCCGGTAACGTCTGGCAAAAGAAATAGGCAAATAGTAGGTACTTTATCTAATATTAGCTTTTACTTTTCTAATATTAGCGTTGCCATAGTCCTAGGAAAAAAATTTGCTCTTGTAGGCTAATATTTTATCGTAGAACCATTGCCTTGGTTCCGGAAGAAGTGGGCAATTTTCAAATATAAAAATAAGTCTTTTAGTCTTTAACCTAAAATTATCTTTATGTAATATAGCCAATAACTTCTCATTTATAGTCTTACTAGCACTTGATGATTTCGACTATCTCGGTGGCGCAGCGGTAGTGCATGAAATTCCGGCTTCGAAAAAGTTGTTGGGTTTTCCGAGCAAGAAATTCTAAATAACTGTCCGAAGTTTCGAAATTGCCTGTGTTACACACTCTCGTGCCTCGGAAAGCACTTAAAGGCGTTGGTCCTGCACCTGATCTCTCCCCAGTCGTGTCGGATTGCCGTCCCATCGGACTATGTAACTTACTTAACAGGAATGCAAGCAAACGTAACTACAGCGACCATTTCGAGGAATATCTAGTGGCAAAAATTGTCACTGTATAACTATTGAGTTACGTGACAATTTTTGCCACTGTTTTTGCTACAATTTATTATATTATTTAAGATTGCCTAACTAATATTATAAATACAAATGTGAGTATGTTTGTTTGTTTATTACGCTTTCCCGCCTTAACTACTTAACCGATCATCATTAAATTATCGCACACACCTTGTCAAGGGAGCAATAAAAGACATAGGGTTTTCATTCAGAAAAATGTACTGTAACTAATCTAATTTACTTCTATGCGAGTGAAGCTGCGGGCAAATTCTATTATCATATAAAAATAATACCTAGAAAACCATAAACATTAAGTAACATAAAGTAGTTCACTGCGCTTTGTGAGGAGAGGCGGCATGGCGCCCTCACCTTCCGGCTGACACAGGTAATGACTGGCCACGATTGTTTTGGCCAGCTCCTGTGTCGTATAGGCCGGCAGGAGACGCCCGGATGTCATCACTGCGGCGACTGCCGCGATGTTGTTGTGGACACGGCGCTGCACACTTTGGCGGATTGCCCCACCTGGGCATTGCAGCGCCGTGAGTTGATCGCGGCAGTCGGACTGGTTGCCCTCTCACTCCCGGCCGTGGTTCAGTCTATGGTCCGGAGTGAGAGATCGTGGAACGCCGTTGCCTCCTTCTGTGAGGAAGTAATTTCCATCAAGGAGGCGGCGGAGCGGGAGAGGGAGCGCTTAAACCCTCTCCCCAACCGCAGAACCGGCGCCGGAGGGCGCGGGACGACCTCCAGCCACCCTGAGGTTTGACCTGGGGGTGGCGGGCTAAGTGGGCCTGCTCGCCACCCGATCAGCACCAGGTTCGAGAGGCGGTGTGCGTGTTCCCACGTGCGCCTCTGTATCGTGTCTTTGTCCCCCCGCTCAGGGGGATGGTGGAGGAAATATTCTTTGTGCAAGGCCTGCCGTTTCACACGGCGGGCCGAAACCACGGCGGGGTCGCGATTGCATGTGAAAGCGATTCGCACGGCCTCGCCGTCTATGATTTAGTCGGTATTACTGGGGTATCTTTTCCCCGGTGAGCCCGACATAACCTCTCCGTCGCCCGCGGAGAGGTATGCGTCAAAGCATTACCCCACGTAAAAAAAAAAAGTTCACTGCGCTTAAATTATACGCCTTTTCCTTACGCTACCTATTAAAACGTCCCAAGTGAATCTCAACTTTATGTCTAATGCTATAAGTTACAGTTTGTTTACTTAGAAACTATATATCATTGGTACGGGTTTTCTTTGGTATCTTATATTCGCCTCAATTTTGCGGACATATGGGTGGAAGGTTTGTCAAACTTGCTGTTATGAAGAAATTAATTTAAGTTTAAAGTCCTATGGTGCATCTCTTATCCATACACCTTGAAACCAGTACTGTAGTTACTAAGAGCAGCGATAGCTCAGTGGAGAGACCAACAGACTGCAATGCAGAGGGTCTCGGATTCGAACCCACGTCGCGCACCTATGATTTTCGGAAGTTATATGACTTTTCGAAATTATGTGCGTATTGATTGACAATATTTATCGCCTGCTCCGTGCCTCGGAGAGCACGTTAAGCCGTCGGTCGCGGCTGCCATGATCATCTATGGCAGTCGTTATTGGGAGAGTGTCGACACAAAAGATCCCACTGGGTCGAAGTGTCACTAGTCTGCACTGACTGGCCCCCACATAAGATACATACATACATACTAAGAGCTTTCAGAGAAATTTACTCTAACGGTAGCTTACGAACTCTTAAGCTACCAGACGACGTTTTGTAACTACAAAAACTAAAAGTCGTCTTTCCCATAAAACTGTAGTGTTTTTTCTTAACATGTCTTATTTAGTAAGGTTATGTAGCATAGAGGCCCTTATACCTATATATGTACTGCCTTATTTCTTTTCATCACTATTTACGAGAGAAGGAATATAGTCTTAAGTTATTTGTTTACGAAACAGAAGAAAAGTGATCTATATAGTATTGCACTCTTCTTATATCAGGTTTTTCAAGAACGACATAATAAGGTTTTTACAGGATCACGTTGATTAATGATTAATTTATTTATTTGGACATTCAGTAGTTGTTACATTATTTCTACAAAAGATATTAAAAATTTAAATTCACAAATAGTTTATGGCCATATCAAAATAGAAAGCAATTTTATGGCATTGTGTGCACCTGATTCACGATTAGCAGACTTTCACTTAATTACATTAAATGCATAAACTTATTCATGTAGAACACGAAGTTATACTAATGAACGTCTAAGTTACCTATACTTAATAATGTTGTAGAAAAGGATCCAAAATGTACGAATATATAAATAGTTTTAATATTTAACAAAAGATTAGACGAAGAAACGGCGAAGTTTAATTTCAATGATTAATTTTATACATATTAGCTACGATTATTCCTCGAAGTAGTAGTCCACAAATTAATTCGCTGACCTGTTTTATTTATTTACTCCGACCGATATTGTCGTTGTTAGTTTACCGAGTCTGTGTGGTATTACAAAAACTCGCTAGTAAGTTTCCTTTGTAAGAAAAACCGATACAAGTTGTATAAAGTTTCACTCCGCGTTTGTTCGCGGTTCAGTTTTTACTACCATCACCTTTTGTTCTAACGTAAATAATATGCTTTTGTTGACATCAATGGCATGATCATTAATTCTCGAATTTCATATACATAATATGATTACCATATATGGTATTTTGAGATAGACGTTTCTCCCTTACCTCGTTTGTCTTATTTAAACAGCACTGTGTCATGTGAGCATCGTGTTTAGTAGGTATACCCATATTTAGAGAAATTAAATCAGTTAACGAACTTCAGATTCACAAAAAACCGAGAAATAAACAAACATTTAAAAAAAAAAGAAACCGTCTTCAAAAAGGAATATTCTAAAACAAAAAATGCACTAAAAATGTAAAAGTAATTGCGTATTCTTGTAAATAATTAAATTATTGTTATCTTTGGAGTCGGTGTCAGCCGCCCGTGCTGCGTTTATGTGTGTAATTGTGCATGCCAATGTTATGTTATGATTATAGTAAGACATCTCATGTTTAAGTAGTTACAAACCTACCTTGGCTGCAGCATTTTTTTTTAGAATAATCATTTGTAAAGACGGTGTTCTATTTTGTTAAAATTTAGGTTTATGTATAGTGAATATTTAAATTCAGCAGTTACATGATACATCAAGCTGGCTTAATATTTAATTATACATTATTGTACTAGCTATCGTTCAGGAACAGTAATTTTATTTACTAGATGAAAGTATGGACTTTTATGTACCCTTGACAACGTGTATGCGACATTTCATGACAATATTATAGGTCGAGAAATAGTTGTGGTATGTATGTATCTTATGTGGGGGCCAGTCAGTGTAGACCGGCGACACTTCGACCCAATGGGATCTTTTGTGTCGACACTCTCCCAATAACGACTGCCATAGATGTTCATGGCAGCCGGGACCGAAGGCTTAACGTGCTCTCCGAGGCACGAAGCAGGCGATAATTGTCAATCAATACGCACATAATTTTAAAAAGTCATATAACTTCCGAAAGTCAGAGGTGCGCGACGTGAGTTCGAACCCGAGACCCTCTGCATTGCAGTCTGTTGGTCTCCCCACTGAGCTATCGCTGCTCTTAGTAGAAGCGGTAGCTCACCTCCACTGCGAAAATAGTAATGCGAAACCGCTGCCAAAATTATGTAATATTGATTTAATAAGAAAGAAGAAAGAGTAATTAATAATAATAATAATATTCTACCACATACACACAACACCATCTAGCCCAAACTAAGCAGAGCTTGTACTATATGGTACTGTGCGATCCATCTCTTTATCCTAACTAATAAAAAGCAAATCAGAGTTTGTTTGTTTGTTACGCTTTCACGCCTGAACTATTCGACCGATCATCATGAAATTTTGCATACCTACAGGTTGTCAGGGGTTTATACCAGAAAAAGTACTGTTCTCAAAGGAAAGAAATTAATTGACAAAATCCCAAATGAAAGCAATTTATTGACAAAACTCTACATCAATGCGAGCGAAACTGCGAGAAAACATATTAATATATCTCAAAAAAAAACAAACATATTGACATGCGCAAGCTGCCACAAAATTCAGAAATCCTGGCGGCATTGGCGCTAAACATGTCCAGAACTTTGGTACACGAAGCCTCCAGTCAATTCGTGGTAGCAAATATAATTGCCTATACACGCTTTCTTATATATTCGTTGTTTATACGTCTATATCTTTGTATTTTCAGTTGTAAGTTATTACTTGTAACTTAGTACCGCGAAAACTAGGAAATAATTTTGTAGGTTATAGGAGAAAATAATTTTTAATATGATCTAGCTTAGGTAATATATAAGTGTTACTGGTTGATGTATTGCAAAGCATTAATTAATTTTGTTCGGCGACATCGATAGTTCCGTATCGCCTGACAACGGTGTAAGTCTGACTCAAGCTTGGCTGGTATTAATAATTTTTCTTCCTTCATAGCCAGGTGTTTAATGTTAAATACATTTACACTATAATCATTAATCACATACAAGTTTGAATTGTGTACGATTCACCGAAATCAAAAAATAAAACACCTTTTAACAAATATTACCGTTTTTCGTGGTTTTTACCTAAATATGGCCCAAAAGGAAGAGTCCAAGATTTTAGTAATCAATGTTTTTATTTAAGTGTTTAATGTCAAAATATCCGTCATCATAACACACAGACACACATTCCATTAATATTATTATAGGGGTAGCTAGTAGTTGGTGAATACATGTATGTAGAACCAGCTACCTCCGTGGCGCAGTGGCATTGAATGCGACTGCTGTCCAAGAGACCAACAAAAAATTTTAGGTTTTCTGTTAAGAAATTACAATAACAGCCCAGATGCCATCTAACGGAAATCGATACAAAAGCTGCTAAGTAGTTTATTTATATCGTAATCGATGGCACTGTAGGTACTACTATAAAATAAAAATAAGTAGATTTCTTAATAACTCAATTTTAATAAATTTACTTTGAACTATTTTTTAATCTCTATTCATAATAGTTTATTTTAAAAAAGAACACATTTTAGGCTAAACAAAAAGCAAAGAATTACGAATAAATTAATAGTGGGTAATTTAATTTATAGATACTTTTGATAACTCGCTATTCTGTTTGTACGCAAAAATTATTCTGTTCCTGTTTCCTGGGTCCGAGTGTCTTGTCGGATGAGATTATAATTACTTTTAAATTTCACCTATTTGCTAAAATGAGTACGCGATGCAATATTTATAAAGTTCATTCATATTCATTCTAATTCCAATGTTCACAGGATTTTGGACCGTAAGGTATCCATGCACTATTACAGATGACTGTACGTCGAGTCAATATGGTAAATGTGTAAAATGTGCATAAAGACTACCTAGAACAGGCCTAGCCTAGTGTAGGAAGTCTTTGGCAAAACTATACGCCACATCCTTTAGTAATATTATTAATATCAAATAAATATTTTATTAATATTTATTATAGATAATCCTAGGCTAGCACCTTTCTGAAAGGCTAATCAATGATTGGTTGGTGCTAATTCAGTCAATTAGGGCTGATTTAACTTAATAACTTTTATCTAAAGAATAAATACAACCTAATTGGTGCCGCACCAAGCGGTTCCCCGGTTTCTCCCCCGGACGTTCAGGTTGTGGAATGAACTCCCTGCCCAGGTTTTCCTACAAGACTATAATATGGGGTTCTTCAAAAAGGGCGTTAAAATGTTTTTACAAGGTCGGCAACGCGCAAGTGATGCCTCCGGTGTTGCAGGCGCCCATAGGCTACGGTGACCACTTACCATCAGGTGGGCCGTACGCTTGTTTGCCACTTTAGTAGTATATAAAATTATATATATATATATATATATATAACAGCTTGACATATTCAAGCAAACATGACATATTCTTGACCTACAAAATCTGTCAAAACATCGAATATTCATATTCCCCAGATAAAAGTTATCTGACGATTAAAACTTGAACTAATGCTAGTTAAGTTGACATGCGTTTTGACCATTAGTTCACTATTTACTGATATGCAATGGGAACCAAAAATATTAACTTTAAATACTATCATAAATAACAACCCGTCTTTCCAGTTGCCACTTTAAATTAAATTCCGCATAAATTACATAAAAGATATGAGCAAGGAGATCACAAATCGAAGACCGCACCTGTCAATTACTGTGGCCGCGTTTAAACTTTAAAAAAGAAACGATATGAAAAGTAAAATATGGTGCGCGGCTGTCCCGCCAAAACAAAATGGCGGACTATGGCAGCGCTCGAACGTCAATAAACAATCGTATCCTTTTTGTTTTAGGTTCACTATTCATGTTTCGACGTTGTTTACGCATTTTTTTTTTGTATTTAATGTATTACTTAATGTAGAGAATGTTTTCATACTTGGATTCGCTCCGGGCATTGATTGCTGATGAAGTATCGATAGCGTGTTATCTGTGTCTCTTTAGAATATAAATGTGGTTAAAAGTTATATCTTGAAATTTTCTTTAAGCATGTTGCAGCCCGACTGGAATAGTAATTTTATGCTACTTTTTAAGTGAACTTGTGTGAGTGACCCAGTGGTTACCTGCCCCTTTTTTTACTTAGGTTCTAAAGCATAGCTCAACTAAATGTGGATGTTCTACACCCTTTTTATCATGAAGTAGACCCTAGGTCCAGTTTTAAACCTGAGATGACGCTCAATGTAGAACAACATTGCAGCACCAGTCAGCTTTTGACCACGGCCGGTGTAACCTGATCGAAACGTCAAGCATAAAAGAAGTAAATATTATGCATGATCGTATTAATACCCGTTACGTATTCTTCTTTCTTTTCTTCTTATCGTGTGGTCAGTGGCCAACCTGTTGTCAAGAGTTGTTCAAGCCGCCCGTAGGCCTCTGAGATGGCTTAGCGACTGCTGTCAATTTGACAACAACCGGGACCGACTTTTTACGTGCCCTCCGAAGCACGGAGACGCTCAGAAGAAATACCACTAAGCGGTCACTCATCTATAGACTGACCGCACCCAACGTTGCTTAACCTCGCTAATCGTTTACCGACCAGTGAGTGCAACTGGCTATGAGCGCCTCAAAGTTACGTATTATATATAAACGCTAATGGGGACCAATATTTTTTGACGTGAGCGCACGTACAGCGTATTTTTTTAATGCGTGCATTACGCATATCTCTTCACGGGAAAAAAGGGAGCGCAGAATGTTGGGTTTACCTGGAGAAAAATGTAAGTTCCGAGTCCTACCGACTAAATCTACCACAGTGCTAACTCCCTGACTTGATTGGTGGGTAGATCGCTGGAACTGCAACTACTTTAGCGATTATGTTTTACACCCTAATCTTTGAGATATATTGGCTGCCCCGTATACTATAAACCCGACTCCGAAATTCTGTATATTTAATGTAAGTCAGCCTATACTCTGTGAAACATAGCTTGGGTACTGTAGTATGTCATTCAAATCACGCCCATTAAGTTCCATATTTCTTGACAGTAAATAATATTTAAGTGACAGACATTTCTTGAGCCATCTTCACTTAATAAGAAACATCGAGTTAAAATGAGGAATGAAAATTCAGATACAATAATTATTCAAACATCAATGAGATCAATAACATTTTTCGATAATTTTATAATCGAATATGATGAACATCGTCCTCGGCATGTTACTCTGAAAACTGTCACAGGACCCAAGCTATAATTTACTAACGTTGGTTGCTATTTTTTTCTTAATGTAGAAATGCCCAAGGGTGGGACAATGACAGCCTAATTAAAGCACGAAATTATTTTATTTAAATAATTTGGCAACATAACATCGTTCATGTTCCGCAAAACTTAACTTTCTGTCGAAAGTGGCCGATGCATGAATGATACTAATAATAATCGTCTGTAATACACTTATATTGTAGTAAATATTCATTAACAGTGCTGCCCGGCGCGTGTAGGACACATAGTGACTGACAAAGTGGAGATATCGGACGTTTTGTGAAAATTAAAGATAAAATCTATAGATGCTGGTTAATTTACATAGACTGAAGCTTTTTGCCTCATAAACAGACTTGAGTTTCAGGAATTTACCTACGATATGGTTTGCTGCAATCGTTCTCATCACCTTTTTCATGACTGCCTCAGTGGTGCAGCGATAGTAAATGCGACTGATGTGCACGAAGTCACGGTTTGTTGTAGGTTTCGGGTTCTATATTAGTTATTCTGTCAAAATATACTCAGTAGTAATACGAAATCTGGTACTGTGCTTGGGAAATGGCAATAAGCCCCCTATTACGCAACTTAAAACTATAACCATCGAACTATGCTTCTATAACTATTTACCTACAGGAAAGTGTTATAATTGCTTGCCGCAGCTGCTTTACATATATTTTGGCAAAGATCATTTGCCGTGTTGTGAAAATATAAAGGCGCAAACATAAAACAATTGCGTATCGCACTAGACTGCTACCACGCCTTACCGCCTTACTACCGTATTAAGATATATAAATACAATTTTTAAAAAAATAAAATTGTAAGAATCAAATTATAGCACTCCATTTTTTTACCTCTGAATGCTTTTTACGTCATGATGGACGGTCTAGACAGCTCACCTGATGGTAAGTGGTAACTCCCGCTCATGGACTACTGCAAGGTTAGGCATACGAAGCAAAGCCGCTGCCTACTGTGATGCGTAAAATTCTCTTACAACCTCGTTTAAAAGAAGTCAGATCGCTCGGCAAACACGTATCTTTCCCGAGCCAGGTACTCTCAAAATTGGCCGATTTGTAACCCAAACTGCAACTTCATATTATTATCTGATGAGCCTACGAGAGATAATAAGATGTTCGTATCGTTAGACGTGATCTTTATGTTAAAATTGCGGAACACTGTCTGAATACAAAACGTGTCTATTATCCTGTATAATATAAATATTTTGCATGACTTCAAATTTCGTGCGCATTCTTTAAAGACTTTCTTTACTTAATTTTGACAAATTTATTAGTTCTGCTGATGAACTTAAGGAATAACTTATTGAATAGTCTATTTTTGCAGTTGGTGCCATGTGGAGCAGCTATTGCGAGTATTTTGCCTAAAGGTAAGCGGTTAATCAGCTTATACTTTCACTTATTTGCATGAGGTGACTTCGTCTTTTTTAAATTAAATGTGCCTTTTTTAACAGATATAACAATGCGCAACGTTTAATTTTAAAATTTAAATGTCATCTGATGTTTATGCACAAATTAAACATTGAAATTAATCTGTTTTGTCAACTTCAGGAGATTAAATCTATTAACTTAGTATTAAGCTTTAAAATTAATCGGAACTGTTTTTACTCTGGCCGACAATTTAGTAGCGTTTCAGGACCTATAGTCACAAAGAAAGTATTCTTCATCTAAAAAAAGCTCTACCCGACTCGATACTTGAAACCAGGGCCGCATACAAGCATTAGTCCAAACTTATAAGCGTGCGGGCACCGAGACATTTTATCACTATTTATTACATTTCTTCTTATTTAAAAGAAAGCTCTCACTCAACGGTAAATATTTTATATGTCAAGAGGTTTATAGATAAACCAGTAGACATAAATACCCAGACCCTTGACATCTATCTGCAGATCATAAATATGAACTCGCAAGCTCGCTGCATACGACGCGTGTCACATAAATAGCTATAGCGAACTATAAAAAAACTGCCTGCATCTGTATAAATATGAGTTGTTTTAAAAACTACGCTAGGAAGAGTTGTGAATCTCACTCGGTAATCATCTTAGTTTGCTACCGCGCTCAGCAAATTTACTGTATCGTATTAACGTATATAAGGCGGGGGCAGGTGGGCCGTGTCTACTCCAGAAATGTCTGTTACTCATCTCAGGATGTTAGAGTTCAACTAGTTTTTGTCCTCACTTTTGACTTTACAAACATAAAAACAACAGACTAACAACTATTTGTAGATGGCACAAATGTTTGTACCGAATGGAAAACGAACCCACGACACTCGGCGCCGTGGAAGTGGCGAATACTTAAACCATCACATCCTCCGTGCAGTCTAGAGTTGTAAGTAGTCCGAGCATTCCAGGCAAATAACCTAGATAAGCAAATGTTAAAGGCGAATGGCCTTTTGAATAAAGTAGATATTTAGATAAAACATGAATAATACCGGGATTGAACTCAGTAACATCAATACTTTTACATAATATTGTCTTCTATTTACGCGAATATTATTCATTGAAATTAAACTGCTATATACGGATTTTATCGCGTTGTTTATTTGACACTTTATTACAAAATTTTGAAAATTGTTACACTTCTACTACTATTAAACTTTACTAATTTTTAAGCTAATTAAATTATTATTAAACTATTTAGATTTAATTTATTTTTACACTTTCCCCGACGTTTCGGTTGCTTTTCAGCAGCCATGGTCACGGGGAGACTGTAATTCTATGTAGTAATAAAGTGTCAAATAAACAACGCGATAAAATCCGTATATAGCAGTTTAATTTCAATCAATACTTTTTATCATACAGAGATCGTTGAACTCACACACATAACCACAAGATAAGACAAACGAGCATGTCTTAAATAAATTGTTTTCATGAATTTATGAAGTAGTATATTTAGAAAATATGTTGAATTATAACAATAGAGAGAAATTGTTGCTGTACTCGAGATACCGCTTGATAAGGCTTATTTTATCACAAAATGAGTTGTGTAAATTACTTTTCTGCTTGTTGAGATTGACATGTTTTAAATAAAGTGTATATTCTTTCTAAAAATATGTTTCTGGAAGAACAATAACATTGTGTTTGTCTTTTGAAAACGTGAATAGGAACATTTAACTGCAACATATATAATACATATAAATCTAAGCATATACACAGACAAATATTTAGAATATTTATCTGACTGTATATATATACTTCTTATTATTGTATTTCTTTATAACAAGATAAATAAACAAACATCTACATATGACCTAAGTTATGTAAGATCTAAGCAGAGAGTCTGTTGGTGCTTACAAACTTTTAATTATGAGAATACTGAAGATTTGTTGATTGTTGTTAAATAAGTAATAACAAGAATAACTTTTAAACTTTCGCGTTGCATGATATATATATAATATGTAACGGGTATTAACGCGATCATGCATAATGTTTACCTTTTTTATGCTTGACGTTTCGACCAGGTTACACCGGCCGTGGTCACAAGCTGACTACGTGCTACTACTGCTTGTGACCACGGCCGGTGTAACCTGGTCGAAACGTCAAGCATAAAAAAGGTAAACATTATGCATGATCGCGTTAATACCCGTTACATATTAAGTAATAACAAGATCCATGATAATAATTATAATCTTGAATCTTGTCTTTTGGTCTATTTTTGCATATATTTATGTAATAAGTATGGTTAATTGTATGTATGTATGTATCTTAGGTGGGGGCCAGTCAGTGCAGACCGGCGACACTTCGACCTAGTGTGATCTTTTGTGTCGACATGCTCCCAATAACGACTGCCATAGATAAACATGGCAGCCGGGACCGACGGCTTAACGTGCTCTCCGAGGCACGGAGCAGGCGATAATTGTCAATCAATACGCACATAATTTCGAAAAGTCATATAACTTCCGAAAGTCAAACGTGCGCGACGTGAGTTCGAACCCGAGACCCTCTGCATTGCAGTCTGTTGGTCTCCCTACTGAGCTATCGCTGCTGCTAAATGTATGTAACTTAGTTCCTAGTAGTATATTGTAAGTGCCCTTAACGCCTGTGGCACAGGTTTACCCTAGTACAGGCACCCATATTATATTACCTATATTAAGCACTTTATGGACTGTATTCATGTTTTATCACTGTAATCAATAAATAAATAATAATTATTATTATATACCTACAACGACTATTTTTTTATTGTTGTATCCTATTCTTTACTACTCTACGCAAATCTATGCTAATATACTGATTACATATAACCCTGTAAGTACTTGTTATTGCAAAGACGCTTACCTAATAAAATCTTATTTTAACATCTTATGATTAAACACAGTTATTAACTTATACGCTGTGAATACATGCAAAAAAATTAGTTACAATTTATTATGTAAATACAACAATCCTGTACACTGCCTTCCAAAAAGTATGTACCTTTATTGGGTTTTATGCAAATGGTTTGGTACTGAGTTATTTTTTTGGCCGGTGTGTAAAATCCGGGCGCGGTTTGTAAAACGATGTAGTTATTTCGACAAGTGATCATTATCTTATTAGGGATGCGGTGTAGGTGGGTTTATACGAGATGTCACTATTCCTTTGCTAGTTTTATGGTGAGGTAATTTTTCGATTAAGCCCACTACATTGCGTATAGACAAGAATACAATAGCAATAATTATGTGAAGTACTTTAACTATATTAAAACTGCCTAGAGCAAATTAAAGTATCGAATAAAACATTAAAAGAGGTACAAAATGAGCCATTTTCTGAAATAGCTCTCAAATAAGTCTGAAGAGAGAATCATATTATGTAAATGAATACAATATGAAAATGAAACTAAAAATTTAAATATGTGCCTCTGTTTGCGTTGTATGAAAAAAATACATAAACTAGCAAAATATTTTACGTAAAATAAACAAATAAATATGACTATAAGGTTTGTATAAATGACTTTACAATTCCACTTGCTTAAATAACATGACGAAAACGTGGGCCGTAGCGGTGTGTATAATTGCATTCGAAAAGTATTCGAATGTACTTCATTACATTCGAATATATATTAGCTAGTAAGTGTTCAAGTTTAGTGTGTGATCGTCAAATACTATACATAGGTAATTGCTAATTAGGTTTTGGGATGGGTAACTCTCATTCTAATGGTATTCGAATATCATTCATTCGACTGAAATTATACGCATTTCTAGAGGGTAACATGCGCGAGATTCCTAGAGTTTAGGCGTTTGCTACACTAGGAGTATAACTTATAATAACATTGTACTTGTGTGGTAAGTGCAAATGTAAAGTTCACACAACCACATTCAAGTTGGCCCAGTCATTGTGGAGAGTAGTAGTGTGCATTACAAGAGTAGAGATTTATGACAAGTAATTTAGATTTAGTTACCGTCGTATGCGCCGCGTCAGCGATTGCGACTGCTGGCATAAGATATTGGCTTTGATTCCTAGACCAGCAGAGAATATAAATTATTGAGAATTTCTGGCAAGAAATTCGCATTACATAGTACGGAAACTGGTTCTATGCTCGGTAGGTTACAGTAGACTCGTCCTTATCAGACCCAAAAACCTCTGCTACCCGTTCGGGCTACAGTTGTAAGACTATCCATTATGATCATTTTTAGAAAGTTGGGCTGGGGTATCATATCCTTTTTAATCTAAACTGTGATTTGACTTCAATATATTTTCGTGGTCTAATGACATACACATTGCTGTATCACTATTTGCCAATTAACTACTTCTTGGAGATTATACCGTTGTAGAAACATCGTTCAAGTTTTAATTACTAAAACCTTAGTGAAAATTCTTATAATTTCTGGGTATTCAATAGGCAAAAGTAATATTTGTTAAATTTAATTTTCAGATTTGTACAAAATTATTATTTTCGCGTGCGGTAGGCAGGGATCACAATTTTCTTGAATTTCTAGTTTATTTAAATGTATTGTTTTCAGAAATACGTAATACGGGTCACACCCGCCCAGCCCCAGAGGGGCTGTACACAACTTTTAAAATATTACATACGTACAAAATCTCACGCCATTATTCAAAAGGGTAAGGTAGAGATATATGACAACCACAAATCACCAGCTATGATTTTAGGTCCCACATAAGAGGGGATAAGTTGATTGTCGTCCACCAGGCCAACGCTACTTTTCAATTGTCTTGTCAGAAAAACCTAATAACACTTTTCTCGACTGCTACTCTACTCTACTGCTACATCACCGAAACAGTCTTCTAGAAGGTTATGGAAACCTATTGAATATGATTTTAAGGAGGAGTTAGGCACCGCTGAACTGCCTTGTTTACCTGAGTTTATGCTTAAATTTTTATAATCCTATTAAGGAACCATTTTTTTCTGAACATCGCAACCAAAGAAACCTTCGACTGTGTTCTTATGGCGAGTAGACTTACCAGCCTCCTTAAGAAGACGGTGTGCTGTCAGCAAGGGATGGGTCTGACCTAGATAATAATGATCCCTATTAACTGCTCCATTCCCAACCACCCAGTCTGACCAGGCTGATCGTTATTGATTCCAGCCATACTATGCGAAATTAACCAGTATATTTACCATAAAAAATGTTTAAAATCCATCCACTGATCTTGAGAGGTTTGACAGCACAGACACCAATTAATGCCCACTGTGCTCCGGCGAATAACCTTTCTAGAGCGTAGTAACTTCTGCAAAATATGCTTAATATGTATAGGATAGTTTAGGACATGCTTGCAGGGTTCATCATCTTGCCACCATCTTTGGTCACAAGGTTTTCCAAAAGTTACGTGTAAGCCTACCACAGGATACAACAGTACAGAAAATTTGCCCTTATTAAAAAATATACGGCACAAATTGCTTATACCGAAAAGCTCGTTTATTTATTTTCAATCTAGTTTTCGTTTACACCTAGATCATTTTAGAGCTAAAGACGTTAAAAATAAATATTTAAATTTTCTTTAATATTATCTTACTAAATGTATTAAACTATAACAAGTAAGCAAATAAATTTTAACAACATCTCTTACAAAAACTTTAAGTAAATTAATTAAGTAAATTTTAAAGAAAAGCTTTTGTTCGTCCTACATTTGTCCTGTGCTTAGCTTATTCATGGTCACAAAGTAACACTTATGAACGCCATAGTTCAGTACATGTCACAGTGACTTAGTGCTAAGTAACTTTCTTCTTTTAGAGCACATTTTTAGCAAAGGTTCTAAGTGCTTGTATTACTAAACGTGAGATAGGCATTTTTATTACAAATCTTTACATATATTATTTGCTTTAAAAAACAATAATATTGTAAAACTGACGATTAAAGAGCCTGGCATTCTAACATTTCATCATCTTAGCCGAAAGACGTCCACTGCTGAACATAGGCCTCCCCCAAGGTTTTCCACACAGACCGGTCTTGGGCCACCCGCATCCAACCGCTTCCCGCGACTCTTACCAGGTTATCGGTCCACCTTGTGGGGGGTCTACCCTACTGCATCTTCCGGTGTGTGGCCGCCACTCCAGAACCTTTCTGCCCTAACGGCCGTCGGTTCTGCGCGCTATGTGCCCTGCCCACTGCCACTTCAGCTTGGCTATCTGGAGAGCAATGTCGGCAACTTTAGTTTTCCTGCGAATCTCCTCATTTCTGATTCGATCGCGCAGGGATACTCCAAGCATAGCTCACTCCATCGCCCTCTGAGTGACTTTGAACAGTCTGATAAGGGCCATAGTAAGCGACCACGTCTCTGATCCGTAAGTCATCACTGGCAACACACACTGGTCAAAGACTTTCGTCTTGAGACACTGCGGTATATTGGAAGCAAAGATATGTCATAGCTTCCCGAACGCTGCCCAGCCGAGTTGGATTCGACGATTGACCTCTTTCTTGAAGTTGGACCTACTTAACTGGATCATTTGTCCCAGGTATAAATACTTGTCGACAACTTCGAGGGTAGAGTTTCCAACCTTAAAAGTAGTAGGTGTGACATGGAGGCTGGACATAATTTTTGTCTTGTCCATGTTCATTTTAAGACCTACTTATCGGGAGACTCTACAGAGGCCATCGAGCATTGTGCCGGGGTATTCCATGGTCTTTCTCATAGTCCACAAACGCCACGCATAAAGACCGGTTATACTCTTCGGATTTTTGTATAACCTGCCGCAGCGTGTGTAAGTGGTACTATAGCCTTTACGGAAACCGCCTTGTTCGGAAGTCGTCTAACCTACTCTCGAGACCAAAGTGATGACCCTTGAAAACAGCTTGTAGACATGGCTCAGAAGTGAGATGGGTCTGTAGTTCTTTAGGAGAGTTTTATCGCCCTTCTTAAAGAAAAGCCACCACACTTCTGTGCCATGCTTGTGGCATTTTTTCCTCGAGTATGACGGAATCGAAAAGTTCCCGAAGAACTGCCATAGCATATAACATTTAGCGATAGCGATATAGATAGTGGGAGACCATCGGACTGCCGAGCAAAGGTCTCGGGTTCGATCCTAAGACGCGCATCTGTGGCTTTTCGAAGTAATATGCTTATTCAATAATTGATTATCGCTGGCTGTAACGGTGAAAGAATACATCGTGAAGAAACCTGCATGTCTTAGAGGTCACCATACATTTCTCAAAGATATGTGAAGTCTGCCAACCCGTACTGCCCAGTACGGGTTGGCAGTCTTCACATTGTACATGGTTGAATATGTGTCTAACTTGTTAAACTAAGAAGAAGCCTGTGCCTAGCAGTGGCATACTAACTAATATTATAAATGCGAATGTTAGTTTGTTTGTTTTGCGCATTACATACTCGACCGATCATCATGAAATTTCACATACACATTATCAAGGATTCAGAAAAGAACATAGGGTAGCTTTTATCCAGAAAAAAGTACTGTTGCCGAGGGATAGAAATTTATTAAATATATTTTAATTACTGCGAGCGAAGCCGCGAGCAAAAACTATTAGTTTATATACAAAGCTGATATTATTATAATATTAATATTCTAGTAATAAACAGATTAACTGTGACAACCAAAAATCGGCCACACAAATTGAGTATACGGTCATTCACTGACTCAAAATGCATCAACCCATCCACTACGATACGCAAAACCGCGCGGTAAACACGGCGTTCACTCATAAATCCTGCGGTATTACTTGTTTTGGTACTCTTTTAATTTTTTTGCCGCCATCAACTTTATTACTCAATTTTCATGTTATTTACGTAAGGTTTTAGAGTTCGAAAAAACTCTTATACAACAGCTTTGACCGTCCGTCTGTTATACAACTTTCAACTCAAGAAGCGTAAGAGCTAGAGACTCGCGGTCGACGCCATTCGACTCAGCATAGTCGATATACCCTGAAATGACTATAACGTTTGACCTCTGACCTCAAGGTCACCTGATACCATCTTTCAACTCAAGAACCGTAAAAGCTAGAGACTCGCGGTCAACGCCAGCCATTCGACTCAGCATAGTCGATATACTCCGAAATGACAATGACCTTTGACCTCTGACTTCAAGGTCACGTTATACCATTTTTCGAACTCTAAGATTTACGGCAATTCATGGCCGTTTCTCACTTGTTTTATTCGGATCTTGGAAATCGGGGATATCATTTTACTACTCTTTTAAAAGTATAGTTGACAACCCTACCTGTAGTATTATCTATATATATAAAACTTTTCCGTTACTGAGTGACTGACAGACAACGCACAGCCGAAACTACTGAACGCAAGAAGCTGAAATTTGGCATGTATGCTCCATGGAGAGTGTAGGCGAGCACTAAGTGAGGATTTTTGGAAATTCCACCCCGAAGGAGGTGAAAGGGGTGAAACCCGATATTCACACGGGAACAGGACTTACGCGGGTGAAACCGCGGGAAAACTACTAGTACATGATAAAACTGTTAAAAAAGAAATGTATGTTTTGAATAAAAGTGTTTGTTATAGCTATTTATTATATATTATTTAAAGGTGTAATCAGTCTGTATATTTATGGCTGTGTAAGCCATTTATATACAGACTGATTACACCTTTATGGCCAATGGGGTAGGCAGAGGTGCATAGCACCTACTTTCGACCTCTACACTTTAAACCTAAAGCTTAGCTAGAGGCTCTTCACAATAAGGGGTAAACGTTGGCGGTCTCTTGGTATATAAATTAAAAATTTTAAATATCCTGGTCAAAAGAAATTACGGAATTTTATTTTTTGCATACCTACTTGTATTCATAAGGAAGATATTCTTCGAACTGTTTATTACGTTTCGTCTGATTAAAACATTTTAGCAAAACATTAACCTTCTTTTAATTAACCTTCATCCACAGCTACATCTTACTTTTTAATTTTATTTTCATATTAATTGCTGTACAGATGCTTAAGGAGTAGGGAGTTCTATCCAGCCAGGAATGAAAAATAAAGTGATTCATAGAATTATTGGTTTCATGTTTGTGCTTTGTTTCTTAGAATTTTCTTTTGCTTGTACATCAAACGATTACCCTTGCTGAGAACTCCTTTAAAAAATGATGTATAGAATCTACGTTTCTGATAATTTAAGGCAACTATAGCATTAAAAGAATTGGTATAAATTCTTAGGATTCTAATACAAAAATAGTCTAAGCGTCGCAATTATCATCGGACAAATTTTCAATTGATTCAAAAATCCACAATGCCGCATATTTGTTATAAAAGACATAATTTAACAACATTAAATTGCAAGTGCCCTCCTCGCTCCCCGTTGTTTGTTTAACGCCGTTACTTTCTTTTACTACTGCGTGTAGTCTTAATGCGATTTAAGCAACCAAATACAATATCTAATAATGATTTCTAAAAAATTGTGGAACAACGACGTTTTTGAAATATCCCTGAATAGAATGCTTCTACATTTTAATCTGTAGGATTTTGTAAAACACGTATTAAGGTCCATTTATAATGCTATATAAAACAAACAATTATGGGGAATATTGCCATAGCAATGCGACACCGCAACGCAGGAACACCTATTTACCAAATACCCAGAAGCAAACACAGCTATTTCTGCTTATTCTGTGTGAAATTAAGAAATAAAATAGATGATTTATGGTTCCGAAGCGGATAATTAAATACTGTAGCTTTTATCGGTTGCGAAATTAAATGGTAGCGATTATTTAATTTTATGAAATCATAATTTAAAAGTTGTGTGTATAGTCATCGAATTCGATCTTTAAAAGTTTTCGTTTATTTATACTTGAGATTTAATCTTATTGTCGGCTTTAGGAGTAAGTGATGATTGTAAGTAAGATATTATGGCGACCAGAACCATATATCTTGTTATAGCGATTGCAAAAATGCCGGAGGCTGCTATTATTATTGTGAATATCCATAAATAAGAAGATTTTATATCAGGCTAGGAGTTTTAATATCCCTTGAATATCGGTCACGTGGCTTTTCAGTCGCCGAGAGTGGTAGTACACATGTGTATCCGCAATCATAAATGCAATCTTGTTAGCTTTGCCATACTTTAGTATAGAATTGGTAAATATAGTATGTAAATTTGGTTAGTAACCTAGAATTCATAAATAATAATTTAGGTTTTTCATATCATAAGAAAATCGCGTCGCGAGTGCGGTACGCAATAAGTACGTAAGTACTCAAGTGGAGCCGCGTGCACATTACACACACATTAAAGTTTATAAAGATGCTTTTTAGGTATTCTATTACATGAATGCTGAACGGATTTGCCTAAAAATTAGCAATCAGGTAGCCCATATCCTCGATTAACACATAGAAATTATCTCGGTAGTATTGATTTACGCAGGCCAAACCGTTGGTAGTAACTAGTATTTTATAAATATATGTACTTCATAACGAATTGATATGTGCCATCGATATTTCATGTAAATTACTAAATTATCAAAACTCATAATTGGTGTGTGTTGTGTTATTGACGTGTTTACTTCAACTGGAATTATATTATTAAATTAAATATGTTTTTGTGTTGATCTCTTACTACAACAAAACATATGAGGATAGAGTGCCGTTGGCCAAGTCAAAGTCAATTCGAATCAATAAATGCATGCGGATGGCTTAGTGGTTTAAGTGGTCGCCTCGTTACTACCATTACGCCGAGTGTTGTGGGTTCGATTCCCAAACGGTACAAAACTATGTGCGATTCAAATATGGTTGTTCCGAGTCTGAGTGTTCTTTTTGTCCGTTGTTTGAATGTTTTGGATAGGATTGCATTTATTCCTAGCGCGGGAGATGTCTGTTTTAAAAGAAAAAAAATATAGAAAATTATTTATTCATTTAAGTCACAAAGTAACACTTATGAACGTCAAAATATATAGGTTGGTAATTTTACTAAGTTATTGAAGCTATATTTAACTTATTTGCTAAATGCCGGTAAAGAATCAATCCTTTTTAAAAAGGCTCAAGTCTATGAGAAGATCCCTTCCAGAAACTCACGGCCACGCTTTAAAATCGTTATATTAATTTAATTTTAGGATCATACCCTGCGTTTCGTTGCAATAAACGCATGGCTTAGCCTAAGTGAGTTAAAAAAGCATGCACTCAAACTCGTGTCTCGAATCTCGATTCTTGCATGAAGTAGGTACATGTGTTATAAGATCTTTTTTCCTGCTTTGAACAAGTTTCCAAGTGACTACATAATTATGTAGTTACGTATATTATGTATATTACAACACGCAACAATCAACAAAATTACTATTCTTTTCAGATCCTATTTTACATTATTTATTGTGTAAAATGTTGGCAACCCTTTCTAAAGGTAAATCAACTTTATAGTCTCGTTTAATATGATCTCGTATTTTTTACACGAGTTTATAACGACATTTTAATATCACCGATGATTCGTCGACCTATTTGCATTTGGCAACGAAACTGGATTAAAAACATTATTCTGGTAATATTATGATTGCATAAAAATACCGTAAAATCGTAATATACAGATTAAATCGTAATAAAGTAATATGGACGCCATCTTCAATTCGAAATGTCAACTTCCCCGCCATGTCGTTAATTTAGTTTTTAATTGTTTATGGCATGCAACTGTTCTGAAAAGAAGCGATGGCCGATTTCTATTCTAATTTTTTTATTGTCGTGAATTATTGCCGGCCTGCTTGTTGATTTAATATGTTTGTCCTGATTAAAAGATAAAGTTCGAATGTAGGGCAGTTAGCAGTTCGAATTAGACGTTTGGAAGGCAATCGATTAAACAGATGGTATGCTAGTCCTGAATATAAGTTGACTGTTATATCTATTTGTTTTCTGTTACCATACCAGCCATATGCTGGTTAAAAATTAGCTTTCCCATAATGATTTCTCCTTTTGTCAAATTAACTAATTAAGTGCAACATATCGAAAATATCAGATTCGTGTATTGTAGACAATATATATTATATATGTATATAGATTTTGAACCTAAGTTCAAAATCTCTAATTTGGCTGTCAATGTGTTTCCACACTAGGTATGATTTTTCTCTTTAGGAAAACGAGTCTTGACAATTTTTTAAATTAAATTCGTCCATTAGTTACTTTATCCAAAATATAAAATACAAAGAACTTATGAAATCTATTAATATATACGAGTATATAAAATTACAATCGTTTGAAGTCTGGCAAATTACAGGAAAAGGATGCACGATATAAACTGTGAGGTAACCGCTAGGTAAATACTGCTGTGGAAGGAGATAGCGAGACATCCCCGCCATTACGCACTTTTCTTATATCCAAGTTTAAAATAATTATTACTATTTGGCAAACAGTTTTGATTCTATTTTCACAAAAAGATTTCTTTTGTTTCCTATTGGCCTTTGTGTGTAAAATACTAAATCGAATATAGACAACTATCCTTTTGTGAGTATTGCCGCAAATATATTAAATTAACAGCTGAAGTTATCAAAATACCTGCAATGATTTAAATTGCGGCACGTAAAGCAATCTCGCAGGCGACACGCTGAATGCAATACTGTCTTTGCCAAGATATTATTTATTCCGTACTTTTGGAGGCGGATGAGAGGTGCGCCGTGCAAACATGGCTGAGAATTTCCAAACATTATAAATGAACATAGTTTCTCGTTGCAATATTTATAAGATAATTTTTTATTAAAATATAAAGACTTTAATAATTATTCTTCCCGTTTTGTTTGCAGTGTTTTAAAATCATTCAGTATTTTATGCGTTCTTCCGTTGTCTTTTTTATTTATGCATAACAATAGACGGCATTTTTCTGTGTTATTTGTTGTATTGTTTATGTTGTGTATTAGCTTTTTTACATATAGTAAAAAAGCTTTTTTAAAGTTATTTAAGCGACGCATTGGTTCTTTCTGTAAAGCACATTGACATAAAAATTTGTTGACAGACGGTCTAACACATGTCAACTGCTGTGATTGCCTAACTGAATTAGCAATAGCCAATCAAAACACTTGAATCAGTTTAATATGAAATGTCATTGTTGTATCAAAGTACCACGCATGTCAAAGTTTATTAATTAATGGGTTGTGCCCATGTGTCCTTATTTGAAACCTTTTGGAAACCATGTGTAAGTCTATACTCATTTTAAATTACCTAATTTGATTATTGTTTAAATACTTGTCTGCTAATAAACTTAGGGCTGGCACTCAGAAATATTTACATACATGAGTTCCCAGAGGGATAGGCAGATACTACGGATGCCGTTTTGCTACGATTTTGACATATCACTCTTATCATAATACCAGCCCTGTATATAAACTGTCTCACTGCTGGGCGCGTCCTTCTTCTCAATATAGGAACGGTTAGGCCATTGTCTACCTTGCTGGACCAAAGGGAGTTGGCAGACTTCATATATGTTAGAGAACATAATGGAGAGCTCTCAAATATGCAGGTCACGTTGTTGTCCTTCACCGTTAAAGTTATCACTTTTGCTTCGTTTAATTTGAGTACGTACTGCAAGCACGCTCGACGGTGTAGAGTAACCTAGCGTTTCTCCAGAATGTCTAAGGTCAGAGACATTAATTGATTATTTAGTAAAGGTTTACATTGAAAAATTATTACAAAGGAGTCACTTAAGTAATTATCAAATGTCCCTGTGTTAATTTCTTGAGGTGACATTCTTGATTTGATTTGATACAGTATTTCATTGCAACTCAAGACTTAGTCGTCTACAATACATGACAAAATACATATAGATAATAGAATCCATAACACTTAGGGCATTGCCAATGCCGAGATTACTACTGTACAGTAAGTACAATCAAGATAACCTTATGACCTATATTTTATGATTTTTTTTTTAAATTATGATAGGCTTGTAATAACCCGATGTGTGTCATAGCTGACCTCTTTGTATTATACCAGGTTATATCCAAAACAACCTTTATTTGTCAAATAGGCTTCTATTTGCATACTGTTATTGGAAAACGGGCATAAAGCCGTCGTCGTTAGGGGAACCATGAGTTTTAGTATCTCGAGATATGTAGTTAGGAATAAACTGTGACTGTCTCGATAACACAGAGGCACTGACTAGTAATGCAAAATTAACTGCATAGATGGTGTAGAGATTTAAGTGGTCATCCCGTTTTTGTCACTGTCTGTACCGCCGCGCACTGGGTGCGGTGCCCAGATGGGACAAACATTTGTATGGTCTGCGAAAAGTTGTTCCGCATCTGGGTTGTCTGTATTCTGTTCTGTTGTGATTCTTCGTTCAATGTTTTAGTAAAATCCGGCATAGCATACTTTAACCAAGAGAAGAAAACAAGCATTAAGATTAACTGAAAGGGTTATCAGCAACCTCAATTACTAGTACTAACTAACACTATAATTAATGCGAATGTAAGTTAGTTTTTTTGTTTGTTACGCTTTCACGCTTTAACTATTCAACCGATTATATTATCATAGATATTTGTTTGATACTCGTTGTCAGGGTAACTGAACAGGACATACCATACCCTATGTCCTGTTCAGTTTTAACCAGCAAAAGTTCTGTTTCTAATCTCACCTAACCTACATTTACCCGAGCATAGCCGCGGGCAAAATCTAGTAATTTATATATTAAAATAATTACGGTACACCGTTGTGGCTAAATAGATTAAGCGGCTCATCAGCGGCAGCCAGACAAAATTGGTTTTTAATTATGTCTGGCATTCCAACAATTGACAGTTTAAATATAGACAAGCCGTGCACTTGTTCGTATTAAGTGCTATACAACAAAAACCAACAAAAGTATGTCGTATTTACTATATGTATTAAAGTAGTTTATATATTTCCATTATTTCTTTAATATTATAAATCATCGTTATTGTTACTATAAAAGCTTAACCACCTACAATTTATCCAAGTCGAATGCTTCTTTTAAGATATTAGTCGGCATATTAGGCAGAGCTTTAAGTTGATATTATAATTTATTGATAAATATTACCTTTCATCTGCGTTATTAGGGTTTCATACCAAGGCTGCAAGGTGACGAAACTGTGTCCCTTATAGCATGACTTCGGCTGTCTGCCTGTTTATTTGTCCAGCTGCTTAGCCAGCAACAATTAACAAAGTATTTATATTTTATTAGTCTAATATTGCTGCAATAATAATGAAAATCATTAAAAGTAATTTTGGCATTTTGTACGGTTAGAATATTAAAGTGGTTTCATTAGATCATGGCAGTAGGACACACATTACATTTATTTAATATGTATTTATGCGATATACTTTTTGAATTTAGATTTTTGATAATTATTCCGCCTGTCATTTATACATTATAGGGCACGGAAACCTCGATGTGCGACTCACACTTGACCGGTTGTTTTAAAAGCCTATGAAATCAAATATTTTCCAGTTTTGATTTTCATCATCAGTAATTTCTTACTGTACTTTCTTACTTTCTTACACAAAAAACAACTATTTATGGACAACAACGCTATTGACAGATGCGGGCATCGAACACAATAACACCAAGTATATGACTAACAACCACTTAAATCACTGCCTTCCATACACTTCATTAACGGCACATACTATCACATTTTCAATATAACCACAATTTCCAGCCACACGCTGTGGAACTTTATTTCCATAAAACTATTAATCATGGTCACCCTAAAATGCTTTTTGGAAACCATCCAAACGCCGAGCGCGTGAACACGGAATTATGAAATTAATGGAAAACCAAACTATTTTTGTCAATGTTTTGGGATTTTCTTTATTTGCTCTTGCAGTACATCACTGAAATGGAATATGCAAAATGCTAATACATATTATAAATCCGAATGTGAGTTTGTTTGGTATGCTTTCACGCGTTAACTAGTCGACCGAACATCATGAAATTTCGCATACACTTCACATACAGGATAAAAGAAAAGTAACAGTAGAAGAACGGAAATTCACCGGAAGTGAAACGTAAGGACAGTGTTATTACTTCTTCTTTCTTTAACACCCTGGCACTTTTCAGTCAAGCCATTAGTACTGTAAACAATTTTTTCGCTATCGCGAGCTTTTTTACTGTAACCAATAATATATTATTGGATTAACATGTCTATCCATTTTGAATCCTAACTTATTCTATAATACGGACAGCACAGATGGCTTAGTGGATTAAGTGGTCGCCTTGTCACTACCAGTGCGTCGAGTGTTGTGGGTTTGATACCCACAAGGGGACAACTGTGCAATGCGCAAATGGTTGGTCTGAATCTAGATTTTCTTTGTGTTGTTTTTTAAATGTTTGTTAAGGCCCCGCGACACAGAATTTTATTTCTAACGCTCTACTCATTTTAAAATAAAACACATTCTTAAATTCCAACTAATACTATAATAGCAAAAATGAATCCAAACAAACAATCACATTGTTTTCTTTCTACACATAAAACCCACCTCATATATCTTATCAACCACAAATAAATACTCAAAATAAAAGAACAAAAACACTTTAAATATAGCTGGAGAATTTACGTTCTAGTTTGTCAGCGGAACGCTATAAAAACCGTAATTAATTTAACGTTTCATTATTACGCAGGCGAAAATCGTAAAATTGTCGTAAATCGAAACTAAATATGATTTTAGTCTGTCGGGTTAATGTTGAGCGGGGTAGTCAGAGAGGTGATGTGACAAGCTTACTGCTTAATTATGCCACTGGTTAAGTGATAATATGAGTGCTAGTGATGTGCAATATGACATTACTCTTTAAAAAGTAAAATTTATACTAATATTATAAACGCGAATATGAGTTTTTTGTTTGTTTGTTACGGTTCCCCGCCTTTACTACTAGACCGATCATCATGAAATTGGTATTTCCGTCATCAGGGGTACAAAAAGGACATAAGCAGAGTACTGACCACACCACAAAGTCCCTGATCACACCAAGGCCAGTGCAACTTGGCCGAAACGTCAAGCCTTTCAAAAATGTATGTAAATACTAAGCATGATTTCGTTAATACCTTTTTACGTGTTATTAATTTGACTATCTTACATAACTCTCTATCAAAGAGTCTTAGAAGGAATCATGTATTTTCCCAGAGAGATATTCCGCGCTTATAATATTTATTATTAAAAACATGCAATGGATGGATGGACAAACTTCTGGAAGGTACTAAACAATTTATTTTTACTACTCGCTCTATGTCTGGATAGTCGGAAATATTTTTGGATACAATGTTCTGTGGGACTGCCTAGTTTACCCAGTAGTTTTGAATGCGACTGATGGGTAGGATTCTAAAATTCGATGCTTTCGTCTCGTGAAATGTTATTACATCGCATAATTATTGATATGCAATAATTAGTTTATTAGTTAGACAAGAACGATGAGTTGAAATTTAAATGAATTATATTTATTTTCCAGCTATAATTTTAAATTTAAATGAATAATTTTTTAAACCAGAGCATCGATTCATAGTCATCAAACAAAAAATTAACTACTTTATTAAACTTAAATATAAAACAGAAGTAACATGACAGCGAAATTTTATATATCAACACAATTCACTAACGTTGGACAAAAGATATAAAAGTTAATTTGATGTTCATCGACGAAAAAAGAAACGTTCTAGCCAAAGGATCATAAAAAACTAAAGATGGAGAACTGATTGATATGTATCGTATATTTAACATCATTTTGCATTTAGAGTGGAAATGCATCTCGAACAATGTTTAAAGATAGAAGTTATTTTCTCGAGCGTGTTGAATAAATAACTTTGTTTATAAATCGTTTCAAGACTTGACTAAGCTTCTAAAAAAGTCTTCTATTATAAAATATTCCAATGGAGATGGCTGACTTTCCACGGTGCGTGATTTTACGGATTACAACGCACGAGGTCGCACCGTCGCGTCGTCGTCGCGTCGTCGCGTTGCAGTGTGAACAAAAAGCCGTCAGTCGTCGCGCAGATATGTCTATAAATTTAATAGCTTTTACGTGTGTGCTGGTTTGTATTCATCACGAAAACATTATCGTGTGAAATTATACATATTACCTCGGCTCTATATTGCTCTATATTGTGTACTTTACTTTTCCACGATGATGCTAGTTAATCTATTGTGTTTCTGCGAGGCAGGAAATATATTAAGATACGTGGTACTTCGAGTTACTCTTGACATCTTACAGTACGTAATTCTACGGTTACACACGCACCAGCTGTTCGTAGCAATCCGTAATATCACGCACCGTAAAAATGAACGTATGTACAGCGCTTTTGAATCAAATATAATCCAAAATAGAATTGTGTAAATTCTAATCATATTTTGGACAAGTGTATTTGAATGCTATCGCGTATCACTTATTCGAAATCACTGCTCGAATCGATGTGTGAGGTATGTCTCTTGTATCGCGATATCCCTCGGCACCTGTGTTTTATGCTCATACTATCAGACCGAGTGAAAGTCACAAACTAAATATATTTCTTCTTAAAATAGAATCGAGCGTTCGATAGACGTCAGTGACCTTAGATATTGAGACAATTGTTATACTTATGTTTGTAAGTTGGTTTTTAGCTATTAATGCGTACTAGCGATCGTCGAGTGGTCGAAATTCGACCATAATTGATTTTTTAGGTTAATAGGTTTTACTGTCTATAACTATACCCTTATAATCACATTTCATTTAGTCACTGCCGCCACCATACTCCACATACAATTATAACCATAGTTACGAAGAGTTCTACCACATCAGCCGAACAATGCTGAAATACTACGAACGCGATTCGACTGCTTGTGTCAAATGCATGGTTGTGTGCGTGTAGTATTATTTCATTAATTTAATGTATTTATTATGCATATTTTATAAAAATATTAAAATTCGCCACTCCTCCATATAAACTTTAGCTGTGCCAAATATGTTACTCCTTCATCAGCGCAATTTTCGTAAAAAGGGGTACACAGTTTTTGCTTCACGTATTAATATATATATATCGTTTAGTTTGAGATTTTTAAAGAAAACAACTTTCTACACGTCTTAAATCCTGGTCTCAAGAAACTTTACAAGCGTTCAAACAATGAATACAAAGAACACTCAGACTCGTAACTATTTTCGGATTATCCCGTGTGGGATGTGAACCCACAACATTGGTGCAGTGGCAATAGCAAGACGACCTCTTAAACTACTACGCCATCTGTGCAGTAATTATATACTCACGCATATATCACCGAATGACTACACAAATGTGAATTACATCCACATTTCGCCAACTATGGTTTTCGGTTTCATATATTGCCGTCCTCCGGGCACATCTAAAGACTTTGTGCTACTAACAAAAGTAAAAAAAAAAATAAGTCTTAGCAGAAAATCCTAATAATACTATGGCTGTCTCGGATATCGAACCCGTAAAAAGGTGATACTAGGTAGGTATTACTGTTACGGCCGCGGGTAAATCCTAATAATTATATTATTATTAACTTTATTGGACATATCTTGGACACTTGTTTTACACTTGATATGCTTTTTTTACTTACTTATATATTATAGTCATTATACTGTTAACATCGTTCCTGAAAGACATAATATAGAAGAGAAAAGTTAAATAATCAATACGTAAAACTTATTCATAAACATTTGATAAAGCTAAAGAGATATACATAATAAGTTATATAAACGCAACACTGTTAAATGTCTAATAAATCTCTCGTCCAGACAATTATCTAGCTTATAGCGTACTTATACACTTTTGTATTATCTGCTTGTTTTAAAAGAAAAGTATAGTTATAACAGTTTACTTTATTTTACGGTTTTAAATAATTGGGAAGAAAAAAACCCACCACGCGCCCTCGGATTGCCGACGCCAGCTATTGCAATAGAAAATTGTTGGCAATACCGAACTCCTCTGATACTCATACATCAGAGTTGTAAGATCTGGGAGTACTCCAACTTGCTGTAATTTGATTCGACACACAATTTGCGTCAATACAGTGTGGCAACGAATGGACTGAATGCCATACTGTTCTGATGAAAGGAAAAGTTTACCGCGGCACTGCTGCTAATATTTGGTGACGTTATGAATGAGTTTGAACAACAAAGTGCCACTTAGAAGCGCATGACGTAATACTATTAGGTTCCGCCCATGGAGAATAAGTGCCGAAAGTCACATCATCGTTACCTCTCCTAATTTTCTTACGAGATCTTGAGATAAAAGAAAGCAATGCTTGAGGTAAGTATGGTAGTACTTACCTCAAGCATTGCTTTCTTTTATCTCATCTTTAATCCCTTTTTAATCAAGTTCAACGGTAATGTTTTCGTCACATTCAATTGTTAATAATAACATGTGCGTCACGTATATTCGAACTATATACTTGCACCTGCTACCCACATCGTATACAAGAGCCATTAGGAACTTATAAACTACATACAGTGGTTACAAAGAACGGCACAGTTACTTGTACATATATATTATGTTACTCCCTTACTTATCTTACTTACACTTATCTTAATGATAACAATATATACAGACATAGCCGCACGCCTATATCATTAAGGTGTAGGCAGAAGGTTATCACGCCCACACTAAAAAAACTATGGTTGTTTTGGGTTTCACGTAATAGAACTAACATTGCCGACCATAATACTCGATGAATAAAACTGTTATCTGAACAGTTAATATAGAAAAGAACACATATTTTAATATCTAGGGGCTATCTATTTTTATTCTTATCAAGTCATTCAATAATTTTAAACACAAATTTTACAGATTTCTCTTTATTAAGTACCTATAGTTTATTTCGTTTTATGTTAACTTCATTTATTGTTTAAAAATACAATCTCGCTTCGAATTCATGGAACAAATTTTCTTTTGTTTATAATTAAACGGCTGTGGAACAAAGGAACAAGAAATCCATAAAAATTAAAAGCTTCCAATGCAGTTTTTAATTCATGGAGGTTCTGCGGTGAGCTAGCAGTTAGTCTAACATTCCTGTTAAGCATATTCCAGACATACTCTGTGGTATTAATTCCAGTACTGCTTGCTGGCTACTAAAATTGCCGCATTTTGACCTCCGGAATGTACTTACTACGGAACGAGCCTGTGTGTCGTCAGGTATTGTATTGTAATAAAAGTGATTTATCGCTTTTGATAAACAACTGATATGCTAAACATGTTTTTGAAGCATCTCTTCAATGTATCGAACTGGCGTTAATTAACCCTCAGCCTTCACTAACTCTGTACGAGCATCTGAACTTATCCTGCCCAAACCATGAAATACCCTCTATGGAAATTAACGGTTTGCCTGGTTTTTGTTGAAGAAAGAAACCACTGACCACACTTTTCCTGCACACATTCGCTGCTGTTTAAAGCTCTAAAAGCTATTCTGCATTCAATCGTACACAAAAATTTACTCCATTGCTCATGTGTTGAAATTGACTATTTTTTGGCAAATGAAAGTCTAAGCGATGTTGCCCGGAGTATTCTGAACCTCGATCTGTTGTTGTAGCATGCAGGTCTTGTTGCTCCATTTTTCTTCTGACTGTACCCTCATTTACGTCGACTCATTTTGCTGTTTAATGATGCTGCCGTAACTTTACAGAAGTAATAAACCGATTTATCAAAATTTCCTAACCAATAAATCAATGATTGCGCACTTAAAATATCTAAATCCACCGTTTTCTGATCTTTTCGTGTAAAATTAGTCTTGTTGTACCTTTCAACGAGTGTCTTTAAGTTGTATGAGGTACATTCAAAGTTTTAGCGACCTACCGTTGAGTAAGCCCTTGACTTCTAAGAAGTACAGTTTTAGCAGATTGTGCAGGATTTATCGACATTGTGTTCTACCTGGAAGCTATACATAAATTTAAAATAAAAAGAAATTATGCTTAAAGCGCAATCATTTTAAAATCAAATTTCAACTTATTTATATTCTAAGTGTCCCAATAAAGTTATGCGGTTATTGTGTCACAAAAAATTTGCAGCCTTAAAAGACTAGTTTCAGACTTATTTATATTTGGGCCACATTTTGCGCCGCTAAGTGTAATTCTGTAATGATTCATCATTGCATATGGTGCAGATACATGAAGGCTAAAAACCACTTGATTTAAGCTGAAGAGTTTGTGGTCTTGTTTTGGCTCTGAAATTTTTCAGTAAACGCCTTGGGCCTCTGTAGCGCAGTAATAATAAACGTGGGTTAAATAGCAGGGGACATATAATAAATTAAATTTTCCAAATTTAGGTAATGATTCGTCACTTTTTTCGACGTATGAAATTAATCGATATATCAATTAAATTATTATATCGATAAACATGCAGAATATAATATCGGTTACGTCAAATAGAATGACCATAACGCATCCTTTCCTTATCATTCATTAGACGAAATGAAATAATCTATTTACCGGTAAACCTTCGCTTATATTACTATTGCATGACATATTCTCTTTTCGATATGTACGGAAGTGATCAGTTATTTATATCTGATGTACCGTCACACAAACTTATTAGGGTAAAAGCTTAATAAAACCGAGTAAATTCTGGATCAGCATATTTTACGATTCATGAAGGTTTTCCTTGAGTTTTCCAACTGACTAGTGAGCAATCAGAAAATATCAGGAGATACTTTTTAATGAATTTCATTTGGAACTATTGACTATGAATTGCATCACGAACTATTGACTTACTTATTGATTGACAAATCAACGCCCAACCCAAACGCTTGAACCTAAAAGCTGAAATTTTGCACACAGGTTACAATAAGCTTATTGCTTTAAAATTATCTTGGTGTCTATTGTATTATATATTTTTAATAGAGACTTACATTTTGGCTAGTTAATAGGCGATATAGTGTCGAATAACTTATATGGATTCATTGCCTTGGGTTAGAATAATATTCTATTCTATCACATACACACAACACCATCCAGCCCAAACTAAGCAGAGCTTGTGCTATGGGTACTAGACAATGGATAAACATACATTTATACTTATTTTTGTAAATACATACATATTATACATAGAAACACCCAGACCAAGACAAACATCCATGTTCATGCACACAAACGTTCGACCACTACGCCATAGAGGCCGACCAAGAATAAAAGCACTTAAAGACTAAAGTCCGTACGGACGCAAAAAAGCTAACAATAATCTTACTTATTTCGTCTGCATGTACTTATACTTTTTATTGTTTGTATTTTAAACTATTTTAAAAAACAACATTTATTCAAACTAGGCTTAGCTGTGACAGGCGCGGTGTGTTAAAGAGATATGATCTCAAGATGATATTAATTAATTTTATAAT
This sequence comes from Catocala fraxini, assembly GCA_930367265.1. Taxonomy (NCBI): domain Eukaryota; kingdom Metazoa; phylum Arthropoda; class Insecta; order Lepidoptera; family Erebidae; genus Catocala; species Catocala fraxini. Next base: position 13,823,449 of record OV884049.1, on the reverse strand, counting down.
GGGATAAAATGACAAATTGATGTTAGCTTTTCCTTTGTGCAACATGTAAAGGAAATATCTCGACATATTTACATAAAACAAATCGCAAACTATAGATAGAATGACTCCTTTGAACAATCCTTAAAATATGGCGGATGTCGACAATGACTGTCAAATTGTTTTAAAAAAGGAAACACTGCAGCCATTGTAAAAGGAGTTATTAGAACTGTCAACAACATTAGTAATAGATTATTTTAATGGGACAAACTTCAATGATATGTATTTCATATTCTCGATATAATGTGTAGAGCTATTAGCGACAGTGGTTGGACACATTAATAAAATGTCTCACGTTTAACGTTTATACGTCATCGGCATGACACAAGCAGGCGGCGTTGTATAGTTTTTGGAATTATCTTTATAATGATTAATAAATGTGTCGGGGATAACTAAGCCCTGAGTGTCGGACAGCCATGGTTCAAAATTATAAAAATAAGTTATTTAATTAATTGAATGGCCGACAATACTGCATGTCGAAGCAGGCAAGTGTCGGTGTACTGAATGCTGTGGGATCGAATCTCACACGGCCCAATATTTATTACTTTTTTGAATATGCATATTTGTACTTGATGTCCATTAATTATATATTAAAAAATGGACTTAATCCTTATCAAAATTTGTGATTTGGGAGATTTCGTACAGAAGTTGTAATCAACAATCAACAAAAGTATAAAATCTATACATATAAATAAATTGTAACGGGGTTTCTGTATATATGTCTAATCGCTCATCATATGTAAACTACTGCACATATTTTAATGAAACTAATACTGTAATATATTCTGCGCCAAATATCCAAAATATATTTCATCATAATCGGTTCAGTAGAACGAATAAAATAAAATCTATATCCGCACGGAATGTACATTAGAGATGCTATCGGTCACGGTTGGTAAAACCCTTTTTCTTACACGTGATAGATGTATGTTACATTTTATATTTATTATAGGAGGGTGGCAGATCAGACAGGATGTTTTTATTTATGATGTGTTCTGATATTATCTACATTTATTAATTTGGTTGATGATCTGATTGATTGCGTTTATAAGCTTTTTGGTTGATGTACATGCATAGATTCCTACTGTTATCCGGGAGGGGTAGGCAGAGACAACAGTTTTCCACTTGCATATTCTCTATATGCAAGTGGAAAATTGTAGTAACTGTATCATGATTTCATTCGCTTTCATTACATTCTTCATACACACTCGTCGGTTTACTCTTAATTTACCATTTCTCCTGAATGTCTCCGATGTGGTCTAGAACGGGTTGCTTTAAGTATATCAATAAATAAATTTCATCTCATGATCAATAAATAAATGGTACCCATGTGTCCCTGAAGGCGTAGATACGCCTCTGTTTTCCCCTTCGGGGATACCATAGCTGACTATATGAGGCTTTGATTTCATATCATAAAATAGCTATTGATTCCTACCGAGCACACGTTCACTCCGTGCTGCTAACGACAATTTTTCATCAGAAAAACCCAGCAACTCTTTGCAATCGAAAATCGAAGCTGAGACTCATGCAGAACGATTGTTCATATTAGTCAATGTGATTACATTGCGTACTATTGCACCACGGAGTAAGAATAAAATCAAGACAGCAAAAATCATGAATTGTTTACGGAAGTTACATAAAATAATAGCTTTATATATGGAAGTCTAAAACGATTCAGAAGCAATCCTCTGAAGAACGACGAAGTGAGTTGGAGTCTCACTAATTCGAATGCCCATTGCTCTACAATGAGATCGTATAATCATATCATACATTATTAGGTATGTCTGTACTAATATGCAGGTAAAACAGAAGTATAATTGCGTTGTGTTGTCACAATGTACATTGCCTCGTATCTCGCTGGTTGCCTTGGTAGAGATGCCAAAGTTAAGGTGGCATGGAATTCTCCGTAGACATATGAACTTTGGAAATATACACCGTAGGTCGAATTAGACTCAATCACTTTATATCAGACTTTAATCATATCAGGTGAAATGTGAATCAGATAGATAACTGTTTATCCCTTTGGATTTGCAGGTGCGAGGTTGTGTGCCTAAAAAGTATTACACAAACTCTTGCGCCGATCATCAAATTTACTTAACGAGTGTTTTAACCTATCTGCTTACCATTATTATTGTGTCTGGACGTAGGCATACGTACGCCAATGGACGAATTAAATTTTGAAAGTTAAAAGAATATTTCTTATAGATAATTACCTTATAAAAGAAGATACATACTTTTCATATCGATATCAAAAGAGATACTAAAATTGGGGATACCATACCGAATAAAATACCGTACCCTAATGTTACAAGTTGTGTATTGCTGTGAGGCTATGTCTGACGCATGCATATATCTACAAATAAGTACGCATTGGTGTATTACACTTACACTTCACCAGCTGTTGGAGCCACGTGATAACGGGCGAGCCTGTTACTGTACTGGCCACAGTTCCAGACTCCGTGCTGCTACCGAGAGCACCATGACAGGAAAACCCAAACAATTTGTTCTACCTAATACCTCATACAAAGCAGTCTCATTCACTACCTACTGTCTTATACGTCACGTATTTATGGAACTTCTTCCACATGACTGCGTATTGTAAGGCCACACTTTACGAAACAACCATTCATCTTACTAATTGACGTTATCTCGGCTTGCAGAACGTTTACGTTTTTCTTTATTTTTTCCTCTCGCGCACACGTGTCGCGGCCAAACGTGAAATCAGGCGTTTTTGCGCTCTTCCAGACTTGTATTTGGAAGTCAAATGTTTGAGTGTTTGTAAATATTGTATTGTCTGCAGCTGGCTGAGGTGCAATATATGTAAGATCTGTTGAATTGCGTCTGGAGTATCGATATTGTTTGCAAAATATCGCCTGTCCTATTAATGGTTGGAATGCCAGATATACATAATTGAAAACCTATTGTGTCTGGCCGTTAGTGAGCCGCTGTCGCTTAACTGATTAAGAACTATAACGGTTCAATAGTATTTTTCCTTATCAATTTGGTTAGAAGCATTTTGGGTTGCAAATAAATTTATTATTGTTAACCCCTTCAGCTACGCTAATATGCTTGTACTCAGAGTGGGTTCACGTCGGCAGTACAATGGATAAAATGGTAGGTATGTTTGATTTTTATACGCCTATCTAATGGTAGATAATCTGAAGATCATTTTGTAGCTTACAATCGCACTTTGCCATCATATATTTAATTACATTTATTAATCTAGCGTCAGGTATAATGAGGAAATATTAGTTTGTAATGCATAATCTTAAAAACTACTACAGTGATTTTAAAAACCATTAGAAACTACTTTATCGGTTACAATCGCGTAATAATTTTCTATGACTCCTGACTTTCTTCTCTAATTAGACATGATTGCGGCTTATTTTATAATATTCTAGACAGTTCCTAATAAAGTGATTATCGGTGTTGTACTGTGACGTTACACATCACGTCTCTTATTACATTTAGGTACCGCCGTCAGTCAATACAGATGACGTGCTAACTCCATTGACACGTAACCTTTTATTCCGCAACATTAACTGATACTTTGTTCAGGTTCCCTGGGTTTAACACCTGTGTTGAGTAAAGTGTTATTCGTTTGATACAGACGTGCTGTACTGTCGTCGAACCTTGGATCTATGATCACTTTGCTGATAGCAAACTCCAATAAAGAAATCACTTTACTACGGACTTTCTTGCTTTTATTTTCATAATTCCTGTGTCGCGGCGATCTTTACAAACATTTAAACAATGGACACAATGTAGATACACGTAGACTCGAAACATAAATTTGTGTATCAGACAATTTTTTATCCCGTTTGAGGATCGAACCCGGCGACAACTTAAATCACTACGTCATCCGTCCAGTCACTCGATTTATGCTTTGTAAATGATTTTTTGTTCAAATAATTTTGCATATTCGCGTCACTATTTGTACTACTCAGTCTCAATCTAAGTATATTTTTACCAATAGGTTTTTCGCATTTTTAGGTTCTTTTTTTTATAATAATATAAACAAAATAACTGCGATTTATGACAAAAGCTATGTTAACACTAAGCAATTAGTTCAACAATATTTACAAACCTTGAACTACGATCAAACAGAAAATTTGATGACTGTTGTTCAATAAGTGTTACGCAATAAAATAACTTTTTAAGTCGTCATAGTTTTCACTTAGTTTATAATATAATTCGTAAGTTTTTATATACAAAGAATAATGTTTTATAAGTATTGTTTTAGAATTTATATCTATATTAGATAGTATGTGCCCTTAATGCCTGTGGCACAGGTTTACCCTAGTACAGGCACCCCTTATATATTACCTTTACAATGTAACCTAAGCTCTGTATCAATTTGTACCAATTTAAGTTGAATAAATGATTATTATTATAAAAAATTATTATTACTATTTCACGACATATTCATTGACACATGAAGCTACTTCAGTCATTACTCTGGCAGGTGCTTTAGTCATTATTAAGTGGTAGCGGCAAGGGTCACTTAATTAAGCCATTATGCCATCCGTGCAGTCAAACCGACAAAATAACCGACATGATTCTAGCATTGCCGTATTTATGAAGTGCATTAGACTTCATAAATACGGCAATGCTATTATATTATTATTATTATTAGAGTCCATTTTTCTGCATAAGAAACTTAACGGAGCCATAGATATTAAGGAGGCTTTCAAACACCTTACGCGTTAAAATGCCTGCTCGTATATCATGGAAACAAATAGCTTTTTTGACATACCAACTTCGAACGAATTTTGGTAATTATGCGACTGTGCCCAAGGCTCTGTAGTCTATATAAATACTACCATCGAAAACTTACACGCTCGACATATGTGATTCTTTAGGTAAATTTAAAAAACAATTAGGTTAATATTTATAGTTGGGAAATGCACGCACGATAATTACTAAGCATAAAAGATAAATATTTTACAAACAATATTAAACCAGAAACGTTCTGAAATTTAGTTAAAATAAGAAAAATAAATATATAAATAAAATATAGATTGAAGAAGTAAACCTTTTAAATACTTAATTAATACATGGCTTGTTAATGTTCTGTGATAAATAAAAAACCAAATCAAGGCAGATATGGTGAGAACAAGCCTTGTATAAAAAATTAACACGGCTACTTAACAAATACCTACAAAAAAAAGACAGGGCGTCTTCATAGACGGCAGATTACATTATTGTCAAGCTAATATTGCTTTTATGTTATATAATATAAAGTTCAAATTTTATCATGTTGGAATAAATTGATCCGATCGAACTCAGTCCCAGACGTGTTCAGAACAATCTTGATGCCTATAGTTGCACTTGAAATGAGTGCTATTGGATTATTTGTTTCATTGTATGATAACACGTTGTTAAAATACAATGAAACAAATAATCCATTGTATGATAAAATGAAACTAATAATCCAGACCACCTGTATTTACAGTATTATTCAAATACTTCCCTATCACTCGAATCAATAAAATAATCGCCTTAAATCTTTGCATAAATAAAGTCATTAGACCAACGACAAAATCATGATTGTATAACGGAATTACAGTTTTGATCAAAATTTTGAGGGCTGGTTATTCACAAATTTTGTTTGATATGTATATAGTAAGTATATGATACATTGTCCGTTGCGTAAGACTGGGACCTCTCGACGTAAGCTCGCGAGTGGTCACACTCAAATCCAAGACCGACGCCTACCATTTGTTGCTTTTAGAATGATTCTCGAAAGCAATCGCTTAATGTACGCGTGACCACGGCTGCTAAAAAGCAGCTAAAACGTCGGGAATATGTATGTATATCTGTATATATCAAATAGTAGTAAAGCTTAATAGTAGTTTAATAATATTTAAAAATGGTGTAAACGCAGTGTTTTGCAAATAAACAACGCGATAAAATATAGACTAATTTAATAACCAGACAATATTATGCTATCTCGGCTTTGTTTGTGTTTCATACTCAAATTAGTGAACCCGACAGACGTTGTCCGGCTGGAACGCAACGCAGGGCTACTTACTACCGGGTCCAATTGTAAAACTACATCATGCAAGGGCCCACTCAAACACAAACAATTTCATCAAACTCAGTCCATTCGTTTAGTAGGTATATTATCCGTTTATTAGGTAGGTAAGTATAAATACAAAGATAGAGTGCTGCTTTTATCACAAACTAAATTTTGCTCGCGGCTCTACTATATAATATAATAATATAATATTCTACCACATACACACAACACCATCTAGCCCAAACTAAGCAGAGCTTGTACTATGGGTATTAGACAATGGATAAACATACTTATATACTTTTTTTTTTGTAAATACATACATATTATACATAGAAACACCCAGACCAAGACAAACATCCATGTTCATGCACACAAATGTTTGACTTGTGCGGGAATCGAACCCGCGACCTCAGGCGTGGCAGTCGGTTACACTAACCACTACGCCATCGAGGTCGTCTATCGTTACGTTGCGTAGATTTTGTCAATAAATGTCCATCCCTCGGGAACTGTTACTTTTTTGGATGAAAGGTACCCTATGTTCTTTACTGTACCGCTGATATCATGCATATGAAATTTCATGATGATCGGTCGACTACTTAAGACGTGAAAGCGTAACAAATAAACTCACTTTATAATATTATTAGCTAGGATAGATTTTGCCCGCGGCTTCGCCAAAGAATTGTACTTTTTCTGGATGACATTTCCCCTATATCTTTTATGTGCCACTGACAAAATGTAGGTAAAATATCATGATGATCGGTCGACTAGAAGGCATGAAAGCATAACAACCAAACTCAAATTCACATTTACAATAGGTATTAGTTAGGATTGTTCTCTGTAATCTTACTTCTATGTAACAATAACCTTATCATAGAAAATATATTAGATAGATTAATATTGGTTTGCGCACGGATATATCTATTTAATAAACTTGATATTTCTATTACATTTCTCAGTATCTACTGATGTATTAATTTCTCGTATGTAAGCAATCTACGATCAATCAAAGTAATTTGTGGATGACCACCAGTGGTGAAATAAGGCTCCCCAATGTACGTCTAAGAAGAAGGTTAATCATAGTAATTACTTAATTACATTTTTATTTTCCTTGCTTGTAGGTACAATACTAGCTGTGGGCCGAGTATATAGTGCTAATTGCAAAATAAGAATACAAAAATATCGTTATTAATTTTCACTTTTTTGGTTAACCTTTTTGTAAATAATTTGTTTGTAAATATTATGTTAATTAATATAGTTATGCTATTATTAGGCAATTAAAATATGTTATAGTGCAATAAAAAAGGAGATGTTCCTCTAGTCATACTGCGCTCTTGCTTTGTTGGCGCAGCGGTAGTGACTACGATTACTCGGGTTCAATTTACGAATCGAACAAAGTCTGCACGGATTCTGTCGCTATGCCCAGTAGAAGCAATAAACTCGTCCTAATACGAAGAACCTAAAGTTATAACTGGCAAAATGTAGGTTTAGTACACTTTTGCCTACCCTTTCGGGAATATACGCATAAGAATATTGCTGTCTACTAGGCATAGTCTTAGACTCCGTGCTTTTACTAGCAATTTCTGACAGAAAAACCCAATATCACATTGGCATACCCGGCAATCGAACCTAAGACCTCATGCACACCAGTCGCATACACTACCACTGCGCCACCGACAGAATGTATTAGTGAAATAAATAATATTCATCCCTAAAGATGGTAAGGGATCTCTCTCACAACCCTCTTCGAGTGGCCTTCGGATTTCGTATTACGGGTTTACATGTGAAGTCCTTGGCATTGAGGAGGTTCGACGATAGTCCATACTAATTTTGTATCGAAATGGTCTTCCAGAACTTTGCGGATCCGAGAGGGTTTCGCTCTGTAAGGGCTCTCTTGTATTTCAATGTGAGGTTTGTTTGAGTTTTATGTTTGTACCTCGGCCTTGGGAGTCCAATGAGGCTTAGATTTTTTCGTAACAAAAGCCTTTTTCTGCTTCATATTATGCGCCGTAATAAATATATTGTGACACTTTCAAAGTATTAAAGAGAAGTCCAAAGTTTGATATGTGTCATCAGTCATCACTTTGCAAGTATGTTATTGTTATAATATTAACCTTGTTTATAAATAAGGTAATTACCTATGTTTCACGTTTCTTGCACGCAAGAGCAAATAGCATTTAAAATAAACCTTTTTATGGAAACAGTATCATAATTGGTTGCAAAATAGAAAAAAAAATGGGGTGTAGTGTGGATACCTCGCTATCTCCTTCGGACAGCTGTGTTTAAATAGCGTTTACGTCACAACTTGTATCGTGCATAATTTTTCTGTCATTTGACAATTATTACCTGTGCTGCCACGTATAAAACGCTTGTATCTTATTTATTTTGAGTAGAATTCAACATTTATTTTTATTGGGTTTAAGTAACGACATTATTTAATGCAAATAATAAAAAGATGTGAATCAACTATTCTATTGTCCAGTGGGACAAAGTAAGTTTACCTAGTAGTGACTAGGCACGCTTTATACTTGTGAAACGTATCTACATACATACTCCTGGATGCTCCAAACGCTGTCGCAGAGCGGGTTGGCAGACTCCATAGATCGATTCGCAGGTAACGCTAACTGTTATTATTGGGATTCTTGTCAAAATTATCTTAGTTACTGATCTAGGATTCTGCCTGGAAGAGCGCAAGAGGATCACCCCTATACCCCTAGATACCCCTAGCTGGGTTTAAAGTACTTAATGGGTTTGATATGCTTCCCATAAAGAAAAAGCCTAAAAAAAAGTAATAACTTAGCTGGCAGTTGTGCTTGTAATACACCGCTCCCTACCTCTTCGAGAGTACACAAGCTAAGTGTGTAATGTAATATATTCCGAACAAACTTCACCAATTTGTCACCATATTCGTAAACTCCCCGTGACGCTTTCAAACACGTTCCAGTCGAAAGAATAAACAAATATCCCAGCAGACGCAGTTAGTCCACAGTACCTACTAAGTTGCAGATAAGTTAAGCACAAGTTACATTCACAATGGTCCTCAGTACTATATACGAGAACGGATAGTTCTCACTAAGTTTCTGGCTACACAAATCTTGTTCGCACTCAGTCTTGGGTGTGTTTAGTGCTTTGTCTTGGCCTTTTATTTCATTGATTAGCATGGAAGCATCGCTTTTCAGCTATACGTTGGTGTAAGCGTACCAATATCGAGATGTTTTAGCAACTAGATAGTCAATAGCGAGATTTTTGAGTGACTAGATAGGCAAAAGCAAAATTTTTGAGCAACTAGATAAGGGATAGCAATACTTTTGATCAACTAGATAAGCAAAAGCGAGATTTTTGAGCGACTAGATAACAAGTAACAAGATTTTTCAGTGATTAGATTGCCAATCGCAAGATCATTGAGCAACTAGATAGCAAGTAACAAGATTTGTAAATATCAAGATAGCAAATAGTTAGATTTTAAGTGATTATAAGATAGTCAATAGCAAGAATTTTGAGTGACTAAATAGCCAATAGCAAAATTTTATAGCAACTACATATGCGTATAGCAATTCTTTGGCTGTGACCTTATATAGCTTTGAGGTACTTCTGTAACTGCCGTTTATAGTATTCAGACATCACTAATGCAGATCACATTATAGTTACTACTAATGCAACTTCTAAAAATTCGTGCATCGGCGTACGGACGCCGGCATCCAGACACAATGTTTTTATCATTATGACTCGATATTGTTAAGCTGTCAGGTTAAATATTAAATTACTATTAGATCTATAATGGACAGACACAAACATATAAATCCAATAATATAAATGAATATCTGATTTTTTTTGTTTGTAACGCTTTTACGCCTTAAGTATTCGACCGATCATCATGAAATTTCGTATACACGATGTCAGAATTACAGAAATAGACATAAAGATGATAGGGATATCATCGAGAAAAAGTGCTGTTCTCGAACGAGCACAGCCGCGAGAAAAAGCTAGTAGTGTATATTTCAATAACAGAAAACTTCACAGGCCGTATCATTAAAGGGTTAGCACCGCTCCACACTCGCACTTGACACATTTTTATTCATAAAACTTGCGGCGACAAACCACCGTCATTTCCTGCCTCTTAGTCATGTGTAGATGTGTACTTCCGGTTGCGTGCCGGATGCTCTATGAAAGCAACCCTAGCCGACTTCCGGTAAGCTTTTAGTCGTAAACACGACAAAATATTTCTCTTTTACATTTTGTTGTATTTTAAGTTCAACAGAATAAATAAATAAAATGATAATACGTTTAGTTTAATGAATATTTTTGTGGTTGTTTGTTATCTAAAGACAGTTAATTAATTACAAAAAGTGTACCAGTGCGCTGTTAGAAATTAAAACTAAATAAAATCATCAATTATAATTTACAAGCTATCTTTTTAAGTCCTACGTAACAGGAGTTCACAATATTGCCAATCACTCACGACATTTCCGGAATCTGATTCACTAATATTGCCGATCCAAAAATGCAACAATACTTTACCCGATCCAATCTAAAGCGTCAGCGTTAACTTCTGTTTTTTTATTTATTGCCACTGGTGGCAGACTAGCAAGTGGTCCATCTGATGGAAAGTGGTAACCGCTGCTCATGGACTTTAGCAATGTCAGGACACAGCAAAGCCGCTGCCTACCGTGAAAGGAGAACTCTTTAAACCTCGTTTGAAGAAGGACATGTCATAGCGCTCGGGAAACACCAGGGTAGTAATGTTTACATAATTTGTATTACATATGTCTTAAGACTGACCTGTCTACCTCTAGTGTATGCCACTGCTGTGCATGTTTTCTCGTCTTCGAATCCCGGGTCTGGCAAAGTGATATTGGGTTTTTCTGACAAGATATTCTCAGTAGTAGCACGGAGTTTGAAACAGTGCTCGGTAAACAGCAATAGGCTCGCCCCCTTATACTAGTAACTTAGTAGAAACCATAGCTGACGAAATTTAGCTCAATACACCTTTACTTCAGGGATATAGACGTGAGTAATAACTGCTTTGGGTGCGCAGCGGTAGTATATGCGGCTGCTGTGCGTAAGGTCTCGTTTTCGAATCCAAGGTCGAGCGAACAAAAAGTTATTGGGTTTTTCTGTAGTTCGGAGTTAGAAAATGGGCGGTATCCGACACCCCAGTACTTTGGAAAGTAAATCCAGCGCCTAATCTTTCTGGTTGTGTCGGATTGTCATCCGATTATGAGAGTTAGGGAATAGACATTGTACTTGTGCACTAAAATATTTAATAATGATCTTGCGCAGATCGCCAGGGTCCGTTAAAATTAGCTCCTGCGACCGAAAGTCGGTCTGGTGAACCTTATTCTTATATATCTAATATATCTTATCATATATCCTTTATAAACTCGCTGTGAAGTAGGGAAGTGAAATCTAATTAATTTTAATTGTTTCACAGTAATTAGCGGTAAGCGGCCGTCAATTACCGACTAATTGAGGCGGCGTGGCTGTGGTTACAACAATACTGTGCTATTCTAATTAACTATACTGAAATGTGTTTGTTTACCCTACCAGCACATTGTGAAGATAAATAAATACGAAAGATTTTCTATTTGATCTCTTGGTAGTTCTATCAGAAAATTATCATTAAGAGTCTTTTGAAATCATGCAAAGTAGTCTTATACTACACATGAAGTCTTTGTATTATTTCTGGCTCAACGAATATGATGATCTGTAAATACATATAATAATATTGTAACTGGTTGATGTCTTTACCTTGGAGATATATAGGAAGACGTAATGTGAGGGATTTTTATAAGAGCTATAGAAGCAGAAACAGTTATTTTTAGAATTCTTGTCTATCTATCTCTATGTTTCTACGCGCATCACGCAAAAACGATTGCAAGAAATTGAATGCGGTTTTTCCTGGAAGTTTAAATTAATATCTGGTGTATGATTCATCTTGATATGCCTCCGAAAGTTGAGTATTATGTGTGTTCTCACATATAAAGAAAAAAGAAACAAAGAAAATATAGATAGGATGCCGAATTCCACGCGTACGATATCGCGAGCAAGAGCTAGTCGGAAATAAAAATAGATTTGTATTATTAAACGATTTTGGTCAAAGATTTAATCACTTTACTTGAGATAGAAACTCCCAATAACACATTTTCGAACGCTGTGCCATTGAGACCGTTGACGGAATAGTTGTACAATGTACATACATTAATATGTCGAAATCTGGTACAATTCAATATAACGCCAATGAATGCATACTCTGATTGACCCATTACCAGATGAGTGGGTGCAACGTGAAGCGCGCTAAGTCTTTCCAGATGAATGGCCGCTGTAACATCAGACTCAAAAGGTTCGAAGGGTGCGTTAATCAAAATGTTGCTGCTAAATATTATCTTTACATACTGTGTGGTTACCTAAATGCTAGGCTGGAAATATGATTTAAGAGATGTCAAATTAAACACTGGTTGGAAAACACTTATAACTTATATTCCGTTCAAAAAGAACCTAATCTATGCTATGCTATACTAACTACAGTAATAATAATAATATAATAATATTCTACCACATACACATGTGGCCCATGGTGGTGGTGGATACACATCTAGCCCAAACTAAGCAGAGCTTGTACTATGGGTACTAGACAATGGATAAACATACATATATACTTTTTTTTTGTAAATACATACATATTATACATAGAAACACCCAGACCAAGACAAACATCCATGTTCATGCACACAAATGTTTGACTTGTGCGGGAATCGAACCCGCGACCTCAGGCGTGGCAATCGGTTACACTAACCACTACGCCATGGAGGCCGCTAAATGATAATTGATGATATTGCTAATAGGGAATTGCTGGTAATTACTAATTAATGCACCCGGTTTGCTGTCAATTTCGCTACGCACTCAGGGTGGCTGTATAAGATTGCTAGATCACATGATAGAACACATACTCACTTTGTCTCACGACTTTATATTATATTCGCCTCTAGTATTACATCCACATTTTACCATCTTTTGATCATCCATGATTTTTAGATTTCTAGACATAAGGCACATAATATAATTGAATAATTAAACTTGTCTAATTTGCTATATTTTTTGTAACATACCATTATTTCACACCTATAAATTCCCAAAGTTTAGTCGATGGTATTATAGTCATATTTTGTCAGCTACGTTTACATCCTATGTAATATAGGTTTAGCTTTCTTATAAGTGCTATTCTAGCCTTAATAAACTAAGAGAAAATAATAACGCAATAACACTTTGCCTTATGTGAGAATCAAATCCAAAACCTAATAACAATCAAAAGTGCAAACTTATGTCACAGGACCGGCAATGTTGAGGTAAATAATACAGTAGAAGCAGTAGGTATAGTCCTAACAGCCAACGAACGACAACAGTAAAAGACAATAAATATCTTAAAAGACTGATAGAGGTAATGTAAGGCACTAATATTACGTAAACAGACACCACACGATTAGCTTGTGCATAGTTTAGGTGTTAGTTGCTCGCAACTATTATAACATCTAAATAGTTTCCAGAAGCCTTAAATATGCAAAATTCGATCGTTTTAGGTGCGATTCCCGGGTTAGAAAAAGTGTTATTAGGTATTCTGTTAAGTAATTCTCAGTAGCAGTACGGAGTCTTGCTCCTAATTACGTAGAACCTAATAGTATAGTTGGCAAAATGTGGGTGTAATACTTCTCTTCACGGATATAAGTGCGAAATTTGAAGACAGAAGTGTAAAAATATATGTTTTTTTAATTTTTCAATATGTTGCTCGTCGAAATGACCACACTCCGCCTGGTGGTAAGCAGTAATATTATAATATTATAAAATTAACTCCGAACTATTTATTACGATTTTACTTAGACGGCATTTAAAAAATTTAAACTTGCACCCTGAGTACACTCAAGTATTGTATAAGTTCCTAGGTTTATGTACGTTTTATAAATGCAGACCAAGTCAGGGTGAGTAACTACCCTATGTATTTTTAAATCGTGTTAACTGTTCCTTCCATCGAGCCACTTGATGACAAATTTACGAATCGATATTAACAATTAACCCTGTAGTATCATGTTACTTAATCAGATACATTATTTTTTATTTAAGTCTCTTCTTCCCGTTCGGATTTTCAAATTTAAACAATTTGCATAAAGGAGCCTCTAAACGTACAAAAAAGAAAGGGTGGCTGCTATGTTTCGACTATTGCCCGGTCAACTCGAAAATATTTGGATACATCGGCCATTACACACATCATTTTTCAAAGGTTGTTTAAAAGGTCGCCTCGCCATGTCCACTACGCCGAGTGTTGGACTCGAATCCCACATGGATCAAAAAATTGTCAGATCCACAAATTGTGTTTTAATGTCTTCTGCGACACAGGATTAAATCCTTGAGCGGGCGTAATAGTTTAAAAAAATCTTCAGCTATATCCAAAATATTGACGTGTGTACTATGGCACGGCAACCCATTATCTCAGCGTTGTTTTAAACGCTAAACATTTACAATGTTTTAAACATCGAATACGTCAGCAATACTAATTAAAACCATTACATTTTCCCGAATTACAGCCCACTTTTCATCCCTACAAACAACCAAAGCATAATTAAATCTGACGGCAGCACGATTATCACACTAGACACTTTACTTATTTATAAACGATGTTTTTCTACTGTGTCATCTAATAAAAAAAGGGTTACCGTAACTCATATCTTTTGTCAATAACAAAGCAATATTATTCTTGTTTTACAACGGATATAAATTAAACGTTCGATCATGGTTATCGTTTTATTCCTATCCAATTTACTTTGAACCTTTACTTAACAACGACTTGTTTATAAGATACAGAAGATCCGGGGATCAAATAACAATGGTTATTGTGTTGGGCTTACCAGTTTACATAGAACTCTCTTCTCGTTTTGGTTTCGTAGAATTTTGATGTGAGTTTGGGTTCTTTGGAGAATGGTTATGTTTATCTAATGAGTGGTTTCTGACGAGTTAAGAGAAGTTCTTTAGAGATTATAAGATTTTATAGGACACTTTAAGTGCATTTTCGAGATATAAGGAAGGATATTGGATGTTTTAGAATGTTTTAGCCATATGGATCGGATTTGATGTAATGTCGTAAATATCGACAGTTATGAGGAGATTATGGAACGTAATTGCATACAATATCGGGCGCATGCGTACGAATTGATGTCTAATAATAATCAGCTAACGGAATAAAACAGTTGGGTATCTTCTTGCAGTGTTGTGAAGATTCAGAAAGAATAGACTAGACAAGACAGCCAATTAAATCAATCCTAATTAATATATAAATGCGAATATGAGTTTGTTTAGTTGTTAGGCTTTCACGCCTTAACTACTCGATCAATAATCATAAAATGTAAATAAGAACGTAGGGTAAACTTCACCTAGAAAAAAATACTGTTCTCCAGCGAGCGAAGCAAGCGGGTAAAAGCTACTACATAATAATGTGTTAATTTTTCTATATGAAATTCATGCAAATTCACAAAACACTTAACAAAATAAACTAAAGAGTGATGGTGGAAAAAGGGAGACGGATCTTTTAATTAAATGTCAAATTTACATAATATTGTCTTCTATTTACGCGAATATTATTCATTGAAATTAAACTACTATATACGGATTTTACTCCTCGTGACCATGGCTGCTGAAAAGCAACCGAAACGTCGGGGAAAGTGTAAAAATAAATTAAATTTAAATAGATTTAATAATAATTTAATTAGCTTAAAAATTAGTAAAGTTTAATAGTAGTAGTAGTGTAACAATTTTCAAAATTTTGTTATAAAGTGTCAAATAAACAACGCGATAAAATCCGTATATAGCAGTTTAATTTCAATAAATGTCAAATATCAGACAGTATTCTTTGTGGCGACGCTGAATAATTCAACACTTCAGTTTATTCGCGAA
The DNA here is from genome assembly GCA_930367265.1 of Catocala fraxini. Lineage (NCBI taxonomy): Eukaryota > Metazoa > Arthropoda > Insecta > Lepidoptera > Erebidae > Catocala > Catocala fraxini. Next base: position 13,807,458 of record OV884049.1, on the reverse strand, counting down.
TACATTCATATAAAGAAACTCTCTCATTGAAGGCGAGGAGCTTGTGTTCCAAGAACATTTGCGTTTGTTTCACTTGCTTTATGATTGTTTGTTTGTCTGTCTGCGTGTTTTAAATATTTTAATAGCGGCATACTTTAAGGATAGCGACGGTCTAGTTATAGCTAATCTGTAAAATATGTCTACGAAGTATGCGTAAAAACAATTAAAGCGAGAAAGTTTCAACTAAACTCTTAAATTTTGGGTAGGTACTTACATCACATATTACGATCGTTGACAGTCTGTACACATTGTCTAGATCTAGATTATGATTTTATACGTACTCATATAGTCCTACGCTTATATCTACGAAAGGGTATGTAGAGGTGTACTACACTAACATTTGGACAGCTAAAAGTCCCACTCATCCTCACTGTTGCTATATAGGTACCGTTTTCTTGACCGAAAGTCAATAAGACTCTGCCAAATTGAATTAAAAATATCATGAAAGGCAATCTGGTATTTATAAACACTGGGCCACCAAGCTAGTAGAGTCGAGGTTTAAGTAAAAAACAACTACTACAATTAATATTTATAATATAATATGTATAATACGTATGAATTTACAAAAAAAAGTATGTATGTATGTTTATCCATCGTCTAGTACCCATAGTACAAGCTCTGCTTAGTTTGGGCTAGATGGTGTTGTGTGTATGTGATAGAATATTATTATTATTATTATATTCGAATGTAAACGAACAAGCAAAGCCAAACATAATCCAAGTTTTCAACTTAAATACGTAGCGTGATCAGTCTAGGTTTGTCTCCTAAATCTCCCGCCTAAAGATGCGAACGTTGGCAAATTGTACCCTTATACTAATGCACAAATTTCACTTAGCTCCGACGTAGCGTTGAAGCTGTATTTGCTGAGATGTATTATATTAAATGTGTCTTTAACCAGGCCAGGGCCAGGGCTTAATTTGGACACGAAATATATCTCAACGAGACGAACGTACGTATACGGTATGTATATCTTTGAAGTGGTAGCTTTATGTATGTGGGAGTGTAAATAATGACAGTAGAGGATTTTTAGCACTTGAATAGAACTCGCTCGAAAGACGTTGTCAGGTCACAACTGATGTTTTGGTTTGGATTCCTAGGTCGGACAAAGTCGGTATATTGGACAAGACATTCTTAGTGGTGGCATGAGGTTTGTTACTGTGCCCGACAGACGGCAACAGGCTTATCGGTATTGCCGCTCATAGCTGTCAACATCTGACATCATGATCTAATATTATCCATAACGCTTTTTATAAATATAGGTACATACAATTAATAAGCGTTGCTAATATTTTAAGTAGACATAGACACCGCGATGGCCTTTTGCAGGTTGGCAGACTTTACATATCTTCGATAACATTATCCTATTATATTGAATCCACACATAACTTCGAAAAGGAGAGTTGCGCGCCTTTTGCTTGCTACTTGTATGAAGTAGTACTTGTTATAAACACAAACTTCTTACGCATGCACCTGTGTAGTACCTAGATAGTGAATTTATTTATTTATTACGCTGTTACGTCTTAGCTACTCTAATAACCATCATAATATGTCGCGTACAGGTTTTCCTGTATGTAAGATTTTTGAAGTAGAGAGAGTAGAGCCTTGCTAATCAGCAAGGCTCTACTACTCTCTCTACTCACTCTACGACTCAGCATGAATCGGACGGCTCGATCGGAGAAGGACTACCATCTCACAGAATATCGACGTGAAATAGCAGTATTTCTACTGTTGTGTTTCGTTGGGTGAGTGAGAGTGCCGGAGGCCCAATCACCCCCTTTCCCATTCCCGCTCCTTCTCTTTCCCACTTCGTTTCCTAGAGAGTTGGCAACGCGCAAATGATGCCTCTGCGTCAGAGCGTCAGAGCCTCTATATATATAGGCTACGGTGACCATTTACCATCAGGTGGGCCGTATGCTTGTATGTCAACTTATATGTATAAAAAAAAAGCGTACCTTCCATTCGGAAAATTATTATCGTTCCCGAGGGATAGAAATTGATTTACAAAATCTTTATTAACACGGGCGAAGCCGCGGTCAAAACCTAGTAAATAGTTGCTAGTTGTAGTTATGCTAAAATTCGATATCACAACCGCTGTGATCGAACTTTGATTAACAACCTCGAAATGTGCATAAGTGTTACATGCGAGGCAAATGAAATAACACGTTAATCAATATTTCATATTGCTAGACAAGACGCAGAATATATAACAATGATATTTGCATGACAGAAAATATGTCATCCAACAAAAATGTATATACATTTTAACCTCTCGCTATGTTACCGTTGACAGGTTTTATCTTGGCTCTTTGTAACAGTTAGGACGTGTATATATAGTAGGTCGATTATACATTTTACTTAAATAAAAAGAACCTTCTAAATCCAGCCCGAATCAAAACAAACTCTGTAAATAGCAAGCAACTCGCCATCCCATATTCCAAAACAAAGTATCAACATGAAAAGATATTTATCAACAGGCCATAAAAGCAAAGACCCGTAAATGAGTATTGTATATCCGACCTCGTAACATATGGAACCCGTCAACATCGATAAAAATCCGTAAAGGGTCGATTCGAGACATAAAATGAAGTAATTTTGGGCCACCCTTAAAAAACGACGCCTTTTCAAACGTGCTAGTTATAGCGAATGGTTTTGCTTTCTTGTTTTTGAGGTTATTGTTACTCTAGACGAGTATTTTTCATTGGTTGGTTGATGATGTACGCTAACACCATCGAATCTTGATTATATACATCTTATCCTACGTGGGGGCCAGTCAGTGCAGACCGGCGACACTGCGACCCAGTGGGATCTTTTGTGTCGACACTCTCCTAATAACGACTGCCATAGATGTTCATGGCAGCCGGGAGACTATATACATACTTAGTCTCACGCCTATTAGCTTCCCCGAGGGGGTTGGCAGAGGTGTATTATTACTGTTTTACGTGCGTGTTGCTGAATCCGTGCTGCTAGTGAGAATTTCTTGATTTCTGAAAAACTCATACTTTTCCCGATCCGAAATTTGAACCTCATGCACAACAGTCGCACTCACTGCCTTACTACCTCACAAATTTAGCAACAAAACATTTTGTAAAGTGTAAGCTCGTAAGGCAATGCAAAACCCAATAACACGAGTGGCGAACGATTCAACTCATTTGTTAAAAACTTTCTGCTTTGAGTATTAGGCTTTTAAACGTAAATAACGGTTTTATTATATGTTTTGACGATGGTGGCTTTCAATAGCATTTTCATGATTGAACTCTGACGATATAACGTTTTAAAACACAAGCTTTTTCTGATAATAAGGTTTTGTAATGAAATGGTAGCTAAATCATTGCTGGATTGATATTTAATGGCAATTATATACCTACAATAAGGTCCTCAAACCGATTATCGGTTTTGGCGGCCAATCTTGACGCAGACGGTCATTTATGCAGAAGATATTCAAGTTATTTTTGTATGTCTCACTTCTTGGCCCCAAATAGCGTTTACAACTTTACGCATATTGTGGATGAGCGCAAAAGGCTTCCAACCCGTTGAGATATTCTAGTGGATAAGTTTGTGCATTAATACAGTTGAACTCGCCATTCTCTTACTCTCATAAATCGACATGACAGGGCTAAAGATTTTTGTTGCTTTTCGAGACAAGGGCTTATGCAACAGGATAAGTACAGTAGAATATAATAAATCATCATTTGATAAAATATACATTTTATACATTTCCTTGTGTCTATCCCTAAGCAATTGCTTCCTCCTAAGCCATTGTCATATGAGGTTATGCCATTGACCTATGGCCTTATGCCCACCGTTATGCTATTGCATCTTGGCAGGGTCGCCATGCAATGTTGGGCGTTGGGTGACGAAATAAAAGATGTAACTTCGTGTAAAGTTAGATCTATAATGCTTCAAATACAATGAAGTTAATTAATATATATATCTACTTAGTAGGGACGGTGATTCACCCACTACACTGTTGCCCTTTGTCTATCCTTATGCCTATCCCCATATCCATCGCTCGCTATACCTATTTCCATGACTACCTATTTGCCTAAGGCACTGTGCCTTCCACTAAGCCTATCACTAGTCCTACTCCTAAGACTACCACAATGCTTACCGCTATGCCTACTCTATGCCTCCTCTATGCATACTACTATGTCTTAGGCCTGCTTCTATGTCTAACATAAACCTTTTTTTATGTATATTGTTAGCCTATCGTGGAAATTGGCTAACAATACACACCTTTTAAGTGTGTCCACTGCCTTTTATTATAAAAAATTCATACTATTTAGACACTTATTGTGTATCCAAGATAATCCTTATTAACTTTACAAACATTCAAACAACAGACACAAAGAATACCTAAACTCGGCACATCCATTTGTGGATCACACAAATTTTTGTCCCATGTGGGATTCGAACCCGCAACATTCAGCGCAGTGGTAGCGGCGAGACGATCTCTTAAACCATTACGATGGCGTAATGGTTACGGTAACGGTACGGATGGCCGTGCAGTCAATTTAATATAACTGTCACGTGTGATTATACTTGGTAAATTTATTATAATTTTAATTCTTTATGTAAGTATTCATCAATGAAGCTATTCATTGTGTGTATATCCTTGGTGTAGCTTTATTATTAAATAAATAAAACATATTTACAATTAAATAAAAACAAAACTCTGTTGTATTTATTTTTCGTTAATGTATACGTGTGTAATATAACGTTATTGTATAATTATTTTGTTTAATTAAATGTTAGTAATTTTTATTTAAAATGATTATGTTTTGTATTTAAAATTTTATAATGAATACCATTAATTTATTAATATAATTATTGTAAGAATGGCACGCTGAAACTGGTGAAATTTAAGTATCAATATTTCTTATAACACGAAATCTGTAGGTACAATTTATCCTGCAAATAAAATGATTTGATTCGATCTGACGGCTCACTGGATCTTGTGCCACTAGCAACAATAAAAAAAACTCTTTAACTTACTCTACTTAACCATTCGCAAAGCGTTATATTATCTCCAAGCTAGCACTCATCAACTACAATGTGAAATGACAAGTAACACAGTATAAACAATAGCTCGGTCCCTCTCTGTGGTTCGTTCAGACATTGCATTATACTTTATTCACTGCCAGCACGATACGGACGGGTCTAATTAATTATTTACTTGTATTCACGCTATGCTTTTAAGTAGACGACAGAATAATATAACGTCGAACAATATTGATGAAACAGACTTACGCTGCCGCGAAGAGGTAGGCAGATGTGTTAGAAACTACATTCAGCTAGGTATGATTTAGGTCCCACAAAATAAGTGTGAGTCGCGTAATGGACTTAAGAGTCGCAAAATGTATGGTATAACGGTATGGTTGTAGTAATAAGTGGATAATGCTGTTGGTAGTATAATTAGCACATTTTTATTTAATTATAATATGTAATTTTCAATAAAATTGTACTACTGCTTGCTATCCCAAATAAATAAATAAATAAGTAATTATGCAAACAAATAAATAAATAAATTGTTGGGATTTGAGTACGCAATCATATTACAAATTTATATGTTGGCATTATTACTTTATCAAGTGTATTGTTGGATGCACTGCCGCTTACTTCATTTGTTGTCATTCCTTGTTTATGATATATGTATAATAAATACGTGTTGTGCATATTATTAAAAACTTTATAATTATTTCTTCTCGTATCAACCTCATATTATCAACATTAATAAAATAAATATAATAATGTATATAAGTTTTATTTTTATTATTATCAATTTATAAATACATTTATTACTTTTACACACAAATTTTGCATTATAATAGTTTTGATTGTGTGTTGCAATGCTTCATTAAAATAAAATATTTCATTCTTTCTTTAAACTCAGTTTGTCTATCGAAAGTTAACTATAATTGGATCGAATCCATGAATGGAAACATTGGGTCTTTGTGTCGTATCACTGAAAATGTGGATATGAACCATAGATGGAGTATTATATACATACATGCATGGAGACTCATGTCTATGTATTGTCCTCTTGTTTTGCCATCTTTATTGGAGAACGAATAAACTCTTAATGCTTGTTTTAGCAATAACATTCTCGGACAGTGAAAGAAAGTGAATTAAGCCAGAGAAGTGTGTCAGGATCGTAGCAAATGGAAATCCGTAGTCTCTGCCTACCCCTCTGGGAAACAGGCGTGAATCTATGTATGTATGTATGTATTCTCGGACAATGTTGAACGCATTAACTGAATAGTTTTATAACGCGTTTATTATTTACCAATTAATTAAAATTGCCTTAAGTTTTGAGGGTTTCACGTTAGTCCACTATGAGACCTTAAAATATGACCTTTATGTTACATGCTTTATAATTTACTAGCTGTGTGATTTCAACCATGTTTATAATCACTGGTTCTTTCTCGTGGCTGTCAAACCTTCCTCAAGAATTGGGCTATGAAAAGCAAAAAATCCTAGAGATTAGCGCATCCCAACAAACAATCTCTTCTTTAGTATATTAGTATAGATTTATGACTAAAAAAACAACCAATCAACACAAGCATCTATTACGATTTCATAAACCACTCCCTAGATCTTCTTATATTTAAAATCGATGTGAAACAATATTCTAATCACCTTCAAGTTCGACCACACAAGTAGAATCGATTAAATCAATCGATTAATCGACCTAGTTGATTAAACACGCTGTCTTATATCGATACTACTTAATTAGACTGTATTTATAGATGTTAAGTATAAAAGGTTTTACACGCTGTATTCAAAACTGTTTCGATTCGATTATAGTCTCGATTTAAATCATTGATTGAAATTGTAACTATTGTACATAAAATTTGTTATCAGAAATCGTATTACAAGTACTCGCATTTTAATGCATTTGATTAATAGCATACATAATTACACAGAATTATAATATTAAAATAATAATAATCTTTATTGATGTAAATATCCTGTAACATAATAATATATTATGTATTAACTTGAACTGGAATACATTATATTCATGGTTAAGGTCACTGTTTGAATAACATCTAACTCTCAAAATAGGTGTTCCTGTGACTTAGAAGTTAGTATTAGGGCGTCACTATGTTGCTTAATTTTCGTAATGTAACAGACGTGTTTTACAAATACATATAGCTGACGAAAGCAAGAAAGAAAAATATATCATAAGTGCCTATGTATTAGGGTTTTAACCTACTGCCGGTTGCCGGGCTCGTTTACAGTGTATGTGCTACTACAAACTTCCTCTGCAAAATTTCTAAACAGGCAAGCCAAAAACATTTTGTTCGATGCAGTGAAACTGTGATCTCATGATGGCTCGCAATCATAAGCCCAAGGTGCGCCTGGTTGGGACAAGTTGGGAACTGTGCTCGGCAGACGCCAATAGGCTCGCCCTTTATTACGTAGGACCTGAAACCATAGCAGGCGAATAGAGGTGCAATTCCAGTATAAGGCCTCTGCCTACCCCTTTACGAATACACGCATAACTATGTATCTATGCATGAGTTTAAGGATCCTTTAATTGATTTTTCCATAGGCTCATTTCACACATAAATCATAATTATTATAAGAATATGTATATCTGTTAAGTTCTTTATAAAGAAACAGTGTTAATAGATACGTTTCCAAGAATAAATAATGATACTTCGATATATGTACATGTATGACTCAAGATTACCTCGTTGATATACAACGATATTACATTTAAATTTGTTGATAACAGCCGATAGCTGGCTTAAACCTTTTTTAAATCATTTTAATAATTAAAAAGTCAAAACTCAACGATGCGGCGTCGTCTGTTTGTTAAAAGGTAAAACTCTGTAACTCATTATCAAGCACATGATCCCTTTTTAATCCTGGGCGATTAGAAGAAGAGAGATCTATGTGTGGTTGGGAAAATATATCTTGAAACTGACAGGAGAGCACATACATTTTTGTCCCGTGTGGTATTCGAACCCATAACACTCGGCATAGTGGCAGTAGCAAGACAACCCCTTAAACCAAATTAATGTTATCCTTTTTCACAACGACGCTTTAAACTTCTTGCGAGTTTCATGACTAAGACCTTCGGATTACACACCAAAACATTGATTTTATATTACAATAAAAAATATCAATTTTTTTTTATGTTCTCTATGTGTCTACATTTATTTTTGTTATCTCTCTGTGTACATTTTTATAAACATAGCAAATTAGCGTGCTTTTACGCGCCTGATGACAAGCGATCAATACCTCAATTTTCATAAAATATTTACAATATTGCAAAGAACTAAGAAATGTCGTTTATTTACCACAGATACAGTACAAAAGAAAATAGGTTTATATTGATGGACACATTATCTATTAGCAACTATGCCAGTTGATACAGAATTCCAGGTTAAATCGAGGATTTCACTTCACCTCACTTCTCAGAAAATCATTCAACAATTTTAACAGGAACGTTTAAAATAGTCGTACAAATCCAATTTGAGCTCAACAAAGGAAATTTTAGCTGGTCTTAGTATAGCCAGCCTTATTGTTAGACTAACAACAGAGTCAATTATAATTCGCATATAAGGACAAATAATTGTGACAAGCTTTCTAATGTAGCCTGAGTAGGAATAGATATATTATTTTATGTGGTTTGTAGAGCTATCGTTAATCAGAATTGTGTGGTAGTTGTGCAATTATTGCTTATTTATAAAGTACCTACACATTTAATATATAAATGTTTTGTATTTATAACAAAAAGTAGAATACTTAGTAAATAAATAAATTAGTTATTAGTAGAAGTTCAATTCTACTAATAACGAATTTATTTTATTCTTTTCATTTCGTAAGCCGTTCTGTAACTCTTAGATACTCAACGGGCGAAAATGTTACAACTGTCAAGCGGTTTTCCTAAAAGAGAGTATTATACCAGGCGAGCAGCCTTATTCGTATAGGTTCGAAATAATTGACACTCTGTCGTCAATTATTATTAATACGGCTCTTGCACAAAAATGCCAAAAGTGCAATCTTTACATTAAGTTAAACCGCAAAATCCAAACTTCTACTTAATCTTGCCTTCAGGCATACATCAAAATATGACCTAAACAGAAACACGAACAAAACAGCAACTGCGATCGCAACCGATTGCTTTTGTATAATAAAGATACATTTACTTACTGTTACCTATTTATATAAAGAGCGGATTTATTGCCTGCGAAGGCCTATATTATTGGTTAAAAACCTTACCCGTGTTCAAATATATAGGCCTAGACATGACTGTACTGAGAAGTATGTCGATACTTTCCTTTTTAGCTCTAGAAATAGTATTTTGAACTAGTTTAGTTGAATGTTTGTTTAGTGACGTATTCATTTTCAAATTGCTATTGCTTATGACGCATGCATAATTACAGTGTGAGTAATCATTTTGTACTTGTTTGTGTACGATGGTCAGATATTGGGTTCGATTTCCAGGCGTTGGATTGTTGCCCTTTGTCCTTGCAGCAAAGCGACCTCAAAGGATTGGCGAGTGATACTAATGGTATTGCAAGCGGTTCCGGTATACGGAACAATATCATACAAACAAACTTTGATTGGTATTTATATTACTAGATTTGCCCGCGGCTTCCCTCGCGTGAATGTCGGTTGTGCTAATTTTCTTTGCCTCGGGAACACATTTACTGGATGGAAGGTACACTATGTACCTTTTCTGTACCTTTGACAAGGTGTATGCGAAATTTCATATTATTATGATCAGCCGAGTACTTTAGGCGTAAAAGCGTAACAAACAAACAAACTCACACTCGTATTTATAACTAGATTTTGCCTGTGGCTCCGCTCGCGTAAATGTAGGTAATGTAAATATTCTATCCCTCGGGTAGAGTACAGTTTTCTAGATGAAAGGTAACTTATGTCCTTTTCTGACCTCCAACAACGTATGTACATATATAAAAAAATTCACTATGATCGGTCGAGCAGTTAAGGCGTTAAAGCGAATTTTGAGTAATACGTGTTCATGTGCATTAAGTGATCTTTGCAAAACATTGCACCAATCCTAACGAAAAACAGAGAGGATTTAGTCAAAGGTGCAATGACAAATTTATTAAACCTGAACTGTACTCTTCCGTATACTTGTTCAGAGATAGAATCGTGAGACAATGTATATATGTATGTATGCTCCAACCGAACACAACCCCCGTTACTAATTAATTAGGGTACTAACACAAGACAATTAACTGTTACAATACAGTGCTTGGTTCGAATGCAGAGCGTTATATTGCTAAATTAGGCACACTTAATTGTATGACGTATACGACTGCGTTTGAACTAAGTCTAACGTATATTACTTGCTAAAAGTCGTATGTGTTCTTAGAAATATGATCACCAATAATTTAATTATGTTCAGGTACTTTGAGAAGATTATGCTTCAAGACAATGAGACCAGCATCTTAGTCTCACCGTGACCATAGCTACTGAAAAGCAACCGAAACGTTGCGGAAAGTGTAAATTTAAATAGTGTGTGTAATAATTTAAATATATCTAAAATTATCAAACAATGTGTTTAAAATAAACAGCGAGGAAATCCGTGTAGTTTAATTTCAATAACTGTAGTTTATGAATTGAAGGAATCGTGGCTAAACGATCTCCAATAATTACAAGACAATGTTGTCGTACATACGTAAGTAATAAATCGTTTGATTCATGAAGATAACACTTATGAATGGGCAAAGATACGTCTTTAACCCTGCAGAGATTAGAATAAATGTATAACACCCATTCTGTTGTATTGAACGGTTCGATAATTGCACAACGTCACATTAAAATTGTGTCTTTTTCGAAATATACCTCTAATTTTAATTATTTGGGACCTGTGTTGTAGGGGATTATATAAATGTACAATTAACAAATACAAAGTACACCCAGATCCTGAACAGCGATTTGTGCATTATACAAATTATTGTCACAACACTCGGCGCGGCGGCGACTTATTAGTTTAATATCATCATCATCATCATCGGGCTATAATAGTCCAGTAGTTTAATATTGTCTTATGTAAATTTATCTACCGTTTACGGACCTTCAGATAATTTAACTAGGTACCAGATTTAGCCCGCGGCATCACACGCGAAAATTTTATGTGAAAGTAAGGTTATATAAATTTTCAATCCCTCGGAAACAGTACTTTTTCAAAATGAAAGGTATCATTGAACTACATATTTAAATTTACATTTTCGCCGAAGGTTCGATTACTTTTCATGTCTGAATTTTACTGATCTACAAAGTCTATATCCAGGTCGTGCAGGCCGTACACGTAATTTTTTATTTCGTTTCTGATACATTACCTGTATTCATTTAATTCTTCGTATATATTAATTAGTTCTGGCTCGGCACGTGCCGTTCGCCTTACAATCAGTACTGCGAACCATTATTCCTGTTTTTCCACTGTGCGTGTCTTCTTGCGTGCGATTGTTTTTGCTTATTAGTAAATAAGAATTTAATTTATTGATCGGAAACGATGTTTTAATGGTGTAAATTGCCGCTGTTATTTTTGGATATAATGTAACATTTTTCATGAGGATAGTGGGTGACCCTCTTTGACGTTTTATCTGTGTTGTCTGTGTTGCTATGCATTGCCTAACAGAAAAACATAATGATACTTTGACCGACCCAAGACTGGACTCGGCGACTTCATTCGAATGATTCGGCTTTTAACCTTTAATACGACAGATCGAGATCAATGACGACATCAATCAGGCAACATACGTATGCACCAGTACTAACCAGTGTCACCAAAACAGAACGACGCTGCAACAAGTCACTATATAAAAAAACAAATCAAATTGAGGCACAATTCATTAGTATAATAATTATTTTGATGTAAGTCATCGTGTATCAAGATTTAGGAATAATAGGAATAATTCCTTTATCATGGGGTACTTTACAAACATTGAAATAACACCCACCCACTTGGTACAATGATTTATGGATCATATAAATTATTGTGCTGTGTGAGGATCGAACCCACAATACTCGGCGTAGTGGCAGTGACAAGACGAACATTTAAACCCCTATGCCATCCGTGTAGTTAAATATCGCTCGTTTTAATGGCGAAGTAAAACATCGTCAGGAAACCAGCACGTCTGAGAGTTAGCCAAAATTTTCTTAAAGAAATGTAAAGTCTGCCAAACCGCACTCGGAAAGCTTATTAGACTTGGACTAGCCCTTCTTACTCTTGGAAGAGTCCCGTGCCTTGTAGTTAAACAGCTTTTATATAAGGCATATATATAAAAAAATAAACATACTTAGACTTGTGTCGCTAGAAATTAACTAGGTACTGGCTTACAGTGCCTTACCGATTATTTTTATACTGATATTAGTCTCTGACAAAAGCATTGCTATTGGCTTTCCACCCAATCTAAGCGTCGACATACAGCAGTTTTCTTCGACATTATCGGCCAAGTTAGTTCCTCACTTTCACTAATAGGTATGTATGTATGTATCTTATGTGGGGCCAGTCGGTGCAGACCGGCGACACTTCGACCCAGTGGGATCTTTTGTGTCGACACTCTCCCAAAAACGACAGCCATAGATGTTCATGGCAGCCGGGACCGACGGCTTAACGTGCTCTCCGAGGCACGGAGCAGGCGATAATTGTCAATCAATACGCACATAATTTCGAAAAGTCATATAACTTCCGAAAGTCAGAGGTGCGCGGCGTGGGTTCGAACCCGAGACCCTCTGCATTGCAGTCTGTTGGTCTCCCTACTGAGCTATCGCTGCTCTTCACTAATAGGTAACTCGATCATGCCTCAAACAACCGCTGCGAAAACGTTTCATTTGCAGTGAGCAATTTTTGTTTTTCTTCTCACTGTGCTATTGTTAGCTGTGCTGAAATAACAGCGCTTTTTAAAGGACTCGCGTGATTAAATTTTTTTTTTGAAAACAGTTTTTCTATTTAAGTTTATGTTCGAGCGTAGAAGTTATGTCTAAATTTTTTAAAATTCAGTATAATTTCTTTGTTTAAGGTAGGTAATTGAAATATCTATTAAAGGTCATAGTGTACCTTTCATCTAGAAACAGAAACTGTTCCCGGGCAAAGGCGCAGACAAAAGTTATTAGCACAACATTACAATTTAATATCATAGTGAAGACTACATTCATGATACTAGGAGTTTCCAATTTAGTAGAGTCATTGAAATGCCTCAGATAAATGATAGTACTAAAATGGACCAGTTCTATTGAGACCGAAAACAAATAGCTGACCATTTATATGAAGAGATACGACAGATAGACGGACTACCTTCCGAGCACATTCGATTAATGGTACAGAGTACTCGTCGAAGGCTCTCTCACATTACACTGAGTGATGTAATGGTTGATAGTATCTGTGATCGTATTCAAGCAATAATAATAATGCGTCTAGTACAAACATTCCTATACAGTCCTAGCCATAATTAAGGTTCTGTTCCCAATGGCGATATGTCTCTATATCTTTATTTTGATTGCACGTATGACATAGTGGTTTAACTGTCACCTCGCTACTTCCACAAATAGTTGTTTCAAGTTCGGGTGTTCTTTGTGTCCGTTGTTAAAGTATCTATACTATATATAATATTATAAAGAGGAAACATTTGATTATTGCTTGTATGTTTGTTTGTTTGTAAGGATTTAGGTCAAAAACCATTCAACAGATTTTAAAAATTCTTTCAGCTTTTTTAAACTATATTATCACCGAGTAACATAGGCTATATTTTATTGAAATAAGTGAGAAACGGCAATGAAATACCGTAAATCTCAGAGTTCGAAAAAATGGTATCACGTGACCTTGAGGTCAGAGGTCATAGTCATTTCGGGGGTATATGGACTATGCTGAGTCGAATGGCGTTGACCGCGAGACTTTAGCTCTTAAGGTTCTTGAGTTGAAAGTTGTATAACAGACGGACGGACAAAGCTGTTGTATAAGAGTTTTTCTAACTCTAAAAAATACTCTTACTAACATAGCCTAACTACTACTTTTACGAGAGCGAAATCGCGGGCAAAAGCTAGTATTAAATAAATTAAGGAATATTATAAATGTTTAAATACCAGACAGTAATTATATCAGCCCTGTTTATAACTTATGCTGCTGGGCACAAGCCTCTTCTCAGTGTCATAAGTGTTAGTCAACTACGCCGGACTTTAAAAATCTTTGAGCTTTTGAACATGCTGGTTTCCGTATGATTTCCTTTATTAAATTAGTATCTATCTATCTGATGTGGGGGCCAGTGAGTGCAGACCGGCGACACTTCGACCCAGTGGGATCTTTTGTGTCGACACTCTGCCAATAACGACTGCCATAGATGTTCATGGCAGCCGGGACCGACGGCTTAACGTGCTCTCCGAGGCACGGAGCAGGCGATAATTGTTAATCAATACGCACATAATTTCGAAAAGTCATATAACTTCCGAAAGACAGAGGTGCTCGACGTGGGTTCGAACCCGAGACCCTCTGCATTGCAGTCTGTTGGTCTCCCCACTGAGCTATCGCTGCTTATTAATTTAGTAACTTATATATTTGTGGGTTCGAATCCCACACAGGACAATAATTTGTGTGATCCACAAATGGTTGTACCGAGTCTAGGTGTTCATTGTGTCCGTTGTTTGAATGTTTGTAAAGTCCCCCGCTACACAGCAATTATTCCTAGAGCGAGTGTTGTCTATAAAAAAGAAAACAATATTTTTTGTTTAAAAATAAACGGTTTCACAAAATGTCAAAACAGTACATACACATTGCCTCTAATCAATCCGACTCGCTCAAATTATAAAGCCGTTTCACTTCCGTATAACGCGTTTCAAGTAAAAAGATAATTGCGCCGATGTCCCGCCGGGACTCATCGACTCGACCATTCACACATTTACTCGTTCGTTCATTCATAGCAGGCATTTTAACAAGCAAAAAGTATGGCCTCGCGACGGACGCGGCTGAATTGGCGTGGTCTACCATCCACTGGGAGAGTTGGATATACTTTTAAATTGTGACATACTGTTTAGCCATAAGCCTGTATAATGCAGAAGGGTTAAGCAGAAGTGTATTACTTCTTTATAATATCAATCGTGTCTAATCTATTGTGCCTTACCGGACGTAAGAATTACAGAAGTGCTTCTGAGATTCTACTATCAGAAAAATCTAATGATAGTTTATTTTGTTTTAGCGTTAAAAACGCCAGTTGCAAATCTGCTGTATCAGTGAAGCCGTAAGATTAATCTTGTGTCACAGCGGCATACCGGCGGCCAGACACAATAGGATTTTAATTATATCTGGCATTCCAACAATTGACGGGTTAAAGAGAAGAGTAAATCTATTACATATTTAGGTTTTTTGTTGAAAAGTTCTACCACTCATCTGTAGGCTAAGGTAAGGTTTCTACACATTCGTCCGTGCACTTTTCAAAATCTACGATAAAAAGTACCTTTAAATACCTTGAAATATAAATGCATACATATATGTGAAGTTACATACATGCGGTCAAACGTTTGTCTTCGGTGATGCACAAACCAATAAACAGACACAAAAAGGCTATGTTTTTAACATTAGTATCGAATGATACAAAACAATAATCTTTTTATTCATAATCTATTGTAATTGAAGCAATAAAATATTTGAATCAAAAATTCATTTTAAAAACATCAGCATTTCCATAAGTGTATCTAAAATAAATATTTAGACGAACTATAAAAAAATAAGTTAACATTAATGTATTCAGTAACTCAGTGAAGACTGTATAAATCTCCTAAAATAATACAAAAATGAAGTTCGAAAAGCTGTTAGCTAATAAATAATATGGAAGAAACAAGAATATTTCGGTATACACAGAAATTCACAGAAACAGTGTTTTTTTTTTAATTTTTACCTTTAAGAGACTTGGAGACATTTTGACTATGTCAGCCCCATCGGGCTTACAAATACTACAAACAACTTAAAGTATCCAATATTACTGGCTACATAGTTAATTATACACATTATACATTACATTACACTACATATTAGTAGACACTACTTCTTCTCTCTTAGCCTTTATTATTCCCAAGTCACTTGAGGTTGGCTTTTCTGGTCTAACCGGATTTGACTGGATATCAGTTTTTACACAGAGCGGCTGCCACCTGACCTCCGCAACCCGAAGGCTAACGATACCCTAAGGCTAGACCAGTGTCAGGATATTAGAGGGTACTGACTTTCCCAATAACGACTGCCATAGATGTTTATGGCAGCCGGGACCGACGGCTTAACGTGCTCTCCGAGGCACGGAGCAGGCGATAATTGTCAATCAATACGCACATAATTTCGAAAAGTCATATAACTTCCGAAAGCCAGACGTGCGCGACGTGGGTTCGAACCCGAGACCCTCTACATTGCAGTCTGTTGGTCTCCCCACTGAGCTATCGGTGCTTTTATTTCGTATACTAAATTGCTTTATTTACAATTCTTGAGAATTCTTAAACCAGTCCAGTAGTGGTTCCATTAGTCTGAGCGACTGTATTGTATTGAATATCCCTGAATCGGCTCGTATTTGGTTCGTATTTGGTTCGGAGTGCGGTCATTTCGTTGCGTCTCAACGGACCCAATGTATACAGAACATTATAGTTATTAGTGAACACTACTTTTACTCAAGAGATACTTGTACGAGAAAGGTGTTTAATAAACTGAAGTGTTACGATTATAAACATCAGAGGCAGAGGTTGACTGTACATATGGCGCAGTAGTTTATTAGGTCCCCTTATTACTGCCAATCAGCTGAGTTTTTTGGATTCGATCCCCACACAGGACAAATATCTGTACTATTTTGTAGATAATATAAATAATATTGTCTTTCGTTTACGCGAATGTTTTTTAATAAAGTGTTATTCATTAACATATTTTTTTGATAAAGTGTTAAATAAGCAACGCAATAAAATCAGTATTTAAAGCATAATACAAATGTTTGTATCGTGGATCGAAGCCACATAACGGCAACAGTGATCACCTAATCTGCAACACCTTGTTTTCTAATTAACCTATCGAGTGGCAATGGCACACCGGCGGCCAGATACAATAGGTTTGCAATTATATCTGATACTTATTCTAACAACTGACAAATTAATATTAAATTTAAATTTAAAACGTAGCTTAGCCTGTTTATTACGTTTTAAAACCAAATCGCCATGTCAATCTTGATATCATTTGGAATTGACATAGCTTGAAAAATTTATAAGATAAAGGCTGCTTATATAAAAATTTTAAGTAACAACGGCGCAACGGGTTTGCGTTTTATAAAATGCCACAAAAAAATATCTAAAGCGACTCTGAATGTCTCCGTTGCAACCGTTGAGACTCAAATGCCTTTGCAAATTATTTTGTGCCAGTCGAATCTCTCCAGTCTTTGTTTATTAACGCAAAAATGTTACGTTTAAGTGACTGGAGGAAATAATGTTTTATATAATACAAATTGACTGCCTCGTTGGTCCAGTGGTAGTGTATACGACTGCGGATCGTGAGGTTTGATTCCCGGGTCGGGCAATGTGTTATTGGATTTTTCTGTTTGGAAATTCTCAGTAGCAGCACGGAGTCTGGAAATGTGCCCGATAGACGGCAATAGGCTTGCCCCCAATTACGTGGGACCAAAAACATAGTTGGCGAAATGTCGGTGTGTCATACGTCTCTGCGTACCCCTTCGGGGATACAGGCGTGAGACTATGTATGTATGTACGAGACTATGTATAATATAAAAGTAGACTGCCAGTGGTTTTATCTGTGAGAAAAAACTCAGCAACGCTTAGCGGAATAAAAACAATGCTATGCGTATTTAGCATATAGTCTACCTACATACCAAGATTCATCCAAATAAATTCAAGAGATTACGCGTGGTGAGTTACAAAGTAGCAAATATTAAAACATCACTATAAACATTAGTAGGTACCCGCTTTAACTTTAAAATAATATATTCTGAGGAGTGGCATTATAAACGACACAATCATTTAACGCCATTTCATATTATTATTATACTTATAAGGTGACTAATAAACTTACGGCCTGCCTGACGGTGAATAGCTGGTTACAGTTGCTTTTGGCACATAAGCATCTCTTGCACGTTGTTGAACCTTAAAAAAGAGGGTTATGCAAGTAGAATAAGCAAAAATCATAATCGCATTCTAGAACACAGTCGGATCGCCTTAAAGAATCTGAAACTGCACACTGTAGAAACACAACGCAAAATGTAAGGACGTCCGTTGCGTTAAGCGGGTGCACGGAGCAGGCGCCCGCGCGGCGTGCTGTTTTCTATTATCATGGGCCGCCCGCGCCGCGGGCGACGGGGGCCGCCCCGCGGACAAAGTGTTCGCGTGACTAAGCACGCGAGCTGAGCTGTTTCTAGGAAATCAGTGATCGCTGCTTTGTTACAGCCGGCGGTGTGAGAGGTGGGAGTCCGTCGCGGGCGCCCGCGAGTCCGTGATGGAGCACGGCGCGGGTTTCCGCGGCAGGCGCCCACTCCGTGCACCCGCTTAACGCAGCGGACGACCTCAGAATAGTAACACTGATACTGCGTTTTTTTCGGTGAGGAAATGTGTGACTGCGAGAAGGATAAGGCATAAAGACAAAAAAAAATTGCACACTTACACAGAAGAAGGAGCATTAAGATCGCTCCTAGATATTTCTATTTTTATACAACAAGAGTGTCCACTTTCACCCATACGTCGTCAACCCAATGAAAAAGATTAAACATGATGATGAAAGGAAAGGTATGAGTATACCAGGTATATCAAAGCCTTTAGAATTTTACATACCAGGTGGAATGCAATGATAGTGTTCTTACTCTAACACTGCTTTCTTGTAAGAAGGTGGTAGGTAACCTACAGTACAGTAAAGTGGCCCCAAGCCAAGTGGTTCGGTCCTACCAACCCGTTCTTTCAGTCAACTTTTTATGCACTACGTTCGTGCATCTTGTTTTCTGTCAGTCTCATGATGTTCGGTCTGGTTTAGTGCGATATCATTCTAAAATACATTTCGAAAGAACAAGCTCTTTAAACCTGTCAGCCCCACCGAGCCATAATAATAAAAATATATCTAGTTGCCGGCGCGCGGCGTCTGTACGACGATAGACGAATTAATTGCACTTTCACAAGAAGTATTCTTGGAAACCGAAAATATTTATGTGATCGCCTTATATAGTTAATAAAAAAATAATAATGTCTTCACATGTCGAATTGGCAATTCAGTGCTCCACTGGATGTCTCGTTATACATAAGTTTGACTGCATTTTACAAAATGACCAACCGAATAGCTTTTATAGCGTAATAAATATCTGTTAAGTTAATAGGTTCTTAGTACCATTTATACTTGCATTTTTTCGATTCGTCAATATATATGTAGGAATTAAATGAAAAATAATATATAATTTCGTTTTATACCCGTAAACCTTAGATTCAGGTTTTTCGTTGCCATAGGCATAGATTGGTCCCTTACTTGGCAATTCAACCTGTGAATTTTTAAATGCCAGACATATTGTGAACCTATTCTGTCGCCGGTATGTCGCTGCCACCCAACAGATAAATAATAATTTCGGGTTCCATTCCCAAGTCACCCGTTACTGTTACTGAATTTACTTTATGGCAATTTTATATAAAAGCACGGAGTCTGAAAATATAAACCTCCTATACACCCTGTCCATCCCCAACATCGAACCTGGCACCTCTATCGGATGCAAACTTAAGGCCAAAGTTAACCACGAAGCACCCTATAAAAAACTTTAGCTAAATATATTAATTGTATTTTTTTTGTTTCAATCAATAACCCTATAAACTGCACTGCAAGGAGATCACATGGCCTAAAGTAAAACCCTCAATTCAAAACCACCCCTTATTTGACGCCTAAACACATTAGTTTCCAATTTCGATCTGGTTTGAACAGCGCCTATCTTATCATAACTTTGACTTGACAAATGAGCCCGTACTCTGAAGGGACCTTTCAACCCTGTAGTAGGGCCTTCCCCCTCAAGAGGTGTCTTGGATGTTGCTCCAATGGTTGACTATGATAAATGACCTCGGTTCATAGGGGCGTTGATAAAAAATGCTCTTTTAGATTTACTCGTAAAGAGTTTTATTTTTGTATATGTTTATACACTGTACAATCGTGTGAAGTAAATTGTATGTATACAGACAGACTGACTGCACGAATTACGGAGCGAGCAAGCTGATGTCTTAGCCTGGGTATTGTAGGTTCGAAGCGCACACGACACAAGGCTTGAATTCTAGTGCGAGATTTGCCTTTTTACAATAAAAATAAACACAAGCAAGGATGAAGGGTGTTTTTACTGCTGTGCATACGATGCTTGAGGAAAGTTATAGGCTATATAATATCAGGTAAACTACGAACTCCGGATCGGTGCAGTAATCATAAAATTGGGTTCGTGAGAGACGATTTGTATAAAATTAATCGTACTACTTAAATCATAATATAAACACAATCAAACAGACAATAAAATAACAGCAGCGGTAGTAAATGCGGCTACTGTGCATGAGGTCTTGATTTCAATCCTGGATCGACCAAAGTTTTATTAGGTTTTTCTGTGAAGAAATTCTTAGTAGCGGTGGGGAGTCTGGAACTGCGTCCGGTAGACGGCACTAGTTATTAGTAGCACGACATTATTACGTGTGACCTTAAACTATTGCCGAAGAAATGTGGATGTAGTATATACACCTTTGCCTACCATTTCAGGGATATAGGCATATGTAAGTATGTACTACAATTCTGCAAATGCTTATGTCACTATCAGATCCAAGCAGTGATATAAAAATATACCTCATCCTTAATTCGAATGTACTACAGTCATTACACTCTCTGAGTCATGGATGGAAAGGGCGTTTCACAAGATAAGCCTTCCTTCTTTATTATAAAATCACCTACTACAAAGGGCGTGGCTTAAAATAAATAAAATTAAATGTGTTTAATGTACATGTGTGTACGAACAAACAAAACAACTTACTTTTAAGTCTGACTTGTTGGCCTCGTGGCACTGGTTTCGCTTACAATCGCGAAGGCGGGTGTGATTTACAGGCCAGGTAAACTGTAATTATATAGACAATATTATGTAATTGCCGATTTTCTGTCAGGTGATTATCAGTAACATCATCTGGTAGCACTAAGCTCGCTTCCTGGTAGGTGCAACTTATACTAAGCCGGCGCTATATAGTGTTACTAGCTGTGTCCTGCGATGTCACCTGCTTTAAATGGTATTTAGGTGTAGTGAGATTTGAATTTATATTGCTCTCATAAATAAGTGTAACTCTGTCGTTCATAAGTGTTACTTTGTGACATATACATGTGTTTAAACATATTTTATATTTACAGTTTTGCCCCGATGGGTCGTAACATAATGTTATATGGCCTATAAATTCGTTAAATAAACAGGCTATATAATGCAATATTAGTAGTTAATAATAATAATAATATAATAATATATTTATTCACCAAAAAATGTGTTTCAAATATCTCAATACAATTTTTCACAAGGCATTTATTATTATTTCTGCATTATCGATGAAGAACGGATAAATAATTCTAAGCCGCTCCTCAGCGAAGACGCAGATTTGTGAAAGCCCGAGTTCCTGAGATTATCACGTTTAAACAAATAAACGAACTCTGCAACTTTATAATATTAGTGTAGAATTGTACATATATCGTGGCCTCTACTGAATGGTGTCTATAAATAATAATATTAACAAAATAATATCAGACCTGAATATAAACTATCACACTGCTGAACACGAACTATTCTCAGTGTGAGATAAGTTAGGACATAGTGCATCAAGCTAGCCTAGTGCGGATTGGCAGACTTCACGAATCTTCAAGAACATTATGGAAAACTCTCAGACATGCAGATTTCCTCACGTTGTTATCTTTCAACGTTGAAGCGAGCAATAAATTATTAATTAATTTGGGATCGGACTCGAGACCAGTCCAACGGTCTAGACTATCATTATCTATAAATGTAAACTCATAAATATGGCAGCTTGTAATAAAAGGTCACCACTTGTACTGCACCGTGCCAACCTCATTAACGACTACGCATACTTTAAGTTAACTCTCGATTACAACATATTGCTATAAAATAATGTACTTTATAGCATACAAAATGTGGTTGATTTTCATTTGTAGCTTTCTCTGCAAATTAGTACCCTTTCTTTCTAAGTTGTGTGTAGTAATCTCTAATTCTTAAAACAATAAAATAGTAAAATTATAATATTTGCGATTGATGGTTGTCGCGCGTATTTTAGAGAGAATACATGCTTTTTTAGTTATTACATAGTAATTATTGAATATTCAATAAAATTAGTAACTGCTCCAAAACGGCAGACAGAGATATACTACATCCACATATGACCAGCTATCGTTATAGGCCTTACGTTAGAGGAAGCGAAACTGTTGCTTTATACCTGGCACATTTCCAGACTACTACTGTTGCTACTAAAAATTTCTTGGACAAGACATCAAACCCGAGACGACATTCATTTACACCATCGTAAAGTAAACTCTTGTTGAACGTGCCAATTTATTTTCCGGGAACCCAATTAGTGGTTATAGTCCAATTAGTATACCGAAAATCAAAATATTGCTCACTTATTCCGCTGATAACGGGCAGTCATTCAACTCGTCGACGTCCCATGAAGTTCATCATTAATCTTCAAGTAGATCAAAAATGTAAACGGAAAGGTTTGTTAACAAACTTCAACTAGACTGCTTCTGTACTTATTATGACTGTTTTAATTGCTTAAAGTTTCTCCTATTTTAAATGAAATATGTAATGTTATTTTTTTAAGGAATAAACCTTATTGCAATGACAAATACCTGACAGGACAATCTCATAGCACTTATTCAACCCAGGAACGACTCTGGAATGGTTCAATCCTTGAAAGATTAATGTCAACAGCTGACCATGTAAGGTAACCCTAATAAGCTTCCTTCGCGGTAACCTCAAAGTCTATATACATACATATATTCAGAAGTACAGATGCAATCTTACACAGGCAATAACTAAAGCAATTAGTTCCTGAACAATAAAATACTCCATAAATGGTGGAATACGTAAATAATCCACGTAAGAGAGCTGTATTTTTATATAGCTTTTGCTCGCGATTTCGTTTGCTCGGGCACAGTTTTGTTCTGGAAATACCCTATGTCTTTTCCTGTACCCTTGACAGCGTGGATGCAAAATTTCATGATTATAGGTCTAGTAGTTAAGATGTAAAATTATAACAAATAAACAAACTCCCATTCGCTTATACAAAGTGGCGCAAATGTTATCACATTAATTGATACCACATACTACATGGTATTCTTTGACGATTTACGAATTATGAACAAAATGTATTCATTAGTTTAGCTACAGGACATTTTTTGTTTTCATAATTTAGATTAATTAATTATTTAAAATAAAATTCGCAGTGCGCGCACGTCACCGTCATTCCTACGACTTTGCTTGTTAATTTCATCAAGTTTTCGTGCTCTTACCAAGTTGTATTCTTACCCGCACTCTCGTAGTGGCCGTTATAATATGGCAACATTATGTTTTACAAATTAACTGGATACAGAGATGCTACCACTAAAATAATTATCATTGGATTGATGTATCTATGTATTACGAAAAGTTTTGATTACACGCATGGCGTAGCGGACGCCTCGCCACTGCTACCGCAACAAGGGTTGCGATTTCAATTCCTACACAGACCATTTATTTGTGTTATCCGCAAATAATTTTTCTGAACCTAGGTTAATTGTATGTTCGTGAAATTCACTGCAACATATGGCTAGAGCCCAAAAGCGTGCGTTGTCTTTTAAAGGAATTAGAAAAGAAAGAGCGTGTGTCCTCTGGACTGAGTTTCGTTGGCGGCCAATTTTAATAAAAAGAGTTCAGCTATTTGTGCAGAAATATGTCCTCCCCTGCTCATAGTGTGGGCACAAACACAAATGCACTCTTCACTCACTCAGTCTAATAGTCCGATGGGATGGCAATATAACACAACCGATGTGAGATCAATGAGCTTTACGTGCTTTCTATGGCACGTTGCCCTCATAAAATAATTACCAAAGCCATATCGTTTGTTGTAATTAAACTATTTTATAAATACTAATTTTATCGCGTCGTTTATTTTATAACACTCTTATTACATAATTTTGAATCTATAAAACTACTATTGTTAAACTTTTCTACTAATTAAGCTATTTAAATTATTCAACGGTTTAGATTTAGGTTTACACTAATAATAATAGTGATTTGAATAAACCCCGCGATAATTAGTTTCATTTGAATGTATAACATTCGCGTAAACGTTAGATAATACCATGTCGTTTGGTTAAACTGGGCTCTACCTTGGCCATTGTTGTACCTATGCATTTCTGGATTTCTATCTGAATTATTTTCTTGTTTCGTCCTTTTTAGACCCCTTTTTTACGTAGTCGGGTTATAGTTTTTAAACTATATTTTTATTATGTTTTGGTGGTGCAGCGTTAGTGGTTTATACAACCACTTTGCATAAAATCTCGGGTTTAATTCCAGAAGTATCATTCTATTTTCTTTGTTGTGTCCTCGGGAAGTGTCGAGTAGTATTTTTCTTTAAGCAATTCTAAGAGTCTGGAACTGTGACCGGTAGAACAGATCGCCCTCTATTATATGCGAACTTAAATCAGAAGTGGCAAAATGTGTCCCTTGTAGAAAGCTCTATTCTATCAGCTTATGATTATTATGAACTGTAGCTTGCGTTGTAGATACTGCGGCTCTTTTTTGAGGACAAACCCAGAAGAAGTTATTTTAACAAAAGGTTGGTTTTTGCTACAAGGGTCTTCACTTACTATCAGGTGAGCTGTATGTACTACATGTAACTGTATCCACCACTTGCGTAGCATAAAACATCCATTATAAAAATACAATATCCACATGAAAGTCCAATAGCAATGACTCGAAGGTCGTCCCCACAGGGCAAATGAGAAACGGAATAATCAAATACGTCATTAGTCCCTAACAAACAAATAAATACGTAACTCGTATCATTTCGTGAATTACACAAATCGTGTATCACATTTATTTCGTATCGCGTATTTCGACGTGTTTCTACGTCCCATTAGCGTTCCGACGCATATACTCGTTGGCGATTTTATTTATGTTCGCTTGTTTAATGCAAATGTGATCGACTGGTGATTTTAGCGAGTAATTATTAAGTTGTATATGACGTCATTATTAGATTCTATAAGCCGATGAGTGGACGGTGGGTTTAATGGAAAATTAAGTCACGTACAATGAATTACGTATGGACTATTAACGTAGTGATCAAAACTGTTTGTTTATTTTACATTTATGTAAGCAAATAGTCAGATTTCGTGTTGCTTATAAAATTCTGCTAACAGGTACCGTGATCGGGATCTGGGATTCGAACCCAGGGTCTCATCGGCTGCAAAGTTAAAATATAGGACCAATTATGCAGTCGCAAGGTTTACTTTACTTAAAGATCTTATTTATTTAATGAGTTGCTTAAAGCAATAGTAAAATATATCTATTATATAAAACGCATTTATTATACAATTAAAAAAAAGGATTTGATAGGCTAAAAGTCTGCTCTAGACATTTTTAAAAAGTAATCTATATAAGATTACTTTTAAAAAATGTCAAGAACAGACTTTTAGCCTATCAAATGCTGTTGTTTTATTATTTTCCTTAATTTTGCTCTCACTAAGATGAATATTACGATGAAAGACGAGACTTTTAAAGGACTGCAATCTTACGCGCATGGCTACTGGGCACAGTTTCAGAGTCGGTTTTATCTACGGAAAGTTTCTTAACAGAAAATCGCAATTTGGCTTTCCATATCAAAATCGAAAACCAGTTGCATGCCATTGCGGCACCGCGACAGGAAATATTAGTCGAAATGTTATAAATTTATAATATAAGTCCTATTTATAAGCTGGTCCAGTTGCGTGGCGGGGCCTCTTATAAATATTAGAATTGTCATGCAACTGGCAGGCATTAGGTACACTATGGTTCACCACGCTTGTTCAGTGCGGGTCAACCAGACTAAACACATCGTCAAAAACATTATGGAGAACTTTTAAACTTTTTACCGTGGGAAAGCTACGCTTCGGCGCGAATGGGCCGGCTCAACCGGAGTGATACCACGGCCTCACAGAAAACCGGCGTCAAATAGCGCTTGCGTTGTGTTTTGTCGAGTGAGTGAGGGTACCGGAGGCCCCCCTACTGGAGGGGGGAGAGGGAATTTAAAAGGCTGGCAACGCATTTGTGACTCCTCTGGTGTTGCGGGTGTCCGTAGGCGGCGGTAATCGCTTACCATCAGACGATCCGTCGGCTCGTTAGCCGTCTACACCATAAAAAAAAAACGTCGGATTCTTCAATATGGTTTCTATTACTGTTAAAGCGATAATTGACTATTTAATGTCTTGACCAAAGCTGATGCCTATACATAATTTTGCTTCATTTGTCTGGGTGCCAGCTACTTCAATAATTATTCAGCACATAACTTCGTAAAGTCGGAGGTGCGTACCGTGGAATCGAACTCGTGGCCTTTTACTCGTCTCGGACTGACTCAGAGGGGTCTAGTGGAATACCGTTAAACTACTCACTCACTCGTCTTTTGCCGCTGCAGAAGCACCAAATTAATAATTCTGCTTTAGAACAATAACACTGAAATACAATTGGTGATCAAATATGGGCAATATTGAACGCAATCAGTGTACCGTGTGCTATGGAATAAGTCATCACGTTTAATAATACGAATCGCGTTATGGCGGCCATACGGGCACCGCGTTCGGCCATGCGCGGTTTTGTATAACCTTATGAATACAGCCGCATTTTATTTACATGGGTCAATAAGGGTAGCTGCCGTACCAATATGTTCACCGGAGTTTATTTTGTTTTGTATCTTCCTGTATACGTCTTAATACTTTTAGTATAAACCTTTGAGGTTTTTGGAACACTTTATCGTTTAAAAAACAATAGGAATAAATCCCGAATCACGGGACCTATACCTATACTCAAACCTGAGGCAAGCATTTGTGGATAAATTTTTTTTCCCGTGTGGAATTCGAACCCACACTCGGCGTAGTCGCAGCAGGGAGGTTACCACTTACACCAATTCCAAATGCCTGCAATTGGCTTTATACAGCGAATGTCAAGCAGAGATCTAGATGTAAAGCATCCTCAACAAGTGCCATTCAAAATTTTTGTCAATTTTAAATTGCAGACTGTTTCGGTGGTGACTTGTCATGAACGCTACTACTGTACATGAGGTATCAGGTTTGATTCCTGGACCCGAGGCTGGACTAAGTAATATTTGTTCTTCTGTCAAGAAATTCTCAGTAGCAGCACAGAGTATGGCGCTTCTGAATTACCTGGATTATAATTATAAAAAGCTTAATGTTGTCAATCATTTCGTATGTAGGTATAAGTTAGCTAGTCCTAGAAACTACAAGTGGTACATAGGTTTACAGAAAACCTGTTACTATTGTTACTACATTCACTTTGTATGTAAGAATTCGGAAGGCGCCCAAATCTACTCATGCCATTACTTTTTTTTATTTTGATCGTGTCGCGGCGTTGTGATTGTAACGGACCTGATGGAGGGTCCATTTACAGTCCAGAGACAGTGACGACGAGGAGAATATAGATGACTTCTAGCCATCGTCAGTGACAAGCCGGTCTGACCAGATGCTTCATCACACTACGTTTGAAGGACCCAATGTCATAGAAGGGAGGGAACACATGTGCCGGAAGATTATTCCAAAGTTGTATGGTACGGCATAAGAAGGAATTGCTGTACCTTTTGGTGCGTGACGGGATTGTGCTAACCGTCCATCCGTCTTTCATTCCAACGGGAATTCCTTTTCTTTCACCTTAGTCAAATTGCGATGTGTGACTGCACGAATGACTTAGTGGTTAAAGTAGTCGCCTCGCCACTGCCGCGGCGGTGAGTGTTATGGATACGTTCATTCGAGACAAAAAATTGTGTGATCTACGAATTGTTGTTTTGGGTGTTCTTTATGTCTGTTGTTTAAACGTTAGTCCTCCGTGACACAGGACTTATTCCAACTGCGGGAGTAGTACTTTTTTTAAAAGTCCATTTCATGGTTAACTATTTAGCACTCCTAGAATTGCAAGCGTTGAACTGTAACATTTTCATACACTTTGTTGTTAAAAAATAAAGTCAATATTCATGGTTCTTATACACAGGGATAGATAACGAATTATAACAGTTTGCTGTCACTGTAATGGGTTCCCACTATCTGGCAGAATCTTGATGCTCCGGAACTTATTTGGCATAACATAGTTGGCATAATTACCTTTGGCAGAATTAATACTGCGTATAATTTCGTTTAGCATAACGTTCATTTAGATCAACAATTATATGGTATAATTTCACTTAGCAAACTATGAAGATAGCAGAATTTCATTTGAAATAATTTTATTAGGCATATTTCTATTGAATGGCATTTTAACCTTAAATTAAAATTAGAATATTGCCTTAAAAAATTGTACGTGCTGTGCTACAAAAGATAGTGACAGAAACGAATCGCTGCAAACCGGACTCCACGTAGTCTAGTTTGTCCTAACCCTAAAGTGTAATTTAAAATCGCGTAGGTGCGTGGGACCGCCGGAGCTCCGCAGCGCCGGAGCCGTGTCAGAAACCATGCCTGCTGCATGCATTCAAATTATACTGACTAGATGATATGATAGATCAGTCTCTCAATTATTATGGATATGAAAGTATGCTAAAAGATGATTCTAACTGTAAACTTTCTGAGATATGATGGTTCTACCTTTTAATGACTATATATATTAAATGTATGCCAAAAGACGATTCTGACTATGAACTTTCTGTGATATGATGGTTATACTTTTTTATTATTATGGATATGAAATGTATGCCTAAAGGTGATTCTGACTTACAAAATTATGAGTTTTGAATGTATCATAAATGAGTGTATGACAAACGATTTTCTGCGAAATGAAGTTTATGCTATCCGTTGTTATGCAAAACAATATTATGACATAAAAAGATGTGCCATAAAAGGTACCCCACTGTAATCATATCTGCAGAGAGAACATTTAATAGGAATTAATTATAAGTAATCAGCCGCGCGAATATTCATTCAACATGTGCCTTCAATACATCTACATTCAATGCAATTACCGAATAAAATATTACGTATCAAACATGATTTTGGTAGTAAAACACTGATGCTTTTTAATGGTGAATGAACGTATGGCTAAATGGTATAAGTGGTCACCTCGCCTATACGCCTACTATACTGCGCCAAGTGTTGTGGGTTCGAAAACCACACGGTATAAACCTTTCTACTATATACATACGTACATTGTCTATGGTCCATATATCTTTCAATTGGTAAATATGTTGACTATAGACTAAAAATTGATGAAACAAAAAGTTACGTAACGTAAAACGTTTGTAACTTGTTTAACTTTTGAACAATCCTTGCAATAGCTTCAAAAAGACGCAATTTATTACTTTATACATCAATAATATTATCTAGTTCGCTCTCTATCTATCCCTCTCTCAAGTTATTATGTTATTTAAACGTTTTTCAACATTAATATGCCTCAATCTCCTTTTAACTGAGATATAGGACCATTTTGTCCTCGTAATTACACAGATGATAATAGGTAAATGACACATCACTAATAGCCGCCAACTTGTTTGCTTCATTACTATGCAGGCAGGTATGCCACAAAACAATTTTTATTATAAAACCACAAGAAAACTCCAAGCAATTATGTAAATTCATTGGTTAATAGCATTTGCCGTATTAATCCACCCCATAACGATTAAATTATAAAGACAACCGTCCAATAAAATATTTAAAAGTTGCATAAAAGCAGAACAGAATAAGGAAAATTCAAGACCCTTCGACAAGTTTAGGACCACGTTTCTAATCGATTCAAATCGATTACTTATCTATTTCAGCAATTTCGAATTGATACTAAAGTTGGATGTCACTATATATTATAGTCGTAATCAATCATATTTTTAATTTCAATCGATGTCATGTAGCGAATTATACTGGAGCTGTTAAAATTTATAGCGGTTGGCAATATGCTATTTCATTCCATGAAATACGTATTCAGTTTTATCATACGTTCGATTAATCTATGTCACAGCTAAAGTTTCAGTGTTAGATTCTTTGCAGTGTTGCGACGAAATTACGACAGCGTACGACAAACGAATCATATTTTAGGTAATCGAGATTGATGGCGATTAGTTGAAGTAATAATAAAATAATGTATGTTTTGTTGTGTGCAATACGATCATTTAGAAGTATTTATTTGTATTCTTAATGAGTATAATGAGGCATAAAACAAGACATACCAAGAAGGACAGAGATAGGTATATGAATATTGTTTGCGTATATAAGACGACAAGTGAATGGGAACAATGTTAACAAGTTGACTTGACTACATCAGAAATATTCTGTCTGCCCATGCCCAGAAAAAGTACCCAAACCCCATGAAAAAGTTATAAGAATGAATAAAGGAAACGATGCCGTGATCATATCAGGTGTTTAACCGTACTTTGCCAACGCCTGGCCAACCGCTGGGAAAAGGCGTGAGTGGTATGTGCAAATAAATTATAAAGTAAAGTGCAGCTTATAAATTTAACAAAGTTAATAAACAAGCTAACGCCTGATGGTAAGCTGTTATTGTATTCGTTGGAACCTTGAATTACCAGAAGTATATCTCGCGTTGCCGTCCGAAGAAAAACAGATTAAAGGAAAGGTACGGTAAAGGTAGGTTTGTACCGGACAATTTGCAACGTCGATGTTATTACTCTTACGCCGGTACTTCTTTCTTGGGTTAGCTATGGCAATGATTAAATTATAAATATATAAATAATCAAATTATTCGACACTTTGACGAATATTTGAATGCTTTAAAGTTTGAAATTTATTGATTATTTGATGACGTATTAGTCCCACACTAATACAAATGCGATACTGCCGTTCGATTTGTTGTTCGATTCACGTGGCGTAAAGTATGAGCTTTACATTGTTAGGAGGATGACAAAAAAATGGGGTAGGGAATAGAAGCAATGGCTAGCTCTACCACAAAATATATACTTGTTTTATATTCCTATAGTAAGGATATACCTATAATATATTCCGATAACCCTTGTCGGAAATCTCAAAACTAAAAGAACAGCAGAATATTCGAGTGCCAGAGTTTGTGCTCCTGTGATGAGAAAGTCTCACTGAAAACTTTACTCACCGTAGAAACACAAGCTTACTCAGTCGCATACAGGTACTTTCTCAAGCTTAGGTAAGTGAAAATGTCTATTTTAATGTCTCACAACTCTATCCTCGAATGGATAGGTATAAATTTTACATTTCGCCAACTATGAATTTAGGTCCCACGTAATATAGGTTAGCCCAAGATTTAAATGTATATTTAGTTTTATAATCAGTACTTCAGAACTACACATATCTACGTATATTTTATACTTACTATAATCTGAGCCTAATTAAAACCTCATAACATCCATAAAATCCTAAAAAAACAACAGAACTACGGCGCAGAAATAAAATCTTATCGACAAATCGTCCGCACACAGCCGGCCTACAGCCCTCAGGGTTGCCACTAATGGCTGTTTAATAAAGTTTGCCATTAAGACATTCAATTAATATAACTACCTTAAAGGTGCTTATAAATTATCGTATCGTGATTACTGTCGTATTTTAATGTTTTATATTTTTGTTTGGCAATTTTATTATGCGGTTATTAATCGGCGGCAATAAATTCGAGCGGTGGTAAGCGGGTGTACGTTGCAATGTGTTGTGTATCGAAGGGTATCGTTCTTTGTATAACATTGTAAATGTCTTGTTAAAATAAAGGCTAAATTTAAGTCTATGATCTTAAAGATGACTTGACTCCACGGATGGTGTAGTGGATTAAGTGGTTGCCTCGGAATTGCCACTGGTCCGAGTGTTGGGAATTCAACACGGGACAAATTTGTGATTCACAAATGGTTGTTCAGAGTGATCTTTGCGTCCGTTGTTTGAATGTATGTAAACTTCTCTGCAGCACAGGAATTACTTCTAGTGCGGCAGTTATCTTTTAAGAACAAAAAAGAAGATTCTTATGTCAGTTTTTCCTAACAAAATATAAGTTAAAAGTTAAGAACATTACCATTTCTTGCTTGTCTTTTTTGGTAAACAAACAAATTCATTATAAAATCGTTCAGTGACTGCTTTCCGACTATATTCGTTCTCCAAGAAATAGAGGTGAATAGAAAAGAAAGACGATACATAGAGCTGGGTCTCTACGTGTTGCCTCTAGCTAGTCTTATTTATAAAACAATTATTACATACTAATAAGTATGCCATAACTGTTTTTGTAAAAGACAAGTAAGTAAGAGACCTATTAAAATGTGAAGAGAAAACCTAATACCACTATTCAAGCACAATGAAACCAGATATGGTTTAAGTTCCACATAAAGAGGAGAAAGGAATTTACTGCCGTCCGCGCATAGTTCTAGAGTCTAGACTGCCTACTGCGACTTTGTCCAATCCGAAACTTTAACTTGAGACTTCGGTTCTATAGACGTGAGACAATGCATGTAAGGACTAAATCTACAACCTTCGTTGCTTTGTTCAAAGCAAGTCATGTTTTAATAATACTACAAGAATATGATATTACGTAGAAATACTTCAGTTCTTAAAATATCACTGTTCTTTAAAGGAATGTTACCACAAGTTATATAAAAAATTAGCACATAAAGTAGGGACTTTTTAGTGAGAGAAAATATCTAGTTCCACAGTGCATGAGACAAAAGTTAATCTTTTTCTCAACATTCACTGTACTCAACATTGGTACTATTCTCACTGTAGAATGTTGAGAAAAAAAATTGTATTTTACTCATCCGCCCAATGGCCATTTGCACTTTTATTTGACATGACACGCGTTCTTACACACGGTATACTGCATCACTGAGTAAACTAGGGACAATTTGAGGGCGTATCTTAAGTAATTGGTACAGTTCCAAAT
Source organism: Catocala fraxini (assembly GCA_930367265.1). Classification (NCBI taxonomy): domain Eukaryota; kingdom Metazoa; phylum Arthropoda; class Insecta; order Lepidoptera; family Erebidae; genus Catocala; species Catocala fraxini. Next base: position 13,774,366 of record OV884049.1, on the reverse strand, counting down.
ATGTATGTAACTTTTTTCTGGGTAAAAGGTACCATGTGTCCTTTTCTGATCCCTTGACGACGTGTATGCAAAATTTCATGATGATTAGTCGGGCAGTTAAAGCGTGAAAGCGTAACAAACATTGGCATTTATAACATTAGTTAGGATGTTAGGGCAAATAGGACGTTAAATTATATTAATAAATTGATATAATAATGGAAAACGGATCATACCCGCCTCTCACATCGAGAGAGGGTCTCGCCTCGCTGCTTTATCAAATGTCATTCGTTTTCTCGCTTGAGTCTCATATGGTGGACTCGCTCGGGCTGTTGACAGGGAATCCACATCCTGCGACATCTTATTGAAATATTTGCAATAAGGTTTTCTTTTATTATATATGAGGGTTCATTTTTTAATTGTATATATATTTCTCTCGTTTATTCATTCACGTTATATATACATATATTGGCAATGATGATAATAGTGATACCTTGTTCAATCTATGTTTTTACAAACAAAAAGATTTTCTAGGTATGCCTGTTCGTTTACATCTGTGCCAATATTATAGGGAGTTAATATATTATATTAATTATATAATAATAATTACTACACCTATTGTCCACATAAATGATAAAATGTGCAAGTTAATCACTTAGGCGGGTTTTACGCATCCTTTAAAGGACTGACGCAAGCTACCCACGCAAGTATCCTGTATGATTAACTGGTGCATGTATTCCGCGCAAGTAACTTAAATGTAACCTTCGCCAGCTACTTGCGTTGCGTACAAGTCTCATTATTTATTAAGACTACTTCTGAATTAAGGCGCAAGCCATAAGGCTTCGCCATAAGGCCGAGGAGACATTTTAGACATATTATTTACGGACACAATTTAAACTACATCCTAACATACAAACTACCAGACTAGGAGCATTAATTTGTGGATCACTCAAATACCTGGAAAGTAGAAACCAGCGAAGTGACAGCTTGCCTGTTACGTCATCCGAGCAGTACTTATAGGCAGCTATTCTTTCCAAGACTATCAAACATAGGCTATGTTTTAATAAAATTTTAATATTAAAATTTTGATGGAAGACCTAGGCGAACGTTTCTTGATCAGATCGGAGGCGTTCTGGACAAAGGCCAGGTTAAGAGCACCTTGAACCGACGGGCGTGTATGAGGAATGTGATGAAAGTGAATGAAGCCAGAGAAGTGTGTCAAGATCGTAGCAAATGGAAATCCGTAGTCTCTGCCTACCCCTCTGGGAAATAGGCGTGAATCTATGTATGTATGTAAATTTTGATATACAGCGCGGCGTTGGACTTTCCCGCAGAGGTCTTGAGTTCGATCACAGAACACATGCCTCTGGCTTTTCGAAGGTATGTTTATATTAAATAGTTATTTATCGTTTGCTTAAATGGTAAAATAAAATATCGTGAGGAAACCTGCACGTCTGTTAGTCCGTTATAATGTTTTCGAAAATTTCACGTATCTTCGAGATTGCCAACCCGCATTGGATCAGCCTGGTGGACCGTGGTTGTAACCCTTCGCACCATGAGAAAGTCCTGTGCCCAGCAGTATGACAGTTTATATACAGAGCTGATATTATTATTTAATTAAAATATAAATTATAGGAAATCCATTATCAACGCTACATAATGTCCATAGACATAAAATTACATAGCGCGGCTTATACCTCCTATCATTTAATCCTATAAAATATGGAATTAATTTTTAAAATCTACTAAGCTTATAGTACAGTTGGATTATGATACCCTAATCGGAATGATCCATTAGTGATATCCCCCAATAAGATCTAAATTCTGTCAAATACGATTCGGGCCAACTGCGATGCTCTCGTTAGACCAAGTACGGCATGTGTACACATACAGCGATGCGGTTGATGAAATATACGTGCTGGTTGCCTTAGCTAATGTATGAGACCGCTGTGCGTAAGGTCTTGGGTTCAATTCCCGGGTTGGGCTATATATTAATAGTCTTTTTTAAGATATTATCAGTAGCTTCACGAAGCTTGCCTACTACACCTTCTGGAATACAGGCGTGAGACTATATATGTATATATGTTAAACTGATAAATCGGTTCCATTAGAGGCACATCAAGCATAGCGGGCAAGCGGTTGCCTTGATTCTACCACCGCATTGTCTACCACGTAATAGTGAGGTGTATATCTTCTACTACCTGGCAAATTGCCAGTATACATGCTGCTATTTAAATATTCTTTTCCAAAATTCCTAATAACTTTTCCCGACTTGGCAAAGATAAAGCGAAACAATAGCTTTATTATAGCTATCGGTAGACGACATGACCGCCTAAAGCTGGACCACAATGTGGTGTTGTTACAAAATACTGCGCTTTCCTAATCCAGTACTAGACTAAATGCACAACACACAATACCGGTGCGGTATCCAACGTAAATGTGCTTTATTTTGCATTACAGGGAAACACATACATATTAACTAGCTACTGCCCCTGGCGACGCCTGTAGTAGTGTAGATACGACGTTCTATAACAACGTCATCTTCCTTTAAGTTGTTGGAACTAAAATATTGTAAAAAGCGAGTCTCTGTTTTCCCCCTAAATAATGGCAATAGACCAATAAACACTTTGGATATCTTAACTAATGTTATAAATGCGAATGTGAGTTCGTTTGTTACGCTTTCAAGTCTTAACTACTTGATCGATCATCATGAAATTTCACTTATCGTGAACGGTCAAGTAAAACAGCTATTATTTACTTAAATTTTTTATATACAACTTGTTAAAAGAGTAAATTTGACTTTATTTGTCCTGTTCAATGGTTCCCATGGGAATAAATGGACACAAGCAAAAGTTTATTCAGCTTGCACGTGCAATACAGTCAAGTCCACTTTCCCATACAATAAGTATATAAGACTGCATTCGTGGCCACAATAACTTCACAGAAGTACATACAGGGTGTGACTAATGTCAGCTAATAGTGCGAATTTATCACAGCGCTATTTGTAGTGGATAACGTAGCTGCTTTGTTTTTGTTCGAAAGTGTTGTTGAGTCGCAGTTACTGCGATATATTGAGAAGACATCAGTAGTGTATTACCGACTGCAAAAAGAAGCAGCTATCATAGCTGCTAAGGACAAGGATGGTCTCCTAATCTTTCTTTTCTTCCTTCGTCCGTAGGGTTTTCAGCTTTCTATCATTTTTGTAAAGCAAAGCATTAGACGCAAAATTCAAAAGTCAAATTTTAAGCCCTGTATGCATGAATAGCTTAGTTGGCAAAGCGACGACACGGTTCGTCGAGGTCGCAGATTCAAGTCCTGCTTTATGGTGCTTTATGGATGTCTTGTGTGTGTCACTATGTGTGTAAGATATTTACAAAATCAGTCAAATCAAAAATAGAACTATTATTATATATTCAAAATTAAACTACTTTATACGGATTTTATCACGTTGTTTTTTTTTTTATACTACTAAGGTGGCAAACAGGCATACGGCCCACCTGATGGTAAATGGTCACCGTAGCCTATGGACGCCTGCAATAGCAGATGCATCACTTGCGCGTTGCCGACCCTTTAGGAAAGGAGGAAGTGGGAAGGAGAAGGAGAGGGACGGGGGAAAAAGAGTAATTGGGCCTCCGGCACTCTCACTCACCGAACGAAACACAACAGTAGGAATACTGCTATTTCACGTCGATATTCTGTGAAGGGTAGTCCTCCCCGATCGAGCCGGCCCATTCATGCTGAAGTTAGCGAGGCTCTACTACTCAAAAACTGATTATCGGGGATGTCCCATGTTCACGAAGAGGCTGTCTCCCCATGAACATGAATGCTAAAAAGGAACCGAAACGTTGGAGAATGTGTAAACTTAAATAGTTTTTGTAATTTAATTAGCTTAAAAAGTACTAAAGTGTAATAGTAATAAAGTGTTAAATAAACAACTCGATAAAATCTGTATAAAGTAGTTTAATTTTTAATGAAAAACATCCGTGTAAACGTAAGACAATTTTACTATTATATATTTGCAACACAACGGTTATTTTGCTATTTTATACAGGGTCTGTCGTAAATAATGGATAACCCGTTAGCTGGAGGTTAACCAGTTATCAGGCAGTAAGAAAATAATATTTTTATGTCAGGGTTGCCAACAGCGTGAATTTCAATTGGTTGCCATTTCAACAAAATTAGTTTTTTTGGGTAATTCTTTTGCCATCGTACTTGCGAATACTTGTATTATTTAATTTAACTACATTTTTAGGCGTCATTAACGTAAAACAGTATCAAAATTAACATTTTAATCAATTTCTTAAAATTAATCTTTCCGTACGTCTAGTTTTAACCACTGACTGTGACAAAAAAAAATATGGCAACCCTGACATAAAAGTATTATTTTCTTACTGCCTGATACCTGGTTAACCTCCAGCTAACGGGTTATACATTATTAACGATAGACCCTGTATGTGCAAATAAGGTCTACAGTCAACGTCTCTGTGCACAGTGCCGCTATTACTTGGACTCCACCTTACTCCCAGCAGCAGTTCTCATATCTCTCTACAGAATGGCTTCGGTGGTACCGGGTTTGGTCATAATTAGTATTGAAGCTACCGCCTTAGTTTAGTATGTACCCAATATTCAATAAACCTAGGCCGAAGCGCTAATGGTAGTAAGCATGGGAAATTATTGAATTAAAGCGGAAGCCATAACATATGTTTATAGCTAAACATATTGTCTATGTTTGACGCCCGGGTCAGGCAGTGTGTTATGCAACTTTTTATTTACCTACATATGTTTACAAACAAATAAATATATGATTGATTGTTTGATATTAATTTTTTTGTTAGGTAATTATCTGTAGCAGCACGGGCAACCCCAGAGCGCGTTTTGATAAGTTTAGCAGAAGGATAATCTATAACCTAAATTAAACAAGTGAGAAACGGCAATGAATTGCCGTAAATATTAGAGTTCGAAAAAATGGTTCAAGTAATATGCAAAGGTCACGTGATACCACGTGACCTTGAGGTCAGAGGTCAAAGGTCATACTCATTTCGGGGATATATTGACTGTGCTGAGTCGAATGGCGTTGACCACGAGTCTCTAGCTCTTACGGTTCTTGAGTTGGAAGTTGTATAACAGACGGACGGACAGACGGACAAAGCTGTTGTATAAGAGTTTTTTTGAACTCTAAAACGATATAAAGAGAAATGCCCTTTGCTGTTCACTGAGCACAGTTCCAGACTACATGCTGTTACTAAATAGTTCTTAAAAGAAAATCCCGATAACATTTTGCCCTAGCTGGAAATCAATCCCGAGACCTCAAACACAGCAGTCGCATACACCTGACGCACCACCCGAAGAGTCAGTCCCGAAATAAAGCGAGCAATTTATGTATGCATGTTTACCTTTTAACCTTTTTCCAGTTTCATGTCTTTCTCAACGATAACGGGTTGAGTTGTAAAATGTTTATAGTTGTCATTGTAGCTTGTACATTTAGCACTATTGTCAATTGAACCTTATCTATGTCATTAAGTAGAAAAGGAATGGTTGTAGATTTGTCTATACTAACTAGATTATGCGACTTTGCTCGTGATAATATACTGCCAATAAACGAATTTTATTGTATCTGAGGATCTGTGATGTGTTTGTGCGTGTGCGCGTGCGCGTGTATGTTTCTCAGGATTATTGCGTGTATTTTGGTTTTTGTTTTCATTATGTTATACCGTGGGGCACAATACATTTCTTAAATATTTGCCTGATGCACTCAAATAAACTTAAATTAATTAGTTAGCTGAATATAGCAGTGACGGCATTCAACATTTAACTGGACAAACTATTTAAAGTTTTGTATAGTAATCTTCCACAGCAGAACTTACTTATACTTACTTAATTTTATATATGCATGCGTCAAGGAGTCAACTCGTCTTTAAAGTAACTGAGCACCACGGTGAGTAATATTTTAAGATATATTATAAATAAACCTAAGATACAATCCGTATAGACTAGTTGAATTATCTGACGAATTCTTCACGGCCTAAACTAGTTAGTTATGTTACCATTTTATAATGAACTAGCGGTCGCCAAGTGGTCGAAATTCACTTTGATTTAAATTTTAAGTTTGATCGTTATTAAGGTTTTATTATCTATAACTATACCCTTATAATCACATTTTTTTGTTTAGTCACCTACTCTACATACATAGTATGTGACCATAGTTACGAAGAATTGTACGACATCACAAACAATGTCAAAATATTAAGAACGTGATTCGACTTCTTGTGTCAAATGCATGGTTGTCGCACACAACAGTTGTAGTATTTTTCCATTAATTTAATGTATTTCTAATGCATATTTTATAAATATATTAAGATTCGCCACTTCTTCTCCATATAAACATTAACTGTGCCAAATTTCATACTCCTTCGACCGCGCAATTTTCGTAAAAAGGGGCACAAAGTTTTTACTTCACGTATTAATATATAGGTAGGTATAGATAACATGTCTTTATTTTTCTTTCCACAATATAAACAAGGTTACAAAATCTTTATTACTTAATTGATAAAACATATTATGGTAGAATGGTGCCTAAACTAGGCTGAAACCTGTATATCAGGCCACCAGATATGTATAAATATTTCAATATAGAAAATTTCCATATCCTAGATTTATTAATTATTTACCAATTATATTTTTTTATACGTTTGGTAATATTTAAGGTCAATATTAGTGTAGTAATACTTATTACTTCAATAGAATAAACTTCGTACTTGCTAAAGAAATATTATATAAATGTGACAGAAACATTCTTGCCTTATGCGCTAATCCTGTCTAGATCTTCCAACAGCTTTATAATAAAACAGTAAAACCACTACTTCATTTAACTACCAAATTTGGCCACCGAATATCTAAAAAATCATCTCCAGAAAGCAGATGCTTTCATCGACATCATAAAAAACTCGCATTAACGACAACCAACGGAATCTAAATAAAATAACAATGGTAGAAAAGTTATATCATTTTCGGTTTATGAGTAAGTCGTTCGGCAATGTAATGTTAATAACGTTCCCGGGCACAGGGCGCCTCTCAGAACGACAGCCCGGTAAATGTTAGAGCCCTATAAAATCGCCTGATAACCGGTACAAGTGGCTATTTGAGGGTTAAATCGTCGGTCATCATATCTGGGATTATATTGGTAGAAAATATTAATACTCAATATAAAATTGAAAGCTATGTTTCGATGTTCGTTTGAAATGGTTGAGAATTATTCGTGATATGAATAAATGATTCGCATCTAATATTAATAGTAAATTAAAATGCACTGCCATTGTTGGTAGAATCATTGCTAAACGTTAAATCATAAATATAAATTATCTAGACTAGATTTCAGTAACTGTATTTTATTGCAAAATTGGTGAAAATTATATTTGAAATGTCCATAATCTGTAAAATTATAATTTTTTTATCTATTAACAACTATTTTATGTCTTAGTGGTAGTGAATGTTTATGCTATGTTAGGTCCCGGCTTCGAATATGTCAAAATAAGTTCTTAGTAGCAGTACGGCGACTGCAACTGTGCCCAATAGACGGCGCGCCCTCTAATACGTGGATCGTAAAAGACATTTCGTTAGTAAAATACTCGTAAATTCGAAAATATAGTACAACTGACACAGATATTTTATTAGATATTTTGTGGATGAATTAAAGATAAGTACAGACCGCCGAATGGATACGATTTTATAAAAATAATACTTATGTTGTAAAGCACTAAGTTTAACAGTGAAATATTACTTGTTTATTCATAGCATAATTTATGTCTCTCTAAAGGGTTCCCCGTCGTTTTTAAACCCATACTATATTAGTGTTCGTAAAAGATTTTCTCGGAGAATCGTTTTATTAAAATAAAAGCTACCACCGCCTAGAAATAATACCTGCATCGCAGAGGACTTTACAAACATTCGTACAACGAACACGAAGTACACCGAAACTCGGAACAACCATTTGTAGACACCATTCTTGTCCCTCATTGAGATTGAACAGCCAAAGCTCGGCGCGAGGAGATGATCACAAAAGCCAGTACACGTAAACAGAATATGTCAAGTAAATCTGTAAACACTCTTGTAAAATTAGTCCAGTGCTGAATCAAACAGTCTAAGACGAGTAAGACGACATAATGACGATTAACATCTAATACTCAGACATAAGGTCAACGAAATTGTGGTCACCATAAATCTCAGCAAAGTGCCCCAACTCCGCCATCCTACTCTAAGCCTAACAACTGAAGTGGACGAATGAATCTCTTTAGAATTCCCATTAATATTATATAGATCTCTGAAATCACTTTTCAGGGGAAGTTAATGCATTAAATAATTCAAAATAGTCTGATTAATAGGTAAGGCTTTGGGGTCATATTGATGTTATAGATTACGAGGTTTGGATACGCTTAAAGTTTGAGACGCTATTTGTGTTTAAAGAGGTTCTCAATCTCGCTCTAATCTTGACAGTCTGTACTACACAGACGAAGGTCATCAGTGACTTTAAAATGGATGGCTTGGTAGAGAGTTGCTTAAGTTTGTATAGTAAGTACCTACACAAAAGATTCGTATAGAATTGATAGTAACTCAAATTTTAAAACGGTGGAGGGTATGCAACTGCTTTGGAGGTCTCCAGTTTGATTCAGATATGTCAGGTAAATTTGGTTTTTCTGCCTAGATATTTTGAGTGGCACTTTGGAACACTCTCTATAAAATGGCAATAGACTAGCTACGGTGGGTCTAGAAGCATGGCTGGGGCAATGTGTGACATATTAGCAATATAGGCGTAACTGTAAAAATGGTATGTATGTATGTATGTGTTAATGTATTGTTGTAACTAAGTATGAATACAATAAATGCTCTCAAATAGTCGCACGGATTCAATAGGCCCCAAGACAAAAATATCCAAGTATGCGCGCGCTGTTTACATACTACTTATTTAATGTGTCTATGTTTAACTGCTTCCGTGGCGCAGTGGTAGTGAATGCGACTGATGTGACCTTTTTCTTTGGGGTCTAGTGTATTTGGCTACGAGCCCGTACGCCTCTTGACTTTCGCCCCTTTCATAGAAAGAAGGCGCTTCGCGGGGCTTCTATTTTTGGGCGGATTTTAAGAAGAAATCTAACAAATGCCTACTAGGGGGCGAACCTTGAGGGGCGAACGGGCTCGTAACTGTATATTTGCCTTGTTTGTAATCAATGCAATAACCGCAGCATTTGCCACAAATTAGACATTTGACGGTTCCATAAAAATAAGCATTTCTTGTATTATAGTAACTTTTAAAATGTTTGCTAGCAAAGCCCTTTTGCAGGCTCTACTACGCACTTCATGATAAAAACAACACACAACCGATTTATTCGTTACATAGAAACAGCTTTCCAGACATTCAATGCCCCTCTTACATACTTAAGCCTCGTGTATCTGAACCAATTAATCTCGATCTTCGAGACGTACCCACGTATTTTCTTCTTCAATGCAGCACGAACTTACGAAGTATATTATGCGATATATCAAAGAATAAAGGCGTCGTATAACATGTGTAGTACAAAAAAGTCATACGTTGTTCGTAAAAACTAAGTACTACTTGTTCGAGTTATAAGCTTTGGCAAGAAAAACAGCGATTTCTTTTCTTATAGAGGATCTATTAAGCTGGCGAAAATGAGGTTTTCTTTTACAGATACATTATATAATTGCTTCCAATAACAGAGGTATTGCTCAGGCATTGCCGACGCAATAAAAACGAATTAAAGATGATATAAAATCAAAGAAATAGTAGTATTTTTGTGAACTGTCCGCACACTTACCTACTAACTTGATGAACGCAGTCACAGTGTATACTGCTTAATCTTCTGTAAAAGGGTGGTGCTTCCCACTTCGCCGTAAAACAATGTGCATTACATTTATCTTAGTCTACCCTCTTAAAGATATGCAAGCGTGAGTCGACAAGTACGGTACATATTAATGTACTATGAACTATCTCTTGGTACATTATCATAAAGTACCTATGAATAAATCGATGAATGGTAATCATAGGCAAGAAAAGTATTACTTTTAAAAGAAAATAATGCCTAAAGGGTCTTCATCCATGATGTATGTAGGTAGGGTATTAAAACTTATCTTAGTATTGTTTTGTAAACTTTGAGGTATGTCGAATACTTTTCGTAAGTTCGTTTATGATGGAATTCAGAAAGTCTATGATTATATTACTTAGGTTATGTTTAGGCGTCATTTTTTTATGCTTATGCTATACCAGCTACTAAACAAATGGTCCTGCTTCATGCAATCGGTTTTCGTAATCTAAAGACGTTTCAAACACGTACAAGGCTTTATATATGTATATTTTTTGATGCAAGTTAAGTGGAAAGCTTTCCTACATTAAGAAATAGATCGAGTGTTGTCAATCTTTGTGAATAGTGTTTCTGTGACGCCAACATATGCAAGTGGCAAAGATCTGTAGTCTGGTCTTTTACGCACACCCCTGAAAGAGCCTGCAAGCCTGCCTCACCCGACACAAAATAAGGTTGTTTCCTATAATGAGGTGACACCTCCCAGTTGCATGTAGAAATATATATATACATATATATATATATATATATATATATATATATATATATATATATATATATATTTATATATATATATTTCTTATATATATATATTTCTAGACACGCAGAATACACACAATAGATATATAAATATACATTTTGTAACAATTTTGTCATAGCAATAACCGACTTCTAGTCGCGCGAAAATGAGGTGAAATGTTGAAGGAACACACAGGTCAAGTAGCAGATTTTTGACACAATATTCCTCTGTTATAATCTAAAAATCACGTAACACGAGCTTACGTTTTTGCATTTTTCGTACAAATTTACGTAATTATGTAGGCGAAAATATTAATTAATTTAAGTTTTTTAGACAGAGTAATTGTAAACACATTCATTGTTATGGTAAATGTATATTTATATTTGTATTAAACAAAAAGTGTTGATTTTATTCACTTAACTGTGACCGCCTGTTTTGACTGCTTTCGCTCGGCGCAGTCTTAACAAACAAACTCACATTCGTATTTATAATATTAAGTGAGGAATAGCTTTTGCCTGCGGCTTCGCTCGCTCGGAATAAGTCCATTGTATGGTATATTGATCGGTCGAGTTGTTAAGGCGTAAAAGCGTAACAAACAAACTCATATTTACATTTATAATATTAGTTGGGTTAGAGATTACTAGACTAGAGATAACTCGTCATGAGTTATCTCTAGTAGCACGCTACCGTACTCCGTGTTCTGTGATCTTTCCTTGCCCCATTTACATTTGCTTTATATACTTCCTTAGAGAAATATTTCAGCTATTAATATGTACTAGCGGTCGCCTAGTGATCGAAATTCAACCATAATTGATTTAAATTTTAAGTTTGATAGTTATTAAGGTTCTATTGTCTAAAACTAAACCCTTATAATCACATTTCATTTAGATTTCAATCTATACATGTTAATTTACCTATCTTTTTCAAACAAATGATTATTTACTTAACTGACATCTTCTTCTCTCTTAGCCTTTATTATTCCCAATTCCCAGAAATAGAAAGATATGCAAATTTAATTTAAATTTTGATAGTTTTTTTAATTTTTTTCAGTCAAGGGAAGCGATTGCGTTTGTCATTCAGAAAAATAATACTTTTAGGAATTTTGATCAAAATGGAAGCTGCAAACCAAATTAAAAAACTGCTTTGTCTATGCCATTTCTGCGACTACATTTTTACGCGTGATAAAGTCTGAACAGAAACCTTAACATTCATTGCAGCTGACAGGAGAGCGTGACATTTATTGTATTTGCTTCCTGGAGATGGATAGCGAAAGCATATTTTTCGACATATGTCTGTCCACAGAGAGGAATATTGTGTCAAAAATCTGCTACTTGACCTGTGTGTTCCTTCAACATTTCACCTCATTTTCGCGCGACTAGAAGTCGGTTATTGCTATGACAAAATTGTTACAAAATGTATATTTATATATCTATTGTGTGTATTCTGCGTGTCTAGAAATATATATATATTTATATATATATATATATATATATATATATATATATATATATAAATTTAAATTAAATTTGCATATCTTTCTATTTCTAAAATTTTCGTACCGAAATCTGAATACCATAATTTATTATCAGACTACATAATAAGTATATTTTCTGTGAAATAGATCGCAATTTTGTAAGCTGAGCTTATAACGATATGTTTTTACGTACACATTCAATTTTGATCATTATCAATTACCATTTATGACTAATGATAATTGATAATGATCAAAATTGAATGATCAACTCACACCATATATCCTGGCACATTCCAACTAACAATACGTTTACTAAATCGCTTCCCACTCCGCTCATCTACTCGCTTATCTCCTATGCCTTAAGCCTCACTTATCATCGTAACACAATATTAACATAACTCGCGGCTGGCAGGATACCAGCAAGAATTTGTCGGGGCTCCATACTTCGGAAAATATCTTTCCATCGACTAGTCTCGCCTCTAGAGCACAGGAACATGATATCAGAATGCTTGTTGCAAATATTTTATAAGCTAAATTTACTTTGTAAAATTCTTTGTGCTATTTTTAACCTGTTATCTGATGTTGTGAATTAGAAATTGGATAACATTTTATAACACAGATGTGGAGCGATCTTATTACAAGCTGTTTACGACTTAGGGATTTTTCACGGTGGTTGCCGATAAGTGAGCTTTATGTGTTCTTCGGGCAAGACAAGCTCAAAGAATATATGTTAAATACTGGTAATAAGAAAAGCCAAAGTCGTTGTATCGCTGCTGTCGATGACAGACGAGCTAGCGGCTACTGTGATGGTTTAACCACTGCCCATGGTTGTGAATTCTTGACTTGTCAGATGCAGTTCCATGGCAACAAAAACAAGCCACTGTCCCTATATATGACTATCACGATGTCACTATCACGCTTTGATTGTATAGAATACTTGATTTTGCCCGCAGCTTCGGTCAAAATCAAAATCAAAATAAATTTATTCAGATTAGGTTACAAGGTAACACTTATGAATGTCAAATTTACACAATTTTTTTCTGCGAATTTACATTTGCTACCACGTTCAGCAAAGCAAGGGTGTAGGGCTCATGAGAAGAACGGGCAAGAAACTCATGGTCACTCTTTTTAATCGTCAAGTTTTTGTTTACAAATCATAAGAGCTGTAAGGTGCTGCAACCATTTCTCCATGAACTAATACTGAACATACTCAAGCATTTAATAAAATTTGATGGTAGCCTCTAAAGCAGCAGTATGGTAAATAGGAGCATCCACTTACATGTACATTAATTATCAAGACAAGGCATGATTGTAGTCCGTAGTTTAAACTAACTGTTTAAATAAAAATGTAGTAAGTAAATCATCGAATTCCACGATACCAAAGTCGACTAGTCACCACAAGTAGCACCCGTTCACGAGTAAGACGCATGGGCCAGCCATCGTCTCCTTCGCCATATTGAAGGGAAGGGATCGACCCGGCCCATGACGACACCACAAGCAATGACATTTGAGTGAGCATGACGGTCCTTGGCATGCGAACTCAGAATAAAACTCAAAAATAAAACTTTACGGAACTGTCCATGATCACGAGTTGCCTTCATCATGTCCATGGTCACTCGGGATATGGGTTTTTCTGTATCCCTGTCAACGTGTATGCGAAATTTCATGATGATCAGTCGAGTAGTTAGTCGTCATAGCTTAAGACTGCGCCGAGCGTAAGACGCGGTTGGACTGAATGACAGAGCTCGATATTCAAGCGCGACCGCCATAGTAAAATTGTATGGAGGATTTGAAGTACGTTTTTGATAAATATGTATCTTTATTGTCAACCAATAACTTAAATATTTGGGACGGACAAATTGTAATATAACTATGTTTCGTTTAAGCTGTAAAATAGGATAGATATCTACTGTTATAATCTGAAAATCACGTAACACGAGCTTACGTTTTTGCATTTTTCGTACAAATTTACGTAATTTTGTAGGCGAAAATATTAAGTTTTTTACACGGAGTAATTGTAAACACATTCATTGTTATGGTAAATGTATATTTTATATTTGTATTAAACAAAAAGTGTTGATTTTATCAACTTAACTGTGACCGCCTGTTTTGGCTGTTTTCGCTCGGCGCAGTCTTAACAAACAAACTCACATTCGTATTTATAATATTAAGTGAGGAATAGCTTTTGCCTGCGGCTTCACTCGCTCGCAATAAGTCCATTGTATGGTATATTGATCGGTCGAGTTGTTAAGGCGTAAAAGCGTAACAAACAAACTCATATTTGCATTTATAATATTAGTTGGGTTAGAGATTATTAGACCAGAGATAACTTGTCATGAGATATCTAGCACGCTACCGTACTCCGTGTTCTGTGATCTTTCCTTGCCCCATTTACATTTGCTTTATATACTTCCTTAGAGAAATATTTCAGCTATTAATATGTACTAGCGGTCGCCTAGTGATCGAAATTCAACCATAATTGATTTAAATTTTAAGTTTGATAGTTATTAAGGTTTTATTGTCTAAAACGAAACCCTTATAATCACATTTCATTTAGATTTCGATCTATACATGTTAATTTACCTATCTTTTCCAAACAAATGTTTATTTACTTAACTGACATCTTCTTCTCTCTTAGCCTTTATTATTCCCAAGTCACTTGGGGTCGGCTTTTCTGGTCTAACCGGATTTGACTGGATATCAGTTTTTACACGGAGCGGCTGCCACCTGACCTCAGCAACCCGAAGGCTAACGATACCCTAAGGCTAGACCAGTGTCAGGATATTAGAGGGTACTGACTTTCCCAATAAAGACTGCCATAGATGTTCATGGCAGCCGGGACCAACGGCTTAACGTGCTCTCCGAAGCACGGAGCAGGCGATAATTGTCAATCAATACGCACATAATTTCGAAAAGTCATATAACTTCCGAAAGTCAGAGATGCGCGACGTGGGTTCGAACCCGAGACCCTCTGCATTGCAGTCTGTTGGTCTTCCCACTGAGCTATCGCTGCTTTTATTTACTTAACTGACATATGTAATTATATATAGGTTTAAAGAGCTTTATTCTCATAAGAACTTACAGTCCACTTATAATGAGATACAAAAAATATACATATATTGCTATATGTAACCATAGTTACGAGGAATAGTTCTTCATCAGCCGAACAATGCCAAAATTCTACGAACGCTATTCGACTGCGTGTGTCGAATGCATGGTTGTGTGCGTATAATGTTTTTTAATTAATTAAATGTATTTCTAATGCATATTTTAAATAAATATTAGGATTCGCCCCTCCTTCTCCATATAATGTTTAACTGTGCCAAGTTTCATACTTCTACGTCCGCGCAATTTTCGTAAAAAGGGGTACAATGTTTTTGCTTCACGTATTAATATATAGATACCAACTGTAATAAACTTTAAGAGTGAGTTTCCTCATTATTTCTTCGAGCGGAACTCAAAGACTAATTATATTAAACTTCGCAGATAGTATCTGGAAAGTTGTAGCTAGAAAGAGAAATTATACTTTTTATTGACATAAAGTTTATTTTAATTACGCTATCTTGCTGGTTTCCTGCCGTAAACTTGTACTAAGGCGGCGACTTGTGGGTGAGGCCCATCGGCTACTTGCGATTTTGTTTTCTTTTTTCTTTACACCGTGGTAACCTTACGCTTGCTATCGTGTTTTTGTGTTTTCATCATAATCTCAACCGAAAGACGTCCACTGCTGGACATAGGCCTTCCCCAAGGTTTTCCACACATACGTCGTAGCTTCCCGAACGCTGCCCAGCCGATTTGGTTCGACGATTGACCTCTTTCTCGAAGTTGCACCTACCTAACTGGATCGTTTGTCCCAGGTATACATACTTGTCAACAACTTCGAGAGTAGAGTTCCCAACCTTAATAGGAGCAGGTGTGACATGGACGTTGGACATGATTTTCATCTTGTCCATGTTCATTTAAGACCTACTTGTCGGGAAACTCTACAGAGGCCGTCGAGCATTATGCCGAGGCCTTCCATGGTCTCAGCCATGACCACATGTTGGCCTACGAAGTTGGCAAAAAAGCATACGGCCCACCTGATAGTAAGTGGTCAACGTAGCCTATGGACACCAGAGGCATCACTTGCGCGTTGCCGACTCTTTAGGAAAGGAAGTGGAAAGGAGAAGGAGCGTGAAGGGAGAAAGAGGGTGATTGGGCCTCCAACACTCTCACTCACCGAACGAAACACAACAGTAGTAATACTGCTACTTTACGTCGAAATTCTGTGAGAGAGTAGTCCTTCCCCGGTCGAGTCGGCTCATTCATGCTGAAATCAGCGAGGCTCTACTACTCATGTAATCAGTCTTGATTTCACTCCTTCGGAACATAACGGTGGTAGTCAATATAGCGTGTAACAGAAAGGTATGGTCATATTTATGTGTCACATAGTATAGCCCCTGTACAATGGAAAACCACGATGAATAATCCGTAGAAATACCTACATTATTTTACTCAGATATAGCATTTTCGTTTTTATCGACTTATCATCCCATTCCAGTCAATATTTAAATAACACTAATAGCTGACTCGATGACCTCCATGAACCCGAATACCCCTGATATTTAAAAATATTATAAAGAAATTTAAATAGTCATACTAATTTGAATTATTTGTTTTGATCATTGGATATGGCACATAAATAATTTTTAAATATACATTATTACTCTCAAATATGACCACACATTTCTGTTACACGCTGTATAGATTTGAAACAATAGAGGCTTTTTAGGACCTAAAGTGAGCAAAAATCCTTATACTCTATTTACCTATTTGAGAAGCGACCGTTATCATCTATGCAATCTAATCGTACCATTCTAACTAATATATATATATATAATACGAAAGTGATAATTAGTTTGTTGCGCTTTCACGCCTTAACCACTCGACCGATCATCATGAAATTACGCATACACGTTGTCGGGGAAAAGGATGTAGAGCAACTTTCATCCAGAAAAATTACCGCTACCGAGGAATAGAAATTTATTGACTAGATTAACGGGAGCAAAGCCGCGGAAAAA
Organism: Catocala fraxini; assembly: GCA_930367265.1. Lineage (NCBI taxonomy): Eukaryota > Metazoa > Arthropoda > Insecta > Lepidoptera > Erebidae > Catocala > Catocala fraxini. Next base: position 13,757,251 of record OV884049.1, on the reverse strand, counting down.
AACTAGTAATGTTTCTTGAAGAGAGTATTGAGTTTTGTAAAAATTGGTAGAACAAAAATTTATAAGCATAATGTAAAGAAAACACGGGTAAACAATTCTAGTATATTTATGTAACCCTGTATCATATCTCCTAGTTCACATTTACCTTAAGACGCAGTATCCCATAGACATTGTGTACGCAGTACACTTATTAAGGTATTACGTTCGACGCCAGTCTAAGCAATTCAACGCTTAGCTACACATAAAGTTTTATAGGTTGTAAATCTAATAGCTCATGTATTTACAAAGACAGTTTTGTCTTTAAGTTCACAATAATCTTGTAGAATATTTTGTTGTAATGTATGAGCTTAGAATAATACAATGCGACCGCGAGTGTGCCCGTCTGACTATGTTCGCCTGAATCATATTGTACGGCCTAAGTGGCGCAGCTGGAATTATGAGCATCTCGGATTTAATTCCTGAGTTAGGCAAAGTGTTATAGGGTTTTATATCAAGAAATTCTTGGTAGCAGTACTACGTTTGAAACTGTGCGCAATAAACGGCAAATTACTCGCCCTCCCTATTTTAACTAATATTGCAAATGCAAATGTGAGGTTATTTTCATGAAATATTGCATACACGTTGTCAGGGAAACAGAGAACGACATAAAATGTGTTTCGGTGATACATCGGTAGTGAATGCAACTATTGTGCACGTGGTCGCTGGTCTAGGGATTTGATTTTCGTTGTAGTCTGGAATCGCCTTAGCTAGCAAAATGTGGGTATTATACACCTCTGTTTACCCCTTCAGGGATAGAGGCGTGACGATATATCCGTTAGTATATACCTCTACGGAAGCACCATCCGAACAGACACACATTCACCCAAAACATTAATATGCGCGAATTAATTCAGTATTTCTTGAAGGCATGTATCAAAGCAATATAACTTCCCTGCTCAATTTAGCGAGAGACATTTGTTTTCAAAACGTATTTGCGTTTAAATCCCACTCGTTATCATACATTCACAGCGAGGATTATATTAAAGCGGCGATCTGTTAACGACGAATAACAAGTCTTAAGACTAGAGAACTCTCAGGCAAGAAAGAAAACTGGATTTAGGGTAACACCAAAATTTGAAAAAGGATTCTGAAAATTGGAAAGCGCAAGATATATTAGTAAGGTCCTTGAGATTACATTTCGGTCACATCGGCCAATCTTAACGGGGACTGGCCATCTGCGCAAAAGATATTATAGTGCACAAGCGGGTATGCAAATTCAAATGCACTCTCTTTTCCCTAACTATCGCTATCTGATGGGACCGCCATCCAACATGACCGGAGAAAGATTGGACCAACGGATTTACATCCGATATAAGTTTTTGTGCAACTGGCTCTTCAGGCTGCTGTACTTCTTATTTTCCATTTCTTGACGGCAAATCCAACTTTGCTGACTCAACTTTTGATTCGAGACAAGACTCAAGACTTCATGCACATCAGTCGCTTTTATTACTGCTAGGAAGGTTCACATCGGTTTCTTTAACCGGCGAAGTGCCAAACTGTTATGTTTCTTTACAACCAACAAACAAGCATACCTACTGCCTAACTCTTGGTTAGCATTTCCCAAAGCAAATGTTCGTTTCACATTTAATTGTCTTTAATTAAAGACAGTATGAAAGAAAAGGAATGGAAGAGGTAGGACAGTGATTCTCTAATACGGGCTCACTCCTCCGTAGAAATGTGAGCCTCTAATACGAGCGCCTTCTCTGTAAGCGAGCACATTAGTACAGTCAGCAACATAAGTTGATACTCAATCTTCTGTATCTTTTAAAAAACTAATATAGGTTAGTTCTTATATCAGAAATAATTAAAAGATGGTTCATTTAACCATATCCACCAAACCAACCAAATGAATAATACAGAATTATAAATAAGAATTTTGATTATAAAATCTTTTGACGATTTTTTTAATGTTTAGCTACTTACTTACGTTGCTGACTCATCATCAAAATATTTATAAGCATGCTCTTCTACTTGCAATGGATTACCATCAGACTGATGGATAATCGTTAGTGCATTCTTCTTCCTCAACATTGATTGTTGGCAAACATTCGCATCGTCACTCGACGAACACTCTAAAAACAAGACCACCCCTTAATGTAGGTAGGCCTTACAACTGCTTCTTAATGATCTTTAAAATAACGACGGCTCTAATGACACTTACAATCAACTGCTGCCGATATGCCGCTGCTTATGTGATGGGTACCCGCTGTGGCTGCTTCTGGGTATAAAACGAGAGCCTTTATGATATTTCTTTAGTTTGCGTTGCGCTAGCTTAATAATATGGGTTTAAATATGAAGTTGCAGCGTTGTATGAAGAAAATCGTTAACTTTGTGGTTTTCATACTAACTATTTAATAAACATTGTTTGAATGGCCAATTCGAGTTCTATGTATGTTTATTTTTCATATATAATGGCTTGTATTTCAGCTACTATGGTTGTCTTAAATTAATAAAAACATCAACAATCACTAAGCGACATAACTTTAAATACAAATTGTATATAGGTTATTGATATTTATTATTAATAATACTTGTTATAAATGCTATATATAGTCTATTCTCGAAATATAAATTATTTTAAATAAACCATAGCTTGTTGTACAGAAACCAGGAAATTATATGTAGGATGTAAAAGGCAATTTGATAGGTAGCCAGCTAATATTAGCTTTAAAACTGTTTTATAGGTTTTATCTTGGTTTAAATAGCTTTATAATTTCCACAGGTTGACAGAACTTGAGGCATGCGACGCGGACGTCGGGCACGCCACGATCGTGGCGGTAAGTCCCGTTTTTGAGGAGTGGCTGGAGAGGCGGCATGGCGCCCTCACCTTCCGGCTGACACAGGTAATGACTGGCCACGGTTGTTTTGGCCAGTTCCTGTGTCGTATAGGCCGGCAGGCGACGCCCGGTTGTCATCACTGCGGCGACTGCCGCGATGTTGTTGTGGACACGGCGCTGCACACTTTGGTGGATTGCCCCACCTGGGCATTGCAGCGCCGTGAGTTGATCGCGGCAGTCGAACTGGTTGCCCTCTCACTCCCGGCCGTGGTTCAGTCTATGGTCCGGAGTGAGAGATCGTGGAACGCCATCGCCTCCTTCTGTGAGGAAGGAGGCGTTCATCAAGGAGGCGGCGGAGCGGGAGAGGGAGCGCTTAAACCCTCTCCCCAACCGCAGAACCGGGTGCCGGAGGGCGCGAGATGACCTCCAGCCACCTTGAAGTTTGACCTGGGGTGGTGGGCTGCGTGGGCCTGCTCGCCACTCGATCAGCACCAGGTCCGAGAGGCGGCGTGCGTGTTCCCACGTGCGCCTCTGTATCGTGTCTTTGTCCCCCCCTTCCATAGGGGGACGGTGGAGGAAATATTTTTTGTGTCGAATCCACGGCGGGGTCACGATTGCATGTAAAAGCGATTCGCGCGGCCTCGCCGTCTATGGTTATGTCGAGGAATACCGTGGTAGGTTTAGTCGATATTACCCGGGTATCTTTACCGCGGTGAGCCCGACATAATCTCTCCGTCACAACGCGGAGAAAAAAAAATGCGACGCGGACGTAGCTTTGGATTATGAAAATATAACCTACACATATGTATTTGTTTTTCAATACTCTTACTGCCACTGAATAACCTTCTATATTGAAAGGAATTAGGCGTTACTTGTAATAGCCATTGTAATAGAATAACACGTGTCGGTTGGAGTACGCCCGGCAATTTTTTGTTCTGTGTCGAACCCACCACAAGACGCAGTGGCAACGGCAAGACGGCTTCTAAAGCCACTACGCCATCCTTGCACCCCTTACATAGTTGTAAGTAATTACTAATAACACACATCAATCGTATTCACTAACGCTGCAACGAACTTCGCTGTCATCTGAAATCGTGCCCAGAAGACTACCAACCAAACAATTTGTATACCAATATTAGACACAATAATAAACGATTCCATTCAAATCTAAATAGTTCCCTCAGGGCAGTTATAAAGAAATAAATAAAATGCTTCGTTTAATAGAAAAGTACCCAACCGCATTGCTCCCTAAGGTGTGGCTATAAATTACCCTTAAAACAACGAGTAAGCCAGTTTTATGGAGCCTATAAACATAAATGTTGTATGGAAGGGATTTCTTGTTTAGTATATTAAAAAGGTAAAAAGTTATATAACTTAATTATTTTTGATTCCGTTCACTGCCTCGATGACGCAGCGGTAGCGAGTGCTGCGTGTATGTACCTACTTAAGGTCTCAAGTTGAATTAGCCGATTAGACAAGAAATTACCAATAACAGCACGCAATCTGGCACTGTGATCCGAAGACAGCAATAGACTCGCCCCCTATAGGAGACCTAAAATAGTTGGTGAAATGTGGATGTAATATACTTATGTCTATCCCTTCAGATATATAAGTATATCATTTGTAAGTATAACATAACGCTCGTATATTATGTTCGAAGGTAAAGCAGGGGTGCATATACTTAATTTTATAGAGAATGAGTCAATACGAATCTACTCTCCACATTGCTTGATTCATTGCTAAAGACCCCGATGTATACCGATAAGAGCTTACTTTAATTAACAAGAAACAGATTGATGTATTTTATATTCCTTAAGTGATTAAAAGTATAAAGAGACTATACTAAAATTGGATTAAATAAAAAACTTTTAAAAGAAAATGTAATTAAGTCATCAAACTTTGAAAGCAATCAAAATGTAATCAATCTATAAAAGAAATATCTATTACAAGCAAAGTTTTAAATCATAATTATAATTAATGCGCCCTATTACGTCTAAATATGGTCATCTATGTATTTGGATCGATAAGTTGTCATCCGACACACAATACTAACATGGTATCTGAAGTATAACAGTAAAGAATTGAATTGAATTACAAAAATAGCATTACCATTAGGTATGTACGTTCATATATAAAATTGTACACTATCGTTCTCTACCTAATGTGCGACCTCGCTCTTGCTGTGTTCCGTATACATGATTTAATTCTTTGAATAAATAATATATTATATATCTATAATTCAGGCAAACTTAGTTAGTATGAGTTTATACTTAGTAAGTTAGTACATAAGTGTTTAGATGTTTATCAATTACAAACAAAGGAGTTGAAACTTTACCTTAAATTATTCTAATTATAATATTAATTACAAACAAACACTGTTTGTTTGTTTCTGCTTACGGCGAGCTGCGGCTGCGATAACAAGTGACTCTTAAGACAGGCATATTTAGAGATGAAGCGCATCGTACTTTAATTTAGGAAATTTATAGAATAATATAATATACTTATAGTATATATTTTTAAAATAAAACTTCCTCACTAGGAATCATTTCTGTGACGGATTTACAAACATTCAAACAACAAATCCAAAAACACCCTGACTTGGAACAACAATTTATGAATCACTAAATTTTTGTTCACTATGGGAATCAAACCCACATTTTGCACAGTAGCAGTGGCGAGGCAACCACTTTAACCACTAAGCTATTTGTGCTATGTGTAGTTATGTATTCCATAATTTTAGTAGAGTTGCAATTAAAAACGCAATTTGCGAAATTTCTTTCAGTAAGCTGTGTAGCATCCATCTTACTTTTCTGTATATCTACCCAGATTTTCTTAAATAAGTCAACATTATTTTTAGTTAGTACCTAGTTCATCTACAAAGTCGTAACTACTAATATACCGATGTTGCTATGTTACTAGTTATGACAATGCTGGTGAATTGGGCTGTCGTTGGCGACGTTGCTGCCCTTTTCAATTAATATTTATGAGTTTTTCTGTAACAGGGTGAATTGCATCTTTAATATAATTTATTTTAATTAACAACTATTAAATGAATTTTTCTCTGTCTCACTGATACTGCATTAGTTTCGTAAAGATTTAATTATTTTTCACGACCTATATCAATTTGCATTTTTTTATAACTTATCTTCAAAAGGTAGCGAATATCTTTATAATCATAATCATAATCATAATCATAATCATAATCATGTATTTGTCAAACATAGGTATTTACATATAAAGATCTTGGATACAAAATATTTGGTGCGGCTATGCTTTGCCAATATTGGCATACAAATTAGTAACATAGAAACATAATTAAATTGTCATAACTAAAATTGCAAAAGAAAATCATAATAAAAATAATAGATAATAATTTAACAGTAATACTCAAAATGTCAATTTAACATAAAATATCAATGCAGTTGTTAGAATATTATATATAGGTGGTTATTCTATTAATTGAATAATATAATAAATTATATAGTTATTAATTAAATATGAGCATTTTACATCATTTAAAATATTCTAAAGGCATACTATGATTTCTTTAAAATTATTATTTAATGTATAACAAGTAATTCAATTGACATCCTATGATTGTCGAGCAGTGGGGGTATTGCTATATAAATCGTTGCCGCGTGGAAAACGGCACGTTATTGCTCGGCGACCACGGGACAGTACACACCTACCAGTCAGCTGTAAACTCGAGATAAGTATACTTCATGTTTGTTATCTAAAATAATGTACCTATGTTAGTCTTTATATGACAATAGTTACTTACAAAATATGTTTTATTTGATTAAAGTGTTTCATCTAATTTAATGTCTGTTATTTAAAATAATACTTAAGCCCTTGGTAACATACAAACTATCTTAAATAGTTTGTATAAAATTAGTATACGTATATAAATATACACATAAGTATACACAAACTTAAACATATATATATTAATGATTCTAAAACAGTCAATCAAATTTATCATTTAAGAACTCGTCTAGTTTATTATAACACTTTTCTACTAACAGGTCAAATAAGAATTTTTTGAACTTTTGTATTGGCATACATTTTATTTTATTAGGTATTCTATTATATACTTGTGTAGAAGTACCAAACAAACTTTTTTTTAATAATGCTGTTTACAATTCACATGACACAAAGTATTGATGTATTGAGAAGGTATTGGGTTTCTCTTTGTTGTGGTTACTTTTTGGAATAGATTGTGGATTGTTTTTAACAAATAGTGCAGTTTCAAAAATGTACAATGAAGTTAGAGGTAGTATTCTTAACTTTTTAAAGTAAGGTATGCAACTATCGGTTGTTTTTAATCCACACATAGATCGTATGCATCTCTTTTGGACTCTGAACACTAATTTTCTATTTGTTGATTGTCCCCAAAAAATGACACCATATCGCAAAACGGAGGCAACTATTTCGTGATATGCTGTTAGTAGTGTATCAATATTTACTTTTTTTGATAGTTGCAAGAGTAGATACGCCGATTTGCTTAGTTTTGTCGGAAGCTCTCATTTTCGTAGCAAAAAATAATAAAATGTGGCAGGAAAAAGATTTATACTTTTTGTTTTTAAACGTAAGGTTTCAATTATATCTTAATCTAATTAATATATATTTTTGGTTGGACTTACAAATTTATTCATACAAAATACGAAAAGACTTTCTCCCCGATCTATAATGTTTTAATTTGTATTTTATGCATCACACGTAAAATAATGCGCATAAAACACAAACTTAATTTCTGAATACTCATAAAAGAATCAATTTTAACATTCAATGAATAATTTCATCTCAAAACATGTCGTCAACATGATTAGATGTTGTATTTTATTTTACAAGCGTCTATGCAATCCAACCGCATTTAAAAACCAAACTAAAATCTAACACCATATTACCAACATAAAAACGACAACACGTTTTTATTATAACAGTGTACTAAACGTTATCCTATAATAGCATTAAAGCTAAATATTTACCGAAACCGTTCCTGACCGCGTTTCACTAAGATTAACTGTGCGTATATCAATCCCTTTGTACTGAAGCTATAAATTTAGTTGTAAAACGGCCCTATGCTTTTATTTTAAACTGTAGGTGAGGTATTTTTAATGCTATTGATGTTGAACGATTAAAATGCGCAGAGGAACATGCTTGGTTAGCTTTATATGGAAGATCTTGATAGGTGGAGTTGTGTTCTGTTATGTGATTGTGTGGATTGGATTGTTGAAACTATAGTATGACTGCCTTGGTGGTAGTATTTGCAACTCCTGTGCATGAGATCTCGGGTTCGATACCCGAGTCGTTATTGCAGTTTTCTGAACTTCAAGAAATTCGTGTGATGTGGTTGTGCGCATTGTCTCTTTGAATCCGTAGTATGACTGTTCTTGGCGCAACACACGTACGAAGTATGCGACTGCTGTGCGTGAAGGCTTGGGGTTTGATTGCCGGGTTGAGCAAAGGATTTTTCTGTATTTGTATATTACTCATCACATTATAAAAATAAAATTTGTCGTAACATGTTAAGATGTTGTTTGTTAATCAATTATGCGTAAGCCATAAGGCGATCTACAGACGAAACGATAATAGTATCTATATATATATATATATATATATATATATATATAGATACTATTATATATATATATATATATTCTACCACATAAACACAACACCATCTAGCCCAAACTAAGCAGAACTTGTACTATGGGTTCTAGACAATGGATAAACATACATATATACGTTTTTTTTTGTAAATATATACACTAACCACTACGCCATCGAGGCCGACAATTATTTATTCGAAATTGTCCGATCCACTACTGTATATCGTCTGCGGAGCGCCTATAACGGATTGAAACTTAGCACGACGATAAATTAAGTACTTTTTTACCTGAGAGAATGCATTGACGCATATGACTGCGGTGGCAGGTGGAGAGGTTATGTTGGACTCACCCGGAAAAAGATGACGAAGTCCCGGTCATACCGACTAAACCTACTACGGTGTTCCTCAACATAACCAGAGTCGGGGGAGCCGCGAGACGATATATCAAGTTCTGGATTAACACATGAAATCCTTTTTATTCTGGTACTTAATCCTTTTAAATGTTGGTAAGTTGTTTAACATCATTTAACAGAGGTGAAACCACAGGGTACGAGGTATTTAAAGTCACATCTTGTACTTGAGACCTTAGCCTAGGTTGCCTTTTAATTTGTAGTTTCAGCACTATTTTCTAATTAAGTTAGTTATAGAAACAACATTACGCGGCTGTTAATGAAAGAGACATAAGCTATAAAAGTGCTTTCCATTATATTTTATACTCAGTTAGTTCGGTTTAAAGATGGCGCGGTTATTAAAAATATTCTAGAGTACATAAAAGTTTGATTTAAAGTTATTAATTTATATTGCAAATAAACGTCATTGCAGATGCAATTAACCTCTGGTATGCCGGAACGTGGATCTGCGCGAGACACAATGCTTTTTCTATTATGTCTGGTATTCCGGCATACAAGAGGTTAAAATGGTAATTAGGGTGCAGTATTTAAAGTGGATGAGCCAGGCATTGTCAATTAATTGGTGATAGTACAAATAAGCTGGTTTATTCAGGAAACTCATCTTTAATAATAAGGCAACGTAATTTTTGAAAACAATAAGTAAGACGTCTGGAGACTAGGTAGGCATAAATATGTGGCCTAAACAAGGGGTAATGGTGAAAGGAGAATAAATTTATTTGACAAAAACAACAATGACAAGTTGAATACACTATAAAATAAATAATTTATGCCAAATGGGACTTACTTCAGCATATGCTAGGTTAAGGAAGCATCGAGCACGCCACGGGCACGCCACGGGCACGCCACGATCGTGGCGGTAAGTCCCGTGTTTGAGGAGTGGCTGGAGAGGCGCCATGGCGCCCTCACCTTCCGGCTGACACAGGTAATGACTGGCCATGGTTGTTTTGGCCAGTTCCTGTGTTGTATACGCCGGCAAGAGACGCCCGGTTATCACCACTGCGGCGACTGCCGCGATGTTGTTGTGGACACGGCGCTGCATACTTTGGCGGATAGCCCCGCCTGGGCATCGCAGCGCCGTGAGTTGATCACGACAGTCGGATTGGTTGCCCTCTCGCTCCCGGCCGTAATTCAGTCTATGATATGGAGTGAAAGTCTGTGGGGAAGTGATTTCCATCAAGGAGGCCAGCCTCCAGCCATCCTGAGGTTTGGCCTGGGTGGTGGGCTTCGTGGGCCTGCCCGCCACCCGATCTGTATCGTGTGTCCGTCCCCCCCTCAGGGGGACAGCAGGGATAAAATTTGTGGTGCCCAAAGGGCAGGTCTATTTGTATAGTGGCCTCATAACCTCTCCGTCGCCCCGCGGAGAGGTATGCGACAAACAATTGCCCACGTTAAAAAAAAATGTAATAGGTTAAGGAAGCATGGCGCTAGTTTTAAACTAAATCCCTTTGATGACCGCACGGATGTTAATATTTGGTATTACATAAAATAAATAAAAACAACATCAGATAACATAACATACGTAATTAACGAAAAAGAGATACATATCTTCTTCTCTCTTAGCCTTTATTATTCCCAAGTCACTTGGGGTCGGCTTTTCTGGTCTAACCGGATTTGACTGGATATCAGTTTTTACACGGAGCGGCTGCCACCTGACCTCAGCAACCCGAAGGCTAACGATACCCTAAGGCTAGACCAGTGTCAGGATATTAGAGGGTACTGACTTTCCCAATAACGACTGCCATAGATGTTCATAGCAGCCGGGACCGACGGCTTAACGTGCTCTCCGAGGCACGGAGCAGACGATAATTGTCAATCAACACGCACATAATTTCGAAAAGTCATATAACTTTCGAAAGTCAGAGGTGCGCGACGTGGGTTCGAACCCGAGACCCTCTGCATTGCAGTCTATTGGTCTCCCCACTGAGCTATCGCTGCTGAAAGAGATACAGATAACGTTATTAAAATGTCAAGAAATGAAAGAAAGTTTTAGACATTTAATTAATATAAAGAATTTGTTACGAAGTTAATACAAATATGTACACATAACATATAAGCCAAATGGAGAAATCGCTAAAGTAGTTTCAGTTCCAGCGACCCACCTACCATTCAAGGCAGCGAGTTTGTACATCGTGGTATGTTTAGTCGGGAAGACCCGAAACTTTTCATCGTTACCGGTTGAGGAGCCTCTCCACTTGCCTTTTCCCACGGAGTGAGATGCATCAATTGCATTCACTCACCTTAATAAATAATTAATAAAGTAAAGATGTGTACATGCTAGGTTCCGGGGGTAATTAGTTTGATCCTTATAATAATTACAAACCTAATGTAAGTGTGTACTTTTACAGATCCCTGACGTACCAACAAACCAGAACATGGGTTAGTTGTACACCATTTGCTCTATTTGATACTGTGAGACATCTATTTTGGTAGTAGTAAGGTCAATCACATGACTTGCTAAACATTTATAAGATTTTGAATTCATATTAACCATTTTCTTGTTAAAAAGTTTATTTCCTAATAATGAAATTCTTACGTATACAATACCTTCATAGCGAAACTTATATGAAAACCATTAGGTACATAAGCTTCATTCAGTACAAAGATCACTGAAGACGCACCCCATCTTCTCAATAACAATACAAACTATATGGTCCAGACACGATTACCTATTTACCAGAATTTACTATTATGCCACGATAAGCTAACGCCGGCGACCACAGAACATCGTAGGGTGACCACACTCTGCACTGCACTATTAAACGATAATAAAGGGCCCACAATTTATAATCAGACCTCGGAACAGTCTACGGAAGCGTTGTGGTCACTCTAGCTCACCGCCGTTTAAGGATGCGCTGTATCGATGAAAGTGTTGTCGATGTTTTTGGAGTTATCGATGTGGTGATAAGTCGTCGATATTTTGTAGAGTTGTCGAAGACGTGAAATTTGAAATTAAAACATAATTTTGATGTTTTTATTGATTTTAATTAAGTACTTCGGCATGTTAACTATTTTATTGTTTATTTATAATAAAATTAATAGTAATTAAATCGCGTTTCGTGAGTATATTTTTAGGTATCCGTGTAAAAGGTTTTAAAATACCTTAAACGGGTCACGTGGCAGTGACCCTATGCCCATGACCCAATACTGTATTTTATCCTTTTGGATAAATAACAATGTACTAAAGTTAAACTAAACGTCAGACCACTTCAGAGTACTGACTCACCATATTGATAGTCATAGCTTTTTATAACTGTAGGTCAGTTTTTTGTGGTCTCTGAGGTGCGAAAGATGTGACTTTGGTAAATGATGTCTCTCCTATAAGTATAATAGTCACAACTGCAATTGATATGGAAGACCGATCGATCTGCGGGAACGCCACTGCATTATCAGTCTTACTTCAATTGTTAATAATTAGATCCAGTTAGGTTCTAATTATGAATCTATATAGTATAACGAACAGAATATCTATTGTTACCCTTTTTCGGTTTTCTGCCTGTGTTTCCGAAAATAGCAGACTAATTTTTGAAAACCGTCGTCGCGTGTTAATCTAGCACATTGCCTTTAGTAATTTGTTCAGTTTCGTCTCAATAAGTTCATGTTATACGCATGTTTACAAACATATAAACATCATCATAAACTTTCACATTTATATAACTAATAGGTTTATAACACACACATAGATACAATGTTTTTAAGCGTGACTGCACAAAATTATTCTTGCCTAAAGCAACATTCATTTTATTGCGCAATAATTTATCGATATAATTATTTTGTGAGCCCTTCTCGGCAAGCGGCATTCTCAATGGTGTTCATGCATCGTAAGTCAAAATCAATGGTATAGTAATTATGGTAATACTTTTGTAGAGCTCAGCATCAGGTTGGATAACATGGGCATTATCGGCGCTTTGATGTGCGGCAATATTTGATAACTGGAGCAACAAATCAAGTCACAGTCAAAATGTATATCTACGGAAATGTTTCAATGTATTTGGATACGGAGAGTGGGTAAACCGAATCCCTGGCTGGAGAAGAACTATAATCCTACAGGTCTAAACCAAATTAATTTGTATTTTTGTGGTTCGTAGGGTTTTCAGAGCTCCTCAAGGAGACTCTATCTATGCTATCAGTAGGAGACAAGTATCTGGCTCCTATTTCCAGGATCAGCACCGTGAGCATGGTATCTCTGTAATTGAAACATGGCATCGATAGTGAATGTGACTACTATATAGAAGGTCTTAGGCTCGATTCCAGGGTTGGGAACCATTATTGAGTTTTTCTATCATGAATTTACATTATTTGAGCGGTCTAGAACTGTGCCTTATAGTCGCCTATTAAGTAAAACCTAAAACTATAACTTCGGGGGTCGAATCCTGGGTCGAGTAAAGTGTTATTGAGATTTTCTGTCATAAAATTCTTAGTAGTTAAGAGTCTGTAACTGTAGCCAGTAGACGTTTATTGTTTAAGATCTTTATTTCTCAAAAAGCATTCAATAAGCATTCACTTACATGAAAAAACTTAACACTTATTTTAAACAGAACATATTATAGCACTAAATATCCGATGACAAAAGCTTATAAAACTACATTATTTCATTTCTTTTATTATATAATTATAATATCAGTTCATATTAAACTGTCCCACTGCTGGGCACGAGCCTCTTCTCAGTGTGAGAAGGGTTAGGCCATAGTCCACCACGCTGGTCTAGTGCGGGTTGGCAGACTTCACATATCTTCGAGAACATTATGGAGAACTCTCATAGATGAAGGTTTCCTCACCATGTTTTGTTTTCACCATTAAAGCAAGCGATAATTAATTATTGAATATGCGTATAACTTAGAAAAGTCAGAGGTGCGCGCCTTGTGTTCGAACCCGAGACCTCTGCGTGGCAGTACAACATTGTAGTTACTGCATTTACGAATAATATCAACATACTCGCTCAGCTCAACTCCCGCGCCACGTCTGATGACTATAACGTCAAACGTGAGACCTAAACCATAGTTGACTAAATGTGAGTGTAATACATTTCAGGCTTCCTCTTCGGACATGTAGAAGTCAAGCAAAGTACAGATGAAATACAAGTTACAGCAATTTATTTCATGTTTAACAGTTCCGGAGGATCACATAGATTTCACGTTGCTTTACTTTTATCCCATCTTTTAACTTTAGGTAGGTAACACCTTAATGATATGTCTAGTAGGTATTGCATGAGATCATAGTGTGTAGTTGGTGTAGAATCACTCACTATTAGGCAGACAGTATGCTTTCTTACCATCTTTCTAATGCGTATGTATTAGAAAGATGGTAAGAAAGCATACTGTGCTATACTGGTGTTAGAGTGGCAACAGAGAGTATATATGTATATATGTATATAGTCTCACTTCTTGGCAGATTTTAATTTTTATTATGACTATTCATTTTGTACAGAAACCACGAAATTAGATGTAGGAAATTAACAGCAATTTCATAACTAAATACCTAAAATTTAAATGCCGCGTGGTACGCTTATGTGAGTAAAACCCGCTTCTTTACTTAGTAATAACAAGCGACCTGCCCCGGCCTCGCACGTGTAGTACAAACCCATAACAAATAATACACCTAAACCCCGTGATAACCGCATGAAAATCCGTTGAGTAGTTTTTGAGTTTATCGCGAATAAACAGACAAACAGACTGATGCGGCGGGGGACTTGATTTTATAATATGTAATATGTAATAATGTAGTGATTATTATGCTTTGAGTACGCTATCCCTTAGTAATATGCTAACTAATATTATAAATACGAATGTGAGTTTGTTTTTTACGCTTTCAAGCCTAATCTATAATTACAATCTTTGTAACCAAAGGCACCGCTTGTGCTAGCCTATTTAAAACATTGTTTTTATCATTAAAATCTAGTTGCGTCTGGTATCTAGTCCAATCGCACTGAACTTTACATAATAGTGTGGTATGAATGACATGAGGCCTTGTCACTGTTGCGCTGTCACATTACGTGAGAGTCCTATGTTGCTGCTTGTACAGATGTGAGGCGCTTTACTCTGTGAAACAGCAGTTTCATGCCTATATCTACGATGGGGTAGACCAGGAGTATTATGGCCAGGTTTCGCTAGGTATGGTTTTAGATACCACGTAATAGGAGCGAACCCCGGCTGAACACATGTCCAGATCCCGTGCTGCTACTGCGTATATCCTCTTTGAAAAACCTAATAACATATTGCGCGACTACGATTCCAATGAAGAAGAATCAGTATTGTATTTTTTATAGTTATTTTAATTATTATAAATTTTATCTGGCCGCGGCTTCGCCTATGTTTATCTCATGGGAACGCAGGGATAAAAGACAAAGTATCCTGTGTCTCCAGGACATGGTCTATTTGTGTGCCAAGTTTCATCTTAATCCGGTCAGCGGCAAGCCCTGCTTAAGTAATAAACAACCAAACATCTTCATAAGCGTTCACATTATAATATTAGTATTAGTAGTAGTAGTAGGGTTCGAACCCACGTCGCGCACCTCTGACTTTCGGAAGTTATATGACTTTTCGAAATTATGTGCGTATTGATTGACAATTATCGCCTGCTCCGTGCCTCGGAGAGCACGTTAAGCCGTCGGTCCCGGCTGCCATGAACATCTATGGCAGTCGTTATTGGGAGAGTGTCGACACAAAAGATCCCACTGGGTCGAAGTGTCGCCGGTCTGCACTGACTGGCCCCCACGTATGATACATACATGAGAGTAGCTAGTAATGTTTTTTTTTTTTAAAGTCTACTGGCTAATCCGCTCTAGGAATAATTCCTGTCACAGGGGACTTTACAAATATTCAAACAACAGACACGAGGAATTCCCAGCCTAGGATCAGCTAATTGTGGCTCACACAAATTTATATCCCGTGTGGGAAACGAACCCATAACTGTCGGCGCAGTGGCAGTGGCTAGGCGACCACTTAAACCACTACGGCATTTGTGCAGTCTAGTTTTAACCAATAATGCTGAAATTTTAATCGACTCTACTAATTAGTTGATCTAGTCTGTACACGAAAATTTTAATAGAGCGTGGTGTATTTAGCTCTATCGGAGCGTAGAGCATTGTCGGACCACCGAGGATGTGGCCTTTGGACAGTTCATGGGAACATACAGACATGAGCTATGCCTTAAATATAGTCTATAAACTGCTATATTAAATTTTTTTGCATTCAAAGATGTTTATAAAAAGGATTTAGAAAAAAAGCATTGTTACTAACTTAACCTAACCTACAGTTCTGCGAGCGAAGACGCACGCAAAATTTACTATATTATATATTTATTTTCTTCAATTACCCAACACTAATGTCAATGATGAAATGAATCATGTATTCTTATAATTTATTATTCCGACAGCTTAAACATTATCTACCCTCCGTTCACACTGCTGGACATCGGTCAACGTTTCAAGTCGAGCCGACGCCATATGAGCCATACCATCAGATGATCCGATTTAAGTATGTATGTTCAGACCCAACACACAACACATCGCTCAATGGAGCGCTGAATATTTTTGTCTGTCTGTATTGATACTACCGTTTCATTAATCTATACGACGACGTGACACTTTTAACTTGTATATCCAGATTCCTAGTTATTATTATAATCTATGGACATGTGAATCATATTCGACTGCATGGATGGCGTAGTGGTTTATGTAGTCGCTTCGCCACTTCTGTCGCGCCGAGCGTTGTATGTCCCCGCACGGGATAAACATTGTGCGATTCACAAATAGTTGTTCAAAGTCTGCTTGTTTTTTGTTCAATTTGAATTAAATTAATTAATTTTAAATTATCCATAGCACGGGTATCGACTTAAAAATAAAGCAATATTTACACTCTATAACAACCATGATAAGATTTTTTTTGACCTTACTAGCATTTGTAACATGTAAGTGGACAAAGACTTGTAAAATAATGCGTACAAAGTCGTCGCTGACCTAGTGTAGTTATGAATCTGCGTTGATTACTTGAGTCTATACTTAGCAAGGCAAAACGGCCTGCGTGGATAATAAACGGTTATCGTAGCCCATAGTTACTTGCAAAACCAGGCAAGCCAGTATGCTATCACACGTTGCTGATCTAAATCGCTATGCTGTCAACGGGAAAAACAAAGAATTATAAGTAAGAATCATAAAGGTATGATGAAATTAAATTATTTATTTAAACGATTTTATAGGTGATCTGCCATTTTATTTCGTGTCTTTAAAAAAAATATTTCCACTTCGTGAATTGACCTCTTGATCCGTACATACTATGAATCAAACCTGGCACTTGGACACACGCTCTATCTACCCTTTACCCAAATGCTCGGCGTTTGCCATGGTAACCACTGCGAATCCTAGCTATATTGGTGTTAGAGTTACAACAGAGAGTGCAGGTGGGAAAAGTAATTTAAAAAAACATCGCTAGCAAAACATGTAATACACCTGCCTGCCTATCCCTCCCAATGATACAGGCTGGAGAGAGAGATATATGCTAATAGATAAGTTAACCCAAATATAAAACTATACGATAGACAAATGTGGTCAAAGCTGGAGAAAAATAGTATTTCTGCAGCGCTGTCAGAGTGGAAAAGATACACATTTATAACAGGGGATTTGGTGGGAAGATTGACTGAGAGAATACTATGGATTTATTGCTGTGTTTGATCAGATATTTGGATGGGTGGGCATTGATCTTGACAATGAATTGAGTTTGCCTTGTTGCAATGAAGACTTCAAGAGTAATCTTATGGTTAATAGGAACGACAGAGGCTCACATACCTACTACTCAAATGTGAGTGGTAAGAAATGCCTTTCATCCTATCTTCAATTATTTATCCTTCATAAACTTTGCATAGGCCATGTGTATTTACTTAATTTATGGCTGAACGCGACTTATCATCCACGATACTGAACCAGTATAGGTGTGTAGAACATAAAGCTGCCTAGCCTAAATGAACAATCACGCGTGAATATCACAAAAGGTATAAAAGGTATATGGTGAGAAAATGGCGCCGGGGTCAACATTCTTCACTTACAAACGAGCACAGACGAACCGAGCTGATATATTTGACCTTTTTTCTTGGTTACAAAGAGTTAGGGGAGTACTACACTATAAAAATTCAGTAAGCGAGCTTACTCATAAATTTTGATGGTTGTTATTGTTTCTTTGTGACCTACAAGACTACAAAAAGACCTAGTTTAAAATCTTGCCAAACTAACTTTATTCGATAAGCTATCGCCCGATCCTCACTCCTAAAGCTCGTAGCGTGATGTTATAATTATACCTTTCTTCAAGCAGGAGATAATATCGTGCACAAGTGTGTGCGCAAAACACAATTGCACTCTCTGCTCTCTAACTCTCATGATCCGATGGGATGGCAATCCCACACGACCAGGCCATCAGGCATAAGACTAACAGTTTTACATACTTTCCCAAGCACAGTGGTGTAACACCGCGGACATCCTAAAACCTTTATTTTTTAGATTTCTTAGTCCAATTATACAGTATTTTGAACTGCGTGTACATAATGTCATTTCCAGAAGCTCCAACATCCAAAACGCTTCTGATCGGAAACAAGTGTCTGATCTACGCTCAATTGTCTTATGACGAGGTCGACGCCCTCTTTTCTTGAAAGCCTTCGAGAGTAATTCTGTACAACGAATAGTCGGATGTTGATATGTGTACTTAAGTATGCTTTGTATCTTACCGAACGTCTATACGTACTCTTTATTAAAATTTCCTAACAGCAAAACGCAATCATACTTTGTTCGAGCCGTGAATCGAACCTGTTCCTTGTAGTAAAATGTTTGTAAGCACAATAGCGCATCTTAGACCTATGAGGCAGTTTTGTTTTATTGCTATTGGACATGACAGCGGTACTGCATGGAAAACGGCGCAGGTTATGGACTTGCCTGAGTTTTCTTGGTAAACAATAGTAAACATAAGTGGTAAATTAGCACACCTGACTGTAAGCGGTTACCGCTAAAGAAATCTTTATATAAATAATGAGCCAGTACCGACCTAGTTACAGCACGGAACTGACTCCTTTTCAGATTTACATTGAATTATTGATTCCCTATGTTGAAGTTCTAACACCTACTTCAACTTTGATGTTCTACTATGTATTTTACATATGTAAGCTTTAAGTAGGTAATATTAGTTGGAACTTAACGAGATATTTCTGGTTGGGATTTAAATTAATTTACAGTGTGTAACAGAAATGTGTGGTCGTATATTAGGATCCCTTTACTGTGTCAATAATAACTATGTAAAGACTATGTGAAGTACTGCCGCATTTAATTGTATCATCGGTGACTATGCATAACATTCGAATATCATCACATATGGCGATATAATATTGCATAAAATATTCGATCATTATCATAAGTAACATTATATATGCGAATGTGAGCGTGTTTGTTTGTAACTACCCGTCCGATCATCATGAAATGAAGAAAAGGATTATATCATCCAGAAGAAGATTTTTCCCGAGCATGGCCACGGGCAAAAGCTAGATGGTTAATAATAATAATCGATTATTAATATAATACATTCGAATATCAATCGATTATTTTTCATTCGAATAATCGCACTTTACAAGTAACTAATTTTCATAACGAATCTCAGAAAACCGCATTTCGTATTTTAAAATCCTTTTCGAATTCACTTATCTCGTTTTCCCGCCGCATGCAAATCTAGCTAGTCAGCTAAAATGTTTGGCTACCCTTAGTAATTAGTTCGCCGAACAAATTTAGTAGGTTGGAAAAAGGGGAGGATTTGGCTTGCAGTAAAAGTTCTAACTTGGGCCTACAATTCGGGCACTAGCGGTAATTATGTTGAAGTTGCATAGGGTGAGTTTACCTATCTATGTACGAGCTTTTGAATATACTTTTTTAATGTAGTAATATTTTCTCGTCGGTTTCGTAGCAAAAGTTTACGATCGATTGTAAAATACTAAATGTGATGCTAGGGTTACGTTACGGTCCGTTTTTTTGTTGGTTTATTATTAATGGCGTTTAATAGAGCTTATGTTAAGAAAATATCTATATTTTGAACAATTGTGCTTTGACTGTATTGCAAGAGAATTGGATGAATCGATTAGGTTTTGAGAACAATAGAAAAACAAATCAATCAGGTTGTTTCTGAGTGTTCCTTTTTTGTGCGCTAGTAACATACCTGCTTTTGTTTGTATATAAAGTCATTAATTGCCAGCGGTTCTAGGCTAAGATTACCGCTTACCTCTATATATACAACATAATCTCTCCGCTTCCCCTTTTTCCGCGGAGAGGGACATATGCGTCAAAGAATTCACCCACAATAAAAAAGCAGTCTATTACTATCATAAAGGCCCTACGCTTGTTTGTTACTTTTACTGTTTTAAGAAAATAGTTATGTTGATTCAAAATTGAGTGACGATGACGTTGTTAATCTCAAAACTTACATAGCATTAAGTCATTGCATATTAAAATTCACACTGCAATATCTAAACCCTCTATTATAATATGCCTTTGTCAATGAACACGGGATATCCGCAACATCTTCAAATCACCATAATCGTAAAACAAAATAAATTATTCATAGCTATCAGAAATCACATTCGTCATAAAGTTACTATGAGTAACGGTAGTTAACTTTTAGCTAGTGTATGTAGTTATAAGTTGGTAATGGTACTGTTAGAAGGACGCCCAGGTAGTCTTTTTAAAAAAAATACTTTCTACACTGCACTGTACTATAATGTCAAAACACTTATTTTACAGATACAGTTCTACTGGTACCAATTTCCGAACTTCCCGGAGCGAACCGAGTTTCGCGATCGACAGAATCTAACTAACTTTTGTATGAAGTAAATTATTAAAGTAAATTAAAATGCTGACCAAGTAGTACAACACAATGGAAATGCACTAGAATAAGTAAAATGCTGATTTAGCGTTTATAAGGAACTATCTCGGGTTATAACAGTACGAAATACGGAAGCAGAATGAATGCAGTGAAATTATAAGTATTAAGAAGAATGTGTTGTGTGACTTACAAGTACCGACGAAAGCAGAATGACTGCAGTGAAATTATGAGTATTAAGAAGAATGTGTTGTGTGACTTACAAGTACCGACGAAAGCAGAATGACTGCAGTGAAATTATGAGTATTAAGAAAACGTGTTGTGTGACTTACAAGTACCGACGAAAGCAGAATGACTGCAGTGAAATTATGAGTATTAAGAAGAATGTGTTGTGTGACTTACAAGTACCGATGAAAGCAGAATGACTGCAGTGAAATTATGAGTATTAAGAAGAATGTGTTGTGTGACTTACAAGTACCGACGAAAGCAGAATGAATGCAGTGAAATTATGAGTATTAAGAAGAATGTGTTGTGTGACTTACAAGTACCGACGAAAGCAGAATGACTGCAGTGAAATTATGAGTATTAAGAAGAATGTGTTGTGTGACTTACAAGTACCGACGAAAGCAGAATGACTGCAGTGAAATTATGAGTATTAAGAAGAATGTGTTGTGTGACTTACAAGTACCGACGAAAGCAGAATGACTGCAGTGAAATTATGAGTATTAAGAAGAAAGTGTTGTGTGACTTACAAGTACCGACGAAAGCAGAATGACTGCAGTGAAATTATGAGTATTAAGAAGAATGTGTTGTGTGACTTACAAGTACCGATGAAAGCAGAATGAATGCAGTGAAATTATGAGTATTAAGAAAACGTGTTGTGTGACTTACAAGTACCGATGAAAGCAGAATGACTGCAGTGAAATTATGAGTATTAAGAAGAATGTGTTGTGTGACTTACAAGTACCGACGAAAGCAGAATGACTGCAGTGAAATTATGAGTATTAAGAAAACGTGTTGTGTGACTTACAAGTACCGACGAAAGCAGAATGAATGCAGTGAAATTATGAGTATTAAGAAGAATGTGTTGTGTGACTTACAAGTACCGACGAAAGCAGAATGACTGCAGTGAAATTATGAGTATTAAGAAAACGTGTTGTGTGACTTACAAGTACCGACGAAAGCAGAATGACTGCAGTGAAATTATGAGTATTAAGAAGAATGTGTTGTGTGACTTACAAGTACCGATGAAAGCAGAATGAATGCAGTGAAATTATGAGTATTAAGAAGAACGTGTTGTGTGACTTACAAGTACTAAAACCGGAATAGGATGATAGAAACAAGGAAAACGAAAACAAAGTAACGTAAAAACGTAAAGTAACGTAAAAAAAACAGTAAACAATAACATTGAGAGCCATATTATATTATTTAGTATGTCTTTCTAATCTTATTCATTGCACTTAATAATATTTACAAATAGATAAAAGTTTTCAAGATCGAATCTCCTGACCCCGATCATCCGCGCCGGAGATTTTATAGTACAGAAGTGTTGTGCACAATGATGCTCACTTTTTCTGAAATCTCATGGTCGACGGGACGGCAATCCGACATTATTAGAGAGAGAATAAGCGCAGAAGGAAAGGCTTTACGTTTTTTTAAATGCACGACAGTGTGCAACAAGGCCAGCCTGGGCTCCTATTGAACATTTCTTGATGTAAAAAGCTCAATAGCAGCACGGAGTCTGTAGCTCTGATTGGTAGAAGACAATAGGCTCACATAGGACTTAAAACACAGAAATATCGGTGATAACGTAAATGTAAGTCTCTGCCTACCCTTTCTGCGATAGAGCGAGTATGTAGATAGACTATTAACTACTATAGTATTGCACAAAAACCTATAGTACCTCACCAGGTCATAAGTAAACCCACTCATATCGTAATGTGCAACTATAGTGCTCTAGCAATTGTATATTATCGATATCTTATGTTGTAGATATCTATTATCGATAAGTATTCATTACTATTCGGTACTATGCCTTGCCAGCCAGAATATTAATTTTGATACTCGGCGGACGTTATTTTATAAGCTTTTTCTGTTGTTCTCGGTTAAATAGACGGATTAGGGACGAAATAGCCGAGGTATAGTGGTTTAAGTTTGTGGTTTTGCAGTCGTTCGCGGTTTAGGACTCGATTGTGAAATGAGCTGCAATATAAGCCCGTGCCTGATCGCGAGGCACCGGTTTCTATACCTGGGTCGTGTATTGAAATGTATTATTTGGAAATTCTTATAATCTGCTCAGTTTCTGAAATAGGCAGTAGACTTGCCGTCTTTTACGAGGAACCTAAACATGATTATATGTGGATGTTATAGCTTTTCCAACCTCTTCGATATACAAGCGCGCATAGTCAATTATTTTTTATTTTAATAAGATTCTCGCTTTGCACTTAAATCCTATATAGCGAAGTTTTTACAAACATTGAAAGAACGTTCAGAACTTCTAAGTTCGGAATGACAAACTGTGAATCATAAAAATATTTGTACCGAGTGAGAATCGAACAACATCGGAGCATTGGCAGCAGTGACCAGATGACCACTTAGATCACCTATTCAATCGATCCAGACATACTTATTATAAAATTATTATACCCAACAAATATACATCAATTTAACTGATTGTGAAATTCATAAATACCTATAGTATTACCAATAAAACAAGGTATTCCGCACACGACGGACAACGGTGAACCGGGCTATTTGACCAGCGTTGAATAGTCATATTGTATGATATTATTATTGACGATCTGCGAAAGACTGCAGGCAGATGCTGGATGCGGCAAACCGATGACAGGGCGCAATGGCGTTCATTAGAGGAGGGCTATGTCCAGCAATGGATTATTATAGCCTGATGATGATGATGATGATGATGAAGACTATTCAATGCTGGTCAAATAGCCCGGTGCAAACATCTTTAAAGTTCATTATACCTAATTATGTCCTTAAAGTGTGTATTAAAACCATTCGGCGCAGGCTTGAAACCGGCTCCACCGGACCGATCGACTGCCACTGTAGCAACTGACTATAATATATCTAATTATGGAATTCTGTATAACAACGCATATGCGGCCTAACCCCCAGACAGCTTTGGGGGTCAACGAGTGGAACCACATATTTATGTATCCGTAGGCTGTCGTCTGCGAATCACCTAATAGGTCAGCATCAGTACTCGTTCTAGGTCATCAATTGCGTCTCACAGAAGTCTGGGAAAGTCGTAATATTCTAATATCTAGCACACGTGTGTAATTTAATTCAACCTGCCCATCCCAGGCAGCGCCGTGAATTTATTGTCATTATTATAAATTTATTCTAATTGATTGCTAAGTACCTTATACATTTACTGATGCCTTAATCTAAAAGAATAAAATATTGAGAATGTGGCATTATATCTACATTCGAATCAAGGGTTTTATTAGTAACGGTTTGTTACGATTGTCAATCCCGCATTCGAATGTCCGCATCAATATTCAAAAGTGAATGTTCAATCCACATTAAAATCTTGTTTTTCCGTGGTCTGCATGGTGGTATAACTGTTCGCGACAACGTCAACAGTAACTTAAGATTCATATTATGATTATAAATTTCATACGTGTTATTTAAGTATACTGTACCCATAAAGTTTATAGTTCAGAAATAGTGTCGAATTGGGTCACATATAGACCTAATTAATATAGTTAAATAGTGTAAATAACGTAATATTGTGTTTCTCCTATAGTTTATAGAAATATTTTGTGAATATGTAAACATTACTAATAAAATGTACATTTTTTATCTCAAGTTAGGTATATCAGGGTTCCTAGGTCATAAGGCTTTAATAAAACGTTTTACCTATTGTGTTTTATTTATGCGCTAAGAAAGGCGCTATAGGATGTTGAAGGAATTATATTCCTATATATCATAGTTATGAAGTTATTAAACTTTTTCTCTTTGTAAATATGACCGCAGCTTAGATTTTTAGCATAAAACCTAAGTTATCTATACCTAGACCTAACTTCCGAAAGATAAACATTATAGCACTAGCTAGGTCTTTTCGTGCCCTACGCGGCACTGGTCGTACCATCACGCTAGCTAGCATAGTTCCATAGTTATAAGCAGAAATGTGTAATTTTTTAAATAAAATAAAATTGTTGAACAGTGGTTTCTGGCCAGCTCTCGTTACGGTAAAGATCTGGGGTACCTAAGCGACACCGTATCGATCGATATTAGGTGCTCAAGAAACCTCATCTTCAAGCCTCAAGAACCGAATGGAGCCAGCCAGAAACCTCAAGACAACTGAACAGTGAAGCATGTGTATTATTTATCGAAGTCCCGACCCGCACATCGTATGGCACGCCTTTCAGCGCCTCCACTCCGAGACCAGTAACCGCTATAGTACAGTCCACACACCGTGTATAGGACGTCAGCGACTTGACGGCTGTTATCGTAACCATCGTCATAGTAACCTCAGCCCCGAGTTCGCCCGTCCGGTACATTTGCTGGTCCTTCGAGCCGGATCCCACAGGAGGCCTGAAAAGCGTGTCCCGTCGACGTTCCACGCCTGAAAATTGAAGATTCAAGACGTATTACAGAAGATCTATCAAGATGCCGGTGACAAGATCCAAAGGGAGAGCTCCGGAAGCATGGACAATCGACGCTGAAGCAGGACCGTCGACGAGCGTCCCGGCGCCCGCGCGCACCGAAGCTCCGTGCATTCGACACCAGATGGCGCCGCGGTCTCCGTCGACAAGCGCCGGTACACTGCCGTGCGTTCCGGTCGCCGCCGAGTCGACACTGCGCGTTGCGTCGAGTGAACGGGCGGCTGCTCACCGTACGGTAGAAGATTCGAATCGAACATTGCGGCCTGCAGAAAGTTTGTGTTCGCGTGCGGCTCCGAGCAGTATTGAAGATAGATCAGAACAGATACAGAAAATTCAAGAGGAACGTCGAACGGTGCGGTCAGTGACGACAAACCGGTCGAATAGAAACGTGTTGAAAGCGCGTGAAGAAATCTTGAAGATTAGATTACAGTTGGCGCAGTTGGCGCTACAGAAGGCTGAAGATGCTGCGGAATCGGATGACTACGAAGAAGATGGCCGTTCGAAGGACGACTACGTGCGATCGTGGTTAGAAGAGGCTCCGGAACCGCAGTTAGAAAATATAGAAGCCGACATCGGAAGAAGAACCGATCAGCCGGCCCCGGCCCCCAGGGCCAATAGTGACACGAAAACTGTCAACAATTTACAGGACGCTGAAGACGTCAACAAACAGGATGAAGACCCTTTGAAGGAAAAGGCCATTCGTCAACAGGGAGGAGATTCACTGAAGCCGTTTATCACTGAACTCACCTCCGCCATAGCAGCGCTCGTGGATAGGAAGCCGCTGGACACCGCTGGTCCGTCGCCACACCCAGCGGTATCGAAGGTCATCATGACACTACCAACGTTCAGCGGGGCGCATACCGAGTGGTTGTCGTTTCGTGCGATATACGACACCACGAGAAGATATTTCAACGACGTGGAAAATACAGCAAGATTGAGAAAAAGTCTCAAAGGAAGAGCACTTGAAACCGTCAGTTCGGAACTGATTGGACATGCGAAACCGGACGACATCATGAAGGAATTGGAGCTACAATTCGGAAGACCAGACTCCATTGCCCAAGCAGAGACAGACAAGCTGAGGACGCTGCCACGATGTAGCGAAGCACCGAAGGACATCTGCACGTTCGCAAGCAAAATAAGAAGCGGTGTAGTGACACTTCAAGCATTGAAGAAAGAACACTACCTCATCAATGCGGAGCTCCTGCGTGTGCTGACCGAGAAGCTGCCGAACTCGCTACGCGTACAGTGGTACCGGACCTACACAGAAAAATACGACTCGAAGCCGGACCTCAGCCGATTCAGCGACTTCGTCACCAAATACGCTCGCTACTGCAGTGCCTTCGCGCCGGCAGAGAACATCATTGACGGCCAGCCTACGCGTCGCGTCGTGCAGAGGACCCACACAGCTACCGAGAAGTACCCAGTTACCACACAGTACTGCAAGATCTGCGAACGCGAGGGACACTACCCGTCTGGCTGCCAGAAGATTCTAGCAAGCGACGCTGACAGAAGATGGGATCTGGCCAAGAAGCACGGCCTGTGCTTCAGATGTCTGCGCTCACGCCGCCAGGGACATACATGCAAGTCAAGGAAATGCGACGTAGGGGGATGCACCGCAACACACAACCGGCTTCTGCACTACGAAAGGAAAAACAGAACACCAGAAGCTGACAGTGAGAAAAGTGAAGTGGTTGCAAGTTCGAGTATGACAGCCAAACCCCAAGCCTACCTGAAGATAGTTCCTGTGCAGATTGTCGGACCGGCGGGAGAGGCATCGACGTTCGCGCTGTTAGATGATGGTTCCACGATCTCCCTCATAGATGAAGACATAGCCAACGCGGTCGGAGCAGAAGGAAGCCTGGACCCTTTCACGATACGTGCTATCGGTGACACTTCTATAGACATGCCGAAGTCAAGAAGAATAGACATTACAATGAGAGCCAATGAAGGCAAGGAAGTGCCACTGTGCGCGCACACAGTTCCAGGACTGCACCTGACGCCGCAAAAGGTCACCGAGGAAGATCTCAGGGGCTGCACACACCTGCAAGACATCAAAGACAAGTTGGTGTACGACGTTGGCGTGCCTAAGATCCTCATCGGGCAAGACAACTGGCATCTTCTCATCGCGAGTGATATGAAGAGAGGCCCTGGTCACCAACCCGTCGCATCGCTGACACCACTTGGATGGGTGTTGCACGGCGCGCGCTCACGAACGCTAGGACACAGCGTTCACTTTGTTCATCAAGTGTCAAGCACAGAAGAAAACCTAGAGGCACAGCTGAGAGAATATTTTGCGCTCGAATCTTTGATTATCAATCCACGTCGTCCGAAGACAGATCCGGCAAAGCAGGCCGAAGAAATTCTAGAGAAGAGTACGAAACAGATAGAAGATGGGCATATAGAAACGGCTCTTCTCTGGAAGAATACAGAAATTGTTATGCCCGATAGTTATGAAAACGCAACAAAGAGGCTTGCGTATATAGAGAAGAAATTAGATAGGAATATCGAGCTGAAAGCAAGATATACAGAACAGATGAACTCACTAATAGAAAAGGGATATGCAGAAGAAGCTCCAAGGGAAACAACACCCGGGAAGACTTGGTACTTACCTCACTTCGATGTCCACAACCCCATGAAGCCAGAGAAGCTGCGCATAGTGCACGACGCCGCTGCGAAAACGAAAGGGATGTCACTTAACGATTGCCTCCTCACAGGACCGGACCTGCTACAGTCACTACCAGGCGTGATGATGAGATTCCGTCGCCATCGCGTCGCCGTCTCAGCGGACATAGCAGAGATGTTCATGCAGGTGCGAGTCAGAACAGAAGACAGAGACGCACTCCGTTACCTGTGGAGAGGTGACCGGCGGGAGGGCGCCCCTCAAGAATACCGCATGAAGTCAATTATATTCGGCGCAGCAAGCTCACCGTGCACAGCAATCTTCGCCAAGAACTGGAACGCTCAGAAACACCAGCACGTGAGTCCTGAAGCGGTGGAAGCTATCGTAGAGAACCACTACATGTACGACTATCTAGACAGCTTTCCAAGCGAAGAAGAGGCGACACGCGTAGCAACCAAGGTTCGGGACATACACAGAGAAGCGCATTTTGAACTACGCAAATGGGCTTCTAACAGTAGCGAGGTCAAGGAGAACATGGAACCGAGTCAAAACCCGACAGAAAATGTCAGTATTGCCAGTAAAGGATGTGAAGAGAAAGTACTTGGTTTGATATGGAACCCGAGAGATGATGAACTCAGATTCAACCTCAAGCTCGTACGACTCCCTGAAAAGCTGTTGAAGAAGACGACACCTACCAAGAGAGAAGCGTTGAAAATCGTGATGTCATTGTACGATCCTCTCGGATTAGCAGCACCTGTGACAGTTCAAGCGAAGAAAATATTACAGGAAGCCTGGCGGTACCGAACAGAATGGGACGAGAAGCTCAACGACAGTCTATCGAAGTTGTGGTCATCATGGATACGCCATATGGAAGACCTGCAGGCTGTAAGAATACCCAGATGTTACCCCGGATTCAGCCAAGCAGAATCGCTACAAGTACATGTCTTCACAGATGCCAGCGAGACAGCCTACGCAGCAGCGGTATATTGGCGCGCTACTACACCTGACGGTAGAGTGCACGTATCACTTGTCATGGCCAAGGCGAGAGTGGCACCACTCAAAGTCATCTCCATACCGCGCCTCGAGCTCCAGGCCGCCGTGATGGGAAGCCGCATCGCTGTAGCTGTAATAGAAGAACATCGCGTGAAACCGGAGGCTACAATATACTGGACAGACAGCAAGACAGTACTGGCATGGATAAGAAAAGGCCCCCGAGCTTACAAGCCGTTCGTCGCACATCGACTGGCCACTATAGAAGAATACAGCAAAATAGATGACTGGCGCTGGGTACCTACGAAGTTGAACATCGCCGACGCTGCTACCAGAGACGTCCCTGCAGACTTCAACTCTCATCACCCGTGGTACAACGGACCGTCGTTCCTGTCAGAAGATTCGTCTTTTTGGCCCAGTGAAAAGCCTGTCGTCACGGAGAACACAGGCGAAGAGCGAACAACAACAGTGACAGAGTCCCGGAGAGCACAGATAAAGATATTAGAAGCTATTCCTGACCCTAACAGATTTTCAAGGTGGGAGCGCCTATTGCGCGCTACCGCGAGAGTTCTACAGTTTATAGGCTTGTGTAGAACAACCAAGAGACAGGTTCTATACAAGAGATCAGCAAAATCCCGAGAGAAGGATCCAGATTGGCGCAAGACGAACACGAAAACCACGTCGGGGAGCGCGGCACCTCGCCCCGCTGTCAGCTCCCGGAACATCGTGCTTCTGTCCGCAGAACACACCCACGGCGCCGAGGACCTTCTAGTGAAGGCAGTACAAGAGGACTCCTTCGGCGCCGACCTCCTGGAGCTGCGGCGCGGGAGGGGTGTCGACCGAAACAGCCGCCTATATTCGTTGCCCGCAGAGATGAACAACGGTATGATCACTCTGCGCAGTCGTATAATAGCTACAGAAAACATTCCAGAGAAAACAAAGAGACCGCCGATCCTGGATGACGATCACCGTATTACGCAGCTCTATATAGACTGGACCCACAGAAACTTGCATCACAGCGGAACAGAGTTGGTGATCAATGAGATACGCCAGCACTATTGGGTTCTTCGCCTGCGGCCTACGACGAAGAAAATAGTACAACAGTGTTTACAGTGTCGCATCAGAAAGGCGCGACCTCCGGAGCTGGCCACTGGGGACCTGCCCAGGGCGCGTCTGGCTCACCATCAGAGGCCTTTCACCTACACCGGCCTTGACTACTTCGGGCCGCTCTCCGTGACCGTAGGAAGACAGCATCAGAAGAGATACGTGGCGCTATTCACGTGTCTCACCTCCCGAGCAATACACCTAGAGGTGGCCGCAAGTCTCAGCGCTGACTCCGCAATCTTAGCGCTGAGAAGGTTTGCTGCACGCCGTGGCTGCCCCACAGAAATATATTCAGACAACGGTACGAACATGCATGGCGCCGACAAAGAGATGAGAGAGGCCATAGGAGCAGAGGCGAGTCGTCGTGGCGTCGCATGGCGCTTCATCACGCCCTCAGCGCCCTTCATGGGAGGCGCATGGGAGCGTCTCGTCAGATGCGTGAAGACCACACTCTACACCGTTCTTCACGACCGTCACCCGCATGAGGAAGTCCTGGCGACGCTGCTATGTGAGGCCGAATACACAGTCAACAGTCGGCCGCTCACACACGTCTCCGAGAGCATCGACGACGACGAAGCTATCACCCCGAACCACATCATATTCGGGGGATCTGCTCGTCTCCCTTCCCTTGGCGAGTTCAGCGAGGCCGACATCGATAGCAAAAGGCACTGGCGGCGAGCACGGATCCTGGCGGACCTGTTCTGGCGTCGCTGGGTGCGCGAGTACCTGCCCGAACTCCAACACCGGCGGGAGCCCCACGGAACGGGCCTCAACTTCGCGGTCGGCGACCTCGTACTCATCGCTGACGGTCAGCTGCCGCGCAACACATGGCCGCGCGGCCGAGTCATTGCCGTTTACCCCGGTGCTGACGGACAGGTGCGCACGGTGGACGTGCGAACAGCGGCGGGAGTCCTGAGACGTCCTGCAAAGAAGTTGGTGCCCTTGCCGAGATGACATCGCTCACCGGGTTGTCTGCAGCAGCGCTATGAGCCAGCCGACGTGTCTGCGCGTCGCTGCACGGCGGGAGAGATGTTCGCGACAACGTCAACAGTAACTTAAGATTCATATTATGATTATAAATTTCATACGTGTTATTTAAGTATACTGTACCCATAAAGTTTAAAGTTCAGAAATAGTGTCGAATTGGGTCACATATAGACCTAATTAATATAGTTAAATAGTGTAAATAACGTAATATTGTGTTTTTCCTATAGTTTATAGAAATATTTTGTGAATATGTAAACATTACTAATAAAATGTACATTTTTTATCTCAAGTTAGGTATATCAGGGTTCCTAGGTCATAAGGCTTTAATAAAACGTTTTACCTATTGTGTTTTATTTATGCGCTAAGAAAGGCGCTATAGGATGTTGAAGGAATTATATTCCTATATATCATAGTTATGAAGTTATTAAACTTTTTCTCTTTGTAAATATGACCGCAGCTTAGATTTTTAGCATAAAACCTAAATTATCTATACCTAGACCTAACTTCCGAAAGATAAACATTATAGCACTAGCTAGGTCTTTTCGTGCCCTACGCGGCACTGGTCGTACCATCACGCTAGCTAGCATAGTTCCATAGTTATAAGCAGAAATGTGTAATTTTTTAAATAAAATAAAATTGTTGAACAGTGGTTTCTGGCCGGCTCTCGTTACGGTAAAGATCTGGGGTACCTAAGCGACACCGTATCGATCGATATTAGGTGCTCAAGAAACCTCATCTTCAAGCCTCAAGAACCGAATGGAGCCAGCCAGAAACCTCAAGACAACTGAACAGTGAAGCATGTGTATTATTTATCGAAGTCCCGACCCGCACATCGTATGGCACGCCTTTCAGCGCCTCCACTCCGAGACCAGTAACCGCTATAGTACAGTCCACACACCGTGTATAGGACGTCAGCGACTTGACGGCTGTTATCGTAACCATCGTCATAGTAACCTCAGCCCCGAGTTCGCCCGTCCGGTACAATAACAATCGAAAGAAAATATACGCAGCACGAATACTATTTTTGCACCAAGAAAACAATCCATGGATAACCAAATTATTTGTCAGCAATCGACGTACATCGATTGTTATTCGAATGCACACAAATGGATCATTCGAATTACATAACAAACTCCCGTCGCTTGAATCAAATTTGCAGTTAGTATACAAGACTCTTAACGTTCCAATTGCGAATATATTAACTTATCTTTATGTAACATTTACTAAATGTTACTGAAATAATTGATATATGTAATGGACATGGACTATCCGGTATATACTCGTATTATAATTGCATGATATGAAAATTTAAGTACTAACTTATAACGATATCGCATTTCATGACGTCTGTGTTAGTTTAGTGCAAATTTTTTGAGTTTGTTTATATTATACACAGGTGAGTACGGGAAGCGTGTGATCTGGGTCAGAGAATACCGTCGTGTATAATGTGCTTTTGAAACCATTGGTACAAGAATAATTTTAGCTCGAATTATTTATATATATGTATATGAATAATAATAAAAATAATAAAGAAAGCAGCGATAGCCTAGCTACTGCGAGACTGTTGGACTGCTTCGCAAACGTCTCGATTTCGATCCCAAAACGCGCATCTCTAAGTCTGTTTGTAGGATTCGAAAGCCAAAAAGCAGACAGAATCTCGTAAATAATTTAAAAATACAAGCGTCCATAGGCTATAGTAAATGCATACAGTTAGACGTCCATATCTTTTTTCCACCTTGCAACTTACCGCCATCTCATATAA
Organism: Catocala fraxini; assembly: GCA_930367265.1. Lineage (NCBI taxonomy): Eukaryota > Metazoa > Arthropoda > Insecta > Lepidoptera > Erebidae > Catocala > Catocala fraxini. The sequence continues at coordinate 13,724,483 of OV884049.1, read as the reverse complement.
CATTGTCATAGCACGCTTCAGAAAGGGACAGCGTATATAGTGTATAGCTTTATTTCTCTTATGCAATTTATTTCGCGCTTGCTATGATGGCCGCTAAGCTTGAATAAAGAGTAAAACATCTAAACATAAAACTGTGGGAACGCTATTGACATTAGCCTTTGTCGTTCATAAAATAATTAAAATTGTTATTAAAGTTGCACTCAAGCCTTGGCTTGGCAAACTTAAATAACAATTTTTCATTTTAAAACCTCTTGACGTTTTATGTGTTAACTTCAATTAAGCGCTTCCATTATCTATATTATGAAGTATATTAAACATAGTCGTAATAAAGATAAAAATATATGCTCTAGATTTACTCGTAGATTATCTCACTAAGTCTATCCCACAGGCACCGTTCATTAACCAGGATAAATATAATATTGTCCTTTTTGTATAATCCTTTATCCTTTTTGAAAAATAGTGTATGCTTTAGGAATAGTTAATGAATTTTCTTTTGTGTCAAATAAACATTATTATTTTAATCCCTACGTCACGGGTACTATACAAAGATTTGATGAACGGACACAAAGAACACCAGAACCGATACAACAATTTGTGGATCACACAATTTTTTGTAGCGTGTAAGGATCGAAATCATAACACACGGTGCAAAATCTTTTCTTCTTTTTTTATAGGACAGCGCGTGCTCTAGAAGTACAACGTGTGTCGCGGGAGACGTTACAAACATTTTAACAATAGACACAAAGAACATTCGGACTCGAAACAACTATTTGTGGATCACACAATTTTGTGTCTCGTGTTCTCGAGATATTCTCAGTAGCATCACATAGAGCTGGACCTGGTAGACGGCTATAGGCTGGCCCACTATTATACGGGATCTAAAATCATAGCTGGCCACATGTAAATGCAACTAACACATTTTTACTACTACTTCTAGAAAAATATAAGCGTGTTATATGTTTTTTTTTATGGTGGCCTCCTAGCTAACGAGCAGACGGATCGCCTGATGGTAAGTGATTACCGCCGCCCATGGACACCCGCAGCACCAGAGGAGTCACTTGTCCGTTGCCAGCCTTTTAAATCGAAAGATGGGAGGGCATCCGGTACCCTCACTCACTGGACGAAACACAACGCAAGCGCTTTCCCACGCCGGTTTTCTGTGAGGCCGTGGTATCACTCCGGTCGAGCCGGCCCATTCGTGCCGAAGCGTGGCTCTCCCTGGTATAAAATAATATGTATGTAATTTTAGCCCTTATGGCACTTTTCGGCTCATAAACTTCTTAATATCTTCATAAAATCTTAATCTAAACGAAAATGATTCTGTTACACTTTTACGCCATAACTACTCGACCGATCATCATGAAATTTCGCATACACGTTGTCAGGGGTACAAAAAAGGACATAGGTACCCCTTTAATCCAGAAAAAAGTACTGATCCTGGGGCATAGAAATTTATTGACACAATCTACATTAACGCGAGCGAAGCCGCGGGCAAAATTTAGTATGTATATAAAAACACTTGTTCTTTCTATATAAAAACACTTGACCTTTCTATATAAAAAAAATTGTTTTTTCTATTGTTATTACTTCGTTACTCGAGTGAAAAAATACAAATCAACAAACATAATATTGCATTTATATTATTAGTAATACATATGCAATTAAAGTAATTAAAAGGTTACTTGGTTAATAATTTTATTAATAGCTGTGGTAAGTGTTATTTCTGCACTTAAGAGTACTTTGACATTAAAAAAATATTCCATACTAATTCATGTATAGTTCAAAGGCAGCAGTTTGTTTTTAACGTTTTGCAGTTTAAATGCTGAGCCGATTTTTATGAAATATTATATGAATATAGCTTGATACCTAAGAAAGGTCCCTTGGGATTTATGTTATATGTAATGATTGTATTAAATCGAGCTGTTAATTAAGATTAGAAGTTTATTTTATGTTTAAACTGTCAGCAACCTTGTTGGTCTATTGGTTAGAGTTTAAGGTTACGGACGATGAGGTCCAGAGTTAGAATCCCGGTTCAAGCCTACAAACTTTGTATAGGGATTTTCTCTTAAGAAGTTCTCTCAGTAGCAGTATTAGGCTCACTCAATATTACGTGAGACCTAAAACTAACTAGCGATGTGTGAGTGCAATGATACACCACCCACCTTAGAAGATATATCAATAAAATGACGGTGTCATAAAATTTATAATCGGTCACCCATCCAATCTCTCTATCTGCGGCTATGTTGCTTGACCGCTTTGTTTACTCGTTCTACATTCACTAGCATAACAAGCAGCTCCTTGCTTTATAGTTAATTTTACATTCGGACATGATAATTATATTCGTACGTTTATCCCAACAGATCTCAGAAACGGCTGTACCGTAAACGAAGTCCGAGATCGTGTAAATAACGTTTCTGCTCATAAACCAAACATATGTACGCTTTTATTATTGTAATTAATGTTTTGTTACAAGAATTAATGTAATTGTGTATACTAATCAGATATACGGAAGAAACTTTTACTAATTTGATGTTGTTTGTATGTTTTTTATTGGTAAACCACTAGAGCGTTGACCGTTGGTTGTGTAATGTTTGGATACACATAGCTATAATTATGATATTATATTTAGAGTAAAGCAGTATTATTTTAGTATTGCGTAAAATTATATTCAAACGATATTAAAATACGAGTACAATTGTGCACTGACTGCAAATATGGCGTAGTTGTGTAGTATGGTATAAGTGGTCGACTTGCCATTTGCTGCAAACAAACACCAGGTTGTGGGTTCCATCCCAATATGGGGCAAAAAAAATTGTGATCCATAGATAGTTGTTCCGTGTCTAAGAGTCCTTTGTGTCCGTTGTTTGAATATTTGATAAGTTAATATATTATAATATTCTTTCACATACACGCAACATCATCTAGCCCAAACTAAGCAGAGCTTGTACTATGGATACTAGACAATGGATAATCATACATATATACTTTTTTTTTTGTAAATACATACATATTAATACATAGAAACACGATACAAAAGAGATTCCCAGTGCTGCAGTCGTATTTTAATAACCGTATTTGTTGTTTCAATTGGCCATAATTCCATGATGTCTAAGCCTATTATTATAAAATAAAACAAAGATGTTGCCAATCCTAGCCAATGTTGCCAAAACGATAACGTACTTAAATAAATATGATCATCAATCAATCATCATAGCTAATATGAGTGTGTAAAGTAGAGATCGGTACAATATAAACGCACCTGTGTTTATATTGTGCCGATGTTTATATGTACCTACGCTATAACGTTTAGCTCTGGTGTCGATAAATTCCAGTCGTGTTGTGGATACGGATCGGTTTCGAATGCTCTCGGGCGGGCGGCATCAGTTACACTGACATCGTTTTATGATGTCCTTGTGAAATGTGTTGATACGAGTAAGGTTTCATTATTCGATCTACGGATAGGTGTTTCGTATATAGGTAACTAGATTTTTTCTGTTGTTTTCAACGCGATTTTTTTTCTATAGATTTATATTAGATTGCCTGGCTAAAATGCTTGTATTAGGAGGGGGTTCACGTCAGTACATTGGGTGGGATTCGAACCCGTAAGATATCGATCGCAAGTCCGATGCCTTATCCATTGGGCTACCGGCGCTTCGCCGACCACTGCTCTAGAAATATTTCGTGTATCGCGGGGCATTTAACAAACATTCAAACAGCGGACTTAACGAACATCTAGACTCGGAACAACCGCTGTGGATCACACAATGTTTGTCCTCTGTGCGATTCTAACTCACAATACTTGGCACTCAAATAAAGGACTCAAAAGACATCCAGACTCGGTACAGACATTGTGGGTCATAATAATATAAAGTTTTGTCCCGTGTGGGATTCGAACCCACAACATCAGCCATTAGTGCAGACAAAATACAATGCTTTCTTAAAAATATAAACGAATCCATAACATTAATACATCACAACACACTAGGTACCCAAAGATTTGTCCTTCAGACCCTTGGCTTCGACCGACATCATGCCGCTGTCAGTCGCCAAAACTTATTTATATGTATATAAGTTAATAATACGAATAAGGTTTAAAAATTAAGCTATATTTTATACATTTTTATAAATATGTTGACAAATAATCATACCATTCGTATATAGATACCTAAAGGCAAGCAGACTTGCAGCCATGTTCAAAAGACACACAAATTATTGCAAGACTACCAAACAAAACTAGCGCTCTCAACTAAAACAACTCAAAACAGAAAACTTTATAACATTTTGCACAATCCGGTAATTGAATCTAAAACGTACAAGCAAGTTCTTTCTAAATGTGATATATACACACGTTCAAAGATCTTAAGAAAATAATAATATTATTATAATACAAAAGAAACACAAATATTGATTGACAAAACACGAATTCGTTTAATACACTTACCCATACACGTAAGTAGCGATAGCTCAGTGTGTAGACCAACAGACTGCAATGCAGAGGGTCTCGGGTTCGAACCCACGTCGCGCACCTGTGACTTTCGGAAGTTATATGACTTTTCGAAATGATGTGCGTATTGATTGACAATTATCGCCTGCTCAGTGCCTCGGAGAGCACGCTTAGCCGTCGGTCCCGGCTGCCATGAACATCTATGGCAGTCGTTATTGGGAGAGTGTCGACACAAAAGATCCCACTGTGTCGAAGTGTCGCCGGTCTGCACTGACTGGCCCCCACATAAGATACAAGATACATACCCATACATGTTCTTATTTCAAACAAAATCAAAATGGCTGAAATGTTGCGCCTAATTTAAATTCATGCGTCCATTTTCCGACGAGCGCTTTGAGTAGCTAAAAAGAAAAATCTACACCACGAATAATATTTCTTGTATCGCGGGGAACTTTACAAACATTCAAACAACGGGCGCAAAGACACACCCAGACTCGGAACAATCATGTGTGGACTTTTTTAACCCATGTGGGGATCGAACACACAACACTCGGCTCAATAGCAGTGGCGAGCCGACCACTTAAATCACTACGCCATAATCATCGCTATGCCTAATTAAGTCCGGTACCGGGATCTAACAAAGTTAACTAATAACTAATATTAGATAAACTGAACCTCACCTTGCTCAGTTTAATGATAAAAACGTCTGGAAAGTTAATCGTCACAAAAAGTTCTTGATGCTAAAAGCGTTTACTCCAGAGATGTCCCTCATTAGTTTTTATTAAAAGAGTTCGGTTCCACCAGCAAATGTACTAAGTATAATAATATATATACATATAATAATATTCTACCACATACACACAACACCGTCTAGCCCAAACTAAGCAGAGCTTGTACTATGGGTACTAGACAATGGATAAACATACAAATATACTTTTTTTTTGTAAATATATACCTATTATACATAGAAACACCCAGACCAAGACAAACATCCATGTTCATGCACACAAATGTTTGACTTGTGCGGGAATCGAACCCGCGACCTCAGGCGTGGCAGTCGGTTACACTAACCACTACGCCACTGAAACCGACAATTTAATAAGTATTTCACTTGTATGTATAACATTCTACTGTAATATTAATACGTGTGTTAATATATAGTAGATTTCATTTCATTTCATTTCATTTCATTTATTTATTCACAAACAATTTTCATTGTGTCGGAACATAATACATATTACAATTGTTATAATATTACTTACTATAATTTAATGTCAATAAATGCAAAAAATATACTATACTTAAAAGTTAAACAGTTCAATGTCAAATTCATAACAGCAAGGAGTCATATAATAGAAAGATAAAAATAAATAAATAAATGTCCCACAAATCTACAATAAAAAGAAAACAATCAAAATTCAATTATGTTATAAAGTTAAAAAGATCAATGTCACATTCATTAAAAATAAAAAATTATTGAAATATACAACAAAAAATACCAACAAAGAAAACAATTACAGAAAAATCACAATAATACACCACAACGAGAAAAGTCCTTCTCTCACTTATGCCTACAATTCCTCAACTGAGTAGAGACACCTATCCAACAGGAACGCTCGAAGCTTTGTTTTAAATGTCGATGTGTATATCAAACGTTTTAAGTGAAGTGGCAATTTGTTGAAAATGTGCACTGCTTGATATTGCGGACTGTGTTTCACAATGTTGAAATGGGGACTAATTTTGTTTCTCAGATCCATTCTGCGTGATCCCTCTCTATCTAATCTTTCTTCTTGTGTTTCGTATTCGTGTAGGTACTTCTTAAGGTTAGTCAGGAGTACTAAAACATAGAGACTAGGTACTGTGAGAATATTTAATTGAATAAAATAAGGACGACAACTCTCTCTCTGTGATATCCGGACTATCGTACGTACAGCTCTTTTCTGAAGGACAAACGCTCTGTGACAGTTATAATTATAGCTATTGCCCCAAAAGTGCACACTATATCTTAGTTTTGACTCGATTAATGCGTAATATACGATTTTTAATTCTTTAACGCCTATTTCATCCCGAAGGATTCGTAACGCATAACACGCAGACGATATATATGCATCTATGGCGGCTAATTCTTTTTTCCAATTAAAAAATTCATCTACATGCAATCCTAAGAATTTAGCTTCATTGACTAGTTCTATTTTATCCTCACTAAGTACAATTTCCATAGTTTCTTTATTGCGAGCAGTCGTTTTGAAGAGCATTATATTAGTCTTTGCACTATTGATTTTTAACTTATTTACCGAAAACCATGAGTGAAAATGGCTAAGTGCTATATTAACTTTTTCCGTAAGGTCTTTAATGTTATTTGCTGCAATAATAGCATTAGTGTCATCCGCAAAAACTAAAAGTCGTAATTCGGGCAAAATTTCATTTATATAATTTATTATGTCGTTAGTAAATATAATGAACAATATGGGACCCAAAATAGATCCCTGCGGAACACCGGCACAGATATTGAAAAAAGATGATTTATGAGCTTGTCTACGCCCTTCCCGTGTCTCAGTGATTTCAACAAACATTTTCCTATTTTTAAGGTAAGACGATAAAAGTTGTAAGGCTTTACCTCTAACTCCATAGTGATTAAGCTTAGCAATGAGTAGATCATGATCGACAGTGTCAAATGCTGAGCTTAGATCCAGGAATACACCAGCCACTTTCATTTTGTTATTAATGTTAGTTATCACGTCATTAACAAGAGTGTACATAGCATCTCCTGTGCCAACGTTTTTTTGATAACCAAATTGTCTCCTCTGTAAGACTTTGTTTAAGTTGAAATGAAGTACAAGCCGAGATTTAATTATTTTTTCAAAAATCTTTGAAAGCGTTGGCAGCAAGGAAATTGGTCTATAGTTTTTTGGATTAGACTTAGTGCCTTTTTTGTGAATGGGAATGATCTTTGCTACCTTAAACTGCTCTGGGAAAATTCCTTCATCAATGCATTTATTGAAAAAGCAAGAAAGTGGTACGGCAAGTATATTTAAATGATCTTTAATCACAGAAATAGGAATTTCGTCGTAGCCACAGGATCGTTTATTACCCATCTTTCTGACAATATTACTTATTTCATTAGGAGTGGTAGGCGTAAAACAAAGATCCCTTTCAACCCATTCTGTACAATGCTGGAGTAGTGCAATCGCATTGGTATTATTATTGTCGCCAGTAGAACACTTGTAATTAAAATGCTGTGCCAGTATGCACGCCATTTCCGTGGAGTCGTCAAAAATTTTACCGTCAATTTTAAGTAGAAGTCGTTCAGTATGTTTAACTTTAGTTCTGTTTGTGCATTTGTTTACAATTTGCCATATTTCCTTGCTTCCGTTAGTTGAGTCATTTATTTGGTTTCTGATAGTAATTTTTTTAGCTTTCGTGATAACCCTTCTATAAATTCTAATATAATTGTTTTTATAACGTTGAATACTTATATTAAGATTATTGACATTGTTAGCACATAAAAAACGTTTCATTTGACTTGACGTTCGAATACCATTTGTGATCCATTTCATTTTAGTACTTTTAATGACGTTCAATCTACGTTCCCTTTTTTTGTAACAGTTTTTGAAGACATCTGAAAAGGTCTTTATGAATGCGTTAATTCCCATACTACTCCATTTATGCTTCAGTATTCCCTGCTTAAAAAGCATCCCATTTTTAGAACTGAAAACTCTCTTATTTATAACAATGTGCTGGTTGTAGTTCTTTGCCTTGCTCGCAAGATTTTCCAAACGAAAATTACCAAAAATACCACCATGACCATCAGCTAGGCCATTGTGGTCGACTTCACTTTTTACTATGTGGAAATCTGGTAAGTTGGTAATAAGATGGTCGATGCACGAAAAGGATCCATTACGGATAAAAGTTGCATCATTCACAAGATGCCTGAAATTGAAACACGTCAACAAACTAATAAATTCTGTGCGTTTCCTACTATCTGAAAGTAAATCTATATTGAAGTCTCCGCAAATTACGCAGTTCCTGTTAAATAAATGTTCTAGCATTTTTTCCAAACGTGTCATGAAAATATCAAAATTACTGTCATAAGGGCTACGATAACAACAACATATGTATAGACCAGTCTCGACATCTTTAATGCAACATATTTCGAAACTGTCCATCTTATAAAGCTTATTTATTACATCAATACTCTCAGCATTCCTATCCACATGTGCCAGAATTAGACTACCACCTCTAGTCTTTTTACTCCTGGTATTCCACGAAATAAGATTATAGTTTTCCAATGAAAAAGAAGTTACAGACATGTCATTTAAAAAATGTTCGCTAATACATAAGTAGTCTACCTTTAATTCAAGAGATTGCAGATAAACTTCTAATTCTTGTCTCTTATTACTAATACCACATAGGTTCTGGTGAAATATATTGATACCTGTTAAGATAGCTGAGGTTTCAGTATCTAAGTCCGATTTAGTGATCCGCTGATTGAAGAAAAAACTGGTTTGATGTCTCTTCTGATGTATTGTTAATTTCAGTGTTATTATTATTCGCTTGTGAATAATTCAATCCTTGAGTTTTAACATTGGTTAGTTGGTTGGTGTGGTTGATGGAAACGTTATCTTCAGGCTTGCTATTTATCGTCTCTTCGTCTGCCTGATAAAATATATCTAAATCCAGTAGCATATTGTATACAATTTTGTCGTGTATGTTCTTCATTCCATAATTCGTTATTTTCCCAGTTTTGTGGGAAAACATTTCAGGTGATAAATCACGGTTGCTATCAAAGAAATACGCGTATTCATTACTTTGAATATCTAAATACAGGAGATTATTAAACATTTCTACTTTGAAATTGTATATTGGAGCGCCTGCAACATAGGTGGCTGCACAAATTATTATATTAGTGTGATTTAATTTTTGTAGGGATGTCCTCAACTTGTTTATTATGTCTATGTAGTCTCTTCCTTCTTTTATATCATTTTCCCTGATATGGATAATGCAGTAGTCATTTAGGGTAAAACCATTAAGTTTAAGCTCAATGTCTCTTATTAGTTCTGTAGCGCTGCTATTAGACCGGATGTAGTGGCAGAAGTGAGAGTAGTTTGAGTACACTTCTTGAAGTGTAGACAAGGACCCCTTGGTTGCGTAGCTGCTTAAAATACACAACTTATTTTTTTGTCTAAGCTTTTTAATTAAGCTCGCCTTCTCTTTATCATTATCATATAATATTTTTGCAGCAGAAGGTACTTTCTCCAGTTTGCTTGATGTAAAAGTCGTCTGTGTCTCTTTACTGTGCATTATGGGCGTGGTTTCTGGACGATTGTTTTGCAAGTCATTTATTATTGTTTCATTTATGCTTCGCCAGCTTGGTTCTTTATTTTGATTTGGAGTTTTAATCTTGCGTATCGGTGATAAAGTTTTCCTACACGGTGTTGAGCATATTTTCTTGAGTGTGTTAGTAGATTTGGTCATCATTTGTAAGTCTGTTTTTAAACGGAAGTTTTCGATGTTTAAATTTTCAATTTCATTATGTGCGCTTGATAGTTGCATGGTGAGTTTTTTTATTTGTTCATTAAGATCACTTATGATGTTGCTGTTATCGTGTAAGCTATCTGGAATACTCATCATTGTCGCATCAAAAATGGCTTTCTCGCTACTATTTGTTACGTTGGACAAATTAGTTAATGAACTTGATCTATATGGTTTACGGTAGGTGATATGTTCACTTGGTGAAGCCATTTTTCTCGTCTATTAATTTATTTAGTTGTCTCGAAAACTTGAAATTATTATAGTAGAAGCAACAAAATTTCTACCATCAAATTATTATTTTTTATGTATGGTAACACTTTTAGTTCTGCTACTTGTCGCTTGATGTCAAAAATGGCGCTAGTAGTACTAATTATTTGTTCTTCTATTGACCGCTTGAGGAAATTTTGGCGCTAGCTGTCGAATAATCGAAAAGTTCAAAGTCCAAATACAAAATAATTTTCTTAACCGTTTTGTCTGTATTTGTTGTTTCACTGAGAATGTTAAAAAAGTCACTAGAACTTACTAATTATGATAACTGTCCGAGTTTAATGTTGTAGTATTATCATTAATGCAGATTATTTGTTGAAAACAGCACTAAACACTGAGAAACTGCACTTTTTAGTCCATAGTCACTTCCGCAGCTTTATAGTTTTGTAGATTGTCACAAATAATATCACTTAAAAATTATAGTTTTAGCACTCTGTCACACCAGTTAACAAGATTGTAATATGAACTAATATTAGAAATGCGAATGTGAGTTCGAATAATTATTTGGTACGCTTTCCCTCCTTAACTACTGGACAGATCATCATGAAATTTTGCATACACGATGTCATGAATATGGAGTACTTTTCCCGAGTGAAGCCGCGGGCATAAGCTAGTTAAGTAGATATTTTAACAAATTTATGTTGTAACGTATGTAACGTTACTTCAGTAAAATACGCAAATGTTAGTAATTTTAAATACTTTTTACTTACTTCGGCCTCATGATTATTTTCCTCCGCCTTTTTATCAACACGCGAAAAGTACTTACTAGATTTCCACGGCGTCAAACATTCATGAGTCAACTTACGTCACGGCTTAAAAGCTGAAATAGGTTACCAATTTACTATTTATTCAAATCATAAATACTATTTTCATTTTGTAGTAATAGAATAAAGCACATATTAATAATTCAATCAACAAAACATCGTACCTATTAGGTACGTTACGAAATTTCCTTCATTAGATATTTATATCCCAAAAATACCCTATTCAAATAAACGAATCATAATGGCCGAAATATTAATTGAAAATGTTAATAGCTCGCTTTCATCAGGAAGCCAACAGTTGGTTACACCCTAATTAAAAATTCGAATTTGGAATATCAACAAACGCCGCTCTTTTTTTTTATACGAGCTCGAGCTTACACGATATGGCAATCCGCAATTGGCAACAGTGCACGGCACTCGGCAGTCGAGCCTGCTCGCTCGTCGTGCGTGGATGTGTAAGATACGTCGCCTGCATTTTCTCTCCCGAATTACGACGATCGTAAAATTGAAACTAAACAGTTGGATTTCAGTGTTTCAAACATTGAGTGAAGTTTTGGCTTACATATAAGGTATTTTAGAGTTTAGTGTGTGATTAAAATGTTTTATTGTGACGGGATTATGTGAAATAAGATTTATTAGTGTGGTTTGTGTTTAACTTAGATGTGGTGAAGAATTCTGGGAATCTTAGAATCTGTGCAGTATAACAGGTTAGTTTGTTAAATTGTTATTTTCTAGTTAGGTAAGCTTATAATCTAACCGGTCTCGTTATACAGGACAGTGATCATGAAATTGCCTATCTACGTGTGATTGCCCGATAAGCCATCGGACGCTCTTACAAGGTGTGTAGATTCTGTTTACTTAGGCCGATTTTTCGAAAATCCTTGCTTATCTATACCTATAAAGGTAGAAAAATAATTCAATATAGTAGTAGGTGGTTGTAGGTATACACATACCTATAATTATGGGTAGTTCCGGCGTCATCCGATGACGTTTCATCCTACACTGTTTTTTTCTTAACTCAGCCTTTACGTTCCTTACTCAACCGACAAAAATTATTTCATTTTCTATTCTTTATTCACCTATAAGTATTACTAGCTCAACCTATGACGAAATTATCCATAAACTCTAAGGTTTAGATTAACGGTCTGAACAAAAAATAGGTACTGTTTTAGTAATCTATATCTATACGAACATTATAAAAAGGAAAGATTTATTGAAATTAAGCTACTATATACGTATTTTATCGCGTTGTTTATTTGACACTTTATTACATGATTTTGAAACCTATTACACTACTACTATTATTAAAACTATTAAAACTATTTAGATTTAATTTAATTTTACACTTTCCCCGATGTTTCGGTTGCTTTTCAGCAGCCATGGTCACGGGGAGACTAAGATTAGGTAGTTGTCTCAATGTTCCAGTGTAGTTATTTCAAAGTACCTGAACATAATTTAATCATTGGTGTTTCTATTTACGCAGAATGAGCTCAAAGTATAATGAAGTCTAGCTGTGGTTTGCTTCTTCTTGGGTTTGACTATTTGTATGACTGAATCCCAAGCTGGTGGTACATTCCAACCATCTTCTCTATTAAAATTAGGATGTTTTTTGATTTCAATAGCCTCCCGAAGCATCCTTGGTCGGAATCGGTGTTCTTTAGCGAGAATCTGTGGTTTGTCAAATCTCAGGTAGTGGTTGGTCCCCTGTTGCACATGTTCACACACAGCAGACTTCAACGAGCGTTGGTGTTATAGTATATAGTAAGTTTTCTAATGGATTTAGTATTATACAGCAAAGTTTTCTATTGGTAAAAAAATTTGTAATATCATTATTATATGTGGCCTATGTTATACATGTTATATAGACTATATTTTTTTTATTGTAAGTACTGTTATTAACCTAACGTAACCTACTTTTACGAAGCCAAAGATTGTTTTGCTATCCATACATTTTCGGTAATATTTGCCACGGGTAGAGAAAGGAACGCGTTTCGGCTTTATTAAAATAATGTAATCGGATCAGTTAGGCATTCTTGTTTAGGATGAGTAAAGAACCGAGAGTTAAGAAACTTTCAATCAGACAATATTTTTATCTATATTCTGGCCGCCCCAGCCACATTTTAATGCGTCGGCCGTGGCAAACTTTACTACACGGCCATATAGCCAGGCCATATACAAGACAAGACACACAAGACAAGGACTGTATGAGTTTTATTACTAGTAGGGTTACCAGCCATATTTTAGAACCCTTTGAAGGCATGACTACATTTTGTACGGTAAACTGTACGGTAATAACAATATTACATTATTTCAATGCAGTCGCGCACAATTCCAAAACGAGTTTTTTTAATATGGTCACCCATCCAAAAGATATCGTCAACATTATTGCTAACCTTACGGAACTACATTTCGAAATATTGCCATTTTATATAACTCTATGAAGCTTTAGAACTTGTAACATTTAAACTAATTAGTAATTATAGGTACGCAAAGCGGTTAAGTCTATAATTTAGATACATAAGGCTCTTGTCTATTTGAAATAGGATAAAGAGAATATCACATATGAAGCCTCAATTAGTTAATAAGCGGTTTCTATTTACCACCAGTAAATTAGTATTCGCCTATGAATATTTATATAGGGTATCGTAAATTGTTTTTGTAAATTAATGACTGTCTCGGTGACGCAACGGTGGTGAATGCGAATGCTGTGTATGAGGTCTTGAGTTCGATTCGTATATCAAATTAAAATTAAATTGACATGTCAAAAAACCATAGCCATATAGTTATTAGCCTCACAACAAAAAGGTTTTTTTTAAGACAGCCCTCTTACTAGTAATAATAAATTGGGTTCTCTACAAATATCTAAACAACGGACACAAAGAACACACAGACTCGGAACAACAATTTGTGAATCTCATAAATCTTTTTAGTGTTTTACGAAGTTTGACCAAGGATTTCTATAACACACTTTACACAATGTGTCGCGCTAAATTTTACCAATATATATAATAGTATTCCCTATTTATAGCATAATAACTATAAATATAATAAGTACCTAATTTAAACGTGATCTCTTAGTTTTAAGCGTTTAAATATTTTTATTTTGTTACATTGTCTTTTTGTCTTACCTCATATAGTTATAAATATTGTTTTATTTGTTCTATTATAATTATGTAATTACAATTGTGAAGTGCCGGAGCTTAAAACCTCTACTGTAACTACTTTTGGCTGGGACCCCACGATACAGGCTTGCCTAGTGTGGCGACCGCGTTAAATATTTTCCTGATAGATCTGCTACACTAACTTTATGTCTTGTTAAGTACTTTTATAACTTTCTTGTGTTACAAAATAAACACTTTTCATTTTTCAATGAAAACATCTATCCATCCTTACACTCAAGATCTAATACTAGAGATAAATTGACGCAGTGATCAGCATTACTGCGCACCAGTTATTAGTCAGTAGACAGGAAACGAGACTCTGTATCTGATCTGACGGCTAATTAAATTGGGCGTGGATTCAAACTGCAGTACGCCGAAGTTTACAGTACGTATTTACGAGATTTCATATGCGTCTATTAGGATTTGATATAGGTTATTGAGCACGGATCACACTAGTTTACTAGTAAATACGCCCCACTTGTCTTCGAAACTAATATTTTAAATGCGAATGCGACTTTGTTTGTTTGTTATGCTTTCGAGCCTTAACTACTAGACTGATCATCATGTAATTTCGTCAGGGGCACATAAAGGAACACCGGATACCTTTAATCTAAAAAAGAAGTACTGTATCTGAGGGATCGATACAACACAAACATTGCAATGACAGTAACACAGGCCATACAAATATACAATCGCAGGCTATTTTTTGATAGGATAGGCAGAGGTGTATTACACTCACATTTCGCCAAACATAGTTTTCGGACCTACGTTAAAGAATTTTCTAATACAAATGATAAAAATCTTGTCCAACTGAGAATCGATTACAAACTCTCACGACATATTCATACTACAGAATTATGACAATCAATTACATAAGAAAATATATCATATTAATTATATATACTTTTTCACATTAAACGACTCCTGCTTACACTTGTAATCGTGATAAGAACCTTTGAATAACAACGTAAAAATATTTGCCACGTAATATTGCCCTTCGCTTTTGATCTTCATCCCTTATAAGCTCACCGTTGCTAAGCAGTGTTCATACTTCATAACCATACCCAGTGACGTTGAAAATGTATTATAAAAATGGAAAACCTTATTCGTTTTTCGGCTTTTATACAAATTGGTAAAGATGCCCGCGTATATTATAAAATATATTACATTCGTTTAGAAAATGACTATTTTCATGTTCGTATTTATCTCCAGTATTCGTATATTGCGGTCATATAGACATACAACTAGCAGCGATAGCCTAGTGGAAGGCTGTTGGACTGCCACGCATAGGTCTCGAGTTTGATCCCAAGGCGTGCATCTCTTAACTTTTCGAAATTATATGCGTATCAAATAGTTAATTATCGCTCACTTTAACAGTGAAGGTAAACATCGTGAGGAAACTTTGCATGTCTGAGAGTTATCCATAATATTCTCGAAGATATGTAAAGTCAGCTAGCTATTTAATAAATACGCACAAAACTTCGAAAAATCAGACGGGGTGTCTTGGTATCGAATTTAATACGTTTGCGTGGTATTCCAACGGTCTCCCATTAAGCTTTCGCTGACTAAAAAACATTTTACCTGACTCAAGAATCGATTACCGAACATCCAGAGAGGCCACAAAATTGCCGCTTACGCCACTGAACCGACAACACAACCATTTCTAAATTTAAAGTAGTCGTTAAATTAATGTTTTATTCTCTATCATGTCATTCCGCCATATTGTAACTTTAATACTACTGGTAGTATATTTACATTATTATTTAATGAGTTACATAAATGACATGGTAAAATTTACGTAAACTATTACTAAGGGATAGTAATTATGGGTTTTAACGGGTAATAGTAAAGGCATCTGAATAATTTATGGCTAGAATCGTCACTAAGGACTATGTTGTGTTATATTTACTTCTATTACTTACTGTTCATATTGTAAATGTGACTGTTCAGATGTTTGTTACTTAAGCACGCCCGATTTGCTCAACGGATTTTGATGAAATTTGACGTGCGAGTAGATGATAACAAGTACCCTGTACTGACAGTACCATGAATATATCTATCCGAAATATTGAGAAAACGAAATATTAAGAACTAGGTTTTGCATGCGGCTTCGCTCGGGAATAGTAATTTTTTCTGGACGAAAGGTATATATGCAAAATGTTATGATGATCGGTCGAGTAGGTAAGGCGTGCAAACGTAACAAACAAGCAAACTAACATTCGCATTTATAATATTACAAGATTCTGCCCGTGGCTTCGGTCGCGTCAATGTAGATTTGTCAATAAATTTCTCTGCCCCGGGTACAGTAGGTACCCTTTTTCTGGATGAAAAATACCGTACGTGATTTTCTGTACCACTAACAACATGAATGCGAAATATCATGATGATCGGTGGAGTAGTTACGGCGTGAAAGCGTAACAAACAAACAAACTCACATTCGCATTTATAATACTAGTTAGGATTATACTAAGCAGCGACAGCTCAGTGGGGAGACCAACAGACTGCAATGCAGAGGGTCTCGGGTTCGAACCCACGTTGCGCACCTCTGACTTTCGGAAGTTATATGACTTTTCGAAATTATGTGCGTGTTGATTGACAATTATCGTCTGCTCCGTGCCTCGGAGAGCACGTTAAGCCGTCGGTCCCGTCTGCCATGAACATCTATGGCAGTCCTTATTGGGAGAGTGTCGACACAAAAGATCCCACTGTGTCGAAGTGTCGCCGGTCTGCACTGACTGGCCCCCACATAAGATACATACATAGGATTATACTTGTAAATTTGAAAGGTTAGATCTTTGTTACTTAACCACGCCCAAATTACAGAAATGGTTTTAAAAATATGACAAGTAAGTATACAGGATTAGAATGCATATTGTGTACAGTTTTTATAAATAATACTTATAGATATTTTTATCACGAGAAATATGTATAGAATCAGAATAAGTAACTAAGATTTTAGGTCATACGTAAGATGTAGCAAGAATACTGCCGTCTGCCGACTCCAGCTTTTACCTAAAAAGCTAGTCAATTTAACTTTAACAAGCGAGCAAACTGTTAATGGACTTTGTTGTGAAGCATTTTTAAGTTGCTGATTAGAGTTTTAAGCTGTCAGAATTAAATTGACTCTTAGACAATCCACATTGGTGTCCGCATATGTGTGTTGTCCCAGAACCAGCACGTATGCCTATCCCTTCTTGAGATATATTGTTGAGATTAAAAAACCTGTAAAAAGCCTTATGTTAATAAGGACTGCCTCGGTGGCAGCAGTTCTCGAGTCGAGCAAAATATGACTAATTCTTTTGTTAAGAAATTCTCAGTAGCAACCATACACTTCTGCCTACACCCCAACGTACTTATATGCTTGAGACTACGGAAATAAGCACATTACCCTCCTTAGCGTCGTGCAATCGGGTAAAAAGATGTTATGTAATAACACGCCGCGCCGTTCCATTTCATTTCGATATAATAGAAAGCGAGAACAAACAAATCCTTCGACTTATATATGTCTACCTTTTCTGGAGTATTTGAGATATTTCGCTGTAGATACGCACTTGAACTTAATAAAGCGATCCTTCAATATTACAAGACGTTGTTTCCACTCAGCAGTTCGTGACCTTTCTCCAATAAAACCAATTCGATAGATTAAATATCTTTAAATTACTCACTGGTACGTTTGCCTGTATTTTTATTCTAACAGTACTTTTTTTGGATGCAAGGTACCCTATGTCCTTTTTTATTCTCCTGACAACGTGTATGCGAAACATAAGGTTTTCTTTTGGGTCAAGTAGTTATGACGTGAAAGCGTAACAAACATACACACAATCGCTTTTTTTTTAAATATTTATTTAGGTAAACAAACAATGACACAATATCTAATTTTCAATACATTGTACAAAATAGATATAGCATAATTGTGACACCAGTGACATTTACCACATATTAAATACAATACATTCATGGGTTACAATGAGAACCAGTAGACATGTGCAATATTTAGTAAACATAAGTATTAAGAATATCACTTATTTTTTGGTTTTGTTTTATCAATCAAATAAGATCATAATAAGGGTAAAGCACTAAGTAACAACTTTTTTAATATGCTAGGGCATGTTGCAAGTAAATCAATACTATTGAAATTATTGTTAAAAGATTCAATTAAGCGATACATAGGTGCTCGTTTGCCTGCATTTGTACGACAACGAGCAGTAGCAAAAAATTTACATGGATTACGGCTATGAGTTCGAATAGGTATTCGGTAACATATTTTGTTTGTCAGTTGAATGCAATCATATTTATTGTGACAAAGGTCGTACAGTAACATTGCTTCTAAATATAGTCGTCTGTGTTCCAATTTTATGCATTTATATTTAACAAGTAGTTTCTCATATGAACACTTAAAATGATAACACTTATAATGCATGCAACGCAAAAACATTCTTTGAACCGCCTCTATAGCAGTAACATACTTATCATAAAACGGATTCCAAATGGGCACAGCATATTCTAGCTGAGAACGGACTAAAGATCTATATAAGTAAAGATAGCAGGCTGTGTAAAATGTACACTTGAACGCATGATAAATCCATACATCTTATAAGCTTTACTAATAATTGTGTCAACATGTACATCTAAGTTGAGTTTATAATCCAATATAACTCCTAAATCTCGGATGAAATCAAGTTTATCAAATTGGGATACAACTTCTACAATCTAACCTGTAATTGTAATAACTGATAATTTTCTTTTTTGTAAAGGTAATGGATTTGCATTTATCAAGACTAAGTATAAGCTTGTTCTTAAGACAGTATTGTGTAAAGCGGTCAAGATCTTGCTGGATTTTATAATGGTCATGCATTTGTTCGATCTTATGATAAATTTATGTCATCAGCATACAGTAAAAAATTATAAAGCTTATATAATATTAGTTTTCTTAAACTAACGTAGGTATAGAGAAATTCACGCCCGTGTGCCGATAGGGTAGGCACTGTAGGCAGAGGTGTATTGAGCTCATATATCGCAAGCAATGTTTTCCTAGGGGGCGGTAGTACATTTGGTTGGACGTATGGTCATGGTTATGGTTTAAATGATCGCCTTGCCACTGTGCGCCGAGTGTAGTTGATTAGATACCCACACGATACAAAAAAAATGTGTGACCCACAAATAATTGTTTAAATGTTTATAAAGTCCCTCGCGATGCAGGAATTATTTCAAGAGTACGAGATGACGTTTTCAATAAAGAAATAACTTAAAAACATAGTGGGACACGCACATCCTGCAGACACCCCGCATACGCTCCGTAGACGCACTGCACACAGCCCGCTAACGCTACGCTCTCTCTTTCACAGCAGCATAAGAGGTTATAAGGCTTATTCGTACTATCACCAAATAATTAAGAATAGCAGCCTATTTCACTTAAAAAGTAAACTCATATCAACAAAGGTTGAGCATTTGCATCCTATTCAATGCTCAACCATTCGATCACAAAGCCACCTATCGCTACATTCTATTCCATCGTCCGCCTCTCGAAATTCAAATGAATTTCAATTGATATTTAAAACATTTACAAGAGGCAGAAACGTTGGCTGTTCCGATGAGTTCAGACAGACTTAATGCAATAAAAGGCGCTCTTTTAGTTCATTCGTTCCTTTCGTTCATTCGTTCAGTTATGCTGATTCATATTTTTTACTCGGCGTTTAGCATTTTGTTAAAATGGCAAGACTATTTTTGTGCCATTGTAGTTTGACTACTTTTGAGGATATCGTCGTAGTTTATTTCGTATACTGCTTTATATTTGCATTTATTTTGACGTTTCGGTTATATTGCAGCAGTATAGGTAGAACAGTAGCGAAAGCATAGTGGGAGACCGTTGGACTGCCATGCAGAGGTCTCGAGTTCGACAAAAAGGCACGGATCTCCCACTTTAAAAAAAATATATGCGTATCATAATATTAGCCATGTATATAAACTGTCCTACTTCTTGGCACGGATCTCTTCTTAGTGTGCGAAGGGTTAGGCCATAGTCCACCATGCTGGCCCAGTGCGGGTTGGTTTAAATCCCACGTTGTAGAGGATGAGCCTATTGCCAACTACCGGGAACAGCTGCAGGCTCCGTGCTGCTACTGAAAATTTCATGACTACAAAACCCAATAACACTTCCCTACTCGTGAATCAAACCCGTGACCTCATACACAGCTGTCACAATCATTACCGCTACCAAGCCAATCTAAAAAAAACAATAAACACATCTAACAAAACCTCTTAATAGCTATCTTTGTTTACCCCCTTAAAAAGAATGGGGTGGTTCCCCGGAAACACCCCTCTTAATTATAATTACGTCACTAATCTTCTTCTTTTTAACTGCTGCCTTTTTGCCCACGGGCCACGACGTATCTAATGTCGCGTGGAATGAAAAATTGCCACCGGCAGACCTTTATAGGGTACCGTTTTTGTAGGGCAAAGGGTCTCGTCGACACATATTGTTTTAGAAAGGGTTGACTTTTTACTTTAAGGGTTGATTTGTAATCATCTGAACAACAATCAGGACAACAATTTATTGTCATTAAACCCACCACAGTCGGCTCACTGTCGAGGCGACCACTTAAACCACTACGCCAGCCGTGCAACCCAAATAATTCCAAAAAACAATACGGATTGTCCTCTCTCTCACACACACCTCGGCTACGCATGTGTGTTCCTGAGTTATAAAAAGTCCCGATCCCCGCTAAAGTCAAATATGATCCGCAGTTTGATTTTATGGCCTCTGTTTTTGGGACATGCTAACATTACCCGTACTAAATGAAAAATATACGTGTTTTTTCTTTTGCCAAAACCGCTGCGGTAGAAAGTAGTTGGATAGATTCCTTCGGTAACATGATTTATGTAGATTTTATGTGGTAATGTTGTTTTGCCATGATCATTTATTTTTGTTAGCGGGGCAGGCTGTGAGTCTACATTGTGATTGAAGGTCGTGGGATCAGGTTTAGAGTCGGAAAACTAAAATAATATCTGATTTTCCAGTAATAACTACAGACGAGACCCTTTCCCATGTGAAGATCGCAAGTTAGATTTACAGCACGCAATTTTTAAGACTCCGACCAGGCTGGGAGATCGAGATGTTGATGTCGGGAGTTTGTATATTATATAGTTAGTCGTTGTGTAAACTCCACTTGTGCGATGCAAAATTGTGTGACGTCATTTAAGCGCTTTTTGTATGTAACGCCATCTGTTGAAAGTAGGCTGAACTTCTTCATCTATGCGGAGTCGCCACAGTATTCCCCCCAAGACCGAAGGTCGATCAGGTTGATGAGACAGCTGTTGATGCTGCTGAAGAGCGTTGCCAGTACCAGAGAAGGATGCCGCTAGTTCCAATGAGTCGGAACTGTATGCCGCTAGACCTCAGTGAGTCGGGTCTAAGTGCGGTGCGTGTCCATGTGCTCCATGGTGAGTCAGGGTTGATGCTGCGTAGTTGCTGCGTCGTTGCTAGCTGCTGCGTTGACGGCAAGTGAAGTACCCTGCTTGCGGGAACCGTGTGTGCAGTGGGTTGAGCCTTGACGCTGGTGAGGCCGTAGGGAAAACCAGGCTACGCGTTCGCTGCAGGCGTGTGGTAGTCCCTATTGAGGCCGAAAACGCTGGCTAGCTGCGACTTGATTACTGCTCATCTGGAGAAGTGCTATGTGAGAGAGGTGAAGTTGATGGCGATGATTGCTGCTGCTAATCTGCTCCGTGAAGGTTGCTTCCAATGACGTTGGATGCTGGATGAAGACGTCGGGTGCTGTGATGATCACTTCGGGGTTACCAATGTGGAGGAACAGGGTGTGATGTCCCTCTAACACAAAGGGAGGATCCTCCGACCAGGATGGTTGATCGTGCCTGGCGGGCCGCGGCCCGACGGTTGATGTCGGGAGCTTGTATATATAGTTAGTTGCTGTATAAACTCCACTTGTGCGATGCAGAATTGTGTCATTCATCATCATCAAACGTCATTTGAGCGCTTGTTGTATGTAGCGCCATCTGTTGAAAGTAGGCTGAACTTCTTCGTCTATGCGGAGTCGCCACATTTTATTATTTTAAAACAGTATCATACCACAAAAAATGCGATGTATTATTTTATTTGATGTTAAACACATATATCTATCTATTTTTTGTATCATACACCGAATCTTACAGTAATGTGCTTTTGCGAAGGATTAGGTGGGAAGAAGGGTGTATGATCTTGTTATCACACAACTTTGTGGATTGATAATATGATAGGGCGCGTCGGTTGGTACGGATTGAAACACTGAATGGATAAACTGAATATATTGGAATTAACTTTATAAACTAAAATGTGTATGATATGACGCGATATGTTTAATGACTGATTAATAATTGAGAACGCACGGCGTTAATGATGGCTCGACGCGAACTAAATGTAATATTAATGAAAACGCGTGTATCGCGTAAAAATGCTGAGTTGAGAAATGTACGGTTGCACCGTACATGCTCCCAAGCAGAAGATGGGTGTGAGATGATGATATGAATACAAGATGATGTTATTGGTTCCTTACGCGCTATGCTTAGAGTCTTTAATTAAAATCGGTCTTTCGCGGAATGGGCATTGTACCTTTATCTAACTTGTGCACTTTACGAATTTCACTATAATCGGAAGGTGTTGGATTAGCCTTTCAGCTTCTCCTCTCAGTTTACTCTTGAGGTACTGCATTTTTTGAGCGTTGGATAAAGAGTAATTATTGTGGATTGTTTCGATGAATAAATCTTTAAACGATGTCCACTGTTGATAAGAACCAAAGAAAAGAGGGATATCCATTTTCGGCGTGGAACGTACTTTATGTGCTACAGACCATAACTTGGTGTTTATAGCCTTTTTTAAGTTGGTATATGTATTTTCATACTGGGTGTATAATTGTTCGTACTGATAATTCGATTCTTCTAATTCACCATCCAACTCCCAATGCAAAGAATCGATCACTGACCACCTAGTCTCTAACGTTTTCAATGCATCTTCCAATTCCCACTTCTCAGCCATTTGATCCAAGCTGAAATTAGCCACGGTTCGCTCAAGAGCTCGGAAGTTGCTAGATTGCTTCTTAAGCATGTCGTCTGTTTTGCTAGATGTTCCTCTTGATAAACGGACAGGCGATAAATGCTGCTTGGTACCAGACGCTTGTTCGTCTTCCACGCCCGTCGATTGCTGATCTGACGACGATCCCGAAGCAGTAGACGGTCCTGCCTTCATCGCCTCTTGTTGTTGACCGATGAGTGCCTTGATAGACCTGTATAATTCTGCTGCCCGTTCATAATCGTTTTCAACAAAGTAGGGATGGGACCTGCTCTCCTCCGTACTTAGCCGATCATGATTAAATTTAAAGTCAGACCAATAACTTTCTAAAAGTTCTAATCGACGCCTAAAATAATCTCCGACCTTACGACTAGAACTATCCTTTTTTATGTTAACGAATAGCTTAGTCAATGCTTCGAAGATTTCTTCCTGATTCTTGTGAATATTATCCATGATGAAATATTAAAATGAGAACGATCTTACTTGGTAAAGCAGCAAACCCGGTGTAGTACTCCTTTCTTGCTAGCAGCACTGCACTCTGAGTCACTAAGAGTATATGATAGTCACTGATAGTCACTGATAGAAGAACCAAAAAAGATTGGATCCGGCTCGAAGGACCAGAAAAGATGTATGATCTTGTTATCACACAACTTTGTGGATTGATAATATGATAGGGCGCGTCGGTTGGTACGGATTGAAACACTGAATGGATAAACTGAATATATTGGAATTAACTTTATAAACTAAAATGTGTATGATATGACGCGATATGTTTAATGACTGATTAATAATTGAGAACGCACGGCGTTAATGATGGCTCGACGCGAACTAAATGTAATATTAATGAAAACGTGTGCATCGCGTAAAAATGCTGAGTTGAGAAATGTACGGTTGCACCGTACAAAGGGATTAGGGGTATTTAACACATCTATTTTGTCGGCCTCCATGGCGTAGTGGTTAGTGTAACCGACTGCCACGCCTGAGGTCGCGGGTTCGATTCCCGCACAAGTCAAACATTTGTGTGCATGAACATGGATGTTTGTCTTGGTCTGGGTGTTTCTATGTATAATATGTATGTATTTACAAAAAAAAAGTATATAAGTATGTTTATCCATTGTCTAGTACCCATAGTACAAGCTCTGCTTAGTTTGGGCTAGATGGTGTTGTGTGTGGTAGAATATTATTATTATTATTATTATTATTATTATTTTCTGCTTTTTATATAATATATACAGAAAGTAGATGTAATGTATAACTATATCCGTTACATCTGTTTTCTGACATGATTTTCTATTACAAAATATACAAATATTGATTTTAATTATTAAATATTTTAAAAATACTCTTAAGTTCTAACTTATAAGTATTTGTGATATTAGGTCTCCCAAAACTTTGCTGAACATATTTTCTGACTATGTACTGGTACTAACATTTTTATTATTCTATTCTCTTACCGTACCCTTTATTCCACACAGTAATCAAATCCGGATCCTAACAATTTGCTGCAAATATAACTAAGTTTTCAAAATCAGCCAAAAATATAACATAGCTATAAATATGACTATACTGTCTTAAAACCGTATTAAACGACTTCTAAGACGCCTCATAGAATAAGAGAGATTATATGGAGTGTAAGGGATGGTGTAACGAAAACTGAAATAGTAGATTCAGACCATTATTCTGAGTTAAAAATCGTTGGAATTTTCTTTGGAAAAAATCACAATTGTTTTCTGTAATTTTCGTTTTTGTGACTTGAATCATAAAGTGATGCATGAACTTTCCATTTTATTAAATAAAAATTAAAGAATACCACATTTTACATTAAAATACAGCAATGTAATTAAATAGCCGTGATTTAAACAAATCAACAGTTTTTATGCGCGCGGAACGCAGAGGTCATTCCCGCTGGCGCGGGTGGTGCGTTGTATTGGTAGCGATCCATTGCGTACTGCATGATAACGTTTATCAATATAAAATTTTGCGTATTTTTGATTAAAAGAAGTTTGCGTCGAGATAAGTTCCTATAGAGAAACGTCTTGCTGAAGTTTTCGGTACACCGTCCCAAACAGCTAACAGCTAACGTCTCATGCCAGCCAACTACGACACGGCTAGCTTCAAACAGCTTTCATCTGGAAGTTTAAGTGAACAAAAAGTTTTCCTTCGACGTTAAAGCGATCAATAGTTAACTTTTAATAACAACTTGAAAGGGCAAAGCGCTATTGAGTTTTACTGTTAGAAAATGTTCAGTAACAGCGGAGTGTTTAAAAAGTATACGGTAAAGTGGAAAACATTTCGTCTGTTGTAATATACATACATTCATTGTTTCACGCATCTATTCCCCATGGGGTAGGCAGAGGTGTATTACACCCACATTACGCTAGATAACATCTTATTTTTCGTGCAATAGATGGCGAGCCTAGCTGATACTTTTTGTCAGGCACTGTTACAGTCTCCGTGCATTGGTAAGACTGACAAAAAACTAAATAACACATTGTGCAATTCTTGTATCGAACCCAAGGCCTCATGGACAGCAGTTGCATACACTCCTGCTGCGCCACTGAGGCAGTATGTAACTGGTTAAATACGGGTGTAGGATACGATTACGCCTGCTATGATTTTAGGTCTATCGTAATAGGACGTGAGACTCTATTCATATATGAGATTTATCCGTCTACCGACTACAATTCAGACTCCGTTTGTCTACGAAGAAATTCTGAAATCCCAGTTACACTTTACCAACCTCGCGATTCAGAAGCTCATGGACAGCAGTCAAAGACTATTTCTAAAGAAAATTAAAAAAATATATATTATTATAAAACCATTTAATTAAAAAGTATTGTGGTATCGTAAATGAATATTATATTCTCTAAAACATTAGATAAAATTCACATCTTCATGAAAGTTTCGTTTAAACAATGCTCGCAACTGCCGCATTTAATAATCCCAAATTGAATTCTAATCATACCCTTTTAGAAATTGTCGAAATATTTTTAATAAAGATCCTGAAAGTTTGACTTAGCTCACAACTCGAATACCCTGGATAACCGCACGCGTAGATATCTTGAGAAATTTGACGATTTTGGTTTAAGAAATTGTATCTTTCGACTTAGGGTTTGGTAGATTAGCCACATATTGTAGTGTTAGTGTGGACTTAATGCCATTAAAATTCCAAGACAATATAGTGTGTAGCTGTTACAAATGGTAACGAAAAGATGTTAACATAAATGATGCCTAATGGTCAAATAGAAAAAAAGATTTATCTTTAAATTTATGAAATGCTAGACTTAAATGAAAATCTATTGCGTCCGCCTGCCCTGGTGCCGCTGCGATTCAATAGGTTAATAATATAAGGGGAAAAAGATATGAGCTACAAAAAGTTAAAAAATTAAAAGAAACATCTCGCATCATCTAATTTAATCGAACGGACATGTTGGTCCGTCTTATGCCCAATATTCCCCAACTGTCGAGTACGAAAATTATTCAATTCAAATTTAAGTATCAATCAGTTCAAAACATGGTCCAAGGATTGTGGTTATCTTAACTTACTGGAGTAATCTATATGTAGTATATGGATTGAGTTCGATCCGAAAAATAGACAGTTGTCTAATATTGTCAACTGTTGCTTACGCGTAATAATTTCTAAACCTTTGCATGATATATGCATAAATTGTAACGGGAATTTACTCGATCATACATATTGTTTATCTTTAGGTGTCTGACGTTTCGACCAGGTTGCCCCGACCGTGGTCACAAGTCGACTGAACTGATGCTTACGCGATTCAACAGTAACTAAAAGTAGCACGTCTATAAATTAATCGCGATAGCCATTATTATACACAAGGGATTAAATAAATCAATGTTCTCGAGTCCGTTTTGTTGCCAAATTTAGTTAATAGGATTACTGCTGTATCTAATATTGTATTTTCTTTTGTGAAGGTGAAAGATGTTGATCAATGTGTTTTAATATTGTTTCTCTTTTACAAATATATTTTAATAAAGGGAG
This sequence comes from Catocala fraxini, assembly GCA_930367265.1. Classification (NCBI taxonomy): domain Eukaryota; kingdom Metazoa; phylum Arthropoda; class Insecta; order Lepidoptera; family Erebidae; genus Catocala; species Catocala fraxini. The sequence goes on along the minus strand of OV884049.1, from coordinate 13,697,254 downwards.
TGGTTATTTTTGCTTTTGTAAACTGCTGAGTAATAGGTTATTTCAAGTACATCTAAGCGTGAAATGTATATTTACATGTGCGATATTACCACTGCAATACTTGTCTTCATCTTAACAATCACACAAAAGAAGATAAATAGTCGTCAGACCAAGTATGTTTTTATGACTAACGTCTGACGATTGTCGGACGACGTTGTATGTTCTTGTTTTAACCCTGGTGTAGGCTGAGATATATTGCGCCCACATTTGACCAGCCATGCAGGTTTCGTAATAATAATATTAAGAAATTATTATTAACATTATTAATAATATATATTCAGTAATGTTAATAAAAAATGTTATTTTATCAGAATTCACAATAAAGGCACATTTACTTATTACTTAGTTTGTGTGTTATAGAACTCTTTTAATGTCTTTGCCCCGAACATAAGGTTGTTTTTGCCACAGAAATCAAACCCAGAAAATTACCAAGCACCTTCTTACACCACTAGACCGAGGCAGACATAACATTATATCTGAGATATAATGTTGTCTCCACACGCCGGCCGTCTTTACAAGCAACAAACACGTGTACATCTTTATCGACTTACCGACGCATCAACTGTAGCTCTGTATCCATTGTCGGTATCTTTGATTACTTTATAGCATACAAGACGTTATTAAATATTCGATTTTGCCCGCGGCTTTGCTCGCGTAAATGTAGGTAAGTTATATCAATTATGTATCCCTCGGAAACGGTACATTTTCTGGATGCAAGGTACTCTATATCCCTTTTTTGTACCCCTGATAACGTGTTTGCGAAATTTCATGGTGATTGGTCGATTATAGCTAAGGCGTAAAAGTGTAACAAATAATAATAATAATAATATTCTATCATATACACACAACACCATCTAGCCCAAACTAAGCAGAGCTTGTACTATGGATACTAGACAATGGATAAACATACATATATACCTTTTTTTTTGTAAATACGAATAATAAACACCCAGACCAAGACAAACATCAACGCCATTGAGGCGTAATAATCTATAAACTCTGTAATAATTAGCTGATCTTAATTATTATTTCACCATTACAAAGGTACTTCATCCAGTAGTAACATAGATTCGTCTGCGTAAATGTCAGGGGATTGCATTACCGGAATCAAAAGTATACAAGATATGGTCTAACTGTTTGCCTTCCAAATTTAGGCGTAAATGAGTAACAAACATCCATACATCTTCAAAAACATCCAAATTTATAATATGAGTAGGATAATAAACCAATATTCAGCGTCACTTTTAGAAGCCGTAACAACCGAAAATCTCTGGTCTATCACGTGTACTCGCTGATGGCGGACAGTTTCTGAATTTGATTGATGGTTTACTACCTAACTAACCAATTAAAGAATATCAAACGGTTCGTTTGTAATCACTAGTTCCTACATGACGTGTTTTTCACTTGTCTGTCTGTTTGTCTGACAGCCGTGTTTTTGTATCGCGGACGGAGTTTTAAGTGTCTATTAGATTCACTCTATATTTGCATAGTGGCAGGAAGCTTGCATTTCTCTAAACTAAATGGGGACTCTGAAAAGTAGAAAGAGGCTGAAGAGAAGTAGGCCATATCGAGATCTCTGCTTAATAAGGAGAACCTAGGTACCATTTAGGGACTACATATACACCTAAACACACATACATAAACATTTAGGGGGACTGCTGAAGATTACAGTCAAAATTATTTAGGATTAAGTTTGGAGTAGGTTTTGAAGAGTCTAAAGGTATAAATTTCGACACCGCTTAGCATCAGCCAGGTTTTATTATTGCTTACCGGTAAACTTATTATAAAACGGAGTATTTAAATAAAACGATGCCAAGAATTTACATAAGTGATAACAATATTTAAATTATGCTTACACTTCATAAGTCTTTTTTAAACGGTCATATAAGCCATCTTGGATTTGTAAAAAGGCCATCCATATTTGCGTAAAACACATTTTATTTAATTTTTAATTAAATTAATCGACAAAATAAAATCGTAGGTCTCGAAATAACTATTCGTAGGTTCGGGTTCGAACCCTCAACACTCGGCGCAACGTCAGTGGCTAGGCGACCACTTACACCACTACGCCATCCGGGCACTCCACGACATAATTGCCAACCGTAAACACTTGAAACTCTTTAGGGCACGTGTGTCTTTCTATCATTGCTGGCTGTCCTAAACAAAGGCAATAAAAATGCCTTCATAATTAAAATAACCCTGCCACATTAGCTATTAAAATGTTAACTTTTACCATTGAACTCCAATAATTACTCACCATCAGGTGGAATGGAAACATTTTGACAGCTGCGCTTATGTGACAGTTTATGCTATCAAGCTGTAGTGTTGTACGCCGTTAAACACACAAGCCTCCAGATAAGAAACAAATATTGTGACGTTAAACAAATGTCTGTTCCACTTTAAACAGGTATTTTCGACCCTTGACAACGATACCATGCATCTTGCACAGCGTCTTGAATGAACGTCTCTTGTAAACTACTATTTATTTAAAGAATTTAACGAGTATCTTTTATACAACAATTGTAGCAAAGAATCGTAGGCTGCTTAAGGGACGTAGCTTGATCATATTGTAAATAGCTTGTTACTTCTGGATAAAGCTTTCGAATGGTGAAAGCATTAATAAAATTGGTCCAATAGTTTTTGAGTTTATTACAGACATAAATACGAATGGTCTTGAATCCTCTTTATAATATTAGTATTATATACATATGCTAGCTGTCCCGACAGACGTCGTACTGAAAAAAAGAAAAAAAAACCAAATCGGTCCAGCCGTTTAGGAGGAGTTCAGTAACATACACACGTACAGTAGAATTATATATATAAAGATAGATTGAAATAATGTTTGTATCTTATTATAATAGGCAGCGTAAATTTCTTTTTGCCAGTGTAGACAACATACACACACTTTATAATACGCAAGAAAGGAACATTATTGCTTTGTAAGACAGTGATTGACAAAAAAACAAACACACGCACTGCTGACGCATTAATTTTATATAGTCAATTTACGATAGCGCCGCGCGGCACTCATCTCCCCGCTACCTCTCAATTAGTCGTAAGTAGTTCAACATTTTTATTAGTAGCTAGTACTAGTTAATATAAGTCTATATTTTACCGTGAAGCATTTTATTTGACTATTCACAACACACAACATCTAACATACACTAGTGTAGTAAGCACCCACTTATAATAAGCTGATCTCTACGCTTATTTATCAATTAGCAATTCGTCGTGTCAGTCTCTTATTATAATGTCCTGTTCTCTTGAGAATTTCTGGGTAAAAAACATACACAAACATTCTTGTATAGATAAGAAATATTATGTAAAAGTTTCCAGTCAATCCGTCGATTACGTTTCGAGTTTCTCGGACATTAACATACTTAAGCTGAGATTTTATCTAAGATTTCTGCCATGAAAAATCGCTCCGCAAACACCAATAATTACATATATTGCACGCTGGTTACTTTTAAAATACGTTAACGTTGTAAAATAACGGTTGCTCAATTTAAAATAATGCTCACAGCCAACCGGTCAATATGATGAGAAATTATTTACTTTACTCCCTTTGGTTTACCGTAAAAATAAACCTTGTTTTACGTAAAATGCCGGTTTATTCTCCGCTTTTCCGTCTGATGTATTTAAATATTCTTAAATGTTGAAAATTAGGGTGGGGGTGTTTGTTGTGTGGCGTGTTAAATTAAATTTAGAAATTACGGTAAACGGATGGTACAAAGAGTTTCGGTAGGCCTCGACAAACCTCAGTATATATTGCTAAAGTGTTTCTAAAAGAGTATTTAGCGGGCACGTGTTTAAGATGACGTTAGAATAAAGTAAGTTGCTAATGATCAAATTGTATATTTTGACAAGGACATGTTTAGAACGGGCTGATTTATATCATAGTATAATGCATTTCATAGTTCATGGAAAAAACAATTAGATCCTATTTATACATGCCTACATCATATACTTACGCTGGCTTTCCCTCAAGGGATATGCAGAGGTGTCCTTATTTCACCTAAATGGAGCACGTATATGTCCCGCACGAGCTAGCTACATCGTGGACCATTGGAAAAAAACATTCACTCGTTTCTATTTAATTTTCCAATTTAAATTAAAAAGGCGTTATTATACAGATATCCTTTATTTTATTTATTTTGTTAAATCTAGTTTTTCAAAGCAACTTGTTCCTATCACAACAAGCGACCGAAAACCGAAAAATGTAGACACCGTCATTTGCATAATTCACGAAATGTCATACAGATGGCACCTCCGTTACAACCATGCTAAAAATGTGACGCAAGATTTAAGTCAAATCATTCTTTCAGACCTAATTTTACCGTAAATTATTTAAGGTGTAGGTTAATTTCAAAATATGTCGTCCTTTTTAATCCTAGGTCGTTTATAACAAGAAAATAAACCAATAAAAAGTAAAAAAAATGTTATTGATTTCTTATGGTACTTATAAACTTGTAATATACTATACTAGGAGTAATTCTTGTATTACTATACACACATCCAAGCAACGGACACAAACAATGCCCAAACTCGCAATAACCATTAGGTGATGAAGGTTTTGCCCCGGTTGGGATTAGAACCTACAATACTTGGCGTAGTGACAGTAGCACTTAAACCACTACGGCATCCCGGCGGTCACGCAATGTCATTGGGGAATGGGGTTTCGTGTCCGATTCCTGACTTGGGCTGTGTTGCTCGGTTTTTCAGTCAAGGAATTCTCCGTGCAGTTCAGAGTCCGAAACTGTGCTCGATATATGGCCATAGGCTCGCCTCTGTACTTAATATCATAGCTGTCGAAATATGAGTGAAATACACAACATTTATGTACTAACAAGGCAGGCAGGCAATATTTTGCACAGTAAAGCTATTACATTGTTAACTCTGTATGTTAATGTTTGTTCCCAAGATACAAGTTCGGTATCAAAACATCTGCCTTCGTTTTCTGTCGTTATCTACTTTCTCCTCAAAACAATCTGTCAGGCCAATGTGCTCCTTAATCCTTAAGCTGTAATGACCTATATCGCTTCTCAAGATAAGATCCATGTTTATATTATGCGCGGTCACGAGTACTCATTTAGCAAAGGTTTTAGTTTAATTGGTGGAATGGTAAAGGACATAGAGTAGCTTTCATCCAAAAAAAGTACTGTTACTAACGTAACTTTCATTTAAGTGAGCGAAGCTGCGGCCAAATCTAGTCTTAAATGTTCCTAGGGATGGTTTCACGTAGGTAGTGCAATCGAATTTGAAACTAAGACCTCTTGGTGCCAAGACCATTGCTTTATCGCGTGGGCTGTTTTGGTTTAAATCTAATCAAATCATCCCAGATACCTTCAAAATAGCTTTACTTTTACCAAGAATAGCGAACATTATATTTACGATGAAGTAGCAGGTAAACTTGTTATTGACTACGTCGGGTCAATTTACCTGCACACCTAATTGATTTCCACTTGAGAGAATGCGTGCTAAATTGGCCTTTGATTATGTGTTTTTATTCTGTAACTAGCTGTAGCCCGCGGGCTAGTTCTTGTCGTCTCAAAAAGTTTTTATTTATTTATTTATTCTCACATACATACAACTATTATCACAGGTCTTAACCTAATACATACATACATACATACATAGATTCACGCCTGTTTCCCAGAGGGGTAGGCAGAGACTACGGATTTCCATTTGCTACGATCCTGACACACTTCTCTGGCTTCATTCACTTTCATCCCATTCCTCATACACGCCCGTCGGTTCAAGGTGCTCTTAACCTGGCCTTTGTCCAGAACGCCTCCGATCTGATCAAGAAACGTTCGCCTAGGTCTTCCTCTTGCGACTGTTCCATTCACACTAGCCTTATAAACTTTCTTAGTCAGTCTTTCCTCGTCCATTCTTTCTACATGCCCAAACCAGCTTAACATACCCTTTTCTATTCTTGTCACTATATCAACTTTCATGCCGCATCTCTCTCTAATCACACTATTCCTTATTCTATCTTTCAGAGTCACACCACATATATTTCTCAGCGCTCTCATTTCTACAGCATTTATTCTGCTCTCATGCTTCTTTTGCCATACCCAACTTTCACTTCCATACATAAGTGTGGGCACTAATAGTCCTCTATGAACAGCCAAACGTGCCTTTTCGGAAACATTTCGACTGTTCATAAAAGCGCGTAGAGCTCCATTCACTTTGTTTCCCGCAATCGTTCTCCTTTCAATATCTCCCTCATGTTTACCATCCCTTGTAAACAAAGTACCCAAATATACAAACTCTTTCACTTGCTCCACTTTTTCGCCATCAATCATAATATTACACATCGTCACGCACTCTTCCTTTTCAAATACCATTACTTTCGTCTTGCTTACATTTATTTTCATTCCTTTACTCTCAAAAGCACCATGCATAATAGTTACCATCGCCTGCAACTCTTCTGCCGATGACGCAAGTATTACTTGGTCATCGGCATAAAGAAGACATTTGACAAGTAACTCATTCATTCTTAATCCCCATTCACAATCTTTTAAATCTTTTAAACAATTGTCCATGTATAGGTTAAACAGCAAAGGTGACGCTACACATCCTTGTCTAACACCTTTTTCGATGCTAAACCATTCTGTGTAGGTCCCATTTATCCTAACACAAGCTCTGGAATCATCATAAAGAGATTTCAGAGCTCGCGTGAGGGTGCTATTCACTCCATACATGGAACCTAATACAATAGCGTAATTATAGTACTTGTATCTAGTTATATCTAACATAAATGCTATATTCTTATACTAATACCTGTCATACAGACACTGTTATTAACTATGAGATATTATACAATAAGCGGTTCGTGTAAATTCACTCAGTGTGCAGCTAAATAAGTCGACCTGTTGCGATATCGCATTGAGCGCCCTCAACGCGCGCGTGAGGGGCGCCTGCTGCAGCAAGTTGGTGCGCGCCACCGGCACACACAGCAGCGGCGGTCGCCTCCGCCGCGACACGTACTCATCCGGGACACACAACCTGACTGTCCCTAGGACGACTGGATTGTGTATCTTACCACGCATAACTTTAAATACATAAGAGACGAGAGCTACCTCCCTTCTCACCTCAAGTTTAAAATAGCCAATAGTACCTAATAGAAACAGGTTAGGATACAGTAATGGATGTCCAGGGTATACACCATACTGTTTAAAATACATGTATATTAGAAATTTGTTTTGTATACGTTCTATCATTAATTTGTACTTAATTTCCAGGAATATCAAGAAAGTGCGGAGAGCTGTCACGCATTTTTTCGAAAGAACAACATCGGTAATCGATATATTACCTCACGATTGTTTCTAAATATATCCCTAGGGATTTTCTTACTAAAGATAGAAATTGTATGTAAGCTTCATACAAAATATGTAAAATTAGCGCTAGTATAGAAATTCACAGATTTTGGAAGCTTGTGCTTTTGGTAACTACCATAAGTACACACTCATTTACCAGTACTACATAACAATATAACCGTTTTTTCCAAACTGTTGGCGTGAAACGTTCAGCGGATTCGTCGTTGTTGTTCCATTGTTACCGAGTGCAGTGTTGTTGAACCCATAATTATATCTGCGGCTTGTAATTTGTGCCTTGTTCTCTTGTTACACTAACTATTGACAAGATTATTGCTATCAATTAATTATAGTCAAGAACATGCTTTGAAACAATTTTTGTTACGTTTTCTTGTATTGTGGAGGAAATTAAGTAGGATAAATAGATATGGCAATATTTTTGTTACAGATGTTACAATTAGGAATCGAGCGCTATGCATTAATTATGAAAAATTTAAAATATGAAAAGATAATATTCTACATTTATGTAAAACTAACTATCCCTCGAGAACGTTTTACTGGATGACAACCAAGCCTTTGACCGAGTAATTTAGCCGTGAAAGCAAACAGACTCTTACACGAACTAACATTCGCATTTATAAACTTCGGTAGTAGGATAATATATTGCGTTCATTTATCACTTTCTCATTTCTTAACAGTATCAATGAATTTTTGGTTTGTGTTTCATATTATGAAACTTAAAAAACAATTCCTACTTTTTCTTTATTTCATCATCATCTCAGCCAAAAGACGTCCACTACTGGACATAGGCCTCCCCCAAGGTTTCTTTGTTTACGTTGTAACTATTAATATCTACGATAGATTAGATACGGAGTGCAGTTTCACTCGCGTGTTATGTCATAAAATCGTAGCCTATATTACTCAGGCATAGTAACTTTTAATTAGTGAAATAATACTAAAATTGGTTCAGTAGTTCATGAGATTACCGTCTACAAACAAACCATATCTCTTAAAATAATGGTATTTTAACAATTATGTCCTGGAACGCTCCGCTTGCGACTACGTACGTAACTGAACATTAACGTCAGTTTTAGTTACACGTTCGAAGTTCAAATTGCAATTGAACATCAAACTTCTTTACATTTTAAGCTTTATTACTCAGATATTAAAGTTTAGATTACCTTTACGAAGATCTTTACTACAATTTGCTACTTTATTCGCAGTATCAATAAAAGTCTTAGTAGTGTCGGTGTTATCGATGAAGTTTATCGATTTGTCGATAAAATGACGAATCCGTTCGATGTCTTTGTGATTTTTTGTGTTTAAGTTATCTAAAAGATATAAAGCTTAGCAGGATATCCCCAAATATTTGCCAGTTTGGCTGGGGAAGTATTCGGTGGACGAACTAATGACCTAACTATTGATCAGCGATAATCACCATAAAGGACATAGCTTTGTTTCTTGGTTTCATTGAAGTGAAGCTACGGAAGCAAAACTTAGCTATCGCTCACTTTAAACCACATAGGTGGCATGCTAGCGCCTGGTCTGCTGCCTGCAGCTGCAGCCATGATCTTCTACCTGATAGAAAGTAATTACAGCCTACGTACGTTAAGGAGTCAGGTTGAAAGGGTAAGAGAGAAGGCATGGAGCCGTGTGGGTGTCTGGGTCTTCAAACGCTCTCACCTGTCGAATGCAAAAGCGTACGAATTGTTGCGTGACGTTGATTGATATTCTGTAAGAGATGCCTATTCCACCCGGTCTGTTTATGCTAGAACCAGCAATACTTTGACTTGACTGCACGAAAGGCGATGTGGTTTTAATATTGTAGGACTGATCTCCACATGAGGCAATCATTTGGGTGATCTACAAATTATTGTTTAGGGCCTGGGTGTTCTTTGTGACCGTTATTCATCACTTACACAATCAAATTTGGCATTATTTGGCGGAGATCTATTGTATTAAAATAATTACGAAAAGAGTAACCCACTACGCACCCTTGAATTGCCCACCATAACTCTTGCATGGAAAAATGTTGACAATATTAAACTCTTCTGATAGTGTATAACTGTGTCGTAGGATATAACGCACCATTAATAAAACAGAGACTTATCTCAGTATTTTGGATTAAATAAATTTGAACTCTATTGCAAAGATTTAACACAAATATAATATTAGAATTTAACATATACAATTAGAGTTCAAATTGCCTTACTTTCAAATTTCGAGTTAAGTCGCTGTTTTATTAAGAGTGCGATAAGCGTATTTAGGCTCACCTCATTTACGTGGAATCTAATACATAGCAGACGAAAAGTGGGTGTAATACATCCTGCCTGCACCTTTGTGGCAATACAAGCGTAAGTCTATGTATAGTAATACTTAGTGCAAGTGTTTGTAAAGAAAGGTATATAACAGAATTTGCCAAGAATCCTAGTACAGTTCTGTTAATATTGTTAATATTCATTACCTTTATAAAGCTGTCTCATTTGGCGTACTGTATGTGGCAGAGACAAACTATATGCTCTTGCCATAACTTTCGTAATACACTGAACATAATTAACACTGATTTTATGAAATCTATTTTGTCTATATTAGCCTAGTGGAAGACCGTTGGACTGCCGCGTAGAGGTCTCGAGTTCGATCCCAGGGCGCGCATCTCTGATTTTTCGAAGTTATCTGAGTATAAAATAATTAAGTATTGCTCGCTTTAATGATGAAGGAAAACAGCGTAAGGTATTTGCTTGTCTGAGAGTTCTCTATAATGTTCTCGGATATATGTGAAGACTGCCAACTCGCACTGAGCCAGCGTGGTGGACTAGATCCCTTCTCACAATGAGAAAAAGCCCATGGCCAGCAGTAGTACAACAGCTAAATACAGGGCTGCTATTATTATTATTATTTTGTGTAGAGGAAACAGGTAGTAGATTTTTACGTAGCTTGTACAAGTTACAGTAATTGCTTACCATCAGCCACCGTAAGCTTGTACAAAAAAACAACATTTTAATATTAATAATTGTTCTACGCACAGGTTGTGCGTAATTCAGGTCAAATGTTTAATGTTTGAAAACTTACGAGGTTCTAATAACTAGCGTATGTTAGTCTAATTCTATTTTTAAAAGTAGTTTTTGGCATTCTTGTTTCTTTAAAAATAGTTCTCGGCTACGTATTAATACTGCTCGGGGTCATAGATCATTAACGTGTTGAGTCGCAGCGGCACACTGGTGGCCGGACACAATCTTTTATTTTATCTGGTACTGAATTCACTTTGCTCGCGTAAATGTAGTTTAAGTAAGATAAGTAAAAGAACTTTAAAAGAAATATATATAGCCTATGTTACTCAGTGATTATACAGATTTCTATCGATGAATGAGTTTTCGAAATCGGTTGAGCCGTTTTTGATTTAAATCGTTACAAACAAAAATCAAATCTGTGTACATTAGAGAGAGAGAGATTACTGACGTGATTAGTAAGCCACATACTCTTTGCCAAGTGAGGCCCCGCCTACAGCTGTATCTTGACTCACCAATTAAAAGGAAAGCGTATGTTTGTTTGTGTATCACATTCCCGGAACCGTTACAGTAGGAACTATTTTAAGTTGTTGTTAAGCACGCCTCTCAAGTTACGAGTTATTTTTCACTCACGAGTTATTTTTATACCCCACTATTTTCTTATTGTCTTTTAGAAAACATACCAAAAATATATCCTGAAACGCTTATAATTCTAACTAATATTAATGTGAGTATGTATGTTAAATAGCTAGTATGTTCTGTAGTCGACTTCAATCCATTAGGATGGAAATGTATACAAACCAAATTGATGTTAAATTTGTTAAATTTATCTCATAATTACTTACTAAATGGAATAAGTAACACATTTATCCATATTTTCAACCTTTTCACATGTTATCTTAGGGTATTTTAAAGCAATTGGCGTTTGAGTAATTAATAATTATTTGATTTGAAAATCTTAGACGAAAAGTGAGGTTATTTGTCAGATGAAAAAATGTCTGTTATTTACGATTGCATAAGGCTGTACGACAAAAATAATCGTTTATGTTGTAAGTTTTTTAGTAATTGATTAGTTAATCGAAATTTATTCAACAAAAAGAAAGTTAAAATTTATTTGTAATGAAATACGGCTTTTGTTTAACTTATCACCAGATATAGTAAAATATAAGTCAAAAATAGTAAATGATCACCAAAATTAAAATCGCATTATATTTAAAGAGATCAAAATAAGTCGACGGAGCCCCGCTTGGTGGGGCTCCTAATTTTGGGTGGGTTTAAGAAGGAACCTAACATTTTTTTTGCAGCAAGCAGCAGCAGTAGCAGTACGGCAGTTCGTTGCAGCGTTAGTGAATAGGATTGATGTGTGTTACTAGTAATTACTTAAAACTATGTAAGTATGTAAGGGGTGCAAGGATGGCGTAGTGGCTTTAGAAGCCGTCTCGCCGTTGCCACTGCGTCTTGTGGTGGGTTCGACACAGAACAAAAAATTGGCGGGCGTACTCCAACAGACACGTGTTATTCTATTACAATGGCTATTACAAGTAACGCCTAATTCCTTTCAATATAGAAGGTTATTCAGTGGCAGTAAGAGTATTGAAAAACAAATACATAATTATGTGTAGGTTATATTTTCATAATCCAAAACTACGTCCGCGTCGCTTTTCTCCGCGTTGTGACGGAGAGGTTATGTCGGGCTCACCGGGGGAAAGATACCCCGGTAATACCGACTAAACCTACCACGGTGTTCCTCGACACAACCATAGACGGCGGGGCCGCGCGAATCGCTTTCACATGCAATCGCGACCCCGCCGAGGTTTCGGCCCGCTGTGTGAAACGGTAGGCCACTACATGGGACACATCCTCTACTGTCCCCATTGTGGGGGAACAAAAACACTACTCAGAGGCGCGCGTGGGAACACGCGTGCTGATCGGGTGGCGAGCAGGTCCACGCAGCCCACCCAGGCCAAACCTCAGAGTGGCTGGAGGTCATCTCGCGACTGGAGGTCATCTCGCGAACCTAACATAACCTAACCCTTCCAAGACGGAATGCAGTGATTTGAATATAAGAAAATATTTTAGTAAGCATATTTTGCTGCGCAATTAGTATTTTTGGTGGTCATTATATTAAATCCCATAAAATACACGGTATCTAGAGGTATTTAAAATTTAAATTAATCTGTCAATTACTGGTATTAAATACCTACTAACTAATGGTACACAAGATCTAAAAGTAGTGCGGTTGTTAAAAAAAAGGTATGCGGCTGGCCACTGCAACTCATGGTGTTAGCCGCAAAAACAAAACAAAAATAGAAATATAAAGTTCATTAGTTTATTAGCAATAATTATCATGTAAACACAATTCTTTAAAACTAAAATATCCTAAAAAATTCTATAACAAAAAAAAAGAAAATTAGAACCCTCTAATAGGCGTCATAAAATTCCTCAGCATCACAGTCGACTGGTAGCGTGCCCAAAAGACTAGCAGCATAAAAAAAAATAGAAATAAATATAAATAAAATAATAAATGTTTAAAATATAAATATATTTTAAACCTTTTTATGATGGGCACAATTATAGCGCGGTAAGATAATATAATTGTAGCAGTGTTTATGTCATTTCTAAGTAATTAATTGATTTACAATTGACGCTACAATTGGGCATCACTAAAATGTCTATGGTCATGTCAATGAACCGTTTGTATACCTTTTTGTATTGTAGTATTGAAATTGACTATATATATATATATAACGTTAAATATCGGTTCCATTAAACTAATCTCACTATACAATGTTTACAACGCTAAAACCATAAAAGCGTAGTAACCCAGACAGGTTGGTTATGAGGTTACCCGAATTTTACGGTTATATAATTTACGAAATAGTACCTAAAATAGATGGTAAGTTGTTGTCAGATAAAACTGAACGTTTTTGATTGTAAACATAAAATTGTTTACAAAAGATAAAGATGGAACATTAAGGTTGTGTGTTATTAGTGAGCGAGGCGTTATTTTTATGTACCTAACACAATATTTGCCAGAAGTAAATAAGTAAGATTATCAACATACATATATTACTAACGGACCCGTCGTCCAGTCCGAACGCGGCGCCACTTATGGTACGGTACGGCTTATCTATAAGTATGAAGGTCTTTAGAAGAAAAATCAAGTAATGTAAAAACCTATATTTAATTCTTTAAAAAACTATATGCATAATATGATGTAGTAGGATAATAGTCACAAGAAAGATGAACTTATGTTTCAAATCAGCATAACTTTTATTTATATTTTTGTGGATTGGATCATTTCTACACAACACGGTCCAATTGAACCTGATTGGCAAGCCAAAGGCAGACAACATATGTATGTCGTATCCGCTATTAGATAATATAATGACAAATTGCTCCGCTAACCGCTTCCACTATTGTGTGATAGCTGTCTTAGGCGTAAATATGTCTACACCTTCAGTAGTAAAAACTTTCTAGATGGTTATCGTGCTCTATGACCTGGTTGGCGATAAGTTGAACACAAATTTTTAGTCAAGGAAATATACACTGTTTCGTCAAACAAATTCTATCTATTTATTTTACTTATAATCCTTTTTCCTGGTGTTTTGGCTATTTACGTGACTTTTTAGGACGTATATTTGTAGAACAGGTAGTTCTACAAATATACGTCCTAAAACTTACTTTTTACTACAGGTTACAAACAAGCTTACAGTTATTCTAATTGTAAGCGGCTTTAAAGTTTATGATCACTTACATTACCAAGGGTATCACTCACGCATTACCGATTCTACATAGGTCAAAGGAATTAAAGAGGGGATGAACGGAAAGAAATAAGACAGTCAGGTATGTGAGCTTTTGTGTAGGGGTAATCAGAAGTCCTTTCATTGTGGGTGTCCAAATAAAATAACTTCTTGAGAGTATACTATATGGATATATATTTTCTGGTACCAGTTATAACTACTAATATAAATGCATATTGGACTACGACCTAACTGAGTGGTTGCGGGGAGACGACTGCAGCGCGGCGCTACTGTATACTTGCGCCTGACTACACAAAACTAACGCGTCAGCAGTGTCGCTACATTTTGGAACAAAGAAAATTAAACCCGGTAACAGTGCTAATACTTATATGCTCGTTTCATGTAAAGGAGTGTACTTCTCCAGACTAGTTGGCTCATTCGTACTGTCACCAAATACTTGATAACGCCAGACCCGTTCACTCTTATTGATCTCTTATTGGTGCAAAGGCGGGAGCAGGTTTTGGTCTGATTTGCTCAATTAGGCTCTGTTCCCAGAAAATATCCATACGTGTATACTCTATACCATACTGGGTATGGATGGATGGATATACCTACCTACTGGTAGCAGTACAGAGTTTAAAGCCATGTTTTGTAAAAGACAACAGATTACATAACCTTTCTGATTAGGTTAGGTTAGTAACAGTAAAGACAGTTTGTCGGCCTCGATGGTGTAGTGGTTAGTGTAACCGACTGCCACGCCTGAGGTCGCGGGTTCGATTCCCGCACAAGTCAAACATTTGTGTGCATGAACATGGATGTTTGTCTTGGTCTGGGTGTTTCTATGTATAATATGTATGTATTAACAAAAAAAATGTATATATGTATGTTTATCCATTGTCTAGTACCATAGTACAAGCTCTGCTTAGTTTGGGCTAGATGGTGTTGTGTGTATGTGGTTAGAATAGAATATATATTAGTACTGTTTTATGGCTAAAAGGTACCCTATGACTTTTTCGGTTCCCCTGACATCGTGTATGCGAAACTTTATGATTATCCGTCGAGTGGTTAAGGCGCGAAAGCGTAACAAAACAAACAAACTCACATTCGCATTTATAATATTAGTAAGAATTCTTTATCTTGTCACTCGCTTTACAAAGGAGTGAAGTGGAATTATTTAACTCCTCCTTTATACTTCTGACTAAATCCGTTGCAAGTTCCAAGACAGTCCGGCTTGTCCCGGGACATCACAAGTGTCAAAATACAGCATTTTCCATGGGCACCGCTGCTAAACTTGGCTACAGAGATATTACAGTGGTGAGAAAGCTAGTGGGATTATTCCCAAAAATGGTCTTAGTTTTCTGCGGCTAATGTCATTTTCCTGGTTTGAATTTCGATATTTTCTCCGAACCAAAATGAAAACGTGACACTACGCTACAACATCATCAATATAACTTGCCAAAGCTTTTGTTATTTATCGTCATACAATGTCACAATTGACAAAAAATTGTGTCTAACTTTTATGCACCCTGTCTATTAATGGTGACAGGTGTTCATTTAATATATGGGTTAACAGTTTGAATTCATTAGTTACAGTCAACAGGAAAGACAGCGTCATAATAATGGCGAACGATATATCACTTCTGTGGACACATGCAACTGGTATTACAAATACCGGTTGCATGTGTCATGCTATTGTTTAACATGGCAAATACTTATTGCTTTGTGCCATTCAGGATTTACAATCAAGTACCTCAAAAGTCTTTTTTATATCTCGGTCCGCACGTGGCTTTAATCCTGTATCGCGGGGACCTTTATAAGCTATCAAACAAGGAACACCGAATCTCCGAATTACTATTTGTGGATCATACAAGTTTTTGTGTCGTGTGCGGTCCAAATACACTACACTCGGCGCAGTAGCAATGGTATAAGATAACCACTTAAACCACTACGCCATCCGTGCAGTCAACGTGTGTGACTTATGGTAGCAAACCAGCGAGGTAGTAATTTTTAATTTGTCTATCGTTTATGACCCCGCTATGCTAATACTTGCAATTTCATTTAGCTAACTCCGTTTACAAATTAACGTCAAATAATTATCTTGTCATTACATTTAGTGTGACAGATGCACACTTAATATTCGAGACCGCTTCAGTTCATTAGTTACAGACAGTAGGGAAGACACTGTCACAGTGATGGCTAACAATTTGTCACTTCTGTGGTATAGTAATACCATTTACCTAAATATGTCATGCGTTGTTTGACTTGGCGTAGCACTTAGCGTGTGTTTACGGCGTGGTGTATGAGTATTTTTGGCATTGATACATCCCAACTAGTTGTAACTAGTAATATTATAAATACGAATGTGAGACTGTTTATTTATTTGCTACGCTTTCACATTCATGAAATTTTGCATACACGTTCATCCATCAAAATAACTATTCTTGAGTGATAAAAATGTAATGCCCATATCTACAAATTTTACTTTGGGGCAAGTTTAAAATTTTTGTATAATTTTAAAATAATTTATTTACATACACACATTGACATTTATTATTGATTTAGAATGGAATAACATAATTGGTTGAATGATAACATTATTATTCCATTGTACGAGTATTTATATTGCATTGTATAATTACCTCGTTAGTAGTACGTGTAAGCAATTGCCATTCGTAAGTTTCGCGGCCGATTAGCACGCCGGACAGTGTTTCTGAGAAATGTTATCGGTTAATTCATAGTAGAAACACGAAGTGTAGAATTGAGTAGGCAACAATAGACCCTAATTATATGTGACCAAATATACAAATTTGCCACTTTTTGGTATAGTGCTTCGTTCAATTCAAATCTAGCTAAAAGCTGATCGTCCTACCATTGTAAATCAACTACTTAAAACCGTCGACTGCAAAAAATATTTACAACGTAAGGGAATCTACCAATGCCAAATATAATTGAAAACCTATTTTGCCTGACCGTCGGCGGGCCGTTATAATATAAAAGTTGTACAGACTAAAACGCAACAAAATCAGCATAAATTACTTAAAATTTAATTCGAATTCGTAATACTTACTTAAACATAAGACAACACTACCTATATTAAAACTAGTTAAACAAACAACTGCAATAGTTTCTATCTTTTCATATGAAAACGAAAATAAAAACGCTTTTAATTGCGACATAGTGCTTGAACACGAAAGCTACAATAACATGGACTACAGGAAAGTCAAAAGCCAATTACACACGAAATCTGTATGTATTGACTTAATATTAGTAGGTACTAATTAGTAGCAACAGGTCGCCGCTACAAAGTTAATTAACATTACTTTTTTTCTTTAACTCAAATACTAGCTTGTTTTCTAAGAAAGAACACGGCGAAAAGTACATAGCTTTACAAAGAATTTTGTATAAACAGTTATTATACTAAATCTTTGTGCACAGTGCAACCGCATATTTATTAGTGTTTGTCAAAGAACAATTTTAAATAGCAGTGCAAATGCGATATTGTGTATTGTTTGTTTTTCATTAATTCATTCATGTCAAAAGAATAAAGAATCTACGTGACGTTTTCTAAAGACATAAAACGAGAAGTAGTAGGGTATTCTATTATCAATAAATTACGTTTAAAATTGTCTACGGGAGTGATAAAATAATGACTTGAAGCGCATTATAGTGCGAATACAATTAAGTGGTAACAGAGTCGGAATCGCGCTATCAAAGTTGGCTACGAATAACTATATTGCCGACATCAATCGTCCGGCATCGCGCCTGTTTGAAGGATCCACCTTTTATGTTGATATTCCACAGTTCATTCGTCACGTTTATCGACAAAATGATTACAGGATGATTAATGATTGAATTAAAATACTGCGTTTCTGCGTTCTGCCCATAACATGAAAGGAAACCGGAAATACTATTTTATTTCCGGTTTCCTTTCATTATCAGTCTATACTAGTCCTTTTCAACTGCTCTCTGAGCGAGATCCAAGGCAACTCTCATCTAGCTTTAGGTAAATCGATTGATGTGATTGCCACACCCTATAGTTTGACGACGTCCTTTACGTTTGCTGTTCTGCGGGCTTCACTCAAGGACACCAATTTCGCAATCACACATACTGAGCTTCTATCATGGGTTTTATTTAGCTGTTTGAATTAGCTTATATCAAATACCGCCACTTCAGCTTGCTAATGATACAATGGACAACTTAAATTCTCTGTTGGATTATTAACCTCTGAGTCAAATCAAATCAAATCAAATCAAATCTTTATTGCAATCATGAGTATATAGGATGTTACATTAATTATAGGCTCATACATGATACCCTGTTAGGGCGCAGCAACATAATATTATTATTTTATTAATTATAAAATAAAAATTACTTATATTATTTAGTTAATTGTTATAAATATCATTGTTAATATTGTATTCATATTTTATATTAGGTTGCAGTTCTGTCCTCGAAAAACTCTTTTAGACTATAAAAGCATTTTTGAGACAAGTATTTTTTTAATTTATTTTTAAATATATTGAAACTTGCTGTGTCTTTTAATTGTTTTGGTATTTTGTTATATATTTTGACGCACATTACATATGGTCCAGAATGAAATATGGATAGGTTTGATTTCGGTAGAGCAAGTGTGTTTTTATTTCTTAGATTACGAGGTTGTGTGTAATGAGTCTTCTTCGAAGAGGTTAATGAAAACACTATGTGGGTCTGTATGTCTGTCTGTTAGTGATAGGCATAGTTAGTAACAGGCATAGCTCCGGAATCACTGGACCGATTGACTTATAACTGGTGTGCAGACACCTTGGGATCCTACCTCGGTCGAGTTTGAACATGGGCCCTGTGGGTCAAAAGACCCCCGAGATATAGAGGTCACAAGGTTCATAAGTTCAGGGGATATCCACCAACAGAGTGATTTGGAAGTCCAAGAGAGAGGCTTTTGCCCAGCAGTGGGACATAACAAAAAGGTGATGAAAAAAAAGTCACATGAAGACAAAGAGGTTGAATCCTGGGTTTTTACACCCATCTCTTTCATTATGAGTTTGATTCTTTAGTATCATCAACCATTTTCTATTCAAAGGTAACAAGTAACATAGAACAACCCTTAAGCAGGACTTTCTTTATGTTCCAAGTTATTCAATCTATATATCACTCAAAAAAGAGATATACATTATCCACCGTCTAATGTCACTCACGTCACATGACATCCTATTTTTAATATATTTTTTTGCACCGTAGTTATCCCATTTTCACCGAGAGACCGCCATAACCCCGTGACCCATGGTGTCCACTTACCATTAAGCGGGATGTGCCATAAAAAAGATACGCACATAGCGGAAGGAAGGAACGCACAAATAGAAGGTGCCGTAATGTAGGGTTGCCAGATTTAATTATTCGTTGGGACAGTCCCACCTCGTGTGATGCCCTATTATGTAGGAAATATCGCAAACAAAATAACAAAATCCACCTTCGCTTGATAAATCTGTGAATTAAGTTATATTAAGAAGTTAAATATTTATCACATGCTACGCCCGTGTAGTGTCCAGGCAAGTGCATACCAGAGAATTAGGACAACAAGGTATATCTGTATGCTAAGTCTTATTGGAAACCGTTTTACAGTTTATTGCATGGTTAAGTAATAAATATTAAAACATTTTAACAAACTTTCACATCACTTCATATTATCAAATAATATACCGTTCCGCATATGTCTGTTTATTCACGATAAACTCAATAACTACAGATCGGAGGCCCAATCACCCTCTTTCCCCCTTCCCGCTCCTTCTTCCCACTTCCTTTCCTAAAGGGTCGGCAACGCGCAAGTGATGCCTATGGCGTTGCAGGCGTCCATAGGCTACGGTGACTACTTACTATCAGGTGGGCCGTATGCTTGTTTGCCAACTTAGTAGAATAAAGAAAATAAAAACGGACTTTCATGTGGCTTTGTCGACTAGACACTATTCATGAGGAAGGTTTAGGTGTATAATTTGTTAGGATTTTTTGCGTGCGAAGGCGGGGCGCGTCGTTAGTTTAAAATATTAGTAGATATTTTGTACTCATTAATAAGATAAATGCAACCGTGACTACATGTATTGTAGAGTCATCTTGCCATCTTGACTAGGTCACAGTGCGTGTGTGTTGCGGGTTTTAACTCTAATCGGCGTTCTCAAGTGTTAATAAGACAAAATGGTATAAGTTAGAAATATTATCAAGATTAAATTTGGATATGCATATTCTGTGTGTTTGTTACTACACATTATCACCATGGTAACAAAAAAAATCGACATCTTAAGCAAAATATCTATATTAATAACTACTCTAATTATAGTATAGACAACACAAAAATTTATCACGTAGCTCGTTACTTATCCAAATCAAAAATGTTTCAATATGGTGACACTAGCGACAAGTGTAATGGGATTCCGTATACGCCGTGACTACTGATGTGTTCTGAACGCAAGTATGTGGACCTCCCCTTTTACCCCACTTTTCAGAGGTTTCATATCTCTAGGAGTGTCTCTCTCTTACTCTCCTTATGATGGATAAACGATGACTAAATTTGTAATAAGTGACATATACATACAAATACATAAAAATAACATTAATTATGATACTCTTTATCCCACTATACTTTTGTGTACCGTTCCACCACTATATTATGTTTTTATTATGAAACCAAGATGTTAAATATAACTGGGTTTACTAGAGGATTAGTACAATAAATACTGGTAACTGGTTAAGTATCACTAAAATATTGATAATAGCTTTAGACCTCGGTTCAATCTCTATAGCCCTATTATGTTGTACGTGGCCACCTACATAACAGGGTTATAACAATAATAGTAGGGTTTGACCCTATAATCGCCAATTGTAACCCGATACGACGAAGGGCTTATATTCAATAGGTAATTACCATAATTATACTCAATCTGAGCATAAAAATCACATACATAGGTACTCACGATCGGCAGATAAACATTATTATTTGCCGTGCGGCAGACCTAATATATAGTCCACTGCTTAAGATCACCAATGA
This sequence comes from Catocala fraxini, assembly GCA_930367265.1. Classification (NCBI taxonomy): domain Eukaryota; kingdom Metazoa; phylum Arthropoda; class Insecta; order Lepidoptera; family Erebidae; genus Catocala; species Catocala fraxini. The sequence goes on along the minus strand of OV884049.1, from coordinate 13,676,114 downwards.
CCAAATGACCATCACAGCGTTTAAAGAGTTTAACACCTACCTATACCAATAACGTAGTCTGTAAATACTAAAATCCAAACATGTACTTTATTTTAGTATACAAGCAAGCACTTTAACACGTTATTCAAATGAATTTATCGCCAGGTTTCATAAAGTAAAGTTTACGGCGTAAATACTGACAAGAAAACACGAGACGTTAAAATCTTAAGATTAAATGATTGGGTCAAATTTTCGTTAATATTTAACAGTTTCACTTCAAAAGTATAATTTTAAAGCACTGTTAATTGTAGGTGTGTTTGTAATATTAACTACTAAATTTTTTCCGTGGCATCGCTCGCGTAAAAGTAGGTTAGGTAATGTTGGAAAACTCAGACCACCCAACAGCGAAGTTGTAAAAACCTCTGGGTACCTGCCGTCCCCCAGCAGTATGTAGGCCTTCCCCCGGAATGAGCGTCACCCGGGGGTCGACTTTAAATCGTCTCCACTCGTGGGTATAAAATGGAGAAATTACATCAAACACAAAAACCAGAGGAGAAGAAGAAGACGGAGGACGGAGTCCCATTGCGCGACTCCAAAGGTCGCTTTGTCACAGCCGGGGACAGTGTCCCGGGCGTGCCGAAGACACGGTCGAGGTGTCGGGTGGCGGCGCTGGCGCGCAGCGACTCTTTGTCGAGCGTGCTCAGCGCCGGCACTGACATGGACGTCGAGTCGCGGGCGGGCTCGGGCTCGGAGGCCAGTCGGCCTGAGAGCCGGTGCTCGTCGGCGGCTCGACGGGAGAGGGAGGAGGGGGAGGATAGCTCCGCTTCCCGCACCCTCAAGTTCTGGGCGGCGCCCGGCGCTTCCGCGAAGCGCCAGAAGACGTCGCACCACGCGTCCGATGCTGGGTCGGACACGGAGGTGGAGGTAGCGGAGGGGACGCCCTGTGTAGGAAGGGCTGGTTCCCCGATGCCGCCTCCCTCCGCGAGGAAGGTCCACGGGCAACCTTTGCCTGCCCGTCGGGGCCTCCGCAAGGCGGCTGAGGTCGCGGATGCGTCCCCTTCGGGAGGGGACTCGGTTGCCGACCTCAGGCAACGGTTCGAGGCTGGAGCCGAGACCGTCTTGAGGGTGGCGGCCCGGTCCGGCAACCTTAAGGGGGGGTTCGTCCGGGACCTCAAAAACGCGGCGGAGGACATGAGGGAGGCCTTCTTCCATTTGTGGGGGCAGACTTCCTCCGACCTGCAAAGGCGCTGGAGGTCGGAGAATGAGGGGCTGCATAGGCAGCTGGCGGAGCTCCGGGCCGAAGTGACGGCCATGAAGGCGGCCGCGGCCACTGCCGCAAAGCCAAAGCCTGCCAGAGGGCCGCGAGAGGAGTTCCCGCCTCTCTCACGGCGCACAGCGCAGCCCCTCACTCCCGCGGAGGACCGGCGTCCCGCCTGGGCGGACGACCTGATGCGGGCCACAGTGGCTCAGGCGCGCAACGTCGTTGAAGCGTGCCTGGCCAGCTGTGGCCTCGCGCCCGTCCCGATTCCGGGCCCTCCGCTCGGGGGCCGTCCCCGCATGGTCGGGGGTGCGCCGGCTGGCCCGGCGCAACCGATGCCACGGCAGACATCTGCCCCCACACCGTCGGCTTCCTCTTCCAAGGGGAAAGGCAAGGGCAAGGGAAAGGCGACTGCCACTGTGGCGCCGCCGCGCCCCGCCCCCCAGCCCAAACCTGCCCCGGTGGCCTCTACGTCGGCTGATCAGCCTTGGACGGAGGTCACCAAGAGGAAGAGGAAGAAGAAGAAGAAGGTCTCCCGGGCTCCCCCGGTAAACCAAAAGAAGGGCCCCCGCCCGGCCGACCTGCGTCCCCCGCGCTCCACCGCCGTTGTGGTGGAGCTGACAGAGGAGGGACTCCGGCAGGGAGTAAGCTACGCGGGCGTCCTCCGGCGGGCCACTCAGGCCATGAAGGCGAATCTCGCCGAGATGGGCCTCGCTGGAGGCGTTTGTTTTAAAGTTGCCGCCACTGGGGCCAGAATTTTAGAGGTCCCAGGTGCCACCTCCGGCGACAAGGCGGACAGGGTAGCCGCTACAATTCGGTCCCTGTTCACGCCTGAGGAGGTTAAGATCTCCCGCCCGGTGAAGTCCGCTGAAATGCGAATAACCGGGCTGGACGACTCGGCCTCCTCCGAGGATGTCGCCGCTGCGGTGGCACAAGCCGGAGCCTGCCCTCAGGCGCAGGTCAGGGTGGGGGAGATGCGCCGCAGCGAGAGCGGACTGTGCACGGTGGTGGTGCGCTGTCCCATCGCTGCGGCGAAGAAGGTTGCGGCCGGCCGTTTGCTGGTCGGGATGGTCTCGGCTCAGGTGAAGCTCCTGGAGCCGAGGCCTAGGCGGTGCTACCGCTGCCTCGAACCGGGGCACGTGAGGCAGCAATGCACCGCCGAAACTGATCGCAGCGACTTTTGTTTTCGCTGCGGCCAGCCCGGCCACAAAGCCGCCGCCTGCTCCGCTGCAAAACTTTCCTGCAGCATCTGTTTGGCTGCAGGAAAGCCGGCGGAGCACCGGATGGGGAGCAAATCTTGCTCCCCACCAAAAAGACGTAGGGCCAGAGGGGCGGTCGCCAGGACTCCGGCCGCCCCGGCCCCCTCCCAAGCAGGGAGCAGTAGGGAGGCGATGGACATCTAAGTAATTATGGTCCATCGCCTCCTTCAGGTGAATGTTAACCACTCCGCCAGGGCGCAGGATATCTTGCTGCAGCACATGGCGGAGTGGTCAATAGACATCGCCTTGGTCGCCGAGCCTTACTGCGTCCCCAGCCGACACAACTGGTTTGGGGACCTCGGGGGCTCGGCGGCCATTGTTTCGTCCGGACCCTCGCTCCTGGTGATGACAGACAGGGGCGAGGGATATGTGTGTGTTGATTGGGAGGGAACCGTTCTGATCGGGGTGTACTTCTCTCCGAACCGGCGCCTCGCCGAGTTTGAGCGATTTTTGGGCGCGGTGGGGGCCGTGATTAATCGGTACCCATCGCGTCCGGTCGTGGTGGCGGGGGACTTCAATGCCAAATCAACGGCTTGGGGATCCCCTGTCACCGACGCTCGCGGCGACGCGCTGGAGGAGTGGGCGATTGCGACCGGCCTCGTGGTTCTGAACCGGGGTTCGGTCGCAACGTGCGTGCGCTGGCAGGGCGAGTCCATTGTGGACATTTCGTTTGCAAGCCCTGCCTTAGCGCGCCGCGTCCGGGACTGGCAAGTGCTGGTCGAGGCGGAGTCTCTGTCGGACCACCGTTACGTACGGTTCGACATCTCCGCCTCGCCGGCGATCCCGGACGATCGCCCGAGGAGAGTGCACACCCCGTCGTCCCCACGATGGGCGTTGAAACGTCTAAACGTAGACGTGCTGGTGGAAGCCTCCATCGTCCAGGCCTGGACCCCGATGGGCGAAGGGCCTGTGGAGGTCGAGCAAGAGGCGGAGTGGTTCCGGGGCGCGATGACGCTGATTTGCGACGCGTCGATGCCCCGGGCCAGTGCTCGACCTCCGAGGCGTCAGGTGTACTGGTGGTCTGACGATATCAGCGAGAAACGCGCCGCGTGCATTGCGGCGCGTCGCCAGTACACCAGGTACCGCCGACGCAGGCGGTACCGTGACCAGACCGTGGAGGCATGGCTGCGGGATGCGTACAAACAGCGAAAGTACGCCCTGCAGTCCGCCATCAGCGAGGCCAAAGCCCGAAGATGGGAAGAGTTCCTGGGGACTCTCGAGGCAGATCCGTGGGGCCGTCCGTACAAGGCGGTCAGGGGCAAGTTGCGCCACTGGGCCCCACCGGTCACCGAGAGTCTCCAGCCCCGGCAATTGGAGGAGGTGGTCTCCGCTCTCTTTCCTTCGAGAGCGGAGCACACGCCTCCCGTAATGGTGCCGCCCGAAATTGAGGAGGGCGGTGCTGATGCCGGGGCGCCAGAAGTTACAATGGCGGAGCTCGGCGCGGCAATGATGCGGCTCCGGGGTAAAAACACCGCCCCGGGGCCGGACGGAATTCCTGGCCGCGCCTGGGTTTTGGCCTACGACGCCCTAGGGGACCGGCTCCTCAGGCTGTTTAGCGCCTGTCTGGAGTCGGGACGGTTCCCTTCCATGTGGAAGACGGGTAAGCTGGTCCTCCTGAGAAAGGAGGGCCGCCCCGCGGACTCTCCCTCCGCGTACCGCCCCATAGTGCTGCTGGATGAGGTGGGCAAGCTCTTTGAGCGTGTTGTGGTCGCCCGCCTCTCCAGGCACCTGGTGCGGGTAGGCCCCGACTTGTCCGAAATACAGTTCGGTTTCCGGGAGGGCCGATCGACGATTGACGCGATTAGTCGCGTCAAGGCCCTCTCGGAAGAGGCGGTCGCCTCGCGCGGGGTGGTGTTGGCGGTGTCCTTAGACATCGCCAACGCGTTCAACACCCTGCCGTGGGCGACTATCAGGGAGGCGCTCCGATTTCATGGGGTGCCTCCCTATCTGCGCCGAATAGTCGGGGACTACCTGCACCAGAGGAGTGTGTTTTGTGTGGGGCGGAACGGAGAGACGTTCCGGAGGGAGGTGTCGTGCGGTGTTCCACAGGGATCGGTTCTGGGTCCGATCCTGTGGAACATCGGCTACGACTGGGTGCTGCGGGGCGCCCTGCCCCCGGGAGTCGGCGTAACTTGCTACGCCGACGACACGCTGGTGACGGCCCGGGGAGAGGATTACGGGGCAGCTGCCCGTCTTGCCACGGCTGGAGTTGCCCTGGTTGTCGGCAGGATTAGGATGTTGGGACTGGAGGTGGCGCTGGAAAAGTCCGAGGCCCTATTATTTCATGGGCCTCGGCGGGCGCCGCCACCAGATGCCCACATCATCGTTGGAGGGGTCCGCATCGGGGTGGAGCCGAGTATGAAATACTTGGGGCTCCACCTCGACGGCCGCTGGAACTTTCGCGTCCATTTTAGCCGCCTGGCCCCCCGGCTGATGTCGGCGGCAGGAGCGCTTAGCTCTCTGCTGCCGAATATCGGGGGGCCGAGTGTCGTCTGCCGCCGCCTCTATTTGGGGGTGGTGCGGTCGATTGCCCTATACGGAGCGCCCATTTGGGCCGACGCCCTCGATCGCCACAACGTCGCCCTCCTGAGGAGACCGCAGAGGGCGATGGCGATCAGGGTGTCGCGGGCGTACCGCACCGTCTCCTTTGAGGCGGCGTGCGTTTTGGCGGCATCGCCGCCTTGGGATTTGGAGGCGGAGGTCCAGGCGTCGGTGTATTACTGGCGTGCGGACCTCCGTCTCCATGGCGAGGTTCCCTCGCATTGTGCGGTGGAGACGCGAAGGTCCCAGGCTCGACTGGTCCTCGAGGCCAAGTGGGAAGATAGACTGGCCCAGCCCCGCTACGGGGTAAGGACCGTCGAGGCTGTCCGTCCAGTACTAAGACAGTGGACGGACAGACGGCGCGGACCGCTCACCTATCGGCTTACTCAGGTGCTCTCCGGACACGGCTGTTTCGGGGAGTACCTCTGCAAGATAGCCGGTAGGGAGCCGACAACCAGGTGCAACCATTGTGAGGAGTGTGACCAGGACACGGCGCAGCACACGCTGGAGGAGTGTCCGGCGTGGGTCGTGGAGCGCTGCGCCCTGGTCGCTGTGATTGGCCCCGACCTCTCGTTGCCGACCGTCGTATCCAGGATGGTCGGCGACGACAGGTGCTGGGGCGCAATGAGGTCCTTCTGCGAGACTGTCATCTCGCAGAAGGAGGCGGCGGAACGGGGGCGTGAGGATGATCCTTACGCCCCGGAAGTCCGCCGCCGGAGGAGAGGGCGCAGGAGACGCGCTTTTGTCGGTCTCCTGCCCCCCACTTAAGGGTTCCGGGTGGCAAGGCCTGAGGGGACCCTGCCACCCGTAAATTAGGAACCCCGAGAGGGCGCGCGCGGTGTTCCCGCGCGCCTTCTACCGTCGAAAGGGGAGAGCGGTCAGGCTCTCCCCTGGGGACGAGAGGTGGCCGGGTCCGTTTTACCCGGCCCACACCCACATGGGGGGGCCTGCTATGGATGAATCCTTCAAGAGCTCCCAACTGGCCCCCCCTATTGGATGAGAGAGGGAACACCCCAGGTTTTTTAGTGGGTAGACCAGCGCGTCTTGCTGGGAGTCCCACACTCCCCCGCCGGTGCCGTCCCCTAGCCGGCGGGCAGTGCATGAAGCATTTTTCCTGGGTAACAAAAAAAAAAAAAAAAAGGTTAGGTAATGTTAGAAACAGTACTTATTTTAAGTTAAATATAGCCTATGTTACTCGGTGATAATAAGTATAACTTTCTAATATGGAAAGAAATTTTAATATCGGTTGGGTAGTTTTGAGTTAAATCATTACAAACAAAGAAACGACAATCTAATCTTTCCTCTTTATAATACTAGTATAGACTACTAGATGTTAATTCTTGCTTCACCTAGTTATTGCTTGAGTGTTTTATCAGTGGCAAGTTGTAAATGTCGCAGCGCCTTACAGAAAACATTTGTAAATAATATTCAGTCTTATGTTTACGCGAATGTTATGCATGTATAATAATAATAATATTCTATCACATACACACAACACCATCTAGCTCAAACTAAGCAGAGCTTGTACTATGGGTACTAGACAATGGATAAACATACATATATACTTTTTTTTTGTAAATAGATACATATTATACATAGAAACACCCAGACCAAGACAAACATCCATGTTCATGCACACAAATGTTTGACTTGTGCGGGAATCGAACCCACGACCTCAGGCGTGGCAGTCGGTTACACTAACCACATATGTAGTTTATTTAAAAACAATTTTATTACATCATTTTGAAACTCTTACACTAACTTTGTTAAAATTTACTACTATTTAAGCTATTTTAATTATAACATCTATTTTTATTTAAGTTTATACTTTCTCCGTTGTTTCGGTTTCATTTTAGCAGCCATGTTCACGGGGAGACGTGACAAAATCCGTATAAAGTGGTTCAATTTCAAGATTAGTAAAATAAACAATATTGTCTATTTGACGAGTGTATAAAGAGTAGCCGTGAGTTTCTTGCCAGTTATTCTCATTGGTTCTACGCCCTTACTTTGCTGAGCATGTCAACAGATAAATGTTAAATTCTCAATAATAAGTGTAACTTTGAAGTTCATCAGTGTTACTTTGTGACCTAAGTGGATAACGTATTTTTTATAAGTTTTATTTCTATAACAATACGACTAAGCCGTGGTTTGGGGTTCTCGAATAAATCGATTGATCTGCGGTTAAGTAATGTTGCTAATGTCTTGTTTATAGATAGGTGAGCAATGAAAGGTTATGGATTTATTCTTCGGCTGGTATAATAGATTGGTCACCTCGAAACCATTCGCCAAGTTATGCGAGCTTACACCGAGTGTAATATCTGTGAGGTCCACGGGTACAAATTATTATATTACTAGTTTATGTGCGCGGCTTCGCTCGTGTTAATATAGGTTCTATCAATCAATTTCTATCCCTAAATTCCATTTCAGAACTGTCAGTGTTTTGAGACGTACACCCACAACACTCAGCGCAGTAGCAATGGTGAAACGACCACATATACTTAGACACTATCCGTCCGACATGCAGTCTAAGTTTCCCCTAGCTAGTTTCTCGTAGCGTAATGTAAACAGCGAGGCTAGTGAGAGACCGTTGGACTGCCAGGCAGTGGTCTCGAGTTTCATCCCAAGGCTTTTCGAAGTTATGTCCTTCTACATAATATTTTCGAAGATTTGTATGAAGTCTGCCAAACCGTAGTGGGCCAGCGTGGTGGATTATGGCCTAACCCTTCTCACACTGAAAATAGCAAGAAAAAGATTCTGTATATCTCAATTAATATAATCAAATAATTGGCTACCATATTTGCTATATTGTTCAGTAATAACCCAAAATATGTAGTGCAGATACAATAACGCTCAACGTAAGGCAAGTTATGTCAATTTTTATTAAGATTTACTTGTCCCTAATGTCGGCTGTCGTGCCACGCCGCCATTTTATTATTGCATGCGACTGCTTTGTTTGGTCTAATGTATTTCTATGATTTACGACGAATAAGGCTTTTAAAGTTATTTACAAATTAAGGTTTGGGTTGAAAGCTTTATTTGGTTTATCAATATGTTTGTTTTGTTACAGGTAATACAGTTGGCGAGGGATCCTTGCTCGGTTTTGTTTGTGTAAGGAGACGATGGTACCGCGAACAGTACTTCGATAAGTGATCGGGAAAAGCATTTTCTGGGTCGTTGGTGCTGGTTGTGGTTTGCAGATGTCAAGGCAAGTAATGTGAATTTAAGCGGCTGGATCTTCTGTGACGCAAGGTTAGTCAAAATAATATTATTTACATATACATGTATATGTACGTATGTATCTTTTTTTTTTTTAGTCTTTATTTATTTAGAGGCTTTTATTACAGAGTAATATGTTAGCCCCATCGTGGCTTATACTAAGATACTAACTTACTATTTCATAATAGGCAACAGAGAAAGTAGTTGTTGTACATATATCTCAAATAGGTCTAACGCCGCATTTGAAGTAGGGTCACTTAGGATATTAATAAAAAGTCCTACATCGTACACGTTAAGGTTATATTTGAACATCCACGAGTTCCTTTGGCGCTGATATTTGACACAATCCATCAGTAAGTGACGTCTGTATCTTGATGGAGAACATAGACTACTTTCGATTTGCTACGATTGTGGTATATCACTATTGCTTAACGAACTTGAGACTCGATAAAAATAAAATAAAATTGTTTTCTTAATACACACCAGCCAATTTATGCTTACTTTTAACTTGGCTTCTCTAGAATATTTTCGATCTCGGTCGATTACCGGTCAAAGACCGTTTTCCTAAATCCTTATTTTCGACTGTAGAATTCACATCTACCTAGTACACTAACAATATTTGTGAAATTAAAATTAATACGTTCGGTTTTTACACCCTAATGATTGCAAAAATATCATTAATGGGTAGGTACTATTAGCCTATTGAGTCGCAGCGGCACACCGGTGGCCAGACACAATAGGTTTTTAATTGTGTCTGGTATTCAAACAAGTTCTCTCATTATTAAAATTGTAACTTTCATCCAGTCTGAAGTCATCTATCTTTCCGAAACCGTTCAACCAGCTTACATTAAATAACAAACATTCCAACCTGCAAACATTTTCAAAAACATCCTTAGGTTGATATAGATTTCAAAAACATCCTTTAACATCATTCCTTATCCGTAGGTTAACACTTTTCTTTGATACCACCTTCTCTTTCTTCTCTCTAGCCTTTATTACTCCCAAGTCACTTGAGGTTGGTTTTTCTGCTCTAACCGGATTTGACTGGATATAAGTTTTTACACGGAGCGGCTGCCACCTGACCTCCGCAACCCGAAGGCTAATGATACCCTAAGGCTAGACCAGTGTCAGGATACTATAGGGCACTGACTTCCCAATAACGACTGCAATAGATGTTCATGGCAGCCGGGACCGACGGTTTAACGTGCTTTCCGAGGCACGGATACTTTGATTCCACCGTCTACTTTACAGAAATTCTAAATGACTATATAATATTTCCTTAATGCCTCATATTTATTTATTTTTTTATTTATTTATTTATTTACATACACAACACTATCATTACAAGTTTTCTTAATGCGATAGTATGGTTTTCTACATATTATTACTTATTTAATTATACCTGTTTATATTTACTACAGTCTATACACTTTTATCGTATTATAAATTATATAGCTATACATTATGTACTATAACAGATTATAAATAAAGCTATCTTTGTGAATTCACTCATAGAGCAACAGAACATATAAAGCTTAAGTGAAATAAATTAAAAATACAACGTTCTTTGAATAAGTGAAGTCGGGGTATTTTGTTGTATCCAATGTTTGTTTTGCGTGAGCAGTACTCGTTTCAGAGGTATGTAGGTACATGCTGACAGTACTTGGATGGATAGTGGTATGCAATATGGAGTAAATCGGCAGTAAAATAATAACATATTTCCCTTGGCTAAATATCTAGTTAGCCTTTGTGTATGGTATACTCTATACGCTTTCCTTAGATTACCTCACTTTTTCGATTTTGTTGTTTCAGATTCAAATCCAACTCCTTACACTATTGCCGTAAACACATGCCTTTTTTTTTTTTATTATCTTGGGGAAATGCTCCTTATGCATACCCTCTCGCCACAAGGGGAAGCGAGAGGGTTATGTCGGGCTCTCTCGAAACTTCGGGCCTACCGACTAAAACCCCACGGTCTGCCAACGTGCTGCTTTGTATGATGGGTGGGTAGCTGGAACTTAAACTGCATCAGCTACTCACCCAGCAGTGCCCAATACAGACAGAAGGTCTGCGGGCGACGACTCCTGAGCGACGCCCCGACACGACTAAGGGCGTCGCTCCAACTCAATACCTGACGGGCGGGAGATCCCCGTTCTCCCGCCCGCGGTCGTAAACGCATGCCTAACACAAGTATTTAAACTTATCTGGAAAAATAAGATTGCTAGTACTTTGCAATCCGATAATTAAGTAAATATATATTTTCTTTTCTTTCTTTTTCTTTAGAAAGTCATCTCATCTCATCATCGTCGAAAGGAGACCTAAATTATTTAAATGGTTTTAAAAATCTGCTGCCTGTGCATGTTCACTACTTTATATACGGCTGCTGCAGTCACGGTTTGGTTTCCAGTTTAGCCAATGTGTTTTTTGGTTTTTTCTGGTAAGAAACTACATATAGAATTAGATAGTTTCTTATTATATATAATTCAGTGAGAAAAGATAATGCTGTACAATTTTTTGTATCGTCTCCCAAGGTGAATAGATTGACGAGTTTCCATTAACTTACCAATAGGTAATGTAAGTGCATGCCATTAGCATTATTAAGTATTTGATTTGTTCAAATATACTAGAATTCCATAATATAAGTTTTAGATACCTCTGCAGTACTCGTATATCAACTAAAGCCTAAGGCATTCCCAAAACATTTGTCGTTGATAATTTACTGCTAATTAAAGGGACCACACTATAAGTAAATTTTGTAAAATAAAATAATCATTCAATGCAGCTGAGAAATGCCGAAGATAATTTAAAATAAAATCGTATTGAGAAATTTCTCCTTTTATGATGATTAACAATTAATACGAATGAAGACATGACAGAGCGAAAATATATAGGTACTAGAATCTGGTCAATTTTTGCACTGAATGAATTTCATAGGATGATAAAAATATACTGCTTCTTGCTAAAATTGCATTGCTTCTATAAGATGTATTTATAACTATTCTGTAGAAATTCCTAATAACAGAGAAAATATATAAAGAATTTATCTATCTTTATTATTCGGCAGTCTGTTTACAGGCATGACTTAACTTAAGTGCTTTTAGCAATACCAATTCCGTAATAACTAACAAAATAAAACTTCAGAGCAAAGTTTTAATAACTTGAAGGCGTGTAGTTATTCTAATTTTTTATTTTAATTATAAACGTCATAATATATATTACATTATTTATATATTAGATAAATTAAAAGCTTGTATATTTTAGCCGTCCAGTTTCAAGAATGTCAGAAAATAATTGTTGGTCCATACATTCGAATTGTTTATTTTATTCGGGTTTTAAGCTTTAGCTTTTAAGCTGTAGTATCGCTGTACTAACCAGTAGTATTATAAATGCGAATGTGAGTTTATTTATTGCTTACGTTTTCACGCCTTAATTATTCGACTGACCATTATGAAATTTTGATATATACGTTGTCAGGGCTACAGAAAAGGCCATAGGGTAACTTTGATCTAGGAAATAGTATCAACCGAGGGCTACAATTATTAATTTTTGACAAAATTTTGATTAACGCAAGCGAAGTCGCGGGCAAAATTTTGTAGTAGCGCTAGTTATTACACAAATATGTTTACTGAATGCCAACGTAGTTTATTTAGGAAATTAAAATTTTTGCGGTGTTATATACTTATATAACACCTCAAAAATTGTTTTGTTGTATTACTTAATACACCTCCGTCTACCCCTTAGGGTATGTATGTATATGTATATGAAGACAGTGTAATTTTAAAACGGCTTTAATCTATACTATTATTATAAGGAGAAAAATTATATGTTTTTGTTTTGTATCTTGTTTTATAATAAATAATCTCAAAAACTACAAGTCCTAACTTAAAAAATATTTTACACTCAGAAAGCTCTTTAATACAGAAGTAACATAAGCTATAATATAACGTCACACTATGAGCTACGGCAGCAAAGCAGTACCTAATAATAAAAGGGGGTAAAACCGCAGGCCGCAGAAAATCAAAGTTAATAAGGTTCTTAATTGTATCTTTAAATGAATTAGCAAGTCTCAGGATCTTCAAGTGCTATTTCATACATTTATAAACATACCTATGTATCTTTTCGAGAATATAACAATCATAATGTTATTAAATACCTTTGTCAGTCTGATCCCTTTTCGAATCCATTAAAATTAGTAGGGGCTGAACTAACTCCAACCTTGTTTAGAGGGTTGTAGGTGCGAATTGTCGTCTCAGCGCTTGTCCTGGCAAACCGTTTAGTTAAAGGGATAGGAGGAACACTATTAATTACTAAATTACAGACAACAGGACTACCTATAAGGCGACACGTTTTAAGGATTCTCAAGACATGTCAGCCGAATTCGAAGAAGGTCTATAAACGTGTAATTAGAAATCAAATATAATATGCCTTTTACACATTTACATTTCTTGCCGTAATCTGTTATTATTGTATTATATGTCCTAATCGTGACAACAGTTTCTAATAAATACCATATATTTTGATCGTAACAAACTAGAATTTTGGAATAATCTGTTTTTTTCGGATATTAATATTATTTCTTTTCCATTTCTAAATCAAATAACGCACTATTTTATCAGCAAACAAATAAGGCACAGGCTATGCAAACATTTTGCAAAGATTACTGGTTGGTTAAGACTGCGCCGAGCGAAATGTGCCAAAACAGGCGGTCACAGTTAAGCGAATAAAATCAACACTTTTTGTTTAATACAAATATAAAATATACATTTACCATAACAATGAATGTGTTTACAATTATTCCGTGTAAAAACTAAAAATAATTAATATTTTCGCCTACAAAATTACGTAAATTTGCACGAAAAATGCAAAAACGTTAGCTCATGTTACGTGATTTTTAGATTATAAGAGTAGAAATCTATCCTATTTTACAGCTTAAATGAAACATAAATAGTTATATTACAATTTGTCCGTCCCAAATATTTAAGTTATTGGTTGACAATAAAGATACATATTTATCAAAAAAGCACTTCAAATCCTCCATACATTTAGTATGGCGGCCGCGCGCCGATTTGAATATGCGCCGCATGAGCTCAGTCATTATCTGTCTTACGCTCGGCGCAGTCTTAAATATTAGTTTCTTTATTGGGAAAATATGTTCATGTCAAATATAAAGGAGACAATTTTTTTCAACAAAAAGTTAAGTTTCACCGAAAGTGTTGATTTTATTCACTTAACTGTGACCGCCTGTTTTGGCACATTTCACTCGGTTAAGTCTTAAGACTCAATAACACCTTGCCCGACTCGGGGAATCAGAACGCAAGTATCTTTCAGAGTATTCTATTTTAATATTATATAGTTATCCATCAGGAACAGTACTGTTTTTTTTCTTGTTGAAAGGTACTTTGTGTTCTTTTATATATCCTACACAACGTGGATGCGAAATTTCATGATGATCGGTCAAGTATTCAAGGCGTGAAAGCGTAACAAACGACCTCACGTTCGCATTTAGAATATCAGTTAGGATTACTCGTAGAATTATTACGATTGTATAACAACAGACTACATATTCTGTAGTCCCAAATAAACTAGACAGACGTATCTTTTAGCTGAAACTAAACCAATCTGTCACAGTGTTCTAGTAATTTATTCAATGAGACAAAACGTGAGCTATATTAGGATTTTATTCTCGTCTTATTGAAACGAACAATAAATTGCAGAGACACATTATCTTATATGACTTATAGAGGGTATAAATTGGCCATTTTCAATATTTATGTTCAGTTATTCTTTGGTATTGTACAGTATTGTCTGGATATAATAGTTTGGCCTAAATCAGTATTTGAGTGAAATCTTATAGACGATAGGATTTTCGATGTGAAGGATTCAGGGGTGGTTTTTGCGTGTCATGTCATGTCATGTGTGATTTCGTTGTCTAGGATTTGGGACTTTGCACATATTTCTGTCGGTGGTGTAAGGGTAAGTGTGCGCTTATTCCTAGGGTGCAAGTGAGTGAAGTTCGATTCCAGTGTCTATCAAATTGTTTTTAAGTTTTCTGTTAGCAAAGTAGGAATCTGAAAATGCATTCGTCTTCGGTGATATATGTGTGTGCGTGTCATGTAGGTACTTTGTTTTCTTTCTGTGAACTGTCTCAGGTTAGGTAACCTTATAAGAGAATTAGCTGGTTTAATCGCAACTAGGAAACCGTCAAAGAGTTATTAGGTTGTCTATTAGTCAAGGAGCAATCAGCTCGGAGTTTGCGGTTGCATCTGTCAAAACGTTGTTTTAGTTTTTATCTCTGCATGATACAAACAATTCGCAGGCCCACGTGTATTTATTCAAAAGTGTTAAAAATGCTTTGATCTGTATAATTACATCGTAATTGCTACAGGTACTGCCTATTTCTATTCCTATTTAAAATGTAATTTACAATCTTCAGTTTAGGTATAAACTAAACTTAACGCCGCGCCAATAAAGAAACAACCCTCTATAAAATAGATAAGCACTGGAGTTCATTTTATAATGGTCTAATCTATTTTAGATTAGCCCATTACTAAAATGAATTTCAGTAAACACAAAAAGAGATTAATTGAGTAAAGAGAAGCCTCTTAAAGAAATCAATAAGTATTTTTCTACCCGAAACTTTTTGGGGGAAATTTGGACAAAACATTCAGAATAAATTAAAGCCGTTTTTCCACTTAGTGCTCTGACCAGATCACAACAGCATACATTCGTTCACGCACTAAATAAAAGTAATTCCAACGAGAGAATATGTTTGTTCAGTTATGAACAGTTAGTTTCGGCGTACGATTGTTCATTGGTGCCTTCGGTATTTTATTTGGAGGAAATTTTCATCATCTACGTGCGAGCAGCTGCTTTGAGTATTCACTTCACGTTGAAAGTGCGAGCACTTTCGCTTTGACATTGCTCGAAATGCCTCAGATAGGAAACCGATAAACCTGCGATGACGCTAGACTAAAATTTTGACGCAAGAGACATCAACCAGTTGGTCATCGCCGGTAAACCTCTTGGCAATTCTCTCTATTGACTTTTGCTGTTGCAGCATCTAGGATGGTGCCACAAAGTATTATGGTACTATCGCACAAATGAGAACAGTACCTACTCCATTCAGGATTGTACTTGTTCTAGGTACAACTGCTTCGTAAATGCTTCACAGTAGATGCTAAGCTTTTAGACAGCTAGTTGGCTTTTGTTTCAGTCAACATTTTCTTCTCCTAGCATATATGTTCGCTCAGCACGGCAGTGAAATCGTAGCTTTAAGTGAATAAACTGTACGGACGTAGGCTGCATTATTACAAGACTTGTTGTTCCTAACTAAGGAATAAATTCAATTATGTGGAAACTTTCCTTTGCTTTTAAGGTGTTTGATACAAGACAAGGGTATTTCACGCATTTTAAAGTTAAAATAGGATTAAGGGGCATTCTGTAATGCGAAATGGAGCTTCGTATAAAGAAAATACTGTTGTAATATAACGGCCATTTTGTTTAGTAACTCAAGTGTGTTTACTGCTCATAACTGCTATTGTTATTCAGGTCTCGATTTGGTAAAATAACATCACAAAGACAGGAATGGCCCGGTAGAATTGTAGAAACAGTCACTGTGTTGTTACCGCAATGGAGGAACATTGATGATGTAACTTTATGGCGTGTGCCTGTAGTTCTAGGGTATCACCTAGAACTACAGGCACACGCCATAAAGTTATGTGGTTCTGATCTATAGGATCATGCTACCTTTTTCGCTGCAAAATGGATGATTAAAAGACCTTCAGACGACGATTTCAAGTAATTGCAAGAAGAAAATTGCTGTGTCTGCCTGCCCGTATTGATACAAGGATTATAAAACCTATATACTTAATATACCTTAAAGAAATCGCTTGCTATAAGTTTACATTTACGGCTGATCACGAGATTCCATATACGATCAATGGATTAAACAGTATACATGAGCAATAGATAGGCTGTTCGTAAATTCTCAATAAGATGCAGTTTGACCACAGAAGACAGGTAAAGACTTACTCTTTATGATGATGGATTTAAAGCTGGCCAAATGTGGCTATAGTACTTTTCTGCCTAACCCTTCCAAGATATATAGATATTGGTATAAGCACATTATCACACTTTTAAGGTACACGTAATATATTAAAGCAACTGTACTTTATAGAAATGCTAATTCAAATAAGTTGTATAAAACAAACTCTTCTTGTTCGCAACAAAACATATTCAATTATGTAAAGTGCTTTTGGCTCTGCCATTTTTAATGACAGGAAGACGTGGTATTCATTGTCATGAGCCATCTCATTATAAGGCTCTTACTATGAAAACTGCATCGTGTATACGTCATTCTTGAAGCCTTGGAAGGAAAGTGTGGGATAATGAGGTTTGTGATCTGCGTACTTGTTTTATGGTGGCTTTGTGAGTAAATGAGTCGTTAGGTCTCTGGTTAATGAATGCTTCGCTTTCATTATGTTTGCCAATTTAAGGGTAAGAAAGAGAAGTAGCGATAGTGGACTGCTACACAGAGAGCTCGAGTGCAAGCTCTGCCGGTACCTCGTACTTTTAGAAATGATGTGTATTAAACAGTGATCGGGTAAGGAAAACATCGTCAGGCAACTTGTATGTTTGGACGTCCTTGTAATGTTTTCGAATTTGTGTGAAGTCTGCCAATCCACACTTATCAGCGTGGCAGACTATGGCCTAAATTTGTCTTTCATGAAGAATAAGTCCGAGCCCAGCAGTCGAGATGATTATAAACACGACTGATATTGTTGGTGGTTGGAAGTTTCGGTCTTCGGTAGAACGGCTTTAGCTCCAGTTTAGGAACAAGTGTGGATACAAAATTTTCGTCTTGTTAAAATACATTTTATGTATAATTTATTACCTGGACAGGGTTGATCAACATGACCCACACACTTTTGTGAACACTGTTCTACTTCTATTGCTGATTATGTAAATGTTCTTCGGCCAGTTATTGATCAACTCATTGCGAATGCTGAATAATGTATATCGAATAATTATTGTCAGCACTCAATTGATTCTATAAAGTAACTACCATTAGTTTTAACATGTACTGACTCATGCCTACGTGTCTACAGGGTTAGACAGAAGTGTATAGCACCCACTTTGTGCTAATTATGTTTAAGTCCCAGTTTATAGGGTGCTGGATTTTTTCCATAGCCGAGCACATTACTAGACTCTGCAACTATTAATTTGACATAATTTATTAGAGTCGTGATGTAACTTCTATGAACGGCAAAGTTTATCACATGACATAAACTTTGCCGTTCAAATCGGCTAGACCCCTTGGCGCTGCGTAGAGATGTGGCCTCGCTGTGCATCTTCTATCGCTTTTACTATGGGGAGTGCTCAGAGGAATTGTTCGGACTGATCCCTGCCGCCTCTTTTCGCCATCGTCCTACGCGACAGCATTTTCATTCCCATCATTTAGATGGTTGGCATTCCACAACTGTGCGTTTCTCCAGGAATTTTCTGCCTCGCACAACAAAACTGGTGAATGAGCTGTCGCCTGCGGTATTTCCGGACCATTACGACCTTCAACACTTTAAGAAAAGAGCGTACTCCCTTTTAAAAGGCCGGCAACGCAATCGTAACTCCTCTGGTGTTGCGGGTGTCCATGGGTGGCGGTAATCGCTTTCGATCAGGCGATCAGTCTGCTCGTTGGCCTCCTAAACCATAAAAAAACGTTTCTGAAAATACATACATGTATACATGAACACAATACATGTTAGTTGCAAGGTTCAGGAAAAAGTTTTAGAAAAGGAAGATACCTTACCTGCAAGAAACTCAAAGCCATTGTTTTATATCGCCTATTGAGTAGCAGCGGCACACCAGCAGCCAAACACAATAGGTTTTAATTAAGTCTGGCAGGCTAAATTATAATTTTAGTATTTTACAACACATATGTACTGACTGCCATTATGCCATGTATTTACTACGGACGATATAAGTAAAAACAAATACAAAATAGCCACTAGCATTTTACTATGTAAGTAGTGCTATAAAAACCTTGTAAACGTTCTGATTCGACGTGGTAGCATATCGTTCTCTCTCTCTATCTATCTATATACTATAATAAAATTCAAAGAGCGCTTTGTCTGTATATTGAATATTTTCGAGAAATTTCAATTGAAATGTACCATTGTATCGATATAGAACACAAAATATATTTTTATGGAATTTTTGTCTGTCTGTCTGTTTATTTGATATACTATCACGCAAAACCCGTGAACGGATTTTGAACGGTTTTCGCCAATATGTTACCTGAAGGCCCGACCATACTCTTAGATAACTTATCAAACTTAATATACATGAATACCAGCATCACATTTATTTGTTAAATTGATGAGCATAAGCATAGTATGTGTCTTAGGTTATCATTTAGTTTTTGTTTCATTCAAATCCGTTAATTCTATCGTAAGTTATTCTAATTTAAAATTTACATAAATTAGTTACATGTACGGATACTAGATGGCACTGTGCGAAACATTTTTAGTTTAGATTGTCTACATTTCTTTTAATCTATATATATAAGACTCTTCCGTTACTGAGTGACTGACAGACAACGCACAGCCGAAACTACTGAACGCAAGAAGCTGAAATTTGGCATGTATGTTCCTTGGAGAGTGTAGATGAGCACTAAGAGAGGATTTTTGGAAATTCCACCTTGAAGAGGGTGAAAGGGGTGAAACCCGATATTCACACGGGAACGAGACTTACGCGGGTGAAATCGCGGGAAAACTACTAGTTACATATGTATATATAGCTGTGCCATAATATATCTAAGCATACAAACTCTGCCATACCTACTATAATAAAATTAAAATACCACTTTGTCTATACATTGATTATATATGTATTTTCGCGAAATTTCAATTGGACTGTATCATAGCTTAGATATCTAACGATATAGAACACATTTTTTTTGCAATTATTGTCTGTCTGTTTATTTGTTTGGCTTTGTGAGCGAGCTATTTTAGCACCTAGAAATGATCAGACTGCACGTATTAATACCAGTATTATAGCGCGTGTGAGTGGCGAATCTATATAATATACGTCTATTAACAGAGTAATTGATCAAGATGAATTCACCAATTATTACCCAATAGAGTTTTTAAATTTAGAGCGCATTCAGAAAAGGTTTTTAAGATACATACAATATCGTTGCAGTTGCTACCTACCTAATTACTTCAGCAGATGCAAAAAATTTCATATTCTTCCACTTGTTGAGAGAAGAAAAATAGCGGACTTGTCATTTTTATTTAATATTATGAAAGGAGCGGTCGACTCGTCAGAACTGGTGAGCAAAATGGCTTTAAGAGTCCCGTCAGCACATCTACGACGATTTAACCTGCTACATGTTCCTGCAGTGGACTCTAATTACAGACAAAACTCATACTTGATCAGAGCGAGTCGCATGTACAAAGCGGCATGCCGGAGTGTTGATATTGACATTTTCTTTACAAGTGTCACTAAATTAAAAAAAACATTGTGTACCGTGTTCTTTAATTAGATCTAAGGAGTGATATCACAACATGTCTGCTTTTACGTATAACCATTTTATATTCACGGTTATATATTTTATCAGTGAAAACTTGTAATTGGCCTTCACCTTAATAGTATTATGTTAATAATGTATTTTTAGCTGTAAGTTTTCCAAAAAATTTTAAAATAAAAATAAAATTTAAAATAAACCACTTTAGTCCAAATACATGTATAGAAAATAATGGACTATATATGGAAAAATAATACATAGAATTCGAGTTGGCCTTTCAAAAAATATTGATAAAATATTATGAAAACCACAACGCTACCGATTTTCTTCACACAAAGCGGCAACTTCATATTTCAATCCTTATTTCCAGTACCTATGGACAGATGGATAACAAATGGCGCATATCTAATCGGAATCTAGTGTGATTTAGTACCGTGTTCCGCGACGCAAATGCATCAAACAGCCGACCACAAAGCACTACTACAAATAGGCAAAATTCTGGCTAATTCAGAACCGACACTTGAATTTGGCTTATTAAGTGGTTATGCAAAACCGTGATTGGTACTTTGCCTTCCGATATCAACGGCTTTTGGCAGGAATTGGTTGCACGCATTTGTGTTGTAGTTTAAATTCGTAACTGTGGTAATGTGGGATAATCCATCAGCCTCGTTCTAACACGTAGTTGTTGGTAGTATTAGGTTAGCATACTTAAATTTTACTATTTTGTGGCACCTTGTTGTGATATTAGAGGAGTATGAGGAGAAATGCATTTGCCAAATTGATTTGTATTGGCTTTTCTCGCATTATAGTCCGCCTAAGATTAAAAAAGAACTGGCTAATTTATAAAAAATATAGCCTTTGTTCGAAATGTTATCACGATAAGTTTAACCATTTCGAATAATCTTCGCCTGTTCATATTTGATGTACAGATTTTATTTAGGTGACAATGTTAAACAGCCAGAAGGCCGATTACCGTGTAATTTCTCGTAGGGTAATAGAAAAGCAAAAAAGGTAGTGAACAAGCACAGGCGTAGGCAGATAAAAACGGGCAGCGTCACCCATAATCGCATGCATAACTAAAGTAACCTCGATTATACGCAAAAGAATTAAGGTTATAATGCAAGAAAAGGAATGGCAAAAAGGTAAATGTGCGGTTCTCCAGAACTCTTAATTATCGCGCGAATCGCAGTAACAGTGTAAAAGGCCGATGGCGGACGAGCTGATTTAATTGTAACGCCACTATTTAATTGACAACGACTTTATTCCCTACTAGATTTTAACCGCGGCTTCGCTCGCGTTAATATAGATTTTGTCAATAAATGTCATTCCTTTGGGAACAGTGTTTTTTTTGGATGATTATGTCCTCTTCTGTACTCCCTGACGACGTGTATACGAAATAAAATAATGATCGGTCAAGTAGTTAAGACGTAAAAGCTTAACAAACAAATAAACTCACATTCGCGCTAATTCATATCAATCAAATTTCTCTTTTATAATTTGTGTGCTTGGTAATTAACTTATGATACTCAAGTAATTGAGTTGACGAAACATACTGAACTTAGGCCTTGGGTTGGACGTCAGGGTAAGTGAAATTTAGACCATCTATGTCCGTTCCGCATAGTTGTGAGCGCTTGCACAATATATTCTCTGGTAAACATCACCTTTTCCAAATTTGTGTGGTTGCCGTGGGGCAGGCGATACTAATAGCACGTGAACCGGTGCGATTATATAAGAGAGTATTGCAGCGCTATAGAAGGCAGGAATTGCAAAAGGTGTACTAAGATAGTTTGATAATGTGGAAGATATGGATGACACAAGATTGACTAGAAAGTATTTCGGCAAAGGCAAATGTAAATAAGACAGATGAAAAGGTTAAGACCCAGAAGCAAACATGACTACACGGATGGCGTAGAATTTTAAGTGGTCATCTCGGTACTCCCGCCGCCCCGAGTCTTGTGTGTTTGATTCCCACACTAGCAAAAAATTTGTATGATCCATGAAATTTATGTAATAAATGTGTTTTATCATAAATAACGCGACAAAATTTGTATAAATTACGAGGACTAGGAGGAGCATATAAGTGTCAAATAAACAACGCGATAAAATCCGTATATAACAGTTTAATTTCAATGAATAATATTCGCGTAAATAGAAGACAATATTATGTATATATATATATTTTTTTTTACTTACTAACTGTTTATTTAATTGTCCTTTTTATTATTTTGTCTATTTTGGAAGAAAAATATGTAATCATGTTTCTTTGTGGCAATAAAGAATGATTTCTTTCTTTATTTCTTTCTTCTTTCTATAAAGCAGTTTAATTTTCATGAATTGTTGTTCAGACTCTAAGTGTTATTTATGTCCGTTGTTTGAATGTTTGTAAGGTCCTTTGCGACACAGGTATTGATCCTAGTGAGAGAAATGTATTTTCTTAAAAAGTAACACTACTGCAATGCTCTAGTATTTAACATTTACAAAACCAAACATAATACACTTCCTTCAAATGATATTGCTCTTTTTTATTTTCTTGTTTCAAATCGTGCAAATATATGTTTTAGCCTGTTATTAAAATAAGTATTTGTAAAGCCTATTTCTCTGCTTTTTAATCTCTAAATTTGGTGTAAGACAAAAATATTTGAATGTTTGTAAAGTCCTTTATAACACAAAAGCTATCCCTAGGGCAGGAGTTGTGTTTATAAAAATACCACCAGATCAGAGTCAATCTGGCAAAAAGCCAGGCTAAGAGCACCCTAAAAGCGTGCATGAAAAATTCAAGAAGAATAAGTTTCGTCCGAACGAAGTACCAGGACTCTTAAATCAAAGCAAGTGGGAATGTAGTCAACCTCCCCCTTCGGAAAACAGAAGTAAGTCCACGTATATATTGGGTTAACTTTAAAATTTTCGAAGGTTCCTCGAATGCCTTTTAATGCCATCCATCACAGCTGACACGAAGCAGGACATATTAGAGGAGGTATTTGAAAAATCCTTACTGCATAACTTTCTTGATCTGCTTACTTAGGCCTCAAATATTGGGCATAATATGTATATTTTCGAGGGAAACAATGTGTTAGTTATCTTGTATGATTGATTATTGGGTTTAAAGATGAATATAAATTATGGAGGATAATTTGTCCACTTGGTACTGTGTGATGAGATTAGCTTACATTTGGGGTTGATAGAGAGTTGCTGGACGGGATTTCAGGGCCCAATAATAATGGTTTTAGAGATGGTGGAAAGGCCCCTGGTTGGGTAAAGTGTTTATAAGTTTGGTCTGTCAGGAATGGTAAAAAAGATATGGTAATCTTTTACAAAATTCTATATGTGTCCGGTGGAACCTCCTGCATTAGCCCTAAAAGCTGGCGAAATATCTCTACACTTTTGGCGTATGTAGAGGTAAGTCTACCACGCACATTTGCAAACTCTGTGTTGCTACAGTGCTACACTTTGTATTCGAATACAGTAATTAAAAATAGGTATATAGTACACATACTTACGATGACGTGATGAAAAATAAATACCAATTACCTTACACTTTCATTTCTAAATTATGTTGAAAACATTCATGAGCAGTATAACCACAGTTCGTGCCGATACCGGCCCAATACCTTGTTTTCCTTTAATCACCATTTTAAAAACCATGTAAAATTTAATTTGAATAAAGTAAATACCTCACTGTTTACTTATTTCAGTAAACAAATGTTCTGGAAGTCCCGGAACTAACTCTCCTTTCCTCGCATACACTTCACACAAGATAAAATTACATACTATTGATAGAAATTTTTCAATTTATTTGACGCTGAGCGCTTTAGTTTTAATTACTTTTACGGGTAAGAGGGTCCAAGTCGGAGGAAAGAAATGCCAACGTACAATCCATGTCATTGTATCAGAATTAATCGTCACAGCAATTAATTGAATCCACTCGAGTATACAATTTTGCAATTGTTCGAATGCTTTTTTATACTTCAAGAGGAGATATTTTTTGGAATATTACTTATATTTAACACTGTTATTTTCATTAATTTGTTAAGTTTATTTTAAATTAACGGCTTATACCTACGGAATATATTCAATTACTGTTTAGTTGGAATTCGGAGTATTTTAGGTTCACGATTAAATAAGTCAGTTAGAAATTTATAGTTAAAATATATTTTCTAGGTAGTCGTTTGGACGCTAGCGTCTAATTTGTCTAATTGCAAGCATAAAAGTAACTGTAACTAGAAATATTTTATTTGTAAAAATATTATACTGGTAATCAGTTTTTGAAATACATATATTTCTAGTCTATCTAGTGACAGCGAAATGCCGAACGATCAAAGTTACATAGCTTCACAAAAGTATTCTGGAAGTGCTTATTATATTGAAAATAAATTTCGCAAGTTTTGTTTAGGCTTTCCTGATATTAATAACGTCTACCGAACATAGATTCAGATATTCGTGCTGCTTCTGAAAATCCTACATACATATATAGATTCACGCCTGTTTTGTTAGAAGCGATAGCAGCAAATAAATTTATTTTAACTAAGTACTACAATTGTTGTAACTGACAACCATAACGCAGCTGGTTATGGTTGCACAAACCAATTAAAGACAATAAAATTGGGTGATCCACAACTAGTTGTCATAACTATGGGATCTTGTCGCTTCTATCGCGTTGATAGTGAATATATAGTATAATAATAATACGTAATAATATAGTGATATAAAGTGGCTGCTTACCCCTCTGGGGACATAGCGGTCATACTATAAATGTAAATGGAAAATTCGGCTGCAATATTCACGAAAACAACATAGTCAGCACATTTAGTTATTAATAAACCGCACTTGTATCAGTGTAATTGAGTTCTGTAATTACTTTCTAATAATACCAATTTTGGAGGATATAGATAGCAAAATGGATATTCCAATTTACCTCGTAATTAATTACCTACAGGCGCGTAGAGAACTAGTTGGCTATACAAAATATACGTTACGTTATTATAAAGGCTTTTATGGTGTGGTTACATAGTACAACTTATTAATTACTGGCTGGTTGTAGTGAAGTTCACCAATTTTGCTGCGGTCTGGTATTTATTATATATAGTACTAGTAGTTTTCCCGCGGTTTCACTCGCGAAGTCCCGTTCCCGTGTGAATATCGGGTTTCACCCCTTTCACCCCCTTATGGGTGGAATTTCCAAAAATCCTCTCTTAGTGCTCCCCTACACTCTCCAAGGAATATACATGCCAAATTTCAGCTTCTTGCGTTCAGTAGTTTCGGCTGTGCGTTGTCTGTCAGTCACTCAGTAACGGAAGAGTTTTATATATATAGATTGGATTTATTTATTTTTGTAGCCTGCCATGTTGGTCCCGTGCGATGATTGATTGAATTGAATGTGATGAATTTTATGCGATCGTTAAGACTGAGGTTCGATGCTCAGGTCGGGTAAGTATTATTAGGTCTTGTTGTTGGAAAATTTTAGTTGCAAGATGGTATATATCAATAAGTTGGTCGATATTATTTCGGACATAAAAGCAAAGCTGACGAAATGTATGTAATACACATCTTTCTGCCACTTCGAGAATATAAAGACGCGTAACATACGACTAAAGAGTTGTTTATTGTTTTTAAGCGTATTAAGTTTATTTGAATTATTGCTTGTCTAAGGTCTCGACAATACGTTATACAAACAATTCTTTGAAAAATAGTATACGGAATATCCAACCTTTCTCCTTTTACGCCGCATTTGCCATGAAAATATGATAATGCATGCAAGTTCATGTGTCGAGAAAACAGTTATCTATACATATGCATGTCATTGCCGGAGTTATTTATGGACTACCATTTACAATGTCTAAAACTGCATGTTGGGTACAACCATCATATGCTATTATAAGAGGTTTGGTTCTGTTTACAGTTTTGCTTGCATCGTGTTTGGTTTCAGCCGATGTAGAAAAAGTAGGTTATTTCTTCAGATGTATCTATGTTTTAAAATTTAACTAATGAATGCTATGGAACACCCCATGGCAAATTCCTTAAAACATTCCAGGGCCATATTTTGTGCGGAGAAGACGTGTATAACTTAACGGAATGATAAAGTAAAGCTTTGGTTTTTTCAGTTTGTGTAAGGTCTGTTCGGATGTAAACTCAGCCTTTTATTTTCTAATAGTTTATTGTAAATAGTGTATAGTTATTTAGGTTAATGTTATATATTATAAGTAACTATTGGGAATATATACGGTGTGTAATCCTTACTTCCATATCCTCATTAAATGTTTGTCAGGTCGTTGGTTTCTCCTATTTTTAGAAAACCACGGAGCAAAACTATGTGACATTTTGGATAGAAATAACTTATAGGGTACAAGTAAAGTTTATTTTTTGAGTTTTTAATCCAGAAAACAATTACTAATCCTATATAATTATTAGGTACCTATAAAGAAACATAAGAGCAATGGTAAATAAATGTAGTTCAACTCGATTTTAACTCTGAAATAATCGGACTTAGGCAGCATGGCATTTGACCCAAAAGGCTTCATTAATACAAACATGGATTTGAAAGGTCAGGTTACTATATATCAGTTGCGCTGTATCTGTCTTAACACTCCAACGGTCTCCTAACTACCATATCAATTTGTCGCTGTGACGTGTGAATTGTCAATTGAACTAATAATGTTCAGATTGAGTTTAGATCTCGGCGGCCAATAGAGTTTAGCCATTTGATCAGGATATATTAGAGTGTGTGCTGTGTCATCAGCAGAAGAGTTGCAGGCGATGGTAACTATTATGCATGGTGCTTTTGAGAGTAAAGGAATGAAAATAAATGTAAGCAAGACGAAAGTAATGGTATTTGAAAAGGAAGAGTGCGTGACGATGTGTAATATTATGATTGATGGAGAAAAAGTGGAGCAAGTGAAAGAGTTTGTATATTTGGGTACTTTGTTTACAAGGGATGGTAAACATGAGGGAGATATTGAAAGAAGAACGATTGCGGGAAACAAAGTGAATGGAGCTCTACGCGGTTTTATGAACAGTCGAAATGTTTCCGAAAAGGCACGTTTGGCTGTTCATAGAGGACATAGTGCCCACACTTATATATGGAAGTGAAAGTTGGGTATGGCAAAAGAAGCATGAGAGCAGAATAAATGCTGTAGAAATGAGAGCGCTGAGAAATATATGTGGTGTGACTCTGAAAGATAGAATAAGGAATAGTGTGATTAGAGAGAGATGCGGCATGAAAGTTGATATAGTGACAAGAATAGAAAAGGGTATGTTAAGCTGGTTTGGGCATGTAGAAAGAATGGACGAGGAAAGACTGACTAAGAAAGTTTATAAGGCTAGTGTGAATGGAACAGTCGCAAGAGGAAGACCTAGGCGAACGTTTCTTGATCGGATCGGAGGCGTTCTGGACAAAGGCCAGGTTAAGAGCACCTTGAACCGACGGGCGTGTATGAGGAATGTGATGAAAGTGAATGAAGCCAGAGAAGTGTGTCAGGATCGTAGCAAATGGAAATCCGTAGTCTCTGCCTACCCCTCTAGGAAACAGGCGTGAATCTATGTATGTATGTATGTATATTAGAGTGTACAGGTGTGTGAGCAAACTCTTGTGCACTCTCTAATATTTCACTCACTTAGTCCGATGTTACGGCAATCCGATGCGACTGACGAGATGTCAGGCGCAGGATAAACAACATTACGTGTTTGACAAGACATTGCGATAAACTCCGGACTGCTACTGAGAATTTCTTTATAGAAAAAGTCTATGATTTCTGGATTCGACCCAAGATTTGATTCCGAGAGCTCATCATCCGCAGCTTAATACACAAACCAGTGAGTTAAAATACAGTCAGTGCAATAAGTGCAATGAAAGATGGGGTATCATCATTGTTATGTATGTTTAAGAAATTCAAATGTCGCGGATGTTAATCCACTTATGGTGCTAATTGTACCGTATTTTATCGACACGACTTTTTGTAAAGCAGGTACAATTATTCTGTAATATAATACAATTAAAAAGTTTATAATTTAAAATGTTAATTACGTTCAAATTAGTTTGACACACAAAAGTATTCTAATAAAATATGACTAGACATGCTTAGAATTTTACACAAAATATACTAATTGACCTTTTTATAACAGGATATTTAATTAAAATTTAAGAATCTTTTAAAGTTCTCCACTTTTCTTTTTTCAAATATTATGTCAGAAAACAGATCGCTAAGTAATAAGAAAATATTTAAGGAATGGGAATTAATTTAATTAGTATGTTTTATATAGCTACGGCTCTTAGCGGTAAGTAATTTAGCTGGGTCTTGATGCTCTGTCGTGCTTGAGAGACCACGGCACGCCGTATTTTTGATAGACACTATAATAAAAACGCAAATGAAATATTAACATTACAGTACTGCGGATAAATTGCCTAATATTTAAACAACGGCCTGCAAAGAGCACCAAGATTCGCCACAATTATTTTTAAATCAAAAATCAAATCATAATCATCATGTATAATGTAGTGTAAATGTTAATCAATCTAACTGTTCCATTTAAGGATCAAGCCCACAGTACACTTGATGCGCGGACGGTGACTTAAATCATTGCGCTAACTGAGCAATAAAGGTACGGTATTGTATGTACATAACAATACACTTTTAGGAAAGTAATGTATTTTGGTTTTACTCATAAAATAAAAACCACAGAATAGAGAAGATGGGAGGAAGTGGCGTGAACCATCTTTTTAGCATACTCATGGTAGGTTAGGTTATGGTTTTATGACCATTATTATGACATACACACGGTAGATTAAAAAAATCTTAAAAATAATTCTCATCCTACAACTTACAACTTTATCGAGCGAGCCTTGCAACCTTGCTGTTATAAAACACCATTAGACCAAATAGAGAAACTAAAAACAAAATAGAACTGCCAGCTAATTGAAATGACTTGCAGATAAAGCAAGCATTATTTCCTATATTTTTCTTTAATTGGCTCTAGTCGGTACTGCAATCGATATGTCGTTGTACTCTTGATCTCGAAGATATTATTACTTCGGCGTCTAATTTCGCGGCCCACAGAGCTTCGTCAAGTACTCCTTACTTTTCACCTCATCTGGTTTCACAGCCTAAAAGTATGGCGCTTTAAATAACGGCAGTTACCTTTACGAACGATTTTGAGCAATTTATTCTTTCTTGATAATCTGCTCACTGCTATATATTATAATATAAGTAATCATAGTTCCTTTCAAAGACTTAAATCACTGAGTCTTAACAGTACTTAGACTGCACGCAAAATTTGCCAAGTTATAATATCAGCCCTGTATATAAACTGTCCTACGGCTGAGCTCAGTCCTCTTCTCTGGTTTGAGGGTTAGAGCACAGTCTACTACGCTGACCCAGTTTGAGTTGGTATACTTTACAAATCTTCGAGAACACTATGGTGTACACAGACATGCTGGATTTTTTACGATGTTTTCCTTCACCGTTACAGCGAGCATAATAAACTATTTAAAATGCGCATAATTTCGAAAAGTCAGCGTTCTACGTGGCAGTCTAACAGTCTCCCACTGGACTACGTACACATTGTACACGCAATTGTTATGTGCGTGATAAATCAATTGTTATCGCTCGTTTAAATGGTGAAAGAAATGCATGTCCTGCATGTTGGAGAACTCTTAGACATGCAAGTTTCTTTCACCGTTAAAGCGAGCGATTGGGGACTTCCCATAATATTCTCAAGACGGACTTGACATATCTTCCACACTAGTCCTCCGAGCTGTACTATGACCTAACCCTTTTCACACTGAGAAGAGATCTATGTCCAGCTAATTTATATACAAAGCTGATATGATTATTATGTTTCTTTATCACAGACATTTTTCTAACATATTAGAAAAATGTCTGGCTCTTTGGGAGGCTTATACGGAGACATGAGTCCAACGTGAAGAGGCCGTTCGACAGTTTTAATATAAATTGGGATGGAACAACTACGGTGGCACTAGCCGCAGCAGTCGTAGGACTATTGCTACGTATGGATTCTAATATATGGGCTATGGGTATGGGTGTTTGATGAATCGGTATATTGATCAATATGAACGAAAAACGGCGTCTGCCCTGAATACTCTAATAGCATCAGTTATTATTTTATTATTATTTATGTGAAATCAATAACAATCCTGCCCACCATACGTTTTTAAATATTTAAGTTCGTGACTTTAATAGTTAATTTTTGTAAAGTTTCACCAAGCTTAAGGCTATAATACAAATAATACTTACTGTATTAAAGACTAAACTAAAATGTCGTAAGTATAAGGAGCAGTATTCTGAGCCTGACGTGGTCGGCTTACGTGAAGCGCGAGCATTCGTAAGCTCGTGTTCAGTTGACATTTTGTTAACTTGAGAGAAAACTTGTAAAGCCTAGTATTACTAAAATGATTGTGGGTTTTGTAGCAGAAAGTATTTACGATACATCTTGTAACTTTTCTTAGAAATAACCTTTTCTATCGCTTATAAAATATTTTGTTTACTTATATGCTACTTGATTTTTCTTGCGTTAATGTAGATTGTGTCAATAATTTTATATCCTTCGGGACAAGGACTTTTCGGCGATGAAAAGTCCTTTCTTCACGAAAAAACTTGTGACCTTTTCTGACCATTGACAACGTATACATGTAAAATTTCATCATGATCGGTTGAGTAGTAAAGGCGTGAAAGCGTAACAAACAAACAAACTCACATACGCATTTATAATATTGGTAAGGATTATGAAACTTTACGGAACGAAATAGTGTCTATACATTAAGTATGTATAAAGTTTTACTTATACAGAGTCTGAAACTGTGCCCAGTAAACGTTTAAAGGCTGGCCTCAGTTATATGAATCTTAAATTACCATAGCAAGCGAAGTGTGGGGTGTAATTAAACTCTGCCTAACCTTTTACATAGGCGTGAGTCTATGCTTGTATGTTATAAAAATTACCTAATTAAGCAACATACTAACTACCATATTATTAGGTGTACTTTGTGTCCGTTGTTCGAATGTTTGTATAGTCCACTTCAACACAAGAATTATTCCTAGAGCAGGAGTTGTACTCAATAAAGAAAAAAAAATCTCCTGATAATCTAGATACAGTTAGAAAAACTTAGACGTGCACATAGGATCGTTGAACGCTAGTAGCATCACATAAATGATGTGCAATAACTACGAATAATGAATTTGAATATTTAAAACTTATACGATTACGCATTTAAAAGTTGATTAGTATATCGTTATTGATTACGATTTGAATCATAATTCAATATTCGAAACTTGATTTGATTGATAGGTAGTAATCGTAGTCGATCCGATCAAACGATATAACTATATAGAATACGAACGACAGTCACGCCTCTTTTGTTTCAATCCATCTCGTACTCTCTGTGCCTATCACTACTGCATGACAATGATCTTCCTTTTCTACTGTGCCCTTGCACCATGAACAGCGTATAGTGGTATATTTGCGTAACGCTAATACACTAATGAAATAATCAATAAATATCAACTACACACACACACACACACACACTTGCCACAAAACATCGTTTATTCAGAATTATTCTTAAAATCAATCAGCAATGGTCGCTATATATATATTTATATAATATTTTATATATATAATGGTATATATACGTACCTTTGCTTTACTTACAATTTCATTTTGGTATTACATCCAACTCACGACGCTTGCAACCCTTTTAAATAACTGTGAGTAAAATTATAAAACAAACAAGATCATAAGCCACTTAACTCTGATTTATGAAATGAAGCTAATAAAAACTGTCCTTTATTCAACCCTTTAATAACGTAGCAAATCCCCAAATTTTTAAATTCCTGGGCGTGAACGCGCTCTTGGTCTTCAGCCGCGAGTAAACGATTACATAAAAACATTTATCAATGCAAACTTAATAGAAAGTACCTAAAATTAGCATTTAGAATTCGTTCAGGTCACTATCCATCCAGAAAATTTGGATATTTAATGAAAACACCGAATTGTGATGAATGTGGTGTTTTTGACTATATGCAACATTTGTTAATAGTAATAATAATCATTTTCAAAGGGAGTTACTCATGAGACAGTACAATAGAAATGTTTTAGATGTGGGTATCATGCGATGTGCTTTGTTTAAACCTGCTTCAGAACTGTCATTGACCATATATAAAATGGTCGCAGCTGCTCATGACTGACTCCCTAAAATCGTTAAGATAAATATATATTTTGTATTATTTTGTAATAGGTTACGATGGAATTGGTATATATGTTTGGATAAAAAAACTAAAAAGAATAACAGAAAACTTGAGGAAATGCTTCTAATGCATACCTCCTCGCCACCAGGACAGGCAAGAGGGCCATATTGGGATAGGGTCTACCGACTAAAACCACCACGGGTTGCCAACTCGCTTTTTATGGTAAGACACACACCCTATCCCATCCATCGTATAGTTATCTTATTTTCTTCTAATTTAAATAATTGGTAGACTCTACTTTTGATTTGGATTCGCCACCTAATGCTTCTGGAAAGCAATTTGCCGTTCTGGCTATAGATTTCAGAGTAGTATAGTCGTTCCTGTTTTATCTTTCTTACTGCTAAGACTTTCTTGGGCAGTGCAAAATTGATTTTCAAACACAGCTATGATCACAAACGTAGGTTACTATATATGGACTGCTGTCTCGCCTTTAAAAGGCGATATATATAAATGTAATCTAAATGTGAATACGCATCATACGATTACGTTGCATATTCTATATACATCTACAATGGGATGTTGATGTGGTGTTCTTTTTTATAAAAAATAATGTTGATTTTAAGTTTTCAACAATAACCCCTGGGTATTAAGCACCTTTATAAATTTGCAGCTTTAAACAATACTATACTCTCAAAACAACTATCACTGAATCTAAAGATATTTACTAAATAAGTTAGAAATTAAACCAATATCTCATTCAAACCAGTCTGCGTTTACCTTTACGGTTTTCCGGCATGCCTTAATAAGCGGACTACCCACCCAAGGTATAAACGGTTAGGCTCACCAAGTAATTGGCTTAATAATATTCGCGTTGCGCATATTTGCGTAATAAATTCGCATAGAATCATCTCGTACCTGCCTATTAATGTGCCGCTAGTGTGTTTTGGTGCCCCAGCGAGCTTCAATCTGAGTTTCTTGTATATTTATGCGGTATTTGTACTAAGTTTAGAAAGGAACAAATAGTAATTGTTCTATTTATAGGTAGGAGATGGAAGCTTTTACTACTATTTAGTATTCGGGACTTAGTTTTATGAGGGAGGGGTATCTACTGTTGATAGTATGTACGCTTGACTGCGCCGTAGTTTACTTTATCAACTTGCTACTACGCAATTCTTGGAATGACATTGATTCCCGGATTAACCTACTCAGTCGCAGCAGCAGACCGGTGGCCAGGCTCGATAGACATTCAATTTAAATAAAATGTTTAATATCGTTTACATTAACGGTTAAAGAAAAATCGTAAGGAAACTTGCATGTTTAAGAGATCTTCATAATGTTCTTGAAGATATTAAACTCACACATGGTGATCTATGGCCTAACCGTTCGTACACTGAGAAGAGGCCCGTGTCAAGCAGTGACACAGTTTAAATATAGGTTTGATATTAAATATAATAAAGAGACTACCAACAATTTGGGGTTTTTGTTAGTCTCGAGCAATAATTATCACGAAAATAACTAAGTCAGAACGAACTCCAAATGTTGAATGCGCTCGCCGCAACCGCCGAGTATGACCCACTGTGACATCACACTCGCGTTCGGAAGTGACCATTAATCAAAGAATCCTCCAACATATATTTATTGATCCAAATAAAGCCGAATACAACTCAATAAACAAACATAATTATGTCAAATCAACATGTGAATAATGTCAGAGTCCGGAACAAAAATATATTTCAGCCCGGCACGCGGTCGGAACACAATACTTCCGATGCGTTAGTTTCGGTGTCATTCATTTTAACATGCTTAAAACCAGATATAAGCATGCTTTGCGGTACACTAATTGCTTTTAGAAATAGAAATACATACGTGGCATAGTGCACTATACTACTGCCATTGCGCCGAGTATTGCGAGTTCGAACCGCACACGGGACATAAATGAGACTGATTCAAAACATATGTGCCTAGTTTGAGCGTTAGTTTGAGCGTACAACGGATACAACGAAACACCCAGACTCGGAGAGTCTGTGTGTTATTCGTGCCCACATGAATAATTCTAGTGAGAGAGATATCCTCTACAAAAAGAGTAATACAACGGTTTGGCTACACATATAGCTAAAGATACTCACTAAGACTTTCGAAAAATGTTGTTGAAGAAAAATTAATGAAAATTCTGAATAGAAGTATAGAGGACATCGACGGCTTTCTTTGTAGATTGTAACCTATCCAATGCTAAGTCCCTCGGTAATAACAGAATTACTTATTAATATCATTATATGTACGGTCAGGTGCAAAAGTTGAGTAGCGATTTTAGAAAGCAATAGGATCAAAACAAGTTGTACTTACGACCTTTTTCAATAATATCATTGCACACATACACATAAACCCGCATCACTTATACTGTCGCCTGTTCTAATTATGATTGTGAGTATTAATTTTAAATAAACAATAAGTGATGTTGTAGCTACGTTGGTATGGATGGTATATGTAACGCTTGTTGGTTCGATCCTCAGAAAGTGATAATCTTTTTGTATTTTCTTAAATTAAAAACATCGATGACTTGTTACTTTACTTTAAGACTTATTTAAACCGCAGTTATTCAAAAGATGAGGATGGATTAAAAAAATATAATAATTTCTCACTTGAATAGAATTATGTGATGTTGGGCTGTTGTTGGTTGGTGACCTTTGCAACGAGCGTTTGTGTTATTATTAGAGCAATCACTTTTTAAATATTTTGATTGAAAGTCTACATTTAAAATGCAAACTAATATAAATATTGAATCCAGGGCAAATATATAGCATAATTATGGCCTTAATATATCTTAAAATGCTCTCGAAACTGGACTAAACTCTAAGAGTAAGATATTTTTTCTATATTATGTTATTATATTGTGATTTACGATTTCCCTGTTAAGGAATCGCTATCTATGATTAAGTCATAAGATTTTTGATTTTATTTTAGAGAAATACTGTAAGTCGTTGGTTGAAACGATTTGAAGAAGAAGGGAGTTTAAAAAGTCGGACAGGAAGTGGAAGACCGCTTCTTATTAACCAAACTCAGCGATGATGAATGGTGAATGCTTATGAATCAATGGGTATCATACCGACGAGACCGTTGCGAACTATGTGTGCTAATATTGTGACCTCCATGCATAGACGTCTCTTAAGCGTATTAAGAACAATGGATGTCACACTAAATATTAAACAAAGTTGTTTCATATAGGGGGATGTGCTGGTTGACGATGTTAGAATTGAGGTTAAGTTTGAGTTCTCTTTTCCTTGTGAAAAATAATAATTAAGCTATAACCTCAATTGTCATTATACTTGTAAAATATTATTTGTAAGTAAAATTAATCTAAAGTAAGTGTAAAAATAAATTAAATCTAAATAGTTTTAATAATAATTTAATTAGCTTAAAAATTAGTAAAGTTTAATAGTAGTGTAACAATTTTCAAAATTTTGTTATAAAGTGTCAAATAAACAACGCGATAAAATCCGTATATAGCAGTTTAATTTCAATGAATAATATTCGCGTAAATAGAAGACAATATTATGTAAATAGTAAAGACTAAAGATGTTTTTTTATTATATAGTATTGAAACATTTACGGAAAATTTAATAAAAGTTCATTTTCGGTAATCATATTTTGACATTGTTTTTTTATAATGAAATATTATTGTTATAAATTGAATAAAATTTTGTTTTTCTTAATTATAATTTGCATTATTTATGTATTTATTAAAAATAAAAACAAAATGTGATTTTTTAATAATTAAACTAATTTAATTACAAAAAAATCACTTGTGTTTTTTTATCATTCTATCGTAATAAGTAGACAAAAATAACATTTATGTTTATTATCCGAAAATTTCAGTAATAAAAAAACAAAAAGTGGAAGTAGAGGACCACAGGATTTGAACAACCGTCATTATATTTTAGTGATAAAGTGAGAAGAATCGTTGACCGCTCTGCTATCGCAATGTGCGATATAATAGGCAAATTTAAGCATTAATTGTAAATGCAGACTAACAGAGACACTATTGAATATAAGGGATAGTACCTAGTTATTATAGTTATATATACAGGAACTCGTATTTGTCTCGCTTTGCACACATGCGCATGACGAACTTCACCTACTATCATTACATTGAATATTGTTTCATTGTTAGCGTTAAAATATCACACACACAAAGATATTCGCTCGGATCAGTATGCGAATGTGACATGTGTCACTTTTGTCTTTGACCGTATCTACAGTACACTGGTTCCGCATTTGAAGGGTTACTTGCTTTGGTCAGCTAAGTCCTACCAAGTTAATACACCTTATAGACCATTTATACCTTAGGAAGTTGTCATACCGTTTAGTTAAAATACATATGTAGGTAATCGTACCATAGGCGCTGAATACGTCCTAGTTAGGTAATATTTGTAGACCTTATTACAAATATACAGAATAATATTTTGCTCAAAAGCTATCTATTATATTCCTGACGAATAATAATAAATAAATAGTCGTACCCCGGTCTCTGAAAGGTCACAACAAAAGTTTGGTGACAGACGGACAAACTCATGTCAATTGCTATCATTAGCTAACAGCATCAGCAACAGTCAATCAAATCACTTGACGTAACCTTAAAATGAAGGTTATGTCATTGATTACCCTTTCGGAACCCGGCTATTTATCTTCAAATGTATCTCGATACATTTGAAGATAAATAGCCTATACAAAACCTCCTGAGGTTTTTACCAACAGTGTATCACTGTGCCAAATTCTAGAGAACATCGACGTTCATATAACATTCATACCAACACATACGAAGGCAACTTCACTTACAGTTATTAGAACCTTCTTTGGGGCCACAAAAAGGTCGTACCGTAGCCATTCCTTTGATAAATGTGAGTCTATTACACCAAAGTGTAACGTAACCTCTCATAGATCATACAGAACGGTTGTTTTGCAACAACAATTTTACAGTCAAGTCCCCAAACTATAGATTAAAGTGACGTTTTCCGGGTTATAAATAAACGATTTTAGTTTAGTTTTTTGCGGATAGAAGTTTATGCATGTGTGTAATTTATAGTTAATTTGGGGGCATGTGATAGATGAGGTTTTGTTCTTCAAACTTTTTTTAAATAAATTAGAGTGTTCATTTTCGGTGGTCAATTCGGCTAAATTTGAGTTTCCACGCAAGTACAGCAGTTTGTATTTTTAAAGTTTCTTTTTAGTCATTTCATAATTTTTATGCCTTATTTAACAGTTATAGAATAACTCTTTCTAAATTAGACCCAATTGTTTGGTTCTATTACTACATAATTTTGTGTGTATTACATCCACATTTCGCTAGCTATAGGTTTAGGCTCGCCCTTAGCCTATTGCAGCGAGCCTATTCTAACGGTCTTAGCTCCAGACTCCGTGCAGGATAATTCCACGCAACTTGTTTTCAACCTGGAAATCAAACCTTATGCCACGGTACTCAACAAAATGCCGCATAAGGCATCAGACTAACAATCGTGGGATCGAATCCCACCCATTGCATTACAGTGAACATACTCCTAACATAAGTATACCAACTTAGCTGGAAGAGTAACAAAAGTTCTTACTAGTAATTTTGAATGTAACTTAACTTTAAAAAATAAAGCTCTATCTGGATCAATACGTTCTAGTTCTCAATACTACAATCTTCTCTAATTTCAAGCCATACTAAAACGACAATATTATTTTAAAACCAAGCCATGCATTTCACACTACCCTATAATACAAGATCCAGAGCTATTTGCCAACAAATGCGTAAACGCCGTAAGATAATAGCCCCGTATCTTAGAAAGCGAATTTGATTTGCAACTCGAAGCGTCAAATCATGCTTCTATCTAGGTGCAAATTACGAGTAGTTTGCATACTAATTTCTAGTTTCTAGATTTTATATTATGAGGGATAGTCAATAACTTCGTGTCATGATTAGATAGGGTGCAACTATTTGAGTGTTTCTAGCAAACTGGTTGTTTTTAATGGGCAATGAAACGTTTCTGTGAAAGCTTACTACGATAACACGTCACTATATACATGTATAGTTAAATGTACGGTGTAGTGACTTAGATGGTCGGTGCCGAGTGTTGTGAGTTCAATCCCCACACGAGACAAACATTTGTGTGATCCACAAATAGTTTGTCCGAGTCTGGGTGTTACCTGAATCCGTTGTCTGGACGTTTGGAAAAGCGACTTTCCAAATATGCATACACAGGAATTATAACTTGAGCGGGAATTGTCTTATTAAAATTAAATGAAATTTATTTCTAATTACTAAGGTATGTTGAAAAGGGTGTTTTGCATGTGAATGGATAGAATACTTTTAGTCCCGCAAGGGATGGAAGCGAGAACACTCATGCCACACTTGAACTACTACGCCATCAGTTCAGTTAACAGTGAACTTGCTGCCGGCTTGATGTTAAGCGGTTTTTGTTGCCTTAGACGCTTCCAACAGTAGCATGACTAGTGCGTCGCTGCTCTAAAAAAAGCTGTACTGTCAGCACTAATCTGCCAATCTCACCGGTCTTCTAATAGCACAGCACCTTCTTAATAAGTCTGGAAATCTTGCTTACCGATAAAACACATCTCTACGGGTTGCATTCGTCTTATACGACTGCAGTCCTCTGCAGGCTCGATATATTATTCTATTCAAACTACTTCTTTTTTCTTATCATCATCATCATTTATCATTCTTGTGTCTCGGAGGATTTAACAAACATATTATTAATGGATATGAAGTGCACCCAGACTTAAAACAATAATTAGTAAGTAAGTAGTAGCAGCGTTTAGGCGAACGTTTGCCGGCTGCGCCATTCGGGTTTGGCTGTCTTCTATACGATGGGAATGTACTTTCCCAGTTAAAGTCTTTCTTTTTATATAATCATACATTTATATAGTCAGTACTTTCGCATACTAAGTGCTCAGGATTCGAACTCAATATCACTTCAATTTATAATAATACCAGTTTGTTAGCCACACTAATGTTGCTGGCCAATATACATCAGCGCAGAAAATAAATGTCTGTTTAGAAGACCCGTGTTATACATGACTAGCGTTTGCTCGCAGCTTCGCTTGCCTAAAAGTTGGTTAGATTATGTAACTACCGAGGTACATATAGCTTTCTAATGGTAGTAGTAGTTTTTGTTCTAAATCCTTACAAACAAACAAAAAAAAATTTCCTCTTTACCATATTAGTATATAGCCCTGGGTTCAAACTCGAGACCTCTGCGTGGCAGTCAAACAGTCTCCCACTGGGCTATTGCTGCTTCCCTGAGGTTTGACCTGGGGGTGGTGGACTTCGTGGGCTTGCCCGCCATCCGATCAGCACCAAGTCCGAGAGGCAGCGTGCGTGTTCCCACGCGCGCCTCTGTGTCGAGTCCATCTCCTCTCTAGGGGAGGACAGTAGGGTTTATGAGTGAGAAGTGCCAATGGGTAGGTCTCTTCGCGTAGTGGCCTGCCGTTTCATACTGCGGGCTGGACCCTCGGCGGGGTCGCGACCGCATGTGCAAGTGATTCGCGCGGCCCCGTCGATAGTGGTTTTGTCGAGGAACACCGTGGTAGGTTTAGTCGGTATTACGGGAGATCTATTATCTTTTCAACATCTTTCTTTTGCCCCGGTGAGTCCGACATAACCTCTCCGCCCGCCCCCGCGGAGGGGTATGCGTGAAAACATTAACCAAAGTAAAAAAAAGGCTGTTGCTACTTGAAAAGCCTGTTATATTCTAGTGAAACTGTGATTGTGCATAAAACAATATTGAACTAATTTGACATGGATTTAGTTCATTCTGTTTTGGCAAGGACATCTAATTATTTAGCCAAAATATAATTTTGCTAGTCAATAAATTAGAATATATTAAATACGTTTTGCGACAAAGATCGTGATTAAAAGGACATTGGTGAATAATGGAAGGTTGGAAACCTACTGTTTTTTTTAAATTATGTAATTTTGCTAAGATAAATCACCTCTCCAAGCGTTTATAAGCCACGAAAACTACTTAGTGACATGTATGGTAGAAAATAGCATAGCATACTATGCTATTTTATGCTATGCTATTTTCTACCATACCAGTATAAACTCAGCGTAATGCTTTAACAATCCAAACTAGTCTTAGCAGCCACACAATAAGGGTAAAACATCAAGTCGAGTATTCGAGTATTGATTTTAGAAGTGCCTGCCAATATGTGGCGATTGTACGAATGAGGTAGCTTTCATGATGATCCAGAAGCATCAAGTTTTTATGAGAAACTGATGTAAAAGAAGTGACCTAGTAACACTGTTTCTGCGTAACGCCCAGTAAGTAAAAGATCTGGAAGCTTAAATACCTACTTCCCGTTCTTTTCTAAAAAGAGTGTTTTGTGTGTGTTTGATATAGTTAAATAGACGAAACCCTATCAGGGGACCGCAATTATACAGATGTAGTAAACATACATATTCTTATAGCTAAATTGGAATAACTTACACATTAACACTATTCAAAGAAAAGTCACATTATAATAAACTAATAATGCCATCTTTATTCATTTTCCTAGAGTTGGTAACGTGTATGACTATGTACTATCAGACAGACTATATGCTTTGTTTGCCACCTTGCCTGCATGAAAAAATGCACAGGCTTTCAAAATAGATTGGCATATGTCACAAGTTAAAGTCAAAGTCAAAAATCATTTATTCATTTAGGTCACAAAATAACTCTTATAAACGACTAAGGCCCGATTTATTAATCAAGGAACGAGTCGTTTTAGCGAAAGTTAAGTTTAGACATATTTTTCATTAAATAAATGTCAAAAATAACTGTCCGTAGATTAAATTAGTCGTTTCTTGAATTTAGGGACCGGGCGTTTTTAGTGAAGTTACTGAGTTTACATTTAAGTTACTTGCTAGGTTCTGGCAAAAGATTGAGCCTATGAGCAGATACCTGCAAGAAACTCACGGCACTCTTTTAAATCGCCATTTTATTATAATGTATAAGGTGTTGTAGCATGCGAAGGGATGATACGTATGTAGGTAAGCAAGCATTGAATATGATGGTAGGGGGACGAAAAGGGAGAGGAAAGCCAAGAAACAGATGGATGGACTGTGTGAGGATGGATATGAAAGGGAAAGGGGTAAATGATCAGATGACGGGTGACTGAAGTATGGAAGCGAAGGATATACTGCGCCGACCCCAAATAAATTGGGACCAGGGCAAGAGGATGATGATGATGTACAAGGTGTTGCAGCCAGCAGTGTTTCTTTAAGATGTTTTTCGACGCAGAATGTATTCAAGTTACATAAAGCACTCGAATATACTAGAACTGAACGGTACCTGTGACTATAATCGTTGCTTTTTATCGTATTGCTGACGCTCTAAAGCGACCGATAGTGAAATAGTTCTATTCACACACAAACCTTTGGAAAGGTGGTCTGAAAATAGCGTGGACTTGAAATAATCACTGCTGTTGAATAGCGAGGATTTTTATCACAACATTCGCTTTAGTTCGAGGCAGTTCTTTTCATTCTTTTGACACTTGTAGGAATAATGTCTAGAGATGCCATTGTTGGTTTTACCCGCGCAGGTGCTATTGAGCAAGTGTTAGGTCAAGTTATATAAACCGTGTCAGATAGAGTAGATGGGAATTATCGTGTTTTGGTGCTTCAAGCCTTAGAAATAAAGAAACGATTGCAATGTACTTATTGTCTTATTGATTGTCTCGATGGCGCAGCGGTAGTGAATACGACTACTCTGCATGAGTTTTCAGGTTCTAATTCTGAGCCGGGCCACATGTAAGGTACTCTGATAAAAAAATTCAGTAGCAGCTCAGAGTTAGAATGTTGGTGGTGTTACACACCCTCTCGGAATGCACGTAATGCCGCTGGTCTGCCTGGTCTTTCCAATAACGATCTTGACTTTCCGGTCGTTTCGGATTGCCGTCCCATCAGAATATGAAAGTTAAGAAACAATGAGTGCACTATTATATCTTCTGCGCAGATGGCCAGTCTTTGTTAACATTGGCCGCTGTAGTCGAAATTCAGTATGGAGAATCGTATATTTGCTTATTTGCAAACATTGTTTCTAGTTTAGTTCGTATAAACTTATTAAGGATGCATATAGATGCATCCTTAATAAGTTAAAACCTATATTATAAAAACCCACCATAATCATAGGATTATGGTGGGTTTTTGTAATATGGGTTTTACTTAATAGATATAGGTTAGGTTAACGACAACTATCCATTTGAACTTTTCGTTGCATTGTATTGCATGATTTTAATTGCCTTTGTAGTTAAACAGTAAACAGACCTCAAAAACTCAAAAACGGCGGTATTCTTTAAACAACGTTTCGCTTCAAACTGCGGTGACGATCGTAAAACGGAGGACCATAAAAATCAATCATCTATTTAATTTATACTTCTCAATGGGAGATCACTATGTAAGCTATTCAACTTTTATTACCCATTTTGTCTGTAACATTATAATCCAACAGTATTTCCTTTGTCGGCTAATACAATTTATTATAGATATATCTTTCACAGCGGGATGTAGCACCGCACGATATATTTTACTTCATTCATCTAGTAGTAATTGCTGTGATGATGTTTTAAGGTTTTGTTCACATTCAGCTGACTACATGCGTTAGTAAAAACGCGCCCTAATAGTCGTACTTTCTACAAATGCAAATTTGTGTTTAAAAATATATCTCCTGTGCCGCGGGGAGCTTTAGAAATACTCAAACAACGGACATAAATAAGATCCAGATTCGGAATAACCATTTGTGGATCACAAAATTTTTTGTTCCTTGTGGAATTCGAACCCACAACAATCGGCGTAGACAGTGGCGAGGCGGCCTCTTAAACCACTACGCCATCCGTGCAGTACATTTTATCAAAAACATTACTGAAGTAGCATAGAGTACGGAAATATCATAGACGACAAATAATTCTACATGATAGCTGGCAAAGAGTTAGCAACATAAGATACGTGTAGTTAGATGTTGTCGTAAAACTCGCGATAATTGTCGAACGACTGTGCAATGAACCCTGCGTTCATTTTACGCACTCGTTAATGTTGTCTTGTGATGTCGTAATAAACATTTAAGCATTGGTTTAATATCGTTTTATAGCAGAGAAATGAAATTTCGGAGTAATCAAATTAATTGTCTAGAGAATATTGTGTGTGATGAGGTAAAGAACAAATCGATATAACTATTATACTAAGTTAAATATATAGAACTAGCTGTTAGCTTGACTTTTTAGCGTTTCTTTACGCAGGGCTTTAACAGAGCTCCATAAAAAATGTCATCAACAGCGGATCAGCAATTTTGCCGTAGGTATAGTCGTTACAAACATACAGTTACTTTTGTATTTATAATATTAGTATGGTTTCATTTCATTCCTTTTCCTTTGAGTCAGCGTAGTGTGATACCCGTGGAACTCCAAGCGATTGCCTTATCCCTCAAGAAGTAGGCAGAAGTACATTACACCCACATTTCGCCAGTTATGATATTAGGCACCCC
This sequence comes from Catocala fraxini, assembly GCA_930367265.1. NCBI lineage: Eukaryota > Metazoa > Arthropoda > Insecta > Lepidoptera > Erebidae > Catocala > Catocala fraxini. The sequence continues at coordinate 13,632,630 of OV884049.1, read as the reverse complement.
GTAATAGAGGCCGAACCTACTATTGCCGTAACACTTTGTCCAGCAATCAGCTGTCCTATTTACTATAGATACGCCACCGAGGCTGTCCTTGACTAATTCACGACAAGTCTTGAATTAACACATAAGATACTTTAATCCCAGTGTGCGTTCCCGTGAGTTTCAAAAGCATGAACAAATAGTATGAGTGCCACTATTTAATTAAAATGCATAGCAATGTACACTATATCAATGAATGGATTAAATGTGGAGCCTGTTTGAAGACGCCATTAGATATCAATGCTCTGAGTGATCTATTCATCCGACGCAGTAAAGCCAAGTTCAGCCTTAGAATGCCATGTTATATTGAACGTCCTGTATATGAATATAGCCATGTTATACATCATACACAGAATGCTTGCATCTTTTAAATTTGTGTAACTAACAATCACCTCACGGGACAAAAAGTTGTGTGGTCAAAAATAGACGTTCTGACTCTGGATGTTCTTTGTGTCCGTTGTTTGAATGTTTCTAAAGTCCTCTGCAACATAGGAATAACTACGGGAGTGGCTTTTTAATAACATAAAAATATCTAACTAAACTTGGCCACGCTCGACTGTGACTCATTGTAATGCAATTAAATGCCAGTTTCTGTGGGAACTTCAGGATAAAAGTATATTATACATTTGTATTTGTTAGAAATGCAACGTTATGTATAAATTCCAAGTCCATCCATTTACTACTTTACGGACACAAACATACGAAAGCTGATATATAAAGACGGTCTGAAAGATAATTGAGTGTTGGTCACTCAATTACGTGTAAGCTATTGAACAGACTTAAATTAAACTTCACGCATAGATACCAAGTCTACCAAGTCACAGAGACCAAGTCTTGGATTAGCACATATCACTTTGTATCTCAGCATGCGATCTCGTGTCAACTAGTACAATTTGATTAGATTTTGTGAGATGATGGATATTTTTTTTTTGTCATGAAACTTATCACCATCCTCTTGCCCTGGTCCCAATTTATTTGGGGTCGGCGCAGTATGTCCTTCGCTTCCATACTTCTATGTCACCCGTCATCTGATCATTTACCCCTTTCCCTTTCATATCCATCCTCACACAGTCCATCCATCTTTTCCTTGGCCTTCCTCTCCCTTTTCGTCCCTCTATCCTCATGTTCATCTCCTGTTTACCTACATACGTATCATCTCTTCACATAACATGTCCATACCGAGCCAAATTATGTCCTTTCATCTTCTCGTCTATGGGCACCACTTTCAGACTACCTCTTACGTATTCATTCCTAATTCTGTCCATTCTCGTCACTCCACACTCCACCACTCATGAAACTTATAGCAATGATATTTTATGTCTTTTGTTGAAATAATAAAGTATTATAAAATTTATAAATAAGTTCGATTTTATTTTGTGATGTTGTTAATTTGTGTTTAATAATATAAAATGGAGACTTTCAAGTATAACGTAAGTACTACAGAGGGACAGGGGGTCTTTGATTAACTTATTTTTGATAACATGGGGGATGAAGAGGAGGGTGTCTGATTGGTGATTACGTCAGTAGTATTTATTAATTTACTTTATCAAATTTTCTACAAAATTAAGACGAGCACCAATATGTTGAATGGCTCGAAGAGAACGATGTTGATATTCCAAAATCACACGAAAGTGAGCAGATACACAACATTGAACAGCAAACATTCAATGTCATTAAAGAGTTACAGTCATGGATCCTTGTGTCATGGACTGAGTACCGTTAATTTACATTAATATACCAACATTTAAAAAAAGGAGAACAGCGATAGCTCATTGGGGAGACCAACAGACTGCAATACAGAGGGTCTCGGGTTCGAACCCACGTCTCGCACCTCTGACTTTCGGAAGTTATATGACTTTTCGAAATTATGTGCGTATTGACTGACAATTATCGCCTGCTCCGTGCCTCGGAGAGCACGTTTAGCCGTCGGTCCCGGCTGCCATGAACATCTATGGCAGTCGTTATTGGGAAAGTCAGTATCCTCTAATATCCTGACACTGGTCTAGCCTTAGGGTATCGTTAGCCTTAGGGTTGCGGAGGTCAGGTGGCAGCCGCTTCGTGTAAAAGAAAGTGCTAAGAGAGAAGAAGAAGATTAAAAAAAAGGTTTGTTTTGGTCGTTAATATTATAATAACTGAATCCCAAATTAATAAAATTTGCTTTAATGAATATTATGTGCGTTAAAGTCCTCTATTCCAAGCCTATTTCTAGGCTCATAACTGCTGCTCATGAATCAATAAAGAAACCAGAACACATTTAAAAATGCATGTACCAATGTATATGTAAGCATGTGAGAGGTTAGAGCTTTGCTTACTTTTGTTGACGAGAGGGATAGGGAGGTTAATAATTGCAAAAAATGTGCTTATTTAATACTTGAACGGCCTCCATGTAGTTAACAAACTCACTTTCACATTTATAATATTAGTTAGGATAAGAAAAATAAGTATTTGCCGTTGAAATCTTCGCTATTTAACTGCAGTGATTATTTCAACTCGATACTATTCAAAGACCATGTTTTCTAAAGCAGTTTGTATGTGAATAGAACGATTTCAGTACCGGTCGCTTTAGAGCGCCAGCAATACGATAAAGAGCAACGATTATAGTCACGGTACCGTTCAGTTCTAGTCTGTTTCACAAGTTCTCACATAAGCTAACGTATTTACTGATTCGAGTGCTTTATGTAACTGGAATACATTTTGTTTGGAAAAACATCTTGAAGACTTGTGATATGTGTGTACCACACATATATCACAAGTCCTTCTTGACAATGTTATTTTACTAAACGCAGAAATCAATAAACTTTTACGTTAATAAGCATTTCTTTGTGGTATAATTCTACATCTTTATTAATAAAAGATTTTGACTACACGTGACGCAGTGACAGTAAAGAGGCAACCACTTGCTCCACCGGGTGCGGTGTCAGTTCGATGCCCACATGCGACAAAAAATTGTGTGATTAGATAACTGTTTGTAAAGTGCACCGCGACAAGAGTTATTCCTAGTACCGGCGTCTTCATTTTTTTAACAACAAAATGAAAGCAATGTGTCATCCTGGATACAACTCGAAGCCTATCTTATTAATATACGTGCATTTAAGCTACTTCGATGCCATTATAGTAATTAAAAGCTTTCATCGGATGTGGCTAAAGTTTGCCTTCTGTGTTGTACTTGCAAGCTTGTACGTGGTAGGACACGAGTCTCATCTAAATGTTTGTGTATGTCTATAGGTAAATCTCAAATTTAATGTATTAATTAAAGTAGATATAAACTGCAAGCAATAGAAGCTACTTTTGTCTAGCTTTTTAGAGTTATACAGGCATAATAATAATATCAGCCCTGTATATAAACTGTTCCACTGCTGGGTCTCTTCTCCATGTTAGAAGAGCTACGCCATTACCCTGGTTCAGTGCAAGTTGGTATACTTCACACATCTTCGAAAATATTGAATATAGAGAAATTACAGACATGCAAGTTTCTTAACAAAACTTTCCATCACCACTAAGCAAGCGATAATTAACGTTTTAATATAAACATAACTTTAAAAAGTCAGATGGCTTGAATCGAACTTAAAATCTTTGCCTGGCATTCCAACGGTCTTTTACAAGGTTGCCATCTCGAAACTTAGACCGACTTAAAAATTTACATACTAATGAAATCTATATAAAAAAACTATTACACTATTCGCTCGGAAACGTTACTTTATTTTGGACATCATATAACCTATGTCCTTTTCTCTGTCCCTGACAATGTGTAAGTGAAATTTTATGCTGATCGGCTGAGTGGTTAAGGCGCAAAAGCGTAACAAACAAACAGTGTCACATTAGCATTTAATTATATTACTAAGGCTTGCGATAATAGGTTTGCCCTTATTACATAGAACCTCAACCTAAAGGCAGATATCAAAATATCGGTGTAATACATATCCGCTTACTCCGTCCAGGATAAACATACTTAAGTCTATATACATAAATTAATGAATAACCGTATTTTTTCATTATAAGTAGTCTTAAAAACGTCTATAGAATCGCCGTTACCCAGTATCTTAGACCCTATAAAGATAATAACATAAATTATAAAATTTTATCGCTCAGCATGCTTGTTTACATTAAACTTTGTGTTTAAAGCTTGTACCTAAAGAATAAATTTATTATTATCACTATAAATTGGGCCTCCAACGATATTATAATAACGTTTTACCAATCGATAATGTCACGGTAACGATCGATAAAAATATTCGGTAGTTTCGACACCTTTACCATATTAATAGATTAGTCGATGCGATAATCGATAGAATGTTACGATTATAAAATACAAAATTTAAATAAATATATGAATAAAATTCCACCTTTTGCGCAATAGTAAAGAATTTATAATGTATGTGAATCTTATTTGCTACTTCATTTATATTTATTCGTAGGCTTATTTCTCTAACTTATACAATATTATTATTAAAAAAAAAATCTTAAGCATAAAAATCGGTAGACTACACGAAAGATAGTAAAAATCAATAAAAGAGTTTAAATTGGACAAAAGTTACTTAAGAAAGAAAGTAAACAAAAATATGAAAGAAGCTCTTTAAAAAAGCGCACGAAGGGAACAAAAGGCTTAAAGAACGTAAAACGTTCTCGTCCACCATGATATCAATAACGATGTCTGAATGAACTGTCTGCCGTAGTGTTGCCTGAAAATGTTTATTTTTAGTCAATCTAGACACAGGCAGCTATTGGCCTGTCTCTAACCAAGAGTAACAAAGTAGAAAAACAAAACAGTTTCAGATAACACAAACATGATAGTCTGTATACTTACTTGTCTTATTCAGTAAACAAATATGGTGTACCAATGACAAAAGAACCATCTCTAGGTATTGTATTTTTCTTGTCATATCTATTGATTGGAAGAAGACAGTCTGATGATAATAAACTAGCTTTTGCCCGCGGCTTCGCTAGCTCGGGAACGGTACTTTTTTCTAGATGACAGTTCTGGAACTCTGACAACGTCTATCCAAAATATCATGATACTTTGTGGCATAGTTAAGGTTTTAAAGCGTAACAAACTAACAAAGACACTCATTAGCATTAATAATATTAGTTAGGATTGTTTGTTTACCAAATAAGGCAACTAACAAAAAATACAACAAATCGTTGCAACCATGAGGATGATAAATTTGTTAGGGAAGGAAAGGGGCAACCCTAGTAAACTCTACAGGACATCTTTGTTCATAACTACGACAGGTAACTGCACACTTTGATCCGCCGGCTAGGACGCTTTTTATAAGTAATTAGCTTTCACTACTTGAGCTTAGAACTTGCATAGTTTTAAGAGTATTAAAAGTAGCAAAGATTTGAGAATTGGTTGCAGTTTCATAATTATTTTTAGTGATATCAGAAGATTGTTTTGTTCAAGCGGTTAGTGGAACTTTTGTTTGGTTATATTATCTGACATCACACCAGAAAACTTGGTTCTGGGGTCCCACTTATTTATGATCATCTTATAATGATTCATCTCAATACAAGCTCGATGCACTTAACGCGCTTTATCAAACGTCAAAGGTCCCAAGCTCACGTACGAATTAAGAAAATTAGAGCAACACAGACATTTTGAACCTATCTGCATGTTTTATCGTTTTGACTTGGTACCATAGTCAACTTTCTTTCCATCGTACTACTTGTTAACACAACATGACAACATCCTCTTTACAGTACGGACCGCTTTCAGCGATAATTTCTCTTACGTATTTGCAGACAGTAGATAAAACCACCTGCTGCGGTGATTTCTGAGTGCTATGGCGCCTATGGCTTATCAGATCAAACGAGGTTTCAAGAGAGTACTACTGTAAGCAACGGCTTGTCTCTGTATGTCTCTGCCATTGCTGATATCAACGGCGGTTACCTCTTACCACCTGACGAGGTGCTAGCTCGTCTATCGCTAGGAGCCATAAATAAATGGTAATTTAGGCCACGAAGTTGGGTGAGGAACGCGGTTTAGTGTTGTGACGTATATTACAAACAGATTCAATATATGCCATACTATCGGTTAGATTTTCAACGAAGCAATTTAAAAGTACCTAAAACGTATCGCTTTGATGCTGCTATCTATCTTCGTTACGTATCCATCAGCTTAGTTTCGTGTAAGGTAGTCTAGAAAATCCATCAATCTGCGCAGTTTTCAGGTTTATCAGCTGTCATCGCAGTTTTATTGAAGGTTTTATATGTACTGTTGTTTATGTAGCCTAATGTAATGTTATATACGCTGTTTCGTAATCAAATAAAGTGCGAATTCATTTAAATTTTATTTAGATCGTCTGTCTTTCCAAGTAGGTACATTGTCTTAAAACAAAATGTACGTCATCGTCAAATAAAATGTAGTTACATTATCTACATATCGCAACGTACACTAAAACCAGCCAAACCAATTCCAGATCTTCTAGTGAAAAGCTATATGATGAAAATAAATAAAGAAATTCATTTATTGAGATATTTAAGTGGTTGTCAAGAGATTTAAATCTTTAGATCTACTATATTCCCGTAGCTACATTAATATTTTTTTTTATATTAGGTATTAGGTAATAATTACGAAATTTTTTTTTTGTCAATTTATTGTGGCTTAGCTATAATAGTTAGGCATGTACGTAGGTATATGCCTAACTATTATACCGGACTTTTTTGTGAGCACTATAAGCATATATATACTTTTTTATGTATCATCTATAGTTTTCGCAGCCCTCACAAAATAATGACTTTTATAGGAACATTTTGATACCTTGGATTACATTGTTGTAATTTGGGTTGAAATCTCTATTTTTTTAAAATACAATATGAAGCCTATGATATTTGGTGATCATATCTAATAGTGAAAGTATTTTTTAAATCGGTTGAATACTTTTTTGACTTAAATCCTTACAAACAAGCAAAAATACAAATTTTTCCTCTTTATAATATTATTATAGATTTATTCTAAGTTCCCTATCCATTAGCATAAAATGTTAAGACCTAATATAACTTAGCATAATTTTGTTTGGCATAATTATATTTTCGCATAATATAATTACGCATAACAGCTTACGCATAATTTTTTAAGCATAATTTCTCTAACCATAATAATGATTAAGCATAATATTCTAAAGCATAAATTTATTAAGCATAAAGTTCAAGCAAGCATGCAGCAGGCAGAGTTTCTGTCACGGCTCCGGCGCTGCGGGCCTCCGGCGGCCCCACGCTTCTACACGATTTTAAATAACACTCTAGGGGTAGGACAAACAAGACTACGTAGAGTTGGTTTTGCAGCAATTCGGTTCTGTCACTAACTTTTGTTGCCCAGCATATTAAATTTTTACCCAACAATATTATTTAATTGTTACAGAAACTCATCATTACTAACGTTATGCGAATCAAATTTATGCCAAAACAAATTAGTCTTTAAGATGATTATGCCAACATAAAATGTATGCCTAAAAAAATTATGCCGAAGTATTATTATGCCAAAACAAATTGTGCCAAAATCGTTATGCCGAAGTATATAAGGACAAAGAACATTATGCGAAAAGAAGGGATCCCTTTATTCTAATATATGAATCGATTCTTAATTATACTTACAAGTCTAGTCTATAAACACTAAAGTAAGAATCACGCTCATCATAATATATTCGAATATCATACGAAAACACCCATCAACCATTTTAAAATGGAACTATATTTAATAACGTTTTAACAAGACATAAAAGCGTAATCTGGCGGCACGGTAGTGCCCCCGCCAAGACGCCAAGACGATCCAAGTGAAGCGCAAAGCACTGTCTACCTTTTCTCGAAGCGATTTGTCGTTTTTTTGAACCCTTATATCTTGGGTTTGGATTACACCAGACAAACAAAATTCTCGGGATATGTTGTCAATAGCAGACTTATTAAACATATAAAGTTTTAATTCCATAGCTCTTATACTTTCGATTTTAATGATATCTAAAATACCCTGATTTCGATACTGACTCACTGATGATCATCAACATTGTTAGGGATTTTCCTAATGTCCTAGAAAGCTGAAATTTGGTACGTATGCTAGTACACAAACAACAAAAAAATTATAAAACTTGTAACTTTTATCCCCCAACCCCTTAATCTAGGGGATGAAAGTTTGTATGAGACCCGCAATTTTGACGTTAGAGGTCTGAAAATTGATATAGATTAATATATTATTATAAAGCTGAAGAGTTTGTTTGTTTCTTTGAACGCGCTAATCTCAGGCAAGTAGTTAGTGTTAGAAAGCCCATTTATCGAGGAAGGCTATAGGCTATATAACATCACGCTACGAAGTATCCATAGAATCGCTTGCTCCGTGCCTCGGAGAGCACGTTAAGCCGTCGGTCCCGGCTGCCATGAACATATATGGCAGTCGTTATTAGGAGAGTGTCGACACAAAAGATCCCACTGGGTCGAAGTGTCACCGGTCTGCACTGACTGGCCCCCACATAAGATACAAGATACAAGTATCCATATCTTTTTCTGTACCTGGGACAATATGTATGCGAAATTTTTGATGATCGGTCAAGTAGGTAAGGCGTGAAATCGCAACAAACTCATATTCTCATGTATATGTAATATTAGGATTAATTAGCATACTTAATATAATATTAATTAGCAGATATTTTAGAAATTTACCGACGAAATCTAGATAGCCGCCATCATCTGCGTTAGGCTAAACCTAGTTTATAATATTTGTTAGGATAAAAGGACGCGGTACATTCAGTATAACAATAATTAACGCCTAAGGGAGATTCATAAAATTGCTATACGATGCACTTACAGTGGTCCCTGATACCTTGTTTGTTTGATTACAGTGATTAGGGTCCACAGCCAACGGCTACTTTCCACACATTGTTTTTTCACTTCTGTGAATCGTTGCTTGCCTTATTAAAGTACAGTTGGACAAATGAGGTTTTAATATTTGAATGGTATTTGGTTAAGAAACAATTATGGTACCTTACATTGACAGTTTACTGGTAGCCTTAGGGTGACAAGCAATCACATTTTTTGGTTGTATTGTGAAAATTAATTAATTTTCTTTTTAATAGTCATTTTAACAGTGTATTCAATTATTTATTAGGTAAGTAAGTAACTATTTGTATTTATCTCTTAAGATGAAACAAATAAGTTTACCTTTTTTTTCCTTATTTATTCAAAGCAGTTGTATAGTATTCACAAATTTGCTATATTCAGACCTGAGATTGCTCAGGGTCCGTCAGTTGTATATTTTATATATTACTTTACGCGTTCATAAATCTGCCTTGAACACCGCTTTTCATAGTCGCTCTGGTAGGAGACTAAGATGGGATTTAATAAAATGTAACAAATAAATTGCTATGAGATCATACAATTTTATGGGCCTATTCATTTATAGAAAACTTAATCTGAAATATGATATAGCCCCCTTGTCTAAATATTGTTGCAAAAGAAAAATATCCAATTGGGTAGTTGAACTAGATTATGATAGCACGGCAGATAAACTTTTCGTTCAATAATAAGCGTTGAAGGTCCACTCAAAGTAAATTTGTACACACACACGCACGCGCACTCACCACACACGCACGCATACCACACGCACACACACACACACATACACACGCGCGCTCTATTTTCGTAAGTTCTTTTTTTAGTTTTCTTATTTTTTTTACCTTATTATCATATTTAGCTACGGATTGAAATATCCATTTTAGTAATTGAACTGCCCGCACTTGCTTGTAATTGTAATAGATACACTGACAGTAAAATTTAACTTTTACAACATTGTCGAGAGAGCATAAGAACATTCTTATATGGAGCATGCAGTTAGCATGCATAGTAACAGTTCTCCTCAAATTAAAAAACAAACAAAATATATTATTAAATTCCTACTAAGTATAACAAATGCAAAAATATATTATTGTTATTTTTTACACCATCTATTGCACTTTATGGGAAACAGCCCGCTGAAAGACAGACAGATGGACGATTAGCAACCTTCGAGTACGAAATCCTAAGAATTACGAATTAAAACGCTAATATAAGATGCGGCATGAAAGTGGATATAGTGACAAGAATAGAAAAGGGTGTGTTAAGCTGATATGGGCATGTAGAAAGAATAGACCAGGAAAGACTGACTAAGAAAGTTTATAAGGCTAGTGTGAATAGAACAGTCGCAAGAAGAAGACCTCGGCGAACGTTTCTCGATCAGATCGGAGGCATTCTGGACAAAGGCCAGGTTAAGAGCACCTTGAACAGACGGGCGTGTATGAGGAATGTGATGAAAGTGAATGAAGCCAGAGAAGTATGTCAGGATCGTAGCAAATGGAAATCCGTAGTCTCTGCCTACCGCTCTGGGAAACAGGCGTGAATCTATTTATGTATGTATTATACCATTTAACCGATTTTCATGAATGCAGTTAGCTAGAACAGAGACGAAGATAAAGAACACTTAAGAAAAAAAATGCTATCATGGTTATAAGGAAAATGCTAGCATGTTCTTTATTTACGATGTCTTAGTTAAATTTCGTGTTTATATTCTTGTTTTTATTGTGCTGACTGTACTTAGCAGTTTATAAAGTTTAATATTAGCCTGTGCGTGTCTGATTGGCTTTAAAGCTTACATAGTTATTTGTTTGCCGACGGTTAGCAAATTACGTTGCGAAGATGACTAACCTCACTGTGTATTTAAATAACAAAAATTATCTTTATGGCAACACTAACATGTACCTGCGGTAATATTGTACATTTACGCAAATGTTATACATTGAAATTAAATCTTTATTGCAATGTGTAACATTCGCGTAAACGTAATATACTATGTACGGTCCCTATCGCGTTATTTATTTTAGAAACTACAATTTTTTATAATAAACATCGCGTAAAAATAGTAAATATTAGAAAATAGTGTTATTTTTTAAATAAACAATGCGATAAACTGCGGCTTTGATCGCTTACCCTTTATGTTCTCGCAGGATTTAATGTATATATCCTTTATGTAACACTAACTTCCGCTCGCGGCTTCGCTCGTTTAAATCCTATGAAAATGTATACCGGGACATATAACATCATAAATCAGTATCAAGAGTTTACGCTTAATAAAGTAACAAGTGACAAACATCTGAACATCATATAACAGACTGGTAATTCTCAAATAAAGTGCTTAAGTATTTGCGCTGCCGACTGAACAGGCAATCTTGTAATCAAAATTAACGTGTCAGAGTGAAGCTGTCTGCTTATCATACATAGTTATTTGTGAACCAACTTCAAGTATACAATTATGTCTTCAGTCGCCTTCTTTATTTAAGGGTTCCGCACGTAAAAGCTGATATTACATCAGTATCCATACCGTTGCTATCCCTAGCGTTTATTTCTTGGGTTATGCATAGTCTCGCTCTTTCTGCTAGGACAGTTTTAGATCGATTTATTTTCTTTTTCACGATCAATTTGAGTAACAAATTACTTGTATTCCTATAAACCCCTTTAGCTAAGTTAATATGATTGTGCTGCTAGTGGGTTTACTAGCAGCACTTAACTAAGTCAATAGGATTATGCTGGATAGTCGGTAATAGGTTCGCCTACTATTGATGACCTAAAAACAGTAAATTATAATAAAGCTTTGACAATGTCTTAGAGGTATATAAGACCAAAACTTAATAGCATTCGAATCATGGGTTAGGAACCTTCTGCACTCACTTATAGTCCGCGTAAAGTTGTCAAGGTCATCTAAGGTCAACAACAAGAGAACACTACATACGTATGTGCGCTTCCCTTTTGACCATGCGTACTTCGTATCTGATGCAGATGCTCAAGCCGCTGTTCCTGGTTTGATGGAAATCCTATATTTAGAACCTTGTGAAGTACCCTTTGTACAGAAGATTGCAGGCTAAATGTTTAGAGCTGACACAGTTTGGTTTGATTGATTTCCATATGTCATAAGGAGCTGTGCACTTAGTAGTGGACCAGTGTGATATTTGCTTCTTGCACTTGTATTGCAGTTATGTGAATTACTACGATATATGTATATGTATCTGAGTACGTACATAGCCTTAAGGATAAATGACCCGCGTTGACATTTTTAAATTTTAGTGACTAATAATTAACGGACACAATTTTAAGTCATTAAAGTAAAGTCGCTTTACTTTTAGTCATTATTTGTTGACAGAGGTATCATTATATTGGTGACAATTGTTATAATATTGTAAGGTCTACAGACCACAGATTGGGTATATTATACTGTTACACAGAGAGGAGTGGTCATTGTGTGTCTCCATTTACGCTAAACTAGATGTGCCTTGTGGTTTTACTTGCGTTAAATGACAGTTGTGCTACTGCTTCGCTACTTTACGTTGCAGAATGATATTTGTTATTTAAAAATGTGGTATAAAACTGGTTATAACGAGTCTGGATGTTCTTTATATCTTCTTTTTTAATGTTTATGATGACCCTAGTTACAGACCGTCGAGTTTTTAAACTTGTATAATTAATTCAATTTGTACGGCTAAGGATGACGTCATAGTTAACTACATCGGACGTTGTCTTTGGTATTGGTATTAATTGGGTGGTTTCATGATTATCACGTCTATATCAGTTAAGAGTTAGACAGTATACGATCATTTTGTGAATAGTTTTTTGTCTCACGTAATTAGAATGCATTTGTTGCTTGTGTCAGCTATTCTGTGTTTGCTCAGATGCTGATAGGTCTAAATGTGTGTGACTAAGAAGGAAAAATATACTTAACTAGATTTTGCCGCAGCTCCGCTCGCTCGCTTTTTCTGGATCAAAGGAACCCTATCCTTTCCTGTTTGCCTAGTGATATGTATGCAAAATTTCATGACGATCGGTCGAGTAGTAAAGGCGTGAAAGTGGTTACGGTTAACAAACGAACAAACAAACAAACTCACATTCACGTTTGTAATATTAGTTAGGATTAGATATGGACTACTGAGAAAGGGTTATCGAGGGTATATTTATGGTATCGTAGGGTAAAGGATCGATTACCATTAGACATGTCGCTTTCAGGACCCACGTTATAGGAGGTTAGTCTATTGCAGTATATTGGATATAGTTCTAGAATCCGTTTTGCCACTGAGCTTCTTGTCAGGCAATCTCAATAACACTACCCGACCTGGGATCCCTTTTGGTTCCCGGGTCAATTCGTCTCATGCAAACAGTTGCATTCACTACCGCTGCACCACCGAGGTGAAATTTATCTGATTGGCAAAAAATAAAGAAAAATGAATAGCCCATGATTTATTTGTTATTTTTAAGTTACTTGACATCTTCGAAAGTTCTCCGCAAAGAATGGTTATAACACCTGCATTTTGCTAGCTATAGTTTCAGGTCCTACGTCATAAACGTGAGATACTCGACTTCAAATTAAAAAAAATGTTTTATGGACTTAAAATCCATTACAGCTTTTCGTAAAATACGAAATATCAACATTCAGCAACGCACTTCCTTTTTGAAATATTCGTTCCCCAGACGTAACGAATTGGATTCATATTTTACGTGGGTAGTACCGCTGACAAAGATGTTATTGGAAGATTGTTTTTGCGAAAACGTGTGGGCAGTCTATTTTAATACAAACATTTAATTATGGATGTCTAAAACAGGTATTTAATTAATGCCGGAGACAGGGTTCCGGAACTGGCTGCTATTTATATCTATATTTTTTTTTGTAATATTACAATATACATACATAATACGGCCTGACAGTAAGTGGTTCCCTTAGCCAATATTCGCTTAAAATACCAAAGGTATCATGCAGGCTAACCGATCCTTAAAGATGGTATTGATGATGAGCTGTTAAGAAAAGAACGGGCGAGGTACGTTCGTGCCTCCAGTTTACTGGGCTAAACATAGCTACTGTTACTGCGTTTCGCTTGGTGAGCCAACCGGTTACTACAAGAGTAGTAAACCAGCCAGCTTTTGTAAAAATTTGTACTTCCCGTGAGTTTATGACAAAATCATGCCAGCCGCCGAAATTCGCAACCGACACTGCACGCATTGATCCAACCGACACAAAAATGTTACACCTTAAAAAAGTAGCCATTACAGTTTCATAATCCATCAATAATAAGCAGCGATAGCCTAGTGGTAAACCATGGGAGTCCACATAAAAAATCTCGAGTTCGATCCCAATGCGCGTATCTTTGACTTTTTGAAGTAATGTGCGTATTATTAAACAGTTAATTATCGCTCGCTTTTAGGTTAAGGGAAACAGCGTGAGGCAACCGCTATGTCTTGAGTTATCCATAACGTTCTCAAAGATATATGAAGACTCACTGGACTACAGTGATGGTCTCTACTCTGTACTGAGAAAAGACCCGTGCCTGGCAGTGGGGGATGGCAGTTAAATAGGGGGCTGGTATTATTATTATTTATCTCCATAGCATACCATATATATTTCTTCAAAATCGGATCAGCAATTCAACCGAGAAAACGTGACATAATATATTAAATTACCATAGAATTTATAGTAATTAATGCTACGGTAATTCTGTATGCTTATCAGTACACGATCAGTATCAATAAATATATTAAACTATATTGCGTAGTCAATATACGTAGTTCCATATAACGATAATATATTTAACAACAGTTTATGCAAAACCAGTAACATAATACCTTAATCCGAACTTTCACATGTCAATCCAACGTGAACACCGGAAGTGTCGAATCAGGAAACCGCTTGATTAATAAATTCCCTTTGAGGTCACAATCGTGACGTAACAGGTTTAAATATAATTACAGGACACGTTTGTGTCTCGTAATGGAGTTTTCAGGAGTAATTTTAACTGATTGTGTTAGGGTACCCGACTCTGGTATACAGGGTTAATTGTACAAACAATGAAACATCAGCTATCTAGTTGTTTTATTATGTATTTTTACACACATAACAGTGTCACGTCGCTTCCTTGAAGGAGTAGGCAGAGAAAATACACTCACTTTTCGGCAGTTATATTTTTAGGTTTCACGTATAGAAGCCGAAATTACTGTCGTCTACCGAGCTAATTTCTAGACTTTGCTGCTACTGAGTTCTCCTCGAGTAAAACCCAGACCTTCTCTGTCAAAAACTGAGCAACATGCATTTATTCAGCAATCGCATTTAACTGAGGCAATTCTTTTTATAAATTTGATTTGGCAAGCGAAAGTAGCATGCCGTTTTAGACCACAGTTTGGACTCAGGATTCATAACCTGGAGTTAGGTTGCCATCTCCATTGAAAAAGAGTGGCTGCGCTACCGGGGCAGACAAAGATCTCTTCCCTGGGAAAGAAAATAAAAGAGCTGCCTAAGCTCTGGAAATTCTATTCGCCGTAGTCAAGTTCTGCTTACTAAATATTGTTTTGTATAAAAAAGGTGGCATGCAGGGTGATGGTTTGGAGGGCAACCGACAGTAGCCTATGATCGTTTGCAGTACCCGCGATATCACTCTTGCATTACATCCTATCCTCGGAAAAAAATTTAAGATAAAAGGAAAGCAATGGGAGAGTAAGTTTGTCAGCAACTGGCAAAGTTACTAGACGAAAAGCAGTAGCACAGTCTTATGCCTGTTTTCTGTAAGAGTTTGGTTCTTCTCCGGGTGCACCGCTTTATTAGTACCTTCTCCAAATCAGCAATGGCAGCCTCTATTATATAGCATAGATAGTGGTGTGGTTGAGTGACGCAAAAGCCACCATATCATATAAACACGGCGATAATCATAAAAAATATGGAGAGAAAGACTTACTTAAATCCATTCTCCTTAATAAAAAAGCACTTCAATGTTGTCGCCGTCTGAAATCATCTTTATTTCTTTAAAACTACTATCCATTTAAATATAAACCTTATACATATAATAATAAATCCAGAAATCCTATCTCAAGATACTGCACAATCTACCTTTTATGTTTTGTACTTTTTCAGCGTGGTGGACTACGGCCTAACCTTTCGCACACTGAGAGAGGCCCGTGCCCAGCAGTGGGACAGTTTAATACAGGGCTGATATTATATAGGGGTAGCTACGCCGGTTCGTGCTGAATGTTTCGACGATTAGGATGATCAAGGTTATATAGTTCCCGCTAGGTACTGTCATATTTAATCTTGGTCATACTTGACTGCACAGACGGCCTAGTATATTAAGTGGTCGTATTACCATTTCCATTGCGTCAAGTGTTGTGGGTTTGATCCCCGCACGGGACAATTGTGATCCACAAATAGCTGGTCCGAGTCTATGTTATCTTTGTATCCGTTGTTTGAATGTTTGTTAAGGCTCCGTGAGAGAAGAATTACTCCTATTGCCGTCTTTGATAGAATTTCCACGTCGGACAGTGTTATTGTGGTTGCCTGTCAATTGATTCCCAATAAGACCACGAAGTCTGTTACAGTTAGATACTAATAGACTGCAAGTCAACTCCTATATTAGAAATATCAGACTCAGCTTCAGTGAAGCGTAGCTTGATTTAACTAGTAATTAAGTAAATAATATTGTATTGAAATTATGTCGATGATCTGTTAAAAAAAGTATATGCTTACGTTTACAGAGCGTTACCGGGTTCGACATTCAGGTAGCACGTATTTTACGTAGGTAAACTCGAGATAGAACCACGGCGTCAAGAAATAAGCTCGATAAATGACCATAGACTTGCCCGTAAGTGAATTCCTAAAATATACTTATTTAGTGAAATACGGCTGTAAGACATCTCTGCCTACCCCTTCGGGAACATAGTGAAATCAATATGATAATAATAATATCACCCTTGTATTAAACAGTCCCACTGCTGGGCACGGGACTCAGTGTGAAAAGGGTTAGGCTACCGCTACGGTAAATATTCCTATACCTATACATATATAAAAATAATTACCTTAAATTTATAAATTCCACGTGAAACTTTGATTACACAGACACAACTGGTGAGCTTGCAGGCAATTTCACAGGAGCTATTTGCAATATGAAGATTTTGACACGCGTAATTATTTCTGCATACTGCGTATAGTGAACGTATTATTATGGTTTCGACATAAAATATTTATTGTTTCATTTATTAACTAGTCTCTGTCTGCGGTTTCCCCTCTGCGCTTCCTATGGAAACACATGTATGTATGTATCTTATGTGGGGGCCAGTCAGTGCAGACTGGCGACACTTCGACCCAGTGGGATCTTTTGTGTCGACAATCGCCCAATAACGACTGCCATCGATGTTCATGGCAACCGGGACCGACGGCTTAACGTGCTCTTCGAGGCACGGAGCAGGCGATAATTATCAATCAATACGCACATAATTTCGAAAAGTCATATAACTTCCGAAAGTCAGAGGTGCGGGACGTGGGTTCGAACCCGAGACACTCTGCATTGCAGTCTGTTGGTCTCCCCACTGAGCTATTGCTGCTCTATGGAAACACATACCGCGATAAAAATACTTATGTGGTTTAAACCATGATTTATCTATATATAGGTATGCAAAATTTCATCCGAATCCGTTAAACGTATTAAACGTGATGGTGCAACAAAGATCAAAACTTTAACACAGATGACCACATTTAACACATGTATATACCTAGTCCCTTACGTTTTTATCCCCGAAGGTGTAGAAAGAGGTGTATAACCAACATTACGCCTACAACTCTATTTTAGGGCTCACTTAATAGAGTCTATTGCCGTTTATTGCCGGGCAAAGATTCATATTGTGCACTGCTAGCAGAAAAACACAAAAACAGAGATTTGATCCCAAGACTTTAAGCATAGCAGTTGCGACTGTATTTCTTGGTACAGGAATAATTGGGAACATTTATACCGAAATTTCGGCATTTACATTGCCAGGTAAATGCCAAAACCGTCCTACCTTTTGTGGAATTAACTTATTTAAAATTTTAGTACAGTTAACATATAAATATAATATTTATGGAGTATAACGTCACATAGTAAATCGAATAGTCCTCGTTTTTGGCAGGAATACCGAGTAATAAAGTGCAGTTATAGCAAGCAATATAACTAGCGAAGAGGATTTTCTTTGTCTTTGTTGGCTACCAACTAGTGTCAGCAGTGAAGTGTTTTTTTATGGGAGTTTCATTAGTCGTATTACAATGCTGATGCAGCTGTAAAATGTGTCTTGTTACAGCTCAGAGTAACTATTAAAGTGGAGACACCATTGTGGTTTTGTCCGCACGCAAGTGCTGTGTGACTGAAAAAAACATGATACGTTTTTTAAGATAATATTTTGTCATAAAATATCTTCGAGCAGAAATATGTCGCCAACGCCAACAATGGTTCATCATCTCAGCCGAAAGACGTCCACTGCTGGACACGGTCTTGGGCCACCTACATCCAACCGCTTTCTGCGACCCTTACTAGGTCGTCGGTCCGTCACTATAGAACCTTTCTGCCCCAATAGCCATCGATCCTGCGTACTATGTGCCCTGCGCTCCGATTGTTAACGTAAACTCAAATTATTTGTTATACATCCACAAAAGGGCAGTCAGGCATTTCACCGGCTGTGGTAATCGGTCACACATAACAGGGTGCGAATCTATTGTCATTCAGAAACATAGCCAGACCGTTGCTACAACAAAAAATTTTGAAATTGTAGCTTTTATCCAGGCGCAAACACATGAGCGCAAACTTATGCCATAGGTATAACAAGGCAATCATCAATCTATGTAAAATGTATTAAGAAAGATAAAATAAATTGAATTAAACTATCTTCGCCCAACGCATCACCTTCTTCCACAAAAAAAATCCGTAGATACGCTCAGTTTTCACGAAAATACAGGCAAAGGAATAGAAATGAGAAAAATGCTATTGTCGTCAACCCGTACATAGATAGGATTTTTCTTTTTAGAAAAAAGCTGCGGTTACTGAATCGGAGGCCTTGGAGAACTATTGGAAAAGGGTTAAAAAGATAGGGATGTTGCATACAGAAGCTTTCACTTGCGTTAATTTTGTCAATTAATTTCTATCCCTCAGGAACATAACTTTTTTCTAGATGAAACGATACCTAATGTCCTCCTCCAGATTTAATAAATATTTTGCTAATTTATAGCTATTTATCGAGATCTTACATAATACTCAAGTTTAAACCGAGCTTCAGCTAGTACTGCTGTAAAACTGTAACGAAGCTATACAATTTTGGAATCAAATTGGGTTCCAATATAGTTGTCATAAGCCAAAAAAATAGATCGATTGTTGTGAACCATTAAATTAATGTTGTGTGTTTTCCACAGCTCGACCGCTTGGGATTCAACATAAAATGTGAGCCAAGCGTGTGAATTTAATTATATTCAGTAGAACCAGATATATAGTCTATGGTATATCCATGTAAACGGCGTAACTGTAATTACCGCAAACAAGGTTGCAGCTGATATTTGTAAAGCAATGATACGATAGTTGCGGGCATTAAATTATTTAAAAAATTTAGCGAGAATCCATCGGCCATCGAGTACTTACATCCCCTGCAACAAGACATGTATGTAATTTAAAGCATCTTTGTGCTTGTGGAGAAAAGTATCTAGATGTAACGGAGATGTTAGCTTCTGACGAAGTAAGCCATCCCCTGGCGAGGTTATATTTGTTGTTACTTAATAGGTATATGACTTGCACACAAAGCACATCTAGGTTTTTAAGCCGCCTTTGCAAGACGCTGCATTGTTGCTTTAGCGAGAGGCTGTCTTAGTTTCACTAGCTCACTGTTAATGGGTTACTTAGATGACGCTATTTCATCAACAGTGAATGCCGAAACTCAAAACCCTGATAGTAAGATTATGATGATTTGTTAAGTCCACCTTTGTTTGAGCTAAAGTGGAAGTTAGCAGAAGCCAAATATTCCTATATTAGATCATAAAAATATATTCTCATTTTTGTATCTCTGGAAGAGGGAGAAAATCGCCAGATATATATTAGGTCCCAAGTAATAAAGGCAATATTGCCGTCTATTGAGCACGTGTCTAGACTCCATGCTATTACTGATAATTTGCTTATAGATATTTTAATTACTTATAGGAATAGTAATAGTTATTTATTCGGTTAAGGTCATAAAATAACATTTATGATCGTCTTCGGTCGGCTTAGTCATGTAACTGAAGTGACAATAATGTTACTTGCTAGGTTCAGGCAAATGTTTGAGCTTTTGAGAAGCTACCTGCAAGATATTAAGGACCACACTATTAAATCGCTAATAAAATTCTCGATATGATTTCTACATCGCATGCAAACATAAGCGTCAACTTAGGCCGTGTGAACAACAAAGTAATCATATTGGAAAGGATTTTACCTATTGGAAAGATTTTAATATTCCAAAATGCTTAGTCAGCTTATTCTAAAACTGTTCAGTATGTAATCGATCCTAACGCTATTCCACAAACTGAATAAATATTAAAGTAAAAGTTTACCTCTTACCTCGATAGATGGCGTTAGGATCGAGTTAGATCGCGATATGGTTTCGTTACACGGCCACCTATAAATACCTCGTGTAAATTTGCAATAAATTTGTCTCGCTCTGAGGTACTGCATTTTATTGAGTATCACTGGGTTCTCGGAACTTTGTACCGATATTGTACATGGTCTTTCGAGCCGGAGGGCGTTTTTGGAAGAACACAAGTCAAAGATTGTTACACTACTGGATACAAGGTGGCGCTAGTAGTACGAAATCACAGATTGCGGAATATTGTACTGAGGACGGCGTTGGCACTTGGCAATTGGAACATTGGCAATTTGGAACTGGACTCAACTGAATCAGGTGATAAGTGACGTATATACCGTGGACGATAACTGTGAGTACATTAAAGTGTTATTAAATAGTGCAAGTTTACGGAACTTAGTTAATGCATGAACGATTGGACTTAGTAAATTCTTGCGGTCAGGGACTTAGAATAGTTTCAAGAAAAACGACGGAACGGGGAACCTATGCCCGATTTAAGTGCGATATACAAGTGTAAAACACTTAGAATTTTTAGTCTTGTTGGCACATAGAAAAATTTACTCTTGAAAAGACTTAGAATATTTCTTACTCTTGAGTCTTGACCTAATAAAACATGGAGAAAGAATTTAGAAAGTTAAAGGATGTCAAAGGACAGATTGAGAAGGGCTTAATAAACTTCAAAAAGTCTCCCAAGGATCGGATAAACTACAACTACGTGGATGCACGGTTGGATACGTTGGAGAGCCAGTTTAAGAATTTTACTTTGAAATATGAAGGAGTAGTCGGCGAGTGTGATGGTGAAGAACTGTATGAATATTTTCAGGAGGATATTTATGAAAAAGTTTATGAATCATATTTAAATTATAAAGTCGAATTAAAAAATGCTCTGTCTCAATTAAAAACTAATAGTTCCAGTAAAGAAGGTTGCAATGGTTCACCTGACAGTATGGTAAGATTGCCAAAAATAATTTTACCCACTTTTAGTGGCAAATATACAGAGTGGTCATCGTTTCGGGATTTATTCGTATCATTAGTCCACAATAATAAAAGAATTGATGACGTACAACGTCTCCACTATTTAAAAACCCAGTTGTCAGGTGAAGCAGAGCAGCTTATAAGACATGTTCCAATTACCGACAGTAATTATACAAAATGTTGGGAAATGTTAGAACACCGATATAATAATAAAAAGTTTATATCCACGTGTATATTAAAAAGGCTATTTAGCCAACGTAATATTGCAATTGAATCTTCGCATGCTCTTAAAGATTTGCTAGATGTTACAAGTGATTGTTTACATGAACTTACCAATATTGGGATTGATGTTAGTTCGTGGGATGTTATTGTCATATATGTCGTAAGTTTGAAGTTGGACGTAGAATCTAGGAAGCAGTGGGAACTGCATGTTAGTCAATCCACCGACGATCTACCCTCCTTTAAACAATTCCGCGAATTTTTAGAAACGCGTTTTCGAGCACTAGAATTCGTTGAACCTAAAGCTAAACCAAAAGTAAATGTGAATTCTACATCCCAGGCTAAAGTAATGCACGGCGCAATTAAGGTTTCATGTCCGCATTGTTCCGAGAATCACAAGCTCGCCAATTGTAAGAAGTTTTGTCAATTAGATAATGACGAGCGCCGTACCATTTCCCAATCTTTGGGTGTCTGTTTCAATTGTTTGGGCAGTCATCATACTTCTAAATATTGCCGTGTTCTTTCTAAATGCCGTATATGTCAGCGCAAACACCATACGTTGTTACATCCTAAGAACCCTAGTGTAGATAGTGGGGTTACCACGCCAATGGAGTCTACAATCTCCAATGAACGTACTTCAGAGTCAGTACATGATATCAGTGCAAATATAGCAACTCATTTTGTGAATGGACAAGAACAGGGTCAAGTTTTGTTAGCCACGGCTTTAATAAAAGCCGAATCACAAAATGGGTCTTCTCAAATTTTGAGAGCCTTATTAGATCAAGGCTCACAAGCATCCTTTATAACCGAGGCAGCGGCGCAATTGCTTCGTTTGAAGAAAGTAGTATCGAAGACTACTATTGCTGGTATAGGAGGCGGTCGTGGCGATATTGTCTCTAGACATGTGGTTAATATCAATATACAATCGTTGCATGATCCCTCTTTCACCATAAAGGTAACTGCGCATGTTTTAAGCTCACTGACCTCAGTTATGCCAGATACAAACTTTGAACTTGAGAATTGGCCAGAAATTCACAGTATATGTCTAGCCGACCCAAAGTTTAATTTACCCAATAAAATTGACATTTTATTAGGAGCAGAAACATATTGCCGTATTTTAAAGGTGGGTCTAATTAAGAGCCCCGCGGGCTCTCCGGTCGCACAAGATACGTATTTAGGTTGGATTGTGTCAGGCCATGTCAGTAGAACCAAAAGGTCGCAGAATTCCCATAACACTGTTATCGCGATGCATACTCAAATTGAAGAGAACGAAATGTTAAAGCGCCTATGGGAACTAGACGGTGAACCGACTTCAACGAAAAAGATCTTGACGCCTGAAGAACAAGCATGTGAAGAATTTTACACCAATACGACGAAAAGAGATAAAGATGGGCGCTATGTTGTAAAATTACCTTTTCGTTTAGAAGATCCACCTTGTAAATACGGTAATTCTAAAAATATAGCAATAAAAAGATTGCTTGCATTAGAAAGAAAGTTGGCTAAGGATCACGAATTAAAACAACATTATACTGAACTGATAAAAGAATATTTATTGCTGGGCCATTTAGAAAAAATTACTGATGAGTCTGACAGAAATAAAGACGATGCAGTTTATTTGCCCCATCACGCAGTAGTTAGGCAAGATAAACTGACCACTAAGGTAAGAGTGGTGTATGACGCGTCATGCAAGGGAATGAACGGCGTTTCCTTGAATGACACCTTAATGGTAGGACCCACTCTCCAGGCAGATTTGCGACATATTGTCATGCGATGGCGACAGCATCCAATCTGTTTGGCAGCTGATGTAATAAAAATGTATCGCCAAATCAAAGTGGCGCGCTCAGATACGGATTTCCAAAGGATTGTCTTTAGAGAGGATTCCAGCAAAGAAATCGAGGATTTCCGACTTCTGACTGTTACCTTTGGCACGTCATGCGCCCCTTACTTGGCAGTCAAGTCCTTACAGCAAGTTGCATGCGATGATGGTGATAAATATCCCTTGGTCGCTGATAAGGTCATGACAGACTTCTACATGGATGATCTGATGACTGGCTGCCAATCTGAAACTGAAGTAGAAGGTATTTATAGTGAACTTAACAATTTATTGGAGAGAGGAGGATTTCAATTACAAAAATGGACAAGCAATAGAATGCACGTATTGGAAAAATTAAAGGCAAATTCTGGTAAGGATTTAGAACTTAAAACTAATACAGTAACTAAAATTTTGGGACTTACCTGGAACCGAAACACCGACGAATTTGATTATTCCGTGAGGATGTCATCTCCTGCGGCATCTGAAACAAAAAGAACGGTTATATCTGGAATATCACGGCTCTATGACCCGTTAGGGTGGATAGCACCGTGCATCATAACCTCGAAGGTCTTCATTCAAAAGCTATGGATTAGTGGCATAAGCTGGGATGATGAGCTGCCACCAGAACTCTTACGAGAGTGGAGATATTACAGAGCCGAGCTGGATAAACTAGTAGAGTTTCATATTCCTAGGTGGATAGGCAAAAGAGATGATGCTATTTCGATAGAGCTCCACGGGTTTGGCGATGCCTCAAATATAGCTTACGCGGCTGTAGTGTATTGTCGAGTTATCGATGCTAATAGGCAAATCCACTCACACCTCATAACCGCCAAAACGAAGGTAGCTCCCATTAAGCAAATATCCATTCCACGGTTAGAATTGTGTGGTTCAGTTTTAGTGGCAAGACTATTGGTCGAGGTGGCAGAAGTAATGAACATCCCAAAATCAAATATCCATGCTTGGACTGATTCGTCTGTCGTTTTGGCCTGGTTAAATGATCACCCAAGTCGTTGGAAAACTTACGTAGCCAACCGCACTTCGGAGATCCTTAGTCTATTAGATAATACACAATGGGCTCATGTCCAGTCTAAGGACAATCCAGCGGACATAGCATCGCGCGGAGTCTCTTCAGCTAATCTACTTAACGGTGATCTATGGAAGCGAGGACCAAGCTGGTTAACAAATGAACAAATAGAATATACTAAGCCTAGTGCAATACGCACTAACGAAGAAAAAAGGGTAGTTAAGGCCCACACTGTTAATCTCGTACCAAACTTTGAAATAATTTGGGGGGCACGGTTTTCATCGCTTAGACGGTTAGTGAGGGTTGTTGCGTACTGCAAAAGGTTTTTGCAATTGATAAGATGCCGTAAAGCAAAAAATAAAATTATACCATACCTGACGGTTGAAGAACTTCGTGAAGCCTTAGAAGTGTGTATCAGACAGAACCAATGGCAATGGTTTCATGCAGAGTTAGAAGCCCTAAAAAATAAGGTTCCATTAAACAAAATAAGTTCACTATATAAATTAAATGTATTTATTGATAAATGTGATATATTACGCATTGGAGGAAGATTGCGTTACTCTCAACTGGCTGATTATACAAAACACCCAGTTGTTATTCCTCATGATTCAAGTTTGGCCAAACTAATTGTGGCTGACGCTCATGAAAAGACTTTTCATGGAGGACAACAACTGGTACTTAATTTTATACGCACTAGGTATTGGATCAGTCGGGTAAAAAATATGGTTCGAGCTTATATTCGTAATTGTGTTCCCTGTTTGCGATATGCTGCAACCACCAATCAGCAGTTGATGGGAGAGCTGCCAGCTTGTAGGGTGACCCCAAGCAAGCCATTTCTTAACTCCGGTGTGGATTATGCGGGGCCCATTAATATGAGGGTATCTAAAGGTCGTGGACAGCGGTCGTATAAGGGATACATATGTTTATTTATTTGTATGGTCACACGCGCAGTACACATTGAAGCTGTTTCGGACTTAACAACTGAGGGCTTTTTAGCAGCTTTCAAGCGGTTTGTATCCAGACGTGGTCATTGTCGACATATTTGGAGCGACAATGGCACCAATTTTGTGGGCGCTGCCAAGGAGCTACAAACACTCCTCGGTCAAGAAAGCGCAATATTTAAAGAGATTGCAGCTGTTCTTGCAAACTCTCAAACCGAATGGCACTTCATCCCTCCCCACGCTCCAAATTTTGGTGGATTATGGGAAGCAGGGATAAAAAGTGTAAAGCTTCATTTAAAACGTGTCGTGGGTGACTCCACTCTGACGTTTGAAGAGCTGTCCACTGTCCTTTCTCAGATTGAGGCATGCCTAAATTCTAGGCCATTGTCTCAAATAAGTAGCGATCCTTTAACACCGGGCCATTTTTTAGTGGGCAATCCATTGGTAGTGGCACCTGATTACAATTATGAGCATGCCACAGTAAGTACTTTACGCAGATGGCAATTAGTACAACGTATGGTGCAGCACTTCTGGCGTAGATGGAATCAGGAATATTTAACACATTTCTTCCAAAGACATAAATGGAACGCTCGTATCCCTGATTTAAAAATAGGTAATATCGTATTAGTAAAAGAAGATAACTTACCTCCTGCTAAATGGTTATACGGTAGAATTATACAGCTGCACCTGGGAAAGGATAACTTGACGCGCGTTGTCACTGTTCGTTGTAAGGGTACTACGTTTAAACGGCCAATTTCAAAATTATGCTTGCTTCCTGTTACTGAATAAGTCACATGTTTATATACTATGTGCCAACACTTGTTTCGTAAATATAACGTGTTTTATATTGTGTTTATGTTAGGGATTTATTTTGTATGTTTTATTGCTCTTGCACTTGTTGTTTGAGTTTTGATGGTGTTAATTTAAGATAAATAGCGCTACAGTAATGCTCTTACTTGTATTTCGCGATTCTACATTGTTTCAGTAGATAATGTTTAGTTTGTATTGTAATTTTATATGAAGTTGAAACCATATCTGTACACCATGATGCAAATAATTTGTAATGAAGCCGTCCACTATTTAAAGCTTGTAATAATTATACAGTCCATTGTTCTTATTTCATAGTCTGAGTTTGTTCACGGTGGGCGGTCCTAAAAGGAAAATGTTCCTTTTGGTGGGCGGAATGTTCAGTATGTAATCGATCCTAACGCTATTCCACAAACTGAATAAATATTAAAGTAAAAGTTTACCTCTTACCTCGATAGATGGCGTTAGGATCGAGTTAGATCGCGATATGGTTTCGTTACACGGCCACCTATAAATACCTCGTGTAAATTTGCAATAAATTTGTCTCGCTCTGAGGTACTGCATTTTATTGAGTATCACTGGGTTCTCGGAACTTTGTACCGATATTGTACAAAAACTCTGCTCGCCCCTAGAAATAGGTGTATCGATTCTTATCTGCCAACTATACTTCAACGATATGTTGTTATTTTATTACCATAAATATAAATATTGCTACATTTCCACGAAAATATTCGGTGGTTTCTCTAGGGAGAAACCGTGAAGAATGATTAAAGTGTTCAAACTACACCTTTTACCGCGCCCTTACTTTCAAAATTTGGGATTCTAACCTCGCCATGTTCCAAATCGCAAATGATATATATTCAGCCGTCCACTCCGAGTTATAATTCCCAGTCTGCTCGTATTCTAACACTTTAGTCATATAATATTCTTTATACCTACGACATGGTTACGGTTCTAAATTTAAACATAGGCGATTATAAGTTGAGTTTATAATGTTTTCCTTGGAATAGATTTTAGCAGGGGTAGTTTTCACAGGGTGTTAACCATTACGGGAAGCTATTGGATGCGGCCGGCCCAATATCGGTCTGTGTAGAAAAGCTTGAGGCTTATGTCCAGCAGTGGACGTATGTTGGCTGAGATTATGAATAGGTTATCTTAAACGAAGTTTTAAGTGGATTTATTTGTGTACGAACTGTTAATTCTGAACTACTGCCGCATGAAAAGTGGCGAATATTATGGGCAGCGCAATGCTAGACAATTTTTTTTTTATTTTGGCTTTGTCTGAGTCCATTTTATAATAGCTCTATCATTTGAAGCTGCTCGTTTCTGAGACAGTACCTAACCGCTTATACCTTATGAAAACTAAAGGCAAGCTGAAATCTGGTACTTATCCTTTCAGACACAAACTTTTCTGCATTATCTTTTTTAAAGACCAACGTTTTTGTTGCGAGTAACACAAAGTATACCTGGACTTAGAACAATGATTAGTGGATCACAAACATAATTATTCTGTACGAGAATCCCGTGGGGAATCTACAGCATTCAGCGCGGCGACAGCGACGCGGCGATCGCTTATCCGCTACATCATTTGTACAGTCAAAATATTGGAGTCAGTCCTACGATTATGGCAATATTTTCGAATCAGCGTGTAGTACCTACGTACTACACGCTGATTCGAAAATATTGCCAAAATATACACATTGCTAAAACATTGTCTTGTGAACGATGGATTTTATTAGATATGGATTCTGTTAAATAATTATCTTTTATTACCACTTCAGTCATATTTTAACAGTTTAAACAATATAAAAACTACTTATGGACGCAATAAAGAAAGGGTTTCTTAATGAAAAGATCGCTCGTCATTCCGTGGATAGACAATGATATATTTTATTTATTACCTTAATATTTCACTTATTTTTATGCGGCCTCGGATAGCGGCAAAATATGGAACAGATGCTGGTAATGTTATACTGTTTCGACGAGATTGTATAGTTATTTCGGTGAGCTTGGTTTTGATGCGGTCAAATATAGGACAGAAGAAGTGTATTAAGAAGTAATCCTCGAACAGGCTTTTTAACGCAAAATTGGTATTTCCTTTTATTTGTTGTAGTATCATATATTTTTATTAATATATTAGTGATTTGTCCAAGAAGTGTTAACACATTTTATGGAAATAAATATCTTTGACTTTGAATTTAAATATTGCGGAGGGTATTGAAACAAATATAGAAAAAAAAGAGAAGCATTTGATCACATACATAATTTCTAATGTAGAGGAGCAATAGAAACAAAGAGAAAAAGATCGAGGAGTAAGTCTTCAGACTAACCGAAGAAAAAGGATATGTACATTTCTGCTTATACCCTTTGAGAAGAACAAGCGTGCTGTTTTATTACATTTTGTCAGAGTCAATTTAGCTTTATCTGAAGTCACTCTTTACTCGTTAAAATGGATTCGTTTCTTTTAGGAAAAGGAAGGATATTTGTGAATCTTCTCATTAAATGCTACTTATGGGTTACATAACTTAGGAAACGTTCCTTCCCGGATTTCGAGACGCCACATTCTTTTGTCACAAGCTATATTTATTAAGAAGGCCTTTATTTTGACATTTACTGATTAAGCTCAAACTTATCATTGAATAGTTAATAAACGAGAGTAAAACCACTAGGGACAGCTGTCCTTCGTGGTTTCGCGTGTTGCCGCTTCCTTGACTCGTAGCGTGAGTTGTATAGACTATGTTATTTCTGGTTAAACCATTACAAAGCTAGTCTAATGCTTAAAGAATTCTTGAAATCGGTTTAAGAGTTTATAGCTAAATATACTCGTAATTTAAAGAATACTGTTTATACTGTAAAAGATCTACAACATACTTAATAGATTATAGGAAGTACCAGTTACTCAAGTAGTTAACTGCTACGCTCCTGATCCGTGTCGCAATGCTTTGTTTTTGTCTTGTTTTATCCCAGGATGGTTGCCCCTGTGATTCACAATGGTGGAGTAACGGGCATAGAAGGTGTGACATGAAATAATTAAGACACAAAATTCCCCTTATAATAATAATAATATCAGCCCTGTATATAAACTGTACCACTGCTGGGCTTCATGTTAGTTTTCGAGAGGGTTAGGCCATAGTCTACCAGACTTGCCCAGCGTGGTTTGGTAGACTTCACACATCTTTGCGAATATTGTGGAGATCTCTCAGACATGCAGGTTTTTGGTTTCTACATCGTGAGAGTTAAAGCGAGCGATATTTAACTACTTAATACGCACATAACTTCAAGAAGTCAGAGCTTCGTATCTTAGGATCAAACTCGATACTCTCTGCATGGCAGTTCAATGGTCTTCCCCTAGGCTTTCACTGCATTTACATAATGTAATTTATAATCATTCTTGTTCTGATATGATTCACATTGGCATTTTAAATATTATGAAATCAAATTATCTAATAATTATTATTATTATTTATTGACGGAAAAATAAGATGCATTCAAAAACTACATCATACATATTACATCAACAGTGTTAAAGCATACCTACCTTAAATAATTTAAGCTTATATTAAAATTAATTATTAAACTACGTTAAATTATAGTGTATACAATATAAATGAAGTTCAAAAGGTTATGTTTAAGCCTTTTTTTTTTTTTTTTTTTTTTTTACGTGGGGGAATGCATTGACGCATACCTCTCCGCGGGGCGACGGAGAGGCTATGTCAGGCTCACCGGGGGAAAGATACCCCGGTAATACCGACTAAACCTACCACGGTGTTCCTCGACATAACCATAGACGGCGGGGCCGCGCGAATCGCTTTCACATGCAATCGCGACCCCGCCGAGGTTTCGGCCCGCCGTGTGAAACGGCAGGCCACTTCACAAAAAATACTTCCTCCACTGTCCCCCTGGGGGGGACAAAGACACGACACAGAGGCGTACATGGGAACACGCACGCCGCCTCTCGGACCTGGTGCTGAACGGATGGCGGGCAGACCCACAAAGCCCGCCATCCCCAGGTCAATCCTCAGGGTGGCTGGAGGTCATCTCGCGCCCTCCGGCGCCCGGTTCTGCGGTTGGGGAGAGGGTTTAAACGCTCCCTCTCCCGCTCCGCCGCCTCCTTGATGGAAATGACTTCCTCACAAAAGGAGGCGACGGCGTTCCACGACCTCTCACTCCGGACCATAGACTGAACTACGGCCGGAAGTGAGAGGGCAATCAGTCCGACAACTCACGGCGCTGCGATGCCCAGGCAGGGCAGTACGCCAAAGTGTGCAGCGCCGTGTCCTCAACAACGTCGCAGCAGTCGCCGCAGTGGTGACAACCGGGCGTATCTTGCCGGCGTATACGACACAGGAACTGGCCAAAACAACCGTGGCCAGTCATTACCTGTGTCAGCCGGAAGGTGAGGGCGCCATGCCGCCTCTCCAGCCACTCCTCAAAGACGGGACTAACCGCCACTGTCGTGGCGTGCCCGGCACTAGGGTGCACAAGTCGTTCCTTCCATTTCTCCACTACGACCTGGCGGAGCTCGGACCTTGCCGCCTCGAGAGCGGATGTTTAAGCCTGCCTGAACTAGGATAAACCTGTGTTTCAGGACATCACTTGACAATTTTATTTTACACTAGCGCATTGTTAATACAAATATTTACATATATATAATATGTAACGGGTATTAACGCGATCATGCGTGTTTACCTTTTTTTTGCTTGCCAAATATTTACAGTCTAAAGTACATCTACGGTTAAAGGTGTTTAGTAAGTAATATACAACTTTTAATTCACTATTAATATCATTTTAAGACTTCTACCAGTTTTTCTGGGTCTGTATAATTTAATTTTCTAGGTATTACATTAACATACTATACATAACTAATATTATATATATTTAATAATTTATTGAACTTGTTATATAAATACGGTCCTAAGAATCTTCTTCCTTAGCCTTTATTATTCCCAAGTCACTTGGGGTCGGCTTTTCTGGTCTAACCGGATTTGACTGGATATCAGTTTTTACACAGAGCGGCTGCCACCTGACCTCCGCAACCCGAAGGCTAACGATACCCTAAGGCTAGACCAGTGTCAGGATATTAGAGGGTACTGACTTTCCCAATAACGACTGCCATAGATGTTCATGGCAGCCGGGACCAACGGCTTAACGTGCTCTCCGAGGCACGGAGCAGGCGATAATTGTCAATCAATACGCACATAATTTCGAAAAGTCATATAACTTCCGAAAGTCAGAAGTGCGCGACGTGGGTTCGAATCCGAGACCCTCTGCCTTGCAGTCTGTTGGTCTCCCCACTGAGCTATCGCTGCTTCTTACATACATACGGTCCTAAGAATACGTAGAATTTATTGACAAATGCGTGTCTGGTTTGAGACTTTGTACAAACTAAGTCATTTCTTCTCTTATCTAAGACCGCGGTAAACGGGACTTCAGTGTGCTGTTTAAGTATAGTGTGCATAATAAATAATTAACGAATAGTTAGTACCTTGCAAGCTGTGTAAAGCTGATGTGTGGGAAACAAGAATGAGCGACGTGTGGCTACCTTACGAACAGTTCTTTGAGCTCGCTCTAGGGGCAAGAGAATTGATTTGACTGATATACTACTTTGCTGAATCCAGGGCTTCAATTTTTAACTACCGACAGCAGCGTTCGATTGACAGTAAAAACACTCAGACCACTGCCTGATTACTGGAGGGGTAGCACAGACCACGAATAACTAAAAAAAATCTAGTGTTAAAATAATAATAAAAGAAATATAGCAAAATCTAACATGATTATATTATGTAAAATAACCTTAAATAAGTGGAAAATACGATTGAATAAATTAATTAATTACTATTTTCAAACTTATTATGTTAGATTTAGGTACGTACTTCATTCATTGCAATTGGTATGACATGTTCTATTTTTTTTTAAAGTTATTAACGTATGGCTTATTTGATGTGATTTGATTCTTATTTAATTTTTATTAGACTTGAATTCAATTTATTTCATTTGTTTTGATTTTTATTTGACTTGCTTTGATTTAAATTTATTTTTTATGTGAATTTATTTATTAATTTGATTTTGTTTGTAAAGAGATATTTTTGTCAATACATAACACAAATTTAACTATATTGTCAAAACCACTATTCGACACAAATGTAAATTTGTTTATGAATAAATGAATAAATGTTAAAAATAATGTATACACAAATTATTTACAAGAAATATTAACTAAAGAGAAAAATAAAACAATAAAATTAAAAAGCGTCATAATATTCCTCCGCATCGTCATCAATTGGCATGTTAATTGTTGGTACCACCAGCTTGGGATCCAGTTATAAAAATAGTCAAACCCAAGAAGAAGCAAACCACAGCTAGACTTCATGATACTTTGAGCTCATTCTGCGTAAATAGAAACACCAATGATTAAATTATGTTCGGGTACTTTGAAATAACTACACTGGAACATTGAGACAACTGCCATCTTAGTCTCCCCGTGACCATGGCTGCTGAAAAGCAACCGAAACGTCGGAGAAAATGTAAAAATAAATTAAATCTAAATAGTTTTAATAATAATTTAATTAGCTTAAAAATTTGTAAAGTTTAATAGTAGTAGTAGTGTAACAATTTTTAAAATTTTGTAATAAAGTCAAATAAACAACGCGATAAAATCCGTATATAGCAGTTTAATTTTAATGAATAATATTCGCGTAAATAGAAGACAATATTATGTAAATTGTTTACATGTTCTATTTATTTCTAAATTATCTTAATGTATTTATTTTTAAAGTAATATATGACCTTACTTCTCCGTTACATTTCATGTTATTTTCTTAGTATGTAATTATAAAATTAATACACAAAGGTATTTTGTACATAAAAAATTACTATGACTTACTACTATTCTGTACTACATCTAACCAAATTATAGTTCACGCGATATAGACTTATTTTACCTACGACACGACACGTGTCACTAGCACGTGTATCTGAAGGTTCTTTTTTGCCTCTAACTCAACGTAAAAACTACACGTATTTCAATATTGATTCAGCATCGCTTCCTAACTTTGATAGCGAAGTTCAAGGTTACTCAGATAGAAATGCTTAGATGAAGACGTTTTGCAATTTATTTGACACTGAGACCTAAAATAGAGGTTAGGTAATGGCGTTCTTAATTTAATTTGCGTTCTTAGTTAATCTTCACGATTTGGGGTCCCTTGTCAAGTACCATTTTCTACCGAGCCTGGAAGCACTCCTGTGTCTTGGACGTTATGGATAGCGCAAGATATGCTACACAAGCGTTTTCCGTGATAGATCTGCACGTACATAGTGACTTCTATTAAAATACTAAATTTTGTCCGCGACTTCACTTGCCTAAATGTAGGTTAGGCTAGGTTACCAATACTTTCTTTTAAATGCGAAATTTCTTGTTGATTGGCCGATTAGTTAAGGCGTGAAAGCGTAACAATCAACCAAACAAATTTTAAATTTAGATAGATTTACAAGACCGATCGTTTTTCTTTATATTATCCGACTATGGATTTATGTTGCCTTAAATGGTGGATGAGCCATTTACGAGGCACATTTCCAGACGTGGTGTTACTGAGAATTCTTTAGTCTGTCAAGTTTAAGAATACCAGCCATCATTAAAATCTATTGAGTCTTGCCACTGGTGAAAGCCGCAGTTTGAAAGGTTAATAAAAAACACACTTAAAATTTGCGCGAACTGGCGATATGGCTGGCTTGTATTAGATTTTTATTTGTATTTCTTTGATTTTAATATCTTTTATAACATTCAAAACAGTAACATAATTTATGAAAATTTTAGACGAATACCTATCATGATTGAAATTATACTAATATATACAAATATCATGGTAAACATTTGCGTTTCCTTTCCGTTAAGTCATTAAGGCAGCGCATATTTTCGAGACCACCATTTTAGTCCCTTTTAGACTATAATGGTGGTTACCTCAGACTTGAAGAACCCACAGTTCACTACTGGACTCCATTTCAAAATATTGAGACGATCACTGTCATAGTCTAAGAGACACTAAAACGGTGGTCACAATTTTTAAGGAGTTTATTGCCATAGCTAATGAATCCTAAAATATACGCCGCATTGATGTCTTACATTATAGTTTCATCTGCCTAAGTCTCTACTGAATAACACTTCAAGACATTAAAACGTCCTCTAGTTTAGTCCCCACGACTATGACTGCTGGATCCCTCAAAATATCCACGGTCTCAACTTATCCGGGTCATACGATCTTTCAGCACGTAGAATCATAAATCCGTGAATTCTTCCTTAAGACGCGTTTGGAATAATTCATAGTAGAGTACAGATAAGTGCGTCTCCAAGTGCCAACTTTACTTGTAATGCTTTAAATAAATTGCCTGATCCCTGTTTGTGATATTCTTAAGGTTTTAGGGCTGTATTTACTTAGTTTGTTGGTAAAACACCATAAGGAATGGGATCACGTAACTGTTAATATTTGAGATTGTTATAGGATTCTAAATTATTGATGTTTTTAGTCTGATGATGTTTTTGGTTGACTCTTTCGTTGTGGTTAGTAAAATACCTGCATACTTTGTCTGTTACCCCAAATGATATCCACATCTCACCAGGTATGGTTGAAGATAGCACGTAAAAGCCGCGGAGCACATAGACATCTACTGGGTTACAGTCCGTGCTGCTAATGAGCTTTTCTTGACGGAAAATACCAATAAAACTTGGCCTGGCCCAAAATCAAACCCTCTCGGTCTCAGCATAAGATTCTTATTTGCCAAACTTAAGTGTTTATTTTTGATGGTACTAGGCTATTTACATGATACGCTCAGGAAACAATAGGCTATCTTAAAAGCTATGAATCGCTGTGCTTCCAGCGCAGAGAACTAAAATTGCTAATCCTTGCCGATGGCTCGGCATTAACTTAAAGAGTTTGGAAACCCTACTTACTGAAACAAAACACAAGTAGCTTGGTTTTTTTGTATGACCAAGAATTACCCGCGTGTAATAGCCCAGTTTAAACAAAATCACCTCTTAGGTTGGCAAGCCTTCAGATAGCCCAAGAATCCAGTTAATACCTTAGCTACGTAATCCGATGAGATGTAAAATCGAATAATAAACAACGCTTATTATTGCAAACGGTTATTATCAAACAATTTGGAGGCACTTTGTTGATTATTTAATATCAACTCAGCTGAACACAAACTGTTCATGTTGAACTATCAATAGTTCCTTTGTAACTTAGTTTCGAAGCATTCGTCTTGTTTACGTTTATGTAAACTATTCTGTACGTATGTATAATATACATGTTGTAATACTAAATCACATCTAATCCTAACTTGCTTGTGTACTATCTTACGAGTATTTATTTGGGCATGCTGCACAGTTCTAAGTCACAAATACGAATCTTTCCTTTTGATGAAGTATATAAAATATATAAATAAGAAATTATAATGTTGTAGTTTTAAATTGCGAAGAGCCGATATCTTTAATGCCGTGAAAATCAGATTTTAAAACAGATTTGGTAATATGACTACGCCGAAATAGTGAGGAATTGTAAGGCAAGGATAGTTTTCAATTATGTTATTTATTCTCAGTAATTGAAAAACCACAATAGTAACTAGCCTCAGTCCTTTATTGTAGTGAGAAGTTGTAGCTGTACTTGTTTTGTAACCATTGCCCAAGATTTTATAAAGTTGCTTATATTCTTAAATATATCTATTTAAAAGTTAATTTAAGTAAAACACATTTAATGACATTTAAAAACAGAATTCCCTTAATGACAACTATTAATATTAACTATAATGACGAAACTATTAGTTAGGTGGATACAACAAAATTTTTAGGACTTAATATAGATGGTAATCTAAATTGGAAAGCACATGCTGAGATCCTTTGCTCAAAACTGAGTACTCAATCATATGCGTTGTATATGCTCACAAAAAAACTTAACCAGGCCGCAGTACTGACAGCATATTATGGCAATATTGAAAGTATGTTAAGATACGGAATCATATTTTGGGGAAATTGTACAGAAAAAGAGCATATATTTATAGCACAAAAAAAGTGCATAAGGGCAATGTGCAAGCTGGATCAAATAGATAGCTGTCGACCGTGCTTCAGAAATCTAAGAATATTAACAGTACCGTGTCAGTATATGTATGAGCTGGTGTTATTTGTCAGATCTAATTTAACGATGTACAAAAATTATAAAAGCAAACGCCACAATTTTAAAGTTCACTGTCCTCAACACAAAAGTGCATTGATTACAAATAGTGTATTCTGCATGGCGCCACGAGTTTATAATCGCTTACCAAAAATGTTATTAAAAGTAGTAGTATCGATGTATTTAAACATAAAGTCAAACAATTACTCGTGGAAAAAGCCTATTATAGTGTAAACGAATTTATAAATGACATGCAATGTAATAATAATGAGAAATAACACATGGTATTATTTATTTATTGACTAGACATATTTTAATTTTTAATTATTGTTTGACATATAATATATTCTTAATTGACTTGTACCACAATAACATTGCCTGACATTTACTATTTTTAATAGAGTTATTATTGTATTTAATTTATTAATTTTATGTGATTATTAGTAATGT
Organism: Catocala fraxini; assembly: GCA_930367265.1. Lineage (NCBI taxonomy): Eukaryota > Metazoa > Arthropoda > Insecta > Lepidoptera > Erebidae > Catocala > Catocala fraxini. The sequence goes on along the minus strand of OV884049.1, from coordinate 13,595,823 downwards.
ACAATCATTAAAGTAAAATAACTTAAAAATTGCATGCTTTCAGGCGGATTATGGAGAGACTAATTTAATTGTATGTTATCTAAATTACCCATTTTCGCAATAAATGAGTCTGAGTTTGAGTTTGAGTATCTACCAACACGTTTATGTATTTATGTTTAATTATTTTTAGGGCAATTCTGTCAAATATTTTGTAAATCCCCTGTGGGACGAATCTAACCGGAAGCGTATATTGTGCCACAATTTTTCTTATTCTTCTTGTTAAACCATTCGCTTTAAATTAGTTTCAAAATGTGTTAAAGAACTTTTAAATATTGTCAATCTTTTTATTTTTGTTTTGATTAGGACTGAGCGGCAACTCATAAAAATGGACAACACTTCTTGATACACAACTTCTACAGGAAGACATTGTCGGCAAATAAATTTTAATGCGCATGTATGAGGCAGATCACATATTTAATTAAAATCTTAATCGATGGCCAGAAAATAACTTTTTTTAAGAAAATCTTAACTGATTCGTTTATTAGAGAAACGAGAAATGCTTTTATTTGCTGCGCCTTGCCAGTTTGTACTAGCTTGAGCATTTTATCCCTATAATTTATTTCGTCATAATTAACAACAAAACGAATCAAACGACGATTTTTGTATCCAAAGTTAAACAAAAAATAACAACATCCATATTATACACTAAAATTACAAATAAATTAAATTTGATATGCTTACATTAGAAATACCAGTTGAGATCCAAAATACTTGACTAGGTTGTCTTGTCTAAAGGTTTTCCCATGCGAAATACCTGTACAGCTTATAATGGGTGTAAATGTTGCCGACGTGTCATGAAACAATGATAGCCCAAGCATTCAACATCATAATCTTTCCGAGCTTACGACGGATGACAGAGTAAAAACCAGTTGGATATCTACAGATAGTCTTGGCGTGGAATAAACTCTTCATACGATCGATTCGGACTGTACTGTCTCTTTTTATCACGAATCTGTACGTCACCTGCAGTTTACATAGGAAAAAACGGCTGTTAGGAACATAAAGGTACAGTCATATACAGTCGATTGTAACGTCTTATATATTGGCAGTTTCTTCAATATTTATGTCTAGTTCTGACGAAGGGAACAACCCGCCGTTGCCGTTTATTTAGAGACGTTACGAATGCACTGGCTAACTCTCTCTTAACCTATTAAGTCGCAGCAGTACCCCGGCAGCCAGACATAATTAAAAACCAGTTCCAGGACTTGACAGGTTAAGGAAAAGACTGTAACTACGTTTCACACAATGAGTAAGAATTCCGAAGGCTCACATAACTCTCATATTTCTTACCTTTCAGTTCATCTTTTATCCTTTTTGCCTAGTGTCAACAAAGTGCGATTGATATCCATAGTATCGCAAGCAATCATAATTATGGTAACCGTTTACCATTAAGCTGCCTTTGTAATTGTGTGCTTGTTTGTTACTTTAGTTTTAATCAAGAAAACGTTTTATTTGGCATACAATGCATTGACTGCACGTATGCCGTAGTTTAAGTGGTCACCTCGCCACTGGTACAAAGCCGGGTGTTATGGGTTCGAATCCCACCGAGCCAAAAATGTGAGATCCACAATTAATAGTGGATCGGTGTCTGGGTGTTCTTTGTGTGTTGATGTTTGAATGTTTGTCAAGTCTTCCGCGATACAGGATTAATTCCTACGGTGGCAGCTGGTTTTATTAAAAAATAAGATAAATAAATAGCATGATATTTTGAAAGAGTTACATACATTTGTCCCACTTATGAGGGACCTAAACATGAGCTGACGTAATATCATTCAACATTACTACCTACCCCTTCGGGGATTGGAAGTTATGATGCCATGACACCAAAAGCTACAGTTCCCCATTCATCCGCATTCTCTAGTTAACGAGACATTTCTAACAATAAATATGTTTTTATTACAGAATAGTATATCTTGAAGTGTAAAACCGTCGCTAACAATGTTAGGCCTTTTGATAAATTATATAACAGAGGCTAAACTTGAGACCTTGTATACAGTAACAAGTTATTCACTTACTGTGTACTTAATTGATTAGCTTCAAGTTGCTTGTATTTATCTTGGCTGCTATTAGTTTTAAGATTAATTTGTGAGATAAACGTTACGAAAATATATTATAGTTATAGTTAAGCCATGTGTGAGTCTGATATTGTAATGTTCTTCTATGATACTTGTTGCAATTAGTGTCAGAACTAGGTGTGATATTAATTTTATTTTTGAAAAGACTACAGGCACTAGGAACAATTCCTGTGTCGCGGGGGACTTGACAAACATTTAAACAACAGACACAAAGAACACCCAGACTAGGAACAACCATTTGCAAATCACACAGCCCATTCATGCTCGACCGGGGAAGGACTACCCTCTCACAGAATATTGATGTGAAATACCAATATTCCTGTTGTGTTTCGTTTGGTGAGTGAGAGTGCCGAAGGCCCAATCACCCCCTTTTTCCCCATTCCCGCTCCTTCTCTTTCCCACTTGCTTTCCTAAAGGGTCGGCATCGCGCAAGTGATGCCTCTGGTGTTGCAGGCGTCCATAGGCTACGGTGACCACTTACCATCAGGTGTAGGCCGTATGCATGTTTGCAATACTAGTAGTATAAAAAAAAGAAACACTAAGTTGTGTCCCGTGTTGGATTTGAACCCACTACACTCGGCGCAGTGGCAGTGGCGAGGCGACCACTTAGACTACTACGCTATGTGCAGTCCGTTTTGGTATAGGTATGACAAGAAGGTACATATTACGCTTTGATATACTAGTTGGAGTAGGCAGAGGTATATTACATCCACATTTGAATAGTCAAATATTAAGTACCACGTTATTACGTAGTTCTTAATATTTGACCTATTCAAGGGTAAGCAGAGATATGTCTTTGCTTACCCTTTTCGCACATTATTCGCATCCAGCAGTGGACGATTTTTGGCTGAGATGATGATAATGATTATATTCTACCCGTTTTTGTAAAAGTATTGAGTATTCTCACATAGGCCTCCTCTAAGGTTTTCCACACAGACTGGTCTTGAGGCACCCGCATCCACCCGCTCTGTCATTGTATTACTGAACTGTGCATGCACACTAACAAGTGTACTCTCTAATCTCTTAATCTCATAGTCTGATGGAACAGCAATCCGATGACAGATCAGCTTAACAGTTTAAGTACTTTACGAGGCACAAAGGAGTGCAACATCGCCAACTTCTTAATCTTTCAAGTCTTAGGATACCAGACATAGTATAACATAGTTGGCGAAATGTTTGTTACATATAACGACCATTTCGCCAACTATGTTTATATGGTCTACGTTATATTGGATGAAAAAACCTAAAACAAAAGTGTCATTGAATCCAGGCTCGACCCTATAGTGAAACCCGGGACCTTGCGTCCGTAAGCGTTACCTGTGTGTCCTAAACCAGATGCACAGTTCAGTAATACAATAGGAAGTGACATCACAACGTATTTATCCAAAATCAACATCTCGATACGTTCAAATCGATATCAACAAAGCGTAGCATTCCGACATCACAATAACAGCTTCCGTTTCCGATAAAATCCTGCATGAACAGCATCACAATGCGGTTCCAATGTCGCGGTCAAATTGAAAAATCTGCCATTCCACAAAGAAACATTTCATTCATTTTTCAAAGGCATGAAGTAAGCGGTCTCCTCGGTGCTGCTGCTGTGCTGTGCTGTGCTCGGTGGTGCTGCTGATTGAATCCTACACAGGATACTTGTTTGTGTTTTCTTTTATTTTTACCTTTTGTTATGTCCCAGTGCTGGGATAAAGCCTCTCTCTTGGACTTCCAAACCACTTTCTGTTGTCTTAAAATGTATAAATGTTAAATGGTTTTATAAACCTACTCAGAAGTTATCTGAATATTCCAACAATATCCTAAAATAACGCATTAGGAAAGGCAATTTCTTTTAAAAAATTCTGGCAATATTTTTTTTAGATCGCAATTGTGTTAATTGTTTTTTTTCATACCACAGATTATACAACGAAACTGCAACATGAACATTTTATTACAAAGTATTCCTTACAAAAAAGAACTGCTTCATAAATAGTTCTGAGTCTGAGCGTTTTCACGATTGTTGTATCAATGCTTATAAAGTCACCCGCGACACAGATCATAATTAGCGCGTGGGAGACTACCTCAAGGAAAACACAATGCGTCCTATGGTAGTCAAATATGGCTTCATGTTTATACTTATTCAAAACATAAAAGAGATCCACAGATATCTCAAGCATTCTTAGTATTCCCTCCACCCTTGACCTCTCCACAACAATAATTACTCGCGAGTACTCTACACCCACTTTCAAGTTTCCTCAGAATTCCTACTGTATCGCCATTTCCTTATTTTATAAAGAAAAGGACATTTATTATCGTCTCCCCTTGAATTAGGTGCGAATACTTACTAAAATGTAAAAGTTTAAATACAATACAAATTGATGATGTCCGTTTGGAAGTAGCGGCCGATCTTGGTGTGAATCGCCGGGATAAAAATCCCGGCGATTCAATCGACATCAAGAATAAATACATTCGAATTATTATCAATGTTATCAATTAGTCGATTGATCGATTCGATAATGGCACATCGCTAATTAAAACCCAATCCTTATAAACACGTAACATTTTAAATTTGATCGCCTAAAATTCTTAAACGCGATTAAGTAAATAACCTTCCAACTTGGAAGGTTATTTACTTAATCGCGTTAAAAAAATATTGTTTTAAATGAATATTTTAAACAATATTTCCATTAGAAACACGTGGAAGTTATATTTGAATCCAATTAGGCTGTTTTCCGACAACGTTCCGCCTCATCTCCTTAACAGGAAACTCGCATTTTCAAAATATCTCAACAGAATACCAATGATTGAAACGCTACAAAATAATATTTCCAAAAAATTCTTGTTTATTTTTATTGGGGTTAGCGGTAAGTGTTAAAATTATATATATTTTTGGATTTTAGCTTTCTTTATGTGAAGTTTCTGTTTTCTATTTAATCTTTGCACGTGCACTTCATCACTATAAGAGCTTTTAAGTTTCGTCTTGTTAGTGATTGGATCAGCGACTGTTGCTGTCTCTCTTTTAAGTTTATTATCTGTAGTAATCTATTTAAGTAGTAGTGTAGTAGTAATACTTAAATAGAAGCATACCTTTTATGTTAGTCACATTTCCGTTGTTATTGAGACAGATGATTTGCTCGCTCTTTCTGCTCCTTTTTCCTTTCACCCTGTCCTTCGATCATGGTGGTCAAAATTGGGTTCTTGGGTTATAAATTAAAATAAAATGGAAGTAAGTGAAGACTGTATGTTAACTCAAATCTGAGAATAAGAATAGATAATCACCATACCATTTCGAGATAAAAACAGAATAACAAGGCTTTTCGCACTCCATCGGATCCAGGCCACAGATGAAGACTTAGAACCAATGACATAACGGAAGAAACATACCTAATTTTAATTCGCTACGGACTAACTCTTTGAGTTGTTACTTACAGCATAAAATAATTTACAAAAATCTCCACAGAACATTTTTTTTAAAACTTAGACCCGATCACGTCGTTACTAATGTAAAATACCTTTCAATTCCATAATTCGAAATCGAAAATTCAGTTTGAATATTCTTTAATACTTTAGCATTGTAATCAGGTTCACATTTATTTTTAGTATTTCTTATTAATAACTACTTATTTATTGAGTAATAAGTCTTAATTAATAGATTTAGTATAAAGTATATTTATAAATATTTGCCCAAAATAGTATTCACATAGGTATAATTACCTATCTCAAGTTTTTGTGGGCCTGGATACTGTTTTAGTCATAAATAAATTGACACTGTAATTATTATAAGTAAAAGTATTAGTAACAAGTTAAAGATAAGTTAGAAGATAACTTCTAACTTATCTTTAACTTGTTACTAATACTTTACTTCCAATCTGTAAATAAAATTAGCTCTAGAGTATAAACTCTTGAGCAAATTTTATTTACAGATTGGAAGTAATAGCTTAATTTGATCATAAAAATGACAGTTCAAAATAAACATATTACGTAAAAGTATAATAATTAAAATAAAAGTAAAATAATTTTTATTTAATTTTTTTCTCTATTGTACAAAAATAACTCTAAAATACAAAAACAATCTACTTATTAATATATGTATATTTTGAGCATGATTTTTAGGTACAGATTATATGTATATCTTTTACTAGCTGACCCGCGCAACTTAGTCTGTGTCACAGAAAGAAAGAAAAATCATCAAGAGTATTTTCCCCGTCTTTGCAACATTTTTCATAGATGCTCCGCTGTTATTGGTCGTAGCGTGATGTTGTACAGCATATAGCCTTCGTCGATAAATGGGCTAGCCAACACTAAAAGATATTGTCAGAAAGAAAGAAAAATCTTCTGTCCTTTTCTCTCTTCCTAAGATTAGTATTGCGTTCAATCAAACAAACAATCTCTTCACCTTTATAATATTAGTATATTATAAAGAAGAGATTATCATATCTAATGATCATGCGTAATTTTTAACTTATGTAATTTAAAGTAATAAAGGTAGAGCACACATACTTAATAAAACTGCAATATATCCAATTATAGCTACAAAATCATATCAGATATATAATATATGTCGGAGAGCCGATATTAGTTGGCTCTGCCATGACGAGAACTTTGAAATGAAACGTTGTAACGAATCTTCCGACTTGTATTTCTCGTAATCAATCACAATATGTATTACAATAGACTTAAACGATAGTTAGAACACAAACTGATTACTATTGGTAGCGCGGCAAATTTGACACAGGGCTGGCTATCTCAAAATTGGTCCGCTCCTCTATCGAAACAAACTAAACTATAATAAACGATAACTCGCCCACTTAAAGTTATTCAGATCCCGCCTTGGCATTGAACCAGCTACACTTTGCGCGGCGCAGTCAATGATGGTGCCATCTGTATACTCTAATTTTATGATAAGATTTAATTACACGCAGGTCTTTTTGTATTTTGAACTATTTAGATCTCTAGAATAACAACCAATGATGTTTGTAAATATAATTATATATTTTGGGAATGACTGCTCGATGGCGCAGCACGAGTATAATGCGATTGCTGAGCATGAAGTCTTAGGTTCGATTTCTGGGACGAGCAAGGTGACATGTCAATTCTCAGTAGCAGCAGAAACCATAGCTAGCGAAATGTGGCAGATATTAGCCAACTTCGTTGTATAAAAAATTAAGAAAAGATTTTTGCAATTAAGGAATAATTTAATGAAACGAATCTGTATATATTTACAAAATAAGTAATCTGTTTCTGTTTCTTTGCAGGTACGACGTAATCTCAAAATCAAATTAATACGAATCACGAAATGTAAGTAATTTACATTAAAAGGTTTTGAGAGGTCATAGCCGATCTGATAATGAATATTACCTGTAACTTTAAGTACATATGAGACAGTTAACAAAATGTATCTTAATAATGACTAACGGTCACCTAGTGGTCAAAATTCCACCATAATTGATTTAAATTTTAAGTTTGATCGTTATTAAGGTTTTATTGTCTATAACTTAACCCTTATAATCGCTTTTCATTTAGATTTTGCCAAATCTATACAGGTGAATCTACATATCTTTTCACTTAACTATACTCCTTCATTGACGATATTCCTAAGCTTGCTACTTTTTCTTTTTTTCTTTATTACATATAAATAAGGCATAGGTAAACATAGTTACAAAGAATTGTATGACTGTATAATGGAGTAACAAACATGTTTGCAAACTTTTGCATTTATAGAATTAGTACCAAGTGAGATTTACCGCTGCCAAACCTTTTTTTATGCAGAAGAGGCTATGGAGATGTACTTGCATGTATGACCACATATTTTTTGAATAAGTACGTATCTCACCTCTGTGCGTTTGTAAGGCAGGCAGGGACTACAGATTTTCACTTAGCTTATTCTGGCATAATTCTCTGGCTTTCTTAAGCAAGAACGTAGACTAGAAGAAAGTATTAAGTACTAGATCTATTTTTCATTGTAATATAAGTTTTATGTTGAAGTGTTTAATTGCTCTACTAATTAAAATTGTAATCGTTCTTAATTTTAACAGCAATATAGTCACATAATAGTCCAAAAATATATTAAATATTTGCTAGGTAATTATTAACTTAAACTTCATGTATGTCGCTGACTACAGTCATAATCTTCTTAAGCCGACAATATCTATATACATAGCTACGTACGTACACACATCTTAATGACACAGGCACTGCTGATGAAGTCTATTTTTGTCGAGACCACACAATACGTCATTACATAAAAATATTAATATTAAAGAGTTGTGTATCTTTGTAATAACGTAAAAATATGACTGTACTCGACGCAAGAACAAGATAACCGAACGCAGGGTTACATGCTCGAGTTACACAAGTCAAGTCTTACTAAAGTACTGACTTAAAACTCTCTGTAACTAAACGTGAATGATTAAAAAGAGTGACCATGAGTTTCTTGCCCGTTATTCTCATGAGCCCTACACCCTTGCTTTGCTGAACGTGGCAGTAAATGTAAATTCGCAGGAAAAAATAGTGTAAATTTGACATTCATAAGTGTTACCTTGTAACCTAATCTGAATAAATTTATTTTGATTTTGATTTTAAATTACCTACTTACTATGACTCTCACTAAGAATAACATTTAAATGAGTTTCAAAACGTGACTATATTTTGGGAAATCCTACAAAAAGAAAACATGTGTCTCCTCTATTTGTGTAGTTAGGACAGGTTAAAGGGAACGCTGACACCTTTGCCCCAATGCCTAGGCTGTCCATTAATCATGTCTTGTTTTCGTCCTAAATGGACGTTAGGGACGGTACCTAATAGTTTAGATCATTAATTTTATAATTTGGTTGTTTAACAAAGCACAAACTGAAATGATGAGTTTGCGTGTAGTGCTGTCAGTAATTAGGTGATCGTGGATCCGCGGATCATAAAAATCTTTGCAACGAATCATTCATCAAAAAAGATGTGACGTATGTTCGTATACTATCCTTAAAAATTGCTCAGCGTTTTAGTCAGCATAGTGAACCAGAATTTAAAAAAACAGTATTCATGTCATACTTAAAATGGACCGTATCTGAACGTCACCGTGACATGATCGTATACCCTTCGCTTCGCATGTTATAATAAATTATTATAATAATATTTGCCCAGTTTATAAGCTGTAGTGGTTCCGTCTCAGTATGAAAAGGGTAAGGCCATAGTCGTTGATACACACATAGACTCGCTAATGACTGTTTCCCAGAGAAACTAGCAGAGACTACGGATTGCCACATGTTACGGATCCTGACATATATCTCGTATCGCATTCACTCACATGGCAATCCTTTTACACGCATAGGCATCCTTACAATTTAATACTTGTACATAGACTCACGACTGAATATACACCAAGGGGTAGGTAGAGGTGCATGTATTACAACAACATTTCACAAGATCTTACATAAGGCTGGTTTATACTCGTCTATTTGTTACGTTTACATGGGGATATATCATGACCCTTTTCTCCTGCTGAGAATTTATTGATTGATACACTCAAAAACACTTTGCCAAAAACGGGCATCGAACCCGAGACCTCATGTTCGGTTGCTATTTTATGCTAAGGAACTAAAGGCAATTACAGACAATGTATGCTAAACAAAATTTTTTTTGGAAAATAGGCACAGGAAAAGAGGCCATCTGCCTCACGCTTTAAAAGTAATTTTAATGTTGTAAAAGATGTGTATTATAGCGTAGTATTTTGTAAAAATGATTGATTATATAATTTTACAATAAGACGTCATTATTATGGCATTACATATCATTATGATTCACCTCAGTTCTTTTAAATTAAACATAACTTGAGAATAATTAAGTTTGTCTTCTTTGGATTCTTATTTAAAAAGGTTTTATTAGATTTCACACAAATGACTGTAAAACAACGTGCTCAACGAGTGTAATCTTGATGATAATGCTAGGACGGAATCACGAAATAAGATTTTTTTTAACAATTTTGCCCTCACGCCTATATCCCCGAAAAGGTAGCAGAGGAGTGCGACAGCCCCATTTTGTTAGCAGTTATATTACCATCTACCGGGTAAGTTCCTGACTCCGTGCTGCTATGATAATAATATCAGCCAGCTCGTGCTCCTTTTCAATAAAAGATGGGTAAGACCATCTTCCACCAGTCCGCTAACCCAGTGCGGTTTGACAGATTTCCCATATCATATCTTCGAGAACATTATGAAGAACTCTCAGATATGCAGGTTTCCTCACAAAGCTTCGCTGTTCAAGCGAGCAATTATTATTAACTATTTAATAATTTCGCCTAGGATCTCTGCGTGGTAGCCCGACGGTCTCCCACATGGTAACTACTGCTTGTGAATATTAATTCTTAAAAATATAGTTAAGGATAAGAAGCCAAAAATGCATAAGCACAAACGTGCTTTCATAAATGGTCAAAGTAAATAGTGGACGTTATCTCGGGGGGCGGCCGTTCATTTTATTCGTAATGTTGTTTAAACTTTTTGATTAAATAGCTTTCGAGCTCACAGCGTTTAATTGAATATTTATACCCGCGAAATTTCAATATTTATATACTTTATGTGGCTCGTGTGGAGTTGAGTTCTGTGGCAAAAATAAGTTCGTTACGGGGTTTAAACGTTACATCAGTACCTCTTGTAAAAAGGAAAAATAGAAGATTAATTCCTAAAATTCGCTAGACATCATTAGGATCCAACGCTGGAATAGTTAGCCCCAAACTTGGCACGGTTTGTATTGCTCCTTTTTTTTAAGATCGCAAGCAATTTGAGTTACAAATTAGTAGTCTCCTTGTTAACACTCCAGCTGAATTAGAATACTTGTGTTAGTTATAGGTATGCATCGGTGCAATAGGTAGGATTTCAACACGTCACCGCAAGATTCATTGATTCTCGGCCTCGATCGCGTAGTGGTTAGTGTAACCGACTGCCACGCCTGAGGTCGCGGGTTCGATTCCCGCACAAGTCAAACATTTGTGTGCATGAACATAGATGTTTGTCTTGGTCTGGGTATTTCTATGTATAATATGTATGTATTTACAAAAAAAAAGTATATATGTATGTTTGTATATTGTCATTGTCTAGAACCCATAGTACAAACTCTGCTTAGTTTGGGCTAGATGGTGTTGTGTGTATGTGGTAGAATATTATTATTATTATTACTTGAACCATTTTTTCGAACTCTAAGATTTACGGCAATTCATTGCCGATTCTCACTTGTTTTATTCAAGACCGTAGTTGCCTCACCTAATGATCTACGTAAGAGTATCGTCAAGGCTTTCATGATGATGTGGAGAGTAAATTGGAACACACCATAATGTGGTGTACCATAGCGAATAAGTGGACACTGTGTATGTGTGTTATACATTTACATTTGTATGTGACGTTTTGTTTAAATCTAAGCAGGTAGTAAGAATCAGTAATCCCTATGGGAATGAGTTCTAGAATGTTCTAAAGGAAATGTTGCATACTAAAAGTATTTAATCCTAAATGTGAAAGATTGTGATGATATTTGTATAAGTGTTATTTAGTCACGAACAATATAAATTTGTCAACGAATAATATTAGCAGTGTTGTAATGCGTATCAATGTATCTTATAAAATATACTCATATAATATAATACTTATTCTGCCGCACTAATGTAATAAATACAAAAACGTGCAAGTCGGTCTTTCACACATCAACAAAAGAATGGATTGAAATATTTTTTGCTTAGACAGTTTATAAAAAATAGTAGCGATAGCTCAGTGGGGAGACCAATAGACTGCAATGCAGAGGGTCTCGGGTTCGAACCCACGTCGCGCACCTCTGACTTTCGGGAGTTATATGACTTTTCGAAATTATGTGCGTATTGATTGATAATTATCGCCTGCTCCGTGCCTCGGAGAGCACGTTAAGCCGTCGGTCCCGGCTGCCATGAACATCTATGGCAGTCGTTATTGAGAAAGTCAGTACCCTCTAATTTCCTGACACTAGTCTAGCCTTAGGGTATCGTTAGCCTTGGGGTTGCGGAGGTCAGGTGGCAGCCGCTCCGTGTAAAAACTGATATCCAGTCAAATCCGGTTAGACTAGAAAAGCCGACCCCAAGTGACTTGGGAATAATAAAGGCTAAGGAGAAGAAGGAGAAGACAGACAGACAAAAAGAGGCATAGAGCTTATAAGATACGATACGATACGATAGATTGATTCCGAAAATGATTACGATTTCTATGTGATAAGAAGTTAAACCGCAAGTAATAGCTAGTTACACATATAGTAAAATCTACCTATATATATATATACATAACATGAAAATCGATTCCCTAGTTTTGACGACAAGACACCGATCTCATCTCAAGCAAACAGATCCTATTTACTATCTACAGAACATAAGTAGCTTTAAGGTACCAATAGCCAAGAATCCTATCATTTGTAACAAGCCGATAAACCGTGAAAATCTCTTTCGTCCGTTCGTTGATTTTATACAAATATCCTCAAAAAGCCTTCGGCAGACGTCAAAAGAATCTTGCTCAGAAAAGGCGACTATAAAAACGTATAAATTTCAGTATATAAACGTATGAGTGGGTGTGTAATGTTCTGTTCGAAAATACTTACGTGTTTAAACGTTTACTATGTGGGTACTGTGAAGTTCAAGTACTTGCCTGGCCGAGACGAGTGTCGTAAAATGTTACGTGTTATTACCCAAAGATTGAGCGGAAGCGGGCGCGGATCAACTTGCCGGTTGTTTTAACCAAATTAGTTTGGCTTCCAGCCACAAAAGCAGTTTTTTTAGTGCTTAGGGAGAATTAACTATGTATGTATTTTCTATATTATGGTTTGTGCAATATTTTTGTGTTTCTTCTGGTCTAAGAATTCGGCTCGCTTTTTACCTGCATTGGATTGGTTTATATCTACTTCAAGATATAGTCCTAAAAACTCTGTTAGGATATTGTTTCATTGTCATTCATTTTATAAATTAGTTACTGTAAATAAAGTGTATTTATTTACACACTCGAATTAGTTCGGCGGATAAATAAGTGAATTCTTTTTGTGAATTGAAAATTCTATCGGAACATATTATGTGTTTTCCATTGTTCAGAGACATGAATTAATAATTACATCGACGCAACTAAAATAAAATAAATTAAAACTAGAACCTTATTAAATTAAATATAATTTCTAGTGCACGCTATACCGCAAGTATGACCAATATAATTACACCTAAATTACCAATTGAACAAACTCAAACACATTTCAGCTTTTAAACTAGAAGATTTTCCTCAACCATAAACTCTGGAAACTTTTCAGAACTTGGGGGTTACGTAAGAAAGAAACCTTTTTCACTTGTGTTGAACTTGTTATAATGATATAACAGTCTAATGAAATTGTAATTAAAAGAATTCGTAAGTAGCATTCGTTTTGCAGCGTAGCAAGCTACCTTTAGTTTGTGGAGTCTTGAGTTTCACTCTAACCGCGGTGTAAATGAAACAACGCAAAATTTTCTATAAATACGCTCTCAGCATGCCACCTTATTCTTACAAAATATGATAACGAACAGTTGAATAATCATATTTTTTTCTGATTTCAAAGATGTATAATTATGTCGGATCGAGAGCATCATTAACACCATCGAAAGACATGATGCGGGCGTACAGTAGGGTGATTGAGCAGAGAGAAACAACAAATGCACACTAATCACTTTTACTAACTTTACACAATAAATTAATACTACAGACTTGCAAACGAAATGAATAACAGTTCCTAGCGTGGAGGTCCGCACTCGACGACGGTTGAAGGGTCATTGTTGGACATAGCGCGCCCCTCCATTAAGTAGACTCTGTCGTAGCACGAAGTTAGCCGCGTGTTGACTTCACCGCAACAGTGCTGCCATCTCTTAACTCACGTGCCGCGTTTCGTTTACCAACCGTACTCATGACTGTCTCCGACATATATAAGTCTATATCGCAAAAAATGGCACTTAGGTAAAATAGCCTTTCAACCGTCGATAAGCTTTTAAGGTACTTTGATACGCTCCAGTTTTATATGGCACATCTGATAAAATAATGTCGACGCACATGCAATGTTGACCGGTGTTCAAAACGATTAAAGTCTTCATGTGTACATATTTGTAGAAACACTTATCGTCTGTCAATGTCATGTTTAAGCAATTTATTGACGCCCCTGCGATTCCACGACGGATCCTCTTTCAAAGGTACGATCCGTGGTAAGTCAGCTTAATTTAATAGTCCGAAATTGATTGAAGATTTTTAATTAGTACAATTTATATTACATCAAAGCTTACATCTTAATTATCCGTGTATTGTGCCTTTCAAACATCAAATAAATAATGAGACTAATTAGAATAATGTTAATTGTCGATTCAAAACATGTACCTATGCGTCGCCTGTTCTTTTGAAGAGTCAGCAAGGTACGCTGATAATACAAGCATTGATATTCTACGCTAACTGCTTAGCATCACGTAAGCCGTATACTCTGCAATACTATCTGAATGAGCGAGTATAAGTCATATTCTCTGTATTCTGATCACTTGTACCAAACCAAATAATTTTTCCGCTGCTTTTCATGCGTAGCGTTATAGTCATTGTACATAGAAATGGCAATAGCACCGAAGCATGGCCTACTTTTAAAATTTGGTCTAATCTTACAGTTTTAAGCCAGATTTTGTCTCGTTTATTTTGAACGCTTTATAAATTGTCAAGATTCTCTTGTAGTAGAATAAATGGGGAGGAAGTTTATTTTGAATTTAGTTATATTATTTTTTAAGTTCGTTATTTTGTGACAGTTTTAGTTTCTAAATGACTGCTTCATTGGTTTAACGTAAAAGTAATCGTTGGATCTAGGGTTTAAAGTAGTATTAAGGTTTCTAAGTAAAAATTATGGCACTGAGTTTAAAGGAGTTACACTGTTTCTGCCTCAGCGATTGTAAAGCTGATTGAAATTGATGTCAGTGGTTGGCAATACATAGAGTGGAATAGAAAGGTGCGCTTAAATTCAAGAACGTGTTGTAGTTGATGCCATTAATAAACCAAATCCTATATCTACATATTGTTACAGCCAGTGCCATCTCTCGGCACTATGGAGAAGCGCCCGGCCTTCTAATAATTTATTATAGCGCCATCTGTTGACGTCTTAGTAGAGAGAACGCTAGAACTTTCTCGTACTATTTACGCAAGGTATGGCACTTCTAGAAAATTCCAGATACGCTTTTAATCACGTATAAATGAAGCGCAAGTGCTTCGCCAAGGCAGTTTACAATTGAAAGCTGTCAAGTATTCATCGAAGCGAACGGGAGCGAAAATATCATAGAGTTTGAAGCAGTTATAGAGTGGAAAAGTGTAGTATAGTGTGTGTTGTGTTATAAATTAAGTTAGAATAAAACGTGTTTTAGTCGGTAATATTGTTTAAATTCCCTTGAACCCAGCACGTAGCAATATAAAAAAATAAGCATCAGTAATGCTGTAATGCTGAGATCTCGAGTTTGATACCCGGATCGATAGTATTCTAAACGAAAATGGAAAATTAACATTACAAAATCATTGACATACATTACAGATTCGCTAATTAACGAGAATGATAAAAAATAATACAAATGCATGTAAGTTTTAATATCCATATTTAATACGAGAAGCCAAACAAACTATTTTAAATAAAATAAATGTGGGGATTTCAATTTCATAGCGTCGAGAAATTAATAATAGGGTTTAAGTATGAAGTTGCCGTTGTATAGTAATAGATACTCATACTTTAAATTGACATAAAACCTTCATGGTGTGAGATTTTTGAGTAAAACTTTTTTCACATTTTTGCATCATTCCATTTTCGAAGTTCAAATGTTTTTTATTCAACTTATACGGGAAAGATGGATACTTCGAAAATCCGAGTCATTTTTAAATACGAGTTTTGACGCGGAACTAACGCGCCAGAAACGGCTCACAATATCAACGCTGCGTTTGGAAAGGAGACTGCTAATGAATGCACCGTGCGTTTTTGGTTTAAACGGTTTCGTAATGGAAACTTCGACTTGAAGAACGAAACACGTGGAAGACCGAGCCATGTGATGGAAGAAGAAAAAAAAAGAAGATAAATAATATGAAATATGAGCGCCTCATGATTTGACTGATCTGCAGAAAGAAATGCGTGTTGCCTTGTTGAATCGGTGCAGAAATGAAGGAATATTGGATCGAATTGTGACATGTGACGAAAAGTGGATTCTTTACGATAACCGTAAGCGAAAAATGCAATGGCTGACCCCAGGTCAAACGCTGCAACAGTGCCCTAAAGCAAAGCTTACCAATAAAAGGTAATAGTAACTGTTTGGTGGTCTCTTCATGGAGTCATTCACTATAGTTTTCTCAGGCTAGCTTTTTTATTTTTATTGTATTTATATGAATTATTGACATTACATTCAAATCTTACTTTGACATGACTTTAAAATGTATGCTTAATATTAGGACCTACGTATCACCGAAAAATTATTGATTTTAAACTTTTGTTGCTACTTATAATTATTATAAATTCTTTGCATGTCGGGTAAACCGGCGAAATATGTGAACATTTTTTATCATGTACAATTTGAACAACTTACTACCATGTTTCATGCAAATAAATAATCATTTCATTTTCAGGTCTGGTCAAGCAATAACAGCAGATGTTTACTGTGCCGAACTTGAAACAATGATGGTGAAACTGGCAGTGAAACAGCCTTGACTCGTGAATCGATCTTCACCATCATTGCTTCATGATAACGCAAGAACTCACACTGCACGAGAAACCGTTGTAACTGTACAGGAGCTGCAGTTAAAAACCATACGTCATTCTCTGTACTCGTCAGCCCTTCCTCCAACGGACTACCATTTTTTCGAGTACAATTTTCTACGTGATAAAAAAATTTCTTCCCAGGAGGCAGTACAAAATGCTTTCCCACAGTTTGTCGAATCTATATCTCCGGAATTCTATCGCAAAGGTATAAATGAACTTTCGTTTAGATGGCAGCAATGTATAGATAATGAGGGTAAATATTTCGATTAAATAAACATGGTACATCTTAGAAAAAACGAGTTTCAATTTTTCAGTACAAATCGGAAATTTAATACTTTAACTAATATTGTCTTCTATTTACGCGAATATTATTCATTGAAATTAAACTGCTATATACGAATTTTATTTTTTATTTTTTATGTTCAAATAAACAACGCGATAAAATCCGTATATAGCAGTTTAATTTCATTTAATACTTTAACCCCTAATATTTATGCAAAGCTAAAATTTAACGATATACGCCTTTTTTCTAAGTTAAGTGAAAAGGTGTGAAATGGTTTAAAATACATACGTACTTTACTTATAACACGAGGCAATATTAGGAGGCATTTTTGTTTAACTAGTTATTAAGCTGTCTGCCTCGTTCATCTTGTCTTGCATAAGAGTGTAGCTGTGCGTTTTTTATCATGTTTTATTTAAGAAAATGGCTGTCTTGTAGTGAAATTCGGTCAAGGCTATATTTTTTGGAGATTGCGTATAATCTGCGTAGGAGACATCGTGGTGTTCAAATGGATGCACAAAAGCATTTTGAATGCCTCCACTCTTACTCAGTAGAGTGAGTCGGTGAGTAAGATCAGCGGATAGAAACTAAACTAAAGGATGATCGGTCGAGTATTTAACACGTGAAAGCTTAACAAACAAACAAACAAACTCACATTCGCATTTATAATATTAGTTACGACTAGGATACACTAATTCAACTGATTTAATACACACGCCATCCAGCCGTAAATACCGAGTACATGAGTATCATTTACTAATTAAACACCAATATTTCTCACCCTTTATCATATAGTAAGGCCGGTAACCAAACTTCTTTCTTTCTTTCTTCTTTGAAACCATACCGTGATTCTGCCGAATAAAACTACGCCATCTCTTGGGGCGTTGTGTAAACTTTGTTGAATTTAGACATTGGTCTACATAGTATTTACCCAAAATGCTGCTACGCTTACTGCATATAGGTACTCATTAGTTCATTTAATATCTCATATCGAAGTAACTCATAAGCATCTATCAGAATGCTAGATAAGATATCAAGTAGGCCATAATCTGCGGTATTATGCATCTAAAATCAATGTTATCTGGGTCAACATTTATAATAATAATATCAGATCTGTATTAAACTGTCATACTGCTGGGCATGGGCCTCTTCCCAGTAAGAGAAGGGTTAGACCATAGCCCACCACGCTCAATGCGGGTTGCCAGACTTCACATATCTTCAAAAACATTATGGAGAACTCTCAGACATGCAGGTTTCCTCACGATGTTTTCCTTCACCGCTGAAGCAAGTGATAATTAACTAATTAATAGAGATATAACTTGCAAAAGTCAAAGATCTCTGCGTTGCTTGCCCTTTTGGTGTTTTGTTTATTTAAAATAATTTGTTTTTGTTTATTTAAATTAATAAAATTTAAATAAAGAATAACAGATCATATTCTCTAATGATAAACACATGAGAAATGGGGTTCATGTCAGGTCATTGTATTTCAAAATATCGGTTTGCGTGAAGTTTTCCTATTATGGGAATATTTACTTGAAAATTAATTATTTTCAAATTATTCATGTGCCAATATGTCGTTTTGTTTTTGTTCAAAATATACATGTTTGAGCTACTGATTTCCCTTGTGGAGTTTAAAAATTAAATTTCAGTCGAAATAACATAAACTACTGGCTTTGGAGAGAAATTGTATACTTGTCTATTGCTCATCGGAGAGTTCTTAAGAAAGCCTTGCGAATGATTACTTTTAATACTTATAAACTCTTATAAGCTAATCTTATGAAAATATAACTGCGTTCCACGATTTTGTTTGCGGTTAATTTATTAACCTGTCTTTCGACGACTTCTAAGTTTGAACCTAATTATTCAATGGTATCTAAAACTATATTGCGGTTTCATCAAACACAATATTGTGTTTACTTATTTCATTTACATAATAAATAATAATAAATTCTTTATTGCAACAAAAGGTTTATACATTTACAGTGTCAGCCCTGATTCCCAAACTAGCGTGAGCTGTATGTTGGGAAACAGTCCTTCCCAAAAACAAATTATACAAAATTGTTACAATAATACAAACATGACACATAGACTAGAGCAGACTTAAAAAATAAAATAAAAATAAGTAACTTTTTTGTTAGTTTACGAGTGAATTTAGTGGTGGTAGTATATGTGTGCATGTGTGTGTGTGCATGTGTGCGTGTGTGTGTCCATGTGCGTGTGTGTGTCCATGTGTGTGTCCGTGTCCATGTGTGTGTGTGTGTGTGTGTGTGTGTGTGTGTGTGTGTGTGTGTGTGTGTGTGTGTGTGTGTGTGTGTGTGTGTGTGTGTGTGTGTGTGTGTGTGTGTGTGGGGTGTGTGTGTGTGTGTGTGTGTGTAGGTGCACGCGTGTAAGTATATTTGTGTGCTTGCGTGTGTGTGTGTGCTTATGTTACGATTAGAAATAAGTTTTCCACATCCTTGTAGTCAAAATTCTTAAGCCAAAGTTTAATAGTGTCTTTGATTTTGTTTTAAAGACTTGGTTTTATGCGTTAGATTAAGTTTATTGTACAGTCTAGGTGCAATACTATTGTATTGTTGTTGGGCAAATTTGCTTTTGACACTTGGGACTGGACATTTGTCTATCCTTTTACCCGAGGGTTGTAGAAGAGGTACGGTATTCTTATGGTATTTACGAATACATTGATACACAAATAACTTTCGCACGCTTAGCACTTCTGCTTTCTCATACACTAAATGTGTAGGGTGACGAAATGGTAAGCAGAGGAGTACTTTAAGTAAAGCCCGTTGTGCTCTTTCAACCTCAATTAAATGTTTCTTGGCCGCTGAACCCCATGAACATATGCAGTAGGTGATTAAGCACTCAGCTAGCGCTTTGTACGTCTGTATCAACAGTTTTGTGTCAGGTATAAGTCTCAAGTCCTTAAAGATATAAATAAGTTTCCTTAACCTCCCACTAACCGTAGTTATATGCTTTTTCCAATTTAGTTTATCATCTATATTTACGCCTAAATATTTAATTTCATTTGTTCTTGATAACTGAGGACAATTACAACGTGCTGAAAACTCAACGTTTGATCGGTTACAGGGATAAGAGTGCAATCTTAGATTGAACGTTTTTGGAGATGAGGCCATAGTTTTACTAAAACAGACGTATTTAGTTTTATCCACATTAAGTGATAATAAACTATCTTCAAGCCATGCGGTAATATGAGACATGCCTTTTTCAGCTAACTGCTGTACATTTTCCCATGTGTTACTGTGAAATAATACTACAGTGTCATCGGCAAACATTTGTATCTCAGCACCTTGAATTTTATATTTACACAGGTCATTGACATAAGCCAAAAACAGCGTCGGACCCAAGGTACTGCCTTGTGGCACGCCATACGTCCCTAAACAGTAGTTACTGAGGTGGTTTTCAACTCTAACGCACTGCTTTCGTTCTGTAAGATAATCCCCTAACCACAAAAGTGCGTTTCCCCTAATCTCTAGATTTTCTAGGCGGGTCAAAAGAATTGGAATAGAAACAGTATCGAACGCCTTTTGTAAATCAAGGAATACGCCTACACATTTGTCACCCCTGTCAACGTACGACGTAATATTAGACGTAATTTGTAAGACAGCATCATCGGAGGAGTGGTTGGCCCGAAAACCGTATTGATTCTTTCCCAGAAGTTTATTGCTTTCTATATAATTAACTAAACGTTTGTTCATAATTTTCTCAATTACTTTAGAAATAGTGCTTAAAAGTGAAATTGGCCTATAATTTGTCGGGAGAGATCTGTCGCCTGATTTGTAAATAGGACAGATAATAGCAGTTTTGAATATTTTAGGAAAAATGCCCTGTTCGAAACTTAGATTGGTCAAGTAGGATATAGGTTTAGCAAGATAGTGAAGTAATATTGTCTTCTATTTACGCGAATATTATTCATTGAAATTAAACTACTATATACGGATTTTATCGCGTTGTTTATTTGACACTTTATTACAAAATTTTGAAAATTGTTACACTACTACTACTATTAAACTTTACTAATTTTTAAGCTAATTAAATTATTATTAAACTATTTAGATTTAATTTATTTTTATTTTTATTTTACACTTTCCCCGACGTTTCGGTTGCTTTTCAGCAGCCATGGTCACGGGGAGACTAAGATGGCAGTTGTCTCAATGTTCCAGTGTAGTTATTTCAAAGTACCCGAACATAATTTAATCATTGGTGTTTCTATTTACGCAGAATGAGCTCAAAGTATCATGAAGTCTAGCTGTGGTTTGCTTCTTCTTGGGTTTGACTATTTTTATTACTGGATCCCAAGTTTATTTCATTACTTATTATTTCATTTAGTTTAGTTTGAATAGGCTAGTTCATAATCAAAATATATTTATTCATTTAGGTCATAAAGTAACACTTTTGAGCGTCTAGGTAGTAACCTAGACGCTCAAAAGTGTTACTTTATGACCTAAATGAATAAATATATTTTGATTATGAACTTACAGTATAGTGTAGTAACACTATACTATGAATTTACGTTTAGATGTAACTGTTGCCACGATCAGCATTGGTTCTATTAAATGCAAAATATTATAAAAAAGATGAAATCATACAAAGGATTGTAAAGTTTACCGTACAAATGAGATACCTCACAACAGATTTTAATATGGAATATAGTTAAAAAAAAAAATTGGATTTTTTGGGATATTGAAATTGGAATTTTTGAAATTGGGATTTTTCAGCAACACCTTCATTTCCTATTTATATTGTAACTAGATGTTGCCCGCAATTACGCTCGCGTAGATTTCGTCAGTAAATTTCTATCCCCGGGAACGATTTATTTTTATGAATAATAATAATATTCTACCACATACACACAACACCATCTAGCCCAAACTAAGCAGAGCTTGTACTATGGGTACTAGAGAATGGATAAACATACATATACTTTTTTTTTTGTTAATACATACATATATATATATATAGGAATTGCCGTAGGCGCTGATGTGTCCTGTGTTAGGCACAGCTAGGTGGATCCATAATCTAGTTACAGTTCTGGCAATACACTCACCATTTGAGGTAGCGTGGTGGCACAACATAGTACGTTTAGTTGGTAAGATCCGTGGTTTCCTCCAGGTTAACCCGACATGCCCTCGACGCCCCACTTTTACTGCGGAAATTTGTGTAAATGCATAATCCCACGTTAAAAAACAAGGTAGATCATATTACCTTACTTAGTACACGTATTGACCCTTGTACACTGATCTAAACGTTACATATTACATTAATATTTGTATTCCTCTTGCCAGTACCTTTATGAAGCCAAGTTATCAATTTTCCTAGAATATACAAAATAAAAATCGTTCTGGAATGTCTTCAACTCATCATAGTCATTGCTTCTAAAATTGCCTCTTTCTAGAATGCCCAAATATAAATTATAGTACCAAATTACAACACGAGGCGTCAGAAGCAACGTGAACCGTCTTTGCTACACAGTGAAGCGAAGCGTTCACTTTGCTTCGGGAAGTTTCAACCACAATCATCATTAGCCCGCGCTATTTAATTTTTAATTTGTTTAAGTCCCTTTTAACCGTTAATTTATTACTTCGCAGAATTAATTGCTTGTGACATTTTTGTTTGTTAGTATTTTGTTTTAGGTTTTTAGGGAGGTTTTATTTACATAGTCTATAGGGGTTGTTGTTACAATCTTTAATAATTTAGCTATAACTCGGGCCAACAATTACGTCTGGATAGTGTTGCTATAGTAAGAAAGTTAAGAATTTCTAATTGAATATACTTTAAACAATATTTCAGTGTTATATTAGTCAGTAAAATTTACTTATATATAAAGATTCATGGAAAGTAATAGTTTGTATACAACCTTTCCTGGCCTAAAAATACAAACTAAAATACTTATTTTTAAGTGCTCTTATGTTTTCTAATAAGCTCTTGTCGGCAAAGTAATTACGTTCCCACTCGTCTACTCGCCTACTTCTTGACTTATTGGTAAAATACTATCATCGTCTTCTCCTTGATTGGTTGCCACACACTTTTTCTGAACCTACCCTTTCTCTCATATTTTCTATTCAAAATATTGCCCTGTAATTTGAACACATATTGTGTCTGCTCGCCGGTGTGTCGTTGAGATTGCTTATTATTTGATAAAAATATGTTTTATTTTCAGCAACGTGCGTAGCGTCTTTATTATTATAAACTGCACTATTTTCAGAACACACGCAAAAGTAAAATCAAGTTGTACTAAAATGAAACATTCCTAAAGTAACAAGCAAAGAAATTTCAAAGTTATTTAAACTGAATGTTCGCGTTGTCGATTTTCATTTACGTCAGGCAACCTCCGTTAAATTGTTACCAGCCCATAAAATACAAGCCGCCATGACACCGAAAAAAGGGAAAATAAAAATCCAATTGTATTTATTTTAAATTTTCATAACAAGTGCAATAATTTGAAATAATGAAAGCGGAGGTGTTGCGAAACCTGCGCAATTTAATTTCAAGAAAATAAAGTCGTGGAAATTGGGTTAGCAACTTGGTGCCTTATGGTTTAATAAGATGAGGTTTTAAAACTTTAGATGGCCGACACAGACGGAGGAATAAAGACTTTTGGTGTTCGCCTTACATGCTGTTGGTATTGTTGGTAGTTCTAGAGATTGAATTAAATTACCATTTTAAAGACTTTTAGTAACATTTTTTGCATTTCGCAAGGTGTGTCAGAGTACTGGAATCTCACATACATAGTGATACGCCTATATCCCACAGAGATAGGCAGAGGTGTATTACATCCACTTTTTGTTAGCTATGTTGAGATAAACAAAGCCATTTTTTTGATCAGTTGTGAAAATGTATTATAATACAATATTCTTATTTAACAGAAGTGTATTTGATTTAAAAAAAAACAGAGACACCGTCTACCGACAAGGAATTTATTTAAATTACAAAATATGAATCACACAATTCCAATCAACTGTTATACAGAAATATTTTATAGCCACGATCTGATACGCGTCCGTTACCACCGAGCGCCCGAGCAAAAAAGTGACGAGAGGAATGAATATGAGCGTTCAACACGAACGATCCCCTCCACTTGCGGCGTCATCGCGGTCACGTGACGTCCCCGCCTTATCAGACGATAAATCCTCTAAGACGGCCGTTCCTGACTGCTGAACGACCTCGTCAGCTTGGCATCCTGGTGTAGATTGGTCATCTGTCTGGTTCTTGTCAGATTGATTCCCCACTGGTATGTTGCGCACCCGGTCTTCACTAGTTAGTTCATCATAAATTGAATCGTTATCTAAAACATACCAAGAAACAAAAAGTTAGTTAAATATTCTGAATGTTTAAACTATAGCTACCCATTGCGGCACAACCCCTAGCCTTTTTAGAAGCAATCATGCCTAAACAGGTAGCAGTCTGTGAATTGCATCGCCAATGAAAGAGTTCCGGACCTCAATCACCACCGAAACAACACAAACACCGCCTGGCGACAACTTTCGGGTTCCTGAGAGCAGCCACAATGTCGAGGCTATAAACAACTGCAACAATGTCAGGGCATAACGTAGCCGCAATGTCGGAGCTATAAAAAACTGCCACAATGTCGGGGCATAACGTAGCCGCAATGTCGGGGCTATAGACAACTGCCACAATGTCGGGGCATAACGTAGCCACAATGTCGGGGCTATAAACAACTGCCACAATGTCGGGGCATAACGTAGCCACAATGTCGGGGCTATAAACAACTGCCACAATGTCGGGGCATAACGTAGCCGCAATGTCGGGGCTATAGACAACTGCCACAATGTCGGGGCATAACGTAGCCACAATGTCGGGGCTATGAGCAGTAAGCTGCCACAATGTCGGGGCTGCTTGACATACTCACCATTACTGAAAAACACTTCACAGGCCTCCGGGGTCCACTCGCCACGCCATTGAACCATATGTTCCGCGGCGGTCTGGGTCTTCTTCCCGTACGAGCTGGCCAGTAGCTCAAGCTCGTATCAGTGATGTGGTAGCACTCGCACGACCTTGTAGGGGCCACGCATACCGGAGTCCAGCTTACCAGTACTCTGTGAGCCTTTGCTGACAAACACAAAACTACCAACAGCAAATGTACGTGGCTGTCGACGGCGTTCATTAACATAAGCGTCTTGTTGGTGCTGATTTGCAGCAAGCAGCTCAGATGCTCTTTGTCTCCTTAGCGTTAGGAGAGCTTCCCTATTGGGATGAGAATTGTCTAGAGCAACATCTCGCACGAGGGATCTTAGAACTGGAGTGGTACCCTCAACACCAGTAAGCAGCTGCAAAGGAGAAGTGCGTGTGGTTGCCTGCTTAGTAATATTCAAAGTTAGTTGTATCTTCCATATTGTGTCGGACTACTGGGCACCCTTATTGTGTACTTCTACTCGCAACATATTGAGGACCGTCCGACAGTATCGCTCGACTTGTCCGTTCTCACGGTGCATCTCCGGCGTGATAAAGTGTATATCACAGCCTAACTCCGTAACCCAATCCTGGAATGACCTGCTTTCGAACATTCGGCCACGGTCACAAATAATTGTGGACGGAGTACCAAACAGAGAGATGGCATTCGAAAATACGCGCTTCAATTCAGCAGTATCTTGTCTGTATAAAGCGTACAACAGACAGAACTTTGAAAAAGAGTCTACTACTAAGAGTATGTACCGAAAGCCATTTGACTCTGTTAGGGGACCAAGCGCATCCGTGTGAATAACTAAAAAAGGTACATCCGGTTTTGTCCAAGATTCTATGGGTTGGCTAGGAGTTCGAGGCACCTTCTTATGCGACAAACAAACTATACAGTGGCCGATGTATTTCTTGATAAAAGGCCTCAATCCGGGGAACCAAAAGTGACGCAAGATAAGCTCCGTAGTTTTATCTATTCCTATGTGGTCGTGATCGTCGTGAAAGACTCTCAATAAACTAAGTCTGTGTCCCTTAGGAATAAAACAAAGGAGACGGGAATCTTCACCTGTAGGACTAAACTTGTAGTATAATAAATCGTTCTTTATAAAGAACCGTGAAGAATCTAATTGGCCCTCTCTCAACCTTTGCATCAAGGATTGTGTTTCTGAATCTGCAGTTTGAGCAATCCTAGCCCAATTTCGCGGATTCTGAATTTGAAGAACAGTAGCGGGCTGTCGGCTTAAAAAATCTGCGTGTTGCATAAGGCAACCCTTTCGGTATTCTAACGTAAACTGGAAGTCCTGCATGTAAATCCACCAGCGGGCCACGCGTGGTAGCAGGTCCTTTTTACGTTCGGTCAATTTTAATGAATTGCAATCCGTCACTATTTTAAACTGTATACCAATTAAATAGTGACGAAAATGTTGTAATGCGCGCACAATTGCCAAGGTCTCCAGCTCATAGCTATGGTAACGTGACTCGGCACCCTGTGTAGATTTACTAAAATAGCCGACAACTCGCTTCCGCTTATCCTCATGCTCCTGCATCAAAATAGCACCATAACCGATCGCACTGGCATCGGTGTGAAGCTCAGTAGACAAATTAGGATTGAAAATCGCTAAGACGGGTTCTTCAGTAAGGCTTTTGATGATATAATCGCGTGCTACATTTTGTTCTGCACCCCATACGAAGGGTTCGCCCCTTCTAAGCAACTTAGCAATACAAGCAGTTTTAGCGGCGTATCCAGCAATATACCTCCGAAAATAGCCTGCCAATCCCAAGAACTGACGAACTTGTCTTACATTAGATGGTTTTGGTGACTTAACTAAGGCTTCAGTCTTACTCGGACTCGGCCGTACCTGACCATGTCCAATAAGCCGACCCAGGTATTCAAGCTCGGTAGCCACAAACTTACATTTTTTTAAGTTTACTGAAAATCCCGCATCCCTGAGCGTTTTTATGACCTCACGCAAAGTTGCCAAACCATCGCTGACAGAATCTGACATGATCAATACGTCATCTATGTAGATCAATACTTTGCCAGTATCCATGAGGTGCTTCAGAGTCTTTGACATGATTCTCTGGTAAACGATTGGAGCATTAGCGAGCCCATAAGGCATCTTCAAATATTCATAGTGCCCTTCAGGCGTTACAAAAGCTGTTTTACCAATAGAATCATCATCCTTCATCGGCACCTGATGGAATCCCGTTGCCATATCAAGGCTGGTGAAGTACTTGAAACTGCCCAACCTGTCAACATGGTCGTCTATCAATGGTAACGGAAATCGCTCTTTAATAGTGATGGCGTTTAAGGCTCGGTAATCGACGCACATCCTGTCAGCCCCATCCTTTTTCTTAACGAGGATGACAGGACTCGCGTAATCTGACTGTGACTCGCGAATCACTCCTTTATTCAATAAATCGTTAACTATATCACGAACGCGACGTTTTTCATCTGCGGAGATTTTATAAGGTCGATAGTTAATTGGAACGTTACTGTTAAGTTTTATTTCCATACTCCCCGTCCGTACTGTAGAGGACGCCGTTTCAATGGTAAACATGTCAGAGAATTCTTTTAACAAAATCAGCAAGCATTCTTTTTCATCACCAACTAGAGGCGATTTTATATCGACGAACTTAACAGTTGAGACGTTATTTATATGTGGAATCCTTATCAAACGTTGAGAGTTATTCGTTCGAATATATGTCACTCCACTACGATTTAAAACATCAGTGCCAATTAAAATAGGAGCCTGAATGCAATCAGGAGAAACAACATACAGATCGACCTCTAGAGACAGTTCAGGCAATTCAATTATAGTGTTTACGTATGAAATAGATTCTATATCCTGACTTCCAATACCTCGCATACGGCGGTAGGTAGGAATTTTATTTAAATTAAAATGCTTTAAGATTGAATCACATATAAGTGAAATATCAGAACCAGAATCAACTAAGACCTCAACAGGTTTGTTCTGAACAACTGCAGGTATCACATTGTTTTGTCTGGAGGACACTCTGAGCAAAAATTTACGTTACTTGAAATATTTTGATTTTGTGACTTTGATTCTACTCGTTCTTTAAGAAAACAAGTATCAACAGAATGCCCATTCCTTTTACAAAAAGTACAAGTTTTAGCAGGCTTAAAATTTGATTTTATTGTTTGTGGATTGGAGCCTGACGGGTCCTGTCCCAATCGTGAGTTTACTGAGCGCATATCAGTCTTCATTGGCTTCTTTGGGCAATGAATCTGCTTATGACCTAAGTTTCCGCATGTAAAGCAGGCCAATCGATCATACTGCATATTGGCCCTACGTTTGCGCGGATCAGAGGTATGGGCGTTTGATGTACGGACAGGATTGTTGTTACCGATAGGTGCACTTTTAGGCTTTAGGTATACCGACAAAAATCTTTTGACTGTAGCTTAGCGTTGGTTGTCGCGGCCTTAACTTGGGGATCGGATATGCCACGAATCACTATAGCGGTTTTTAACTCGTCTGAAAGCCCCTTAACTATGTTCAATCGCAATAGGGACTTTCGAGCATATTCTGCGTACGTGGTGAATTTATTTGAATTTGTACTCATGACATCATATAGCACAGTGGCCATATCAACCTCGCGCGGACACAACGACCGAAACTCAACTTTAAAGTTCGTACATGTTCGGTCATTGGTCACCCAGTCGTTAAGCCACGTTTTAGCATCACCACGCAAGCAGCTACCAATGCGTCCCAGACATTCCCGATCGTCCCAATTATTTAACACGCGGCCTTTATCTACCTTCGCACACCACACGTCAAAGTCATGCACACTAGGATCGAAATTAGAAATATAGTAATGTTTAGATCTTACTTGAATTAACGATGAAAGTGCACCTACAATCCTGTCCGTAGTATCGGCATCTCGCAACACCTTGACGGTTGCGGTCCCATCCGTAGCAGTTGCCTCCATACTGGTGACCGGTATATCGGTGGCCACCGAAGCTGGTAACGGTGTGCAGCATACAGCGCTCGGATGCGACGGTAGGCGGGTAGAACTTTGTATCGTCTTTGGCAGCAATCGTTCCTCTATGGCATCTAATCTATCGAGTATTTTATCTAAAGGGATACGTCGAGGGCTGTCCCGACGCCCATAAGAACTATCGCGACGCCTGCGTGGACTTTCATAATTCTCAGATCTATCACGTCGCCTAGAGGATTTACTACGCGTGTCGCGATAACGATCTTGATGCCCGGTATGAACATAACGACGGCTATGCGAATCATTACAGTGATTGCGAGAACTACGCTTAGGTGGATTTTCGCGCGGAGTGCATTCGCGACCCGACATAATTGTACGAACGTGCTGGATAAATTATTCAGTTACCTACGCACAAACTAAAATGCCGTACAAACTAAACGAGATGATTAACACCAACAATAAAATGAAATACTTAGCTCACTCACTCTTTGAAATACAAACGAACACTATTTACCGTTAACAAGATGGCGAACGAATAAAGTCGCGTGATTTTAAACCTATCCCACTTCTGATCTTATTTAACAGAAGTGTATTTGATTAAAAAAAACAAAGACACCGTCTACCGACAAGGAATTTATTTAAATTACAAAATATGAATCACACAATTCCAATCAACTGTTATACAGAAATATTTTATAGCCACGATCTGATACGCGTCCGTTACCACCGAGCGCCCGAGCAAAAAAGTGACGAGAGGAATGAATATGAGCGTTCAACACGAACGATCCCCTCCACTTGCGGCGTCATCGCGGTCACGTGACGTCCCCGCCTTATCAGACGATAAATCCTCTAAGAATATTATAAATATTTTGTACAGATTATTTGTTTATAGATAAGTAATAAAACAATAAACATCTTAGACTTTGACTTAGACACAGTACCTATAACCCAAAAGAGGTAAGCAGAGATAATCTACATTGACATTTCGCCAGTTATGGTTTCAAAAACTCAGTTGGACGAATCTATGGGTGAATACCCGGCACAGGCAGAATTTCTTGTCAGTTAAAATGCAACAGCCAGTTTCAGCTCTTGGAAAAATTAACGCCCTTTTTTTCCCTTCTCGCCTTCAATCATTGATGTGACAATAACATCAAAATATAAAGTAAATGAATAGTCTCACACCAACCTTACTAAAATTAGATGCAGTTAAAACTCTACTGAGTTATAAATACAAGTAAAGGTAAGTTTAAACCTGAGCATGGTGCATTGAAGCGTTTCAACACGACTTTTGTTGTTTGTAAGGTGGCTTAGTCCAGACGATTCCTACCTGGATTTGACGTTAAGTATTTTTATACAAGCCTACTATGATATACTTTACTAATATATAACAACTTTTTCTGGACGTACCTAAGGTCATATTTATAACTGACCTCACGTTGGTAATTTGCGATTAATAGCTTGATTTCATGTGATTTTTATATTCTAAAAAGACATCTCACGCAGGATTATCGCTCGTGTCGCAAGAGACTTTACAAACATTCTGTCAACGAACATAGAGAACACATGTGATTGCTGTGCATGAAGATTTGAGTTCGATTCTCAGTTCAACAATTGGGATTTTCCAGACAAATAACTTTCTGTATGTGGCACAATGCTCGGGAAACGCGGTAGTTTCGGCCCCCCTTACGTGTGTCCTAAACCCACAGCCGGCGAAACGCAGGTGTAATACACGGATGCACCTCTGTCTACCTCTTTGGGATATAAGCGTAAAACTAAGTATATGTACGCCTTTATATACATTTTTATATAAATTTAAAAATACTTTTATATAACCTATATTTACAAATGTACTAAAAAAGATAACATAATTAACATAATTACAAAAACACAAATAATTATAATACTAAATATTTACAAAAATGGTTTAGGCATCGTAGAATTCTTCAGCATTGCTGTCAACTGGTAACGTGCCCAGAAGACTGTCAAATAATATATGTTAATATATAAAAATGTATTAACATGACATTTGACCGCAATGTTTAAGTGGTTGCCTCACTACCGCCACTGCACCGAATGTTGTGGGTTCGATCCTCACATTGGAAAAAAAGTCGTGTGATCCTTAAATAGTTGTTACGAGTCTGAGATTCTTTGTGTCCATTGTTCCAATGCTTGTAAAGTAGCAAGCAACACAGAAATAATTCCTAGAGCGGGACATGTCTTTCAGAAATAAAAATAAATGTATTCTAAACAAGAAGGCAACACAAATATCAAACACATTGACATGATCGAATCTCTTCTAATGTCAGAGCGAACTTGAATGAAATGAATTTGAATGGCGAGAGTCTTTGACATAAACAATTGACAGCTGATAAGCATTATCACACGTTTCGAGTGATCGAAGTGTTTTTATTTAACATTCGAACTTTTGTTCGACGTTGAAAAGTTAAATAACGACGCTTATCTGTTCAGAGAATGAAAAAATCTTTAACCTGTTATTTATTATCTCGTCATATCATCTCTTGTTTAATGGTAAGATTGAGATGTATAGTAGTCTAATGTAATATGAGGGAGGTACAGAGCAGGGGAACTTTAACTATTATCAGATAATTGTTCTGAGTCTAGGTGTAATTTGTGTTAATTGTATGTTTGTAAAGTGTCACGCGACGCAAGGTTTTGGTACTAATGCGAGATTAGTCAATAATATTCTTTTATTGCTTGTATGTTTAGATTTTATTACTCTGTCTCGCATAAACCATTAAATAGATTTGGAAAAAACAAATGGCTTGGATTAGAAGCCCTTTACGTGTAATACCTCAGGTCCTCATATTCTTTATGGAGTAGACATTATTATATATCTAGCAGTAGAAATTTTAACACTTCGATAATATGAAATGAGTGTAACTTCTAAACTGTAACAATGATTTTGCTAATGACTTCATTAATGAACGTGTCGACGCCATTTTGCCATTTTGCCGCCAACGATTTGACCATCGTCGACCCTAACGCCTTGAACACAAGGCGCATTTTAATTTTATTATATTGAGCCATACACTACACCAATCCCATTGCACCACGACACCCACGTCATCGCGTCAGCTACACAGCACCAATCACTCAACACTACGTAATGCACTCGCATTTTGACACTCTCTCTCGTACCCGAGAAGCATACTGCACACAAGAAAATTCATTAACGACGAAATCAATTGTAATATGTATTTTGGACAATATAAGATTCAAGAATCTAGCCGAATTTATTATTTTGTTCATCACGAACAGAACGCTTTATAAAACCTAGAAGAACAAAAACTTCTCAGAACATTCATCCAAGTTGTTAAATTAACAGTTCTACAAGAAATTAAGAATAAGTATTTTAATTAAGACTCGTTTCTATGTTTTTGTGAAGCACGATGCGCCATCCTACCTTTATCTCTAATTAGCGAAAATTTGATTAGTTTTGGTCTCAAAAGGAGTCAATTTTGCTTGTAGACGGAAATATTATGGAAAATTGCTACATAATGTGCCCATTGGTAACGCCGGAAATTTGTTTTTGAGGTCGATTGTGCTCATCGTTTATATTAGAGCTTCTATTGCGGTCGCTGCTCTAGCCAGTTATAGAATTCAGTAGTGGGAGTTTCTGTCACTGTACTTATCATTTAGGCAAAGAAAATAGAGGAAGACCAAAAAGAAAGTAAACAGATCAATTGAAAGAAAAAGCAAATGTAGAGACATATATAGAATTAAAGGATTTGGCATAGGATCCAGAAATATGGCAATTGCTACCCTGACAGATGCATAAAACTTAAATTTTGGGTGCATGGGTGGATGGATACTTACATACGCTGACGAGGATGACTTGAACGAAAGTGGCAGATTGTATTGGACGTATTCGAAGGGGTGTGGTGGGAAATAGCTACAGCTAGCAACAGATCAAATTAGAAAGCCATGCACGAGGCTTTAGTGTAGCAGTGGGATATACTAATACCCTAAAGGGAAAATACTTATACATATATCAGTTGATGTATTGGTGTGTAGTTATTAGTTTGACAGCTATATAAACTGCAAGGTAAGACAGTGGTGTAAATCCTGACTTTTTCATACATGTGCTGTGTGTACAGTACGCAGGTACTGAAAAAAAAAGTGATACGTAGATAGTTGTTCCGAATTAAGGATCTTTTTGTGACTATAGTTTTCGTATAGTCTGGGGTACACACGTCACTGGCAATGCCCCCAACGGGATACAGGTGTGGTTTTTATGTTGTTTTAAAGCTTATTTGATACAGATTAATGTCAATTAATAAAAACTAGGGGCAATGGCGACGCTTTCTTGAGTTTTTTAACAATGTTTAAAAAACATTGTACGAACCTCAGTTTTGGTCTAAAATGTTCCTTATTTTTATGCTACCGGTATTTTTTTAGATATGAATAGTATACCGTCGTTATTGTCTACACATTGCGTATTATTACTGTTTTTGTTTCAACACGATTAACCACCTGGTTCAAAAGTTACAAGGTTTTCTTGGTACAAGGTCAATAACTACTAAAGAAAAAATATAAATAGGTGTAAATCGAAATATATATTCTTTTTTTTTTTCATATGGGCACTTTATGAAAACTCACACTGTATATCGTATTACTTGTCTCGTAGTACCTGGGTTCGAACTCAGGTTCGGCGAATAAAAGCTATTGGGGTTTTCTGGCAAGAAATGTCACAGTACTATTACTGTGACATTTCTTGACACTTGTGTTTGCTTACGTGTGTAAGCAAACACAAGTGTCTATTTATAGTTGCGAATAAATGTTTATTCACTATAATAACTCATGCATAGATGTCCCCGTTAATATTGGACGCTGTGGCCGTAATTTGGTCTAAAGAACTTTATTTTTACATTGATTTATCGATACAAATACAAATTGTCAAATCGATAAAAGTTATGTTAGCAAAACTTTACATGTACTAGAATAATTTTATAGCTTTTATCAAACATGTTATATAAAAAATAAGTACAATGGATCAATCCCAGGCTGTTCTAGTTTGTGTTAGTACCAAATAAAAAAATACGAAGTGGCTATAATACTTCGGCGATATTGTCTATGAAAAGGTTCTAAGGTATTCTAAAACTAACATTAATATCGATAAAACATTTATATATCTGTATTGGGTATTTTGTTTTACGAATATTGTTCTACTATTTATGTAAAAATTTTACCATTTTAACAAAACAATGGATAAAACAAGGATTCACAGACCTTTAACAAAGTATATTTATGCGAAATTTCATAATGATCGGTCGAGTAGTTAAGCCGTGAAAGCGTAACAAACAAACTCACATTCGTATTTATAATACTAGTTAGGATGTACAGAGAGCAACCTGTTACAATTTTATTATATGTAGAGATGTATGTATGGCAATACCAGGCTTCACGTAGCATTTATATGAACACGGGAAGTTTAGTTTCACTAATATTGTCTTCTATTTACGCGAATATTATTCATTGAAATTAAACTGCTATATACGGATTTTATCGCGTTGTTTATTTAACACTTTATTACAAAATTTTGAAAATTTTTACACTACTACTACTATTAAACTTTACTAATTTTTAAGCTAATTAAATTATTATTAAACTATTTAGATTTAATTTATTTCTACACTTTCCCCGACGTTTCACTACCAATAAATAAATGACAAATTGTGGTCGTTCTAATAAAATTACCCGAAATATATATTTGTATTGGAAACTAAAGTTGATTGGGTTTAATGTTTTGTTTAAACTTAATTTTATTGGATCTGTCACTTTTGATAAGTACCGAACTTTTTAGTAATTGTTATTCAAATAACGATCGAATGTTCGAATTACGAAACGATTGAATAAATTGTAACTACTTGGGTGGAGTGGTTATTTAAGTGGTTGTCTGTCTGACGCCACCAAGTCGATTGTTGTGGGTGAGTAGGTTTGATGATACACATGACAATATGTGTGATCAACTAATAGTTTTTTCGTAATATTGATCACAAATCGATAGTATAGTTGCACATCACTATAATACTCTACTACTACTCTTTAGATATGTAAAATTGCAATCTTATAGATATAAATTAAATAAAATACATCTTACTAATCCGGGCGTTTCTTGATCCGCCTCAGCGGTTATTACTTATAGTTAATTCATATCAGTTTTCCTGCTTCATTCATTTTCATTATATTCTTCATTCATGCTCCTCGATTGGGCTATATTAATACATTTCATTATTAAAATTTTGCTTGTTTACCTTGAAATTGTAACAATCAGACAGACAATATAAACAATAGTATGCAGAAATAATTTTACGGAAAATATAATTTCTCCTTGATAAAATCCTTCTTACCGCATGAGAGTCTGTCCTCTACGCTCAACCAGTGGGAGCTTGCAGATTTCATAAATCTTGACAACATTAGGGAGAACAGTCAAATATATAAGTCTTCTCACGATCGATCACGATTCCTTAAACTGAGCGATAATAGTTAACTATTTAATACGTACATAATAGTAACATACTGGCTTTGATGGTATACCGCCTATCTTAATACGATTATGCGCAACTAGTCTTGTTAATCCGCTCTCAATAATATTTAACGAATCTCTTAAAGAGGGTGTTTTTTCTGAGTTGTAGCAAATTGCTAAGATCACTCCAATCTACAAATCTAAAAGTGACGCTTCTAATTTTAGACAAATCTGTATACTGGTTTTCTAAAATTTTCGAAGGCTTTGTTTTTAAACATATACATATATGTATAATCATCTCAATAAATTATTGAGTTCGCGTCAACATGGGATTATCACGGGTAGATCAACTAATTCGAACCTACTATGTTACTCAGCTTACATATGCGAATCTTTCATTTGCAAGCAGCAAGTAGACTCTATATATACAGATTTTTCCAAAGCATTTGATCGTGTCGACCATTTTGCTTTGCTGTTGAAGACCCAACACGGAATACATGGGAATCTGTATAGGTAGCTCACATCCTGTCTATCAAACCGAACTCAACTTGTTGCACTTAGTGGGTACGAATCTATCCTATTTTTGGCGACTTCGGGGGTCCCCCAAGGCTCAAATTTGGGGCCCTAATTGTTCCTGTTATTCGTCAATGATTTACTTAGTAAAATTGAGAGTGAATGTTTAGCCTTGCTGACGATATTAAAATTTTTAGACGTATCTCCGATCACCGAGACTGTGAGGCACCCCAATCGGATATAAATACTGTTGTCAAATAGTGTGACGAGAATCTTATGTAGTTGCAATTTAATTCGTATTTTATTGTTCAACAACTGGTAATCACGTTAACTTGATTGGCAATTAATTAAACGGCAGGTATTTAAGTGGTTTTAGCAACAAATTGTTGAGGTCTTCTTTTATTCAACTGGGAAGTCGTTTCGGCGCTATTAACTTGCGTAAGAAGAAGCTTGTTCAAACGTACCGCCAACACGATTAAACTGATTGACATTAAAGTGGCAACTAAACTGTCTTAGTAGTGGTGAAAGCGACTACTGTGCATAAGTACCGGGTTCGATTTCCGGGTCGGGAAGTCATTGGGTTTTTCTGTCATAAGATACTTAGAATAAGCACGCAGTCTGGGAGTGTGCCGTGTCGGCTTCTTTTATGTGTGTTGTACCTAAACTATACTTGGCAGAATGTGGGTGTGTAATACACCCACATTATGCCAATATAGGCATGACATAATGTATGTATATGCATATATATTTAACCCAGCTACTTGTAGAGAATACTCTTTAACAAGGCATAATCACGGTAATGATATCTATACAGTATTGTAACTCGGCCCTGTCTTTGAAATAATTACCAACAACAGTGCGGTTCGTAGACACACGTTAGGACTGCCCGCCTAGAGTATTTTAATTTTATCTACCTACTTGAGTTTCTTTCTAGTTTAGTGATTATAAATATTATACAAAGTGGCGCAAATATTATCACATTAATTGATACCACATATACTACATGGTATTCTTTGACGATTTACAAATTATGAACCAAATGTATTCAGTAGTTTAGCCAACGAACATTTTTTTTGTTTTAATAATTTAGAACAACATGTGTAATGCATAGATAAATGTCAAAGACTTCAAGCAGCGATATTAAAAAAAAATATGCGGTATTTTACAAAACTTGCTTCAACTGATATAAATAATAACCAGTCTTGGAACGGCAGATATTCTTAACTGAAAACGGGTATTAATGCAAACATGCTCAGTAGATACCTTTTCGAAAGACTTGTCGTTTCGCCATGTTATACCTACTGGCTGAGGTCATAAGTAAGCTTTTAAGATGATGTCATTTTCTTTACCTCGTGTGGGGTTTGGACACACTTGAGCATGCTTGCAGTATTGAACTGACTACCTATTTGTTGTAATATCAATGTAGTAAACTTCTGCCAAACTCTTTGAGTATATACAGGCATTCTATTGTTGATTCCACGTACATAGAATCGCGCCTGTA
The DNA here is from genome assembly GCA_930367265.1 of Catocala fraxini. Classification (NCBI taxonomy): domain Eukaryota; kingdom Metazoa; phylum Arthropoda; class Insecta; order Lepidoptera; family Erebidae; genus Catocala; species Catocala fraxini. The sequence continues at coordinate 13,558,291 of OV884049.1, read as the reverse complement.
GCAGAAAACTACGGGAGCGACTAAAGATTTCTTAATTCTACGATGCCGTCACATCTGTTTGCTTCACTTACTCGCAATATTATAATCTTCAGCCATGCTCCTTGGTTTTTGGAACACTTGACTGGCTATTCTCCAAAGAGGGGTGATTGTATACGCTAAATGATGATTTAATGGCAACATGCGTAAGCTACTCGTATGGGCTACATATACCTACCATTTTGTCTTATGTACCTAGCTGGTGTGGTTCGCGTTATTTATTTAACCGATGCATAATACTCTTCCACCAGACTCTACTTGCGCATGGTAACAGCATCGTGTAAAAGAGCCATAAAAAGTAGCTGCTCATCAAAAACATTACTTTCTTACATAACGAAATTCTTCAGAAAACAAAAATGTTTCATAATAAAAGCTTGTAAAAATGGATATCGCTATCAACCCTTTAAAACTTCCCCTCAAGTAGATCATAGTCCAGATTAACGTTATTTTTACACCTCGCCTGACGTAATATTCAGTACTAAAGCGTTTCTGATTTGTATCTGGTTACTCGTGGATCACGGCGCATTTGAAGTCGTTGGAGATTTTTCCACGATTAACCCATAGTTTTGAACACAAAACTATGGGTTTATCGTGGAACAACTGACAGACGTATCCGATGACTGGCTATCGGTGGCTATCTTGTTTTTATACGCCGAAGGAGGTAACTGTCTCGTCTGATGGTAAGCAGTTACCGAAGCACGCTTACAGCATTGACGATGATACTGATATTGTCGTATGTTTACGAGAATGTTGAAGTAAATATATATTGTTTTGTAGTAGTAGAGCCTCACTGATTTTGGCATGAATGGGTCGGCTCGACTGGAGAAGGACTATTCTCTCACAGAATATCGACGTGCTATAGCAGTATTCTTACTGGTGTGTTTTGTTCGATGATTGAGAGTGCCGGTCCAGCGGCCCTCTTTCTCACTTCCCGCTCCTTCTACTTCCCACTTTCTTTTTCTCTTCTTCCTTTCCTAAAGGGTCGGCAACGCGCAAGTAATACCTCTGGTGTTACAGGCGTCCATAGGCTACGGTGACCACTTACCATCAGGTGAGCGTGTGTACCGTATGTATTTTTGCGAACATAGCTGTATAAAAAAAATGTATATATACAGGATGTCCCAGCAGTCGACGTCAAGCTAGAATCAGATAAAAGGCTAAGTTACAATAGCTAGCAGAAAAATATAAAAAACATCTAAGTTACGTATTTTAAAATAAAAGGCAATTAAAAAAATAATCAAAATGTCTACATAATATTGTCTTCTGTTTACGCTAATATTATTCATTTAAATTTATTTTCAATAAAAGGTCTACACCTTGTGACGGTCTTTTCACTTATATTTCTACAGATGTTTACTTTTCTAAATATTGTTTTTGTTATGTAATCCCGAATAATGCTTCTTTAGGCTCTCACCTAAAATTTAGAGTCCACTGCCCCAGCTTGAAAGTAATTACAATAATTGTTCCGGGTCTGGGTGTTCTTTGAGTTCATTGTTTGTATGTTTGTAAAGTCCTCCACGACACAGGTATTATTCCTTGAGCTAGAGCAGTCCTTAGTTGTATAAAGAGCAACATATATGGACACTCAACATCGCAGCTAAAACTACATATAATTGTTTTTTTTCACACACCCATAAAAAATGAAGACCCAATATCCTTTTAACGGTAATAAGGAAAATAAACAAAGCAAATTATTATGTTCCATGAGTAAAAGGACGTATGATATATGCTCGTGAGAGAAAATAGTACAAATACTGTACTTGTTGTGATTTACTTATGACAATAGAGGATAGGCCGATCTGTACCATCCTCTACCATAAATATCGGATACGTGACCGGCATCATGTGGTCTAAGTTGGAAACTTACGGCGACATACATAAGTCTCTCTCCGTAAGTACAGATAATACGTTTAAGACATATATTTTGCCGGATATGATTAGATGCCACTGAATAATAGACTAATCCATGACCGTTGACATAGCGAATTTTTATAAGCGCCGTAGCAACTGACATTTGTGTTATGTAAAATACTTACTTTACATAAAAAATAGTCTCCCCGTGACCATGGCTGCTGTAAAGCAACCGAAACGTCGGGGAAAGTGTAAAAATAAATTAAATCTAAATAGTTTAATAATAATTTAATTAGCTTAAAAATTAGTAAAGTTTAATAGTAGTAGTAGTGTAACAATTTTCAAAATTTTGTAATAAAGTGTCAAATAAACAACGCGATAAAATCCGTATATAGCAGTTTAATTTCAATAAAAAACTTGTCAGTTTTAATTCTAGTTCTAAATTTCAGGACTGACCATTGAACTTGGCACCCATTTAGATTTCACTTCTTTTGTGGTTGAGTCAACAATCAAGGCATATATCATAATATTAAACTTGGTTCTCATTTTACATTTATGTTTTTGATGGGATATCATTAGTTTTTGTACAGAAATTATTAGTAGGTACTTATTCATAATAAAATTAATACCAAATGGTTTTTGTTAATCTATTGTATTTTCCTACGTTTACGGGGTATAATTGTCTTTTTTGTATTATTTTCTACATTTTATTGTAAGTACCTTTGAAATGTTCAAGTGAATTTTATGCTTAAATTGTATTGTAATTTTACGTACGCTATTGCTGTTGTCGACGTCCCTATGTACCTTCTCTATTTAATTTTCCAATGGATCCGTTTACCAGACCCTTACTGACATCTATGTTTCTTCGCAACATTACACGTGCACCTATTTTTATCGTGATGACATTTTCTAAGCCAGCAGTTAGCGACGAATATTTTGGTCAAGGTTGTCTAATAAATTAACTGAATTCTACGGTAAAATTATGTGTGTGTAATGAAACTTATTCTGTTTTAAATATACTAATGCTCTGTAAAATGCCCTGACAAGGACACGTTGTATTATTAATGCGAGACACGATGATGCTAGTGGCGGTCGGGGCGGATGTGAGCGCAGCGAGAGCCCGGAGCAGGCGAGCGACACGATGATGTAATAATTAATACTAAATCCCAGTTAATATCGTAATAAATACGAATGTCGACTATACTCTTAGTTATAAGAACGAAAACTGAAGTTTGGATAAAAAAAAATTAAGGGTGGTATTACACTCGTTATATATTCACGTGAAGACCTTAAAATCCACATAAAGACTGGCTGTCTGGTTAGAGTTTTGATCTATAAGTCAGTCAGTGTGATAAAAATGACGATTTTTGGACGTTAATATCTAAATAACCGTTTGAAGAGTGTTTATGAATTTGGAGAAAATATGTATCTTGCAAGTCTCAATATATGAGCCAAATTTGACATTTTTATGTAAAGTACTTTTTGAGTTATGAGGGTGTCAAAAGTGGCTCTAAATGGTTCGTGTAATATTACACACGGTGCTGCTCGCCAGTTTTGTTAGCTTGAACTTGGCTTAACACGTTACCGCGTGTCTAGATTTTCAAAAATATGTAAAATAGCCAGTACAAGCGCAAAACAAATGCGCAAACATTTCTCATACTCCCTTTAAAATCGCTGATCACTTTCTTCTCAATCCTCATTTCTCGTATGCATTCCCAAGGCGTACACCGGCGGGGTCAGTTAGACATGAAGCCATCAATGATGATAGATCGACGCACGACGGTAGTACGACATGCCGTATCGTATTAAATGATACTTTACTTACCGAAAGAAAATCGAATAAGACATTGACGAAAAGAGGTCTATCTGTAAGACTGTAAGGAGATTGTGTATGTATAATTGATATATTTAAAACAAAATTGGATCGTATTTAGGGTGGTCTGAACCGGTGGTCTATTTTATTTCGGTACAAGATTTCGCGGCTCCGCTCGTATTAATGTAGATTTTGTCAATAAAGGACAATGAACAATTTGGCCTATGAATCAAATTATTTTCGTGTTAAAAAGTATTTTCGCGATTTCAAATACATCGGCATCCATAGTTTACATCTGAGACACGCAGTGTTGCCATGCCTACAGTTTTTACAATATTTGTACGGTTTTATCAGATAAATTATTTCCTATTTAGCTTGTCTGTAATTTTTCTTACGTAGTTAATACGAATGCTATTCCATAAATACCATTATTGAACTTCATCATAGATATGACCAATTTCTTAAAAAGTCATAAGTTTTATTATAAAAGACCATAATAAATATGTGCCAGTTTCTCAGTATTATACGTTTTTCTATAGTGCAAGCATGGCAACACTTTTTTTACGTGGTGGAATGCATTGACGCATACCCCTCCGCAGGGGCGGGCGAAGGCGTTATGTTGGACTCACCGGGGTAAAAGATAAAGATGGAATTAGAATGATAATAATGGACCTTCCGGATTATTCAGAAGCAATATTCAGAAGTGTCCGTGACTTAAATTCACTTTTAATTGAATGTGGTCATCCTTAACCATATATATTCATAATTTTGTTGTGGCTGTTGGTTCTTACGCTAATAATGTATGGCAGTTGAACAATGTCCTTCCTACCCTTGGGACCAGTACTTTTTCTGGATGAAAGGTCCTTTTGTACTTTTGACAAAGTGCATGAAAAGTGCAAGTGAAAAGTGCTAAAACGCAATGGTCTAATATTATAAATGCAAATGTGATTTTGTTTGTTTGTTACAGTTTCACGTCTTATCTAGGTACTTGACTGATTATCATGAAATTTCGGATACACGTTGTCAGGGGTACAAAAAATATATTTACTTTATTTTTATAGCTCTTGGTAGCAGACTGATAGAAAGTGGTAACCGCTGCTCATGGACTTCAGCAATGTCAGGACACAGCAAAGCCCCTGCCTACCGTGAAAGAAGAACTCTCTTTAAACCTCGTTTGAAGAAGCACATATCATAGCGCTCGGCAAACCCCGAAGCAGGCAGTTCATTCCAGAGCTTGCTCGTACATGGGAGAAATAATCGCTGAAAGCGTACCGTCCTAGATTTGAACGCTTCCAGGTGATATGGATGAACCCTGCTTCGTTGTCGAGTAATACGGTGATAGAAGGGGGCCGCTGGTACCAAATCAAACAGTTCTTCAGAGCACTCCCCGTGAAAGAGTCGGTAGAACATGCAGAGAGACCCAAAGTCTCTCCGTTGCTCCAACGACTCCAATCTATCCGTGAGATTAGGATCATCGACGATTTGAACTGCCCGTCTTTGTAGGGAGTCAAGTGGGTCGAGCTGGTATTTGGGGGCCTCTGCCCAGAGATGTGAGCAGTATTCCACGTGCGACCGGACCTGTGCTTTGTAAAGCACAAGACGTTGGCCTGGTGTGAAGTACCGCCTTGCCCTGTTCAGTACACCCACCTTTTTGCTCTCTAATTTAGCTTTGTCGATAGTTTTTGTACATAGGGTACCTTTCATTTTAATTTTATTTATTTATTTTTTAATAACTAGTACTAGATATTTTAATTTGTTACATGTGATCATATGTTTTTAACCTATTGAGTCACAGCGACACACTAGCGGCCAGACACAATAGGTTTTTAATTATGTGTGGCATTCCAAGACTTGGCAGGTTTAACGTCTCTCGTTTAAGACTGCGCCGAGCGTAAGACAGATAATGACAGAGCTCGTGCGGCGCATATTCAAATCGGCGCGCGGCCGCCATAGTAAAATTGTATGGAGGATTTGAAGTGCTTTTTTGATAAATATGTATCTTTATTGTCAACCAATGACTTAAATATTTGGGACGGACAAATTGTAATATAACTATTTATGTTTCGTTTAAGCTGTGAAATAGGATAGATTTCTACTGTTATAATCTAAAAATCAAATGCAAATTTACGTAATATTGTAGGCGAAAATATTAATTATTTTAAGTTTTTACACTAAGTAATTGTAAACACATTCATTGTTATGGTAAATGTATATTTTATATTTGTATTAACCAAAAATGGTGATTTTATATACTTAACTGTGACCGCCTGTTTAGGCACATTTCGCTCGGTGCAGTCTTAATCAGCCACGCTATATAGTCAACACATTCGAAAATTATATTAGAATGCAATAGTGCATCCACATTACACAATCGAATTACGTATTCAAAGATCAAACGATTTGCGCGGCTGAACAGCGGGATCGATTACTAGATTAGTCACGTATCTGTTTCAAACTAAAGTACGTGCTTGAACCACCACATGTTACTGTCAGCTGCTAATGGCATGCAAACATAAGCTGACGATGCGAATACGTTTTTTTCATCATATTTTTCTTATTTAATATATTAATTTGTCTTCTCTCTTCTTTTTCGATATTTAGA